>JAXCHB010000060.1:2787500-5575000 GCA_036926305.1 Uropetala carovei
CTTTTTAATTGACTGGCTTATATCTCACGGAAATTCCTTGTGAATAAAATAGTACTTACCTCTCTTTCTACTGAAATAGCCATTGTTAGTAGTTTTAAACTGATTATAGCATTAGGATTTCAATTTCATTAAATAAGCAGAATTCCGGTTCCAAATAATTGGTTCAATCTTCAATTGCCCCTGATAAATAGATTTCGGAATATAATGTACCTCAATATCGTTTGTCGTCTGCTCTCATTTTCCGAAACAACCATTTTCACCAGTTTTAAATGGATTTGAAACTTAGAAGAGAACTCGATTGAATTCAGTTAAAATAACCACATAACAAACTTCTTATTCCACAGAAAATCCTTTTGTAATATGCAATGTTAACCTACAATTCATTCATTCTGAAAAGTGAATAAAAGTACCTACCATGTACATATATTTCTTTCAACTAATATAGCCACTGTTAACAGATTTTAATGGATTAATGCATTAGCATTTCAATTTCATGAAATAAACAGAATTCCGGTAACAAAAAAATTTGAACTTTAAATATATTTTGGAATAAAATGTACCTTAATATCGGTTAGCGTCCGCTCACCACTCTGGACTTCTCACTTTCCGAAACAACAACTTTCAATAGTTTTTAATTGATTTTTGCTTTGAAATATACTTGAGTCAATTCAGTACAACTTCCACTTTACATACTGTAAATTCCAAAATTTGTCACTCCTTTTATAGTAGGCAATCCTAGCCTAAAATTAATTCATTCTGTAAAGTGAATAAATAAAGTTCTTTATTTAAACTATAATGGCCGCTGTTATTAGATTTAAATGGATTATAACTTACTCTGTATTAAATAAGCACCAGAATTCCTTTCATAAAAACAACTCAATTCATTAAAAGATCCACTGTTGTTTCTTCGAAATTTTCCTGTTAACAGTTTTACATGTCTTTTTAATTCTCATTGAATTTTAATTTATATTCGTTTCCAAACTTCGGCCATTGTTACGAAATTAATTGGAGGAATAACGATATAAATTCCTAAGCACGTATGCTTTACAAAGAATTTCATTTAAGAATGCTTTTTATTTCCAATTTCTCTAAAATTACACTGTTGATACGTAAAATTTTTTATACTTACGTTAATATACTTATTTTCCACAAAACACGCCAATCTCTCCCCTTCCTTTCTCTCTCTCTCTCGTATTGAAGCAGTCAAGGCACGTTTATTCCCAGAAGGATGTATACAATAAAAGTAATTTGAGGTGTAACAATGATAATGGTCGACATAGCAACATCACGTTAAAATGGCGAGTTTCCACAAAATATGCAAATTAAATGTTTAACATGGAATATTTCGAACTGTGGGCTTAAAAAGACTAACGGATAAGAAACTTTATAACTCTTTCTTCAAAATGGTTCAAATCCGAAGGTCGTCTGTTAATTTCTTCTAATTTTAATTTCCAAATAAATAAAAGCCTGCACGTCGAAAAATCGCGTTTCACATGTAAAGTAATGGGAAATGGAAATGCCTCTCTCGGAGACGAACCACGGAATTTTTTCGCGATTTAAATTTGTCATTCTCTGAATAAGTGTTAAAAAAGCATCCTTACCAATATACGAGTTTCTATCATTATTATTTCTCGAGTTATAAGCGTTTGCATAGCGTGACCATCCAACCAACCAACGGACGACGGCTATTATTATATTAAATTATCTACCACTATATAGTCGGTTCTCGAACGACGCAGAAAATATGTTAATTTATGGGTCTTACGAAAATTTCACATAAAGATTTGATTCCTGAATGTAGTGGTATTGATCGATATATATTCACTGAAAAATAACAATATACACTTACGGTTGGTTACACTGCTTCATAATGATATCATTTGAAACGTTTTTTGGAAAAAGAATTTTAAAAGTGTCGGAAATTGTTCAACAAATACTTTTTTATGAAACAACAAAGAATGATTCTTTTATATCACCGAGAAAAGCTAATCTAAATTATTTAAACTCTCGAAAGCCATTGAGGTTGGCCGATAGTTGGCGCATTTTTCTACATTTGGATTTATACCTTCGTCGGAGTAGGACGTGTTTCCTGACTCTCAGTTCGTTAGGCGCGATCACGGCTTCCAGAAAAATCCTTCCCTGATCTTAAAGGTAAATAAAGTCCACGTTCGGACTTTATTCTCAAAAATTGGGTTGAAATCAGTATTTTGGAATGTTTTGTTGAATTATTGGAACGATTTCGTGAATAAACGAGGTGCCGTTCTATCACATATGTAAATCTATATAGTTGAAAATCGTCTCTTAAACAGTCTTTATGCTCATATTTTTAATTGCAGGGTAAGGAGTGTATACGACCTCAGTCTGGCTGACATCTATCGTCAAATCACCACCATCGAATCCCGAAGTAGCTTTTAACAATTCAATTTTTTGTTTAGTTACGTCAACCTCTAAAAGTTCACGTCACGATGTGACGATTTGCTAACGTAGGCCTAGAGAATGGTTGCCCTGGTTTCATATTTATTTTCATTTATATTTTACCTTAGCTTTGCATTTTTTTATTCCGAGTAACGCATAGAAATGGATGTCTTCTGCAATCTTCTTAGTAGAGCATGGTATCTACCTCTTTTAGCAACACTAACACTGCAGTCGCGTCTGTTTCTGTGTGTTTTCATTCAGTTAGAGTTAGGCGTACAGTGAATAAGTTACCGTTAGAATCAGGTGCATTCTGGTTAGTAGTTAGTTACTAATATTAACACACCAGTGTGTGCCTGTTTCTAACTTTGCCTCATCAAGGAGTTTTTGCATTCGCGAATTTTCTTGTTTAATTCTTTAAATTCTCTAGGATGACTCGTCGCCCTTCACTGGAGTCCGCGTTCCAAGTGTCCGTATTAACAGGGAACGAGGCAAAGTTTTGACTTCTTCCTAGGGGAAGTCAAAACTAGCTATCCCCCTGCGGAGTACGTTTCACTTGGAAATGAATTCCGTGTTCGGACGATGATTCTATCGGTGTTAGATTAAAATTTGCACTTTTCCATATTATTACACGGATGCAAATTGCTCTTAGTGTAGTGTAGTGTAGCTTTTAACCAACTAACCTTGAGCATTTTGCATCTGTACTAATTTTTATATTTCTAAATTTGTTTAAAATCGTAAATTTAACTTTCGCCCTCTCCGTTAGATTTTCGATTGCATAGATGATTTTTTGTAGTTAAATACGGAACCGGGGCGATCTGTTCTCAGAGAAGGAAGAGTTTCGACAGTAAGTAGAGATTGCTGGTAGGGACAGTCGGATGAATCGGGATTCGTGATGGTCAGCCAGTGGATCATATGTGCTGACGGAAAACAAGATCGGTAAGTAAACATCCCCCATACAACTTGCCCTTAAATGGGCATGATTTTATTTTCGTCTTGCTATAGGGAATTTATGCAAGGCATCCTATTACAAAGTATCCGCGTGAATGTGATATTAAAATACATCATGAATATTTTCAGGATTTCCTGAAATCACGATTCTTCGACATCAAATATTGCTTACATATTACCTTCTCGTACATTTTTCAATTTATTTTTGTTTGCTTCGGATTGTTGTTGACTATTTGTCTAAAGATGTAGCTTATGATAGAAGTTTGTCGCCTTTGTGGATTTGATTTGAAGTATCCAGTGAAATGTATCTGAAATCATTTGAATACGCGTGCCTGTTCGCATAGAAGAAACGCTCTCCCGAACGTTCCATAAATTTCATTACGGGTACGAGTAGTTAAACGACGATGGCCTTTCAATTTCACGAAATAATATTAGTGGAATGGATTACAGGGCGCAACTGCGCATCAACGGAGACGCCGTGGGGCAGACCGCCGTGGGACTAAGCACCGAGGAGCCAAATGCCAACAGCTGCGGCAGCGAGGGACGACACCGAGTGGCACGTCGCGGAGGAACAGTATGCAGTGACCTCGAGGGAAAAAGGATTACAGGCAAGAGGTGCTCCGGAGGATGAGGTATATTGCCCTACTGTGTGGTATTCTGGGTGAGTCGTGTAACGATTTGTTATTATCGATGTGTTTAATTTACTCGGATTATTCTATTGTTTTTTTGATGGTATTCAAATGAGGGTTCTGTTCGCATAGTGCTTTTGTCTGTTTGTGTCTACTGACGTGTGATATCTTATGTTGTTGTATGACTGACTCACAACCCATAGCGCTATGTGGTTCGACCGCACAGGCCTGTGCAGACATGTGACATGTGCATATTATGTTTTTATGACTATTCTATTTTGCTGTGTCCTATCATATTTTAGTTTACTAGTGACTTGTTTTAATATTTTGTGTGTTTTGAGTGGTGCTATGTTGGTTTATATATTCCACTGGAATTTGTATGTGTTTTATTTGGGTATATTTATTTATTCTGAGTGCTCATTAAGGGTTTGTGTGTATTCTGTGACTGTGCCTAATGAATGATTTATTTTTTATTTCTAAGAATCTTCTTACTGTGCTGGTAATTTATTTTTGAATGATTTAGGATGAAAATGGTTGATTTGTGTGATAACCTAATGCTATGAGTATATGTCATTTCATGTTCATTTTTATTATCGTCTTGCAGGGGTTGCATCAATGGAATAGGCCTCGATTATATCGGGGGAAATGCCATTTAAAAGAAAGGTTAACGAATGGCGTGCTCTACCTCTGGGGTCATTTGGAAACGGGCACAAATTAGAAATCCTCCAGTGACTTGAATTTTCAACTGTGGTGAAATACTGGCAAGCAGCTCCTATCTGTGGGAAGTGACTTTTTTTTAATGGATATCAAGTGTTTTAGGAATTTCTTTGAAATTGTTGAAGTAATGCATTTCCTACTGCTTGCTCTCAGATGACCATTATGATTTTATAATATAGAGAGATATGCTTCATAAAGAGAAAAATGTCATCCTGAAAATTCATTATTTCAGAATGTAGAAATGTAATTTCACCGACTTAGGTTAAAGGTAAAAATGCTACATTAATTGTTGTTGCATTCATTCAAATTTAATTTTATATTCTGCAGCTACATTAAGCAGTTTTCGTGGCTTGCTTGTGTTGCTTGCAAATAAAAATTACAATGCTGTAGTAAATACCAAGTCTTACATTTTATTGTGAATGGTTTCTGCCTTGGTTTCGTATTAATTTTTGTTTAGAAAATAGCATATTAGCTTGGCAATTTTTTATTCAAAGTAATACATAGAAACTCTTGTGTTCTGTAGTCTTCATAGAGCACGGCATGTTTCTCTTTTACTAACATTTATACACTTTGCATCTGTTTCTATGTATATCATTAAGGTAGTGTTAGGCAAACATGTAATTAATTACCTTTGTAATCAGGGAAATTTGGTTAACTAACTATTTCTAATAAGACTCTCATACCAGAATATACCTGATTTTAATTTTGTTTTATAAATAAATCTATGCAATAATGTACTACATGAAACCAATGTAGTATTTTGTTTGGAAAAATGGAGGAATTGTTTAATACAGTGATGCAGGGGAGGCTTAGAATTTTTCATTAAGAGTACAGTTACTCTAAAAGCCTACTTCGAGACATGATGATTCATACCAATGTACTTTTTAAATTTGAAAATATGAATGTATATGAATTGGGATTATTGAAGGCACATTAAAGGATCAATTGTACTGTAAGTGTTGAGCATTTGTAAATTAAGTGGATTTATATATCCTTTTTGTCATTGCCATTCACATGGCAAATCCGACAAAGATGTAAATCTTGAAATACAGCATTAAGTATCACTCATATCGATATATATTTTTAAATATAATATTCCAGCTGCTCTAGAGAAGCATTGCAGGTAAACAGAATGATTCTCTGATAACTATTAAATTCCACTATACACTATTGTTTTCCAAGTATGTATACACATGTGGGTACTGGTCTAATGTGTGATCTACACATGAGTTGCGATCTACTATCAGGGGAGGATGTACTGCACTTCCTCCGATTTAATAACTTTCACGCTAACGAAACCTTGCAAACCCATAATGGACCTGCCTGTGGGAACATTTACCCACCCGGTGATGTATAGCTTCATTCCAGAGAGGCGATGTAAAAGGAATTATAAGTAAAAAGAGTGAGCCGAAGGCTCGCCAATATCCTCGGTTACTAGATAATAAATAAAGCAATTAATTTTTAAAAATTGGTTTATTTTATTACGTAGCGTTTTTAATATGTAGATCGCACATTAGACCACATTCTTGCATGTAAATCGCACATGAGACAAGTACCCACAAGTATAATTTAACCACCATCCTGTAGTTATTTTTGGAATGTATTTACTGAAGACAAGTCTCGAATAGCAGATTATTTAAATAGCATATTATATAATTGTAGGCATAACATACAGTATACTGGAAATCTTTTTCTACATAAACTTGTACTTAACCATCCAAGTTAGTATTTAATTCCATAATGAGTGTTGTGATAGTATATGAAATCCTTGATTAATTTTCAATTCAAATGTGCTGTATGATACTAGGCCAGATCCAGGCTTCATCTAAGGGGGGGAAGCGACGGGGGGGAGGGGGATGGGGAGGGGGTAATCCAGAATTTAAAAAATATCTATTTGAAAATATTGTAATTCATAAATATTTCAATTCAAAAAATGGAAATATAAAACTTTTTTCACAGCAAAATGAATGTAATAAAACGGTTTGGAAGTTTAGGGGTTAATTTTTTCTAGTGTTCAGAAATCGTTGGGGTAATTAACTTCCCCCCTATCTACCCTTCGAATGATATAGTAATTTTGCAGGAAATGATTGCTATAAATTATTATAACATATTTAAATATTTTATGTTGAAATTATTTTTCCAATCCCTGCTATTTCTTTTCTAAATGCTAGGCAAATAATCTTTCGGCGTAATGGTTAAAGATAATTATAAATTCTTCTGATACCATCTAAATTGATGTTATCCGAAGATTTTATCACTTCATTAATACTTTATATTTTTTGTTAATAAAATAAGCTCTGCTGTACAAATGATAATAACATTTTACTACTGCAATGAAAAGAGATGTATAAAATAAACGTTATCTATTATGGTTAAGATTCTTTTCAAGCTAAACCATTATTGATCAGGTGAAGCAATTAACTATATTTGAGAGTGATATTAGATTAAACAGTGTTCACTGTAAACAGTGGAATATGGTGATTTACTGATTAAGGCATTGGTAACTTAAGCCACAATAGAATATTTTGTTCCCCTTAAGGCAATAATAAAACTAATTGAATAAATTTGAAACTAGATTTAAAGTTAAAAAAAAGAAGAAATTATCATAGAGACTATATGGAGAAATTTTAATAAAGGAAAATGCTATTTATTTGTTTTGATTCGTATGATCCTGCGGAAATATTTATCATCAAATATCATATCTGACCTGTAAAAACCCTTCTTCTTTCCAATATGTTTTACAAAGAATATGATTTTTAACCACCATCTATAATATGCTGTGGACTGCTGGAGAAGTCTCCCTTCCTTACATAGTATGGGGTAAGTATTGTGAACACGAAAAAGATCGACATGAGGTTTCAAAGGAGATATGCGTTTTGAGGTACCTAGAACACGTTTAGACTATTTTCGGAATGATGTATGTGTGTGTGTGTGTGTGTGTGTGTGGATGGATGGATGTCTGTATGTGATTTTGAGCGCTCTAACTCAAAAAGTACTTGTCATATTAATACCAAATATCATATATAACGCTTTAGCATGAGTATAAATAACTGATTACTTTTTGGACAATACCGGTAAACCGGAAGTCGAGGTTTATTCGAAACCCGATTCGGTTTTGCGCTATTTCTCCGATAATACGTCATTATTGTATACATTTACCACTACAAAAAATGTAGAAAATATAATTTCCTACATCTTCAATTTTAAACAATTTTCCATAGCAGTTATTGTTTAGGAATACTTTTAGAGAAAAGTGAGGACCGCAATGTTTTAATCAAAGAGTTCAATGTCGGTTCTTCCAATATTAATGACATTATGGTACAGAAATCACGGTTAATGAAAATTGTTCCGTCTTCTGAGACGACTAGAAGAGTTGAATATCGACGTATTCTTCATAAGCCGAAACTTAAGCAATTGGATATATAAAAGTTTTTTCTAGTCGTTCACGTAGGTCTCTTGCGTAGCCCATCGAACGCATTTAGAACGTCCCTGGTCAACAACATCTTATTTCAGTTTTTACTTTCACCTCTTTTATCTTTCCCCGTTTTTTACTCTCCACATCTCAAAATTCCCTTTCTAACCCCTCTTTGTCTGACGGCATACCTATCCCTCGAGGTGACGAAGTCGATGTCTGCACGTAATGGCTTGTCATTGAGAAGCAAAGAACCCTTTCTACGGGAAAGATTGTGTTCTGTGGCTACTAATTGTTAGCGACGTATTTAACATAAATTCACACGAAAAATCGAAATATCTCTTAAACAATCAAGATAATGTAAATATGTTTCCAACAAAACTTACATAAAATTACATTGTCTATAACTTTAATAATGACAAATTTTTGACAATATTTGACAATAAATAACGGAAAAACGACAAGATAAAACGTCCCCTTTCGGTTGGCCAATTTCAGCCGAAACCTTTTCAGGTCTTCGCTTACTAATAAGAATTTAAAATACAATGTTTTGTGCTGATATAATTGTTTTTGAGTTATAGCGCCCACAAAATTCTGTCACATACGCACAGACACAGTGGCGTAGCTAGGATCTTCTGCGCCCGGGGGCAAGTTACAAAATATGCGTATGCTCAAAGTATTGGCCTAATTGTGAATGTGGTGGAAACTCAAGCATACTACGCACAAATTTGAGAATATTTGGCATACATCACAATGTTTGTATTTTTTAACGAAATTAATGTTTCAAAGACGCAAACACCAAGTCCATACGCGAGGCAGAAAAGAATTTTTCCGACTTCAATTGCGAATTTATCTTAAGTTGAATGATGGTTTAGAGACTCACCCCTGGCATGATCTTATCCTCGACGTCCGTCATGATGTTGTACCACGACTCTGGTTGTTCGGGAGCTTCGCCGGGGATCATTTTCCTGAGGTAGCCGGGTTCGACGATAGGCGTAACCCTCTTCTTCGAGCCCAACGTCTCAATGTATTCGCAGATGTAATCCACCATCTCCTTGCCGGCAATGCGGAACTCGCTGGTGTTCATGGCCGCGCTGGTATTAAGTTGTTTGCGACGATTCCTGTATTGCCTCCTTCACGATCGTAATCGCGTAGCCCTTGAGGGACAGAAAAAGGAAAAACAATGTATACAAGTTGTCACGGAAACTTGAAACCTTTTAAGTTTTAGCAAGATCGCTGGGAAATGCTTTAATTCTTATCGTCGGCAATACAACCGGAAGAATCAACCCGCGACTTAATTTTTGATAAGAAAGAAGGATTTCCTTAGGACTATGGTCGGCATGCGAAAAACATTTCCTGTGGTAATTTCTAGCTCGCGAAATAGTCGCTTCCGTCTCAATTGCAATTTTAATTCCTTGTTCTGCGGCAAAGATTTTTTTACTGTAAAAAACAGGCTTGTGGTGCACATTAAATAACGGGTATCAGCTTATGAAGATAAACAGATGGCAGGAAAGAATGCGCGTATAAATTTAAAGATAAATGAAATATATATATATATATATATATATGTTTTCCTCTAGAACTATCAAGACATGAAGAAAATTGCGGAAAATAGGAGTACATGGAGAACCAAGTTTAACCATGAATAATCACGGACCTATCAACGGACAGACTGCCTATGATGATGATGATGATATATATATATATCTTTTTGCAAGGATAAGTTAATGTTATAATCGCATGCATTTATCTTTAAATTTATACGCGCATTCTTTCCTGCCATCTATTTATCTTCATAAGCTGATACCCGTTTCGAGTGCTGATTATAATCGTGAACGTTTTCCTGCGGTAAAAATAGCAAAAGTCGTTAATTAAATTAATTATACGCGCTTATTTATCCTTAAAATTTTAAGAGTATCCAAATTCCCTTCGGGTCGGTCACTCCCTTGTCAACAGGACCTCACACGCGACTCAATCGCCGAAATTTAACAGCTAGCGAAAAAGAGTGAGAGAGGGAAAGAGGCGATGGGAGTAGGGCGGAGGGGATGGAAAGAGGAGGAACGAGAGAGGTTAACTCAGCAACAGTCGGAGGATTCCACCTTGGTACACGCAAGGCCCTGGAGAGAAATTCCGGGCCTCGGTAATTTTTCCTATCCCAGGCCCCCTTTCCTCAACTACAATCGAGTACAATTTTTCACTATATATGTGTGTATATTTAGTGCAGTATTTTTTTAATCAGCAGATTAACAAGTACGTCTGTAAATTTTATGTCATTATTTATTTTTATGAAAAACTCAAAGAATGTCAATAAGGATGAAATTGAGGAAGTGACAATAAACACAAAACAAGTATTAAACGATAATATAGTTTAATAAAGGTATTGGTTTTTTTGAGGCAGAGCAAAGGTGTATATAGAATGTATAAACGTTGATAACAAAGTTAATGGATTGCAGGTATTGTATTCATCTTCTCTGTGTACACGGCATAGAAAGTCGATTGGATGGGGGTGTAGGTGGAAGATGAATGGGAGAGGAGGGGAGTGTGTCCCGTAGAAGTAAGGGGGAGCGGAAGATAGAAAAATTGACACCGTTATCCGTAACTGATTGTGAGTAATAGTTACGTTAAGCGGGGAATGCCATGACTCAAGGATAAAATGGCTCCGGACGATATGGACTAAATGCAGATCGATATTTACAGACCTTAGAGGAAAAACAGGAGGGAAGATTTAAGAGGCGAAGTAAAGGTTGAGAAAACGTATGCCCAGTCCGAGGGTTCTAGCGAGAATAATATGAACATGAAAGTGAGAATACGGAGAAAATAGAGTAGGGAGATCTCTGTGCCAAAAACTTGATCGTTAAATTCTTTCGATGTCAAGGATGATTCTCCTTGCGGGTTAGTAGTGCTTGTATTAGCTTCATAGCATAACCAGGGCCTGAGAGAGGTGAGATGGGGTCCGAACCAGTCACAAATGTGGGCCCCCACCCCATTCCGTCAAAAACAGCAAGTCGAATTATTTCACGATTACAATACAATGAGTAATTAATAAGAGAATGCCTGTCGCTATTCTCAGTTTTCCTTGTTCAAAAACGCTACAAAACTCCACCGATTTCACGAAATTTAATTTTTGAGGGGTAGCCGATAAGCGATCATCTCTATCTCTACATAGTCCAACACTCCCTTCCCCTTTAACTGTTGATCGGTGCTTATTTGCGCCAGGGCTATTTGTTCAATATATTAGAACAAATATATTGAACACATAACCTTTACAATAAATTTTGGGGGCCCCTCTGGGCCCGAGGCCAGGGCCAAGTGGCCCTGCTGGCCTCCCCTCTATCTGGCTCTGAGCATAAGCACAAAGTGTGAGATTCATAGATGAACTTACCCTGGCCTAGGGCATGGGCAGATCCAGGACCTCATCAATCGCCACACCATCATCTAGAACCTGCCACTACCAATGACTCTTTTATTCTGAAAATCCCAGCACCTGTCAGAATATTTTATTCCCTCCTAATCCGCAGCATAGAATCAAAGAATTTAGTGTGGAATGGGTTTAAGAATGTATCCAGCGGAGGGCATGGGGATATTCAAATTGGGGTAATCACTTCCTCCGTTTCCCCGGTTCCACAAATGAATTCGGGGAATCGAATATAACATAATCAACTTGCATCGTTCAGTTGCGTTAATTATAGATAGGCTAAATAATTTATATTCTCATGCAATAGAGAATTGCTCTGCTGAAAATTAAACAAGATTGCCAAGGAAAATTTATTGGAGGCAGGTTTAGGATACAATGTTTTTGTTCAGAAAACTAATAAAATGAAAAATTAATAATTTTTCACAGAAACATGTTATAATGCGAGATACTCTAGCCAGGGACATTTTTTTGCTCATCATTATGATTTTTCTGGTGGAAAACAAAACAAGTATTGAATCCACCTCCTGCAAATAATATGACTATAAACTAAGTTCCATGAATATTAATGTTTTTCACCATGTGTGTCTGGAATTTGACAAAGGATTATCAAACCCTTTCAGAATTTAACTACAGGTTTCTGCAAAACAGTGACAACTGACTCCAGCTCAGCACTGCTTTTCTTACCTGATGAGAAATTTCCCCACCATCAATTTTCTCTTTCTCTGCCCATGAAAAAGAGTTCTCTTGAATTATTTTTATTAAATCCTTTTTCATTCCCAAAAATAATCGTTAAAACTCAAAATCACCACTCTCTTCAACAGCCTCAAAGACACAGGCAAATACTATGTCTTTGATCACCAGATCTGAAAAAGCACTGAAATATTTCATAACATGTAGGTTACCACATTAGAGAAGGACTTGTAGTGTGGACTTTTTGTTGCTGAATCATCTCCATCTTCTCCTACAGAAGCAGTTTTCTTTGCATCTGAAGTTTAGCAAATAAATATTGGCATTTCATTATTCATTAGGAGCATAAATAAAATTTCACTAACTTACATTCCATGCTAATTAAAAGTGAATGATGGGCTTTAAGTTCTAATTAAATGTAAATTAATTACATAAAAGGAATATATTCCTTTAAACACTTTAAATACAAATGAGGTAATTTTTAGGGAAATTATCTATATCAGGGGTTCCCAACCTTTTTGATGTTCCGAGCACCATGTTGTATGCTAGAATATAAGGCGAGTACTACTATACTTCTGAAGACATAGTAATTACATGAATGAAATCAAAGCAACGTCAGGGTTATTCTTAATTTTCTTGGATACATTTAGAAAGAAAGCAACCAAGCATATTAAATTATTGGGTTTTAAGCACCACAGTAGAGCATGATCAGACTGTCAAAGAGCACAGCAATGCTTGTGAACATCAGGTTGGGAACCTCTGATCAATATACTGATATATTCCCTGACTGTATGGAAAATGATGAATATTATTACTGTTTATTGCATTGCTGCATTTCTCTCTTTCTATAAAAAAAAGCTGCTTTATTGATTCCTGTCATTCATCTGATAGTTTATCAAAATTTCTTGAAACAAAGAAAGCTAAAAAATCAAGAAATCACGTACACTCTATATAAATTTAATTATGAATTCATCCCAAAAAATATACATACACAAAATGAAGAATTGACATTTTCTGGTTGACAGCAAAAGAGGAGATATGTATGGAAGAAGCTACACCCATATTGTCAAATATGGAGAAAGAAATCTTACACTGCGGCTTTATTTGATCTAGACAAACAAGCACTCTCATCAACAATAAGTTGTTAGCCATATCCATGAATGGCACATCTGAAGCCATGAACCTGGCAATACAATTAACATAAGCTTATTCTAACGGGATAACAAGAAATAGTGCTGAGATTGCATAGGTACTCTACTATTATTAAATTCCAAAATTATTCAGATTGAATTAATTTATTTAATTATAATGTAATTTTGCTGTTATGCAGTGTGTGCTAACTTTCACAGATCCTCCACTAGCTATGTATCAACTATTCATGACTAGCATTTTTGATAATTACTAAGCAGAAAGATTTGCATCATTGTCTATGACAAATATAATTTGTAAAGCTTATATAGTAATGTGTATGTGGCATCTGTAACAATTAATGATAGTTTTTGACGAGACACCTATTTACTGACAGACTTGTACTGCAATGATGTAAATGTAATGTGTGAATAAATTCTATTCTATTCTCAAAATGCCCCAAAAATCAATATTTTGGGCATTTTTATTATTGTTAATGACATTTTCCTTAGTTACCTAATGAAATTTGATACCTCAAATTTTAGGCTGGGTCGGAACCACAATATCATAAACCATGTGATGTCTAATAGCTGCTGGTCATCTGAGATGCACAGCCCTGTACCTAATTTTAGGGGCAGTCAGTGACCTATTGAGTAAGGCAAGCAGTGGCAGTTTTACTTTATGGTATGAATTAATCACTTTGTGAGCCAAAGGCTCACCTCGTCATTCATGTACCTCATTCAGAAATATACGGTTATAAGAAATAATGGTACACCTCATTTGAAACCAAATTTATTTCTCACTTTCTGTTTCCAATAATTTTAATCAACAGAAATATATTAAATTGCAATTCCGAAATATTTTAACCATGCAATTACTTCTATAGCTTCAACTTATTGTAGGCTTTCTGGCTTGAACAATCTCTTTTTTAGTTGCAAAATCTTAATAACTTGAAAACAATTTCACCAATAAATTTTTTATTACACAATTTTCATTATCCACACACATTTTTAGGAATAAAAGTAAATAAGGTTTAATAAAAGGAAGTACTAATGTAGCACACCAAAAATAAACACTTTATAAACCATGTGGAGGGCATTAAACAGCTAAACAAATATATCGCATGGTGGTGACAATCCTGGCACAAATCAAAAAATGTGATTTCCGAGTTAATACAGTTGAGGGGTTTGTTGTAAGGCTCTCTTTCATCCTGCAATACTGGCTGTTACTTATACTATTCAATAGGAAAATAACTTGATGTTGCTAGGTGCAGTTTATTTCTTTTCTGAAAACATTAATTTTGAGTTGTGCCAATATTGTCTAAAAATATATAAAAGCAAATTTCCCTGTTAGATGGACACAATGCAGTATTTTCATGTCACCAGCAGTCAAAAATTTCTGCAGTACTGAGAAGCAGTTCAAATTCTGCTTAGATCCCCTCCATTGGACGCTGTCTTGTTTCTATGCATATAACCACCAGAGAAGCAGATCTGAAACTGTTTCTCAAGGCCTGCTCAATAACAATTGAGTAATACGAAGCACAATCAAGTTACTAAAATTTGTTCAAATGATGAAAATACTAAATATATTTCTATAAATTTTGTAAAAGTAACTAAAGTTATTCTAAATACATATGTAATTAAAAAAGTTTGTTGCAGTGCTGTTTCACCAGGCAAGCAGTGTTTGCGTTGCTTGCATAGACCAACCGCCCCTGCCTAACTTGCTGCCTCAGGTTACAGTATGAAACAATTACCAAGTAAATTTAAGGTGTTTACTTGGTATTTTTTTCAAATTTGAATCAACATTCCACTGATATTATGGTTAGTATATGCAACATTTGAGGAATTAATGCCGTAATAATTTTCTCAGTAAATGCAACTTAGTAAAAGTAAAAGATTATTAAATAACTAAATACACAAATATTTACACAGCTCAAAAGGCACAATTTTTATCTAAAAAATTTAGAATTAAAATTTTCATTTTATATTTTAGCACTAGAATAAACTAAAAGCACTGTGTGCTGCATTGATGTGTTAAAATAAACAAAACACATGTACATGGATTGTTTTAGTTGTGGCCAATCGCCCAGGGTGGCCCCTCACCAAGGGAAGCCACTCAGCCTTACGGAGGCATATTGGAGAATACAATGAAAACAGATATATAGATGTGAAAGATAATTTGATGAAATAAGGAGATTATCAAGAAGAATCAAGAATTCTTACTTCAATGAGGACATTTTAAATTACAATTGTAGGTAGTAATCAGCTTGTGTCTTTATTGCCAAATTTATACGTTTCATTGAGAGTAATGCTTACGTTACCCGTAACAGTTGCATCTGGTGAGCGTAGCTTCTCCTAACTAAGACTAATGAAGAACTATCTATGTTCTACAATGCTTGAGGACAGATTAAATGAGCTTGCGATTATTTTAATAGAGACTGATATTATTGCTATTCTGGATATTGATCAAAGAGTTTGCTTCCATTAAGTCTAGAAAGATACATTTTTAGATACATAATGAGCCATCTCTAAGGCTCATTATTTTACGTAAATTTTGCCAAAAGAAAATGTTTTGGGTTCAGGAAATTTAATACATTAAATGCATTTTGCAATATCAATTTCTAATTCTTTTAGCATTTTTAATACTTGCTCTTCCAAGTATTCTGAAGTGTGACGTTCAATGGATAAAAAGCACAAAAACCTTTCCTTTACTTCACTCAGCGATAGATATCTCACTACGAAAGTTAACTGATCTTCCTGAGAAACATATGGAGTAGAATCTAATGTAATGCTGTAATAATTAGCATTTTTAATTTAATTAACTATTGCAGTTCGAACGTGTTAATGGAGTATTGCAATAAATTCGTCGCAAGTTTGGTGAGATAAATAATTTGCTGTCCCTTGCCCACAGCATACTTTTCAAAATGCATTTCTAAAATCGGTACAACATACATTGTACAGACTTTCTCATATATAAGTACTAATGCATCGTTTAGTTATCTTTAGAAAATGAAAATCGTATGAGCCTGTTTTTAGAAAATCCAATTTTTGTTAAAGTTGCCCAAGAATAAACTAGCCTTATATTCAGTCATTGAGAAAAATGAAATACGTAGTATTATTGTAGATGTATACCAGTGGTTCCCAACCTTTTCCAGTCCACGTACCCCTTTTATGAAAAATAAAGATTTCGCGTACCCCTAAACATCTATAAATTGGAAATAATTAAAGAATATTGTCAAACGGTTTTCAAAAATTAATTTAATTTTTTTAAAAATAAAATTTAATAAGAAAAAATGGTTTGTAATTATATACTACAATAATAACAATGACAAGTGTTCACAATGTTGAACACTAAGGTCCAGACTAAGCGCTTTTCCACAGGGATTATCATTAGTACTGCATTCTAAATACCTGTCAATATATTTCAGAAACAAAATCAAAGTTTATTTGAAATAAAATCAAACCAAAACGAATATAAGTCCTATGATACACTGAAAACAATGAACACAATTTTTTTCTTTGGTTATACACGAACAACTTAACTTACATAAGTAACAAGAATAATCTTGTTAATTGGTTAATCAATGTTTATTAATGACAATAATTAGTGTGACGGCTACGCTTGTTTTAGTTTGCACAGTTTCTCAAAATCTGGTGCCAACACTGATAAAGTCGTAAATCTGGTTCAGCATTGAGTCCATTTCTACACTTGGTCTTCAGATTTACGTACGATGAAAATGCTCTTTCGCACATGTATGTAATTGTAAATGGCAACAAGACTACAATTGCTTTATCTGCCAATGATGAGTATTCATTTCTTAAAGAAATCCAAAAATTAATTAATGATTTATTCTTGAAATCCATCTTCAATTGAAAATCACAAGATATATCGATCAATTTCTCTTTCTCCTCCACACTTATTGCAAGAGTAATGTGGAATGACGTTTACTATAATATTATATAGATTAGTGACAGATGAATAAGCAGCTATGCTATTCAATAAAAATATATGAATGCATTGATCAATCATTGTTGGCAAAAATCAGCACTTTGAACAAATAGAACTGGGTTTCAACAGTTCTCCCCTTACTTCAATTTAGGTTAATTAAAATAATTGAGAATACCTTCCCACCATGTGATGCAGAACTTCGGGTGATGCAGAAGTCTCTCTTATAGGCTTCTTATTAGCAGGTACCTTGGCTACTTATAATATGTAGTTCAAGGATTAAGGTGCAAGTGATTGCTGGCCCTCTCCACCGCAAGGTGCAGTTAGACGGTGGAGCCACGAGTGTCCGATTTATTTTGGGAATATCGTGAGTTTGCCGGGTAAATACTAAATATTATGAGTAGGTTTAACAATCGTCCTGAAAGTGTTTTTCACGCCAGGTTTACTTCCCCATATCCGGTGAATATATCGAAATGCTTACATCTTCTCACGTTATTAAATAGCCCAGAAATTTGTTTTGGAATGAATTTGACGTAATTTGAATTTTGTGCTCTAAAAAGAATTACAGTGACAATCCCGTATCTCAAATTGAGACTCAATGCTCGAAAATTCGACGGCAGATTTCAGAAAGTAAACGCTTCACAGTCTAGATAACGAGCTTTGGTATATTTTCTCCTTCGTTGTGTTAGGTTTTTAAAGTTTTGATAGTTATACGAGAAGAATACACATTGCTAAGGCTAAAAGCACATGAAAGTATTATTGTATAATTAAATGTAATTAATTTTCATTTTATGTTTTTCCCGATCGGATTCTCTAAAACATTAACATTATAAGTTGACAAAAGTAATTCCATCAACTCTTTAAATAGGTTGAAAGAGATGAAGAATTCGGGGATAATGAGTCCAGAAAAAATGGAGGTAGAATTTTTTTAGTAATATACACTGACAATTAAATCCGAGTAGATGATAATTCTTGGAGCATTTTCTCTTGAGTTAAAACGCAGTTCTCCACTTAATGATGGCATGAAAATTTATTTTGTCTCATGTAGCAATGGGTAATATTTGAGACGAATAATCATATCGAGTCGACGAACATGTTACCTTTAAGATTGGACTATTATATTCCCATTTAAGACTGTGTTTTTAGGTTTCCTATTTCAGAAACAAACTTTTTGCTGTTTTTGTGTTGTCTTCCAACCATCGGCGATATATTTATCTTGCCATCAACCATTATTTAGTCATAGAATCAATTTTCAGTGTACTACTGCTTCAGAGGCAAGTTTTTAACTAAATTATTACTGCTGAATGATTGATTCAACATTAAGTCGTCCATATCATCTTATACGAGTGAAAATCTTACATTTCTTGTTCAGATTTCATTGTTATAGCATAGCAAAAATAATATAATAAATTTCAACTGTCCGTGTAAATTGTTGCTTCCTTCATCTGTCAAAAAAGATCAAATTAAAAAGGAAACCTTAAGGATATAGAACAGTTACTATTAAGATAGCGAATAAATGTCGATCAATTTCGTTTTTTTTGTAATTTTTTGTAATTTTAGGTAATATTCAACATACTTACACCTTTAATAAATTGTTATTACATGAGAAAAGTTCTTTATTTGAATCTTTCAAGTGATTACATTGTCATTAACATGATTTTTCCTTAGATTTTCTGCGCTCTGCCGAATAAGCTTAAAGCGCGGCGAAGGGGGAGCGCTGGATAAAAAATATGAGTCAAAAAAGTAGATTATTCGATGAAAAACGAAAAATTTATATCCGAACTTCAGTGGATTTCTGAATGGCATCCGACGGATGTTCCAATCTTTAAGATTTGCGCTGCAACACGCGGGATGCTTTCAATCATTTAGTTAGAACATCTTCTTTCACAGGACCTTTTTATCAAAAGAAAAAGTTCCAAGGTTCCATCCTTTTCATTTGTTACAACATTTCCACTCGATTCGTTAAAAAAATGAAAACTAATACTGTCAATATTTTTATGTTTCCCGTCTTCCACCGGTTTCAAAGTTTCGCGAAAAACACTTCGCGAAATGGGCTCACCTCGCGAAGACGAGAATGTCGCCCAGAGAAAATAAATATTTCTCTCCCACGGATAATTTTCCTGCCGGTCTCAGACCGCCCCCAGTTAGATCAGTAAGCAATCTTTTATTTTTTCTTCACTCCGAGAAACATGGAGTGTTAATCGGCACTGGCGATTTTATCATTTCGGTCTAAGGCTCCGCTCGTCTGCCGGTTGCCATGTTTACCGCTCTACCCGGCTGTCTGGCGCCTACCTTTTCTTTCGGAGAAGAGCCGCTGCTATGACGACTTGTTATCGAGGCCCTGAATGTTAGAGGAGAAGGTCGAGAAAGAAATCGCGCCTCTGTTAATCTCTCCTTTCTCATTTCCCTCGTTATGAAGTATGTGTCACGTCGCTTCAACTCATCACAACCCGTGAATTGTTCGATTCGAGATCGATACCTATTGCGAAAACTGTGTCGTTTCCGTTTTGCATCCTGCTTTCTTTAGCGGCAAATCGTCACGAGAGCGATTCTTTCAAAAAAATTTGCAAAATGGACGTGAAGAGGTAATTTATATCTCGGTGTCACTTTTTCCCCACAATCGATGAAGTGATTACACGAATTATATCGACGTGATGGAGCCCTTAGGGTCGACGGGCGAGATTTCATTTTTATCGGCATTCTCTTTTTTTAAAGTAGCTTAATGGCGACCTTTCGCTGGAATGCGAGCTTGACAAATCGTAGGCCACGACCGTCAGAAAACGAGCAACGCTTGGGAGAATTTGTTTGTCCACGTCCGAGGATCATTCCGTCGCATTCGGAAAATTTGTCATCCTAAAGTAAAAATAAGAGGTCGCGTAGGTCCGGAGAGACATTTGAAGAAAGGACGAGAGATAGAGGGGGAGAGAGGATGGTATAGTTTCCCATTTTCCGTCGCTTCCGCTTCGCTTCCGCTTCGCTTAGAAACCGTCGCCTGGTCACACTCTCTTTCTCCGTCCGATTCAGCTCGGTGAAGACCCGGCGATTCATATCTTCCGAGATGTCACACAAAATCGCTGACCTCGAAGAAAAAACTTTTTCGGTCCGAAAAAGAGAGAAGTCCGAACGCGGAATACGAATGAAGGATGTTGTTATCGTTCGAGGATGGCGCTCGTCTCGTTGATGGGAAACTTCTCCTCTTCATTTCCCTTCCTCCGTCTTCATCCTTCCTTCCGCCCGGCGCTGTCGATTTCACGTCGAGCACGAGTCTTCAGCGGCCGGGCTTATCCTCGTGGATACCGTGGACTGCGATGGTAGCCTCGGCCTTATCCTTCCGCGAGATGAGGGAGGTTCGTCGTCCACGAAGCTCCTCGCCTCCTCACCGCGCCTCTCCGCCGCCCTTTTGGTCAGGTAGCAGCGGCGGTGGACGTCGTGGTGGCCTCCTCCTCCGCCTTCCACACCGGCTATACCTCCTCCTCCGCCTCCTCGTCCACCCACCTGCCGAGAGAAATTAACGCGTCCTAAGGTGGATGTCTTCTCACCGACCCATCGTCCCAACGGAAAGGGACAGTTCGGCACGACCGGTTCGGCGACGGGACCATTCGGCGATGGGATTATTCGGCACCGGACATTTCGGCACCGGACAGTTCGGCGCCAGCCGTTTTCCGCGTCATGATAATATTCATATTGCAACTATTAAGTTACAGAATCTATTACGTAGAAATGAAAATGACTATATTTAAAGGAAAATAGATTTAAATTAACTTTCGTTAGAAAAAGTACACGTTAAAAATTGTACGACGAAAAATCTCCGGATGATATGCATAATGATTTTGCACAATTAATTAATTACATTAATGTTAATTTAATACGAATGTTACTGTTAAGTTAAATTAGCTGACTTGATTTTTATCGAACCAATACTGTTTATATTATCATGACGATATTTCCTCCAAAATATACTGAAATTGTGCCGTGCGGAACACGGCTGGCGCCGAACTGTCCGGTGCCGGATAGTCCCATCGCCGAATAGTCCGTCGCCGAACCGGTCGTGCCGAACTGTCCTAAACCTTCGTCCGAATGCCTGCCAAGAGAGTGGGGATGCCGAGGCAAAATCCTCGGGACTCTGGGGGTCCCGGAAAAGGGAGATAAAATTTAAAAAGTGAGGAAAAAATTGCAGAGCAAATTACGTAACGCGATTTTTTTCTTGTCTTAGGATTATGAAGGCAACATAAGATAACATCTTTGGTTGAAATCAACGGCGTCATAGCCCATAAATTCCTTTTAAATGTATTACGTATATCAATGCTACGCGATAGTGTGTTTTCCATTTATAAGCGGTGGACTCATTGCTATGGCAGTTTTATTTCTTATAGTTAAAAATCTGATGTGGCCAACACGACTTTCTCCATACAGAGCAATGAATATGATTGCTCTCGACATCAGCGTTCTCAGAAATAATCATCAGCAATTGCACTCGTGAATAATTTTAAAACATTTTTAATGGTCTTTACTTAAAAAAACAATAAGTAAAGAAAATTGCTAGCTTTTTCAAAAGATAACAAAATGTCGATGCGCAATTAAATCGCCCTTGGCAGCGTAAGCAACGTTATCAACAATTAGAAAATTTTATCATAGCAACGGAAACAATGTATCACTTACAATTAGCGACGTATTTAGCATAAATTTAGAAGAAAAATCAAAATATTTCTTTAACAATCGGTTTTAAGAAAAAATGTACAAAACTTGTAGAAAATTTGGCTCCTCCATGTTACAGGATTTCAGAGATAATGCTTCATCAGACGGACGGACAGACAGACAAACCGAATACATATGCGATTTAAAAAAAGCGCAAAAAATAACTGATCAAAACAGAAAATATGTGTTAAACAAAAATTTTATAGAGATTACCATTTGGGTCCGTCTTACCAACATCCATAGCGTTTAAATTAAATTCAAAAATGTAGTTCTTAGGTAGTTATTATGTAGAAATGTTAACTATTACAGTACCTCATCATTTGAATTTCAGCTAACCTTTAAGTACCTTCACATATCTTATATCCGGATAAAATTCTTTTTTTCGCTTGCTAAAATTTTTGTCACGGGCCCCCCCTCCACTCATCCCTTTCTCAGGGAGGAGGGGGATGGGGGCTGTGGGCTGTGGGCTGGGGGGGGGGGGGGGGGGAGTCGTATGCCAACCCTTCTCCAGGGCCCGTGTCATCTTTCGGTGGCCCTGATCGTCCGAATCAGGGTTCCTTAGTCTACGGCTCCTCGGTCTTACCCATTATATATTACTTTCAAGCCTTCATCTTGGTGTCTGTCACTGTAGGAAGCTTCATTTGTAATTATTATTAAAATTTAAACTATATTTTTATAGTGTGAATACGCTTTTTTATGCGTCATACATAACAAAAAATTGTCAAAACTAGCACGTTGAAATTTTCACGCTTCTCGGTCATTCATTATAAAGTTGTCTCATATGGTTCACCCGGTGATGTCGAAAGACTCATGCGTTCGGTAAAAAGTCTGGTGACCTATGTTCTTAATACCGGAGGGATTGATTCGCAACGGAGGAGAGTAACACGTACGTTAGCGATAAAGGCAATTCCTGTAACAACAAACGATTGATTTAACCGGAAACGTGTTTCTCGGCACTTCGATCAGCTGCCTAGGTTGCAATGCAGATACTTAAGGTTGATTAATTACCATTGATCGGTTCTGATCAACTCGGCGGTTTTCTGGGAAAAGGAGTTACTTTTACCGTCAATTAAGTTCAATTTAAAAAGTTTAATCGCTAATTCATTTTTCATTATATTAATTGACGTAGTTGTAGCAGTTTTTAATTTTAGGAAGCTTTTTAATGACCAAAAATAACTTATTTACTCCGCATCTATCGTCTGTACGGGTAAATTTTAATGAATTAATGTTTCAGCCAAACTATAGTTTGTACGAAGAGGAACATAATGGCGTGGATTCATCATTTTACAAGGCACGTTATAAGAACAGTTTGTTTCCCTACCCCGTTCCTCTAACGTCAAGTAAACACATTAAATATTTATATTTGAATTGCTTAAGATGTATAACATATAAATTGATAGTCCAAAGGACAATAACGGCATTTTATAACGCCATCCGAGACCTATACAGTAAAACCCCGCTATACGTTTTTTCGCACATACGTCGCCAATCAGTTAAGGAACATGTTTCGTTATAAGTTGAGTAGCTTCGTATATACGTCGTTGGTGAAATACTAAAAGTAAAATTTCAGAAATTCCAATTGCTGTGCATAAATTATAACTATAACAATAAAAACCCTCTATTCAGCTTTTAATTTCATGTTTATTGTTATTTATATAAATTCATTTAATTTCATTTTTATCAATTCGTGTAAAATCATACAATCAGAACAAACATTTGCTGGCCATGTGTTTGAGAGATCACGATGGGTTAGGTGGTTCACAAGATACACGGAATAAAAGGGACTAGGTATCCCAATTTTAATGACGATGTGTAAAAACCTATTTCTGAGCGACAGCCGGCTATAAGAGAGAGCGGTTGTGTCTAACATTTTGTGTGTTTACGTATGCGTTGATATCTCATGAGATATTGGATATACTTTGGATTGCGAAATCTGCTTGAAAAGTACTCTCAAGTGCATATCAGTGTACGTGTAAGTAAAGAAACAATTTCTGTGCTCCATCAAACTATAGATAATTATTTTCGGTGATTTCTGAATTTATTATTGCAATCGGTTACTCGTTGTTACGATTAAATGTGTATTAAACCCTAGTAGCAATGAGTGGTAAACACATAGTGGTAACATATTATGTCCAATGTACTGTAATGATATGTATTATTTGGGAAACAAATGTGTCACAAAATATCCGCCAGGAATGTAACCCCTAACTTTTATCATAGTTCTTATGGTAACCTTGTTTCGCTATACGTTGTTTCGTTATAAGTCGAATTTTTCAGGCACGCATCTCCGACGTACGATATAGCGGGGTATTACTGTACATTCTACGAGAAGAAAATGATTTGCCTCTTTAGTTTTTTTTTTAGAAAAACCGTCGCATTCATTTTTTAAAAAGTTATTCGTTTATTATTTTTATAAAATATGGCAACGCAAAAGCAAAACTTTTTAAACGTGGTAGGCATTTTGGAATGTTTACGTTATAATATGTAAACCATTGTTTGTGGAACGTGCTTCTTCATATGGTAACGAAACGTTTTGTCTTTCCGCATACATTTTTGCGTGTCTATGTCTATTGAGGAAATGTAATTCCTTATCTTAATTCCCATGTATCGTCAGATACGTTACACGGAGGACGCAAGTGCCCTAATCTATTCGATGCAGCGTGTCCCTTGGGAGAACACATTCATGAATTGGAGAACCGAGGGGAGGCGTTGTTGAATCCTCAGGAGACAGAGACGGTACGCGGGTTATTAGGGATGGGTTCACCTAACGCCGTGTTTCCCAATCTGGGTGGTACTTTTCCCCAAAGAGACTTAATGAAGCATTGGGGAACGGTAGATAACAGGGGTGTGGCATGGAGGCGTTAAGGAAACTGGCGAGGGTTTGGGTTTTTCTTATGCCCTTTCAGAGAACTTGATTTCTCTAGTGTCATCAAATCTCATGACTCTGAGGAAAATTACCGTTATTGAAATATTCTTCGGAGTATTATGTCGTTTTCATAAATATCCTTTTCAAATGAATGAAACAATATTTATATAAGCAAAATGATTAATTCTACTGGAGGTAACCACAAAGACAATGTATTCACGAGGTGGCTTCAGCAAATATTTTAGGAAGAAAGATGGCGCTTAATTAAAGAATTTAAATACGGGGGAATGTGATAAATACGACCGTAGATCACTCTCATTGTTGCCACCCAGATCTTTAGGGACTGCGGCTCCGAGCACCGCAGCGCATAATGAACAGATATGCTTAAATAATCGAATAATAACCTTTAATGCTGACCAAAAAACTATCATCCCAAATAGTTTGAAATAGATCGAAATTACATAACATAAAAATTGCCAACAGCGAAAATCCTTCTAGCTTTTCTTTCTTAAAGAATTTATCTCACAAGCCTAACAAAACTGAACTGCGTGACATTAGTCATTACATAAAAATAGAACACTCAAAAAAAAAATAGAGAGGCATGAAATTAGTATCCGCGAAATCAAAATAAAAGAGTATGTCAATTTCACAAAAAAACGAAAAAAAAAACAAAACAAAACAATTTCAAAAAATCAATTCGAACCACCATGAAATTCTTAATTTACTCTATCTTATTCGAGCACCTTGACTCGCAGTGATGCGATAAAGACGGTTACACGCCATGAATGATGATGAGCCCAGGCGCTTTCACCCCTGAAATTCCGCGAATGTACGTCTAGGCGCCGAAAAACGATCGAGAGGACTTTAATTTCCCAACTGAGCGGCGTCTGAGATGAGACAGTGGTCGGTGTGCGTCCAACCATGAGTTGAAGTAGGGATTTTGGAGGAGGAGGGCGGGTCTTAATAACCGTATATATATTTTCTGCGTAGACATGGGGGATTATTCTGCCTTTCCAATAGTCGCGCAGGTTTTACCGAGCATAGATCTGTTATACAACACTGCTGAGGAAGAGCGGGACGTGGGGGGGTTACAGTTTATAACAGCAAGTTTAATTGACGCCATGAGTTTCGGTGGATAAACGTAAATTAAATCCACGCCGAGATTAACGCGATTTAAAGTTCCGTTTACTTTTCTGAGGAAGGTGCCTTTTCACCTTCACCTTCGTTGGGAGATTCTCCATATCTGAAGGATTGAACAGCGTTAGCGTTCGGTTGGAGGTTTTGTCTGCTCTATCGGACTAAAAAGTGATTTTTATCGCCAGAAAATTTCCTACATAATCGGATACTCATCCTTATAATAGAGCATGCGATAATCAATTTTGTCGGTCGTATCAGCACTTGCAATGTAAGTTATACGAGTGGATGTAGTTCGATTACCCTTTTTAAGGGTTAATGCTTACTCGTAACAATTTTTTAAATCTATATTTTTATAATCCAACACGACGCTAACGACCGTAAGTCGATTTTTAGTTATCAAATGACACGTTTCAAAAACGCCCGTTTGTGCTTTCTTGAAAAGAGAGCGGCATTTGTAAATGTGGTTTCCCGGCAATATCACAACGAATCAAAGGGGTAATACAATAAAAACAACTCCGTTTGCTCTTAACTAACATCTTCAGGTTTAAGATAGACAGATAACGTATTCATTTGGGCTAGATTAAGACTAGACAGTCTCTTCTTACATTTAAACCATTATCAATTACAAACTGGAAGTAAGGAACAAATAGTAAACATTAAAAAATGCAAATAAAATAATAAAATTACATAGCATAAAATGTTACATAAATACAATGCCAAGTTAGCGTTATTGGTAATTACAAGATATGGAGATTTGTTTGTGAGGAAAAACTAAGGTAATTAAGATACTACATCCTAGTAAAAAACTAAGCTGCAGCAAAGCCCTCGTACATGAAGGTGAGTGCAAAAACCTACTAAAAACGCCGTAAATCACAAAGAAGCATTGCCGCAGCTAAGAGGACAAAAAAAAACTTGCAAGCGTTCTCGAATGTGATTCCAACAAAAGTTACGGTCAAGTCGAAATAGTTGGAGATAAATTTTAAAAAGTGGCGAGAGCGGTTGAAATAAGCGAGCGAAAGTTGCCTCGAACAATAACTTGGGAGATAAATACAAAAAAACCGCGGAGAAGATTAAAAGATGCACGAAAAACTGCAACGCGACAAAAAAATACGGAATCATCAGGTGAGCGGACGCCGCTAGGCTGCGGCATTCTGCCTGTCTCACGTTTAAACGTGAAATATTTAAATCCCGATATTTCACGAGACTCGCGGAACACGCTTAAAGGCTCTAGAGAACCGGTGTAGAATGATACACACTGAAATATCCTTCGACGAATCCAATCTCCCATCGTTTGCAACACATATTCAAGGTGAAAGTTGGTAATGGCTAACGACTGCAGACGAATGAGGCAAACGCGCGTTCTTTAGGGCCGAACAGGAAAACATACTGTTGAAAATAACATAAAGCATGGCGCGATCCGCAAAGTCGCTCACTTTTACAGTCTAACTACCTCCATTGCGAACGAACGTCATATAAATTCATCCTGAACTTAGTGTAATGACAGGTAAGATATCTACCTCCATAATCCGCGGTTCCAAGGGTCGTATTCAGCCGAAAGCGTGGAATTTTATGCTGATCCTTGTTTCTCTTGAAGAGATTGTAGTGATGTTTTAAAAATCTCATTGACTCGACTGATCCATTTGAAGAAGCGTTCCTTTGACACTGAGGATGCTATATTTACAACTGAGACGAATTGTGATTTAAATCATATTATGTTCTTAAATATTCGATACGCTTGAACGACATCTTTGCAACCGTCTTTAACTCCGAATAAGCCAAGTGAAACCATTTTCGATTGAGTTACCAATGCTTAGAACAAAATTTAAAATTAAATCCAAATAAACTTGCTATTTAAAATAGGATAATATCTGTATCAAACCTGGAGCCCCAAAACAAGTAACCAACATCTGTAAAATCCACCCAGATGGGTGGCAACAACATTTATATCAAGTGAATAGTAGAGATAACATTTATAGCCAATTGCCATTAATTGGGCGAGCCGACCGTTACACATGGATAACCTAAATCATTCATTGAACTTTATAAAAGAAGGCGTACGTTCAATTATTTAAAAAAAAAACTATCTCATCTTTTAGTGCTATAAGTCGTTTTCATCGACCGTGCCCAATGAGGATACTATTGCGGAAGGTTTTTGCCAACCCTATTTCAACCAGAGAAATATCTCAATCTGAATAAAGACACTCACTCTACACTCTATCGGGAGAACTCATGTTAATGAAAATTGATATTGGAATTTCAATTCCTGAATTCCTTGAAAGAAACATGTTTAATTTATGCTACGCTTCTTGAGTACATTATTCTCAACATACCCTGCTACAAAAATCCTAATGTCGAGGTTGTGCTGTATAGGTTGCTTAAGATTAAGGATAATTAATCGGCCTCTGGCTAAGTGGTTCTTAACCTTTCTCTCCCAAAGCAGCCCATAAAGCTCTCAAGATACGCACCTTCACTTTCAAATTATGATTATCTGTTTACCAAATGAGAATATTCATGAAGAATATTTCCACCAAGGACGCAGGATGCTATCATTCTCCCTCTGCTTTAAATACTGGTATATTTAAAAAGACATACATAACACCCTCTGTATCATTCATAATTATATTTTGCTTGATTTTAACAGCGTTTAATATATTTTATTTATATTAATACAGCAAAATACCGAAACCTTTACGAACTATAATTGTGCTTAAGTAATTTTTATTACCTTCCTGTTTATAAGGAAATTTTATAATGAGTTTAAAAACAGTAGAGCGCTCTCTGGTTACTTAAAAGATGTCGGAAGTGACACTTTTAAGTTGAACATCCTCGCAGCACTGCCTCGCACCCCTCATTGCGAATAACTGCTCTAGCTCGAAACATTTAGTTGATGCTGTATGCTGATCGTTACTAGGTCATACTAAAAAGTAATCGCATCCAAAAATGTCACTTGTTTTGTCTCGAATAAAAATTATGCGAAGGAAACTCAATTTTTACATTCACATATACGCAGAGCAGCCAGATTCGTTAAGCAAAAATATGAGCAAAAATTAAGCGTCACATCACTCTTGAAGGAGTTGAATTGGATATCGCTAGAGGATCGCAGAATTAGCGCTAGGTTAAGGCTTCTGGAGAAATTTATGTCGGAAGTTCTCTTAGAGGAGGTCTCAGGAATATTAGAGGCACCTACGTACATGAGCAGGCACGATCACGAGGATGAAATACGAGAGATCGACTGTAGGACCGAGCGATATCTGGGCTCGTTTTTTCCAAGGACCATACGGGATCATAATAGGAGAGTGATTCCCACGAGGGACGTTATTAGGTAGGTTTTAGTGCGCTGCACCCCCTGCCACCCACCAGTCTGGTGATTTGCAGGGTATGATGTAGATGTATATTGAGAAAGTATTGTAATAGCGAAAAAAATCGAATTGATTGAAGTATACGTTTTAGATGCCAAAAATGAGGTTTTCGCCGTGTTCACGAAATCTAATGGTATCTCGTATTTATGTATACTATCATCCAAAGTAGACTGTCTAAAGAGAAGAACGATATAGTGCAAAGGTAAAATGTAGTTTATGAATGTCGATTTTCACTTGGTGTCCATTTATTAAAAATGGATCTGACGATTTTGATTAGTATTCATTAAGTTATAGAGTTTGGTGTCATAAAAAATAATACATAAGCAATATTTCTAAAAAAATATCTATCCAGCAACAATATAATATATCGAGCTCAGCTTCCGTCCAGCTCTCCACAGTCCCCCTACCATCGTCCGGCAATAATGCTCCATCTCCCAATACACATTATAGTTTATATTTGAAAATCAAAGGGGCCCAACCCACAAAATGTCTACTCTTTAAGTTTATCCTTCCATGAAAATCATATATATGAGGTTATCGATACGTTAATACTATTTACATAGAAAAGATTTCGTTTTGTTGTTTTTTTAGCAACAGTGCTTTTTCTATGCAGAATAAGTCGCTGATAGACAAGAGAGGAAATATGGTTTGGGTGTAATGAAGACAAAGCATCATTATATGTTTTTTAATTCCATCTTAATTGATTTTTCTTTAAAATTGATGTGCAATGCTTTCTTTCAAGCCGTTGGGGTGATTATTTGCACTTAAGAACTTCACTTGTGCAGTATTTTTAAAACCAACAGTAGTTTCTGCAATGACACGTCCAATTCTGCACATGCCTCAATTCCTTAGCAGACCTAATAAAATTAACCCCAAATGGAAACATTATTGATCTTTGTGTCATAAAAAATTCTAGCATTTAAATTACATTTTCGGCCTGATGAATTTTAATACACAAAGAAAGAAAAATTGCCAGAAGAGGAATTAAGCCAAATCCTGAGCACAAAGCGACGCTCATCAAGTCATGGGATTGAACTGTCAAACAGGGAGTTCCATCCATTCATGAAAGAGTTTAGTGAGACCAGACGCAGAGGTATAAGAGAACGTTTGTGCAAATTATATTGCACCGGATTCTTCCGAAGAAACATTAGCAAGAATCATCACAATCGATGAATGTCAGCGTACAGAAAGTGAGGCAGTATCCTCTCACCTTAGGACGAGCATCGCCTCCGCAGCAGCCTCCGGAGGGGCTGTCGGGGCAGACGTCGCTTCCGCGCTGGGGCGGGTGACGGCCGCCGCTGTTCCCGGGGGACCCCTCCCGCAGGACTCCGCGTCCAACCGTCCCGCCGGCGTCGCTCCTGCCCGGAAGGCGGACCTGCGGGACGGAGACAGCGCCGAGAACGAAGAAGAGAAAGAAGCGAGGAAGGGGGAAGAGAGAGAGAAGAGGAGGAAGGGAGAGGAAAAAGAGAGGGTTAAAGGGCGGAAGGAGTTGAGAGAGAGAGAGAGAAAAGGTTTATGCGAGGAAATGGAGTCGAGTTGGGAATTTTTGGAAGAAGGTTGTCGAAAGGGGGCGAGGAGTAAATGTGTGGTTAGGGAGGGGGGAAGGAGGAGAGGGGAAGGAGGAGAGGGGAAGGAGGAGAGGGGGGGAGGGAGAAGGTGGTGGTAGGGGGGGGGGAGAGTGAGAAGGAGCGGGGAGGGGGAATGGAGGTGCGGGTGGAAACATCACAAAAAACGGATGCCCTTTCGAAGAACTTGATTGATTGTTGCAGTACGTTTTCTATGCGAACAATGAACTGACCGATTAATGACAGGAAGAGAAAGCGCAAAGAATTTACAAAGTTTGTCGGAAGTTTCTCTTTGAGTGGCTAAATTACGATTGTCGCACATCATCAGAGAGTGCGCTGGAATGGTCAGAAAGTGAAAGATAACATCTCTGAGATTATTTGATTTCTTTCCAAAGCACAAATAATTCCTTGGTTTATCAAGTTGAACAGGAACTTCTTTCCAATTGCTTAAAACGATGCAACAAAGGAAATATATTTAATGTTAGCATGAAAAACATTATGCATTCAAAGAACATTTTGAGAACGTTGGTGTAGAAAATTCTTTTGTATCAAATTATATGACTAAGGTGAAAATCCAATAAATTATCTGTAAAATTTCAAGATATTATAGCCAAAAATTAGACGTCAATCTGATATCCTCTAGAAAATCTGTATCGTTGTATAGCTGTGAAATATTCATTGTTCATCTTTATTATTTAAACCAAGAGATGAGCCCTGTAATTCATTTTTGGATTTGTTTAACATCATCAAATATTCATTTTATTCACCTCCTATAGGTGGTTACATGTTAAAAGGGCGAAACATTAAGGGCGAGCGTCAAAAGGGCGAAAACAAAACGGGCGAAAGTAGAAAAGGAAATTTGAAAAGGAATAAAAGGCAGGAAAATTCGATGTGTGCCAGGGGCTGCATTCCATCAAACCCAACCCAACCCTTTGAAAATCATAAGAAGAAAATGAAACCATAGGAACTCGAACTAAATGAAAACGTTCTGTGAAACACTGCACTTTGTTCTTCATATATAACCATGGTTTAAAAGGTACAACATCATCATCAGCCGCAAATACAACAAGAATATAAAACCACCACCTTTTATTCCTTTACTAATTCCCTTTTCTACTTCCGCCTCCTTTGTTTTCGCCCTTTTGACGCACGCCCTTTTTATGTGATATCCCTAAAGGTCACCGGGTTCAAGTGATAAGGAAACTGTTCGTTACCTTCTAAAGGTGTCTTTCCAAAATGAATTCCAGGTCGCCAATCCGCAATTATTCCATATTCAGCAATCCTTTCATATTTTAATGAAGGATTTTTGTCTTATTCAGGTAGTTAGTGGAGTATCGATATCTTTCATCTGGTAGATATTCCATCCTTATTCTACAATTTATCTATTACAATGTACATTATGTGCACTCTCTTTTTTATTGTTAAATCGTGCCTCTTATCGTTTAAGACGAAAATATTTTGCGCTTCTTTTAAATTCTTAACCCTTAGATGTAAAACTTTATATCTTAACGTCTATACAACTTCCTTTTAGTTCACTATACTATTTTCTCCCGTAAAAATGTTATGTAGTAATTGCTCAGGCTATTTCAGTTTTAAATTTGCAGGCGTAATTCAATGGAATATATCTATCATAAAAAAGAAAAATTACGCCGTTAAATTACAATTTTCGTAAATAGTGGAAGTTAACAGTGTTATTTTTCTGCATTTAGGTCGTTGTTTCAATGTTATTCAAGTAGAATTATTCTGATGAAGTCTCAGTAACACAATTAAATTGGATGTCTGTAAACCCTCCACGGCAAGAAGCGATGAATCGGATTAGTGTCCTGCCCTTTCTTTCCCAGCTCTAATATAACATAATCTCAAAATCCTCCCAAACTACGGTCCTCGTTGTTCTGCGGGGTTTAATAAGAGAGAAGTGACGTGAGAGGCGAATCTCCCTTTGGAATTCCATTCCCATGACAACGTCCCAAATTAACCGATTCGCATACAAATGGACGCAACTCTCGGGGAACGGGGTTACACCACTCGGCATCTAATTTGACTTTGCAACGCCGTAATCACCTTCACCACTCTTCAGACCTCTCGGGACCGCTCTCGACCGTAAATGGAATCCAAGATTCCTCCTGTGATTGCTTCCAACTTCTCTCAAAACGACTCCAGCGCTCGGAAAAAATTCTCAAGTGTAAAATAATAGGTTGAGGAAATTCCGCCCGCCGGTTTAAAAATAAAATCCGGGGAAATAAATGGAACGCAGGCGGTAAAAATTAACCTGGATGCGATGCGTGGAGCAACTCACCTTGCGTTTACCAGCGGCCGCTTTGTTGCCCTCCGTCGTGGTGTCCACGCCCCTCCGACATAAGGGCTGCCCCCTGGACCTGTGCCTCAAGGAGGCGGAACCGGTGCAAGGCGATCTCAAAACTGCCTTAACCGTCCTCCTGAAGTTGTTGGTCATGAAGCAGTACAACACCGGATTGATGGCCGAGTTTGCGTGGCCGAGGAGGAGGGTGAAGGGGAAAGCCTTCATGATGAGTTCCTCCGTGGGAGAATAGGAAGCCGGAACCTCTCCTAAATCTTCCACCCTAGGAGGCCGGTGGGGCCTCAGGTCCAACAGCAGAGAGAGGACGTTGTAAGGAAGCCAGCAGGCGGCGAACAAGAGGGCCAGCAGAAGAAGGATTCTAGCTGCTCGACGACGCTCCCGCGCCACTCTGGGCCGCAGAGAAAAGAAATAATTCGAATTACGCGAGCAAGGGTAAAATATCTCCACGAGAGGTTACCCTCGCCCCGTATCTCACACGAATCTTTAAGAGTTCTTCTTTTTACTTTCTCCATACGTAGTAATGGGATCATGAAAAAAATCAACTTCGAGATTTCAACGGAAATACACGTTTTGAGGTCCCTAGAACACGTTTAGACTATTTTCGGAATGATGTCTCTGTGTGTGTGTGTATGTGATTGTGGGCGCTCTAACTCAAAAAGTACTTGCCATATCGTTACCAAATTTCAAATATAACACTTTTGGAATGAGCACAAAGAACTGAGTAGTTTTTGGACAATATCGGTTAACCGAAAGTCGAAGTTTATTCGAAACCCGATTCGGTTTTTGCGATATTTCTCCGTTAAAACATCATTATTGTATATACAATTCTATACAATGGTTATAGAGAATGTAATTTCTTACAACTTTCATTTGAAACAATTTTCCATAGCAGTTATTGTTTAAGAATTATTTATAAATAATCGGTTTTTTCGGTTTTCGTCAAATATCTCCTGAAAAACGTCGTTATTAGTAATCTTCGTAAGAACCAAAGTTGTAGAGAATAATATTTCTTCCAAGTTTTGTTTGAAACAAATTTTCGTAGAACCATTCATTTCGGAGATATTTTCCTTTTTCTAGTATACAGCGCCACCACCATGTAGCGGTGAATTCTGTAAACATATTCAAAATATACCTAATTTACGGCAATAAGGGGACTGTATTCTTTTACGATAGGAAATAATAATTTTGCCTTATAATGCTATTCATAATAATTTAAATAACTATACCCCAATATGGAGAAAGTGATGTGTTGGCCACATCAGATTTTTATGGAGCGAAGACGAGATGGCTCTCGTTTGTATGTGCAATATGAACTGCAATTTAAATAAATTTTACCTTCATCATCAATCGTGAAAGATTTTCCATCGCTTCGAGCAAAACTGAAAGGAAATGTTTTTTATTTAATTTTTATACCTCATAAACAAGTTCAACATGGTTAGGCATTATTCAATACTGGCATTAAATACGCCTTTAAAACGACTTTTTATCGCGCAAGAACAAATTTTATTCTGTTTGATAAATAATTTTTCAATTAGAATAACGAGACATAAATAAATGAGTTATTTCCTAGTGGTTACGAAAATGACTCCATCTATTACTCCATAATAAATCTGATAATTGAATATTATCGACACATGCTTCAAGAAAATTTATCGGTTTCATTAAAAGTCAAAGATATCTTCATTGAAAAGGTATAAGCGAAGTATTTATGTAATTTCTCTTGTCTATTCAACCAAACAATAACAGAATTTTGGCGATAAAATTTTTAAGTCATCGCTATTACAGTTTACTTAGTTTTTACGGCAATGCGCATCTAATCTACAATAACACTGAATAAAGTTCACCTTAAATCTATTAGAGACACCAATAATGGACACTCATAAATGGCAACACCTATCTTTTTCTCAAAATTGCTCATGGAAGTTTTTCGAGGAAAAGCTACCGAAATAATTATAGAAGTACTCATCTCTTACGGTAGATAAGAGCCAAATAGCTTGGGGCGTAACGAGTCGCGTGACTTAGATAGAGAAATTTCTAGAAGAAAATTCTAATCGAAACGGAATATTCTTAACGTTAATGCTATATACAGATTAAGAGATTCGGAAGAAGACCATTTTCAGTCTCATATCCGAAGCATAATCTCTTTAGATAACAGCTAGATTATTTTTTTTCTACGATCGAATAAATGATCACCTGGACGAGCATGAGGCAGATCCCGGAATTCTCCCTCCGTTCGCGTCGTGTCCCGCGTGGAAGAAAGGAGGATGCCTTCCTGAAGCTGCTGCGTTCGCCGCGGCGCAAAGGCTCCTGCCCATAAGGATGTAGGCCAGCATCACCACGGTTCCTGGAGCTGCGTACACCAGCACGAAACAAAAGACGCCGTAGAGCCTTCTCTCTGATCCGGAAGGGGGCCAATCCTCGAGACAGAAGGCGAAATGATGAGGACGGGCGAGATGAGGCAGCTCTCCTTCGCCTCCGAGCACCAAGCGATCGGTGCGCCGCACCCACAGAAGCGGAACGAAAATGGCCAGGGACACGCACCACAGCACCACTATGACCTGTGAAATGGTTGGACAATAAACCAGATTCCGACCGAAAGAATTCGACCGCTATTCAAGGATTTGAATTAGAAACAATGAGGAATGTCTTTAGACTGAATCTTGGACGCCAAAATTATAATTTTTGATGTATCATAAGATCGCGGTTATAGGGTGGGGTTAAATTATAGGGCTATCATAAATGTTCGTTTTAATACACGCCTACGAGTTTAATGGTTAGCATCTCCATTCCTAAATATGTACTCCAGTACCTGAATTAAACCGATTGAATGAAGCAATTTTTCGACATTTTGAAGTTTGTTGAATTTTCACATACCCAGACAAGGCGGTGGAAAAAGGTTTAATATAGGTCGCAAGTTTCACCTTCGGTCACTTTTGGCAGCTACTTATTTACTTTAGCTAGGTTTAAGATACCTTTATCCTCTTCCAGAATTAACGTTGTCAAACCAACTTTTTTCTGACTTTCGTACGGTCGTATTTTAAGACACATTAGTCGACATTTTTAGGACAAAATATTCACCTCAAAATTTGATAACTGACCCATAAAAACTTATAATGATGAAATCTAGAATATGAGGTTTTGAAAAAAGTTGTTTATTTAAGTGCATAAGTTTTGGTCGGCGGTGCACTTCGGTGAAACAGCGGAAAGTTTAGCCTAGCGTTTCCCATTTTTCAGCGCCTCTGACTCTTCTCTTTACGCGTATGTGACCGAATCCTAGCGAAACTTAAATGACCTTTAAGAACCCGAATTTAGCGCTTTCTTCTAGAACGAAGTCTTACATAGATTTGAAGAACGGTTAACCTATAAAGTAGCCGTTATTTTTTACGTAACATAAAGTCATCTATGGTTCATTATTCGAAATTTTGAAAAGTATTCTGGATTGCTGGGTCGAAACCATTTACCGAACTTGATAAATATTTTACTTTAATTTTGTTCGTCTTTGAAGGAAAATCCTAAGTATCTCTTCAGAAATACACACCGCGTAAACAACGCGAAGATATTATCTACCATCAAAAACGGTATCATTCTTATATGCTTCACAGTCTCTGTGTTAATGCATCTACTCTCTAACTCCCCTTTCCCGTTCCATCTGTATTTTTTATAATTTTACCGGTACAATCTCTGCGGTGCTCTGCAATTTCCCTTTTTGCTTCATTCCTCCGATTCTGGGTCTGAAGGACGTTTAATCTTCCTTCATGAACGCCTATCCCCCGCATCAGTTGCCACCCTCCTACCTCCATCAACTGTACTTCTGTACTGTTCAGATACGAACACTAAAATGCATGTCGTTTGCGTGCGCGCCTTTCAATTTCTTCAGTAAGATTTTTTCATCACAAGTGCAGGGTATTTCTTATCTTTTACATTCTCTCCTTCATCCTAAGGGGCCGCCCGCTGATGACTTTTGGATGAGTGGGATAATAGTACCGTCATTGGTTTTCGATTTTCCATCCTGGATGAGATGGAGAAGATTTGATAATATCCTTGTCTCCATTTAACATTAGACTGGCAAAGTAAGAAAAGGATGAAGTGACGGTTTGGAGAATCCCGTTACCTCTGGTCCTAAGCGTTGTTTTTAAAATTCTAACGGTCCAATTATTTATGTCAAACATCAATGTTTTAGCTGTAAATCCAACGAACATAATAAGTATATACACTAACATCGATGTATTAGAGCAGTGGGGCCAAAATTGTCTTGCGGGCTACAATTTTTTTAAACATATGCTTCAGGATATTGTAACTTTAAGTTAAACGCAAAAATACCCGTAAAGAAAGCATTTATTGCACACCATTTATGAAAATCGATAAATTAAGTAACTGCTAAATTGATTTAAATTTATTCTTTATTTAAACGATTATAGGCGCATTTACACAGCATTTATTTAGACAGTGATTGGTAATTGGGTTTGTAACTCGAAGCTGAGGAGCGTAAACAATCTTTAAGATGCTCATTCGTGAGTGCATTTCTGGTCTTATTGTTAGATTAAACTAGGTTCATATTAAAAAATATCGATTCACAAACTTAAGTGGAAGAAAATATGATTTCAAAATAAATGCAAGTTTTTATATTTGAAAAATTTTCAGATGAAAAAAGTTTCCAAAAATTTGAATCGTTATAACCAGGGCCGGCCCGTGAGATTTGATAAGTGTGGGCGAGATTTGATTTGGCCGCCCCTAACAAATTAAAATTACCTTGCGACCTTTTTATTTTCGAGGATAGGTTAGCCCTGTTTCCATGTGATTACTTACCTCAGCCTTCATTAAAACCATCATACCGTCACACTATTACACGGCAACTCTGTGACTACAGGAAATGACTTTCTTATTAGACATACGTAAAAGAATTGAGTCAACGGAAAATATTTTGTAAAATAACAAATTTTCGTAAGATATATTTCGGAAAACATGCGCTTTTAAATAAGAAAAATTAAGAAATACTTATTTATTTTTAAATTCTTAAGAATTTGAAACAATATCTTATAGCAAGACTTACGTAGAGTAATACAAATGTCTAAAATGACCTAAAAATATACCCTTCTTGACTTAATGGCAGCAAACTCTCACACATTTTTAAAATTGTACATTTTTGTTTTCTTTTTGTCTGACATTTTATTGGAAGTCCTTTATGAACACTATAAATAGAAAAGTAAGTGAAACTTACAGTTGAATAGTTTGAGCCTGACCGAAGGGGCAAGTCTTGAAACTGATGGATATCCTAAAATACTGTAAAGGCAGTGTGCGGGAGATCAATTTGTTAGATGTACGTGGCACTACTTCACAACTCTTCACCTTAAAGAAATGCATCGGCACCTTAACAAATTACGGTATTTTTAACACGGATTATTCCAAACCAAAGAAAGGAGAGGGATTAGAAAATTCACAACGCACCCGAGCTATGTAAAAATCCACACACCCCTGGCCAAAGAGCCCGGAATCTCATAAGAGAAACTGCATTGTCTGTATGAAATATGAGCCACTTGTTCATACTAAATCTGTTTACACTCTCTGTAAGAAAAACATTGGTCTTGAACTCATAGCTGTTGGCTCTTCGATTAACATTTTCAACCATGTCCCTCAAATGATGACTATGGCTGAATTGAGGGAGAGTGCTACCTAGGGGCCTTAAGGAGAATCAAAGGTTCCTATTGTTAAATTCATAGAAGGCGAGCGCCCAGAGGAGGGTGAAAACAATCGAGTTAAGTTTGTTGGATGGGAAGAGGCGGGTCATATCTCGCCGCCCATTTTCGCAAATACGCATCGGAAAGGATGAGGGGCCGCCATGGGCGGTCGCCCACGCCTAGGACCGACCCTGGTTATATCTCACATTCAACTCTATATCACTTCGCAACATATGTAATATTTCGTTTTTCTATATCTGTTGCATCCATGCTGAACATTTCCTATTGTAGTAGAAATTTCTTCAATGCCAATTTCGGCGAAAAAATGTTAATAGAGGATTTAAAAATCTAGAAAACGTCCTTCGCATTAAGTTTTTTAATTTTTCTAGCGCATTGCTGCCTCCGCGGGCGACTCCAATCTTCCTACAGGACGACCGGTCGCCCGCGGGCTGCGTAATGGGCACCCCTGCATTAAAGGGTTCGCGTGTTCGTGCGTATGTTAACTTATCAAAATGATCCCTTTCGACATATAATTCGCAACACGAACGTACTTCTAGGAAATTCGATGCCTGCCCCTCTTATTACAGCCGCCTTCATGATGTGTTGTACCACCACATAAAAGATTAAATCGTGAAAATTTAGAAAGCGATCTTAAAATAATAAACGGCGTCAGTCACGCGAAACTAACCCGGAATCGTTCTAATCGCCTCAAGGTACACCGTAGAAATTTTAATTTTGATCCGAGGGAGTAACTTACACTTTCCTGATTCATCGAGTTACATTTTATTGTTTAGAGGGAGGAGGAGAAATTTCATCCCTCACCCACATTCCTCCGACAACGCTAAAAAATTTCACCCATTTGGTTCGATCTTCGCATTTGCCAGGCAACCTAAAACTTAGCCCATAAAGCATACATAGTGAGTGCGTTTTCCCATTACGTTCGTTAAATCCGCAACCAATCACTTTAAAGCAATCTCACCGCATACCAACTACTCATCTCGTCCTTAAAGCGCCAAACCCATTCCTCCGACTGCACCTCAACCTCTCCTCTCCCTCGGCAGATCCAATCCACCTTCCCTCTTTATATTTCCCCCTTCTTCCATCTTCACTATCGCCTTCCACCCTCCATTTTCTCTCTCTCTCTCTCTACCCGAATACGTCTCTCCACTCCGCAACACCCTCACGACTCTCTTCCCTTCTACCCCACTCCCTTATAATTTTATTTCTTTCTCTCTCTCATATTCACTCAACTTCTCTCCTCTCTCTCTCTCTGTCTTTCTCCTTTCCGCCATCCTCCAAAAACCACTCCATTTCTCTTCCTCTCTTTCCGTTACCCATGCTAACTCTCCTCTCCCATTATTTTTTTTTGCTTCTCCACACTCTCTTCCCTCTCCTTCTCACCCTCATCTCCTTTCCCCCTTTTTATTCACTTCTCCACTATCTCTCTCCTCACCTTTTTCCTCTCAACACTCTCTCCCTTTTCTCTCTCTCTCTCTCCCGGAAAAGGATCATAACAGGCACACTCTGACGATCAATCTTCACTCCTTTTAAGAGGGATGATATTACGTCCAGATTTCTCGCCCGTTATCCCCAAATGAATACTATAATCAGATATGTGTAACGGCGCAAAGGACCGTTTGAGCAGAGGATTCTAATTTAATCGGGTAATTCATCCCTGGATACCATTTCTTCGCGGTTATGTAAATCCGTAACAGTCTCTTTTATATCCTAAACCGTGGAATTTATTGACTTCGGACCGAATATAACGCATGGGAACGATAGCTGAACTTTCGATTATCTGGCCAGATGCACACTGACGAAACGAGATGTTTCTTTCTTTTTTGATTTTATTTTTACGTTTACATACCGCTTTCGAAAACTATGTCGTCTACGCTAAGTTATGATACATTTTTCAATTATTGGAAAAAAGGATAATTTCAAGCAATTTTAATTTCGTAACCTTCACAATTTTTATCAATTGAGCACATCAAGAAGCATATGCCTCAAAACTTGCCCTCTCTTAAGCAAAAATGTATTTTAGAATTTCCTTAATGATTAGTCTTCTTGTCATAATCTATTGACGGCTTGCGGTGTGGTAAGATAAATTTTAATATAAGTTTGACGCTATCCTATCTCTAATTTAAGTCCTGATCTGACAGACACAGGACAAACTCTATCAGCTCATATTAGCTCGATGTAAAACTCGATAAGTTGTTACTGGGCGCTATATAGTGAATTTTACAAGTTTATCTTTGTTATGGAATTCCCCTTATGGCCGAATCCCAACTGTTAATTAATATAATTCATTTACCAATAAAACGATTTTGAAAGTATATGAACATTTCAGTTATAAAGTAACCGCCTTCAAATATAACTTTTAAAAACGATGTCGGTAATGTGCCTCTGAAGATGACTCCTTTTCGGACGACTTACTTAGCTGGTTTATTCAACCGTTTAACGGTGGAAGTCTTTATCGTTTTCATCAACCCCCGAGGGTGGGTAATTTGCAGTTGTAATCCGTATCTAATGAAATATTACGTTTCATGGCTACAGGAAAAGTATACATAATATCTGGAATTCAAACCGTAAATTGGAATCTATAATTTATTTTCGAATTTTCAACATTTCCTGAATGGAATCACATTTATTTTTGTTACATTTATCTTTTTATTTAAGAAGTCTATCTCAGAATCAAACATGTTTCCAAGGCTCTAAGCAAAAAACCGAAAATTTTGCACCTTTTTACACCCTTAAAGTAAAACTTTCTAAAATAGGATGTACTAACATTTGTCAGATCGTCTTACGTCACATGCTCTCGTCTTTGCGCAGGTATGACTTAAATTGCTTTGCCATGCTTCTCAAGGAGAGAATGTTATATTTTAGCGCTCGCCAACAGACTTGAGCATCTCTTAAAGAAAAGGAAGGATATAGAGGGGTGAAAGATTACATATGAGAGTTGGAGCGGGGAAAACAGCACTGCCATATTCAAAAGGGCCGCTGAATTATAGTATAGTATGTACCCTCCAACGCATTGCCGTGTCGGTGATTACGATTTTACGTTCGTAGGGGATTGAATATGGGCATTTTACCACCCGCTGCGGATATGGCAGCACCGCCCCTCTCCCCCTTCCACACACCCACTCACCATTAGCGTGGACTTGCGGTTGAACACCTTCCTGAAAGCCATGGGGTGCCTTATGGCTAGGTAACGATCGATGCTCATGGCCGTGATGGTGAATACGCTGGCACCAACTGACACACCTACGACAGGGAAAAGGAAGACAATACATCAATAGAAAAATAAGTATGTAATAGACTCAGCCTAGATGGAGCGAGAAGCGATATCTTTTATATGAAATGCCACGAAAAGTCTTACCTGCGGAAAGAAATAATCTTCCGAGATTTTTGCCTCACGTTTATATTATATATTAAATATTTACGAAGGCTTAACTTCCCTTGATAAAATCGAGTGTCTTCCGATCAAAAGCTTCTCACATCAGAATCATATCCACCAACGGAAATATGTGAAACTTGAACCAGATATTGATAATAATAATAACCCCGTGTGGGGTTTTCTGTACCCCATCGGGCGCGTCCCCAGGTGGCGGATAGGGGAATGCCCGGCAGATATGCAGGGTAGGTGGGAAATAAAATACCACCCGTGGACTAAAACAGCAACAAATCCAGGCACGTCTGTTCCCATAGTGGGCGGTGACCTGGTCAGCGTCTGTTCTTCATGTTAGATGCGGCTGTTCATCAAACCTGGCAGTAGGTATAAAATGCAAAAACCCATCAATGATGGAGAAAATTGGGAGAAAGCCTCGGAAAAGGACGCTGCCTGGGGATCGCCAGGGCACCTCTGGAGCCATCGCTGGAGGTAGCAGCATGCGAACCGATGGTGGTCCGGAGCCGACCAGACGGGCACAGACCGGGATACCCGAACGAAGTACAGCCGATAATAACAATACCCTCATCACCCAAATTCCACCTACACAGGCTGCACCAGCTGAAGATGTTTCCCAGGGAAATCCTGAGACCACTACCGCTGGTAAACCGAGAGTGCGAATGAAATGGACTCAAGAAATCAACGAATTTATAATCCGCACATACTACATTGAAACCAAAGTTGAAACCGAGAATACTCTTCATAGAAAAAAAATTCACAGTAAATTTCTTGAAAAATTTCCGAACATAAATGTGAGTGAGCAAAGAATTATGGATCAGAAAAGAGCTATCCTTACAAATAATTTAGTCCCACATTATAGGATACAGCTGATCAAAGAGGAAGTAGCCAAAACCTTAGAAACCTTAAATGCCGAAGAAATTACATTGGAAGAGAACGAAATAGAAAACCTGAATCCGCAAAGACATCAAATGATAGAAAACGAAGGAGTTGAAGATATGACAGAACAAAATGTACAAGAACAACTGCTGAGCAATTCCGATACAATAGTATTAGATGAAGAACTGAATAGTCTAATGAAGGATAATTACTTAAAGTATTGCGGAATAAATCCCACTGTGAGATCCAAAATCCCAAAAGTTCATTCTTCATCTCGAACAGCTAAAATTATAGAAAGAATGAATGAGGTTATACTACCTCAATACGTAAGAAACATAGAATCCTTAGAAGATCTTAACGTAGTTACTTATTGCGCCGCATTAACTGTTGTCAGATGCCTAGGAATTAAAGTTACCCCAAAATTACAAGGTGTACGAAATGTAGAAAAATCCCCAGCCTGTGAGAAGCGCCTCAACAAGCAGATAAGTGAATTAAGAACAAATATTGCGCAACTGTCACAGTATCACCAAGGTATCAGAACCCGAAGACTTATGCGGAAAGTCGCTGCAATTTTAATAAGAAACGAGATATATAATACATACCACGAAAATGATAACACACAAATACTACAAATTCTTTATACCCTAAAGCAAAAATTGGCTGTTAAAGCGGGCAGATTAGCGCGATATAAGAAAAGTTACGAAAGGAAAAACCAAAATGCAATGTTTATAAAAAGTGAGAAAATGTTCTACCGAACGTTTTTGAGAAAAACGTTCCATTTAGATGAGTCACAATTACCTGCAAGAGAAAATATTAAAAACTTCTGGAAAGAAAAATGGTGCAAGCCAATAAATCATAATAATTAAGCTCAGTGGATACAAGAAGAAATAACCGCATTGGAAAACATGCAGGATATGAGTAATGCGATGATTATGCAGGAAGAACTATTGACTGCCATTAGGAACACACATAACTGGAAGGCACCAGGCTGCGATAATATACAACATTTTTGGTATAAGAAATTTGTTAGCCTTCATAATAAAATCCAGCAGTGTTTCAATGAAGTGATACAAAACCCGGGAAATATGCCAAAATTTTTAAAGATGGGCACAACCTACCTGATACCCAAAGAGGGAGATACAACACAACCTGCAATGTATCGGCCAATAACATGCCTACCAGCTGTGTACAAAATACTTACAGCTTGTATTGCAAATAAAGTCTATAAACATCTAGATAATAATAATGTCCTCCCAGAAGAAAAGAAAGGTTGTCGTAGAAACCATCAAGGGTGCAAGGAACAACTAATAATAGACCAGGTAGTACTTGAACAGGCCTATAAAAAGCAAAGGAAACTTCATACTGCGTACATTGACTATAAGAAGGCATTTGACAGTGTCCCACACTCTTGGCTATTGCATGTCCTGAAAATATACAAGGTACATCCCGAGTTCATTCAATTCTTGACTATGACTACGAAAAAATGGGAGACAACCCTTTACGTTACTACAAAAACTAAGATAATAGAAATTCCTAATATCTCTATTAAAAGAGGCATATACCAAGGAGATTCATTTAGCCCAGTTTGGTTTTGCATGGCCCTGATCCCCTTATCCAACATACTTAATAAAACGACATGTGGATTCCAGATAAAAGCAAATGCCAATATGAATTATAAAATTTCACATCTAATGTTTATGGATGATATTAAATTATATGGAGCAAATAGCAAGCAGATTGAGAAACTGCTCGAAAGTACTTACACTTTTTCAAAAGACATCCATATGGAGTTTGGACTATCAAAATGCAAGGTACTAAACACGAGGCGTAAGGAAATCAATGAAGATGTGAAAATAGGTGAATTGGAAATTAAACATTTAGACGAAGATGCCAACTATAAGTACCTTGGAATTATGCAAAGAGAACGAATTAATCAAAAATATATGAAACAGGAATTGACAACGTTCTTAAATATAATTAAAAAATTAATGAAATGTAGGATAAATGCTAGAAATACCATAAAAGCCATAAATACGTTTGCTGTTCCTGTGCTGACGTGCTCATTGTGTTGTGAAGTGGACTAAAACGGACATAAACGACTTAGAAAGATCTATACGCAAGTTACTCACGAAGTCCAACATGCATCACCCTAAGTCATCAGTAATAAGATTTACACTTCCGAGGAAGGAAGGGGGTAGGGGTCTGATAGACATACACAACCTCTTACACAGCCAGATAAGCCGGCTTAGGAAATTTTTCTATCATAAACAGACCAGCTCAATGTTACATAGAGCAACAGTATTGGCAGACTTGCATTACACTGCATTAAACCTCAATAACGTTAACTACCAACCTGAGAGAGAAATAGTGAGTCAGAAAGAGAATTGGGGTGAGATGGCAATGCATGGGAGGCACGCTTATGAGCTTGAGCAAGAACATGTCGACAAAGTGGCGTCGAACAAATGGCTCAGTCATGGGGAGCTTTTCCCAGAAACAGAAGACTTTATGTTCGCTATTCAAGACCAGGTTATATGCACTAAAAATTATAGAAAGCACATTATAAAAGAGCCTGGAATGGAAAATGATAAATGCAGAAAATGTCACCTCGCTAGCGAAACAATAGAACATATTATGGCCGGTTGTACGATAATGACCCAAAGTAACTACCTAATGCGACATAAACAAGTCGCAAACATTGTCCACCAAAAGGTCGCCATAAAATACCAGCTTTTAACTGAAAGACACCGTACTACAAGTACAAGCCAGAATGCGTACTGGAAAATTCAAAATATCGTTTATATTTTGACAGAGCAATTTTGACGGACAGAACTATAAAATATAACCGACCTGATATATTGCTGTTGGACAAAAAGAAAAATTGCGTATATATAATTGACATAGCAGTCCCAAATTCAAAAAATATACAAAAAACGATATCAGAAAAGATAACGAAATATTCAGATTTATCGGAAGAAATTAAAAGTATATGGAAAGTGAAGAAGGCCAGTGTAGTACCGATAGTATTATCCGCAACTGGTATAATACCACATGAAATACACAAGAGTATGAAAACATTAGATCTGCCAATAGGTACATACATAGAACTACAAAAAGCTGTGATACTCAACACCTGTAGAACTGTAAGAATTTTTCTCGGAATCGAGTCCACACAAAATTAATATCATAATATAAACACTTGCTTTGAATAAGCCGTGTTTATGGTTTAAACTCTACCTATAAATAGAGTAATAATGAATATAATAATAATAACAATAATAATAGTAATAATCTCCTATAATAAAACGCTTGATGTCTTTGTCGGTGTGTGGCCGGACGGTCTCATCAGTTATCTCCTATAATAAAACGCTTGATGTCTTTGTCGGTGTGTGGCCGGACGGTCTCATCAGTTATGTAGTTATAAATATCTCAATATATCTCGGCCATTTCTTCAACCAGTTCAGCCAAATTCGGTAAGATTGCTATGAAGACGTTCATAAAGCGACTGCTATAAAAGATTTTCAAAAAAGTTCCGGGTTCGACGCCAGGAGATGTTTTACATTCCATATGAATCTCATATCTCGGCCCATAAGTTACACGCTAAAATTTAATTTTCGACATGCAGAGTTTTACTCTTTTGGAAATTAAAATTAGAAATAATTGACCTATGACCTTCAAATTAGGACCATTTTAAAGGAAAATAAACGAGCCGTTTAATTTTCTTCGTTTCTTCTCACCTAAAGGTAAACTTTACGTTTAAATTCGCCGATGTAAGAAAAATCATTCATTTTCATAAATGATCGCCTTGGAAAGGGACATTGTTGTTTCAAGCCATATATGCTCATATAAACCTATATTCGTTTACGTAAATTGGATGGATAAATACGGTAAATTATGTATTTAAAAAAATGCTAATGTTTGAAATAATTCGACGATATCTTAACGTGCCTTCGTTGTCTTATCGAAGTCTTCCTGCATATTAAAGGCAGTTGCTTGCGCTGTGCCTTCGCATTATCTGAATAGAACAGATATTATGAAAATATTTTTTTCGTGCTGTTTATTTTTAATTCGCGTCAATCCAATTATAGGGTAACCAACCAAACAACGATTACATTGTTATCTAAATAAATACGGTATATGCGCTGATTGCGTGTGTATTGAGATATCTATTGAGATTGTTCTTAACTGCTGTTTAGTGGAATTGAACGATTGATTGTGGTTACTTATTAAATATTGCTTTTCACATGGACAGCTGTATGTAACCATAACTAGACCACGTGACAAACATAATTTGAAATTTTGGGTTAAGGATAAAGATAATCAAGGGCAATATTTCTGTTAAACGAAAGAGTATTTACAAGGAACATCGTTATAAATAATATTATTGAAGTATAAGACTGTTTTCCTCTTAATTTTTTAAAACTATTACTTTGTTTTCATTTGTAGTCCTTTCCAATCGTATTAAAATATTATAATTTTATAATGTTATAATTTATTTGTTGGTTTTATTTTTATATTGTTTGTTTTCAAAGGCCGTTTTAAACAGGCTCATTCGTCTAGTCCAGTAGACTTCAACCTTTTCTGAGTCACCGCCCACTTTTACCAATACTGTACTTTGAAATAAGTTCACCGCCCACCCAGTGGCAAAGAATAATTTTGCGCTCCCAGTAGCAAAGCGATTTACGGGGGGGGGTGCACCTCGACCCGACGGGTGCAAATTTGATATATTTGCGCCCCCCGTGAACTCGGCGCCCGGGCAACTGCACCTCCCTGCCCCCCTTCTCTACCCCACTAAGCCCACCTACAATATCGACTTAACAATAAAGTTTTTATTAAAATAAATGTTTAAAAAGACATAAAATATAATTATGTTTATTAATCCCAAAACAATGTTAAAATAAGCATTTGGCATACATTTCAATGCATACTTTGTGTTTGGTGCCTACAAACCAGGGAATCAATGTCTGACTTAAAGTCTGTAAGGGTTATTCGAAGATCTCCTCTTTCTGTTATTTGTAAGCGGTTTCTTTTTTTGGACAGGAGATTGTCGACTGCACTGAATCCCTTCTCGACTAAATATGAAGTTGGGAAAGGTAACAAGAGCAACGATATTTTCCTCCACAAGCGTGGATACAGAGAGGGCATTTTCTTGTTCTGCCAAAGCTGTACATACCCACCTTGGTTGAAATTGGCTTTACACTCATCATCATGAATTACTATTATCTCCTCTTGGTATTCAATATCCACATCACACACATATGTGATGAATGGAGTCACTATCCAGGCATTCACTTTCAAGTCTATTACATCGCGAAAACGAGTCATCATATCAATTCTAATGACAGAAAGGTGATATGCAAACTTGTCTATGTCTTCGGCTGTAAGATCATCTTTGATGTTGTGTAGTTCCGAAAACTGCAGGATGTTTTTTCTGAATAAATCCAATTTGTCAATGAATGCCGAAATAACATTTTTGCAATCAATGAGTGTCCGTGGGAAGAGAGAGTATAGTTAGTATCTCTTAATATCGCTTCTCTTTCATTTCGCTGCGTTCCCCATATAATGTATCAAATATCTGAGTGAAGGTATCCCGTTGGGGATTTTAAACCACTGGCCGCTTTTCAGCATTTCTTTCCTAAATGGCACATACTAGTTAGGATTACCATATTCTGATAATAAAACCCGGAAAAATTTAATTTTAAACCTAAAATGTAGTATATATTTTTAAAAATCAAGGTATCTAATTGCTTAAGTCTATAGTGTTAAGATTTCGATGGGCATAACCAGAAAAAAATGGATTTTATTTGCTAAAATCTCGGTAAATTTTAAGAAAATCCGGACGTATGGTAACCGTAATACTAGTTGGATTGTCGTTAGATGAGATTACCGAATACGGTCTCAGTTGTAATAACAGTGTTTAAAAATTTATGATTTTATATATTTGATAAAATTAAACTTAAACACCTTGCTACATCTGCGAGAGACTCCGATGACCTTCATGGGCCTTTCGATTTTACCGCAGCATGGATAGATTGTCGCTAGTATAGTATGATATGATACTATAGTTAAAGACAAACGAACTGTAATAGTTTTACATAAAATAGTTGTACAAAATATGTGTGCGTATCATTAGGCTTTTTTATAGAAATTTATTTTTCAGTGTAAAAATTAGAATAGCATTTGGTGAGTTCTTTAACGCCCACGAAAAATCCAAAACCGCCCACTGGTGGGCGCTATCGCCCACCTTGAAGACCACTGGTCTAGTCTAATATATAAAATTGACTTCGTCGTCGTCGGTGGGAAATTGGAACTATGTAATGCTGTTTTTAACAAACTTTCCGATTAGCTAGAAGATTAACGTTTGGTAGGAATGTTCGGTTCTTAAAGTAGAAGCCATTTACGAAAAAAAATTTCCAAAATTCGATTCGGGTTCGATTCTCGAGAATGATTTCCATTCCTCATAAGATAACATGGAAAAATCGATATTTTGACCTGCAACCTTATTTTATTTTGCTTATTAAAATTCACATATTTGACCTACGATTTTCGGACTTGGACTGTATTAAAGAAAAATAAACGCAGTTTCTTATTCTTATCGTCTTTTATCGCTTTCGAATGTAAATCTTTCGAATTTAACGTTTTAATATCATATTTTGACAAAATGTAGCGTTTTTAACGTGAAGTTGCCTTGCCAACCGATTACGCTGTTAAACTCGAAATCTTATATAATGCCTTCATCCTTTGGTAAAAAGTGCGCAAAAGGTGAAATGATTGTATTACCATATAATACATCATTTTATTCGCCAAAGACGTCTGGCATAACCCGGGCATCGCCGGGTACTTTCAGCTAGTAATAATAATAAATCAACCACACCGAAATCAAGCAGAAACTATTGAAAGAATTCAGAAAAAGAATAGATTTAATACTCAAAACATACCTACGTGGAACCAACAAAATTAAAGCCATCAACACACATGCAATTCTGACCTTGACGTATTCTTTTGGCATTATTAAATGGTCAAATACCGACCTTGAAAACATTAGGAGAAGAATACGTGTCAGCTTAGGTGATCATCGCATGCACCATCCAAAATCAGCCATTGGACACAATCACATATCTACAGAAAGCAGAGGAATAGCAGTTATTGACACCACCCCCCTATGTGCTGCACAAATAAATAACTTAAGGAAATACTTCCTTTCTAAAAGTAAAGAAAGAAAAATGTATGATGGGATATGCAAAGCAGATGAAGACATAACACCACTAAATCTAAATAACCCAATTAGTGACACAAATGACCAAATCCTCTCAGAACATAATACAGTGGAAATATGGAAACAGAAAGCAATACATGGGGCACACCTACAATAATTGCCTCAGAGCTACATAGACAGAAAAGCATCAAACCAGTGGTTAGAAAAAGGATCTATCTATTGTGAGACAATGGGCTTCATGATAGCAACACAGGATCGTGTTATAGCTACACGAAACTACCGGTAGGATATCCAGAATCCTTAGAAAATACAACGTTGAAACCATCCATAAACCATACAATAAGGGATAAATGGTGGAAGTTAACTTATTTGCTTGAGTGCATAGTACTGATGACAAATGGAAAGATTGAGAAACAGAAAAATTCTGAACTTGACCGGTCAAGTTCAGAATTTTTCTCTTTCTCAATCTTTCCATTTCCATCCATAAACCGCCGGGAAATTTGAAAAACCTTCTCATGAACGTCAAAGACAACCTGGGACTCAAGACTGCGGGCATCTACCGCATTCCTTGCGTACATCGGGGAGACTGGGCGCACTATTGAAACCAGACTGAAGGAACATCAGAGGAACATCAGATTGTGCCATCCGGAAAAATCGGCAGTGGCAGAACACAGTATTCAGCAAGACCACCAAATAAATTTCGAAGAGACGAAATTACTTCGCCGCGCCAATGGTTACTGGGACCGCGTAGTCAAGGAAGCCATTGAGATCAGGCTAGAGACAAACAACTTTAACCGGGACAAAGGCAATACATGGAAATCGGTGCTCCACACGATCAAGGAAACGCGGGAAGGTGGTTGGCCTACGGGCAGCCAATCAGAGAACACCTGACTCCAAGCCCGTGGGTATATATATTCTGCAATTTCCCGCATGCTTCACCCTGAAGACGATGGCGGAGTCAGTCATCGAAACGTCGGTGTGGGACGACATTACCCGGTCGACAACCCGAGAAGAGTTCATCCACGGTGTAAAAGTAGCACCTATAATAATATCCTCCACTGCTGCCATACCAAAAGACTTACTAACACAACTATAAATGCCTTAAAATTATTATTCATAAATTTGCTATTCTAGACACGTCATATTGTCAGACGGTTTTTAAACAATGATCAAATGAGGATGAACTTGACATAGTCCGTTTATTCCCACGTAAACCACTATCAAGAGAAAGGCTGGCATGAAAATAAAATAATAATCTAAACTATATAAAAGACGGTGTCACTTTGTGTGTAATGCTTTTTGAAACTTAATATCTCGCAAACGACTCAACCGAATTTGATGAAATTTTCAGGATAGCATTATGATATAATAACAAAACGTTTTAATATATTGAACTCGAGATCAAAGACCCGGGTTCAACTCCAGGGGATAATTTCCATTTCCCATAAAGTGACACGTAGTTTTACGTAAAAATGAACTTTTCGACGTGCAGGCTTTCATGCTTTTTACTTTCTTCATACGTAGTAATGGGAAAGTATTGTGATCACGAAAAAAATCGACTTCGAGATTTCAACGGAAATACACGTTTTGAGGTCCCTAGAACACGTTTAGACTATTTTCGGAATGATGTATGTGTGTGTGCGTGTGTATGTGATTGTGGGCACTCTTACTCAAAAAGTACTTGTGATATCGTTACCAAATTTCAAATATAACACTTTTGGAATGAGCACAAAGAACTGATTAGTTTTTGGACAATATCGGTTAACCGAAAGTCGAAGTTTATTCGAAACCCGATTCGGTTTTTGCGATATTTCTCCATTAAAACATCATTATTTTATATACAATTCTATACAAAGGTTATAGAGAATGTAATTTCCTACAACTTTCATTTGAAACAATTTTCCATAGCAGTTATTGTTTAGGAATTATTTATAAATAATCGGTTCTTTTCGGTTTCCGTCAAATATCTCCTTAAAAACGTCGTAATTGGTAATCTTCGTGAGGACCAAAGTTGTGAAGAATAATATTTCTTCCAGTTTTTGTTTGAAACAAATTTTCGTAGAACCATCTATTTCGGAGATATTCAATTTTTTCCCTAATTTCCAGTATACAGCGCCACCACCATGTAGCAGTGAATTCTGTAAACATATTCAAAATAAAATTTACGGCAATAAGGACGACTGTATTCTTTTACGATACGAAATAATAATTTTGCCTTATAATTTTATTCATAATAATTTAAATATCTATACCCCAAATATGGAGAAAGTCATGTGTTGGCCACATCACATTTTTAAATATGAAAATTTTATGTAATCTGAGGCAAAATCTTCCGTCGCCAGGGGCAAACACTTCATTTCTGATATTTCAAAATTACCTACATTAAATTTGTTTGAATGTAAAACGAGACATATTTCGAGAAGTTCTCATCAAAAGAGTTCCTTTGAATTGAATTGAAATTATTTTAAAATATATGTTCCATAGTTGAAGTTGTGCAAGTTAAATTTTAGAACAAAATTAAACATTAAATTTCTGTTAGAGTATCTTTCATTTAAATTACCGATGGATAAATTCGAATTGATACGTTGTTGAAGACACACTGTCATGAAAGGAGAAAGGAAGAGATGGAGGGAAAGCGAGAAAGGGAGAGAGATAAGGAGAGGAAGTGAGAGGGAGAGGGGAGGGGAGGGAGGAAGGAGGGAGAGTGAGAGGGAAGAGAGAATTGGAAGTTCCGCATTAACAACATTTATAAGATATGGTTATCAACGATATTTTTATTTTTTTAAAAGTTTTCATTTTACAAATATATTTGTCTTTTTAAATTTAAAATTCAATTGAAAAATATATTACTAGTAATACATTAAATTTTGTCCCGCCATTTTTTACTATAGTAAAATAATAAATTTATAAATAAATTTATAATTATGCAAGTCATCCATTACTAGCAGAATTTTCTAATTCTTTTTAAAACCAAAATAATGAATTAGAGTGAACCGGTAAGTTGTAAAATAAAATAATAAAATTAAGAAAAACAGCAGTTCCTAAAGCCTCGAACATGCGGTCCACACGTGCTTCTCCAATTCAATAAGTGCGGTTCTACTAGAAGATTGTGGAAGAGACACAGTGGAGTAACAAAAGAATACGAAACGATATTAAAATGTTTGATACTTAGGAATTGTAAGGTACCGAAATCTTCCTTATATAATACGCATTTTTTCACGAATAATCGACGAAAAGTTAGGGTGCGTATTATACATGGTAACAAATGCATACAACTTTTTCCATTCTGTAAATATCTAATTGATATTTTCGGACGCATTTTTAATAATAAATAGTACTTGTGGTTTCATTACGATAGCATTGATTTAAATATTTTTAAACAAAAATAATGGTAGTCGTTTAATTACTTTTAGCCGTCATTATAATTAAAGCCTCTGAACTCTTTAACACTTTCCTCAGATAGTTTGTTGGCAATCTTGTGTCCTCTCATAGTCTGCGTATACGTAATCTTCATCCTCGCTATTTACCTCGGTGATATCCTCATTCTATATTATGTCCTCTTCAGAACCATTCATGACGTTTGCGAGGCAATACTTTTAAAAGCCACGTGTACATATATCGTAAACTCTCTCGCAGATGTGTCGCTTGATACCGCTAATAACCGAGTGAAAAATTACAGTGATCTTTTTCCTAATAACGAGGTGCATATTATACAATACAGTATGACAATTTCCACATTTCACTACTGTATAATACGTACCTCATTAACGTATTATACTGGGAGCATATCATAATCGGAAAATTACGGTGTTTTATTGTACAATTAAAATGTCACATTTTGAGTCTCGTTCCGGAAAAATGATTAGGCTCATTAATATGACTTGGGCCCCACCATATATAATCAGAATTATCAGTTTGCCTGCCACCAAGTTCGAAATTATCGATTTGGTCCGCACACAATTTGAGCTCCAGGCCTAAGGTGAAAGAAAATTATGCCGTCAATATAAAAAATCTGATGTGGCCAACACATGACTTTCTCCATATTTGGGGTATAGATATTTAAATTATTATGAATAGCATTATGAGGCAAAATTATCATTTCGTATCGTAAAAGAATACAGTCATCCTTACTGTCGTAAATTACGTATATTTTGAATATGTTTACAGAATTCACCGCTACATGGTGGTGGCGCTGTATACTGAAAATTTACGAATAAAGCAAAATATCTCCGAAACGGATGGTTCTACGAAAATTTGTTTCAAACAAAACCCGGAAGAAATATTATTCTCTACAACGTTGGTCCTCACGAAGATTACCAATTACGACGTTTTTAAGGAGATATTTGACGGAAACCGAAAAAACCGATTATTTATAAATAATTCCTAAACAATAACTGCTATAGAAAATTGTTTCAAATGAAAGTTGTAGGAAATTACATTTTTTTTAACCTTTGTTTACTTTCTCCATACGTAGTATAGGGAAAGTATTGTGATCACGAAAAAAATCGACTTCGAGATTTCAACGGAAATACACGTTTAGACTATTTTCGGAATGATGTCTCTGTGTATGTGTATGTGATTGTGGGCGCTCTAACTCAAAAAATACTTGCCATATCGTTACCAAATTTCATATATAACACTTTGGTATGGGCTCAAAGAACTGATTAGTTTTTGGACAATAACGATTATCCGAAAGTCGAGGTGTATTCGAAACCCGATTCGGTTTTTGCGATATTTCTCCGTTAAAACACCATTATCTTATATACAATTCTATACAAAGGTTATAGAGAATGTAATTTCTTACAACTTTCATTTGAAACAATTTTCCATAGCAGTTATTGTTTAGGAATTGTTTATAAAAAATCGTTTTTTTTCGGTTTCTGTCAAATATCTCCTTAAAAACGTAATTGTTAATCTTCGTGAGGACCAAAGTTGTGAAGAATAATATTTTTTCCAGGTGTTGTTTGAAACAAATTTTCGTAGAACCATCTATTTCGGAGATATTCAATTTTTTTCCTAATTTCCAGTATACAGCGCCACCACCATGTAGCAGTGAATTCTGTACACATATTCAAAATATAATTGACGGCAATAAGAACGACTGTTTTTTTACAATACGAAATAATAATTTTACCTTATGATGCTATTCAAAATTATTTAAATATCTGTACCGCAAATATTGAGAAAGTCATGTGTTGGTCACATCAGATTTTTTCATGAATACATAACTTTCTCTATACTACGTATATGGGGAAATTAAGAAGACATAATAAGCTGTTATATGCTGCCTTATAAAATAATTAAGCTATACAATATCTAAGCCTTCTTTCAGAATAATAAATACTTAGATTAAACTAAAGAGCAAAACTCGCGTAGGCTAACAGTGAGTATGTGAATAATAGAGAAAAAGAACCATATATAAATAAGAAACCGGAAGAAATTATATAAAAAATACAATAAAACAAGAACGGTCAGTACGATATCGACAAAACTTTCGCCCAAATACTTGGTGTGATTTCTAAAATGTTTTTGATACGAATTACTCCGTCAAAAAAGCGTAGTTTCGACACCAGAATCGCTTACATTCTCCATTTGGTTACCATGTAAATGTGTGCAGAACGTTTTTCTTTTGCATTTTAAAATTACTAATAATCGTTATAAAAATTTGAATAGTAAAACAAATAACGCACAAAAGAATGAAAATTCATTTTATTTCCGTCGATTTTCAAATAATATTCCAATTGGTCCACAAAAGTACTTTGAAAAGGAAAATTATAGCTTTTTTGAGAAGAAAATCCTTCGTTTCGAGAGCAACCCGCATTGTTGCTGAATTCATGAAATTATTAACACTGGATTTAAATTACCAAAGGGAAAAGGGAGAGATTATGAAGGAGGATAGATAGATAGATAAATGTCTCTATTTTCAGGAAGGAGAAAGTTGGAGGATGTGAAGGGAGAGAGAGAGGAGTAGGTATAGAGGAGAAAAAGATGTTGTGGGAGAGAATGAAGGAGAGGGAGAGGGAGGAAGAGAGGAAGAAGAGAGAGGGAAGAAGGGCGGAAGAGTTAGGAATAGAGATATGGTGCAACAGAGGATGCAGACAGAGAGAAAGGGGTGGTGTGAGAGAGAGAGAGGAAGAGAACGAGAGAAATGGAAGCGAGAGGAAGGGGGAGAGAATTAAGTGACGAAGGGAGAGGAGCTTCGTTATTCTATTGTTTTATTTCTACATCGTTTCATGTTGTCGTGTTATTTTATTTTCTTCCTCTTTTAGTGGATCTATTATATCAATTGTTTCGGCTAAAAAATCTGATGTGGCCAACACATGACTTTCTCCATATTTGGGGCATAGATATTTAAATTATTATGAATAATATTACGAGGCAAAATTATTATTTCGTACCGTAGAAGAAGACATGTCCTTGCCGTAAATTACGTATATTTTGAATGTTTACAGAATTCACCGCTACATGGTGTTGGCGCTGTATACAGGTATTAAGATAAAGCGAAATATATCCAAAATGGATGGTTCTACGAAAATTAGTTTCAAACAAAACTTGGAAGAAATATTATTCTCTACAACTTTGTCCTTACGAAGATTACCAATAACGATGTTTTTAAGGAGATATTTAACGGAAACCGAAAAACCGGTTTTTTATAAATAACTCCTGAACAATAACTCCTATAGAAAATTATTTCAAATGAAAACTGTAGGAAATGACATTCTCTATAACTTTTGTATAGAATTGTATATAAAATAATGATGTTTTAACGAAGAAATATCGCAAAAAGCGAATCGGGTTTCGAATAAACCTCGACTTCCGGTTATCCGTTATTGTCCAAAAACTAATCAGTTCTTTGTGCTGATGAAAGAGTGTTAGATATGAAGTTTGGTAACGATATGGCACGTACTTTTTGAGTTAGAGCGCCCACAATAACATACACACACACACACACACACAGACATCATTCCGAAAATAGTCTAAACGTGTTCTAGGGACCTCAAAACATGTATTTCCATTGAAATCTCGAAGTCGATTTTTTTCATGAATACAATACTTTCCCATTACTACGTATGTAGAAAGTAAAAAAGTAATTGAGATAGTAATTATTGCGGTAGTTTAATTAGCTGAACGCGCAGTGATTTCGTACCTATGATGATCTTTGAATCACATTACTAACGAGTTCTGCGTATAAGTTTCTGGTTTCCTAGCGGAGGGCGGGGTTGGCAAGGATAGAACGGGAGGCAGAGCCTCTCGTGGTTTATAGTCTTTAGAAAAAAACATAGTTAAATCGTTTACTTATTCCTTCAAATTGCCTCGAGAAGTTGTTAAAAATTCTCATATTAAGGAGCTCTTACGATATTTTATTTTTATGGTTTTCTCTGTCTCGTTTCGCATCTCCTTTTAATGTCTTCAACTTTTTCAAAATAGCGTCTTCTGCGAAGTAGCCTTTCGCAGTTTTGAAAAACATGAATTATTTTTGATAGCTTCACAGCGAAGACCAGAAGTGGTTTAAAACACTGGAATTGAAATAAAAGGATTTAGAGTGCCGGAATCGAATCCATTCCTCCGATGAAATTGTATGGTTTGCGAGACAGGAAGAGAGAGAAGTACAGCATTGGGGGGGAGGGGGGGGGGGGAGACTGGAGAGATTAAAACTTGTTAAAATTGAGCGCGAGCAAGATTATGCAAACGTTCGACTCTTTCGTACGCCGCAAGAAGTCATGGATCGACGTGGAAGAACTCGAAAAATCCAAATCAGCGCTCCTTAGAGAAATGCGGAGATGGGATGCACATAATTTCAAATAAAATTGCCACGATTTGCATCAAAAGGTAGTTATTCGTCCGGCTTACGCTCCACGTCTTAACTTGAAAATGCGAATAATCGACCTGAATGGTTATGTCTACAATGGGAGCGAGTAAACGCAGAGAGGAGCGAGAGACCAACGCCAGGAATAAACCAAGAGAAGATGTGAATGCAAAGCAAGGAAAGCAAGTCTTTTCTATAACATAAACAAGTTAGGAAAGTGTACAGCGTATCAAAAATGGGCGAATTTCGTTCAATGGAGTATTTGAAAGAAATTATATGTGTACGTAAGGGAAATAGCGTTTTAAAGCTCTTTTCTTCATCATAAATAATCCATTTTCTTCCTATTTAAAAATATTGCATGCACACGTAAGGAAATTAAACATTTGTTTGTGAGATTGTTTATGTTAGCAACAATGAAGAAGAGATATTAGGGAAAATTCATTTTTTGTCACCAGTAAAGTGGTACCCTTGATTGGCTTACGTGATTCATTTTTGCGATTTTCTTATTACCTTTGATCGTTAAGTCCTTAATATCAAATTTTATGAAAATCCGTTCTATAGAAGCCGAGAACGAACATGCGGACGAACGGACGGACAGACCGACGATAACGGGCACTTATGCTGGAAGCGAAACGCGCCTAAAAAGAGAGTTCTTCGAAAATAAGCCGGACAAAAAGGACTTGAAGTCGCACTTGAATTGAAAGAGTACGGGTACGGTTTTACTTGTGCTGAAATTCCCGGGAAACTTCTTTAGATATTTTTCGTTGATTTCATACACTGTTGATACTATTTTAATGCTAGTCTTCTTCGTATTTTTTTTAGATAGACAGTAACTTAGCATTTGTAACGGCTTCCAAACAGTTTTACTCGATGACACTGCCTCATTTACTTTGATTTGAGCGGCAGCCTCGCGGGAACGTGTAATACAGTTTTCTCAACCTGGGTGCCGTGAAGTGTTCTGAAGGGTGCCACAAAAAAAATGTTTTCCCATTTTGAGCCTCATTTTGCATCGTCGGCTTTCAAAGATGCAAACCAGAGTTAAGTCGACCTTCATTTCGTCACAAAGGACTTCGAAATGAAAGGAGATATGGGGATTGGGGTTAGGGGTTCACCTTCCCCACGATTATTACTGACGGTGGATAGGGAGGGGTGCCGTCAAATTCTGAAAAGTCACTAAAGGGTGCCGCCACTCTAAAAAGGTTGGGAAACACTGGTGTAATAAGACGCATACATCATCTCCTCTGTTGGCGTTCCTTGCCGCACCACTTAGTTTGGGTGTCGTTAATTTAATAAAAATATTTTTTTTAGCACGTCAAATATTCATCATTACTTTGGTAGTAGAATTGATGGGGCCATTAACGCGCACAATTAAAAGTTTTATACCTTTGTCATCTTTTTAGTTGCTTAACTACTCCGATATGGTTTCTCCTTCCTCTCTCACTACGGAATTAATGAACAAGAAATATGAAAAAATAATTCAGGGCAGTTGAAATTTTAGCAATTAAGTAATAATAAGTTTTTGAAAATGCTAAAGGAAGGGTGCAGCACCGATTAAAGCTTTCTTCTCAAACATCACAAGTAGGTTTGAAAAATCCGACCTCCCAAACCCTGGACCGCTGTGTGGAAGCCATACGCTCTAACCGCTCCGCCACACCCTCGCACATCAAAGGCACGGAAATGTTTATTCAACGCCCATGAATTGAACTATCCAAATAGTGATGGCATGGTTTTAAAATGGACCATCAGCACCAAGGCGCGAAAAAAAAATAGCAGGCCACCTTTTTATTTTTATGTCATTTAACGTGAACATTGCAAAACGGAAGGGAGCATAACTTCAAACGATTTTCTTTATTATTTAAAAGATTTTCCTTTCGAAGAACAACTTTTTCGAATAATTATTTAATGAATATGAATTCTATGAATTTTCCACAAAGCAATGGCGGCGATGGAGGGCAGCGAAAGCGAAGAAGAGGTGTTAAGGATCAAACGACGGACGTAGTAAGTGCGTGAGTGAAAAAGTATGTTTATATAAATATATATGTATATTACTTTACCTTGGAGGTAACCGGTGAGCTTACACATGGCTTCGCCGTAAAGCCACAGCCGGTGAACGGATTGACCCACGGCCATAGGCATGCAGATAAAGGTCACTAGGAGGTCGGCCACGGACAGGTTCACCAGGAAGTAGTTGGTCACGCTGTCCGATGAGACGAGAACCGGAAAATGATCAAAGGTAAAAAATAGGCTGTTATTATTTATCTGCAGAGTTAAAGGTGCACGCATGTATCCATATTCACTTTATACTTGCTATGAAATTAATGACATGAATGAAAGTGCTGACTTTTATTGCTTCACCATGCAATGCTTACTTATCTGTCCTGTTGCGTGCAGTAACGTTCTTCTTAGGCTTTAATTTTAACGTGAACTTGCATAATATGTATATCTTTTTTATTATTAACTGAACAAAAGTTTTGGGCAGCAAATAATGGGTTTTCTTTAAATTTCGAATTACTTTTACACAAACAGCAATGGAATTTCCTTTTCGTTTCCATTGAATCCAAGAAAAGACAAAACTAACAGTGCGCTTAATGTCTACTACAATTTGAAATTGATGTGCTTATTTTTGCGCCGTTTTTTTTGTTTTCCAGTTAATTATAGAAAAAGTTAAATGATAAACAATTATATTACTTTGTACGCATCAGACATTTAAAATAATAACTTAAAATAACTGATATCCAAAAGTATTGAGTCAATTCAAATTATTCCGCCAAAATAGAATTGATAATTAAATGGTATAGGTTATAAGAGTAAAATATAGCACGCAAGATTCATAAACGAAGAAACGGAATATAAAATAATTTTTCCCATTTTATCAACATGTAGCACCTGTGTTTATACTTGTCCTGACAGCAAGATTGTGGTCAATTTAGGATCATAATAATATTTCAAAAATACACCGTTTTTTGACGCTGCCACTTTGAGCTTCATTAAACATAAAAACCGTCGGCTCCACTGATTTTGTCATGTCTTGCGACATGCTAAAAAAATCGGTACAAGATACATTGTACAAACTTTCTCATATACGTACTAATGCGTCGTTTAGTTATCTTTAGAAAATGAAAATCATATGAGCCTGTTTTTAGAAAATAAAAATTTTTGTTAAAGTTGCCCAAGAATAAACAAGCCTTATATTCATTCATTAAGAAAAATGAAATAAGTAGTATTATTGTAGATGTATACTCAAGTAACTGTACGAAATTTGATCAAAATGGTTTGAGTCGTTTTTGAGAAAATCGAACTATTGTTAAAGTTGCCTAGAATAAACTAGCCTTATATTCATTTTTGAGGAATATGAACTATACAGTATTATTGAAGACGTAAACTCAGTAACTGTACGAAATTTGATCAAAATCGTTAGAACCGTTTTCGAGAAAATCGGATTGTTGTTAAAAATGCGTACAATAAACTACTCTTAATTGTCAACCGTTTCTATGTATACTCTGCTCAGTATGATAAAATGCCTAAGTACGAGATTTCATTCATTTTCGTTCTACCGTCTAGGCTCCAGAGCCAATAACAGACAGACAGACAGACGGCATTGCGAAAACCACTTTTTCGGATTCAGCGACACCTAAAACGTGTATTTCCGTAAAAATCTCGAGGTCGAATTTATTCACGAAAACAATACTTTCTCTATACTTCGTATGAGAAAGTAAAAATACAATTATAAGGAGCAATCTTTTTTTCTGTCACACTGGACGATGAAAATACTTTCTCTCATTCTGTACCGGCAAAACAAGAAAGAATTTCAGCTCTTTGATGGAAGGATAACTCGCGGAATAAATATTTTATCGGTTAGTCATTGGACTTTAAGAGCAATTCAAATAAAATAAAAAACATCCACAAAGTAAGTGTTGCTTTTGAATGTGAAACAAACCAGGTAATTCACATTCCAATATTCGAAACGTAAAAATTTTATTAACAACCAGTTCCCGCGATTATCCACCGTCTAAGCTGAAATTGAATATTTTTATAAAGCTCGACCAATTTATTACGCTTGACGGTTCATTATGTTGACTACGTCTGCGAGCCTTTGTGCCCGATCTCCAATCCCACTCTTTCCTCCTCACTATAACCTTTCAACACTTCCTCCTTTCCTTTATACGTCACAAAGCGCTCGAAAGCCTTTCAGTAATTTCGGCGATATTATTCGCATTAGTTTTCTAGATGGCGTTTTACTTCGGCGCAATTTTTTTCGATTTTCGATAACAAAATAAAAAGAGATTTCGTCGATGCAGAAATAAATTAGCCGCCTTAACTTACAGCTTGCGCCAAATAAAACTACTTTTTACGGCATTAGAGGCTAACAACATAATTAACTACATACCTTGAGAGTCGCGATAAATTATTCCGTTTCGATAAATGAGAACATAGGCAAGGACAATATAATTACAATTTCACTTTATTGCAATAACATTCTGGTGCATACGCACGTTGAACCTTTAAATATTTTTTAAATTGAGGTATCATTATTTATTTGCACATTTAGGAGCATCTACAAAGGTGGTCTAGTCAGCTTAATTCTGCCATTCTGCGAATAAGATTACTTATAAATGCGAATAACCCCATAATAAAATAGGAATATATAGGCGATAGTTAATTCAAATATGATATATTATACTACCACGATCATTTAGCGTAATTTAACGGCTAACATAAGATTTCATTCATGTGCACCTTTTATTTGTAAAGGGCAGCCGCACTAGTATTCATATAGTATGATAGTACTTATATACGACTTAATACGCATTACGTATTTAATTGCTTGGTGTGAATCTTCGTTACTTTTATTGGTGATGAAGTCTGCTTCGACGAACATCGTTAACATGTGCAATGGAAAAATTCTTTAAAAAAGAGTAGGAAACACTTATTGTGATTCACAAATAGCGAAACTGCAAAACTTTGATCAACAATATATCCTAGCGCAGGGCTGGCGAACCTATGGCACGCGTGCCCAAAGTGGCAAGCGAGAAGATTAATTTGGCACGCGGCATTTACTGCTGTCCTATGTTTTTTTGCCCGACCAACCTTGCTATATTATGAAGAAAAAAAAATATATATATATATCTGAAGCCGTAGACATTGTACTTGATTATCATAACTACCAAATGATGCTGCGAGTGAAAAATTATTTTATACACACCGGGAGTACTGTGAAGTGTTGACAGAAGGTTTCTCAGTGGGCCTCCTGTTGGGCGAGCACTTGACTTTGGAAAAAACGTTTTATAGTTTGCGCGTTTTACGGTGGCAGTCGGAGACGCGAGAGAAAATTTTGGTTCGGACAAAATATGTTGGACATCCACTGCTAGGCTTTCACTGTACTGTACACGAGGATGCTTTGTGTGCAAAATCTGGCCTTGAGGAACTTGAAGAAGTGATGAAAATTGTAACCAAAGTAGTCAATTTTATTTCTGCGCGTGCTTTGAAAAAAAAATTTCAGAATTTGCTTAGCGAGGTGAATTTGGGGTACAAAGGACTACTTATGTACAATAATGTTCGATGGCTTAGTGGAGGTTGTGTTCTTCAACGATTTGTTGAGTGTTTTGATGAAATTCCTGTGTTTTTGACGAATAAAAAATTGTCATTTCAAGAATTATATGATGTTGCGTGGATTTGTAGATAGATGTTTTTTTACAGATTTGTCCTTGCATTTAAATGACTTGAACACCAAATTACAGGGCAAAACAATTGATGTTATGTTTGATAACATAAAAGCGTTTGAAATCAAATTGAAAATTTTTAAACGTGATGTCAACAATGGCACATATAAATATTTCCCAAACCTACAAAGACACATGAATGATATTTATGAGCATATATAATTTTTTTCCGGATCCAACTCTTGATGCTGCAACATACAGCTGACCATGCGAAAAAATTAGCATACAAAGTTATTTTGCTTTTTGTACACTTAATATAAAATATTTGGGATTAAAAAGTAGCCTACGGCCTTCCTATTTGTGAAGAAAGTATCTGTTGACAGTTTTATTACTCTAGCTTCAACGTTGTGGAAATGTATAGATGCACAAATAAACAAATAAACAAACAAACCAACCAAAAAACAAACAAACTTTCATAAATATATATAAGATTAGGCGTCGTGGGTTGGATCCTTCAGGCACGCAAAAATCATTATGTCAGCGAGAAGAACAGTCTTCTGCACCCCAACTGTGCAGGGTGTTATAAATGGGAAAAACAATAAGCCGTGGATGTTTTGAAAGCGCTGATATAATATAAATGAATTTCCTTGGGCATTTGAAAAGATTTATTTGAAATATTTTATAAGAAGTATGTTTCAGTTTGGGTCGTATCATAGTAATTAAGGCGCGAGCCCCATAAATGCACCTCGCGGGCTAAGTGGTTGAGACCCCTGCTTCACAGCGAGCAAATTTTTTCGCGGAGCCTATATCCGTTGCGCGTTATTAATTAAATCTAAGGATATATTGACACTCCTATTTATCTGTCATATTTTTCAATTTGACAATTTATTCTTAAGCACAATCATTCAGAAAGAATTCTAAAAAGTAGATTTAATACTAAAATATTTGTACTAATTTCAATTTTTACAATAGCATAATCGCAGAAAAATAACTCTGTAACTACAACGAAAAGGAAGTTATGGATTTATTTTTCTGTGATTATGAGTGAATTCCACAAATTTTGCAATTGTAACTTCTAAATTCCGAATTTAAACGAAATTTTGATTCTGATTAACTTGCAATGGCTATGGAATAGCTATTTCTATTTAGTATATGACGAAATATTATGCCATGTTCTTCAGTTTCTTAACATTAAAATATTTAATATCGCGACAAAATGTTTACATGATTTTTTTATTTTCAAGGAAATATTAAAGATTTTTACTTAAAATTTCCTCTCAAATGTTAATTATTCCTTGTATGTATTAAGAAGTTAAAAATTCCATTTCACTGTAACACTTATGAATAATTCGTCCTAATTATTTTTACTTTCTCATATATGAAGTATAATTTTAACAACAATTTGATTTTCTCAAAAACGACTATAACGATTTTGATCAAATTTCGAACAGTTACTTGAGTTTGCATCTTGAATAATGCTACATAGCTCATATTACTCAATAAATAAATATAACGCTAGTTTATTCTTGGGCAACTTCAATAACAATTGCATTTTCTAAAAAAACGGCTCATACGATTTTCATCAAATTTCGTATAGCTATTTAAGTTGTTATTTATAATGATTCAACATAGTTCATATTTTTCAAAAGATAACTAAACGACGCATTAGTATATCAGAAAATTTGTACAATACATATGTTGCCGATTTTTTTCATTGCTGTTCAAAATATCTGTGAATCAAAATTATAATTAATTATAATATCCTAGATATAAAATTATCAATTATTTTGGCTTCTCTAGTTAGTAAGGAATGGATCGATAGACTCAATGAAATTTGAGACAGAGCGTCTCTATTAAGTCTTTGAAGTAAAAAATAAACAAATGAGAAGTTAAAATGAAGCCGAAGAGAAGTTTTGAATAAAAGAGATAGAACCTTTAAGCCCGTTAAGATAATCCTCACGACTATCACAGAACAGGGGTCGGCAACCTTTTCTGCAGGGCTGGCTACATTCCAAGTTGAGAATGTCTCGGAGGGCGGCATTGGAAATAACGAGAAATTCAGCGTGGCGAATGAGAGATTATATCATAAATCAACTAGAAATTCTGTGACCTCATATATGTATAAATCTATTCTGAATAATTTACTGACGTTGAAACTTCACCAGAAAATGTTTTGAGATCATAATTTTGCTTAAAAATATGAAATTGTCTATGTTAAATTGACCGACCACGTTTTCATAATAGCTTCGCCGGCCTTAGGTTGCCGACCTAGGACATTCATGGCTCAATGAAAACTGGCAGTCCTATTTATTTTCGCTTGCATTTTTTATCAAACTTATCTCATAACGCGTCTTACACAAAATTAAACGTTCTGGAAGATATTTTTCGACACGGGATCTGATATCTCATCTTTTTTTCTGCAACTGTAATTTAGATAACGACTAATTTAAAGCGCATCAACCTCGAATCCGCCGACTCATTCTCAGAAAGGAGATATAATCGGGTCAAGTGGTTTTGGAGGGAAGAAAAATGGACCTCGTGAGACAGACAGAGAGAGAGACAGAGAGAGAGAGAGACAGATAGAGAGAGAGACAGATAGAGAGAGAGACAGAGAGAGAGAGAGACAGAGAGATGGAAAGTGGGAAAGGTAGAGGTATGGAGAGAGGGGTCGAAGAAAGAAAGAGAGGGATACAATGTGAAAGAAAAAGGATGGAGGAGAAATAAGTTATGAAGGAGCGAAATACATAAAAATAAAGACAGTAATAACCATATTATTCTTCAAACCGGCCGACTGCGGTTGTGTCATCTTAATTTTAGTCTGCGAAATAAAAAAATGACCTCGAGCGATGAGATCAAAAATTTAGCCCATCGAGATTATAAAATATCGATGGGAAAAAGTAAGGACCCGAAAAGTTATAAAAAAAAGAGACGCATGAGATATTTTATGTAAGCGCAGAATATTTAATAAGAGGAAGAGGCGAGAAAAAAAGAAGGGGAGGAAAAGTATATAAGGTTTACGGCCGAGCTTCTCCGATTCGAAGCACAGGGAAAGATGTAAAAATTCGAGCTATGGACGTTGATTTGACTTATAGTCACGCCAAAGGGGAAAATGTATCCCTCGGATAATCGAAATTTTGATTAAAAGACGTTCACCTATACTTTTATTCTATATGAAAAATATCTTCTTCGAATAATATAAAATCTGTCATAAAGACATTGGAGGCATAGAAATTCGACTTTGTTTTTATTTTACGGGAATGATATGTGGCAAATTCAAATTTTATCATCTAAAAGCAGTACAACCTTGTAAATATTTATCAGAAGTGTGTTTTGAAAAGCTTTGAAATACAGATCGTACTGCGGGCATTTTTTTACGACAGAAAGAAGAAAAAACGTAACTTTGTACGAATTTATGCGAAGAAAGCTCCGATGACTAACAGAAAAAGTGTAGAAGGTAAAGAAATCGACCGAAATTCCAGGAAGATTGGGATTTTTATATCAGGAAATAAAGAGAAATGTCTGTCGTGCATGGAGATATAGAGCTGAGAGAGAATGAGGGTTGCGATGGGAGTAAGGGACGAAGAAGAGAAGCTGGAGCGGGATAAAAGGGTTCAAAGGAGATTGGGGAAAAGGAAGGGAACAGGGAGCGGAGTGAATGGAGACAGAACCGGATGAGATATCGATTGATATATTTTCAAGTCTAGAAAGAAGGATGTTAAAAAAAAAAGAAGCGTCGAATACGAATAAAAAGTCCAATTTCTAGCCTCTCCGAGACTTTTCTTGCTTTCCTACTCTCGCTCTTCCTCTCTCTCTCTCTCTCTCCCCCTCCCTCTCTCTCTCTCTCTCTCCCTCTCTCTCTCTCTTGCCCTCTCTTTCTCACTCGCTCTCTCTATAGCCGACCTCATTTTTTCTGCTCACCCATCTACAAGACGATAGGAAAGTTTCTCTGGGGCACACCTGCCCTGTTTTGAGAATTCAGGCCGGGCTGGATTTTCTCCTCAAGAAAATTAAAATTGATACGAAATAGCTAGCAGAAATTAATAAAGTTTCCCGGCCGAGTGGAAGGATGTTGAAAATCTCTCATTCCATAAACCATGAGAAAAGTGGAGCGACTTGATATCATTTATTACCATAGATGTCGCAATAAATCATTTTCATTAAGTTAGAAATAGTCCAATTGAGATATTGCTACAGTATTGAAATTTTAGACCACCTTAATGAGCCCCACCGCAAACATATCTATGCCCACAAACACCCATATTTATGGACACACACGCACGCACGCGCGCGCACACACACACACACACACACACACACACACACACACACATATATATATATGTATATATAGTATATAGTAGCCGTGCTTCAAAATAACCTTCGATGCCCTTAGTCACTTCATATCCTTTTTTTGTCTCTTCGAACATGCTCACTAATACGTTGGATTTCTCTGTTTCCTTTTTTACTTTCTCATACGAAGTATCGAGAAAGTATTGTTTTCGAGAAAAAATTCGACCTCGAGATTTTCACGGAAATACACGTTTTAGGTGTCGCTGAATCCGAAAAAGTGGTTCGCAATGCCGTCTGTCTGTCTGTTACTGTCGCTGGAGCCTAGACGGTAGAACGAAAATGAATGAAATCTCGTACTTAGGCATTTTATCATACTGAGCAGAGTATACATAGAAATGGTTGACATTGATCAATAATTAAGAGTAGTTTATTGTACGCATTTTTAACAACAATCCGATTTTCTCGAAAACGGCTCTAACGATTTTGATCAAATTTCGTACAGTTACTTGAGTTTACATCCTCAATAATACTGAATAGTTCATATTTCTTAAAAGATGAACATAAGGCTAGTTTATTCTTGCGCAACTTTAACAAAAATTGGATTTTCTAAAAACAGGCTCATACGATTTTCACTTTCTAAAGATAACTAAACGACGCATTAGTACGTATATGAGAAAGTTTGTACAATGTATGTTGTACCGATTTTTAAGAATACACAACCGCATATATACGTATATACATAATTTAATCAAATGGATGATAATCGCTGGAGTCCTTACTCCACTGAGCGGGTCCGGTCTCGAATCCTGGTGGAAGCTGCTCTTTCAACCCAGACTTACTTGTGAGCTGTGAGGAGAACGTGAAACTCAGCATTCCGCCCGTCGGAAGGGACGTATTGCAGTCTGACCCTTTGGTGCTTCTCGCAAAGAGAATGCCCTAAATGTGTGCGTGCAGTGTAATCCACAAAAAAAAGTGGTTGTACGAAAGGCTGGCGATCTCTCTAGGTAAAACATTGAGAAGCTAAAGTATGAAAGAGTTAAGTCTTGGATGTAAGCCGATCTCCAGTTAGGAAAAGACGATAATAGCATTTAAGTGGTTATTACGGTTAAAAAAAATTCCACCTGGTCAAACGAAGACAGGATTTGCTGAAAACCAATCTCCAGAAATAGAACAAATTTTACTACTGTTGGACTTCAGATTATTAATTCATGCCAATCATTTCTAGATGAAAATATTAAAATTGAGAGATTGGAGTGAAACGCGGTCCAATGTACGTAGCGGGGATGTTACAGTTATTTGGATTAAAAACGAAACTAAAAACAAGATTTTCTTTAAATCCAATATTTTGTTACTCTGCGTGTGACTCAAGAATACGAGAGCTAGCGGTTTATTTATGGAATTATCGAATTTATCGGTGAAATGAAAAAATATCGAAGAATTAATGGCGTTCGTTTTCTAAATCCTTTCTTTTAGGCGATTTCGTCTTTTTCAAGCAAGATTTTCAGTGCTGAGTGTCCTTAAGTGATTTTAGAGCTCGCTTTTAAAGTTCAAAAGTAATTTATTTCACATTTCCGAAGAAAATAATAACTTTGTTAAATTCCACAGTTATTATTTTCTTCGTAAATGAGTATCAATTACCACAAAGTTCAGCCAAATTCCTTGGATTTTATAATTTATTTTAGTTTAATTTATTTTCTCCGTAAAATGTCGCTTCTATTTCGATAATTTGGAAAATTATTGTTCTGAATTATTAACTTGTGTTTATCTAATAACTATGTCCTACTGCAGAAAGTATCACGTCGACGTTCAAAAGGACGGAGAAATTGAAAATCAATTAATCCTGTTCTCCTTCATTGAAATTTAAGGATTTCCGCATTAAAATTTCTGCATATGCAACACAAATAAACTAATTATTACGAAAGATAACACCAAAATATGAATAGTAGAGATAGTTAAAAATTATAATGATAAATACAGCAAATAATGACTATTATGGCAAGAAATGAATCGATGTCTGATACTGCTATAATTTATATCTCCGAGCGATTTAAATTCATGGAGACTCACATTAATTGTTAACTGAGTCATTGTATCAATTAATAAATACTAATCCTGAAATTGATCCAAGTTAAAGCTCGAGAATAATCGTGATAACGACTCAGCAACAAAAACATTACCTCCGAGGTAAAGATTTGTGGAAACAATTAAATATACCATTTGAAAACATTTGGCCTATCATACAAATCTCTATTATTAACTTCAAAATTTCAAAAGTTCTTATAATTTCGTACATGCATATGCCAACATGAAACATATATGACGTATTAAAAACATTCGCAATAGATTGATAACGTGATGGCTAAAGACGCATTCTTTAAATGTTGCCGTACTTCAATGTTTCCTAAAAACATTACTTGCGTATTTGATCCGCCGGTAATGGCTAAACTTTCCATGTAGAGTATCAACATCTAAGAAAAGTAAATAATCATGGCGTTTGAGATGAAGTTCTAATACAAGACTCTTGTTTTGTCCTTCCGTAACTTCGCCCTTGACGAAACTTTTACATTAGATGGAGAAAATACCACGGCTTATGGCTGGGTATAATTCGCACGATATATTCTTCTATTAGAATGACGCAAAGCGAAATATCTCTGGTTGGGTGGGATGAAACGGGGGAACGAAAACCACTGCAAACTTTCCACTTTGTGGAAATGGAGCCCTTCCAGGCAATTGAAACTAAGAAGTTGGAATTCAGGAGATAGTTTAGTCCAAAAACATAATGTCCTACAATAAAGCTTTAGAATGATGCTTAAAATATCCAGCTTCTCTTCGATGAAGCAATGTTTTAATATAATATAAAAATATAAATCAACATTTTATTTTATCTCCTTTGCTACTGGGACCTACGAATGTCTTCATAATTAATGATCCCAGGGAATCTAAGAAGCAGTCTATTCTTAAAAAGACAATTTCTCGAGTCCATATTTCAATAGTTTTTTTTCAAAGGTAACTCATGGATCCAGCAATAATTACAAATTTATCACGAGAAATGCTTTTTTAAGTGATGTTCTTTGTGTATGGCTTTCACAGGAATGACTAATTTATGGTCATACGACAAAGATATGCATGCATATAACGAAAATTACAATAAAAGTACAATATTAAACCTATTCCAATTATTTTTTACTAAAAAAAACAATTAGCACAAGAGCTGTTCCTCTGTCGGAATAGCAAAGGCACTTTTATTCGAAAATAGTCGATCCGAAATATTTTGATAACCCAAAAAAATATAGCCATCCCTTCCATTAAAACCTCCAACGACCGTGAGAAAAATGTATTATTTTCCCGCGAATCTAAAGGAAAACACTGAACACCTATCTCACAGAGAGTTACTCTTAGAAATACCTCGTAAAAATGCTAAGTGAAAAACGCAACTGGAGCGTGGCTATATTCGCCACGCTTCATAAATTTTATTTAATGAGTATCCGTCGCGCGAAGGAGCCGTCACGCGTGACGGGACGACCATCATCGGGCGCACGCATCCGAGACGAACAGTCGATGCGTATTTGTTTTTGAAAGATGGCGTGAGACACTGCGAGTGAAGGAGACAAAAAAAATCATTTTAAGAAAATATGCCCGCCTTCTCTTTCGAACGTATGGGACTAATGAGAGAAGTCCTCTCGTTTATCGGAGCAGATAAAACCCGTTCGAATTAAAGGCGACCAGCTCGAGGAGGAAAAATGCGCAAGAGAAAGGGGTCTCAAACTCGCATCGATGCGCGGAATTCGTGAAAGCATTGCGCCAAATGCGAGGGCCGCATTAAGGCAACGTACTAAACCCGAGGGTCCACAACACCAGCTTTCCCAGGCTTAAAAAAGTTTCATTTTATCTAGAACAGTGGTTCCCAAAATGGATGCCTCGAAGAACTTCGTTTGGTAAATAAATCGACAATTTGGATGTGCTGATATGTAATTGAGGCAATGATTTTTTACTTTCTCCATATACGTAGTATAACGAAAGTACCGTTTTCACGAAAAAAATCAATTTCGAGATTTTAACGGAAATGCACGTTTTGAGGTCCCTAGAACACGTTTTGACTATTTTCTCGATGATGTCTGTGTGTGTCTGTATGTGATAGGAATTTTGTGGGCACTGTAACTCAAAAAGTATTTGTCATTTCTGTACCAAATTTCAAATATAATCTTTTCATAATAGTGGCAAGAGTTTAGTTTTTGGACAATATATGTCAACCGGAATTATTTCTGAGAACGCTGACGTCGAGAGTAATCATATTCATTGCTCTGTATGGAGAAAATCATGTGTTGGCCACATCAGATTTTTCTTCAATATACTGATTATATTGTAATACCAACAAATGGATGCGTCCAAAGGTTGTAACATGCGCCTGCAAAAATATAAAAACTGTTTCAAGGCTAAGGTGCCGCGACATTTTTTTTATCTTTGAACATGTTCCGCGCCAACAAAACGTTTGGAAACCACTGCCGTAGACATTCACTTTCCCCTTCTAATAGATTGCGGAGATCTTCTCCATCCTTCCATGTGCTCTTTAACCCATTCATAACGAAAACATTATATACGGCGTCGTGGGTTAAGCCCTTCGTACATGCAAAAAACGCGCTGGCATCGAAAAGAAGTCTTATGTACCCCGACTGTAAGGGACTTCATAAATGGGAATTAGCAATAAACTGTGGAGATTTTGGAAGCGTTAATTTGATCAACTTTTTAAACTTTTTAGGTTACGGGGGCTGATCCAAGAGTGGCTATGGCGATAAAACGGAACAGGGTGAACTTAACTCCTAATGTTTGATATCACATTTGAAGTAGTTTCCGTGGGCTTGTATACACTGCTTCCCGCAATCTGTCCACCTCCTGAAGCAAGCCGCGAAGTATTCATTTAAGAAAGCGTTTAATTCTCGAGTAGAATTTTCTTTGATTGAATCGATGTCTTCAAATCTCGTTCCTTTCAGAAGAATCGTGAACTTTAGGAACAGGAAGAAGTCGCAGGATGCCATATCTGTTGTTGCACTTTAAGTACCACATCCGTACGCGATGTGAATGGTCGACCGGATCGTGGATCTTATTTAAAAATTCATTTTTTAAACATTTCATAAGTCTCCGTACCTGTTTGGAGAATAAATGAATGTCACACTGGTACTTTTTCCACTGATTTATTTGCACTTAAAAACAGAAGACGACCATGGTTTCGCTACACAGTAGCATCATCAGGTCTGTGTAGCGAAACCATGGTCGTCTTCTGTTTTTAAGTGCAAATAAATCAGTGGAAAAAGTACCTGTGTGACATTAATTTATTCTCCAAATACGGATATATTCCACAAAGCTACGCCTAAAACTACGGATTTTATTCTTCGTACCTGTTTTACCAAGTTTCACACAAAATTTAAGTATAAAAAAGCAATTCCAACACAAGACTGAGTCATTGCTGGAGGATACAAGCGAGTGAGTAATATGAGGATGATTCATACATAATGGAGCTATAATTTCAAGGTCCTATGTAAACACGTTTCTGAAACAAGTCTGAGAATTTTCGTATCACCCCTTGTATTTACATAGATTTACGTGAAATGTTTTACAAGAAATACATTTGCATTTAGGGCGTATCATAGCATTGAGTAACTTACTTAGCGGGTTGCGTAAAGGTTCCTCGCGGGCCTCGTGTTAGACAGCCCTGTGCCAGAGCGAGAAAAGAGCGTGGTGGCGAGATGGCGAGGGGAAGAGGTGAATGGAAGCTTTCGTTAGAATGGAGAAAGGGAAGAAAAGGGAGAGAAGGGGTCAGGGAGAGAAACGACGAAAAAAGAACTACAAAAGCAGATTCCAAAAGCGGGTGTTTTTTAGAATGTTCCAAAGTAAATTGAATATATTTACGCTTTGCCTTTATTGGCGTAGCAAAGTATACAAAGCGAAACTTTACCATAGTAACCGGACCCGTATAGATAGTTCGCGAGCGTTTTTTTTTAATCTTGCTAAAAGGGTTCCAAAATCAATAGAACCCATTTCGGACACCATGCAAAACCATTATAAAAATATTAGCTTTTCATCTGTTCTCGTTAATTCAAAATTTTGCGCACGGACCGAAGGACAAAATGAAAACATAAGCGATTTTTAAAAAAAAGCTCTAAAATTAGGAGAGGAAAAAATAGGAGAGCGACGCTGTCTTTGCGCGTGTGAGTGAAAGTGAGAGTGGACAGAACGGGTTCGGCCAATTAAAAATGAGGCAGCTCTCGAGTTTGGCAGGACCGTATTACGCGCGGATTTTTAGTGGTTCGTTTGTTTTCCGATGTTTGCTCGTCTCCCCGAGTTCTGATTTCGGCTTCGTTTAGGAAGAAAAAAAGAACGGTTAACTAAAATTTTCAGCGTGGTGATTATAAAAGGCAGTGCTGGAATGTTTCCCCCATTCTCGTCTAATGCGTAAAAGGACGCTTTATGAGTGAGTTGAAGAGCTTTTGGTTACATTTTTTTTTACAACAAAATATGCCGTAATCAAACTAAATAGGAAATTTCAAAAAAATTTCCTGCTACAAAAATCATATTTGTTAGTTCTTGTATTATACGGAAGATGATATTTGGATTGCTGAACAAGATAGAGAAAGTGCACAAGAGCGAGAAATAAAAATAAAAATATCTAAAGTTATGTATGAACAATTTCATCACCTAGTATATATCCTATGCTATTGTAATACGTTACGCAAACTTGACAAACTATTTAAATACGTATGTCCTAAAATGCGTAACAAAAGCAAGAAAGTCCCTTTTGAAAGTTGATACGGTTCTTCAAACAGTATCAGATGGCTGTCAACAAATATCAATCCATATCAGAGTTCCCTAACATTTTCATATTAAAATTCAAGATAAAGGGTCATAGAGGTGATGACTACGAGTATAATTTTATCTTAATAACTCCCAGAATAGAACGTGAGATCGGGCGGAGATTAAAAACACACCATTATCAACATTTTTATCCTCATATTTTTTTTAATTTTAAAAAGTTCAGTATTAAAAAAAATGTCTTTACCGCGATGCTATAATCGTTTTTTCGAGTGATTTAAATAGGATTTGATATTGGCTCGGGATTTGAGCCAATTCGTTTGAATTATGTGATGGAAAATTGGTTGAAAAGCATGAGATTAAGGAAATCGAGTCGTTAAATCTTGTTTCCGAGTTCCAGAAGGAAGAATAAATGTCAGGAAGTATGTGCTTAAGAAAAATAATTTGCCAAATAGAAACCTCATTCAATATATCGGATAATTATTTTAAGTAATGTATATATACATATTAATGAAACCTACTTGTTATCATATAAATAAAATCTATAGCAAACGTTGTGTGTAATGATTTTTGAAGCTTAATATCTCGCAAACGACTTAACCGAATTTGATGAAATTTTCAGGATAGCATTGTGATATAATAAAATTTTACTCGGTTTGTCTTCTATATACATAAAACCTGATTTTTCATTTTTTTCATCAATATAACAATTAGTTTCTGTAGGCGGGGTAACGGCGATGCGCCGAGCTTTTGACATGGGGTATTGGTCAAATCTAATTGCCGACCACTGCCTTAAGGTAACACGTAAAAATGGACATTTCGACGTGCAAGCCTTCATTCTTTTTTAGATGAAAATTAGAAAGAATTGACCTACGAGCTTCGAATGTGAACCATTTTGAAGAAAACTTTATAAAGTTACTTATTATTTTCATCTTTTATCCGCCTACAGTTCGAAATCACTCAATTTAAAGGTTTAATTCACAAAGTTTGAGGAAATCTTGCCATTTTAACGGGATGTTGCCTTGCTTACCTATTCCATTGTTAGACCTCGATATCATATTGTTATTTTAATCGTTATGGGTATAAACATGCTTTGAATGCTTTTAATACGAGATAGAGTGAGAGAGAGTGGGGGAGAGGGAAGGGGGAGAGATGGGGAGAGGGAAGGGGGAGAGATGGGGAGAGAGAGGGAGGGAGAGGGGTGAGGGAGGGGGAAATGATTTTAAAGACAGTTGAAGTTTCTGATGTTAATATGATCTCCCTAAATAGTTTGAACGATCGTATCTTTCCTCCCGTCATTTTTGATGGGAATTACGCTAGTTATATTATAAATACAAAAAAAATTAATAATTATATTACACGTTGCATTTTCATAAAGAATATCAAGTTTGACAAACGCTTTCTATTCCCTAGAGTCACTAGAAAGTGTTGCGCTATTCAATTTCCGAAATCGATTTCGTTCTTAAATTATTTGGCCATGGTATGAGATCCATGTAGCAGTTGACACAGATTAACCATACTAACTGGGTATGTGAGCCTCTTTCCCGCTCAGACGCCATAATAAATCATATGCAAAGGTATCGAACAAAATCTCATTGGAGGTGACCTTGAGGTCAGCACTTTAAGGTCAACAATTTGGCCGGAGGCATTTCCACGGCTTTTCTCTCGTAATTTATTTCAGGCAGCAATGATATTAAGCGGACGCTGGCATGTGCCACCTTAGGTAGCAGTAAGCTGAATTTTGTTGAGATCCCATATTTTCCGCCATGACAATAGTTCAAGAGCGCTGGAATTGAGCTTAAGGGCAATTTTTATGGCTGCAAAAATTCAGAATGTTGCTATTTTTCGAGCGAGTGGCCAGATGAGTCATATCTCAATGCGCACATAAAGACCGGTAAATACTATCGCAGGTCAAAAGATTTCACCTCTCGATCCTTTGAAAAATCCTGACAAATAGTTGAAATAATTCACATCGTCCGACAGCTGAGCCTTTGATCCGAACAAACTCCACGGTTTTTATTTACATTTTTCTGGAAGAGCGCATAAAAAAAATTCCGAGCGTGTTTCTTTTTTTTAAGGAAGAGCAAATATAATTTTCTCTGCCTTTAATTTTTTTAAAGAGAACGTTCAGCGTACTCGGAAGTTGTACAACCCGTTCCTATGACTACCGATGGAATACGGTGGGTCGAATTTCTCGTAAAAAAAAGCGAAGGTTCGCGTGTTCGAGGCTCGTAATAGGACTCCCACTTTCAACTCGCCCTTCTCACTCCCACGCTGGTTTTCGCCATCTGGCATTTATTCCCTTTCCCCCTGCACACTCCGACGGACCCAGCTTACTGCGAAACTACTCAATATGGATTCAAACACAGTCTTAGACGCGACAGACGCGAAAGCTATGCAGGGCGTTTATTCCCACCTCGTTTTTATATGCATACCCTCGGAATTTGCGGAATAATTTAATCTAAGCACGTATTCCTTGTATGCATATTTCGTACTCGCGAACGAACATGGCCCGATTAGCGGAAGGAGATAGCCTGGTGAGCCGAATAATCAGAACCCAATATTTCAGGTTTTCAAAGTCACTCTCCCCCAGCGGCTCTTTTAAAGGTCTTTCGTGCAGTCAACTAGCGACCAGATAGGAAGAGATATAAAAAAACCTTCTTTTCGGTAGAGGAGCTGCGCTTGGAAACAAATGCGACCCGTTCGTTATATGATAATTCCGCGGGAGAAAGAGTGAGATGGGAGACACTCGCTAAAAAATGTATTATCGTCTAGATGGCGGAGATATCGTCCGAAGACAAACACACGTTAATGAGGGTGCGCTAATTCACGCTGGAATAATTCATATTCAAAGGCTTCATTTTTATCGCCTTATCTCTCTCACGTTATGGGACATTATTTTACCCTAAAAATCCTAGCGTAATATTCTAGGATACACGGAATATAAACCGAGAGACCGGTTTTACGAGGCGGCCGAGGGAAGTACGAAATAATTTAAAGGGTGCAAGTGATCACGGGCGAAAGATGTTCATTACTCTCTCCTCTTCAACCCTCCCTTTTCTTAAATTCCCTCTTTATTTCCTCTCATCCTCTTCTCCGTACCCCATTTTCACTCGATACTTATAGCTCCTCCATTTCCTCCACTTACCTCTTTTCCCCTTTTAGAAGAAGAAAAGAAACAGTCCCTTTCCATTCGCTCGGTACATCTCTTTCCCTAATTTCTTCCTTCCTCTTCCCCTTTCTCTCCCTCGATTTCTCCTATACCTTTATCTCTTAACATTTTCTCTCTCTCTCTCTTTCGATTTCTCCCCTCTATACATACTCTCTTTCTCTTCCTCTCACTCTCTTCATAAATTCCTCCCAACCCTTTATCTCTCTCTCTCCCCACCGCCAACTTCTCCCCTCTCTCTTCCTCTCCTCGTCCATCGATAATTGCATCTCGCTCACTCGCTCCCTTAAGTGTCCATTAGCCGCGGCGACTTCCCTTTTGATCGTTTTCCCTCCCTCCCTCCCTCGCGTGAATGGTGCTTCCCTCTCGCGCCACCCACCGGAGAAGCGGCAATACTCTTTATCTGCCTCTCTCAGAAAAAAAGATTGAAAATGTAGAGGAGAACATAGTACTCTCTTCGTATTTCTTTTTTTTAATTTCACCCCCCCCCCCTCTCCCTCTCTCTCTCTTTCGCGTGACGTCGCTAAGATCCTTTTCCTTCTCGGCGTATACAAGAGTATTAACGGATTACAATTTCATAGGACACTCACGCGTGTTTTTCCCCGAAAATTTCGCGTGTCGACATTCTCATGTCCCCTGTGGCCTTTAAAATTCCTTTTCCGTTTCGTTTAAAACTTCATTTCCCTACGCTCTCAGTGCCTTTCGTGTTCCTTCGGCTGTATATAATTGGGGAGTAAAGTGGCTTTAAAGAGAGGGCGATTAAGTCGATTAGCCGCGTTGTTTAATCGGATAGGTTCAGAGCTTCGTGACTGCAGCTGCTTTATTCTCCATTTCCAAGGCAATCTTTATGCGGCGATATTAAAATAAATTGTAATTCGGAGAAATCTTTGTCACGTCCTTTGCAGTAGTAATGATCATGGAGTGAGGAATCGTTTGCACATTACCGCCGTTTGTCATTTTTTCCTTCGAACTACATCTGAATCCATTAGAGCTACGACCATGTAACGACGGCAGCGAACACATTCATAAACTTCTTGAGTCTACGCCCAATCAATGGTAGAAAAACTAGAGGAGATTTCCGCATACAAAACATGCATTTGCAATCTAGTTACAGATAATTCATTATATATTTCCACAGGTTACCAGAAGGTAGACGTAGTTAGCATTAGCACAGATAAAGGAAATTTGTTAAACTTATTTTTTCAGAGCGTATTTACTACCGAAGACGTGAGAGCGAAGGTCGTGGCTCCCGAACCAGGCAAGGAAAAAATGAACGATATAGTCATATCAACGAAAGGGATAGCTCAACAGCTTAAAAATATCAAGTCAAATAAATCTCCGGGTCCAGAAGAGATACCAGCTAGAGTATTCAAAGAGTTAGCACTGGAAATAGCACATTATCTCGAAATAGTTTTCAGTAAGTCACTTAGTCATGGCGTTGTACCTAAGGAATGGAAATTAGCGTTTATAACGCCGTTACACAAAGGTGGGAAAAAAGAAGACAGAGAAAATTACAGGCAAATTTCGCTTACCTACCTATCTTGCAAGGTTCTCGAGCACATTATCGTTAGCTCCGTGATGGACTTCTTCGATAGCCAGAACTTGCTAAGTAAATATCAGCATGACTTCAGGAAGACGAGATCTTGTGAAACACAGCTCGCTCTGTTCGTTCATGATATACTAAGATCAGGAGACCGTAAGATTCAGTTAGATGCGGTTTTCCTCGACTTCAAGAAGGCGTTCGATAAAGTTCCGCACAGTAAGTTAGTGAAGAAATTAAATGACTGTAGAATTAATCGAAAGATAATCGAGTGGATCAGGGACTTTCTTAATGAGCGTGAACAAATAGTAGTTATAGATGGATTTAAATCAGATTCAGTCAGCGTAGCCGCAGGCGTTCCACAGGGAAGTGTAATCGGCCCCCTACTATTCCTTTTATATATAAACGACTTAGATAAGGTTATTAAAAGTAAAATCAAGTTATTCGCGGATGATACAGTAGTTTACAGAAAGATTAACAGTCCTAATGATCAATTATTACTTTCTGACGACTTAAATGCAATTCTCGAGTGGTGTAAAGAGTGGCAGTTAGAATTGAACATAGGAAAGTGTTCCTTTATGAGATTCTGGGGAAACAAAAACATCGACGCGAAGAATTACACTGTTGAAGGCGTCCAGCTAAATCTAGCCGATTCCGTCAACTAAGTACTTAGGCGTTACTTTAACAAGCAACCTCTCATGAGATATGCAAATACGAAATATATGCGGGAAGGCTAAACAGAAACTAGGATTCATCTAACGCATAGTAGGTAAAAGTGAGGAAAAAGTCAAAGAGACGTTATTTCTCGTTAGTAAGACCGCTATTAGAGTACGCGTCGAGCATATGGGATCCGTACGAGAAAGGATCAATCTCAGAGCTAGAAAGAGTGCAGCGAAAAGCCGCTAGATTCATCAAAAATTGTTACGATAGAAACAAAAGTGTTACAGGCTTGATACAGGACTTAGGATAGGAATCACTAACTGAGCGCCGATCACGCTCTAGGTTAAAACTTCTTGAAAGATTTAGAATGCATATATTCTCCGGCGATGTCGAAGAAATAATAAGAGCGCCAACTTATATTGGTAGAATGGACCATCCTCGTAAAATAAGAGAGATAGCCTGTAGGACTGAGAGGTACAAAGGCTCGTTTTTCCCTAGAACGATAGCTGAGCAGAACAGAAGATACGATAAGAAATCAACCGACGTAGAGTGATACTATTCACTATTATACGCTTTCCCTTGGTGCTATCGCACCCCCTGCCACACACCATTGCGGTGGCTTGCAGGGTGAACTGTAGATATAGATATAGATAGCATTTAATCAAAACAAAATGTATATAGCATGTAATGAATCGAGCTTAAAAATCACAATATCCTTTAAACTTATGTATCTCTAACATTCTTGACCTTTAACGCTATGAAGCCCTCGCGAAAACATTTGAGTTCAGAGTAATATTCCATAGTGTTAAATTTTGACAAGTCAATATTAAATTCAATGCATTCAGCATAAAAATTGAAAAATAAATTATTCTCCAATTATTACCCATATAATTGAAGAAAATGTAATCGTTATCGTCACGCAAAGCAGGTGGTAATGTCGCGCCCGTCGCAATTCTAAAGAGTTGTCTGATACAAAATTCACGTTTTCTAAACTATCCCACGTTCGAAATAGTTCTCTTTAAGGTCCTATTCGATGCCTGATTAAAACACATTTTTCTGATTGCTTATGACATACGGCACCTAATCCAACTTTTTCCGAAGCAAGAATAATAATCTCAGAGATTTTCAATCTTCACGGACTCTGTTCTTTGAATTTCGAAAAACAATTAATCCCAAACAGCGACGAAATAAAAGTATGGGAGATTAAAATCACAGAGCGTTGGACGAGAATAATTTCGATTGAAATTGTTGTCTTCCCTAACGCTTTTCTGTGTTGATCCAAACAAGTTCGCTTCGGCTATTTCCCAATCGTGTTCGATCCTTGACCTTTTAATAATTCGCAGCCCTAACCTCATTCACAAGAATGGAATCTAACTCGTACACGATAATAGAACTCGGTCAGTTTGTATATTTCCGCCCGAATTCATTACGGTATTTTATTAATAAAAAAACGACGCCCGGTCCTTTTTGTTTAAAAAATTATTTCGCGGGAATCGATACAATATGCGCACGAAAAGCATGCCCTATCAACCACTTCGTTTAAAAAAAAATAACATATTCTTCAGATTATAAGGACCGACTGCCCAATTCGAATGGCGGTCACGACCGAATGCTGCCAAATAAAACTCCCATATTTCATGGCGACCCATTCTTTCCCTCCTACTTCTTTTTCTATCCGTATGACCCGAAAAGGGTGGAGATGGGAGTCGAGAGGGAGAATATCGCGCTCTCGCCAGAAACCACATCCCCACAAACAATGCATCTCTCTCTCTCTATATATACCTCTCCCCCCCCCCCCCCTCGATCTCTCTTTCTCCATTTATCTTTCCCTGTATCTCGCACTCTCTACCCTCTTCTCTTTTTCTCCTCATCCCCCCTCCCTACCACATCTATCTCTCCCTCTCTCTTTCCCTCCCCCCTCCCTTTATCTCCCATTCCCTTCCTCTTCCCCGCAATCCCACCCTTCTTCTCTTTCTCTCCCGCCCTCTCTCCCTCCCTTTCTATCCCTTTCTCATTCCCCATTCTCCACTGTCTCTCCCTCTCTCTCCCTCTCTTTTTTTCCCTCCCTCACTCTCTTCCTCTCCACACTACACACACACACTCTCTCTCTCCTCTTTCTCTGATCCGAATGCGATTTAAAAAGGGAGACCCAACTGTCCGAATCTCGTCCTTATTAATGACTTTCCTCTTTTTCATCTTCATCCAACTCCTTATCTCCCGTCCACTTTTGCCTCCTTCCACCATCTGACCTCTCCTCGAAATCTCTCCTACTCTGTCTTCGCTCTCCTCCTCTCCAGTCTCTTTCCTAATCTTCTTTTCATTTTCCCTCCGCCTACATCTCATATAACTCCCTCCCTTCCTCACTCCCATCCTCTCCCACGCACTTCCTGTTCTGTCCTTTTTCCCGACGTTCATAATTCCTCCTTTTTATTATTTCTTTTTCTGTTTTTCGCTAACGACTCCACCTCCCCTCCTCCTACATCCTCTCCCTCCTCATCGATCCCTTTTCTTTCTCTTTCTTCGCATTCTTCTCCACTCGGGACGTGAAAAAAAAGAGAGGCGGGTTTAGTAAAGGGGGCGGACTCGCAACCCTTCTTGGAAAGCAATGGGGGCGACTTCTACTCATTATCCACTTTCTTTCGCCGGCGTATTACCCCTGGAAAGTTAGTTAGGTTCTCTAAATACGTTATAGAGACAGCCATTAAAAGCCGATATAAAAGGTGATCGATATTCGATCCTGAAAAAAAAATTCCTCGTCAAACATTGCTCGGTTTATTAATAGGGAAATGTCTCGATACACACGTGGGCGGCACATGTTTTTATGACGGCAAACTTCCAACAGCCGCAATAAAGTTCCAATTTACGCTCCATAAAAAAGATAAAAATGATTTTCTCGATATTGGTCTTTCTTACAAGCGTCGCCGTTCCATGTCAATATTTGCACCGTCGTGACGAAACGAAACTTAATTATACTGGAACCATATTCAAATACTAGGAGTGATTCATCCAGGAAGGTAAAAACGATGCAATAGTCATCTTTTGAATTTGGAATTGAAAATTTATCCGTTACAATGAGGAATGTTTGGCACAAAACATCTCGAAACGAATGTTATGAGAATCGTCAAGTGGGATTCGGGAGATTGGAGTGTCAGCCAGGACCACGGTGGTAAATTAAAAAAATAAAACAAGAAGACTTTCCCGAATGGTTGGCCTTCATACCTCGTTTACAAAATTTTAATTAAGGCCTTTTGTAGTAAAAAAAAATGTCCTCCCACTCGCTATCGGTTCCGCCCTTATGTTCTCATAGCTTCCCTTCTCTCTTTCCCCGTCCAATACTTCACACACACACATTTTTATCCCCACTCTTTCGAGACATATGATCCCCATCACCGATCTTTAAATCCCCTTTAATCTGGTAAACCGCTTTCATCGGCAAAGATTGTAGCTGGTATTAAATAAATACTCCTTATGTTTTCTTTTTCTAAGTAGTTACTTAGTTGCACCACTATCTAGATAGACCGAATTTCTCCTTAGGTAATGTCCAATCCAGTTCGCCTTCCTCTTTCTGATAGTTTTTATAATCGTTCTCCTATTCTTCGAAGTACTTCTTCGTTTTTCACCCTATCTCTCCATTTTATCTTCAGAATTCTTCTCCATGTCCACATTTCGAGTTACTCAACAAAAGATTACGCGGCGAGTTTCGATTCTCGTAACTATGAGGAGCTAGGAATGTTAAGCAAGCATTTTTTCCATTCGAACCTCCCCTATGAATTTTAAATTACTGCTTGAAATATGTTTGGCGCTTCAAAACTACACTTACGTTCCGCTCGCCAACCGTAACGCAAATATTCCTTTTCCTTCCGCACGGAAATTAATTAAAAATGAATGACTTCTTCTCCTCTTCTTTCCTCCCTCCACCTCCTCTTCCTTCATAGCGATTTCTATCTCTCTCTCAATCAGAATAATATTCTCTCTCTCTCTCCTTCCTTCTTTTTTCTCTCTTCCTCTCTCTCTCCTATATTCTCCTCTCTTTTTCCTGCCTTCTCTTATCCTCCATCCATATCTGTCTCATCCCCTGCCTCTTCCCTTTATTTCCTTCTCTCTCTCTCTCATTTCTTAATCTCCTCTCTCCTCCTTTCTCCCTTTCCGCCTCCTCCCTAATTTTTTTCTCTCCCCTTCCACCTCTTTCTTTTCCGCCTCTCTTTTCTTCTACTTCTCTCACTCCCCATCTCTCTCTCCTTCTGTCTATTTGTTTTCCTCTCTTTACCGTTCCTCCTTTAATTCTTTCAATCGACGAGCGTCAACAGTCAAAATTCATCCGATTGATTGTATTAATCGCCGCAGTTCTTTTTTTTTGATCCGTTTTGTAAGCTTTTCTTTTGCGGTTTTGTTAGCATATTCTCCTCTCTTTTTTTTTGTTTGAAAACGACTATCATGCAAATCGAACCAAGGCAGTTTATCACTGTTAAGCTAATCTTCAAAGCAGCGTCCCTATAAATTCGACCTTTTTAGACCTCTTGCCTTTCTACGGCGAGGCAAATGGCCTTTTCCCTTTTTCCCTTTCCGCTACACTCCTTTCGCTATTATCCTTCCTATGTCCCTTCCCACGACACCGCTTTATCATTTCGTATGACATTTATTTTAAATGGTCCCAATATTACTCTTCGCTATTTCATGTCCTACGTTGGAAATTCTTTCCGAAATGGTAGTCCACCCACATTTTCAATTTATCAACAAATGATGAGGACGAAATATTTCCGAGGATTCAAATTCTTATTTTTGGACGAGTCATTCCGACTTTTTAAAGGCCGTCTTCCCCAGATTTTTATCTTACGTCAGGAAATAAATCTATATAACCTTTCAAATCTCAAATGGAAGGTTATATTAATCAAAATTCTAAGCCCGATTGCTCTGCGTCAAAGTATTGAATCTGCTGGATGAATAATAACTTCGGCGATACAGATAAAACGGGTTATATAGATAAATGCAACATAAACAAACGTTTTAATCAATGATCAGTAAACCGAAGCGGGTAGGCATATGAACATCGCAAAGCAATTGATATGTCCTTCACGTAACAAAGATTTATCTACATCAGTCGTCGGCCTAATTGGACTTTGTTTTCATTTTTCCATTCGCAGATTTGCTTATTTTGTTCATTGCACAAAAAAATTGAGTTTATATAACTCGAAAAAAAGATTTCTTATTCATACACAAAACATTCTCTTCACGTTTAAATCCTCTCACAAATTCAGCTCCTTTAAACTGCCAACAATTTCCGGCTAAATAATATATTTTATTTAAATATTTACAAAAGATACAGGGTGGGCCAAAAAAAATTCCATACGTGAAATATCTTGAATTTTATCGTTCAATTATTGATTATTTTGATATGAATTATGTTATATAAATAATGTATTAGTGTTTAGGAATAGCTCCGTCATATTAAGAAAATTATAACAGGTTTCTATTTTTTTGTATATTGACCATCAAGCGTCTTATTGCTAACAGTCGACTAATACAGAGCGGGCCAAAAAAGTGTACCCAATTTAAAAATTAAACAAAATATTAAATGAACTGTGATATGAATGTGAAACAAAAACCAATCAATAGATGGATCTTTCAAATTTATTTTCATCAATATAGTAGATTTTCCAAATATCTTCCATCATTCTGATAACACATGCTGATTACAGCTTGTAGGATTTCATGTCCAATATTTGCTATAGATGTTGTTGTTAGCTTAGCTGAGATAGTTTGAACCTACGACAAAAAATATATTTGACTATTTCCTGATTAATCAACTTTATTATTCAATCTTATCATGCATGGTTATTTTGTAATCTCATTTTTAAATTGGGTACATTTTTTTGGCCCGCTCTGTATTAGTCGACTGTTAGCAATAAAGACGCTTGAGGGTCAATATACAAAAAAATAGAAACCTGTTATAATTTTCTTAATATGACAGAGCTATTCCTAAACACTAATACATTATTTATATAACATAATTCATATCAAAATAATCAATAATTGAACGATAAAATTCAAGATATTTCACGTATGGAATTTTAAGACACTATGCAGTGTTTTCCTACTTTTCCAAGATTTGATGCTTTGTATTACATTGCATCACATAAAATTCAAATACATATAATCTCAATACGACCGAAAATAACACAATTTTTATGTATTGTGTTATGGGTTCCATCAGTTCTCTGAAATATACGATTCAATATAATAAATATACTAGCTGAAAGTACCCGGCGATGCCCGGGTTATGCCAGACATATATTTTATTGTGACCTGACACCAATAAACTTGATTCAACTTACGTATTCCGATTTATCTGACATGTACTGGGTTTCATTAAAATATATTCCTTACAGTAGCTTATTGATACACATACGAAAGAAACAAACATGTCATTTACCATGGCAACGTGACGTAAAATCGTGTGTATTTCCGTTGAAATCTCGATTTCGAATTTTTTCATGAAAACAATACCTTATACTAGTATGTATATTGGAGGAAGTAAAAAACTAATTATGAGATATCTATGATACCTATGAATTGGGCCGGGAGGATTCATGGAGGTCCGGAGAGAACGTGAGCAGTGAGCATACGTGAGAGTAATAAGATTTCGAGTTTAACAATGTAATCGGTTGGCAAGGCAACTTCACGTTAAAAACGCTAAATTTTGTCAAAATTTGATATTAAAACGTTAAATTCGAAAGATTTACATTCGAAAGCGATAAAAGATGATAAGAATAAGAAACTGCATTCATTTTTCTTTAATACAATCCAAGTCCAAAAATCGTAGGTCAAATATGTGAATTTTAATAAGCAAAATAAAATAAGGTTGCAGGTCGAAATATCGATTTTTCCATGTTATCTTATGAGGAATGGAAATCATTCTCGGGAATTTTTTTTCGTAAATGTCTTCTACTTTAAGAATCGAACATTCTTACCACATGTCCATCTACTAGCTACTCGGAAAGTTTGTTAAAAATAGCATTACATAGTTTTGATTTCCCACCGACGACGACGAAGTCAATTTTATATATTAGATACAATAAACAAACCACGGAAAAGGAAATATTCTTTTTAGCTTCGAGTCTTAGACATACATATATATGCACAATCACACAGACATAAAAGACATACCTAAACATAACCCTCCGGACGGATTGTTAGGACATAAAAGGGCACTTTTCCAAAAAAAAAAGGAAAATGCAAACCTATCTTCCCTCCTCTAGCGGAAGAAGCCGTTACTACGAATGAAAACATTTCTTATTTCCCCCGAGGGCTCAAAAGGCTTTCATTTTAACGCGTTTCCGCTCTTTCGCCTACTCGGTGCCTGCAACTATTTCTAGACTAAGACACTGTCATTTTTTTTTTAGACTTTTACTTTCGCTTTTTGAGTTCCTAGCGGCCTCTTCTCTCGGAGATCGAACTCGGTCTCCCGTGTAAGGGCGTGGGCGTAAAAAATACGATTCGAGAGGAGAGAGATATTTCTTTTTAAACGCAAGACGACGTGGCAAATTTTATGTGCCCAACATTAACTCGGAGCGTGAGTGGGCGAAAGCTTTTTGACGGAGGGGAACTTCCGAACGAGCAAACACCCTTTTTAGTTGCATTTCCGGGAAATGGTTTTGACAAACGGCGAAACTCGAAAAGATTTATTTCCATAGCGTTTTGTCGCGGTCTTTTAGTCGGTTGTTGGAGAATCAATCTTCATATACTCTCGCGATTTTTTTTGTTTTATACCCCAGAATTAAAGATTTATTTTTAACAAAACTATGAAAGTGTGATGAAAGGAATTTATTCACCGTTTAACTTATAAAATAGAAGTAAATTCTGAAAGGGAGTCTATCTTATATAATAAAACTGAATGTCTGTCCGTGTGTTCCTTATACATTCCCACGCTCTTTGAACTATCGGGACCAAACTTTGCAAATTGACTTCATATGACTCTACAAGTAATATAGAGTACATGGGATTTTCAAAATCGACCCGGGTTCGATTCCAGGAGAAAATTTTATTTTCCCATAAGTTTACACGGGATTTTCGATTTTTCAAAGTGCAAGGTTTTTTTCCTTCATTCGTTAAAATACGTAAATATGGACCGATTTTCTTCGTTTTTGCTTTATTCGACGGCTAAAACTCTATACTATCTTATTCTTGCGATGTTTACATGTTACACGGTCGAATCATTCAGAACTACGCAATTGTTTTCGAAATTTTACGAATATTTCGTACTCTATCCGGACGTTGTCAAGGCGACCGTAATTGTTGCCTACGATTCAATTAATGCCAATTAAACCTTCAAATATGTAAAAGAATAGCATTATTCGCTTCGAACTGTTGTTTAAGCATCGCAATTAATGATGTATAGCAACGTACATAATTAAGGATAATTATTCTGTTGACTGCGTATGGGAAGCGTTTATAACGACAATTCATCGTGTGTATGCTGGAATCTTACCTTTTAGTAAGTAAAACCTTTATATTATACATCTGTAATGCTTACTAACGCACATTTATAATACTCTCCATAGAAGTCACTCGACATCAGTTTGTGGTTGTGAATAAAACGTCTAATCTATACAAGTTTTTCTAGGACGCCAACATTTCCCAAGAAAGTGACAAATGCTTATTTGGTTCGTAAATGACACACATACCGCACAGCAATATATGGGGCATTTGCTGTAATTAGAAGGTAAGTATGCTTTATTAAAGATTCGATCCCATTTTGAATGTCCTTACAAGTTAAAATTCTTAAGATTTATGGATTACAGTGTAAAGGCGACTTTCTCTTGGTCACTTGGTTACGTGTCTGGCATAACCCGGGCATCGCCGGATACTTTCAGCTAGTTTATTATAAAGTGATTTAGAATTCAATTTTACTATTTTTATGTGCAATTGTTCCAACAAAGCAGAGGAATCCCTTTCTATGTCAATTAACCTTCTTTACACGTCCATATTTTATTAAATATTTTTATGATAATTTATGTATAAACATTATGTAAAGGCATGTATTTATATGCATATGAAATCACATACATAAATTACAGAAGTTTTCATTTCTGGGAAGAAATTCCACCCATATTTTTACTCTGCTACGGGGAAACTATGGAAGTCAGGGCAGTACTACCTGAAGTTGCATTTTTCAATTACGGAAAATAAGGAATTTCCCAATAAACTTCAGCATATTTACAGTGGAAACAATACTGCATAATTTAGCCTGCACATATACACCCATTACGAATAACCCAGAAAATCGATTTGAGTCCGAATAAGTTTTTAATATTTGAATCGGTTAAACTTTAAATTAATGTAAAAATTTTTCATAAGAAATGTAAAAATTATTGCTTGTAATACCCAGAGTACATTAAATGATACTTTTACTTTACTTTTTTTTACTTTTTCAAGTTGTCATTCTGTGAGTAAAATACCTGTTTTAAATTGGAGATTTATGGAAATGGTTAAAAACGGTTCGCTCGATTTGACCAATCTTTCAGAAGTTAATTAGCGAGAACACTTTCAGATTTTAATTGATACGAAATCTATGATAAGGCCATGAGTTAATTCCCCACATTAAATAGATCATGCTGATCTATTTAATGTGTTCAGGACAATGCCGGAACAATAACTGAACAAAATTTTTGTTACGATTAACATAACAAATTTACCCTGAAATACCCAAAATAGAGCCTTCCCTAAAAAGGCCCAAGAAAAATCTGCCTTTGAGGGGATCTCTTAACATTAACTACCAAGTTAAACAGACTTTCTTAGCCGATAAAGAAGCAGTTTGCCTTGATTCGCCAATCCCTAGTGACGACTCTGGTAAAAAATTAAAAATATCTCCATTACTTCCTGTCATTTATAATTTGATGTATGATTAGAAATATAACGTTTTTTGCATTCTAAACGAAAAATGTCATCACGGCAATTTAATTAAAGTAAATTAAGGCGCTTGATTTAGGTTCTTATAAAATAGACCAGTAAAAATTAACATTATGTTATATACTCCTAACTTATAATATTCTTATTATAAATTTTTTAGGAAAATGTAATGCATATTTATAAGAATGGAAACTCACAAATGAATCAAAATTAAAACGTAAGTTGAAGTATTTATGAAAGTACAATGTATATAATCCTGACTATATGTTTTCCTAGTTAAAAGTCTTTTATGTTGGAGCTGTAACTATTGTTATAATGAAAAATATTATTATTGTTTATAATTATAGTTATGTTGATTTAGAGTACAAAATATGTAAATTATTCCAATTTTGAATTTATACAATTTTGAATTTATACAACGATTTGAATAATGCAGAAAAAATAGGAAAGCGTTATATCCTCCAGGTTCGGATAAAAAAATATAAGTGCAACAACAGAAATGACGATATGTAACCAAATATGCCATAAAATTACCAAACGCAGCTTTAATCTTCCTTTTTCGTGCCACCAAGTCAAAAACTCCTTACCACTCATTAACTAGTTGTGCACTAGTAAGCTATGATTAGGTCGGACGTACACATTACAGCTAATCGAATTTTTAAAAAATTAACTCGATTCACTAGCTCAGGCATCTCAAAGTTGCGGCCCGCCCAGATCATTTCTGCGAATACTTTATACTATGATGCGGCCCGTGAAGTTATAGTTACCACCGTTTCACAGTTTCCATTGCATAATACATCAAGAGGCACTGTGTGGGAAGAAGTTGCAGATGGATCATGTAATGACTGTTGTTATAAAAACAGTAAATTTTACTCGCTGAAAAGGATTCAATCATCGCCAATTTGTGTCATTTCTGACTGAAATGAATAGTGAATATGGTGAAATTTTGTTCCACACAGAGGTGAGATGGCTGAGTCGGGGAAACGTTTCGAAAAGGTTCTTTGCCCTCCGAAATGAAATTAACAGCTTCATGAAGATGAAGAACAAAGTCATTCCCGAATTCTCTGATTCTGTTTGGGTGAGTGACATTTATGGTGGATATAACTCACCATCTTAAATCCCTAAATACTAAACTTCAAGGGAAAAACTTGATTATCACACACATGTATGATAACTTGCGTGCTTTCATAGTGAAACTTCGCTTATTTTCGATTCAAATGGAATCAGGTAATTTAGTAAACTTTTCTACTTGTAGATCACTTGAAGATCTCCATCTTGATTCCTTGTGTAGGTTCTCTTCCAAAATATCTTTGTTGCGAGAAGAATTTGAGAATAGATTTCGGGATTTTAAAGCTCTTGAAGATCATTTTTCTCTTTCTTTGACTCCTTTTTCAATTGATATAACTAAAGTTGATTAATCTTTACAAATAGAATTAATTGAGTTACAGTGCGACACCATATTGAAGGGAAAATACACCGATTTAGGTATTCCAGAATTTTATAAGTACTTGTCTGGGGATCAATTTCCCAAATTACGACAATTTGCTATTAGAATTGTCTATGTTCGGAAGCACTTATATCTGTGGGCAACTATTTTCTGTAATGAAATTAAACAAATCGAGTATACGATCTCAGCTATCGCATAAGCACTTAAGTTCAATATTGAAAATCAGTTCCTCGCAGAAAATCCCACCCAATATTGATCGATTGGTTGAATCAAAAAGGTTCCAAGTTTCCAGCCAAAAAGACTGATATTAAAATTATTTTTTATGTAAGATCCTATTTTCAAATCACTTTAAATGCATTTTTATTAGATATTTAACTGCTATTTTTTCCTTAACTCAAACTTATAAACTGATCAATGTGGATGAATATAGCATATTCTCAGTATATGTTAGAATACAATATTTTACAACTATTGCTTGGATTTATCACTGTATATATCTTTATTCTTTTTATAGAAAATTCTATTTCTCTGCTGCCAAATTACTTGTAATATATTTTTTACTAGACAATTACTGTAATTTTTGCTTAGCTTGTTATTATGTCATCATTGTGGATGTGTACACCATATTTCGGGTATCGATTTGAATATGTACCATTATTTCTTTGTATTTTATCCTTTAATATTAACTCATTTTTATCCATATCGGAAGATAATCTGTGATTCAAAGATTTTGCATATTCATTACTTCGATTATCATGCTAAGCTTCGTTTAGCCTCCGATGTTAAACAAGTTTTGTGGGAAGGGTAGATCGACAAATGCCTAAGCCCAATAAGGAGATGATGTAAGGATAACAAAGTCATACGCTGTTTTAGTTTTACGTTCAATCTGGTGGTCTGCCGTGTGGAGAGCCTCCCTCGAAATTGTAACATTGCAGAAGGTCTATCGTGGTCTGTGTCCAAATATAAAAAAAACGATTCTCGGACGGACTGAATGGTGGGGGAAATGTCACGTGTTAGACTGTGTAACACGCAGTAGCAGTTTTATGAGGGTCGGTGGAAGGACAGGAGGATAATGTTCAAACTAGAAAACATGCGAGGACTATGAAAGGCGGTTGCTTGGAATGCGACCCGCGGCTTCAGAGATATGCCATTTTGCGACCCGCGCACCGATGTGAGTTTGAGACCCTTGCTCTAGCTGGTACGTCTTATCCTAAAAAACAACCACGGTCTCCCTCTAAAAAAAATCCCCATCTAAAAAGAATGAAGGGAAAAATATCCAACTTCCTCAAAGTTTAAATTGAGTGGGAAATAAACGAGGACAAAAAGAGGGGTTGTTTCTAGTGGAACGAGAGATGAATATCAGATTAAATAGGTCGACTACATTAGAAAGAGTTCGTCCAATTCAGAGAAAAATCAACCAAAAGTATACGCTATGTATGTAAAATAAATTGTATAAAGTAGTTAATTTCGAGGAATGAGATTTGGGACAATTATAGCATGAAATCCAATCTCGAAATATTTCTTTTATTATTCTCTCGAGAGAATATAATTTAGCTAAGGTGCAACGATCCTTTGGCATGAAATCTAATAAAATTAATTTTGCTGAATTAAGTCTTCAGATATAATCCCTAATAATTAGAAATGCGAAATAAAAACCAAATGTTTGCGTTTTTAGATATGATTTAGCCAAGTATTTGTTATTTAGTTCATATGAGGGGTGTTCAAATTTGACCTGGATTTTATTTATTATTAAATCGTAAAAGTAACCAATAAGCGACTGAATAATAATTCAGTCGCTTTTTTACGTGCTCTCTCTCCTTCAGAATACACTTGATCCAGCGTTCTAGTAGTTTTTGTATTCCAGTTTCAAAGGAATCTTTCGGTTGATGTCGACACCAGATGAGGACTGCACTTTTCACCTCGCCATTTGAACTGAGTTTATTGCCTACTAAGTGCTCTTTCAGCGGCGTAAACTGATGAAAGTCACATGGTGACAAATGAGGACTATAAGGAACATGGGGAATAACGTCCCACCCCAATTCAGCCAGTATATTCACAGCTAAGTTATTCTTATGTGGTTGGGTGCTGCCGCGGAGAAAACAAATTCCTTTGGACAGAAGACCTGGTCGTTTCTTCCTTAGAACTGGTTTCAGACTGTTTTTTAGGAGCGCTGAGTAATAAGCAGCATTAATTGTATGGCCTTGTTCCAGGAAATCTACATGAATAATACCTTGAGCATCCCAAAAGAGTGGCCATCACCTTGTTTACTGATGCCACCGTTTTGAATTTTTTCGGTGTAGGAGGATTTGTGTCTCTCCACTCCATACTGGAACAGTTGTTTTCTGAAGTAAAGTGATGGACCCATGTCTCGTCCGTAGTTATGATACGATTAAAAAAAATCAGCACCTTCCCTCAGAAATCGTTTACTCAGAACCCCTGAAATTTGAACCCGCCTTTTGTTCTTGTTACAACTGTTTGAGCACCTATCGAGCGCTGACTTCACTGTATCTAAGGTTGTAATGAAGTATAGTCTCAGCACTACCAATACTAATGTTAACTTGCAACGCTAATTCACGAACTGACATTCGCGTGTCCCTCCGAACGAACTCATCGACCTGCGTAATTGTCACATCATTGACTGCAGATGCTGGTCCTGCTTTGTGCTCTTGTTCTCCACGCATTTGCGACTCTCCTCGAATGATTTGCGCCACCCAAACATAGAAAACTGAGACAGACAGGATTCCCCAGACTGTACTCGAAGCCACCGATGAATTTCAGTCCCTTTTACACCTTCCTTACAGAGTAATTTAACAATAATGCGTTGTCCCAGTGAAGTAGAAACACGTTCAGATGCCATCTTTGTTAGCTCTGACGTCGATTTCTATGGCAACAAAACATAATTTTTTTGTATTACCAACATTATAACGATAATGTATACACCCCATCAGTTCATTGTATTATATATAAGATTTTAATAAAAAATAAAGTCCAGATCAAATTTAAACACGCCTTGTATTTTATAAAAATCAGAAGTGCCCTCACAAATTTAACTCCCGTGGCCGAAAAAAAGTCTACGAATATGCCCTTGAATTGTTACGCGGCGCTTTTTTCCGCATTTCGGAGCGTTAAAATATAAAGTGATCGATCGAACGTCTTCGAAAATGATTAATGGAAGTGTTGTTACGGCAACTTATTTTTCATCCATATCCAGTAATCAATGGCTGCGAAGGAGCAGTGCGTCAATCTTCTCCGCCTCTCTTCCTGTCTCGCGACTATTCTTCTTCCATTATCAGTAATCCTATTCTTTCGGAGAATTACGCCCTTCCTTCGATTTCTTCCTCTCAACCCTTTCAATCCCTTTTCCCCTATGGTTATCCTTGCGCCATCATCTACGAATTCAAAACCTGTCATAATCTAAAAGAGTTTAAAAGGTATTACGTGAAAGTTATAAATGAGTAATAGAAAGGAGTAATAAGGGATAAAGAATCCTTGAAATTTAATTTCATTCGATATAACTGAATTTTTCAAAATGGATGCGCGTCATTACATTATTTTATTTCATCTAAAAATAGTCGTTAGCGGAATTTATAATAACTGAAAATTAAATATTTTCCGTTTATCAATCGAACAAGACGGCATCCCAAAAGAAATAGTCGGGTAACCAAGGTTATTAATTTCGTCCATTTTTAGAAGGATCTTTGTCAGGAAGTTTGAGTAAAAACATGCATTTTGATGCTTCGTATTCTCATTATAATTCCGCTTAGCCCCGAAAACTTATGAAATTTGCTGAGCGGGACAGCACGTTGCGTTGCCTAACGACAAGGATACGTTTTTCGTCGAAAGGTTTTAAAAATGTGGTGAAGAAACCAAAATTTACCTCATATAACTCTATTCGATTTACTCAGGATACTTATTAAATAAAAATAGTTGCAAAATTTTAAACATCTTTGGGTGTTTAGCTTGTTTAAGAAGATAACAAAATATATTTATGAATATTATTAAATGTAGTGCAGCGTAGAGAGATTGAAAACATTTCCTAACGTGCTAAGCCTAATGTTAGCATGAAAAAGAAGATTTTTCCAATGAAAAATATGAAGTACATGATGTAGTTACTATATCTATAATAATATGTTCGTATGCTATTTAATTCCATTTCAGCATTCATTTTCCCTAAATGTTTTTATTGAATACAATTCCGCCTAAGTTTCCGCAGGCGTCAGGAAATTGAAAAGTTTTCAATATGTACTTCTGATTATCGAGGGGAAACAGTTCGAACTTTACCGTCTACTCGACCTACTCCAGGAAAATGGCAGACGCCTCGCTTGGAGTTGCTGCATGACGCGACCTTGCCTCAACTCTCATCTTATGCCACGGATAAGAAGTGACCGTCGCCGAATTAACGTCCATGGTAACCTATTCGTTATTCCGGCGTCCTTTATTCCCTCGCTTCGCCTTCCTCCGTCACGAGAGGGACCTTTGTCCGGGATTCCTTCGCAGTCGTCTTCCCTTTTGTTCGCCTCAAACCCACCATCAAAATCTCACTCTCTCTCTCTTTCCCCCTCCTCCTTTCCGCCTTCTCCTCCCCCCCTCCCTCCCCCACGCGCCTCTGCCGCCGCGCCACCCCATCCATTACACCGCTAAGCCACCTCTCATGGAAACTTAGAACACGAGAGAGTGGTTCATACCTCCGCTTTGTCTTGCACGAGTGCCCTGCGGAGAGACGTCGAAATACTCCCTTTTTGAGCAGTCCCAACTTCTCTTCCCCTCCGCCCTCCCCTCACTCACTCACTCCCTACCTTCCCTCCCTCCCTCTCTCCCTTTCCGTCCATATTCCCGCTACCCATCTGACTCTCCCACTCACCACCGCCTCTCCCTCTTACTTTTCCTCTCTCCCTCCCTCTCTCACCCTCTCTCTCCACACGTACTAAACATTACTTCGTTTAACCTTCCTCTTCATCTCTCCCATCTCCTTTATCCCAACTCCGGCTCAATCTCTCTTCTTTAAGCTCGTTCTCTTTTCCTTTAATCGTTACTTCGCCCCATCTTCATATATCCTTCTCAATCTCTAAATCTTCCTCTCCCTTTTCTTTTTCCTTCTCATTCATCCACCACTCTCTCTCTCTCTTTATATTTCTCTCTCTGCCTTATTATCCTCCATTTCTATACTTCTCCTTTCCTCTCATTCCTTCCCCCCATCCTCTCCTCCGCCTCCTCTCATCTACACCACTCCCTTTCTTCCTGCTTCCTCTTTCCTCACTCTCTCCTTTCTTAATCTTCACACCATCCTCTAACTCTCTTGGGCTGGGCCTCGGAAGGGACTTCCAATATATCGTCCATGTTAAATCCCTTCTGTTTGTTTCTCCGCAGCTACTTCCCTCCCCCCTCCCCCCTCCCCCTCCCCCATCTGCTTTTGACCTCTCCTTTCTGCTTCCATCTCACCCTTTTCCCCGACTCAAACTGCCAGTGTCCTAACTCTCTCCGTATTTCTCTTTCTTTTTCTCCCTCTCTCTCCATCTCCCTCTCTCCCTCACTCTCTCTCTTTCAAAATCCCACACAAACACACGTTCTTCTTCTCTTTAATCTATATTCCTCCCCCTCTTCTCTTTTACTCTGCTCGCTATTCGCCTCTTTCGCATCTTCATCCTCCCTCTCTTCGTCGCTTTTAATCATCTTTTCGCCCTCTCCTATCGCACTCTCCTTTCTTTCTCCCCCTCTTCTTTCGTTTTCTCCCTCAGCAGGGGGTGGCGCGTGACAATGGACGAATAGGGGGTATTTTTAAAGGACCCGGGATGTTTCCCCTTAAACGTCGTAATAACAGGCCAAATCTTTGAATTTTTTAAAACCACGGCCTTACAAGTTATTAAAATAGAGTTTTCGACAATGTTTTTTTATCGATATCTTAATTGTTTCATTTTACATCTAGGCTTGCAAAAAATATGATTCGTAATTTCAGAATTGACATATTTTTCACATTTTGAACATATTTCACTGTCTATATAATTCAACTGTATCAACTACAGTTGTTTAGTGGAGGTAACCTCAGAAAATTAACAATTAAAGCGTCCATAAATTAGTGGATTCCTGAAATTACTATGAACAGTTTTTTTTACTGATTGTATCGCGAATCTCCAAAAAGTTAAAGGTAATTCATTCTTAAAACTAGCTTTCAATAAAACGTCATTGATTTCAGCTTAAGGTTCGAATAAAATAAAACTTTTCAGTAATGCAAATTCCTGGTACAACTAAAGATTGGCTGCCTGTATAGTCGCCGGTCCTCTCGTCTTTAAACATAAAACCGGAGAATAAACGAATAAAATCGACATTCTTCGTACAACAGGCGGAACATTCGCGATTAAAAGACGTTAACATCGAATCACTTGGTGAATAAAGTCATTAAGTCGTGTGAAGTTATAAATTTTAACAACTCTCAAGTTTCATGAATGTAATAAATGTGTATTCAATGTAAAGAATCTTGTGTTGCCATCTTCAATGAAGAAGAAGAAAATCTCGACCCGGATTTTAAAGACTTTCTACTTGGCACGAGACAGCTTTTAAAAGGCGGAGGAAAACATGGCCATATTTTATATCTGGAAATTATGGACGCTTTCAATACCTTCACTTGAACAAAGTACGTGTTTCACAGATTCTAACGGCCTGGCCAGTTAAAACCATCTCATTAAAGCGCTTTGAGAAGAATGATGGTAATAAATTAGAGAGAGAGAGAGGAAGCGAAGTAAGGAGGAAAGAATCCGTCTTTATTAATAGGGGTTTGAGACAATCGAGTTCCTTTTTAAACAGAAGGTAAGGAGAAGGAGAGAGAGAGATATATATATAGAGGGGGAGGTAGAAGGGTAAGAAGGGAGAGCCATTGAAAGGAAAAAAGAGTGGGGTGAGAGAGAGAGAGAGAGAAGAGGGAGGGAGTGGAGGTAGAAAAATGAAGAGAGATGAGGAGAAACGTGGAAAGGGTAGATGGAGAGGTGAAGAGGATGGGAAAATGGGGTGAATATGTAGGCTAAGGGTGGGATGAAAAGAGAATGAACGGAGGGAGTGGAGTGGTACTAAGGTCAGGAGGAGAGCGAGTTGGGGGGGTGGGTGGGAATGAATGGAAGGGAGATAGCGAGTAAAGCAGGAGAGGGAGGGAGAGAGGAGAAGAGCGGAGAGCACCGACGAGAGGGCATAGAATCAACGTTCTCCTCGATGACGCATAAAACCTTTCTGTGGCACGCCTTCACCTCTCCTACTCCTCTTCCTCTCCCCCCCCCCTGTTCCTAAACCCCCATCTCCTCTCCCCTTACCTCCCTCTCCCTATCTCTCCACCCTTTCCTCTCTCTCCCTATCTCCTCTCCCCTTTCCTCCCTCCCTCTCCCTATCTCCCCCCTTTCCTCCCTCGCCCTACCCCTCCTTTCCTCACTCTCCCTATCTCCTCCTCCTCCCTATCTCCTCCCTCTTCCTATATCCTATACAGTTGCGATTCCTTTATGACTCCGTACCCAAAGCAGCTCCTCCTCGGGGGCGTCTCTCCTTCTCTACAGATAATTAAATAGCATTGGCGAAATGAAGCGTCCGCCAAAGGGCTCTTATCGTTATTTCTTCGTGCGAAACGTGAGAATGGGATGGGGAAGCTTTTTACGGGAGCCCATTTCCCTTCGTACCGAGTAGGTTACCAGGACGCGCCCGAGAGCCAGCGTGTATGTGTGTAAATGGGCGTTGTGTGGGGTGTTGTGTACGTGTGTGAGTGAGTGCTTTCAAATGGGCGCGCTGATACAATTCCAGCCGCGGGGAGGATAAACTGATTATAGACTGCTACCAAGTGTTTTCAATCTTTTCTTTTATCGGAACGAATTCCTTACTTTCCCAATTTTGAAGTTTACTCGATTTTACATTGCTCTTAAGTAACCGCAATGATCCCAACATGAAAAGTTTACAGTTTGAGGTAGGTATTTCACGCCCCCTTCAAATACTCCCTCACCTTTTGAATTTTATTAAGATTTATTTTATCGGAAATCACTCTGACCCCATTAATGTTGCCTTCGATGCTTTTCTGTGTATTAGATAATTTATCTTCCTCGATGAAAAACGAATAAAATCATCGATACAATTTCGCAAGCACATATTTCATATGATTTTTATAGAAAAAACTGGTATCTTCCGACAATTTTGTATAACTCTGCGATGTAATTTGAGGACACCTTCTCATATGCACGTACTGAAAATAATTCTCCTTATCCTCACTCAATAAGGAAAACCGTCTTGGGTTGTTTTATAAATTATAAGTATGCCATTTTTAAGACATACAGTCAATATTTTTTCTTTCTTAAGGACATTTGCTCGGTATAGAATTCCAGAATAATTTACGATATCGTTTCCTCCACGGGAAATCAAGCGTTCATTAATCGGTATGATGACACAAAAACCCATCAATCTTCCGAGGTTGGGAACTCGTTCCCTAGAGAGAGTGAAGCGTAAGGTGTCAATTTAGCCGAAGGATACGCAGCCCCACCCAAAATGTCAAACCCTGCATCAGTTACAGCGGGTGAAAATGAACGTTTAAAAAAAGCCTATTAAAATATTGTGAAATGAATGTATTATTGATAAGTTTCCATTACAAAATCATCAGTGATATAACGATGCGGAAGACTAAAATATATTAAAATCTATTTGCCAGTTATGGCAAATTAATTTATAATGTTTTTATAATTATCCAATGACGTGACTTTGAAATGAATAAATACGATGCTGCATTAAAAAGTGACAGGTTATATATAAATGGATATTGATATAGGATACCTAATAAATCAATAACGTATTATGAGAGATGATTCAGAAAACTCAGGCAGCCATTAAATATTTGAGTAACCATAGCGATCCATTGGATTAAAGCGGTAAGAAGAACTCGAGAGTTCCTTTTTGTAATCTATAATTTTTAAAGCGTTTAAACGGCGGAAATTAGCTTTTTCCAGCAAATAAAACAGGTATCTCGATAGTGTACGGCATATATAGATACGTGCATTCATAATAATTAAATTTTTACAAGGTATAAAGATATGTTACGTTGTCTACATGTCACTCAATCATTTATTAATTGTGCGAATGAGTATTCGCTTTGGAGAGGAAATTTTTAAAATTAAATTTTCACTTCGTCTATTTATAATTATGTTTAGGTTTCTCATTGATAATTATTTCTCAGGATTTCATTCATTATGATAAATTATGCAAATGGTTCGTTGGTCATTCATACCATAAAGAACACCGTTTTCAGCATAAAAATCGCACATATAGCCATTCATGAAATGCTTTAAATATGGAACAAAAGTCCTCTTCATCCACTCTCTTTAATACGTGTGTTGACCTCGTCCAGTAATATCTGATTATCTCAATTTATACCATACGGCTGCCACGCATTGTATTTGTTTTCAACACATACGTCTCTCATTCACAATAGCAATTTTCCAATAATGTCGAGATTTAATTAAAATTTATTCCTTTTCCGTATTTATTACGTTTTGAAATTTTAAACTCGACACATTATTTTGTGCAATTCCGAGGTAGGCGAACACTCGTTTGTTTCCGTATTAATCTTTAATTTTTGCGTCGGAAATAATAAAGTCTTTTTTTTTTAGTTTGTAACCGCATCCACGTCCAACGCCCATAATAAACGATACCTCCGTTAAGCTTTTGCCGCACAAAAGTTTAATGGACACATTTCGAAAAAAATTTTTATGGGAACGCCGTTTCATTAATCTCATCATCGTCCTTAACTAACCCGCCTACCTATGCATCTTTTTTTATATGTAACTCTAAAACGTATTTCGTAATGCGAGAATCGTAAAAAGGAAAACAGAATTTCATTTTCTCTTTGTGAAGGCCTTTTTGATATCGTCACCGAAACAAATTCGACCTAACTGGATCTGTGACAGTGGGATTTAGAGTTTTTTTTTCGACATCAGAAGGAAGGAGATTGCGGGAATTTAGTGGGCGGTTTAGACATGAGGCGACATTTGATTCAGAATGGAATCGATGGGAGGAGGGCGTACACGTGCGGGTCGAAAAAAAGCACCCAAGCGATACCTTGGTGAACACCAACTGACCAGCCCTTTCATCCCGTTCGTAAATGCTGAAAGTGAAATGAATCAAATAAACGACTTCAACCGAAAATATCGGCAGTATGTTAAACGAGTGAATAATTGCAGAGAAAATTACACGAGGCGCTTTTTTCACCGACTGCTGTCTTTTCATCGGATTCCGAATGCGATGTGTTATCGGTCACCTACCTTTATAAAGCATGTAATTAGCGATTTTTTGTCCTAGATTCACCACATTTTTACCATATCTTAATATCATAAAGACCTATCCTGAAGTTTTCGCTCCTCCAGGTTGAATGATTCCAGAGATATTGCTCGTAGAGTTAGACGGGCATACAAAATTAATACATAAGCGATTATTTTTTTTAAAAACGCTTAAAAAAAAGAAGCTACAGTTTTTCAAATATAGAAAAATCGAATTTTATACGAATAACGAGTTAAGGAAAATACTAATAATACAAGTAATTGTAGCAAGAAACTAGAAGAAGTTGCAAAGTATAAATAAGAGATAAGGAAAAGGTCGGTGGAAAGCTAATCACGCAGTAAAGGTTTGTCTGGAGCGGAACCATAGAGGCTTAACAAAATTAAACGAAACGCTTTGAAAGATTCGAAATGTTGACGTGAAGAATAAAACATAAAACGACAAATCATAAAATGAGAAAGCATTAAGAGTTACAGCAGAGAAGAGAAATACAAAGGAAAGCTAACCAAATCGGGCATTTGTTTAAGGATAGGATCAAAGATGTGATTTAATAAAATGTTGGTTTTAGAAGAGAGAGGGAAATCCAAAAGATTCAGCCATTTGACGATTCCAGGAAGAAATAATGCTATCAAGAAATGAAGAAGGCTTCGGAGAACAAGAGAGCGTGGAAATCCAGATTTAACCTTTAATAATCTACCTGTCTAAGGAAAGACGATAATTACCGAGTAACGATGATATACGAGCGATAATTCGAAAGGAAACCTTGAATGCCTCGGAATGAGATGTTTCCTAATATACCCTCGGTGTCTAATATTCGAATAATACCTTTAGAAGCAACCCATATGCACAGCGTGGAATGGAGAAATAAAATCTGAAGATTGGATTCTCATAATAGAAGGAAAGGAAATTTTTTAAAGCAAGCAGTCTTCGATGCGATTCACATACGCAAAACAATCCTTCTAGTGAATTACAAAAACAGCACAGATATTGATTACATGCAGTTTAAAATTTCTATACATAATTATATAATTTTATAAATATAAAATTGTGTACAATTTGTTAAACTTTATAAATACTGTAAAGATAATCTACAAAAATGGGTATTATAAAAGTTGAACCGATGACAAATTAAAAGAAATTTAATGTTATGAAAATTCCATATGCCATTAAGCATTGAAACAGTAATTTCTTAAATCTCAATCTAAAACACTTTTCTCATTTTAGTTCACGGTAGAATTCTTCCTATAAAATTATTTATGTATTTTTATTTCTGTACTATCACTTTAAAATAAATTCTATATTTTAGTGGTCAGCAGCAAATTGGAAAGACTCAACTTTACAGCCATAGCAATGTCTTATTGTTATTGTACAATCAAAATGCATACCGCTTTTAACAACCTGAAAGATTTTCGATTCCAAATCTCTATTCCTCATTTTCGCCCAATTAATGCCTCACAATCTCCCATTTATCTCTCTCTTCAAAATTCCGCTATGCGATTCGCGCTTATTTGTACCCAGCACTCGATGTAAGCTCTCCTTACAAAGAGACCGACGAGTGAGCCATAGATGGAAAGAACTTTGAAATAGGCTCACAGATGCGACGCGTGGCGTCGTTCATCTTTCGATAAAAGAGGGATTTATACCCGCTATAACAGTGCATATTTGAGTGCTCCATCTCTATCGAATTAACGATCGTTACAAAAAAAGAAACACAACCCCATAACCTCAGCTCGGATTCTTTAAATCGCTGATAACTTTGCATTAAATATTACAGACCGTGATACGCGAATATCCTTAGAAATTTTGAAGATTTTGAAACGAAGGGGGATCAAAATCTGGGTAATTAACGTTTCCCGAGGGAATATAGTTACCTGGAACAAAATACCTCGTGGGAAACCATCATATGGCGCCATAGTCAATTCCGTTTCCAATTCCCTCCCCCTATCCTCATTTTGCCTTCGTTTTCACCCTCTCCTACCCTTACCCTCCCCACCCCTCTCCATTACACACCCATTTCACCACACCTCCTGCACTAGAACCCCAACCGCCATCACTGCCACTACATCGCACCCTACTCCTCCATTTGGCATCCCCCGCTTTCCGCTCCATTGCAAAGGTCCCCATCCAGCGAGGGTGCGCTTTATGGATTGGAACGAGCGACATGCGTCTGTTTGCGGGATATTTTCACGACCGCACTCTGTATCCCGCTCTCTGTCTCTCTCCCCAACCAGTCCTCACGTGCAGAATGCAAATCCGCTCAATGGTGACACATCCGGATAAATCTGCCGACAGAGGGAGTTAAGCGGGGAGGAGGAAGGATTACTTGGGCATCTAGAGAGAGAGGGAACCAAGCGGTGCATGAAATAGTACAAGGGATTTTGTACAAAAAAAGCGGCGTCCTCGTGAAAGAAGGTTGCCGCGCTACATACGATATATATTTTTTATAATATTAGCGCGTTACCGGTGGGTTCGAATGAAATCCTCTGGTGGTCGCATTCGAGGATCACTGGTGTAGAGGGACGATCTAATGGGAGGGGGGAGGGGGTGGGAGGGAGCCGTGGAGTAGTGGTGAGGGCGCCGGCCTGCTACGCTGAGCAAACCCGGTGCGAAGAGGACACGTAAATCAGCGTTCCGTCCTTCGGAAGGGACGTAAAGTCGTTGGTCCCCTTGGTGTTTCTCGCTAAGAGTAGGCTAATGCCGGCACCGGGTTTCCCTCCTCCCTTGCTTTGTGATTTAGACTGATAAGCCCACTAGCGCTGGAGTCGCTTGATGTCACAAGGTCCCCCATTTGGTGGACGGTCGCTCTCGTCAAAGCCGAAGATTTAGGGATCAGGCGCCACCAAACAATAAACTTCGGACGGAGATATTTACCGTATCTCTTGAATGATCCTACTAGCTCGGGAGGAAAAATATGAAAGGCTGTCGTTCTGAACAGAGACTTGGAACGCGATGTTAAGAGTCGGAGAACCAATCACACTTTTTGTTTGGCGAAACTTTCCGAACGGCTTGGCGGAAAGCAACTTATGCTCTTGATCCGATCAATCCCGTTACTTCCCAACTTTCACTCTCCGAATCACCCGTCGGCCTTCCTTCTCTCATCTGGCCTATTACGTGTCCTTTCCGTTTGCCGGGACCATATGGACGAAACGCGCTCTTGTTTCCCAGTCCGAATGACCGCGACCGCAATACGGACGAATATCGCGGCCAGAGGATAACGTGAGCGGAATCGCTAGAGTGGATTTGACGCGGATCCCGGCGACACTCAGAAAAGTAACCGACGTGATTGAATTATTACCGAGAAATTAACAAAATATGTTGTGCTCGTGGATGTAGGCGATTGATCAGTCAGGACCGAATAAATTTTCTTCTTATCGAACGGATCGCCTTCTTTTTGAAAATATAAAATTTGAATATTCGTATGAGTTCTGTATTCATACTTAAACGTAATATTTTATTACTGATTGGATTAACGCTCGTTATTAAAATTCTTATGAAATGACCGTCGGAAAGGCGGAAAAATATATATTCCTTAGAGCTCAGATGTGAAGTTTTAATTTTTATTTCCGTTTCGCTAAAATTTAAGTATTTAAAGTTCTCCCCTATTCTTCTATTTCACGTTTTCTCCTCTTCGCCAAATGCATCCTCTACCTACGTTTCTTCCGTGAAAATGAAATTGTTTAAGCTTTACAAAATTTTCATTATACAAAAACATTATACAAACGCTTTCCCTCCATCGGCCCTTTCCCCTCTTTACTGAATGCATTCTCTGCCAGAGTTTCTTTCCTGAAAGTGAAATGAAATGCTGCCTAAATATTATGAGGAAGGAATTCCAAAACAACAATAAAGCGTCCTCTCATATCAAGAATGATTCCTAATACTATTACAACAAGCAATTAAAATTTTCATTATAATTCCGGAAGGATACCTTTAACTTATTACGACCAAAATTAGTGTAAAAAATCACAATACTATTACAGCAAGAAATTAAGATCCTCCGACGTCTGAGAGACGCAGTTTGTAGAAAGACGACAAATCTTTGATCGAATGGCTGAATTGTTCACAGCGCACGATCTCACAGTGCTCGCCTGTCAAGGGAATTTTTGGCAAAATTAAAAATCACTCATTTATATCATACGCCGTACACATTAGCCACACTTGACTTCTTTTTCCTCAACTTCAATACTACTTTGAAGGGAAGACACTTTGGGACAGCGGACTGAATCAAGCAAAAAACGACGGTGACTCTGCGGAACATTACAAAAAGGACTTTTATGTTTCCATGAGTGGAAAAACCGTTAGGAAGTGCATGGTTCAACTAGCAGACTATTTTGATAGAGCTCGGTTATAAAAACTGAGCAGTCATTAATTCGAGCGTAGTACATGTACCTCGGCATATTAATCTACGTCTTATTTGCAAGTTCCATTTTATTTTAATGCTATTTATGATGCTATTTTTTGTAAATAAATAGGCATTTATATTCGCGAGAGTATCTAGCGATCATTTTGGTGTAGATACAGCATAAACTGAGTTCAGTAATGGTCTTTTTTCTCAAGTTTATCTCAAATTTGCCTCATTTGCACTTTTCTAATCCTAATGTAATTTTCCAGCAAACCTCCGAAAACTGTTTTAAAGAAAAATATTCTGCTTAATATAGAATTATTTTAACGCCCTCTTCCGAAAAAGACGCTTAAGAATAAGAATAATAACACACGAATGAAACCGACCGAAAAAAGAAGTAACTTTGTGAGATTCTATTTTTTAAATCTTTAGCGTACAATTAAAAAAAATAAATTTTAACAACTTCCTTCGAATTCCACAATAAAAAAATGCTAGGATGACGACTCTACGAGTCGAAACCATGGTTGTAGTGATTTTATATAGTGGAATTTATACGATGCTGTTAAAATATTTTTTAAAAGTTTCTTATTGAATTTTCCTGTTTTAATTTGGAGTTTATAAAATTTTATTTTTGAGTCCATTGTTTTCGGCGTTCACATAACGTAACTGTGCATCCCAATTGTCCCTATTGCTACATGGTAATTCATGGTTTCCCCCAAAATATCGAAAGATCAACGGCAAAAGTCTTCGGAAAGTAATTAATTTATGAAAGTATGTTTTTTTACACCTATGCTGCTTTTACGTCCCCTTCACCACTAGATAAATGACAAAGCTGCCATCATAATACAGTATTGGCTAGAAATTATGCATAAATTATCAATAATAGCGATCGATACATTGTTAACGATACTATGGTACGCTACATGTCGTTCGTGTGAATGGGAACTGATGATTAACATACGCCCATTTCTGCCGTTTCGTTAATCCATGAAGAATTACGTGTTCGTTAATCTTCGCGAGAAATGAATTATTCAAAGGTGATCTATGCTTTTAACCCATGAGATTTATTCGGGTGTAATCCCGAATCGAAAGCAATCTCTTAAAAAAAGTTATATATGGATCATTGCATGCGAATAATTTCCGTGGCGCAAATATCGTGGGAGGTTTATTGAAAACTGAAGATCAAAATTGACGCCTAGTGAATAGGTGCAAAATAATTCAATAAATCTACGAAATTCGTGATGATTAGGAGCTTTGCGCTACAGACATAATTAAATAACAGTTAGAAATTGTATACGTATATATGCTATGAGATCCCTGGAAAAACATTTTCGTTTGCTAAAGTGTCCCCAGTTCGAATCCAGGAGACAATTATATTTTCCCATAAGTTTACATGGAATTTTCGATTTTTCAGAGTGCAAGGTTTTCTTCCTTCATTCTTTAAAATACGTAAATATGGACCGATTTCTTTTCTTTTTTGCTTTATTCGACGGCTAAAGCTCTATACTATCTTATTCTTGCAATGTTTATACGTTACACGGTCGAATTTTTCAGAAATACGAAATGCGACCACACTAAATTATTTGCTAGAAAATTAATCGCTGAAACGTCTGAGAAAACCTGAAATTTTCATAATCCGGGATGAGTTTGACACCCATCCTCTGCCATGCTAGGACAAAATACAATAAAACCCCGCTATACGATGCCTCGCTAGACGTTGTTTCGCATATACGCCGCCAATCAATTAAGGAACATGTTCGTTATAAGTTGTGTCGCTTCGCATATACGTCGTTTGTGAATTGCTAAAAAAGCAACATTTCATAACTTGCAATTTCGGTGCAGAAATTACATACACATAGTGGTAACATAGTATGTCTAATGTACTGTATGATTTGCGACAGAAATGTGTCACAAAATATCCGCCAGGAACGTAACTCCTACTTTTATCATAGTTCTTATGGGAATCTTTGTTTCGCTATACGTTGTTTCGTTATAATTCGCATTTTTCAGGAACGCATCTCCGACGTATAGCGGAGTATTACTGTACTACCCAAGTATAACGTTGGCCTGTGCGAAAAATAAAAACCGGGCGAGACGGCGGCGAAGAGGGAGAGAAATTCGAACCGGAGAGGTTAACTTTCCTCTTTTTCCCTTTGACTTTCTCACGAATCTCCGCCCGTCCGTCCTCGTTATATCCTTTCCCTTTTCGCGCCGTCTATAACAATTTCGTCTACCGACTCTCCACTCCAGCTCTCTTTGAAATGGGCTTAGGAAAAAAAAACTAAGTCGAGGTTTTCGGTCCGAAGGAACGGAGAGAGGAACGATTCCTCTCGGAATCTCATTGCGAAACAAAGCACGTTTGTTTTTTTATTATATCTTTCTGAGTTCGCTCAGCGGAAAGAGAGCGAAAGAGGCAGAGAGATGGAACTTAAACATTCGTCGGATAGTGTCATCCTTCGTTTTAAATGGGAAACTTCCCCTTCGGTGGTCCAAAAATTATTACGTTATGCCCAGGAGGCCATCCTCGCTCTTGGTTCTGTTTACCCACTCGCCACCTCCTAATCCGTTCCAACGTTCTGCTGGGATACGATAGAGTAGTAGGTGGAGGGATTAGAGAGGATGGGGAGAGAAAAGAGGCGGCGTAGAGAGAGAGAGAGAGAGGGTGGGGTAGGAGGAGGGAGAGAGGTGGGGATAGAGGAAGAGTCATGAAGAGAGGGGGAAATTGTGAGAGACGTAGAATGTAAAGTAATATGGATGCGGAGAAGGAGGGAGAGAGAAAAAGGCAGAGAGGGAGGGGAAGAGAAAGGAGGAAGAAGTGGGGAGAAAAAGGAGCGGAAGAAAGGTGGAGTGAGTGATACAGAGGGATGAAGAGGTTGCTATAAGAGAAAGGGGGAGGAAAAGGTAAAAAGGAAAAGTGAAAGAGAGAGAGAGGGAAAGAGAAGGGAGGTAGAAGGCAAGGAATGGATTATTTTGTGTGCAAAGTCTGTTTGCGTAAAAGTTAACGACTTGGTCTGGTGATCTTAAATTTTACCATAGAAAAATAAAATAAACATTAGGCTTGCATGTATTATGATGTTAAACATCGGATTTTGGGTTTAACAAAACGACCGTTCATGTTTTCTTGACAGACCAAGGAGGAAAACGGAATATTAAGCTTCGAGGGACCCTGTTATGCATATGAATACACAAACAATCGAGCAATCTACGCACTGCAAAACTACGAACTTTGACTATGGAGATGAAGAGCGTCGGATAAGGCTCGGAGGGGGAGGTGGAAGAGAAGGTGTTGGATGGGGATGAACCTATTCTTGGGCGTGCGTCCAGCGTTTGCAGATGACGTGGCTTTGAATCGGATCGAATGAATCAATTTGAGTTAGTTAGCGAGAAACGTGCTTCAGTTAACAAATTTCTCTTCCGGAAGGTTTTTTCGCTTGGCCCTGAATTCAGTTAATCATGATGCACTTAGTGTAAGCAGACCTCGGGAATACAGAAAATGGAACAGCGAATGATAACGTGATTTTATGTGAAGAGACAGAGAGGAAAATAAAGGAGAGAGAGAGATATACAGGAAGGATGAATTGTAGAACAAAGAGGTTGATAGATAAACGAAATTAAGACTGTAAATTCGTCTTGGATTTAACCCTTCGTCCTCCACTTTAAATTATTGCTTTCATATATTCACTTGTCGGGAGGGGAAGAAAGCGAATTTTGAGTTTTGCTTGAAAAATCTAAGTAGACTGGATTGTTTATAAAAGTACAAAACGGATAAAAAAATGAAGAGGCAGAGCTAAGTAGATATATCGGAGATAAGAGTGAGACAATGCCTGAGGCATAGAGAGAAAAAAAATAGAGAAATTTTTCTTTCCTTCTGAAGAAACAAAATGTTTTGATCAATTTTATACCTAAACACGTCAAAATTGGATACAATAAAAAAAATATTTGAAATTTAGATATTATAGCAATACGAGACAAGGAAATATAATGTAGATGAAATTATATCGACGTAATGATATTTTAAGAGTGGTACAGAAAATGAAACATAGTTATGGGAGAAAAACTAGATTATGTCACATTCTCGAAAATCCCAAGTGGAGAAGGGGCGTTAGAAAATATTCGCAATGAACTACGAAACAAATCCACTCAAAGGAACTTCTAGCAATTTTTAGGTGAAGATAACAAACACAACAAACACAGAATACGAAAGCGTTTATATTACGACGATAGCTTAATAATTTAATGATACCAGCTAGAGTTCAAGCACATTGAACAATATAAATACAACAACGAAGTCTAACTAAGAATTCAGCAAAGCAAAACATCGTTTAGGTAAAGCATAAAACTACGTAAATATCGCCGAGAAGCATGCTGAAACCACAGTGATTAGAAGATTTGAACTCTGTGCGATGCGATACTATTAAAGGCAGTTTTGGGAAGTGTACCATAGCGAGTCCCTTTGAAACTTTTGAAGGTATATCGAGTGAAAGTCCTCTCACGTGGCTCCAAAATTAGACGAGGTTAGGCAGAACGATAAACAGGGGGAGAGAGAGAGAGATAGAAATCCTACAGGAGAATACCAAGTGGCAGACGAGGAGGAGAAATGGAAAGAGAAAGAAAAACACTAAAGAGCGGGAAGTAAAACTCGTTAAAAATTAATTACTTTATGTTTAACTTTTTGAAATTAGTTGACTTTTTTTTAATGAACTCTCAAATTTCATCCCGATGGCGGAGTTCGCAAAGTAAAAAGTATCATTTTTTCTTCTTGCGGATTTGAGTGAGAGACTAGGGAGTGGGAAGAGAATGGTAGGAGGAGTATATCTGAGAGGGAGAGAAAGAGAGATGAGGGAGGGGGTTGGGGAAGAGGACAGTTAAAATTGGAATTGTAGGGTTGGATTTTGCGAATCGTGTTTTGTTTGGAAATACGTGATACGAGGTCTGACTGCTACAGTGTCCACAGCCCGGTACCTTTTCATCTACTCCCGAAACTAAAAATCCTCTAGAGAATTCAAAACATTTTTCGGCGAAACAAGCAAAATAATGCTAAAGGTCTTCTGAAAAATATTATTCCGGTAACTCTGTTATTTGTTTTTTAGTCGTTTTCGGTGACAATGGAACATGGCCGATGTACTCCATAGATTGGGATTTGTTAGAGTATGGAATGGTTCGAAGCGTTTTCTTTTTTCTGTTATCAAAACGATCCTGACCATTCTTCGGTCTCTTTTATGACTCTCCCGCTCGAATTTTAACGGGAACGCTCGACGTGACTGTGTTTGACGACCGGCGATCGGTCAACGGGTGGGCCGTGTATTCGTCACTCGACGCACTTCGATTAACATAAAGACATCGATCGAACGAAAGTGACACTGTCCTCGGAATCCAAAGCGCTCGCCAGAGTCATCGACCTCGCGAAAGGGGAGACCTTGGCATTATGAAGTACGTCCGCGATTTCAAAAAGGTTCCGGCCCATTGCCATTTCACTCCCGAAATCACGTCCTCTGAAAATAGGGGCAACCGAGAGGGGAGGCACTGTATCGAGGGCGCTTTTAACGGCGGTTTCTCGAAATATTCCATTCCGCAAATGTCTTTCCACATTCGTTTTCCGGAGAAAAAGAACCTCTCCGCCCAGGCGCCCGGAAAAAGTCTTTCATTCCGAGAACGCGAGGATTTTATTCTAAGAGCTTTCGGGAAATAGGCTCACTTCGTCGGTGATATGCAGTCCCCTTTCCCCTTTCGTCTCATTTTCAGTCGAAATTTCATTAATCATTGAGCCACTTGTCTTTCCCAACCGAGGATTAGAACGTCGTCGGCATTAAATTGATGAATTCGTGATTCGTGTCCTTTAAACTTCAACCGATGCTCCCTCCATTTTACTAAGGGATCCCATTGGTAGCGAAGGGGTAATTAGGTTTGCGTAGTTCCATTCCCAATTCAACATTCAGATTCAAAGATGTTTGGTTATAATAGGTCTGCTCCATCGATAGTTGATTTTTTCTCTCTTCGTCTACAAAATTTTTCCAAATTTCCGTTTCTATTTGGTTTGAGTTGTTCTTTTGGCCTAAAAAAATTCGATTCAGAAATGTTTCCTTCATTCAATTAATTTGCGACTTTTCCTATGACTGCAAGTGACGCATTCGAAGTTGATATTGACCTTATGGATAAATTATGCGGACCTTCGATTTCCAATTTTATTTCCGACTCGTCTTCTTAAGAGTGACATTTAGCCTATATGGCAGCAAGAGTTTTTCCAGAAACTTCCCTGTTACCTCCTTATTTTTATTTCGTTCATCACGGATCGAGAAAATATTTTTTAAATATGAAATTTTCCCTTATGCATATACACAGGGCCACCTAAAGGGTGGGGATACCGGGGAAAAATCCCCGAGGCTCGGTATTAGGATATGTCATAAGGTTTTCCTATCGCAATAAGCGGGTGCAACCAATACCAACGACCGGCTTTTTCTCCATTTCCCATTTTTATTTCTCAGATTTGGATTTTGGTTTTTTATCACCCATTAGCTCCTCCGCACCACTCTTATTTCTCTCCCCTGCGGGAAATTTTGTCTTTGGGCCCGGAGTCCGGACCCACAAGCACTCGGAATGTCGTCGTACGGTTAGTTCTAAAGGACAATACTGTTTACTCCCAATTTTTAGAGATGAGAAACTAAATTTTATTCGTTGAATCGTACAATTACGGACTCGGGACCATTCAGTAACAAACTTAATGTTACGCTATTATAATATACGACCAAATTTATACGCAAATATTATGAAGGAAAAAGTTGCGATGTTCGTAAAAAAATCAGGAGGAATCTAGAAAAATGCCTAGAATGATGGGAAACTCTCCTTCGGAGGATACGTATGGCCCCTAGAAATGTAAATTTTATGAGAATTTATTAGTTAAAACACTATAGGGACATCTGGCGATCGGTATTCATTCATACTAAGATCTACTCTCACGTAATTCGTACTTTTGGACTCTGTTGCAGCGCAAGATACGCAGCTACTTAAAAATGTCACGGGGGACCTCACAATGCATAGTGTAGGAAATTCCGATTCAAATGTGGTCGTCTGGTATGACAAGTTCCGATTTTTTTACGCGCTGCTTTTTTGGTACTAAAATACATTTTAGGTGTTAATTTGGAGAAAAAAATTTAAAAACAATGACGTAATTTCGCAAAAAATTTAGTGAGGAGAAACCTACGCTTATCGATGGCAATTAAATTTCGTCGAATATTTGATTTTCACAAATTCGCTTTTTATCGAAATTAATCGAATTATACCAAGTCTAATTATGACGTGATACATATAGTACCAACATATATTTTACATGTAATTTTGATAAAAAATTTTAATTGGATGGAATTTAACAAATTCTGTTTATAATACTGCGAGCCAATAACGTAGAGAAGGGGGGGAGGGGGAGTCGGCTGTTCTGGGCCTGCCGAGGGGCCACGTTCTCTTTTCGAACTTAAAACAGAGAAAATGAGCCCGACAATGGTATTTGCCCCAGGGCCCGCGCTGGCTCTCGGCGGCTCTGCATATACATCATGATTCTCATCGGGGAATGCGTTATTACGGCAAAGTTTTCCGGTAATTTTTTATCACTTCACCTACCTTTAGCACGCGCTTTCATTTTTAAAAAACCACCTTTAACAAGGTCTATTCCCTTTGCTTTACACGCTCCATAAATATCAATATCTTATCATTTGAATTTCCCCTAGGAATACTCTCTTACCGCGTTGTTTTTGAAATATTTTCCTTCATTTTTAATTGCTTTCTTATGGTGGCATATCTTTGTACTTTTCCAATAGTTTCATTTTATAACTTCCTTATTTTAATCAATCATAATAGCTATTTATGGTGCGGGTTCTACCTAAGAGGACGATTCGCCAGAAAACACACGAGTCCTACCTTTTCTATTTTCATTCCAGTACCTCTTCTCTGGATTATTATACACCTAAAAACTCCACTTCTTTTCTAGCCTTTTTCCAAAAATTTTGTTATTCCTTACTTCTACTTCGCTTTACTTCCTCCCACCATGCGATTCTGTTTCTTCTCTTACTTTTAATTTTCCCCTTTCTATTGTTCAATCATGTGTCTATTAAATCCGTTTAACCCTTCTTTCATGGTAACCAAGGTTCTCTGCGCTACCAATCTTCTGTTGTTATCACTTTATTTATTTAATCCGGGAGTAAACGGGTTTGATCTTAAAGTTTTTTTACTACCTGCATTCACGAGTTATTTTCTCCCCTTTCTTTTTATGTTTTTTATTGCATTTATCGTTTAAATACTTGTTTTGTTCAATCGAGAATGCTTTCAAACAATTAGGCGATTTTTAGATTTTCTATTTAAATATATTTATAATAGTATAATATTATAGATAATCATTTTTCGCGATACCTATTTGGGGTATTTCTAATAATCCTTTCTTCTAAATCTGACGTTCTTGATAGTCATCAAACGCGTCGTCGGAATAAGGTATTCGTTTTTGATTTTTTTCAATCAATGTATTCTTCATTGAACCAACCTCTACATTCGTAAGCGCCTTAATTTTCTCTTTCGAAAGTTTTTTGGCATACTTCGAAAGATTCTGTCCTCATATACGCTTCGTCTCGTATTTAAAAAACAATAATCATTTGCTGTTTCCCTCTTGTTCAATCAAAATATTAATTTTTATTTTTCACCACTAAAAACTTTCGTCGTCTATTCTTCTTTCACACGCCTCCTCTTTACCGCCAACCTCTTTCACCATCCTTTATTTTTTTGCCTGCTCCATTTACTCTTTCTCCGCGTAACTCATTTGATCTGACCTCCGAAGGTACCGCGTCGTATTTTATATGGTTACTCTACATCATTTTTTTCCGGAGTCGTTTTTAGTCAATTTCGTTTTCCGCAATACAGACAGTACGGGATAGAAATGTGCCTATACAGCCGACTTGATTACCTCCACTTTAGGATAACATATTGTGGACGCTAGCTCATCGTACACTATCACAACATGGCTGAGTGTTTCTGATGAGCCTCCGACTCCATTCTCGCGTATGTTTACCGAACCATGGGGATGGAGTTTATCCCGGAATCTCTGAGTGTAACTGCGTATACCGCGTGATGGAGGGGGGTATGTTATTACAGGACAAAGTAATTTTGCGAAGATGGCAGACACTTCCTTAGGTCTAAGAAAAATCAAACTTCGTAATGAAAACTGGATGTATGAGGGAGGGTTTAATTTTGGAGGGCAATTTTGAGTCTGTAAAATTTCTGAACTTTTTTCTTCGGCATAATTTCCCATCGCTTCTTAATAATGTAAGCATTAGAATTAGCTCCAGATAGGTGCGCATCCATAATTTCAAGAAGTAACATTTTGAGCAAAATCGATATGACACAGCAATATAAAATTTTATAAAAATTTCTATTGGATAGAAATAAATTTATATAAACTTTTACGGCTTGTAAGATACTCCTTCAACATTAAAGCTAATGTTTCTGTTGTATACCTTGCGATTCTACAAAATCAATTAAGGCGGTGATCGGTGGATACGCAGAAAGAAAAAAAATCAACTGTTTTAGAGACTCAAAAATATATGATAAAAAATACTGCGACGAATTACTAATAAAATTACATTTAAGTTATACTCTGTCCATGCGCTGTATCTTCGTAGTGTAGTATAGCCTGACCGAGACGACGAGCACTTTCGGAATATAAATCGATGATTTTATTGAAGAAATTGATGTATTTATGAAAATGAATAAATCATTTAGATGAGAATCGATAGGATAATTTATATATGCCTCTTAGCTACGTAAAAAAAGGATTAATACGACCAATGAGTTGCCAACGATGATGACTCACTTGTAATTGAAAGGTGATTATCGCTTACTTAATAATTGATTGGCTATGAGCTACAAATATTGTTTAATTGACGTACGCTATGACTTTGTATTTTAAATTAAGCTTTAGAAAGAACAAATTCCAAATTTGAACCATAATAGTCAGTTAAAAATTAAACGCTAAGAAGAGATAACACATTTCGTTTAAATGAATTGATTTTGATAAATTCATTTCTGCTAGACTATTGTGTGAATAACGCGAATATCTTCGTCAAAATGACTCAAATGTTTCTATTTATCTCCTACAATTTTCCTTCTTAAAAACAAATATGAGTAAATTTAGAAAGGAGAAATTTCTCGATCCACCTTAAGAACTCTTTCCTCTAGGTTTAATTTCATTTTATCAGACACGACACCGGAGTTTAGACTCAAATATCGTTTTTCATTGGAAGTTCCAGCTGATAAACTTAAACTTTGACAAATTCCATATCAGTTGGCATCCTCCTTTGAAAAGATTCTTAAGAAGTTATAAAAATAGACTTGAGACAACCATGCCTTTTGCATCTGCATCAAAATACATTTTAACGCATGTATATGCTTTTAGAAAGTAATTCCCACCCATAATAACTTATCGAATAGTTCGTGTTATTCACAGAGGTGCTGTTTTATGAAACTCAAGACTTTTAAATGACACTTTTAACGAGATCAGTGGAATTAACTCTAACTAACCTGAAATTTTTGAAGAGTGTATTAAAAACCATTTTTCTAGGGCAATATAACTGAAACTGTACGCCGCGTTAAAAGGAAAAACGAGCTGCTAATTTTTTTATTTCTAAAAATCAATGTTTAGGATTATTCTGAGAATAATATCTATTTATAAACACTAATAATTTCGAAAAGGCGTTACCTGATTTCTCGAGCGGTACTAACTTTACGTGTTTAAAGTTTTCCCAGCACCAGAGTCTAATGCCCGGAATCTTTAACTCTTCTTCTCTTTGTAATTTCCCTTCGCGGGCTACCTTAATTACCTAAATGTTCCAAACTCGTAAGCCCGGATTAGCGTAACAAACCGTTCGCTATCCTTACACTCTCTGCGCAATTATCTTCCAGCCACTTTAGTGGCCATAACACATTTCATTTATACAGCTGTTTTTTTTTGTAAAAAACGAAGACATAACTTACTCGTCTGATACAAAATTCCTTTTGACCTAACATAAACTATTCCTTTTGCATTATTGTTTTATTTTAGTTATTTTTATTCTTTGCTTCTCGCTCTTTAGTTCAATAACATTTCAAAATGTGTTAATATTTTATCGTACCGGTTTATTAAAGTAAAATAGATTTATATGATAAAACAGATGCGGATGAGTTAAATAATAAAAATAGTAAAGATCATTAACTGTCGTTATAGAATTTGGTTAAATTGAATCGCAGTATTAATTAATTCTTCAAGTTGGAAATTAATGACGTTAAATGAGGAAAGTATAAAATATTTTTTAAACAAGAATACATATTACTTATCAACATTACTAATAGCCTTTTCAAAGTATGGGTTTTGCATGATTATTCAATGGTGTTTACACAGCCTTAGTTTTCATTAACATTATAATTAAATTAATTTCACTTCTTAGGGTCTCAGAGTTCTTGGTATATTTATTTCTTTTATTTCTCATAAATCAAATAAAGCTTATTTAATGAGTTATGGTTAATCACTGATTCTCTCAGATTAAGAGTAAACCCGATGATCTCCTACAATGGGGAGACCACGCCTTATGAATCCGGTTAAACAAGGATCATTTATCATCATAAGCTTGAAAACGGACCTTTCCGAGTCTAAAGTTCTCAATACTGGTTTAATTAATGTGGTATTACTTGGATATCCGTGCCATTATGATGGATTTTGCTCTGTTTTATCTTATCAATCACATTCATAATTATAAAGCATTATCAAAAATTACTTTATCAGGCGCATCTTTGCGATAAGTTATCATTTAACAAGCAAATAAAACAATCGGAAGCATTGTAACATTCCATAAAATATACTAAAATCAGTTTTCTGATGTTAACTCTAATAATTTAGCTTGGTAAAAATATTATTTCCACTGTATATTTTTATAATTTTACGTTGCCCTACCTTGGATACATTATTACTCGACTAACACCGTTCCTTCCAATTATTACAAATACTGCACTAGTACATATTACGTTTTTGATCGCCGATTTATATTTAATGACTTCTCGCATTTCTACTTTATCGCGCATCGTTGTTCTTTAATATTACATTAATCGATTTGTCTTAATATGCATAATCGATTCAAGAGGTCTTGTGAGTAAACTACTCATTATTTTATAAGAAGTTACCGACACATTGTCCAAATGGATGACGTGGTTAAAATGGAGAAAAGTAACGGCAAGTTACGGGCCCACTCGTTTTTTAAAAAATAGTTTTTAAAAATTTCGAAGCCTTTATTACGTATGAAGGTCTATGATTAATTACGATATTCTTTCGCCATGTACTGGACTTGAAAGCAAAATTTATTGACTATTTAAATTCGACAATCCGACCTCTTTCAGCCATTGCGGCGGACCTACTTCTCACTTCAATTAAATCAATGGCTTTCGCTGGGAGTCGTTATTACAGCACTCCAAACTGTCTTTTTTATAGCGGCCATCGTAAAAGTTTGGCAATTCAAATAACAAAAAGAAAGTTTAAATTAAACCTTGCATACAGAAGGGAATAACTCCTGAAAACCATAAAATCGAATTAAATAAGTTCACAGGATGTCGAAAACAAACGCACAGTTCCGCCAAAATAAACTTGAACGCATTATGAAATAACTAACGTAATTGCCCGCCCAACATGACGGGTAGGCGTGAATTAAGTATTACGTTAAAATACAATAAAAATTAATGACACCAACTTTTATGTGCACTAAAACGTAAAAAATTAATATAAAATCCACATAATCGACTGTTCCAGAAAGTAATAATAGACATGGACATATAAAATGACGTTTTAACACGATTTTATCACAATTTATGTATATTTCTTAGGCATTAGAATCGAGCCAACAATAGACTTTAACAATTGCAGTTGCCATGGCGATGAATTGAATAAATGCGTAAAAATCATGAAAAAATAGTCATTAAACTTAATTTTCGGCTTTTTTCGAATGAGAATTGAATTTCTACGATAGGAAAATTCATTTACATAGTTTTCTTGGCCTAATTGTGAAAATACCGCGTAGATATCTCATTTTTACGATATTTTAAAATGCTAAAGATAAAAGGCTTTCTCGCTTCGTTTCAGCTCTGCCCATGTTATTCAAATGGAGAAAAGATATGCTCCTGAAGTCAAACCCGGAAAGACTATGTACATGGCGAGCAGTTTCAAATTGTAAAGTAGAATAGTCAAGTGATTTCTGAAAGTTTGATGGAAAAAGGTTGAAAAGTTTTTTAGTTATGAGCGGTTTTCCTTTTCTCCCATCACAGACTGCCCAAGTAGTCCCATTTCTGCGTTACTATGTTAACAAAGCGTTTAATACAGATACACAAACCTGGCCTTTTATATAAGAGTAATAGTCGTTAATTTATAACCGCCCGCTCATAGAACTCCATTAAACTTCAATTCTAGGAATTTTTAAGACAGAATCCTAAAAAAGACTCATTCAATTCTCTCTAAGTTCTCCGTGTCAGCTACCTCACGTGACTCCTTTCTCTCTCTCTCTCTCTCGCTCTCCTTCTCCCTTGACTCTCCTCCCTCCTTACTTTCTTGATATCTGCTCTCCTTCCCTCCCTCCTCCTCCCTCCCCTTTTCGATCCCCTCTCTATCCACCTCCCTGCCTTCTCCACTTTCCCTCCCATATTTTATCCCTCTCTCATCTCATCCCTCCCCTCCATTTCTCTCATCTGTCTCCCCTTTCTCCACTCCCACCCCTCCCCAAATCCCTTCATCTTTTCCCTGCCTCGATGAATTCAGTTAAAAGGAGGTTTTGACTTATACTCAGGGGTGTAGCTACGGTTTTGGGGCCCCCACGCAAGTCAAGTTTTTGAGGGCCCCATTTATAGAAAAATATATGAAATTATTATACCGTTTTGATTTTTATCGATTTTTTTACGTTTTAATTCCAAAAGCACACTGAGACTTCTATAATTCTAACGTTATAAGGACAGGACAAAACAACTCCAAACATTTAAGATGGGTATTCTCGTCTTCATTTCGAGCGATGGAATCTTTCATTCCGATAAGGAGATTACTACCTCGAATACCTTACGGCAGATTACGGGGAAAATTCTAAGTATTTGTGTGGGGCCCCAAATATCTTGGGTCCCCCACGCACTGCGTGGGCCTGCCCCCCCCCAAGTTGCCCGCCTGCTCATACTGCTATATTTACAACAATTTTTTAAAAATCCGGGACAAATTATCGAGTTCCTGTGCTTCCAACGCGCTTTCGACGATGATTATCTTCCCTTTGTAAAACACAATGTGAATTTTTACTGCTAATGAGGTTTCAGGGAGAGAGGGTGTAGTCATAGCTATTCGGTGTATTGGAAAATCAGAATGGAGCGCTTGAGTCGCGCTGTGGATCCATATTGGCAGGTGGGAACTCTCCACCAACTCCTCCCATTCTCCCTACCTCTTCCCTCTCTCTCTCTCTCTCCCTCTTTTATCCTCCCTTTCTTCTCCCACCATTTATCCAAACTCCCTCACTCATTGCCCCCTCTTACTTCATTCCATTCTTTCCGCAAAGTGCGCCATTTCCCGTAATGTCGGGCGATTATCATCCATCGTCTACTCTTTATTTTTTCCCCCTTCCTCAAGACCGTTTCTGCATGGCCGATGGAAAACTAACTCATCTTTCTCCAGAAGACCCTTCTTCCGAACTCACTCCCTATCTCTCTCTCTTTCTCTCTCTCTCTCCGTACCGCTTCTACTGTCATTCTCACGTCCCCTTCAGCGCTCCCGACTTTTCTCAGACCACCCACCTCCTATTTCTTCCTCAATTTCATCTACTTTCAGTCCCACGGGGCGATACGACTCACATCTCCTCTGGGAAACCGACAACCTCCTTCCAAAGATGAAATACAGAGCTAACCATATAGCTGGAATCCAATTCAATGACGAAGATGGATCCAATACCTACAAAAATGTTGTATAAAAACCGATTCTTAGAGAAAACGAACGGTGGATCGCCGTCAGGTTCTTCCTATTCTTTTATAACAATAGTAATTGTTTTCATCAATGGAACGAGTTTCTTTATTTAGATTGCTCCCCGGGTGCCTGAAGATCCTCCGTCGAGGCGGTATTTCCACCTCCTTCGCCTATAATTTCCCTCCCTGTCTCTCTTTCTATTATCGATGGCTTAACCGCCTGCTATCAAACTTCCATCTCCACGTTCCCCCAACGCCCAACAACGTATGCTGCATCTACCTAAATTCCGTCTCCGTGTCGTAATGGGCCCATTGATCCACCACATCCCTCAAACATACAACTCCCTAATTGTCTTTTGACCTTTCCTCGATATACTCCAACCCTCAAAAACTTTCTTCTCTTCAATTGCAAAATCCTAATGTGTAACCACTCTTCTCATAACTAAGGGTGCGTTTAATCACTCTGTTGACCACTGTCTTTTTTCTCAATTCAACGGTGCGTAGTTTGTTTAATTTGAATTCTATTCACATTATTTGCTACGTCTGCATGTTTTTATTGTTTTAGTAACTTGTTATTTGTTGATAAATCCATTTCAACAGGTCTATCGTTTACTGTTTTTGAATTTTATTTAAATAAAGAAATCACTTCTGTAGGAATTATAATATTTCCCATCATGCCTCAGGCGGGTGAGTGTAGTATTCACTTTATTGTCACTACTCAGACAAAAGTTTCCACTCGAGTTATGTGCGCGAAGAAGATGCTTCCGCTGAAGGAAAAAGTGCTCCCTAACCGCGGCGTTTAATTAGAGAGTTCATCTTCACACCAAAGCCGCGGCCGACGCAGTCCTCTCTCTATCTCCCTCCCTCAATCTCCCTCCCTCTTCCCCTCTTTCTCAGTCCTCGCCATTCCCGCAAATGGAGAACCTTTCTCGTGAGATATATAGAGGTAGTGAAAGAGAGAGAGAGAGGGAAACGCCTCATAGAACCGGAAACTGATCAACGAAATCCAATTGTCGTTCCTACGCGGTAGCTACGAGTTTGTGGCATTAAAAAGATCCGTCCCATTCGAATTCCCCATTTTTCCATTCCACGAGATCTCCGGCATCTTGCCGGTCCCCCGCCCCCTGGCGGCCAGAAGGGATTTTTAAAAAAGGGGGATCCTAGAGATAACGGGTCAGATACCCATCCATGCTTCGCAGAAGTTTGCGATTCCAACGTCACCATTCCAACTTTTCCAAACATATCCTATCTACATTTCTGCCGTTTTTTTCCTCTTCTCTTTTTATTCCCTATTTTCTCTACCCATCCCTTTCTACACATCCTTATCTTACTATTGCCTTTCTCTTCTTTTCTCCGCACTTCCACCTGATTTCCTCGCTGTCCATAATTTAACCTCTCTACTTAATCCCTTTTCTCTATCGCCCTCTTGCTTTTTCCATATCCACCCGTCTCGATGGTTATTTATCACGCTAATGCTCTACCTCTCTCTCTGCCTCTCTTACCTTTTATACCCCTCTTTCTCTCCCTCGTCTTCCTCTCCCTATCTTCATCCTACCTATCTCACATATTCTCTCTTTATTCTTTCATTCTCCCTTTTTTCACATATTTTGCATCGTCTATCTTCCTCCTTTTTTTCCTCATTTTGGCTCGACTCCCTCTCTCTCTACATCTACATGATACCCTGCAAATCACCAGACTGGCGGGTGGCAGCGGGTGCAGCGCACCAAAACCTACCCAATGACTTCCCTCGTGGGAATCACTCTCTTATTATGATCCCGTATGGTCCTTGGGAAAAACGAGCCCTGATATCGCTCGGTCCTACAGTCGATCTAAGAAGGGACTATGTAGTCTCAATTTCGCCAGATATAAAGTCGTTTGTCTGTCTGTATGTCTGTCTCTCTCTATGAGTCAGTCGTGATCCATTTCGCTCTCCCAGTGATTTCCTTTTATCAGTGGAAGTTAGCGGAATATTATTGCAATGTTTCTTTGTTGTGATAGTTCTTTAGATTTCCCGCGAGTGCCATAGTTCAAAAGTTATTCAGTTTTTTGTGCTACGTTTAATTCCCCGCTGAAGTAAGCGGTGGAACCGACGTCGGCGGAAGACCGGATCCGTATGACTTGCCTAGGCAAACCGGGCAATTTCTTCTTTTCTGTGTTTATTTTCTCTTCTCTATTACACTAGGAGTGAAAGTGTTAATGTTAATTAGTGTTACGTGTTTAACGTTGATTGTTACTTAAAGTAAGGTGCTATCTTTAGAGCTTTTTACCGAGTGGTTATTTATTTTCATTTAGAAAAAGCTTTGTTTTTCGTTATTATCATAATTCGTAATGGTTTATGCTCAATGTGCTATTGGATAGCAATATAATTTTGCTCCCGTCCTTATTGCATTAAGCGTAACTTGGACAGGACTTTGGAATTGTTATTATGTCCAAAACACTCTGGGCCATAACCGCCGCCACGGAATGCATAGTCACCACTTCCTCACCCTTAAGTGACGTTATCACTACCTTCCTCCTACCATCACCAATGCAGGTCGATGAGCCTAACCCCTGTGGAATGGCGGTTGATCGTGGTATGCTTGCCGAAGGTATCTCCCCCACCCCCAGCGGGCGAGGTTCCTTCGCCCCATCCTCCCCCTCCCACGTTACTCCCCCACCCTCCCACATCACTCCCTTCCCCGAGGGTCTACCTCCCATTGTCCCCGCAGCTGCCGCTCCCAACGCCCTGCCAATGACCTTCTCGCTCAGCGGAATCCCTAACATATCCAGCTCAGCTGACGATCGGCCCAATTCAGCAATGCTACGAGAACTCATCCCACCACCAAATCATCAAATGGCAGGCCAGGTTGCCCCACCTCAGATTACCGCGTCAACCTCCGGCCCCCGACATCACCACAATCGGATAGCCCCATCAGTCTGCGATGGACAACAACAGCCAGCCCAAGAGTCTCGGGAGTCCTTTCCTCCCCTTCGTCTCCCCCAAACCTCCACCTCCACCGCTCAATCAACTATTCCGCAGAAGATAGAAGAATCCTCTAATAAACAACGTTCCTGCCGCATCGTTCGCCAACGTAGTCACGAGGGGCAGAGATCCGGCGCAGCAAACGGCACTTGGTAATATAATTGACGCACCTACAGCCAACAGAAAGCACGCTGTCATCTGCGACGCACTAACAGAGTTAGTGCTTGACGACTACCTCCTGGCCCTCAGCCAAATAGTAGAACCAAAAAACATTAGATACGCCTCCAAAATAAGCCTAAGGAGATTCTGCTTCTCTCTCAGCTCGGAGTCTGACGTCATAAAAGTAATACACGCAGAACCACCGCAAACAAAAAATACAACAATCAAATTTCGTCGGTATGTGTCAGGGGCCACCAGAATAACTCTGTCTAACCTAATATCAGACATCCCCAACGCAATTTTAGCAGGGTGTGTTAATAGATATGGGAAATTAGCTGGTCCCATCAGAGAAATCGCGGCCGGAAGCAAACTCCCGCAATTCATCCACATACGTGCCTTTCGTAGACTAACCCATATCATAGTGGAAAAAAACAGAAAATCTACCTCTAAGTTTCCCCATCGGATACGAAAAAACCCATTACAATATATATATGTATATATATATAGTATGTCGTTGGATACGATGTATGCCAAATATGCAATAAAAGAGGACATATAGGAGAGAAGTGCAATTTCATTCCGACAGTCTCCCGCACGCATTTTATGCATATCGACTCCAAGCTGACGGGGTAGACTAACGATCACCACGACGCCAAAGTGGAGCACCAGATTAGGAACGAGTCTCCCACCCTAGCGACTCACCCACCCGCCGACACCCAAAGAGGCCCCGTAGAAGTGCTCTCACAAATACAGCCAAAATTAACGAGTGATGAGACCCCCCTAGTTGCCTCTCCAGTTAAAGGCAGCTATCTCACCTCCCCTTCCCTCCAGCGCTATAGCTCCAAACCTCAATTCTCAGTCACATGAAAATAACACGGACAGCGGAAACGAGGTAGATAAAAGATATCCCCATTGTGCCCCGTCCACAGCTGGAACTATCAAGCGGACAAAGAACTCATTTTCCACAGAGGAAGGCAACTCCAAGCGTGTATACCGTAGGAACTCGAGTGATCAGGTGCCGGAGTCTGATAATACCGAGGATATGTGTGATTACAGCACCCAGTCGTTCTATAACTCGGACTACATTGGTGAAATTGACCTCGAAACTTTTCTCGCTGAAGCGGCGGGGAAAACAGATGCACAAATCCGCCAACTTATCAAACGGTACCCCATACAGCCAAGGACGCTGAAAAGGTAATAAACCGACATGGGCATCAAAGTTAAAAACCGCGTTTCGAAATGGGTAATTTTGACATTATTGCAGTGTCTGAAACTTTCTTCAAGCCAGTTCTCAGTTCGTCTACCTTTGAAATACCGGGCTACAAACTTTTCGAAACGATAGGCTCCATAAAGGAGTAAGGACGGGTCGCAATCTATGTTCGCAGCTGTATTAGGACAAGAATATTAGCCACATCATCATCATTAGAAGATAGGAAAGCGCCGAAATTTTTATTTATAGAAACTATAATAAGGACTACAAAAATACTCGTTGGGGTTGTGTATAGACCCCCAAAGTTGGGAAAATAGAAACTATCTTTAAATAGATAAGTTTGATGAGATGAAAAAAGATTAATTTCTAATTATTAAATGGAGAATGTACCAATATATTACGTGAGCCAATAAATTCCTTTTAAAAACGGCAAAGAATTACGTGCCTCTCGGAGAGAATATCTGATGTATCATCTTTCATCGCTGCAATGGCTGCCCTGACTTCAGATTACACCATTGCCATTTTAATAGGAGATTTTAATGTCGCCATAAACAAGACAAGCCAAAATCATGGCCGAGCTTATCTATTAAACCTCATAAGTACCTTCAATCTGTACCTGTTACCTTCTAACCCCACCTACCATACCAGAACCTCTAGCAATACCCTAGACCTAATCATAACCAACCACTCTTACCCGACACGGCCAATATCCAACCCCGGGATTGTCAAACCATGACCTTATTTATTGTACCCTTAATATCCCAAAGATGAAACCATACGAAAAAACTATTTCTTTTCGTAATTTTAAAAATATAGATCTCGAAGCACTAACCAAGGATGCGGAAGATCTCCAATGGACGGCAATATTTGCACTCGTAAACATCGAAGAAAAAGTAGAGAAAGTCAATGAACTAGTGCTGCAAATATTTGATAAACACGCCCCATTGAAAAGCAAGAAAATCCGGTGAACTCCTGCCGCTTGGATAACCAATAACGTCCGTCGATTTTAGAAGGAGAGAGATAGGGCATACAAGAAATACACCAGAAGCAAGACAGAAGAAAATTGGTCGGCTTACAAACGGTTAAGAAATCGGGCAAAAACTATTCTCAGGGACCGAAAAAACCGATACTATCTCGATCTGCTACAGTCTAACCCTACAGGGAAGCCGCTTTGGAGCATTCTTCGGAAGAATGGCATTGGAAATAAGGCCTCCAACAGATCTGAGCCAACTTGCTCCTCTGGAGAAATGAACGCACATTTTTGCGCCTCCTCCCTCAAAGCAGTACCTCAGTCTACAGTTACGGACCTACAAAATTAGCCTCCTATCGCAGCTCCGGATTTTTACTTGATATATGTATCCGCTAAAGAAGTAAAAGCCGCCATGAATAAAATAACTTCTAAAGCAATCGGAGCAGATCAATTGACTATTCAAATGCTAAAATTACTATCTCCTTGGATAGTCCCAGTGCTCTTACATATATTTAATTATTCCATGGAAATTCGAGTTTTTCCGAACATTTGGAAAAGATCCATTGCTCATCCCGTCCCGAAAGTAAAAACCCCAAAAAATCTATCCGATTATCGCCCCATTTCTATCATCAGTGTGGTAGCAAATATATTTGAGAAAATAGTATCTGCTCAACTTACATTACACATGTCTATTAATAATCTTCTAGATATACGTCAAGCCAGTTTTAGATCAGAGCATAGTACCCAAACGGCGTTGATAGAGGTGCTGGACAGCGTAAGGCGAAGCCAGGATTAAATGCAGCTTACCATCATCACTGCCATTGATCTACGGAGAGCTTTTGACTCAGTAGACCATAAGTTGCTGATTGCCACCCTTGAATTTTATCGAGTTCACCCGGATACGTCAAAATGGTTTTCATCTTTCTTAAAATCCCGTGAACAACAAGCTAGTAGTAGTGGGCAGCAAAAAGTGTCTACAAAAAATCGATATTGACCAGCTGCCAAAGTTGCGAATAAAGGACGAAGACCTGTGTTACGTTAATAATTTAACATACCTCGGCATTGCAATAATCAACAATCTCAATTGGGTTCACAAGTAAATCAGTCTATAGGAGCCTTTATCAGCTCCGACACGTGAATTTTAAGCCCACCATTAAAATTAAAAAACAATTAATTCAAACCCTAGTTTTTCCTCATTTGGACTACGCTGATGCGGCGTATCCAGATATAAATGGTTTCCAACTAAGCCGGCTTCAGGCGGTGCAAAACTCATGTATGCGGTATATTTTCAACCCCTCTTTTCGAGAGCATATTACCCTTATTATAAAAACATGAATTGGCTTAAAATGAAAGAGCGGCGCCTCCTGTCTATAGGCCAAATTAGTTTTAAAATTCTAAAATAGAAAAATCTCAGTTATCTTATTCCCTATTTTAACTACATTAATCAAACACATGACAGATCAACCAGAACTGCTGCAAGAACATTAAGGACTCCCATGCATCGTACCGAATTATTCAAGAGACCATTCCAATTCAGTGCCATTAAATTTTATAACAGCCTACAGTCCGATATAATTCAAGCCTTGAATGTGACAGTATTTAAAAACCGAATTAAAAAGCAACTGTTGGAGCGATACATAGCTCATGTGTTAACTACCAAAGTGAAAAGAGATTTGCAACAAAAACAATATTCTTTATTACACGACTATATAAATCATGATTTTCGGAAGTTATTTATAAGGAATAATAGTGATCAATATATTGTACAAAGAGTTGTTTTTAAATATTTATAATTGTAAAACTATTTAATATCGAACAGCTGTAATTGTTATAATATATTTCTGTAAATATGTATGTTATTTATGTCAGATGCCAGTCACTTGTAAACATTACCACTGGCTACAGTGGAAGAGGGGACCCTAGGTCTCAATCTGCAGCCAGTATAAATAAAGTAAATATAAAATAAATATCAAAATATCTCTCTCTGTCCCATCTCGTTTTGTGGCGGTGATTCCGACCGAACCTTTCTCTCGGAATTTTGTGGCGATCACTCATTGGCTGGACTGACGTCCTCTGTCTCGTTATCATTCGGTAATGGATGGCCGTGCGTCAATAATTACGCCCCTTAGTTGCATCAATTAAGTTAGGAAGTAATTTATGGGGTATTATTTATTTTTGTTTTTTTGTTAAAAACTTTCTCGTATACTTTCTTGTTCTCAAATCTCATCCTTCTCGAGAGTTAATTTGCGATTCTTTGAGACTGTACGAAATTTGATCAAAGACGTTAGAGCCGTTTTTGATAAAATCGAATTGTTGTTAAACTTGCCTAGAATAAACTAGCCTTATATTCATTTTTTGATAAATATGAACTATACAGTATTATTGAAGACGTAAACTCAAGTAACTGTACGAAATTTGATCAAAATCGGTAAAGCCGTTTTTGAGAAAATAAAATTGTTTTTAAAAATGCGTAGAATAAACTTCCCTTAATTATTGAGCAATGTCAACCATTTCTTCATATACTCTGATCGGTATGATAAAATGCCTAAGTACGAGATTTCATTCATTTTCGCTTTACTGTTTAGGTCATAGAGCCAATAACAGACAGACATACGGCATTGTGAAAACCACTTTTTCGGACTCGGCTACACCTAAACCGTATATTTCCGTAAAAATCTCGAGGTCGAATTTTTTCGCGATTACAATACTTTCGCAATATACTTCGTATATAAGAAACTCCAGCGAAGGTGGAGATTTTCAAACGAGGAGAAAAGAATACATAAGTAACAAATGTAAGGGAAGGGAAAAAGTTTTATATGACGCCTGCTTTTTCCCGCATCAGTCTTAGCGTGTCGATAAATGTACTGCCGCATACCTCGCCCTTCTTGGATCGATGTGATTTACGCCACTTGCCCTGAAAGGACACCCGACTCCATCTAACAGCAGCCGGGCGTAGTAAAATCGCATCACAATGGAAAATCGGGAAAAGAGCTCCTCATTGAAGTCAAAGTTTCCGAAAAAGGATGTGACCAATCTGTGCTTCATCTTTGGTTGATAAATCTCTTCTCTTCCTCCTCCCAAGCGTCGTTTCATTTCCTTCCAGCTTGGTGGCGCTTCGAATGCCTGATTCTTTTTCATCTCTTTACTCTTTATCCTTTACGCACGCCTCGTTTGGCATATCTCTTGAGAATTATTGGCTCGTGACATATTCCTAAGGGAGGCCGTTTTTAGTCCGTTTCCCCTTTCGCTTTCACATTCTCTTCGTAACTTCCAGGTGACGCGCTTACACATGGATACACATAATTTAAGTTTTTTTAATGATACTCTAAAACTGTTACTTTTACGTCAAATTCGGGGAGTCGTGGCGTAGTGGTGCGGGCGCTGGCCTGCTACGCTTAGCAAACTCGGTGCGAACCGGTTTGCCCGGCTCCCCATTTGCGTGGTTATGTGGAGAACACGCAAATCAGCGCCCCGTCCTTAGGAAGGGACGTAAAGCCGTTGGTCCCCTTGGTGTTTCTCGTTAAGAGTAGGCTAATGCCGGCACCGGGTTTCTCTCCTCCCTTGCTTTGTGATTTAGACTGAGAAGCCTTCTAGCGCTGGAGTCGTTTGAAGTCACAAGGTCCCCCCAATTGGTTGGTTGGTTGGTTACGTCAAATTCACTTTTTTTATGTAAAACCTTTGTTACCAGAATATTATTTTCAATGGAATAATAATTTTGGGCGGTTGGAATCCAAAAGAAGTTAATCAAACTGTAGAGGTAAAAATTTCCGTAATGGAGATGTTTCATGCTCTTCCGCTCTCGTGATTAATATAAAGTGGGTGAAGTCACTCTACTGTACGAATCAAATTAATCATTTCTGTTTTACATTTTATTAAAAGTTTCAAATAAAAAATATTATGAAAATACATACTGAAAGCGAGTAATATCAAGTTTTTTATAGTATTAGAGGGATAAGAAATTAAATCGACGATTATGTATTTATTTTATTGTAGCGTATTTCCTTTTATTAAACAAAGGTAAAAGTTGTCTTCGAAAAAGTTTTTTTCTCGTAAATGTTTCTTCTGTAACTCGACGAAGGGATCATCCCGAAAGCTCCAATAACTTCTACAAATGTGTCTCTCCAACACCCCAGCGGCTCTCCTTCCGATAAGTGCTTACTGGGTTTCCTTTAACACCTAGTTGCCCTAAATATCCTCATTTACCTTTCCTCTTCCGTAGTGTGTGTGTATATATATATATATATATATATATATATATATATATATATATATATATAAATGCTTAAAGAAAAGGAAAGGTAATAATAAAGGTGGCAACAAGGTGTTGGAGGAGGCCCAGTGGACACTTACCTAGATTGTAGAGCCGCTGGGAGTGCTGAGGACACACGAAAAACACCTTGTTGCCACCTTTATATATATATATATATATGTCTCCTCCAAATCGTCAAGATTTCATGGCAGGAAATGTCATTCCGTCCTACCCTGTTGGCCGATAAAACCCTCTGCAAACACATTTAATTGCGTCAGGGAAATACTAGTCTGGAAACGTATCTGTTCTTAGGACTATTTCCAGTCATGGAGGTGGGTTATCACGCTCCCAAACGACAGTCGAAATAGCTATACACGACAAAGGAAAATATGTGAAACGAGAATTGCATTGGAAAAACGACTACTCTTCTAAAGATAGGCTCCACTCACTGTAGACCATGCGAATGTTAATATAATCATTGTATCCAGGACCGGCATAAATAGTTGTAGGGTCGAGCGAAACCAGTTTAAAATAATTATTTAACAAGTGGAATTTTTAAAACGAATAAAATCGTTGCAAAAATTAAAAAAGCGTTGAATATCAATACATATTATAGAAGTGCAACTGTTTGTGTGGGGTGCGAAAGGCCGGGTGAAGTACATGCCACAAGTCGACACTGATTTTGCGTATGTGTGTCTGTGTGATGTGCGCATGCACGAGTTTATGTTGTTTTACATACGTCTGAAATATCACTACATATTCCGCTAGACTTACCATGTGAAGTGTGAAGAGTGAAAAAAATTATTTACCACGTCAACTCCATTATAGTAACTTTTTTCCTCGAGCCATTTTGAGTTCTTCTTTACATATTTTAATTCCACTCTTGGCGCATTGTTTCGCGTCGCGTATTTTTCCCAACTCGCTGAAGCAAAAAGGTAGAACGCGATGTGACGTTTGAGTGCTTGCGCGCGTAATTACGCCCGCCGGCTTTCGCTTTCGTTTTCTTTTTGTGTTCGGTGGTGGCTCCTAGGTGTCTCGGGGGTCAGCCCGAAACTAAAGTTCTCTATGAGAGCTCTCATAGAGAACTTTACCCGAAACCTGGGGAGTGAAGGAGAGGGGACGGTCGGTCTGGAGAGGGGGAGGAGTGGTGGTGGTGAGGAGGAACAGTGGAGTCGACGAGTAAGAGGACTTCATCGGAGGAGGACGCTCGATGGGAGGAAAGTCGAGTCCGTGGTGGCCAAGGACGGCTAGAAGTTGATCTACGTGCAAAAAATATTTTATCATTCTGAAGATTATATTGTTGCCATCATTCTGAATATTCTTTTGTGTCTCCCTGAGGTCTGTCCCTTCTCCTTACCCACCCCTTCCCCGATTTTCCTTTCCGAGCGCGGGCGGAATTTCCGTTCTCTTCTCCTTTTGTTTTTCTTTATTCTTTTTTTACCCGCACTGGCGCCCGGCTCCCGAGTTCTTCGTTTGACCCACGCCCGAGCCACCCCGGGACGATAAGAGTTACAGCGAGACCAGAAAGAGTTGAAGATGTCGAAGTAAAATAATTAATGCAAAAATAAATGAAGAAGCGGAAGAATGAGGGTTTTCGGCCATTGAGGACAAATATAATTGGTTCGGCGGTTATGGGGCAAGAAGTAAGAGATTGAAGGAAGGATGTTGGGAGCGGGAGAATGGGATAAGGATTCAGTGAGGAAGATGAATCAGTCTTCCCACGTTCTCGTCCAAACAAAAATAGTTGAATGAGGTGTATGTGTAGTACCTCTAGAAGTCGGTAAAAAAAACCATTTATATGTGGCGAAGTATACGCTTTCTTTCATATGGCTTGGAACAGATAACATTTGATTTCTCCACTAAAATTGAGGAAATTTACCATGATCCCGCATAACATCTCCGTTTAACAAACTAAGTGATCTTCAAAGGGAGGATATGTAAATTATTAACAAACTAGCCCAGAGTATTCTAAGTGAACTTCAAAGGGAGGATATGTAAATTATTAAGCCGATAATTCGTACGGCAGTTTACAACCAATTCCCCACATGTGGAAGGAATTCCTTCTTAATTGAAGGAAGGGTCAAGATTCCAAAACCCAGCGATCAGTATATTAATCTGTGTTTGAATAAATCGGAAGAGTTCAATATAAAATTATGATCATTATGCACATGCATATGATATCTCCGGCGAATATTTTTAGAATAACGATGTCTCAGGAGGTCCGAGAAAAGTCAAACATATTTCATAATATAATCAATTTAAAATACGCGCTAGAATCTGAAAAAACCTACTCTTTCGTCTTGGTGGAACTGTCTAACATGCGACTGGGGACCTAAGATTTATACATCTACATCTACATGATACCATGCAAATCACCAGACTGGTGGGTGGCAGGGGGTGCAGCACACCAAAACCTACCTAATAACGTCTCTCGTGGGAATCACTCTCCTGTTATGATCCCGTATGGTCCTTGGGAAAAACGAGCTCCGATATCGCTCGGTCCTACGGTCGATCTCACGTATTTTATTCTCGTGATCGTGCCTGCCCATGTACGTAGATGCCTCTAATATTCCTGAGACCTCCTCTAAGAGAACTTCCGACATAACTTTCTCCAGAAGCCTTAACCTAACGCTAATTCTGCGGTCCTCTAGCGATATCCAATTCAACTGCTTCAAGAGTGATGTGACGCTTAATTTTTGCTCATATTTTTGCTTAACGAATCTGGCTGCTCTGCGTTGGATTCTTTCTAACTCAAGTATTTGTCGATTTTCGTACGGATCCCATATGCTGGAAGCGTATTCGACCTGAGATCTGACCAATGATAAATAACACGTTTCTCGTACCTGTTCTGTGCTACTTCTTACTATTCTGCCTACGAAGCCCAATTTCTTATTAGCTGCGCCTACGATCCTTCGAATATGCATATTCCACAATAGATCACGACAAATGGTAACTCCTAAATATTTAACGTACTCCGCAGATTGGATATTCAATCTATCAATTCTGTACTCCGAGTCTAATTCATTGTTCTTACTCTTCCAGAAACTCAACAGGGAACATTTGCTGTGATTAATTTCCAATCTTGATACCATGCTGAAAGGGCGTTTAAATCTTCCTGGAGCGATTTTTGGTCATCCTGGCTCATCATCTCCTTATATAAAACGGTGTCGTCCGCGAAAAGTCTTATTTTGCAGCGAACTACCGAGCAGATTTCGTTTATATATATCAGGAATAGTAGTGGGCCTATGACACCTCCCTGTGGAACACCTGATGCGACTTTTACCGGGTATGAAGATTTCCCACCAATAACTACTATCTGTTTTCTGTTGGAGAGGAAGTCTTTTACCCAACTCACGATATTTGGGTTTATGCCGTGCTTTTCTGGTTTTCCTATTAATTTATCATGGGGTAATTTATCAAACGCCTTTCTAAAATCAATGAAAATGGCTTCAACCTGGGTGTTTTTCTCTCCGCATTGTAACAAATCATACACGAACAGGGCGAGCTGCGTTTCGCATGACCTACCTTTCCGAAACCCGTGTGGGTTTTTACTTAGCGAAGAACGACCATCTAAATAACGTAGTACAGAGCTAACGATTATATGTTCTAGAATCTTAAACGATATACCTTCCCGATCAGATCGTGACGTCAATAATCAAACGCGCACAGATGAAACCAGAGGAAGGCGTTAGAAGTCCCTACGTGGGAGGAAACGTGGATACTGTCCAAGGGAAATTCAGTCGTGCTATTTCTCAGTGCCGATTTAGAACTTCCTCTCTATCTCTCTCTCTCTTCCTTTTGCAAAAGTAATGATGCTTCGGTAGGACAGAAAAACTCGAACGTGCCAAATCTGTCGCAATAGGGTTTGAGGTGTCCAGATTCCAGAGCGGGATAGGGCGAAAGAGTGGCTGTTGGGAAGGCCCTTGGCACGTAAAAGTCATCATTGCAGAGAGTAAAAGGGAGAGATATCGGGAGAGATATGAGAGAATAATAGGAATGGATTAAGAGAGAGAAAGAGAAGAGATGAAGTTAGATAGAAAGAGAAAGGACGCAAGAGACAGGAAATGAAAGGGGATAAATAAGATCGGGAGAAAGGTGTAAAGGAGATTGGAAGAAGGTGCAAATTGGTTTGAAAGAGAAGAAAGAAACAAAAGAAAGGAAAGTGAGGAAAATAAGGACAGAAATACAAATTAGGTAAAAGGTACGTAGGAAGATGAGAGAGAAAAATCCCGGTATAAATAAATGCACGGAGAGAGAAGTGAATGAAGAGGGGCGGAAGAATAAGTAATAGTGGACGGAATGGAAAGAGGAAAGGAAAAGAGAGAAAAGGAGGAAGGTTGGAAATCAGGGAGAGAAAGTGGATGGAAAGGAAAAGGGGGACGAAGCGATCGGAATAGGCAAAAATTAAAGTAATGGGTGAAGAGAAGGCCCGTTTCGGGTAATTTGATCTCTTCCCCTTAATTATCGAACAGAAACACTAGTCCCTGTTTTATTTATGAAGGTCAGAGAAAGTAGAGCGAAGGAAGGCGTATAAATTAATTAGATTATGGCTCATGAGAGACTGAATAAGATGAGCTCGGAGATAAAGATTTTTTTTATTGATATCAGATTATGTGAGGCACTTTCTAACAGGGTGAACTTGCGCGAATCTATAAAAATAATTGCAATTTTACAAAAAGGAGTTTGGTTAAAATTATAGCATCGTATACCTTTCCGTTATCCGAATGAATGGAATTCTGAACGGATAACTTTTGCATACCGGTAACGATGGCTTTTTTCTAATTTGACGATGGAGTTTCTTTTAAAAAATAAGAAGAAATAAGCAATATGGAGAAACTTAATCAAGAACTTAAGTGATTTGACAATTAGTGCATTTGGTGTGTTTCATGCTGCTAATTGTAAGTTATATAAGAGACTAATAACGCCAATGAGTATTATGGAAAATTTTTATTTTTGATCGTTTCAGTCTTATAGTCTGTTCACTATCTAAAGTCTCTTGGCCTTCTTGTATCAAGTAGCCAATCACGAACGTTTCCCCTTCCATCGCCCCTCACAACTTTCGTGCGGGAGAGCAGATACCGGTGCGCGTTGCAAGCTCTTGCGAATTTTCGCCTTCAGCTGATATACTACGCAATTTCTAAATAAAATACTTCCCATCCTTCTTTTTGATCAGGGCTTTGGACGGCGGTAGAAATGGCAACGCAGGCCGATATGAACTCTTCGAGAGCAGAAGTGAGACTGGGTTCCTCCCCACTACATTCCCAAACAAACCGTTTCCTATTGGCTGCTGCTAACTGGCTTTAGGTAGTGAACCGACTATAACTATGTAGAAGTGGTCCATAATTAAACAAAAATTCCACCGAGCTTGACGATGATTCGATCAAAACGAAACCCGGGTTATGTTATTATAGTGGAGTTTAATGTCTTCTTTGTATTATAATGAAATTTTTGTCAAAACTTTTATCCAAGAAACTTCCCAATCTTTACGATTACAATCATTTTTTTCGAAGTATCTCCCTCTAATTAGCACGCTAGTTATTGCATTCCTACCGTGTTCGGAGCGCCGTTATAAATCCTCCCCGCCCTGCTATCTAAATTTTAATGGTTACTCTACATTACCTTATATTTTATTGCTCGTATAAAGTTTAACTGCATCGCATGAGGATATCCTTTCTTTCCACTCTTTTCCTTAATTTCTATCCATCGTTCCCTTCTTTTCTCCTTTTCCCAAAAATAATACGTTCCGTGGTTTATCATTTTCCCTTGGGCGAAGCAGCATTCTTCCCAAACCCCTTTCAACCCTCTTATTCCTCCTCCTCTCCAACACCTTCTCCTCATCTGTAAATCAACAATAGGGCGTGGATAACCTCCTACTCCCCAAAACCCCTCCGTCTTTGAATCGGATTCTTAGCTTTTCGCCATTCAATTCGTGACCAATGGAGTTGACTTCTCTCTCCGCGTCATTGAGGAAGGCCTGCCCAACTCCTATTTAAAAAACAGCCCATTGAAGTAGTCGCTGGTAAAAAAAACTTTCTAAGACTTTTCATTCTTCACTTTATTACGCGTTAGGCATTTGTGTTTCGTCGTGGTGAATTTTTCTGCCTCTTGCTCGTTCGTTGAGAGTTTAGAATAAAAATGGTGAATGCCGCCGCGGGTTATATATATATATATATATATATATATATATATGTATGTATGTATGTATGTATGTATATATGTGTATACTAGTATAAGTGGCCGTCAAAAATGACGGGGATGATCGATTATTCTGAAATAAAATTGAGGCAGTCTTCTTTGACCTGAAATCATACCTCCTACTGATAGGGTTGCCTTCGATCCGAGCGAAGGTTCAAAACCCTCGCCGCAGGTATCTATTGTGCTTTAAAGTTGACCTTAGTCCTCTCTTGCCAGGTATATTTTTGTTTCAGAGCGTGACAGAGGGATTGACAAAAGAACAAAGGAAAGAATAAGGCTTTTTATATATTACCGATAAATTAAAACGTTTTGTTAATATATCATAATGCTATTCTGAAAATTTCATCAAATCCGGTTCAGTCGTTTGCGGAATATTAAGCTTCAAAAAGCATTATATGGCAAAGGGACAAAGTGAGTCTTTTATATTGGTTTTGTCTATATATAATATATATATATATATATATATATATATATATATATATATATATATATATATATATATATATATATATATATATATTAGGGTGGCCCTTAGTTATACACGATGAAATTTTTTTTCGAATTTTTTTGGTCTCACCCCCTAGAATGGTTCCAATTCCTAAAATAATGAACTACAAATTTTTTTTAGCCTTATCAGAGAATATTAACATGTGCCACAAAGGCCCCAAAGTTACAAAACTAGATTTTTCTGGATGTATCAATTTTTAACATATTTCAGGTAATATCTCAAAAATGGTAAGTCATCAAAATTTTGGTGAGATGATGTCGATAGAGCATAAATTTCCTACAATTTTGGTATTTAAACTTTTTTCATGCACCCAACCGTTTTTGAGATAATCGCATTTGAATGTAGAGAAAGCAAAAAAAGAATAGTAGTGATTCGGAAGTCACCGTTTTTGTGGCAGCGTGAATAAACAAACGCTTTACAACAGAGAGCAGTGAAATTAACCCCTGATTTCGTTTGATTTGTCGGCTTTTTCCCCCCGCGACTTGCTCTTTCTGGCGGCTCCAGTTACATTGACATTGACCACGTAACGAGTTGTGGTAAAACTGTGGTAGTTGAAATGTTTGACAGTGCTTTCGTTCAAGTTTATTTGTGTTAATTGTGTTTATAAAAGTGTTAAAGTATTACAATTTATTGTAAAATGGCTGCATCTTCGTCGTCATCAGCAAGTATCACTCTTCGTGCGCATGATGAAATATATCTGATAGGAAATGTGACAAACCAAACATGACCTTCTGTATCTGCCCTGTCGACGGCACATTTTGGAACTAGAGCTTAGGAGTGTGTTCGATATGAAATTGAGATTGCCTACATTGGGTCCAGACGTTCCTATTTTCAAAAGATTTCAAGAAACGTGGCCCAATATTGACGCAACAGAATTTGACGTCGGAATAAAGGATACATTTGTGAAATTAGCCATTCAAAATATCCTAAATCAGACTATAGAATTTTGTATACATTCTCTAAAAGTCCAACAGTGTAGGGAGGATTATCGGGAATTACTGGAGTTAACAGTTATATTTCTGGGAGCAACTCCACCTCGTGGCATTTCCTTTTGATATCCTGGTGCTTTCCATCACGCGAGGTGGATATCGAAATCAATATATAACTCAAAAGTATTTAAGTTCCGAAATCAATTTCAGCTTCAAGCTAGGGAAGAGAGAGCATTTCAAGACATATGCATTTTTTTTGTTCATTCGTGTGTAGGAGCCTGGTTTAGAGGCCCTGTTGCGATCGAAGCCCCTTTTAACGATTTTCAATTATTAAAAAACTTGGCGCAATATCCAGATTCTGATATTTCTCGCACACCCATGAATAAGTTCTGCGGACACTTATGGTACCTTGCTCCTGAGAGTATTGCGTTTTTTGATTCTCGTGTGCCAACGGATACGAAATTGAAAATGGTAGAGGCAAAAAAATTATTGGAGGAATCAGAGTATATTACTGTTAAAAGGATTTTATTCCGTCCAAGAGATGTGAAGGATTTCATAATGAAAGAGTTAAACAAATTCGTATCATCGGAAACGAACTTTTTTTCAAAATTTAAAATTCCAACCTATTTTTTGGAGGTAGACCACGATGCATGGGAAGCAAGAGGTGATTATCAGAAAGGAATCCGAATCTTGACAAAATTCTCGGTAGTAAATAATGTGGCAGAAAGGGGAATTAAGTTAATACAAGAGTACAATAATATTTTAACAAAAGACGAAAGTCAAAAGCAATATCTGTTACAAGTTGCTAATGATTATCGAAAAAAATATCCGGATTGTAAAAAAGGAACGCTATTACAAAATTAAGTATGTAATTTAATTTTGTATGTGATTTTTTAAAAATGATTTTGTTGTTCTGTTAATCGTAATGGGTAGTGATGTATTTCTAATATATAATGTGTAAAAACTTTACTATAATAATAACATTATTTGCAGCATTTTTCTTTTATTCTTTTTAGGTCTATGTCCTATCTCTAGTATGGTTTTTCACTTTCTCTACATTCAAATGCGATTATCTCAAAAACGGTTGGGCGAATGAAAACAGTTTAAAAACCAAAATTGTAGGAAATTTAATGCTCTATCGACATCATCTCATCAAAATTTCGATAAGGACTTACCATTTTTGAGATATTACCTGAAATACGAAAAAAAATTGATACATCCAGAAAAATCTACAATTTCGTAACTTTGGGGCCTTTGTGGCACCTGTTAATATTATCTGATCGGGCTAAAAAATTTAGTAGTTCATTATTTTAGGAATTGGAACCATTCTAGGGGGTGAGACAAAAAAAATTCGAAAGTCGAAAATTAAGGGCCACCCTAATATATATATAATTGCATGTCTGTCTGTTCCTTATACATTCCCACGCCCTTTGAGCTATCGAGACCAAACTTTGCAAATTGACTTTATATGACTCTACGAATAACATAGGGTACCCGGGAACCTCGACAACCACCCCACACAGACAGAAATATTTTCTTTTTTTCATTTTCTCCATTTGAATAACATAGGGACGAGTGCAGCTTATTTTTCACTAGCAGAATTTCCCGTTGAATTTCAAGCTACTACAGCACAACATACTAAATCTTTAAAATACCTATATAGTAGATACTTTTTAACTTACAATTAGCTTTTTTTTACCAATTAATCATATTTGCTTGTAAGAATCCGTTTCCGAACGTATTGCATTTAAATGAAACGATAACTTTATTTCCTATCAGATTACTTTCGCCAAATCCAGCTTCATTTCTTGTGTAATTATGCCTAGCTGAAATATTTACTTTTATGACTTGTAAGCAAGAAACCCGTGAAAAAGCAACGTACAGTTGTCCATGATTGAACACTTACTCCGGTAGATGTACACCAGATACGTGAGCTTATTTACGTTAATAAACATTATAATGTAAAATATAATGATTTCACTTAAAAAAATGTAAGATTCCAGTATTCAATAGACGAAATAAGGTTCAATTACTTTCATCAATAAACGTTTCCTGAATAATAATCAGTATCTATTTACGTTGCTATCCATAAACATCGATCGTTTAGTTGCTTAAACAAAAGTGCGAAGCGAATAACGCTAAGCTTTCGTCTATTTGTAAGCTTCATTGAAGCTAATTGAATCGGAGGTAACAATGACGGTCGCCTTGGCAACGCCCGGGAGGGGTAGGAAAAATCCACAAAATTTCGAAACAAATATCGTATTTCGGAAAACTTCGATTGTGTAACATGTAAACTTCGCAGGAATAAGATAGTATAGAGTTGTATTCGTCGAATAAAGCAAAATCGAAAAAAATCGGTTCATATTTACGTATTTTAATGCTTGCAAGTCAAGAAATGGATTCATACTTGTTATCTTATGGAAAAATATTAATCCCCTATATTGGTAGCAATGATTAATCCTGGTTGACCAAACCTTAACCATTCACTAAGTTAGGATGTAAGGAAGAATCGTACCAAATTTTGTTATTCTAGCTTTTACCGTTTAGGAGTTCCATGAACAAACACACAAATACACGCTTCAAAATATATTATAGTAGATATATAAATATATTTTAGGCTCGCCTTCCAATAAGTTTCTATCTTCATGTATTCTGCATTGAATGGCCTCTTCTCTTTCAAGCATTACGTTACACCAAATTTGACATAGGTATATGTATATTTTCCTTTTCATCAATTCGAGAATTTTTAGAGCGTTGAATTTACCCGAAAGAAAAATCCGAATTCGTATCTTTTTTAAAATGCGGTTATTTATGGAGATACTTCTCCCTCATTTCCTTAATCATCTCTTCTTTTTAAGAAACTCCTCTTATTCCTTTCCACATTCCTTTTCTTCCTTACGCCTCACTTATTCCTCCAACCTTACCTATCTTCCGACGCATGGCTTACTTCCCTCCCTTCCCCTCCTCCCCTGTCAATCTCCCGCCCACTCTAATTCCCATATCCTTCTTCCATTCATCCCTACCTCTCCTCTCTTTCCCCCTTTAATCCTCTATCATATCCCGCTTTCCATCTCAATCCACCCCTTTCATCCCTCCCTTCATCACTCTCACGGTCTCTTTCGCCCTCGTTATATCTCCCCCTCTCTCTCCCTTGCTTCCGCAGCCTTTCTTCCTATCATTTTTCGTCACCGCTCGTCATTTCCATCCGATTTTCCTTTCATTCCCTTCCTCCCTCGCTCACTCATCTCTTAAATTCTTTTCTCGCTATTCTTTCGCTTACCCTTACGCTCAACAACTTCCTACCCGTCTTTCATCGTCTCCCCATATCTTTTCAAATCTTCTCTCTCTCTTTTTCTCTTTCTTTTTCTGCGATTCTACCTCCATTTCTCATTTTCCCATTTCCTTCTCTCTCTCTCTCTATCTCTCTCTACCTCTCCTTCCTTACCTCTCGTTCTCCCACATTCTCCCTATTTTCCTCTTTTTTTCTCCCCTCATTATTCCATCCCCATCACTTGTTACACAAAACGATCTCTTTCCTCTATTACGTAACCTCCTTTTCCATATTTTCTCTCGTCTGATATCCACCGTAATTTGTCTTCCTCGCACAATAGACTTCCGTCTTCCAAGACGCACGTGCTACCGTAGGAAGTTCCTCCCGTCATCGAGGCCTTTTTCTAACGTATATAATATATATGTGTGTGTGCGTGTTCACCAACCCGTCGCATCACCAGGCGTCTAAAGGTCGAGCGGCGCCGAGGAAAATGACGGCGAAAGTTGTTATTCGCCGTCGTCTTGGTATATGGACGCGTTGAGGTCCGGAAGGATGGTTAATGATAGGGTCCCTCGTCGCATGCGGATAAATGATTATTTTAACACACAAACTTTTCTCTTCGATCGGTATTTACGCGTTGAAAAAAGTTTCTTTGGAGCATCAATTTAGTTTTAGAAACATGCATTTGTCGATTGTGTATTAGACTATTCAGGTCCGCTTTATGCGATTGTGAGGTTTAATATTAATGCAGAAAAAATCTTATTGATTAAGAAACTTCGCAGGGATAAGAAGATCTTCGTTTCTCCTGAAGGTAATCAAGTTCCCATTGTTGTGTTTTCGAAAAAAAAATTTCTTCGCGCAATTCACTCTGCATCGAGAAAGGTTTGCTAATCATTGAGCGAGAGCACTTTCGAATTTTCTTTAGTGATGATTAAAATATTTGAAAAATCTAAGTACATACAGACCACAGCAATGTGAAAAGAAAAGATGACATTTTTCACCAGAATTCGTAGCAATGAAATATCTCTCTTAGTCAACATTTAGAATTTTCACATAAACGCGTGATATTCCATTTTTTCAAGAAAAATATATATTTTTAATTACACGAATGACACAATTGTATTAAAGGACTACTAAAAGATACAAAAAATTGATCGTTCACATGGGTAATTTGCAATTGCGTCTCATTTCACGAAATAATTGATGCATTTAACAACATCGAATGTGTCTCAATTTTTTGTTATTTGCTCTTATGATTTATTCAACTCCATTTTATGCCGTTTGTGTGAGAGAACCAAATTATCAAAAATATTAAAATCGCCAATGAGCTCAAAAATAGTTAACATTACGTTTCGCTAGTGGTTTTAGGAGATATATTATAGATCATTTTGCATAAAAAAGCGTGTATTATATCGAATGCTGACGGCCATTCACTATTTTTATTTCCTATAAATTTCGTGAACTTTTATTTGATTTCTCTTATTTCAAATAGTTAAATGATATTATTGTATGAATAAATTATTACGATGCGCGTAGATTTTTTTATAAGTTACTGCAGCTATTGGCGCAGCGTTAATTCTATGCTGTGGATAAATTTTTACCTGTGTGAAACGCTTGGTATAAGAGTATTCTAACTGCGAGTGAAACGAATATTAATATTTATATCAAGTGCGAATAACTGAACATTCTTATATTAAAAGGCAAGAGGGAGGGGGAGTGAGAGAGGAAGGGAGATAGATAGATAGATAGATAAATATACGCATTTATGAGTGACACTAGTCAGTCTCTTCTTCCATCTAACACATTGTCGATTACAAAGAAAAAATAATAAATAAAACACGACATAATAAAGAAAAAATCTGATGTGACCAACACATGACTTTCTATATATTTGGGGTATATATATTTAAATTATTATGAATAGCATTATAAGGCAAAATTATCATTGTTATTGTTATTATAGTTTCAAATGGAAGTTGTAGGAAATTACATTCTCTGTAACATTTGTATAGAATTGTATATACAATAATGATGTTTTAATGGAGATATTTCGCCAAAGCCGAATCGGGTTTCGAATAAACCTCGACTTCCGGTTAACCGGTATTGTCCAAAAACTAATCAGCTCTGTGTGCTCATACCAAAATGTTATATATGAAATTTGGTAACGATATGGCAAGTACTTTTCGAGTTAGAGCGCCCACAATCACATACACACGCACGCACGCACACACATACAGACATCATTCCTAAAATAGTCTAAACGTGTTCTAGGGACCTCAAAACGTGTATTTTCGTTGAAATCTCGAAGTCACACACACACATACACACAGACATCATTCCGAAAATAGTCTAAACGTGTTCTAGAGACCTCAAAACATGTTTTTCCGTTCAAATCTGAAGTAGATTTTTTCCATGAAAACAATACTTTCTCTATACTACGTATATGGAGAAAGTAAAAACGATGTATAACATAAATTAGTTAGTAATTTTAGGATACGAAATGAGAGATTTGTTTCTTTGTGGGGAAAAACTAGGGATAGTTGTAGTACTATAAACTAGGAAAAACTCCCACTGGAGGAAAACACAAAAAAGAAGAGGGGAGAGAGAGAGAGAGAGAGAGAGAGAGAGAGAGAGAGAGAGGGAGGGAGAGGAGTGAGAGTGAAAGAGGGAAGGAGAGTGAGATAGATAGACAAATGTCTTTATTTTCAGGGCGAAATTGAAAGTGAGAGAGAGAGAGCGCGAAAGAGGGAGGGAGGGTCAGAGAGGGGTGGAGAGAGAGAGGAGGGAGAATGAGAGGAGGAGATTTGGTTAATATATTCCGTTAATAGTGCCTACATTCAAATTAAGAGCAAGTTATTGAATATAAATTGAAAATTTCAACGACTGGTTTCCTTTTTGTTGGGCTGTATTATCTAGAAATGAATGCAAACATATTTTCCTTGCTCCCTTCCTAAAAAAAAAGAGAAAACAAACGACCATAGATAATGCATTTTAAATGGATTTCCGGCCAACTGTTTGGTCATAATTTATTGCCTATGTCACCTAGTGGGTTCTATTTAAAAATTAATTCTCGTTGTATATTTTATCCTCTATCTTAGGCGACCGTCACGACAATATAGCGCACTTCGCGCGTCGCTTCTGTCATTTGGTGATTTATACGCTCCATCTTTCCGTTCATCGTTTTTCGGACATCCTTCAATTCCTGAAGTCATATTTCTTCTAACTAGCCATCGCCTCGGAAATGGCCGTCTTCGTGATCGGACGTGATTTCTCATTTATGTAATCGATTTATAGTAACACGTCCCGAGGAAATATATTTTAATGTCAAGTTAAAATTTAGGGTAATATCGCCAAAGTTATACATATTTTATTCTTTCTGCGATGAATTCAACTCCACGCTGATGTGGTATTTATTGTATTTCTTTGAGAACTGTTCATTTATTCCAAAGAGGCTTTGCATATTAAAATGAAAATCAGGAAGCTTTTAGTTATTTTGAGCAAAATAAATTCTTATTATTTGGCTGCTAAATTAGATAAATCTATTCATCATAATAGTCAAATTTTCCATGCCATCATTAAAATTTTATAATTAAAATGACAAACTTTTTTTAAAACTCATAATATTCGTGTTCCAGTCAAGCGTCCTCCAATGTGCTGTTTTTTTACCGATAATTATCTTCGAAAAAGTAATTATGTAAAACATTGAGCGTTTCGTGAATTAAAAGTTGAAAACAATAGTGAAATCACGTAAAAGCAGTAAAAAATTTAATTCGATAATGGTATATCGTTATTTTTATTATTTTAACGCATACCAGTTGAATTTTGGCGTTAACGAAAATATTATGCAATAATCTTCCGTATTTGTATATTTATTTTCATTCTTAAAACTTACGTAATTGCCCGTCAGAAATGAAAATATTCACCAACGACTTCGCGTCATGAGCAATACCTCCATTTCCATATCAAAAAGCAGGTTAAATATGCATTAGTGAAATGGAAATTTAAACACAATCGATAATCTACTTAATAAATCTGGCTACTGTAACGCGGCAATAATACTGCGAGAGATCATAGTATTGATGAGTTTTGAGATTTATAGCTAAGAAAAGCGGTTTTTTCTAATACAATACAAATTTTAACACTGGTTCGCCAGATATTCGAATTCTCTATTTAACTAAAATTAATTTTTTTGTATTACGCATTTAGTCTCCGAAGTCATAATTTTTACGTATTTCCAATAACTTTGAAATGAAAAATATAAAATATGAAATCAAATCCCATTGTATTTACTCTCATTTAGCGTTACGGATTTTATATGCATTCTGAATGGAAAGATTTACATCCCTGCCCTTTTATTATATTTAATAATAACAATTCGAGAGAATTGATTTCATTAGAAATATGAAATTTTTTCTAGTGCACATTTTTATGGGGATGCAAAAAACCTTGTATGTAATCACCCAATTATGTAGTTACCCTTTACCACTGAATTTTTACCAGTAGGAAAAGGGTGGATTTCCGATACAAGGGGCAAAAACAACCCTCTTGCAGGAAGCCTTTGAATCCCTTTCAGTACACCTTAGCTGGCGAGGAAAAATCCGAGACAAGAAGAGCACGCTAAAAGCCTTCTTTGTATTCTATCTCTTTCCCCTCTCTCCCTCCTTTTCTCTTACCTCCTTTCCCTCTACTTCTCCCCGCCATTTTCGTCACCCCTCCCTCTCCACCTCCTCTCTTCAAACATCCATTCTCCCTTCCCTCCCTCTTTCACCATCTACCTCACTCTGTCAAATCTTCGTAAATTAAAGAGACGCAACGTTGTCCTATAAAAAATAATCGTTTCCTCTCCTTTCTTCGCCCTTTTATCGTCCCTTCATCCGCATCACTTCCTCCCGTCCTTCACCATTCCGTCGCGATAACGTCCACTCCTCAACTCGCTCATCCTTTCCTCCGTCTCTCTCTCTTCCCCGTTCCTTACTCCTCCCCCCAAACGATCTATATCTATCTCCCTCTTTAACTTCTCCACTCAATTCTCTTTCTCCTTCCTGTCTCTTCCTCTCTCCTCGTCCCATTCTTACCTTTCCTGCTTCATTTTCATGTTTAATCTCCTCCGTTCTTAAACCTCCATTTCCTCAAACCTTCCCCCCTCCGATTCCTCCTCCCTCTTCCTCGCCTCATCCTCCCTCTTACTTTCCCTGTCATTTAATCTTCATGCGGTACTTCCCTTTTGCCGCACAACCTCTTCCTTTCTCCATGGTCGCTTCTTCTCTTCATCCGTGATTCCTCGGCCTTTAAATTTGTATCGCTGCCTAAGCAACTGGTGGAAATCACCTTATGCGAATGACAAGCAGTTCTGCCGAGAAACGGGATATGTTATGGAAGAGTTACACAAGCAAGTTTCCTTAAGGAAGGCGGTGGGGGAAATTAACGCTGTGGTCATAAGTTTAAACAGCGCCACGACCTTAATAAGTTTAAGGATGAATAGGAGGATGTACTGGGAAATTTTGTCCCGGCATCCGTAATTCACTCAGAAAGATGATAAACAGAAGGATAGTTCTAATTTGATAGAGAAAGCAGTCTGGGATGCTATAACTTTGGTGAGCGTGGTCTCCCATTGGACGCAATAAAAGAGATCTTTCATTTGCGGCGAGACGTTCTTTTGTTTAATTCGGAGCAATTAATGCGGATATATTGCTAGATGCGGGAGGGAAACGAATTTACCAAAATAAACGCAACGTACAAGATCTTTTTCCGCTTCAGTACTGCAGCAAAATTCGAATCGTAGACATTTTAAAATGTCTGCATCCGTGCACTCTTTCCGATATGTTAATCTATATTGGACGACTCCGCTGAAACTTTGGCCTTAGTCTCGCTGGAAAATTTATGCGATGAATATTTATGGAATATTTTCGATGCTTAAATAAAACCATGCTTCAAAAAGGATGCTTTCAAAAAGATATCACGAAAGCGGACAAAAAACCTGCTGCGACAGAAACCAGGATAATAGCGCACGTTTTTACCAAACGAAAAAAAGAAATTCTTTCAAATTTTTCTGCGCTGTGTTAAAGGAACTTCTTTCTATTATTTTTCCTTTAATTAAAAACTCTTGATCACAGGTTGCGTTTATGCTCTCATTTTCATCGCAGACTTTTACATTCGAGGAATCAAATTTTGAGACAAAACCCTAGTTTCTATACGTAAATTTATTTTGTTTGCACCTTTTTAAGCTCTCACTAAGCACGTATACATCTCTTGATTTGTTAAACGCAAAGTTATCAAATAAAACATCTCAGTATTCTATATTTCAATAATTACTTCCAGGGAAGAGCAAATAATTGATTTTTATAAAAAAACTTTTATACTAAAAGAATTCCATAGAACATGTTTGAGTGATGCATGTGGTAACATTTATGACTAGCAGAATTTCCCATTGAATTTCAACGGATTTAGTGAAGCTACTAAAGCACAACATACAAAATCTTTAAAACACCTATATAGTAGATACTTTTTAACTTACAATTAGCTTTTTTTTAACAATTAATCATATTTGCTTGTAAGAATCCGTTTCCGAACCTATTGCATTCAAATATAAGGATAATTATATTTCCTATCATATTACTTTCGCCAAATCCAGCTTCATTTCTTGTGTAATTATGCCTAGCTGAAATATTTACTTTTATGACTTGTAAGCAAGAAACCCGTGAAAAAGCAACGTACAGTTGTCCATGATTGAACACCGACTGGTAAATGTACACCAGATACGTGAGCTTATTTACGTTAATTAACATTATAATGTAGAATATAATTATTTCACTTAAAAAAATGTAAGATTCCAGTATTCAATAGACGAAATAAGGTTCAATTACTTTCATCAATAAACGCTTCCTGAATAACAATCAGTATCTATTTACGTTGCTATCCATAAACATCAATCGTTTAGTTGCTTAAACAAAAGTGCGAAGCGAATAACGCTAAGCTTTCGTCTATTTGTAAGCTTCATTGAAGCTAATTGAATCGGAGGTAACAATGACGGTCGCCTTGGCAATGCCCGGGAGGGGTAGGAAACATCCACAAAATTTCGAAACAAATATCGTATTTCGGAAAACTACGACCGTGTAACATGTAAACTTCGCAGGAATAAGATAGTATAGACTTTTATTCGTCGAATAAAGCAAAATCGAAAAAAATCGGTTCATATTTACATATTTTTATGCTTGAAGGAAGAATACCTTGCAAGTCAAGAAATGGATTCATACGTGTTATCTTATGGAAAAATGTTAATCCCCTATATTGGCAGCATTGTTTAATCCCGGTTGACCAAACCTTGACCATTCACTAAGTTAGGATGTAAGGAAGAACCGTACCATATTTTGTTATTCTAGCTTTTACCGTTTAGGAGGAGTTCCATGAACAAACACACAAATACACAAACACACACTTCAAAATATATTATAGTAGATTAATTTACAAGAGGAGGAATTATTTCATATAAATACTCTGCGCATACTGAGCTAGAATTAATGTAATTTTTTGAGAGGAGTGATCATAATTGGCGGTTCAATTACTCAATAATAATGGAGTTTATGTACATGGGATAAATTGTGTGATGGTCCAACAAAACCGGTCTTTGGTATCTAGAAAAATCATCGTCATTTCAACAGGCGACTCTATCGTTAAACATACGTCTTTCATGCATAACACTGAGTAAACAATGATAAGTTTCATTTATATTTTATGCTTTTAGGTGCTCACGAGATTCAATTTTTAATCGTGGCGAAACAATATCTGAGTCAAGTTGGATCGCTAGAGCTTTCAAAAAGGCCACTGACATCCACACGATGTTTTGAAGAAGAATGATAATGTCACAATTTCAATTTTCCGATTAAATTTTAAATTTTTTGCAGCAAAACACTTTATTTGTTATGTAACGACGTGGACGTGTAATTCTTAAGTTCAACGAATATGTAGGTGTTTTCGTGAATTTTTATTGCGGAAAATAATCTTCCATTTACAAAATTCATCGACAATCTCGTTTTGTATAATTAAATCAACAGCAGTAAAGGATCAGTTTTGGGTTTAATTTTCAAATTCCCACTATAATAGCTCTGACTGTACTTGCAATCAAATTTTAATGCAATTCGTATACCATTATAATTACGCTTTTAACAAACCTCACATTAATCGTGCTTTGTAATTCAATGAAATTAAATCAAATATATCCTCAAAGCGCTTACAACTACAGTGGGTTCCGCTTATTAGAATCAAGTCGGTAATCCCTTATTTGATTCAATTAAACGCTGATTCAATAATCCGGAGTCTGCGTATTTTAGTTATTATGATAAATAAGGAAATGTTATAATAAAGTTCATCTCTCTTTCGTATATAAAAATTTCATAATTATGCTAATTTTTGAGAGATATAATATAAGACAGTTTATAACAAATAAAATTTTAAAAACGAATTTCACTTTCCGTGACATTTAAAAAATATTTATCTAAAATCATTTGAATTGTGACGAGGAATCGAGTCGTCTTCCACCGGTGTACCTATACTAAGTAAACGGCCGAACTTTTCCGCCCGTCCTCCCCTCAATTCTAGGTTTTTTTCTAAGGACAGTTAAAACACGTCTGACTTCTTAAGCAGTAAACAGTATACTTCATGGTAATCTTCCTCTTCTTCATCAACACTTGAATTGTAATTTCGAATGTCAACTACAATGTCATCTCGTGTCAATAGGAGCTACTACGTCGTCATCTATCGAATTCAATCTACTGAACTCATCCTCAACTTCCTCCTCTTCGGTTTTCATTTCTGCTCGATGTGATGAAAATTCGCTTTTCTGTAGCATTTAGCAACTTTAGGTATACAACCCTGCATTCATTCATTGTCGCGCGATTCAATAAACCGAAATAAGTGATTCCAATAAGGGGAGGTTTTTTAAAACGTTAGATATCAAATGGTTTTGGTTTTCCGGTTTTGATTCAATAAAGCGGCTGATTCAATTAACCACTGATTCTAATAAGCGGAAACCACTGTATATCTACACTCGTGAACGAACAAAGGTCGAACAAGCCTTCCGTCATATTATTATTACTTTTCTATTCTTCCATCACTTCCCAGCCCACCTGTCCTCTGTCATCCACAAAGACTTCCGATCATTTTTATGACATATCTTACGCCAATAAATCCGCCATTGTTTTCCTTCCCGATGGTCGGTCTCAAAATTACCTCAGCGAGTACGATTTTTATTTGTTTAAGGGTACAAGCGCGTCCTCGTAATCCGTCATCTTCATTAACGCCTTCCCTAGCCCTTCCTCTGGAGTACCATCATCTCCACGATGCAACATCCCACACCCACGAACTTCACTCTCTCGCACCTCCTCCCCTTTAGCTACAATCATCCGCAGTCATCTCTTTCTCCCTCTCGACACTTATCTCGCTCTTCTCTTCCTCTTTGTTTATCTTCTTTTTCTCTTACTCCTTTGCCCACTACTTAAATCTGCTCTCGAGTCATCCCGCCACACAACACTCCATACCACGTCTTCTCTCTCACATCCTGTAGAAAATCATCCGAGATAATGGCCCAGAGCGCTTTATAAAGATATAGGAACTAATGGGACGATCCCGATCAAACGCCGCCATTACGGAAATTACTCAAGGTATCCTTTTCATCAGTTAAAGAACGATCTTCACGGCTATACTTAAAGCAACCATTTAAATTCCGCCCAGCACTGCGTCTATTCCTCAACTACTCTGGGACTTTCTTTCGTAGGCAGTACCATACAGCAGAATTCCTTCACCAACTGTCCTTTCCCGCAACCAACATTTAGGGGTCCTCCCTTTCGTGCGACAGCACACAAACCTTCCAGGACACCACCCTTTCGAAAGCGTCTTCGCTCCCACCACTTCCCATCCCTTCTTCTTTACTCTCTCCGGGTCTTCTTTCTACTTACGCTCCTTCCCCCCCCCTCACCCCCATCCCCCTTTCTTCCTCTAAGCTGTTCATATAAAGGACCCTCCGTGCCATTCGCAACATGTGCTGCTATCTAAAAATACGGGCAGGGTCACTCTTACCTCTCCTCCAGTCTCCCGCCGCTGCAGGGTGCCGCAAAACGCCGTGTTTATTTTTTTCTTGCTTGAGAGATCAGGTATCCTACATCCCTTTCTCTACTCTTCCCCTTCCATCTCCTCCTCTAACTCTCTCTCTCTCTCCCCCTCCTTCTCTCCCTCTCTCTCTCTAAAGGCCGTCACGAGGCAAGACTCGATCACTCTCCTCCCTTTCCTTTCTCCTCCTTTCTACTCCATAAAATTCCATCAACCTCTTCCAGACACTCTTAACCGTCTGTCCAATACCCTCGTAACCTCCAGTTGCCTCCTGTCGACCTCGGCCTCCCCTCGAACCTCCATCCGGCTTCCTCCGCCTTCTGGTCTGATCCGAACCCATCCACTGTCCTTCCAAATTCAATTTTTCCGTTACCGAAATTCTTTGTTGCGGGGAAACGGGGAATTTACTTAGTTTTTCGAATTTACTGCCCTAACCTTCGCTACTACCAAACCGATTCTTTCCCTCACTCGTTCATGAAATCGATAGAAGGTGATTTTTTCGTGTACGTCCGTAAAACGTTATGGTTTGTTTCACTTTCGATGGATTTTCTTTCCTCGACGTCCATTATGTTTGCCCTTCTATACACAATAAACACATACAAATAATAATAACTGCATAAAGGATTTCCCTAGCTACTCATTCGTTGCGGTATGAATTATGAATAATATATCTAAGCATGGCCTATGGTTTATTAACGAAAAATTAAAACACCAGTTCGGAGAAAGACAGAGGCAATGAGGCAGTTGTTCATTACCAATTGCTGATAGATGTGGTTCTATTAACAATTTAAATTTACTATAGGCTTTTCTGGAGATTACATTAGATATAACCCCACGCGTGAAATTAGCTAGAGAAGGATACAAGGTTTCTATTGCATAAGTTTCGATCCTGTTGCCTAGTTCCGATCTTCTAAAATTTTCGACGCCATTAGTTTTATTTTCTCATTTTTCTGCGTTTATTTACGATGTTTTTAGTTCTTCTGTCTCTCTGTAAACTCTATACTACAATGGCTACGGTAAGTAAAACTTTTTACAAACTTAAGAATCCTCTCCTCTGTCTAGTCCAGGGGTCGGCAACACGCGGCTCGTGAGCCGAATGCGGCTCTTTGAGGAATGACCTGCGGCTCCCGACGCCCACTCTCCCGCTTAAAACGCACCAGACGTCAATGACGGTCTCAAATGATATAATCGTTCTCAATAGAAGGAGTTGAGTAAGTTGAGTAAAAATTTCATTTTCAACTTTCTCATTTTCATCTTTAGTCCTATATTCATTTTATGAAAGTATCTCTTTAGTTGCTTCATTTGAATGCTTACTTATATTTTCATACAATAAAAACTTATGTAAAATATTCTTTTGTTTCTCAAGTTCTTTTTACGAATTACCTCAAAAACCTCATTGCCTGGGTATGTGTGCGTGAAGCTTTTGAATAAATAGATGTCATTAAATGTGGCTTGACGGTATTTATTACGTATTTTTTCACTATACATGCTCTGCGGCTCACCTTATGTTGGATTCTATACACATTTTGAAAAAATGGCTCTTCTTGTCAAAAAGGTTGCCGACCCCTGATCTAGTCTCTCACACCACCCTTCCTTTCATAGAAGGCAAACCGCACGACCCATTAATTATTTTATCTCTTCTCCGACTCTAACTCTCTCTCTCTCACTATATCGTTACATTTAACTGATGAAGCGTACGTAATTGCTCATGCAAAAACCAATTTATCACGCTCTGTTACATCTCCCCTTTTCGAATGACTATAAAATTAACCTGCTCCAATTTCCGCCGAGACATTTTTCCCCTCCGACAAAGTCGTTTTTTCCTAATGGCGTTCTGCGCCGCGCACAATGCGACTTTCCTCCTCCAAAAGATAAAACCAGCGACCTCGTCCGGTTGTGCATTCTCGCTCTGTCGTTCGTGACGGGCAAATCACCATCACCCTTACGCGTCCTATATAGTATACGAGTCTCTAAAGCTCCTTTCACCAAGGCGGGAGTGAGAGGCTTAGAGGAGGGAAAGAAGAAAATCCGTTCCATCTTATCCGCGACGACTCCTACTTCTGCCTCTCTCTCCCTCCCTCCCTCCCTCCACCCCCTTTTACACCGCCTCCTCGACAACCACCGCCCCCGTACATCTCCATCCCCGGAGGCCTCGCGGTCCCCCTTATAGCGCAGACAACACGAAGAGACGCTCCCGCAATAATACGCACCGAAAGTGCCTCCGGGGACCACGGAGCTTGGGAGAGAGAAAGAGAGAGGAGGAGGAGGAGGGGAGGAGAGTAGGAAGGGGATAAGTAGGAGAGGGAGAAGGGGGAGGAAAAAGAAAGGAGGAGAGAGCTGTGACAAAAATAGAGACGGGAGGAAAACATAACTGAAAGATGGAGGAAAAGGAGAAAGAAGAGCGGAACAGGAAATGGAGATGTGGACGAGTGAGAAAAATAAATAGGAATAGGGACGATGACACGGAAATCTATCAAGCAGAGGGTGAATGGAAGAGGTCAACTTGCGGGTTAGAGTGGCGGAGGAAAGTAGCCACTTTAGAGAGGTTTAACGGAAAAGAAAAGGAGTGCTAAGATCAAGAATGAAAGAGTAATAAAAGGGAAGGAGGATAAATGAAAAATAAAATGGTAGAGAACAAGAGGGGAGGAGAAAGAGAGGGTAAAAAGGTCAAGTGGGACACGAGGCTCATAATAAAGGAGAATGATGCGAAAAGGAGATGAAATAGGGATAATTAAAGCAGAAAAAGGGAAAAGTTACGAGAGATATATAATGAAAGAAGTAAACAGAGAGAGAAATGTTGAGTGAAAGAGAGTGAAGCGGAAATAAAACGTGAAAATGCGTGGAAAGCGGCAGGAGGTAGAGAAAGAAGAAATAAAACGAAAATAAGAGAAAGAAGGAAGAAGAAGAGAGAAGAAGAATATGAAAGAGGCAATAAAAAGGCTGGAAAGATGCAAGTTCAAAGTACAAAGAGTTTCAAATCGCTTTCTTTGCGAATTGGAACCCTGAATGGTCCATACCGCAGCAAAGTCTCATTTTAAGGTAGGCGTGCAAATAATGCCTTTCTTAGTAAAACACAATTTTTATTGAAATCCTGAAATCCTGTATAGATGCGCAGTAACCACTTTCATGTGAGTTGCGTAAACGGAATGCACGTGACCTTCACTTAGGCCGCTATGAAAAGGAGCCGACATAGACCAAAATGAAATCTGTTCTACGACTTTTATCGCAGTTCCCCTATTAGCCAAGTGGCTCGCGAGACGAAAGACAAACGGACGCGACCTTCTCTACATGCTATTACTTCGTTCGTTATGGAATAAGACCACAAAAGAAAACAGAATAAGACGGGCGGAAAGAATGAGAAAAGAAGTGACAGGAATGGTACTGAAATGTAGAAATAAAAAAATCTGATGTGGCCAACACATGACTTTCTCCATATTTGGGGTAAGTATAGATATTTAAATTATTATGAATAGCATTATGAAGCAAAATTATCATTTCGTATCGTAAAAGAATACATTCGTCCTTATTGCCGTAAATTATATTTTGAATATGTTTACAGAATTCACCGCTACATGGTGGTGGCGCTGTATACTGGAAATTACGAAAAAGTTGAATATCTCCGAAATGGATGGTTCTACGAAAATTTGTTTCAAACAAAACCTGGAAGAAATATTATTCTCTACAACTCTGGTCCTCAAGAAGGTTACCAATAACGACGTTTTTAAGGAGATAATTTGACGGAAACCGAAAAAACCGTTTATTTATAAATAATTCCCAAACAATAACTGCTATGGAAAATTGTTTCAAATGAAAGTTGTAGGAGATTACATTCTCTATAACATTTATATAGAATTGTATATACAATAATGATGTTTTAACGGAGAAATACCGCAAAGACCAAATCGGATTTCGAATAAACCTCGACTTTCGGTTAACCGTTGTTGTCCAAAAACTAATCAGTTCTTTATGCCCATGCTAAAGTGTTATATATGAAATTTGGCAACGATATGGCAAGTACTTTTTGAGTTAGAGCGCCCACAATCACATACACACACGCACGCACATTCACACACAGACATCATTCTGAAAATAGTCTAAACATGTTCTAGGGACCTCAAAACGTGTATTTCCGTTGAAATCTCGAAGTCGATTTTTTCGTGATCACAATACTTTCCCATTACTACGTATGGAAAAAGTAAAAACATAATTCGATAAAGATCGGCAGAAAAAGTTTTAATATAAAGTGAGTCGCATTCGGATTAAGATAAGCGGAGGGAGACAGAGAGACAGGGAGAGGAATGACGATGGTTTAAACAAGAACGTAAGATATGAAGTGGCTTGTCTTTGAACTCCAAATGAGACTAATGGATACGCGAACCACACGAGCGTACAATACGGCAGACATTAAAACTTTAAATTGAGTTTAATATTTCATCCATGAAACTGAATTGGGATAGAAGTTTAAATTAGACTGAAGATAAAACGCGAATAAAAGCCAAGATGATAACAGCACCGAAGGGAGTAAGTGTGACGTAGGGTTAAGAAAGTCGAAGAGAGAGAAAGGAAGGGATGAAAGGAAGAGCGAGAAAGAGAGGAAACGGAGAAGAGGAGGACAAGTGAGGAAAGAATTCCAGAGCAAAATACATAACACGCTTTATTTTAATAATACTACTAAAATAAAAACATTCCCCTGCAGACCAACCTATCTTGAACATTTTGCATCTTTAATAACATTAATTATGTAAATACATTTTCAAACCTATGTAACTTCACTTTTGTTTCGAAAAATTAATTAACTAATCTCACAGAAATGTATTTAACATTAAAATGTTAAGCAGCATATCACCTAAACATTTCTTCAAAAACAATTGGCATTAAATAATAACAACGACAAAATATTTCATAGAATAAAATTTTAGAACTGTAATTTCACTTACTTTCGTTTAATAACATAATTGTTTATTTACATTCATTGCTGTGAATATGGCCAAAAATGCGTAAGCCATAATGGAGCCGCATAGATAGTTCATAATGGATTTTCTAATACCCTGTTAAAAGACAAACGGACAGATGGACGGACCCCAAATTTTTTTCATATATAGTCCAAATGTGGAACTATATATCCTGATAAAATTTTGGTGTTTGTAACTTACGTGATTCCTGAGTTATTTTGTACGCGGTCAGATAGACAGACGGGTGACCCGAATACATAAGCTTTTTTGATAAATAAAAAAAGCGCTAAAAATACAGAGAAAAGAGAAGGTGCCGAGAAAGGTCAACGCAAGAGTTGACACAAGCAAGATATTGGATAGACGAAAGAGATTAAGAGAAAAGGAAAGGAGGACAGAGTGAGGAAGTAAGCAATAAACAAGTAGGAAGTGGGATACAACGAGAGAGAAAGAACGCGAGAGGGAATTTGGACGTTGAGATGAAAAGAGACGGAAAAAGAGAGAGAGAGAGAGAGAGAGAGAGAGAGAGAGAGAGAGAGAGAGAGAAAGGGAGGGAGGGAGGAGGAGAGGAAGGGAATGCTAGAAAGGGTCTAACTGCCGTAGGAAGGGGTATGCGAGGCACGGAGCTTATGAGGAAGGGATCGCGGACAACGGATGATTTCACACGCCCCCAAAGTTGTTTTGAAAGAGAAAAGCGGGGGAAAAAAGCCGGAAAAAATATATTTAAAATTCGGGAACAACCAGTGAAATATAATATTTTATATGATATAAATCTCCGCTTTTTTTCTTTCGGTGCTGTTCCTAAAGGTTATTATTCGTTAAAAGAGGATTTTTAGGTAAACGGTATTTAATAATAATTTATTTTTATTTTGAAAACATAAATGGATTTTTTAAACTAAGGAGGGAGCGTACATTAGTAACGTGTGCTTCCGCATAAGTGGTGATTTTTTACAGCAGGGGCGATTTCATAATTTTAGGGATAAAATTACAGAAATGCAGTTACCTTTCACAAGTTTCGTCGAAGGCAAGAGGTTTCCTTATTCAGTAATATATACTGGGCTCAAATTATATGAAAATATCTAGAAAACAAATGAATACGAATTATCAACACAGATTTCAAGGAAGACTTGTCGGGCTCGCATTATCGCTGACATTCAATTGATAAATTATTAGAATTTATTACTGATGATGCATAGTTTGCAGGTGAAATGCTAATTTGGTTTTACCAAAGTGTTTATGTCTATTGGTGCAAACTAATTTATCAAAAGAAAGCAGGTCATCGCATCCAAAAGAAAATATACTTCAGTTTAACATGTACATGCATTTACAATAATTATTGTAATGTATTAGTTCTATATTTAAAGTTCTTAAAGGACTTTATTTTATACCCTCGCCTCTCGTGAAAACAATTGTACCAAACCACAACGAGATTCTTAATAATCGTTTGTTTTATTTTCATTTCTCCTGCAGTCCGAAAAAAACAATGCGTCGGGGAATTTTTATGACCCACCTTTTGTTAAACTGGTGTTTTTTTATAAGCATCGCATTCCCAAGTACATTTTCCCGCGGCAAGAATTTGGGCGTCAGGGTGTGTGGCGTCGTGCCGCGGGGGATGAGAGGAAGAAGGCGTTTTTGAAGTCCTCGTGGAGTGGGTGATATCGTGCCTGTGGGGCGTTGTGTGCGTGTGCGCCTGGGAATAATGGGTTTCGCAGGGCCGTAACCGCTGCTCACGTACACTACATCAAATGTCATTCCCGTATAACCCTTGGGGATTTTTTTTCCCTTCGGCTTTACATCATCCAAGTGAGGGTCGGTTTTTTTTCCTCCATTAAAAATAATCAATTCCGTCTTATGTGACTAAGTTGTTTACTATTTCATCAAGTTTCCACGTTGGTCAGATATGCAGAGAGAAAAATATAAGAGCGAATAAACAAAAAGTACAGAAAAAGTGCTACGTGTAAAACGAACGATCAATAAAGCGTGTCCATTCGTGTGTGCGTAAACAGAGTTTGCGCATGATAAATAAAACGGTATTATTTAATTTTATCTCGTATACATAATTGATATATAAATCAATATTCTAGGTTTTTGTTGGCAACCAATGGGAAAAATCCGAAATTGTTGACATTCAATTTGTAGGGCTATTTGTGCCCCATTATTGACCCTTGCGAAAAGAAATTAAATCCGCGCAGAACCTTTCAGATGAGCTAGAATCTTAAAAATTAGCACGACTGTAGGGTTTAGATAGATCACAACCAATGCAGAATAATGAAATTGTTGGAATTCTAATTTTTAGTGGTTATTTTTGCCCCATTATTACCCCATACGACGATAAAAATTATAAGGCATTTCCAGATGAGCTAGAGACTTGAAATTTGGTACGATTATAGGTTTTATGTCAATACCAATTTGAAACTGTTGAAATTCCAAGTTTTATGAGCTATTTCTGCCCCATTATTGCCCCTTACGAAAATCACGTAAATCGGTGTAGAGACTTCCGGATGAACTAGAAGCTTGAAAATTGTTATAATTAAAAGTTTTTTTGTAAAAAACAATGAAAAAAATCTGAAATTGTTAAAAGTGTAATTTTTAGGGTTTGTTTTTACCTTATTTTACTGAATAGGTTGAAATGCTTGTACGTATATCGCCATTATATTAATATCCTTATGCAAACTAACAACCGTGTACTTAAAGATGTTTACACGAGAAAGGGAAAGGCCACTGACCCCTGAGGGTAAACATCCCGTTTTCCTTTTTCCTATTAAGACATTGATATTTCCTACAGATCCTTTTCCGTCTTGGAAGGTATGTTTATATATTTGTTATCCCTGATAACGTGTATATAAATATTTAGACGTTCATATCGTTCCATGATGGTCTATTTACGTGCGCCTTCGGATGTTATCGTCTCCATTCAATAGAATCCCTGGTTATTTCCCCGCATCATTTCGTGAAAATTCCACCTAACTTCCTATAGCTCTATAATAGGGTATGGTAATTCCATTAAGATGCAAATACTAAAATTTATTTATACTCAGGTACATGATTTTCTTGGTTTATCTCAGCTCGGTATCTGATAATTCTCCTGCAAGATGATACTTCATACATGGGTTATTCCATCGTGCTTTGTTTTAATAAAATTGGGATGTGAAAAAATTATGCAACTATCACAGCCAGATACATTGGCATTATCAATGCTTTCATTATAAAGATGAAATAAAACAAATAATGGGGAACGGTGGAGTAATTTGCTAACTGATAAAAAATAAATCTATCGTGGTGGCATTTAACTGGTTGCACTTTTATTTAAGAAGTATATTGAAAATTTTTCATCTCTCTCGATATATTCTGAGGTCACTGAGTAGTAACGAGAATATTTCCTATCTTTAAATAAAAATATTTCTATGATGTCTTTTATATAATTAATTCATAATATATTTTAAAACATTTTTCTATTCAATTGGCTTTCATCCATTAATAACAAATCTTGAATTCCTCATATAAGATTCCCTGAATTAGGAAAATTAGCGTGCGTGCGTGTGAAAATTATACTCCAACGATTTTGAATATTTTTTTCAGTCTTCATTCAATTAATTTCACCTTTAAAAGTAAAAATGAACAAGTTTTAAATCATGCCGTATAAATCTGGTCCAACGCAAAATAAAGAAAAAACTCAACCAATGAGCCATCAATTTCAGCTGTTGAGAACTTCGCTTTTTTTTATTTCGAGTAAAAAAATATCCCCAATTCTCTATGGGTTTTCATTTTGTAGCACTTTTCAGCTCTTAGAATAATTTACGCACTGACGTTTATCAACTTATATTTATACCTTTGATAAAAGTTCCCACACGGATATTTAAAAGATAACGTTTGCACATTTTCTTTTGTTAACTAAGCTAAAATGCACCCCTCTTAAACCTTTAAGTTGGCGTTTGGTGTCATATCTTGTAACCTACGTGGCAAGAAAGCTTCCTATTTTAGAGGATTAATAAATAATAAATGACGCAATTAGATTAAGGCTATGCGTCGGAATGGATAAATAATAAAAGGCGTAATTAGATTAGGACTACGCCTTGGCCGAAATTTCGCTCGTGAAGGGGTTTTTTTAATTAGGAAAGATTATTTGTTTCTAAAGTAAAAGCCGAGTGTGCATTTCTTTCTTTTTATGAAGAAACTGATATAAAAAGAATATATTTTAAAAATAAAATTATTATTTCTATAAATTCTTGCAGAAAATCAACAAAACTATCACCACGTGGAAATAAATATAGGTAAGTCTGAAGGTAAGAAATGAAGAATTGTGTGTGGTTTAAGCAGAAATTCGCTAGAAAAAATGGAAAGCTAAGTTCTCAAAAGTTAATTTCTCCATTACAAAGAATGTTTTTATTCAAAAATGCACACGATGTAACAGAATTAACGACAACTAATCCATCTGGAGAATCGGATTAAAAATATTCCGTTATTATGAAAATAAAAGAGCGGATTTGTTGGTGTTTTCTTTTATATTTCTGGACTTTACTAAATGCGGCCACTCCTCAAAAACTCTTAAGCCCAGAGTTTGTACAAGAGCTTAACGACGTATGTCCTTCGAAGCAGCTTACGTATAACGGATGTGACACTAATCTCCTTATTGCAGAGACTTTCTACGAATTTCTCATCCCAGAACACCGAATTTTTATCTTCGCTTCCAACCTTTTTGTAGCCACGGAACCCTTATATTAAAATATTTTTTCTTACGGCACCCTAACTAAAAGGTGGTAAGACAAATCGCAATAAAATTAACTTTATAATCACTGTAATTGTTATTTACATAGTTTATGTATCTTACATTATACAGTTTACAAGTGAAGCTAATGTTTATTGCTCTAAATAAGAGAAGGAAGAACGTATCGAGTCTCTTCCTCTGTCTATCCCTTAACCCCTACAGCAGGGGTCACCAACTAGTTTTCTTCGCGGTCCGTATTAGAAAAAATTAACTCATCGCGGTCCGGATCCCTTACTGGCATAGCATTAATAAAACGTCAAATAAATGTTGTAATAACGTATTTTTGTTTCCTTTTATGAATTATTACAGAACACTTAAAGATAATATCTATAACTATATTGCAAATGAATACATTAATGAGAAAAATTACTTCTTTTCGACAATAATTTTCCCAAAATTTGGAGTCAAATTTGTACTTGATATTTGTAGCAAATTTTGAAGAAATTTGTCGGTTATCCGAGACCGAAGTTAATTTTCGAAAATGTTGATTCACATATATGTATATGTTGAACCGAGGATACAAGTGCCGATGCTGAATTGAAGAAAAAGTGGATTATTGTGACAAGAATTGGTAAAGCTTTACCGAAATATGCTTGTATTTGTAGCGATTATTTTAATTAATTAATTGTTTTATAAAATAAAATTACGTATATTTCAGAAGTTTAATAGTATCGGTAACGCGAAGAAAGTTTCATTCAGTATAACTTATGATCGATTTTTTAAATGTCACACGTCAAATTAAGGGAACTTACAAAAATCCAAAACTAAAATAATTACAATAACGTACAAATTATTGCTTTAGATTCCGATGACACGCGGTCCGTGAAAAATCGTTGGCGGAAGTAGAGGCTAAAGGGGAAGCTAAACCGAACCTTCTGACCAAGGCAGAATTCAGTGATGCGGTAAAAGCTTCTGCAATATCTCAGACTGCGGTAAAAGCGATACTGATCAATACCTAATTTAGATCATGGCGGTATTCACGATCTCTTTTCCATTTTCCAATTCCAGGAACGATGTGTATTATATGACAATCGATGAGATACTGTGTCACGGAATGTAAATCTATCATACTATTAATACCACTTACCTTATCGCTATACTGGATTACAATTAATTTATAGAAATAATGATATAATTTCAGCGTCAATAAATAAAATACCACTTGAAAACAAGTGAAGATATCATTTAACTCCTTCACTAATTAGATGATACTGGAAGTATGTGAGATGCATGCGCAATTAATTCTTAATTGATTACAAAAATGGAAAAGTTTATGAAAAAAACGAAGCAAGACATTTATATCACCTTATCAAAATATATACTAATAACAAGTTGCGGTCGCTTGACAACAAAATGTGCAGTAGAAGAAACAAAAACTTTCTCCAAAGAATTACAAAAACTCACAATTAAAGTGATTCATACTTACAAGCACTAAGCAGTAATCAACCTAAAATTTTAGAGTAACTGTGAGACAATAGATTAGGAGAAGTTAAATTTGGAGAAAGGGATTAATCTTCTATTTGCTTTTGAGTGATTTATAGTCATGTCACATCCCATTCAAATGCTAACATAAAATTCAGGTAACTGAATTATTTCGGTGCAAAATTAACTCAGCGCAACCGAGGCAACCAGGACCGAAGCAAGATATCTACGTATTTTAGCGCTCGGGGCACACTACTAAATTCCCCCCTCAAAACATTTTTGTCTGTAGTTTATTTACTTGGACTTTTTGCGCCTCTTACATAGACTCCCCCCCACTCCCCCCCCCGCCCCAGTAACTGTGCAGGAGGCAACCTGTATTTTGCCATTGATAAGATAAAATGGATCCCATCCTAGTCTTAACGAGAATTTATCATTCACGCAAAAGAGAGAGACTTAAAACTCTCCGTAAGTGACTCAATTACAGCTGAAAAAGCGCCCTACTCGAGGCTAGAGTCTTCTGCGATTAACGCTTCGAACGAAAGATAAGTTGACGAAATACGCGATGATGACACGAAGGACCTTTGCCAGTTTGTCAATATCGGGGCAGAGTGGCATGGACCCTCAAAAACTCCTTCCAAGACTCCATTTCGTCTACTTTATCCCTCTGCAAAACATTATTTCCTCGACACCGCTACACCAAATGAACGCCTCCCCGTCACCTTCCGACGGCGAGGAATAGGAACGCGCTCTTGCACGAATCCATTCTTCTCCACTTATTCCATAAAGACACCGACTCTGAATTTCTTCTCCCACGCATTCCCTTCTTCCCGCCCACTTTCATCTTCTTCCGACATTTCTCTCCCCGGCTCTCGTAAACTTCGACATTTTTTTCCCTTCCCTTGCGGAATATTCATTCGCATTCCCAACTCCCCCTTCCTCCTTCTCTCTCTATCTATCTCTCTCTCTCTCTCTCCATCGTCTTCGCGACCAAAAAAAACTCCTCCTCTTCCACGCAAACAGTCGAGCGTCATTTATCTACTTTCGTGCGAGTTCGAACTCGGTATTATTATTCCCTCGGGAACTCACGTAGGGACGTGGGATGAAATTTGGAATCCCAGCCGTGGAAGAGCACGCGAGATGCAGAGAGAGGAGAAACAAAAGGCGGGGCAAATAATCGGAAATGGCCCTCTATTTGGTGCGCAACAGCCGAAATGAAAATGAGGAGATAAGAGAAAGGGGTAGAGAAAGAGAAAAAAAGGAAAGAGAGAGAGAGAGAGGAGGGTGATGAATAATAAGGGAATAAGGGAGGTGGAGGTGGCAGTGGAAGTATAATTTAAGATCGGAGGAGGAGCCAAGGAGACGTAGGTAAGGAAGAGAGATTGTGGAGGAGGAATGGGTATAGAAAGAGGAGTTACGAGACGAAGGGAAGAGATAACGACGGAAAAGGTGTAATGAGGCGTAGATAAGAAATGAGTGCATTCGATAAGAGCGTTGGAGGAATAAGACGGAGGAGTCTAACAAGTCAATAGAATACAAGATGGCGTCGTACAAATATTTATACGCGTTAGTACAGGCACTGCGGAAAATTTCCGGTAGCATTATAGTTTAGCTAGTTTAATAGGGTCTAGGACATCTCGACGCGGCCATCTCGCCGCGGCCACCTCGCCGCGGCCGTCTCGCCGCGAAGACATTTCGCCGCAGCCATCTCGCCGCGAGACATTTCGCCGCAGCCGTCTCGCCGCGAGGACTTTCGCCGCGATCGCCTCGCCGTGGGGACTTTTTGCGGCGGATGTTTTTAAGCGCATTCCAGAGTTGAATTTTTAGAGAAGATAGATAAAAGTTTACTTCCGAATTGTAATTTTTACCTATGGTATTATCTGCAATACAAACGATATACAAAGCATATAAAATGTATAGTGTGTAATAGTTTAATGTTTTTACTTTTCTAGAAGCGAGTCCAAGTTGAAAAACATCAGTATGTATTGATAAACTGAGAGAAAGTCATTGAATTTTAGTAAGTCGAGTGTTTAAGGGAATTTTTATGGTAAACGTTTGTGAGTTAAACTAGAAACGAAACTCTAAAATTCAGAATAACCAATTAAATATTCCGAAATTCTTTTTTATTAGGTTATCTTGACTGTAAAATTAAATTCTTTAAGTCAACCCGCATGAATGATCATCGTGAGTTACATTCATTTTTGAAATGCATATAATTATAAAACGTGCTTTTACGCAAATTATTATCTCCTCTTTTGATCTAGAAAACTTTATTAAAGCGTCTATTCAGTACATTTTATTCGTATTCTGAAGAAATTATTTTCTGTATCATTTGAGTTTATAATGGAACTAGGGGTATAATCCAAATTAGACTTCCTATATTGTGTACGTGCTTGATATCAGCAGTCATAGGAATGGTTGACTGGCGGCCATTAATGTAGAGAAGTTGTCTTAAACTTTTGAAAATTATTGCATGAGTTTGCCTATCAAAAAGCACAAAAACAAGGTTTTTGTATAATTACCATTTGAATAAATTTTTCTTTCTATTTTTAAAAATCGACTTATTGAGATGCACTAATGGCTTCAAAAAATTCTCTCGATGAGATTCATACATAATTTGCCGTGGTTATAGCTCGATCGTTTTACAATGGCAGGCGACGACGCAGGAGTTAGTGGAGGAGAAACGTAATTTAATAGGTGAAAATGAGTGGAGAACAGTATGCCAGAAAAAATACAGAAAATGAGTACATTCAAAGAGAATGTGTAATGAACGGAATTGAAGAAATACTTGTTAATATAAATTCGGAGAATGAAAGTGATAGCACTGAAGCAAGTGACTAATAAATATCAAAATAATTATTAACTATTATTGTAACTATTATATTTTGCATGTATAAAATGATAAATAAAGGTTTCCTTAAAAATATATTTCAGTAGTTGTTATACTTTGTATCAAAGAAGCTTCCTCCTCTATCGACCACCTGCACGAGGAACTGAACTAGAAAATAAAACTACTCCCACTAGGCATTCATAAGATTCAAGGAATTCTCAAATGAGTAAATTTCCCCATGGAATTTCTGGAAGTCGTTAGATATTATCTTAATGTCAAATTTGTGGAACGAACCAAGGGACTTGAGGATTAGTAAATTTGGTTGGGGTTTGGACCCCATGGCGACAGGGTATGGGAGCGTGAGGGTGTCGATGACCATGGAAGGTAGGACAATTCGGCCTTTCGCTAAACAATCGAGCTATAGCCTAAGATCGACCATGATTATGGCAGTCTTATCTTTGCTACCGTATGGTAAACATCCGTCCTCCGAGTTCCCATTCACGGTGTGATATCGTCTGTGGATCCTTGCTAACTTGCTCAGTGAACATTTTTATTCACTTTACAATAACATTCCGAAAGTTTTTCTAACTTTTACTAATCCCTTAAAATGGAAATTATTCTGTCTATCCGTGGAAAGGAGAAACTATTAGTGGACGGTTTTGTGTATGTGTTTGAGCGGTTAAGTAGCGATGAGCGTGAGAAATTTTGGCGTTGTGAAGAACGTGGAATGTGCAAAGCTAGAATACCCACTTGTATTCCAAAGTGAATCACATATTAACGAAGCGGCAACTTCGTATTTTAAGAAAATCAAATTATTGTTAAAGTTGTCTAGAATAAATATGAACTATGTAGTATTATTGAAGACGTAAACTCAAGTAACTGTACGAAATTTGATCAAAATCGTTAGAGCCGTTTTTGAGAAAATCAAATTGTTCTTAAAAACGCGTAGAATAAACTTCCCTTAATTACTGATCAATGTCAACCATTTCATCATAGTCTCTGCTCAGTATGATAAAATGCTTAAGTACGTGATTCCATTCATTTTCGCCTTACCGTCTACATTTACATCAATACCCTGCAAGCCGCTACAAGCGTTTGGCAGGGGGTGTCACAACACCAAGTGAACTCTAACTAATTCCTCTCTTGGACTGTCTTATCGCGTCTGGGAAAAAGGATCTGTAGTATTTCTCTGTTCTAGCGATTTGTTTCGACATATTTTCTCCTGTACTCTGATCTAACATTACGTTCACTAACACCGATGGGGACGACTATGCCGCGTACGTCTTCAACGAATTCGGAGCTTTCGAATTTTTCAAAAAGCTTCCTTTTGTAATCAATTCTTCTACTCTTCAACGTCTGCCGTTTAGGCTCCAGAGCCAGTAACAGACAGATAGACAGACAGACGGCATTGCGAAAACCACTTGTTCGGATTCAGCAACACCTAAAACGTGTATTTCCGTAAAAATATCGAGGTCGATTTTTTTCGCGATAACAATACTTTCTCAATATACTTCGTATATGAGAAAGTACGAAGCAAGCATGAAAACAATTCATAGTTTTTATCACTTCAAAACTCCATATTTGGGCACTCGTATTTGAAAACTCAACGCTTCTTTTTGGTTTGTCGAAATCTTCTTTTCGCTTTATCTCAATTTACTCAATTTAATAGTGTATAGTTACATGTTAGACGAATCGCACCCAAAGCATTTTTATCAAATTAGCGATGGATAAGCGATTAAGGTTCTTCGCGATTGTCAGAGTTTTGTTGCTACGGTAGATCGATATGTTAATAGCATAGGATAATCAGCACGTTTAATATTAATATTATGTTAAACACTTATTATTACTAAAAGGACGAAAATCAGACAAAGACGTGAAGACAGAAAGAAAACTGAACATTGTTCGCATAGGCCGTGAGATTTTCATATATACCTACTTAAAAATACACGTATAATGTAAAATAAAACTAATATGGAATATTCAACGTGATTTTCCGTTAATTTTTAATCAATCACGGCGAGAGAAGTCCTCGCGGCGAGAAGGCCGCGGCGAGATGGCCGCGGCGAGATGGCCGCGGCGAAATGTACCTTCGCGGCGAGATGGCTGCGGCGAGGCGGCCGCGGCGAGGTGGCTGCGGCTAAAAGTCCCATTCCCAGTTTAATATGCGATAAAGTAAGGCAAATTTTGTGTCAATAAGTTATGCGATAACAGGTTAAAGAATTTTGAAAAACATTAAACGGCAAGGTGAATAAATATAATTTGGATTGAATTCACAGCAGATATTTGTAATATAAGCGATTTCGTCAATTTTTCTCTCCAGTTCAGAACAAATTAATCAACTTTTTAAATTTGTGTAAATAATAACAAATCTGTAAATAATCCTTTCCGCAACCCGCATTAATAATAATAAAATATTAACACTATGTTACAAAGGTAGCGCAACACTTTCAATTTATAAGCTTTAATTTAATGTTAACGAAGAAAATAATAACTTTGTTAAATTCCATAATTGTGAAATTTAACAAAGTTATTATTTTCTTCGTTAATTTGAGTATCAATTGCCACGAAGTACAGCCAAATACCTTGGATTTTATTTTAATGCATATCATCAATGACTGTTCGGTCACGTTTCTGTTATAGTTCATTTGAACTATAACTTGTCTTCAGGTAAAGCGATTGTAAATGTACTTCATCAAAAAAATTTACTATTATTACATTAAGTTTGAGCATCCAATTCCTTGATAACTTACAAAGGAAGAGCGCAATGTCGCTAAAAAAACTGTATTGTAATAAAAATAATACTCATAATGCTGAAATTCGAAATTTCGAAAGCAAGATTCTAAAAGTTTCTAAAATTTATAATATCAGTGCAAAAGTTTGAATGAACTTGATACGTTAATGACAAAACACGATCAGGAACTATTACATTTGTTAAAATAGCAGTAGTTCCATCATGTCATGAATGATGAACTTGAGCTAGACGCCGCTGTATCTACTCGCAAAATTTCGTATCAATTAAATCAGCGTGAAGATGAAACATTACTTAAATTGAAAAACTGTTACGTTAATTCCCGAACACCTTGTATTTGCCATCTAACTATACATCTATATAAATCGTTTGTCTGTCCGCTTACTCCTCCGAGACTATTTGAACAAAGTCCGTTAAACTTGGCATGGTGGCTCTTACGGTCCTCTGAAGTAAAATGAAAAGGATCAAAATTCCCATCAGGTTTCCCATAACAAAATTATTTGAAATTTTCGCCTCTATTCATTGAATTCAGGGCCATGCGCCAACCGTTGGTGAGTTGAACGCCCCTAAGTTCCAATATGCTCTTTGGCTCTCACTGTGGCCACTGAATGCGCCAAAATTTGCTACTGTTTTGTTATTTCTTTGAAGCTGAAGGGCACCTTTTTCTTCGAGCTATCAAGGACCAACTTCAGATGAAATTTTTTATTCGTTTGCGGGATTTGCATGTGAAACAGTCTTGGGAAATCCTCGAACTTTCATCTCTGATTAAATTCTTTCACAGATCATATCATCATCATATAACGCCAAGGGAGAAGAAAATGCTTTTTCTATATTTTACTCACCAAAATTATTCGTGTCAATCTCTGTAGAAAAATATGTAATGGCATATTTGGTACTTCCTTGAATTTCATAATGGCATATTTGGTACTTCCTTGAATTTCTATCTCCGAAACGATAAGTTGCAATTATGTGTTCTCAATAATTTTTTGTGGCAAATGTTGAACTGCCTCCAAATAAATTTTCTAATCGGTGCTTCACAGATCATGTAAGAGTTTGCCATATGTGTAGTATATTATTTACTCGAGCAATGCAGGGTACTTCTGCTAGTCTTTAATAAATATGAATACATCCTTCTTTTGTGAAACGCAAATTATTTTAATAAAACCTACCAAATCTGAACGATTCCTGCGCACAATGGCACCACCTCGCATGAAGTTTCATCTCATCCGCTCCTACAGAGATCGCGGTGGCCTTGAGTAGCTATTTACATGCGTTATATTGTATCTTTTGCTTCACTGATCTTCTCACTTTCACCACACGTTTAAGGAGGAAAGTTTTCCGTTGCGTAGTCAAATTAGGCAAAACAGACGCATATGAATTCTCAGCTTTGGCCAAGAAGAGACATATGATATCAGCTCTTAATTTCCATATTTTGACCAAACTTCCCCGTTTGATAAGGAAATTCCAGCAACGCCGCATCATCCTATCTGGATTTAAATTAGATAATTTTACCGCCCCACCTCCACTTTTTCCGTAATCCCAATTAAGAGACTAACTGTGAGAGGAAATTACTTTTTTGAGCGTTACCTAATGGTACAGTGCATTAGGGCTTTTTATCAGGGAAATGTCCGTAATGCTTCGGGAAGGGAAAGGTAGATGCAGAAGAGCATCCACGAAGCACGAGACGTAGGCTCCGAGAATTACTGAATATAATATTTAATGCTCTTAACCCCTGGAAATTACCTTTGATTCAAGGGAGATAATTATCTTAATTATGGATAACATCCATCCGCGTCGGGCATAATTTTCAAATAAGGTGTCAGGTAAAGACTGATAATTATCTTAATCAACTCCTTTTACTTATACACTCTTATACTCCTCCGACCCACTCACTGTCAACACGGGGAACTTTATTCTTAAGCGCGTGTTTTTTACATTCACCCAATTTGCTCAACCTCTCACAGCCTTCACTCTTTCCTTCTTCCTACCTCATGCCACGCCCACTTTTACTCTCCATTTTAAATACAAATTATCTCTCGCCCCTGTTACGACATCCCCTTTCCTAAACACAACTCATCATCATTTTGTTGTCTCATCAACTCTAGTACTTTTTTGCCGCTCACCTTTCTCGCCCTCATTGGATATTTATTCATAGGCGACGTGCAGCCGACGGTTGACCTTGGTAAAAGTTATCGTTTTTGATGTCAACCTTATTAAGGAAATCAAAATTTTATCGTTGCAGATATCCTTGAAGTAAAACGTGATAGAATTTGTATTTAAAGATGTGAATCGTTTTACGCTTTCAAGCGAAAGACGGGAAACTAAAATAACCGTCAAAATAAGAAGTCATAAAATCTTTTAATGGAGATTTTTTAAATTCGCTGTGATATAAGAATATACTTTCCCTTTGTATGTTATGAATTAAACTTTCCAGAATAATATCACAGGAGGTAGTTAAAACCTTTATCAAGCATAAGCTTAAATATGCAGATCCGATTTGTATGAACAGTATCAATCCATGTATAAACGTTTCGAAGACACAATGACCTCCGGCAACACATTTCGACTATTATGTTAGAAGTTGGTACTCCAACCCAACCACTAACTTAAGGCTTCATATAAGCGCCTAACATCGGAGAAAAATTACAATATAGTTTTATATAAGTCTAAATATAATGAAGTAAAAACATGAAGCGAAAGATACTTTCTATAAAGGAAAAAAAGATAATGTATGAGCCCTCTCTCTCATATAGTTTTCCAATTCTGTCTTTTTTTCTGTGTATAACGCTCTTAGAATCTTTCAATATCTCAGCACTGGAAGCAGCTAGAGATATGAATTTTGGTGTGTTCTTACATGACCGCATTAACTACCATAAAATGTTGTTACTTTTACATAAAGTGTCCTAGGTTCGACTCCAGATATCCATTCGTATTTCCATTTAAAAGCACGTGAAAAAACGATCTTCACCGTGCAGACATTTATTCTTTTGCTCATTAAAATACCTAAATATTAACTTATAAACTTCAAATTAAAAATTGAAAGACGAACGAAATTCTAAATTATTTTATCGTAGTGGTCTTTTATTGTATCTTGCCCTTTCAAATTTTAAAAATACGTAAAAGTGCGTATTTTTTGTGATTTTAACGCTTAATCTAGCATGAGTTTCTATGTAACCTGTATTGTCGTTATTAATTAATCAAATCACTATAATCTTCCAAAGCTTATTTTTCTTGAAAGAAGCGAGCAAGAAGAAGTGTATTCAGTGTTATCAATTAGAATAACCTGATTGAAGCATTTAACGAAAGGTAAAGTGCACAAAGTGTCATCTATTATTATGATATTAGCATAAATATTATATATAAAAAAAGGCACAGGGACAAACATTTGACCATGTGGGACTTTATCTCCATGAGCCGGTCTTTTCACATGGTCAACTCAATGTGGCACTTTCGAGAGCAAAAGTACACGAAAAAATTAAAATATTTTTCCAACATTCAAACTTGCAAGACCAGCTGCTTCAAAATGACCACTTTTGTTACATCAAATGTCATTTATTATGAAGTTCTTGAATAAAGCCTTAAAAATTAATTTTTAGTGTTTTCAGTATGTTATAATTTTTAATGTTACCCAGCATATGACGGGTTATTATTCTAGTTGTTAAATAACAATGATGAATGGAGAACCCTCCTAATAACCATAAAAATAATTTAAAATGGAAAGTACTCACATTTAATGTACTCCAAACCAGGTACCACACACGCAATCTCACACATACTGGGTTTAGTGGGAATTACTCCAACGCCAAGGACCCTTTTTCTTTGTTCACACACGCACAAATGCAAACGAGCGAAAAACCACACACTAGTACCTCCTTTCTAAAAAAAATGTATAAATGCGCATTTCGTAATCAACGATTCCATCCTCAATATGCCGATCAAAAAAGATGTCTAAACCCGGTTTGTGTGAGATTGGTGTTTGGTTCCTGGCGTGGAGTAAATTTTCCTAAACCAGTGTGTATATGCGTACTTTCCTTTATAAATAATTTTATAGTTATTAGGAGGGTTCTCTATTCATCATTGCACTTTCTAAAAGTTTTAAAATAAAGTTCCGGTTAAGCAATCATATAAAATGTCTTAGGGCGTAAATAGACTAATACGAATAAGAAAAAATCGGTACAGCATACATTTTACAAACTTTCTCATATACGTACTAATGCGTCGTTTAGTTATCCTTAGAAAATGAAAATCATATGAGCCTGTTTTTAGAAAATCCAATTTTTGTTAAAGTTGCCGAAGAATAAACTAGCCTTATATTCATTCATTGAGAAAAATGAAATACGTAGTATTATTGTAGATGTATACTCAGGTAACTGTACGAAATTTGATCAAAGACGTTAGAGCCGTTTTTGAGAAAATCGAATTATTGTTGAAGTTGCCTAGAATAAACTAGCCTTATATTCATTTTTTGAGAAATATGAACTATACAGTATTATTGAAGACGTAAACTCAAGTAACTGTACGAAATTTGATCAAAATCGTTAGAGCCGTTTTCGAGAAAATCGAATTATTGTTAAAAATGCGTAGAATAAACTACACTTAATTATTGATCAATGTCAACCATTTCTAAGTATCTCTGCTCTGTATGATAAAATGCCTAAGTACGAGATTTCATTCATTTTCGTTCCACCGTCTAGGCTCCAGAGCCAGTAACAGACAGACGACATTGCGAAAACCACTTTTTCGGATTCAGCGACACCTAAAACGTGTATTTCCGTAAAAATCTCGAGGTCGAATTTTTTCGCGAAAATTATTTTCTCGATACTTCGTATGAGAAAGTAAAAATGAAAAGGCGATTATTTCACAAGCGACCTAAGTGTTCCAAATTATCGCTTCAGTTTCACGAAAATGTTATCTTCACAAAGAGAATTGAATATTCTAAAAAAAATACAATTTCGAAAAAAGTTCTAACAAATTTACTGATACTTAACGATTGAAGATTTATAAATGCTGATCACAAGTAAATAACTGAAATCCTCGCACAAAAAATGAACTTTACTAGACAGCGCTGTAATTATCTGCAGTAATTCGATTACCCAAGGTAACAAAAAATCACTGCGGCGTAAGAGAAAAATATATTTTATTTATTCCGAGCACTAAATCGGCTTTTAATCCAAAAATTCTCTCCTGTTGTTTTCCCTCTCTTGTTTTTAAACCCAGATGAGTGGCGATAAGAGCTCAGCATTTGGAAACGGGGCAATTTAAGAGCGGTGCGAAAGGAGACGGGGTTAGAGATAGAGAAAGATGGTGAAATGTAGCCCCTCATAGGTTGGAGGCAGGCTGTTTGCTAGCTCGAAAGCTGAGTAAAGTTACTATGGAGTGGAAAGAATTTAGCTTGGAATGGATAGGAGTAGGCCCGGAGCGGAGAGAAAGAGAGAGAGAGAGCGCGCGAGGAGAGAGAGAATTTAGCCGTGTGAAAGGCTAAAGGGAAAAAAAGAGGAGAGAATGGTGAAATACGTGGGATGTGGCGGGCGACGCTTGGGGTAGAGAGAAAGAGAGTGATAGGAGGGAGAGAGAGAGAGAGTGGCAAAGGCCATGAGAGGGAGGTAAAGGTGAGAGGAGGGGAAAAGGGCGCTGTGGAACAGATGGAGTGAGGTCATGAGGGGGGGGGGGGGGAGAGGAGGGAAAATTTCGCGAGAAGGACGGAGGTGGAGGAGAGGTGAGAAAGCGAAAAAGGTGCGTTGCGAGATAAAGTGAGAATGGGAGTGGGAAGGGGATTGGGATGTGGGTTGGGGAGGGGGAAAGGAGAAGGGGGGGGGGAGGAGAAGATGACGGAAGGAGGGAAACTGGGAGGGAAGGAAGAATGGAAGGTATGAAGGGGGAGGAGGAGGAGGAGGTGGCAGCGGCGTCGGTTAAGAATAAAGTAAGTGGAGGGAGAGAAGGATGACGGGTGAGTGGAGTGGAGAATGTGGAGTGGGAAATGGGAATGTGGCGGGGCGCTCTCTCTCCTTTCTATGCTCCTCTGGCGTCAGGGATCTCAAAAGCGACCGATTTTTTTTCGCACCCTCCCCCCTGTTGGTCACAATTGCACTGGCGCCTTCCCTACTTAACACCTCTGGCTGACACCCATCGTTCTGGAAAATTCGCTCCGTTTCGAAGAGACCGCTCAAAAGCCTTCAAAGGGCCGCTATTGCGAGAATGGAATATAAATAAAGGCTGCAGAGCCCAGATTTTCTCCGTCCATTGTAGCGATGATTTAAAGCATTCGAAAAACGTATGGCACCTTTGAATTGTCCCATGAACGCCGTTGAATAACGAACACATGAAGCCGAAATTTTTTTAAAGAATTCTTTTTATTTCAATACATTGCGGGAAACTTTAAAAACGATAATAAAAAACAATTGTGTGAATATTAAAGTTTATAAAGATCACGTAGCGCTATTGCATGCGATAGTTTTCGTGGGCGATACCGAAAAGGTGTGTATTTATGAAAGTATTATGCCGTTTATTGAACATAAACGCGTTATCATTAATTTCAACGAAAATATTTTTCTTGTACTGCGTTATTTATTGTACATACTTCGCTACCCCTTTTTCAATTCTCTTTCTATCTCTACCTTTCCCCTTGCCGCTCAATTCTCTTCCTTGCTTCCCTCTATACCTACCATCTACCTTAGGGTTAAATGGAATAGGAGACCATATGGTCTCCATTTCGTCCAGATAATCTATATATCTACCTCCTCCTCCTCTACGTAACCCCTCCTCTATTTCCCCCCTCTCCTCTCTGCAGTTTAGCTCTTTTGAGTAACGCCACCGATTTAACGAAGGCCATAGGTTGTCCAGAAGGTGTTTGGCGAAGCCTTTCGGGATTAATATAACAACGGATTCCATCTGCTTTCATCCGTCCACCCTTTCCAACCTTCGTATCCCTTTAAGGACCACTTTGTGCCAAATTTAACACCGTACCAGGGAATAGAACGTTTTCACCCGCACGGGATCGAGTAAAGGGCTAAAAAGGGAGGCAGTTTTAAGAGTGAGGAATTGAGTCTGTGCGGTTAGTTAGTTAAGGATGGGGGAGTGAAGCTTTATAGAGGGCCCCCCCTTCTCTCTCTCTCTCAGGGAAAAGGTAGTGGATCCTCCGACTTCCATTAAATAAGAACCGACGACATTTAAACCTTGAGGGAGGAATTTAATCCCGGCTTCCCTGAGCGATCGGGCGAATTTAGACAAGCGGTCCAGCGAAAAAGATTCGCCGTACCATTTTTTTTTATTTCCAAGATTGAAGATTAGAGTTTTTAAAAAATCCAATTTCCAGGTGGAGGAGTGAGCAGTAGCAGGCGTTATAATTCCTTAATCCGATGGAGACGTTCTTTTTTTCTCATTCCTGCTCTACCTCCTTGAGGGATATAATTGGGACAGTCGCCGATTTCATTACTCCGAGGCGTTATAGTAGCGGAAATTGCTCTTTGATTTAATGGTCTAGTGCGGAAATAAGGGGATGGATTTTCCACGCCTGCCTTTCGCATATCGATCACGTGATCTGAATAATTAAGTGACGTTTCGCGCATGGATTGAAAAAGAACATTTTGTGATGAAAATTTCGGCGTAAATTAATTCATGAGGGGCGTTCACGCGATCCGAAACGGTTTTCTAATATAAATGGTAATGGGAGTTTATTTTTACTATTTAATTTCAGGTCGGATAAAAATAAGACGAATGGTTTAAATTTTTACATAAAATTCAATGAATATCTGTCTCAAAAGAGTTTCAAACGAAAATAATAAGACGTGGTTGTTTTGATAGCCTACACACGATTTCATTTTTGTCGATTCCAAAAAAAAACATCGCTGCTCAATTACAGATCGCTAATTCGATTAATCTGGAAAACTCGATTTGTTGCGGCGCTTGCGATTAATTCCACATCAATATCCACTAATGAATAACGATAACATCTTATCCTTTATTCTAGGAAAGAAATTAGCACGAGGAAAGAAAAAAAATTCAGTTTTGGCGGAGTTTTAAAAGAGTTCGGAGGGGGCTCTCCTATTTGGCTCCGAAAATGAGCTCATTCTGGATTAAATGAGATTGCAAGTGTTTTGAAGCTCTCTCTCTCTCTCTCTCTCTCTCTCGAGAGAGAGAGAGAGAGAGAGAGAGAGAGAGAGCGGGGAGCGTAGAAAAAGGGCCTTCTCCCGCTACTCGAGGAGGAATTAGGGGATGAAAAAGGATAAGGGGTGATAGTGTGAAAGAGGAAATGCTGAGGGAGGAAGTAAGACGATGAAAAAGAAAAGAGCGTAGAGAGGGAGGGAGGGAGGAAGAAAGAAGAGCGGTTAGGAGAAAGAAAAATAACGAAGGAAGGAAGTCGTCTTCATTAAGGGCATATTCGAGACTTCAAAGAGATAACCAGAGTAAATGTTATGTTCAGTGAATTAAAACAAATAAACTTCACTTTATAATGGAGAATATTGACAAACTAGCTGAAAGTACCCGGCGATGCCCGGGTTATGCCAGACGTATTTGGCGAATAAAATTATGTATTATATGGTAATACAATCATTTCACCTTTTGCACATTTTTTACCAAAGGATGAAGACATTGTAAATTAGAAAAATATGTTTTAATATTTATTTCAAAGCTTGCTTGTAAACAATATTTTTTGTTTTTCCTTCATTAACATAAATAAACAACTTTTTGCTTGATCCAACACGTGAACATGCAACATAGAGTTGGCCATGAGAAAAACATTGATTTTCCAAATTAATGCCAGTCACCTTTGAAGAAAACAATACTTTCTCTATACTACGTATATCGGAGAAAGTAAAAAGTAATTCTGAGATATCTCTGATACCTATGAATTGGAACGGAAGGGTCCATGGAGGTCTTTAGAGAACGCGAGCATATGTGAGAGTAATAGGATTTCGAGTTTAACAATGTAATCGGTTGGCAAGGCAACTTCACGTTAAAAACGCTAAATTTTGTCAAAATATGATATTAAAACGTTAAATTCGAAAGATTTACATTCGAAAGCGATAAAAGACGATAAGAATAAGAAGCTGCATTTATTTTTCTTTAATACAATCCAAGTTCGAAAATCGTAGGTCAAATGTGTGAATTTTAATAAGCAAAATAAAATAAGGTTGCAGGTCGAAATATCGATTTTTCCATGTTATCTTATGAGGAATGGAAATCATTCTCGGGAATCGAACCCGGGTCGATTTTGGAAACTTTTTTTTCGTAAATGGCTTCTACTTTAAGAACCGAACAATCCTACCAAATGTGAATCTTATAGCTACTCGGAAAGTTTGTTAAAAATAGCATTACAAAGTTTCCCACCGAAGACGACGACGACGAAGTCATTTTTAGGCGCGTTTCGCTTCCAGCGTGAGCGCCTATTATCGTCTGTCCGTCTGGCCGTCCGTCCGTCCGCATATTCGTTCTTGGCTTCTCCTGAACGGATTTTCATGAAATTTGATATTAAGGACTTAAAATCAAATATAAGAAGGAAATCGCAAAAATGAATCACATCAGGGTCACCTTTACTGGTGACAAAAAATTAAATTTTCGTCATATCTCGTAAAGTATTGCTCATATCAAAATATTTTTCAAATAAAAGTTGTAGAACTGGTAAAGTAGAGTATTTCCTTCTCTATACATTTTTATCGTATAAGTAGCCGTTATCGAGAAAATCAAACAAAAACGTCTTAAATCGAGTTCAACAGAAAATTTCTTGCATGGTTACTTCTTCATTGTTGCTATCATAAACAATCTCACAAACGTTTAATTTCCTTACACGTGCATGAAATATTATTAAATATGAAGAAAATGGATTTTGAAGAGTATAAGAACTTTAAAACGCTATTTCCCTCACGTACAGGTATATAATTTCTTTCTAATTCTCCATTGCACGAAACGCGCCCATTTGTGATACATTGTACACTTTCCTAACTTGTTATATATTAGATTAAAGTTTAGAGATTCAGAATAAGATAAATAGTAATCGCTAAAAATATTTTAGTTTTGATGTAAAGTCGAAACTTAAACAAGCTGAATAACAATGACAGGAAAAGAGCAAAAATATTTTATAGTAAATTTCCGATTGAATAGAAATATATAAAAGCAAACGATAGACAAGAGAGTGGGATAAATTGATCTTGAGTTATTTTTTTCCATCGGTGCAATTGTTCTACTCTATTGATTTTTAAATATAAATAATAATGACAATAAAATTTAAAGAGAAAGCCACGTTAAAAACAATAGAAGGATTTACGTAGAAAAAACCTAAGGACGACATATGGAGTAGGAGAAAGATGGGAGGGGGAAGAGTTTAGAAGGTATTGGGAGAATCGAGCGGTATGGGCTGCGGTCGGAGATGGCAAATGAAGGGAAAGAAATATAGGAATACAGAGAGACAGAGGAAAGTGGATACGGAAGGCGAAGAGAACGGGTATAAGGAGCTTCAGGAAATTAGATAATGAGCGTGCGACGTAGGAGAGGACGAGATTTTCAAGATTACAGTCCTTATTTATCACGAGCAGATTGAATTGGGCTCTAAAGAGTGACCAACCAGGCCCCTATAAAAAGGAATGAGTAGTGAGATGAATAACGAGATGAAAAGTTCAAGATATACTGCAGGAAATTAAGGGAAAGTGTAAAGACAGTGGGGGTCGAGGGAATATCGAGATGGAATGGTACAGATAGGACAGAGACGGAGGTAGAGAGAGAGAGGGCGAAAGGGGAAGAGAGGGAGAAAAATGGGAAGTCAGAGAAAGGGAGACGAGGGAAAGGGTGCAGGGTGGCAGGAGGGTAGAAAGGGTAAAGGGGGCAAAAGGGAGGTGTAGGGTAAGGGGCGAGAGGGCAAAAGGAGGCAGAGTGACAGGGAGGGAAAGGGTAGAGAGGGATGCAGAGAAAATGCCTCTAGGACGAAAACAAAGAAGAAGTTAGTACTTAAAGATGAGACTCCTTTGAATAAAGAAGATTTTATTTAATGTCTCTCCCTGGTGGATTGACATTTTTCCTTCGAAAATTCGACCTATTTACGACCGCGAAATTTACAACGAAAAGTATTATTTTATTTTTTTCGTCATATGACGAGAGGGTGCGGCGCGCGGAACCAATAATTCTCGATAATAGGATTAAATAAACATTTTTTGCGCGCGGTCACGAATGGCCTTGTGTCAAAAAAATTCACTCCTACGAATTTTTGCGGGTAGGGAGAGTTAATGGTGGGAAGGATAAAAGGAGCGAGGCTGCGTTCTCCATCAACAGGGGGCGCATATTAATGCGTAAGGGGATTTGGGAATTGGGGATGAGGCGGTGGGAAAGGGGTAGGAAGGAGGAGGAGGAAGAGGAATGAGGCGGGAGGGAGTAGACAGGAAACAAGGGAGGAGGCGAGAGACAAAGAGGAAAACAAAGGTTTTCTTTATCGGCCGCGTTTACGCCCAAAGGACTTATTTTTGCTTCTTAAACTCCTCTCTTCAAAATAAAACAAAGGGCATGGAATGAAACGGGAGATTAATTAAAGGCGGAGTTTTGAAGTTTTATACCGGCATTTTTCAACACTTTGTTGGACTACACTGCGCTTCTACGTAAATCCAAAAAAAAAATTTTTTAAATCAGTGGCAATGCGATTTACTTAATGCATTCTGTTTGTCGATTTTATGCGCGCGTTTTCATAATTTAAATGTTTACTCGCGGATGCATGCGCTATTTATTTGTAATTAAAATCGCATTATCCGCGGTGTAATGAGTTTTGCGAATCCAGCCTATCCAAAGTCTACTCGCGATGAAAACCGAAAAAAACTCAGCTTTTTTGTTTAACGTCAACCAATCCAAACTACTTCTAATTCTAATTCTAATAATTTTATATCTTTAATTGAATTCATTCCATTTCAGTTAGCGCAGGTGTAGTCACCGAGTGAAGTTTGACATTACCTATTACGCATTATATTTGTTACAGGCAAAGTGTTCTATACAATGCCTAGGCAAAGTGTTCTATACAATGCCTAGGCATTGTATAGAATGCCTGGATTATACACTTTGCCTGTCACATTTATAAAGCTAAATAATTTATATATATTCACTCTCAGAGGACGTACACCGCATTTAAAAGGAGATATTCTTTACGACTAAATCTATAATAATAAAATTGTAACCTCTGTCTGTACATTTGTGTTTTTGTCGGGGTTTTACTTTTATTGCGTGTTTTGCATCACAAGAATACGTTTGAACCTGTTTGCACAATTGTTGTCTGTCTGTCTGTTTGTTTGTTACCGCATCACGCAAAAACGGCTGGTCGAATTTTTATCAAACTTGCAGCGTATCTTTAGACTGATCCAGCTTAAAATATAGGCTATGGGGTGTGACTCAAAAATAATTTTAAGTGGGTTTTGGGGGGGGGTCATCGATTTGGTTTTTCGACGATAACCCTCGAGTAAATTAACTTAGGAAGTTCAAATTTGATATTTGTCACTTTCAATACAAGTATAAGCTCAAGTTTGTAGATGAGCAAAATCAGACCAAGGAGAGTAGGGGTGGGGGTAACCCGTAAGAGAAATCATAAATAAACGCAAGTTACAAAATATGAACTGCAACAAATGATAAACAAATTTCCAAAATAATAATTGAAGTTTTTTTCTTTTCTGTATGCAACTTAACTACAAATAGATAAGTTTGTGGGTTACCATGTTTTTGCCTCACACCCCTCAATTATTGTAATTGCTGAGCTATCCTGAAAATTATGCAATATTGCTTCAAGGCAACATTTACATTTAGCATTTCTGGATTTAATACCTATCTCCTATATAGGTACTTATAAAAGTGTGTTTGTTTGATTATTTGTGCATGTATACATTTCCACACCGTTAAAGTTAGAGTAATCAAACTTTCAGCAGATACTTTCTTCACAAACAGAAAGACAGTACGCTGCTATTTAATCTCAAATGTTTTATATAGGTAATTGTACAAAAAGCAAGATAACTTTTTATGCTAATGCTAATGGCAACCCATTATCTGTCGGTTCCTTTATGCACGCCCACAATGAACCGATTCCAACCAAATTTGGTTTATTAGTATTTGTATGTCCACTTCATTCAAAATGGCCCTCGATTTAAACATTAAACTACGCGTATTTTCCCAAGTCCAACTATTTATATGAATCAAATTTGTTACGAATGTGGAGGGCTCCCAGAAATAATTCATACGTGGTTTTCCTTTCTCTCTCCCCGTCTTATTCAAAACGGCGGCCGAGTAAATTCTTAAATACCATATGTAATCTATTATTCCAATCGGATTTGAACCAAATTTCACCGGGCAACGCCGGGAATATCTGCCAGTTAAATAACATTATTTCATTATCTTTAATGATTTGTGGTTTTAATAATTTCAAATATAGACAGGAAACGGAGAATTTATAGTAATATAATACATATATATATATATATATATCATCATCATCATCATCAGCCTTTTTCAGTCCACTGACGGACGAAGGCCTCCCCCAGACTCTTCCAGTTTTCCCTGTCAACTGCCTCCCTCCTCCAAGTTTGCCCCAAGAACTTAACAAGCTCTCTGTCCCACCTGTCTTTCGGTCTTCTTTTTGGTCTCTTGATGTTTCTTGGGATCCATTCGATGACACTGGACGTCCAACGCTGGTCATTTCTTCTAGCAATGTGGCCCGCCCACTGCCATTTTAACACCTTCACTCTTCTAATCACGTCACAGACTCCCGTCTTCTTTCTTACCCAGTCGTTCCTCTTGCGGTCTCTTCGGGTGATCCCTAACATGCATCTCTCCATGCCCCTCTGTGTTGTTTGCAGGCGCTGTATCATTCTGGCATTCATGGTCCATGTTTCACAACCATATGTCAGAACAGGCAGAACACATTGGTCATACAGTCTCCTTTTTAGGAAGACTGGAATATTTGATTTAAAGGTGTTCACATTCTTGCCAAAAGCACTCCATGCCATCTTCATTCTCCGGTTGATTTCTCCAAGAAGCGAACCATCAGTAGTGATGAGTTGACCTAAGTAAACATAGCTGGTTACTTCTCCAAGTTCTGCTCCGTTGATATGCATCTTCTCAGAATTTGTGAAGGAGTTGTACATAACCTTTGTTTTATTAAGATTCATCTTAAGTCCAGCTTCTCGGCTTGCTTGCTCAAGCTCTTCAGTTCTTCTAAGGAGCTCTTCTGGGCTTCCTGCGAACAGTATGATATCATCTGCAAAGCGCAGGTGACTCAGATATTTACCTTTATGCCTTTTTCCTCCCAGTCTAGCGTTTTAAATACTTCCTCTAGAGCTGCTGTAAATAACTTAGGGGACATAGTATCTCCTTGTCTCACTCCCTTTTCGGCCTTAAAGGCACTCGTCTCTTGATGCAGCTGGACAGATGTTGTCGCATTTTCGTAGATATTCTTGATCAAGGTTATGTACGTTTCTTCTACTCCTTGTTTCTTTAGTGCACGTAACACCGACGAAGTTCGGACAGAGTCGCATGCTTTCTCGTAGTCGATAAAGCACATAAATAGAGGTAATTCATACTCGTTAGTCCGACTGATTACCTCTCTCACGACTTGGATGTGGTCCATCGTGCTATACCCACTGCGAAATCCAGCTTGCTCTCTGGGTTGGGGAGCATCAAGATGGTTTTGAAGGCGCATAGTGAGTATTTTGGTGAATATTTTGTAGACTGTTGGGAGTAGGGTGATCGGTCTGTAGTTATTCAAGTCTTCTTTGGAACCTTTCTTGTGCAGAAGGATAATACATGCGTGGTTCCATGTTTCTGGTATCTTTTTCTTCCTCAGACAGGAATTAAAAATCTTAGCGAGAATTGTTTCCGTATAATTACCCATTGCTTTGAATACTTCCGCTGTGATACCATCCATTCCAGATGCTTTTCCATTCTTCATACTTCTGATTGCGTGTCTCACCTCTTCCGGAAGGATACCTGGGACCTCTTCGGTGGGCATGTTTGCATCATCATTTACTTCATCATTTCCTAGAGGATCCTCATACAGCTTGGTATAAAATTCTTGTACCCGTTTCAGGATCAGTTTCCTACTATGGGTTATGGAGCCGTCTTCTAGCATCAAGGCCATCAGCTGTCTCTTTCCGATCGAGAGATGTTGCTTCATTTTCTTGTAACTTCTATTGTTTTCTACGGCTTTCTCGATTAGCTCATAATTATATTTTTTCACATCTTCCTTGATGCACTTCCTTATAGTTTTGTTTAGTTCTGCAAAATGGATCATTTCTTTAGGATCATTAGTAATTAACATTTTCCTTCTTTTTTCCATCAGCAGTCTTGTTTTTTCAGTCAACTTTTTCTCTAGCTTTGTTTTAACTGTTCCTCCTATTCCTTCAGCAGTTTCCTTGAGTATCTCTATAAATTGGGATTCAACTTCTTGGTCTTCCAGTGCACTGAATCGATTTTTCAGTTGGAGCTGAAATTCTTCTTTTCGTTCTTTCAGCACCTGCATGTTGATAATAGACTTAGGCTTCTTTAAAAGCTTCTGTCTTCCTAACTTTGAGTTGAATTTTATTCTGCATCTTACCAAGCGATGGTCGCTTCCAGTTTTAAACTGGTTGAGGACGGAACAGTCTTCAGCCAATTGATTCTTATTGACTAGTATGTAGTCAATTTCGTTTTTGGTACCATTGGGTCCTTTCCAGGTCCATTTTCTATTGGGACTCTTTTTGAAGAAAGTGTTCATTATATATAGACTAGTACATTCAGCAAAGTCTACAAGTCGGTCCCCTCGTTCATTTCTGTCTCCATAGCCCCATTATCCAACTGCATTGTCGTCTTCCTTTTATTCTCCTACCTTGGCATTGAAATCACCCATGACCACTTTTAGATGGCAGCTTCCTTTGTCGTGCAGTTCTCCAACTTCTTGGTAGAAATCTTCCACTTCCTCATCCGAGTATGATGACGTTGGCGCGTAAACTTGACCTATTTGAAGTTGATATCTTTTATTTATTTGAAGCACTAGTCTAGCTGCCCGCTCGGATGAACTTTCCATTTCCACGACATTATTCTTCAATTTTTTGTGGATGATGAATCCAACTCCTCCTGTTCTTCCTGTGTCAGTTCCTCTGTAATAAAAAATATGTCCACTCTTCAACTCCAATAGGCCTTCACCTTTTCTTCTCACCTCACTAAGTCCTAAAATGTCCCACTTGATCTTCTCCAGTTGTTCTTGGAGCCCTTGAAGTTTATCTTCACTGGACAAAGTCCGGCAGTTAAAGGTAGTTAGGTTGAGGTTAAAGGAATTGGGTAAGGATGAGAAAGAGTGGCAGTGGGCGTTTAACCTCCGGGGATTCTTAGCACCCTCTGCCTTCCTGCCTTGTTCCTGACGACTGCCACGGTCAGAGGCAATCCAGCCTCCGGAGAATGATGCCGTTTTTTATGGGTGTACATGTCATGGGGGGATTGTGGGCCTTAAAACACCACGCTGGCCCAGAGCGGGTTGGTGAGTACCTCTTTCACTTTGGCCGGAGATATTGCAGAAAGACTCCACAGCATGGTTGAACCTACCGGTGTCCGAGGACACCACTGTTCTTCGCCCTTTAGCCCTTCCGCCGACTTTGAGGCAGTGAACTGAGGCAGTTGGAAGGGATATATATATATATATATATATATATATATAATGTGTTAAGTCACAAAGAACATCCATTATCTATGGAAATTAAAGGATTTACTTATATTTTGTAATATTTAAAAGGAAAAAGTGAAATTAAAGCATCTTTGATGATTTAGCCTTAGTTATGATGACGTTATATACAAATACACATCGTTAAAACGAAAGAAAAATTATTAACTCAGCGACGGTTTCGAACCCCGGAACTTAGCATCCCACGTTCAACGCGCTAAACATTACACCAACAGGACTGGAAGTCCTATCGGCGCAGTTTAAATTTCCCGTTACGTTGGTGTAATGGTTAGCGTATCGGACTTCGAACGCGAATTTCAGGGGTTCAAATCTCAAGATAATTTTTAAACATTTTTTTTTCGCTTTAAAGGTATCTATTTCTCTAGAATATTTTCTTAATAAACTTTGCGTAAGTAATGGGACATTTTCAGTGAAATATTTATCTTTAGAAAATTAATTTTTATTAACTTGCATAATATGCGTTTAGTAACATATATGCATACATATATACGTGCGTACCTACAAACACCTTCTTTTTCGATATCTATATATCCCGACTCTTAGTAGATTACCTTTGAGTTCTTAGAATGACATTATCTTAAAATATTTCTATTAAATTTAAATAGGTATTTCATGAACTTTAATAATTTGTGTTTTAATCATTTCAAATAAAGATAGAAAACGGAGAATTTATAGTAATGCAATACATTTATATGTAAAATGTGTTAAGTCACAAAGAAAATCCATTATATATGGAAATTAAATGATTTCTTTATATTTTGTACTAGCAGAAATTCCCGGCGTTGCCCGGGGAAATTTGGTTCAAATCCGATCGGAATTCTAGATGATACATGGTATTTAACAATTCAATCGGCCGCCGTTTTCAATAAAACGGGAAGAGAGAAACAAAAACCACGTATGAATTATTTCTGGGAGCCCCCCACAATCGTACGAAATTTGATTCAAATCAATAGTAGGACTTGGGAAAATACGCGTAGTTTAATCAGTCAGTTTAATCAGTTCCTGCCGTCCAATTACGGATAAGGAAGTAGTCGTTTCTCACCTTTCTCACTGTGTATAAGATGTAGAGTTACCTATCCGTTCTTTGAGAACAGGAAGTTTATGAGAACAGTTATTTTATTGAAGAGTTTAGGCATCAGAACAGTTCGAAAAGAACTGTCCCGTTCTTTCTGACTCACATCTAGATGGCAGTCCATTAGCATACAAAGTTATTTTGCTCTTTGTACAATTAATATAAAACATTTGGGATTAAAAATTAGCCTACGACCTTCCTATTTTTAAAGAAAGTATTTGTTGACAGTTTGATTATTCAAGCTTTAACGGTTTGGAAATGTATAGATGCACAAACAAACAGACTTTCATAAATATATAGGAGATTGATCTTATACTTGTACTGAAAGTGACAAATATCAAATTTGAACTTCCTAAGTTAATTTACTCGAGAGTTATCGTCGAAAAACCAAATCGATGCCACCAAAACCCCCACTTAAAATTTTTTTGTGATACACCATATCTTACAAATTTTTTAGTGTATATGTGTGTGTTCTTTATATGTTTTTACACCGTTGAATCTATCGAATTAAAAAGTTTAATGGACCATTCCATGGACCAAAGGAAGAACTTGGTCTAGGGTTGCAACCGTGGAGTCTCTTATACCCCATGGGGTCAACAAAATAATATTTCCATAAGAATGCATGGGAAATGGTGTGTAGAATCTATCGAATTAAAAAGTTTAATGGACCATTCCATGGATCAAAGGAAGAACTTGGTCTAGGTTTGCAGACCGTGGAGTCTCTTATACCCCATGGGGTCAACAAAATAATATTTCCATAAGAATGCATGGGAAATGGTGTGTAGAAACCCTAAAATGCCATGCAGCCGTTCACTGATGTGGATATAAATATACCTAAATATTAACTTACGATCATGGGAAATGGCTTATTTTACGCATGAAAGACTGAATATTTTAATTCTGTTCATATTTTGTCATATTACATGCTAATTTGCTCGAAATTTTCCTTAAAGCGCAAAATTTATCGCTCTAGATCAGTGTTTCTCAAACTGTGGGCCGCGGCCCCATAGGGGGCCGCAAATTATTTGAGATGTTAGGTGAAATGCCAAAATATAAAATATGCACGCATAATAAAATTTCATCGGGAAATTTTAGGAAATACGATGTGATGGACATTATTAACAGTTATGTAAAGTAAGGCAATTCGCATTAATGTTTATTATTTTTACTATTTTCAGTTCAAAGGAGGCCGCATAACATTCAAATGGGGCCGCGACAGTCGAAAGTTTGAGAACCACTGCTCTAGATTACCATTTTCCAGGCGGCAACAAAGCTAAATTTCTTAATTTTTGTCCTCTTCAAAGTTAGAGATAGCCACGCAGTGGCGGGCCGTAGAGAAGAATAGCTATGAATACTTTTGAAGTGAGTCAAATGATTTTTAAGGAATGTTAGAACATTGTTATCTCTTACCATTAACATTGAAAGATTTATCGCAACATAAATCGTTAGATCTACTTACATTTGTTAGGTAACCAAGATGTTGTTTGTTGTTTACGTTTTGGCTAATAGTATTGACGTAATCCAGATAATTTTATTGCTGCTTTAGAGGCTTCGGTGCATCTATCTATGTAAATATTAAGTAAGACGTTAATGCGTAATTATATTAATGGTAAAAACTTTCCAATAAAATACTTAAAATAGTAAATGTTAATGCAAGCATCATTTGCGTAATTAAGGAATGGGGAACGTTTGCCCAAGCAATAAAAAGCGTTTGCTACTTAAAAGAAAACTCTTCCCCGAGCGAAGCCGGGCGTTTCAGCTAGTGCTGAATAATGATAAGTTATCGCTCAAGAATTCACGGCACGCACTATCACTCCCTTTCATCTCCTTCACCCTATCCTATCGCCTTCTCCTATTTCTCTCTCCCTTGCTATTTCTCTCTCTATTCCCCATCTTCATCTCTCTCTCTCTCTTTCTCTCCTCTTACCACGCCTTCCATTCTCCGTCACTATTTATTCATCATCCGTCCTTCAGTCATTCATACAACTTTCTCTCTCTAAAGCACCATCACTCTCTCCCTCTTTCTTCCCCTCTAACTTTCACTGCATCCTCTTTAATGGCATTCCACAAAGGCCCAATTCCCATTTGAGTGACTCGAATAAACAACTGGATTCGCAATGAAAAGGAATCCAGGACCCAGTCACGCAGGTATTTCCTCGCTCCCTCTTTACAAACGATCATAGGCCAATTAAGTCATTAGCCCCGAGTATATTCATATCTTGGCTAGACCGAAAATTATCTGGTATTAAAGTCTTCCTTAACGATAGCTTCGTATTCCATCCGCCAACGCGGGGGCAGCTGGTTAAATTTAAGCTGATACTTCCTAAATAAACTTATTTTCCTAAATAACTTACATATTCCGTAAAACTCTATTTATTTTTTATTTTCGTTTCAGGATAAACGATTAGATAAATGTTGAGGTATTCAAGACTTTTCAAAGGTATTACTTTCAAAATTATTTTATTGTGTTCTTCGTTGAATTCCATTAGCTAAAAATAGTTTTCAACCTTAGCTTAGGAGCGTATTGTAGTTTTGACCCCCAAAACTAAATCACTGAATCGAATCCTAAATAGTCCATTGGCGTTTTTAGTCTCATTACTTATTAATAAGGCGACCAGCTCGAATGTTCGCGATTGTTATTTATGAGCTAATGATAAATGCTAAAATGGTCATATGTATAAACACATGCTCTAAATATTTGAATGGCTCATAATACGCCAAATTAACCTTAAAAAAATAGAGTTCGAGAAGTTTTCCTATTGTGCAGCACTAAAAACGAAGCCAGTTTCCAAATTCTTGAGTGGATGATTTATCGCCAGTTGTTCCCAAACAGTGCATTACAATCATAATTCCACAATTCTGGACTTATAAAAGACTATTCGGTTGTTGTAATCACTTGAAAGAATGTTTAATAGAAATAATATGCTCGTGCTAGAAAATAGTTTACTTTTTCCTCTACTTCTCTCTTAGGTACACTTTACCATCAAGAGAGAGATAGAGGCAACAAATTATTAAAGAAATATTTTGCAAATGAAAGCCGACCCTACGCCGATAGCAAAAAAGGCTATAAGAGTAAATAATAATATGTTTAAACTATTTTACTTTTTAACAATGAAGTAGATTCATGATAAGTTTTAAACCGATCTGGCGTATTTATAAAAAATACATACATTTGTTTATATGCACACACACTCGTCCGCCCATTTCATTGCTCGTTCGGCTTTCGTTTTGAATAGGCATATCTCCTCAACAGGCACGAACGCGTCACCTCCACGGCTTTTTACCGGGAGAAAATTATAATCAAGGACGGGCAAGGAAGAACGTCGAAACAAAAGAGAAAAAAATCGCTTTCCATTTTTTGTCGGGAACTACAAAGCTGGGGTTGCCAATCTCAGTAAGGATCACTCAACTCCGGCGTACTTTTTCGCGCGCATGAATCCCCACTGATCTGCCTCCTCTCCCCTCCCACCCCCCCCCCCCCCGAACCACCCCATCCCTCTCCGCACGTCATTCGCTCCTCCATCCATTCTAAACCAAACCTCTCCCCTTCTCCCTCAACCACTCCCCATCTCTTTCCATATCCGACTGATGATGATAATGGACGCATCTAGCGTCATCTCGAAAATCGCGTGATTCTCCCCCCCCTCTCTCTCTCTCCCATAATTCCGCTCACCCCTCCTCTGCCAATCCCGCCATCCGCTGCAGATCTTCCACAAACCCCAAATGTATATTTCTTCCCCACCCACCCCACACCCCCTCTCTCTCTATTGTCCTTCGCATCTCCATTTTCTCCTTGCTTCTCACTCTCTCAATTCCTCTCCAACCCTCTTCATGCACACTCCTCTTATCCTTATCTCCACCCATTCTTATCCCCCCCCCCCTCTCTCTCTCTCCTGAGACACTCTCCCTCTATTCCTCTTCCACCCACTCTTTGTTTCTCGAGGCACCGCAAAGTCTCCTTCTCCCCCTCTTCCTCCATTACTCTCCCATCTATCCCTATCTCCATCTCCCTCCTCCTGCTTCCATCCGCTTTCTTCCTCATAAACACATCTTTCCGTCCCCTTCCACTTTCACATCTTTATCCTTCCCCAAAACCACTCTCACTCCCTTTTATTTTTTAAGCACTCTTCCTCTTTTCCCCTCTATCTCTCTCTCCCCTCCATTTCTTCTTATTGCTCTTATTTTCCTCACGCCCCATTTCGTCTTCCTATTTCATCCCTTTCCCCCCCCTCTTTCTCTCTCTCGTATTCTTTCTCATTCTACCGCCCTCTTTCTCTCTCTCCCATTTACTCTCTCTCTCTCTCTATTCGCAAACTCAATTCGCTTTTCCAGTATTACGTATTACCTCTTCAGCTTTCTCACACCTATTTTCCTATGTTAAACATTCTCTCACTTTCTCTTCCTGATACGTTCTCCTCCCCCTGTATTTCACTTTCTTTTCTCTTTCTATGCTCTTCCTCTATTTCTTACACAATAGTATCTTTTTTCAGTATTTCATTATTACTAGTCAAATACCCGTTACTACGTAACTTTAAATCAAAAGCCGTTTTTAAAATCATGAATTTTCTTTATTAATTTTCAAATATTTCTTTATAAACTACATTGTTTAGTACGTCAGAATGTTTTGTTGTTAATCTGCGTTTTGTGTTAACATTGTTACTTTCTTGCCTTTCTTCAAAGGTCATGTTATGTCTAATTACTCTACGCGCTCTTGAATTTTTACCTCTTTCATGTTGCCTCTGCTCTTGTGTTAAATTTTCACGTCGCTTTCTCTGTGCTTCCGTTCGAACCACTTTCCTGTTTGCTGGAGTTAAGTTACGACGTCTTTTTTCCCGTTGACATAGAAGATCCAATATTATCCATCTCTCCTCAAACGTTTTAAATATCGAAAGTATCTAAAATTTAAATTTTAAATCAAAACAAAAGAGTTTTGATACCGTGCTTACCAGCATTACTATTATAATGATTAGAAATAAAATATGTTTTATTATACCTGTATCTTGAATACTCTTTTCTAAATCGTACTCTCAAATACTTAGACTGAACCAATAACAATCATGTAATCTGTTATATGTGTACACTTTGATATGCTGTTTTGTTTTACTTATTTGTTATTCAATGTTGCTAGTGACTTGTTTATTTATTTATTCTGTCAGCATGCTTCTGGTTGTTATTTGGCTTCGGACATCAATAGACAAATTATTATTTTATATAATAATAGCCGTCGTCTGTTGGTTGGTTGGTCACGCTATGCAAACGTTAATAACTCGAGAAATAATAATGATAGAAACTCGAAATTTGGTAGGGATGCTTGATTAACACTTTTTCAGGTGATGACGACTTGAAATCGCGAAAAAATTCCTTGGTTCGACTCCAATGGAGGCATTTCCATTTCCCATTACTTAACCTGTAAAACGCGATTTTTCGACGTGCAGGCTTTTATTCATTTGGAAATTAAAATTAGAAGGAATTAACCTACGACCTTCGGAATTGAACCATTTTAAAGAATAAATTATAAAGTTTCTTATTCTATTCATCGTTTTTCGCCCACAGTTCGAATTATCCCATGTTAAACGTTTAATTTACATTTTTTATGGAAATCTTGCCATTTTAACGGAATGTTGCCATGGTGACCAATTATATTGTTAGATCTCAAAATCCTATTGTTAAATCAATCCTTATGGGTGTAAGCGTGCTTTGAACGTTTTTAATATGAGATAGGGAGGGAGAGGGATTGTAACGGAGGGGGAGAGAGGGAGGGAGTTATAGAGAGGGAGGGAGAGAGAGGGACGGAAGGAGGGAGAGAGAGGGACGGAAGGAGGGAGGGAGAGAGAGGGAGGGAAGGAGGAAGGGAGGGAGGTAAGGTTAACTAAAGATATCCCGTCAACACAAGAATATTCATTAGAAATGTTGTATACGGCGAAATATTTCATATGTAAAAGTGTGATATTAATTATTTTAAATGAAAATAATAATAATCTATATATCTATAATTCTTCCGTTGAAATATCAACGGGTATTACACTAGTATTATGATAATATTATTATTGTTTCTTTTATATAATATTATATCTGTATTATGACAAGGGGTTAGGTGGAAGATGGAACTTCCTAGTCTCAATCTCGCCCCAAATAAAGACGATATCTAATCTAATCTAATCTTATCTTATCTAATCTTATCTTTCTGCCTGTACCTCCTTCTCGTGCCTCCTCCACCCTCCTATCATAATTTCTACCTTCTTCCCTCCCACTACCCTCTTATTCCATCTTCTCCCCCACCCCCTTTTCATTTTTAAGCACTCTCTCTCTCTCATATTTCCCTTTTCTTCTCTCTCTCTCTCTCTCTCACTCCTATCTCACTTACTGTCGCTCTCTTCTTATCACACACCACCTCTCTGTTTTTATCTCCCCTCAACACCTTATTCTCTCTCTCTCCTTCCCTTTTCGATATTTCCTCTGCCTCTCTCTCTATTCTCTCACTTCCAACATCTCCCCTCTTTCGTCATCATTCTCCTCCTCCTCTTCTTCTTTCATCCCCTTGCCACTCACAAAATACAATCTCTCAGCGCTCGAAGAATTCCTTCCCTTCGCCGACAACAACGCGCTCTGAAGTTATGGATGGGCCACTTTCTGCGCCGGAGATTGCGACGCCAAGGAAACACGCGGTGAAAGTGTATTAAAAGGATAGTTGCTCTGTGTGTGCGAGCGCGTAGGAGTTAGTGTGGTTGAGTTAGCAATTCAAGCGTTCTACGATAAATTTCGGCTCTGTAAGTTTTTCCATCTCATATTACAAGGAGATAACCCACCTGGAATTACGGCTATAACAATAATGCGGTGACTGGGGAATTCCCTTCAAGACGGTGCATTCTCTCTTTATTTATTACTCAATAAAACGCACGCGAGCACAAATACACGAATACGTAAATACCCGCAATGAAATGCTTGCGCTAAAATTATTCCCAACTTTCTGTATCTATATAAAAAGGGTCTTGTATCCTAAAATTAGCACAACAGTACACTATGAGAAAACACAATGTTATAAACTGCTAATCGATCAAAAATGGCATAATGATTACTACACCCAAGAAAGTTTTATCGTAAACCATCTAATGTTCTTAAAATAATATAGAATTAAGTAAGGAAGATATCTAGATTAATCCGCTCTACGAAGGATTAGAAATAAAGAGAAACGGGTTTTGCATTTACTACGGTCGTAACCTCTACCTTCAATCCCTTCCGCGCAGTTAAAATTACAGGAATTTGGATGAGATCCTTACAACAATAATGCATTTTAAAACCAGTTATATACTAAATCAAGTTTATCTTGATCAATATCCTAGAGTACAATTAGAATTATAAACACTAATTAAGTTGTCGCTCAAATTTACGCCCATACCACCAAGTAGGCAAAGGACGAAATGCGGTAATTCGTTTGTATTCTTTCAGTTTAAAACATTATACGATAAAAATATTAGAGGATATGGCGTCCAGGGATCAGGATCTAGATGAGATAAACATCGCCAACAACAGATGCAGTTGCATTCTGAGAACGAGTGAACCAGTAATTCGTGATCTCTTGTCACAAACTCTTTAATCAAACTTTATCTATCGGAAATAAAATAAAGAAGTTAAAGCTCTTGCGGAAAGAGCATGAGGGAGAAAAAATTCCTGCCGACGGTTAATTTCCAAATTTTTCGCTTCTAGATATTTCCTAATGTAATTTTAGTCGAGAAAAAAGTTTCCGACAATTACCGCTTTCCTATATTTCATATTTAACTGCCAGTGGTGATTTTTTTAATGACAGTAAATTATATTTTAAAATATTTTTGTTACTTTAATACTTTTATCTTTCATGTTTTATTACAACTAGATGGAATTATTTTTGACGATTGAGTCCCTCCTTCAGAAGAAAGAAAGTAATTAAACTTACAATTTTTTATTTTAAACATTTCCCAAAAATTTATTTTTGGCCCTCTTGATGCGTAATTATTTTTGTTTTTCTAAATTTATGAATAAATCTTAGAAAACGCGCTTCGTCCTCCTACTTGGGCGAGAGAGATGCTACATATATTCAGCAGTAAACGGACTGAAATGCATTTCTTCAAAGAGATGGAACGTTAAACTTTTGCATTTGATTTTTATGTCTAGCAATCTTCAAAGAAAGTAATAACTACACGTCCTTTCACTCCAAGAGTTACTGTCTACGCTTTCAAAATCGCTCTTTACTCCCACGCGCATCCTCTACGGATACCCATCCACTCCCTTTGCATATAAAAAGAGAAAAACACGACGACACTTGACATCTTTTTTAGGAACAGCGACCGCTAAATTGCCGCTTAGAATGGTTAATTTGCAACTGAAAGGTTCATATATTCTAACCAAGTATTTTATAACCACAGGAATTATATATATCGAATGAGATATAACCCATAGAAACAATTGTAGAAAATTTTGTTTTACTAGAGCGCCTGTTCTAAAAGTTCTAAAACAAAACCTCCAAGCACCGCTTCTCCATTAAACCGGCAGATGCTATTTTATTTTCACCGACTTTCTTGATCGTCTAAAACACCGAATAATAATGAGGATTGTTATCAAAGGAAAGGAAATGTCTTTTACTTCACATAGCATGGCATAAGAGGTGAGATAATTTTTGCATTGGTGAGATAAAAAGAGGTGCAATAAACGGCTTGTGTTCGTTGAACATGTTCATCCTTTATAGCAGTGGTGCGCAAATTGGGGGGCGCGCCCCCTCCTGAGAGTCGCGAACGATTTGACGGGGGTCGCGAATCGCTACTTCGTCTTTAAAAGAGGGACGCGAGTTTACACGGCCTGGCGCAGGCTACCTGATTTTACGTGAATGTATTCGGGGCCGATGATAAACTGGCAGGTCAATCTAACGCTATGTAACAATGTTACGCTCTGGCATTTATAGAACTACACAACCAAGTACACTTGACTCCCCCCCCCCGAACATGGGGGTTACGTTCCGGCCAATGGCCGCGCAAGGCGATTCCGAGTGGTATTGGTATATGTATTGGTAAAAACGAGGTTACGTTCCTGGACCGTGGAGGCTAGACCTAAAAACCTATAACTCTTGCGCCATTAAATGTAAAATTGCTTGTCGGCTTCATGAGCCGATAAAAAGCCTAGGGAAGGTTCGGCCTCAGTCAGTCTACTTTCATTTGCTGGATTATTAAGGGTGGTGAACAACATGGTGCTGCTGCTGCGTGCTCATCTGATGTTATGCTGCTGCAAATAAAATACAAAAGGTACGTGAAAAAGAAGTTTCTGACGAGACAGCTCTTTGTACAAGTAAAGAAAACGCATCTTCAAATCGTAAAATAAGAAAATAAAAGGAAGAATTTATCAAATTTGGATTTTCGTGGACTTTGGTTAAGATTGAGCAAAGATTGTAGTGCGTAATTTGTTCTGAAGTGTTAAATTTTCTTCCCTTGCATATAGTAAAACGTCAGTTATGTCGTGTTATTGAGCTAATGGGAGATTATTTTTTGCATGTAATGTCAACAAATTTTTCCGATTGAAATGGGGGGGTGGGGGTACCATCTCCCATGGATCAAAAGGGGGTCGCGGCCTGAAAAGTTTTCGCACCACTGCATTATAGGATAACAGACCTTGACCGTATATAGTAACATAAATTATTTAGGTGATTTTTATTGATATATAATAATAAACGTGGTACATTTAACCAAATAAAATTTGTTAATAAGGATTTTATGCCGGTAATCTATTTTTCCTATCTCATAATATATTTCTGCTTTGTTTCATTAAATTGTAAACTGGGTTAAGACACATGAGTGGCCGTAGTAATTACAAGTTCGTCGTTATTATGTTGTAAATTAAATGTTTTGTTTCCTATTTTCCTGCCGCGCAATACGGTCTGTAGATAAGTAATAGTTTTCTTTAGTTAAAAAATGTAAGCACAATAAATGTGAATAATGTTTATCCCAATAACTTAAAAAGGATTTTTTAAATGTCGTGGGCTCAACCGAGATAATGATCCGATTGATGATTTGTGTGCCATAGAGCTTATTGTTAGTAAGTCAAACGAATATCAATATAACCGGTATTATAAAAATATTGATCGTTAGTACTTACGCATGCCACCAGCACGATTTCCTCTTTCATGGGACTAGATGATTAATTTTTTTACTAATTATCATATGTTAATTCGGTAAATGGTGGAACAATAGTAGAAAGTCTCTAGAAAATGTTGACAACAATTTTTGAGCGAAAATTCGTCTCGAGAAATCTCTTTCTTAAATTTAGGGGAATAAAATCAAAGAGTTTTAATATAAAGAAAGATAAGACAAATTTTTCGAAAGCATCATTTGTCAAAAGTCTTTAAGCGATAAAGACTCCTGGATGTAAACCGCATGGGGAACAAAGTTTAGCAAAGTTATCAAATGGGAATGCGAATCAAAGGAACCGACGATAACATAGTCTGAAATGAGAGGTTTCGTAAGCACAAACAGAGGTTTCGCGTTAGACATATATATGTTGATCTTGAGTAACATCTGGTTATCTCTGATATGAAAACAAAAGGAAAAACTTATCGGGATACAAATTCAGAAATATAAAATCTTAGAAAAGTCGAAAATAATAAGATTCTGTCCATTTCTCTTCTCTTAACCCAACTGCGAGTGAAACTTACGTTCAGATCAATATGGAAAACAAGTTAAAAGTCATAAAACTTTTCGGGACTTTTAATAAGAAAGAAACTAAAACCCTTGCTGTTTTCTTTCACTTTGCATACGATTTAAATTTTGGCGGGCAGCCACGAATTATTTGAAACGAATAAAAACTATAAAAACAGAATTATCATATTTCAGCAAAGACGATGCCAAACATCTATTTAAAAATTTTTCGCAATCGATTCCATAAAAAAACAAGTTAGGAAAGTGTACAGCGTATCACAAATTGGCGCGTTTCGTATTATTAGTATTGGAAAGAAATGATATACCTGTGCGTTAGGGAAATAGCGTTTTAAAGTTCTTTTCTTCATCATAAATAATCCATTTTCTTCCTGTTTAATAATACTGCATGCACACGTAAGTAAATTAAACGTTTGTGAGATTGTTTTTGTTAGCAACAATGATGAAGTAACCATGCAAGGAAATTTTCTAAGTTCAACTGCAATTAAGACATTCTTGTTTAATTTTATTGATAACGGTTACTCCTACGATAAAAATGTATAGGAAAGGAAATACTTTTATTTGAACGATATTTTGATATGACTACTACTTTACGAGATTTGACGAAAATTTAATTTTTTGTCACCAGTAAAGTTGTACCCCTGATTGGTGTACGTGACTCATTTCCCGATTTTCTTATTATCTTTTATTGTAAATATCAAATTTCATGAAAATCCGTTCTGTATAAGCCGAGAACGAACATGCGGACGGACGGACAGACCGACTACAATAGGCGCTCACGCTGGCGGCGAAACGCGCCTAAAAAGACAAAACTAACCCTCAGTTTGACTTATTAATCAGTCCTGATTGATCTAATTATAGTTTTATAATCTATTACAATGACATAATCTAAGGAATATGCCTCAACTTTGTGTTAAGTGATAATCATATTTCAGAAGAAAAGAACAACTATATAACAGATATCTTGTGTGGAAGTTACGTAGTTGTTCTTTTCTTCCCCTATTTCAATGAATTTTACGAGTAATAGGGTCTGGTACGATTCAGCGCCGCCGATTCATGACCGCCGGTTCATGGCCGCCGATTCATTGCCGGGCCCAGTTCATCGCAGCCGTTTCATGATCGGCCGTTTCATAGCCAGTATATTGTGCTAGTTTTTAGGCGCGTTTCGCTTACAGCGTGAGCGCCTATTATCGTCGGTCGGTCCGTCCGTCCGTCCGTCCGTCCGTCCGCATGTTCGTTCTCGGCTTCTACTGAACGGATTTTTATGAAATTTGATATTAAGGACTTTCAATCAAATATAATAAGAAAATCGTAAAAATGAATCACGTACGCCAATCAGGGGTACCACTTTACTAGAGACAAAAAATTAAATTTTCGTCATATCTCGTAAACTATTGTTCATATCAAAATATTTTTCAAATAAAAGTTGTAGAACTGATAAAGTAGAGTATTTCCTTCTCTATATATTTTCATCGTAGGAGTAGCCGTTATCGAGAAAATCAAACAAGAAAGTCTTAAATCGAGTTGAACTTAGAAAATTTCTTGCATGGTTACTTCATTGTTGCTAACATAAACAATCTCCCAAACAAACGTTTAATTTCCTTACGTGTGCATGTAATACTATTACATAGGAAGAAAATGGATTATTTATGATGAAGAAAAGGACTTTAAAACGCTATTTCCCTTACGTACAGGTATATAATTGCTTTCTAATACTCCATTGCACGAAACGCGCCCCATTTGTGATACGTTGTACGCTTTCCTAACTTGTTTTAAAAGCTGGTATAGGGTATCATTATTTTAACAATAGTGCAGACAGTATTGTAAAACGGCGTATATTGCCTATATTGACCATTACACTGAATTTTATAATTGTTATAAATTTATTGCTTATACACCGCTCCCCGGTTATAACGCCGTCAATTATACCGCGGAATCGGATATACCGCGGGTCTTCCTCCCTATTTCTTGGAAAGAAAGTTCTGTCGTTTTTTTAGTATGTACTAAAGTAAAAACAAAATATACTGACGTTTTAAGGAATCGATAAAATAAATTTTTTCTACTCACTGTATATTGTTTTTTATTTGAATTTTGTTGTTTGTAGCAAGTACAGAAATTTAAAAAAAACTCTCTATCTTATCAAACAGGTAACATGCGTGCAAAATGTCAACCAGCGCGCGTAATTACAGGTATTTTACCGTTAAATACATTCCACGGTTAGATAACAAGAGCAGCAATCTCTTGCAACCAAAACAAAGATAATCGCAGTTTTTGCGGTATTATTTAGACTAAAAGTGCAGTGAGATCTGCACTGTCTTACGACGCCTGCCGCATCCGAAAATTTTCCAGCGCAGAGATGCGAAATTGGACTTCGTCTCAAGCACACCAAGCAGAACGGAGCAAAAAGCAAAAGCGGCCGTGATCAAACCCGACGCGAGCGGCGAAATATTCGAACCATAAAGTGTGAAACCCGCTCTGAATAATAACGGGGGAGGTAAATATATTTGATCCCGAAAGGGATGGGAATCGATGGGTTTTCACTTAGCGAGAGTGCTTGGATGTCGGGAAGGCGGTCCCATAATGCAACACTCGCATTTTCTATCCCATCCATACACACACGCTCCATTCGATGAGAGGCTGAGTGGACGGTTGAGGAAGACTCAGAATTCCCAAACTTAACCCTTTCACACGCCAAGGGTAGTAGCGATTCTATCAAAGGAGACACGTCTTTCCCCTTGAGGCCTTGAAAAAAACAAAGCTCTAGTCGTTTGGTCAGAAACGGCAAGAGTGGAATGATTCATACCACTCTCTCTCTCTCTCTTGTTTATTCCCATCCTTTTTTATTTTCAATACTTCGCTCGTGGCATTCCTTCTGCTTTTAACGCTTTCACATTCGATTTTTTCTCTTTTTACACTTCAATTTCTCCTTCCCTTTTTCCGACTTTTTCTTCCTAGTATTTCATAATTTTTCCTCCATGTCTACGTCTTTCTCTCCTCTCTTCTTCCTGCTTTTTCATATTTAATTATCTCTTACCGCGATCTGTTCCTATTCCCACCTGTTCCATAGCCACTTCATCTTTCTCTATCTATTTATCGCTACATTCATCTATCTCGTCTTCACTCTCATTTCCTTACATCATCCTCTATCTCTACCCCACTCTATCTCCATTTATCTCTCTCTCCCTCTCCATTTTTCTCTATTCTTTCCTCCCTCAAACATTCTATTTCTTTCTATCAATACCTTCCCCTTCACCTCATTCTTTCTTACCGTTCCCTTCGTATGAGTTTTATTCAAATACATTTCATACAGAATACATCAGATATCCTTATTTTACCTCTCTCAAAGATAAGTGCCTAGTCTATCTCTCATATAGTTTTCCAATTCTGTCTTTTTTTTTCGTGTATAACGCTCTTATAATCTTACAATATCTCAGCACTGGAAGCAGCTAGAGATATGAATTTTGGTGTGTTCTTACATGGCCACATTAACTAACATAAAATGTTATTACTTTTACATAAAATGTACTAGGTTCGACTGCAGATATCCTTTCGTATTTCCATTTAAAAGCAAGGGAAAAAACGATTTTCACCGTGCAGACATTTATTCTTTTGCTCATTAAAATACCTAAATATTAACTTAGAAACTTCAAATTAAAAACTGAAAGACGAGCGAAATTCTAAATTATTTTATAATAGTGGTCTTTTATTGAATCTTTCCCTTTAAAATTTTTAAAATACTTGAAAGTGCGTATTTTTTTATGATTTTAACGCTTAATCTAGCATGAGTTGCTATGCAACCTGTATTGTTTCGTTATTAATTAATCAAATCAATACAATCTTCCAAAGCTTATTTTTCTTGAAAGAAGCGAGCAAGAAGAAGCGTATTCAGTATTATGTATTAGAATAATCTGATTAAAGCATTTAACGAAAGGTAAAGTGCACAAAGTGTCATCTATTAATACGATATTAACATAAATATTATATAAAAATTAATTTCAGTGTTTTCATTATGTTATAATTTTTAATTTTACCTGTCATATAATGGATTATTATTCTAGTTTCTATAATAAAAGCCTAGAGGTGTTTGTTTATAACGCTCGACTGTGGCGCCGCTCTTAAAGAGGCTTTATAAAAGAGCGTGAGAATCGAGAACTATATGTTATATGTAAGTGTAGCGTAATATTTTGTGATAACTGTTTTGTAATCCTCACTTTAATATATCGTCTAGAAATTATTCCGCCGATTAATTAATTAGTAGTGGCCTAAATCGGTACTTTTTTGTTTACATGACGACCGAGTTTCATTGTTATGTTTCATGAGAGTTTGGTTTAGGTATCGGTAAGTCTAATATTTTATCTGGATTTGTTTAGAATAAAAGTAGTAATATTTTTTGATAATTGTTTTGTAATCCTCACTTTAATATATCCTTTGTATTATTATGCAAAGTCAACTTTATTCAGAATAGATTTCAAAACAATTTTTCTTCGATAAATTCTTCACTGAAAATTACATTTTTAAGCAAATTAAAGCATTTGAAATATAATATTTAGGTAAATTTGGTGTGTTAACAGTTTATAATGTTGTAATAAATCGGTGATTTGTTTTTGTTCAGATAGTTTTCAAAGAAATTATTCCGCTGATTGATTAAGTAGTTAGTTTTTAATTTAAATTTTTGAAAGAGTTTTATTTACACAACGACGGAGAACATTGTTGAGAATTCGAGTAAGCTTTCTTTCTTCGTAAGTACAGAGTACGGTTTTAAAACAATCATAACGTAGGTGCACGAAATTTAATTATTTTCACTACGTTATCTTCTAATACAGTGTTTCCTAACCTGGGTGCCGTGGAGTGTTCTGAGGGGTGCCGAAAAAATTATTCTGTTTTCCCATTTTTAGCCTCATTTTGCATCGTCGACTTTCAAAAATAAAAACCAGATTTAAGACAAACTTCATTTCGTCGCAAAGGCACTTCGAAATGAAAGGAGATATGGAGAAAAGGGTTAGGGGTTAAACTTCACCACGATTATTACTGATGATGGATAGGAAGGGGTGCCGCCAAATTATGAAAAGTCACTTAAGGGTGCCGCGACTCTAAAAAGGTTGGGAAACACTGTTTTAATATATAAAATTGACTTCGTCGTCGTCGTCGGTGGGAAATCGGAACTCTGTAATGCTATTTTTAACAAACTTTCCGAGTAGCTAGAAGACTGATATTTGGTAGGAATGTTCGTTTCTTAAAGTAGAAGCCATTTACGAAAAAAAATTTCCAAAATCGATCCGGGTTCGATTCCCGAGAATGATTTTCATTCCTCATAGGATAACATGGAAAAATCGATATTTCGACCTGCAACCTTATTTTATTTTGCTTATTAAAATTCACAAATTTGACCTACGATTTTCGGACTTGGACTGTATTAAAGAAAAATAAATGCAGTTTCTTATTCTTATCGTCTTTTATCGCTTTCGAATGTAAATCTTTCGAATTTAACGTTTTAATATCATATTTTGACAAAATTTAGCGTTTTTAACGTGAAGTTGCCTTGCCAACCGATTACATTGTTAAACTCGAAATCCTATTACTCTCACGTATGCTCACGTTCTCTAAGGACCTCCATGGACCCTTTCGGCACAATTCATAGGTATCAGAGGTATCTCAGAATTACTTTTTACTTTCTCCAATATACGTAGTACCTATAGAGAAAGTAAAGGGTACTAAAAAAAGCTTTTGAGCCTCTGTTTATTGAATGGACTTTCAAGGCAACATTGTCTCTGTTTATGTTGATTAGGGTTTAACTAAGATAGTTACAATGCATCTTGCTGTTACTTTGTATACATATGAGTCACAGACAGGTTTTTATGACATTGTTGCCTCAGTTCATTCCCAAGCATGTCAGTTGACAAGGCGTGGTTTTCGTGCAATAATTCTGTATAATTTTAAAACGGGATTAAATATATAAGACTGCGTCGCTGAAATGGCTGGTGCTTTTGGTGACTTGTCTCCTTCCAGAGCAACCATTCAACGCCAGGGCCGGATTAAGAGTGCCCATGGGCCCAACGCACAGCGCGTTTAGGGCCCCACCGAAATCGTCAATTTTTTTAAAAGTAATATTTTGCAAGATTTTTGATCTGAGCGGCAACACTTGGAAAGGGATTCGGCAAGACGGGGTAGGGTCTCCTTCTCCTCGCGTGTTTTGCATACCGCCTAATCCGGCCCTGTAAACAAGTAAGCTAGAAGAAATCCAATTCTCAGGAATATCTACTTCGGCAACGGCCATACCACGATGAAAACACCGGTTCTCGTCCGATCACCGAAGTTAAGCATCGTAGGGCCCGGATAGTACTTGGATGGATGACCGCCTGGGAACACCGGGTGCCGTTGTCAGTTTTGCAAAATTTTCCCTCGTGTTTTGCAGATTCTGCCGGAACGATTACTATTTTTCCGACTTACATCATTTCCATTTTCTTTCCTCGAGTGCATTTTGTCGAGCTTCATCCGAAAAGCGTGTATTCGATTTAAAAACCGACCTAATTTAGTATTGTCAAATTATATTTTCTTTTCAATAAAAATTATGGTTATCAAACGTTTCTGGTGACGTTTAAACGTTAAAAAAAATGGTAATAAGCTCCGTTGAAACCCGTTATTCGGCCCACCGTGAACCGAAATTTTTAATGTGTAAATAAAGGTTGCATACTCATTTAATATAATATTTCAAAGAAGCTGATGCTTTGCAGTATTTCAACAATTTGAGGAAAATAGAAGAAAGAACAGCTCGATGAATAGGAAAAATTATGGTATGGGAGTCAGGAACGTAATTTAACAATTCTATCAACGATTAAGAGAACTATGGGCCCTAAGAACAACACATTTAAGGTTCCACTCAAATCATAAATTTTTAACAAGTAACAGTTATTGTAAGGTTTGTGATCTGTGTGGCAGCGCTTTGAAAGGGCGAGATGAGACACGTTCGGCCCGCAGTGGGCCCTCTTGTCCTCTGGGCCCCACGCACTTGCGTGTTTTGCGTACCGCTTAATCCGGCCCTGTTCAGCGCCATTATCTGAACTTTAGGAGGGGAGATTTTGACCTGTATGATGATCCTCGTTCAGGACGTCCTCCATCTGCCATAACTGAAGAAAAGATTGACGCTGTCAGGAAGTTAGTGTTAGAAGACAGGCATATCACACATTCCGTGATTGAGCAATCCTTGGGCACTCATGCAGCATCTGTGCATTCCATTCTGCATGATCATCTGGGTCTGAGGAAGGTTTGCGCAGTTTGGGTACCCCATCGACTTTCTGATGAGCAAAAGTGAGCACGGGTGAAATGGTGTCGCAACACACTGAAACTATTCAAAAACAGCAAAGGAAAGAATGTTTACGACGTGGTGATTGGTGACGAGACGTGGCTGTATCACTATGATGTGCCAACTAAAGAACAGTCGAGGCAGTGGGTATTTGAGGAAGAGTCTACCCCAGTTGAGGTGCGTCGGCAGCGTGCCACGGGAAAAAGACTGTATGTCGTATTCTTCACAAACCGAGGTTTCGTGGCAGCAGTAAGGTTCGAAGAACGTGCCACAGTCACCTCTCAGTGGTACACCTCCGTTTGCCTCCCTAACGTTTTTGAAGATAGAAGAGCATTGAGACCATCCTCACATCTCCGCCATCGGTGTCTGCACCATGACAATGCTCCCGCCCATCGGTCAATTGTCACAGCAGAATTTTTTTAAATCTCTGGCATAAGACTTCTTGAACACCCTCCATACAGTCTGGATTTAGCACCATGTGACTTTGGATTGTTCCCAAAATTAAAATTAGCATTAAAAGGAGGGCGTTTTACCACGGATGAGGAGATGGAAGGGGTGATGCTACAAACCATTGAAGACCTTGGCCCGGACTTGTGGCAGCAAATTTTTAACGACTGGTTTTGTCGAATGAAGAAGTGCATTGACCGTGGTGGAAAGTATTTTGAAAAAATAAATGCTTAAATACCAGATGCTCAAAACTTTTTTAGTCCCCTTTATTGTTTTCATGAAAAAATTCTAAATCGACATTTCAACGGAAATACACGTTTTGAGGTGCGCAAAGGGAGAAATGATTGTATTACCATATAATACATAATTTTATTCGCCAAAGACGTTTGGCATAACCCGGGTACCGCTGGGTACTTTCAGCTAGTATATACATATAATTATTTCCCTGTCTTTGCACACCAACAATTATATGTAGCATTGACGAGAACAAGGTGGGAGAAGAATATCAGAATTTTATAGCCGAAAATAAAAACGAAAACAGAATATTCACTAGAAATGTGGTATATGACCTATCTATAATTCTTCAGTTGATATATTTGAACGGGCATTACACTAGTTTTAGCATAAAGACCTAAATATGCATTTTTAAATCTTAATGGCAACAGAAATCCAAACATGAACTCACATCGTCTTCGAGTTCTCAAAAACTTGAATTACTTTTAGTGACATAGGTTCGATTGTTTTTTCTTTTTCAAATCATGTACGATGGGTTGGGTTGGAGGAAGGTAATTTCCAAGAGATGTCTCTCTAGTACGCTAACTTATCTATCTCTATCTTATTATTTACATGAAGTTTTGGACGAATGAAGGTATTTTCCTGGCAATATCATTCTAATCCACCTGGTTATCTATCTCTTAACATTTTACCTCTTTGGATCGCCACTCTGATTCAAACTCTGCTTTCTTTAAGAAAATTTCATTTATACTATTGCTTCGACATTTCCTTTTTCGCCTCCTTTTCCTTTAGCGATGGCACTTTTCCCTTCCACTCTCTTCATTTACTATTTCCAAGTCTCTTCGTTTCCTCTCGATCTCTTTCCGATCTTCTTTTTTCCCATCAAGCCTTTACCTACCACTCAAAAGTATCTTTCTGAGACTCCATCTTTTGGTGAGTGATTGGCAGTCGTCTCTTCTTAAAAAAACATACCAAGAAATCATCCAATCGACCATTTTCGACTTTTTTCTATGGTCCTCCATCTCCGCCCCTCTTCCTCCTCGTCATCATCTCCTCTCCCTCCCTTTCCGCTCGCCACTCCTCTCTCTCTCTCTCCACGCCCTCTCTCTCTCTCTCTACCCTTCTCATATCTCGATTCTCTCTCGCGCCATTCCATATAACCTTAACTTGTAGTAACATCTTCCGTCTCACTTGTTCCGAGTTTCAGCTTTCCGAAGAAGAAAAATGCGCTTCCTTAAACAAAAAAAAAGAGGGAGAAGAAGAAACCTACTCTTGATCTGGATTTATTAGAAGCGATCACTCACGATCCGACGAAAAACCGATTTGGTTTTCATCATTCCTAACGCTCGAGGAAATACATTCCAGAGCACTTTTTTTCCGATCGATGACTTGATCCACCAAATAGATATCCGTCCTTCGGTCTCGAATTCTGAACATATTTTCTGTTTTTACAGCCGGGAGTTTGTGGTTGTTTGCGTTGCGTTACATGCTATGAACGTTCGAGTCGTGTCGGCTCGGTTTATGACTACGGATGATCCCCTATCGTTGCGCTAGAACTCGTGCCCAAGGGTCGATTATGTCGCCATGGCGGTCCCACTTTCGCTGCGGAGACCTCCAAGGTCCTTCGTACTATGAAAACCAACGATAAATAAAACGCTCCCGTCGATAAGAGCAGAAAGAAGGAATGCGGCGTTATGGAAAGCGTGACTCGTGGCGCACGACGACAAAAAAAGATCACTACACAATCACAGCCAGCGATGATGAAAAAAGTTATGTTTGTTGGTTGGGTTGGTCCGTAACGGTCGAATGTCGCGCCGCTGCTATGATGTGGATAAAAATCAAGCTATGACTTGCCCAAGCGAAAAGTCCAATCAAATCATTTAAAAGCTGTTTAAAGGGGCGGAAAAATAAAAAGTGAACCATCAAATGGTAACCAGAACGGTCTATTCATTACCGTCCAACGCTTATATAGTATGTAATTCAAATATTTAGTATGTAAATCAGTGAATGCAATTTTATTACTGAAAATCTTAATGCTGAGTTTATATACGTTTTTTCGGGTTATCCCGCGTAAATTTTTGCGTTAAACGCCAACGTTTCCTTTCCTTTGCCGGAGACTTCTTCAGGGCGATCTGGCCGGGTGTCCTCATGTAGACTTTATATATATCCTCCTCTCTTTATTTTTATCCCGTCAACCGCCGAAAGAAAGGTCCTGAGTACATAGTTTGTATGAAATGTGAAAGGTAACCCATGCTACCAATTCTCATTGGAATTAAGCAAGTTCCCCTCTTCTGCTGAATTTCTTGTCCCATAACATAAGAACAGGCTACTTCAGGGTATTGTCGTGCTTATGAGTGTCTCTGGGGCCTTTCACTCAAAGTCAGATGTCGTCCTCTCATTCCACTTCGCAACAAAACTGAATGCCAACCTTTCCGAGAATTCGCTATAGCAGGCATTTTCAAATCTTTTTTCTCTGCGGCTATACAATAAAAGAAAATTTGTTATTCGGTCCATCGAAATTATACCTTATGATATTAGTTGACTTTGATTATCTTAGCAACAATTTATCCTAAATTTTACGTCAAAATATCTGTGATCGACACTTCTCTGAGGCCCTTATTGAACGTTTTGCGACCCAGAATTCCCAGAATTCACGTGCATTTTAGAAAAATCAAAAAGATGGTCGTTGCCAAAGCAAAACTTGTAAGCAAATGGTTTATCATACGTTTCCCAGCAACGAAACAACTTTTTCTGAAACCCTTACTTAGTCGCCTTTTCTAAATTAGCCATGCTTTTATTTTCTCTTAAGAACAGTTTTGTGTACAGATGTTGAACCTGTAAAATCAATTTAAATTTGAGCATGGTGAAACTGCGGGCCTCAGTTAATTTGAAATATTTCAGGTAAACATTATTAAGAATTTTATACACACGTATTTTTACTTAACCTAATAAATCCGTTCCTACAACAACACTAGTAAGTAAATACCTAATAACATTGGTCGCGTTTAAATAAATGTTAAGAAATTGCATGCATGCGCGTTTGTAAACCTATAATTAGCAATTTCAGGATATTTCCGAGGCATAAACTACGATACCGGGAGATTCCGCTACGAGAGTTGTAACGCCCGACACAATTCCTGGGGGCTTAGTCGTTCCCGTGGGCCTACATCGAAAAAGTCGTGGTGACAACAAAGGCAACATTTACTAATATGTTTTCATAAATTCCGATTTAGGAAGTCGACTTACAAATAAGTCATCTTCTGGGAAAACGACTTTTTTCATAAAGTCGGAGGATGGATCTTTCAACGAACTCCCATCTGCGTAGGAAATTTCACCTACTTTGAACGCAATAAATGGTAATATAATAATATATACGTTTGTTATATATATTCAGTTGAATATAAACTGATATGTATTAAACATCATTTTCAAATCGCGCATAAGGACTATGACGGAATTTTCTTCACTCTATTAAAACCCCTATTCACAACACAATCGCGCAATTGATCAGAAAATAATGTAGGACAGGGATAATTGATAGGAAAACAGTGCGTTTAATATAGTTAACTGTAAATAAATGGTGCGAAATTAAGAAATAAAAGTATTTCGACTCCAAAAAGTATCGTATTTTTCAGATTCTTAGGAATTTTAAAAAAATTTTAAATTCTTCAGATTATCCTATTTTTTTTTTAAATTGGAATTCTATAAAGTTTTCGGATATTTTTATTTCGGATTTTTAAAATTTTTTTTGACATTCTTCGAATTTTTGAAATCTTAAAATTTTTCGAATGTTTTGAAATGTTTGGAATGTTTGAAACCCTTGTAAAAATCGTCCAGTAATGACCAAAACTAAATACCCTCGACCACCTTTACGATATATTTCCTGTATCGAATCACGATATTTCTAATAACCGCCTGCGTTCTCTCTCTTGCCTTCGGAGTATTCTACGAAACTTTCTCTTTACTTTCCGAATAAAAAAGTAAAAGAACCCGCGGCGTTTGGTGGCAGAAAATGTGCTTTCACCGCCGCTCGGATGGGAGCCATCACCACCGTAGCGGAAATAGCCGAACGGATACTAATTTCAACTCGGCAAGTTGCACCCGCAACAAATCGAAGGGGGACAAACCGTCCGTATCGCACGTGATTCAATTTCCCAGAGATTCCATTTAAAAAAAACGGCGATCCGACGCGTATGCAGGTCTACCAGGAGAATAGGGTCAGGTTATGGTTCGAGGGTGATGAATGGCGAGGAAGGGTGCGGGTTCCTGGAGGAGAGGGAAATATAGAGGGAGAATGAGAGAGAGAGAGAGGTAGAAAGAGAGAAGGAGAGGGAGAGAAGGAGAGGGAGAGAAGGAGAAAAGAGAGGAATGGAGGAATCCGAAGCCGAGATGAGAAGGGGTTGGTAGGAGGAGGAAGTGATCGGAAACGACGAGATCAAAGGCACTAAGGGGATGGCGGCGTCACAGAAGCAGCAGTGGACGACGGAATCACTCAAGCGCCTCAACACACACACACACAAAGGCACATGCACCTTTTTCTATCTCCCGACCCGCTCCTATCTCATTTCTGCGGTTCCTATGCGTCGAAAATATATACATTTTTCGTAAAATAATCCCTGCGTAAAAGGATTGAAGTCACCCTTATCGCGAATGTCAATTCGGTTACATTGATGAAATGAAATTCGTGGAAAGCTTCACTTATCGTGAAATACCATTTTCCGAAAATTCCCGAGAATGGGTTTTTCGTGGAGACAAAATTTGCAAGTTTATTTAAATAGAAATATTTTCACGACCTAATGAAAGGAAAGAAATCCGGATCGTATTTTATGAACAGTAAAATGCGGTAGGCTAAAAGATTTTTCCTTGTTCGTTATCATGGATACCACAAATTTGAGGCCAAGACCACCGATTTAAACCATTTTCAGATTAGTATTTCTTAATTATACTTGATTTACTGAAAGTTCAAAATTTGTCATTGGATAGGTATTTCACCTCTTACAAACCAGGGCATAGAACCGGAACCGAACCGAAAACCCGAACCGAAAAAACTGATATTTTTGACCGGAGTGAAACCGAACCCGAAGCGAAAAACCTAAATGTGTTGAACCAGAACCGACACCGAAAACCGAAATTTATTTCACTCCTTGGTTTCGGTTCGCATAAAAAGTGTAAGCGGAAAGCGGAATTTTCCAACCGCTCGGTAACCTCCCACGTTCAAATGGTCATCGCCTCCCTCACGCTACCATACCCTGTCGTCACGGAGTCCAAACCCCAAGCAAGTTCATTAGTCCCTTGGTTCGTTCCACATACATGACATTAAGATAATATGTAACGACTTCCGGAAATTCGATAGGAAAATTTACCCATTTGAGAATTCCTTGAAACTTATGAATGCATACTGGGAGAAGGGGAGTTTTCCCCAATGTTTCGTCTGCTACTTTTGTCCACAACCTTTCATTCCTTAATATGAACTAGCATCCAATTGTCTGGCCTTGCTAATTATTGAAGAAGGATCGTCCCAAGTTTGTTCCTTGTGCGTATTTCCGCAATAGTAGCTCTTTGTTACAGGTTAGTAATTTTAAATAGGTATATAATGTAAACTCCAAAAATTCAATTTTATATTCGTTACTGAAAATAAGAATAAAAATTTTATGTATATGTTATTTCATCAAAATATTTAGTTTATCGGTGTGAATAACGAAGTGTTGCCAGCATTAAGGAAAAGATAAATCATCCAGCGTGGAATAAGTAAGTTTCATTTTCTATATATGTAGTTTAATTTCAAGAGAATATTTGGTATAGTGAGAAATTAACTGAATGTAATTCATTGTTTTGGCTTTGATGCAACTACTTGCGTATTTGATAATGATATCATTGAAATCAAAGCAAAGTTTCAAGCGTTCAATTTCTGTTTTAAGTGCTATTTTCAAAAAACTTCCATTTATCCTGTTGCTTTTAATTTAGCGTGAATGAATGTTTTCTTTGTGTGTTTGCAAAATCCCGCTAAAACACGCCAAAATAAATGAGTATTCTTATTCTTACCGTCGAATATTCAATCTCATTCGAATTCGCTCATATTTGCAATTTATACTCGAGTTTTGATAATTTTTTTAACATTTCAACAATAAGGTTCCATGGTTATCGGTATTGTTGTGCTCGGTAATTTCCACGCATATGCACTTAAATAAAGGCATAAAAATCGAAAATAAGATTAAAACTTGCACGAAATGAGCGAAGATGTGAATTTAATGCAAATAAATCCAACGCAGTATTCATGGTAATTATATTTTTATCTATATTACCAAAATCGTATTTCTGGTTGTCACTCTCTTTCTTTAACGCTCTATACCTCAGCCATTTTTAATCTCCGGGAATTTCAGCACTATAAGTTAATTTTTTATCGAGTTATTCAGCTAATTTTCTTAATTTGTTATTAAAAAACAAACATACATCACTTATAAAATACATTCATTTCTCAGCCCCTCTGGATTCTCTGACCCTCAATTCCCGCGGACTTCTTCCTCATAAAATTGTATACATTATACAAATTGTTAATAAAAATAAATTAATGTCTTATTCAACTTATTGACACTACTGAGACAACGCGGCCTCTTATTTTACCGCACGATTTGTGATTTAAAATATAAATAATTCATTATTAGGCATTCCAGCTTTAGCGCATATTAGCTTCGGTCTGTCCGTTCTTCTATCCGAATGTAATTCTTTTCCTCGTAACTATTCAGCGGATTTAAATGAAACTTAGTACTAAAGACTAATCACAGTAAATTATAAAATGAGATGAATGGTTTGCATAACATAATAAGTTTAAAATACTCTATCGCAGTAAACTTGCTTATTTGTAATCCACCTTACACTTTCCTAACCTGATGAAATCATTTGCGACGCATGTATAGTTTGCAGTTATTCAATCCTACATAAATCTTAAATAAAATACTTACTAAATATTTACATTTGAATGATTTATTTTCGTGTTTTGATTGTTAGTTTTTTTAATATCGCTATTGTTACAGCGAAGATGTATTTGATTTAAATAGAAAATTGCGTAAATTAATAATCAGTTCTTGAAACAGAATAGGAAAATTAAAAAAAAACTCCAATTCACCGTTCTTGAAAGTTTCTTTAAAATATTTTAGGTCGGAGCGAAAAAACCGGTTCGAACCGGTTCACTGATGGTTGCCGGAGCGAAACCAGAACCGAAATTTGGTGTTTTGAGTGAACCGGAACGAAAACCGGTGCGAAAAAATGACGGTTCGTTGCCCTGTTACACACATTCCTATTGAAGGAAGGAAACCTGGTTGCCAGCATTATCCTACTCTTGCGAAAAGAACCAAGGATACGCACCACTATAAGGTCCCTTCCGAAGGACGGAGTGCTGTGTGTCCTTCTCATAAAAGAAATTGGGCTTAAAAAACTGACTTCTGCTTTGAAATCAGGTCCGCTACGCGAAAGGTCAGCAACCCACAACTAATACACTATTACAACAGAAACGTTTGCCATGAGAATAAATAATTATTGGAAATGGCGGAGCATAAAGTGTCAAAGAGAGAAGTTCGGAGAAATGATCCGAACACAGAACACAATAGAGTCAATCAAAAATCCGTGCGTAAATTACGGCTTCTCTTTTCCTCATTCTATAAATGTTCAACATAAAATGGTTAGATCCATCATTTCGAGTAATAGTTTATATGTTACTTTCATTTATTTGTTTTTCACAAGGTCATAAACGGTATTTTACGGCCTTTTACAATGAGCGTAATAACAATAACAAAGACACGGCCATAGGCATGATTCTAATCCGCGACCCCAGCATTGGGAGCTATACACGTTAACCACACCTGAACCAAGGCCGGCTAATTCTGAGATGATCACTTCTTCTCCTATTTACAAATGAAAATGATTTTATCGTTTGTGTTCCCAGCAAAATAAACTGGATTGTACTTAATTCTATTGCCCTCCTCTTCCATATGTATGTATGTGTATATATATATATACATATGTGTGTGTATGTATGTACGTATATGTGTATATATATATAAATCTACGTCTACTTCTTTAAGTTACTTACGTAGTTTTCAAAACAGCTTGCTTTGGAGAACTCTACGCCACACGAAAATAACATTAAAAACTATTTCTTAGTAATATTTCAATTAAAATCAATAAATATTTGGTTGTCATGTAAACAAAGCAAAATCACACACAAAAATTGAAAAACGATTTTACGTTAAAGATTTTCCCATATAAATACATTAGACTCTCAACTTAGGCGACAATAGGAGTTGTCATGGTAGCTTATAATTGGTATTGGCATAAAATTGATAAAATCACGTATTTTTCTAATTCTAAACGAATTTTACGCTAATTCGCTATGGATTTGGATTCTGTCTTCAATAAAAATGAACTTTTTTCTTTCCTTCATAGAACCATCCAAGTCTCAAGTTCTTACCATGTTTTTAAGTAATTTTAAAATTCAAATGAAAAATAAGCTGCACTCATCCCTATATTATTCAAATGGGGAAAATGAAAAAGGAGAATATTTTTAAAAAATTAGAACGGTCAATCAAATCTGTATAAAAACCTGACTACACCACTTAACCCTTTATTCCGAATAAAATTCTATCTTCCTCTTGTTTCTACGTGCTGTAGTTGCTTAGCTATAAAAAACATACACACAAACAATTTTCACAGTGCAAGATTTTCTTCCTTCATTTATCTAAATAGGTAAATGCGGAACAGTTTTCTTCATTTTTGCTTTACCCGACCGTTAAAACCGTGTATTATGTTATTCTAGCTATGTTTACATGTTACACGGTCGAAGTTTTAGATTCACTAAATCCGTTGAAATTCAACGGCCACTTCTGCTGGTATGTGTGTGTATATGTATTTATATATAAAAAACTTACGGAAGAGTAAAGGTAAATGAGGATATTTAGGGCAACTAGGTGTTGAAGGAAACCCAGTGAGCACTTACCGGAAGGAGAGCCGCTGGGGTGTTGGAGAGACACATTTGTAGAAGTTATTGGAGCTTTCGGGATGATCCCTTCGTCAGCACAAGAGAGACACAACTAAGGGTTCACTGGGTTTCCTTCAACACCTAGTTGCCCTATATATATATATATATATATATATACACACACACACACACACACACACACACACACGTGCGGAAGAGGAAAGGTAAATAAGGATATTTAGGGCAACTAGGTGTTGAAGGAAACCTAGTTAGCACTTAGTTGTCTCCTGTGCTGACAAAGGGATCATCCCGAAAGCTCCAATAACTTCTACAAATGTCTCTCCAACACCCCAGCGGCTCTCCTTCCGGTAAGTGCTCAGTGGGTTTCCCGATATAGTATAGGTACACACACACACACAAACACACTCATACATACATACATACATTTTCTCAAATATTACAAACAAACGTGCCTGGAAAGTAATATATCGTAAGTAATATATATATTTCGGCTCTAACTTTTATCGCTCTTATTTTCAGTTTCGAATTCACTTGCCGGTTTTTTAGAACGTTCCCCGACTTCATAACGACCCGTTACCGAGAAACGTTCGTAACCATCAGGGGATAGAGACGCTAGGAAGAAACACAAAGAGTCGAAAAAGAAATATCCTCGACCATTTCCAGTGGAGCTGGGTTTGGAGCTGTTGTGAAAGGAAAAGGGAGTTTCGTGTGTATGGCGGGTGTGTTTTCGGGAGTATGAGGACGAGTAGACTGCCGCTAAGCTATTTTCGGGTCAAGGGAGAGAGAGAGAGAGAGAGAGAGAGAAATTCCCTCCATTTCCCATAGGGAGGAATAGGGAGAGGGAAGAGATAGGCAAGAAACAGAGATATGGAGGGAGGAAGATACAGAGGGAAATCTCGCATATATGTGCGCTCCCGGATGATTTCCTTTCTCAGAACTTTGTGCCTTTCGTCCTCCTACTTTCTTCTCCCTCCCTCTTTCCTCTCTCCCCCGTCCATCTGTTCCCTCCTTTCAAAACTTTCCCTTATATCCACCTTCAATCCAATCTTCTCTGCAATGTGGCCTCCTATTTCTCATTCTCCTCTCTCCTTTACTTCCGCAATCTCCATATATACTAATGCTAATATTTTTTTAGAATTAAAATAAAAGTATGTGTGTATATGTATGTGTGTGTAAGTATATATATATATATATATATCTTTCATATACTTTTCCAATTCTGTCTTTCTTTCTTTCCGTGTATAACGCTCTTAGAATCTTTCAGTATATCTCAGCACAGGAAGCAGCTAGAGACATGAAATTTGGTGTGTTCTTACATGGCCACATTAACTACCATAAAATTTTATTACTTTTACATAAAATGTACTAGGTTCGACTCCAGATATCCTTTCGTATTTCCATTTAAAAGCAAGGGGAAAAACGATCTTCACTGTGCAGACATTTATTCTTTTGTTCATTAAAATACCTAAATATTAACTTATAAACTTCAAACTAAAAACTGAAAGACGAACGAAATTCTTAATTATTTTATTGTAGCGGTCTTTTATTGTATCTTTCCCTTTAAAATTTAAAAAAGACGTGAAAGTGCGTATTTTTTGTGATTTTAACGCTTAATCTAGCATGAGTTGCTATGCAACCTGTATTGTTTTGTTATTAATTAATCAGGTCACTACAATCTTCCAAAGCTTATTTTTCTTGAAAGACGCAAGAAGAAGTGTATTCAGTATTATCAATTAGAATAACCTAATTAAAGCATTTAACGAAAGGTAAAGTGCATAAAATGACCGCTTTTTTACACTAAATGACATTTATTATTATGAAGTTCTTGAATAAAGCTTTAAAAATTAATTTTAGTGTTTTCAATATGTTATAATTTGTAATGTTAGCCGTCATATGACGGGTTATTATTCTAGTACTAGCGTAATTACCCGTCAATATGACGGGATATCTTTAGTTAACCTTAAAATAGTTGCCTCCCTCCCCCCTCTCTCTCCTCCTCCTCCCTCACTTCCCTTCCACCCTCTCCTTCCCTTCTCCCTCACTCCCTCTCTCTCTCTCTTAAATGTAAGAAGAGACTATTAGTCTCAATTTCGCCCTCAAAGTCGTTTGTCTGTCTCTCTCCCTCCCTCCATCTCTCTCCCTCCCTCCATCTCTCTCCCTCCCTTCTTCCCCTCCCTCTCTCCACCCCTTCCCACTCATTCCCTCTCTCCTCCTCCCTCCCTCCCCTCCCTTCCACTCTCTCCTTCCCTTCTCCCTCTCTCTCCCCTCACTCCCTCTCCCTCCCTATCCCGTACTAAAAGCATTCAAAGCACGCTTATACACCCATAATGACTGATATAACAATAGGATTTTGAGGTCTAACAATGTAAATGGTAGCCAAGGCAACATCCCGTTTAAATGGCAATATTTCCACAAAATATGTGAATTCAACGTATAACATGAGCGATTTCGAATTGTATGCGGAAAAAGATGAACAGAATAAGAAACGCTGTAATTTTTTCTTCAAAATGGTTCAGATCCGAAGGTTGTAGGTTAAATCCTTCTAATTTTAATTTCCAAAACAATAAAAGCCTGCATGCCAAAAAATTTATTTTTACATGTTACCTTACGGAAAATGGAAATGTCTTCCTTGGAATCGAACTCAGGACTTTTTTGGAGATTTATTTTCGTCATTACCTTAAAATATGTTAATCAAGCATCCTTGCCATATTTGAATCTTCTACCTATTCGGGGAATTTTGTTAAAACGCTCTATATCGGCCATCGTGAAAGCGTGACCAACCAACCAACAGACCTGGGCTATTATAGTATTAATACTAGCTGATCCCGCGCAGTCTTTGCGCGGTGAATTTTCAATTGATTTATAAAAAATGATGAAGTATGTAAAATAAGTTGATCTCAATAATTCACATTTAACTCTAAAAATGCATTTCCTTACACAGTAATTGATCGCGAACTTTTATGTTTTTCTTTTTATCCAAATATATGTCCTTTCTTTTTCATATAACAATCAATGCAACCGTTTATGTAGATTATCAATGAAAAGAAGATAACCATGTAATGTGTTTAAAAAAATAACGTGTGTCCCTATTCTCATTTAATTTTAAATTTATGCGTTATCCTATTTGCGTTAATGAACATTATGGATGTATAATATAATGGTTCTACTTATAAAGAGATAAGATTCCAGCATTCAAACGATGACAGGAAGATTCAACTGCTTTGATTAATTCGATAGAAACGCCTCCCATACGCAGTTAACTGAATAATTATCCGTAAATATTTATTTTGCTATGTATAAATGTTGACATTGCTACAGCAATAATTTCGATGCTTAAACAAGGTGCGAAGCGAATAACGCTATTCTTTCACCTATTTGAAGGTTTAATTGAATCGGAGGCAACAATGACGGTCGCCTTGACAACGTCCGGAAAGAGTACGAAATATCCGTAAAATTTCGAAAACAATTGCGTATTTCTGAATGATTCGACCGTGTCACATGTGAAAATCGTAAGAATAAGATAGTATAGAGTTTTATCCGTCTAATAAAGCAATAATGAAGAAAATCGGTCCATATTTACGTGTTTAATGAATGAAGGAAAAAAACATTGCACTCTGAAAAATCGAAAATCCCGTGTAAACTTATGGAAAAATATAAGTGTCTCCTGGATTCGAACCCGGGATTTTATGTAAATGAGAATCGTTTTCTAGGGGCCTTCCTAGCTTGTAGAAACAAAACGCAGTTTACCGCATATCTCTACGACGAACGGCTTTGGAGATACAGGGTGGGACGGGCGGACATCCGGCTATTATAGCTATAGAAGATAGATAGTAGTTATTATAAAATCGTAATGGTCATGCGTAACGCTCTAATTTTGTGAATAACTCGATTAGAAATAAACTTAGAAGTCACAAATTTCTCAGAATTTCAGTGTTGATGAATCTTTACGTTATGACTGAAAAAAAATTCAAAAAAGATCACGGGTTCGACTCCAGAAGATAAGTTAATTTTTATCGAGTTATTCAGCTACTTTTCTTAATTTGTTATTAAAAAACAAACATACATCACTTATAAAATATATTCATTAAACTCATATTCAAAATATATTCCGGTACTCTTCTATTAACGGGGAGCCCAAATTCTCTACGCTTATTGTTAATGTTTATGTTTTGTAGTTATTTATAAATAAAACAATGACTTAAATAAGGTAGTTATTTACAAATACAACAATGACTTAAATAAGGTCATAGTAAAATGTCTGACAGCTCATTTCACTCTGAAAATCAGAAAAAATGAACCTGTGTGCACCAATGGTCATGAAATGAAAATGTACTTCCACAACAGAAGTTACTGGAAGTGCAATAGAAAATCATGCAGTAAAAAGGTAAATTTACGGGTCGGAAATTTGTTCCTCTTGACTGTTGCGCCGCAAATTGAGAGGATATATCGACGAGCCTTCGGCTCGCTTTGTTTTAATGGGTAGTGGTTTCCGGGCGTTACCGCGCCCTTCGCCTCGCCCGGAACCAAAGAAACCCTCCTCGTTGTCCGGAGATTGGGTTTGTAAATGTCGAGACCGGCGAATCAGTCATGGGTTAGCAACAGTCAAACGAGATATAATAAGCGTAGAGAATTTGGGCTCCCCGTTAATAGAAAAGTACCCATATTCCCGTTAAACTAATCTAAATCCGATAGGTACATGGTAGGAACGTAGAAACAGCGAGCAAAGTGAGGGGGGGGGGGAGGTTGGCGAGTGTCAGCGTGCTTGCCCCCTAGTGTGTGTGTGTGTATATGCATGTATATAATCTATACATATATATAATTGAATGTCTGTCCGTCTGTCTGTTCCTTATACATTCCCACGCCCTTTGAGCTATCGGGACGAAACTTTGCAAATTGACTTCATGACTCTACGAGTAACATAGGGTACCAGGGAAACCCGACAACCACCCCACACAGACAGAAATATTTTCTTTTTTTCATTTTCTCCATTTGAATAACATAGGGACGAGTGCAACTTATTTTTCATTTGAATTTTAAAATTACTTAGAAACATGATATGAACTTGAGACCTGAATGGTTCTACGAAGAAAAGAACAAAGTTTATTTTTCTTGAAGACAGAATCCGAATCCTCATCGAATTAGCATAAAAATGCATTTAGAATCTATAAAATACGTGATTTTATCAGTTTTATTACAATACCCATTATAAGCTACCATGACAACTCCCATTGTCGCCGAAATTGAGGGTTCAATGCATATATATGGGAAAAATTTTAACGTAATATCGTGTCAATTTCTGTGCACGATATTAATTTGTTTACATGGAAACCAAATATTTGTTGTTTTTAATTGAATTATCTTCTAATCTAACATATAAAGGAGAATGTTTGCAAGTTTGTTCACTTTGAATGCTTTTAATACGAGATAGGGAGGGAGAGAAATGGATGGTAACGGAGGGGGGTGGATGGAGGGGGGGGGGGAGAGAGGGGGGGAGGGGGAGAAGGGAAGGAGAGGGTGGAATGGAATTGGAGGGAGTTTATCCGTTATTTTCGTCAGATTTTCTTCCTTCATTCATCTAGATAAGAAAATGCGGAGCGGTTTTCTTCATTTTTCTTTATTCGACGGGTATAACTGTGTACTATCTTATTCTTGCGATGCTCACATGTTATACGGTCGAAGTTTTAGATTCACTAAATCCGTTAAAATTCAACGGGTACTTCAGCTAGTATAGATATATAAATGTGTCTCTTCGACACCCCCGAGGCTGTCCTGGTAAGTGTTCACTGGGTTACCTTCAACGCCTAGTTGCCCTCGTATATATACGCACAAGTTCTTACCACAAATAGGTACTCCAACCCTTTTTCTTTCAACTTTTCCTCGTTTTTCACGGTCCTCTTTCATCCCTTTACGTCACTCTCACCACATTCATCTCTCCCGCCCTCCCTTCCTTTTCATATCCTTCCGTTATCCTTGCCTAATCATTGATCTCTCTTTCTTTTCCCATTCCTCTCTCGCCTCCTTCCGGCTCTCGCCAATTGATTCGACCTCAAGAGAGAGAGAGAGGAAAAGACGACGATTGGGTAACCATTGGCGTGAATGGATGACGGCGGCCTGCTTCTCTTCCCACCGAGTGGCTCCATCATCAAAATCCACACTTTGATGTTAAAGGAATTTGATCTAGAGCTCAAGGGAACGTTAACTCAAACTATAAATCTTTATGATGGTAAGGTCGACATCTACATAATACCCTGCAAATCTGGTGGGTGGCAGGGGGTGCAGCGCACCAAAACCTACCTAATAACGTCCCTCGTGGGAATCACTCTCCTATTATGATCCCGTATGGTGCTTGGGAAAAACGAGCTCTGATATCGCTCGGTCCTACAGTAGATCTCACGTATTTCATCCTCGTGATCGTGCCTGCTCATGTACGTAGGTGCCTCTAATATTCCTGAGACCTCCTCTAAGAGAACTTCCGACCTAAATTTCTCCAGAATCCTTAACCTAGCGCTAATTCTGCGATCCTCTAGCGATATCCAATTCAACTCCTTCAAGAGTGATGTGACGCTTAATTTTTGCTCATATTTTTGCTTTACGAATCTGGCTGCTCTGCGTTGGATTCTTTCTAACTCAAGTATCTGTCCCTTTTTGTACGGATCCCATATGCTGGAAGCGTATTCGACCTGACATCTGACCAATGATAAATAACACGTTTCTCGTACCTGTTCTGTGCTACTTCTAACTATTCTGCCTACGAAGCCCAATTTCTTATTAGCTGCGCCTACGGTCCTTCGAATATGCATATTCCATGATAGATCACGACAAATGGTGACTCCTAAATATTTAACGTACCCTGCAGATTGGATATTCAATCTATCAATTCTGTACTCCGAGTCTAATTCATTGTTCTTACTCTTCCAGAAACTCAACAGGGAACATTTGCTGTGACTAACTTCGATTTTCCAATCTTGACACCATGCTGAAAGGGCGTTTAAATCTTCCTGGAGCGATTTTTCGTCATCCTGACTCGTTATCTCATTATATAAAACGGTGTCATCTGCGAAAAGTCTTATTTTGCAGCGAACTACAGAGCAGATATCGTTTATATATATCAGGAATAGTAGTGGGCCTATGACACTTCCCTGTGGAACAACTGATGCGACTTTTACCGGGTATGAAGATTTCCCATCAATAACTACTATCTGTTTTTGCTGGAGAGGAAGTCTTTTACCCAACTCACGATATTTGGGTTTACGCCGTACTTTCCTAGTTTTCCTATTAATTTATTATGGGGTACTTTGTCAAACGCTTTTTTAAAATCAATGAAAATGGCATCAACCTGAGTGTTTTTCTCTCCTCATTGTAACAAATCGTTTACGAACAGGGCGAGCTGCGTTTCGCATGACCTACCTTTCCGAAACCCGTGTTGGTTTTTGCTTAGCGAAGAACGACCATCTAAATAACGCAGAACAGAGCTAACGATTATATGTTCTAGAATCTTACACGATAATGACGTCAAAGAAATCGGTGTATAATTTTCGGGGTTCTCTTTATCACCGCCTTTGTGGATGGGCGTTATTTATGCTAGTTTCCAGTCTTTCGGAACGGTACCATGTGCAACGGATTTTTCGAATATTACTTTCAAGTAAGGTGCGATTACCGAGGCTAACTGCAATAACTGTAACACGCGCGGGTATGCCCTCCGGCCAGGAAGATTTATTTTGCTTAATCGACTCTAGTTGGTGCGCGATACCTGTTTCAGAGAATATCAAATCTTCCATCGAATTTCCCTCATCATTCAAAGCTGGTTTCTCAAATTCGTTGCTCACCGAAGTAAACGCTTTCTGAGTGTTCATTTAACAAGTTCGCTTTTTCCGCGCTATCGTGTACTACATCACCTGCCTCCGTCGTCAATGACGCTATGGTGGGGCCTCTACCACGAACCACCCTAACGTACGACCAAAATGCTTTCAAATTATTATGCAAAACTTTCTTTTTGTAATCATTAAATTCTTCTCGCATTTTTACTCTAGCTCTTGACCGCGCCTCTCTATATTGATGCCGTATCATTGACCTCTATTCCACTGTGACTTTTGAAGAATTAGTATTTATCCGAGCGTGAAGTTTTCTTTGCCGTCTAACATAAGAGCGCATCTAACTTCCTGGTTGTACCATCTTGGTTCCGCACCATCACGTTTAAGTTTATGTGGAATGAATTTATCCGTACCCTCCCGCATCATATCCCTGAACGTGCATCATGGTTCCTCTGTCAATTGATGCTTCGCAGAAATTAGGGAATTGTGTCTGTAAAAAAGACCTAAATTTCGAGAAATCGCCTTTGGCGTATATATATATATATATACGCGTCTTCTAGCCTTAACCTGTTTCTCCACTTTTAGCTTAAATTCTACGTACACGGCATTATGATCGCTTATTCCTTCCTCTATGGAAAGCTTGTTCATACGCTCAGGGTAGTTAGTTACGAGTAAATCTAATATGTTGTTCGATCTCGTGAGGCATCTTACTAGCTGACACAACGAGTGTTTAACGAAGGTTTCTATCAGTGCTTCGCATGATTCACGCTCTCTACCACTGGGATCAAAGCAATTATGATTCCAGTCTATTGAAGGTAAGTTGAAGTCTCCTCCAATTATAATGGCCCTCTCTTTATTTTTTGATGTTAGCGTTGCTACTTGTTTCTCGAGATTATGAATAATTTCTAAACTTGCATTGGGAGGCCTATAAAATGCGCATATATTTGCTATTGTATAATCGATTCCTCTAACTCCACACCAAACACTTTCTATTTCGACGTCATTAATCGGTACTGGAAAACTTTCGTATGCCTTGCTGACTGCTATAAATACTCCACCTCCCGTCCGGAGGTTTTAGCGAAAGGTTTTTAAGCTATGGAATTGCCTTTATCGACAAAAGCTCGCAAATTTGTTTCTGAAGACCTATTATCTGTTCGCTCTTTCTTGTTACACATCTCGAGAATAGATTACGACTTTACAGATAAATTGAAAGACACGTCCTTCTTCGCTCTCCGCCCTCCTGGCCATGGATTAAATGTAAGATGGAACTTTATAGCCTCAATTTAGTCCGAATAAAGACGTTTATCTATTTCTCTCTTTTTCCCCTGTCATCCTCCTCTTCCCTCGTTCTCATCTCCTGATCCACCACTCCTCATCCCCTTCTCCTCTATTCGAATCTCCAAGAAGAAAATATACGGGTCTTAATTGTTTGCCGTTCCCTTCCGATGGGGCGCCATCATTCCAAAGACCGCCCAACTCCCTTCCCCCTACCCACTAACGAGTCCTTCCAGCCTTCCAACTTTATCCCTTTCTCCCCGCAACACCATGTTTTCCTCTTCTACCATTTATCTATGAGCACTTCAGACACGCCTCTTCAACCTCAAACGTTATCCTGAATGTCACTTCATTCCTTTCCTATATCTCGTAGCATTTCCGATCTCCGGCGGTATGCGGGTGTTTCGTTCCCGCCATTTTTATATTTTGATGCAGCTCATTCCTGCTAGTGCCACAAAGCTTATATTTTCTTTTTGTATATATTTTTTAATTGGCACTATGTTTTGTTTGTTAAAATTACGATATAAAAGATCATGATTGATGGAAGAGCTTACAGTGGATTAAAGGATTTCTTTTTTCTTTCCTTATATTTTCTATTTACCTTAATTTTTTTAAAGTTTGAAATATTACTTGGAAATTCTTATAGATGAGAAGAAGAAACGAAAATTTTATTTTTTCAATATTTTCAGAATTTTGGCATTGGTTTGCGTGAGTGGAAGCAATATTGCTCGTTTCTTGATTTTGAAAAATGTCAAACGTTTCATAGTCCAAGTATTATGCACGTGATTTCTGAAACATTTATTTTTAATTCTTGTGTCAAAATACCATTTCATATAAAATAATATATTGAAGAAATATTTCGGAGGTTTTTACAAAGAACACGATTTTCTATCTTTTACTAAGCATATATTTTCCCTTGGACTGTAAGGGATCAAAATGGAGCCTGTGAAAACTACTAGTTCAACAGTATCTCCTTCTAAACACATAGATGTTGAATTGTGCAATAAAACTCAGATATAGAACCAAAATTTCACCTACGTCGTTATTTTTATAAATTAAACATGAAGATCTGGTTCGAGATAAAATATATACCCAGATATTTATTATATCATTCAAATGTTTATAGAACAATTCGTAACGAAGAAGATGTTCAGATCGTCCAACGTGATTTACATTCCATTTCGGAATGGTGTTAAAAGTGTCAATTAGAATTAAACAGTAATAAATGTTCCTTAATTTTTTGTGGGGTAGACAGCAACAAGTTGTCAATGGCACGGGCATTATAATAATGGCGAAAAAACAGAAATATCTTGGTGTCGTATTAACAAGCGATTTATCTTGGAAAGAGCATGTTCGACGGATAATAGGAGCAGCTCGTAGAAGGCTAGGATTTGTCCGTAGAGTATTAAGGGTATGTGATGTAAAGAACCGTGAGGTTTTTTATTTCATCCTAGTTAGACAGTTAATTGAATATGCGTGTAGCGTATGGGACCCTTATGAGATAGGTCTTATTCAGGAATTAGAAAAAAATCAACGAAAGGGAGCGCGTTTCGTAAAACGTAGATATGGTAGGCAAGTAAATGTCAGGAGCTTAATAAAAGAGTTGGGTTGGGAGTCTCTGGAGGAAAGGCGAAAAAAGTATAGGCATCGGCTATTGCAGGGATTTAGATCAGAAGACTTTAATGACGAATTATTAGGCATAATTAATAGCCAACCTACGTAGGACGCCACGACCACACTGACAGGATTGGAGAAACTGATTGTAGGACAGACAGACAAACGATTTTATTAGGGCGAATAGATACAACGGATACTTCTTCCCTAAGACTGTTAGAGAGCATAATAGGATAATAAGATGATAGCTGGCAGATTATATCCCCCTGCTACATACCAATTGCGGTGGCTTGCAGGGTATTTATTCAGATTCAGAATGATGACGTTAGAAATGTTATTTCGATATATTAACTATAAAACTAATCGTACGTGAAGCATTATAGCGGCGTATTTCTCGAGAACCGTTCGTCGTAAAGATATGCGGTATACGGCGTTTTGTTTCTACTACGAATATCTATGAGGTCCGTGAAAAATATTTTCGTTTTATAAAATATCCCGGATTCGAATCCAGGAGGCAATTAGGTTTTCCCCGTAAGTTTACACGGGATTTTCGATTTTTTGGAGTGCAAGGTTTCTTCCCTTCATGCATAAAAATACGTAAATATTGACCGATTTTCTTTGTTTTTGCTTTATTCGACTGCCAAAACTCTATACTATCTTATTCTTGCGATGCTTACATGTTATGCGGTCCAAACATTCAGATATACGCAATTATTTTTGAAATGTACTCTTTCCGGGCGTTGCCAAGGCGACCATCATTGTTGTCTCCGATCCAATTAGTGCCAATTAAACCTTCAAATAGACGAAAGAAAAGCGTTATTCGCTTAGAACTTTTAAGCATTGAAATGAATGATGCACAGCAACATAAATATTTACGGATAATTATTCTGACTGCGTATGGGAAGCGCTTCTAACGATTTAATCGAAGCATTTGAATCTTCATTTCATCGTTTGAATGCTGGAATCTTACCTTTTTTAAGGAGAACCATCATATTACACATCTGCTATTCTTATTAACGCAAATAGGTTCCTCACGCATGAATTTAAAATTAGATGAGAATAGGGACGTAGGTTATTTTTTTTTAAACATATTGAAAGTTACACGGTTATCTTCTCTTCAGTGATAATCTAAAGAGACGGTTGCATTGAATGTTATATTAAAAATAAATGACATGTATTTCAATAATAAGAAACAAAGAAAATTATAAACATAAAGGTTTCGTGATCAATTACTGTGAAGCATTAATTTCCTCTCTAATGTGACTTTTAATATGCATATTTCTGACTGACATATGGGTAATACCCCCCCCCCCCCCCCCCCCCCCCCCCCCCCCCCCCCGGGACGGATTGATGTGGAAAAGAGACGAAAGGCTTAACACACAAGCTATTAAACAGAGTTAGAAAGATGCGCTGAATTTTTGCCGCTAATCTCACGGGGTTAAGACGGACAGCGCCCAGGAGCGGAGGAGACCCTATAGTTAAAGTAACCTCTAGAGCAGCGGTTCCCAAACCTTTTTGGTCGCGACCCAAACGGTATCGGTATCTTCAGGTTAACTGCCCAACTCGACTTTCAAGAAAAATAAGTGAACAAACATATCAGCTTCGTTTCTTCTACTATTGTTTATCTTATATACGTTCAATTTTTTTAACTCTGCACGTAACGAAGAAAATGAATTATTCATTTTTCAATTTTTTTGGTCAAGGATCTTCCGCGACCCATCAGAAAATCTTCGCGACCCAGGGTTTGGGAACCCCTGCTCTAGAGGAAGGAATTGAATTGAACTATATGATCATAAGACTTGAGAGCGTAATCCGATTATACTAGTTGCTAAAAGGAATATTCCTGAAGAATTAAAGTAAGATTTTATTTCCGCTGCACTTAAGGTACATTTATTACTTTGATTTGTGACTGACATGACCTTCCCTTACTCAATTAATATATACGTTGATACTAAAAAGAATATTCGCGAAGAATTAAATTAAGGTATAATTTCCGCTTTATTTAAGATAAATTTATTACTCTTAACTTTTTTATTAATAATAACAATATTTATTTTCCGATTTATATAATAGTTAATAATAAACAACTTTACTAGTGATCTATGTGGAACAAGAAAAAAATACTTTCAGCGACCGTAGCCGTAGATTCCGGTTAAATGACAAATAACGAAAGGCGACGGGCTACGTTTATTCCGGAGCAACGTAAAAACATTTTTGTTTTACAATGAGAATCTAGAACTTTCCGCAATTTCGGCAAAAGGCACCTAGTTTATTACATATTAAATTAGCTGCTATAATATTTATATATTGTTTGCTAGCAGAAGAGAATTTCAACGGATTTAGTGAAACTAATACTTCGACCATGTAACATGTAAACACCGTAAGAATAAGTTAGTACACAGTTTTAACCGCCAAATAAAGCAAAAATTAATAAAACCGTTCCGCATTTACATAATTAGATGAACGAAGGAAGAAAATCTTGCACTGTGAAAAATCGAAAATTACGTGTATACTTATGGGAAAATAATAATTTTTTATCGCAGAGTAAAATTATACATCTATGCGAAGTTTCGTAACGATATCTTCAAAACGAAAACTGTAAGTAAAATAAACAAGAACAATAATCTACAGAAAATGAATGAACAAAGGAACAAACGAAATTAATTAATTTAACGAAAGACAAGAAAGTAAATAGAGAACGTTAAAAAATCACATAGTGAATATTATCCGCCGACTATTAGCTCGATTCTCTCATCCATGAGTTCTGTTACGAGAAAATTGTTTATATCAACAATACTTTGGAAACAATGATACGATTTATCCAATCACAATCTGTGAAAAATCTACGTCAAATTATTTAAGTTACTTACGTAGTTTTCAAAACAGCTTGATTTTGATAACTCTACGCCACACGAAATTATCATTACAAACTATTTATTATTAATATTTCAATTAAAATCAACAAATATTTTGTTGCCATGTAAACAAAGAAAAATCGCACAAAGAAATTGAAAAACGATATTACGTTTATATTTTTCCCCTATATATGCATTGGACTTTCAACTTCGGCGAAAATGGGAGTTGTCATGGTAGCTTATAATAAATTCGTATTGTCGTAAAATGATAAAATCACGTATTTTTCTGATTCTAAACGCATTTTTACGCTAATTCGACCAGATTCGGATTCTGTCTACTATAAAGATAAACTTTGTTCTTTCCTTCATAGACCCATCCAAGTCTCAAGTTCGTACCATGTTTCTAATTGTAAGTAATTTTAAAATTCAAATGAAAAATAAGCTGCGCTCATCCATATATTATTCAGATGGAGAAAATGAAAAATGAAATATTTGTTGAAATTAGAAAGGACAATCAAATCGGTATAAAAACCTGACTACACCACTTAACTCTTTATTCCGATTAAAATGACACCTTCTTCTTGTTTCTAGGTGCTGAGCTATAAAAAAAAACATACACATACACACACAAACAAACAAACACAAACACATACACACGCATGCATGCATGCATGGACGCACGCACACACATACATACATATACTTTTCTTTATAGATATCTATTTACTATTTATAGATAGAGAGATTACATTCCTCGATTGTTGAATCAAGAGAAGCATACTGTATTCAATATTTCGTGCTATCACATTTCAAAACTGTAATATCATATATGTATATTTAGTCGTCTTTCCATTAAATTAATGCTATGTTACTCTTTGTGTAGAAAAGTACTACATGACTTTAAACATATAAATTAATTTACGAATAATACCCATTTTGAAGCTTGTATTATGATAAATCATATTTTACTTAGGTAACAAGTATATTTTACGAATTCTTTCATTGTGAATGCAGGGAAAGCCTTGCTATCCATAGTCAATCTTTTTCCGATCTTGCTATTTTAAGACGTATTATCTATCCTACTCATCGTCAATGGTCTTTGCGTGCTCCAGTTTGAAAACCTCTGATCGTCAGTCGTTGACACAGTAGACAAAGACACTCTTAGCGAAACTCCGCTGCATGCGATTCTCCACACCAGCAATACCTTAGCGACCGTTACCAACAAGTAATCACAAATGAATCCTCATCTTCTTGGCTGAGAATCAATCAAGGTCTTCCGCAGGGTTCAGTTTTAGGACCTCTCCTTGTCTCCATGTTCATTAATGACTGCTCCCAAAGGCTAATTCACTGCAAACATTATTTGTACGCGGACGACCTCCAAATCTACTTAGACACCAAACCACATAATTTGTCCCATGCATTAGCGAATATAAATAGCGACCTCGATCACCTTCAAGAATGATAACTTTCTCAGCATAAACCCATCGAAATCTCAAGCCATTTTAATCGGTTATCCAAAGCTACTTGCCTCGATAAATCCCGTGGAATTAGCTCCACTTTCTCTGAATGGCAGTCTTACCCTACCGCAAATTCGTAAAAAATCTCGGTGTTCTAATAAATGAAACGCTCACCTGGAATAATCACATTATAAAAGTCTGCAAGACGATAAACTCTTCCTTGCACACTTTAAAGTTTCTCACAAACAAGATTCCCTCTTCAATAAAAAGACAGCTTGTGACATCATTAATTCTTCCTCACTTTGACTATTGCGATATAGTATACCAGGATTTATCAAAGGATCTTGCCATTAAACTACAACGTTCTCATAATGCTTGCGTCAGATTTATCTTTAATCTTAAAAATCTGATCATGTTACAGAATACTTCCGTAGACTCTCATGGCTCAAACTTGAATCCTTTCCCTATTGTATCAAATCCTTAAAAATAAAATCCCTCGTTATCTATCTACTCAGTTCGTTACCATTAATACAGTTCATCAATGCAACACCAGAGGATGTGATAAATTTCTGACCCCACTACATAGAACAGAAACATACAACAAATCCTTTACCGTCACTGCATGCAAACTCAGTAATGGCCTTACACTGAGAATAAAAAACTCCTTATCTCTACACACATTCATACGTCTCTACTACAAATATCTCCTATCCCACTCCACACCCTGAACCACTCTTCCTTTCCAGGTCGTCGAAATCTTAGAATTTTTTAAATTAGTTGTACTTAGGTGATAATCTTCACTGCCATATCAACATGTTATGTCACCTTAATTTAAATTTCTATTTTTATATACAATACTGTTTGTATGTACCCCTCTCCCACAATCTCTCTCTCTCCCTTTCTCTCCCTCTCTCTCTCCTTCCCTCTCTCTCCCTCCCTTTCACTCTCCATCTCTCACTCCCTTTCTTCCACCACTTCTTCTGCTAAATATGTATGTTTTTATCTTTTTTTTTATTTATTTTTTTAATTATCTTGTACATTACTCATAAAATTAAAATATTTTTTTGTAAATCTTATCTTGTTAAACTTGTATGTATTATTGTAATTCAAGTAGTGTTCTTTCAAGTATCTAGGGTTTTCGCAGGTTTTTTCCACCCCCTTCCCTTCGTGGGTGTTTTCCTGCGTGGTCTTTTACTAGGATGGACAAGTCAGGTTTTTCCTAGGTTTTTACCACAATTAGTCTTTTTATTTATTTATTTTTCTGGTTCTTTTCTGTGAAATTATTATTACTATTTTATCCTCATTTGTAATTGTTGACGCAGGGTTAAATGTAAGAAGGGACTATTTAGTCTCAATTTCGCCCTAATAAAGTCGTTTGTCTGTCTGTCTGATCTAGAGCTGACATCTAGGATAGGCAAACATTCATCTTTTATCGGTAACGTTGGATCAGACCCGTGCGTATAATTTGTTTGCGGAGGAACTCAGGAATAGTCCATGGTCCAAGTTCAAGTACTTTTAAAATGGCAAGCTGACGTGTACAAGGCCTTACTCAAAAACATTTTAATACAAGTGATATTATTTTTTTTTTAGGTTTTGACTATAATAATTGGCTCCTTTGAAAATTTCATTTTATATCTTTATTCTTACGCAACCATGACAGCACATGATCTATTTGGAGCTACCAGGAAAGTTACTCAAGAAATTATCCGCAAAGCTACTTAAAAAGTTAGCAGCGAGTTTACATACGAACTTAAAATTATGAAGTTGCCACAGAAAATCCATAAGCATTATGAAATTCATTTTTGAATAATGCAGAGGTGAAATATGGATAGGGAAAAAGCACGTAGAAATTTGGTCAGCATATGGTGCCTTTTATTGAAGGTGCATATATGCAGGTGATTGCGTCTCTTTCAGCACCATCGCTTCTTTGCGGCCGAGTAGGCTGAATGCGCGTGCGTGTGTGTACATGCGAGTGTGGGCGCGTGCCCGTTTGTGCTCACGCCAGCGCTTCTTTTTGTTGGCAGAGCGGCCTATCCTCTCCGTCTTTCTCACCCTATCTTACCGCTTCTCTGCTTTCATATCCTTTCTCTCTCTCTCTCCCTCTCTCGCACCCTATCCTCTTTGCCTACCCTCTTTGTGGTGGCGCTGCGGTCGTTCCTCCATTTCATTCCCTCTTCTAAACCCTCCTACCTCTTCCCTCTCCGTCCTCTCTCTGTCTCTGTCTCTCTCCCTAATAAATCAATCTTTTTCTCGCGGTTTAGCGTCGAAACTAGAGACAAGTCTTCACTCTCTTTTCGGAGAGCGTTCAATCCCTATCCCAAAGAGTTAGACAAATTAATCCGCTGACGTTACACCTAAAAATCGTACGCGATAATAACTCAACCGTCGATCCACTTTCAAAACATACCTACCCAACCCGACAAACCGAAGAAAAAAAAGGACCGTAGCCAGACGATTTCGCGTACCGCAAAACGTTAATTAACGAGGAGAGAACTTCGTGGAAGACATGAGGGGTCGATAGAGAGAAGAGTATCAATAAACGCGAAACGCGACCATTTAAGGACGTTTTGAGGACAATCAAGGACGATAAAAAGGTTGGTGGTAGAAGGAAGAGGATGAGTTAAGACAAGAGAAAAAGGACAGGGTCGAAAGACACGCGAAGGGGCGCTTACGTTGGCATCGGCTAGCGAAGAGATGAAAGGGGTTGGGAAGAGTGGGGAAAGAGAGAGAGAGTTTTAACTCCAGCCCACCTCTCTCCCTTTAGGGAATGGAAAGAAAGGGGAATGAAGGACGTGTGTGAGGGAAAGAACTTTCACCCGAAGAAGAGGAAGAAACTCCAAGGAAGTCTCCTTCTGACACGCCCCCAACGAAGGTTTCGGAAGGAACATCGGAAAAGCTACTTAAATACAATGGTTTATTCATGAAGTTTTCCGGGAAAGAAAATCAGAGGTTTCCTCACTATTGGTGCGAAAGTCATCGGTTTCGGAGTGTTCGTTAATCGAAGGGAGGAAGGCGTGTTACGGGAAACGCCATCCAAAAAGTAGCCGCACCTCGACAACTCGAACGTCTATATCTAGCAATTCGATAAATCGAAAAAGCCATTTTTGTTTTATTATTTCTAGATGTTTTAAGTTCTACAACTCTAACTCTAGATAAAATAAATCATTTGTCGTTATTTCAGATTGTAATTACGGAGAATATTCGCAATATTTGAACAATGTTACCATCGACTGAGGAGGAGAAACGAGTTGAATAAACGGGTCTCAAGTCTCTATCATCTCACGATTCTTACTGCTATACATTCGGGACGAGCATTGAGAGACACGTCCGCCATTAATTTATTTATATATATATATATATATATATAGAACCATAAAAGAGGAATCCGTATGCTCCCAAAGGTCATTTAGCAAAAGGTTGGTTCAGATGCCATTCGGCTGAGAGCACCTCATTTCCTTTAATTCTTGGAGGTCCTTTCTTGATTACTGTGGTCAGGAGAGATTGTTTTCGGGCACGGAATTTCCCTCCATTTCTCAATTACGGATTGACAGGCCTTCCGCGCCATGCTTTAAAACATGTATGTGTATAAATAAATCGCACGGCCAAGATACGAAATGTTTCTCTGCCTCCTCTCTTGTCAATCACCATTATTCCCACGAAGTAACGGGCCCCATCAAATAATATGACGAAAGTATAAATAATCAGGCGGAACCATGCGGAAGTGTCAAGGAATCGTTGTCTCGGTTGAAAAATTGTTTCTTCAATAGCGATAAAAATTTCCCAACATTTTTATGGCTCTTGGTGAGACAAAGTTTTCCAAATTGATTTCAGTCTCAAGATGAGCGCGATATTTCTTTGATGAATAGTTTCGGCTGGTAAAGACCAGAGTATATTCATATTCCCTCAATGAAGAACCAGAAACAAATTACTTTTGCTCTGTGTGTTTTTGCGTGCGTGTGTCTTTGGTGGATAATTTCTACTTTCTCCATACGTAGTATAGGGAAAGTATTGTGGTCACGAAAAAAATCGACTTAGAGATTTCATCGGAAATACACGTTTTGAGGTCCCTAGAACACGTTTAGACTATTTTCGGAATGATGTGTGTGCGTGCGTGTGTATGTGATTGTGGGCGCTCTAACTCAAAAAGTACTTGCCATATCGTTACCAAACTTCATATATAACACTTTAGCATGAGCACAAATAACGAATTAGTTTTTGGACTATAACGGTTAACCGGAAGTCGAGGTTGATTCGAAACCCGATTCGGGTTTTGAGATATTTCTCCGTTAAAACATCATTATTGTATATACAATTCTATACAAATGTTATATAGACTGTAATTTCCTACAACTTTCACTTGAAACAATTTTCCACAGCAGTTATTGTTTAGGAATTATTTATAAATAATCGGTTTTTTCTGTTTCCGTCAAATATCTCCTTAAAAACGTCGTTATTGGTAATCTTCGTGAGGACCAAAGTTGTAGAGAATAGTATTTCTTCCAAGTTTTGTTTGAAACAAAATTTCGTAGAACCATCCATTTCGGAGATACTCTACTTTTTCGTAATTTCCAGTATACAGCGCCAACACCATGTAGCGGTGAATTCTGCCAACATTTAAAAAATAAAATTTACCATACGAAATAATAATTTTGCCTTATAATGCTATTCGTAATAATTTAAAGATCTATACCCCATATATGGAGAAAGTCATGTGTTGGCCACATCAGATTTTTTTTAATTTTACAATAAAAAACGTTGGTTTTATGTTCATTAGAGTGAATGATGGGTTAAAGTCTAACAGGGAGCCGATTAGCCACACCCAAGGCAAAAAAGAAACGAAGATTTCTTTCAACTGGCTCATTTTCCTTCCCTTCCTCTCTCTCATTTTCAGCCATTTCCCCTCTCCCCTCTCTTCCTGTGCCCGTGTAAAAAGAGCCGTCAGTTTTTTTTTGTTTTACGTATAAAATATATAAATAAGATATTTGGACGAACATATGAGTTACATTCCGATTCTTCTAAATTTGGAAATGATACATTGGTGTTATATCGTACATTCTCCATCAGAAACTTCTCATCGTAACTCAACCAGAAGCGTATATTTTTTCATTCCAAAATGGAAACTGTTTTGGTGGTTCTACCTATGGTACGTATGAGTTTAATAGAAACTGCTTTCTAAAATTCTAGCTGTTTCAAAATAAACTAACTAACCAATCGGTGAGCTTTCGCGAAACTCGTCGTCTCTGATTATCATTTCTTTTAACAGTGCATTTTTCATACTATTACTCTTTATAAGTACTCGTTATAAATCGATCTTGGCCAAAGAAAACTGAACAATTATATAAATCACATAATTTATAAAAATGGAATGATATGAAGAATCTCAGTTGCCTAATGCTGATCGCTTTTCAAGAAATTAGAAAGAAGCCTTTTTTAATAATAAATACTAATTATAATAATTAATTATATCATTTTCAGTGATTTTTTATAACATTTGTTAATAACGCTTAACGTCTCAGGGACTGTTTCAAAGCAAATAGACATTAATAAGCGGGAACGTAGTATTAAATATATTTTAAGATAAAAATGTTCGTAAAAGATATAATTCACAATTCCCTATCGAATAAAAATAATAATCAATCGGTTTTAATTTCGAGATATCAAAACTGATGCGCATCAGGTTTCAAATAAATCACGTCTCCAGGGAGATCCGACTTCTCGTGAATCGCGGAACATCCATCCCAGATTTCCCTCACTTTATTGCAATACGGCAATAACTCCAGAATCGTACATCTTCCCTCGCACTATGAAGAATGTCATTTTTTCCCTCTCCAATCCTCTTCATCTGAAATTTCTCGCTGCCTCAGACAGCCCAAGCTCCCCTTAGTTTTATGAAGGCAAACGAATCCACGTCCCTTTTCACTCTATTCCGAACATCGAATTCCGCCCTTCCACTATTTCCACGACCTTAACATTGCTCGAGATCGAGTTGCCTTAGCATTACTCGGAAAGGGTTTGAAATCGTATTCATTTTTTTACCCGTATAAATAAATAACATGCAAAACGAGAAAAGGAAGTGTGATGTAATAAAATTCTTTCGAGATTCATTGCATTTCTTTTAGAACGCTCTTTAGATTTTAAAGGACAACGATAATGTGATAAATTGTGGTATGCAAGTACACGTAGTCCGCGACAAAGGCCCCCATAGTTCCACGATAACAAAGACGAAAGTTTTACAAAAGATCCTTTTAATTTGTACGTTTTTGTAAACTTATTTTATTGATATCTTTTAGGTTGTTTGGTATTAAGAAATGTTGCGTATATTCATTTAAGTATTATATTTTTGGGAATTTTCTCCTTTGAAATTTTAAATTCAAAGCTATATTCAATGTATTTATGCATAAAAAGTAGAAAATCTATGTTATAAACTTCTTTCTAATATATTGCACATATGATTAATACTTCTGATTTAAACTCCAATCCGTCCAAAAACAAAACATTAGTCGACGAGGCAAAAAAAAGTTGACTGTGCATATGTAATGCTGTGAAGTCATTTTTTACCGCGAAAAAAAGTGAAAACTTATTTTTACCATCTTTATTTTTCCGCTGAAAAAACGCCCATAGAGACAATTTTGTCCGAGTAGAGATATGCGCCTTGCCTTGTGACGCAGAAAGGCTCCCACTTGAGCACATAACATATGGCTTGCTATTCGCGACAGACGCAACTAACCTCTCATGATTCGCCAGGCGTCAACACAGTTTAGCATGTGCATATCAAAGGGATGTTTACGCTGTAGCATTGCTGTCATCGGCTTCTCTCTTCGTTCTTGGAGCACAGAAATTTTTCACAGAATAAACAACTCATAAAATGTCCTATATAGGATAAAAAGAACGTGTATACTAATTTTTATGGCATTTTATGCCTTAAAAACGTTACCGATTTGGACGACACACCCATTACGAACACCAGTACATTGATCCGCTTTGTCATATATCCCGCAAATCAAATGTCGCGCGTAATTTATACTCATACATAATCCCAAATTTCGGAATGTAAATCTTTTATAGAAACAGATTACCTTCAATGTACTTCACGATTCTCACTGAAACCTAAAAAGCTAATTCTCAAGGTTCTAATCAAAAACACAATCTACAGATGTCTATAAAGAAAAGTGTGTATGTATATAGTAGGTTTTCTTATAGCTCAGCAACTGCAGCACGTAGAAACAAGAGGAAGGTATCATTTTAACCGAAATAAAGAGTTAAGTGGTGTAATCAGGTTTTTATACCGATTTGATTAAACTTTATAATTTTGAAAAATATTTTCTTTTTTCATTTTCTCTATTTGAATAACATGGAGATGAGTGCAGCTTATTTTTCATTTGGATTTTAAATTACTTAGAAACATGACACGAACTTGAAACTTGGACGGTTCTATGAAGGAAAAAACAGTTTATTTTTTTATTGGTGACAGAATCCGAATCCTGATAGAATTAACGTAAAAATGCGTTTAGAATCAGAAAAATACGCATTATGACACTACCAATTATACGCTACCATGACAACTCCTCTTGTCGCCGAAGTTGAGAGTCCAATGCATTTATATGGGGAAAATTTTAAAGTAATACCGTTTTTAGGCGCGTTTCGCTTCCAGCGTGAGCGCCTATTATCGGCGGTCTGTCCGTCCGTCCGCATGTTCGTTCTCGGCTTCTACGGAACGGATTTTCATGAAATTTGATATTAAGAGCTTACGATCAAAGACAATAAGAAAAATGCGAAGATGACTCAAGTAAGCCAATCAGGGGTACCACTTCACTGGTGACAAAAAATTAATTTTCCGTCATATCTCGTAAAGTATTGGTCATATCAAAATATTTTTCAAATAAAACTTGTAGAACTAGTAAATTAGAGTATTTATTTTTCCATACATTTTTATCGTAGTAGTAGCCGTTATCAAGAAAACAAGAAAGTCTTAAATCGAGTTGAACAGAAATTTTCTTTCATGGTTACTTCATTGTTGCTAACATAAACAATCTCACAAACAAACGTTTAATTTCCTTACGTGTGCATGTAACATTATTAAATAGGAAGAAAATGGATTATTTATGATGAATAAAAGAACTATAAAACGCTATTTCCCTTACGTATAGGTATATAATTTCTTTCTAATACTCCACTGCACGAAAAGCGCCCATTTGTGATACGTTGTACACTTTCCTAACTTGTTTAATTTCTGCGTCCGATTTTGCTTTATTTACAAATATTTGTTGATTTTAATTAAAATATTACTAATAAACGTGTTTAGTGATATTTTTGTATGACGTCGAGTTCTCTTAAGCAAACTGTTTTCAAAAATACGTAAGTAACTTAAATAATTAGATGTAGATTTTTCATAAATTGTGATTGGATAAATCGTTTCATTGTTTCCAAAGTATTGTTGATATAAACAATTTTCTCGTAACAGGACTCATGGATGAGAGAATCGAGCTAATAGTCACTCTGTGATTCTGAAACATTCTCTATTTACTTTTTTCCTTTCGTTAAATTAATTAATTGGCACCGCTGTCCCCTGAGGCGGCTGCCTCTCTTGCTTACCGTCTGAAGCCGGCCCTGCGTATGGGAAGCGTTTATAACGACTTAATCATGGCAATTCATCGTTTGTATGCTGGAATATTACCTTTTTGTAAGTAAAACCTTTATATTATACATCTGTAATGCTTACTAACGCAAATAGGCTCAAGCATAAATTTTAGACGTATGTTATTTTATTAAATCATATTGAGATTTACAGGGTTATCTAAATAAATTGTTTGTTATATAAAAAAGAAGCGACATATTACAATAAAAAGAAACAAATAATACATAAATGTTCGCGATCAATTACGGTGTAGCATTAGGTAATTTCCTCTCTAAGATGACTTTTAAAATGCAGATTTCTGACTGACTTCGCAAAAATTTTATTCTCCCTGTCGCCGGGTGAATGTGAAAAAGAGACGGAAGACTTAACACAAACAGAGCTAGATAGATACGCCGAGTTTTTGCCGCCATTCACTCCTGCTTATGTTTTTGACAATTATATGCCAGGGTCAGAGTGCATCATAGAATTATCGTAAATTGATAAAGATTTTAATTTTTTAAATAATGTCAATAGTTATAATGTTGTTTCGCCTTTTTAGAGCATTTACAAACAAAATTTTATTATATTTAAAAGTGCTCACGAGTTACGGAAACTTGCATTTCAGCTCTCTATATAGAGCTGCCCTATATTTATTTTTTACTCTGTTCCGCTGATAATTCTTGATACCGCAGGCACTGATGAACCTCTTTAATATCGTCACACTCTACTGATGCTTTTAAACACAGGAGTTACCCCTGACATCAGGGGCGGATCCACGGGGAGGGGGGGGGGGGCGATCGCCCCCTCCTTAGATAACCCCATTGCACTCCACTGGGTGCTTTCTTAAATTCATTCCGCGCAAAAATCCTCAATTATACGCCGCAGATTAGGTCTGTATAGCAAGGGAAAGAAGGATTCTGATAGGGGTAAGGGGTTTTCAAAATATAGAGCAGTTGGCAGGGGCGAATTCGCTAGCTGGAGGAGCGATCGTCCTCCTCCCCCCCCGAGAAGTTTCTGGATCCGCCCCTGCCTCACATAGGTATCACATCGTTATCTTCTCTTCGTAACTAATCTAAATAAACGGTTATATTGATTGTTATATATGTATAAAAAAAGAAAAGAAAATGCGAATAACTCGATAAAGAATCGAGATAGAAACTCAAAATTTAGCAAGAATGCTCGACAAATATATTGTAAGGTGGCGACGGAAAAAATCTCGGAAAAAATCCTGGATACGACTCCAAGGTAGACATTTCTATTTCCCATATGGTAGGAGGAAGGGAGGGCGGGAGAGGGAGGGAGGTTGAGGGAGAGAGGGATAGAAAGAGGGTGAGAAAGCGAGGAGGAGAGAAGCAATTATTTTTTTAAGTTTAACTAAAGAGAAGTAGCCGTGCGCAGCGTGGCACGGGGTTGGGCGCCAAGGGCGGAGCCCCTAGTGAATACATAATTAGGTAGACAAAATGTCACCCTCCTCATTATTACGGGAATTATTAAGATCTAGCACAAATATATATTAAACGTTTAATCAGCGAGAAGAATGAATAATGGCTGTGGGTATTAATTTTTCCACGGGTAGTTAAAAACAGTGTCACGCGGTTTTAGAGATGGAAGAGACGAAGAAAAATAGTTTTCTTCTATCCAAACAGAATTACTCGCGTCGACTTGACATGAACGGAGCGAGTATAAAGAGAAAGGGTACAACGGAGATAGAAGAGGAAGGGAAAATATTAAAAACTGGTAAATAAAACAGGAGTTTATACAGAGACGTCAAAATGGCGGAGGGAGAGAAGGAAGGAGCGAATATGGAGTGGAATAATGGGAGAATATGTTAGAATCGGATGGGAGGATGGGAATAGCAGATGCGAGTGAAGGAAAGGGCGGATTTTTGGATAGAACTTCTCCATGGGATACAGCTCTCTGAAGAGCAATTGGGTTTCGTGCATTTCAACAGTTCCGTGTCTTTTCGAAACAAAAGTCTGAGCGAGCCAGAAACAGGCGAAACTGAATGTGACGACATGTTATTAATCTCTCGGATGGTATGTCCTTTATATGTCTCTGGGCGCAGTTGAACCCCCGCAGAATGAAATTAGAGGGAAGACTAAAAAAATACACGATTCAGAATAAATTCACTGCATAGAACATCTTGCATCCAGTATGAAGCCCATAAATTAATTGTTTATCTCACTTAACGACTGGAAAACAATTTATAATCCACAAAATCCCATTCTCAACCGTTTTACGGCTAATAATAGTAAGCTTGATCATCGATTTGATAGGGACAGTAACCATAAAAGGCATCTTCTTACGGTTTCCGGAAATTAAGAGTCGTAGACGCTCGATAACGTGTGTTTCCTCCGCCTTATAACCTCCCAACCTACCTCACAAAGTCCCCAGACCCTCTCTATAGAGAAAGAGAGAGAAAGAGAGGACGACCATTGTTCTTCGGAGTTGGTTATTCTTTCCTCTCCCCGTCCTCCTCCCACTCTCGTTTGTGAACCGGAGCGAAACGAAATGGGATTTTCGAACGGAAGGGGTTTTGAGGTCAGGAATCCTTTATTCGGTTCTCTTGCTTTCGTCCCCTCTCCTTCCGCACTTCTCTCCAACCCCGTACATCTCCCTCTTTCTCACGCTATCCTCAGTTGAATCAGCGACGCGACCACAGTGTATGGGAGTCAGCCCCTCTTCCCTCCCTCCCCCCTCTCTCTCTCTCTTCCCACCCACACCTCTTTCCGCGCCTCAATATCTCCATTCTCTCCCTTTATATATCCCTCTCTCTCTCTCTTTTTCTTTTTTTCTAACAACCACTCGCTGAGCGGTCAACGAACACGCCGCGCACCGAACAATGATTAACACCCAACACGTCGCTCCCTCACTCCCATAAAACTTTTGGTCTTTTCCATCTCATTTTCTCCCCCGTTCCCTCCCATTCTTCCTCTCTCTCCACCCCGATCTCTTTCCTTTTTCGACCCTCTTCTTCGCACCTTTCCGCCCATTTTCTGCGAAGCGTCGGATCGCGCCCCTCTTCATTCCCTTTTCCATCCCCTTCGCGTCCTCCTTTCCACATTCCTTTCACTCCCTTTCCGGCTACTTCCACCCCATTTCCACCAACTCTAACCATTTCTCACGCATCTCTCCCGCCCCATTTTCAACCTTTTTCTTCCCTTTTCCACGGTCGCTTTCCTGCACAGTCACATCAATTCCCATCCTCTTCTAAACCTCCTCCGTCCCTAAGAACACTATACAAACCTTTCTACTACTACTTTTCAACCCTTTTTTCGCCTCCGCACAACCTTTCCTCCCTCTATCCCACTCCTTCGCAGCTTGCACTATCCACGGTTCTGCCCGAGACTTATATTTTATTCTTTCATTCCTTATTAGGCTGTTGAAGGGAGCGAAAGAAGGGACCGTCCTTGGAAAGACGTATAGGGGTTGGAATGTTCGAGGGATTTAGGGAGTTTAAAAAAAATGGAGCAGTTATGAGAAGGCGAAAGGAATGAATTTATATAAGGAGAGTGAACAAATAAAATAGATGGAGTAGGAACATTTTTAATACTGTGCCGTACGCGTCTTTTTTCCTTTATGCACCCGTTTTCTCACAATATTTCGAGGGCCCCTTTCACTCCCAGCAGATCTCTCTCCACTTTCTCCTTTCACCGTCGTCCTCCACCTCTCTTCCTCCTTCCCTCCCACCCACCCTCTCACTTTCTTTTCTCGCCCGCCCTCCCGCATCGCTGTCAAAAACCCTCATCTCTACTTTTGAATCCCGCTTCTCTCTATCTCTATCGCCCGTGGATTCAGGCACGCACGCACGCGCGGGCGCGCACACACACGCACGCACGCTAACAGCCGACTTGGACACCGTCCTAACGCCCTCATCCGAAGGACTCCTGATCTGTCGATCAAATTTCATTCACGCAGCGGTGAGCATGGTCCCCTTTCATAACTCTCTTTCACACGCCATTGAATTATTATTTGCATCCCGATATTCAAAATCCGAAATTACGGCCGCGATTTATTCAAAACCGGGTGATAATTTCGAGAAAGAAACGATAGTTGGTTTCCGTGCCGAATAAAAAATATTTGCAAACGTTTTGAATGGCATTTTTATAAAAAGAGAGGATTTATTAAAGAAAGTATTTCAAAGGTTTATGGAAATATAACCTGAGGGAACGGTGATTACCCTATAACCCATTCGCATCTATTTTGTTTTGTAGGGTCATCCCTTATGGAAGGCGCAATGCGGTCCTGTTGTGGTTTCGCCTCCTATTTGTTCCGCCAGCATTGGTAATTTATTCTAATTTTATGCCGCCTTTTATAACGTCTCGTTTCTTTCTACTCTTCGATCTCTGTATCTGCAATAAATATAAGCAGTTATCTGAAACGTGCATTACGTCGCACTACGACAATTACTTTTTATCTTATCGTGCATGCCCTCAGGATGCCGGTAATTAATCCCACGGGTGGTGTAGAGGCCTTTAGGATATCCAGACCGGTAATTGTCTCCGGTGAGCAGATGAAGAAAAAAGTTAACTACGAATCTCCGTTCGGGCAAAGTAATGCTCGCCTATAAAAAAGAGATATCTAAAACGAGAATAGAAGAGTGGGAAAAGTAAAATGACACACCTCTCATATTAATCCTCAGCAGAAATCCGGCTTATCGAATTTACATGCTCAAGCGATGATGAGTTAATCTAGGCGATGGTATCACAGGTGTGGAAAAAAGTGTTACGCCGTAGCCATTATTAAAATGAATAGGGTGTCAGGAAAATAAGGTTTTTGTAGTATCCTTCAAGATTTCCTGTGGTCATTAGTTAATTTTTTTAACTCAGTCCGGTAAGCGGCGCAACCAGTAAATTTGTTTGGGTAGCTTGGTAATTCCAGAAATTAAACTATTTATATTCATCAAAATTAGGTAATAAATCCAAGCATTTAAATAAAAACATATTACATATCTAAGCATATTTTTTTACAAAATTTATAAAATATTAACTAAAAGTAAAGTTTGCGTAGTTTTTCTGCGGTTTGTTTAAAATTTCCTAATGGAACTAAGTAGCATTCAATCTGAATGCGCCACTAGTCAATTCGAGAATACAGATTTTATTCTACAACCGCACGTACATTACGTGACAAGGTAGTACCTATCACTACAAACAGAATAATGCAGTGATATTCTTCGTTTTAATAAACTCATCCTGTTTAATTCAAAGCTTTAATATTTGTACGGGCGTAAATACGAAACCCATGGACAACATGGTATTTTTGCGAGAGACACCAAAAATAAATTGCTGTGTCCAACACATGACTTTATCCATACGTAAATTGTCAACTAAAATCAAATAAATACAGCGATAGGAACAGTTAAACTTACACGTTTCAGCGCTAGCGATTCAATTGCACTACCACGCGCGCGAGCTGCCAACTAACCGTCAATTTCGAATAAAATTGAATATCTCTTGAAATACTCCGCATATGAAATTCTATTTCAAACAAGAGTTGTAGAAAAGAGTAATAACTACTATATATATATATATATTTTTTTTTTTAAGCGAAATATTTAAGAAAAATTAAAATTTGACAGGAGTAAACCGCTACTTCCGGCTGACCGATTGTTATCATAAGCTTTTCAAATCTTAAGAATATATATAAAATCACAAATATACAATTTCATGTAGATCTGATGAATAGTTTTTGATTTAGAGCGCACACAAAATTTCTGTCACACACACAGAGACATCATCGAGAAAACGGTCAAAACGTTTTCAGGGGACCTCAAAACGCGTATTTCCGTTGAAATCTCGAATTCGCTTTTTTCATGAAAGCAATACTTTCACTATACTGCGTGTATGGAGAAAGTAAAAAGACGTATCAATTAATGGAAATCGAATTCGGGAGAAGGCTACTGGAAATGGCTATTGATCTCTGCTAATGGAATCGCTATAGATCTCCAGAATCGGAAATTGCAACAAAAAAGACACCAAATAAACGTGATGATACCGGGAAGAGGAAAAAAAGGAACGACGGACAGCGGAGCTAGATGGTGGAAAAAACTTTTGAGCAGAATGACAACGGAAATTATGAAAAACTGAGAGCGGTCGTTCTTAATTTATTTTTAAAATATAGGCTTAAATATTTAGCCAAAAATGAAGAACGACGACAGCGACGATGTTCTCTAGAGAAAAAAACGCAATCAGTCAACGCCCAAATTAATCCAAATGATAAATATGCGTACTTGGCGGGCTAAATATGATAGCCAACTCGGATAGGGATGAGGAAGAATTGATAAGGTCGTGCGACATAGAGCAGCAGACCGTACTATATTCTTAAATTTTCCGACCGCTTTAACGTTCGTGGTTGAGGTACCGTCGCCGCCCCTAATTCCTTTTATAAAATGGAATCTACCGTGCTGTGAATGATGGACACTCATCCCTCTTGCCTCCTGTTTCGTACGAAATACCTCAGGGTAATATCTTGGGTTCTTTTATTATCGCCATGAGGAAGTTCTTTTTTTCTTGTGTATGGCCAAAAGTCGTTAAATATAAAACATAAATAACTTATTACGTCACTCGAAATATTTGAGGAAACAATATCGAAGCAACCGAGTGTTAATAAAGCCTCCATAACATTAAAATAACTATTAATAGCCGAAGAAACATATTAACAAATAGGATTTTGGGATTTTTATGTAATGTAGCCAGAACTGTGTAATTAATTATAGTTATATAAACGAAATACGAAAAAATGGATTATAATACACAATAAAATAATTGAAAAATAATATTAGTGCAATGTTTAATATAAAGGTTTCCGAAAAGAGTACATCGCTAAACTAGAGCTTCTGACTCAAAAGAAGGCTTTCTTCCAATAAATATATAAAAAACTAAAGAAGGTGCCACTTTGTGAGGCTATATTATGCAAATGAAATCAAACTAATTACCTGGAAATTGGCTTGAGTTTGATTTCATTTGTTTCTTAAATATGTTTAAGTTCTCTTCTGTCATTCACCTATGATGACAATTTAGCCGTCTAAGCACATATTTAGGCTTTCGGCATATGATATATAGAGAACAAGAGACTGTGTGCCTGCCTAGATGAAGATTCTTTGTCTTTTTGCTAACCCATCCCTTTAAACATTTTTCACAAAGCGCGTAACCCCTGATACAATTAAAAGTGGTAACGAAATTAACAAAATCTCTATTAAAATACATAATTCCTATTTATTTACGTTTGTTGGCAGGATAGCACGTGCGTCTTAATTACGAGCCGTGGGGGATAAAGGGTTAAATATATTTGAGGGGTAAAGGCTAATTTAATTTTTAGTGAAACCTTTAAATATCTACCATAATAACTTCAAATGATATCAATATTTCAATCTTTCCGCGTGTGTCATGTTTGAATTTATAACTTTCTCATTACATCCCTTGTCGAATGCGAACTAACTACATTTGTAAACTATCATATTGGAATTCTAAGAGGTGATGTTTATTCGCAGTATGTCCTTTGTCATGATTTCGTGTGATTCCTATTTTGTCTCTTGGTATTAAAAATTTAACTCAGTAAATAAATGAAAACATTTTTAAAAATTTTTTATTATCTTTAGAATAATTTGAACTCCATAACGAAAACTATGAAAGAACGACGGATATACGAAAGTAGTGCTTACAAAAGGAAATGAGCTAAGAAACAACAAATTATTCGTAATCCAAGTAAAAACGTTATACATTTTTTTAATAATAATAAAGAGAATGAGTTTATATCTAACATAATCAAAAATGTGAATTTAGAAACTGACGATAATGACATTGAAAACACCCGGTAACTTAACTCAGCTGAATTTGAATATTGGCAACAATTCTAGGCATATTAGTACTGATAGTTAAAATATGCAACTAAATTACGTGGAAGAGTTTAGAAATTTAACAAATTTTCATAACGATTACCACATTTCCAATTAAATTTTTAAATTCAGTAATAAGCACTTAAATATAAAAAATTGAAAAATGAAGTACATTCTTATCACTTATCTTAAGTATCTCCAAGGGCATTTAAAAGCAGATGCGCATTTCAGCTACAGTGTAAACTAAACTGTGACTATTTACTAAAAGTGTTTTCTAAAGGTGAATCATCCCTGAAGGCGGCTGCATTGTATCCAAAAATGCGCATCTGATTTTTCTTAAGCTTAGTATTTAAGTTACTTGAGTAAATCCATAATTTTTCAACTTTTGGTATTTAAATGGTTATTCTTGATTTTATTTTCAGACATTATACGAGCTCGGTAATTCTTTGATGAAATGAAGCTAAACTCAAAATTGCCTTATGTGGACCATATTAACCAGAAGGACCTTTTAAAAATAGATGAAAAGAATCAAAAGCAGTGAGCCCCAAGTACGCAGGGGTACCGTGAAAAACTTTGTTCAATAAATAATTCAGCGATTTGGAAAAGTTGATAGGCCATTAAAACAATAATATTTCCTCCAATAAATTGATGTTCATTTAGTACAAACAAGTCCAAATTTTGTTATACCCGTATGTAAAAATATACACAGGTGTTTCAAAATGGGGGTGCCGCGAAATTGTTTGATCTCTGAATGGGCGAAGCTTTCAAAAACGCTGAGAACCACTGCTTCAGACGTACCCATGTTTTCGGCAAATCAGATCGCTCAAAAAGCATCACTACGTAAATTTTAATTTTTACTTATACTATTATTTGAATTTTTTATTTTATTATTACCATCTTTTTTGGATATTAACTTCTTTCAATCTAGTCTTTATAAATATTCTATGGTGCACTGTACAACATAAATTAGGGCTTAAGAGGAACTCTTTCTACCATAAATTACGTAGTACTCTAAATAGCAAATAAAAATCTATCGCGATCACTTTAATTGGACCGAAGACAAGCAAATCCGTTGTTCGGCCTTTCCTCATAAATCCTCCTTTTCAATCAGTCACCAATTTCCCTCACTTGAAATGAACTGAAGAATGATATTCTGTGCCCACGATTCCATCGAACGCCCGCCATCGCTCGTCTTTTTTATTAAATTCTAGAATTTCCCACCTAGAGCATATTTCTTCCACTGATTATTCCGTAAAAATTACTTATATTTTTCTTTTAGGGCATCTTATCCCTGTGGAAATCTTATCGGATGATAATATTTCAGCGTTTAATATCCTTCGCATCACCTTATTACATCTCTTTAGCCGCCATTCATTCACCACCTTAACGTTCTTCTAGTAAAACGGAGTTACCTATTTCCCAAAAATCTCTTCGTTAAGAATGTCAGTGTTATCGCTGAATTCCTCTCTTCCCACACTCTCTCGTTCCGCTTAATTACTTGAGCTCTTTGTCACATTATCACCATATCATTTGGGCTTACACCGACTTCTCGGCTTTAACATTCCTTTCCTTAATTGAGTTTCCAACTTCGTATTCATTTTCTTCAACGACTTGCTCATTCGCAACTATCTAAATAATAAAAGATTTTCTCTCTTCTGTTCTCATGTAAGTGCGATAAATACTCTACCATTTGGTTTTGTTGAATCACCCTACTGATGTGATTAAGGCGATGTTTTTTATGTAAGCCGCAAATCGCCATTCTCCAAATATATCTTCCTAACTACAAAAAATTAAAAAATACTCCTATTGGTTAAATGTAAACTTCAACTTCAAAGAGAGTGAAGAGTTTGTTTGCACTTATAATAGAAAATGTTATTTTGGAATTATGAAATGTTACATTATCCTAATGTCATGTTGTATTTTTTATTTGTTTGCAATAAAGGACAAACTCTCTGTTGTTTTCAATAAAAAAAGAGAAATTTTACTGCCTCTAATTATTTTTTCTTTTTAACAGCTTCTGAAATAAGCGGCCACTCTATGTTCGGTCATAAAGTTTTCAAGTGTTCTAGTTATCACGTTTAATAGAAAAAGGAAGAAATATTGTGCAAGAAATAATAATTGCAAAAATATGTTCCCAAAACAAATTAAGGGACAGTATTTTGAAAGCATGGAACCCATTTTAGTGTGTTTTCCAAGTTCTATACCATAAAGTTCCATGGCAAAGTTCATTTGAAAACCCATGGACTACGGTTATGCAAATAGTTATTGCTACAGATAAAGAACGCTGCTCATAAATATTGCAATTAGATTTAAAAGCAACACTGTCTTAGTATCTCCCAAAGGATAATGTAAAATTAATGCAACAGTTTTTTTACTCCGGAGATGCTCTCCACCTCGCTTCCTCTTCTTCCTTTCTTTCCCTTTCCAAATCTCCTCTCGCCATTTCACTCCAACTCCGGAAACGTTTATTTGATATTTTGAGAGTTCCTATCTCCCTGAACGGCCATTTAATCCTTCTTATGCTAAATATATTGCGCAGTTCATTTCAAAGTTGCCTTTAACATCTCATACGACCTGTGGGAACTTGGGAAACAGTAAAAAAAAAGACGATATTAAAAATACATTGTCCCTAAAAAATGTACATACAGTTTATTCACGTATATATTTGCTCATAAAGCTTTATTACAGCACTCACAATCAGTTTAAGGGTGCAAATGTTCGAAATGTTCGCCATAAACATAAATGCATTGATTGCAGCTACGTACTACAGAGTGAAACGCTTGTGCGCATGTTGCAAGTTAAGTAGCGGTACATGCTAATTCGACCTTAAATCCACTTATGTTGCTTAAATGTTAAAGGAGAATTCACTATCTTAATCTGTACAGGACAGCCATAAATTAATGCGTGCGATCGTGTGGTATCAAGATATCTTCCTTTAGCAGTACTTTTTCAAATAAATATAAATCTTATATCAACATTTTTAGATTTTCATCAACGTCCATAATGTATATACATATTTAGGTACACCAGATTTTAGCCACTATTTATGTATGCGGTGATTCTTTTTAATCGTACCATATAGGATTTTGCATTGACGTAACCTAAAGTTAATTAATTACTTACCCACTTTATGATTTACAGATCCTAAGGTAAAATAAATAACTAAAATTTTCTTGTTAACCTGATTTACTGATTCACCTTAACAGTTTTGTACACTTATTGAAAATTACTGCATATGAAAATGTTAAATTAATTTTAGTCCATGTGTGATATCAATATGGTAACTATGACGATACCTACGTATCTAATTGAACCGTATGGTACAATATACTAGCAAAAAAGAAAAATTCAAGCACATTCACATTTGGCATTATAATTACATTAACTCTGTTTTAAATTCACGATTAAGTGCTTCCTCTGTGTTCTATTTATCGAAAGAAAGTATTCTGAGAATAGATGACGTAAATTTTTAAAATGTTTATGAGTTGAAAATAATGCGATCAAATAAAAATTTTTAGTGTTTTCTTTTCTTATTTTCTCTTTATTTTTCGTCCTAATATTTTAGGAAAATTCTTTCATTCTATGCATAGATCTAGTGAAAATAAATAGTACTTGAGCAATAGAATTTTATTTCGAGCTCGTATTTTTTCTAGACAGATTTACAGAAAATGAGGCACCACCTAAGGTAAGGTAATTCTACTTGTTTACATAACTGTTTCCTTCTTTTTACACATCTTCATTTTTTATGGGACATACAAGAGTTACAGAAGACATTCAAAGGCACAACGATACGGTTTGGTGAAGAGATTAATTCCCTAGCTCTTTGCTCTTTTCCGGCAAAGAGAAGCATACGACGACCTCCTATGCTGCAACTTACTAACGCTTTCCATCCGCCTCCCGCGGTTGGCAAATGAGAACATCGATTGATGAGACCTGTTGGAATAAACCCCTGTCGTGGAGCCTAACTTGATGACGTGATCCGAGTCAAAGGAATTTTCCGGAACCGTCGTGTACACATCGGATTAAGCGCTCCATGAGGCGGATGGTTCGCTACTACTGCGCTCTAGAATTACATATATATATTGGGATATGTGTTTGTGTAAATATATTTTTAAAACTGAGATAACTAGAACGTTTACGACTGGAATTATCGAAGATAATTTTTTGCGTCCGTATATTTGTTTGAAATAAAGTTCGTCAGATAAAATTTTCTGTTATCTTGATATTTTATAAGACTTTAGAATATTGTTCCCATGACACGGTATAGATCCCATAGTCCTCAAACTTCCACTTGTGCGTGGAGTCTTTCCATCATTCCTCTTTCCTTTTTGTGTGTTCTATGAAGTGAGAGTGATATTAAGGAAAATACTTTCCATCGTTTTGCGCTTATCATGGAAATTTTGACTTCTTTCCGAGTGGCTTCCAAGCTACTTGAATCTCAAGAAAAGATGAAAATTTTTCGAGTTATAAAACTTCATGTTAACTTATATTAACGGAGCGTCAAAAATATTTTCTTCGAATTATCGAAAATTCGAATCATTAAGTTTATTTAATGAGGTTCGACCTTACTCTCAGCTCGCAACTTTAACTTTAATCTATTCTAAGGGTAGCTAAATTTCCTTCTCTTTCTTAAGCAACCTTAATTCCTCCATTAATTCAGCATAGAAGTAGTGCTATATAGCTATAAAAATTTTCAAAACATTTAAACTAAAAGCCCCTGTCAAAACACGCCAGCGCAGGTTCGGCCCTAAATAAACAACGCGAGTGTTCCTTTCAAAGCATCTCACAATCGAATAGCAGAACTGAATTCGCTCGTCTAAACTTAAATGATGTCGTGCACTGTTGACGCATTTGAGGTCTGGAATGCGCGAGCTGTGAGGCGTAATTCCAACAAGTGTGTTGATGTTGGAAGAAGTCGAGCAAATTTCTTGGATCTAAGGTTTCCGGATGTATTTTTAGTTAAACGCCCAATTTTATCCGCCAGTGAATCGAAACGCGCATGAAAACATCTGCTTTGAAAAAAATACAGAATATTCGTCTGACCGCTCTTCCTATAGGTCAAAGCGTCAACTTTTCATTTCGTTTTTTTTATGAGTTCTTTGGCATGGACCGAAGTGGTCAGTCTAAAATCCCTTGACGGAAATCCGCAAAATATAGAATTTTGTATATCTGTTCAAATTGGCATCAAAAGAGGATCGTTTGAATAACATAGTTCAATCAGAGATTTGACATCATTGGACACAAAATTCGAAAGCTTTATAATTCAGTTTTCATCAAAGTTTAATAAAAAAATCACATTTTCAGGTCACGTCACGCAGACACTGTGAGGAAACACGTGGAGCTTGCTTTTCGTTATTTAGGCCGACCGATGATGAATTCTGAGCACGGAGTCGAAAAAATTCAACATATATGAGAGAGAGATTGGTGGCATCATTAGAGTTAAAAGGTCAACACGCAAGGTAGACATTAAATGAATTAAGGACGGACAAATTTTATTGCGGTATACCGGATCTAATTAGTACTTCCAATTATGGAGTTTGATGTAATTTCGGTAGAAGGAAATTACATGGATAGGTAATTTTTTTTAAAGATTCCTTATCTCGAACAAATTGAACGAGCTCTTCAATTAGATATAACCTTTAGTTGATGGCCATCACTCTCTGACACACTGGAGACAGTTAAGTTCACGGTGACTGGTATCTTCCGTAATAGTAGCTGAAAAGCGGACCTTGCCTGAATCGCATTATCTCATCACATGTCTCAAAGAAAGAGATATATAGGGTGGGTGAGAACTCGTGTTACGCAAACTGTTAGAGGGAGAAGAAGGATTCATTAGTGAAGCTGCGAAAACCATATTCTGCGCCCGCCATACGTAACAACTCAGGTCCAATCTTTTGAAGTGTCGTGTTCACGTCGCAGCTTGAAAGTTTAGCAACATCCTCGTCGAGCACAACGAAAATTCGGTGACCTTAGGCTGTTCAAAACAATAGCCTTGACCAACAAGCGTTTCTAGCATTTTGACCATGACTCGAAAGTTAATTGCACAATAGGAACGCTAATACTAATAATAATACTTAGGGAAAAATCGATCATTTTAATTTAGAACGTGTTTTCATTTCACATAAACCATTCCTAATTTAACTTTTTCCGTTTGTTTCCTTTCCATCTGCCCCGTAACTTATGGCGTTATATATTTTTAACCCTTGGCTATATCCAGGGGTGCGCTGCAGAGACTTCGATCGTGTTCGTGGCATTCAATTGATAAATTCTGGCTCGTTCGACGAGTCCATTATTTAAGTCTTAAGAAAAATAAATTTTTAAAATGTAGATAAAGATATATGACGCCATGGTGCTGCGTCGCCGATGCGCTTCGCGCGACACACCCCTCCCCGTTCTGCCCTTCTTCTTTCCTCTTCCCCCTCCCCCTTTCTCCCTTCCGGTGTCTTTGCTCGGTCGTTTGAGACTCAACAGTTCTTCGTGCGCTTCGCGACCGATGAATTTTTTTTAACTGACAAAGTAATCCTATCACCTTGGCTATGAAATTGCTTTCGATGAAATCGCGTCATCTAAGATAGCAAAACTTATAATTCGCTAACATCAGCAACAATCTTATAATCTGTATTAATGAAATCATCCCTTCTCTTCTCAGATCAGTTCTCTTGCTCTTTAAAAAAATTTTGAATAATAATATTTCTCACTAAAACCCGAATGAAAAAGTTCATTTATACCATTACTCTTATCATACAAATAGCAAGCCGGTTGCTACTTTATAGCCAGCACTCCACCGATCATACCCAATGTCAAATTAACAAGTAAGCTTTCATCGTGTTTGCCCATGAAACCTTAGATTTCAGTTAGTGCATCAATCACTTTGTTGAGAAAATATGCACCAGTTCCATTGGGTGGACAAAATAAACAAACAACTACAATTGCAAGCCAACGAGAGTGGCTTGCAATTGAAGTTGTTGGTAGTGTAGTGATTATCTCCAAATTAACCGCAGGTCTTCCCAATTCTGTAAGCAAATATTTTTTATCGGTTATCTGAGGTAAACTTGTAATACCATACAGAGGTGATGTGCATACTTTCACGATTTTTTTATTATAGAGAATCTCCAGAAAATTGCCAAACATAGACGCAGGAATTCGTCCTTGCATCCGCACACTTCCTTTGCATCAACAACCTCACAAACCTTAGGTAATAATACATTTTATGACAAACGAAGGAAATGTCACGACAGGCATGAAGAATAGATTACTTGAGAGTGGAAGTACTTCAGTCACGAAAATGTCAAACCGAATCCAGAAAATGTAACGCATTTATTCTTAAAAGACCCGGATAACCAAAAGAATCTACAACGTGCTTTATCAAGGCGTGAATAATATCAGTCCTCAATTCCAAAAAAGATTTAAGCCACAGAGAAAAAAATGCGACAGCCTATCTCTTCATAAAAATAGTATGAGGTCATAAAACATAAGTTAATGATCTAAAAAATTAAATGCGGAAGAAACGCAAAGATTTACGTCCAGTCGATAAACCCTCAATATATAACTCTAAAATACTATTGCTTCGGAGCTAAATTGGAAAAAGCCTCGATATTATATTTAGACGTTGTGCCTCTCTTGCTCAGTAATAAAGTCACGGACTCTAAATCACGGTTTGCGTTTATCGTTTTTATTGTTTCTGCGCTCGATGAAAAGTGGAATTCGTGCTTAATTGAGCCGTAAAAATAAATAAAAATTATAATTTTTTGTCAAAATGGATATGGAGATTTGGAAGGCGCCAAAAACCTATTGTAATACCCATGATTAATAACACCAATATCCAGCTCACTGTTAACGTAACCAAAACAAACAAAATATTTCTTCTAATTCGCATCATAAACCTCTTATTTATATTATCACCCAAGAAAGGTTTCATGCATCGATTTTATCGCCCAAGAAATTTTGTAGGAGAAAATGTCCTAAATTAAAACAAAAATTATTGAAAGCGACTGAATCGATCCGAAAAAATCGGAAAATTGCTTTGCTAGAATATGATTATAATTTTAGAAAAATAAAACAAATGAAACAACCACAAGGACGTTCGTAAACCACAGACAAAAATAAAGTTTTTGTCAGCTTATCGTAAAATAAAAGGTAAAAATCTTCTTATATAATAAAATTGAATGTCTGTCCGTGTGTTCCTTATACATTCCCACGCCCTTTGAGCTATCGGGACCAAACTTTGAAAATTGACTTCATATGACTCTACGAGTAACATAGGCTACCTGGGATTTCCAAAATCGACCTGGGTTCGATTCCAGGAGACAATTTTATTTTCCCATAAGTTTACACGGGATTTTCGATTTTTCAAAGTGTAAGGTTTTTTTCCTTCATTCGTTAAAATACGTAAATACGGACCGATTTTCTTCATGTTTGCTTTATTCGACGGCTAAAACTCTATACTATCTTATTCTTGCGATGTTTATATGTTACACGGTCGAATCATTCAGAAATACGCAATTGTTTTCGAAATTTTACGGATATTTCGTACTCTTTCCGACGTTGTCAAGGCGACCGTAATTGTTGCCTCCGATTCAATTAATGCCAATTAAACCTTCAAATAGGTGAAAGAATAGCGTTTTCGCTTCGAACTGTTGTTTAAGCATCGAAATTAATGATGTATAGCAACGTACATAGTTAAGGATAATTATTCTGTTGACTGCGTACGGGAAGCGTTTATAACGACAATTCATCGTGTGTATGCTGGAATCCTACCATTTAGTAGGTAAAACCTTTATATTATACATCTGTAATGCTTACTAACGCACATTTATAATACTCTCCATAGAAGTCACTCGACATCAGTTTGTGGTTGTGAATAAAACTTCTAATCAATACAAGTTTTTCTAGGACGCCAACATTTCCCCAGAAAGTGACAAATGCTTCTTTGGTTCGTAAATGACACACACACCGCACAGCAATATATGAGGCATTTGCTGTAATTAGAAGGTAAGTATGCCTTATTAAAGATTCGATCCCATTTTGAATGTTCTTACAAGTTAAAATTCTTAAGATTTATGGATTACATTGCAAATGTGACTTTCTCTTGGTTACGTGTCTGACATAACCCGGGCTTATCAGGGTACTTTCAGCTAGTATCAAATAATAAGAGAATGACACCATTTGCATTTCGTTTCGAGGGAATTTTTCCTTTTTCAGGAGCCATAATTTCAAATAAAGAACGAAATACCCCCCATTATCCTCCATCTCCTGCATCTCCTTTGCTTTCTCCTCCGGCTCATTTCAGTCCCTTCTCCATTTGCACCTTTACCGCAAACACATTTCACCTTTTAGGAGAAGGCTCGACGCCAACCCTCACCTTCTAATCGTTCTAAAAAGCATCCCACCCTGCTCGCTGCGTCACCTCTGGTCCATATCCACATTGAGGACAATAGAATTCAGGTGTGCCAAGGAATTCTTCGTCGTAAATATCGCCTTCGAGTGCACCATTTCGAAGAAGACATTGTCGCGTGCACGTTTATAGAATGGCAGCCAACAACTATTCCGTGATCTTCCACTCGGCAACAACGTAGAAAGCGTTATGGTAAGCTCCGTGAACGCGCAAGAATCCCATGCGCGTTAGAGATGCCTATGACAAGCCATATACACACCAAACGTTTATTACCATCATCATAATTTTCAAAGGACAGCGTGAATTATCATAAGTGCCTTAAATGTATATGCTGTTTTGGCGTATTAAATAATTTGACCGTGTCCTAAGAAAAATCGATAAACACAAAAACGGCATTAATTTTCCATTGCAATAATTATCTATAATCTAAGCTTAGATTACTGTACACAATTCTGTAAATAACATCAATTTATTCTGTGACAAACTAATACTTGATTCTGCGGTGTAGTAATAAGTAGATAATTCCTGTTACTGCACTATTTAAATAGAAAAATAATCTATTTCAATCTTTTTGTATTAGACTTAAATTCATGTCCGAGGAAATTCAAAATCTTGCTAAATTAATATAATCGATGTTGCAAGGCATTAATGCTTGATGGAACTATAAATATATTTGCATAGAAATACGGAATTTTCTTCTGCTGCGAAATTTAAAAAAGATTTTTTGGTTGAAAAATTTAGTATTTTTATAAAAAGAAATTTATTTTAGGTAATTAAAAACGCACGCGTCGTTTTGAAAAAAAAATTTCGTCGGCGTTTGTTCACTTTTATCCGACGATTTGCATTCGACCGCGTTTCCAAACCTTCCATATCCTCGCTTCAACCCAACTGAAACATACGGCGGTGTTATAAATTCCATGAAACTGAACTCATTAAAACTTGCGACTGAAGACCACAGGGGAACGCCTTAGAACACTACCCTCAGACGGGAATCGCCTCCAATTTTCCAGACAGAAAATAATGCCAATAGACCCCTGATCAAATCCTGCTTTTTGCGCAATTTTTGCTATTCGCGGTTAAAGCTCCACCATCCCTGTTCATGCGCCCCACTCAACTATATTCCTTTCAACCCCCAAAAGAAATTCGACGTTATTAGGTGTCGTTTCCGCGCGAGGAATTTCCGGATATCGATTGAGAAAGAAATTCCGCCGCTGTCTCCATAAATAGTCCGCGTCCAAAGGGAACCAACCTACTGCTCGCGAAATGGGGAAATGGAGAGGGGGGAGGGAGGGAGGTTAGGTAAGGCGGAGGGAAATGGGAGGGAGAGGAATAAGGGGGCTATAAATGGGAATTGACGGAAAGGGAAGTGGGAAGAGGGAGCAAAAGAGGAGAAGGGGAAGAGCTGACGCTATAGGAGAGTAAGGGCAGGCGACCCAGAGAGACTGGGAGACGGCGCAATATAAGTATCTCTGTATGCTCTCCGCTACCCTTTCCTCTCCTACAAGGACGAACGTGTTTACTTAAACGGTACACCGATCTATCTCGAATTAACACCAGCCAAACGGTGGGAATACAGGACGTAAAATGATCGCTCGGTGGAACTTCCGAAGATAATTTCGCAACAAAACTGAAACTAACTATAAATTTAACACGAAGTTTCGCACCAATTAAGCCATATGAAAGTAACTTGAGAGTTTCCATGGTTTAGAACGTACCTTTTCAAACCAGAGTTGTTGTAAGCCAAAATAAAATAAATTGCTGTGTCCAACACACGACTTTCTCCATACGTAAGTTGTCAACTAAAATCAAATAAATACGGCGATAAGAACAGTTCAACTTACACGCTTCAGCGCTAGCGATTCAATTGTTGTCACTACCAAGGAAATTGAATATCTATTGAAATATTCCCCATATGAAAATTTATTTGAAATGACTTGTAGAAAAAAATAATATCTACAACTTTATATATATATATATATATATATATATATCCCTTCCAACTGCCTCAGTTCACTGCCTCAAAGTCGGCGGAAGGGTGTAAACGGAGGCTAAAGGGCGAAGAACAGTGGTGTCCTCGGACACCGGTAGGTTCAACCATGCTGTGAAGTCTTTCTGCAATATCTCCGGCCAAAGTGAAAGAGGTACTCACCAACCCGCTCTGGGCCAGCGTGGTGTTTTAAGGCCCACAATCCCCCCATGACATGTACACCCATAAAAAACGGCCCTCATTCTCCGGAGGCTGGATTGCCTCTGACCGTGGCAGTGGTCAGGAACAAGGCAGGAAGGCAGAGGGTGCTAAGAATCCCCGGAGGTTAAACGCCCACTGCCACTCTTTCTCATCCTTACCCAATTCCTTTAACCTCAACCTAACTACCTTTAACTGCCGGACTTTGTCCAGTGAAGATAAACTTCAAGAGCTCCAAGAACAACTGGAGAAGATCAAGTGGGACATTTTAGGACTTAGTGAGGTGAGAAGAAAAGGTGAAGGCCTATTGGAGTTGAAGAGTGGAGATATTTTTTATTACAGGGGAACTGACACAGGAAGAACAGGAGGTGTTGGATTCATCATCAACAAAAAATTGAAGAATAATATCGTGGAAATGGAAAGTTCATCCGAGCGGGCAGCTAGACTAGTGCTTCAAATAAATAAAAGATACCAACTTCAAATAGTCCAAGTTTATGCGCCAACGTCATCATACTCGGATGAGGAAGTGGAAGATTTTTACCAAGAAGTTGGAGAACTGCACGACAAAGGAAGCTGCCATCTAAAAGTGGTCATGGGTGATTTCAATGCCAAGGTAGGAGAACAAAAGGAAGACGACAGCGCAGTTGGAAAATGGGGCTATGGAGACAGAAATGAACGAGGGGACCGCCTTGTAGACTTTGCTGAATGTACTAGTCTATATATAATGAACACTTTCTTCAAAAAGAATCCCAATAGAAAATGGACCTGGAAAGGACCCAATGGTACCAAAAACGAAATTGACTACATACTAGTAAATAAGATGCAATTGGCTGAAGACTGTTCCGTCCTCAACCAGTTTAAAACTGGAAGCGACCATCGCTTGGTAAGATGCAGAATAAAATTTAACTCAAAGTTAGAAAGACAGAAGCTTATAAAGAAGAAGCCTAAGTCTATTATCAACACGCAGGTGCTAAAAGAACGAAAAGAAGAATTTCAGCTCCAACTGAAAAATCGATTCAGTGCACTGGAAGACCAAGAAGTTGAATCCCAATTTATAGAGATACTCAAGGAAACTGCTGAAGAAATAGGCGGAACAGTTAAAACAAAACCAGAGAAAAAGTTGACTGAAAAAACAAGACTGCTGATGGAAAAAAGAAGGAAAATGTTAATTTCTAATGATCCTAAAGAAATGATCCATTTTGCAGAACTAAACAAAACTATAAGGAAGTGCATCAAGGAAGATGTGAAAAAATATAATTATGAACTAATCGAGAAAACCATAGAAAACAATAGAAGTTACAAGAAAATGAAGCAACATCTCTCGATCGGAAAGAGACAGCTGGTGGCCTTGATGCTAGAAGACGGCTCCATAACCCATAGTAGGAAACTGATCCTGAAGCGGGTACAAGAATTTTACACCAAGCTGTATGAGGATCCTCTAGGAAATGATGAAGTAAATGATGATGCAAACATGCCCACCGAAGAGGTCCCAGGTATCCTTCCGGAAGAGGTGAGACACGCAATCAGAAGTATGAAGAATGGAAAAGCATCTGGAATGGATGGTATCACAGCGGAAGTATTCAAAGCAATGGGGAATCATACGGAAACAATTCTCGCTAAGATTTTTAATTCCTGTCTGAGGAAGAAAAAGATACCAGAAACATGGAACCACGCATGTATTATCCTTCTGCACAAGAAAGGTTCCAAAGAAGACTTGAATAACTACAGACCGATCAGCCTACTCCCAACAGTCTACAAAATATTCACCAAAATACTCACTATGCGCCTTCAAAACCATCTTGATTCTGCCCAACCCAGAGAGCAAGCTGGATTTCGCAGTGGGTATAGCACGATGGACCACATCCAAGTCGTGAGAGAGGTAATCAGTCGGACCAACGAGTATGAATTACCTCTATGTATGTGCTTTATCGACTACGAGAAAGCATTCGACTCTGTCCGAACTTCGTCGGTGTTACGTGCACTAAAGAAACAAGGAGTAGAAGAAACGTACATAACCTTGATCAAGAATATCTACGAAAATGCGACAACATCTGTCCAGCTGCATGAAGAGACGAGTGCCTTTAAGGCCGAAAAGGGAGTGAGACAAGGAGATACTATGTCCCCTAAGTTATTTACAGCAGCTCTAGAGGAAGTATTCAAAAGGCTAGACTGGGAGGAAAAAGGCATAAAGGTAAATGGAGAATATCTGAGTCACCTGCGCTTTGCAGATGATATCATACTGTTCGCAGGAAGCCCAGAAGAGCTCCTTAGAAGAACTGAAGAGCTTGAGCAAGCAAGCCGAGAAGCTGGACTTAAGATGAATCTTAATAAAACAAAGGTTATGTACAACTCCTTCACAAATTCTGAGAAGATACATATCAACGGAGCAGAACTTGGAGAAGTAACCAGCTATGTTTACTTAGGTCAACTCATCACTACTGATGGTTCGCTTCTTGGAGAAATCAACCGGAGAGTGAAGATGGCATGGAGTGCTTTTGGCAAGAATGCGAACATCCTTAAATCAAATATTCCAGTCTTCCTAAAAAGGAGACTGTATGACCAATGTGTTCTGCCTGTTCTGACATATGGTTGTGAAACATGGACCATGAATGCCAGAATGATACAGCGCCTGCAAACAACACAGAGGGGCATGGAGAGATGCATGTTAGGGATCACCCGAAGAGACCGCAAGAGGAACGACTGGGTAAGAAAGAAGACGGGAGTCTGTGACGTGATTAGAAGAGTGAAGGTGTTAAAATGGCAGTGGGCGGGCCACATTGCTAGAAGAAATGACCAGCGTTGGACGTCCAGTATCATCGAATGGATCCCAAGAAACATCAAGAGACCAAAAAGAAGACCGAAAGACAGGTGGGACAGAGAGCTTGTTAAGTTCTTGGGGCAAACTTGGAGGAGAGAGGCAGTTGACAGGGAAAACTGGAAGAGTCTGGGGGAGGCCTTCGTCCGTCAGTGGACTGAAAAAGGCTGATGATGATGATATATATATATATATATATATATATATATATATATATATATGTTACCAAAAATTCAGTTTTAGGCGAAATAATTAAGAAAAACTAAAATTTGACAGGGATAAACCGTTACTTCCGGCTAACCGATTGTTATCAAAATATTTTCAAATCTTAAGAATATATATGAAATCACAAATATAGAATTTCATGATCTGATGAATAGTTTTTAAGTTAGAGCGCATAAAAAATTTCTGTCACACGCACACAGAGAAATCATCGAGAAAACGGTCAAAACGTGTTCAGGGGACCTCAAAACGTGTATTTCCGTTGAAATCTCGAATTCTATATTTTTTTCATGAAAACAATACTTTCACCATACTACGTATATAGAGAAAGTAAAAAGAAACTGCTTATGACAAAAAGACCAGGAATAAATTTTTATCCATATTTTACAAAACAAACAATGACAGAGGTATCGAATGAATAATAATTTTGTAGTACAATCACTGAACCTTTTCCATATAAACTCACTTTCGCATCTGATAACATCATATTTTCTCATATACGAAGTATATTGTGAAAGTATTGTTATCGCGAAAAAATTTGACCTCGAGATTTTTACGGAAATATACGTTTTAGGTATCGCTGAATCCGAAAAAGTGGTTTTCGCAATGCCGTCTGTCTGTTACTGGATCTGGAGCCTAAACGGTTGAGCGAAAATATATGAAACCTCGTACTTAGGCATTTTAACATACTGAGCAGAGTATGTGAAGAAATGGTTGACATTGCTCAATAATTAAGAAAAGTTTATTCTACGCGTTTTTAACAACAAATTTCGTACAGTTACTTGAGTTTACGTCTTCAATAATTGTATACTACAATAGCTCAGGTCTGTTGGTTGGTCACGCTTTCACGATGGCCGATATAGAGCGTTTTAACAAACTTCCCGAATAGGTAGAAGATTGAAATATGGAAGGATGCTTGATTAACATATTTTAAGGTAATGACGAAAATAAATCTCCAAAAAAGTCCTGGGTTCGACTCCAAGGAAGACATTTCCATTTTCCGTAAGGTAACGTAAAAATCAATTTTTTGATGTTCAGGCTTTTATTGTTTAGGAAATTAAAATTAGAAGGAATTAACCTACGATCTTCGGATCTGAACCATTTTGAAGAAAAAATTACAGTTTCTTATTCTATTCATATTCGAAATCGCTCATGTTATACGTTTAATTCACATATTTTGTGGAAATATTGCCATTTTAACGGAATGTTGCCTTGGCTACCAATTATATTGTTAGACCTCAAAATCCTATTGTTATATCAATCCTTATGGGTGTAAGCGTGCTCTGAATGCTTTTAATATGAGATAGGAAGGGAGAGAGAAGGATGGTAACGCAGGGGGAGAGAGGGAGGGAGAGAGAGTGAGGGAGAGAGAGTGAGGGAGAGAGGGAGAAAGGGGAGGGAGAGGGAGAAGGGAAGGAGAGAGTGGAAGGGAGGGGGAGGGAGGGAATGAGTGGGAAGGGGTGGAGAGAGGGAGGGGGAGTGAGGGGAAGACGGGAGGGAGAGAGAGGGAGAGAGGGGAGGGAGGGATGTAGGAGGAGAGAGAGGGAGAGAGAAAGAGGAGGGAGGCAACTATTTTAAAGTTAACTAAAGATATCCCGTCATATTGACGGGCAATTATGCTAGTACTATATAGTTCCTATTTCTCAAAAAATCTGATGTGGCCAACACATGACTTTCTCCATATTTGGGGTATAGATATTTAAATTATTATGAATAATATTACGAGGCAAAATTATTATTTCGTATCCTAAAAGAAGACACGTCCTTGTTGCCGTAAATTACGTATATTTTTAATGTTTACAGAATTCACCACTACATGGTGTTGGCGCTGTATACTGGTATTAAGATAAAGCGAAATATATCCGAAATGGATGGTTCTACGAAAATTAGTTTCAAACAAAACTTGGAAGAAATATTATTCTCTACAACTTTGGTCCTTAAGAAGATTACCAATAACGATGTTTTTAAGGAGATATTTAAAGGAAACCGAAAAACCGGTTATTTATAAATAACTCCTAAACAATAACTCCTATAGAAAATTGTTTCAAATAAAAACTGTAGGAAATTACATTCTCTATAACCTTTGTATAGAATTGTATATACAATAATGATGTTTTAACGAAGAAATATCGCAAAAACCGAATCGGGTTTCGAATAAACCTCGACTTCTGCTTAACCGGTACTGTCCAAAAACTAATCAGTTCTTTGTGCTCATGTTAAAGTGTTATATATGAAGTTTGGTAACGATACGGCATGTACTTTTTGAGTTAGAGCGCCCACAATAACATACACACACAGACATCATTCCAAAAATAGTCTAAACATGTTCTAGGGACCTCAAAACGTATTTCCGTTGAAATCTCGAAGTCGATTTTTTTCATGAATACAATACTTTCCCATTACTACGTATGGAGAAAGTAAAAATGAATATAAGGCTAGTTTATTCTAGGCAACTCTAAAAATAATTGGATTTTCTCTAAAACATTTAATACTACATATTTCATTTTTCTCAATGAATGAATATAAGGCTAGTTTATTTTTGGGCAACTTTAACAAAAATTGGATTTTCTAAAAACCGGCTGATATGATTTTCATTTTCTAAAGATAACTAAACGACGCATTATTATATGAGAAAGTTTGTACAATGTACGTTGTACCGATTTTTTACCCAGTTCTGGGTCGCATTTCACAGGAATAATCCGGATCATAAGGCTGTTACCAACGTCAGCACTCGTTCAAAATGCAGATGAAGGGCATCAAAACAAAGATGGAACTAAATGCTGCAATTAATTAAATGGTATTCCTTAACTAAGTGTTAATGGCAATCGTAATCTGAGAACTGTATTTGAGGGATCTGAGGGATCAAGTGTCAGGATCAGTCCGATGCGAGACAAAAAGTTTGTAAAACACTTCTTATTGGTCACAGCTGTAACACGTATTATCGTAAGCTAGTACCTTCTCCAATGGAAAGATATACGACAGTCTTTCCCTTCCCACCATGATTCCAGTCGGAGGGGCACTGAAGTTTCGCCTGGACCCCCCTTGCTTAGCTGTGCGTTGCTACCACCGGTTTCCAATCGCAAAATTAGTGGTCGGGCTAATGGCGATGTTATCCCTTTCGCCCTCCATTATAAAGTGCGGTTGAGAACCTACCTACCCTCCCCCATCTCCCCTCTTTCAGCCACTTGAAATATCGCAGACCTAGCATAAACCCAAATCCGCTTATTCGGGAAACCCCCATGATATATCTCTCTATGTTATAAAATCGTAATGGTCATGATCATCATGTTGCATAAAGCTCTAATTTTGCGAATAACTCGGTTAAAAATTTACTGAGGTGTCTGAAATTTCTCAGGATTTCAGTTTTAATGAATCTCTACGTTATAACTAAAAAAGATTGAATGAGGTCACGGGTTTTACCCTCACAGGATGAATGTCGTTTCCCATAAGATAACACGTAAATATCACATTTTTGGTTTGAAGGCTATCATTCTTTTACCTTTTAAAATATCTTAAAATTAAGCTATCGATATGAAATTTACGCTAAAACACGCCAAAATGAATGAGGATTCTTATTCTTATCGTCGAATGCTCAATCTCATGCTTATTCTCTCATATTTTGAATTTATACTCGATATTTTGTAATATTTTTAACATTTCAATACTAAGATCCCATGGTTACGGGTATTGCTGTCCCCGATAATTTCAGTGCATATGCACTAAAGCACCCTTTAGACCAGTGGTTCTCAACCGGTGTGTCGCGGCACATTAGTGTGCCGCCAGGAAGGGACTAGTGTGCCGCACACTCCGAAGATATTTAATTTTTATGACTTATATATGTAGTTATTGTACAATAAAATTATACAATTTACCAATCGAAACAATCAAATATAACTGCGACTTTTACTTGTTACGCTACTTTTTATCTTTAAAAATGAGTATTTAGGCAGCGAAATTAATTAGGGGTGGTTTGGTGTGCCGCGATGTTCTTAAGCATGCATTTAGGTGTGCCGTGGAGCAAAAAAGGTTGAGAAGCACTGCTTTAGATGACAGCGACTTGCTTGTGCGTGTCTCTCTTTCTCTCTCTCTATTTTTTCTCTCAAGTAACGCTGTATACCTAAAGCCTCCTTTAGAAGACAGCGACTTGCCTGTGCTTGTCTCTCTTTATCTCTCTCTATTTTTTCTCTCAAAGAACGCTGTATACGTCAATCATTCTTAATCTACGAGAATTTAAGCTAAGCTCTTCCTCGATGCTTATTTTTTATGGAGTTATTCAACTGAATTTCGTATTTTGTTATTTAAAACTAAACACACATCCCTAAAAATATATTTATTTAATCCTTATTTCTCTATTTTATAAAATCACAATGGTCAGCATCATCATAAGTCATGCGTAATTCTCTCTCTGATGTAAACATCTTAAAGGAACCTAAATAGATATTTAAAAATTCTTATTATGAGTAATGAAATTGTAATATAATTTTATTTTTCCTACTAATAATAATTTATTTGTTATCTTGAAAAATAAATAATGAAAATGTAACTATTTAATGGTAATAGCATTTGTTTAGATGGTTGCTATCCATTTTATTATATTTGTTTACATCGTTACTATAAACAATTAGTTTATCCTGACGTGTGCTTTCTGTGTTTCTTTGTTCATACTTCTTCGTTTTTTACTTTCTGTTTGTCTTTATAGTTCAATTGTGTTTTTTGTGTTTTAGTTTGTTCATAGTCATTTGTTCTTCAGTTTCGGTTTTTCTTTTTGTTTCAATTATTGGTTTTCATACTTTCTTTGCTTTACGTTACAAATGAATGAATGAATGAATGCCGTGCTTCCCATTGAATTGAAAATATGACTGAAGATCAAATTGAACAACGCCGTGCTTCGCATAGAATTGAAAATATGTAAATCCAATATGTACTACATGGTAGGAACGAAGAAACAGCACGCAAAGGAGAGGGGGCTTGCCCCCTAGTATCTACTATAATAAAATACGTCTGCGTGTGTGTCTGTCAGCAAAGGCTGAAGCTTGATATCTCGCAAATTAATGAACCGAATTTGATGTGATTTTCAGGATAGCATTACGATATAATAAAATTACGTTTTAATGTATCGAACTCGAGATCAAAGACCCGGGTTAGATTCCTGGAGACATTTTCTATTTCCCATAAGGTAACACGTAAAAAGGGACATTTCGACGTGCAGGCTTTCATTATTTTTTAGATTAAAATTAGAAAGAATTGACCTACAATCTTCGGATATAAACCATTTTGAAGAAAACATTATAAAGTTTCTTATTCTGTTCATTTTTTTCTGTCTACAGTTCGAAATTTCTCATTGTAAACGTTTAATTCACACAGCTTGAGGAAATCTTGCCATTTTAAGGGGGCTGTTGCCTTCCCTACCAATTCCATTGTTAAACCTCTATATCATATTGTTAATTCAATCCTTATGGGAATAAACGTGCTTTGAATGTTTTTAATACGAGAGGGGGAGAGAGAGCGGTAGAGAGGGGAGGGAGAGGGAGGGGGAGAGAGGGAAGTGGAGGGGGGAGGGGGAAAGAGGGGAGAAATGAGAAAGGGGGAGAGAGAGAGAGGGTGTGAGAGGGAGAGAGTGTGTGAGAGGGAGAGAGTGTGTGAGAGGGAGAGAGTGTGTTAGAAGGGAGGGGGAGAGAGGAAGGGAAAGAGAAGCAACTATTTTAAATTTAACTAAAGATAGCCCGTCAATAACAGAATATTCACTAGAAATGTTGTGTATGGCAAAATATTTCATATGTAAAAGTGTGATATTAATTATTTTAAATGAAAATAATAATCTATCTATAATTCTTCCGTTGATATTTCAACGGGCATTAAACTAGTCTTATAATATAAAATGCTAAATCTCTTGGTCATCATTTTTTGCGTAACGTTAAATATCTCAACAAATCTCGGCCATTTCTTCAGCCAGTCCAGCCAAATTCGGTAGGATTCTATGAATACGTTCAAAAAGCGAATGTTATAAAAAAATTTTAAAGTCCCGGGTTCGACGCCAGGTGAATGTTTTACATTCCATATGCATCTCATATCTCGGCCCATAAGTGTACACGCTAAAATTTAATTTTCAACGTGCAGAGTTTAACTCTTTTGGAAATTAAAATTAGAAAGAATTAGAAAGGTAAAACTTAAGCAAATTTTACGTTTAAATTCGCCGATGTAAGAAAAATCCTTCATTTTCATCAATGATCGCCTTGGAAACGGCCATTGTTGTTTCAAGCCATATATGCTCATATAAACCTATATTCATTTACGTAAATTGGATGGATAAATGCGGTATTTTAAAACATGCTAATGTTTGAAATAATTCGACCATGTTTTAACATGCCTTCGTTGTCTTATTGAAGTCTTTTGCGCTGTGCCTTCGCATTATCTGAATATAACAGATATTATGAAAATAATTTTTTTCGTGCTGTTTATTTTTAATTCGCGTCAATCCAATTATAGGGTAACCAACCAAACAACGATTACATTGTTATCTAAATAAATAAGGTATATGCGCTGATTGCGTGTGTATAGATATATCTATTGAGATTGTTCTTAAGTGCTGTTTGTTTAGTGGATATAACGATTGATAGTGATTACTTACTAAATATTGCTTTTCACATGGACAACTGTATGTAGCCATAAGTAGAACACGTGACAAACATAATTTTAAAATTTGGGTTAAGGATAAAGATAATGTAGGGCAATTGCTGTTAAACGAAAGAGTATTTACAAGGAACGTCGTTATAAGAGAGCTACTGAATAGCTAAAATAATATTATTGAGGTATAAGACTGTTTTCCTCTTAATGTTTTAAAACTATTCCTTTGTTTTTATTTGTGGCCCTTTCCAATCTTATTCAAATATTATAATTTTATCATTTGTTTGTTGGTTTTATTTTTATATTGTTTGTTTTCAAAGGCCGTTTTAAACGGGTTCATTCGTCTAGTTTAATATATAAAATTGACTTCGTCGTCGTCGTCGTCGGTGGGAAATCGGAACACTGTAATGCTATTTTTAACAAACTTTCCGAGTATCTAGAAGATTTACATTTGGTAGGAATGTTCGGTTCTTATGGTAGAAGCCATTTACGAAAAAAAAATTTCCAAAATCGACTCGGGTTCAATTCCCGAGAATGATTTCCATTCCTCATAATATAACATGGAAAAATCGATATTTCGACCTGCAACCTTATTTTATTTTGCTTATTAAAGTTCGCATAATTGACCTACGATTTTCGGACTTGGATTGTATTAAAGAAAAATAAATGCAGTTTCTTATTCTTATCGTCTTTTATCACTTTCGAATGTAAATCTTTCGAATTTAACTTTTTCATGTCATATTTTGACAAAATTTAACGTTTTTAACGTGAAGTTGCCTTGCCAACCGATTACATTGTTAAACTCGAAATCCTATTACTCTCACGTATGCTCACGTTCTCTAAGGACCTCCATGGACCTTTCCGCCCCAATTCATATGTATCAGAGATATCTCAGAATTAGTTTTTACTTTCTCCAATATACGTAGTATAGAGAAAGTATTGTTTTCTTTAAAGGTGGCTGGCATTAATTTGGAAAATCAATGTTTTTCTCATGGCCAACTCTATGTTGTATGTTCACGTGTTGGATCAAGCAAAAATTTGTTTATTTATGCTAATGAAGGAAAAACAAAAAATATTGTTTACAAGCAAGCTTTGAAATAAATATTAAAACATATTTTTCTAATTTATAATGCCTTCATCCTTTGGTAAAAAATGCGCAAAAGGTGAAGTGATTGTATTACCATATAATACATAATTTCATTCGCCAAAGACGTCTGGCATAACCCGGGCATGGCCGGTTACTTTCAGCAAGTTATTTATAAATAATCGGTTTTTTCGGTTTCCGTCAAATATCTCCTTACAACCGTCGTTATTGGTAATCTTCGTGAGGACCAAAGTTGTAGAGAATAATATTTCTTTCAAGTTTTGTTTGAAACAAATTTTCGTAGAACCATCCATTTAGTAGATAATTTATTCGTAAATTTCCTGTATACAGCGCCACCACCATGTAGCGGTGAATTCTGTAAACATATTCAAAATATAATTTACGGCAATAAGGACGACTGTATTCTTTTATGATACGAAATAATAATTTTGTCTTATAATGCTACTCATAATAGTTTAAATATCTATACCCCAAATATGTAGAAAGTCGTGTTGGCCACATCAGATTTTATAATTATGCCTCGCTGAAATATTTACTTTTATGTCTTGTAAGCAAGAAACCCGTGAAACCCGTACAGTTGTCCATGAGTGAACACAATGTAAGATTCTAGTACTCAATAGACGAAAGAAGGTTCAATTACTTTCATTAATAAACGCTTCCTGAAGAATATTCAGTATCTATTTACGTTGCTATCCGTAAACATCGATCGTCTCGTTGCTTAAACAAAAGTGCGAATCGAATAACGCTAAACTTTCGTCTATTTTTAAGCTTCACTGAAGCTAATTGAATCGGAGATATCAATGACGGCCGCCTTGGCAACGCCCGGGAGGGGTACGAAAAAACCACAAAATTTCGAAACAGATAGCGTATTTCTGAAAACATCGACCGTTTAACATGTAAACCTCGCAAGAATAAGATAGTGTAGAGTTTTATTCGTCGAATAAAGCAAAAACGAAAAATATTGGTCCGTATTTAAGTATTTTAATGCTTGAAGGAATAATACCTTGCAAGTCAAGAAATGGATTCATACGTGTTATCTTATGGAAAAAAGTTTATCGCCTATATTGGCAGCACTGATTAATCCCGGTAGACCAAACGTTGACCATTCACTAAGTTAGGATGTAAGGAAGAATCGTACCAAATTTGGTTATTCTAGCTTTTATCGTTTAGGAGGAGTTCCATGAACAAACCAACAAACACACACTTCAAAATATATTATTGTAGATTAAGTTATCGACGTGAAATTTGCGCTAAAATACGCCAAAATGAAAGAGAATTCCTATTCTTACAGTCGAATACTCATTCTCATTCGAATTTGCTCATATTTTGAATTTATACTCGAGTTTTGGTAAATTTTTGAACATTTCAATAATAAGATTCCATGGTTACCGGTATTGTTGTCCTCGGTAATTTCCGTGCATGTGCACTTAAATAAAGGCTTAAAAATAAGATTAAAACTTGCTCGAAATGACTGAAGATATGAATTTAATGCAAATAAACCGAACGCAGTATTCATGTTATTTATATTTTATATTACTAAAATCGTATTTCTGGTTTTCACGCTCTCTCTCCTCTCTTTAGTGCTCTATAACTCAGCCATTTTTATCTCCGAGAATTTCAGCTCTCTAAATTTATTTTTTATCGAGTTATTCAACAAATTTTTTAAATGTTTTAAATTTTTTGTTAAAAACCAAACGTACATCCCTTATAAGATATATTCATAAAACTCATATTCAAAACATATTCCCGTTAAACTAATCTAAATCCAATAGGTACATGGTTGAAACGAAGAAACAGCGTGCAAAGGGGAGGGGGGAAGGGGGGGGAGGGGGGGGGGGGTTGCCGTGCGTCAGTGAGCAGGGTACTTCCCCTCTAGTGTGTGTATATATATATATAGGTTATAGATATCTATAAAGAAAAGTGTCTGTATGAATGTATGCATGTTTTTATAGCTCCGCAACTACAGCACGTTTTTATACCGATTTGATCGTCCTTTCTAATTTAAAGAAATATTTTCTTTTTACATTTACATACTGTAGGAGGTTTACGATTTTCGTAGCTTGTGGAACATTTGTAATGCTCAACGTTTCGTCCTTTTTATTGCGGTCGTCTTCTGAAATCAAGTCCAAGACATGTGATTCAGGATTCCGCCGGAAAATTTCCCGCAATAACATTTCATCTCGCTAGAAAGAAAAACCTTCAACCTCAGCTGAAAACATTTCTGCGGAGAGAACGTCGAATAGGTGACGGTTAAGTGAAAGACGCCAACCGGCACACGCATAGCTCCAACGCTACTGGTCTGACACGTCATTCGCGACAATGGTTGTAACACGAGCGAAAGGTCCATCGGTAGAAATACCGTACATTCTGCGAAATTCAGAAAACCCTCCGAAAATATTCAAACTCGAAAATCCTCACTCATAATTTCAGTTTTTTTATTTATAAAAAAAGATTGAATATAAGGGGAAGATCACAAATCCTTCCCTTAAGAACTGGCAGAGAGGATAGTGTCTAGCGATTGCGGCTTATGTCAGCCATTTCTTGACATAAATCTTTTTACGTCATTATAAGATAAATACGGAAAAGTGTGAATATAAGAGAAAGAAGATAAATTGACAGTGGGGATGGGAGGAAAGCCTTTAGAACAAGTTTCAGTCTATAAATTCCTTGTAAGCATCATAACAAGAGATTTAAAAAATGCGTCGATGAAATGAGGAAAAGAATAGCGAAAGAAAAATTGACTCCCAGAAGAAAGTAATTCCTATTAGTGGGAAAAAATAAACGAATACTCAGGGAATAAACTGATAAAATGCTATGTAATAAGTATCGCCTTGTAGATAGCATGAAAAATGTGGAAGTATAAAAAAAGAATAGGAAAAAAGTGAGTGACTTTGCAAATTACAAGAAAGAGGAAGGCGAATTGGATCGGATATTACCTGAAGATAGAGGGCATGTTTAAAGACGTGTTATAATGAATACATACTGGAAGTAAAAAGAGGAAGAGGAAGGAAACTGTTTTATATGCTAGATGATTAGAAGAGTAAAGAGTTCTGTCAAAAAATTAAGAAGATTGTGGAAAACAGGAGTATTTGGAAAACCAGTTTCAGCCAATAATACCTAATCAAGAACCTGTCTATGGACAGACTATATCTATGGAGATGAATGCATATAAATTCGTAGATAGACTGTTCAACAGTTAACCACCTGTTGTATGTTAGTATACATATGACAGTTAACGTTTGCATTGGAAGAAAAATATTTTTCTGATTGCTTTTCAAGTTTTATCTTTTACACATTTTTTACGTGGGCAAAGGAGTATGACGTCCACGCACAGCAGTAAAACTCAATTAAAATTTTTTAAATCCATATAAATAGAACGCTGAAAACACTGCAATCGTTTTATTCATGTTTAGATTTCTTTGAGTACCGCATAATTATTTCTAAGACCATCAATTTGAAAGTATATACTTTTACGAGCTCAATCCCTAAGAGACATATTACAGACGATTTACTTCAATCTTTCATTGAAAGGAAGAAGCAGCATAAGGGCGAACCTATGGTACATTAAACGCAGTTTTAAAAAAATATTTCCAAACTAGATAATTTTATCCGTCACGAAATGGTCAATTCGCTCGTTTCAAACGTTATAAAGGAAACAGAACACGATTGATCGCTAAATTTTCAAAACTGCACCTAGGCAAGCGAAAATTTTCTGAAAATCGCCGTCACAGTTTTGAACTGATCATTTAAAAGAAATCGAACAGATTAAGAGTATTCGATAAATCCCCCACTAACCCTCATCCCAGAGAATATTCCAATTTACCAAGGTACGCAAAGGAAGGTCAAATCCATCGAGGATTTTCCGCTCGGTAACGTCCCCAATAGCGGATGCAGATCGGGGAAATCGATGCGACCGTTAATCACTTGAGCTGAAGAGTGTGAACAATAGAGTTGATTGATGAGCAAAGTCATCAGCCAATCACGGAACAACAAGGAGATATGAAGAGCTTCTGTCCGGTGATCCATTCGAGCGTGATACGTGGGGGATAGCGGAGGCAAATATTTAAAGGGAAGGTCAAGAAGGAGGAGGAGGAGGAGAACGGAGGGAGAGGGCAGGAAGGAGAGAGAGAAATATAATGAGGGCAGGAGTAGATCTTGTTTGTCCAGAACCCTCTCCTACCCTTCAAACCAAAATAAAATAAATAAATAGAAGTAGAATTTTTAAATACAGAAATCAAAAATTAAGTTTTAACCCATCGCCTTACTTTTAAATACATCGATTCCAGTATTTAATGAAAGTTATTACATAACATAATTTGCACGCGTTTTTTTTTTCTAGTAAAATTTTCGAGATTTTGGACCCACCCATTGAGAAATTTCTCCCTAATCCGTTCACCTAATGAGCTTAGGGAGTGGACGAAGGGGAAACTGACGTAACGAGGACGAAAAGAGAGATTGGCAGAGAGGAGAGGGATATAAGGCTAGGAAGATGAAGCAGATTAAAGATTTTTTTTAAAAAAGCAGTACGTCGTAGGATAAGGTGAATGAGATGCAGGAGAAAGTGAATGAGTGAGAGAAGTGAAAAGGAAATAAGGGAATAAGACGAGTTGACAATCTGAAATGAGATATGTTTAGTAGGGCGGGAGGGAGGGATGGACGGAAGAGGTATCGCAGACGGGCGTCGAGGCGTCAGTAGCGCTCTCTCTCTCTCTCTCTCTAATCACCCAGATGCTTCCAATTTCGTCTCTAACTCATTGAAAAATCAATCTAAATTGGAAAAAAAGAGCTCTCCTTAATGCGTCACTGGCAATTCGGACTTTAATAGCTTTTTTCCAAGCCACGAAAATTCATCTCTTCGTTCCTAGGGACAGGACTACAGAGGACGGAAATTTATCCGAGAGAAATTGAGAGATGCTTTTTCATATAACCGAGCTTTTGAAAAGATTTTCGGACGCACCTCTCGAATCTTTTTTGCCGGCGTATTACTTATGAATACGATTTCGCGCCAATGTACACAAAATAGTATACGTCGTATCTAAATAAGGATAAAAAACTACTGCTATCTCAAGTAATATTGACGTAAGACATTTATTTAGAGAAGTAGTAGAAAACTATGGTCATCAGGGCCTGAGAGAGGTGAGATGGGGCCCGGACCAGTCACAAATGTGGGACCCCACCTCACTCCGAAAGCCATACAAATGTATGAATAAAAAACATTTAGAATAAATTCTGGGGGCCCCTCCGGGCCCGGGCCAAATGGCCCTGCTGCCCCCTCCCCTCTCTATCTGCCTCTGATGGTCATAATAAGTGTAACGCAAAAGATATCATAGTTTATGCTATCGATATTACGGTAATACATGGTTCCACAAAGTAATGATATTAACGAGGATATTTTTTATAGAAAGAAAAATCAGTCGAGAATGGAGCGGATAATAGATAGAACGAAATAGTGAAGTGGAAGGTATGAAGAACGTAAGGAAGGAGGGGAAACTGAGGAAAATCGATGCGCGAATTTGTCGAAAAGGGACTTAAGAAGACGAAATGGTGGCTGAATTATTGGGAGAATAGGTTTCATGAGATTAATAAGGTAATAAACTGTTGAATGGGCCGATGGGAAAACACGTAAGAATTCTCATCATCCAATAAGAGGAAAAGGAAATGGAGAAAAAACGTAAGTTAATATGAAACAGGGTTTTCATATGCCACACGCAATTTCTGAATATCACGTCGACACATTTATTTCTTTTGTATTGGCATAATATGGATTGATCTGATGAAGAAAATAAATTTCCACCGGCTTGCGTCCGTGGGTTCCCTGACATTACATGACATGCCAACAGTGACACGTACGACGATGCGATCTTCGACTAAACGTCCAAAACGCGATATTATCTTCTGCGAACACGGATCGACAAAACTAAAAATCTTAAATTGCCCGGCTGGAATAACACTCGCTCACAAAATGCGAAATGAAAGTCGACTCCAACTTCACGGAGTGAGGCAGTCCTTCGCGCGACACTGAAAAGCGGACAAAAGAAAAGCGGAGGAGGACGAGGCACCCATGAAGAGAAGAAAAGAAATTCTTCGCGATCGCTCGCATTGGAGTTTGGGTAAGAGCATAAATAGAGGAGACGGAGAGATTGATGGGACGGGAGGAGACAGGGATGGGGCATGAAAAACGATTTCCTATCGCTAACACTGCGATATCGGCCTCGAGAGGGAGAAAGAGAATAAAAAGATGCTCAAGGAGGGGAAGGACTTGGAGGGAGGGAGAGATATGAAATCGAAGCGAGCCCCTTGAATGTCATAAATTTCACGGTAAACTGCACTCTCGCGAAATAGCCGGAATTTACGCAATATTCGCTGTAATTTTCTCTCGCCGAGGAATGCAGATTGACATAATAGGTTCCGTTTACGCCCGAACGATCGGAAAGCGCAACAGATGCACGATATTTTTTACCCTGATACATTTCACGCCATCATTTCAACATTTGCGTTTCATTTTTGCGTTGGATTTCGTAAATAGACGCACATCAAAATTCGATCTCTAAAAATGCTAATTGTTTCGTTTCGGTTATTTTCACAGCTACTGTTAAATTTGCTTTTATTTTAGAACATTTTTCCAAGCCTATTATTTTTAATCCTATCGATCATCAAGATAGCATCTGTAGAGATAAAACGAACAATTAAACCAGATGCGATAGCCAAATAAATCGATTCATGGCATTCATCTTAATCATCAAGCTTCTTGATTTTTTTTCAGCCATAAGACAAACAAGATATTTCTCTGTTGAACTAACCAATGTGTTTTTGCCGCAGTAGATAGATAATGAATCTCGTGGTATATTATGCTTAATAAATGCTGCTGAAATAAACCAAGTGATTTAAAAACGCAAGGTAAAACCGGAAAAATGTCAAGTCGCATATAATATACTCATTTCTGTATTTTGAGCTGCTTCAGAACTAATTGGTACGCTTTTCTACGTTTTTTTGGGAAATATCGCGTATTTTTTTCTATTCGCAGTAAAAACGAATATCAACTTACGAAACTAATAATTCCATATGAACATTTGCTCAAAAATTTCTCCACGCAAAAAGACTGATATTTTTAAGTGCCCACCGAGCACAAAAGAATTAAAAAAACGAAGAAATTCTAAAAATTAATTAACTAGCCCGCCTTATGACTTGGAAACTATTTACGACGGATGTACCGCCTGCAGCCATTGATTAAAACAAGTGAGTATGTATTTCGATTACGAATTATTCCATCTCGATGACAATTTATCCATCCCCTATTCTATTCGCAGAGCTTATCGGGTTTACCCAACGGTTCACGGAGTCAAGAATAGCCTAAATCATCTATAGGCTAAATTTCACTTGAGCATTCGCGAACAAAAGAAGATATCTCCTCATATCCGCGTCGCGGTAATTATAACAAAATCACATCCGCCGAGGGTGTTGAAAAATGGATTATGGAAGTGCATGTTAATTGGACCATAAACCGAAATTTTCCGCGCATCGCGCGCCAATGTCGGCAATTGGATGTTAACGAACATCAGAGCGGTCCACAAGCGATACACGTGATAGGAACCGGAAGGCGTGATGGAAAAGATAAATGAGAAACTCGCTCCCGTGCGAACGTGTTGGAAATAACTCTGAGTTATGACAGCTTGGGTGGAACGAAAATAAAAAAATCCAGGAAAAATGTTTCATGATCCAAGCGGTGTCATAATGAAAGTGATTTATCTTCCATTTTGAAAAGATCCTTCTTCGGCCATGAAGAGTTAACTTTCGCAATCATTACTTTCATCGTCGAAAAAGTTATAGCCGAGCGAGGGATTAAAACTGGATTTGCCTAGATCCCATTCCGAAAAGAGCAGGTACTTATTTTCCGTCGACGGCGCGTTAACTCTAGTTTAAATTTGAAGCGGGAGAGGTATTTTTATAAAACTACGCTTCACACACATCGCGAAACCATAAAAGGGATTTCAAGTAACCGAGTGGAGCTTTATTTATTTTTAACTGACATTCATATTCTCGACCGGATGATACTGAATGAGTGAGTTATCAAAAGTGAAGGGCTATCTCCAGTGAAAAGTTTTTTTCCAAAACCTACGAACTTTCGATTACGAAAATATAGCGGATAAATAATTGAAATATTTTAGTTGAATTCAGTACAAGTCACGAAATTATGCCATGGCGACGAGTCAAGCACGGGTCTTCCGTTTTCCAAACAATTAATTTCGACATTTTAATCGCCAAGACGATGTTATTACGGTATCGAGCGTTCCAAAAATGGATATGCGGAACCGGAATCCCCCCTCCCCTTGTTCCAATTTAAATTTATAACTAAATCAAAAATCGAAACAGAATCCATTATTCGTAGGTTGATTGTTTATTTTTTTTAATAAGTATAACTTTAATGATAATGGTGACAGCGATAAAACCATACAGATTCTATAGTATAATGCACACAGTATAAGAATTTCAAACTCGTTAATGTTTTCGTAATGGGTTTAAGGGATTATAGCCAAAGTCTCTGTTATGCGACTGATTCGTTGACGTCACAGCTGCTCATTTCCGTTTCAACAGATTGGATTGCATCCCTCTGTGACGCTGCAACATCACTGGTACGCCTTTCGCTTTTACGGGAAATGGTTAGGATGTGAGGCAGCATCCGTTCCAAAATTCAACGAACGTTTTCAACTGTTTCGGAATCCAAACGAATTTGGCAGATGGTACCATGAAACGAACGTTATCAAGAACCTTGCACGTTTTTACATAAACGATTCCTTGGAAACCGGTTTTCCTTCTAGTTAACGATGATGTTTTTGTTTTGTCATATTATTATTATCAATTGAGGGATATTACTTTTATTCTCATCTATATAAACAAATTTGTAACCTCTGTCTGTACATTTGTTTTTTTGGTCGGGGTTTTACTTTTTTTGTGTTTAGCATAACAAGAAGACGTTTGAACCTGTTTGCAGAATTGTTGTCTGCCTGTCTGTTTGTTTGTTACCGCATCACGCAAAAACGGCTGGTCGAATTTTTATGTAACTTGCAGCGTATCCTTAGACGGGTCCATCTGAAAATATAGGCTATGTGGTGTGTCTCAAAAAAAATTTCAAGTGGGGTTTTGGAGAGAGGGGAGGGGGGACATCGATTTGGTTTTTCGACGATAACTCTCGAGGAAATTAACTTAGGAAGTTCAAATTTGAAATTTATCACTTTCAATACAAGTATAAGATCAAGTTTGTAGATGAGAAAAATCAGACGAAGGGGAGAGGGGTTTGTGGGGGAGGGGCACCCGTAAGAGAAATCGCTGATTTCTAGCTAACGGCTGATTACATCGAATAATTCTAATAAGAAATATTTTAGGAAAAGCATTTGGGTAAATATTTTAGGAAATAGTCTCTGTCTGTTTGTTTCTTACCGCATCACGCAAAAACTGCTGGTCGAATTTTTATGAAACTTCCAGCACATCTTTAGACTGGTCCAGCTTAAAATGTAGGCTACTAGCTGAAACGCTCGGCTTCGCTCGGGAAGGAGTTTTATTTTAAAGGAAGAAATGCAGTATAGTAGACCACTTACCTATCGCCGTCTCTTGGCCAATAACAGAATTACAATTTGTTAATTTACCTTAGAAACGTATTCAAATTAATCTATAATAATAATAACAAAACCATGAAAAATATACCTAACGTAACTTGGCGCGCAAATGGAGAGGATATAACATTGAAAGGATGTATTGACGAGCCTTCGGCTCACTTTGTTTTAATGGGCAGTCGTCTCCGGGCGCTACCGCGCCCTTCGCCTCGCCCGGAACCAAAGTATCCCTCCCCGTTGTCCGGTGATTGGGTTTGTAAGTGTCAATACCGGCCAATCAGTTTCTGTTAATGTTGTTTTGAAAAATTAAAACACAATGAAAATATTTGTTACGTATTTATATTTTTAAGTTGGGGTCTCCGTTAATACGCATGTATTTAGAGCGATAGGTAAGTGGTCCACTATACTGCAGTTTAGCCCTTTTAAGTAGCAAACGATTTTTGTTGCTCGGGGCAAAGGTTCCCCATTCCATAATTACGCAAGCGATGCTTACATTAACATTTACTATTTTATGTAATGTATTGTAAAGTTTTACCATTAATATAATTACGCATTAACGTCTTACTTAATATTCACATGGATAGATGCATCTAAGCTTTTAAAGCAGCAATAAAATTATGTGAATTATGTCAATACTAAAACGTAAACAATAAACAACATCTTGGTTACCGAACAAATGTAAGTAGATGTATCGATTTGTGTTGCGATAAATCTTTCAATGTTAATGGTAAAAGATAACAATGTTCTAATATTCATTAAAAATCATTTGACTCACTTTAAAAGTATTCATAGACTGTATTTAGGCATTTATGCCATCTATACCCTTTATCTTGGAGTTAGATATTCCTTCTCTACGGCGCGCCACGGCGTGGATATCCATATCTTTGAAGAGGACAACAATTAAGAAATTTAGCTTTGTTGCTGCCTTGAAAATGGTCATCTAAACCGATAAATTTTGCGCTTAAAGAAATATTTCGAGCGATTTGGCATGTAATATGACAAAAAATGAACAGAATTAAAATATTCAGTCTTTCATGCGTAAAATAAGTCATTTCTCGTGATCGTAAGTTAATATTTTGGTATATTTATATCCACATCAGTGAAGGGCTGCATGGCATTTTGGGGTTTCTCCACACCATTTTCCATGAATTCTTATGCAAATAGTATTCTGTTGACCCAATGGGGTATAAGAGACTCCACGGTCTGCAAACCTAGACCAAGTTCTCTCTTCGGTCCATGAGATGGCCCATGAAACTTTTTAATTCGATAGCTTCAACGGTGTAAAAACGTATAAAGAACATACACGCATACACACACACACACTAAAATATTTATAAGATGTGATTTCCACACCGTTAAAGCTAGAATAATCAAACTTTCAACATATACTTTCTTCACAAATAGGATGGCGGTAGGCTACTTTTTAATCCCAAATGTTTAATATTAATTGTACAAAAAGCGAAATAACTTTGTATGCTAATGCATTGCCATCTAGAGATGAGTCAGAAAGAACGGGACAGTTCTCTCCGAACTGTTTTCTCCAATAAAGTAACTGTTCTCATAAACTTCCTGTTCTCAAAGAACAGGTAACTCTACGTCTTATATAGAATGAGAAAGGAGGGAAACGACTACTTCCTTATCCGTAATTGGACGGCGGGGACTGATTAAACTACGCGTATTTTCCCAAGTCCTGCTATTGATTTGAATCAAAGATTGTGGAGGGCTCCCAGAAATAATTCATACGTGGTTTTTGTTTGTCTCTGCCCGTTTCATTCAAAACGGTGGCCGAGTGAATTCTTAAATACCATGTATCATCTAGAATTCCGATCGGATCTGAACCAAATTTCCCCGGGCAGCGCCGGGAATTTCTGCTAGTCGACAATAAATCCATTTAAATGAGTTCTACAAAAAATATTTCGTCACTGAAATAAATCTTCCCGATAAATCATCCTGTAATCGTATGCGAATCCTCAAAAAAATCGTTTTAAACGTATAAATCCTTTTCCAATTTATTTATATATTTTTCACAAGCCCATAAACAGCATTTACGGCCTTTTACAATGAGCCCTCGGCATGATTCGAGCCCGCGACCCTAACATTGGGAGCTAGACACGTTAACCACCCCTCTACCAATGCCGGTACTTTTATATTTAAAAAATAGTCCATTTCCCTAAACGAATCTCATTGTCAGACAGCACAAAAAAATCCTTTACTACCCCTACAAACTATTTCGTTTAATTAAAATAATCGTGTAACAATTTATCGACGAGCATTTTTATGCTGGAAACTCGATAAATAATTCATGATTCGCTCGCCGGAAAAAATAAACTACTTCCTGGAAACATTCCAAACGATGTTTTGTGCCATGGTATGTGATTTCCCCGTGCGTGTAAAATTTTACGACAAAATTTCCTTTAATTTAAAAGGGCATGTAAATGCAAATCAAACGAATTCGGCCGTCAATTCATAATGCGAGGTAAATAAGACGTAAATCATTAAGACAAAAAATAATGTTTCCGCCATCCACTTCAACATTCGTAAACCAGATCGATTTGATGTCCATGACAAAAATAATGACTTTTAGGTTATCTGATGGAAAAGTGGTTCCCAACCTGGTGCTTGCGACTTCTAATGTGCTCTTGAGCTGACAGCTTTACTATGATTAAAATCGTGTCATAGAGCAGTGCTTCGCAACCTTTTAAATTTCACGGCACACTATTTGGTGCTCTCGAACTTTGCGGCACACCGAACAAAATTTATCGAGACTGTAAGGAACATGTGTCCGACAAAAAAGATAAAATCGCCTTTCCCATTTTTCAAATCATTCAGTCCGGATTACGAAGTAATTCTATAATAAAAATTCCAATTCTCTAATTAAGAAGCAACTTGGTTTCGGTTTCAAATAGCGGAAACAGTCTAAGAAATAAGATACACTTGCTTTATATGGTCTTAACATTAGAAGAATAAAATAGTATTTTTCTCTTTCCTATGATTTCAAAATTTACCGCGGCACACCGAGTACTTTGTGGCGGCGCAGTAGTGTGCCGCGGAACACCGGTTCCGGAGCACTGCCGTAGAGAACCAAAAATAAGATCTGAATCGTTTTATCTCCAAACGTATTAAAGCGCATTATTAATAGCTTTCTCTTTGGTTTATTTTACAATTTTTTTGCAAAAATAATATGCTGGGAAGCCCTAAAATAGATGGTAACATTTTGGGATTGTTTTATTAAACTCTTAATCGAATCATTTATACAATGAAACTCGCACGAGAGATCGTTCAAAAGAGGTTTCAGTCCTAGAATATAACTTATTTAGTGTGAAATAAAGTTTCTGAATCACGGAAAAGTTCTAGTTTCAACTCTTTGCGATTTAATTGCCCTAAATAAAGAAAGACACTTATCAATCGCCAAAATGATTACAGGATGTATTTCATTTTTAAGCTTACTATGAAGAAGAAACTTTTTCTATTTAATACATAACTGAACGTACATATCTCTGATTCTAACAAATAGATTTTCAGCTCATTTTATTTGCATTTTTGCAATTTCAAAAAAGTACTGCCTATAAGATTTTACGTTATTTATCCTTATCCTAATAAAAGCCCGATTCATTCTATATGCAAGACTTTAGGAATTAATGAAAATAACTCAAGAACGATCTGTTCGATTTAGATTCATCTGTTCACTATTCACTAAATGTTAGCAATGAGCCTTGGATATTTCATTTGCTGCTACTTTTAATTAACACTTATCTAAGATCTACGTCTTCAACTCTTTTAATGTTAATTTAATACTCCAAGCCCATCCGCCATTATTTTACGATATTTCATTAGGAAATGTCAAGGAAATAAACTTCGTAAAGTTCCACGTTTCTACATTTTCCAAGTTTGCATATAAAATCTAAGTCTATGCATTAACCGAAGACAAATGTCATTCAAGATGCAGAAAATTTGAAACGGAAAAAAAACAAAATACCATATCTTAAACCAAAATAAATGGTGATGAAGGTTGAATATATGGACTCGACATCTCCAACTAATAGATCCTTTTTACCATAGCACTACTAAAACAAGGTAGGTCGTTGGGCATGTTTCTACGTCTTCCTCATTCGAGCGTGACGTCACTTGGATTTCAAGGAGGAGATGATCGCCTGTTCTTGGCCGGAGACTATTGCATATATGATGCTATTGCTATACGTGGCACGAGTTTTACCGAACATCATACTTTACTTTAGCATTAATAAACCCAAACATTAATCGACACACATCTCTGTGTTAATTGTTTTAAATATAAGACATTTCTATTTCCGTAAGCATTGATAAATAACTCGGAAGTGTATAGGTAACTAAGTTTTCCTTTACTTTTCGTCTTTTATGTTCGAAAACGTACAATTATTTAATTCTCACCTGACCGACATTCGCAAAACGTTTTGTATGAAAAATATTGCTTCAAGGTGTGTGTTTATGGGATGTATTACCCCTATATAGTTAAAAATAGTGTGTGCATTCTGTGAATGGATGGTGTAGCTACGTAAACTTAAGTAAACATTGTGGTTGTGTACATGAGTGATAATAATAAAGTAAATATAGGAGTTATTTTTTCGAAATACTCAATTACGAGAAATAACTACATTTTGGACGTGGTATTAATAATACATTTTACTAATATTTTATAGCAAGTGCAGACTCTGTTATATAAAACACCACAGAAAACAAGACATTCAAATTACAATGCATTTTATCCACCCGTTGTGGCAAAATATATTCCCAATAGTCAAATCAGGAAATGTAACATGTATAAATATTGTTTTCATAGCAAGTTAAGCCATCTTCATAAAATCATTTCAATAAACTGATTATTGTATAGCAAGTGGAGACATTGTGACATAAAACACCACTGAAAACAAGGTATACATATTACAAGGAATTTCTTTCAAACTCTTTTTACAAAAAAATCCACACCAAACTAGATATAGCTATAATAGTTGAACTAATTAATTTGCGAATACCTCTAAGCCGTTATCTTTTTAAATTTGTGTTTCAACTGCCTACCATTAACTGGGTCTTTCAAGTGGCAATTTAACATTTTTATTCTAATGTAAGTCCTTGTCCTTACAAACAAGGATATTACATCTTTTGGCCATTTTGAGTAAACATTTGTTGTAATTGCTTCAGTTAATTTGGAGAATATAAATTTTTCTTTGGATATGTATTCCCCATGAAAATTTTTAAATTCCCTGTTGGCATATCTGATAACTTCCAGGAAATCATCTGAGGGATGCATTAGGCCCCCTTTCGAGAGGTGCATTATCCAGTTCTCTCTTGAAGGTTCTAATGTGGATGTGGTGTTGCCCAACCGAGGATATTTTGCTCTATATCTGAAAGCAACATATCCTGCTATATATATTAGTCCATCATCCTCCAAGATATCATTTCCTTGGTCATATGAAACACGTTGTAATTCCTGCTCCTCTGCATCACTCTCAAATTGAACATTTTGCAATTCCTGTTTTTCTGTATCAATCTCTTGATGTAGGGGATTGGATGGAAAAAGGTCTTTCAAGACATGGAACGTGATGCATAGTTCTTTTTTAAGCTCAGTGATTCTTGTACATTCCTTATCAAATAGAATAATCAGTTTATTTTAACGATTTCCTGGAAATTTAACAGATTTTATGACGGTGGTTTAACTTGCTGTGAAAACAGTATTTATACATGTTGCATTTCCTGATTTGACTATTGGGAATATATTTTGCCGCAACGGATGGATAAAATGCATTGTAATTTGAATGTCTTGTTTTCTGTGGTGTTTTATATAACAGAGTCTGCACTTGCTATAAAATATTAGTAAAATGTATTATTAATACCACGTCCAAAATGTAGTTATTTCTCGTAATTGAGTATTTCGAAAAATAACTCCTATAGTTACTTTATTATCATCACTCATGTACACAACCACAATGTTTACTTAAGTTTACGTAGCTACACAATCCATTCACAGAACGCACACACTATTTTTAACTAAATAAGGGTAATACATCCCATAAACACACACCTTGAAGCAATATTTTTCATACAAAACGTTTTGCGAATGTCGGTCAGGTGAGAATTAAATAATTGTACGTTTTCGAACATAAAAGACGAAAAGTAAAGGAAAACTTAGTTACCTATACACTTCCGAGTTATTTATCAATGCTTACGGAAATAGAAATGTCTTATATTTAAAACAATTAACACAGAGATGTGTGTCGATTAATGTTTTGGTTTATTAATGCTAAAGTAAAGTATGATGTTCGGTAAAACTCGTGCCACGTATAGCAATAGCATCATATATGCAATAGTCTCCGGCCAAGAACAGGCGATCATCTCCTCCTTGAAATCCAAGTGACGTCATGCGCAGAACAGCTCGTTTTCGTCCACCGGAACGGCCTACCTTGTATTAGTAATACTGTGCTTTTTACCACTCCACACCACGGAAAGTGCGAAACCCATCTTTGCAAGCCTGCCTCCAATGAACTATACTGTGCCTCCCTTACCCCATTCGACTTCTAACGACGTCCCCGCCTCTTTTAAACCCGCGAAATGCGTTTCACGAGTTATTTCAAGAGAAAGGACAGGGAAACTTTACTCTGAGAGAGTATGTACAAGTTTCTCGCATGAAAACCTGCTAAAGCAGGTTAGTCTTAAGAATGGATTCCGTTGTTTACGAATACGAATTACGTCGATAGGAAATCCAATTCCACACACGGAACGAGTTCTCTTGTAGAAAATGATCGAAGAAAAAGATTGCCGAATCTATAGGATCACGAGTGGGTCTTTGAACGAATAAAGAAACTATTTATCATCCGATTTGCCACCAACTGCGCGCACCACAAAGTACGTTTCTCAAAATAAAACTTACGGATATATTCGCAAACCTCTCTGACAATAAATATCACCGCGTCTCTGGAATTTCAAAAGGAGCACAAATATACAAATATATATTCTGCGGAAATATAGTATGCTATTCCGTAATCATTTCAAGATACTCGACTCTTTAATTTGACGGTCCAAAATAATGTTTTCTCGATTCTTCCTCCATACCTTTTTCGTCATAAGCATAACTTTCACTTGAAATTTTATCACTTAAGCCCGCAATAAAGATGGACTTTTATTTATTCATTTATTTGCAAGAATATCGTAACAACAATAACAAGGGCGAACACACAACCATGCCCTCGGACAGGATTCGAAACTGCGACCCTAGCAGTGGGAGCTAGACACGCTAACCACCCCTCTACCAAGGTGCTTGGGGTTATCAAACCTCGAGAAAAATCCCATGCTGCCATGTCTTGTTTAATGATGCTTTGCTATTATTTTTTATTTTGATGTCGATTTTGTGGAAAATACATCTTATAATAATTTTCCTATATCGTAAGTTTGGTTGTAAATTTGTCCACCTGCAATTAAATTTAAATGCGCAAATAAATGCAGGACGTTTTTAGTTTGTTCTGAAGACGAAAACTTTGGACTTTTTTTAGAGGAAAATCTTTCGTTACTAAGAGCAACCAGCATTGTTGCCGGATCCATGAAATTAGTTACAATGAATTGGATTGGGACAAAGGAAAAGGGAAGAACTGCGAGGGAAAGAGTGAGCGAGAGAGGGGGAGGAAGAGAGCGAAAGGGAGGGAGAAAGGAGAGTGAAGGCAGAGATGGGGGTGCTTCGTTGCTTTTATTTATATATTTCTGTATATTGTCTTTTAACATCACACAAGCTCTTCTCATTTCTGAAGACTGAGTTTGCCGAGTTCAGAGAGGCTAAATGCGAGGCGCCTAGCGTCGGGGTCCCTGGAGTGATGGGAGGGCTGGGTTTATGCGCGTAGCGGGGAAGAGCGCCTGGTATTATTTGTTTAGGGGAAAACTGGAAATTAATTTTTGTTTCCTACTTTAACATCACTGAAACTCCAAGTCCTAATCTGATATGTCAACATTTCCGAGCAGTAAAGTCTTTTCAAAAACTTTTTAATTGCTTCCAAATAATGAAACAACACAACCATTCGCTAATAGCATTAAATATTTTGCATCAACACTGGCATTCGTCACGCTGAAGTTGGCCGCGTGAAATATCGACTGAAGCTGGAAATCACATATTTTACTTTATTTATTCCTATGTCCGACTAAACTTAGAGTTTGCTAGTTGAAAAACGTGAAATTCAACTATTTCTTGTATAATGAGCATAAATTTATGGATTTCCGTAAGTTCTGAAGATGATTCATATTATTTTACTATGGAAAAATTACTTTTAAGCGTTAGCCGATTTAAAAAATAATTTTTTGATATTACTATTTATTTTGGAATTTATGCCAATTAAATTAGCGCATACAATACGATTCCTAAGAGATATCTGTGAAAATAACGTAACACAATCGATATTCTCATTTCTCAATGCGCAGTGCTTGTCGCGATGCAGCGAGGAAAGTGAAAGTATTCTCTAAGTGTGAGATGACCAATTTAATCATCAGGTGAATACCTATTATTGTTTGGTACCGACGTTCTGTCGCTTCATAACGCTTCGTATTAGGATAATTCGGCAATATCATAAAAATAATTTGCATAGAATTGTGAAATTTTACAAATCCTTCAATCGTGGCGATGGTAAATTTAAAAACCGTTAACAATTTAAACCTAAGCTTAAATAAATCCTAATTCCAACTTATCCGTTTCATTTCACTTTGTAAGATGGCCATTGATTTTTCGAAAAATACTTCCTGCACGGTCACCGGACTTCCTAGAAAATAAATCGCCCATCTCCACGCTTTAATCTAATTGAGCAATTCGTTATACACGCGCTCGCTCGGAGAAAAAACTGAAGCTGATGAGTCGTACGAACGATATAAAAAATAAATCTTAAATCCCGGGCTTACTGGGCTTATATATATATATTTTTAATCGCATTTTGTAAAATATAATTTGACAATGTTTTCAATTCGCCAGTATGCCCGTTCGTCCGTGTCTGCGACTGTCAATACCGGACAATTGATTTAGCTACCGGAACGAAATTCGGCGGATGAATTTCCCTCATTTAGAACTCTGAAGAGAAGCCTAACGAGAGCGAATAAATAAAACTTATACTGCTCGTGTACATAGCAGAAAATCCTGACCCACAATTGCTCTCTTGTCGGCCCACATGGAATTTCAAAAAAATTATCTTTTTATTTCATTTTATAAACGATGTTTCATCTCCAGAGCTGCAAACCACTTCAAAATTTGGAAGTGGTTCGGTTCTAAATTTTTGGAAGTGGTTCGGTTCAGACGGGAATTTTGACAAGTGGTTCGGTTCAACTAAATTAATCATTTGAAATACTATCCAGAAATAATTTATCCAATATAAACACTGCACATTCACTATCAATCTGTAAGTAAATCAATCAGCAGTCATTATTATTTTAAATGAAAGAAGAATTTATTTAAAGAAAGGAAAAATTTATATTTTAAATATATTACAATCCCATCATCTTCTTCATTTATTTTAATTTTAAAATGGTATTTTTGATCCTAATATGGTTTTTATGTGGATAACAATAGTATCAGAGAGGAAAGAGTTAGGGACTCTTTCCTTTGAAGCAAACCCGCTGGTTTTTCCAATGGAAATTCCTGTTCTTTTCGTTGGTCCGTACTTTGTGGATTGAGATCGAACCGAAACCGAACCACTTTTGCAAAAAATTACGGATCGGTTTTCGGTTCATTGAAAAATTAATCAGTGGTTTCGGTTCGGTTCGCGGTTCAGCAAAATGGCTGCGGTTCGGTTCGGTTTGCAGCTCTGGTTTGTACACATAAATTTTACAGATGTCATGAGATATCATATCCAACAACACATAGAAAGGATCGTGAAATTTCATAGTGAGGAACATGAAAAGTAATTCCATGACATCTGACGATCAGGAAAATAACTTTCGATTCGATTCCACGTGTAACGCGAGCTTTTATTGCCTGGGCGGTTTCGTTCTGCCTGCTTCGAAGAAGTCATCGGCAATTAGGATGCCCTGTCAGGGAATTCGCATGATGGACGATGTGAGCGATTTGCTCTAGTTAACAATTCGACGGTGGCGCGCATAATCTTTTGAGAAAGGTCAAATAAATATCTATATATTCTTCATAAAGAGATTTACAAAGGGAATTAATTTGCAAAGGGATTCGTGGCAGAGAATATTCACCCAAAAACTTCTCCTGATATGAGCAAATCCCAGGCTAAAGAGCGGGGGGGGGGGGACAATAAAAAGTGAAGGGATGGACATAGCTCCGTCCTCCATAAAAAAAAAACGCCCACCATCTGAAAACTCAGCGAACCACCAAGAGCGGGACCATCCATATTCCGTGAGGATAATTTCTATCAGCGCGTCCGAAAAAAAACATAAAACTCTCAGGAGATGAAGAGAGACACGTGCACCCCATCGATTCTGTCTAGAAGCTGGAAGTCGTTGCCGCTTACTGAAATTTTCGTGTCATTATCGAGGAATTTTTCGCAGATCCAAAGAATAAAAAACCATAATTTAAAAATCGGTACAACATATATTGCACAAATTTTCTCATATACGAATGCATATATGAAAAATATGAACTATGTAGAATCGTTATAAACAACAACAAATAACTATACGAAATTTGATGAAAATCGTATTAGCCGTTTTTTATAAAATCCATTTGTTATTAAAGTTGCCCAAGAATAAACTAGCCTGATATTCCTTTTTTTTAAAATATGAACTAAGTAGTATTATTTAAGACGTAAACTCAACTAACTGTACGAAATTTGATCAAAATCGTTAAAGCCGTTTTTGAGAAAATCAAATTGTTTTAAAAATTCGCAGAATAAACTTCCCTTAATTATTGATCAATGTCAACCATTTCTACAAAGCTTATATTCTATATGATAAATGAATAATTACGATATTTCATTCATTTTCGCTCTACCGTTTAGGTTCTAGAGCCAATAACAGACAGACAGACGGCATCGCGAAAACCACTTTTTCGGACTCAGATACACCTAAAACGTATATTTCCATCAAAATCTCGAGGTCGAATTTTTTCGCGATGACAATATTTTCTCAATATACTTCGTAAATTAGAAAATAAAAATCAGTACAACAAACACTGCAAACTTTCTCATATATAAATGCGTCGTTAGAAAAATACGAAAAATACGAAGATTTATTATAAACATCAACTTAAATAACTATAGGATATTTGATGAAGATCGTATGAGGCCTTTTTTAGAACATCCAATTTTTGTTAAAGTTGCCCTAGAATAAACTATTCATTTTTTGAGAAATATTCACTATGTACTATTATTGCAGACGTATACTCAAGTAACGGTACGAAGTTTTATCAAAATCGTTCTAGCCGTTTTTGAGAAAATCAAATTATTGTTAAAGTTTCCTAGAATAAACTAGCCTTATATTGATTTCTTGAGGAATATGAACTATTACGTATTATTGAAGACGTAAACTCAAGTAACTGTACGAAATTTTATCAAAATCGTTATAGCCGTTTTTGAGAAAATCAAATTGTTAAAAATATGTAGAATAAACTTCCCTTAATTATTAAGCAATGTCAACCATTTATTCGTAGCCTCTGCTCTGTATGGTAAAATGTCTAAGTACGAGATTTCATTCATTTTCGCTCTATCGTTTAGGCACTAGAGCCAATAACAGACAGACAGACGGTATTGCGAAAACCACTTTTTCGTACTCAGGTACACCTAAAACATATTTCCATCAAAATCTCGAAGTCGAATTTTTTCGTGATAATTATACTTTCTCAAGATACTTCGTATATGAGAAAGTAAAAAGGGGTAGGTGGCCACCATTTTACGCCAATTACCAAACCTATGTATTCCCGGTTTCACAGCTCGATAAATGAGACTTCAGTCCATTTAATTAAGTTGTTTAGATGGTCGAATTAACAAAAGCTATCGATAATGTGCTAAATTAGTTACCGGACTAAAAAGAGGCGACAATGTGAGAAGCAGTCATGTTAGCTCTTATTGTGAGTGGTCTAAAGGTTGCAGATTTTTTAGCATTTGAAGAAACACATGAGCGCGGTAGTTTTCGAAACATAATGATTGTTTTATTCATTCGTAATGTATTCAAAATATAAAAGTGAAATTTAAGCTTAATTCATTTTTCTGAATAAGGCATTGTTCTTCTCTTAAGTTTGACTTTAAAAAAAAACTTTAGAAAGCCTTGAACTGGTTTCTCCGAATTAACGATGAAGAAACTCTAATAGCCACTAAACGGTTGAAAAACCGTTGAGCATTTTGACTGCAAAGTGACCGCTTCAGTGGTAATCGCCGATCCTTCAATCATCGATGGATCACCATTGAAGACGTCCGCTTTGCAACCGAAAAACGCAAGTTTTTATCGAGCCGTTTTGAAGCTATATTGGAGTTTTATTCATACTAAATCTGATTTAGGAGACTGGCATTTCATTTGTGGAACAATTCCTAACAATTACTATTTCGTATTCGACGTAATGTCAAATTAACTTCTCAAAAATTGTTTTTTTATTTGAGAGCGATACTTTTTACGAATAAATAAAAAATGAATGGACACGAGGACGTTTTTTGTAACGACCGAGAAGTATATTCTTGTGAGAAAGAGGAGGCTGGGATAAGGACGCTCGTCTTACTCCTGGAAGACTCGGCTCGTCTCGGAGGCCTCTCCAATCGTTCTTCCATCTAAAAGTCATTGAGCTCATCAAATGGGATTGGTAAATCTCCTCCTGATCAAGCTATTTAATACATATCCAATTTTCCGCGCGCTCTCGGATCGTCCGCATTTTCCAGATTACCGATGCCGTTAACCTTGAATTTCGCTTTAGGCTGGCGAATTTTTTGCGCAGTGATTTTATTTCTTGTTCGCTCAATTCGTTTATTTAGTAATGACTGTTTAATCTAAAGGCGGGCGGAGTTACGATTCAATCACGTCCTATCACACCAATGACAGTTTCCAAGAAAGTCTTCTCCGCGGTTTATTCAATTCTCGGGTTAAAATATAAGAAAATAGTTTTGAAACAGGAGTGTTTTCGAGATAATTTACTTGCCACTTCTGTATAATGACTAATGCAACATTACTGATAATGATAATTTAAATAGAAATAATTTGAATTTAGAAGATTTTCGGCTTTGTTTTAAATTTGTTTAAAAGATTAAAAGGCAAACTTTTACGTACTACCAATTTATTCAAATCAAAACGCAACCCGGGTTTTGACGCTTGGCGACATCATCCATCATAACCCGGATAGGGTTATTTTTCTATAAAATAATAGTACGTAAAACTTTGCCTTTTCACAAGTTCTATTTGGTGGAATACCACAAAGGTAACACCAACATCATCGATTATAAAAGATCATTCTCTCATTTGTGAAGATTACATATTTTAATTCAAGCTTGTTTATAACGCCATGCACTGAAATTTAGGACAGATACTCTTCGGTTTTTCTAAGTTTACACGTAAATATCTCGTTAACAAAAATGCTTCATATCAATGATATGAGTCATTAATTACCCGTTCCAATCATCAATAAGCAATGACAAGAAACTATATCTTATTTAAGAAAACTTTTTTAATGCAAACCGAAAGGTACGGTTTCGTATAAAATTATCTAGGCTTTACCCTTAAAGCTTTTCGAGAAGTAATTTTCCCACAAATTAAGTTACTTGCTAAAGAGATTTCTTACAAGGGGAGTGCCACTTATTGGAATCTCAGATTTTGATGAAACTTGGTAAATGGATAGTAGTCGAGACGAGATTTACGAATCACCCCCTTTTGGCCTTAGACGGTTAATAGTTTAGCCAGAAAATGAACTTTTTACTTTGGGGTTCCTTTAAAGCCTATTATGAACAACCCGTATCTCACAGTAGAAGTAGCGTAGTGGTTAACGTCCATGCTTGCGAAGCGCTATGCAATATGTATAGGGTTTGAATCTCGAGTTCGACATTTTCTTTTCACCTTTCCGATTTTATTTTTATTTTTCTATAACTTTACGAAAACTTCACACCGACTGCTTTTCTCTCTCTCGATATTTTGTGTTTGAACAAATCTGCGAATTCATTCCGATTACCACCAGCTTCGCCTTCACTTCCTAAAAATTACTATGTATTGTATTGCCGCTCATGTGTATAAATATCTATCGAAAACTTTTTAGCCATTACCGATGAAGATGGCGAAACTTTCTATGGCGACGACAATTGTTCCAAAGAAACCTTTTCAACCGTTCGTCCATGCGACACATGAGCGGCAATACAATACATAGTAATTTTTAGGAAGTGAAGGCGAAGCTGGTGGTAATCGGAATAAATTCGCAGATTTGTTCAAAAACAAAATATCGAGAGAGAGAAAAGCAGTCGGTGTGAAGTTTTCGTAAAGTTATAGAAAAATAAAAATAAAATCGGAAAGGTGAAAAGAAAATGTCGAACTCGAGATTCAAACCCTATACATATTGCATAGCGCTTCGCAAGCATGGACGTTTACCACTACGCTACTTCTACTGTGAGATACGGGTTGTTCATAATAGGCTTTAAAGGAACCCCAAAGTAAAAAGTTCATTTTCTGGCTAAACTATTAACCGTCTAAGGCCAAAAGGGGGTGATTCGTAAATCTCGTCTCGACTACTATCCATTTACCAAGTTCCATCAAAATCTGAGACTCCAATAATTGGCCCTCCCCTTGTTAGAAGTTAGTTTCCTAAATAATACATAACTTACGAATTTAGTTGTCTAAATATTTGTATAAGAAGTTTTCCGCAAACATCCTCTTAAACAAATTAACGTAAATGCATCATAGAAAATAATAACTATTACAAATACATTTTTCCAACCTAGACAATGTTAGAGGTAGAGCATTTCACGCTCTTTCAAGAACTAAGTATTTCAATAAATCACAGTTATTAGCACGCTGAGAATATTTACGGCTTTTAACAAGGAAACATGCCGAATTGAGGTTGAAGAGGCATAAATAACGACACGCTAATCTTGACATATTTTTCAAGTTACCACAAACGTTTACGTGAACGGAAAATGAGCGGCTGAAAAAAAGAAAACATCCTACTCGTCTTGTCCTCTCCTCCTTGCAACTCGCGAAAGGGACCATCGGCAAGAGATCTCGTTTTTTTTTATCCATTCACGAGACCTCTCTCTCTTTCTCTCTCCTAATATATCTCACCTTCTCATGTAGTGAAACCGCGTGACCACGTAGATGACGAGCGCGTTGGACACGGCAGCCAGGAGGAAGAGCGGCACGTAGCACGCTATCAGGACCACGCTCCGAGGCTCCCGATAAACTAGCATAGAGGTCGAAAATGCAGACATGAGTTTCTCGACCTCCGCAGCCGCCGCATCTTCGGAGAGGGTGAAGTTTGACGGTAGCGGAACCGAAGAGGAATTGAGGAAGAAGAGAGGATCCATGGCGGAATTAGACGTCCGATGGGGACGGTGGTGATGCGACCCTCCCTCCCTCCTTCCCCTTTCCACCACCTCCTCCTCCTCCGAAGAACGACCCCTTCGGACGTTCTAGGGATGACCCTTTATCCCTTCAGGACTGACGCGCGCCCATCGCGAAACGAGGGAGACGATGACGGAAGAAGGCGGGAGAGAAGAAGAGGCCGAAGCGAAGTCAGGAACGGGAATGGAGATCGCCGCTCCCGCGGAAGTCTCTCGGAGCGGCGGACGAAGCGGCGAGTTCGGAAAGGGGAGCGGGGTGCGGGAGAGGAGTGGAGGGAGAGAGGGGGTTGACGCAGGCGCGCGGTCACTTCTGGAAACTCTTCTTCCTTTCTCCTACCGCTGGGAAGCCGCGAATGTCTCTTTACGTGCCCAAATCGAAATTGATCCCAATGGTATCGTTCGGGAGGAGGACGGTGGCAAAGAGGGACGACGCAGAGAGATGCCTGAAACGGTGTCCGCGGACGTAAAAAATTAAGAAAGAGGATCGCTGTTTCTTCTTACTACGTCCCGCGTAAAATTAAGAAGGCGAACCCGACCCGAATAGTTTATCGGGTCACGTGAATCGCAATAAACTGACGCAATTCTAAACTGGTGATATTTTTTTATGAAAGGAAAAATCGTCGCACACATAAAATTGTTTTCTCGGAAATGTGTTGATAAATGGATTTCGTCGGAAGACTCGGTGTTAAAGGAGAAATTTTGACGAACCGCGGGGATAAGCATTCGATTCACTAGCGTAAAAAAATGAGACAAAACGATTCTTCGTTTTTTTTTACGAGATTAACAACCTATGATGGATAACAACCGAGTGAAGCTGTTTCGTGGTAGAAATACAGGGTGATTTTATAACCAAGGTACCTAGATGTTGGTAGCGTTAAGAGAATGAAATTAGCGTGACGTAGAATTAATTGCCACGGCGAGAGCCGAAATAGCAGCGATTTGAGAATTAGTGGGCGATCCGTGTTTGCAGCAATCGAGAGAAAGAATGAGAGAATAAAACTTTGGCGGATATCTCATACCGCGCGAAAACTTCAGTTTGCGCGCGATAAAAGGGTGTCGTAAAAAATCTCTTCCCCCTCCTCTCGCCTCCCCTCCCTCCCGCCACACGACTTGGGAAGCATGATACTTATAAACCACGGTGAATAGTAAGACATGTTAACACTCTTTCGCCGGCTGTCAAACGCGCGTCACCCTGTTGCTGTTTCCAGCCCTCGCCTCACACGAAAAGCGCCTTCTCTCCTCCGTGACCCCTTAGGCTCGCGTGAGGAGAATGAATGTTCTCGAAAGATGGATGACGTTTCCTCTGGAATCTCTAGATGACCTACTTCGCATACATCTAACGGAACTATCAAAGCATTGGATTTGTTATATGACTCTTGTAGAATGCGTTTAATTCTCATTGTCAGTCAATTCAGGTATTTAAATTGCGGTAAGTAGATCAAAGGTATAAAGTCTGTCTTTAAATGCAAATTAATTTATTTTTTGATAATTCGGAAATAAACTTCTATGTATTGCAAAATAAAAGCCCAATACTTCGAAATGAATTAATACATTTTTAGTTTACGATAACACTTCATTCAGACGCCTACATAATACGATACCATAGGCGTTGAAGAGCACATATAGGTTTTTTTTACAAAGTTGGAACCAGTGTTTTTCGTGTTATTCTCTTGCACGCGAGCGAATATTTGTCTCTGGCGTGGAGTAAAATCCATTAAACCAGTGTGCATTTGAGGTGGTCCGTGGAGAGCGATAACTACTACTAAATCCGAGTTAGCGAGTATCTGTGCAGTTGAATGTTAAGTGTGTTTTGTGCCTGTCTCCTTTGCGCTTTAGTAATGTTTAGGGTGGATTTATCTCGTCCTTAGAAGAGAAAATATATGAATAAACACAGAGGACGTTAATAATAGCGTGTTTTCAAGGATATGTACCATGAAACGTATTAAAAGGAGGAAAACTGTTGGATGCAACGCTTTCAGTAATGCGACTCTTCGTAATTATTTCTGTTTTTTTTTGTGACCAACGATTATCAACCGAATTTAACAAGAAAGGCAATCGATGAAGAATCTCAGGCCTTTTATCGCTGCGTTTAGGAACAGATACATAAGATGTATGCTCATCATCCTTAATCATCCGTGTTAAGCTTAACTTTGCCCAGTTATAATTCCAGAAATTAAAGGAAACCATTATTCCCACCAAAAGGGTTTTTCTAAATTGAAACTGATTCAAAGATGCCGTAACAAGGGAAACCGGACCCTTAATATATAACATTTCAAGTTGAAATTTTTAATGTTCTTTCAGCTAAGATGGCATTCCGGGTAACATGAATCATGGGCGTTTCGTGATTTTTTTTGTTTTGACAGCCATTTCCTCCGTAACAAATGATCCCAATGAAAAAAATGCATTCGATATGAAATGTTTACGTATTTCCACGGGAACTACATGAATTTTTTTCTTTTGTAAATGATTAACGAGTGATATCAAATAAGTTCGAAAAGAATTACATTGACTTTCGGTTGTGCAAGGATTCGCAATTTGGAAAATTTCATCAACATCCAGAGAGCCAGGGAAATCATTTTCCGAAAACCAAACGTAGCTTTCGATACTGCAGCGAAAGAGGGTCGATTCACCGGCGCCTAAGCGAAGGGGTGCCGCCAAAGGAAGAGTCGATATTTCGCTATATAAATGTTTAGAAAAATAATATCGTTGAATCGTTACGTTGCTACGTACTGTAGTTAGTACGAATTTTAAATTTTTTTTGGTACACCCTCAATGTTATTATCCTACAAAAATTAAAGTTGGAGGGCAGTTATTTTGTTACAGTCAATCTCCTCGGAGGCAAACTTCCTCGTCGCGACACTAATGGGTTTTAACGTAAAATAGCAATCCGCGTTATACTCGATATGGGCCAAAATTGAATTTGTTCGATAGATCCCAGAGAGAGAGAGAGAGAGCCTCCATTTCCAAAACTTCGTCGAAATCTATTCAGACACTGCGGCGCTGTTGGATGCAAACAGACGGACTAACAGGGCGAAGTTGATATGCGTCGTTGCATTTCTGCTCCATATGCATGGAATAAGGAAAAATAAAGACAAAAGTACGTTTCGTTTCATCTGAATGGAAAGAATGACAGCGACAACAGTATGTTTCACGAAACAACGAGAGCTGGGGAGATGCGAAATTCTAAGATTAGATCAATTATTTACACGTTCTTATTTTTAAATCACCTCAATACCAAAGTAGTGAAAAGTCATACGGTAACCATCCAATCCCTTAGCATTGATCGAATAAAGCACGCTATATTTTTTCTAACTCCCATCCTAACGTCAGTCAATAAAAATTGGTTGCCAGTACTATTTTCTAAATTTCCCGTTAAATTATAAATTTCATGAGTTCGAGTTTTTTATATTAAAAAAAACTTTTATCGTCTTCCAAAAATTAATTTTAAAAATTAACGAACGAGATCACTGTTTAAGACTTGAATGTAATCGATGAACAACGTTAAGATCATTCTAAAAACGATACCCGAATTAAAACTGAGAACGACCGTTTTGTAGATGAAATGTGCGTTTAGATTACTTCATCGTTTAACTCCTATGAGAGACTTCTTGATCCTGGATGTCAGATTAAACTTTTACAATTCCGTTTATCAGGAGGAAAAAATCTGATGTGGCCAACACATGACTTTCTCCATATTTAGGGTATAGATATTTAAATTATTATGAATAGCATTATAAGGCAAAATTATTATTTCGTGTCTTAGAAGAATAGTCGTCCTTATTGCCGTAAATTATATTTTGAATATGTTTACAGATTTCACCGTATACTGAAACTAAAGAATAAGTTAAATAGCTCCGAAATAGATGGTTCTACGAAAATTTGTTTAAAAGAAAACTTGGAAGAAATATTATTCTTTACAACTTGGGTCCTTACGAAGATTACCAATAACGACGTTTTTAAGGGGATATTTGACGGAAACCGAAAAAGCCGATTATTTATAAATAATTCCGAAACAATAACTGCTATGGAAAATTATTTCAATTGAAAGTTGTAGGAAATTATATTCTCTATAATATTTTTGTCGAGTTTTATATACAACAATGATGTTTTAACGGAGAAATATCGCAAAAACAGAATCGGATTTCGAATAAACCTTGACTTCCGGTTAACCCTTATTGTTCAAAAACTAATTAGCTCTTTGTGCTCATACCAAAGTGTTATATATGAAATTTGGTAACGATATGGCAAGTACTTTTTGAGTTAGAGCGCCCACAATCGCATACACACATACATACACATACACAGACATCATTCCGAAAATAGTCTAAACGTGTTCTAGGGACCTCAAAACGTGTATTTCCGTTGAAATCTCGAAGTCGATTTTTTCCATGAAAACACTCTATACTACATCTATGGTGAAAGTAAAAAACTTGACCTCGAGCACTTTTTCTTTATTCTGTTTCGTTTCTTGGAGCTTCCGACATCGCCGTTGAGCTTTTTTCTTACTTTTATAAAATTTACAAGACTCAAAATCTTGAAAGAAAGGAAAAATCTACTTTTCGGAATCGAATTAGCAACCTGGTGAGACGCGTTCCTTGCCATTTAGTTGTGAAGTTGTAGCTTTCTTTAGTGATATTTATAAATTGAACGAATTTATGAAGCTGCGAGATACTTTTTTATTGTTCACATTTACCATCCTTATTGTTAGCCTTACTCTGAAGCTGACATGGTGATAAAAATTCTCTCTACCATTTCGAATCGTTTACCAAAGTTGACCATACCCTGTACAATTAAATGAGTTTCCACTGAGTAGCGTCAACAAAAAATGCTGTCTTATGTTAGAGAGTTTGTTAAAGTAAAATACTCGTATATTACTAATAACTGTTAATGTTACATTAAAATGATTTATTTCATTTTATAAGCAAAAATCTGATGTGGCCAACACATGACTTTCTCCATATTTGGGGTATAGATATTTAAATTATTATGAATAGCATTATAAGGCAAAATTATTATTTCGTATCGTAAAAGAATACAGTCGTCCTTATTGCCGTAAATTACGTATATTTTGAATATGTTTACAGAATTCACCACTAAATGGTGGTGGCGCTGTACACTGGAAATTACGAAAAAAGATGAATATCTCCGAAATGGATGGTTCTACGAAAATTTGTTTCAAACAAAACCTGGAAGAAATATTATTCTCTACAACTTTGATCCTCGCGAAGATTAGCAATAAAGACGTTCAGATATTTGACGGAAATCGAAAAAACCTATTATTTATAAATAATTCCTAAACAATAACTGCTATGGAAAATTGTTTCAAATAAAAGTTGTAGAAAATTACATTCTCTATAACATTTGTATAGAATTGTATATAAGATAATGATGTTTTAATGGAGAAATATCGCAAAAACCGAATCGGGTTTCAAATAAACCTCGACTTTCGGTTAACCGTTATTGTCCAAAAACTAATCAGTTCTTTGTGCCCATACCAAAGTGTTATATATGAAATTTGGTAACGATATGGCATGTACTTTTTGAGTTAGAGCGCCCACAATCACATACACACGCACACACGCACACACAGCGAGAGACATCATTCCGAAAATAGTCTAAACGTGATCTAGGAACCTCAAAACATGTATTTCCGTTGAAATCTCGAAGTCGATTTTTTTCGTGATCGCAATACTTTTCCATACTACGTATGGAGAAAGTAAAAATCAGCCATTACTATCCAGGTCAGCTTGTGTGAATGTTCGAATTTCAAAATTTTTCTAACAAAAAAATACTTCAATTTTTATTTTTGTGGCAGAAACCCTTTCCTTTAATCTGCACTATTCTCTAGCATATATTTCATTGGATATTCTCTATTAAAAATAAATTATATTTTTATTATAAACAACAAACTTTGATTCAACATTGGGGAGGTATATATATGCAAATGTGATTTACTTAACATATTATGGATGTGTATTTGATATAAGCTGAGCTCTATAATTAATCTATCTAATAAGACTAATTTCCTTTGTGACTGATTTAACAATTTTGTTAACATTTCGTTCCATAGAAACAAACAAAATAAATCAGTACTTTTTTGTTTACATGACGACCGAGTTTAATTGTTATAACGTGCAGTATTCATCGAATTTTGATTTAGATATCGGTGTCTAATATTTTATTTTAATATATTTAGAATAGAAGTACTAATATTTCGTGATAATTGCTTTGCAATCCTCACTTTAATATATCGTCTGTATTCTGCGAATTTTTAAAACAATTTGATTTTCTCAAAAACGGCTAAAACGATTTTGATCAAATTTCGTACAGTTACTTGTGTTTACGTCTTCAATAATACCAAATAGTTCATATTTCTCAAAAAATTAATATAAGGCTAGTTTATTCTAGGCAACTTTAACAATAATTTGATTTTGATGTTTAGAAAATCCAATTGTTATTAAAGTTATCCAAAAATAAACTAGCCTTATATTCATTTTTTTGAAAAATATGAACTATTTGGTATTATTGAAGACGTAAACTCAAGTAACTGTCGAAATTTGATCAAAATCGTTAGAGCCGCTTTTGAGAAAATCGAATTGATGTTAAAAATGCGTAGAAAACACTTCCCTTAATTATTGAGCAATGTCAACCATTTCTTCGTAGCTTCTACTCTGTATGATAAAATACCTAAGTACGATATTTCATTTATTCATGGTTGACATTGCTCAATAATTAAGGGAAGTTTATTCTAAGCATTTTTAACAACAATTTGATTTTCTAAATAACGGCTCTAACGATTTTGATCAAATTTCGTACAATTACTTGACTTTACGTCTTCAATAATACCAAATAGTTCATATTTCTCAAAAAATTAATATAAGGCTAGTTTATTCTAGGCAACTTTAACAATAATTTGATTTTGATGTTTATAACGATTTTATATAGGTAGTTCATATTTTTCAAAAGATAACTAAACGACGCATTAGTTTATGAGAAACTTTGTACAATGTATATTGTACCGATTTTTTCACTTAACAAGTTTTTCAGATTTTGAAAACCTTCCCTCGAGAAAATCCTTTAAGCGCTACTCACAGGACGGGCGATATCTTGAGGGGAAAAAAAGAGAAATTTTAAAAGGGTCTTTAAATGGGAAGATCTTTTGGTAAGTATATTATTTCCGAAAGTGGATTGTCGAATTTGGAACACAAGCCGTTAATGCAACATTTCACCTCAATTTCTCAACATTGCTACAAAATGCTCGCCATTAAATTAAGATGCATTATTGTGTCTAAATCTCTAACGAAATCTTAATTATCACTTTGATCGTGGGAAAGACTGCATACTACGAAACTGCAAGTAAGAGATTCCGCAGCAACAGTAAAGCAAAACTTCATCGAACGCGGATTTCCTAGTGGCGGATTAGATTTGACGCGGTGCCCAACATGTGAAGAACTTCTCCGAACGCGGTGGTCGGTGGCGTGATTCGCTTTTACGCGGTTCGATAATGAACGACCAAATTGGAAAAAAATACCATCGTTGCAGATTTCGAATTCAATTTAACAGGTTTTTAGCGATCTTTATACAAATCGCTTATGCATTTCATTTGTCTGTCTGTCCGTCCGTCCGACTGTGCAAACGATATCTCTGAAACGGTTTAACCTAGAGAAACCAAATTTTCAGGATAAGTAATTATATGAGAGCTACATTTGGCAAGAATTTGGTGGACCGGGCTCAACTGGTGGGGGCTAATTTTGCCCCATAATAAAATTATGTAAGTCGGTGATGAGGTACATATATATATTTACTTTTTTAAATTATTTCGCATCAATATTCGAACTCAGGACTTGAACTGTCGGAAAGTTTAAAAATTTTAATTTCTTATTTTCTGAAGACGGAATTCAAATCTCTGTAGCTTTAGCGTACATTTTTAATTTTTATCGGAAAAATGGGAGTTTTTCTGAGTCTCAACAATCAAATACCATGGCAACGAGCTCAATGCTTTTATGGGTAAGCTTTTAATGGGAATCAGAGGGCTATATTATAACGTAATTAATATTAAACGACGACCAATGGTAGAAATTTATTTTTTTATAAAAAGTCGCCTTATAATATCTGCTATCGCAGTACTTTCCTATCTTGTTTATTATCTGAGCCGTAACTGGCCATGTACGTGACAAATCGCCGCGATATCTATAAATGCGCTGATTGTATTTAGTTTTCTCTAGGCACCAGCATCTTCCTTGATTATGGAAACGAACTTACACTCGTAGGGATCAATTTCAACATGTGTTCAGATATCGAGCTACGGCAGCGAGTGGGGTAATTTTTATCCGCGAAGGAGCATTACTGTAACAAGTATGAGACAATTCTGCGTGTAGTTCAGCTATAGTTGCCAAATAAAGAAGTCGTTGAACGCTCGTGAACTACTAAGTGAAATTTATATCAAAATAAATTGTTCATATAAAAAATTAATATATTTTCATTTATAAAAATGGTATTATGTTAAGAGAAATCTCAAACGTTTTTATACCGCACGCTAATGTGTAGTGCTAGAATATTTTTTAGCCACAGTCGTAAAATTCATCTTAACCATAAAATTATTAGTGAGTAGATTTATACGGTATTTCCTTATTATTTTGGCTTAAATATAACTACTTTGCTGCGTAAACTTCATAGCACTGCACAGCATTAATTTACGCAATATTTAAAATAATTTTGGAACAAAATTATGGTTTTTTATAGAAGACATCATTTCCAGTGCCTATTTTTTTCGATACTGGAACCGAACCCCACTTTACCCATAGTTTTTAATGATTCCCAACGCGGATTCCTAGAACGTAGCCACCACGTTGGGGGAAGTTTTTCTGTGCCTATATTGCTCATTATTTTGTTTGTACTCATATTCCACAGCTTATTTTTACTCATGGGCAAATTTACGTTACTTTGTCTAGAGCAAAGTTTCATATCCAGTGGATCGCGATCCCCTGGTGAGCCGAAAAAGGAGTTGGGGTGGGTCGCGAAAATTTTTTAAAAGCTTAAGACCGGATAATAATGTAGCGAAAATTTAATATGTTGTAAAAAACAAACGTTACAAATAGCTAATAAACATTTTAATAAGCTGTTTTACATTTTTTAAGTAACCAGCCAATATTCATTCGTATATGTATATAGGTGGGTCGCGGAAACTTTCTAGTAGTTTAGGTGGGCCGCGGATGATTTTCTGTAGCTAAGGTGGGCCTTATTATCAAAAAGGTTTAGAAACGCCGGTCTTAACAAACTTTAATTCTGTGCAAGCATATAATGAATATATAGCTAGATATCTAGCAAACAGAAATTTTTATCGCAATACACTTTTGTTGATCCTACATATTTTTTTTGTTCTTCCTGTGCGTCCACAAATTTTTCAGTTGTGACTAACTTCCAAAATGACGTCTTTAAGAGATAAATGATAGGAATGATGGGATATTGGTATGATTAACGATTAATTTAAAGGCACTTTTTCACTTATTTCTATAATTTAAATTTAATATGGAGTGATATAAATAAATAAAACGTTTATTGAAATAACATAATTCCTTTAGAAGGAAATAAATAACACAAGGCAAAATATTTTTACAGCGAACATTTTTTTTCAATTTCGACTAGGTATATTAAAGATAATATAGAATTGTCGTGTTACTTATCGCTCCATCATTCATCAAACCACACATGCTATATAAATACCATATACGGCCTCTCTCTCTCTCTCTCCTCCATTTTTATGCTAGCAAATCTGCTATTATTTAATAATTCAAATAAATGCAGGTAAACCTGTGAGTCGATTTTCTCCTTAGTTAATTACACGGAAATCAAATACAAACTCAAAGCCGCCAACTAATTTCACGGTTTTATTATGCAAAATACATAGACCTAAAGTCACACTTGCCACTTCAGTTATGGAATACTAATAGGTATTAAGCTCTCGAATCCCCTTGCCAACCAACTAGATAAAATAGATATTTTTCAGCTATAAAGGAGAATTACAGTAAATAATTCCCTTTTTCAGTTGCTGTACACAGTTCATTTTTCGATTTTTCACATAGCTACAAATAATTTCTTTATGTTATTTTAAAGGCATCTTTCCGTTGAGTTAAGTTGTCCAAAGGAAACACTGGAAAATTATCTAACTTCAATTAATATTAGAAGTCATCAAAATATAATAATTACGATATAACTAAAATTTGTTTTCTAAGATACATTACATGTTGACAACGAGCTATGGCTTCTATATTTATGTTGGTATTTTTAATTATCGCGTTGCCAAAGTCTACAGCTTCAACTTTTTAAATTTTAATTTAATGCCCCATTCATCTCTATCGATCATTTTCGGTGGTTTATAGAACTCTTATTAACAATATTTTGATTAAAGGTTTACCTCCCTTTAATCTCCTTCAAAGCCAACTTTGATTACGGCCTATCCCAATCGCAAATTCTGGGAACACCAACATTCATTTCAATCGGATGTTTTTGCCTGCGACGACCTAAACGCCATTAAAACGAAGCTGTAAATAAATTGAAATTAGTAGGGATATAAAAACGGACGGTCCCTTACCTTTGCTGCGGTGTAAACGTTTCAGCGGTAGAAGAAGAAATCCTCATCCTCCCACGGCGAAAGAAACTCCTCTTGACAAACTCAAGCGCACACACATAACACACTATCACAGAATGACCATAGCACTTCGCAGGGGCGTTCAAGATTAAGTTTGGAAAAAGTGGAGAGTGAAAAGCACTTTGGAGGGTCACGAAGGAAATGAAGGGTAAAGGTTTAATGCTGGAATGGAAGAATGGTTGCGATTCACAATCGCACAGCGCCTGAAATGGGAGAAGAAACGAAACTTAATCGGTAGTGCTTTAACGCTGTAAAAGAAGGGATATCTTAAATATACTATTGCAGAGAAATTGTACAGCCGCCGAATGTAACACCATGTTTAAAATATAGAAAAGTGTTAGAAGATACAAGTAGGAAAACTAGGTGAGCATACATCCAAATACGCTATTCTCAGAATACATGGAAACCCCAATGAAAGTAATTAAGCTCTGATTTTAATGAAGACTTAACCTTTTGCCTACTATTGAATTCGCCTGCGGTTCTTAATGCAAATGACGCGTGATTGCCAAGAACAGCAAACATTCTATATCAGGAGCTGAACCAGATAGAGGGGGGCCAGCAGGGATTTGGCCCGGGCTTCGGGCCCAGAGGGGCCCCCAAAATTTATTCTAAAGTTTTTTTAATTCATATATTTGTATGGCTTTCGGAGTGGGGTGGGGCCCCACATTTGTAACTGGCCCGGGCCCCATCTCACCTCTCTCAGGCCCTGATCAGGAGAAAGTGGTGAATGTGCTCGAGAATTCTCAATAAATTACTGTTCATTCAGCTTCTCATTTCTCGAGAAATTTAATTTTTAAAAGTTCGAGATTCTCGAGAAAATTTCGCCGGGATCTCGAGGATTTTTTCATCCTAAGCCATGCAATATTTTGCATTTTTTACATGTGAAAATTGAACCTCTGATATAGTATTAAAGACATGAAACGAAAACTTCAATCTGTTCCTTGCACTTCCAAAAAAGTTTCAACGATTGATAATTATAAGTAATAATAGCGCTACACTGGAAAAACTTGTTTCAGAACTTGCTGCCAAAGATGGAATTCCGATGTCTACGATTTGCAAAAGTGAATTTATTTGGAACAGCCTAAGATCCCAAGGATTCAACTTGTCAAAACAACCGTTCGATGTAGTAACATTAGTATATAAATATTATGACATAGTAATGTTGAAAATCAGAAAAATAAAAGCAGAAAACAAAAAATTTACCCAATCCATAGATGAATGGACCAGTTTTCGAAATCACATGTATATATGAATGTGCATCTACATATATCAGTGGTGCCCAACCTACGGCTCGCGGGCCGGACGTGGCCCGTGAAGGGTCATTGTGCGGCCCGCAAACCCATAATGAAAAAGCAATCTGAAATATTAAACACAAATTCATTTATTTTTATGAAATTTTCGCTAACAAGTCTTTTAATATCGGAATGTTTACTATCAAAACATCATTAATACTATATATTTACTTAAATGGAACCTCAGAATATATAGATAACTTCCGATTTAAACTCTAATCCTGTCCCCGGAAGAATAGGCAGCTTCCAATGCAGCCCGCCGAAGGGTTCGCAACCACCGATACGCCATGTAGAAAAGGTTGGGCACCACTGATCTATATTATTACGATGGAGATTCAGAAAACTTGAGTTTAATGCGAATTCAAGGTTCTTTTTCTGCCGAAAAGGCAATCGAACTGATCGATTCACAACTTAAATCTTTCGGGCTTAGTTTTGAAAGAGACATTGTTTCCACAACAAGCGATGGTAAAATTTGGAAAACTGTCACTGGCTTACCAACAGTTGTGTTATAACCACTCTATTAATTTAGCGATTATGGATTTTTTTATGAAAAACATCAGGAAGCAAGTGAAGATTGAAATGAGGATTTCGTATCATCTTTATAATGTTTCTACAGAGTTCATATTTTTCAAAAAATAACTAAATGATGCATTAGTATGTGATAAATTTTGTATAATGTGTATTGTACCGATTTTTTTCCTTACTGACCGAGTAGTTTTATCATCAAATCTAATAAACCTCAAAATTTGTTTGAAACACATTTCCGATAGTGTAACATGAAAAGTCATTGAGCCAAAAAGTTTACTCCAAAGATGCCTAATGCTAACGTTGTGTGACATCATATGTTCTGCTGCTAATAAAACTTCAAAAAATGCATCCATTTCAATCATTTCTATTGGTTTCCAACACTTTTCAAGCTTTTTACTTTCTCCATACGTAGTATGGGAAAGTATTGTGATCACGAAAAAAATCGACTTCGAGATTTCAACGGAAATACACGTTTTGAGGTATTTTCGGAATGATGTGTCTATGTGTGGATGTATGTGATTGTGGGCGCTCTAACTCCAAAAGTACTTGCCATATCGCTACCAAATTTTATATATAACACTTTAGCATGAGCACAAAGAACTGATTAGTTTTTGGGCAATAACGGTTAACCGGAAGTCGAGGTTTATTCGATACCCGATTTGGTTTTGGCGAAATATCTCCATTAAAACATCATTATTATATATACAATTCTATACGAAGGTTATAGAGAATGTAATTTCCTACAACATTCATTTGAAACAATTTTCCATAGTAATTGTTTAGGAATTGTTTATAAGTAATCGGTTTTTTCGGTTTCCGTCAAATATCTACTTAAAAACGTCGTTATTGGTAATCTTCGGAAGGACCAAAGTTGTAGAGAATAACATTTTTCCAACTTTTGTTTGAAATAATTTTTCGTAGAACCATCCATTTCGGAGATATTTTGCTTTTCGTAATTTCCAGTATACAGCGCCACCACCATGTAGCGGTGAATTCTGTAAACATTCAAAATAGATCTAATTTACGGCAATAAGGACGACTGTATTCTTTTACAATACTAAATGATAATTTTGTATCATAATGCTATTAATAATAATTTAAATATCTATACCCCAAATATGGAGAAAGTCATGTGTTGGCCACATCAGATTTTTTTCTTTGTGAAATCAATCAGTTTCTTGGTTTATGTAAAGTACAGCATCACTGACAGTATTAATAGATGCTTATGGTTAGATTCTAATTTGACGAGAAACTGAATGCTCACTCGTACAGAAAACACTACTCACTTGAATTATGTACCTACATTGCAATACATTCTGTGGAAATGTTTCGAATAGCAGAAACACATGTAGCCACTGCGGTGCCAGGGATGCAACTACATAACTCTTTTCAATAAAGGCATTGAAAACCAAAATAATGAATGTCTGAAAAACATACTGTTATTTATTGGGTATACAATATAAAAATAAAAGACTATATAAGCTTTCAAGGCTGTATTTGTGATAACAACGTCTGTAACTGTTTGAAACGCCACTGCAGTGCATTGAATTCAGATAAGGGTTGTGCGTAGGGATTGCAATACCGGTAAACCGTTTTACCGGTAAATAGCTCAAAAATCCGGTAAAAATTTACCTGTAATTTTGTAATTTTTTACCGGTAAATCGGTAAATGAAAAATGTTTTTAATGCATGTCAAGAAAGTACAGGCGACACTCGATTTAGGCCATAGATTAGTTATTTTTCTGTTTTTAATATTATTACTTGAATATGTTTAATATAGATAATGCGTTATAAACGTTAATATCGTAGCACTGATATCTGTTGATCTTTGAGCCCTTTTACGAATACTTTCCGCATTATCACGGTTTAATGCAGATAATGCGTTATAAACGTTAATATCGTAGCACTGATATCTGTTGATCTTTGAGCCCTTTTACGAATACTTTCCGCATTATCACGGATTGTTCTTACTGTGGAATCACTAAGTCCCAATGCTTTCCAAATGTCAGTGTTTCTCTCGCCACGTTCAAACCTTTTAAGCACCTCCGGTTTAATTTCTAAGGAAACAGACTTTGTAACTTTTTCATATCCTTCATTCCCGTACTAGAATCACTGATAACTCTTTTGGAGCTCATTTTAACACAGGGGGATAAATTAAAGTATATTAAGAATCAAAATCACTGATGTAAATGACAGCTAAATGGAAAATGTTAGCACTACGGAAGAAGACAAGCAAAACTGTCAATTGGTCTTGGATGACTACGTTCGTAAAACCTTCGTGGTGAAAGAAAATGAGCGCGAGACTACACAATGTAACATTATATTGAACAGTGACATTATAACAAAGGTCAGTACTTGTTCAGTTTGTCAGGAAGTTCAAAATTCCCCAGGGAAAGCAGTATTAGTGCCATGGCAGTGGCCCTCGGAGCCTTGGAAGAGAGTTCATATTGACTTTCTAGGACCATTTGAAGGAAAGTTTTTTTTAATTGTTGTGGATGCTCATAGTAAGTGGCTTGAAGTAGGTACTTCCTATGGGCACTATTACTAGTCAAGCCACCATACTGGCATTAAAGAGTATTTTTGCTCGGTTTGGAATTCCTGAGATCATTGTCTCGGATAATGGACCTCAACTGACACGATCACAAAAATATCAAGAATTTTGCGCTAACAATGGCATCAAAATCAAGGCAGATGCTTCTTATCACCCAGCCACAAATGGGCAAGCTGAGAACTGCGTAAATATAGTTAAAAGATGCTTTAAAAATACCTTAATTGCTAAACAACCATTGATGGATACGTTAACAAATTTTCTGATATTGTACAGGAATACACCTCATATTACTACTCAGCAAACCCCAGCTGAACTCATGTTAGGGAGGCGCATTCGTACATGGTTGGACATGCTAAATAATCGGATAAAAGGCAAAAGAGAAATTGATACAGAAGATATCAGTACTATAGTAAAGAAAAATCAAGAAAGGTAAATATTATATTCTGGAAGGCGAAATGTTATTTTTAGAATAAAGGATCCAGTGTGGATTAAAATTTTCAGAAACAACAAATTCACCTGGACCAAAGGTACGATTTTGGAAGCCTTGGGCTCACAGAGCTATCTAGTTCAAATGGAAGATACTAAACAAGTTGTAAAGAAGCATTTAGATCAGCTAAGCCCCAGAAACAATGGCAGCATACCGGAAGTATACCCTTCGGATTCCAAGTTAGAGCAAGATTGGTCGCCAAATCATTCTCCAGTTCGAAATGCAAGTGACTTCAGGGGCTTTCCGGATTCCCCGCAGACAGCTGATTCGACTGATGCAAAAGAAGCTGATGGCTCACCAGGAGCACAAGAAGAAGAACAGGCAACAGAGGAAGCACCGAGGTCAAAGAGACTGATTCAACCTTCAAGACATCTCACATATTCTCCATTCAAATAAAAAAGGGGGGGATAATGTAATGTTGGTAACACTGGCAGCAGACTCAGTCAACACTGTTTATGCATCATTATTGTTTGTTTACATTATTATTTTGTTAAGGGGAACATTATTAAATGCAAAGGTGTGAATAAAAGTTTTATTAAACAGTTATTAAATTGCTTAATGTTATTGAGTTCTCCAGATATTACAAGTTAGTTTTGATATATTTTGCTTAGATGTAAAATATTATTTTTTTTTTAATTAATGCTTATATAAGTAGTCAATAAATAATTTCACAGTTTATATTATATGTGAATCTTGGTACCATTGGTTAAAAATATGAACCATCAACTTTTAATTTCATGATTATTAATAATTAATAATAAATAATAATTTTTTGTAAGCATGGATAAAAATTCACCATGGTATTATTTTAAACGTACTAAAGTGGGAGATGCAGGCATGTGTAAGCAGTGCTCAAAAACAATAAAAGCAGCTGGAGGAAGTACAAGCGGCTTACATAACCATCTCAAAAGCCAACACAAAATTAACTTATTAAAAAGAGACCAAGAAAAAACTGATGACACAGCTACTTCAGCTGAAGTTATTGATGTCAAGACAGATTTAGATACTCAATCAAAAATTACATCATATTTTAATAAAACAGTTGATGATTAATTTTCTGCTGTAGTAGCACGTTTAACAGCATGCAGGGCCGGCGTGATTATTTGTGGGGCCTAGTTCGATAGTAAGCGGGAGTGAGGCCTATTTATGTATGTATATATACCAGGTGGAACAAAAAATGTGATTTTAAAAAGAAGAATGGCAATTTTTTAAATGAAAAATAATTATGAAAATGAATTTTTTGAAATTATTATGATTATGTTTAATAATATTAATATGTAATAAAAAATTGGGCAAATCTCAATACATGAGAATTCAGCCTTGTGCAGGGTCCCTAATAAAATGTGGGGCCCTGTTCGGGGGAACTGATTGCACACGTCTCACGCCGGACCTGCTTGCGGCATCCATTCGGTTGCGAAATACACAAAGCAGAGAGAAAGGGGGAGAACATTAAATTTTGTTGACATTATATTTAAGTGATTAGGTGTGGTTTGATTGTACTGCTTGCAAATCAAAATTACAATGCAGTAGTAAGTGAGGAGTTGATTTTCAAAACTCAACATATCCAGTTTTGGTCAAAATTAAGATGGGCGCCATCTGCTGGTTTACTTATTTCATTACAAAACTTGATATTTCCAACGTAAATAAGGGAAAGTAGCATTCCCTTGCAAAACTCGACAAATCCATACATATATGATATAAAGGGGATTTGTCTGGTTTTGCAAGGAACTGTAATATCTCGTATGAAGTTACGGGTGGATATGTCCACTTTTGATAAGCAATAAGTTTGATTTTGCTATATCACCATTTTATCCCTTTTTGAAACTTGCACAGTTACTCACTAGAGGTCACTACAAGCAGCACGTTTAGTATACTCAAGGACTTGAATACAAGCTTCCACTCTAACCACGTTCTACGTCTGTGGTGAATTTCCCGCCTTTAAAACTAGTAATAACGTGAGCCTGTGGAGCCTACCCAGAACGCAAGAACCTTGCATCTTGGACATCGATTACTGATTAGTAGCTTTTATTTTTATTAACTAAGTGCTTTTAATTATTTTATTTGCCTTTTATTTATTATCTATCAAAACAAAACGGGATGGATAAACCGGTGGATCAGATTAATAGTGGTGTTAGGCAAAAAAGTAGGAATATTCCAACAAAGTCAAAAGTTAGAGAAGATGCAAAGAATGAGGTAAGTAAACATTTAAAGATTAATGTAAGAATAATCCATTCTTAGCAAATTTAAATATTATAGAGAATTATTGTATTTTTTAGATACAAACAGAAAATAACGAGCGATAATTGGACCCCAGTTTGTAACCATAAACAATCATCGAAGTTTAGCTGCTCGAAATTCACCATGAAGAATATTAAATATAATCAGATGAGATTTTACTCTACGACAAATAAAATAGTGCAGGATACTTTTTTTTGTCATTTGTTGGCTCCAATCCCTCCACAAAGGAGGAGAGGAAATCCTGAGAATGCCAAAAACCAGCGCCAAGTGTCCGTTGAGTATAATGTAAGTGCAGTTTTTGTTTTTTCGTTTGTTATATTCTTCTATAATAATGTGCTATTAAAATACCTTTAATCTATTTGTATTTCTTTTTTGTTCAGTTGATAAGAAAAAAGAAACTCAAAGCTTTTCCAGTCTGCCAAAAGACGTTTTGTGCAGTATTTAATGTCAAAAAACTCAAGACTAATTAATATTTGGAAAAAAGGAATAATGAAAGGTGAGTGCTTTATTAATAACACTATCCTTCACGCGACTAAATTTACATTATTTTAATTAAATATTATTGTTTCAGGAGAAAATCCTATTGAACGCTGTGGTGGGGATACCAAATCACATAAATACGACAGCAAAAAGTTAGGTGTGCAAGATTTCATTAAAAAGTTGCCAGCCAGTGAATATCACTACTCAAGAGACAAATCTAAAAGAATATATTTGTCTTTGGATTTGAACATCCGTAAGCTCTGGAGTTTGTATAATGATCAAGCAGAGGTTATGCTTAAAGTTAACTATAGATGTTTTTATGAAGTTTTTATGACTAATTTTAATATTGGATTCGTTTGGCCAGTAAGTGACTGTTGCATTTCTTGCATAGAATTAAAAAACAAAATAAAATTGGAAAAAGATGAAAAGCAAAAGGCTCTCATGATAGGGCAGTTGAGCATCCATAAAAAAAGGCAAATACTTTCTTTGAACTGGCCAAAGCTGAAGTCAAAAATGCCATTAAATTTTGCTTTGATCTGCAACAGGTTCAACCACTCCCCAAAACACCTATTCAAGAAGCGTTTTATGCGAGGCAGCTATGCATGTTTTTTGTTGTGTGCCCATGGACTCCAAGAACCCAACTTTTTTCACATGGACTGAAAACCAGGCCAGCCGAGGGGCAACATAAATCGGCTCAGCACTATTGAACTATCTAGATCATTCTGTGAAGATTGACACCAATAAAAATATTATACAGCTATTTTGTGATGGCTATGGGGGCCAAAACAAAAACAGTTTTATTATACATGCCTTGATGAATTGGCTGGAAAGTTACCCACCTAATATTAAGGAAGTGCAATTATATTTTCCGGTTAGAGGTCACAGTTTCCTTCCTGCAGACAGGGCTTTTGGCCGTGTGGAAAAAGAGCTAAGAAGAATACCCATACTAATAAACAAAGACGATTATTTAAAAATTTATGAAAAACATGGTTCTGTTAAGCAGTTGGGCATTGACTGGCATATTTTTAATATAAAGGTGCTTCAAGAGCAGTTTAAAAAATTGAAAGACATTCAAACATTTAAACGTATATTTATTTAAAAAAACAAAAGAGATAGGATTGTGATTGAAGAAATGAAACATTACAAATTTGATTGTTTGGAGCAATACTCTTCCCTCATTAAGCATGGAATGAAGAAGAAATTTATTCTCTTCCACAAATTCCACTAGGAAAAAAATTGAAACCAGAAAAATTAAAAGATATTGAAATGTTCCTGGCTAAACACTTTGGGACTGACTGGGCTAATAATGAAAATTTATTGTTCTATAAAGATCTTATATAAAATAATGAAACAGATTATGGTGGAGAAGAAGAGCTTGAAGTAGAGTGTAACTGCCTTGACACTGACTATGACGTACACATATAATTAGTCCTATGAAGTAAATTAATGTTCAGTTTTATGCTTTTGGGTTTAGTTAAAATATTTGTTTAGTTAATATCATTTTTATTTTTCAAATTATTTTTTTGTTCCTATGTAATTTTTCATTATTTTGGTAAAACTTTGACTTTTGTAACAAAATTGCACATTTAAAAATATTTGAATTTTTTAAAATGAATATAATTAATAAAAATCAACAATTTACAATTTCATGAATTTTTGTCCTATTAAAATGACAATAAAGAATCTAAATGTACACATTTATATACATTTTTTGTATGAGTGCTTTTCAAATATAATAAATAAAACATTAAAAACATTTGTGTAAGAATTTGTTATAAAAATGGTACTCTGAATAACTGGTTTTCCAAAACTTGACAAATCAATATTTTGATTTTCAAAACTTAACATATCCACTTGTTCCTTTCAAAACTCAACATATCCAAACATAAAACTTTTGTTATAACATTCTCCATTCATTAGATTGTTTTTTCTTTTTCACTATTTCACACTAGAACCTTGTACCATACAACGAACTTAAAACAATTTTTTTCTTAATTTTACAAAACAGGAGACGTTTTTTGTTGATCCTGAAAAATGAATCTAGAGGATATGTTGAGTTTTGCAAATCAGCTCCTCAAGTAATAGGTCTTACAGTTGAGTGGGAATGTTTTCTGCTTTGGTTTCATATTAATATTTATTTAGAAAATTACATTTTAGCATGGCAATTTTTTATCAAAGTAATACATAGAAACGGATGTGTTCTGTAGTCTTCATAGAGCATTGCATGTTTCTCTTTTACTAACATTTATACAGTTTGCATCTGTTTCTATGTTTATCATTAAGGTAGTGTTAGGAGTACATTTAATTAATTCTTTGTAATCAGGGAAATGCTGGTTAACTATTTTGAATAATACTAATATAACAGAATATACCTGATACTAATTTGGCTAGTGAATTTGTGCAATCATGTATTACATGAAACCAATGTAGTCTTTTTTTTTAAATGGAAGAAATGTTTAGTACAGTGTTGCATCGAAGGACTTACAATTTCAAATACGATAAGAAAAATTGTCATGGAATATGCAGACTAAGTTAGCAAACAACTAATCAATGAGATATTAGAGCGTAAACTTCATGGTGAAGCATTTAGTTTAACATTTGATGAGTGGTCATCTGTCAAGAATCGCCGCTACATGAACATAAATGTCCATGCAAGTGATAATAAATTTTGGAATCTGGTTTATGTTGTGTGCATGACTCTATGCCAGCTGACAGATGTTTAATCCTTCTTCAAAATAAAATGAAAGAATTTGGTATTTCATTTAGAAGTATTGTATCAATTACAACGGATGGAGCTTCAGTAATGAAGAAAGTAAGAAAATTGATCAATGTAAATCACCAATTATGCTTAGCACATGGCATACAACTAGCTGTAATGAAAGTTCTTTACAATAAAGATAATTTACAAGAAGAAGATGATGATGAACAGGAAGAAACAGTTGAATTACTTGGTACAGAGGAATGTGTTGACTCTGTCAATGAAGAAGATGATGAAATTCATGATCTTGATGGTTTTGAGGTACTTTATGACAGATCCGATGATTCTCAGATAAATTCTATACAACACATACAACTGAGTTCTCTGATTGCCACGATACGGAAAGTGGTTATTAAAATGTTCCACAGATCACCGACAAAAAACGATGATATACTCCAAAAACATGCAAAGGAAGAATTTGGCAATGAGCTTTCATTGATATTGAACTCAAAAACTCAATGGAATAATATGCTGGCCATGTTGGAGTGTTTCTCAATGGTTCAAAATTGTGTTAGAAAAAGTCATATAGATATGAAATAAAATATCAACTTTACAAGTTTTTCCATTTTAGGAATCACAACACCACCCCTAGGACTGTTGAATGACACATTCCCAATGATCATGTGATTTCAGTATGACTTTCACCTTTCTCAACATGCCTTAAAATTTCTAATTTCAATTCATAACTATGAGTCTTATGCACTCTCTTATTTGATTCACTTGCATTATCACTACTACATTTCCTTTTAGATATCATGTGAAGTGATAAATTTATAAATAAATCAAATAAATAAATTTAAATAAAAGATTAACAGAAAAAAGAGTGAAATCAGCATAAATTCAAACAATTAAGAGCAGAAATAACTATGTCTACACTGAAACTAAAACTCGCGTGGTTGGTCAGGATGAAAATTACTTCGCGTAAACTAGTTCCCAATTCGATCGACTGTGTCGAAATCTTGATTTTGTTGAATCTCAAGCTGTCGGATCTTGGGAGTCACCTGTGTGTGTGTATATATCTATATGTGTTACCATTAAAGTGTTAAATACGTTATTATATACAATAACTAGCTATTCTATACAATAACTAAATACATTGGTTAAAGTATGAAATAAGAGGTTATTATAAGCTTTAACTAGTTACATTATACATTAACGGAGGTCGTTTAGTTAAAGTGTTGAATAAAAGTAATGAAACTACAGTATTTACGTATTAATGGGGAGACCAACTTAATACATAAGTACCGATTGGTTTCTACCAAGATATCTGTAGTCTACAGAGGAATTATATCTCGTTAGACTGTTGTGCCACAAATGGAGAGGATATTGGCGAGCCTTCGGCTTGTTTTGTTTTTATATCAGTTGTTGTCTCTGGGAGCTACCGTGCCCTTCGCCTCGCCTGGAACCGAAATATCCCTCCCCGTTGTCTGGTGATTGGGTTTGTAAATACCAAGACAGGCCAATCAGAAGTTTTATCCAATCATATTTTACACTTTAACTAGCTGAAAATCGCTATTATATAAAATAACTAGTTATTCCATAGAATAACTAGTTAAGGCTTATAATAAACTTTTATTTCATACTTTAACCAATGTATTTAGTTTTTGTATAGAATAACTAGTTATTCTATGCATTAACTAAATTATATACTTTAAAGGTAACATATATATAATAAAAATATGAAATATAGTATTAAATGTATAATCGTATTTAAGTACTAAGAAGCCATTTCAGTGAAAGATATTTTCAAATGTTATGCAAAATCCAATTTCAATTCTAAAAGAATGCTCATTTTTATTTTGCTTCCTTCTTATTAGTTTTCAAGAAAATGGAAAGTATATTCCGGGATTTTTCGTTTTGTGGATACACAATGAAAATTCTGAAATTTATTTTCTAATATTTTCAAGTTTATTAATGTGATCAAAATTTTTCTTTTGTAACTCACAATGACTGCAGTTGAGAGACCTTAGCATGTGTGACCAATAACTCAGCATGATCATATTGGGCCCAAAGTTTCTTGGAATTATTTTCAATTTCTCAACAGTTCCTGTAATTATTATACAAAAATAATATTCATTTGGATTAATCATAAACATAAATTTTAAGTATTTATTAGCATATACAATATATTCATTTATGAACAATGTTTTATTTAAATACATTATATTCAATTTAACACTATATTATTAATTTATATGCTTACATTATCGAATGTAAAATTCGACTAACTCTCCTAATAAATAAATCACAATTCCTTCGTCTGGTTTTTGGTGAATAGAATATCAACTCTATATTCGATGTAAAAACTTAAATGTTAATGAAATAAATTTAAGATAACCTCGGCATAGAGCTATATCTAAAATTTTATCTAATAAAATATTTATATTCCGAACGGATTCAAATTGCGCCAATGATGAGGCCAGATATCAGTTGGCAATAGAGTCGTTGGATGGCAGCAGTGTCTTAGCGGTCTTAGCTAATTTCTCGTCTTGAAGTCAGCGCTGCTATCGTCGTAACTGTTTTCGTTCCTTGATTGTTTTTCTTCCGTAGCTCAGGCAAGAGTGTGAGATTGAAAAAATGGCGTTAGCTGATGTTTGTGGATACGAAGTCAGCGGCACATATAAACCATTTCGTGGTTATAATGATCAGTTTTCTGAGGTTGAATATAACTGTGAAAACTTTAGCCATAATTCCGTACTAGGAGCACCTCCACTTTCTGACGTGAGGAATAAGTGTCCTATCTTTCATAAATGCCTCATCATCCTCGTAGCTGTCATGTTTTTTGTCGTTTTTAATTATCAATTTCCTTTTGCAGCCATCCTTGAATTTTGAAAAATTTGCAGTTGATGAAAGCGGAAAAAGTTTAAAGATTAAATTTGATCATGGAACTACCACTTTAGGATTCAAATACAAAGGAGGTGTTGTACTTGCTGTCGATTCCCGTGCCACAGGAGGACAGTTTATTGGTTTGTATAAAATTTTATTCAGAAAAAATTTTTTTAGCTTAAAAGTGTTTAATAATAAATTTCAAAGTTGGTATTGTAAATGTTAAAGACAATATTTGATTTATAATTAGTAGCAGGACGATATATCCCATTCTTGAACAATATAATGAATAGTTTGCTGTTCAGTAAAACAATATGATACAGACTGTGGCCCAATGAACTAGTTTTCGGAAACTTAAAATCATTATATAGACGCTTCTTACAGAGGGGGATATAGTAGGATACTAATTTCTAGCCCAAACTACAATAGATGGAGAGCTGACATTTTCAGAAATTGTAGATGGCATGGAGAAACCGACAGAATAAATCGAAAATTACAGCGATATTTATTTTCTTGGCCATTAAAAATTATAGACATTTAAACGAACATTTCATGGTTTAGGTACTTCTAAATGTGCTACAATGCTAAAATTTTTTCTAACGGTAGAATTTACCAAATAACAAAAACGGGATTATAGAAATTTGAAAATGTTCATGTTCGGCCATTAAAAATTCATTAATGTTTTAAAAAATTGACTAATGTTTATATTCTTTCGGTCGAGCTAGGAAGCTGAAAATTTTAAAAGTTAGGGAATAGTGTTCCAGTAATAAGTAACGTTGAAAATTTCATAAAAGTTTGTTATTGTGGCTATTAAAAATTCATTAATTTTAAACAAATTTATATAAATGCACTTCTAGAAGTGCTACAGCGATGAAATTTTGCACAAATGTGAAGTATTCGAATCGAATGATGAAAACCTGTAAAATTTTTATAATTATACATTTTAGGGGTTGTTTTTACCCCAATATTATCCAAAAAGAAAAACACGTAATTCGGCGCAGAGGTGCAAACATGCGTTTAAAAATTATTTGTCGGCTTTTATTCAAGCACACATTCACTAGTATTTTACTAGTTCGTATATCATACAAAATTTCTTGTTGGCATATATGATTGTCGTTCAAGTTAATCTAAAGTCACCGTTGAGGCTATGATATACTATAATTGCATTCGTAATCATGTCTTACCGAACTGCATAAAGTTATAAAGTATTTGAGCGTCAGCACCTTTTATAGCTATTGTTATAATTTTACATGGTATTCCAGTCTGCTAAAATTTGGTCATATTTTGGAAAAGGAAACAACTTGGAAATGATCCACTAGGAATTATAGTTTTAAATTTGCTGGAAGGATTAGTTTTGCATGGAAATAAAATATCCTTCTTCCTATAATGGAAATGAATGAAAATCAGATGTCAAAAGCTATTATTTACTAATGGGAAACCTTGATTTCCCTGTTTTAATATTTGGCAAATTTTACATTCCAATCTTTAAATTCTCTTTATTTTAAATCCATTTGCTTATTTCATTTAAAATCGCAAATCATGATCGTCAACATCGAAAAGTCATAGATTCTACATTATTTTATGGTAAAGTATATTGAAATTATTTTATTTGTGATTCAATAATCATTCAGTTGTAGCTGACTTCATTGACTCTCCTTTTGTTAATTCTGCCCGTTTTAAATCGTTACAAATTCCAGGAAAGATATTAAATATCAATCACTTTTTAATTGTTCCAAACAGAAAAAAATAATCAATCCTATTAAGGTTAATATATAAAAAAATTTCCATCACCCCATGCCAGAATTAGTAATAACCTTGTATTTGACTTCTGTTTGATACATCAGGTTTGTCTGTCATGCATTCATTTGTATTGTTATTTCAGGATCTCAGACAATGAAAAAAATTGTTGAGATAAATGATTACTTGCTTGGAACTCTCGCTGGTGGAGCTGCTGACTGTGTATATTGGGACCGTGTCCTAGCCAAACAATGCCGCATGTATGAATTGCGTAATCGTGAAAGGATATCTGTTGCTGCTGCTTCTAAACTGATGGCAAATATGGTTTATAACTACAAGGGCATGGGTCTGTCAATGGGAATGATGATTGCTGGATGGGACAAAAGGGTGAGATGTTATTCTTGTACATTATGGCTAAGGTTTAAAGAAATTTCTATCGCTTGACTTGCCTTTTTTCATTTATGGACCACAAAAAATTCCTTTTTGTGATGGATAGAGTTTGGATAGACAATAGTTTGATGTATTATAATATTATAGACTAGTGTTTCTCAAACTGTGGGCTGCAGCCCCCCAGGAAGTCGCAAAATTATTTTAGATGTTAGGTGAAATGCCAAAATATAAAATATTCACAAATAATAAAATTTCATCGGGAAATTTTAGGAAATACGATGTGATAATTATTATTAACAGTTATATAAAATAAAGGAATTCATATTAAAGTTTATTATTTTCAATTCAAATGGGACACATAACATTCAATTGGGCCATTACAGTTGTAAGTTTGAGAACCCCTATTATAGACAGCTAATGTTTATTCCTGTGGAGTAGCTGACTCAAAGCTTTGAATAAGCAATTTGGAAAACTCTTGATGCTAGTAAACTAGTTTTCAGCTCTTTTAAAATTTCTATGGATAGACTTGACACCTTTTCTGCAATGAGTATAAAAAATACACTTTTTTGACATTTGAGAGATCTGTTACATTTAATTATTGCATATCTATTAGTTTACTAATGTGGGAGAATTTATGGTGGATCATCCAAAATGAATTGCTACCTATAATCCAAGTTTAGCTTAACATGCGAAGAAAACTTTAATATAACCATTTGTTCTTCAGATACTGATACTTAATTCATTTACTGTGTAATATTAGTCTCTCTATGTTCATCAATCAAAACATTTTGCCTTGTTAAACCATAATTTCCTGAAAGGTAACATTTTCTTATATCATTCAAACCATGCATGCATCTTGTTATCTCTTTTAAACTAATGTGTGAACATTTGATGGAATAAATGTTTCTGATGGATGCATAAATTTGTGGAAAGCCACACTGAAAAGATATTAATAATAATGCTCTAAACAAAGTAGAAGTTAAAAATTGTTATTATTTCTTTTTCATGGAACTCTTGTTGAAGTCTATACTCGGTGTAGCTGGTCATAGCTAAATTTTCATTGGCATAAATTATTCTTAAAATATTAATTTATATTTACCAATCTGATACCAGCTTTTGGTGGAGATAATTTATCAAAATTTTGAAATCAGCATCATCCCATCATTTTTATGAATGTCATACTTTGAATTTATCTAAAAGTTGGCAAACAATCTATATAACAGTGCTATTACGAAATGATACATTACCATACTTATCCTTTGTTTTGCATGCTCTCGAGCAGAGAGTTTTCATTTTGGTGCAGTTTTCATGTAGCACGACTTGTGTGTGTGCATGTATCCAGACAATTTATAAGTTCAGTTTGAAGCAGAGTATTGCCTATTGCTTTTACCATATTTTTATAAAAACTTCGTTTTACCATCCTTTTTTTCCATAAAGGTAAAGGTCTAGAGAGCTGAAATTTGACAAATAGTTTGTGTACTGGTAAATTTATGCTCTAATTGGTTTGCCCCTTGAGAAGACAAGGGGCAGGAGGTGCTAAAATTAAAAGAATTACTACATCAAAAGCTGTTCAATGTAAAATGAACAATCTCAACAAATGCTCTATTTATACAATTTAAAATAAAGTAGATGGGGATAAAATAACATTTATTTTTTATCTTCAGCTGAGGATTGACAAATATAATGCTAGATCGGAATTCCAATTTACTTATTAAAAATTAAACATTCCCTTAAGACCATAAAACTCATTTTAAAATGCTGCATGTGCAGAATGCATATTACTGTATATTATTATGAACAATCTTATCATAATTTATTTCCATTTAGCTCATTTTCGAATAGAGATTTTAAGAAATGCATCTACAGGCAGTCCTCGACATCCGTACATAATGCGTTCCTGAAAACGTGTACGGAAGTCAAATGTACGGATGTCGAACATAGTTTTACATGTTATGGGGGGGGTTCCGTTCCCAGAGAGCCAAAAAATATTATAAAATCTCTAATTATGGTATAAATGTTTAGTTTTTTGAGCAGGGGCCTTTTAGACACAATCGTCGATTTTATAATATAGAGAGATAGGGCAAAAAGCAATAAAATATTTAAATAATTGCACAAATAAACACTGCTGTACAGACAAAGATGCCAGCATGGCAGAAACTGGTGGCCTGGTGACTGGCAACCAGCAGCACTCAAAATATTTGTTTGTCATTTTGCTGACACACAAAAGTCAGAATTCGGCGTACGGAAGGCGGTTAGGAGTCTAAATGTATTATGAACGAAAGTTCGAGTTTTTTTCATTTAAGCATTTTGCTATTTTCATAGTTTTTTGTAATATTGTCTAATCATGGCCCCAAAGAGAGTGATGATTGAAATGAAAGAAAAGTTTGTAAAAAGGGCGAAAAAAGTGGAGTTCGGAAAAGAAAATTGAAGTTTTAGATAGACTTGCGCATAATGAATCTGCTTCATCAGTTGGTAAATTACTTGGCGTGACTTGAGTCCACAATAAAATCGATAAGGAAAGTGAAGAAGCGATTAGAGCTAATATTGCAAGTGGTACTTCAACGAGTACAAAAGTGTCTTTTGTACCTAGAGAAGACAGAAGGCTTTAAACCTGTGAATCGAGACCCAAACTTGCAAGAAAATCTCATGGAGTTCACTTGTCATTTGCAAGAAAGCCAAGCAACTGCACGATCATTATGTTCCAAATTGTTTTGTGGTCTGCTAATGGGATATTGCCAACGTCATCGAAGCCACAGTATGTATTGTATTATTATATTTGTTCTTTTCCTTCACAATTGAACACACTCGACCGGCTTAAGTCCAATGAGCGTCCGATTGAAGCTAAAGATTCACCGCTTTCGGCACGCCTAATTATTTCCATCTTTGTCTCAATCGTGTTCAATTTATGAGTCCTACTTTTCTTTTCACTTGTATTAGCACTTTCAGTTTTCTGTTTCTCACTCATGTTTATAAAATAATAGGTGTTAGGTGTAAAATGCACAAACAAAGAGACACTACTGTATGTACAAACAAAGATAGTAACGTTGCTGAGACTGAATAATAATAATAATTTATTGATTATTAACCAACTTTACAGTGGTATTAATCTTGTCAAATTTCAGTGCAATATTAAAAACATTACATATAATACGTATATTATTACATAGCATACTTTAATTTGGTAATTTATTAAAAGTGTTGGCTGACAGACAGCGCCATTATGCAATAGCTCGAAATGTTTATTCGTCAGCTGATGTACGAAAGTCCGAATTCGGAGTACGGAAGGGGGTTTAGCGGCGAGAATTTATATTGTGCGAAAGAGCGAATTGTACGGATGTCAAATGTACGGATGTTGAGGACTGCCTGTACTTTGTTAAACAAGAGACAGGTGTATTCTTCTGGTTATCCTGTTGTGGATTATTAGGTTTGTCTATGAAAGTTGAGTACATTGTATCTCTACCATTTCCTGAAAAGCATTTTTCAGATGACTTTTTAAATGAAGTGTATGTACTACTGGCAGAGTTTTTCAGTCTTGATAAGCAGCATATTTTATTGTATAACCACTTTAGCAATGTTGATATGTTTACAAATTGTATCAATATTTCAAAACAAGGTTTTACCCATAATTCACATTAAAGAGTAGAACTAAATGAAAATGTTCACTAAATAAGGAATTGAGGGAGCAGTTGCTTAGTTAAAATCAATGCAGAATGTTGATATTTTTATGAAACTATCCAGAGGTAAACTTATATTGACATGTCTTATAAGATTTTATCCGTTAAAGTTAACATTAAATGTTAATTTAAGGTATTCTCATTATTAACCTTTCAAGTATGCAGAACGTTTACTTAAATCGCGTGTTGAGGTGGGATGAGGTTTTTAAAAATTTACGAAAATTCGCAATTTCAATTCCTGAAAATTGAAAAATTCATAACTTTTTCCATTTTTATTGGATTTGTATAAAATTTTTTGAAGATTTTAGTAGAATATAATGTTTATAAACAGTTTCTTTTATATTATCTTACATTAAGCACTCTCTTTACAGGAGAGAAGAGAAATACGAAATACGTAAATCCCGATCGTCAACCAGTTAGCGCGCCCCCTCTTTCAGTATTACGAAAACTATAAACGGCATTGATATGCAGTATTTTTAAAAATAATATTTCAGCTTTTATTAACATTTCTTTCGCTGGATGTACCAAATAGGAAAAAAGTTTCTCTCCGGTCAACTTTTTCATGTCTTGGCTAAAAATTTGAAATAAATTTTACGTTTCATATATATTAAAAAGACATTTCATAAAGCTTATGAAGTTTTGAGTTGTATAGTAGTCATTCATAGTCATTATAGAAGTTACATGGTGAAATTTGTCCTATTTCCTTCAGTAGAAACGGAGCTATGATGTTGTATGTATCAGAATGTACGCATAATTGGAAAAGTTAAAAGTTTTTTTTAAAGGCATTTGCTTTATCCCATTTACCATGAAATTTACAAGAAAATATAACTTCAATGAATCATGTATATTGAATTTTTTACTTTCTCATATGAAGTATCGAGAAAGTATTGTTTTCGTGAAAAAATGCAACCTCGAGATTTTCACGGAAATATACGTTTCAAGTGTCGCTGAATCCGAAAAAGTGATTTTCGCAATGCCGTCTTGTCTGTCTGTTACTGGCTCTGGAACCTAGACGGTAGAACGAAAATGAATGAAATCTCGTACTTAGGCATTTTATCATACTGAGCAGAGTATACTTAGTAATGGTTGACATTGATCAATAATTAAGACTAGTTTATTCTGAACATTTTTAACAACAATCCAATTTTCTCGAAAACGGCTCTAACGATTTTGATCAAATTTTGTACAGTTACTTAAGTTTACATCTTCAATAATACTGTATAGTTCATATTTCTCAAAAAATGAATATAAGGCTAGTTTATTCTAGGCAACTTTAACAATAATTCAATTTTCTCAAAAACGGCTCCAACGATTTTGATAAAATTTCGTACAGTTACTTGAGTATACTTCTGCAATAATACTACATATTTCATTTTTCTCAATGAATGAATATAAGGCTAGTTTATTCTTGGGCAACTTTAACAAAACTTGGATTTTCTAAAAACAGGCTCATACGATTTCATTTTCTAAAGATAACTAAACAACGCATTAGTACGTATATGAGAAAGTTTGTACAATGTATGTTGTACCGATTTTTTTACTAGCATTCACTTCTGACTAACTTATTGAGAGTGACACGAGAATATTTCTCCTGCAAAAACCCAAGCGCAAGGGCATGATGCAAGCGCTCGCTCCGAAACTTTCACTTACTCCTCATCTTCAGTGATTTATGTTTGTAAACAGACCTTGGACCCAAGAAGAGACGTTTCTTCCTCTCTGTCTTATACTATAATGGTGTAAAGAAATACTGAAGCAAGCACATGGTCCGCAGAGAGCCGAACAATGATTTTTGATGTTTGGCTCTCCTTGTCTTATACCTCTCAACCTCTGACCCATAAGAAAAACCAAAGAGAAAGTGAAGTTTGTCGGCAGATAAGCAGTCTAGATCTTGTTTCACTTTGCAGTAGCATTCGTGTCGAGATAGGGTTCCTATCAGCACTGGATAGGGGATTTTTAGAAGATGCGATTTCCCAATTCGCGAAAAATCAATCACAAAATTTAATGCACATTAAGTGTAATAAAAAAGACAAAAAGAAGGCAGAATGATGATAAATAGGTAGGCCAAAGGTTCCTCTTTTAAAATACAGGGGACTCCCGAGTTTCGTCGGGGATGCGTTTCTGAAAACGTGTTCAAATCTCGAATAGTCGAATGTCGAACGCCATTTTTCCATATATCTACTTGCGTGTTATAATCGGGGGATATGTTCCTGCATCTCGGGAAAAAGTCTCCCCTCACTTTCTATAAAGATAAAATAACATTACTAATATGTTAATACAACAATATTAAATTATGAATAAATTACTGTATTTGCCGGCGTATAAGACGCACCGCACCCCCTTTTTTATACACATTTTTAAGGAAAAAAATTTTCTACATTTTTTTCATGAATTTCCATAATGATTTACTGTACTAATTTTATAGTTATTTATGTCCATAAAAAATGTAACTAGGGAACATTGTAGTTAGGTATCTTTTAATCAGAATTCTCAAAACCCAAAAATTCATCTCCAGAGCTAAATGAAGAATCACTTAGAGCCTCTTCTTCAGAAACTGAGTCTTCGTATAACAAATCATCCTCTGTTCCATCAAGTGAGTTACTAATTCCACATTTCTTAAACGACTTTACAACTGTCTCATGTTTCACAGCATTCCATGAAGTTTTGACCAATTCACAAATCTGCGAAATGCTAGGCCTCTTCCTCCTTCCTGATGGTGTCACTTCAAAATCTGTAGACTGCATCCAACTGTTCCATTTCTCCTTCATGAATCCTTTAAATGGTTTATTAATGCAAACATCTAAAGGTTGAAGCTGACTCGTTAGGCCACCTGGAATTACAGCTATTTGAGTTTTCAGTTGGTTCATTTTATTTTTCACAGCTTCTGTTTTGTGACTCCGAAACTGATCCCATACTAGCAAGGCAGGTTTCTTTAACAGTCCACCAGGATGCCTGGACCACACATTATCTATCCACAACTTCATCCCCCCTTCATCCATCCAGCCCTTTTGATGAACGTGCACAAACACACCTTTAGTCAATTTTTCCTTGGGCAAGGTTTTCCTTTTGAAAATCAAAAGAGGCGGCAATTTTGTTCCATCGGCACAGCAAGACAACACGACTGTGTAATGCGTTTTCTCATGTCCACAAGTTTTAACAACAACACTTTTTGCACCTTTGGAATCTATTGTTTTGTTTGAGGGTACATCGAACGTCAGTGGGACCTCATCCATGTTTCCTATTTGTGAAAGTTCAAAATTTTCTCTTTTTCTTGCATTAATGACAAATTTATGAAACTCGATAATCTTGTCTTCATATTCTATTGGCATCTTTTGTGCTATTTTTGTTTTAGTCCGCATACGTAGGTCATTTCTCTTCATAAATCTGGAGCACCATGATGTTGATCCTGTAAAATCAGCGATGCCTCTGTTAGTAGCAATCACTCTTGCTTGTTGAATAGTCATTTTTGTGGAAACTGAAAATCCCGAACCTCTGTGGTCTAATATCCAAGTTTTTAATTCTTCTTCTAGTTCCGGCCATTTTACAATTCCATGTCGCAGATTGTGTTTACTACGCATAGCTTTTTGTAGGTCCTCTTCCTGTCTTCTCCAAGTTCTTATCATCTTTTCAGTTGGTGGTGATCCGAAATTCCTCTCTGCTGCTCTGTTTCCGTGCTCTTTGGTATACGCAATCACTCGTACCTTGAATGCAATATCATAGCAGAATCTGCGTTGTTTATGAGCCATGTTCTGCCACTTACTCACCCACTAACCCTTTTCGCCTTCCCGTATGGACTCCTTGGACAATGGTCGCAAGATGGACTGATGACCCAACCCTATGTCTTTCAATTGTTTCCACTACGCTATACGCACTTCATTTGTTTCCGCGGCCAAGTCCGAGAATTTTTGCGGTCGCGGAACTGCAACGCCGAGCTATGAAGTGGCCCTGAGAGTCAGATATGGCCGATAGCGCTTTATTAAAACTCATATAGTAACGAAGAATGCGGATATACCGCCAGCGTACACACCTGGGGAGCGTAGCTTAAAGTCGGGAGTTGCACCATTCACATTCGAAAGGAATACACGATTTCATCAGCTTTCGCCTAATCGAATAACGCTACGGACCAGCAGCTTGTTGTTGAAATGTGATCACGCATGTGCACATTGGATGAATCGTAACTTTAGATGTCGGTGGATTTGAACTCTATTTTACTGGAATGATCCCTCTTTCAGTAATGAAGCAAAAAATATATCACGCAACTTTTTTTACAGAACAGAAAAAATTTATGGAAACGATTTATTCGAAACCACTTTTTAGCAAAAAAACAAAATGCAATAGAATACTTATACATTTATATTAATATAAACCAGAAGTTTTAGACAGACTGAAATTTCAACTCATAATTTTGATTACCGGCGCATAAGACGCACCCCATATTTTAGGCGTATTTCGATGGAAAAAAGTGCGTCCTATACGCCGGCAAATACGGTATATAATAAATATTTAAAATGTATAACTTATTTTTTGCACTAAAAAGGAAAAAAATAAATTTTTGTTTCGAACTTCAAAGATAGATGTATGCAATATGTTGTGCAGACAGCTCGGTCCGGATCACGCGAGTCGTTTGTGACAAACGACTCGTGCGAGCTGGATAACATACCTGCATACATCTATATATATACATACAACTATTTATCGCAGCGAAATTAATATAAAAGTTATTTAAAAATCACAAAATAACTTGAGAATAAAGAAACAAAATTAAAAATATTTTCATACCTTAAATCTTTTTCAACTGTGCTTACTGGACTTGGGTTTATTAATTGAGAAGTTGGAAGATTTTAGTTGGAAGAAGAGGAGCTATTGGGTGGGGAACTGTTTATTGTTGTTATCAAATTACCTGAATTTATACATTCTAGAATTTTCTCCTTATGTTTCACATAAGTGCTAATAGTTGAACGACACATTCCCAACGATCGTGCGATTTCAGTATGGCTTTCACCTTTCTCAACACGCTTTAAAATTTCTAATTTCAATTCATAACCATGATGCACTCTTTTATTTGATTCACTTACATTATCACTATTACATTTCCTTTTAGATGTCATGTCAAGTGATAAATTTGTAAATAAATCAATAAAACAAATAATTTTAAATAAAAGATTAACAGAAAAAAGAGTGAAATCAGCACAAATTCAAACAATTAGAGCAGATATAACTATGTCTACACTAAAATTAAACCTCACATGGTTGGTCGGGACCAATTACTCCGCGTAAAGTAGTTCCCAATTCGATCGGCTGGGTCGAAATCTTGGATTAATCGAATCTCAAACATTCAAAATTCGGGAGTTACCCATATTTAAGAAAATTTACTGTGTTAAAAAAATAAAGAAAGCTAGCGACCTCCGCAATGTACTGGGTACACAGGATGACCACATGTGGAGTTTTTGTCCGGCGTACCCAGTATGCAGTAGGATGCTGACGGGTTAAAGCCAAAACTTAAGAAAGTTGTTTAGGTTACCCTTAAAAAGGTTACATGTAAAAATGAACATGCTGGTGTAAAGTGATGTTGCATATTTTTGCTTGGGAAGTTTTAAGTTTGAATCCTTTAATTTGTTTTTTGTAGGGGCCTGGGCTGTATTATGTGGACAGTGAAGGCACTCGTACAAAGGGCAAAGTGTTTTCAGTGGGATCTGGTTCCATATATGCATTTGGAGTCCTTGATTCTGGATACCGTTGGGAGCTATCTGATCTCGAGGCCTATGATCTTGGAAGGCGAGCAATTTATCATGCTACTCACAGAGATGCCTACAGTGGTGGAATAGTGAGAGGTAAGAATACTTTTGTTTTCTTACTTAGTACATACAGTACATAGTAATACTAGTTATTATATGGCTAGGGAGAAATTACTCCATAGCCATCCTTCTCTACACTATACATTTCTTGCATATTTATTATTAAAAAAGAAGCATTCAAGCACTTAAATGTCTCATAGTGTAAAATCACTCTGGTGAAATTACGAACTACCCCTTCCATGAATTAATGGTTGATAATTTTTTAAATTCATACTCGGGTCTAATCATCAATTTGTTGTGACAGTTACAGCATTTTGCTGTAAAAGCTAATTAACCATGCTTTGCATTTTAATTTAACATGATGTCTAACTTTATGAATTTTAATTAAAGTAGTTGCACTTTCCTAATAAATACTGTTCCAAATAATTGTTACATATTTTAGTTTTATTAGATATATTTAGTGTAATAATTTGAAAAACTGAGTATTCATATGTACCGTATATACTTTTGTTTAAAAGATATTGACAATTTAAATTAAGGTTTAAGCATGGATGAGTCATATAACATCAACATTAAGGCTTCAAGCAGAAGCGGCGCTAGCTGAACAGAATGAATGTATAGTAATCGGATGGGCCATGTTTTGATCCCAACTGCCAGCATTTTTTTTTTCAGAAATAGTCTATGTATTTTAACTAGTAAAATTCTATTATTATTATGTTTTTATTGTATAATATACAGGGTGATTCACGAAGATATGGAATAACTTCAGGGGATGATTTCTGAGGTCATTATGAACAAAAAAGTTCATATGAACATGTGTCCGATTCCGAATAATTAAAGAGTTATGGCTGTTTGAAAATTAGAAAAAGGCAAGGCAATATCCGGAACTCGGGAGACAATTGCCGACCAGTACGCGATGCGTTCTCCGCTACATTGTTTATTTACTTGTTTATTTACTTATTTACAGTCTGTATTGTCAAATACGAATTTGCGGAGTTATGGCTGCTCGTAGATTTTCAGCACTGTGAATCTCACTCATAACTCATTCGCCTGCGCGACCATGACCTTGTCCGAACGTAGCCTGTCGAAACATGCGCACGCAAAAATCGACAATAGCATTGTTAGTTGTTACTGTGTTAGCAATACTTTCAAGATGCCTTTTACATTTACAAGTGCTGAATATGCAGATATGGTGTATGTTTATGGATTTTGCGATGGAAATGCTGTTGCTGCTGTCGCTGAATACCAGCGACGTTCTAAATCAAAAAGTTATTAGCAGTGTGTTCCAAACTTTGCGAGATACCGGCTCACTTACCAGCGTTAACACTCCATATGAGCGTGTGGTTCGACAAGACGTGGCTGAGCAAGAGAACATCCTTGAGGCGGTACAGCGTAGCCCTTGTACTAGTACAAGAAGGATATCCACACGTCTCGGTGTTTCGCAATCAAAAGTATGGAGAACATTGAATGAAGAAGGAATGTACCCGTACCACTTGCAACGTGTCCAACACCTCGAACCTGGGGATCCTGCCCGACGACTGGAATTTTGTAATTGGCTTAATGAGAATCGGCGTCTGCATCGTTACATCTTATTCACTGATGAAGCTTAATTCACCCGCAACGGTGTTAACAACACACACAATTCCCATGTTTGGTCAGAAATTAATCCCCGTGCCACTGTGGACAGTAACTTTCAACACTGATTCAGTGTCAATGTGTGGTGTGGAATGTTGTGTGATCAGGTAATTGGTCCATTCATTTTTGAGGGTCGTCTTACTGGACATTTATTTACAATTTTTGCAAAACAAATTGCCGCAACTGTTAGAAGATGTGCCCCTGGCTACAAGACTTTGAATGCACTTCCAACACGACGGAGCACCGCCTCATTGTTTCCGTGCAGTGGTTACTTACCTCAATGAGCAGTTCCCTGGGCGATGGATCGGTCGCCATGGTCCACAAAATTGGCCAGCTAGGTCCCCAGACCTAAACCCCTTGATTTCTGCTTGTGGTGGTGGATGAAAGACTTTGTGTACCATACTAAAGTGCAAACATGGGATGCATTACTTCATCGCGTATTGAATGCTGTGGCTCGCATAAAAGACAGTCATGATGAACTTCGGCAGGCAACGAGCGCGATTCACACACGAGCGGTGAAATGCATTGAAGTCGAAGGTGGTGTTTTTGAAAACCTACTTTAATAATACACACGTTCGTATTTGACAATACAGACTGTAAATAAGTAAATAAACAAGTAAATAAACAATGTAGCGGAGAACGCATCGCGTACTGGTCGGCAATTGTCTCCCGAGTTCCGGATATTGCCTTGCCTTTTTCTAATTTTCAAACAGCCATAACTCTTTAATTATTCGGAATCGGACACATGTTCATATGAACTTTTTTGTTCATAATGACCTCAGAAATCAGCTCCTGAAATTATTCCATATCTTCGTGAATCACCCTGTATAATTATATATATAATATATAATTATAACATTATAATTATAAATAAATAATATAATTTAGAATGTTATAATCATTATTTGATTATTTATTAAAATATCAATTCTTTAATACAATATTTACGAAATGTTTATTATACACAATTACCTTTTTTTAATTTCATCATCCGAAATATTGTAATCCTGCAGAAGTAAGTGAGATAGAAGAGGAATACTCCAATCAGAATTAACCATAGTAATTGCAAGTTATAATTATATGTGAAAAATGCAAATAAATCAAATACAAAAAAGTACACGAAAAAAGACAAAAAGAAAACAGTTATTATTATTATCAAATATAAGTTACAAATAGGCAATTTTCCAGGTGGTAACATAACTATCATACATAAAAATACTAAAAAAACAAGCCATAATATAAAAACAATCCATTACAAAATGAACATAGCATAAAAAAATTATCTTAACACTAGCTTACATCTATTTTTAAAAACATTTACATTTCTTGGGAAGGGCTTAAATAGTTCTGCAGGCAACTCTTTCCAGTCGACTATGGTCTTATTTAAATATGAAAATTTTCTAATATTAGTTTTTTGAACTCTACCCTTGAATTTACATTTGTGATCATTTTTCCCCACGAAAATTGGTTCTTCCACCTCCTTTCTTAGATCACCCCAAGCTCCCTCATTTTTTAATATATTATACATTCCGCATAGCCTACTCCGTTTCCTCCTATTTTGTAATGTTTCCTAGCCCAATATCTTAAGCATCTCTGTCACACTATCTGTCCTCTTAAACCTCCCCAATACATATCTGGCCACCTTCCTTTGAACTTTATCCAATTTTGTAACAAGCCCTTCTTCATGCGGATCCCATACCATGGACGCATATCCCAGAATAGGCCGTACTAGCGTTTTATATGCCTTTTCCTTCATTCTCATATTACTTCCTTGAATATTTCTCAAGACCCAATGCAAAACTTTAAATGCTTTCTTTATCAGATATTCCTCATTAACCCCCCACCCTAAATCCTTTGTTAAATAGACGCCTAAATATTTACAACTATCACATTTAGGAATAGCTTTTCCTATAAATTTGTATTCCCTGTTTGTTACTATTTTCCTATTAGTAAAAGTAATACACTTACTTTTATTCACATTTATATCCATCCCATTAATTTTAATCCAGTCAGCCAATTTATTAATATCATTTTGGAGGGCTTCACAGTCGCCGTCCTTCTCAATTCATCTATAAATTATACAAACATCTGCAAAAAGTCTTACTTCAGAATATTTTCTGGAAGATCATTAATATAAATTAAAAACAAAGCGCCCCAGGACGCTACCCTGCAGAACCCCAGATATAACATTTATCTTCTCAGATAAAGATTCTCCCACCTTCACTCTCTGAGTTCTTCCCATTAAAAAATCTTTAACCCATCGCACCACCCTTCTATCTATTGGCAATTTTGTCAACTTGAACAAAAGGCAATCATGGGGCACTCTATCAAAAGCTTTTGACAAATCAACTATCAATGCATCAACTTCTATCCTTATATCTATAGAATCAGCAATATCTTGACACAATCCTAAAGGCTGGGTTTCGCAAGAATACCCTTTCCTGAACCCATGCTGGTTTTTAAATAGCCAATTTTCCCCAACCCACCATTCTCGGATATAATCCGCAATCAACTTCTCCATTACATTACAAATCACAGATGTTAAACTTACCGGTCTATAACTCTCAGCCACTGTTTTATCTCTTCTCTTGAAAATTGGTATAACTTGGGCATTTTTCCAGTCATTAGGTAAGGCATAGCTATTCATCGTTACATTAAATAAATGAAAAATATAGGGAGACATAGCGGTCGATCCCAGTTTCAACAAATCAGTCGAAATATTGTCTGGTCCCATTGACTTATTTGTCCTCGTCTTACTAATTTTCTTAAAAATATCAAATTGCATAACTTTAATAGGCTTTAAACTCGGTGGAACTTCCCCTATTTCCTGACATGAATCAAATTTATTTTCTACAATTAATAAATTATTCTTTACATTTTCCTGTTTCCTAAACACACTTATATACCATTCATTAAATGCATTTGCCTTCCTTTCATCATCAGTTATTAAAATTCCCTTTTTATTTTTCAATACTGCTATATTTTCCCTATTATTTTTCCTTCTCCTTATATATTTATAAAATGCATTGGCATTGTCCTTTGCAATTATATTTAATAAAAATTTTTCCTTCGCCCTTTTATTTTCCTTATTTAAATAATGAACTAAATCTTTATAATTCTGTAATAATTCGTTTCTCACGTTTCTTATTTTATGTGCTTTCCTTTCCTTACTTTTCAATTTTAAAATTTTATAATCATAAAATTCCGGGTTACTATTTTTTTTAAGAATCTTTTTTGGAACAAAAGTGTTTAACCCTTCCACCAATATTTCCTTAAATGCCTCCCATATTTCTTCTGCACTTTTTCCTCTACTCATCCATTCTGGAAAGGTATCCTTTAAAAACACTTGAAACCCTTCTCCATTCCCGCACTTATATTGCCAAATCATCTTTTCTTTCTCTTTACTCGTACCTTGTAAACTTCCCCAATTTAAATGCACGCACACAGCTGAATGGTCACTTATTCCCGGAAAAACATCCACTCGAGTAAACATATTGATCGGTCTCAAAAGGAAGACATCGAGTATGTTCTGCCCATGAGTGGGTTGATTTACAACCTGTGTAAATCCCTCCTCATTAGTGAGACGACTAACCACATCTTGGGTTTTTCCACGACCTGCCATATCACCAGCCCAGTCCCCTGCTATGAGGGTATGACCTTCAGGGCTTTCTGAGCATATCTCTGCTAATACTTCCAATGAATGCATTCCTTCATTTAGACTTCTATACATTGCAATTATTTTTAAATTATTTCTTCTGTTTCTACCAACTATTTTAATATACATCATCTCACTATCGTCTCTTACCGATTCCAATACACTAACTAAAATTTTATTTACATAAATAAATATGCCCTCCCCCCTGACCATCGCGATCTCTTCTATAAATTTGGTAGGAAAATCTCATTTGACATCATATAATCACTAATGTAAGCCAAGACTCCATGCCAATTATAATATCAGGCTTGAATACATCTACCATAGTCTGAAATTCCATGGTTTTATTTAAAATACTTCTGCAGCTGACCTGCAGAACTTTTAAGCCCTTACCTTTATGTGCCCTTTCTCCATCCTTGGAATTAGCAATATCTTCGAATTCACATGTCTCAATCACACCCACATTTTCCCATCTATTTATATTAACACCTCCCGTACCACTCCCTAGTTTTCCGGGAGGGACGAACAAACCACATTGTCCAACAGTCTCTCAAAAATTTTGGACCCACGTCTATTCAAATGAATACCATCTCCAGAGATGGTATTCATTATTACAATTTATTATTATTACAAAAAATACGTTAAAAAAACAAAAATGCAATAAATACAATAATAATAATACAATTTTACTAATTAAAATACATACAGACTATTTCTGAAAATTTATGAAAAAAATGCTGGCATCTTGGATCGAACCCCGGCCCATCCGATTATTAGAAATTCATTTATGAAAAAGAGAGGTTTCTTAAGATCTCAGAACTGGCTACTTCGAGATAAAGAGTCAGACCAACTCATTCTCATGGTCCTTAAAGGATCTAGGTCGAGAATATAGTAACATTCTAATTTAGCAGCTGGAATTTTGTGAACATATGCTGTCGAAGCTTTGAAATATAAGTAACGCCAGTACCAATTCTGTCTCATCCACCTGAGCCACACTAATTAGACATTACATACTATTAAAGCAGGTAACTGATAAATTTATTAATGAAATTGTTTTATATCACATTCTACACATACGAATTTATTACAAATTTTGTACTCACATTTGGGTGAAGGCACCATTCATTATTTGACCAGTAGAAGCTGAGATATGACATTTTATTTTTCAAAAGTGATAAAAATTGCCGAAACTTTTAGTTTCTGTAACATTTAATAATTTTCCCAGATTTTTACAAATTTATAAGATGCATAATCAGATTCAACATTCCAATTGAGCATCATAATTTCACTTTAACAGCAATGTCACCAAATCATGACAAATTCAGGAAGTGGAACACTATAGCCAGCAGTCAGGTGTTGTTTGACTCGGTTTACAGCTCAGATGTGAAAAAATCACTCACGTGGCCAGGTGTTCCAAGTTTGCTCTGTTACAATTCACTTTATTAATTCTGTCTTTATAGTCTTAACCCTAATTATGATAAAGAATAAGTCCTTTTTCTACTACATCACTGATTAATAATTCGCTGTAAGTACAATGTACATTTCCTGATGACAAAACTGCCTGTGAGAAGAGAATCATCTTGTGCAGCACTCCAGCTACATCTAAAATTCTGATTAAAAATTAAACAGTGTTATGATCCTATTGTGGGTGACCTCAACATGCAGCACTTCCATTTACTCAGATGGAAAAAATCTTGTCAGTGTATCACATTTACATTGGATCAGTTTCCTGTCCAAATTCAGATGTGATAAAACGCTAGTGTGGACATAGTCTAAGGATTGCAGTAGTAACCACCAAGTAGTATTAGATCGAGGTAGGGATTCATAAAGTGGTCAAAAATTTATCACAATAAATACAGGTAAAACACAATCTAGAAACATTAACTCAAAATAATAATACATTGCTTAAATGTGGTGTTTGGCAGGAGGGCAAAAAACAAACACAAACTGCAAATATAACTCTTAAATAGGAGTTTCACTGTACTAAAAAACATTACGGAACAGTAAAGGTGATACATGTATTTTGAACATTTATTTTAAAATACATGAAGTGAACTTAAAGTATCCTTCTCCAAAACAGTAATATAATTAAGAATTGAGTAGCTATGTTTTATGTTAGATACTATTGTAGCTCTAACTTTTGGGACTTTTCATTAACTCATTAACGCCGGCTAGAAAATGGCCGGGCGAAAATTGTTCTTATTCATACACTGGTGAGATAAATGCCAAATAAAACAGTATATTTGAAAAATTTATTTCTTTAGAGAAATTGCCATCCTCAAATGAGGACGTTAGGCAGATACATGGTATTTTTCATAACATCCCTTTTCTATACATAATGTTTTTTTACATTTTTTACAGAACCATCTAGCCTTCATGTGACACACATAACATTTTAACTGTTTTTCAAGTTTTTCAGAAAAATGATTTCCATTGCTCAACTCAGAGATTGCTACTGCTTCTGCATCTTTTGTTGCATTAATTTGCCCCGGCGTCTCTTAGATAGCTCCTTACTATGATGTGGCGAAAATCTAGTTGGTTCATTTTGTCCTTTGCTGCCATTTTATGCAATTTCCACGCATAGTGACAGTCATGTCTAGCAAATATGTAAACAGAACCCACCACCACTTTTTTCCTTTTGCAGCTACTCTATACAAAGCAATACATTGGCTATGAATATCCACACCACCCATGCCACCATTATATGTAGCGAATGATGCAGGTTGAGGAACGTTAATTTTAGGCTTTTCCACTTTGGACCATCGTTTTACATTATACAGTAGTTCAACGACATCATAGTTAGTTAGGATAGAGCAGACATTGTTGTCCTTCTACTTTACACACAATATGCCATTATTATCATCAAAACGGTAATCGTAGGTTCCTCTGTTCTTTTTTTTTCATATCCTTTGAAGGCATAATAGGACAATTATGAACTAGATTGTCTCTTACAGTTCCCATTGCTCTGATTTTTTTATTTTTGAGGTATACCAGTAGTGCAAAAGTGGTGAAATAATTATTGAAGGAAACCACTTGATTTGAGTGATTTGGTACGTGATTCAACAAATCAATCACGACTAGAGTGCCTACAGGTAAAGATTTGGAATGTTCCAGTTGATTATGATTTTTTCCACAGTAAACATCAAAGACGTAACAATACCCAGAAGAGCTGCTCAACATCCAGTTTTTGTACCCAAATCTTACAGATTTTCCTTTTATAAATTGTTTTGCTGGATTGTGTTAGAAATACTTGACCATAGATTCATCTACTGATAAGTCTTTGTGGAAGAAGCCCCATTGGCAAAAACTTTTTATAAGCATATTCATAAGTGGCCTAATTTTGAACATTCGGTCTTGAGATTTCCCTATTTCGCTATTATTAGCCATGTGCAAAAACCGTTTGATTTCTAAATATCGATCTCGTGAGATGCTATCGTAAATAAGTGAAACTCCCAGGTCCTCATCGAGATACCAATACATTCACTGTTGTGGTAAACAATTATAACCTTACAACAATAAAACAGCAAAAAATGTTCACATTTCATTCACACTAATGTTGAAGGCATGATGGTTTTTCTGTTGTGCATATAAAATGGTTTGTCACAAACATATTGTACGATTTCATCACTAATTGTAAGAAGCTTTTCAAATATACATCTCGGAGAAAATTCTTTCAGTTCATTTATAACAGTATGAAATTCATCATTTAAAACACTATCATTTGTTCCAAAAGTGGAATATATAGGATGTTTTTTTAACCATCTTGGCTTCACAAAATCAAAATATTCATCACCTGAAACACTGGCAGATTCATCCCCTTTGATATTCTCTTTGGCTGATTTCTTAGTGGAATCGTCTTCTGTAATAGTTTCCGGAACCAAGACTTCAATGGAACTAGGAATATCGTGCGGAAATGAATTAGGTCCACATAAGACATCATCATCAAATTCCTCACAGTCCGTCAGTTCATCTAAATTTGGTGGAATAATATTGACTTGAAACTCTTCGGCATTTTCATAATCACTAGATTCTTCATCCATTATTGCAAGAACGGCTTCTTCCAGTCCATCAAAGTTTTTTTCTCAAGAAAAAACCCTTCTATCCATGGTAAATTGTATAGAGTTTATAAAAATACTGTACCTACAATGCAAAACCAATTACATGTATAAGTGCCTAACGTCCTCATATGAGGGCGGCATAAAATAACATGAAAAATAATACAGAAATTATACAAATAAATATAAAACGATTTTTACTTACGGTAAATTAAAGTATTTATAACCATATGCACTTTACATAATTTATAACTTTGATTAATTTTAATTTTGGGCACATTTCTTTGTAGCTGCATGTAACATTTTTTTCATGCTTTTTGGTTTGCGGTCAACCACAGACTAAACGTTTCCAGTGAAGTAGTATGCGTGTAAATAGTCTCCAAGCCTTCTCTCATTTGTACAAAAGTATAAACAGAAAGACACTGTAATACATTTCGGCACAATAGTAGTTTGACTAGCTGTCCCCAAACAAGGACGGCCGGCACTAATGGGTTAACTTGTTTACAAGGTTCAGTTTGTCAATCAAATGAAATAAACACTTGGGCATTTTAACTCCACCAATAAAAAATTTTGAGTACAAGTATCCTGCTCAGCACAGACCAAAATTGCTTGTGAAAATAAATTAGGCTAGGTTTACAGGGGCAATTACGTCGACTCTATTTCTGTGCTGCCACGATAGGCATCATGGTTTTGATTAATGACAGCAGAGATAAAATTTTGCCTTAGTACTTTTCCTGGTGCATCCAGACAAGTCTTGGTTGCCATTAGAATGGGTAGTATTATTTGAATGAGAGAAGTTACACAGTCAACTTTGTCATCAATGTGACAGTAGATACTTGTTCAAATCAGGATTTCTTTGCTTGACACCATATTGAAAGTGTAATTTTAAAATGAATTTTTGTGTTTTACCGTATTTAATCGATTTTAAGCTGACACCGATTGTAAGTTGACTCCCACTTTTTACAAGGCCACGCAAGGAAAAATTTTATTTTAAAGTGATTAGACAGCTGGGGTCATTTATTTCAAAATACCAACAAGTATGAACACCTTAGATTTTCAGTTCATAATTAAAGAGTATTAACTAAAATTACGGCGACATAAAATATGTTTTATTCACCTCTTCATAACAACTCATACGAAAAGAATAATTTGACCTCGTTATCCCCCAGGATCTTATTCTCGTAAAAAAATAGCCGTTTCTCGTCAATCAAATGCAAACTCCGTATTACGTCTCAGATTTTCAGTTCGTAATTAAATGAAAGAGCATTAACTAAAATTATGGTGACATAAAATACATTTTATTCACTTTTTCATAACAACTTCTACTAAAAGGGTAATTTGACATCATTGTTCCCCGGATCGTATTCTCGTAAAAAAAATAGCCATTTCTCATCAATCAAATATGGACACCGTATTACATAACATATGTTAGTACTACACCAGTATCACCTGGGCATGCCTTTTCACTTTTATTCTTAAATCATTCTCCCAAGTTTTCTGCTATGCCGCTAAGGCACAAGGAAGTAACGGTACGCTCGGGTTTAGGTTTTTTTTATTTAGGTGCGTCGACAGCTAGGGTCATTTTGCACCATTAAATTCTGTTAGGGAAAATCAACATACATCACAACATCCATGCCCAAAGCGGGATTCGAACCCGTGACCTCCGGGTTGGAAGGCAGGCGCACTGCCTACCAGTCCAACCCGGCCGGCGGTACGCTCGGGAAATCCCAGTTCGTGCATGCTAGACACACTGAAACAAGATAGGTAGAGGAGGGAGGGGAGGGGGGTGGGAAAGGCAAATGTTTCGATTCACTAGTAAAATGAAACATTGTGTACATATATATAGCTTCTTACGCATACAAGCGCTATTGCTGCATTCTTTTACAGCTTTGACGTGCCACGTGTTATTTACATTATTTATTTCTTCGTAGGTGTTCAGTCATTTTGATTCTTTTTTGCATACATTTAAAGTAGATAGTTTACTTACACTTTAGTACACTTATATCTCGCGTTATAATGTAACTATGGACATAAATTCATTGACTACTTTTTTTACACCGATTCTAAGGCGAGTGGCAATTTCTGAGATGGTAAAAACGTAAAAAAATGTCGGCTTACAATCTATTAAATACGGTATATATCTGGATTTTGACTAGTTTGTATTTGAAAGAAATGGAAAGCAATCCCTTCATTGCCTCACAATTTTGAAAATACTAGTGTACCCTATAAATCGATGGCCAGCCACTAATAAATTGATGTCAATTTTTTAAATTTGTTATCAGATTCATTATCACAAATTATTATCCAAGCAATTTTTAATATTCTGGGTGTGTTGAATTTTGAAACCTTTCTTGAACTGTTGTTTTTCTCATTAATTATATTCACGTGATATTATGTTATGTTATGTTCTGTCTAATTGTTGATATGGTGTGATTTTCTTGCTAAGTTTTTATATAGCATTCTTTCTGGTATAACTTGCAGTCACATTAATGATTTTATAGTCTCCTTATTTTCAGTATTCTAATTTTTTGTAATCTTTTCAACTACCTTAATTTCTGATCCATCATCGTAATGATATCTCTTTTCCAAAATTTGGATTAAATACCTGCTGCATGATATCAGTATTTTTGTCTTGTTTGTCTATTGCTTGATTCGCTCTGTTATTGTCACAATGACTATTCTTTACAGCAATATTCTATTCTAGTGATATTTTCCTGCTTTCCACATCATAATCTTGATATCCTCTGTAAATTCTTCAGCCTTAGCATTTGCCATTGTAGTGGTATCTCATTATAACATGTTTCCAGTCCATACACTCTACTTATACCAAAAGTATTATGTTACACTGGAAATTTTTACAGCTCTGAAATTCTGATATCCCGTTTTCATTTTTATGAAAATGACTTTTTAAACTTCTCTTTCTATTTACAGGTTTCCTTCTTTACTATTATATTTTATCTCAGTTGATCTCAGCAAATGTTAACCATGTATTATTTACTCTCGAGTGAAATTTTTGGCTAATAAATACATTATAATACATACAGTAAAACCTCACTAATTCGGACTAATAAGGGAAAGAGGTAGTCCCAATTAGTGAAAAGTCCAAATTATAGAACATACTTATGTATTTTCAAGTCGTAGCTCATAAAAACAAGCAAATTTATTCACAATCCAGCAACATATGTTAATAATCACATTTTCTCATATGAAGATCATTCACATATCATATTTGATTTCTTATCACGAACAACCAGAGCTGAGACTAGGTATTTCGGTGCCTGGGGCAAAGAATGTGAATCACGCCCCTATTCCAAACCCTGTGTTCTATGACGTAAAAAATAATGATTCTAATTAGTTTGCCTGTCACCGCCAGTCTCAGTTAATCATGTCATTTCAATAAATTTTATTGTTGTAAATATTTATGTTTATATAAAATACATATAATCACAATTTTGGTGCCCCTTAGAATGATGTGCCTGGGACAAGAGCCCTGCTTGCCCCAACCTTGTTCCGGCCCTGCAAACAACTGTTACATTAACATACTGTTTCTAATAGACCAGTGTTTCTCAAACTGTGGACTGTGGCCCCCCAGGGGGTCATAAAATTATTTGAAATGTTAGGTAAAATGCCAAAATATAAAATACTCACTAATAAAAAAATTTTATCAGGAAATTTAAAAAAATAAGATGTGATCAAAGTTATTAACAGTTATATATAAAATAAAGGAATTTGTATTAAAGTTTATTATTTCCAATTCAAAGAGGGTCGCACATCATTCAAGGGGGCCATGACAGTTGAAAGTTTTTGAACCACTGTAATATACAATGCGTTACTTTATTGCACAAACAAAATTGAATACAAAGAATAGAATATAAAGAATACGATATTTTTAAACAATAAACTTCAATTAATGTGTTAAACGTTAAAAACTACTAATTTAATCAAATGTAGACGGTCCCTCTCCCATCGTATTGTCTTTTTTGAAAAATAGGAAAATTTCTGTTGATTGAAGGTCCTATTGTATTGCCATTTCATAGTGTCATTCTTCATTTATCTTAGAGCTTAAAAATATTTTTCGAATTAATCGTCAGAATTGGCAAATTTAATAAGAGTATCGAAGCAGTCTCTGGCTTTGTGTAATTTTCTTCTTCTTTACTTCCCGTTTCACCTACAGATTTTTCCCCTTCAACTGCTGTTGCTATTTCTTTTTCCTTTGCCATGTGATATCCAGTTTCATCTTTTTCTAGCTACATTCGTACATCCCCAAAATTAATATCCTTTTCGCCACTGTTGTGCAGCACATTTTGGGACTCTTCATCTTCGATTCCATCTAAATCAATAAGAACATCGTCATCATTTAATAGTTTTTTTCATGCACTTACTATTGTACTCTGCTATACTTCATTCCAACTTGCAACCCAGTTGTAAATAGCACATTTTATGTTATAATTTTTAATATTGACAAATTTATTTTCTCCTCTTGTGTCCTGCTCACTGTCAGAATCGTCAAAAAAACCACACTTCCAATTTTTTCCTTTGATACATATGTTTAGAGCTGAGTATGATTCCCTGATCCATAGGTTGTATGAGGGCTGAGATATTGGGAAGTAAGAAATGGCACTTTATATTGACATCGTCGCTTGATAAAATTTCAGTGGAAGGATGTGCAGATGCATTATCTAACTATAGCAGTGCTTGGATGTTTTCATTTGCTTTTAATTTTTCTCTTTTGAAAAGATTTTACTTCTTTTACAAAGTGATTGTGATACCGTTCCAAAAAAATTCTCCTCCATGCATTTTTATTTGCAAAATAACAATTGGGTAAATTTTTAGTAAGCACGCTTGATTTTTTTATTTACCTACTATCACCAATGTCATTTTATGGGAGCCATCAGAGTTTGCACATAATGGTGCAGATGAGCATTCCTTATTTGTTTTGCGGCCTGGTGTACTGCCTAGTCAGCACAACGGTCTTGCTTCAAAAATAATACAGTAGAGTCTCGATTATCCTAGGTAAAGTGGACCAAGCTAACCTCGGATAATGATAAACTCGGATAAAATGGAAGGTTCATTTTTAGGTATTAAAAATAGGCCTATGTATATGTACGTTCAGAAAATTTATTTTATACATACACAACTAAACTAAAAGAACAATTTATTGATATTACTTAAACAAAATAGTCTTTTAATGATTTCTGCCTGACTTTGGTCGATCGCTTTATGGCCGCCATGTTAGGCCACCGCTGCCTCAGTTAACCCAGAACCTCGGATAAGCAGGCTTGGATAATCGAGACTCTACTGTACATATCTTTATTAATTTCTGTTGGAAGTGTTCTTTTTAAAAGTTGAAAATTGTATTGGTTTTAGTAATTAGATATTATATTTCGATATTTATCTAAGCCGACAGGAAGTGGGAAATTGTATCATTAAATTCTCATCTAGGAAAAATCTCCGTTCTGCATAAATAAAATATGCAATTAAAAGAAAGAATGCAGTCTGAATTATAGAGGGTCCAAATTAGGGAGTTTTCACTGTACTATGTTAATTTGTACAAAATGAAAACTACATAACTGCATCCGTGTCATTATTTTTTAATTCGTTCAGAAAAGTTCAGGTTTTTTTACTTTGCAAATGATTAGCTCACACAATCTTTGTAATGAAAAAATTACTAATATTTGGAATAAATGCTTAATTTTTTTAAATATTCACTTTGATACAGTAGTAGTTTCTAGCAAAATATCCATTCTTTGTCATTTGCGATTGGACAGAGGTTGCCCGTAATGTTACAGCAAAATTTGGGACGTGGTTAATGATACAGTGTGTTACACTGAAATATTTTTACATTAATTATGACAGGGATTGATGAAAAGTGCATAAAACTAAGAAATACTTAACTGTTAAGTAGCTACATTATAAATAGACTAGCTGGAGTTACCCGGCATTGCCCGGGAAACCAGAGGAACAAAATTTAGAAAAACAGTAGTCCATTATCTTTTTTTGAATGGTAGAAAAGTTGCACTGATTTCTATAGGGATTAAAATATTTAAAAAAGAATTATAAAACAACCAATTTTACATGTTATCATTAAAAACTTCATTGTAAACTATATTTTTTGTTTCATCATTCTTAACAAATATGTACAAATTTTTTCAACTTCTGTCGAATAAAGCAAAAATGAAGAAAACCGCTCCGCATTTACCTATTTAGATGAATGAAGGAAGAAAATCTTCCACTGTGAAAAATCGAAAATTATGTGTAATCTCCCTCCCCTCCCTTCCACTCTCTCCTACCCTTCTCCCCCTCCCTCCCTTCTCCCCCTCCCTCCCTTCTCCCCCTCCCTCCCTTCTCCCTCTCCCTCCCCCTCCCTTCTCCCTCCCTTCTCCCTCTCCCTCCCTCTCACTTCCTCTCCCTCCCTCCTGCTCGCTTCATCTCCCTCCCCCTCACTCCCTCTCTCCTTCCCTCCATCTCTCTCCCTCTTTTTCCCTCCCTCTCTTTCCATCCCTCTTTCTCCCTCCCTTCTTCCCCTCCCTCCCTCCATCCCCCTAATTCCCTCTCCATCTCCCCCCTCATCCCCTCTCTCCACCCCTTCCCCTCATTCCCTCTCCCCCCTTCCCTCTCTCTCCACCTCCCTCCCTCTCTCCCCCTCCGTTACCATCCATCTCTCCCTCCCTATCTCGTATTAAAAGCATTCAAAGCATGCTTACAGCCACAAAGATTGATATAACAATAGGATTTTGAGGTCTAACAATATAATTGGTAGCCAAGGCAACATTCCGCTAAAATTGTAAGATTTCCACAAAATATATAAAATAAACATTTAACATGAGCAGTTTCGAACTGTAGGTGGAAAAAGATGAACAGAATAAGAAACGTAATTTTTTCTTCAAAATGGCTCAGATCCGAAGATCGTAGGTTAATTCCTTTTAATTTTAATTTCCAAAAAAATAAAAGCCTGCACGTGCTGATAGATAGCACTACTATATTCTCTGGACAGACAAAACCTGTGTATTATATATATTGTAGCATTTTTTTACACACGCACCAAGGTTTTCCCGGTGCGTGGTGTGGTCGCATTCCACGAACTACCCTAGGATTACATGAGTGTTGGCTCATTCAAGGACAATGACCAGATCCAACTCCAATTTTGACAAATTTAATGAAATAAGAAAATTACCAACCAATTAACAGTGATATCGACATTTGATTTTAACAGAGTTTAATTAAATAAGAAATTACCAACTAAGTAACAATGATACCGGTATTCACTTTTAACAGAGTTTAATTAAATAAGAAATTACCAACTAAGTAACGATGATACCAGCATTTGATTTAACAGAATGTAATTCAATAAGAAAATTACCAAGTAACAATGATACTGGTGTTCGATTTTGGACAAACTGCATCGTCGTCTAATACACATTTTCCCCTTCTCTCAATGATCACAAATCAAAGGGAAACAAAATCAAAAACAAATCCATTCGCCCTGAAATACCACACAGTTAATGTTTTAACGGCTGACAAGTAAATTTAAGGTGGGATTCTAGTCTTTCCTCACCGCAACACAATCTTCTCCCAGAAAGACCACTAGTCACTAAACACTTTTACAATTTCCAGTACTTATCAAAAATGGGAGGGCCTTTCCGTTCCTGGGAGGAAACGTTCTCTCTCTCTTGGTTAGGCATTCTCTCCCAGGACCTTTTCTCTACTGCCTCCGGGCGTCCACCTCTAGGGAGATTGTCCTCAAGTGTCTTGTGCCTGCACTTAACATGACCACTGCTAGTTTCGTCCTTTTTTTTCTTTTCTTATTACACCGCCGATGGTAAGGTTTACATAAGTGGGGAGGAGTGAAAACAAAATTGGGGCGCGGAACTCCCGTGTCCGTTAGGGTGGACCTTATTTTTCGACTATCAAATTTCTTTCACGCGACCCCCTATATTTGTTTCATTTGGTGAAACAATAATTTCTGCAAAATGAGAAGTCAGTCGGACAACGGGAAGGCGTGCCACAATTGACTTGAAGTTTTGAAATTTTAGTAATTTCACTTTAATTTCAGAGTTAACTTTATTCTAACATTTTCACTGAAAAAGTTACTATTATTTAATAAAGGTATCATTTCTTAGTTGTTTAATAATAGTATTTACTTATAAGTTTAAACAATTTATTCGAAATCTTTTGATTTTATCATTGAATTCATTGTATAATATTGCGCATGAGCTATCGCGTACGCGTACGGCTGTGGCCGTCAAAGATGTAAAGGAAAAAATCGAGTTTTCGCTACAAAGTTTGCGAGAGGTGCAGCGGAGGGAAGATTACAAGGAATTAATAGAATTAATGATTATTTTTCTGGGTGGAATTTCTTTTGGTGGGATCTGATTCGGAATCCCTGGCGCTTTCCACCATGCCAGATGGATGGCCAAGACTATATATTGTTTTAAAATATATCTATTTTGAGATCAATTTAAAATGAGTCCGGAAGAAGAATTACGAATTCTAGATGTATGTATCTTTGTAACGAATTTATATATCCAGGCGTGGATCCGGGCCCCAGTACCGATAATAGCTCCTCGTCAAGATCTCCAACCCTTTCGAGATCTTAACGAATACAAAGATGTTGATGAAGCTATAAGTAATATAGCAACTAAAATATTATGTACCCATTTATGGTATTTGGCAACAGAAAATGCAGCACTATCCTTTTTTGACAGCGAAATTTCAATTAACACTAAAAGACTTATGGTTCAAGCCCTTAATAATGAATCCGACGATCATTTTAAAAAAGTAACCATTTCCCCTAAAGATGTAGGGCGATATAAACATTATGGTGTAGAAAACTTCATTTCTGTTCAATCGAAGAAATTTTTTGAGCGATTTAATATAACAACAGATTTTATGTCTATCCGTCAATGTGGGCAACGGATGATAATTTTAAACCACATTAAAAATTGTAAATGATGTAAAAGTTGTCAATGATATTGCTGAACGAGGAGTCAAATTAATGAAAGACTACAATGATTGTTTGAGAAAAAGTGAAGCGAAAAAGCAGTTTATTTTACAAGTTGTAACCGATTACAAGCAGCGTTATCCTAATGTTAATAAGAGTATGTTAAGGAAAGATTTAAATTAAAAAGTTTATATCATTTCACCCTGAATTACACTTTTTTCTCTCCTCCTCTCTTTATATATAAATTCGACTTTAATGGTTTATAACGATTACTTTTGCTGATAAGTACTTATATGATTGTTAATAACAATAAATAATTAAATGTACATACACAAAACAATTTAACACTTCAATTCTTTTTGTTTTTTCTCAATACCATACTGAAAATGATGCCGAGTACAAAAATTATTAAATTTTGGATTTAAAAATTTTTTAACTTATTAATAAACAATTGTTTTTGTTATAATAAGCTATTATAATCAGCATTTTAGCTTAAAATAATATCTAGTGATCAATAAAGTTGATGTAGTGTGTATTTTCTCATTTTTGGTGAAATTTAATTTTTTTATGAAAAAGTCGGTTGTGGCACGTGTTTCCGTTGCCCGATCAATTTGCGCTTTTGTAGGAATTATTTTCTCACCCAATGGCACAACTTGGGGAGGTCGCGTGAAAGAAATTTCGAAAAAAAATTTTCACCAAGAGTAACTAAGGTCCACCCTAGTGTCCGTGGACCTTAAGGTCCGCAATGTGGCAGGCCAGCCTTGGCCGGCTTGTTACAATATATATATATCATCATCAGCCTTTTTCAGTCCACTGGTGGATGAAGGCCTCCCCCAGACTCTTCCAGTTTTCCCTGTCAACTTAGGGGACATTGTATCTCCTTGTCTCACTCCCTTTTCGGTCTTAAAGGCACTCGTCTCTTCATGCAGCTGGACAGATGTCGCATTTTCGTAGACATTCTTGATCAAGGTTATGTATGTTTCTTCTTCTTGTTTCTTTAGTGCATGTAACACCGACAAAGTTTGGACAGAGTCAAATGCTTTCTCGTAGTCGATAAAGCACATACATAGAGGTAATTCGTACTCGTTAGTCCAACTGATTACCTCTCTCACGACTTGGATGTGGTCCATCGTGCTATACCCACTGCGAAATCTAGCTTGCTCTCTGGGTTGGGCAGAATCAAGATGGTTTTGAAGGCACATAGTGAGTATTTTGGTGAATATTTTGTAGACTGTTGGGAGTAGGCTGATCGGTCTGTAGTTATTCAAGTCTTCTTTGGAACCTTTCTTGTGCAGAAGGATAATACATGCGTGGTTCCATGTTTCTGGTATCTTTTTCTTCCTCATACAGGAATTAAAAATCTTAGCGAGAATTGTTTCCGTATGATTACCCATTGCTTTGAATACTTCCGCTGTGATACCATCCATTCCAGATGCTTTTCCATTCTTCATACTTCTGATTGCGTCTCTCACCTCTTCCGGAAGGATATCTGGGACCTCTTCAGTGGGCATGTTTCCATCATCATTTACTTCATCATTTCCTAGTTTCTTACTATGGGTTATGGAGCCGTCTTCTAGCATCAAGGCCACCAGCTGTCTATTTCCGGTCGAGAGATGTTGCTTCATTTTCTTGTAACTTCTATTGTTTTCTATGGTTTTCTCAATTAGCTCATAATTATATTTCTTCACATCTTCCTTGATGCACTTCCATATAGTTTTGTTTAGTTCTGCAAAATGGATCATTAGTAATTATCATTTTCCTTCTTTTTTCCATCAGCAGTCTTGTTTTTTCGGTCAACTTCTTCTCTGGCTTTGTTTTAACTGTTCCTCCTATTTCTTCAGCAGTTTCCTTGAGTATCTCTATAAATTGGGATTCAACTTCTTGGTCTTCCAGTGCACTGAATCGATTTTTCAGTTGGAGCTGAAACTCTTCTTTTCGTTCTTTTAGCACCTGCGTGTTGATAATAGACTTAGGCTTCTTTATAAGCTTCTGTCTTCCTAACTTTGAGTTGAATTTTATTCTGCATCTTACCAAGCGATGGTCGCTTCCAGTTTTAAACTGGTTGAGGACAGAACAGTCTTCAGCCAATTGCTTCTTATTGACTAGTATGTAGTCAATTTCGTTTTTGGTACCATTGGGTCCTTTACAGGTCCATTTTCTATTGGGACTCTTTTTGAAGAAAGTGTTCATTATATATAGACTAGTACATTCAGCAAAGTCTACAAGTCGGTCCCCTCATTCATTTCTGTCTCCATACCCCATTTTCCAACTGCGCTGTCGTCTTCCTTTTGTTCTCCTACCTTGGCATTGGAATCATCCATGACCACTTTTAGATGGCAGCTTCCTTTGTCGTGCAGTTCTCCAGTGGAAGATTTCTACCAAGAAGTTGGAGAACATATGTGTATATGTATATATATATATACTACGGAAGAGGAAGGGTAAGTAAGGATATTTAGGGCAAGTAGGTGTTGAAGGAAACCCAGTGAACACTTACCGGAAGTAGAGCCGCTGGGATGTTGGAGAGACACATTTGTGGAGGTTAGAGCTTCTCCGTCGCTGAAGAAGGGCATCAGCCCGAAAGCTCCATATTTGTGTAGTTTTTGTTCTTTTGTGTTTTTCGTGTGTCCTCAGCACCCCCAGCGGCTCTTCATTCTAGGTAAGTGTCCACTGGGCTTCCTCCAACACCTTGTTGCTACCCTTATATATATATATATATATATATATATAATATATATATATATATATATATTATATATATATATATATTATATATTTATATATATATATATTATATATATATATTCATTCATGGTTTTCAATCCTAAGATTGGTTTGACATGACTAGGGAATAAACACATATGATGTGGTGGTTTTCCATTGCCTTCCACATCAGACACACACACGAGTGATGAAATATGAATTATGAGTATGAACACAAACAGCCATGCCCTTGGTGGGATTTGAACCCGCGACCTCAGTGATGGTAGGCCAATGCGCTAGCCCTTCCGCCACCATGGCCGGCATATATATATATATATAGATTGGTAATGAGATATTAGCGATTGTTTTTTGTTTAATAATTTACAGCAACTTTGAGATAAGCTACTCTTGTTCATTTGTTTTTACAATTACTGTATTTTTTATGCAATTGTTATTTTTTATTTTTACAGCTAGAGATCGGGTCCAAAAGTACCTTAAAACTTTCTCCTGGATCAAAGGTTATCCCATGCAAAGTTTGGTTGCGGTAGCTCTTATAGTGTCCAAGTTATTAGCGTACAAACTTACATTCTCCTTTATATATTAGATTTCAGCACAGTGTTAGTTAGGCAATTAGTATGCAATCAGCATTTCACATTTTGTAAGATTTAAATTTATTCCACAGAAGTTACCTTTTTCTGCTTAGACATCTCCTGAAACTCAGATGCCCTTAGATACTTTCCAGCCTTTGTATCATTCCATACTGAATTTTCCTTCTTGTCAGTAATCTAAATTCTAATACAGTGAAAATTTTTTTTTCTTTTCAGTGTATCACATGAAGAGCACTGGGTGGGAGAGTATTTCTGAAGAAGACTGTAAAGATCTACATTACAAATTTGTTGAAGAGAAGAAAAAAGCTTGACTTTAAATAATGCTGTATTAAGCAAAATATTCTTTGTTTATTTAATAAACATTATCTTAAAAATAAAAGATCTAGTTTTCCTTTATGAAATAATCAGTTTTTAATTTTTTGGTTTTACATTTAATATTTAACCTGTACAATAATTAGGGTTCTCATTGAAATTGTAAGCTCTTTGAAGCAAAATTGAATTTGTTTAAAATAAATCACTACCTTTTTATTGCCGTAGTAATAAAAAATTATTCAAATTATGTAGGTCATGTCTGGTATATTATTTCTTCTAAAGCTTGCTAAAATGCCATCTTTCCAGTTACAACCTGAACTAGACTGGAGGAACCCTGATTATCTCTATAGATAAGGATCTGGCAACGTATGGTCTCTGGGCCACATGCAGCCCCAAGAGCACATTATGTGGCCTGTGAAGCTATGATGAAAATATGACAAGTAAAAAGTATGGATAATTCCATATATTTCAGTGAAATGATGATCTCAAAATCAGGGCTGGATTAAAAAATCCATGGGCCCCATACACAGCACGTTTAAGGCCCCACCAAAATCGTAAAATTTTCTAAAAGTAACATAATATAGCAAGATTTGTGATCTGCACAGGAACACTTTAAAAGGGTTTTGGCGAGATGGGATAGGGTCAGTCCATTTTGGGCTCCCTTGTCCTTTGTGCCCCACTCCTGTGTTTTGCATACCACCTGAAAACAAGTAGGTAAACTAGAATAAATCCTATTCTTAGGGCGTATTCATTTTTTTACTTTTTTCTTTGTTTTAAAAAAGGTTTTGTACTGTGTAATGTGTTTTAACCCCTCAAGCTCGGATGAGATTTATGAAAACCTACCTTATTCACCAAATGAGGTTTTTTTAAAATACAGGTAAAGATGAGAAAATTTGCAAAAATTTTCAAAAATTCATAACTTTTGGTTTTATTGTTATTTTGATGAAATTTTTTGTGAATATATATAAAAGATGAAATTTTTAAACAGTATCATTTAAAATATCGTATGTTGCACACAAACATTGCTGCAGTAGAAGCGAATAAACACCAATAGCTTAATTTTCCGGTGTGCACTCACGGTTTATATTAACTTTTGGAATCACAAGAACAATGAAATGTATTGACATGTAATCTTATTCAAAAACATTTAAACGTTACTGAACATTTATTCGCTGAATGTACCTACCTAAACCAATTAGGTGAAAAGTTTGTCACATGTCAACTTTTCCATGTCTTGACTGGAAATTTTTAACTAAGTGTTATATTTATGATTTTTTAAATGACATTTTATAAGTAATATAAATGTTTTAGTTATGCAGTCATCACTCTTAATCATTACAGAAGTCACAGAAAAAATGGTTACATTTCGTTCATTAGAAGTGGAGATATGAAATTGTATTTATCATGAATGACTTTAGACACAGAATAGGGAAAACTTTTAAAATATATATTAGCTCACAAGTCTTTTCCCGATTGTTTTAGAGAATGTACACATGCGTAATTGAATTCAGGATGAAATTTACCTTATAAAACACTAAAAATATCTAGTAATCTTCTCTGTGAAAATCTGTACTGGTGGCATTGTCCTTGGTGTTCTTGAACATTTTGTCTTTGAAGGACCAGTGTCATCGTCATCACCATCTTCATCATCATTTCCTTCTTCTGCCTTTGCCTCTTGGAAGAATATTAGGTTTTCTGCAATATCCAATTTGAATTTGTAGTACTGCATGGTCTCTTTCTAAGACCGTTGATTTTCTGCCACAGCTTGCCGGTACTCTATCCACGCAGCGGCAGTAGCAAAGTCGATAAAATGGTGGATCATTCTGGTAGACCACTTTTTAGTTCGTCCTCTCATGGCATACTTTCCCACTACTCTGTCTAGAAGATCTACTCCTCCCATGTGAGAGTTGTAGTGTTTGATTGCGTGTGGACGGGGAACCTGAATGTACGATTGAACTTTCTTAGACCAACTCCATATTCAGTCAAAGCTATATAAATAGGTTTGTTGTCATACCATATGATAAGTGCCATATGGTCATCTCTCCTCACCACCTGATAAAGGTGCCTCTGCCTACTCTTTTCATTTCTGTATCCTTCTTGAATTGAACTACTTTTGGCAGGAGACTGACCATTATCGTACCAGTGGCCAATATAGATCTATGACCATAGAGTCTATCAAGCACTGTCTCTGACGTAAAGTGTCTGTCCATGTAAATTGATGACCCCGCAGGTAAAGAATCAGGTAACTTAAGTACAACTCGCCCACCTACATCGAGCTTCTCAGGAAAGGGGATGTTTTCTGAGGTGATGTCCTTGCCTTTTCCCTCGTACTACATGAAATCGAGCGGGAGACCTGAAGATGTGGTCATTACGAAGTTTTTTAAACCAGCAGGATGTGGCTTTCCTGTGACATATTATCGCATTTTCACGTGGCCGTGGAAGGGGATCATTTGTTCATCAATGGAAATTTCTTTTGGGCGGGGATGTTGGAGGCAAGCATTTCTGACTTGATCTAGAAGTGGTACTTTCCAATAGCTGTCCTGCTTTTTTTCATGAGATACAGCGTTATCATCGACCAACTTTAAATTATTTCGGAGGAAATAAAACCTATCCCTTGATATGTGGTCTGCGATTAGAGGGTAGCGTGTACTTCTTTCCCAACACATTCGCAACCTGGGAAAACCCAAAGGCGCAGGCAGCTACCATACTAACGCCCCAATATTTACGCATTTCAGCCCCAGTGCAGTACATTGATTTACCCACCAAAGAAACATGTCTAATGTTCATAAACTGTGCCATATCATCAAAAAAGTTTCGATCGTTCAACCTATTTATGGAGATCAAATTGGCATCAGAAACATTAATTGTATTGAAAGTCATTTCCCTCTCTCACCCTCCCTCCCTTTGTCCCCTCCCTCCCTCTCTTTCTCGTATTAAAAGTAATCAAAGCACGTTTACGCCCATAATGATTGTGTAATAGTATCGATTACTTTTGATATTACTCGTGTTGTGATTCGTTGATTTGTATACGACAAGAAATGTCTTCAGCCTTGATATCCATATTAATTGAATATAACATCCTCTCCACCAATAAAAGGTAACTTATGCAGGTAATTTCACCAAATTTGAAGTAACGAGTATAATAAATGTTAAAATATAAAAGTTATTTATAAAAATTTATTTTTATACCCATTACTTGTTCCTATATTCCTACAGCAGTTTCTTCTTCCGTTTCAATAAATCCCACAAAATATCAGTAGCGTAGATTTATTATTACAGTTTTCAGATTAAAAAAAATTCTAAAACAAAATTGACATCAAATTTTTCATACAAATTGTGTGCGCATTCCGATATTCTTTTACTGATTACAGCGCTAATACAGGCATAAATATGAAACTTACGTTGTATTTGACCAGCCCCTGGCAACTCAACGGTTTTCAGAGTTTCAAGTTACGCTCATTTTTGTTGATAGGTGTCACTGGGTGCGCTTCAAAATGAAAGTGGGGGATGGGTCTGGGTGTAATTCTACGTCCAGGAAGAGTAGGGTCGTGAACGGGTAAGTAACTTTCCGTTCGTAATTCGCAAGAGATTTACGTCGACCTCGTGTTACTGTGATTGATTGTCGGTTTTAAATGCTTTAGTTAGAATTAAGCGAAAATTTAATTGTCGTTGTCGGAACGCCGCATCGGGGTAGCATCATCGCATTAATATTACCGTTCAATTTTGTCTCAAGGTCATTATTTCTTCTGATCCTTAGTTCATAGCTTTTGTGAAATTATTTCTTAATTAAACGAAATGGTTGATCTCTTCACTGAATTTTATGTCGGCATAATCTTTACATTAATTAGGAGAGACCTTTACATAAGATATATGTGGATCTATGCAATTATTTTCCTTGGTGAAAGTTAATCACGTGTATTTTGGGTGAACTGAGTCAAGTTGAGACATGAATATGGTTATTAATTTGTCGAGTGGTTGTGTAAGCGTATAGTTTGAAGGTAAAGGTTCGTTTTCTATCAACTTTGATTTTTAGAAATGATATATGTATACGGTGTTAGCCTATGATCGGATTGGCCAACGGTGGGAGTTTGTTATGAGTTTCTGAGGTAATCCATCTCATTTTCGTGTATTTTAATCTCGTTAAAGCGTATGTTTGATAAAATAATAATATTTTAATGCGCAACTGAAAATATATTGATAAGGTTTTCTCCTAATTATTCAGTTTTCAGACAGAATTCTCCGTGTGCAGCTGTATTTGATTTTGGCAACCATTATCGAGAAATTCATTCAAAGCAATGCTGTATTTCGTTTATTGAAATGATATTAATTACGTAATCAATACATACTAGTGTCATGGTTTTGAAATAAGTATTAAGCTTAACTTAGCAACTTAAGGAATAGTAAGTCTTATATTTTACAAATCTTGGAATTTGAGTTACAATACAATATTATCGGAGTGATTTAGCACGAGAGACACTACATAATGTAATCAGGTTATCAGAAATAATATTCAGAATTAAAATACAGTAGGTACATATTTTAAGATTTCATTCTCTTGTTTCAGAGGAATGTTTGCAGAAGACGTCACAGAACAGCTGTCATGTTCCCTTGTGTGATATCAAGAAATACATATTAACGGTGAGTACAATCTTTTAAGTAGTTTGCCAATTGCATTTGTATTGGTTGTTACTTGAAGTTTCCAGTGAGAATTATCGACGTATTTTACTGAATAGATAGGATAAATTTAGTCATGTAACCACGCATGTGTTTTAATTGCGTCTATATATGTGCAGTACTTATTGTACTAATTTTTCCATCTATTAATGGTGAAAGTGTAGTAACTTAAGCTTACATTGGAAAGTGATAAATCTCAATTTATTTTAAGTGAATATTTCATTGAGAGAATAAAATTGATTTTATAATTTCGACTTTGAAAGGTTTGTTAATTATCGTTAACATAAGTGTTATCAATGCTTCAATTTTTGGCATATTTTATGAAATACTTTGTACCTGGGAAATTTTACTTTTCAATCTACTGACATCCATTTCAGCATAAATCAATTAAGTATGCTCTATAAACACGAGATGATTTCATAGAAACAAAATTATTACTTTGTAGTGACAGTGTAACGTGAAATGTTCATTGACTTTTAACTCTTTGGTGAGGTGTAAACTAATGTTGAAATTATGGAGACATTTTGAGGAAAGTAATTAAAATATTTTGCTTGGAAAAGGCTATCTATATGGAAATTGCTAAAGCAATCAATGAAATATTTTGAGGAAAGGGATTTCTTAGTCAAAGTTAGTCGAATTCTTGGAATACATGCAAATTTTTGAAAAGTTTGCTGCTAATGAAAGTTTATCGTGACAATTGGTTTTTATTCTGTTTATTTCCACCGGTGGTTGGCTAATCATCAGTTGATCATGCAAAAATTGTACAGGATTTATTCAGATACTATTTTAGTGCATTTTATTTTATAAATATTCAGTCAATCAAATCAAAATAGCAATTAAACTGTAAGAGATAGAAGGCTGAAATGTGGTTATGCCATTTATTACTATGACGAAGGATTTTATTTTAATGAATAATTGAAAGTATATTGACAAGGTTTCTTCCCAAGTATGTATTCAATTTTCGGGCAAACTCCTGTCTAGACTTATTAAATGTTGGAAACCCTTTACCGAAAAATTCATTCAAATCAATGATTTATTTAGTTGATATTCATTTCCGTAATCAATATATGGTAGTCAGGTGGTTTTGAAATAAGTATTGAGCTTAACCAAGCCACTTAAGTAATATAAGTCTTTAATTTCATTACAAATCTTTGAATTTGAGTTACAATAGAAAAGATTCCAATGTTACCTCAGTGATTTAGCACGAGAGACATTACATAATGTAATCTGGAATATTATTCAGCATGAAATTACAGTATATATTTTAAGATTTTATTCTCGTTTCATAGGAATGTTTGCAGCAGACATCACAGGACTGAGCTGTTATATTCTCCTGTGTGTGATAACAAGAAATAATAACAGTGAGTATATTCCGTGTGTTTCTTTTAAGTAGTTTGCCTATTGCATTTGACATATTGGCTGTTTTGTGATACTTTTGTTGGCTGTTACCTCAAGAAGTTCCCAGTGAGAATTATCGACCTATTTGAATGAATAGCTAGGAGGAATTTAGTCGTGTAACCATGCATTTGTTTTTTTACTATATGTTCAATACTTATTGTGCTAGTTATTCATCTATTAACGGTGAAAATGTAGTAACTTCAGCGTATATCGGAAAGTGATAAATCTCAACATCTTTTAAGTGGATATTTTGTTGATAGAATAAAATTGATTTTATAATTTAGACCTTCAAAGATTTGCTAATTATCGTTAACATAAGTGTTATCAACGCTTCAATTTTTGGCATATTTTATGAAATACTTTGAGCTGGAGAACTTTTACTTTTCAGTCTACTGACTTCCAATTCAACGTAAATCAATTAAAAATATGAGATAATTTCATAGAAACAAAAATATTAGTTTTGTAGCGACAGTGTAATGTGAAATGTTTATTGGATTTACTCTTTGGTGATGTGTAAACTATTTAATGTAGAAATTATGGAGACATTTTCAGACAGTTGAAAGTGATTAAAATACTTTGGAAAAGGTGTCTGAACGGAAATTGTTGACACAATCAAGGAAATATTTTAAGGAAAAAGATTTATTAGTCAAAGTTAGTCGAATTCTTGGAGTACATGCAAATTTTTGGAAAGTTGCTATGCTAATGGAAGTTTATCGTGACAGTTGGTTTTTATTATGCTTATTTCCATCGGTGGTTGGCTAATCATCAGTTCAGCATCAAAAAATTGTAGAAAATTTATTCAAATACTATTTTAGTGCATTTTATTTTATAAATGTTCAATCAATCAAATCAAAACAGAAATTTAACTGTAAGAGATAGAAGGCTGATGTTTGCGGGGTGTATGTCATGTGTTATGCCATTTATTACTATGACAGAGGATTTTATTTTTGGTGGAACTGGTGTGCGACAAGAGGTCCAATGCTTTTTAAAACGTGAAACATATTTCATAGCATTAACATAACGATTTTTATCTTATTAGCCTGTTATTTACAAAGTATTAAAGACAATGAATAAAGAAGTGAGATCAAGTCAGAAGCGATAATGTCAGTTTTTACCTCTTTAAGTGCAGTCTTGTCACAATGCAAGCTTTAGGAAGATTAGAAATATTTTCTTACTATTCTTTGGCTTAAAATTCAATTCTGAATTCATGTTCTTTGATCGTTTTTAAAGGTAAAAACAAACTGTAATTTTATCCAATATGACAATGGTTTTAGGTTGTATTATAGATATAGACATTATAATAAATGCTGTGATTTGTCGATAATTTCCAATTAAGACTACATGGAATGATTTTTATAAAGTTAATTGATCAATTTAGTTGATTTTATAGCATAAATTAAAATGAATATTGCTGTTACTACTTGAAATTATTAACAGATAATATTTAATACTTGTCAGTAGTTAAACCTCTGTATTAATTTCCATATTTCCTACCTGTTATCACTAGTCTATTTATCATTTTCTGGAGTACTTGATCGTCCTCGTATTTCACTGTTCTTATAATCCTTCCTCTGATTTAGAAATCTCCCATGCCTTCTAACGGTTCCTGCATTAGCCTCTCTCCATATATATTGAATAGAATCGGCGATAGACAGCAGCCCTGTCTTACTTCTCTACCGATATGTACTCCGCTGGTATCCGCATTCTCCAACCTGACTTTTACCAGTTGATTTACGTATAGATTCCCGATCAGTCTCCTGTCTTTCCAGTCTACACCTATATCCTTTAATATCCTCATCAGCAGTACCCAATTTACTCTTATCAAAGGCCTTCTGCCAGTCGAGGAAACATACACAGCAATCTTGACTGTATTCTATTGCCCTTTCTGATATGATTCTCACTACACCGATAGCATCTCTGGTTCCTCGTCCTTTTCTGAAGCCGAATTGATCTTCCCCTAGCATTTCTTCGGCATTTTTCTCTAGTCTTTTATTAAGAATCCTCGTGATGATCTTCGAAGTGTGTGACAGTAGGGATATCGTTCTGTAGTCCTTACACTGCATTGCCTTTGGCTTCTTCTTTAGAGGGATCATTGTCACATCTAAGAAATCCTGAGGCCTCTTTCCCGAGTTGTAAAGCTTGTTAATTAGTTTCGTAATCACTTTTAGTCCTTCTGATCCCATGACTTTAAGTACCTCTGCCTGTATTCCATCGCTGCCTGTAGCTTTCCCTTTATCCAGTTCCAGAATTGCCTTTTGTACTTCGCTTTCCATATTACTTGTTCCCAAGTTTGTCTTCTTCAATGTTATCCTCTTCTTCCGTTCTATTTGTGCTGATCCTGCCTGCTTGCTGTATAGTTCCTTAATGTATACTTCTCATACCTGTGCTACATCCTTTGGTTCTGCGACTATTTTTCCATCTGCGTTCATAATTGCTTTACCACAAATCCCATTAGACTTCTAATCTTCTAACTCCAGTGCCCTAGCATACATCATATCATACCGTCCTAACTTCTCAGTTGTATTTCCTCACATTTTCCTTTTATTCAAATTTCCCTAGCTTTATCTGTTACCCTTCTCGACTCATTGTTTGTGCATCTATAGTTGGCTCTACCTTCTTCACTGTTAACATTTTTTTCCATTTTTTTCTCTCATCCATTATCTCCAGCATTTCCTTAGTGATCCATGGGTTTCTGATTTTCTTCTCTTGTTTCCCAATCTCTTTATTCAAGGTGTCTTTGATGCTGGCTTTAATTTCTTCCCATTCTGTATTCACGGTCTCTGGTTTGTTTTCCAAATTTCTAAGGCGACCTTCCGACTTCATGCTGAAAGCATTCTGCCTTTCTTTCAGTTTTTTTAGGTCCCAAGTCTGTCTTTCTCTTCTCGTTTTCCTTATTTGTTTCAGCTTTGTGGTTACATCGAGTATTAGAAGGATGTGATCTGAATCAATGTTTGCTCCTGGTAATGTCTTAGTATTTTTTATGCTGTTCCTGAATCTTTGTTTTACTAGGATGTAATCTATTTGGCATCTCATTTTATCTCCTGGGCTTTTCCAACTGTGTTGTTCCAATCTCCCATTATTGTGCAGTTCTACTTCATAAATGTCATTCTTTTGCTCATACATCTCCCTGATTTATTCTTCTTCAATAGCGGTTGTTGGCATATATACCTGGATTATCAACATGTTAACTGGGACAACTTTTAGCTTTATTGCCATCAACCTATCGTTCGTTGCTGTTATTTTTGTCACGCTATTCATCATATCTTTTAAGTACCAGAGCTACTCCCCTTGCCTCACTATTTCCTCCGGTGTAAACTACCGTGAATTCTTCCGAGCGGATCTGCCCTTCTCCTTCCCATCTGACTTCGCTCAGCCCTATGACGTCAATCCTATTTCATTTTTCAGGTTCTCTAGCTTTTCTGCCTTCCTCGTGGTTTTTAAATTCCAAGTATCTTTGCATAAGTTACCTTCGACAGTTGCTTTCCTCAAGGCAGTCCATGCCCGGAGATCTGATTGGGGGACTATTTTACCTCCGGAATATTATATAATATAATCATTATTAGGGAAATGTAATGTGGTAGTTTCCCTCTTGCTTTCCACATCGCAGTACTGTAGCCGATCAAATCATGCCTACTGTTCTATTGAATATATACCCAACCAACATCATTTGTTTTCATCTCTATACCGTACCGACAGTACTGCTGCCTACTGCCAGACACCAATGATAGTTTTTTATTATTAATTAAGTAATTAATTTTTTTGTGAAAAAAACCTCCATTTGCGGGGATCGCACCCCGCAGCTTTGTAATGGGAAGCTGACACGCTAAGCACTACACCTTATGGAAGGTTAAAATTTTAAAACTAATTGTCAAACGAATCTTTCACATAATAATTTGAATAAACTCGTAAAGAATTTAAAATTTTAAGATTCTAAATAGACCTTGATAAGTGAATGTGCTCTTTCATGTTGTTTAAGCAAATTAATCTTTTATATTTAGATTTTTTAGTTAATATTTCTTTATTGAATTCACCACAACCATTTTTCCTCTTCATTGTAGGCATTCACAGTTGATGCTGAGTGAAAATGCGATGGTTTGAGGCGTCGAGGAACCATGAATCGAAGAGTACTGCTTTGCTGAGACGACAATTGATACACCTGGGTGCGAGAGTATAGAGGAATCTGAGCTGGAGGCTATACATATGGGATGAGAGAAGGTTTTTATACCTATATGTTGCTATATTCTGGTTTGTTCAATATGTCAGGCGATAAATATCTTGTATAATATGTAGCTGCATCTTACGGAGGATGTAGGAGAGATTGTAAATTATAAGTCCCTTTCAGATGAGCTAAACGCTTCAAATTTGGCATTATTATAGCTTTATGCTCACAACCAATGAAAATAAATACAATACAATAAGAATTCCAATTTTTAGGAGGTTTTTCTCCTGTCATTCAGAATGAGCAGAAATTTACGATAGGATTAAACGATTCCCCAAGAATTTGATTTCTTTTAAAAATATTGTTTAATCAACTTACACTAAAAGTAAGTAAATGGAAAATATAGTGCTACGTCTGAAAAAAAAGTTTTATCTGATATCGTCCGTAAGAGTATTTTATTTCTGAGAATGTAGGGCATCAATTTTCTGTTTGAACTTAAAAACTTTCTGATAACTCAACTTTTTTATAAAATGCATTTAATTTTTTATTATAAATTTACAAGAATATAAGGTGTTGGTTTTCAGTTTGAACTCTGAAAACTTTCTTTAATTTGATTTTATAAAGAATATTCCATTTTGTTTGTAAAGGTTTATTAGCGTACTTCTATAAATTTTAAATTTTTGTTAAATTCACTTCCGTTAATAAGAATCAAATGTAGTAACAAGTTATTTACGAATTTCCGAAGATGTTGAATTTAAAAACTTTAGAAAACTTCTAAAATGCCAAGTTTTCGTATTGACTTCTGAGACAGCACTGTATTTGCTCATGTTTGCAGACTTGTCATGTGAATATCGTTCCGCAAATTGGATGTTGGAAAGTAATTAATTAAATTTAATCTTAAAATAGGAGCAGCCATTAAAAAAGATTATTTGTATCGGGATTTTTGGTGTTCTACATTTAATATTTTACCAAGAGGGTTTGTCGTGGTTAAATAATTCCAGATTTAATTTAATAATTTAAAGAAATTTGGAGATGTAGGATCTGCTTGAATTAATTCAGAAAATATTCTTTGGGGTTTTTATTGTTGTTTATTCAAGGCAGAAAAAATTCTGAGGCAATGCAAATGAAATTTCAGTTAGTTTTGAGAGTTTTGATTGAAAATCCAGACTATGTAAAGTATTTTCATTGTGAAAAGTTTATATTCTCCAATTATTAAGCCATGCATCGGAAATGGTAGTTTAATTGTTCTTGATTCTAGACGATATTTAGAAAAAGATTTAACTTTGTGGAGAGTTAAATTTCTTAATTAAGAAAAATTGTGCAGTTATTTTATTCTTAATTAAAGTCAATGTCCAGAAAAAAGTTCTTTTAATAATTCCATCAATATCCAATTTGCTAGATGTTATTTATTTGTAAATACGTTTCCAAAGTGTTGTATTTATATATTATTCAGAACAATTGCAAATTCTTTTGTCTAAATGTATATAAGCTATTGCTTTTCCATTCTGTATAATTATTGCCATTTTTTTAAATCTGAACAAACCAGAATTAGCAGCGCTTTTGGGTATATATTTATCGTCTCTCATTTCATATTTTTTTCTAAGCCATGCTATTTTTCCTCTCTACTTTCTCACCAATAGAAATGATTAAAGAAATATTATCCTTGCCAAAGTACTTTGTAAAAATGTCCAACTTTTATTCTAGTGCTTGTTATATTTAAAAAATTTTCTGCAGTTCATGAATATTTTTAAATGGCAATTTTGATTTGTGCTAATATTCAGATCTTTTTAAGTCCAGAAATTTTTTAAGTCAGATATTATTCTAAGTCCAAAATGTAAACAAATTAATTTTTTTCAAGTTCTAATTTCAGAAATCTTTCAAGTCTAGCGTTAAAAATTATTGTCCAGATTGTAAACAAATTACTTTACAAATTGGACAATAGTTTTTAACTCTTAGACTTGAAAGATTTCTGGAATTGGGACTTTTTCAAAAGTTTTTCTAAGTACAAATTGTAAACAAATCAATTTTTTTCCTCAAGTCAAAAATTCTTTTAAGTCCAGTATAATTTTTATTTTCAGGTGCAGGATAAAATAAGTAGACAAAATGTATTATTTCAGATTGTAAAATTTTTATTGAACTTGTATGTATACACTGTACATTTTAATTGCAATAAAGACATTTTATTATGATCAAAACCTGTTGACTCCTTTTAGATAGGAATAATTTCTTTCTCTCGGAGCCTCTTTTAGGTATCGTTGGACTTAAGGGGTTTTTTTAGGTGTATTTTTGCTAAATTTAGCACTTTTTTAACCTAAAAATGACATTTTTGACCACCAATTCAGCCAAATTTTGCTGATTATTGAACAAATTATTCAACATTATGACAATTTATCTGCATTTCAACTATTCAACAACTGACATATTACATATAACACAATATTTTCAACTGTTGTTCAACAGCTGACATAAATACATATATAACATGAAAAAATAAACCATCAAACACATTTTGCAGCTGAAATAAATTATTGAACAAGCACTTGAAGAAGTTACTTGCCTCTGATAAAAATAACTGCGACTGAGCTGTGGAAAAATTAATACAAGCATTTAGACTACATAACAGCCGTCATCAGTGGCGAAATGCCACTGACGACAACTGCTCTGAAGTCGAAATGCATGTATTAATTTTTTCACTACTCTGTCGCAGCTATTTTTATCTGAGGCAAGCAATCTTTCAAAGTACTTGTTCTGGAAACACTTAAAAAAGAAACATTTCACATTATCAATGACCTTAATTACAATTAACAATGTCTCTTATTGGTCAAGAAATACGTAAAATTGAATGCACGCAACTGATTCCAAATGGGATCAATGTTTGCATAAATGACGAAAAAATAATGAATCTCGCAAAGCAATGCTTAATTGGAATTACTTAAATGCCAGGATAACATTTTTATAAACTATTCCAAGTCAGAAATAAACTTCAAAAATGCAATATTAAAATTTCATGTCATACCTATTTCAAATGTTAATAAAATTAAACCTTTATATTTGCCAAATTAATTATTGTATAAATGCACAAATTATATTACCTCAATTAGACGTATTACTGTTTTTTGAAAAAGATTAATAGCATAATATAAACAAAGATTTACTTCTGATAGCAATTTAATTTTTATAACAGCAAAGATTGAACTAAATACATTTTGTCTTTAAAAATTATCTTGCATTTAAAAATATAACATTAATCAAGGTGAGATTATATTTACAACATCAAAAACATATTTGTTCTAATGTAAAGTTCAGATTCAAAGCTATTATGCAAAATATAACTGATTTAATCAAAGCAAACACCCTATTTATGAAAAAATATAGCATATTCTCAAAGTTTGTCTTATATTTCCAGGTAATGTACAGTAAGTGCGTAAAATTTAACGACTTGAGGTTAATTTACTTTAAATTTAAGTAGTAATTGCATTGCGTGACTCAACTCACTATCGTTAACAAATCACAGTGCTCCTTATCGATAGCTTAACACTTTCATGGCCAATTTGTCAAATTTAAAAGGAAAATCAGCAAATCAAATCATTAAAAATTTATCAATAATTATATTTTTTAACATTATAAATGTGCAAATTGTAAGTAGCAATACATTATCATTACAAAACATTTATTTAAAAACTTATATTTGAAGAATTTTCAGATTGTAATTTATGAATGTATTGAGTGCACGAAAAACTAAAGTATTTCATTAAATATTTGTATACAATTGAGTTACTTATGTTAATAAATTTAAAGAATTCCTTTTCAGTAACGCTTATGTTAGAATAAGTCAAAATCTCATATGGAGTTTACCGAAATTATCGTTACGATAACTTAATGAAGATATTTTAAACAACAGCCATGAAATTGTTAAGTAATCTAAAATATAACTCAACCAACAAGAGACAACGTTAATATTTACATAGAGACCAACCTGAGAATCAAAAGAATAACTACAAAATTGAGAAACAAAATAAATATCCTATAATTATTATACCAAATAGAACTGAATGAGCTTCCCACAATCTATATATATTTGCAAAAGTTTGTTTGCGTGTCTCATTATGCATGCCATAAACTATAAGACACGAATAACTAAAATTTGGTACAATTATTATTAACATCTTAACTTGATGAATGTACAAAAGGTTTGGTCAATTGGTTAATTATAGTCAGTGCTATAATAATATAGGGAATATAACATTTTACAATTCCACTAGAGATGCCTGCATTTCAAATTTGAAATGTTGACAGAATTTTTTACAATAAACGAAGAAGCTTCAAAGTTTATTGTATATTAGGATTAGCTATGATGCTGGTCAACACAGACATCCATGACATTTGACGGTGCGATGAGACACTATTACAACGCCAACCTTCATAACAGCCTACTTAGTTAGACAACAAACCCATACAGCGGCCGGGTTACGCAATCTTACTTTCGATACTACATAATTTATACAAGTGAAAACATTTACCACTTACTTTATTTGCTCACATTACACTGTGTTGGATGTGGTTTGGTTAATACAACACGACAAACAACAGATGAACAAACAAAAAGAATTAATGCAACGAAAAACAAAAACAGTAGAAAAGAGAATTAAAATCACACAGGAATTCAATGCTCTGACTCTTAGAACGATTCTCTAAGCAAAGAGTTTTGTTAAAATAAATTTATGTCAAGTGAATAATACTTTGTTACAATAAGTGGGCAATACCTTTGTTAACACGTTACAAATTGTACTCGACAATGCCTTATCCCCCTCCCTCCCTCTGCTGTTCCCCCCCTTATCCCTCGCTAGGCAATAATATGAATCTCGAGTCTCAACAATGACATTCGTTGTCCAGGAAACTTATCGATAAAAGTCAAAATCTGTCACATATTCGTTAAATGTGAGTAATTTCAAAACATGTGGTGCATTACTTTCTGGGAAACCCTCGTACAATGTTGTGTGAGACAGACGCTCCTTTCTAGGAACCTGGTATTATCTGAATTTTTAAAGAATGTTTATTTTGAACTCCTGAGCATCCCGCATATAACTGTCCATGCGTAAAGCAAAGCTACCGTATGGTAACTGACTTAAGAAGTCACCTCTCTACTCTGCGTGCAAGGGGATTTCCCTTCTAGGAAGCGCGCTCACCTTCAATGCCCCTCTATTCTAATGGAATTCGTTCCCCTCCACTCTACATATTACCTCCGATCACTGAGGCGTAAGGTAACTTCTAGTAATTTTCAATTGCTACATTAGGCGGAACTACCTGTACTCTACATGCACGTTCTCTACCGGAAGCTTAGAGAACGAACTCCACCTGGCAAAAAGCATCACCTCACAAAATGAATCGACTGCGTTGATTGTCAATTTTAATTACGAATCCTCAAAATATTTTCCAACTCTTTCATTTATATCAATTAAAATATGAAAAAATTTCCCAAATAAAACTTAATTCAAGCATAGATATAATTTTTTGTTCATAATTATTGCCATAATTTGAAGTAACGATGATTTAAAACATAACCTGAGCAACGCTGGGTAAATTTGCTAGTTATTTATAAGCAAAGAACTTTGCAATACCATTTTAATTTAATTTATTCACCAGAGAACTATATAAAGATGTTTGTGTAGCATTGTAAAATAAATTCCAATAATTACTCCAAGATTTGATGCACAAAAACGATTACAGTGTAATTTTCCTAATAAACGTTTAATGTGACTAAATCTTAGAAGGATATTTTGTAGTTTAATTTACATTCTTCGTTAGAAATAATTTTATGAACTCTGTATTTATCTCAGAATCACTACAAATATGCTGTCAACAATTTGTTGTTAACATACATTAAAGTTATGGTAATTTAATGTTGTGTTTACGCAAACTGTATAATTATAAAATATCAGTTGATTACTTCGTTTAAAAATTAGTACAAGAGTTTAAAATAACACTAATATTTATAATGAGATTTTAAGATATAAACAAGTTAGGAAAGTGTACAACGTAACACAAATGGGTGCGTTTTGTGCATTGGAGTATTTGAAAGAAATTATTTACGTGTTTGGAAGGGAAATAGCATTATAAAGTTCTTTTCTTCATCATAAATAATCCATTTTCTTCCCATTTAAAAATATTACATGCATATGTAAGGAAATTAAACATATTTCCGTGAGATTGTTTACGTTAGCAACAATGAAGAAGTAACCATGCTAGAAAATTTCAAAGTTCAACTCAAATTACGACTCTTGTTCGATTTTCTCGCAAACGGCGACTCCTACGATAAAAATGTAGAGGAAAAGAAATACCCTGCTTTATTAGTTGCACAAGTTTTACTTGATAAATATTTTGATATGACCGATACTTTACGAGATATGAGGGAAAGTTCATATTTTATCACCAGTAAAGTGGTACCCCTGATTGGCTTACGTGACTCATTTATGTGATTTTCTTATTATCTTTGACCGTAAGTCCTTAATATCAAATTTCATGAAAATCTGCTTGGTAGAAGCAGATAACGAACATGCGGACAGACCAGATGGAGACTAATACTAATAGGCGCTTATGCTGGAAGCGAAACGCACCTGACAAATAACCTTGCATGTAATTACATTTACAGATACACATACATTACTAAAAATTGTCTTTAATGACAAGAATGATATGTTACTTATTTGTTCAATATACAAGTAGAAGGTACTTGCATTCTGTAAGCGTTTCAAGTCATTATTTATGGCTTTTGCAAAGTAAAAATTATAAACTAGTTAAATAAATAAAACAACTTCAAGTACTCATTAGAATAAACTTCATTAGACCACTGATTCCCAATGAAAAGACAAAACTGATAATGGTTTGATTCCGATGCAAATGAATTGGAATATTTCGAGGCGGTGCTTACTGTAAAAGAGAGACTGACTGATATTATTCACTTCTTTCGGTAAATTGTGATGAGATTAGCCATGAGGAAGTGTATCATCTGAAACAAAAGTACCACGAAGCCAATGAAAAGGAAGAAATCCACAGTACATTGAACCCTCTGCATACTGGACCTTGATGGAACGTACTTAGGATATAACGGACAGAATGTCCGGCGATGCAAAACAGTTAAATGATGCCACTACTACATTGTGTCTCATGCGGACCTATCACATGTGCGTTATTTGGAAGGCCTAATGAATACATCGCAACATTATAACTAACGTATATCACGGTGTATAAGTCGACCTTTGAAGCTTAAAAAAATTTTCCTAAAACTTAAAGTCGACTTATACGACAAATATAAAATTGTGAACCTTAAATTACAGATGAATAACATTGATATTTACCAACAAGGGGAGGCCATAACATTAATATTGAAATTCGTAATACCCTTTTAGGAGGTGAAACTAGAACTAAAACATCACCTATATCTCTCTGCGTTTTTGCCAATGGGCCCTTGTTTAAAAGATCTTAACAATTTAAATTCAGGTGTAAGCACGGATGCAACATATACCATTAACCTTAAGGTTACAAACAGAAGCAGCGATAGCTGAATGGGTAGAATGAATGTCTAGTATCGGATGGGCTGGGGTTCGCTCCCAGCAGCCAGCATTTTTTTCTTTCAGAAGTGGTCTGTACATATATTTTAACTAGTAAAATTGTATTATTATGTCATTTTTGTATTTTTGTTTTTTTCCTCAATTTTTTGTGATTATTTTTTTTGTCTTTTTCACGTACCTTTTTGTTCTTAATTTATTTGCACCTTCCACATATAATTATGATATTATAATTATAAATAAATAATAAAATTTAGAATGTTATAATCATTACTTGATTGTTTATTAAAATATCAATTCTTTAATACGACATTTATGAAATGTTTATTACGGACAATTACCTTGTTTTTTTAATTGTATCATCCAAAGTATTGTAATGCTGTAGAAGTAAGTGAGATAGAAGAGGTACACTTCGATCGGAATTAACCATACTAATTGCAAGTTATAATTATATGTGGAATATGCAAATAAATCAAGTACAAAAAAGTACATGAAAGAAGACAAAAAAAAATAATCAAAAAATATGCGGAAAAAACATTTCCTTTTTTGAAAAGGGGAATAATGTAATTATCAGAACCATCCTCACGCCTGCCAACATGCGATACTTTATTGAATTTCACCACCGTAGATATTGATTGCGATAACTAGGTGCAGTTAATTTTGATAGCATCATTAACAGCCGACATCAATCAAATCATAGGAACCATTATTTAGTTGGTCAAGCTCTCTGAGAATAGCAGTTTCTTATTGGTTGAAATTAAAACACCTGTCAAATGGAAGGGTCAAGAAGAATAGCACGGACTCGAAAAAATATTCCTATATTTTTTTATTACTATGTTTATTTCTGTATCTTGTTAAAACTTGGATCGTACAGGACCTTGATTTTGCCTGGCAACGATTTCATGAGAAGTATTTTTAAGTGAAACAAAGGGGGTCGACTTATACTGCGAACATATACCTAATCTAGTATTTTCAAGTTGAAAATTCAAGGTCGACTTATACATCGCAATATATGGATATATATATACATATTATAATGTATATAATTACTGTATATACTCGTGTATGATGCGTCCCAGTGTATAACTGCCGTGTATAATGCGCACTCGTACTTTATTCCAAAAAATCCCGACTTTTTCTGATACCACGTGTATGACACACATCCTTGATTTTTGGGAGGTATATGAATTTTAAAACGTTTGGACTTGTCCATAAGTGTATTACGTTCAATAAGCTCCATATTATGTCTAAGAGAGACATCGTCAATAATTAAAGCGACTGAGTTGAGATGGCAGGAACCTCACATGGTAAGTTGGGCAAAGTGATGCCGTGTAGAAAACTGCAGCGCCACTGTTGCCAATCCTTTTAAATCAGACAAAAAGGGATCTATAAATTAGTTTTGATTTAAAGTGGACGTTGGTTCTCTCTTTCCTATCTCATTCTAAAACTGTTTAAGAGAAGGAATAACGTAAAAATTTAACAAACAAATCTGGAAACAGGAAACGCGACAGGTATGATTAAGTTCACACACGAGATTCTATGGGTTTTAAATTACTTACGTTGTCAATCGTAGACACTAGAATCATTTACTAAATAAAATTATTTCAATTTGCTTATTCTATGTTTTTTTTGTTTTTGATGTGTGTTTTGCGGGAAGACTATCTTGTGATTTTGCAAAAATTACAGCAATCAGCTGATGAGCTAGTGAAATGCGGAATAATTACAGAGGATGGAATTATAAATGTATAGAAGTAATTAGGTGTTCTATACATATAATTATGTATGTATAACCTGGAGTATCAATAATTATTGTGCTTTTCCCATTAATTAACCCAAAAAGCGTGAATCTGGTGCGAGGTAGGTTCCCATTTTAAGTGCAGAGAAGTGTTACCTGTGTATAACGTGCACCCTACTTTATGACCTGAAAATTTGGTCTTCAAACAGCGCGTTATACACGAGTATATATGGTAGATACAATGTATAATTTATTGGTGTAGCAAATCCGCAAAAATTAATTGTTCCTCCGTTTGACCTTTGTGACTGGTTGAAATTGACTGACTTGCATTACTTGTGGGGTTTGTTTGTCTTAAAACATTCTTTGTATTCATTGTTACTTTCTGCCAATTTCCACCAGGGTCCGGAAAAATCTAAAATCTCGAAAAAGTATCCCAAGTTCCATTCCTAAGAATAATTCCGTTTCAAATAAGAACGCAAGGGAAAATCAATTTTTCTTATGGTCACTATAATTTATTTCATTCTTAATTATGTTCTTATAAAAGTATGCTCCTGCTAGCACACTGCAAGCACCTTTTACTAGTAAAATATAAAAATTAATACGATTCCTATTTTCCTAAATTAATTAGAAAACTCTGTGCTATTATTTCATGCGCTCTTAACAATTTGTATAAATATATAGCAGAGTAAAACACTGTCTTTCATAACATGCGCATTTTAACAATTTAAGGCAACACATACGTTTCCTTCGGATGTTTCGGATATAACAGACAGGCCTTCCCCTCCTTTTAGTCCAATATATCGAGGCTTCACTGTACGTATGTAAAGAATGCGATGTCGGACTGTGTACAATACCACGTTTTGGAATATACCATACACGAAAACGTATCAAGTATATAATCGCAAGCTCTGGAATAATAAAAATTAAAATAGTTATAACGAATCCAACGTATATTTTCAATCCTTTCAAACTTTTACATACCTATGCCAACAGGTGCTTATAATGGAATCTTAACTTAGTACTTAAAAAGAGTTAAAAATGAAACAATCTTTTGTTATTCTAAAAGCTCCCAATTGCAAGCGCTATCTGAGTTTATATAAACATTTGAAATACAGTTTGACCTCTATAAACATCACCATTGATAATCGTTGTTTTGATCAACCCTCATTTGTCGCCAAATGGTACAAAAAAATTAAAAAGTTCCGATGCCAGTTTTGAATGAAGCAGACAAATGAATGATGATTGCACTGTGACCGAGAGAGAAAGATTCCTGGCATTGCCTCCAATTCAATTAGTGCCAATTAAACCTTCAAATAAGTGAAAGAATAGTGTTATTCGCTTCACACTTTAAGCAAACTTTATAGATAGCAACACAAATATTTACGGATAATTATCCAGTTAATAACTGTGTATGGGAAGCATTTCTAGCAATTTAATCAAAGCAATTGATCTTATTTAAAATCATTCGGATGCTGGAATCTTACTTTTTCAGTAAGTAAAACTATTAAACATCTATAATGCTTATTAAGGCAAATTGTCTCATGCGTAAATTTAAAATCAGATGAGAATAGGGACGTAATTATTTTTTAACAAATTGAAAGTTATATGGTTATGTCACCTTCGTAGATAATCTAAATGACAAAGAATGTTAGGCGACGGGCTACGTTTATTCAGGAGCAGCATGAAAACATTTCTTTTAGATTGATAACCTAGAACTCGCCGAAACTTATCTTCTCTTCATTGTTAATCTAAATAAACGGTTGCATTGATTGATATATGAAAAAAAGGACGTATACTTCAATAAAAAGAAACAAAGAAAATTAAAAACATAAAAGTTTGCAATCAATTACTGTGTAGCATTAATTTCCTCTCTAATTTGACTTTTAAAATACAGATTTCTTACTGACTTTGCATAATTAATTGTCAATATGCACACACAGCCTCGCCCTCAGCGAGATTTCTACCCGCTAACCTTACCTATACTGGGGAAATGCATTATCAGAGTTAAATGCGAATTATTGAGTTAAACGTGAAATATTGAGATCAACTTATTCTACACAATTCTTAATTTTTTATAAATTAATTGAAAAAACAGTGAAAACACTGTGTGGGTACAGCTAGTACTCCGTTAATTCATCAAATAGAACTTATAATTTTGTTTGTTTAGTTTACATAACAACGCTTTTACTCATTATTACCTCTGACGGTAAAGCACTATCAATTGCAATTTCCCAGGTTGTTGTTACTATCAGCATTTTAATTACTACAAATATAACTTTTAATTAAAGTTTAAGGCAATAATAGCCCATTAATTCATCAAATGGAAGAAAGAAGAAGATAACGAGGCCTTTGAATCTGTGTAATTTTTACTTATGTACCAATGACGTGAATCTAAATTGATTCTTTCGAAAATTTTAATGTAAATCTGATTCAAACGTACTTTATTGTGTCATTTTATGTTACTTGTCGCCACCTGGCACATCCAGCCACCATGTGACTAAATGAATAAATAAATAAATATTATAGAGACAGAAGAAGATAAAGAAGAACGACGTAGAAGAGAAAGAGTGAGAAGATAAAATACGGACAGATGAGCAAAGGCAAACAGCGAGAGAGACCATAAACGAAATCAGGTAACAAAGAAGAAACGAACAAACTGAAGAAGGGAGTAATATAAGAAGAAGCCAAAACAGAATCGATGCAGCCAACGGCGGAAGACGAAGAAACGACACAAATTTAAACTCAGCAATAGGAAACGGATTAGCTACTCGACGAGATGATTCACATTTAGGAAAAATTAATAAAGAATGTCAATATCGTAGAGCTTTGTTTTTTAATAACTGAGAAAAGCATAACAGATGCTGGTACGAGAAGAGCACTTCCGCAGCTTCCAGATATATTAAAACTGCCGTAGAGAGAAAATACCCCTATGTGTAAAAATACGTAAGACTAATGTAGTTTCTGCACATGCCAGGACATGAAATATATATTTAAAGCGGGAAGCTCATTAGTTCTAATTTGAAATGCAAAATCAATCACACTCACCCATCTTCTTTCTTGACATCGCAAAGCAGAGCTGGCCTGTGGAAGATCTACCATGCTGGCTGCGTTTTCAGACTTCATTCTTCGGAGGCTCGCATCTGAAACAACGACAGAACCAACTCAGAAATCTCGCACCCAAAGGATAAAAATTCTACAAAACCTTAACAATAACTTTTGATTTGAAGTTTATAAAGTAATGGAAACCGGCTAATAATGTATTATTCATACGTTTTTAAAAACACAGATTCTCATTTTATGAGGTAAACTATAATTTTTACGTTCAAAACACAATATATATTGATAACAAACCCTTAATTAATCCTACGTTAAGAGTGTAACGCCATATCTTGGCTATATTTGCCCATAAACAAATCCGTCCTTGCAAAAAATTTTACCAACTCTTCACAGAAAATGATACTTTACAACGATAAAATCACTCATTAAACATGTTATGCAGTAACAAAATGTTATACATAAGGACTAATTTATAAAAATAATTACTCCATTATACATAAATATGATAAATATAACATTTCCTATATACATATATATACGGTAAAGATATTTCAACTATAAATCAAAGATGAACAGAGAAGTTATTTAAGATTTCCTTACCTTTGTAGATATAAATCCTCGAGGAGATTGACCAGGACAGCTGTATCACACAATAATAACAGTACATTTATTTTCCAGAAGATCAAAGTTACATGGCAAATCAATAAGACAAACTCAATCACAAAAGAAAATACAAAGTAAAACAATATAACAGCACGAGTGGACTAACGAAAAACAATAATACATCAAAACATCACCATAAATTACAATTAAGTGGCAAAGCAGGGCATACTGAATAATTACATATACAAATTCACATATCATTGTATTATAAAATAAGAAATAGTACTATTAAGAGAAGTTAATTAATGTCCAGTAAGCAATGTGAAGATTACACACATTGAAACTATAAAAAACTTTAGATAATACTTCACTTCGCTTAAAGTGTCTTAAAACGTACACAAATCAAACTAAAAGTACATAATTAAAAACTGCTGTCAAAATGTGTCACATGCACCACTGTTTTCGAAGAATAAACGGCCAAAATTTTGTCAAGATCAAAACTATCGACATTAAATTTCGAATACAATAAAAAGGATTAGTTTTTTACTTGTAAAAAGTTCTGGTGTAAACACATAAAATAACCAAAAGTATTAAAACTCTGCTGTCAAAATGATTATCACGTGGACCAGTTTTCGAAGAACACACGGCCAAACATATATCACCATCATAACTATCAACATTAAATTTCGAATACAATAAAAAGGTCTAGTTTTTTCCTTCTAAAAAGGTCTGATGGAAACAAAATAAATTTCGAACTGTATTACGCACATAACAGACAACCCCGTCAGCCATTTTAAGATTTCTACGAAGTAACCAGAAGTAACGCGCAGGCGCGCAGGCTAACCAACATTTCCCCTTATAAACCTGGATATTTACAATTTCGACAAAAAAACCACAAAAAATAAACAATTCCTTTTTATATCTTGATTTCTCATTTTAGTAGGAACACAATTATAACTTATTGTAGCATCGATAAAATTTGCTTAAATGTTATAAATTACTTGCAGTAAATCAAATTTATTGGCATTAAACTTTTGCTTTGCAAACCTAAATTTGGATTCGTCATGGAGAGGGGTAAAAATAAGGCATTAAAATATATTTTCAGATTGCTTAATAACCGACAATGTAATTAATTAATTAATTAATAACGAATTTTTGGTCCAAATACGTATGCGTTTTTTTGTAACATTTATTTTTCTGTAGGACGTCTTCATAAACAATTACATGGGTAGTTTCGGCGGCATTTACAAATTATGCGGAAACAATTATTAGTTATTAAAAACTATTCACGAGTGTAATTATAAGAATAGCAATTATACTCCGGAAAATACTTTCAGGTTTTTATCTTATCCATGTACTTTCGGAAACCTGTGGTATATTCAATTGATACCGATAAAATATTCGTATAAATTTGAAATGTAGGTACCTACCGTAGGAACCTACTGATTTACAAACACAGATGTCCGGAACAGGTAGAAAAATACACTTGTAATTGTCCTAACTAAGATACTCTATTTAGTAAGTGAATTAGCCTTCATAAGAACTTAAGAACCATAAAAAACTCGGGTGATTCCTTCTTCACGGTAAACTTCCACCTCATTTCCTATTTGAAATCCAAAAACTCACGTAATATATTTTCAAAAAAAGCATTCGTGCGTCAATTTCCAACAAATCCTTTATCTAATTTTACAATTGTCCGACCGTCTTTCTCCATTTGTATCTCCCATTATTACAGCTAATGCCTGTCACATAAGTATATTCGAATCATCCTTTGCATCAATTTATAGAAATTTATAAAATTTTATTATTGTAATATTATCGTATATTTTATAACGGTAAACTCCTCTCTATTATGAATTTTACACTGATAATAATAATACTCTATTTACGGGACAAGGCCTTTTCCTAAAAATACAATCAGAAATGTATTAAAAATAAGCCAAAATATTTAAACGTGCGTTCTAATACAATATAAACCATTAAAGCACAAGAGTAAGAAAAATTATACTATCGCACATAAAAATCACAAATCCTATAAAAATTATACTCAAAATCCATCTGACAATATAACAATATCGTACAAACCTTTGTATGAACTCAACATTAACGAGGATATGTGCTAGTTATAATAAGTACTTCTCTAATCTAGACATTTTTATCAGAAAGTCTGAGTATATAACATAATTATCGGCTTTATTGGGGTACTCAATAAAAGATATGTATGAATTTATAATTTCACCATTGTTTGAAATTATGTACATATCTTGAAAATGAAGGAATATATGATTGTTATCTGCCTCACTTCTTTTATAAATATATTTCATTCGTTGTTATTGGTAATACATAACTACAATTGTATAACTACCATTGTTACTTGCCTTATTTATAAATAGTTCATAGGTCGTGTATGGTAATATATATATATATCATTGTATTGAATAATGAATATTTTATGCTTGTGAATGTATATGCTTCTGTATTGCTTTTTCGTTACATATATAATTTGCCATCTTGATATCAAGATAATTAGAATCAAGTGTATTTATTAAAATGTAAACCAGTTTATCCTGTAATTATTTTGTTGGGTAAACTTTAAAAATGATAAATAAATAAATATTCTAAGGCATAAAGTAAAATTATATCAGATTCATGGTACTTAATAAAAATTTACCTGAATTAAAATAGACATAAGTTGGCATAAATTTCTACCACATTTAAGTTAGGCATTGCAGCTTAGTTTTAAATGATTGCAGTGATTCATTGAATATATCAACTTTATGACTTATAAGGTTGTAGTCTCTCATCATAGTATACAAAGGTAAAATGCACATATAATTTGTCCATATATGGTATATGAAAAGTCATATCTAACCTTGTATACATTAAAGGCACTCTGAGGTTTATTAAATTAAGTAATTCTGGGCTTTTAATATGGTTATTTAACAATTTATATAAAAACATAAGGCCACTATTCCTCCTTTGAATGTAAAGGAGTAGCATATCAAGTAGTATTGTCACTCCTAACATAGTAAAAAAGCAAAAAGTGTCAAAAGACTTATGTCCTTAACAACGCTTTCAATCTATTATCAGAACGTAAGGGGATTAAGGACAAAATTAGAGCAACTTAAACTAGCTATTTCTACCGCTGACTATGACGTTATCGTACTCACTGAGACTAGGCTCAGTGAAGACATAACTCTGAATTGGACTTACCTCATTTAGACATTTATAGACATGATCGCAGTGTAATTACTTCTAATAAAGTTCGTAGTGGTGGGGTTTTAATTGCTATTAAAACAAAATTGCAATCTGTAAAGGTTATAAGCCAAATTATTAATGTAGAACATTTTTGTAAACATTTGTAGTCAAGAGGCAAAGGTTTTAATTGGGGCAGTGTATATCCCCCCAGCCTCTGCCATTGATAAGTACTTATCTCATTGTGAAGTGGTTGAAGATATTGTGAATAATAACAATTTTTTGATATTATTGTACTGGGGACTACAATTTACTTGATCCCTGTTGGAACACTGACTGTGATAGCATGTCTTTCACCACTCAAGCAAGAATTATAAATGAAAGTTTTACATTACTGGGTCTTAAGCAGATGAGTACTATTTGTACAATTTACTATTAGATCTAGCTTTTTCTAATTCAGGGCAAGTAACTTCCGAAAAGGATCCATATCCTATTTTAAAATGTGTTAATCATCACCTTGATTTTCATTACAGTGTAAAGTTGGCCAAAGAACTAGATTATAACAATTATCAATTTACTATTTATGATTATAGAAACTGTCATTATACTACATTGACTAACTACTTAGATACTTTAAACTGGCTAGGAATATTGTGCAATTTGGAGATTAATAATGCTCTATCAATTTTCTACTCTATTCTTTATGAAGCTATAGAACTGTGTACTCCTACCTTAACAATCAAAACATCATCTTATCCTAAATGGTTTAGTGTTGAATTAAAGGAATGTATCAAACTCAAGAAACATTACCATAAAATTTTCAAAATTACTGGGAGTAATGATGATTATCATAATTTTTCTAAAATCCGAGGTGAATGCAAAAAACATTCTGGTTCATGTTGCAAAAACAATATAAATAACATGGAAACAAATATTCCCTATAACTTAAAGTATTTCTGGAGACATGTTAAAAATCATCAAAAAATGGATAGAATACCAAGCATAATGTATTATTATGAAGAACATGTTGCAAATAATGACCACGATATTTCAAACCTCTTTGTAAGGAACTTTTCTAAGGTCCACAATACTGTGATACCTGACACAAAGCCTGCCTTTGACATAAATTACACGTTTTCCTTTGGCAAAATGAGTTTCAACTGAGGATGTACTATGGAAATTATTGTCTACAAATGTTACAAAGTGTACTGGCCCAGATGAACTCTCTCCCTTTTTTATTTAAAAAGTGCAGTCAATCACTGTCACGCACAGACCTTCCTTGTTTTCACCGTTGTAACGGTTTAACCCAGACGTATTTGACGGTGTAGCGGTATGCGGGTGCTTTAACCATCGTAATTGTTCTGTATTTATTTTACTTCATTAGCCCCAAGAGGAAAATTTGTGGTCAGTGGGTGAAATTTTTACAATGGAAATCACTCACGGAAAGGTGAAGTATATTTAGTGCTACACATTATGTTGTAAATTACGATGTATTTCCGAACGTCTGTCAATCCAGATGGCATTCATTTCTTCTTGTAAGCATACAATATTTTATAAATTGAGCAACACAAATGCCTTAAGCCTATTGTAGTACATGGACCCATTTATAATCATTTTATTAAAATAAATTGGAGTAAACCATATATTCGTAAGTATATTGCTCGTGAAATTTATCCTTCCATTTTGTTAATAAAAAGTGAATATGTACTCCATTTTATTTAGAAAACTCGGTCACCTTAAGATATCTGTATTCCAGTGTAAACAAGATAATCTTAATTTGCAAAAATTACGAGAAGAGTAAAGAAGATAAAAAGCAAAATCAATGTAATGGGATATTTCCATCTTGATGTCCATAGAGTGACGTCTTTCTTATGAGTTTGTGCCTTCCATGTTGATCGAGATTCTTCCGCACCAAGGTAAGAGTATGTTTTTCATAATATTTTTAAAAATTTGAATTAGGATACAGTATTTTATTTTTATTAATTCCTCAGTAATGCTGATGATTTTACGACATTCAATACATTGTCAACAAAAATCATTTTAAGCTCATTAATTCAATAAAACAAACAATTATAACAAAAGTTACTGTTAATGGGAAAATGGATTCAGAGAGCTGAGCTTTTAAATCGTTATGGTAGTTAACAAAGAATCAAACCATAGCTATAAATGTATTGGTAAAGTTTAGTCATTTGCATTCTCAAAAAGTATTTTGCTCGTGGATATCACTAATTCAACAAAATTATTGAGCTTGTCTTGTGGCAGAAAAAAATTCAAGAACAAGCAATCTCATTATTATGAACAAGAACATCATAGAAGAATGGTAATATAAGCTCCAGCTAGTATTCAATGCATATGAGACTGGCTTTTTTGGAAAATAGATACCATTGAGAGAATTATAATTATATAATTCTAAATGAGCTATAGACTTGAAATTTGGCACGGTTACATGATTTTGGACATATTAGATTGGGAAAAATTCGAAATTATAAAAATGCTGAAATTTAAAAATGCTTGCAGAATGCAAGCACCGTCTACTACATCGGTTCTTAACCCGAGTCACGACCCAAATTTGGGTCGCCAAACCATTTTGAGTGAACCATCAAAGATTTTCCATTGCTTTCTATATCCATATATATCATTCCTCCTAACAACCCATTCAATGCTAATGTCCTGAGAGCTTATTTTCATTTATTTATTAAATTCCTATTAATTTCATTACTTATTACAATTAGGATATTGGAGGAAATGGGTCGCCGCAACCAGAATTTGGGTCGCAGCCAAAAAAGGTTAAGGACCTGGTCTACTAGTATAATATATTAGTTTTCTTTTGATCTTACGTTTTATTCTCTTATTTTACATCAGCATTTTTTTTGAGTACGTGTAATCTACTCATCGATGTTTTAAATAAAAAGTGCATATTTGTTTAATATTTTTATTTTTTCAGAAATACATTTTTATTTTTACATAGCATCACAGGTTCTGAGAGAAATTCCGGTGGTGACAGAACTGCGCACATTTGATTATGGCGTTAGAATCCACCACCTAAAATCAGAATACAATCTTCCTTCGAGTTTGTAAAATACAAAATCTGATGTAGTAGTCAATTGATGGTTTTGACATTTCCAGTTATCCAGGAGAACCAGGACAATTGCCTGCGGCTACAGCAATCCCTCTGTCTGCATGCTTGGTGGTGTAGTGCATGGACAGAAATATACAGTAAAACCTCTATATATCGAAATGGAAGGGACCAGATTTTTAGGCATTTTGATGAATGGAGGTTCACTATAAAGAGGTTTACCGTAAGACCTTCATATTATTATTCATAAATGCACAAACTGGTAATTAAAAGTACTATTGTCTTTTTAATTATTATATTAGTATATTTATATATACACAACATAAATTTAATATATTTATAATATAAATACCAACCTAACTGAACAAAAAATAAATATGTACTCTACCTATTGTTTACTGGAAAAAAAGCTGGTAATTTCAGTCTGTGTCATCTTTTTCTTAAATTCATTGGATACAACATTTTCTATTTTATTTAGTAGCAAGAGATTATCACCACTGCAATCCTCCATATTCATAAAAAATCTTCCTAGCACACTCAAAGCCTCTTGCACTTCACTCTTTTTTGGAGATAGAATTATTACCTCTTCATCATTTTCTTCTTCTTCCTTATTAGTCTCTGTTATAGTCTCCCTTTCAACTTCTATCTCCACTTCTACCATTTCTCCCTCAGTTGGTGCACAAGTTAATAGGGAAGTGTCAACATTAACAAAATCATTCAATGATGTTTGAAGATGAATCATTTTATTGATTTCATCCCATTCCAAAGGTTCATCATCTGATACTTCATCTTCCTCATATGTTGTCCTCATAAATCCTGCCTTTATGAAGCATTTATTAATAGAGGCTGATTGAACATAATTCCATGATAGGCAGAGCCTATGCATGGCCTGCAATATATTCCATTTACATTTTGTAAGATCATTTGTTTCATCCACATTTCTTAAAATATAGAGCACCAACTGCTGTCTGTAATTTCTCTTAACACTAGAAATTATGCCCTGATCTAATGGTTGCAGTTTACTTGTGGTATTTGGAGGAAAATACATTATTTTAACATGTCGCAACACGATCCCCTCAACTTTATGAGCAGTGCAATGATCCAGAAAAAGAACTATTTTTCTGTTCTTTATGCCCATCTTTGCATCAAGCATGCTTAGCCACTCACTAAATAAAGCTGCAGTTATCCATGACTTTTTAGAATTTCTGTATAAACAGGGAAGTTTTTTTTATATTCTTAAAACATCTGGGTTTTTTATATTTCCCAATCACAAGTGGCTCTAATTTCTCAGTGCCATCTGCATTGGTACAGAAAAGCACTGTAAATCTCTCCTTGCTTTTTTTCCCTCCATGGCAGGGTTCTCCTTTAACTGCAATAGTTCTATCTGGGAGTAAGTTATAAAAAAATCCAGCCTCATCTGCATTGAAAATGTCTTTAGGATCATAACTCACTAAAATTGTTTGCAGAGTGTTTTTCCACTCTTCTACCACAATTGTACTTACAGAAGCTTCTTCCCCACACATTTTAAAAGTTCTTAGGTTCCAGCGCACTTTAAACTTCTGTAGCCATCCATTTGACCCTTGAAAGTCATCTATTCCCATTTTCAATGCCATTTCCCTAGCCTTCTGTTGTAGAATAGGCCCAGATATAGGTATGCTTCTGGCTCTAGCTTCCATCAACCAATCAAACACACATCTAATTCTTCATTTTTCACTGCCCGAGATCTTTTATTGATGAAACCTTGATGTGCTGCTACTTCAGTTTCTTTACGTTTATTTAAAATAGATGTTAGAGTCGATGGTGGTATGCCAAAGGTTTCTGCCACATCTATTTTTCTTTTCCCCTCATCAATGGCTTGGAAAATTGCTAACTTCGTTTCTATTTTCAGCAGCCGTCTTTTTCTATGATTTACTATGTCCATTATGGGTCTAAAATTAATTTATTCATAAACATATTCATTAATTACTTGTGTATTATTTGTAAATATTGCACTTAATATTATACAAGGCATAATGAAGTATATTGTTATACACCTAACAAACTTTAATTATAATCGGAAAATTAATGCATTAATAATCACATGAAAGTTGTGATATAATAAATAATATACTCACGTGATTAAGGACAAAATTAACGTTAAAAAACACGTATTTGTAGATTACGTATCCACTATAGCTTAATGAAACAAATCAATGTGGTATAACCAGTAATTTTGACAAGCTCCTCGTATTAGGCAAACATAAGCACTACACGCTCATAGAAACTTGACGCATACCGGCGTACAGCTGGACGCCTACATGAGGGGCCCACTTCATGAGGAAAAAACTAAAGAAGGAGAGTGTGAAAAACCAGCAAAACATTCTGATATCATCTCAATTGCTACAATTATAATTAATTACTCAAACATAGGACATACGCAGTTCTGTCACCACCGGAATTTCTCTCAGAACCTGTGATGCTATGTAAAAATAAAAATGTATTTCTTAAAAAATAAAAATATTAAACAAATATGCACTTTTTATTTAAAACATCGATGAGTAGATTGCACGTACTCAAAAAAAAATGCTGATGTAAAATAAGAGAATAAAACGTAAGATCAAAAGAAAACTAATATATTATACTAGTAGACCAGGTCCTTAACCTTTTTTGGCTGCGACCCAAATTCTGGTTGCGGCGACCCATTTCCTCCAATATCCTAATTGTAATAAGTAATGAAATTAATAGGAATTTAATAAATAAATGAAAATAAGCTCTCAGGACATTAGCATTGAATGGGTTGTTAGGAGGAATGATATATATGGATATAGAAAGCAATGGAAAATCTTTGATGGTTCACTCAAAATGGTTTGGCGACCCAAATTTGGGTCGTGACTCGGGTTAAGAACCGATGTAGTAGACGGTGCTTGCATTCTGCAAGCATTTTTAAATTTCAGCATTTTTATAATTTCGAATTTTTCCCAATCTAATATGTCCAAAATCATGTAACCGTGCCAAATTTCAAGTCTATAGCTCATTTAGAATTATATAATTATAATTCTCTCAATGGTATCTATTTTCCAAAAAAGCCAGTCTCATATGCATTGAATACTAGCTGGAGCTTATATTACCATTCTTCTATGATGTTCTTGTTCATAATAATGAGATTTTGGGCAAGCCCATTTGAAAAAGATGCTTTTGAATCAATGCAACATCTTTTGACTAAACATTGGTCAGTATGGAGGCATTTTTAAATTAGATCACAATAAATGAATTGCAAACCATGTAAACTGCATAAAGAAAGGGTTAACTGCACATTTCATTCATTAAATATTTTAATATATACTCTTTCTTTTCAACAAGTTCAAAATTTACCTATAAGCCAGTCAAACTCTTAGTAACATTCCTTATAAAAAGACTGACATCTAAATGGATTTTTGAAGCCACCACACCTTCCTTGGATAACAATATTTAAAAGTATTATTTTATCGTAGTTTTTACATCTCAATGTGTTTTGTTTCACTCTAGTTTCAACAAACCTGTCCTGCTAACCATTAAGGCTGATAGCTGGGTCCCTGAGGAAGGGATTATTATGAATAAACATATTTGGAATAAGATTAGTACCTGCATGCCATTCAAATTTTGGTCTCCACTTAATGTGGCACTCTAAGCTAACAAAATTTATAAAAGCCTGAAAATTTCTTCACCTTCAGTGCAGCTTTCCTTTCCTTCTCTGCTGTTGACAGATTCTGAAAAAATAATCAAAATACATAATTAATTAAAATTGACAGACATACTAACTCATTGCTACCATAAAAGCAAGGAATACTAAATTAATTTATAGTGAACAGGAAAAACATATGCTGTAGTCATGTTTATCAAATTTATTATGTCTGAATAATTGCATTACTGTTTCAATACTATTAAAAATTGCTGTTTTATTATATTCTGAACCATCTCCTGAGAACCTTTTGCAGGACACTGTTTGATACATAAACAATTAAAAATAAGCCTCGAATATATATGCATAACATTTTTACAGTCTAGGTTTACAGTTATAATTTTCAAATCTTAGTAATAACCATCCCAACCTACTTCATGTCTCAGTGGTAAATTTAATGCAAGTGAATATTCAAACAAGTGCTCGAAATGAGCCAGAATACCTCTCTGGCTGGTCATACGATCCGATGATACCCTTCCGTTTCGTCAGACATTTAGAAATGCTGTCCCTTATAAAAAGCGTTCTGTTTTGTAAAAATTTCCTTTCCACTACCAATACAAGCGTTCCGTAGTGTAACATTTTCCATTTCAAGCACTGATTCAAACAGCCTTGGCCCTCTGAAACGCTAACAACAATAGGTCATTTTATTTCCAAACTATTCTTTTATCAGAGTTTCCCAACTTAAATTTTCTACTATCATGGAAATCCATTCAAACGTTAATTGGCTGAGAATAAGAGCTTTCTCTTGATTGAAAAGTGTAGTTGACGTAACTAAATTATTTATCAATCTTAATCAGATAATTTGATGGAGCAATGCTAAAACCACATGGATTTTAAAATTAACTTTTTCGTGGGACTCCAAGTTTTAAATAGTGGTACTCAAATTCAAGAACAAACACTAAAAAAATACTTGCCTCCAGTATCACCAATAGCCACAGTAAGGTTACAAAAAAACGTGCATTTAAGCTACAAAAAATCCATCTTCAGTGGTAATACACCATCGGTTAATTTAGCCGAAATGTACATCTGTTTTTTTATAACTTTGTTGAGGATATTGGAAATACCCGAGATAAGTATTTTTTTCACCCTTTCAATGCTGAGATGAATGTTTTGGCAGTATGTGGCATTTTGAAAACCATTCTCTTAAAGTCAGGAGTTTTCGCTATTCTCTGTAAAAGCACACTGCTATAATATGATGCAAAACTAATTTGCTGAGGTGAGACTAAGCAAGTGACAAATCGTTTTGTCAATAGCACTGAAAGGGTTAAAGTGCTTGTTCTTGAATTTTTTTCTGCCACAAGACAAGCTCAATAATTTTGTTGAATTAGTGATAGCCACGAGCAAAATACTTTTTGAGAATGCAAATGACTAAACTTTACCAATACATTTATAGCTATGGTTTGATTCTTTGTTAACTACCATAAAGATTTAAAAGCTCAGCTCTCTGAATCCATTTTCCAATTAACACTAACTTTTGTTGACAATGTATTGAATGTCGTAAAATCATCAGCATTACTGAGGAATTAATAAAAATAAAATACTGTATCCTAATTCAAATTTTAAAAAATATTATGAAAAACATACTCTTACCTTGGTGAGGAAGAATCTCGATCAACATGGAAGGCACAAACTCATAAGAAAGACGTCACTCTATGGACATCAAGATGGAAATATCCCATTACATTGATTTTGTTTTTATCTTCTTTACTCTTCTCGTAATTTTTGCAAATTAAGATTATCTTGTTTACACTGGAATACAGGATATCTTAAGGTGACCGAGTTTTCTAAATAAAATGGAGTACATATTCACTTTTTATTAACAAAATGGAAGGATAAATTTCACGAGCAATATACTTACGAATATATGGTTTACTCCATATTTATTTTAATAAAATGATTATAAATGGGTCCATGTACTACAACAGGCTTAAGGCATTTGTATTGCTCATTTTATAAAATATTGTATGCTTACAAGAAGAAATGAATGCCATCTGGATTGACAGATGTTTTCCATTTTAGGAATCACAACACCGCGCCTAGGACTGTTGAACGACACATTCCCAACGATCACGCGATTTCAGTATGGCTTTAACCTTTCTCAACACGCTTTAAAATTTCTAATTTGAATTTATAACTATGAGCCTTATGCACTCTTTTATTTGATTCACTTGCATTATCAGGTATCATGTCAGGTGATAAATTTATAAATGAATCAATAAAATAAATAAATTTAAATAAAAGATTAACAGAAAAAAGTGAAATCAGCACATATTCAAACAATTTGAGCAGAAATAACTATGTCTACACTGAAACTAAACCTTGCATGGTTGATCGGGATGAAAAGTACTTCGTGTAAATTTGATCGGCTGTGTCGAAATCTCGAACTGTCGAATCTCGGGAGTAGCCTGTATTACAATTTGATTAAAAAAGACTACTATTTATACTGTAGTTTAACAAATGCAAAACGAAGCTCTAATTTGGCCAAGGGTTTAAATACGAAAAGTTCTAGGCTAAATAAATTTTTAATTTTGGGAAAACTGTAAAATTGCAACTTCTGATGATACACTAATTTACGTGAAAATTCAAAATGGATTACGTTTTCTAGGCGATTAAAATAAACTTCATTTTTTCTTCCTTTGTTTAAGTCCCGAGTTCATATTTTGATTCTAAAAAAGTTTAAATGCAAATAAAAATAAATATCCTCATGTTAAATCTGACGAATAAAAATTCACGTAATCCAATTCTGATAATTTCAACATGTACAGTAAAACCTCTATATATCGAAATGGAAGGGATCAGATTTTTAGGCATTTTGATGAATGGAGGTTCACTATAAAGAGGTTTACCGTAAGACCTTCATATTATTATTCATAAATGCACAAACTGGTAATTAAAAGTACTATTGTCTTTTTAATTATTATATTAGTATATTTATATATACACAACATAAATTTAATATATTTATAATATAAATACCAACCTAACTGAACAAAAAATAAATATGTACTCTACCTATTGTTTACTGGAAAAAAAGCTGGTAATTTCAGTCTGTGTCATCTTTTTCTTAAATTCATTGGATACAACATTTTCTATTTTATTTAGTAGCAAGAGATTATCACCACTGCAATCCTCCATATTCATAAAAAATCTTCCTAGCACACTCAAAGCCTCTTGCACTTCACTCTTTTTTGGAGATAGAATTATTACCTCTTCATCATTTTCTTCTTCTTCCTTATTAGTCTCTGTTATAGTCTCCCTTTCAACTTCTATCTCCACTTCTACCATTTCTCCCTCAGTTGGTGCACAAGTTAATAGGGAAGTGTCAACATTAACAAAATCATTCAATGATGTTTGAAGATGAATCATTTTATTGATTTCATCCCATTCCAAAGGTTCATCATCTGATACTTCATCTTCCTCATATGTTGTCCTCATAAATCCTGCCTTTATGAAGCATTTATTAATAGAGGCTGATTGAACATAATTCCATGATAGGCAGAGCCTATGCATGGCCTGCAATATATTCCATTTACATTTTGTAAGATCATTTGTTTCATCCACATTTCTTAAAATATAGAGCACCAACTGCTGTCTGTAATTTCTCTTAACACTAGAAATTATGCCCTGATCTAATGGTTGCAGTTTACTTGTGGTATTTGGAGGAAAATACATTATTTTAACATGTCGCAACACGATCCCCTCAACTTTATGAGCAGTGCAATGATCCAGAAAAAGAACTATTTTTCTGTTCTTTATGCCCATCTTTGCATCAAGCATGCTTAGCCACTCACTAAATAAAGCTGCAGTTATCCATGACTTTTTAGAATTTCTGTATAAACAGGGAAGTTTTTTTTATATTCTTAAAACATCTGGGTTTTTTATATTTCCCAATCACAAGTGGCTCTAATTTCTCAGTGCCATCTGCATTGGTACAGAAAAGCACTGTAAATCTCTCCTTGCTTTTTTTCCCTCCATGGCAGGGTTCTCCTTTAACTGCAATAGTTCTATCTGGGAGTAAGTTATAAAAAAATCCAGCCTCATCTGCATTGAAAATGTCTTTAGGATCATAACTCACTAAAATTGTTTGCAGAGTGTTTTTCCACTCTTCTACCACAATTGTACTTACAGAAGCTTCTTCCCCACACATTTTAAAAGTTCTTAGGTTCCAGCGCACTTTAAACTTCTGTAGCCATCCATTTGACCCTTGAAAGTCATCTATTCCCATTTTCAATGCCATTTCCCTAGCCTTCTGTTGTAGAATAGGCCCAGATATAGGTATGCTTCTGGCTCTAGCTTCCATCAACCAATCAAACACACATCTAATTCTTCATTTTTCACTGCCCGAGATCTTTTATTGATGAAACCTTGATGTGCTGCTACTTCAGTTTCTTTACGTTTATTTAAAATAGATGTTAGAGTCGATGGTGGTATGCCAAAGGTTTCTGCCACATCTATTTTTCTTTTCCCCTCATCAATGACTTGGAAAATTGCTAACTTCGTTTCTATTTTCAGCAGCCGTCTTTTTCTATGATTTACCATGTCCATTATGGGTAAAGTGACCAGACGTACTGATTTAATCAGTACAGTACTGATTTTAGAGATTGTGTACTGATTTCAAATATGTACTGAATTTTGTACTGAATTATAAAGTTGTACTGATTGTAAAAGAAGAAAAAATCTATAATTATTTACTTCATTTACTGTGGGATTGACGGTTTAGGTGGCTCGGGTGCGATGTTGCCAGGATGTGTAAAGAGGACTTGCGGCAACGCTGTGTAGTTCCCCCTAGCAAACATTACCTCCCCTCCACCTATGATTGGCTGTGACGGAGGGGAGTTTTTCAGTCTTTCCTTCGAAACCCCCACCCCTTCTCTACAACTATAAGTCTCAATTCCAAAGTAATGTCGTCCAGACAATAATACTTATGGTTGTTTATGTCATGTGAGTAGTATAATATTTTAATGCTGTTTAGTAAAGTAACATTATTCTCACAATAGATTATTAATATTATTATTTTATTATATTTAAAGACCCTGCCATAAATAGAAGAAAAAACAAATTTTCTGATAGACTTCAGCAAGAGTATCCAATATATATAACAATAATGTTATATACCTATGTATACTGTATACAATTTCAATATATATGAAGTATTATATTGAAATGAAGTTTTCTTTCATGAATATAAAAAAATAAAAAATGTACTGATTTGATATCTAGAAAATCTGGTCACTTTAATTATGGGTCTAAAATTAATTTATTCATAAACATATTCATTAATTACTTGTGTATTATTTGTAAATATTGCACTTAATATTATACAAGGCATAATGAAGTATATTGTTATACACCTAACAAACTTTAATTATAATCGGAAAATTAATGCATTAATAATTACATGAAAGTTGTGATATAATAAATAATATTCTCACGTGATTAAGGACAAAATTAACGTTAAAAAACACGTATTTGTAGATTATGTATCCACTATAGCTTAATGAAACAAATCAATGTGGTATAACCAGTAATTTTGACAAGCTCCTCGTATTAGGCAAACATACGCACTACACGCTCATAGAAACTTGACGCATAGCGGCGTGTAGTTGGACGCCTGCATGAGGGGATAAACCGGGACGTGTGAGGGGATTCACCAGGCGAGAAATCTTCGAAGCAGAAGCAGTGCCTATCGTAAATATTATGTCTATTAACATTATAGTCAAGTATTCACGGTTCTTTTCAGATGTGGTAAAAAGTGATACGTACGTAGCAGTGGTGCGTTGTTAACCTCAGGACCGCGAAAGAATTGACTTAAATATTGTCTTTGCAATGTTACAGTTATATATTCGTGGGTTTTTCAGAGGCAGTAAAAGTAACATGAGGATCACGAAAGAGTTGACAATTAAATGCCTTTGCAACACTGCAGTCATATTTTCAGGGCTCTTTTCAAAGGCCGTGAAAATTAATAAATACGTAGCAATGGTGTGTTAGCTGAGGATCGAGAATTAATTTACGTTTAAATGATATATCTTTGCAACATTGTAATAATATTCTCGTGACACTTTTCACGAGTGATTAAAATTGATACGTACATAAGTAGCAGTGATGTGTAACTTGAGAATCACGGAAGAATTGACTATTGGTGCTTGCCGTTGTTTCCTTTTAGAAGGGGACCGTAAATCTGAGCGAGTTGAACTCGTAGGACCTGGCATAGGTAATAAACTACGCAACCTAACTTCAACTTAAATTGTGCATATTTGTTGCATTATGATAATATTTTGGCGACTTTTTCGAGAGGCCACTACGGTGGTTGCTTCAACGGGATAACCTTGTACGTACGTATGCATATACCATCGACTGATTTCTTTTGGTTACTCACATACAAATTTTCATTGCAAACTAGCTTAATTATTTTATCCGTAAACAGGAATACATTATTTTACTATAGGGAGGTTGTTTTTTATCAGGGGTGCATTTTCCCATTACGATATACGGAGAATTACGAAAATACGGAGGTACGATATTAAGAGGTTTGCCTATACCGTAACATACAGTTTTGGCGGGACGCAAAAGATATTACGAAATACGGAGGTTTACGATAAACGGAGGTTCACTAGATAGAGGTTTTACTGTACTTCAGCATCCCTAAATCTCCAAGTCCTAAGTGTCTTCAATACCAATAAAAGTTTACTACTCTAAAAGAGTTAGAGATCCACTGAGCTTCAAGAACTATTATTATAGTTAGCTTGTTAAAATGTGAATTGGAAGAAGTTTTGGTTAAACAAGGCTACACAAATGCTACATCATCCTGAATAATCATTTCCCTTAACTCTATGAAACAAATCAATCTGAATCATCAAAATTCTAATCATTTCAAAGACCTCAGTTTCAGTAAATTGGGCTATATTTTTAAAAATCAAAGAAAACTAGATCTTTTGTTTTATGAATAGTAGTGGCACATCCATCACATGTGAAAATTGAGTTATTTGTATCCAAGATAGCTATATAAAAAATATTGTAGACTAGCCATATCTTTTGGGGCGACATTGCTAATTTCTAGTAACAACTGCAGGCCAATAAATCTCAAATTTTGATAGCTTCAACAATTACTGTCAAACAAAACCAAATGTCAAAATTATATACTCATTAAATCATGTAATGTAGGCTTTATGCAAGGCAATATTCATTAAGTTCTAACTTCTTATAATTTTGTAAAGGTTATAATTTAAAGTTTAGTAAGATCATAATTAATAGATTTATAAAAATTATTTTAAGGCAGTCCTTAATAATTCCCTTGCAGTTTCATCATATTCATTATTAATATATATCCTTTAACAGACATAGAAAATAGGTTTATTTAATAAACTGATTTATAACAGTGATACAGCTGTAGTTTTTGATTTAAATGATTTTACTCCATAAAATATTTACCTTCCAAAACACATATTTCAAATGTCAAGCATCAAATGAATGTTTTTATAAATCTCTTCTGGATTTAAAATATGAACATTCACCTCTGTTATACAAAAACATTAGAAGTGCTCAATGACCAAAAGGTAGAATTTTAAAGTTATGACCAATATATTTAAGTATATACAATGCACTAATACTTCTCATTTATTAATTCCATGTAGGACTCCTCCTAAAATGAAAATTTTCTTGATTCAACAGTTTGTACTGTAAACCCTACTGAACAAAAAAGTTACCCAAAACATATCATACAAGATTAACAGCTGAGTATTTAGCTACCAGCAACACTAAGTATCAAAAATACAAGTATATTTGATACCAATCATGAGAGACTATATTTTGAAAACAAAGAAGTGATTTTGTGATGTAATAATTTAAAGGCAAAATTTTTACCAAATATAATACCAAAGAATAACATACAAATATTGTTAGTACAGCATACTGTTACCTTTTCTACAAGATAAAATCATCATCCTTAAAGTTAAATCCATTTATTTCAAACACAATTTTGTTTATTAACCACTTTGATTCAAATAATTTTCTGAATAAATTTTAAATAAGAATTCCAACCAATGGAAAAATTCCCTCCATTTATGCAACGACACAGCCATAAAAATGGAATACAATTCCACAAACAAAATGACTCAACACAACTATTGCGTTGTGAGTAAAAATGCTATCCATATTCACAGGGTCATACTGTGATAAAAATCACAGAAAAAATGAGGTAATTTACAAATACATCGAATTTTTTAAATTGCCATGGCTTTATAGATAGAACTGTAATGTCACCAGAAAGCACACAATCACAATGGCATAAGCACTCAGAGAGCACATGCTAAGTATGGCACATAAACCAGTACTATATCACATCTTTTCCTGCACTTGTAACTGGTAACTTGTTGGAATGTCTGGCAACTCAGTACAACATTATTTTTACGGGACATTGATCCCCTGCACTTACACTGACTAAAAATGTAAGACAGCAGTTCCTTATAGAGATAAATTTCTTCCTGTACAAAACTGAATGAGAAGTTTTTCACTAGCGTTCACAACCTCTTCGACATATTAAATTCACTATTCCACAGTTTCAACAAAAATCGATCCCACTCATACAAGAAACTCAATCAGATTATGTCACACAATCGAGAAATTTTCCCACTTTGACATGCAAACACACACTTATACTAAGGTCTTCTCATTCCTCAGTAGTAAAATTATCATTGAACTCAACTCTCAGAGTGGAAGATGTACAACCTGAGAGAAACAATCAAATTACAAGACAATTCATCCATTGACAATCACCTTTAGCTTAATTCCACTCGATACAGACTCCCTGACAGTTAGTTGCATAGAAAATAATCAGAGGGAGAAGTATGAGCCAATTGAAAGGGAGCATGGAAGGCAAGTGTTGGGTAAAGATGGAACATCAAATTATTTAAAAAATTAGGCAGTATTAGGAAGTTGTACCTCTATTCATTCAACCTTCAGCCTTTTGCTGAACTCTTCCTGCTGCTTCTCTTTCCATTCCTTCTTAGGCTTCATTCGTTTCAACTGGCCGTCCCTGAAGAGAATGAAAATAAATTTTACACATGCAACAATACAAAATAAACTTTTTCCCCTAATCAACAATTATCATTATACTAATAAAACAAATTCACAACACGGCAGCTACTCCTCTTCCTTTCAAATTGTTTCTAAAGATGGATTATCACTGACAATACAATTCAAACCATATATCAAGCACTGGACAAGTTGGATAATTTTTTTGTATTTGTTTCCAGTACAGTATATGGAATACAACTCTGGACTTTAACATCTGTGATTTAGCAACACTTTCAAGAATAATAATGAACATTTTTTAAATGTTGCATATATTGGTATCAACATTTAATACTTTGACTTTGATTAAAAAAAAGCATTTTATAAAACCCAACAGACATTACAAAAATAGCAAACATGACTTTAGGTATAACACAAAATATGAATTGTCACAATTTTTGTATGAGCACACATACCACATTAAATCGACCAAGCCTCCTTGCCTAGCGATGACAGCCTTGACCCTGTTAGCAAAATCAATAGCTGTTTCATCAGGACGTTGGTACATTGGTGGCAAGTACCAAACATCACAAACAATTGCCCAACTTGTCATCATCAAATAAAGATACTGCATCATCGAGTACTTGCTGCTATTCCAGAATGCATCTCCAAATTTTGGGTCATACTAAAATAAAATTGTAAATTGGTAAAAAAATTTGTAGTTTGCTACAGTCAATAATAATAATCGATGAATTTTTTCTAAGCCTAAAGTTAGAGGATTTTGTCAATCTCAACCCTTTTCATCTTTACTATATCATTACTTTTTACTCTCACCTTTATGGCCACAGGGTAAATTGTACCACCAACTTCAAAGCTTCCTTTCTTGAATTGCATCACTGATGTGTTATTAATACAGGTTCCCTCAGGAAAAATTAGAATTGGAGGCTTATTAGGATCTGACACATGTTCCCGTAACCTGAAAACATTATTAATATCGTAAATCACTCCAATTATCACAAATTTTTTATTCACAATAATTTCTTATAAATTAGGCAATCCTGTTTCCAAAACAAATAAAAAAATAACTGAATCATACTGAATGTCAAAACAATTGTAAATATTTATTAACAAATTAGGATTAAATTATAGATTAAAAACTACCTTCTGAACCAGGGGTCACCACCTAGTTTTCTTCGCGGTCTGTATTTAAAAAAATTGTATTTGTAGCGATTATTTTAATTAATTAATTGTTACTAGTAGGGCAGCCTCGGATCTCCGATCCTCAACGCGATTTAAATAAACTGAAAGTTTAGTGTAATAATTTTGATTGAATAATTAATGAAATAAATGAAATGAAAATCTAAATAGTTCGGCCCTAGGTTAGATCTTCTTTGTTCCCTATTCATTTGACGTGTTTCCCTATTTCTTTGTCTTTCTAGTACTCTCTGCTCCTCATCTACACGGGCAATCCTATGAGCTTCCGCATCTCTTTCTCTCTCTTTCCTACAATACTCTTCCTTTGATCTCTGGCTCCTCTTTTTTTCTCTGGCAGCTGTAGCTGGGCTAATAGCTCTACCTTACCTTAGTTCCAATGATTATTGTTGCACCCTTATAGACAAACTCACAAACAATTGCTTTACTTCAAGTGTCTATCAACGACTGCTTTTAACTTCTTACAGGACCTACTATAAAGGCGACGTCAATGCAACCATTTATTTAGATTAACAATGAAGAGAAGATAACCATATAATGTGTTTACAAAGTAGTGTGTCCCTATTCTTATCTAATTTTTAATTGATGCGTGAGTCTATTTGCATTAATAAGGATTACAGATGTGTAATATGATGGTTCTACTTACAAAAAGGTAAGATTCCAGAATTCAAACGATGAAACAAAACAAAAAACAAATTAACTGCACAATTTAAAATAAAACTCAATACACCAGCCCCTCAACATTCGTGATGGATACGTTCCCAATAACCTCGTGAATGTTGAAATTTGCGAATAAGAATTTTGCTCTGATTATACTACCTAAACTTAATATTCAACATTCACACTGCTTTGTGCTCAACACTAAACCTAAAATTAAAGTTCGTAGGCTAAAAATAAACTTACGAAAAAACTCAAAAACAGTTAAAACAAAATGAAAACGTAGTAACACGTAGTACGTATTATATAGTATATATTCCTTGATCTCATTATACTTGATTCACTTTTAACAGATGATTTTCTTTTTGAAAACATAGTTAAGTAAAAATCGCAATTAATAAATTAAAAATTACAGTAATAAGTAAATTAAAGTGCAAAAGCTGATGAAAAGTATGTAATAGCGACACAGCCTGAGCGAAATGCAGGCAAGAATGAAAATGCCCGGGAGGTGGGGAATGGTGGTGGCGTAGCGTTCGACTCCGTGGCGCGGTTTTGTAACTTTGTATGTACAGAAAGATTCCAATTTTCAGAATTATAGCTTATTGTAGGTAGGACGTTATGACTTGCATTTTTGAAGGGTTAACATCTACTGTCCTCAAGTATTTATATGGTTAACACCAACTACTTAGATTCTACTTGCATCAATTAATACCTTATTACAACAATTCTAAGCGCTTTTATTGTAAGATTAGTAATATTTTGGATAGTCACTTACACAGCTTATGGGATTCTTGACTGTCTAATTTTAATTTTATAACCTGAGAACGGTTGCCTTTTTGAAATAATGAAATTTTATGGCTACCTCGCGAATACCTGAACTCGCAGATGTTGAGGGCCTGGTGTACACTGGGAGCTTGTTTGTTATACACATGTTACTGATACAGCTTGAAACGCTTCCCATATGCAGTCAACAAAATAATTATCCGTAAACATTTACGTTGCTATGCTTCATTAATTTCGATGCTTATGTTAAACAAAAATGTGAAGTGAATAACACTATTATTTCACCTATTTGAAGGTATAATTGATAGTAATTGAATCGGAGGCAACAATGATGGTCGCCTTGGCAACGCCCAGAAAGAATATGAAAAATCTGCAAAGTTCAAAAAAGAATGCTTATTTCTGAAAACTTCGACTGTGTAACGTATAAACATGGCAAGAATAAGATAGTATAGAGCTTTAGCCATCAAAAAAAGCAAAAAAGAAGAAAATCGGTCCACATTTACGTATTTTAACGAACGAAGGAAGAAAACTTTGCACTCTGAAAAATCAAAAATCCCGTGTAAACTTATGGGAAAATATAACTGTCTCCTGGATTCAAACCCGGAACACTTTAGCAAACTAAAATATTTTTCCAGGGACCTCATAGCCAGTAGAAACAAAATGCCGTTTACCGCATCTTTACAACGAATGGTTCTCGAGAAATACGTCGATATAAATTGTAAACAAATGTCTAAAGACATCAACGTAAAATTAATATATAGTTAGACAAAATAAAATTACGTATATTTCAGAAGTTTAATGGCATCAGTAACGCAAAGAAAGGTTCATTCAGTATAACGTATGATCGATTTTTTAAATGTCATACGTCAAATTAAGGGAACGTACAAAAATGCAAAACTAAAATAATTACTTTATGTACAAATTATTGACTTAGGTTCAGATCACACGTGGTCTGTGAAAAATCATTGACGGTCCGGATGCAGACCGCCAATTGGTGACCCCTGTTCTGAACCATGATAACTCCACAGCATCATTTCTTTATTGAGTTATATGCTAATGAAATTACTCAAGTGAAATATTTCTAGAGAATACAAAGTTCCCGAATACAACAGTCATTGCTTTTTATGATAACAAGGACTTCAATAACAGCAATCAAGGTCAATGTCACATTTACACCAGCTTAACCTACCAGTAGGTCAAAGCATAGCATCCATGTCAGGCAGATTGACCAAACAATAATTTTTCCATTCAAATGAAAAGCTGTTGTCAAAGACAGCTAAATCTCCATACCAGTCTTCTACACATTTCAAAATTCCTACTGCTTTCAGGAGTATAAATTTCTCATAAGGGAATTATTTTTTATATGATAAAGAAAAGGCTATCCTACTTGCATATAGAACTTAAGTAGTCATATTACCGTATATACCCACATATAAAACGCACCCGCGTATAACACGCAGGGAGGTTTTTGGCACCATATTCTGTATTTTTTTATGTACCTGCGCATAGCACGCATATGTTTCTAGAATTCAATTTGTCACATGCTCATCATTCAACGGCAAAATTATTTATATTGTTAACATAAATCAACCCTTAAAACCTATCAAGGACTTTATAATCACTATGTGTATCTTCTATAATATACTGATGCTTCTTACGTAGGATATAGGAGGATACAGATTATGAGGCACTTCCAGATGACCTAGAGCAGGGGCCACCGTGAAAAGGCAAGTTATGGTGAGCTAGATAAAGTATTATCTCAATAATTCTTTCCAAAACATTATGCCAACGCTGTTTTTCTTTTTGGTATAAATCTTGGTTTATGCTATCAATAAAAGTCCCTTTCTGTTTTCTCTCCGCATATTCCTGCCATTCTTGGAAGCTTCTCATATGTGATAAAGATTTATCATGCTCACTTATTTCCTACTTTCTTCCATTGACTAAACCCCTCAGACGCCAATGCTGACTTTGACTCTGATGATGGAAACAGTTTACAGCAGAGACAAAAGACTACATATTTTTCTTCAGAATAAACCAACCATGTCCTTCTCCCCATTTTTCAAAATCCTATAAAAATGGTAGTCAGAAAAGCATCTGTGCTCTGAGTTGCATGGATAATTCCTCATTTTTTCTTCAGTGTACTTCGGACCCATTTCTACTAAAAGATCCCTATGAGAAGGAGTAATAAATGTAGGCCATGTACCAGGGTCTGATGTAAAACTAAAATTTTCAGAGCTTACAGCAAGGTGACTGTGACTAATATTTATGGAAATGTTATTCACATCATGGGAAGAAAAGGATGGCGTACTCAGTGTTGGAGTCACAGCGAAATTAACATGTTTGGCAAATTGCTGTTCACTATCACTATTTGTTGACACCTCGATTCCTACATCTGAAGAAATCAATGATTTACTTTCACTTTTACCCGATATGATGTCACTTAGCGCTGGAAAGGTCTTGATGAACTTTTTTAATGTTACGTTTTGTTTCTTCAATTGTTCTTGAACTTCTTTCACCCATTTTCTTTTTTGTGATCCACTCTTGTATTTTCTTCCTCTCTCTCTCTCCCTGGAGGCACTCATGTTTTCGTGATGGGATACTAATGAATATAAAATATGCGAATTTTATTTTAAAAGTCGTATAAAAAGAGTATCGTATTCTTATATTACAATAATGAAGAGATATCGGTACAAACCTTTAAAACTAAAATGCTGAACTCATTTCCCAGACTACGTCCAAAACTTCCAAAGAATAAAAGGTTCACTATTTAACAGAGATAGCATTCTAAATTAATTTAAATGGCCCATGAGTACGCATACTGAAGTATTAAATAATATAAATGAATGCACTAACCTTCTATGTTACTGTCAAATTCTTCATGAAAATGTCTAATAAATCCAGGTGCCCTTTTGTTTGCAGATAAGATTCAACGCCACAAGAAAACGTTCTCACAGTTGATGTTCCTTCTACCACAGTTTTAGGATAACTGAGGAGATGTGTTTCACTATTTTTCTAAGTTCCAAAATGCCACCAGAGAAGTAAGCAATAAAACGAACCGAATGTGGCTGAAAAACTGTGCCCTCACCCTCGGTTTTTTGCATATCCCTTCTGAATTCTACTAACCGGGATAAAGTGCCGCTATGTGCATCCTGCACTATTTTTCGGTGGACAATCCTGTTAGGGAAAGAGAAATGAGCCTGCAGGGGTTCCTGGTGGGAGCCTCGAAGCTCGGGCAGCACTTCTTACTTTGTAAGTGGCATTGACCTTGAAGGCAAGATAAGAATTTTATTGTGGTGAAGCATGTCTTCCCTTTCTCGAAAGGAATTAGGATATGGAAAAGCAGGCAAGATCTCCGAAAGAATGCCTGGGAAACGGCGCTGTTGGGTCTATGTCAATGTCTGCCAGATGTTTTCAAAGGCCAAATTTTGCGAAATGTCGCCCTCATGTCTGTCTTGGAGGCAGGGACATTGCTTTCACCTAATTCTTGGACAAAGCAGGCGCATTGCCGACTCCTCTATCCCCATTGTATCGACTTTTTGCGTGGTTTCCCAAGAGGAGATGTTTCTTGAGATTCTCCAGAGAATTCATTGAGAAGCAATATTACCGAATTATTTTTAAAAAATGGTTTTCTTGATAATCGAGAATATGAAATAAATTTTAACGAGAATTTTCAAGGCAGAATTTATAGAGCATAATCTCTACTAGAGTTCCTCGTAGGCGCGAGGCCCCCCATAAGCGCGGGGCCCGAGGCGATTGCCTACCCAGCCACGCTCTACAGATGGGCCTGCATGTCCTTGATGCTGGTAAAGGAATGGCACAAACAGTTTCGTGATGGGCACGTCGTTACAGGATGGCAATCGGCCTGGACAAGCACATTGTGTGATCACAGATTCACTCATTCAGTGGGTTGATGATGCTATTCGTGATAACAGGTGTGTACGAGGATGACATCGCAGTTGGTGGGTGTTAGCCATGGGACTGCCCACACCATCATCAAAGAGCACCTTCATTACAGTAAGATCTGCGCACAGTGGATGCCTCGCAGTCTGTTGAGTGAGCAAAAGGAGGCTTGAATGGGTTTGACCTTGGAACATTTGACATATCATGAAGGAAACTCACTTCTCAACAGAATCGTAACCAGTGATGAGATGTGGTGTCACCAATTCCATACAGAAAGCAGGTGCCAAAGTCTGTAGTGGAAGCATCCAGTTTCATCGCCATCAAAGAAATTCAAGGTGACAAAGTGCAAGTAAGATCTTGCTGACATTATGCTTCAACAACAGAGATCCTCTACTAAATGAGTTCCTAGGACAAGGGTACACCACCAACGCAGCACATTACTGTGAAACCCTGAAATCATTGCGCACATCAAATCCAAATGCCCTGGTTTGCTTTCTGACGGATTGGTTCTTCTCCATGATAACGCCCGCTCCTGCACAGCAGCACTCACCAAGGACCAGTGGCATATTACCACAAGGGTGCATGAGGTGCTCACCTGGGGCCTCGACACTCATGGGGGCCTCAAGACAGTCAAAACTTGATTCTTTCTTCAATGTTTTATTTAGCAAAATATTTCACAAAATGTATAATCTACTACTTATGTACATATCTCGTGTTTTTACTTAGGTTTGTTATAATTTAACATCCCTTGCATCATTTGAAAACACATCTCAGTTATAATTCATTTTTTGTTTATTTTTCAATATGTGTAAGTTTATATAATAATATTAAATTTTATATTTATGAATTTCTGAAATTCAATTTATTTAACCTGCTGCATACATTTTTTTGTTCATAAGTTGTAAATTTTTTCGTAGATTGAGTACCCCCCCCCCCCCCCCCTCCTTCCCGGCCAATTAGGGGCCTCCCGAATTTTTTGCACCTGGAGCCTTCAGATACCTTAATCTGCCACTGTGAAGGAAACACAAGATTTGGATGGGAACTACTCACACATCCTACATATAGTCCGGACATGTCTCCCTGTGACTATCACATTTTTTCTGGACTCAAAAATGTGCTAAAAGGGTGATGTTTCAGGTCAGACAATGATGTGCAGGATCGGTCTTGGTTCCACCAGCAGCTAAGGGAATTTTATGAGAAGACAATACAGCGACTTGTATCACAGTGGGATAAGTGTCTCAATATTTCTGGGGAATACATGTAGATGAGTTGATTATTTTGTTTTATTTGCCTTGGCCAGTTTTCATTTGACTGATTCTCATACAATGTGGAATTACACCATGGAGAACGTAACGCTATCTTCCATGGAAGATGATTCCGATAACATCGCTGATGAATGGGGCAGTGATAAAGAATTTCTTGGATTTTGCGATGCGTAACAATGTTCTCTATTATTTTTACTTTATTTGAAATATTTTGTATTGTACATCAAGTATAATTATTTCATAAATTTGGCATTTTTGTTCATTAATTTATGCTTTTAGTTCAAGTTATTACCGAGAAAACACATAAGAGTTCCATCAGAATGTTTAATATCATCCCAATATCGAGTGGACGTAAAATCTGACATTTTCTAACATCTGTCCATTATAATAAATATTCTGGTAAATATATACCCTTGTATAAGACGCACCCTGCTTTTTAGCTAAAATTTTTAGGGAAAAAAGTGTGTTATACATGGGTATATATGGTACACTGAAACCTCTATAATAAATTGTTCAACTATGGGCATCCATTTCCCTCTTAATCTCTACTACTTCCTGCAGATTTCCACCATTCAAAATTCTCCATCAGTTCATAGAGAAATGCCAACACTCCCATAACAATACTCCTAGCTAAGCATCTTTCCAGAGAAAAGACAGCTCTTTGCTGTAATGTGCACCCATTATTTTATAATGATGAATAGCCTTTTTAATGCATTGTGAATAGAACTTCCTTACCATATTTCATTTATATAAGTGAAGTAGAATATCTTATTCATATAAGTCATCAGATATGGGGGTAATACCTATTAGACCATCTTCATCAGAAAGCTTTCATCATACTGGGTGACCCAAAAGTGGTTAAAAGAAGAAGGGGAAAGGTAGAATAATACACGATAAATACAAACCTGCACATCATGGACACAAATGTAAAAACCGGCCACCTAACATAGTTACCATGCAAGAACTCTAGCAGCATGAACAAGACAGCAGTAACTAACGGACAGTTTGCTTGAAAGATAAACCACCAAATAACCCTCACCTTCTGGCTACAGCTTCCCTGTCTTTTACTTCAGAGCGCTCAAACCAAATATGTGAAGAAGCCCTTGCTAATGCCCTTTGGAGAACCCCTAGGAATCCTCCATGTCGCTGACCAATCTACATATTTATGACAAAACAAATTATTCATTACTGCTTAAAAAAACATAAAGCTTAATTATAAAAATGACATAATATAATGCAAATTGCATCAACTGATACACAATAAAGAACTATACTTTCAAAAGCTTTCAAATTTCTTACATGTCCATAAGTTGGTATTAAATTGAAAACATTACAATTTATCATAGTTACTAATGGAAGTTACTAACAATTTAAATTTGCAACTGCAAAACAATCTAAGGAATTAATTATACATTAACTTATAATGTATGTTACATATTAACAAGCAAACATAACCATTAATAGCACATTAAACAAGTATTTCAATGCAAAGATGATATATGAAACCAAAGACTCTTTCAAAGTGAAACTATAATTATAGAATCAATTAATGACAATAAATCAATAATTTCAACTTATAGAAAGAGAAATGAGTCCGTTCAGACAAATACAAAGACACATATTACATATACCACTAATAAAGTCAAAGCATACATATCCAATGATACAATTTAATACAAAATAAGATGTTTCAATAAGCACACAACAGGCAGGGTAGTTAAAAATCTGAACCATAGAAGTTCTGTCCCATAAATTATTACCTATATTACTAATAAAAAATAAAACTTTGTGTTAAAATGATATTCAACATAGCCATATTGATTTTTTTTAAATCAGGACATGATTCAATGGACTGCCACCTATTTATAAACAACCATCCCTTGCTTTGCACAGTATACCTGTCTCCAGAAAATACCATGTAAAGCAAAATTGTGCAAAGCGAGGCAGGTTTCCTCACAGGAATACATGAAGGTACGTTTTAGTGCTGTCCTGAGTTCAACATGCAACAATTTGATTATACCATATTCAAAACTGCTTCCTTCATCCTATCTTATAGCCTAGTATTTCATGACTTTTAATGCTTGGAGACCATTGTGCAACCATGCAAAAGTGAAACCGAGTTCTCTTTTAAAAAAAAATACTAAACAGAAAACATGTAAAGAAAAACTATGTAATTTGAGGGATGAGGGTATATTTAAATCTATTTTAAAATTCAATTTGAAGGATGAGTGTATATTTAAATCTCTTTTAAAATTCAATTTGAAGGATGAGTGTATATTTAATCTCTTTTAAAATATCCTTTAATTCAGAAGATAATGCTCTTATGATAATGTCAAAATAAAACAATGCTGATACCATAAGCAAAAGCTGCAACATATCCTTCTGTTCTTCATTATAAACATAAATGAACAATTTGGTAATTTTTTTAAGATTAAAAGCATCCCTCAAAAATAAATTGGAAATTAAATTATATTTCCTAAAGTAGAAGAAATTTAACTTTTTCAATTTAGCAAGATAACATTTTGAAGTCTTTCATTTGTTAACAAAAAACAATGAATATTTTCAACAGATGTTATACGAAGTTTTACTAAATCAACCATAACTATCGTAAAACTATAAAATGGCTGTGGAAAAATGTTTCTTTCAATCACGCTTAAAAGATATACAATGGTGCGTCTCACAAGGATGTTTTTGACTGCGCATGAGGAAAGTAAAGATGATACATACCAATGCATAACAGTTATCGCAGGCAAGAACAAGGACATCAATAGGTGAAGTATGGTTTGCCACGCATATGCCACCTCGGGGCAAGTTCTCCCTGTTGTGATAGGTGATGACGGCAGACAAAGCACTTGAGAGGATACCAAAGCACATGATGGACACCCGATGATTGAGCCAGCGCTTGAACGGACCCTCAGGGAAGTATCCCACAAAAGCAGTACATACCGTCAGCCAGGTAACCTGTGGCAATGTACACACATAGCCCAACGTGCAGACAATTACCATTCAAGAAGAAGGAACTAGGGATACGACAACAAATGAAATGATCTTACTGGAAGGAATTGAGTGACAAAAAATTGTTACAGTATATACCTTATAAATAAACTAATGAATCACGCCACAAACAGAAAATAAAACCCAGCGTATTTATTATTGAGATTTATATTTTTGAAATACCATGAAAACAGCAATTCCCAAATGAGTTATTAGAAAATTATGAAAACAAATCTATGATTGCATAAAACAGCTGACAAAACAATAAAAATAAAATATTCCCATGCACTACGATCATCCAACACAATGATTCATATGCCCATAAAAGATAACATCTAAGTTCACATAACATGAATTACACAGACAAATACAATTTTTACCAATAACTATGACACTCTCAATGACATATCCATTGAAAGGAGTGATGATTAGTGGCCTAAACATCTGCATGCGACAAACATCTTCCAAGACATGAATCACATCAATGAGGTATTAAAACAGCTCCAATCAAACATAAGATGATTGAAATGGACAAATGATGAACAACCACAGAATGAGAATTAATGCATCATCTTGCTCCCACTGGATGAGTCAAACTCAACTTGTACTTGAGAACAAAAGCATATGAAGCCCCAATGACTTGCAAAGACAGCCTTTATTTCCTGCTTCTCAAATTCTCTCGTTTGCTAACTCACCAATGAGAAAACATTTTCTGTGGCTAGCATTACTATGTCAACAGGTGTAGTGTGGTTAGCCACACATATACCGTTTTTCTTTGGACGGTACTGCAAATTGTGGAAAGTCAGCACTACTGACAAAGATCGTCCAAATAAGCGGAATGCGATGAGAGAGGATTGTGCATTGAGCCAACGCTTCACCCTGCAGTCTGGGAGTACACCCACAAGTGATGCAGATACAACAGTCCATAATACCTGAAATTTCAGACAGGCAGTGCCAGACCTGGCTTGAGTAATTTGATTTTTTTAAAAGACCTTGTGAATTTTATCTCCATCAGAATTGTCTTCCACATGCCAAATGGATACACAAGGAAAATCATAATTCAGAAAGTAAAAACCTTAACAGAATTTTTTTATGAGATTCTTTGCTTAACAGAAAACCTTACCAGGAACAATCATGTTCTCGTCACAATATGAAACAATTCCGTTTAATGATACTTTCATAAAATAAAATGGAACTGGTGGTCTGTATGACCTTCATTTTAAGTTTCAGTTTCACTATATATATAGTTCATGTAAAAATAATAGTGCCATAATTTCGCAGTAATATCCTAGTAATATCAAAATTGGATAAAAGCCCAAATTTATAAACATAAATATTTTAGTTAGATAAAAACATATAATTTACAAATTTATTTATAATTGCTTTACTAGATATCTTTTACAAATTAAAGGCTCAATATGCACTATTAATAATTTAAATTATGATGTAGACTTGGGTTTAAAATTTTAAATGTTCAAGTGTATGACATTATTTTAGCCCAACAGCTAAACTGATAAATTTTACTTCTATTGTTGCTTTCAACAAAAATCAACAAAGAAGATCATAAATGTTATTCAACGTAAAATAATCAAAGTGAAATTTATTTGATTCATTTCTCTTTGATAAGAACTCTCTTTTTAAGCTAAACAAACTTCCATGACCTACTGTAGGTAAGAAATACAGGCGATCCCGAGATTCAATAGGGATGCGTTCCTAAAAATGTGGTCGAATCTTGAAATGTCGAATGCCGTTTTTCCATAGATTTGCATGTTATAATCGGGGGATATGTTCCCACAGCTCGAGAAAAAATTATTAAGTCTCCCCTCATGTTATATAAAGATAAAATAACATTACTAATATGTTAATACAACAATATTAAATTATGAATAAATTAAATAATAAATATTGTAAATGTATAACTTACTTTTTGCACTAAAAAGGAAAAAATAAATTTTTGTTTGTATGATTATTTTACTTAATTTAAAAATCTAAATTAAATCAAATCCGCCTCATCCATTCCCATGTTATTTAAATGGAGGAATGAGTAGTACTAGAAATTTTAAAGCGTGTTGAGAAAGGTGAAAGCCATACTGAAATCGCACGATCATTGGGAATGTGTTGTTCAACAGTCCTAGGTGCGGTGTTGTGATTCCTAAAATGGAAAAACTTTTAAAACTTTGGGTAGATGATCAGTGTCAGAAACACATTCCTATTAGTGAGACCATGATTCGAGCAAAGGCTAAGGATCTCTATGATGATTTAAGGAAAGGATGGATGAAATTCCTGTTGATGAGCCTCCATTTAGTGCAGGTCATGGCTGGTTTGACAGATTTAAGAGGAGAGCAGGTTTGCATAACCTTAAATTAACTGGCGAGGCTGCAAGTTATTTTGTGCTTTTTAATAACTTTTATATTAATTTTGCTACGATATATAGTTATATGTATAGATAGATGTATGCAGGGATGCGTTGCATACATTCCGGTGCGGCTCGCACGAGTCGTTTGTTACAAACGACTCACGCGAGCCGGACCGGGCCGTCTGCAGCCTTTGCTCTAATCATGGTCTCACTAATAGGAATGTGTTTCTGACACTGATCATCTACCCAAAGATTTAAAAGTTTTTCCATTTTAGGAATCACAACACCGCACCTAGGACTGTTGAACGACACATTCCCAATGATCGCGCGATTTCAGTATGGCTTTAACCTTTTTCAACACGCTTTAAAATTTCTAATTTCAATTTATAACTATGAGCCTTATGCACTCTTTTATTTGATTCACTTGCATTATCACTATTATGTTTACTTTCAGGTATCATGTCAAATGATAAATTTATAAATAAATCAATAAAATAAATTTAAATAAAAGATTAACAGAAAAAAGTGAAATCAGCACAAATTCAAACAATTAGAGCAGAAATAACTATGTCTACACTGAAACTAAACCTTGCGTGGCTGATCGGGATGAAAATCACTTCGCGTAAACTAGTTCCCAATTCGATCAGCTGTGTCAAAATCTTGAATTTGTCGAATCTCGGGAGTCACCTGTATTTCCAATGTAAAAACTATTTCTTAAGAGTAAAATTATGTTCAAAACAAGTGGGAGACATCAGAATATAAACAAAATATATTATAAAAGATAACAAATCATTTGGCATGTAAGTACCATAATAGCCACATTATAAGATGCATTTTCTGGAAAAGAGCTGCCTAAAATTCTTCTAGATATGCCAGCCATTAGGCTAGATCTTACAAACATCGTCCTCAATAAGAGAAACAGTGGCCTTAAGGCAGGATTACACCAAGGCAGCAACATGCCGCAGTGTTGCATGCAGCAGATTGTTGCCATATGCCGCATGCAACAAATATGCCGTATGTCACAAAAATACTGATGCCACATGCTGCTGCAAGGCTTCCCAACTGAGGTGGGAAGCAAGGAGTGTTGCATGTGTCATTTGTGAAGAATTGTGACAGGAAACCAGTTTTCAACAAACTACCTGGCACAAAATAAACCCAGAAACCTCCTTCTCCAACAATCTTTTTTACTTTGTTAACTGAAAGAAAATCTGCTGCTTTGGTTTAAACGGTCATGAGGCATATGTTGCACATTGTTGCATTCAACAGCATGCCACAGAATGAGGCATGCATCTATGTGAGGCATGCGGCAATGTTACATGTTGCTGCCTTGGTCTAATCCCGCTTTTAGTTCTTGGTAAGTTACACAATGCAATCAGTGTATTGGTGCAAATATGCCTGGCCCTGCTGTGACATGGTTTCTTATAACAGGAACTGACTACAACACAATGTTTAAAAAAAATCATATGACATAAAAGATCATTTGCATTTATGTGGTCTGTTCAGACTTGGGATGTGGGATTACAGATTGCAGAGTGAGAAAGAAACTTGTCAGAGAGCCAGAGAAGGGGCGAACTAGTGCAAGGGACCGACTGGTGATCACTGCAGGGACCTCAGTAGTGAATGAACCTTAATCCATTCTAATTCTCATTTTTATTTCTCATTCAAATTGTGACATCATATCACCCTTCTAAGAACTTTTTTGTGATGGTGATTGATAACAATATTTGGTCGGCACCAATTGTTACCAGTCTGCCGCTAGGCCAGAGTGTTTTGTTTTATAAGGTTAGATATCTGACAACAACACACTATTTGTACATGTGCATTAAAGGAGGTTTAGGAATTTTAGCCAGGTTCACATTACATGGCACTTTTTCAGAATATATTTCCCACTTTATAAGAGAGCCAGGTACACTGGATTTTGAGCATTACACACAGAATTAATATATGTATTGAAGAATCTAATGCCTCTTAGAATTCAATGAATGGGAGCAAAAGAAAAAACCCCTAAGTAGATACCAAATTTGTTTTACAAAACGAACAGAAGGTATTTCTGTTACAAGAAAACCACTATAATGGTATAGGTAGAAGATTCATAGATGCATCAGTCATTTTCTAAAATAATTTCGAAATTATTTTAAGAGTTCTAAGCATAACAAAAATTTTCACATTGATTCTTAAATGTAGAAATTGCAGCTTAAACGCATGGCCTGCATTGCTTACTCCTGGGGTGGATTAACGAATTTGTCACCCTTACGCACTATACATTTTGCTGCCCCTGTACTTATATGAAATTTTTTATCTTTTTAAATAAAAATAATTTTGAGTCCATTTACCTTCTATAGTTCATTTCTATTTGTAATTCAACATAGTATAGTCTAATAATTAAGTATTATTATTAAGTATTAAGTTACATTTTTTTAATGCCGCCCGTAGAAATTTGCCACCCTAGGCAAGTGCCTATCTGTAAATATGGCCCTGGCTTACCCCCTTCCTCCAAAATGATTCTCCTTACCAACAGAGCAATACCACACCAGATTACTTTTTAATCAGGTCAGGTTTCATAGTAAAAAAACTAATTTGTTGCTAGATATGAGTTTTGGAGTTAAGCAGGGTTCTATGATGAATAAACTTTGTTTTATTCAGCAGTTTATTGTACTACATTGCTGTTTTAATTCCCAAAAAGGGAAGTGATGCAAGGAAAGATAAGCACCGAAAGATTTTACTGAATATCTTAGTGCGTCTCGCTGACTAGTAAATACAGTACTACATCCAATTATTCATACTGCAAAAGTGAAAGTGAGATTCAAGTCCTTAGTAGACAAATAGTATTGCAACAAAACTTAAAAAATTCTTTTCTCTAGCCTTATAAATTGTATCAATCAGAATTCTATTTAATTTTACATTTCTTACACTAAACAAATTGATTAACAAAGTTACATTTTTCAGAAGACTAAATTATGCATCACATCTAAATAATGAACAGGTGACTTGACATACAATCTACAACAAAATTCTCCAATCCAATCGCATGCTTTACATAAACATATGCATACCATTTATTTTTCATAAACCTTCTTATGAATATCAAGAAACAGAAACAGCATGGTGTAAAACTATCCCTGATTAAAGACATCCTATAGTTAGTAAAGAAATGTAACTTCTACTTTAGTGAAAATATAAAGCTTCCACTCACCCCAATAAAGCATATCATCACCCTTAGAGGTAGAAGGAAAAAGTATCGAACAAAGAATCCCAGCATCCAAATAATAGTCAGCTTCCAACTAATGAATTCGTAACGCCTGTTTGTCCTGGTGAGCAGATTCCACGACTAAACAGAATGGAACACATTAGCAACACAAATTAAAAGAAATCTATATTAGAGAGACAGTTAAGACTAGTACCTTGAGATCTTCTGCTTCAAACCTATGCGTAACCTCATCTTCTATGATGGATTCCACACCAGCCTTTATGTAGTCCAAACAATCAGACAACTCAAATTCTCTCTTCAGGGTTTCGAAAGAGAGCCGTCTTGGGTATTTACCCTACAGCAAGTACATAAAACTTATGTAATTTCTATCAATGTTGCTATAAGATAAACAAACCTAATAATAAAATACTGTAAATTTGAGAATTTTGCTTAGGAAAAGTCTGTAAGTAATAACCCAATGGATAATAAATTTTAAAAGTTCAAAATCAAACAATATTTTATAAAACCTTGCTAAGTAAGTCATAAAAATACTATCATATCAAAATTGTTTTGAAATTCGTCACAAAAAATTCTCACAGTTGGTGTTTCTGGTGATCCACCATCCTTTTCTTGCAAACTTGTCTTCCCATCATTCTCAAAACCAGAATCATTATGGTTTGGCTCCGAAGGCCTTTGGTTGCACTCTGGGTCAGGCTCCAATATAAGATCTTCCCGACTTATGACTGTATTGGCAGCAGAGGGCAGATGACCATTCTGCATCTTAAAACCACACTTTCCATCATCACACAATTTGTGGCTGTCTTTCTGATTGCAATGGGTGTGATTAGCGGCTGATATATTATTGCAAGGTCCATTGCCAATGATCTCATTCTTCAATCCATCAAAGTATTGAATTTTCGTCCCATTCTCATCCGTTTCATCTGACTCACTATCAGATGACTCCATTCCAATCTCAAACCTTTCCTTTTTTCTAGCTATTTCAATGTGCTGTCGTCCATACTGCAAGAAATATTACAGAATGTAACTCATAAACCTAGAAATTATTTTTCATATTATCATTAAGAAAAAATTGGGGATTATCAAGCGATAAACAATTTAATGAGAAATTGATATTAGTAATGTTCATCATTTTTGTTATCGAAAGAGTCTTTATTACTTGATATAATGTTTAATAATGGTTTGGCTAACTCCTTTAAAGAATTGTACATACTAAATTATATGAGTAACTCCTCCACATATCAACTATCTTTTTGCTATAGCAATGATTTTATTGGTGATTTTGAATTAAATTTAACAAAATTATAGATACTGTTCATTTTGTATGCATACATAATGTTTCAATTCAGTGAGTCATCAATACCAAACTCAGTTAACCCTTTATAGGGCAAGAAGTCAAGGAATGAAAATCACTTTATTTTCATTTATAACTGCTAAATATCATATTCTATTACTAACCAAAGAAATTTACAATTTAAAAACGTGGTACACTATTGTACCAGTAACCTATAAAGGGTTAAGGCTAACTTGTTCATATGTGATTAAGGTAATAGGAAATATGATTCAATTTACATGAGCGAGATTTTCTTTAATGCAATTCGCTGCTTATTCAGACTCAGATGAGAGGACAGACAATATTAACCGTGTGTCTGCATAAATCAAAAACCCACCACCGCCACCCAACTCAAGACCAACATAATTAGTCTTTGGAGTTACCTCTTAAAAGTACAGTACAAAATTACTTTTATAAATAATTTATATTTATTATTAATGTAGGAATTTATTTCTATATTATTTCTGTTTACTACACCAATGTTTCCAAAAAATTTTAAGTGAAGAACACATCCCATTTAAAATACACAGGTCTATAAGAAAATAGTATTAAAATTAAATTATTTCAATATAAATGACGGTTTTGAGGAATGCATCTATCTGTCTGTATTTTTCTATTATACCAGACTATGGTATAGTGACATGAATAGGCAAACTATAAGCCAATATAGCCAATCAATCCAAACTTAAGGAAATTAACAGAAAAGTTGGTAACAAGGGAACTGCTGCTACTCTTTATTCATTTTACTTAGATTTTTGCATATTAACATAGTTAAGAATTTTTCTATTACTCAGTAATGAAAGGAATTTAAACATTTTAGTGGTCCTTAGCACAACCTTATATTAATAATAAATTTACCACATTCATTTTTCAGAATAAACAAGTCTACACTACCAGAACAAGAACCTCAGTAAAATATAAATCTAAATGATTTTTTCCAACAGAATAAAATGTACAAGTTTATTATACAAAATAAAATAACGTGGAGGATATTTAATGGCTGCATTACAGAAAACAAGGCAGCAAATTCAATATATTTTCAAAACTGTAAAAATGAGCTACTCTTATCACTTTGTCGTCTGTCTGTTGACTTTCAACTCTTTTGTTGAATAGAGATAGATGAAAATTTATTTTTGTTAGATAAATAAATAATAATAAAATGTTACGATTCCATTTTATGAATCCTCCATTAGTTTGAATTTCCACCATATTTGGAAAATGAGTAAACTTTAAAATAATATAGGAAACCATCTATTTATGCTATAAGTTTGATATTTAGGTAATAGGGTGTTGTGGTGATTTAATAAAGGATAAATTAAAATCTATGGAATTAAGTATAATTTAGAAAAGTTTTATATACATCTTAGAACATTTTCTTTTAAAACAAGCATTCCATATTCGCCAGAGGCGACTGCACGTTCGTGTTTTATTTAGTAATTAAAACACTGCAATCTTATCTCTCACAAGCTCTCAATTAACAGCGGCAATGAAACACTAACAGGGCCCAAACTTTCCTAAAATGGATCAAAAAAACCATTATTCTTTCCTTCCTAAGCAACAAATCTAATGTTATATAAGAGCACTGATCTGAAGGAATCATCTTATCAATTTCAGAGATATTATTTCAGAAATAAACAACTGCCACTTGAACCAATACAAAGATAATATGACAGCCACTCCTAAAAAATTGAGTCGAAGAGAGAGAGAGAGAGATAAAAGGAATTTAACCCCACAGATAAGAAATTTCCATCGGCAATCTAATTACAATTGTCGACAACTTGAAGCACGATTAAAATAAAAGACGTTGAGATTAATTAACATCGGTATTAATATCATAATCTATCTCGAATCCAATAATCCCTCTCCATAAAGAACCAAGACACGAAAGTACGAATCGTAACGATAAAAGGCGAATTTGAGGCATTTCCTTCCCTTGACCCCATTACGGCTGCTTGGGTAATTCTCCGTCGCGCGGCTCGAAATGTTTCCCCTAATCGTCGACTATAACTAATTCGCCGATCCGTGCATTACACGTGTTAAGAGGATAAAAAAATGTTTCCATTAGAAGGCTTTTTTTGATCGAATTTCCTAAAACGAGCGGATGGGAAAGACGACGCGTAAATATAGATTCGCCTGTCGTGATATGCGAATGAGAGAGTAAATAAGCGAAGTTTTTAAAAACAGCTTCCAACACGCCATATTTTCCCCTCCTATACACTCCTTCCCCCGCTCTTCATCCTCCCCCTTTCCCGCCGGAACCTAACGAGAGGAACGCATCCCAACATCCTTCCCGTCAGTTGAGGCGTCCACACAATCGCCTGCCCTCGCCTCGACCGGAGTCAATCCGCCAAGACGTAGGCAAACGAACCTGCGACGTCGGTATAAAGAGACGGGGGATTTTCTTTATGGCAGGAGGCGAGAGCGGAAGATGCGTGAGGAGGGTGAGGAAAGAAGGAACTATAAGGAGTGGAGAGAGGGCGGACGAGTCGCGGGAACCCGAACGTATAGCGAGAGAGAGAGGCCCGTATAATTCAAGGCCACGCGCGCACGAACCGCCTTCGGACGAGCGGTGGATACGGTCGCAAGCCGCGACAAAAGCGGTGGGAGGTACAGAGGGGGGGTAGGTAGGAAGAAGCGGGAGATTCACGACCGGCCACCGGACGGACGGATGGACGAGGGAAGCCAAGCCGGAGGAATGAGAAAAGAAAGAAATCGCAATGGGGTTTCGCCTCTCGGATCGACCATCACGGGCATTTCCTTTACAAAATGGAGAGCTATGATGAACTATGTGTTCGGATATCACGCGCAAATTTTTTTTATCCCAGGAATTCAAATCCAACGAGAGGATTTTTCAGATTGTGACCTATAAGGCTCCATCACCTTAAACCGAAAAAATTAAATTAAATAAATAAAAGCGCTGGGTCCTACCCTAAGGACGAACCTGGACATCAGTACCTTTATAGGAATGCCACAACTACAGCAAATTTGGTTAATTTTATTTCGCTCGCGAAAGGCGAATAAATTATTCGTGTGCAACATAACGCATGTCTCTGTTATAAAGACCCGATTAATGCAAAATAATTTACGCCATAAAAAAAAGAATCCTTAATAGTAATAAAATAATTATTGTAATATCAGCAGAAAAAGACTTTTATTCAAGTACATTAATAATTGAAGCATCTTTCTACCGTGGAATTTAGAATAATTATTTTATTGATATTAATTTATGCCATTGTGATAAAAACATAACTCGATATTTTATCCTTTTTGGACTTAAAAAAATGCCGCGCGCCATTATCCGCGATCTTGAAAAAATCTGATGTGGCCAACACATGACTTTCTCCATATTTGTGGTATAGATATTTAAATTATTATGAATAGCATTATGAGGCAAAATTATTATTTCGTATAGTAAAAGAATACAGTCATCCTTATTGGCGTAAATTAGGTACATTTTGAATGTTTACAGAATTCACCGCTACATGGTGGTGGTGCTGTATACTGGAAATTAAGAAAGAGCAAAATATCTCCGATATGGATGGTTCTACGAAAAATTATTTCAAACAAAAGTTGGAAGAAATATTATTCTCTACAACTTTGGTCCTCACGAAAATTACCAATAACGATGTTTTTAAGGAGATATTTGACGGAAACCGAAAAACCGGTTATTTATAAATAATTCCTAAACAATAACTCCTATAGAAAATTGTTTCAAATGAAAGTTGTAGGAAATTACATTCTCTATAACCTTTGTATAGAATTGTATATATAATAATGATGTTTTAACGGGGAAATATCGCAAAAACCGAATGGGGTTTCGAATAAACCTCGACTTCCGGTTAACCGTTATTGCCCAAAAACTAATCAGTTCTTTGTGCTCATGCTAAAGTGTTATATATGAAGTTTGGTAACGATATGGCAAGTACTTTTTGAGTTAGAGCGCCCACAATCACATACATACACGCACACACAGACATCATTCCGAAAAGTCTAACCGTGTTCTAGGGACCTCAAATCGTGTATTTCCGTTGATATCTCGAAGTCGATTTTTTTCGTGATCACAATACTTTCCCATTACTACGTATGGAGAAAGTAAAAAAATATATGCAATTTCTGGCTCGATGAACAGAAATTTCTATAACGCTTGGCACCGCAGCGGACTCTTCTGATAGAAACGTAGGAGAAAAAGTACCGATAAAAAAAACCTGGCTTGGGGGAGAGGCCCCTTTACCGTTAGGAAGAAAAAAAAATACGCCGCCGTTCGCAAACGAGGTGATAAGCGACGGGAGACTGAAAACTCGCAGATATTCGTCGTCGAGAGGCGGAGAAAAAAATCCTCGGGAAAGCACCTTATTGGGGGGAAAGATGAATCGAACGAGGTAAATCGATGAGGAGAGGCGAATGCCGGTTCTTCTAAACGGTGGCATTTCGATTCAGAGACTGCATAGGCGAAAAAGGAAAGAGAGAGAGAGAGGAAGTGAGGGAGGGGTGGCCGCGAAAATGCTAATGACGCGCCTCTAAACCTCTATGTCGTGCGCACATTCCGACACGGGCGATGTCCAACCGAGGGCACGGTCGCCCCTAATCAGCTCACGAATCGTTTCGTGACTTAGGTTCCGCGACGCACGGACGCGGGGCAAGCCTTAGAAAACGCTCGTAATCGAATTCGAACGAGTAGGATTTTACGGACGGTTTCAGAGCGACTCCGGGTCGATGCCTCGGACGGGACGCTGCGGAGCATTGGACGCGTCCGGAAAACTCCGTCCTCATTCCTAGCTTGGGCATTTCCTACGCACCGGTGGGCTCGGCCAAAAATTTTTCCAACGGCTTTCCGAAGGCGCTAATTCCGCTAATGACTTACGAGCGGTATTTGCATTCCACTATAGGGTGTGTTGTGTGTGTGACGGAGAGAGAAAAAGGGAGTGTAGACAGAGAAGAGTTCTGTTTTATTAAAGATTTCTATCCTGGCGCTTTAAAAATTGAATGACCAAGCTCACCTTCTGGCTTTGATACACGAAGTTACGGTAAACTTCTGAATTAACGGAGCCTATACCGGTTAACCGTACATTACGGTTGATCAATATCCTATATCCGTCCTATGCACGCGCAAGAGAATAATTGAAGTTTCTATTATTAGACAGTAAATAAAAAAATCTCCAGAAAATATAAACTCAAATAATAATGTAACTTTATTAATTAATGAACAAGTAAACACCGTACGCATATATGCAGTATAAAAAAATTTCACTTTATAAGTTTTAAAAAATCCGGTCGATTGAAATTCTTTTTTAACCGAAAGTTTGCTGCATACAGGACACACATTCAATAATTTAAGATTCAAAACGTAAATTATCGTCGACACCTTATAATCGGACGCTAGAATAGGCATTAAACGGTTTAGTTAACCAAATGCGCACTTCTGTAACGAAGTAGACATAACCCAGCGGGAACCCCTTGGTTTCTAAAAACTGCCAACGAGGAGGAACAATTTAATTTTAAATTTAACTTCTGTTCACTCGTGCAACTTTCCGGCCGCGAGATTTTATTATTTATAATCGATTTCCCCACGAATAAACGACAAAAATAAACATATATCGAAGAGTGATTCAGCTGAGGTCACCGCGTAGATCGAAAACCAAAATACCACGAGCCTCTTTTATGGAAATCGTAACACGGGTCTGCTTTAGCGTGACACGACCTTGGCGATCTACGTTTTTTATCCGAGTGAAAACGCTCTCAGTTGGAGAGAGAGAGGAAAAAATTGATCGATCGTCTCTCGATGCTATCCGCCGAAAATGGAAAGCCAACAAATAAATCACCGAAAATTTGGTCTCGATATACGAACGCGCGCTGACCGTATTAAAAATAATACGCACAATTATTCCGAACAATCTGAAAATTTTTTGATGGTTTAAATCGAGCGCTGCCACGTTGGCATAATAATGAGGACAGAAGGAAAGCGCGGTCGCTTAAATCTGACTGATGCCAAGAGAAATTTACTATCGCTGCCATCTTGGGGTTTGAAATAAAACGAGGAAACGGGGCATTTTCTTTGCTTAGAATATCAAACACTGAGTAAAACAAGACACGCGTGCCATAAGTGGAGCATTTACCACCCCCTTAAAATCGACAGCAAAATAACTGCCTAGTATTTTTTTTAAATCGCTCATAGGCAACGGTCTTCTGCAATAAGCATAGCAACGATATCAAAGTCGTGACCACCATGCCCTCGGCAGGATTCCGTGCCAGAAACTCTGAGCAACGGAAATAAACCCGTCTACCACGACCGATAATTGATTTAACAACGCTGACGAAAATTCGCACGCTTTCCCTTTATACAATACGCAACCAGTTCATTAGAAATAAAACTATAACTCTTGCGGAGCACTTTGAACGTTTGAAGATCATCAAAAAAGTGTCGCAATGGGAAAGAGTAAACTCGATTAAGAAACTGCGCACGGGGAGAGCGTTATCATTTCTTATCGCAGAGCATCCTCATTCCATTAAGGAAAAAAAGCCTCCGTTTCGATCGCGAGCGATGTCTCCATAGGGGAGAAAAGTATTCCGTCTCAGATAGAAGAGTTGAGAGAAAGAGAGAGACGGCTCGCGTCGAAAACAACCTTTAGGACAAAGTGGGACGTTAATGTTCGAAGAGTCCAGAGATCGTGGGAGAGATGGAAAGCTAGGAGAGAAATAGAAAGAGGGAGAGAGAGGTAAGGAAAATGAAGAAAGGTGAAGAAGGAGAGTGTGTGAGGGTCTTGCTATTTAGAGCCCCGCGCCCTCTGTTCGCCGACCAATGAAAACTTTCCTTTATGCAGTTGTGACGACAGAGTCGAAAGGAGAGCCAAAGTGGCATCGAAAGGAGGCGTCCGTATTACTGCAAGTGTCAATGCGAGGGAGAGTCTCTCTCTCTCTCTCTCAAGGACGACAAAAAAGAACAGCGGTATTAGTAGAGGGGGCGCGAGCCAAGGTATCGAATGCCAAACCGCAAGAAGATTCGAAGGTAATCACTTGCGACCGTAGTTGCTAAGAGTTAAAAGAGATAACGACACAACAATAAGGACCGTGAAACTTTCACGCTCGGCCGAACGCATTCTAATTAACCACGCGACGGAACGGAGAGCTCAAGTTCTTCCCTTCGCGGCGACCGAGTGGATGCGTCCCTCATATTCGACAACGCCGCAGATTTGCACTACAAAGCCTCCCCCACGGATGCCAATAAAATTTATATCCCAGCGAAGGAAAACGAATTTTTAAGGTTACGTTTCCTGGCGGAAGTATATAAAACTTTTTGGCACGCCTCTCCTCCTCCGATAATGTGACTTACTAAGGTGCACTAATGAAGAGGCGATTATATACTAATGAAGAGGCAATTACACACTAATGAAGAGGCGATTACTTACACCAATCCCGACGGAGCTTATCCGCGAAATATACGAAGAATTCGAGAGCAAAGTGCTACTGCAAAGAGTAATGCTACTTATTTTTTAAGCGATTTATTTTTACAAAAAATCAGCTTAAGTAAGCACTTTGTCTGTCCGTCCGTCTGTGCAGGTGATATATCTGAAACGGTTAAACCTAGAGAAACATTTTCAGGATAAGATACTACACATGAGAGCAGGCCGGCCCGAGGTACCGGCGAGGCGGTCGGCTGCCCGGGGCGCCCAAGTATTGGGGGCGCAAATCCTACATTACATTACGTGGCAAGTGGATAAACACTGGATACCAATTTATATCGCGGGATAGATGGGAATCTAAACAAAATTCCTTTTACTTTTCAGTATCAATCATTTTACAGGGCAATCAATAAATGAACGAGCCCTTTTAAAAATATCTTAACAAAAATTTACGGAGGGGCGATGAGCGGTTTCTCGCCCGGGGCGCAAAATACCTCGGAGCGCCCCTGTATGAGAGCTACATGTGGCAAGAATTTGGTGGTTCCGGGATCAGCTGCTGGAGATAGGAGGGGCCAAAAGGGGGGGGAGGGTTGTAAAAAAATCGCCTTATAATATCTGCTTTAGCAGTACATTCCTAACTTGTTTAGGTAGATTTTCGATTAGAGAAGTCGTTCCACCCATCGATGCTCACGAAATCTCAAGCTTCCCCTATTACAGCGACTGCGGTCTCGACATCGTTACAGTTCCGCCTCTGGTTACATAAATAATCACGAACGAGTATGCTAACAGCTAATCGAAAATCTCTTATACAGATATTATGATTTAGGTAGTTGTGGAATTTTGATAACGACTGAGACATAGGTAACACGCTTCTTCTGATAGCATAAATATCGTACAAAGCAAATACTGTAACACTAGTGTGATGGCAAGCTAAAAATGACGGGTGGTCATGAATAATGTATTAAATGAACATTACATAAGTCCAAGATGTAGAGCTTAGCGAAGCGTTAATTCAAAATAGCAAAAAAATTTAAATCCATCGTTCATTGTCAACATTTAACGAAACTTACAAAATATAAATGTTCATTATTGACAGCTAGAAATTACCGTAGGAATGTACGATACTTTAGTAATTCAAAGATACTTAATTTTATCGGAATATTATATCATACTTCCAGTAATGAATCTCTTCACATTATAAAATTACACCTGTTATATTCTAACGCAGTGCTTTTTTCTGTCGGAACGCCGTTCCGGAACCTTTATCGCAAAAAAATACTAATTTATATAATCTAAAACAAATTAAACGTAGCCATTTGCAATGCAATAATGTTTTACTCATATTGTACAATCTCATATATTTCGCCTCTGACAAATTATATTCATTTTCTATTTTTTCCCCGCTCATCTCTATCGCGTTCCGGCACCTTTTTTGATAGAAAAAGCACTGTTATAACGTAATTATTTTACCAATTCGAACGTGAATCAGATTAATTTAACGAATACGCAAAACATTAATCTCCAGAGTAAGAAAAGTAGGTAAATCAGTTAAAGATAAAAATAATTTCAAATTCCTATCCGAACATCTCAAAATGCAGATAGAATAAAGGACACTCACGCGGTCAAATCCTTGCTGCTAAAGCTGATAGAGATCGGACTGACCGCTGCTGACTTATTTGCATCACTCAGGGTTATAATTAAAGAGATTTTACTCCTTTATTTACAAACAACTTTTTTTACGTACATACAAATTTACACTGTCTATTAAAAATTATACTTAGTTGACTGATGCAAAGATGGCGGTAAAGAGTAATTATTTGGCGAGCTCAAACGCGGACATCATTCGTGAAGCGAAAATAGCAACAATTTTTCCATGTTAAATCGTTGAGATCAATTTATAAGCTAACTCGGTACAAGTTGTCATGAATGAAGAAAAATAAATTTCGCTCATCTTCGTGTCCACACGTTCAAGCACCGAGCTCGTATCTCGATTTTAACTATTTTTATAACTAAAAATATCCTACATTCATTCACATGTTAATCAAAGAGAGAAAGTAAACTGGAACCGAACCCATAACCTCCATCATGGACGACGATCAGTTCCAAACCTGCAAGGGCACGCGCCGAGTATCTGGCGAATTATTAATCAAATCGAACAGACCGTTCCCGAGTTACCCTCATTAATTCCCAATTTCTTACACACACAATAAAAGAATGAAACTGTCTTTTATTATAATAGGAATAATTAGGGAGTATTGGCTCCTTAGGCCACAAAACAGAGTAAATCACCGAATAACCTATATAATCTCTCCATACAAATTATATGCCGAAGAAGCGGATCCTACATAGGATCAATAGATTACGATAACGCATAAGATAAAAAAATTCAAGTTCAGGCAACGAGATAAAGGTTGGTTAAATTTAATCTATTACGTCTGAGGCACTGATATAGGGCAATTCTTAAAGCCTAATCTTCACAACTCGAATACATAATACATATTCATAAAACGAGCTTTTAAATATTCGAGTTCAATGAACAGGGAATAGGACGTCTTTAGAAATTAAATGTAATTTAAAATATTCCATACGTTCATCTATACGTGTAACGGTAAAAGGTAGTGTCAATAATAAACGCAATCGATAATATGCATATTTGCTCAGAGGTCTCAAACGTGGCAACAGCGTTTCAAACAAACACGGCTGAAGTATTTCCCAGAGTTCGAAAATCGAAAATACATATTTTCGCAGAGTTCCAATGAGGAAAAATGAGAAGTCCAATAATAGGCTCTTAATTCTCCGCGAACGCGGTTACCTAATATCCTTTCGTTGCGGGTCACTAATCAAATAAATCACGAACGTTGACGACTGATAAACGAACAGTACATCCCTAGCTTAAGAAAAAAAATAAAATAAAAACAAATGATGTATTAAGGAAGATTCCTCACTCGGCCTCGCGATTAATGGGATCGGTTTTCTATTCTTCCTCTTTAAAGCTTATCGATCCGTCCAAATCCTCCTCCTCCCGGAATTTTTTTTCGTCTATCTCACCAGCTCTATCAACCGTCGCGACAGACGAACTAATAAACATCGTCGAAACTGGAGAGAAATCGACAAATACAGCATTTGAAAATACCGAAAGACAGATAACCGAATCTTCTCCGCCGCTCCGAAACGTCCCGATCGGAATCTCTCGAAACGAAACACTCGATACCGACCGAAAAAAATAAACAAAAGCACTCCAACGAGAAGATAAAATTTTCCCCAACCCTACGCAACCAACCGCTCGAATCGCGCAAGATATCAAACGTCCAACAAAAAAAAAACATTCCGCGGAAAAAGGTCGCGTAATACTCCTAATCTTCCACATCGAAATCTCTAAGACTCGCGTATCAAAAGGGTCACTCGTGCTATCCGCGATCCTTTTTTCCCTCCATTATTTTTTTCTCTATCCTTACAGGCGACCGAAGAATGCATCAACGAGACGCTAGTTGCCTCACAACGCCCTTCAATCCTTTCATCCGCACCCTCTATCTACCCTTTCTCCCCCTCCGTATCTTCGAAGTGTCCCACACCCGATCCGCGGCCTTGCCCGAAGCACTCCAATAACCCTCGAACTTGCGACCGTCCCCTTCGCGCTCTCTCTTTCGTGAACGCATCGCACGCTCGACATTTCTCCCTCTCCCCACTTTCTCCTCCTCCCCTTACCCTCTCGCCCGAACCTCACCTCATCTCTCTCTCTCCCTCTTCCACTCCCTCCCCCCTCCTCCTCCTCATCTTGGTTACCAGCTGCCCTTTCTCCCCGTTTCCCGACAACGCGTGATCGCCCGAACGACGGCGGGAATCCGATCCCGGGCTTTGCGAAACTTCGCATCCGAGTCCTAATCGGAAGGAGCGATGGGGCCTCGGCCAATGGGCACTCGTAATTTTCCCACGATTCGCACCAACCTTTCAAGGTCATGAGATACAGGTATCATTGACTCGACGCGAAACATTATCGGCAGAAATCGTTAATTTCGTTTTTTTTAATTTGCGCGCGAATTGGAGGACGCGGGAAAAATTACTTAGAAGCGTCCCCAATCGTCAGTGGCTTCACCGTAGACTCGGATCGAACAGCGAGAGATTTCAATTTATGAAGCTGTTACCGCTCGTCGATGACATTTTAATTTTAGACTCGGCGAATCTCAGTAGCGGTAAAGGGATTAAAATAGAGACGAAGTGAGAGAAAGAGAGAGAGAGCTAACGCGCTAAAACAGAAGCAAACTAAACAAAGATGGAGGGGTCACGGTCCTAAAGATGCTAATTTCGGCAGTTTTATGTTTCGAACTTGTTTCATCAAAATAAAAAATATCTTCCTGCGTGATTCGATCGGCGAAACTTTCTGAAAAGCTGAACGTTCACTTACGAGTCCACAAGGTACAGTCACAGCTTTTATAACTGAACGTTAGTCACCACTGCGATGACAACTTTTGAACTTCTCGCACAGCAAAACGCCTTTCGCAAGATGCGAATGATTTACCTCTGAATCGAACGCTGGAGCACTTTTATCGAAGAAACTACAACGCAATGCGTAATACCTTTTGCCTCGAAAAAGTTCTACTAAAACGGGAAATCATTCTATTAAAATAATCATCATAAATGGGATTAGCGTTTTTAATTTGAATATAGGATATACGGAAAATATGGGGAAGCGGATAAAAAGAACTTCCATTTCCTGAACTGAACTTTCAAGACAAATGAAATATTAAACGATGTTATGTTATTTTTGCCATCGGTGCTCCACACACAATAAAACAGTACGTATCCTATCGCTACACTAGGTGTTATTGAGGTGGAAATAGTCCCACCCCTGCTAAGGTGACCATATTTTCGGATTGTTTGTGGAAGAATTATGAACAAGAGAGGTTAATATTTTCATTTTGTATCTTTCATTGATTGACATATTGTCCATGTCATTGTGTTAAGAGCAAATGAAAGTTAATGTCAAAATTACACTTGCTTCATAAGCATTTATCGATCGTTAGAATGAATTTTTTCCAATAGTCCTACTTCCCAACTCGAAAATTTGAAAAAATATTCCGCCGCTCTATTTCAAATTTACTTTGGTTTTAAGCATTCCTTGTGATACTTCAATGGAGAATACTGATTTTTCACTAATCCACGAGCAGAAAATAATTGAATAAAATCCTTCTACGTTTGATTTTTCATTGCCAAATACTGACACCCACATGATTTCCTTCAGGAAGTATGACCGGTGAAATTTTTAAAAAGGAGCGCAGGAGACAGCAAACGGGGACATGGAAGGACAAAGACAATGAGGTCGGAACCGTCAAAAGGAAATTCCTACCTTTAGTAAACTATTTTAAAATCCGAATAATCTGTTTTGGACGGAGTGACTACCACATACTAATAATGAAAAGCACATTGAATTATCACATCAACATAAACGTTCATGGGTAAATACTTGGCAAACGTAAGCATCAGTGAATGAGAACATAAGAAAGAGAGAGAGAGAGCGATGACATGCTGACATATAAGCGCATTTAAAGAAGATGAGCGATGAACAACCAAGCACGTACAAAGAAACAAACCAGCAAAAACCTTAGAAACCGATTCCGATTCAAACGAGGAGTTTAGCTTCACTAAAAGAATAATTTATAGCCTGTCGTCGACACTTCCATTCTCATAACAATCAACAAAACTGACTTTGTTTAACTGACACCAAAAAGCACACGGCGCACATCTGGTGGATTTTTGAACCTAATTATAATCCAGAAGCAAATGAGCACATTATAAATTTATTATGCTACAAAAAAGTTAGATTCTTAACAGCATCGAACGTAAAATCCGAAGAATAGGATATGTTATTAAAGTTATTTAAAATCTTAATTTCAAACATCAAACGTATAATAGTAAATTTTTACTATGAAACGGTCTGTTAACAGTAGTCAACTACGGTAGGACGTTAATAATGAGGCAATAAAGAAGGAAGAGGAAATAATTATGTAAAATACAGTACTCCCCGGATATACCGCGGGTTTCGTGGCAATTGCGGCTACGATACACGTTAAAGGACATCCTCGCGGTGCAACAGAGGACACGAACCCATTGACCCAACGCAGCATGAACATGCGAATATTTGTTTTATATTGAAATTATTGTTACTTCTGACTATAAACCAAACATAAAAAATAAAATTCCACAAATTTATGGTCAATACAGTGGATTTTCGTCTCCTTAGAACAAGCAAGAATCGCGATATATCCGAATCCGCGGTATAAGCGATGACGTTATTTATCGGGGAACACTTTATTTAAAAAAAGGCGGAATTATTACGATACTAGCGATAGTTTACCCGGCGTTGCCCGGGATTCAGACGTGTAAAAAGGACCTAATTAAAAAAAAACACGAAAATCTATATTAATTTATTTGTATTATGTTTACAGTAATTAATTTTTGAAACATCCCTAATTTTTATTCGTATAGAGCTCCAGGATATACAATATCGCTCGTTTTTTTCATTTGGGGCCAAAACTAATTAATGGAGTTTAAAAAACGACAGCAATAAAATGAATTTTATTCTTTTAAGCGTTCTTTCGTCTAAGTCCCAAATTCGTACGATGATTCTAAGAAATTTTAAAATGCAAATGGAAAATATGCTGCACTCTTTCCTGATGTGAAGTTTCAGTTCGTTAGTTTTTATGACCGTTTATTTAATTTTTTTGACCCCCCCCCCCCCCCATTTCCAAGCCAAAAATTACAAAATAAGCCCGTGGTGCACACCTTCAGGTTTCCCTAAGTACACATGCCAAGTTTAAGCTTTCTAGATTTATTGGTTTATGAGTTACAGCGTTAACACACAAACTAACTAACACACATTTTCTTTGATTAATATGACAAATCAAAATGTACAACTTGATCTACGTAAATGTAGCTACGAAGAGAACTATGTAACTTTCAATATTAAATTTAAAAAACGTACGTCCCTATTCTCATCTAATTTTAAATTTATGCGTGAGCCTATTTGCGTTAGTAAGCATTACAGATGAATATAATAGATATAATAGTTTTACTTACAAAAAGGTAATATTCCAGCATAAAATTAATGATGAAATGCCTTGATAAACGCTTCCCAGACGCAGTCAACAGTAAAATTGTCTTTAAATATTTGTTGCTATGCGTCATTAATTTCGATGCTAAAACAAAAGTTCAAAGCGAACAACGGTTTTCTTTCGTCAATCTGAATGTTTAATTGGCAATAATTGAATCGGAGACAACAATGATGGTCGCCTTGGTAACGCCCGGAATGAGTACGAAAACTGCGCAAATTTTCGAAAAGGAATGCGTATTTCTGAAAACCACGACTGTGTAACATGTAAAAATTGCAACAATAAGATAGTATCGAGTTTTAGCAGTGGAATAAAGCATAAATAAAGAAAATCGGTCCATATTTACGTATTTGGATGAACGAAGGAAAAAAACCTTGCACTCTGAAAAATCAAAAATCCCGGTAAACTTATGGAAAAATATAATTGTCTTCTGGTGCTGTTCCAAGCCAAAAATTTTAAAAAATAAGCCCGAGGTGCACACCCTCAGGATGCTCTTAGTATGTATGTCAAGTTTCAGCTTTTTAGGTTAAATTGGTTTTGGAGTTACAGCGTTAACACACACACATTCTATTTTATTTATATGATGAAGAATGAATAAGTTGGGTTAACTATAATCTTCCGAAATACAGTAAATTAATGACGATGGGGATGACCACATTGAATACCTTACGACCAATTATTCGCATCGTAAGATTGCAACGGGTGGCATGCCCAAATATTTCCATGGATACAATTTCATCTTCCCCAACTGTGATTTGGTAAATCATAAACATTTCACAACTCTAATGAGCGAAGTAATCTTTAAGACGTTACGAAATCTCCACGAAACCGTTCCCTCGCCCACGTTGGAAATACGTGTAATACACTTAGGCCCAGAAAATACATTTTTATAAAACAGAAGCATGTTGCCATCTAGACTAGTTGGTCAAAGGTCACATTTAAAGATTTCGAAAAGATTTCACAAGGTCATGTCATCAGGCGAGTTTGAATAAAAGTACAGATTAAAAATAAAGTCCGCCAAAAATAAAAATACAAAGTTACGCGAGCTAAAATTACCCCCAATTATAGATGCTAGTTGCCAGGTTAGAATGCACTCAAAATCCGAATCAAATATACTTCTGGGAGACCGAAAATACCACTCCTTACACCCTGTCATGAAGATTATAAAACATTTACAGAATAATCGCATCATAAGTTAACCAAATATGAGAGTTATGTCCAGTAGAAGCAGCAAATAATCCACTTTTAAAATTATTTTTTTAAATTATACAATTAAGTAAAACATGTTCTGAAGCACAAAATATAACACGCCAACTTTGGCTTGATCGCCCTTTCCGAATTTCATCCTCTAAATATTTCGGATACCCGTGCTGTAAAGACCAAATGTGCATACATACGCGGTAATCATCGCAGTGGGATAATGAAAGGTTGATGGAAGATGATATTTATAAATCACCGCGAGATCTAATTAATTTTGGGGCGGTTAATTACAAAAATTCAAACCCATATTAATAGATTCGACTGAATAACCGTACACGGGGAACAGGCATATATTAACCCATCCATAACCGCCAAATTTAAATTGATAAAAGATAATTACATTAGAAGCGAAATTTTATGGAGGCAACGCCAGGAGGGAAATATTAAGAAATTTCTTCCTTAATAATCGTACATTTTTATCATCTTTTAAAGAAATAACAGCGACTGTCAAAATATTTTAGGTGGCATGCCAAAATGTAAAAAATACAAAATTAATAATACGAAAACAAATGTTCTAACTAAATTTTACTGCATTGGTGTCACAAATGAGAAGCATTTTTAAAATTAAGAACGAAGACAAAAATACTTGAATACATATTTTTAAATGTGGTATTCAGCAAGGGATCAAGGGGGAATAAGGGCACATAAAGAGTAGTCAGGACCCTCCCCTACATTATTTCTAAAAAAAACTGTGCACTCATAACACGGGTTCTTACAACACGGATTGCGCTAAGCATTAACGCGGGTGGGTCGGACATGAGACAATCGACACGTGGAGTGTCTGCTTTGTTTATAAGCCTAGAAATAATACACTAATAATCTATTCACTTGAAAAATCAATGTATCCTAACTACGCATCACCCTCTGCGCGGCCTTAGAAGCGGGAAGAAATTAACTCTCTCGGACTTCGAGGCTAAAACAGTTTATTAAATGATCTGGCATGATGGGCTAGCATTTGTTAATGGTGAGCCTGAAGCGCGAATCATTAAACTCCTAAGGCGTTTAAATCTCTTTCTCCACATTCACAAGACTGCAGGACGCGAAATAACTTAGAACGGGATAACCAACCTTTCACCAGCGGTTTCTCTCGATTCTTTTAAATTTTCTTTTTGTTCGTTAATAGTCGTTCGTTCATCCCTTCAATCCTTTTGTGTAATTTTATACATATCGTGGCTACCCCCATGTATAAATTAAGGACTTCACTAACTCTAGAATCAGAGAGGTTGATATTATTCAACAGTTAGATAAGGGCGAGACTGCTACGTCGCTTGGACGTTTATATAATGTGAACAAATCAAACCGAAACAAATTAGATCCACGGCTCAATCATGCTCAAAGGGTTTGGAACGCAACCTACTTTCGGCTGCGTAAAGCTCGGTTCACATCACACAGAAATTTTTCAGAATTCATCCTCCGAGTTATACGAGGGCCGCGTGTAAGGACAAGTTAATGAAATATGCTAAGTGATTATTGTGCCAAGGAAAGATAGGGCTACCCACCACACACATCGACGCCGTTCGGGTCGCTACTTCGCCCATACAAGAAACCCTTGACCTAGCTGCGCCGACTTACACGATTGCCAAACGCCCACAAAACGTTGATACGTCACACGTGTAGTCAAGAGAAGAGTTTCGGAAACATCGTGGAATCCGCGACTTTCCTAAATGACCTGTGGCCGGTAAGTACTGCGCGTTACTGGAGACCGGGATGCGAATATCTATGGAGGGCCAACAATATTAATATTTATAGTAATAACGAAAGATTTATGGAACCACAGTTTAATATTATAACTTTTACGAGTGTTTCTTCATTGGAATTCAGTTTGAGTGATTTTTAGTAAAAGCTTTTGAAAAATATACACTCCCTACTTGAATAATTGAGAACTTTTAGAGCTCCCATTATTCGGGGGCCAGAATGCTTCGCCTCCGCCACATCCTCTCTTTGGCCGGCCCTGCGCGTTACACTTAAAAGCGCGTTGGTGCGAGAATAGCAACTAAATTGTGGCTCAATTACCCAAAATCACAATCTAGATCAGGGATCGGCAACCTTTCCTATAAGGCGGGCCACATTCGTTGTTGTGAATGCTTCGGAGGGCTACTTTGGAAGTCACGAGAGCTCCGGCAGGCCGGATGGGCGTTTCAATCAGAAGTTAGATAGAGATTTTGTGGTCTCATAATAGTGAAAATTTATTCTAATTATTTTAATAGCGCTTTGAGACCATAATTTCACTGAAAAATATGGAATTGCCTGTTTATTTATAACAACCACGCGGACCGCATGAAGCGCTCTCGCGTCCGCATGAGACCCGCGGGCCGTATGTTGCCGACCCTATCTAGATAATTCGTCATTTTAAATGTATGAGTCATACAGTAGATATTTATATAAGTATAACCTGTGTTATTGAAAATTTTAAGAGCCGAAAGAATCATTACACCGCAAGAGTGATTAAAATTCGTCCTCTTGACATTTCAACGCAAATTAAAAATCATAATAAACATAATTAAAAAGATGAAATACCTACTTCTCCTACACGGAAATGTGATAATCTATCAACAACCACGGTCAAATGAAACGAAAATGGGAAGACAGATCGATAATTAAACGACACGCCAATACGTAAATATCTCTCTTTAGCGACTTATAAACAAAAATAAAATCACACCCTAACGAGGCATCATATAAATGATAATGTTGACTTTTGACGTAACGTAGGCCTTGTAAAAAAAAAACGCCGGCCGGTGTATTACGGCCAAGATCGTGAGCAATAGAATCAGTCTTGTGAGGTGCCAAAGGAACAACACGCCACCTTCTTACGGATATTCGGACGCAAACCACGAGGGATCAATGTAGTAGCACCTTCGGCGTAGATTCCGGTGGCAGGTAAAAATCATATGCCATCATTTTCGTAATATCATCCTTCACATTGGCAAAAGGCCGGCATGAAAATGGCGCAAACGACAGTTGCTCAATGGCAGGTGAAAGATTATTTTTAATGTCAACTTGACGACGATATAAGCGCCAAGGAATTACGTAATTGCGTTAAGAACAGAATATTGAGGCTCGTAAAATAAAAATATTACCCTGGCTAAACAGAACGGACCCTTAAAGTGCGTATAAATGCGGACGAAACGTGCCCAATGACCTAAAATAGAAAAGGTCTGTCTAGTAGTATAAGGCAGTGGCACACCAAACCACTCCTAATTAATTTCACTGCGTAAATACTCATTTTTAAATATAAAAATAGCGTAACAAGTAAAAGTCGCAGTTATATAAGATTGTTACCATTGGTAAAGCAATAATTCTATAGTTTTATTGTACATTAAATACATAATTTAAAAATTAAATATCTTCGAAGCGTGCGGCACATCGGTTGAGAACCACTGGTATAAGGAAGGACGCATTACATCGAACAATTGTCAACTTGCTGAGTGGGCATGACGGCGGAAGGCATAAAAATGCCGCGGGGATGTGAAAGAAACCAACTATTAACAAAAAAATCAAAAATGCTGAAAGGTGATGCGAATCGTAAATGACCGACTACGAGAGGTATGACAATGCATGTGAAAGTAATTAGATGTGGAAAATATTGCAACACACTGCCAAGAAATAAAATATCATTTCATCAGCGTTACTTCATATTGGTAAAAAACTTATTTAACAGTAAATACAATCAATCAAAGGAGCAATACGTGACGATGAATACTGCGCGTATACAAAGTAAAACCTTAAAAATAAATGAACTCAAAAGGGCTTAAAGATTCGTGTTTTGTAAAAAGGTTCACAACAAGAGGCTTGCCGTAATTAACAACATATACGTATCAACGTTTTTGCAGTGCACTTTAGCAATTCATACACACGACCATTGTCTTTAGCAGAGATGTTAATGTACATATATATATAATCGGTAAACGCAGCTCGAAGAAAATATCACTAGCAAAGAGAACAACGAAATATACCACCAAATATCGTGTTGCAAATAAATATGATAATTAAAAATATTGGTACTTTCCTGTTAACGGGAAAAATGAACATGTATTGTTATGATTGTTTGAGAGGATATAACATTGAAAGGATATTTTGACGTATTGTTAGATTTACGATATTCTTTTTTAAAAACAATATTAACAGAAACTGATTGGCCGGTCTCGACATTTACAAACCCAATCTCCGGAAAACGTTGAGGGTTTCTTTAGTTCAGGGCGAGACGAAAGGCGCGGTAGCGCCCGGAGACGACTACACATTACAACAAAGCGAGCCGAAGGCTCGTCGATATAGCCTCTCAATTTGCGGCACAACAGTCAAGAGGATATAACATTGAAAGGATATATTGACGAGCCTTCGGCTCGCTTTGTTGTAATGGGTAGTCGTCTCCGGGCGTTACCGCGCCCTTCGCCTTGCCCGGAACCAAAAAAACCCTCCACGTTGTCCGGAGATTGGGTTTGTAAATGTCGAGACAGGCCAATCAGTTTCTGTTAATGTTGTACGTAAGTATGGCATGGGGATAATACGTAAGTACCAGGTCCTGCGAAGGGTCCTGGAGGTATTCCCGTTAACAGGAAAGTATCAAAATATTATTTCTACGAGTTTTCAAGAAATAGGGTAACATAAATGATCAGTTTAAAAGGCAAGAGAGAGAGTCTCCGGGCGAAAGGAGCATTATAATAAAAGTAGCAGAAACTGCCGCAAAAGGATGACACACCCACCAATATTATATTTCAATAATATTTTAATAACTCCGCATTAACGCAGCAATAAATAATACGCTTTGTTATACCACCTTAACCTAAGGCTGTTTAACTGCTCTCTCAAATAAATTCATTATTAACATAAACATTACTGATTAAACCTTAATAAATTTGCGTTTTTGGGTAACAAGGTTATTTAATATTTAACAGAATAAATCATCCCACGCAATTAGATTAAAATTTAAAAAGTAAATTTACAGAAAAATTAAAAACTTTCTTAAAAAAGACACCTTACAAAGGTTTCCCCAGTTGGTTGAATTACAGAGGAATCACTTAAGGAGCAAACACGAAAAAACAAGGCTGTAATTCTCTAAAAATAATGCCTTATTATCTAAGGTCCGAAAACTAAAAAAGAAACTAATAACTTAATGTGAATCTAACTTTCAGTCCATTTTCACGGGCGTGTCACGCATACAAGCAACAGATGCCTTGATTTAGCTTTGTGGAAAATGTGATCAAAGCTAACATAACGACTACTGCGATACTAATACTACAATGAAACATTCCGTAACTTCAATGTAAAGAGAGATGAAAAAATGTAGAAATTCATATTATTATTGTACAAAATATTTTCACTTACATGTAATTTCTGGGAATTATGCCAATCATAAAATATATAATACTTAATTCATCGAATATAACTGGCAGCAGCACTCTCGACAAAAATAAAAATTGTAAAAATATTAATTTTTTTCTCATTTACTAGTCTATGAAATTCAGTGACCTTTTCATTAAAAACACCCTAGTGTTTTTCATACAAACTCGTAAAACTTATATTTTAAAACATTATAAATAGCCTAAAGTACGTTTTATAGAAGTAAAACTGACGACAGAAGTAAACTCCTGAGGAAAATATTTTCTCAACTCAAAATGATTCGATAAATAATTACGCTATAGTGAGCTTTACGGCCAATGACTTGTAATCCCTATCAGACAATGGAGAAGAAATTAAATTGACAGCATCGATCAACTAAACCTGGACGTGACCTTTGACCTCTCTGGGACCAGACCACATGTGATTCTCGTCGGCTAATCCTGAGTAATACCAAAAACTATAAAAAACACATAACAAAATAGAATGCGTGATGCTTTAATTTTACAAATATTACCGGCAGAACACTTGATAGCACCTACACTATTTGCCGGCATACGGGACAAAAAGGATATCGAGCATTCAGGCTATTAAACAACATTAGAAACAAATAATTCGATCGCCAAATAATTAAAAGAAGTAAGGTCATCACAGATTACTCTGATTAAATAAGAGTAATAATACCAAGATTCTATCATGTACCAGGTGAGAAACTTGTCCGAAAAAGATGCTGAACACGCAATACCGTTGTGTCAATTGTAAACAAATTACCGCAATGACACCACCAAAGAACTGCCACAAAAACCAGTACATAATGTCCAAATCAAAAAATGACAAGACCCGCCCAATAGATATATGGCATAAAGCAGAAGAAAATAAAACGTGGTAAGCATAAGTGTAACGCAAAATGACTTATAAGAAATTTTCAAATTTACATATTAAATCTTACCTCAAATACTTTAAGGAGAAGCTTCACGTACAATCTTCTAACTCCTAGAGACTTTCCTATAGATGCCAAAAATATTATCGTGAGCAAAAATAGCAGAAACGGAGTCAAAAGTATTGAGAACGTTAGAGTCACGATAGTCCCTAACAACGCCATATTGCTGACCATTGCTGACTACCACTGACTACAATCATTCGTTACGGGTGGCGCTATTTTATCGACGGAAGCAACATCAGATGATAACAATGCATTTCAAAACTATTACTATAATAAAAATTTCATTTATTCTTAATACTGTAATGGTCATATTAAATATTATCTATATATTACAGCCCGATAAAATACGTTTTTTATTGTAAATAAATTTGTTAAAAATTCCTTACGAATTGTAAGGCTTCTGCAGTAAGACACCGGAAATAACATAATTTCAGCCTTCCATTCAAAGATGGCAGACCTTCCAGCTCCTATGAGAGTATCCCCTCTCATTAAAGTAAGGGAAAAAGTATTTTAATTAAATTTATTGCTGTAAAATACAAATGACTGTTTTTAACTGTCACTCTATACAACTCTTGTTGTAATTATATATTTTTTGTGTGTATAATTCAATATATAATTACGCTATTACCTGCAATCATTTCAAGTTTGGGCGCTGGAGTTTTTTGTTTGCTGGAGTATTATGGGGAGCACAGCGACACCGGTCATTATCCAAGAAAGAAAATGCACTTCGAGAAATAGAGGAAAAAACTAGGGCTGCTAAAGAAGCCAAACTTTCTGCAGAAAAGGCCAGGCTATCTAAGGGTAAGCCTATAATACTCAGTGATTGTTATACATGATGATTAATTATTGACATTCTTTAATTTGTATTCCCTTTATTTTTCCAGAGGAGCTAATGGACTTGGCTAAAGCTGCTGGTGTCCATGATTTCAAACCCTAACTCCTTACTAGTCTTAAAGGTGTTAAATAGTACTGAATTGTATTCATTATATGGATCTTGTTTAATTAGAGAAAATATTCAACAATAAACCTCAGTGAATTTCTATGATTCCAGGTTTTTATTTAATACATTTACCTTTATTGAGTTGAAAGTTAAGAAATTGCCTCAAGCTCTAATTATCATTATCCTAGTAATTATCGTCTTATTTATTGTGAAATATGAGGATTTATAAACTAATTCGTTGAAATGAGTTTGTGCTTTTAAATCGTTAATGTCTAACAGCAAACGTCTATATATTTTTTACAAAGCTTAACGACCTTACCTGGGAGTAAAGATATAAAAGTGTAGCTTTAAATTTGTATTCATTGATAAACATAATATGTCGTCTGTAATTACAGTATGAAAAATATGTATTGGGATATTCAGAAGTTTACAACTGCTTGTCCAGTAACTTGAACAATGGAATATAAATAAAGGTAATGTTTTCCATCGAACTTATTTATTCAATTTTGTCATAAGAATGCAAATTTTTGGTAACTTCACTGCCATTTCTTTAATCTATTAAGTGGACGAAGTAATGTTAAAAAATGATACTTTCATCTTACCGAAAAATGGGAGGGGCATGTTCGCGTGTTGATTCACCACGTTTAGATTGTACCAAGGATTTTAATTTTAAAAGGTGAAAATGAGGTAATACCATGTATCACATTTTTAAACCGAAAAACAATATTGATAAGACAAGTTAGAAGCTGTGGTCCAGAGCCAAATAAATATATTACTGGATCTTTTACTTAATGATAATAGATGTAAATCCCATAAACAATTTGCATTCTTTTTATGTAGTAAGGCTAATTTCGCGGTCAAATATTCTTTGGCACTCGATCCAAATTATCTCAGAATTATTAATTTAATCAAATACTATTGCCCTGAAAACAAAGTACAAAATTTTTATATGTTAAATTGAGTGTAAGGGCAATGAAAAAATATCTCCCAAACTTTTATTAATTTTTTTCTCTCAACCAAGTATTAAAGCAAGGTGTTAAATTGAAGATATGAATCATAATTATATATATAAACGAGTAAATTTGATTGGAAGTTCGGTATATATTTTTAATTCAAACTATATTAAGGTATGAAATAAAAATTTACCATTTTTATTTAAGCAATACTATCAAAAAACATTTTTTAACAATTATTATATTAACTCTATCGGAATATAAATAGCAAATCTATTTATGAAAATAAAATTCATTTTGTACTATAATCTAATATACAATAAAAGTAGTATGAATGATAACATTTTAATTGTAGCTCTTAAGGGAAAGTTTACCTATTATTATAATAAATTTTTAAAGCAAAGCATACAGTATCAACTGGGTAAGTATAATATTGTTGGAATTGTAAAATAGAGGCTTAACAGCAATGGCATAATAAGATATTATCATACATATTACAGTTTCATCCTTGTATAAGATAATGGAAATGGATTTATATAAAATCAACACAAGAAACCTTTACTTGGTGGAACTCCATAATGAATGATATGAGAAAAAAATAATTACATTTATACACAGCGCTGTTTTTGTAGAAAAAGAGGTGCCGGTACTCCCACCCCCCTCCACCTCTTCCTGCACCCTCTTCCCCTTTTCTATTGAATTTTAGATGAACTTTTAATAATAAAGTTATGCTACCCTTAAAAATATCTTAAAGGCAGCCCACCCAATCCTCACTTCCTCCCCCAACCAGGTCTCCTTCCCCACACCCCCAATCCTCTGCTTCCGCAGACCTCCCAACCTAGCCAACACCTTGTGGAGAAAAGAACCCCCATCACCCACCCCTCGGCACTCTGCAGGGTCCCACTCCTGCCGCAGACCCCGATGCCTAACATGCCCTATAAACCCACCCTCCAACTCATTCTCAAACCCCACCACTAACATCACCTACCCCATAACTTTCCCTACCAACTGTACCACCCGCAACATCATCTATCTACTAACCTGCACCCAATGCCCTGCCTTTTACGTCGGCCTCACCAGCAATTCCCTCAACATTCGCATGAACAGCCATCGCAACAGTGTTAGTCTTAAACGACAACTACCCGTGGCCGTTCATGCTAATAATCATAATCTTAATTCAATGTTTGTTTCACGGTGAGGGCCATTCCTGCTCTCCCGGATGACGCTTCCACCCCCCAACTCCATCAATGGGAATTGGCCCACATCCAAATCTTAAACTCTTTCTCTCCTCCTGGCCTCAATCTCCGTTAATATTTCCTTCTTTCCACCCTCTTTTCCCTTCCCTCCCCCCCACTCTGCTTCCTCCAATCCCCGACCTTTCCACTCTCCCTTCCCTTCCACCCCCATACCTTCACCTCAGTGTCACTGCCATATCAGTTGTCTCTCTTGTGCTGATGAAGGGATCATCCCGAAAGCTCCAATAATTTCTACAAATGTGTTTCTCCAACACCCCAGTGGGTCTCCTTCCGGTAAGTGCTCGCTGGGTTTCCTTCAACACCTAGTTGCCCTAAATATCCTCATTTACCTTTCCTCTTCCATAGTACATATACCCTTATCTGTCACTGCCTCTATACTAACTTTAGAAGTGGGTGCCCCTGACCCCCCATTTCCTATAAGCACTAGGTTTTACCAACTGTGGTTTTGCCAACCATGATGTTTTCCAGGAACTTAACCCCAGTAGTTAATGGGGGACTACTGTATTTCCAATCAAGTGTATAATTATATGCATGAGTCGTTTATTGCATCTACAAATATTGCAGAAATAAATTAGGAAAATTCTTATGTGAGAAGGAGTGGAACAGAGCTCCCATCCATTCCAATAGTCATTCTAAATGAGAGATTTCAGTTACTACTTTAATATTATGTAACTTATAAAATCAATACTATTCCATATACAGGTGACTCCCAAGATTCGACTGTTTGAGATTCAACCAACTCCAGAATTCGACCAGTCAAAGTCCACTTATTCGACCAAGCCGATCGGTCGGGTGAATTAGGAACTAGTTTACGCGAAGTAATTTTCGGCCCGCCCAACCACGCAAGGTTTAGTTTCAGTCTAGACATTGTTATTTCTGCTCTAATTGTTTGAATTTGTGCTGATTTCACTCGTTTTTAGGTGCGTTCGACTTCGAGATTCGATGGCGTTTTTAGGACCACATCCCGGTCGAATCTCAGGGGTCACCTGTATTTTGAAGTGTACGTTGATGATAGATCTCTCTCTCTCTCTGGCATTTCCACTTTTCAGCAGTTGTATGTGCATCAAAGTCTTAACTCTTTGATATTTAACTACCTCATGTTTTGCAAAGTCTGTCATACAACCATTTTCATTGGTTGCACGGCACAAACATCCACACAGAGGAGGGAATGGTAGATCATTCAAAGTAAATCATAAGGAGCAAACAACCATTCATCTCTGCTTCTTTTGAATATCCTATCTTGAGGAATTTTCCTCATCTGTCTCTCTAATTGATATACTGTTTGATTTCCTGGCCTTGGTAGAGGGAGGGTTAGTGTGTCTAGCTGCCAATGCTGGGGTCGTGGGTTTGTATCCTATCTTTAATCCTAATGGGCAAACACATTATAACTTTTTAGACATATTCATGTAAATGAGACCATTTATACATAAAAAGAACAAAATTGGCTATTTATTGCCAAAAATAGTATCTTCAGAAATTACCTATTTTTAGAGCATTTTATTTTATAAACCCGCTTATGTTTTCAGTCTGTCTGACCATCTGTGTAATCAAATCAAAATAGCAGGTAAACAGTAAAAAATATGACTGAAATTTATAGGGTGTATGTGATCTATGTGCCATTTATTACACTGTAAAATAATTTTTTTGAAAAAATCAGTGGGTGGCAAGGGTTGCCTTAAAAATTTTCAAATTAAGGTTCTGAGCAAATGATTATAGCTAGAAAGTTAAATTTCCACTACTTGTGGCTTTTAATGTCATCTATAACATGGCAGAAAAATATCTTTTGAAGAATCAATGGGCAGTAGGTGGTGCCTTTCAAATTTTCAAATTAAGATTCTGAGCAAATTATTATAGCTAGAAAGTTAAAATTTCCACTACTTGTGGCTTTTAATGTCATCTATAACATGGCAGAAAAATATCTTTTGAAGAATCAATGGGCAGCAGGTGGTGCCTTTCAAATTAAGATTCTGAGCAAATGGCTTTCGATAGAAAGTTAATTTTAAAAAAATAATTATTAAATAAATTACTTTGTCATATATTTATATTACTAAATTTATAAATAATTGTAAATTTTCAATTCTAAATAAGTATCAATAAATAAAACGCAGTTTTTTATATTACCTCAGCAAATGAAACTCCAATTTTTTTTACATCATTTTCCACTGTTCTCAATGCAATGCTTTCTCCATAAATATTACAATTGATTCAAATAATAAAATACGTATTAATCCTCATTTAGTTGAATGAGAACTAAAGCCAAGAATACAGAAGAGCAGTAGTCTAGTAGATGAAATCTAACTTGAATTCTGGTGACCCACAAAAATCCTTCCCTATTGGTTCCTTCCCTAGACAAACTGTGTACCTCGGCACTCTCCCCCATCTAATACAGAGGAAAATGAGACTAGAATGAACCTTTACCTTAATTTATTTGATATTCGAAGTGAACGATATAGCAATGAAGGCAATTTTTTATCGATTTTTCATCATCATAGGTAGTCTGTCCGTAGACAGGTCCATGATTATTCATGGTTAAATCTGGTTCTCCATATTATCCTATTTTCCGCAGTCTTCTTCATGTCTTGATAGCTCTCTTTCCCTTTAAAGTCGTCTATCAGCTGAAACCTTTTCCTACCTCTTTCTCCTTTTCCATTCAGTATTCCTTCTAGCACTCCTTTAATCATGCTCTCTTTTCTCAGGTAATATCCAATCCAGTTCACCTTCCTCTTTCTGTTAATCTGTATAATCGTTCGCTTCTCTCCTATTCTTCGTAGTACTTCCTTGTTTTTCACCCTATCTGTCCATTTTATCTTCAGCATTCTTCTCCATGTCCACATTTCAAAGCTTTCCAAGTATTTTATATCATTTTTCCTTAGCGTCCATGTTTCTGCCCCATACAAAGCTATACTACATACATAGCATTTTATCAACTTCTTGTAGATATCCTCCTTTATATTCCTCGTAAGTAGGAGTTTCTTTCTTCCGAAAGCAGCTTTTGCTTTCGTTATTCTAGACCTGATTTCATCGGTACATTTTGCTTCTCTCGTTATGATGCTTCCAAGGTATTTATATCTGAAACTTGTTCTAATGGCTTTCCTCCAATGCTTATGTTCAAATTTTCTTCTTCTTTACTTGATATTTGCATGACCTTGGATTTTTCTGTATTTATTTCCATACCGTATTTTCTACCTGTTACCACTGGTCTATTTATCATTTTCTGGAGTTTCTTTTCCTTTCTTACTATAAGTACATACTTGATCATCTGCATATTTCACTGTTCTTATAATCCTTCCTCCAATTTTGAAATCTCCCATGCCATCTAATGCTTCTTGCATTAGCTTCTCTCCATATATATTGAATAGGATTGGGGATAGACAACAGCCCTGCCTTACTCCTCTGCCGATATTTACTCTGTTGGCGTCTGCATGATCCAACCCGACCTTTACCACTTGATTCACATATAGATTCCTGATCAGTCTCATGTCTTTTCAGTCTACACCTATATCCTTTAATATCCTCATCAGCAGTACCCAATTTACTCTATGAAAGGCCTTCTGCCAGTCGATGAAACATACACAGCAATCTTGGCTGTAATCTATTACTCTTTCTGATGTGATTCTCATTACACCGATATCATCTCTGGTTCCTTATCCTTTTCTGAAGCCGATTTGATCTTCCCCTAGCGTTTCTTTGGCCCTTTTCTCATCAACTTTGTCCATTTTGTTAAAAAATGTATTTGTCCTTCCTTTTGGTTAGAAAAATCTGGCCACCTTAACAGCCACAGAACTAAGTACTCAGACAAAGCAATGCTTAGTGGTTCCCAAATAGTACAAAAAATATTTTCTTTCACTTATTTCAGTAAAAATTATAATTAACATATTAAAATTCAGGTGCTTCGGTGATACTTCTTGTTATTTGCAAGTATCACCACAAAACATTATTTTGACGGCTCTGAAATTTCCCCCTACTAGTATATATGTATATAATTAAGAAATACTATGCATTTCTTTTAGAATAATTTAAAACAGCTAAAACAACCATTTATATGATTTGTTAAAAAGACTATCTGCCCAGGATGAAATTTAACCTTTAGTAATGTACTTCTTAGGTACATATTTTCTATTTCAACAAAAATTAACTGCAGTGTATCTAATATAATTCTTTGTAAAAAACCTAAAACCTTAGATTTGACACTTGAGAAAATTGCACTAATAATTTCATCAGCAACTTCTGACCTCATACATAACAGATTAACTTGGTTGATACGAAGATATGAAATCTCAAAAACTTAGGTGACAAAAATACCAGTGATTCTTGTAAAGGTGTTGATAAAATCAAAGATATTCATACATGAAGAAGAATGGATAGGTTTGAAAAAATATAAAATACCCATTGTGAATTTTAAACAGTAATAACCTCAAGCAAATAGTTTCAAGATTTTACACCAAACTGGATGGATGTTGATGTCAAACTTTCAAGGCAAGCATCACCAGTGGCAGATCCAGAAACTTGCCACCCCTAGGCCAAATTATTTTTCCTCCTGTTAAAAGAATTCAATAAAATTGATTGAATTTATATTATACCAGAGGAACAATCTGTTCTTTTTCCCAGGTACTTATGACAAGCATTCATAGGTTACCAAGGCTCTTTCATAATTTCGAAGTTATCTTCTTTCACAAAAGTAATTTTGAAAAAACACACAAAGCCCTCTTTACGGTGCTTCCCCATTTCTATAATAAAAGCCCAAATTGTGTATAACGATCAACAATGAACTTTTCGACGCACATGCTTTCATTCTTTTTGAGATTAAAATTAGAAAGAATTGACCTACGAAGTTCAGATGTGAACCATTTTGAAGAAAACATTATAATGGTTATTATGTTAGTCTTTTTCCACCTCCAGTTCAAAATCGCTCAATTTAAACATTTACCTCAGTTTGAGGAAATGTGGCCATTTTAAGGGGATGTTGCCTTGCATACCAGTTCCACCTCTATATCATGTTATTTCAATCCTTATGGGTGTAAAGTTGCTCCGATAGCTTTTAACACAAGTGGGAGGTAGAGGAAGTGAGAATGGAGGGAAATTACTTTCAATACAATTTGTTTCCAAGCCATTTGATCTCCATAAATAGCTTGAACAATCGAATCTTTACTCCCATTATTTTAATAGGCATTACACTAGTATACAATATTGACTTAGCAGATGAATATACAAATCTGAACAGAGCATATCCTGCAGTCCTTTAAAGCCAACTACCTCCAGGCCATTGCCTACTTTCGCCTTATTGCATAACTAGTCACGAAATAATATCCAGGATGTTAATAATTAACTTGCATATTACCCGGAACAAGTAATAATGCCACAACTAAAAGATATCTTTTAACTTTTGTACCATCTCACCATTTGGTGTCATCCAACACGACAGCATAAGCATGGTCACTTTCAAGCTGTTAAGCATTCTCATATACTAATGCAGAGTTAAATCAGTTGAGCCCTACACGCTCGTAATTTTAATTATAAAAACCTACAAATAAATTCTTGGAAGTTCCTAACAAAACTTTCCAGAGTAAAACTTTCAATTTAAATTACCAGAGTTTAGCTTGTTAGAAAAATCAGTTCTACGGATTACTGACCAACCTTCGAGACAAGCAAGGCATTACCCATGAAACGATACCTGGGATATGCACCATTTAAAACTAATTGTATTATTAAGTTAGTCAAGGGAAAAATACTCTAGGGAAATTTGGTTGGTGAAATAATTTTAAAAAATTACTGCTGACACCAAGCTTTATTCAGGTTGACTTTCTTTTTCATAATTTTGAAGTTGATTCCAAAAAAAAAATTGTACCAAAGACAAACAGAAACAGCTTGGAAAAATGTGACACGATCAAGAGGCCTGGTACGAATTTAATACTCCTCAGCTCCCTCGCCCTCTCCTTCCACGGAGTCCATGCCAACCTCCTCGTAGTCCTTCTCGAGAGCAGCAAGATCTTCACGGGCCTCTGAGAACTCTCCTTCCTCCATACCCTCTCCAACATACCAGTGGACGAAGGCCCTCTTGGCATACATAAGGTCAAACTTGTGGTCAAGACGAGCCCAAGCTTCTGCAATGGCAGTGGTGTTGCTCAACATGCAAACAGCACGCTGAACCTTGGCCAAGTCACCTCCAGGAACGACAGTTGGTGGCTGGTAGTTGATGCCCACCTTGAAACCAGTAGGGCACCAGTCTACAAACTGGATGGTGCGCTTGGTCTTAATGGTAGCAATGGCTGCATTCACATCCTTGGGTACGACATCTCCTCTGTACAGCATGCAGCAAGCCATGTACTTTCCGTGACGAGGATCGCATTTCACCATCTGGTTGGCAGGCTCAAAGCAAGCATTGGTGATCTCGGCGACAGACAGCTGCTCATGGTATGCCTTCTCAGCAGAAATGACAGGAGCATAAGTGACAAGGGGGAAGTGGATACGAGGGTAAGGAACCAAGTTGGTCTGGAATTCAGTAAGGTCAACGTTCAGGGCACCGTCAAAGCGAAGAGAGGCCGTGATGGAGGAGACAATCTGGCCAATGAGCCTGTTCAGGTTGGTGTAGGTCGGGCGCTCAATATCTAGGTTGCGGCGACAGATATCGTAGATGGCTTCATTGTCAACCATAAATGCACAGTCGGAATGCTCGAGGGTGGTGTGGGTGGTCAGGATCGAGTTGTATGGTTCGACTACAGCAGTGGATACCTAAACAAAAATACATAGTAACGGATAAGGCATGGCTCATTAATACAGACACGAAATTCACTTATTTTTGCATTAAAAATGGAACTCGACAAACCTGAGGAGCTGGGTAAATGGCGAATTCAAGCTTGCTCTTCTTTCCATAATCAACAGAAAGCCTCTCCATCAAAAGGGAAGTGAAACCAGACCCAGTGCCACCTCCAAAGGAGTGGAAGATGAGGAAACCTTGAAGACCCGTGCATTGGTCGGCCAACTTGCGGATGCGGTCCAGGACTATATCAACAATCTCCTTTCCAATTGTGTAGTGTCCACGAGCGTAGTTGTTAGCAGCATCTTCCTTACCGGTGATCAACTGTTCCGGATGGAACAACTGACGATATGTGCCGGTCCTCACCTCATCTACAAAATATTCCCATCGTAAGACACATTCCAACCTAAGAAACTGCTAGTATTATTTCCATCCATAACTCAATCAATTCCACACCGGTCACGAAATGTGCATCCCCCTTACAACTACAGGGGTCCCACAAAAATTTAACAGCAAACATTGACTACTTGGCCCGTAGTTAACATATTAGCACAAAATAACAAATCCCCGTTTTCAATTAACTACGACAATTAACTATGACGTCTCAAACCGACACTTACCAACAACAGTGGGTTCCAGGTCAACGAAAACTGCTCTGGGAACGTGTTTCCCGGCACCAGTTTCGCTAAAAAAGGTGTTAAAGCTGTCGTCTCCACCCCCAACAGTCTTGTCTGATGGCATTTGCCCATCAGGCTGGATGCCATGCTCAAGGCAGTAAAGTTCCCAGCAGGCATTACCGATCTGAACACCAGCCTGTCCAACGTGGATGGAGATGCACTCGCGCTGAAAGGAAAGACGTGCTTGTTAACACCAGAGCCTATTAAACGCAATTTACTGTAGTGCTCAATTAAGGGTGCACTTATCAATAAGACTTCAATTATTAATGGCGAGCAAAAATAACTAATATCTAGCCCGATAATTCAATGCTTATGTATCTAACAAGATAATTCCCGGAAATTGCGACCGTGAACAGCAAACAACATGGCCGCTACAAGAAGCCGGTATATATCGATCGAAAAAATTAATTACTATGATGATAACTTCCCGGATATTTTTCAGTAATACCGAAAGAGAACACATACCATTTTGGTTGATTACTTGACTTTTTCAAAGGATGAAAAGAGAAGATAACGTCGGTTGTAGCTTGGCTAAGCTGTGTTATGAAGCCTTCCCAAACTTACAATGACGTCTCTAGGCAGAATTCTGTTTTATATAAGTTGAGTCACGTGACTTATAGCGAGATTCTGATTGGTTAGTTTGATCAAGGGTGCGGCACCCGCCTACTGCAAGACAGTTGGCACTATGCAAGTCAACTTCATTATATTTTTCACAATCCAAAGAAAATTAATAATATGAAATTATTTTCTATAATTAATTCACCATTACCTTTTAGCTTGACTACAAATCTCCTTTTTTGTATCTACATTTCAAACATCTTCCTTTCGTTGTCTAACTTGATTCATTCCAAATGCAGTTGTACCGGTAATCACTCAAAAATAATCAATAATTAATTGGTTTTTCGGTATTATAGACCTCCCCTTCGATATTTATGGCTTGAAATGTTTTGTGCTTAGTGTTTCCCTAGTTTCTTACCCTCAACACACAAAGAAAGTGTCAACATCGTATTACTCCCTACATGGTCATGTATTTCTCGTAAAACGAAGAAGTAGAAACGTTTTGCTTAAATTAACCTCTTAAATCTTATACTAAATGACTATCCAGTATGTTGCCCATGAGTAATGTTAGATTACGTCTAGTTTATTTGATTGCCATATTCTATCTACTTTAATGTAGGTAAATGTGGAGCATTTTGTGAGATGGTGAATCTATACTTGTCATTTATTCACATATTCGTTAATGGAGTTATTCTTTAAACTATGTATTTTAATGAATGTCCCTACATGGTCATGAATTTCTCGTAAAACGAAGAAGTAGAACCGTTTTGCTTAAATTAACCTCTTAAATCTTATACTAAATGACTATCCAGTATGATGCCCATGAGTAAAGTCAAAGTACGTCCACTGTCACTTCTTGGTATTCTATCTATCGTATTTTTATGTTTTTGGAAATTTCTATTCGTCATTGACTTAAAAATTGCTGCTATGCATACTATAAATGCTTTGCTCACATACTTTAACGCTAGTATAGCTTATATATCGATTTTTATGGGCAATTGTGGCTATATGTAATCCTGTTACTACAATATTTATGACAGTATACATAAGTAACTGTGATGAAGCATAGGGTTCTCTGCATTGCTGCATTTTGTACAGCATTTAGAAATCTAGTCACTTTAGCATTGCATGCAGGCATTATTTTTCATTTATTCAGTTAATTAATTTAAAGAAATTAAATTCCTCCATTACCCATATTCTAAAGAGATAGCGGAATGTTGTCATTTATCTTTCGGCATTTCATGAGCTACTTTGTTCGTAATGCCATTGTTGTCCATATAATTATTTCCAATCTCTTTCAATACGTAAATTTGAGATATTACTTAGTAGAAATGAATATTCATCTATGTCTGGGATTTTTTTAATGCTCAAAATAGAAATATATATATTGTATAAATAATGCTGCTGCCTATAATATTATAAATCGTGAGAAATGAGGTCAGACGCAGAGATCTTTTAGCCTACATGAAACTCAACCATAACCTTTTTTAGAAATCAAGGAAGATCGCGGTCTACTTTCCGTGGGCGAGACTTGGAGGAGGTCAGAGAAATTTTAGAAATTTAACGTCCATGTCAATATGTTTAAAAAATAATCTTAGAAAATAGCAACGTATATGATATTACTTAAGCGTGTAGGTGTATCTTCTTCATGGTTTAATTTATTATATTACAATTCGACAAAACACTTGCAGCTGCAATTGCGCGTATATCATGAATCATCACGCCTACTTCTTCCAAACCCACGGTTCAAGGAAAAGCTTACCTTATAAGGAAAGTCTGGCCCCATTACGTCATTACTACGAGAAAGTTCATTAGTAAAGAAATTATTATTATCTATGATATGAGTGGGTATTGTATGTAAAGCAAAAGATTAATGTAATTATTTATAAATATCTAGCTATATCTAGCACTAGATTTTCAAAAGACATGAAGGGAAAATATTCACGAATTACTGAAGCAGAACGGTCATTGTAACGGTTTACTTAAAAGTGTAAGGAAGCTGAACAACTGAATTCTGATGATATAATTTTAATAAAAAGAGGGTTCATTCATTAAAATACATAGTTTAAAGAATAACTCCATTAACGAATATGTGAATAAATGACAAGTATAGATTCACCATCTCACAAAATGCTCCACATTTACCTACATTAAAGTAGATAGAATATGGCAATCAAATAAACTAGACGTAATCTAACATTACTCATGGGCAACATACTGGATAGTCATTTAGTATAAGATTTAAGAGGTTAATTTAAGCAAAACGTTTCTACTTCTTCGTTTTACGAGAAATACATGACCATGTAGGGAGTAATACGATGTTGACACTTTCTTTGTGTGTTGAGGGTAAGAAACTAGGGAAACACTAAGCACAAAACATTTCAAGCCATAAATATCGAAGGGGAGGTCTATAATACCGAAAAACCAATTAATTATTGATTATTTTTGAGTGATTACCGGTACAACTGCATTTGGAATGAATCAAGTTAGACAACGAAAGGAAGATGTTTGAAATGTAGATACAAAAAAGGAGATTTGTAGTCAAGCTAAAAGGTAATGGTGAATTAATTATAGAAAATAATTTCATATTATTAATTTTCTTTGGATTGTGAAAAATATAATGAAGTTGACTTGCATAGTGCCAACTGTCTTGCAGTAGGCGGGTGCCGCACCCTTGATCAAACTAACCAATCAGAATCTCGCTATAAGTCACGTGACTCAACTTATATAAAACAGAATTCTGCCTAGAGACGTCATTGTAAGTTTGGGAAGGCTTCATAACACAGCTTAGCCAAGCTACAACCGACGTTATCTTCTCTTTTCATCCTTTGAAAAAGTCAAGTAATCAACCAAAATGGTATGTGTTCTCTTTCGGTATTACTGAAAAATATCCGGGAAGTTATCATCATAGTAATTAATTTTTTCGATCGATATATACCGGCTTCTTGTAGCGGCCATGTTGTTTGCTGTTCACGGTCGCAATTTCCGGGAATTATCTTGTTAGATACATAAGCATTGAATTATCGGGCTAGATATTAGTTATTTTTGCTCGCCATTAATAATTGAAGTCTTATTGATAAGTGCACCCTTAATTGAGCACTACAGTAAATTGCGTTTAATAGGCTCTGGTGTTAACAAGCACGTCTTTCCTTTCAGCGCGAGTGCATCTCCATCCACGTTGGACAGGCTGGTGTTCAGATCGGTAATGCCTGCTGGGAACTTTACTGCCTTGAGCATGGCATCCAGCCTGATGGGCAAATGCCATCAGACAAGACTGTTGGGGGTGGAGACGACAGCTTTAACACCTTTTTTAGCGAAACTGGTGCCGGGAAACACGTTCCCAGAGCAGTTTTCGTTGACCTGGAACCCACTGTTGTTGGTAAGTGTCGGTTTGAGACGTCATAGTTAATTGTCGTAGTTAATTGAAAACGGGGATTTGTTATTTTGTGCTAATATGTTAACTACGGGCCAAGTAGTCAATGTTTGCTGTTAAATTTTTGTGGGACCCCTGTAGTTGTAAGGGGGATGCACATTTCGTGACCGGTGTGGAATTGATTGAGTTATGGATGGAAATAATACTAGCAGTTTCTTAGGTTGGAATGTGTCTTACGATGGGAATATTTTGTAGATGAGGTGAGGACCGGCACATATCGTCAGTTGTTCCATCCGGAACAGTTGATCACCGGTAAGGAAGATGCTGCTAACAACTACGCTCGTGGACACTACACAATTGGAAAGGAGATTGTTGATATAGTCCTGGACCGCATCCGCAAGTTGGCCGACCAATGCACGGGTCTTCAAGGTTTCCTCATCTTCCACTCCTTTGGAGGTGGCACTGGGTCTGGTTTCACTTCCCTTTTGATGGAGAGGCTTTCTGTTGATTATGGAAAGAAGAGCAAGCTTGAATTCGCCATTTACCCAGCTCCTCAGGTTTGTCGAGTTCCATTTTTAATGCAAAAATAAGTGAATTTCGTGTCTGTATTAATGAGCCATGCCTTATCCGTTACTATGTATTTTTGTTTAGGTATCCACTGCTGTAGTCGAACCATACAACTCGATCCTGACCACCCACACCACCCTCGAGCATTCCGACTGTGCATTTATGGTTGACAATGAAGCCATCTACGATATCTGTCGCCGCAACCTAGATATTGAGCGCCCGACCTACACCAACCTGAACAGGCTCATTGGCCAGATTGTCTCCTCCATCACGGCCTCTCTTCGCTTTGACGGTGCCCTGAACGTTGACCTTACTGAATTCCAGACCAACTTGGTTCCTTACCCTCGTATCCACTTCCCCCTTGTCACTTATGCTCCTGTCATTTCTGCTGAGAAGGCATACCATGAGCAGCTGTCTGTCGCCGAGATCACCAATGCTTGCTTTGAGCCTGCCAACCAGATGGTGAAATGCGATCCTCGTCACGGAAAGTACATGGCTTGCTGCATGCTGTACAGAGGAGATGTCGTACCCAAGGATGTGAATGCAGCCATTGCTACCATTAAGACCAAGCGCACCATCCAGTTTGTAGACTGGTGCCCTACTGGTTTCAAGGTGGGCATCAACTACCAGCCACCAACTGTCGTTCCTGGAGGTGACTTGGCCAAGGTTCAGCGTGCTGTTTGCATGTTGAGCAACACCACTGCCATTGCAGAAGCTTGGGCTCGTCTTGACCACAAGTTTGACCTTATGTATGCCAAGAGGGCCTTCGTCCACTGGTATGTTGGAGAGGGTATGGAGGAAGGAGAGTTCTCAGAGGCCCGTGAAGATCTTGCTGCTCTCGAGAAGGACTACGAGGAGGTTGGCATGGACTCCGTGGAAGGAGAGGGCGAGGGAGCTGAGGAGTATTAAATTCGTACCAGGCCTCTTGATCGTGTCACATTTTTCCAAGCTGTTTCTGTTTGTCTTTGGTACAATTTTTTTTTTGGAATCAACTTCAAAATTATGAAAAAGAAAGTCAACCTGAATAAAGCTTGGTGTCAGCAGTAATTTTTTAAAATTATTTCACCATCCAAATTTCCCTGGAGTATTTTTCCCTTGACTAACTTAATAATATAATTAGTTTTAAATGGTGCATATCCCAGATATTTCATGAGTAATGCCTAGCTTGTCTTGAAGGTTGGTCAGTAACCCGTAGAACTGGTTTTTCTAACAAGCGAAACGCTGGTAATTTAAATTGTTTACTCTGGAAAATTTTGTTAGGAACTTCTAAGAATTTATTTGTAGGTTTTTATAATTTCAAATTAATAGCGTGTAGGGCTCAACTGATTTAACTCCGCATTAGTATATGAGAATGCCTAACAGCTTAAAAGTGACCATGCTTATGCTGTCGTGTTGGATGACACCAAATGGTGAGATGGTACAAAAGTTAAAAGATATATTTTAGTTTTGGCCCTATTGCCTGTTCAGGTTTATTAACATTCTTATAAAGGTATACTATGGTTATGAAAATCGTATAGTTCAACTATAATGTAGCCATCAGTGGAAATCACTTTTCTATTTAAAATTATTTACAAATTGTAAGATGGGAATTAATCCTTGGATGTTTTTAAATCATGAGGTGAGAATTTACTTAATTGCTATTAAGGTGTATTGTGGTATTCAACATAGTTTGATCCTTTGGTGCGTTTATTTTGTTAACTACTTTTACAGTTAACTGCACAATGTCTATTATCTTCCATCAAAGTTTCAATGCATTGCCGCAAATATTGTCCAAATGGGAAAATAAATTAACACCTTGAGTGAGGATGTTTGAATGTTCACTCGAAAGAAATCCAACGATAAGGGCAAGAACTTGGTAAAGGGGGAGATTTAGCACAAACGTTATTAGTCAAACTTTCAGCCAAAACATTTTGACCCTTTTTGTAAATGAACTTCCATATTATTAGGATAGAACTCATCCCCATTAATATCAATGAACTGTTTTGATTATTGTGAGTGAACTACACTATTCATTAAGATGTCTTGTAATATATTTCAGTGCCTGTTCCTTGAAACTGAGTTTTTCCTTTGACAAATTTTGAAGGATTAAAATATTTGATTATTTGGTAGATAACAATGCCACTGCTGTTAAAGATACAATATTTAAAAATAGCTTGCCTCAATAGCATATGTGGTATTTATTTATTATTAATAAACTCATAAAGTTCACTCTCCACAGCCCTTTGCAATAAATATAACAAAACATTAATGAGTATATATCATTACTGGGACTTGGAAACATCGGCCGGCCTAAGGGAGGATGTGTGGCATTCGGGCCCCTGAATAATGGTTGTAAATTTTGCAAAAACTTTTACTAAAAATCACATGCAAACTGATTTCCAATAAAGAAACACTCGTAAAGGTTATAATATTAAACTGTGGCTCCATAAATTGTTCGTCATTACTATAAATATTAATATCGTGGGACCTCCATTGATATTCCTATCTGGGCCCCCTTCAGTACTTGGCTGACTCTTCTTGGAAGCAGAAACACCAGCCTTTCAACAGGAATGGAAGGATATTCATACACACTAGTTTTAATTTTAAGCATTTTTATTGTATTAAAAAAATATAAATAATGGATGACCTAACTCAAAACATTTTCCTCACATGAGAAATCTCCAAACTACAGCATATGTAGCCTGCACAGTTATTTAATTGGTTCCTCCTTACCTCATCAATTTAATTTAAGATGCATATCTGTTAACTTGTCAACAGAAAGTATCATTAGATATCATTTATGAAACCCGGTGGCACACCCAGAAATTTACTTTAGTGGGGAGGGGCAAAATCCTGAAACTTTACTAAGTTAGTCTTTGTTTTTTAATTTCTATCATTTTAGTATTGTAAAAGAACATTTTAATTAATAAACATATAAATTCTAATTTGTACCTGCTCAATATTCTTAACGTAATATTACAAATTCAATTTTTTTGCAATATAGTGGCTGTCTTGGAGGGGGGGGTAAATGCCTGGTTACTCTCCCCCCTCCCACTGATGAAACCTAAAAGATATTTTTTGAGTACATGGATGTACTGTAGGGTGATTAGAAAGTAAGACTATAAGTTCTGCATTTTGCAAATGAATATAATGTACATTTAATCTTACAGCAATATGCTATTTTTTCACCAAAGTGTCAAACTGCACGTTGATCAACAAAGGACTCATTTGTATGGGAAGTTCTCGGATACCTCCACCCTAGACCCAATCTTGCTCCAGGTGTCTACCACTTGTTTGGACCTCTTAAATAATATTTCATTTGGATGGAGGGTTCAACGGGAAGTTTGCTTTTGGCTCAGTGCACAAAGCCTCAATTTGTATAATTAATTTGGTTTTGCATTATAACAAATACCTCAACCACCAAAGATCTGTTTGGAATTCAGTGAAGTTTTTCCTTTTGGTTTTCCAATTCCCCTTCTTGATTTTCCTGAACATAAAAAACATTGAAGAGGCCAATACCCATCATGAGAAAAAATGTTTTCCGGTGTATTTTCATAAATTTTCATGCATATATTCTCCCATTCCTTTGTAGTAGTCTATTTCCTTTACAGTTTGTGGGCTGACTTGTCCTTAGGGTACTTCAAGTTAGTAAGCACATGGCTAATAGAATCTGAATCTTTTTACATCATCTATGGTCTATATCAAAATATGAAATACACTCCTTGAACAATGGAAGATCAGTGAATACACATGTCCTGCTATCAGATGATGACAACCCAAAATAACAACAGATTCTAACCTTGAAGTAGCAAATGTGCTGGAAACGTGGTCTCACATCCAACAACTCTGAGAAAATGTTAGAGCACAAGGTTTTATATATTTACATTAAAAACCAGAGCAGCTTTCCATGAATCTCTATGATAACTGATTCAGTTACTTTATGGAGATTTGAATCAAACCACCAATATTTGTTTTTATTATTATTGGGAATAAGCTTAACTTAAATTGCGCATTTCCTTATATTCTATTGGAAAATAGATATGGATCCAAAACAAGCTATAACATTAAGAAACAAATGAAGTGACATGTCTAAATCAGATAATACCTTTTCATAAAGAAAACAACAAGATATATGATTTCTATAAAATTAAACATCTGCTTGAGTAAAAATTAAACCATTTTTGATCCCAAAATTTGTCCAAGCTGAAAAAAATCATAATGTTACTAGGTCAACTTCAACTTATCTTTCAGTGTTTTAAATACCAAAATTATGACCTAATATTTCTCACAGTGATGGAGTATGCTATGCATAGGGGTATCAAATAAGGCTTTACCATTCCTTCTCAACATTTTCCATAACTAACAAATGATAAAAAGTGTGAATTCACGGAAATTACATGTTCAGTAAGTACCTAATATGTCACTTTATAATATTACATCTTTTCACTAATTTATTTTTTTTCATTGGGTCATAAAAAGTACTTGATGGCCTTGACAATTAGTGCAACAACAATAAAGACAAACATATATGACCATGCCCTTGGCATACAGCCTTTGCTACCCTAGTTAGACCCTCTACCAATACATCATCAAGAATTGAGGAACATCATTATACAATATGTCATTTTATGTGCATGTCATTAAAGAAGAACAAAAGGCAAAAATTTAAAAATTCCAATAATAATAAAGTTAATTTATGTGTGATTTCTTTGTGATAATCTTGGAGAATGATGTATAGCTGAGGAGATTGCTAAGATCACCAATGGAAAAATTATTTACTCCTGACCATGCTTTTCTTCAACTGGAGTTATTGCTAACAGCAGCTTTTATCACCTTTACATTAATATTAATCCTACATTAATTATTAAAATTAATGTATTTATTAATAACTTTATTATCCAGATGTTATATGATAATGCTGTATTATTATATAAAACTACATGAATGAGCAAGTCACTTTCACCAATGTTATCACATCAACACCAGTCACCCGCAAAACCTCTTAAACAAGCTTAAGAATCATCTTAGTCAAATGTGTTTATCACATTAATTTTGTTTTGTTAGCTTATTTTTTTGTAAACAACATATTATGTAGAGGATTAGATCATTTTATGTGACCCACTAATACTATGATAAAAAAGATCATGAAGTTTAACAGAATTCATATTTTCAAACCTAAAAACCTAATTTAGGCTTGATTTTCATTTACATATATGATGCCTCAGAATCTTTAGGTAACTTTGGATTTAAACTCTGATCCAGCCTGCAGAAGAATTGACGTTACAAGGCAGCCTGCCAATGGACTCGCAACCACAAATGTGGCCCGCCATGTAGAAAAGGTTGCTAACTCCTGCCACAGTCTTATCATTTTTATAAGGAAAGATCAGTAAATTATTTTAATAAAGTTAATAACATGGCATTTTATTGTTAAATAGATGTATGCACATTACATAATTCACCTATTTTACACAGTCTGACATTCAGAGTTTATGCCAATATAAATCATAGCATAAAAATATACCCATTCAATTAAATTGCCACCACTTCACAACTCTATCATTCTCTGTTACAGAGAAGGTTACCTATATTATCGCTCATAAGCTGTGCAAGAAGTAGTAACAAAGGTTGTAACAGTTACAATAATTTCAGTTTAAAATTCTTCAGACAGTAACTTAGAAGAATTTCATATACCATATCTGCCTGAATAGAAGCTGATTCCGGATTTAAGCCAACCCCCCAAAAATTTCCACAATTTTTTGGCAAAAACAAATTTCGTAGATTGTATACTGAAGTGTGCCGGGCATTCATGCACGGCTTGGAATACATTATTCGAGATCGAAGAAATGAGTGGGAAATGGTTTAGTTGTTGACATTTTGAAATATTACTTTAATTAATAATTTTGCGTTGTTGAATAATGTTCCACATTCAGTGACAATAATTTCATTCATCTTCATTTTCGCAAAAGGTCAAATATAGTAATAGGGATCTCGCCAAGATAATTTTTCATCCAAGTTTATTTCCAGTGAAATTAGCATTTACATTGCCTTAAGAAATTGCATTTTTATAATTGTACACGTTCCATGTCAAGTTTTACCGAAATTCAAACAGATGAGCATTCAAAGCCATCATCGCATTTTGCATAATCGTCTGCATAGTCAAAACATGCAAATAATGTGACCACTCAAATAATGTGAAAAACCCAGCCTTAAATGGTAACAAAGCACAGGTAGTGCTAAATTCAACATTCTAGCCTTTATTATTTATTCATTAATATTCATCGTAGGTCAAATATTTACTTTACGAAAAATATAGTAATATCATTTGAACTCGACAGCAATGAGAGACGTACTGCCATCTGTGGGTGACTATGAGATTTACCCCTAACCCAAATTTTCCTCGGACTTGCATTTAAGCTGAGGGGTGATTTTTTCATGATAGATTTTGACAAAAAACATCGGCTTGTATTCGGGCAGATATGGTATATAAACAGGAATACATTGGAATAAAAATCAAACAAGCAGGTTATATCGCTGATCCTGCTCTCTGCTGTTTCCATTTAGTGTTCCATGCCATTTTGTTTCACAAAAATATCACTTCTATCACAACCACATTTTAGCACCATTTCTTCTCATATTTTCTGCTTTGGAAATATTAAGTACTTACCATTCCATTTGATGATAGCAAGCAATTTGTTGAAAAATATAATATTTATTTACAAATCCCTTACAAAGCAGTAAAAAGGAATTTTTCAACATTGTGCGTCAAATGTTCTTCATAATAAATAAAATTACCATTTACAGAATTTCATCTGTAGAAGCTTGTAATTTAAAATCTGCTGTTCTTAAATTAACTAACATTTTATAGGCAATGCTTTATCTCTGCCGATTGGTCAGAGGGATTTCCCTCACTGCGGACAATCGAAAGATTAGTAAAAAATGTTTTTGCAGAGCAAGAATCATTCTTACGGCAAACAAATAAATTTAATCTTATCTTAATGGTACCACATGAATCTATTTCTCCAGGTGGAATAAGTATCTTTACTGGAGTAAAATTCTTATCTTTCTCTCTGGTCAAAACATTAATACTGTCACTTGGCCACTTTCCTCCTGCAAATAAAAATTAATTCAAAAATGAATCGACAAAATCAAAATCCCTGGCAAAAATAGATCAATAAGACCTAGCAAGTAATCGTGTGACAATGTTGTACCTAAAACTTTTTGACAACACTGTATGATGCACACAAATCAATTGAGAGTATATGAGTTACACAGTACAAGTATTTAGATTTGTCTCCATTGACAGTTTTGTGACCAAAGCACATATTCCATTCCCAGTGACAGTCTTGTGAAAAACATCCTTGTGCACAGAAGAAACGTAATTTTTAAAAATCGGTATACTATACATTGTACAAACTTTCTCATATACTAATGTGTCATTTGAAAATATGAACTATGTAGAATAATTATAAACATCAACATAAGTAACTATATGAAATTTGATGAAAACCTCATGTGTCGTTTTTGAGAAAATCAAATTATTAAAGTTGCCTAGAATAAACTGCCCTTAATTATTGTGCAATGTCAACCATTTCTATTCTGTATGATGAAATGCAGAAGTATGAGATATCATTCATTTTCACTCTACCGTTTAGACTTTAGTGTCGTGAACAGAGAGACAGATGGCATGGTGAAAACCACTTTTTTGGACTCAGGTACACCTAAAACGTATATTTCCATCAAACTCTCGAGGTCAAATTTTTTCATGATAACAATACTTTCTCTTTATACGACATATATGAGAAAGTAAAAATCAAAGTGATACAGAAATAGAAATATTCAAGCGTACAAGAATAAAAAAAAATTTTAAGTGATAATGATCCTTTTCCTAAGTGTATTAAATGAGAAGTGGGACTAAAACTGTTTTACAGCCTTATACAGGCAGTCCCCGTTTTTCGTCGTTTCACTCATACGTCAGGTGCAATATGACACCACCGATTCATTCTTCCGTCCTTGTGATCCACTTATTCGTCGCATTAATGTTTTTTGTCATTCCGATTTTTGTTGTTACGATTCAAATGAAAGTGCCTAAATGAATACATTGTTTCATTCTTCCATCCCTGGGATCTGTTTACTATGTATACCCAAATTACTCAATTGTTTGAGATTTTGTCATTCCGATTTATCTATCGGACAAATTTGTGGTGACACCATCTAGCGTCTAGCGGCCAAATTATTAACTTTTTAGTGAAAATTTTGTGTTTTGCCTATCTCTGGAAGTTTATCCTGTCAGTTTTTAAAATCCTAACTTAAACTGCAATAGTATTTTAAATGGGTATTTCTGGGAATCTTTGACTCTAGTGTTCTTGGTCAGGTACTAAAATGCTCATTTAAAAAAATGGGACATGCATCGAGCAGTGTGATAGCGGTGATGCAACGTACGTAGATCAAACTGAATGGTCCTACAAGTGGAGGGAAAAGATGTGATGACAATCTCATAAAAAATGTGTAATTTGCTTTTTATGTTTGATTATGATGCATTCACCGATATGCGTATTTTCAAATTATTAAAAGTTTTAAGTGGAAAATTACAATTATAATTTCATGGTATATTTTAAAATGGAAATATTTCATATCTTTACCCCAGGAACATTGAACTTTATCCCTCAATTTAATGTTGTGTCTATGGAAAAGAGTGATCCGCTTTTCGTCAATCTGCTTTTCGTCGCAGTTTTCAGGTATGTAACCTGACGTATAAGCGGGGACTGCCAGTATACGCAAACCTAAAAAGCATGCATTTTTTATATGAAAATGTGAATTTAAAATCGGTACAACATACATTGTACAAACTTTCTCATATATGGGTACTAATGCGTTGTTTAGTTATCTTTAGAAAATGAAAATCGTATAAGCCTGTTTATAGGAAATCCAATTTTTGTTAAAGTTGCCCAAGAATAAACTAGCCTTATATTCATTCATTGAGAAATATGACTATACAGTATTATTGAAGACGTAAACTCAAGTAACTGTACGAAATTTGATCAAAATCGTTAGAGCCGTTTTTGAGAAAATCGGATTATTGTTAAAAATGCGTTGAATAAACTACTCTTAATTATTGAGCAATGTCAACCATTTCTATGTATACTCTGCTCATTATGATAAAATGCCTAAGTATGAGATTTCATTCATTTTCGCTGTACCGTCTCTGCTCCAAAGCCAGTAACAGACAGACGGCATTGCGAAAACCACTTTTTCGGATTCAGCGACACCTAAAACATATATTTCCGTAAAAATCTCGAGGTCGAATTTTTTCGCGAAAACAATACTTTGTCGATACTTCGTATGAGAAAGTAAAAAAGTAAAAGCGAAGCTAGAACTTCAAATGCGAAGGAAGGACTACCAAGGGTGTATAAAAATGCAAGGCTGCCATACCGTTATCAGTTAAATAAAGGCCAATGTGATAACATTAAGCAGCAGCAATAGGTTCAATATCAAAATAAGATACTTCAAAGTAACGTAAAGTGTCATTATATCATATTTTATATTGGATGCAAATGTTAAAATTTTATGATAGTAAAATTTCCATTCCTAATAACATCATTGATTAAACCTGTATGTTTTTATTATTCATTCTACACTAATCATTTATATTTGTCATCCCTGTCATATTTTAAATTAACTTATATATAAATGGGGCTCAGAATGAGCAAATGAAAGAATAATTTGTTAAATTATTTTAAAAAATTTCCCAGGAATGCAGATAAATTATTGTGAAAACCTGTCACTTTCAAACAATTGCACCCTGAATTCATATGATAAATATGGGAATGCATCTGAAGAAAATTCTATTTCTAAATTCAATGAATCTGCATGAAGTTGCTTTGTTAACACCTCATGAAAAATTAAAAGCAATCAGAATGTTAAAAATTCCAGATGCAACTTATAAATTTCTTGCGAAAGAGAGAAAAAATTTGAAATTTCAGAGAAGTTGGTGTGATGGATTTCTCTGGTTGTCATATTCAAAGAGTCTTGATGGTGCTTTTTGTAAGTACTAGGTATTTCTTTTTTTTTCAACAAATGATAAAACTATAAGCAAGAATTAGGACAGTTAGTAAATCTTAAATTTGATAGTTTCGTTCACATAATGATGTCTCTTACCCAGGGCCGGTTTCAGGTGTAAGCGGTTGCTTATAGGCTCCACTTCAGAGGGGCAGCAAAATCAATATTTCGGATTTTTACATTGTCATTTTTTGAAGGTTTATTGCACAGAACTTGAAAACATCGCAAAAAAAATTATATTTTTACCCCATGGTATGTCATTTACATTCAGAGTCTGCTTAAGGCAGTGGTTCTCAACTGGTGTGCCATGGCATATTAGTGTGCCGCGAGGAAGGGACTATTGTGCCGCACACTCCGAAGGTATTTAATTTTTAAATGCTCTTTGACGTGGAACTGGATGGTGTCACATGTCCCAAATATTTCGAATCAGGTTCTTCTACAAGCGATATGTGCTCTTCTGTAACAGTCTTGCGAACAGATTTGTTATCTGTTGCTCCCTTGTCTAACTTGAGGGTGTGTGTGTCCTTACGACCATCAAAATAAAGGCCGCACAAGGGATGCGATCGGGTAGACTCCTTTTTCTGTAAGTCAGTCCTATTTTTCTGCCATGCACACTGGGTTTTCCTCCAGTCAACGATGGCAACTTTGTTATCTTCAGTAATCACTCCCGCGTCCTCGAAAGCTGCGGTGGCAACAATTGCAGCCTGATGGTCAGAGACTCCAGCTCTGTCACATGCCTTTGCCAGTGCCTGCAATCGAAGGGTATTTCGTTTCTTTGGAGGAGGTTGGTAAAGAATTTCCGCTTCAGTATCTGAACTTTTTTCAGCTCCAACAGATTCTGTATTGGAAGAGCAGCATTCTAGATGCTAAAGGCTCCCTTTTGAGGTAAATGGCATTTCTCTTTTACTTTGCATCTCGTTTTTTGCATTTCTTTGTTCTTTCCTGGCAGATCGCGCTTCCATTTCTTTTGTCACCTTGATGTCCACATTCCCAATAAACATGCATCTATCATTCCTTTGGTCTTCAAAGAAAAAGTGCTCTCTCTCCGGTACCTTCTCCTTATCGGAACAGCTACAATGTTTTAGATCTCTGCACTTACACGAGCAGATATCAAAGAGACGCCTCGAATCAGTCAAAAATTTGTTCTTCATTGTCAAAAAGCTGGGGGTCTCATGTCTGCGTAAGCGATCAACTTTGCAGAGCTTTTGGTACTGTGAATGATATTCTTTTATCCTCTTAATAATTCCGTCCTTTGAAATGACAGGCACGGAAGCATCAGCCTAAATTTTTTCCAATTTAGTGGCTACTATGGCTACAATTTCTGCTATGGGTGGATCAAACCCTTTGTTTCTAGTAGCCTCATACCTTGACCAAAGGTACTGCTTCATTACATCCGCATAGCTAGGCAACTGGAAACCACTGAACTCGTTATACAATCCGAAGATAGGGCAGGAGGACTTCTGTCTTGTCACTCTTTGTTCCCTCTTGGGAGCCGTAACTTTACAGTGGATTAACACACTATCAAACACCACGTGCTATGAACACCGATAAAAAACACCGCTATAATGAAATCTCACTCGTTTCCACAACTACGCACTTCCCAGGCAGGCATGCTAGCAGCAGTCAGGAGTAGGGGTAGGGTATTCCCCTTTGCCGAACAACGCATCGGTGATGGCTTGAACTGTTGAGCATTTCTGGAACTTCGTTGACACTGTCCCTCGTAGTTCCCTGAACCACCACCCAAGAAATCGGCCGAATCAAGCAGAGAGCTGAATTCCTGTGAGTTTTTGTTGAGTTTTCATGTATTTTGCTAAATATTCAAATTTCGTGGTTGGTGTGCCACCGGAAGACATTAAGATGGAGAGCTGAGATTTTTTGTGGTGCGTTTTGGTTTAAAACTAAACCATTTTAGATATGTTATGTTACTGATTTCGAAAGTCGGTCAAATACGACCTACACTAATGTACACGTCGAACTGACGTGAGGGGTTAATGAGCCTTTTGAAGCTTAAGTACTGCAGGTTGCAGAACCTTGAGCTAGAAAAATCCTGTAACTCTAACATGGTTCAGTAATCTAATTATGTATTCAAGATACACAGTAGTCAACCTGTTAGTTAATGAGTGTCGATTCTTTGAAATCAAAGCATATGTTACGACGAATTGGCGTAATTGCCGAATCCGTGAAATGGACAGGTTTTTTTGGATGACGGCTTTATCCATTTCGTGAAATGAGCAAACTATTGTCTATTTCGAGAATTTGGCAAAGATATAAATTACCGAATACAGGTAATCTCTGATTTACGTCGGGGATGTGTTCCTAGAACCGGCGACGTATATCGAAACAACGTAAATCGGACATGTTTTTCTCATATATTTATATGTTATAAAGGAGATTAACTAATTAAATGATTAACTCTAATCCTCCATCTGCCTAGCAATTGAAAGAAGGAAAAGCATTTGATACATTGTAGCGGCTTACTTTTCGGATAGCAATCATTTTCTGTTAGTCCGAGTTAGGGTGCTAGAGATGAGGGCGATATCTTCTGTAATAATGTACCGACTCCGAACGTTTTTTAAACAGATTTATACGTTAATTACAATGAAATTTGACATTTTATCTTTATCAATGGATAATAGAAAAAAGTTCTCATTTTTGCTTTTCAAACAAAAATTTGAAAAGAAATGCCATCGATTCAGAATTAATAAAAACTATGCCTTATCAGCGACAATGCATACAGATACATATAACTGTTACTGACTGCCTGGAATAAAATGTTTTAATTTGTTACCACGTATAATGAGCACCTCAACTTTTACATCAATTTTGCCTGAAAAAATGCGTATTATATACGAAAAATCACGGTATTCCCTTTGGATGGTTCCGTTGAGTTTTACCTGCTGCCCTGCATTTCACGCTCTTCACGAGATCGAGATTTAAAACGACGTTATATCGGACATAGAAACGACAAACGATGTAAAGAGGGTGAAACATTCCCTTATTTGTAAACGACGTTATATCGAAACAACGTAAATTGGAACGACGTAAATAGGAGATTACCTGTATATTAAAACAAGTTGATATTGATATTGTTTTTAAAGCAAACACATGAAACTAATGTGAGGGGTTCCTTGAACGTGTTTCATGCTGGAAAATGTCTCGGTTGCTATTTACATAATTATTAATTTCTGTTTTAGATTAGTTAAAACTAAAAATGATAACCTATTATTCTGAGTTTGATAATAAAAAAGAGATCTTCTTCTAGAATTTCGGCTGCAAAAAACCAGCCCATTTCATGGATTCGGCATAACACATACATATAATATTCTCAATGACTGTATGACAACAATTATAAAATATCTATTGGATTCATACCACAGGATGAACTCGATAATTCACTTCATAATTTTTGTTTTCCGAAAGAGACGCAATAACAAATACATGAATGGAAAATGACAGGTTGAAACAGTGAATAAGAAATACAGTTAAATAATAAATTCAATTCCTTTACCTGATTCATTCTTAGGAAATATTACAGCTATTTTCTGAGGTGCTCCTTCAGTGAAGCTTAAATCATTGCTCAATGAAATCTGAGGCTTTATAGTCAAGGTGCCGCCATGTGGATTGAAGTGAATTACTTTATCTACATCATCACTCAAGTCCTCAGGTACAGCAGAACTGGCTTCTGTATATGATATCTTTATCTGAAATAAAAGAGATCAATTGTTACACGAAAATGCTCATTTGCTTCCATTAAATAAAACCCCAGGTGCCTCTAAAATTTACAACTTTTTCTTCCTTTACACAGCAAGTTATCGAAAGCAAGCAAAGATGATATTATTATCTAAGATTCTGGAAGATTGTCTTACCTTATCTACCATCTTGCTGATATCCAAGGTATTTTTCAAAGTAATTATAGGGGACTATAATTTTAGTTAAAATAAAATTTATGGTATTATTCCTATTTTTTCTAGGCATTTTTATTTTTGCCTTTACTGAAATATTATTTAAATAAAAATTTCTAAATACTTTGAATATAATTTCCAAAATATCTCTATTCACATGGATACTCAAATTTCTCTAAAAAATTATCTTTACGGGGGTTTCTTTAAAAAATTACCTTTTTAAAATGAGTTATCCCTTTTAAGCCTAAGATAAAATGAGCAGAATTGAATAGGAAATATCACTGATCATTCCTGGCATTGTTGATCAAGCATCTTGAAATTCTGTTATTCACAGGATAAAAAACTAATCATATTTGCTAATATGCATCCTACCACCTAGGACAATTTTTAGTAAAAGAACATCATAACCATAAAATTATTGCAGGTATAAGTGCAGGCATTTAATCGATTAAAAAAATAATTATTATTTTGATACATTGATAATCTACTTATAATAAATAAAAAAATATTATCTACGAGGGGTTTGAAAAGTAATGAGACTGGCAACACTGCTCGGCTGTAACGGCCTTGATCGATAAGGCACACGCGTCAACTTGCAACTTCGCATTCGATGAGTCAGTAGGGCAAAGGGAATTGTTGTGTTCCATTGTGTGTGTTTCTTAGCTGTTTTATGAAACCTATTTTTCAATGGGGAATGATATTTCGTATGCTTTAAGACAAATATTTGCTATAAAATTTTGTGTGAAGCTGGGAAAAAGTGGTCAAGAGACATTAGAGATATTACAGAATGCCTATGGGCCAGAAGCAATGAGCAGGGCAATAGTATTCAGGTGGTGGAAGCATTTTAAAGGTGGGAAAAAAACCATGGTTGACGATGCTCGAAGCAGAAGACCAAGCGTTGCCGTTACAGATCTGACTATCGAGAAAGCTGATCGGTTGTTAAAGGACAAGATTATCATTACGGGAATTGTCTGCCAGCTTAAATGTGTCATTGGAAAGGGTTCACCACATTGTTACAGTGGGATTAAACATGAGCCGAGTTTGTCGAAGAGGGGTTCCCTGTTATCTCAGTGACGAACTAAAACGAATGCAAGTGAAAGTCTGCCAGCAAAATTTGACTCTTGTTGAACAAAACTCTGATTTTTTATTGTCCATAATCACCTGTGATGTCTTGGATAGACACTACAACCCAGAATCGAAACAGCAGTCAAGTGTTTGGAAACACAAAAACTCGCCTCTACTGAAGAAATATCGCATGGCAACTTGTTTGGAAAAGTGGTGCTGATATTGTTTTTTGACTCCAAAGGCATGATTCTTCAGTACTGGGTACTTCAGAAGCAAACTGTGACTGGTGAATATTACACTTAACACTCATTTGTGGTATGCAATTCAGACGAAAAGATCGGAGTTCTTGATGAAACAGTGGTTTTTGCTTCAAGACAATGCATGGCTGCATACAGGACATATGGCAATGGAGGCACTGGTGGCCATCAGTGAAACACCTGTAGAACACCCACCCTACAGTCCCGACCTTACCCTATGTAATTTCTGGATGTTTCCGAAGCTTAAACATGAACTACGAGGACACATATTTGACTCAGGCACAGAAGTGAAGCAAACCACCATATGCAAGATGTCTCAAAACGGCCTATTGCACGTGTTTAAGAAGTGGGTGGAGCAATGCAATAAATGTATTGCACAGGAAGGACATTACTTTGAAAAGGAAACCATGCCCAAGCCTGAGGATACCTCAGATAGAATAATGTGGGTAGTCTCATTACCTTTCAAACACCCCTCATACATTAAATTAAAAAATCTAGCACAGTTCATGAACTATTTAACTCTAAATGATTTCCTATTAAAATATTTAAAAAACAAAAAATAGTACTTTATGGATAGGAAAATTATCTTGCCGTACTATTTCAACTGACATACCTTCTCTACTTTGTTCTGGACCAAATCAATTTTTTTAATGCAGTGGTTGTTCGTATCAGCAACAAAAATAGTCAATCCTTCATTAGACATACATAAGCCACCAGGTTCATTTAGCTGAAAAAGGAGGAAAAATGTTAAAATAATTAATTATTTGGATAAAAATACATGGCCCTCTTAAACTATAAAACAAATACCTATGCAACTTAGGGCATAGTAAAATCCAATCATCTAAAGAATACCATTGTAATGTAAAGCCTTTTTACAAAATGAAAGTGGCTTACTTGGAAGGGCTGAATTGTATGGCAATGAGAGAGATACTGCAAGAACTCTAATTTAGATCTGAAAATTGTGTCTAAAGTATTCACAGCAGAAAATAATCTCCATGAAATGATTATAAAGTAAAATTTGCAAAGGTAAGCATTTGTTTTTAAGACAAGCAACTCTTCAGGTACTGATCGTAAAGCCTTCAAATTGGTCAGTGATGGGATTTCTTTTTAAAGAATCATATCTATGAGATTTAAATGTAAATTATAAATAAAATTCTTGGGGTGAATTTCTAATTTCTGTTCTTGCAGAAAGTCCATTTTTACGAAATGAACTTTGTCCTGACCCATTCTGCAAAAAATTGGATTTGCCAATCAAAAATAATCCCAAAAGATGAAACTGAAAAACGAAGACTATTTTTCCATTTGTATTTCCAAAACATTAAACAATTTTCCATAGATTGACAAAAATAAAGATCTTGGCCAATTTTCCTTTTCGATCCAGTGATTAATATAACAAAATATAAAAACAACTGCCTCTTCACAAAAACTTGTTACATTCATGCCAGAGATCAAATATGATCCCAATTAAATCATAACAAAAGCATGAAATGAGCAAATATCTTAAACTTTGGTTGTAAAAGTAGTCATCAGAAGAAATTAATATAGGTAATTCTGTATATTATTAAAGAGAAGAAAAGGCACAATTAAACTCATTAAATACCTGTGTAGCCTTAAAATTCCCTGAAGTGTCCCCAGGATGGCCAGTACCCACAAGAGTAAAACACTCTTCCTTGGGAACACACTGAATTGTTTTTGTTGAGGCATCTTTAACTCCACCTTCAGGCCCTACATGAATAACTTTTACTTTGTGATTATATGTATCAGCAACATACAAGTTTCCTTTATAGAATGCCACACCCAAAGGATGCTGGAGTCGCACTGATCTTCCTTTGCCATCTACATCCCCAAAGGCAAACAGCATCTGTAAATGATTATCAAATAGTATTTCTTGGTTTCAGAATATTTTTACTTTCTCATATGAAGTATCGAGAAAGTATCGTTATCACGAAAAAATTCGAGCTTGAGATTTTTACGGAAATATACATTTTAGGTGTCGCTGAATCCAAAAAAGTGATTTTTGCAATGCCGTCTGTCTGTCTGTCTGTTACTGGCTCTGGAGCCTAAACGGTAGAGCGAAAATGAATGAAATCTCGTACTTAGGCATTTTATCATACTGAGCAGAGTATATGTAGAAATGGTTGACATTGCTCAATAATTAAGGGTAGTTTATTCTATGCATTTTTAACAATTCGATTTTCTCAAAAACGGCTCTAACGATTTTGATCAAATTTCATACAGTTACTTGAGTTTATGTCTTCAATAATACTACATAGTTCATATTTCTCAAAAAATGAATATAAGGATAGTTTATTCTAGGCAACTTGAGCAATAATTTGATTTTCTCAAAAACGGCTCAAACAATTTTGATCAAATTCCGCATAGTTACTTGAGTATACTTCTGCAATAATACTACATATTTCATTTTTCTCAATGAATGAATATAAGGCTAGTTTATTCTTGGTCAACTTTAACAAAAATTGGATTTTTTAAAAATGGGCTCATACGATTTTCATTTTCTAAAGATAACTAAACAACGCATTATTATATGAGAAAGTTTGTACAATGTATGTTGTACCAATTTTTTTAACTGCAGTCAGTAACTATTATAATCTTCATGTAAATATGCCCAAAAAATCTTAGGAAACTCCACCTTTGCTCATGTGATATCCGCACATTTTTCCCAAAATATTTTCCCATAATATAGGTGCAGATGTACGGATTTTGCCACTACTGATTCAGAAAATCAGCACATATTTTGTACACAATAAAATTTCCAAACAGTAAAATAGCTATTTCGTCATGTTATAATCTACTCCTGTTATAGATCATTTTTACCTCAATTGTCATAAAACTCGGCTCTTAATAGATTGCTACACAGATATGGCCATGCAATGATGGCTAGACCTTTGACCCAAAGTCTTTCACCCATGAGATATTTCACCCCTCAGAAGTTTACCCCAATGTGACATTTCATCAATGCTGTTGTTAGAATGTTATTTATATTCAAATATATTCTGGCACCTAGGGGATAAAGATTTGTTGACTTAATTTCCTTATTGCAATAAAAAAATTAGGTGAAAAGTCATGGGTGAACTGTCTTTGGGTGAAATGTCTCATTGGTAAAAAACTGGATAAAATGTCATGGAACCCTGCAATATCAACATTCAAAAGTTAAGTGTAGGCATCACACATTTCTAGGTAAGTATTTTATACATTACGCATATAGGGGTATTAAATGGCCAAAGATGGTATTTTGTGTTAATAAAAATTTTTTGCGTGTTAAATTTTATATACTGTATATACCCGAATAAAAGACGACTCGGATTATAAGACGACCCCCCATTTTGAACTCCTAATAAAAGGAAAAAATTTATTATGCACACAATGACCGAGGTTTATTATACCACTGACTAATAAACATTTAACCAATTGAAATAAGCAATTTTGTAGTGTTAGTTGGCATATACAGTTGCTTTCATTCAAGTGTCTATCAACGACTGATTTTAACTTCTTACAGGCCTACTATAAAGGCGACATCAATGCAAGCATTTATTTAGATTATCAATGAAGAGAAGATAACAATAATGCTTTTCTTTCATCTATTTGAAGGTTTAATTGGCCTTAAATGAATCTGAGGCAACAATGAGTCTCCTTGGCAACGCCTGGAATGAGTACGAAAAATCCAAAAAATTTTGAAAAAGAATGCATATTTCTGAAAAATTCGACCGAGTAACATGGGACACTTTAGCAAACGAAAATATTTTTCCAGGGACCTCTTAGCCAGTAGAAACCGCATATCTATTACGACGAACGGTTCTTGAGAAATACGCCAATATAATTATGCGAGGCTTCATACTCACGGATGCACGCAGCTTCACTATGCACATAATATATAGGATAAAATTCATAAGAGTATTTGTATTCGAATACATTTGAATCGATTCATTTTCTACTAATACTTTTAATAATCGATTGATTTTAAGAATTGAATATTTCGATTATAGCTATTTCATTCTTCCTATCTCCAGCTATCTCTGCATTTGGTTCCTCTGTCAGTCAAACCGCGCGATTATAAGATGACTAGCGATTTTTCGGTCATAAAAATTGGAACAAAACCTTGTCTTATATTCAGGTATATACAGTACATCTGTATTTAATAATTTCAGGGTAGTTACAACATTATTAAAATTATAATTATTATACAAGAATGTGCTTTTAAAATTAATTTAGATCTTCAAATTTATAGGAGTTGCATTCTGCAACCTCTCAAGACAAGCCGTCATGCACCAAGATCTAACCTCTGAAATAAACCAACATGATTTCCAAGGCATGTGAGCCATGCAGAGCCCATATGTATAAGCAGGGACGTAGTGAGGGCGGGGCAACCGGAGTATGTGCCCAGGCTGCAGCTTCGTAAGGGGGTGCCAAATGGAAATCTTGTTATACACTTGATAAAATGTGGTTTCAGTTTTATTTTAAAACTCTTGCAAATTGTAATGGTCGAACTTGAGGTACAGCTTAAGGGCCATGGCTGCCCCAAGTCATAGGTTAATGTGTGCAAACATAATTGGCGTCTTTCCCATTGCCTCTACTTGTTATTCTCTGGATGTAATTTCTCTTAAAGCTTAACCTTTATTTGCCCTCCTTCCCTGTAATGTTCCCAAAAATGAATGTCCTATTGCACTGCAGTAGGGAGGCAGAATTTAAAGACTGCTTAAGGCTTAAGCCTTGGCAGAGGAGAGAACTTGAGAAGAGTAAACAGATTATCGCTCTCAAGGTCCAGACTACTCTCGAATTCACTTTCATAATCGAAACTGAATAAAATAAGTCCTGCGGATAAAGATTAAAGAACGGCTGAGATATAAGAGAGGGATTTCAATCCTTCAACACCATAAAAAAATTCATATTGAATAAGCAAAACATAAAAATTTTTAAATAAAAAATAATGCTTGTAAAGAATAAAAGCTCAACCAGCTACCACTCCACCTATTTTAGCCAATGGATTTTAAAAAATCTTTGATCCATCTGGTTCAATTTTTCAATTTTAGGTTTTGTATTCTTTGATATGAATCAATAAAAATTAAGAATAACTAATATAGAATTAAGAAAAGACCTTTAAACATTTTTTCACCCAATAAAATCATTAAATATATCTTTAAATGTAGACTCGACTCGAAACTCAAATTTTTCAGCAATGTTCAGCTCGAATTTGAGTTGAAAACTTCATGTTCACAACACATCCCCAGTTAAAATATATTAGTTTCTACCAGAAATAGATTTGACTATAGTAGAAACATGAAGGAAAAAAGGGTTATGACCTTAACATGATAATGCATTATATTTATCCAAGCTAAAAAACCAAAACATTTTTGAATGAGAGGGTGAAATTTTAATTGTATTTAAATTGATAGATTTGAAAGAATTTGCCAATTATTTAAAGCTTATTTTAATTAAGAGAGCTTTTTTTTGTTATTAACATGTTCCATGCAGACTACATCTTAAGATGTACTCCCGGCTAACCCCACATGCGGGCTACATCTTATGATGTTCACTCTCGCTTCCCTTTCTCCTTCGTTTTCTTCCTTCCGTGGCTGGGATTTGACCGTGAGAGGAGGCCCGTAGGAAGCTTTAGACTCATTGTCTCTCTATCTTTCGAAGCGTGTGTGTCGTTTTTGTCCCGGGTTTTCCGCCGTGGAGAAAAGTAGATTTTGGTGTTTTTGGAGATTTTGCAGGTAAGCCTAATTTTTTCTTATGTATATTGTTTCTAATGTATTTCATTGTTTAAATTTAACATGTTAGTCACTTTTGGAAAGATAAAAGAATTGTTTTTTAATTTCAGACCTTTGAACGACGGCCTTTCTTACGTTTTCTATGCGCGTGTACGCTGAACTTTCGTTCGGTCGTACGATCGAAGTTGATCGAGTAAGTGTTATTCTCTTGTTGTTGTTGTTTTTTGAATGTTTCAACCTAGTCATTTTTTAAAACATAAATAAATTATTTTTATTTTCAGAATTTCAGATTTTTGGTCGTACTTTTTTACGTCGACCGTTCTTTTGAACGTCCTATCGAAGAGTATCGAGTAAGAGTTATTTGCTTGTGTGTTTTGTTATCTTATATATTATCTTATATTCTTATATATTATGTGCGTAATGAAGCTGCGTGCGTATGAAGCCTCGCGTAATTATATCGGCGTATTTCTCGAGAACCGTTCGTCGTAAAGATATCCGGTAAACGGCGTTTTGTTTCTACTGGCTATGAGATCCCTGGAAAAATATTTTCGTTTGCTAAAGTGTCCTGGGTTCGAATCCAGGAGACATTATATTTTCCCATAAGTTTACACGGGATTTTCAATTTTTCAGAGAGCAAGGTTTTTCCTTCATTCGTTAAAATGGGTAAATATTGACCGATTTTCTTCTTTTTTGCTTTATTCGACGGCTAAAGCTCTATACTATCTTATTCTTGCAATGTTTACACATTACGCGGGGAGGATGTTTGGGACAATGAAGACGAAGGCAATGATCCTTCCCAGCTCATGGTAAGAGATACAGCTTTTGTTTCTTTAGAGCCCCAAACACCCCTTGCAAGAACCCACATGTCCGCCAGATGTCCCTATATAGCATAAATTGTAGTTTCTATTGGAAATGGAAACATTTACATACTGTAAATAGTGACTTTCATTGCACACTTTTTACTGTAAATAGTAGGCTTGTATTGCAAATAGTTGCCACTAATGTAAATTGAAGACTTTGTAATGTAAACAGACTTTTATTGTAAATTGAAAATTTTGTATATATTATTCTGAATGGAAACAATTATTGTAATTGTAAATAATGTTAATTATAAAAAATCTGATAAAAACATAATCGTAAAAACAAAGAATTAATTACATTTTATAATCAATAAATTATTTTGAAAGTGAATTGTGTTATTATATCATTATTTAATATTATCTATTAGTTATTATTTATTGAAAAGTAATCCATACATTTATAAAGATCAATAATTATGTGAGCTATTCTTTTTCTCCAAGTTTACAAACTGAAAAAAAGAAATTTGGAATAATTTTTTTGGTGATATTTTAGATGTAATAAAAGAGTTAGCCAATCTTGAGGCTATATGTGGGTCGGATGGTATATGACATCCTCATGCGTTTTCTCTTAAAAATGTAAGGATTAAATTCGTTATATAGTTCTGAAGATGCCGTGAAAGATCCAATATCGTTACGTGTCGCCGAAATGTGTTGCGGGTTTGCCTACCTTTGGCCAACCCCGCATGCGGACAACATCATAAGATGTACCAGTTAAATAATTAATATTTATAGAAATTTCAATTTATTTCTTAAATAACATAATATTTTCACCTAAAACATGAAGTCATGGTGAATTTATCAGAAAAAAATATCATTCGTACACGGGAATGTGCCAATTATTTTTCCCGCAATGAACGTGTTAATGAGAAGATTTTTTGGACTATAATAATCAGCATACTTTAGATTTCTTACAGGCATATATGATACAATTAGAATATCAGAAGAAGAAAACAACAAAAGGAAAAAAGTTACAGAATATCAGGAAAATGATAGACCTTGTTGTGAGAGGAGACACTCAAATATTATAAATTATAATATTATGAATAAGGTGCTATACACTATTACTTAAAAATTATCTTTTTTGGAAGAAGCTTCCAATTTCATACAATTTGTAATTAGTTCACCTGAGGATCAACAGTTCCACCAACAACTCCAGTCACTTTCCCATCCAAAAGCCAAATGCGACGAATTGAAGAACTCTCACTGTCAGCTACAAAGATGCACTCTGGTGAGTAACAAATGCCAGAGGGCTGAGCAAATGCTGCAGCGTGTGGGTAGGCATTGTTACGATTCTCTTCAGCCCCTGAACCTGCCACTGCAACACACTCTCCCTTTGAATATGTCCTGAATAAATACAATCCCATGAAATAATCATTTTTCACAGTTTAAAAATTACAACTCAACTAAATACTTTGGAAATCTTTAATATTCAATGATAAGACATAAATAGTATGCATTAGCTAGAATTTTAAATATTTGGTTTCCATCATTAATCAACTTGTTTCTTGATCCAGAGTAAAATCCTACTCATATTATTAGTTGAAATATCTGTTTTGATTATAACAAAATTTTTTAATGAAACGTTTTTACTTTGGGTCAATGGCCAAAAATTCATCAACCAAAAGAGTTGATGAAAGATAGATGTTATTTTGAGAGGAAAATTATTATAGATTAGTATATGCTTTAATTCTTACAAAACATGAGCAATGCTTTTTAAGTATAAATAAAATGAACTTTTAAAATGAGACTGATGAATGATCCTTAAAAGAAATCGAAATTATATTTTCTAGAATTTCTAAAACAATAGACAATTTGATGCTTGCAACCTCAAGGAGGAAAATCTTTCATTGATAAATATATTTTACAGTAATTTAGTAACCAAACTGCTATGCATAAGAATAATCCATACAATTCTGAATAATTTTTACTGATATATGTTAATATTTAAGTCTTCATTTTCAATTTTCACTGCTATACATGTATAACATAAAATAAATAATCATTTCCTTTAATATCCTGTGGAAATTCCAGCCAGCATAATTTTATCTACCATTGTCAGGCCACTTGCTTACATATGCCATTGTTGCGTATAATTCTCTAACCTCAAAAGAGATCTTTGTTCTTATTATTTCTCCAATTTTAATTTCACTACGGTTAAAATCAGCTTTCCTAGAGATTGCTAATTTTAATAGGAATAATTCTATATATCAGATCACTAAACATTAAATTTGTTATTTACAGTAACTAGGGCATAAAATAGTTAGCTCTAAAATTCAAGAAAGTATAGCGAATCCAGCCTATAGTGGTAAGGACTCAAGCAGATTATGTAAGCAATAAAATTTACAGCCATTTCTAGAGTAATTCCACTAACTTTCCCCTCCACCACACAGCATCTTCTAAGAAATAAGCCCAGATCTGGTGACTCCCTGCCATGGCTATCAACAAGACTTCTCCTTCACCAGCTCCTTCTCCATTGTCCTCATTATTGGCTACCTTAATTGTTTTTACAATGCAAAGATCCCAAGGAGAATTTAGAGGCTGCTCGGTGCTTTTCTTTCCTCCTATTTTATCATTTCCTTGAACGCCAATTCCTGCAACAGTGCTAACTTTCCCTCCTTGGCTGATATCTATCTGTAATCAGTAACACCAGAGTTTAGGGAAAATGAACAAAATAGTCAAAATTATAATAGTGAAAATAAAAAAATTAACATCTTTATGTGAGAAGCAGCTGTCAGGTAACAGGTATATTACATTTTTTTTAAATAAGTACCCTAGAACTGATTGCAATTTGACTAAAATAAACTTTCAAATGAAACATCCAGTTTAAACTCATACTAATTCATCAAGAAAAGGAAAGAAATAAAAAATAATTACACTTTACTCGCAAAACACTGCTGATTAATAATTTTTTCTAATGCAAATAATTACTTTGATAAACTAAATTTTTCATATTTAAGTAATCCTTTCAAAGCATTATTATCTTTGTAAGCAAAAAAATAAAAACAGATTTTTAGAACTATCACACAAACCTTTCTAATAGCATGGTTCTCAGTATCTGCTACAAAGATGATATTAGGACCAAAAAATGCCAAACCCTGAGGGCTGCAAAATCTTGCTTCAGCTGCATTTCCCTCCAAGAAACCAGATGAAGGACCACCTATTATGAGCTATTGACATAGGGATGAAAAACATTTCCATAAGTTAAGATCAAAGAAAAATTAACACAAAACTTTTCCTGAGATATTTAAATATGGAAAGGATGAATAAAAGAATAGCTTAAACAAATGAAAGAAAATTCAAGAAATTCCATATTCAGGCATATGGTATAGTGCACTGAATAGGCTTACAAAAATTTATCTATAAAAGCAACCAATACAGAACACAAAGCTATTTTTTCAAGGAGAAAGTTATATTACATTCATTTAAAAATATTAAATAATTTTGCAATGCATTTGTAAAATTCAACAGTATTTATCATTTTCTTCAGTATTAAAATATGCTTATGATACAACAGACAAAATTGGCTATGAATATGAAAATAAAAATTAATATTTGTTCTAATACTATATTTTATTTGAGTGAGTAATACTCCCAGTAACATTCATTTTACAGGCTCAGAATATGTTCTGAATAAAAAGTTACTACAACATTTTCCAATGTCTGGTCAAATTTTTGAATATCCCAAAGGAAATGAGGACAGAAATATCTATTAATGTAGCTTACTTTCACAGAAACTCCATCAACAATTTCAATTATTGAAGATAATGTAGGAAAAGTATTAGTATAATGCACACATTCAAGGAAAATTTCCTAGATAAAATTTACTGACCACTTGATAACATTTTTTATTCTGCAAATAAATACTGCAGCCACCTTTTAATTCTGTGTACACACTGGTAATAGAATGTGTAATATAAGGAGACCAGATCTTTAAGAGGAAAAACTAGAATAATGGACAATTTCTTTTTTTCTTAAAAATAAATAAATTTGGCAGTCTGAATATTACAGTAAAAGCCTGTTCTACCACCAAACTCGCTCTAACAGCATCTTTAGGGAGGTAATGTACCTAACTTGGCTATTAGGTGTTGCCATAGCCGTGACTGATATTGCATATGGTTAAACTTATATTACATGCAGTGATGGTCAAAATCAATTGTTAATTGATAACTGACAAAAACAATTGATTTTTTAGACAGTAATTTTGTGGAAGGCAAAAGGAAGCGCATTTCAACCAATTACTGATGCGTAATAATTCTGATGAGATTCAGATTTAATTTCAATGAAATGCTAAATTAATCATAATTTCTCTGAAAATCATAGAACTAATATAAAAGACAGTGTCACTTTGTCATGTAATGGTTTTTGAAGCTTAATATCTCGCAACCGACTGAACCAAATTTGATGAAACTGTCAGGATAGCATTATGATATAATAACAAAACATTTTAATGTATCGAACTTGAGATCAAAGACCCAGGTTCGACTCCAGGGGATAATTTTCATTTCCAATAAATTAACACATAAAATTGGCTTTACGACGTGCTGGCTTTCATTCTTTTTTAGATTAAAATTAGAAAGATTTGGCCTACAGTCTTTGGATATGAACTATTTTTAATAAAACATTATAAAGTTTCTTATTCTGTTCATTTTTTTCTGTCTACAGTTCGAAATTGCTCAATTTAAACATTTAATTCACAGTTTGAGGAAATCTTGCCATTTTAACAGGATGTTGCCTTGCATACCAATTCCATTGTTAGACCTCTATATCATATTGTTAATTCAATCCTTATGGGTATAAACGTGCTTTGAATGCTTTTAATATGAGAGAGAGAGAGGTAGAGGGGGGAGCAAAAGGGAGAGAGGGAAGTAGTGGTGGAGAGAGGGTGTGAGAGGGAGGGAAGGGGAAGAGAGGCAACTATTTTAAGTTTAACTAAAGATAGCCAGTCAACAACAGAATATTCACTAGAAATGTTGTATATGACAAAATATTCCATATGTAAAAGTGCGATATGCATTATTTTAAATGAAAATAATAATCAACTATCTATCTACAATTCTTCCGTTGATATTTCAACAGGCATTACACTAGTTAGTTAATAAAGAATCGAATGAAAAGCAGATGGAAAATTTGCAAAGGCCTACTGTTTTATTCTGAAAAGTTTTAGCTGCTGCTATTCAATCAGCTTGTGTAAAAACTGATAAAGAACAAAATCTTAAAAATTAATTAATTTCTTTTTAAAAATTCTAAAAGACTCACCTATCATTCTTTTTAAGTTTTATGTATAATTTCATATGCTATTTTTGTTCATAATATGTACTATGATTTATCATAAATTCTGTCATGTTTTTATATCAAACCAGGAACCAAGAGGGAAAATGTGATTGTATATTTAATTTAAATAGCAATACTGTATTAGCAATAATTCCCTTAAAACTTTTAATTAATTTATGTTGAATATTGACAAATATGTATAATAAGTATTGTGTTGAATTGTCTTTCTAAACTCAATTACTGTAGTAATAACCTATCAATGTTTTTCAATAGCAAAACAATTGAATTTGGATAGTTGTGAAAGTTTGTACAGTAGATGCTTACTTTTTTGCAGAACAATTCTGAATAATCTGTAAATAATGAATGTAAAACCATGTATTTTTTAAAGTTCATTTTTCCATAGCTCCTAATAATTAGGCCAATGCAACAATCTTTAAAAAACTGAATAAACAATAACTAAAATGAAACAACTGCTTACTTACTTTTACTATTCCTTTTGTACTTGTTATCAAAATTCTGTTGTGTCCTGTATCAGAGATAGCTAGGCAATCACCATTAGTAGCTACTTTCCCAGGAAAGAGCAAATGTGAGGGTGGGAGAAGATGAATTGAAGGAGCAATAGGTAGAGAATGGTCAGAGATAAAAAGATCAGAAGTTTCTTCAATTTGTCTACAGTCTGTCTCTTTTCCAAAACTTTTAAAGTAAGATACTGCTGTGCGAGTGAGTAGAAGCAGCTCTTCCTTGAAACCCTCTCCTGCTATAAGGAACAAGGGCTGAGTGACTGGACCTAATTAAAATATCAGTGAATTAATACACTTATTAAAATTTACAAAGTACTTAATCAATTGAAGTATTTCTAACTATAGAGAAAAAATCAATGAAGAAAGTGGCCAAAATCTCGCAAATTCAAAAGTGGCTTAGGAAAAATACAGAAAGTTTTTTATATCAAACAATGAATTAATGTATGCAAAACATTTAATGAATAATTTTACAGCTACTGTTTTGGCTTAAGGAAATTAATATTTCCTTGTTAAGTATGTAAAATGCATTGAATGAATACGTTTTACAGCTAATATTTTGGTTTAAGGAAATTAATATTTTCTTGTTAAGTAAAATTTAAATTTACAAATGTTAATAAATTATTTCATTAAGATCTTAGAAATTATAGGCCCTTACTCAGAATCAGTAAAGTGGGCCAGCAAGAAATACCCAAACGAGTCCACATTGTTGCATTTGAATCATTAACAACAGGATGGTTAATTTCATAACGCTGAACTGCAGATAATAAGTTTGTTGAATCTTTTTCATTATCAAATTTAGCACTGTGCACACCAACCTGAAAAATAACATAAAATGCTATCAGCAATACGGAGAAATTAAGTGAATAAAACCTTATGACTAAATTATGATTATGAGTAAAAATTCCTGTCATTACACTCCATCAAACTTGAAAAAATTCATCATGGAAATTCTAAAAAAAAAGCATGCACGACCGAAGTAATTAATAAAGGTTTTTATGTTGGTGAAACAGTAGCTCTGGAAACCATTAACTATAATTGCCATGAATTATGGCTGAAATGGGATAAAAATAACTTGTCAATTTCTAACAGGTCTTGTCAGTCTACTGTTTTAATTATAAAGTCATAATTTATAAGGTCCGTGATCCATAGGATTAGCTGATATTGAACTAGTACAAAAAGAGGACGTATGTGGAGGGCATTTGAAGAGTGGGTAGGACAGTGACTATTTTTCAGTCGACATTGAAATGAGAACGAAAATAACTCGGATTTGAAAAACAAGTTTTTACAACATTAAGAAAAGTCGGACAAGTTGCAAAATTCTGAAGTAAAATGGTAATAACCACGAAAAGGATGGCATATACATTTAAAAAAGTATGTTTCGTTACCCTACATATGGAAACAAGTGAAAAAACTGGAGTGGTAAAACATTGGCTATAACTTACAACAACAACCCCATCTTCTATGCTATATTCCTTTTCGATTTGTTTCAGATGAGGAAGGATATGAAGACAATTTATGCAACAGTAAGTGAAAAAATCCAATATAACCAATTTTCCTCTAAGGTCATCCCTCAAAGTAAGAGGCCGACTAACGTTGAACCATTCTAAATCTGAAACATCAGGAATATTTATAAAAAGCAATAACATACGACAGAAAAGCACTGTAACTGAACTGCAATGAAGAGGAATTCCTCTTTACCTTTGTTAAAGTCATCGACTCGTTCATTTATTGCTGTACATTTTTCAATATGATCATTTATCGCAGCTATACGATCACAAAGAGGCACTTCCTTATTTTTAAGTAATTGTAACAATTCATAAGTAGTGTCCATCACATCTGCTATGATTTCAGACATAGTGGCAACAAAAATATTTGAATCTTCAGAAATTCTTTCACCAGTATTAATGTTATCCTGAGATAAGATTTATCCGAGCTGATTATAGTAGCTATTACACATTTCTATGAGCAGTTAAGCCGGCCGATTTATCAGTACATTACATAATACACTACGAATTCGAAAATAGCCCGTTCCAAAAACTCAGCGAAGAAAAAGCAACACTTCGGCGGAAGACTCATACCAACATAAAAGTTTTAAATTTTTAAGTAATATAAAATTTAAGTATTAACTTACTTTTCATCGCCATATTACGGTAAGTAACCTAAATATTTAAGTGAAAAGGACAATAATAATAATTTATTTGCTCTTTGGATCAATACAGACAATACTTGATTCATCCGTAGGATTACAATGTAAACATGGTGTAAGACAAAAAGTGCATGATATACAAATTAAAGATAAAAAAGGCTACATAATAGAAGTAAATATACAGTAATACAGAGCATGTAGCCATACATGAGGTATTTATGTTTGCTGTTTTTCCAGGTATTCGTGTATGCTATAGAATGAATTCATCAACAAATATTATTTTACACGTTTTTAATTTCTCCATATACGTAGTACCTATAGAGAAAGAATTGTTTTCATGAAAAAATCGACTTCGAGATTTCCACGGAAATACATGTTTTGAGGTCCCTTGAACCCGTTTGGACTATTTTTGGAATGATGTCTGTGTGTATGTGATTGTGGGCGCTCTAACTCGAAAAGTACTTGCCATATCATTACCAAATTTCATATATAACACTTTGGCATGAGTACGAAGAGCTGATTAGTTTTTGGATAATACCGGTTAACCAGAAGTCAAGATTTATTCGAAACCCGATTCGGTTTTTGCGATATTTCTCCGTTAAAACATCATTATTGTATATAAAATACGAATGTTATAGAGAATGTAATTTCATACAACTTTTATTTGAAACAATTTTCCATAGCAGTTATTGTTTAGGAATTATTTATAAATAATCGGTTTTTCGGTTTCCGTCAAATATCTCCTTAAACACATCGTTATTGGTAATCTTCGTGAGGACCAAAGTTGTAGAGAATAACATTTTTCCAACTTTTGTTTGAAACAAATTTTTGCTTTTTCTTAATACCAGTATACAGCGCCACCACCATGTAGCGGTGAATTCTGTAAACATATTCGAAATATAAGTAATTTACGGCAATAAGGATGACTGTATTCTTTTACAATACGAAATAATAACTTTGCCTTATAATGCTACTCATAATAAATAATTTAAATATCTATACCCAAATATGGAGAAAGTCATTTCTCGGCCACATCAGATTTTAAAAAAATATTTCTATTTTTTCAATTTTCTTTGTCATTTCTATGTCATTATGAAGGGCATTGTATAGTTTGCTACAGGAAAAGTAAGGATTCCTTTTAGAGAGGGTTGGTCGATACGGGTATTGTTTGGGTGTTATCGTTACCTCCAGTTGAGTGGTTGTGAATTGATGAGTTTTAATTAAAAAGGTGGATATTTTCTTTGGTAAATATTATTGATTCCTATATAATGATATTTATGTATCTAAACCAAAAATAGAAAGTAACATAGTGAGTGGATACCTTCCAAGGAGAACCAGTACCTGTGGACTCGTGCTAATCAGTATAATTAAAGTGACCAGACGTACTGATTTAATCAGTACAGTACTGATTTTAGAGATTGTGTACTGATTTCAAATATGTACTGAATTATAAAGTTGTACTGATTGTAAAAGAAGAAAACATCTATAATTATTTAGTTCATTTACTGTGGGATTGACGGTTGAGGCATGGAAGAATAATAGGAAGCGCAGCTCCCATAAGGCCAATGGTAATACAATTTTCAGTGCTGCGCTCTGGTGGCCAATTTGTTTCGTTGGCGGCAATTCAAATGTGTGCTTTCCTGCTTCATACAAACCAATCACTTGAATCCTCATTAACGCAATTCTCCATTCATGATTGTCAAATTTATGGTCGAGTATGACGCTAATTGAATTTTCCCAATTTTTAAGGGTTAAAAAAATCTTGAAAGGTCGATTCAAGTTAATTAAAAGATATTTTATTCACTAACATGATTAAAAGCAATATAAATACAACATATGCAATTGAGTATACCTCAATTGTAATCTCTGAAAACAGTATAAATTATGGATCAAAGTATGAAATACACCATTTTATTAACTACAACAAAGAAAAATTAAAGCAACAAAATAGGATGATTGAAATTACAAAAAACTGGACTGTACATTACTACATATAAAAACATGCACGAAATATAGAAAAACACGTAAAAGCCAAAGACCATAGATATGAACAACATCTATGTGCTTTTACGTAATAATATACGTAGAGCTTACGTATAGCAACTTTTACTCAAATTAAAATATAGATACAAGATACAAAAAACATATTTACAGGTAAAACGGTTTTGGGCATGGTTGTTTGTGGACAATTTGCCATAAAATTCTCCTTTTCTGCCCTGGAGCTCTCTGTTTTTATTTTATCACTAAATCTATGCTGCCTTGATCTAAACAAGGCCAATTTTTTGCGGTACGACACCAGCCGCTTAGCAGTCCTTGGTGTAGGTCTGCTCCGATTACACCTTGGTGTTGAACTCAAGTTTGCTGTAACAAACATTTCATTGATAAGGAATCTTTCTGAAAATATTCACAAGCCTATAAATGCAAAACCTTTGTTGCATAAACTTACTCATTCCATTCCTCTTTGCTGGGGTGGTAGGAGTACTTGGAGCATTCAAGAATTCATCTGAACTCTGCTGAATGACTGTAATAACAGTAGTAGTAGGACATTATCAATCACCAAGGATACACACTTTTTAACACTTTACAGAATACATTATTCTCACTAATTTGGGTGTATCCCAAAAAAAGAAATGCCTAAATTGGTATATGTAGTTTACAAAGCAACCTCTAAGAATTTGAGCTATTTCTAATAAAACACAAAACTTACTCATTCCTTCTTCCGTTCTCCTGTCAGATGATTTTTCTCTTTCCGCCTCTTTAACACTAGGTGTATCAATCACCTCCTCCACATATTCGTTATCAGCTAATAGATAATGAAAAGTACATTAATACTAGTGCAAGGCATTAATACACGTAAGTTATAGGAATGCGTAATTGAATAATCAGAAATAATTTTCATATACGTACCGTGTTGAGAGCATGCTGCGGCCTCAGTCACGCTGGGGATTGCGTCTTGCTTCAGTAGCGTGCGAGGATGCCTACATTTAAAATCATCATCTTTAAAATGATCACTACATAAGCGAAGGTTTTTTATTTCGGAGCCAAACCGATCTTCTCGGAGTGAAAATTTTAACCATTCATGGGCTCTAAAAATAAATTTCATGTAAACACATGGCGCCAAACTATCAGTAACATCCTATTGAATAAAATAAAGCATCATAAAATACCTCTTTTGATCCTTAGGAAAGTAAAAAAAGGATATTGGCATATCTGTCCTACATCCAAAGAAGTTCCCGCACCATGAAGCCGCACAATAAACACTGCGTTTGCGTTTACTGTTAACGCAGTATTTCTCCATGTCCGTCATGGCGGCCATACCCAAAAAACTCGCTCTAAGCAAAACGACTCTACCTTTCTTCCATGATACCAGGTGGATACCAGTAGATACCAGGGAGAAACTGACAATGCCAAATTGACGTACAGATGTCGTTGCGATTGCGGTGTCGTGAGACATCTACTGTGGTACGAAAGAACGTAGAAGCTTCGCTTCCTATTATTCTTCCATGGTTGAGGTGGCTCGGGTGCGATGTTGCCAGGATGTGTAAAGAGGACTTGCGGCAACGCTGTGTAGTTCCCCCTAGCAAACATTACCTCCCCTCCACCTATGATTGGCTGTAAGGGAGGGGAGTTTTTCAGTCTTTCCTTCGAAACCCCCACCCCTTCTCTATAACTATAAGTCTCAATTCCAAAGTAATGTGGTCCAGACAGTAATAGTTATGGTTGTTTATGTCATCTGAGTAGTATAATATTTTAATACTGTTTAGTAAAGTAACATTATTCTCAGAATAGATTATTAATATTATTATTTAATTATATTTAAAGACCCTGCCATAAATAGAAGAAAAAACAAATTTTCTGATCGACTTCAGCAAGAGTATCCAATATATGTAACAATAATGTTATATACCTATGTATACTGTATAAAATTTCAATATATATGAAGTATTATATTGAAATGTAGTTTTCTTTCATGAATATAAGAAATATTAAAAAATGTACTGATTTTACATCTAGAAAATCTGGTAGTTTTCTTTCGTGAATATAAAAAATGTACTGATTTGACATCTAGAAAATCTGGTCACTTTAAGTATAATGCATACACATGGAAGCATACACTTACATTGAGAAAATTCGGACAATAACTTCGCATGAAGGATTTACCAGACCATACCGAATGATTAAGAGAAAACGCAAACCTTAAGCTTCCGTAAGCACTTCTGAAAATTTATTTTTGTTGCCAAAAGTGCAGCAATAACATAAGAAAATGTGTTATGTAATATCCTTTATAATTATGTAGGGCTGCCACCTTTTGAGGATTCCAAAACCGGAGACGTGTATAAAAAATTATATTAAGTATCTATTTACCTACATGAAAAAAATGCTCATGCAACAATGTATGCTCTTCAATGATGTTACAATAACATTGTGTCGCATATCTGTTCTCGGTGGCTTGTGAAATCCAACGCGGAGTCCAAATTTATTTATTTTCCTAAAGCGTAAGAAAAGGTGAACCATATTGCTTTGCTTTTTCACACGGTTTTCAATGGTTTAGTTCAAGTTTTTATAATAAATCCTAAAGATCTTGAAAAGGTATTTAAAATCACACTACTGCGATATTCAGAATTCAACTGTTTATTGCCGTTACCATTTATCGATATAGTTTACATTGTAGCCGTGATTCTTAGTTTGAAAGCTGATATATAACTCGTCGGTGTAAATAGCTAATTTTGCTGGTGTTGTACATTTTTGTTTATCTTTTATATGATAAAGTGAGTACAAATTGGTAGTGCAGCATAAAATATTTCAACGATAACAATATGACGGAACCCCGAACTGAATTTAAATTGAAATCACCTCCTGAGGACGGAGTATCATCCGTAAAATTTGGCCCAAATTCCTCACAATTTTTGTTGGTCTCATCGTGGGATAAAACTGTTCGACTTTATGATGTTGTGGCAAATAATATGCGTTTAAAGTATAGCCATTCGGCTGCAGTATTAGATTCCTGTTTTCAGGTGTAGTATTGAAACTATTCCTATATCATATGTGAACTTTACGATTTTTTCGTTTGTACGTATTTAAATAAATTTTTATCTGATTAAAGGATGCTGTGCATTCATACAGCGGTGGTTTAGACAACACTTTGAAAATGTATGACTTCAACAGCAACAGCGGTATGTCTTTTACTTAAATTCCAGTCACTTATATTTGTCATATACTTGAGAGTTTTTAATTTTCAGCTTATAGTAGTTGGTATATTTCGGAACATTTGTTCAGTGTGTCATTAGAGTACTGTTTTGGATTTTCTATATTCCATTCACTCTGAATTGAGCCTTCAATGCGTTCGGTATGTTTTTCTAAGGAAAAAACTATAAAGTTTGTAATTGTGCTGGATATATTGTGTGTGTGTATATATACATTTTTAACCTTTAAATTCGTTTCTACGTACACATTTTAGAAACTGTTGTGGGAAGCCATGATGCACCCATTAGGTGTGTAGAGCATTCCAATGAAATAAATGCAGTCGCCACCGGTAGTTGGGATTCAACAGTGAAATTATGGGATCCAAGAAGTCCACACTGCATCGGTACTCATACTCAACCAGGAAAGGTAACAAGTTAAAATAATGAACTTTCTATTATGTTATTATTGAAAAGGAAGATATTACTATGGACGCCCGAATTCATTTATTTATTTTAGCTTTATACTCTTCTATTTTGTGGTTATAATAATCGCCTCAGGAGAGTGGCCTCAGGATTTCTTAGATGTAACAATGATCCCTATAAAGAAGAAGCGAAAGGCAATGCAGTGTATAGATTACAGAACGATAAGCCTCCTGTCTCACACTTTGAAGATCATCACAAGGATTCTTAATAAAAGGCTAGAGAAAAAGGCGGATGAAATGCTAAGGGAAGATCAATTCGGCTTCAGAAAAGGACGAGGAACCAGAGATGTTATTGGTGTAGTGAGAATCATATCAGAAAGGTCAATAGAGTACAGCCAAGATTGCTGCGTATGTTTTGTCGACTGGCAGAAGGCCTTTGATAGAGTAAATTGGGTACTGCTGATGAGGATAGTAAAGGATATAGGTGTAGACTGGAAAGACAGGAGACCGATCTGGAATCTATATGTGAATCAAGTTGTAAAGGTCAGGTTGGAGAATGCAGACACCAGCGGAGTAAATAACGGTAGAGGAGCAAGTCAGGGCTGTTGTCTATCGCCGATCAGGACCGGCTCAAGGTGTATTGGTGCCCCGAGCACCAAATTTGTTCGAGCGCCCCTCACCACCAACATTTTTCATTGCTAAATAGAAAACTTTTACTAAATTCATTTTATCTAATATAATTGTTATTAATTTTTAATTTTTTTTAGAATAACTAAACCATATTAATTATTTTATTAATAATTGTATTATTGTGTTGTCTATGCTAATATCATTACTAATAATACTATACTTTCACAAAAAATCACATTTTTCTCAGGCACAAGCTCCATTGTGTTGTGTTAGGTTCGGCATTTTGGATTTATCATTGATTAATTCACAAAATCGAGAAACACTAAATCGGGTGATACAATACATTATTTATATGGAGCTTTGGTCGGGGCCACAAAAAAGACGCCTTAAGTGCGGGTAAACCTTAAATGGGAGAACCTTAAATCGGGATTCCACTGTATATGGAAAGAGGCTAATGCAGGAAGCGTTAGAAGGCACGGGAGATTTCAAAATTGGAGGAAGGATTACAAGAACGGTGAAGTACGCGGATAATGAAGTACTTCTAGCAAGAAAGTAAAAGGAACCCCAGAAAATGATAAATAGTCCAGTGATAACAGGTAGAAAATACAGTATGGAAATAAATATAGAAAAATCCAGGGTCATGCAAATATCAAGAAAAGAAGAAGAAAATTTGAACCGAAGTATTGGAAGAAAGCCATTAGAACAAGTTTCAGATTATAAATACCTTGGAAGCATCATAATGAGAGAAGCAAAATGTACCGATGAAATCAGGACTAGAATAAAGAAAGGAAAAGCCACTTTCAGAAGAAAGAACCTCCTACTAACAGGAAATATAAAGCAGGATATCTGCAAGAAGTTGAGAAAATACTATGTATGGAGTATATATGGGGCAGAAACATGGACGCTAAGGAAAAATGATATAAAATACTTGGAAAGCTTCAAAATGTGGACATGGAGAAGAATGCTGAAGATAAAATGGACAGATAGGATGAAAAATGAGGAAGTACTACGAAGAATAGGAGAGAAGCGAACGATTACACAGACTATCAGAAAGAGGAAGGCGGACTGGATTGGACATTACGTGAGGAGAGAGTGCATGATTAGAGAAGTGCTAGAAGGAAAACTGGATGGAAAAAGAGAAAGAGGTAGTAAAAGGTTTCAGCTGGTAGATGACTTGAAAGGGAAAGAGCTATCAAGATATGAAGAAAACTGCGGAAAATAAGAGTATATGAAGAACCAAGTTTAACCATGAGTAATCACGGACCTGTCTATGGACAGACTACCTTTGATGATGATGAATCATATTGTGTGAGAGTTGTTGGAATTAATTTAAATCATGAAACCAATTCTTTTACTTATGAATTTCTATTTTACTAAGAATAGTATTCTGCACTTTAAATGCAGTGAGACTAGTTTGATTCTTCAGGGAATTATTTTTAGTCTCGGTACACTTTTCAGAGAATTGCCTTAGCATTAAATGGTTAATTTGTGAAAATTAAAAATCTGCTAACTGAAAAATTGGTATTTAGTCTTATTTTGTCAAAGAAAGTTTTAGGTGAAGTTCAATATATCTAATGTCTTCTCATATTTCATTGAGTATAATTCAATAAAGATGGTTTGTTTCTCTGAAAACAAATTGGGTTTTGTTTGTTTGTTTTTTATTTCAATTAAACTTTGTACAATTTAAACAGGTTTACACACTCAGTCTTTGTGGAGAAAGAATGGTAGTTGGCATGAATGGCCGAAAAGTGTATGTTTGGGACCTTAGAAATATGGGATATGTCCAGCAGCGAAGGGAGTCCAGTTTGAAATACCAAACAAGATGTATAAAGTGCTTTCCAAATAAACAGGTAAGTCTGAATTATCTACTGCATCACCCCATTAAAAGCTTTGTTTCAACTGACCTCTCTTACTAAACACTGCTTGTTGTTAAAATTTTAACTCAAATTTCTAGAAATTTTGTTAAGACTGAAAGTTTTATATAATTTTGAATAGTGCTTTTTGGCACAATTACGTAATTCGTAAAGAATGCCTTTGCCTTGAATGTATGCAAGGCAGAAGCAATTCCTCCCTTACCTATGAATAAATCATAACTTAGCTCACCAAAGCAAGAGACATCTTTAATGTTATCATTGGTTATTGCAGTGTTTTTATGAAGCAACAATGAATGGAAGTGATCAATAGGCGAAGAATTTACCAAATGATTTTGCATTTGACTATGAGCGTAAAGTAGGATATATCTTTTACATTCAGTTAATTATTGCTTGGAATCTTTTGAAAACTTTTTGGTTATGCTTTAGTTATATTGATCCAAGTACAGCTAGGCTCACCAGATTTCCTTTTCCAAAAGAAAACATCTTTCACAAGAAAGATAATAGGTTGAGTGAATTGTTTACTTAAAGAAGAAAGTAAAAAGGGCAAGTTTTCCTCGAAATTGTATTTTATGCTTCTTATTATCTTTTGAAAGGCACCACACTGTACAAGATTGCTGTATTAAATTTAATTATATGAGGAAAACAATATTCAAAGGAAAAAAAGAACATCAAGATCAATTGATATTCCATGCTTTTGATGGAATGAAATTGATAGCATGAATGATGTTTCTCGGTTTGACTATAACTGTAAAAGTAGGATAAATATTTTACTTTCAATTGAAACTCCAGTATAGAATTTTGTGAGTGGTATTGGTTATGCTATCAACTTCCCAAAATTTATGCATCTCTAACCCCTCTAAACTTATGTGTATCCATATTAATATTGTTATAAAATATTTTGTTGCCTCCTGAGTTAATTTGTTCTTATGTTGTAAACATATATGATGTATAATTATTACAGGGCTATGTACTGAGCAGTATTGAAGGACGTGTAGCTGTGGAGTATTTGGATCCAAGTCCAGAAGTACAAAAGAAAAAGTATGCCTTTAAATGCCACAGAATAAAAGAAGGAGGCACTGAGAAAATTTATCCTGTCAATGCTATCAGGTTTGAAACTATAAATATAATCTGCATAAAGCATTCTCTTTATTTTATTGACATTTTTTCACTCTCATTTTGTGTATGCAGTCAATCTCCCATCAGTCATAAACACTTTAAATTTTGAATATTGCGGCTTATTCATGCTAGAAAAATGATTCTTGCAAAGCTTGTTTTCATTCATAGTTAATCTTATTACTTTCTCCATATGCAGCATAGAGACTTGTTTTAATGAAAAATTGAATTCAAGATTTCAATGGAAATGCATGTTTTATGATCCCCTGAATACGTTTTCACTATTTTCTCAACGATGTGTGTGTGTGTATGTGTGATAGGAATGTTGTGGGTGCTCTAACTCAAAAACTAATAATCTGATCGACACGAAATTTAATATTCAAGATTTTGATTAAAAATTTGTCCTGATAAGATTTCGGCTGAAATTGCTCAACTGGAAGTTCAAGTTTCTATTTTTTTCCCAAAGATCTCCTTTAGGCTTTAATTTATGTGAATTTTTATTATTATCAAAGTTGTGGACAATATAATTTTCTACAAGTTTTGTTTGAAACATTTTTTCATGAAATGGATTAAGAGATATATTGATTATCTGTCTGAATTTATCTTAAGTGATACCGCTGTTCCTGTTGCTATGATAAAATTTTCTAACTGCTGATAGCGATGCCTATGTTGCCAAGGGTAATTTTAATTGCAATCAATTAAAATATTGTTTCCAATGTGCTTCATTTGCCATCAAAGCAAGCTTATTATTTATAAGAGGCCTACAATAATCAGTTCAGTGGGTGTTTCTATGACTATGACTTTCAGGTTTTTGATGAAATGCAATCAGATGATTCTACATAAATTATGTGACTGTGCCCTTTGCTTCAAGAAATCAGTCAAAAATGTGCTAGAAAATCATATGCAGCTTTAGTGGCTTGAATGTAGAATTTCTGCTGAATGTTGGCTTGGCTGATCATCTAGATAGTGTGGCATAGGTCTGTAATTGATACCAGTTTTTAGGCACGTTTCACCTCCAGCGCGAGCGACTATTGTCGTCGGTGTGTCCGTCTGGCTGCCCATCAGTTCGTATGTTCGTTCTCGGCTTCTACCAAACAGATTTTCATTAAATTTGTTATTAAGGACTTACAATCAAAGATAATAAGGAAATCGAAAAAATGAATCACGTACATAATCCAATCAGGGGCACCACTTGATGTGATAAAAAATGAACTTTCCATCATATCTTGTAAAGTATTGCTGATATCAAAATATTTTTCAAATAAAACTTGTAGAATTAGTAGAGTATTTCTTTTTCTATACATTTTTATCGTAGGAGTAGCTATTGTCAAGAAAATCGAACAAGAAAGTCTTAAATCGAGTTGAACTTATAAAAATTTCTTGCATGGTTACTCCTTCATTGTTGCTAACATAAGCAATCTCACAAACAATCCTTTAATTTCCTTATGTGTACATGTAATATTATTAAATAGGAAGAAAATGGATTATTTATGATGAAGAAAGAACTTTAAAATGCTATTTCCCTTACGTACAGGTGTATCATTTCTTTCTAATACTCCATTGCACGAAATTCACCCATCTGTGGTACGCTGTACACTTTCCTAACTTGTTTCATTTTTAGGTGTTTCGCTTCCAGCGTGAGCGCCTATTAGCGTCGGTCTGTCCATCCATCCGCATGTTCGTTCTTGACTTCTGCCAAATGGATTTTCATGAAATTTGATATTAAGGACTTAAAGTCAGAGATAATAAGAAAATCATGAAAATGAATCACCTAAGTCAAGGTTTCCCAAACTAGGGTATATGTACCCCTGGGGGTACTTTTAACACTAGAACGGCAGACGCGGTCATTTTGACCGTGGGCTTTGCATTTTATCTCGATATGTTCTTGTTTTTTCTCAGATCTCTTTCCCTTTTGCTGACTTTTATTATATTACTGTCAAGCACAATTCAGCTGTTTTTTACGCTGATCTCTGTAATACTTTTTTATTTACAAGCCTTACCTTGCCTGGCGGCAGCGGTCATTTTGACCGCTGCATGTTTTTCCTCACCCGTCTTTAGATTATTACAGCAGATCTTCATTTGTCTCTCATTTTGTGTCATCAGCAGTTATGTTTGTCGTATCTACATTGTATCTAACTTATTATCTGATTCCACACTAATGATGCTGACGAATATTAGTACACTCACCGGTTAGTGCTCTGCGACTCCTTATTGATAATTCATGATCGCGCACATAAAGAAATGTACTGAAGCTGAGGCAAAAAGGCAAACAAATAACCAGTCATTAATTAATTAAGTTGATTTAAATCTTTGTTTAAATTTTCCCGCTTAAAAACTACGGAGAAATAACGAGCGGTCAAAATGACCGCCTCTGCCATTCACGGGGTGTCGTCCGGTCCCGCCGTCCTAGTGTTAAAGGCACTAGGGGGTACTCGAGAAAATTTACATAATAGCTGATATTATGACACTGGACATTACAAATCAGCTTTTTTTACTTTGATGTTGTTATAGAACAGAGGTGTCTAACACCATCGCCACTTGTGGCGATTCAGCCATTGATATGTGATGAATTGATGCTCACAGTCTACTGTCTACTATTTTTTATTAGTTTATTAAATCACGTAGTACTAAATTTGTGTACATTTTACATACAATGGCCTTTTCGCAATACAATAATAGGTGGTAGGATATACGAGCATAGTAGAGTTTTTTTAGATTAGAGAGTAGGTTAGTGAGCAGGTCATATACGGTGAAATTAAAGACTTGCGCTAATTATCATAATAAATTTATTAACTCTGACCGTAGATCAATATGTAGGTCGGCTTTAGGGCACAATAAACCATGCGATAATAATACTATCAGTAATAAAGCCGCTATTGGAAATGAGGGATGCACCCTCCAAATCTCTGAAATAATTCCGAAGCGACACATAAGTGACACTCTAAAAATTTTAACTCTAAATTGCCGGAGTATCAGGAATAAGGCTGCGGAACTTCAGAATTTACTAGAACAAACAGAGGCAGATATAGTAATAGGCACAGAGAGTTGGCTAACCTCGGATATTCACGACCGTGAAATTTTCCCCTTACGATATACTATTCACAGACGAGATAGGACAAATAGGAGCGGTGGAGGGGTGTTTATAGCAGTGAATAATACAGTAATAAGTTCTCCGGTCAAGTTTGCTGTAAACAATATTGAAAGCACTTGGTGTACTATAAACAGTGAAGGTTTGGGAAACATTCATGTATGTGCATATTATAGGCCGCCAGCTTCAAACGCAGAAGAAATATACGATCTAGAGGCTCAAATAAATTCACTAATGAAGAAGAATAGTAAAAGCATTATCATAGTAGGAGGAGACTTCAATCTACCCTCGATAAATTGGCAGAGTTGTAGCTTCATACCATCCGGTAGGAATCGCGAGTCATGCGAAGCGCTAATAGACATATTCAATAAACATTCCCTCATCCAGGTAGTCAAAAAACCTACGAGAGCGAACAATATATTAGACTTACTAGCAGTTAACATCCCCGAGCGTGTTTCCGAAGTAACTGTTGAAGAAGGAATCAGTGATCACCAATCAGTTCGAGTACTTTTGGATATAACTGTCGCAAAATATCGCAAGCCTAAGCGGAAAGTGTACATGTATAAAAATGCCAACTTTGAGGATTTCAAAGAGAAACTCATCAAGGATTACGACGATTTCAGCAAATCGACAAGCACAAAAAACGTTGAGGAAACTTGGAAAGCATTTCTATCAGAAATTAGAATTGGTATTAATACGTATATACCAAGTAAATTTATTAGCGATAATGGGGAACCAAGGTGGTATAATCGGCAGGTTAGATGCGCCCTCAGACACCAAAGAAAGCTTCACTCGAAATTTAAACGCATCAATAACTGTAAGTCACCGGAGGAAGTAATTTCAATTTCACTTAAGTACAGAGATTGTCGGACTAAGACCAAAAAGGTTATGCGCAAAGCACTAACAGACTTCAAGAAAAAGACTCTTAGTGAACATCTAAGTGAAAATCCCAAATGCTTTTGGTCATATGTTAGAGAAGTTCAAGGTCGACGCCCAACCGTACCCCCGTTAATAAACGACCAAGGAGAGGTAGTTAGCGATAGCACAGATAAAGGAAATTTGTTAAACTTATTTTTTCAGAGCGTATTTACTACCGAAGACGTGAGAGCGAAGGTCGTGGCGCCCGAACCAGGCAAGGAAAAAATGAACGATATAGTCATATTAGCGAAAGGGATAGCTCAACAGCTTAAAAATATCAAGTCAAATAAATCTCCGGGTCCAGAAGAGATACCAGCTAGAGTATTCAAAGAGTTAGCACTGGAAATAGCACCTTATCTCGAAATAGTTTTCAATAAGTCACTTAGTCATGGCGTTGTACCTAAGGAATGGAAATTAGCCTTTATAACGCCGTTACACAAAGGTGGGAAAAAAGACGACAGAGAAAATTACAGGCCAATTTCGCTTACCTCCCTATCTTGCAAGGTTCTCGAGCACATTATCGCTAGCTCCGTGATGGACTTCTTAGATAGTCAGAACTTGCTAAGTAAATATCAGCATGGCTTCAGGAAGACGAGATCTTGTGAAACACAGCTTGCTCTGTTCGTTCACGATATACTAAGATCAGGAGACCGTAAGACTCAGTTAGATGCTGTTTTCCTCGACTTCAAGAAGGCTTTCGATAAAGTCCCGCACAGTAAGTTAGTGAAGAAATTAAATGACTGTGGAATAAATCGAAAGATAATCGAGTGGATCAGGGACTTTCTTAATGAGCGTGAACAAATAGTAGTTATAGATGGATTTAAATCAGATTCAGTCAGCGTAGCCTCAGGCGTTCCACAGGGAAGTGTAATCGGCCCCCTACTATTCCTTTTATACATAAACGACTTAGATAAGGTTATTAAAAGTAAAATCAAGTTATTCGCGGATGATACAGTAGTTTACAGAGAGATTAACAGTCCTAATGACCAATTATTACTTTCTGACGACTTAAATGCAATTCTCGAGTGGTGTAAAGAGTGGCAGTTAGAATTGAACTTAGGAAAGTGTTCCTTTATGAGATTCTGGGGAAACAAAAACATTGACACGACGAATTACACTGTTGAAGGCGTCCAGCTAAAACTAGCCGATTCCGTCAAATACTTAGGCGTTACTTTAACAAGCAACCTCTCGTGGGATATGCACATACGAAATATATGCGGGAAGGCTAAACAGAAACTAGGATTCATCAAACGCATAGTAGGTAAAAGTGAGGAAAAAGTCAAAGAGACATGTTACTTCTCGTTAGTAAGACCGCTATTAGAGTACGCGTCGAGCATATGGGATCCGTACGTGAAAGGATCAATCTCAGAGTTAGAAAGAGTGCAGCGAAAAGCCGCTAGATTCGTCAAAAATTGTTACGATAGAAACAATAGTGTTACAGCCTTGATACAGGACTTAGGATGGGAATCACTAGCTGAACGCCGATCACGCTCTAGGTTAAAACTTCTCGAAAGATTTAGAACGCATATATTCTCCAGCGATGTCGAAGAAATAATAAGAGCGCCAACTTATATTGGTAGAACGGACCATCCTCGTAAAATAAGAGAGATAGCCTGTAGGACTGAGAGGTATAAAGGCTCGTTTTTCCCTAGAACGATAGCTGAGCAGAACAGAAGTTACGAAAGGAAATCAGCCGACGTAGAATGATACTATACATTATTATGCGCTTTACCTTGGTGCTATTGCACCCCCTGCCACACACCATTGCGGTGGCTTGCAGGGTGAACTATAGATATAGATATAGATATAGATATTATTTTTATAAACAGGATTTTACACAAATATACTGTTACAGTGGTGCACAATAATGATTTGCACCTTCTCACGCCTGGCTACCACTGCTACCTTCTATACAGCCAACATTACGACCTCTGATAGTAAGGCAACGTCACTTTGCTTGGCCTGAAACTGCAGCGCACACGGTATACATCAGTAGCTACATTGTAGCGAATTGCAACATTACAGTGTGTTGTATAAACTATGCTAGAAAATTATGAACTGACGACAAAAAGTGGCATAATGCAGGAAGTTTGAAATTTATAGCTAAGTCATCAGAGGATTTCTCGTCAAATACATACAAGATATGGTGCAAAATGTTGAAACTATGTGCTCAATTAAAGAACTGTGCATCTTTTTTGATAGTCAACTAACATTAAGGACACCGCACAAGTCGAATTTTGGATTCGTTTTTTGTCAGAAGCTTTTGAAATTCATGAATAAATTTTCGCATTCGTGGTCTGAGAAACCCCAAAAAAGTTTGAATTAGATTTGAAGAAATTGGTTTCAGCAATGACGGATAGAGTACCTATGATGGTTGGACACAAATCTGGATTTATCAGCCTTCTAAAGCGGCATCTGAAAGAGCCTTAATAACACCCTAGCTTATGTAAGTGTCCCTTTAAGTGACAGTGTCCAGTCAATAGACCCATCACTTCTCTAATTGGTTCCTATTTAAACATAATAGTTCCCTAGTTCTGTTCTGTGAGATTCCCTATATGAAGGATTTCACATTTCTGTCCACTAATGGACCTCCAATGATCAAGGTGCCTTTTGTTCATTCTGTCCATGATTTCCCTCCTTGCAACATTCATAGAAATGCCGAATGCTGGCTCAGGTCCCAAGGAGGAACTTTCAGCACCCTTTCTTTTGCCAACAAATCGGCAATTTCATTACCCGTAATCCTTTTATGACCTGGCACCCATAACAGTTGAATTCTGTTATGTTCAGCCAGCTCTATCAGGGATTGAAGGCAGTTCCAGATTAATTTAGAGTCAATCTGGTATGAGTGAAGTGCCTTTAATGCTGCTTGACTATCTGAGAGAATATAAATGTTCCTATTTTCATAGTTCCTTTTTCATATTCTCCATTACACATGCAATTATAGCATACACCTCAACCTGGAAAACTGTTGTGTACTGCCCTAGGCTAAAATGAAATTTCATCCCAGTTCCATAACAGTACACCCCAGTGCCTGCATTTGTCTTGGATCCATCTGTATACCAGATTAGTCCCCCTCTTCTATCAGGTCGAAACCCCTTTTCCCATTCAGTGTGTTCTGGAAAGGGCACACTGAATGGCTTATGAAATGAATGTTTTGGTATCATCTTATCCGACACCATTTCTAAAATGGTGTCTTTGAATTTGTCCCAAATCATCTTGGAATGCCCATATTCTATGGACTGTGACTTTCATTGTCCATTGCAAATCAGTCTGTATCTACCTGCTTGGGCCTCTGCTTCCACTACTAAATGTAGAGGGGTGAGTCCCAAGAGTTCCTCAATTGCTGCCGTACTCAATGCTCCTGTAATGCCTAAGCAGGCTAACCTCTGCAACTTGCTGAGTTCATTCCTGCTGGTCTTATTTTTAAACCTAGGTCACCAAACGATGGCAGCATAGATCACGATGGGTCTAACTACCATAGTGTATATCCAGTATACCACTTTTGATTTCAGTCCCCATGTCTTACCAAAGGTGCCCCTGCAGACCCAGAAGGCCCTGCTGGCCTTTCTGGTAACTCTTTCTAGCTGTGAACCCTGTCAATCCCTTATCCAATATAAGTCCAAGATATTTGACTTCTGTAGACAGCTGAATCTTAGTTCCAAAAAGGGTAGGTTCCTTAAGGCCTCTTAGATTCCTTTTGCTGGTGAATGGCACTACCACAGTTTTGTTTGGATTGACTCCCAATGAGGTTTTGTCGCACCAACTTTGGACCTTCCTCAGAGCTGTTTGTAGCACCTCTAAGAACACTGCAGGAAATTTCCTGTTAATCAGGATAGTGATGTCATCAGCATATCCTACTGCAAAGTAACCCTCATCATTGAGCTCCCTCAGAAGTTCATTTTGACGTGCAGGCTTTCATTCTTTTTTAGATTAAAATTAGAAAATTGACCTACAATCTTCGGATATGAACCATTTTGAAGAAAGCATTATAAAGTTTCTTATTCTGTTAATCTTTTTCTGCCCAAAGTTCCGAAATCGCTCAATTTAAACGTTTAATTCACAGTTTGAGGAAATCTTGCCGTTTTAAGCCATTTTAACAGGATGTTGCCTTGCATACCAATTCCATTGTTAGACCTCGATATCATATTGTTATTTCAATCCTTATGGGTATAAACTAGAGATGCACCGAAGTTCGGCCTCGGTATTCGGCCAAAATCTGCTATTCGGCTTCGGCCTTTAGAAAGGCCGAATAGACAAATATTTTCTAAATTCAAATTTAATCTATATTTTTACATTTTAGTTTTTACTGAAGGGAAAATCCGGATTATAAATTATTTATATTACAATATATAATGTTTATAAAGTGTTTGTATGAATTTAAACCTAAAATGTTTGGATGAAAACTTGATAAAGGAAACTGAAAATGGCAATCAAAAGCATAATTTGTTGAATTTTTGCCACTGCAATTCCAAATATCTTGGATTCAGCATAACTGACATATTTTACAACATATGTTCAAACTAGTTATCAACTTGTGTAGTGATTTTATGAATTGTATTTTTTATCCTTATCTAAAGTTCATCCAAAGTATGTGGTATCCATAAGTGGATAACAAATTTCATTGTACTTTTCTTCTACTTTCACCATTTTCAATCAGTTTTAGGTTAAGAAATAAAATAAAAAGATCTCAAAATACCTTTATACAAATTTGAAAAAGTTGTTCATTTAAGATCTCATTTTACCTAAATTTTATTACAAATTTAGAGCAGCAGTTGTGAAAACTTTGATTTCTATAACTTTTATTAAACTGTATTCCACATAGATCTATTTATGAATTACCTTCTACAGTTTTTAAATCTATTAGTAATTTTCCAAAGAATATACAGCATAACCTCACTATGGACCCCCTATAATTCAGACTGCCATATTTTTTTTCAATTACACATTTGGGAATTTTTCATATCTTGTAAAGATGAATTAAAAGCAGAATGTCTAGTTTGCAACCTAAGAATTTCATGTGGAGGAAAAACACCAAAATCTTGCACAGCATCATCTATGATAAATCATCTTCGAACCAGGCATAAGAAAGAATATAATGAATGTGAAGAAAAGAAAGTATTAGAGAAAAATGAGGTACCAAAACACATTGTATTATCACTAATCAGACTTCAAAACAGCAGACTTTACAAGAATGTCTTAAGAGGGGAATTCCTTATAATCCTGAATCTGTTGAGGCTAAAACTTTAAACAGGAAGATTTTCCAAATGATTGCAATAGATTGCCAGCCATTTTCAGTTGTTGAAGATGAAAGCTTTTTGAGATTTGCAGATGCCATGAATCCTATATTCAAAGCCCCTTCTAACAAACATGTTACAGAAAAAATTTTTCCCAATGTACATTCTGCTGTGCACAGAAAGGTTGATATTATTAAATGTGTTACTTCTGTATTTTGCATATCGGACATTTGGACATGCAGAAACAACCAAAAGTCATTTTTAAGTTTGACAGCACATTGGATTAATGATGAGTTCAACTATGCTTCTGCTTTACTTGCTTGCCGAGAGATTTCTGGATCTCACACAGCTAACAACATAGCAAAAACAGTTGAAGAAATTTTTATAAAATGGAAAATCAGTAAAGAAAAGTCACAATTGTCATTGACAATGGAACAAACATGGTGAAGGCTATGAGTGATCTAGGAATCACAAGCACTAGATGTTTTGTTCACACACTGCAGTTATATGTGCAGAAAGCAATTTTAGCACAGAGCAATGTAACAGAATTACTGGTTGTAAGCAGAAAGATTGTTGGCCACTTTCATCATTCTTCTTCCAAAGACAAATTGTGTGAGATACAAGAGATTTTGGAATTACCTCATCATGTACTTATACAAGATGTTCAAACAAGATGGAATAGCAGCTATTACATGTTACAAAGCCATACTTCTGTTCTTTGCAGATAATAATATCAGCATAGCAAGACTTACTAACAATCAATGGTTGCTTGCAGAGAAAGCAGTTCATTTGCTGGAACCTGCTGAAGAAGTTACAAAAATGATGTGCCTTGAGAATGCAAGTATTTCTTACATGATACCTGCTGTAAAGAGCCTTCTGTCTTTCTACTCAAGGGAAGATGCTGAAATTAGTATGCATGCAATGAAAGCTGAGATGCAGAAAGAAATTCAGAGAAGATTTTGTTATCTTGAAAGTCAGTTACATTGTTCCATTGCCACTTTTCTAGACCCTAGGTTTAAGAACAAATTCTTCTCAAGTGATGATGTGAAGGAGCAAGTGCATGCAAAGGTATTAGGACTGAAGAGTATAAATGAAGGTGCCAGTGTTAAGACTGCCTTTGAAAACATGCAAAAAGCAACTCCATCAAGCAGTGCACAAGGTTTCAGTTTGTGGGATTGGTTCAGTGAAATAGCATTTTCATCAGAATATAACAATATAACTTCCTTTTGGAGATGAACAGGAGATAAGTCAATACCTTGCCAAGGCACTTGGTGGCAAAAGCGAAAGCAGCAGTACTCTACATTGGCAAAGCTTGCACAAAGATCTTGCTTCCCCTCCAACCTCTGCTGAAAGCAAGCGACTTTTTAGTGTTGCGAATGTTCAGTACAGTGACCACAGGAGTAACTTAACTGCTAACCATGCAGAAAAGTTATTGTTTCTGCACCCTAATTTAAAATTTCTTAAATTTGACTATTAATGCTTGAATAATACAATTGTAATAAAAATTAAATAAATAAAAGGGTTTTTTTGACAAAAATTCAGATTCATCCTTGCATTCTTGAAGTTAATTCTATGATGGTGATATTCGGCTGAATATTGATTTTAACATTCAGCTATTTGGCATTCGGCCAGAATGTATATTCGGTGCACCTCTAGTATAAACGTGCTTTGAATGCTTTTAATATGAGAGAGAGGGAGATAGAGGGGGGAGCGAGAGGGAGGTAGAGGAGGAGAGAGAGGGAAGTAGAGGAGGAGAGAGAGGGGAGGAAGGGAGAGAGAAGGAGAGAGGCAACTATTTTAAGTTTAACTAAAGCCAGTCATACTGATGGGCTTTTATACTAGTTTGAAATAAAAAATGAAATCACCTGGGATTGATCCCTATGTCATACTAGGCACGTACGCTAGCCACTCAGCCAAGCTGATGCTTAGCAACAGTTCTTCATTCAAGCCTCTTAAGTGGCATATGATGTTCTTGTGTACTTTATGTTGATTTCTCGAAACCAAGGGAGCATTCACATAAATCCCAAGATAGGCATCTCCTTATTTTTGCTCTAGAATCATCTTAAGTTTTGAATGTATTTTTAATGTTAACCAATTTAAAAACCTATTCAAGCAATTCCAGAATACCTTTTGAATCAGAGATTAAAGTTAAAGAATTGCTTAAGTTATCATAATATGTATTTAGATTTTCATGTAAATTATGTAATATACAGTCGGCCTGCCTATAACGTGGGGGATACGTTCCTGGAAAACACCATGTAATAGGAAACCACATTATAGGATACCTTAAGCCTATGGGAAATAAGGGGATAGGGATCTGTCGGACCAATTTGTGATATTAAAATTCCTTATAATATTGCAAAACAGCATAATATAATAATAAATTGATATATGTATTAGTACTACATTAATGCAAATTTTCTATAATAAATTTGGATTAATATGATAAAAAATATTTAATTTAATGTAACATATGGGTGCCACCATCAACAAAGAAACCCTTTGGACTCAGTATCTTACTTATCCACAAACTTAACATTTTTCTACTGTTTATAATTTAGTAATTCTAGCCACTTTTGAATGCACAGGAACAGAAGATAATTTCACACTCATGAGTCTTATCTTCACTTTTTCAAATTGTACACACAGTGGCTTTATTCAGACCTAGTTCACATGCTGTGGAGGAGACAGACTTTCCAGCTTTAAGTTTATCCAGAATGTTAATTTTTTCCATAATGCTTAACGAATTGCAAATTTTCTTACCTTTCTTACCACTATCACTGCACTTAGTAGGAGCCATTATGAAATAACTGTTAGTTATAGGGCACATAAAATGTAAAAAAATAATTCTGAAGCACTGACACAAGGGTATGATGCTATCGCTAAGAATACTGGAAGCCAACTGGCCAGGATTTGCACCGCATCAGAAATTTTCTGTCATAAATCAGAGAAATCGCACTTCGAAAATCGCGTAAACGTGAATCCGGACTGCGTTCTAGGATACCATGGTCACATTATAAATTGCGTATATGTGAAACCGCACTCTAGGATGCGGCATTATAGACTGTATATTTTTATTGAAAAATTTTTAATGCTTTATTTTTGTTAAACTAAGTTTAGCGTTGAATAGACTAAAAAAATCATGTTTCTTTTGATGTTTTTTTCTGATAATTTAAATGTGAGGCTGACCAAAATTTTTCGTTTCTCTTTTGTTTAGTTTTCATACTGCTTACAATACATTTGCAACTGGAGGCTCTGATGGATATGTAAACATATGGGATGGTTTCAATAAGAAGAGGCTCTGCCAATTTCATCGATACGCCACATCTATACCATCATTATGTTTCAGCCATGATGGTAAGTTTTTCATGGTGTTAATAATTCTTTTTGCTTTTATATCTGTTTTGTTGGATTTTCAAATCCTAGCACGTTTAAAATATTATTTTATTGTTTTGAGGTATTGTTAACTTAAATAACTTACCTTTTCTAATCATTGAAATAGATCAGATCATTTTTGTTGCATTTATGAGATTAACAACCTGTTGTACTCTTTGTATGTTACAGGTTCAGTGCTAGCCATTGCTTGCTCTTACCTGTATGAACACGATGAAACTCCTGATAATATTCCTGAGGACAATATTTATGTACGGTATGTTACAGACCAAGAAACCAAGCCAAAATGAGCCATTGTACATAATTGTGTTGAGTATTGCTGATGTCAAATTAAGTGTATTAGCTTTCTTCATGATCTGTTTTGTATTGTAATGACACATTTGTGCTCTGTAAGTCAACTTATAATCACCATTAAATTTTAATTGGAGTACAACCCAAGAGTAATTGAAATTTATTATATGTATCTTTTTACATGGGTAAACATGTTTAAAGAAGAAACTTTAGTTATATTTTCTAATTAGAAAGATTTGAAAGTGGATTATGTAGTTAAAAATTAAAGTACCGTATTTGGCCAAAAGTGAAGTGCAAAAGTTGAGGGGGGAGGCTATTTTCGGGCACTAAAAATTAGATGGGTACGAACAAGTGTGCAAAGCTTCAATAGCGATGAATTTCATTCGAGTCAGTAAGTGTTTCTATCCATTGTAAGACTAAACTACTCGGGTTGCGAATATTTATTTGCAAGGCTGATTGACGTCACAATATAGGAAGGATTTTTCAATTACCTGATCGCTCTCATTATCGTCAAATTGCAAGTTTTAATACCAATAAAATTAACCTTACCCGAGAATGGACTAATTGCCTGGCTAAGCTCAAATTGTTAATTACACAAATGAAAGATAGATTAGCATTGCGCATAGAAATATGAGCAAAGTACGAATTTATATTGCTGCATAAATTGGTATGTTATTTCGACTTTCTAATATTGCTGCATTAATTAGTATGTTATTTCGACTTTTTAAAGTTTATTTTTACTCCCTGCAAATTATTTTTGTTCATTTCCTTGTCAAATATCTCCTTCGTTAGTATAACCTCTGAATTCTGCAGGACAAATCTGAAAACCCTAAAATTCCTAATTAGCATGTTTTATCACTCGCTAATCGGTACTTTTTAATTAAATGCATGCAAGTTTGGTATTTCTTCAAATTATACAGCATGTTTCATGACATTCAAGTCCTAAAAATGATGTGCAAAGTTAAGTTTTGCAAATGAGCTGCGATTAATTCCAACTGCAATACCGAATTGTAACAGGTTAACCTGTGACCATGCCTGTGGTGCTATATTTTTCAATAGAAGTTCCGTTAGCCTTGATTCTTCTACAGGATGCCATTGTAGGCAGATGTTTACAAAGTAACAAATTAGAATGTAGAAAGTAATAGCTTACACTACGGGGAGATGGTCGAACGGCAACAGCGATGAATGCCGAGTAAACACCTCATCCTTCGCTTATCAGTGTTGCCAATATGGCGATTTTGTCCCCAGATTTAGTTGGCAGCACTGTCACCTATTTCAATGTAGCAAAGATGGTACCTTACTGGGTGTTAGATTAGCCTAAAGCAGCCAGATTTCTAAGTAGCCAATGCGGGACATCCGGGGATTTCTAAATAGCCAATGTGGGACACCTTTAAAAAATACGCTAAGGCGGCTAAGCACTCAGGATATCGATAATGCGTGCAAGTGATACTACTATCGGTTCCAAAAGTATGTATACCCGAGTTTGAGGCTAAGTAGATTGATAACGGCCAGCCAGATTATAATGTATTTTACACAGAATTTAGCTTGTTTCAATCTGCGTTGAACCATCATAAAGTGATATTTTTAAGATTTTTTTATAATTGTGATTTTGACGTGAGAACAAAAAAAGTGCCCTATTTTCGGCCCTCAAGACCCGATACCTAACTTTAGTGCCTTCTAAAACCAAAACGGATAGTACGATTCTTATCAAATTTTAAAGAAATATAGAACATACATATCTAAATGACCATGTAAACTTTCAAATCCGTATCTTTGTTTGATGAAGAGCTGTTATTAAGTTTGTAAAGTAACTTTTTCTCCGCAACCAGAGGTCCGAGAAAGACGCGCGTCATGCCGTCGTCTTTGTCTCAGCGCTGTTAGTATGATTGCCATATTGTCTTAACTGTAAGTAGCGTTATTTATTCCATGTCGATTTTTATTTGAGTTTCATTTTAAGAAGCAGTTAATGCTGCGGTGGGCGGGTGGGAACGCCTTCCTCGCGTCACTTTCACCGACATGGAATAAATAACGCTACTTACAGTTAAGACAATATGGCAATCATACTAACAGCGCTGAGACAAAGACGACGGCATGACGCGCGTCTTTCTCGGACCTCTGGTTGCGGAGAAAAAGTTACTTTACAAACTTAATAACAGCTCTTCATCAAACAAAGATACGGATTTGAAAGTTTACATGGTCATTTAGATATGTATGTTCTATATTTCTTTAAAATTTGATAAGAATCGTACTATCCGTTTTGGTTTTAGAAGGCACTAAAGTTAGGTATCGGGTCTTGAGGGCCGAAAATAGGGCACTTTTTTTGTTCTCACGTCAAAATCACAATTATAAAAAAATCTTAAAAATATCACTTTATGATGGTTCAACGCAGATTGAAACAAGCTAAATTCTGTGTAAAATACATTATAATCTGGCTGGCCGTTATCAATCTACTTAGCCTCAAACTCGGGTATACATACTTTTGGAACCGATAGTAGTAATGAAAATAAGCCCTCTGATTTTGCTAGTTCCTCTCCTTTATTGCAAAATTTTTCTTCTCGAAAATAATCACTTAATTTGGAAGATGAAGTGGTCAAACACAAAAGGCTTTGTGTTTATCTGAGGCAACATGTCTTGTAATATCATTCCTTCCCTCATGAGAAATAGAAAATACACAATTGCATAGGTTGCATTGAACATCAGACATATTTTAATTATCAGACATAGTGTTTCCTTTTTACTTTCTCCATACGAAGTAATGGGAAAGTATTGTGATCACGAAAAAAATCGACTGCAAGATTTCAATGGAAATACACGTTTTGAGGTTATTTTTGGAATGTCTGTGTGTGTGTGTGATTGTGGGCGCTCTAACTCAAAAAGTACTTGCCATATCCTTACCAAACTTCATATATAACACTTTAGCATGAGCACAAAGAACTGTTTAGTTTTTGGACAATACCGGTTAACCGGAAGGCGAGGTTTATTCGAAACCCGATTCGGTTTTTGCGATATTTCTCCGTTAAAACATCATTATTGTATATAAAATACGAATATAATTTCATACAACTTTCATTTGAAACAATTTTCCATAGCAGTTATTGTTTAGGAATTATTTATAAATAATCGGTTTTTCGGTTTCCGTCAAATATCTCCTTAAACACGTCGTTATTGGTAATCTTTGTGAGGACCAAAGTTGTAGAGTATAACATTTTTCCAACTTTTGTTTGAAATAATTTTTCGTAGAACCATCCATTTCGGAGATATTTTGCTTTTTCTTAATTTCCAGTATACAGCACCACCACCATGTAGCGGTGAATTCTGTAAACATTCAAAATGTACCTAATTTACGCCAATAAGGATGACTGTATTCTTTTACTATACGAAATAATAATTTTGCCTCATAATGCTATTCATAATAATTTAAATATCTATACCCCAAATACGGAGAAAGTCATGTGTTGGCCACATCAGATTTTTTTAAAAAGGGAAATTGCTTTTCCAACTCCTGGTTAAACACACATTTCCTTCTTTTTGGTGGCATTTCTTAATGAAAGGGATATTTTAAAATGTGAAAAAATGATATTAAAATATTTTCTAGATTTGTGTGAGAAAAGATGGGTAGGGGGGCCATATTCAGAGGGGGCTATATTCGGTCAAATACGGTAACAAATAGGTCATAGGTGGTAATTCCGTAGACTTGACTCAATCTCTATTTTGTACATTTTTTTATAATAAAGTGATGTAATTGGAAGTTATGATCTCTACCATGACTGTAAGTCTGCAGAATACCGTAAAAAATTATATTTTTAAAAACTTAATTTCAATCATTTTCATGCTTCAAAAATTTCTTATTTACTTGTCCTTGTAGTTACCTATATGTTACTGCTGGGAGAAAAGTAATGTAAACATTTAGAAACATTTTTCTCGAGTGAATGCCTTAATTAGGAAATTCCCAGTTGTAGAATGAATTTTTAATAATGTAAAACCACGTGCAAACACTCTTATACTGTACGTCATTACAAAAATTATGTACTTGAGGGAAAACCTAACAAGATAACTGGCTTTCAGACAACTCTAGAAGATCAGTCAGAAAAAGATTAGGTAATGGCCATTATCTTTTCAATACATGAACTGTGCAACAAAATGAAATTTATTAAGTGGAGATGTATTGAGATCATGTGAGTGATAATTGAATTCAATTATATGAGAATTTATTTGATAATCTACTTTTATTTCACTTTTATGGCTGAAACTTTAGAATTTAAATATGTTGACAAAATGAACGATTTTCAAAAATCCTATCTGGATTTCTTGGTTGATTTTTAAAATTTGAAGCTTTAACCTTTAATAAAAATGGAGAATTGTGGAAATGGGTGCTAAGACTTATGCTATGCATAAAAACTTGAAATACCTTGTCATTATTGTAATTTTATGCAGTAATTTTATGAATCAAATAGGAAATTTTCCACTTTTGGTTAAACTTGTAATAAAATAATACTGTGAATAGGTCTTGCCATTTAGAACATAATGCATTTTTACAATAAATGTTATGAAATATTTATTAAAAATAAAAATGCCTGTTGCGTTCAGTCCATCTGTTTGCACACAGGAACTTTTTACTGGACAATCAAATTTGGTAATGAAGAATATATATCAAAGTAAAGAGAATGTAACACCTTATACACAAAAAAATTTTTAAAGAAAGAATATATAAGTACTGGTGATAGAACATACAAACATACCCGGTTTATGGAAAACTAATTCTCACCAGTGACCAAGTATGTATTATATGTACATGCGTGCAATCATTACACCAATACTTATAATCCTAAATCTACATAGGATGCTGATGTAAATGTAATAAATACTGGCGTAGCGATTGATTTTCTCTGTGTGTGTACAAGCGCGTGAGTCCCTGGTGCGGAGTAATTCCAGCAAACTTGTGTATAATACAGTCAGTTCTCCATTTATGCAGCATCTGTTTATGTGCTTTCAGTTTAAGGTGCTTAACAACTTGGTGCATAAAAACTTTATGTAGAGTTTAAAGAGAAATTAATCACTAGAGTTTAAATAGTAAAACATTTCAAATAATGGAAGGGAGACATTTAATATTGTTGTTAAAAGTCTACACTTGGTGATGATAATAAGACCTGAATGGAGCATGGTGCAATGAAAACTTACACTTACCCCCAACCCAACCCACGCAACCACTACTGGCTTACCATCACTGCTGTCTACATCAGTGGTTCTCAACCTTTGCCTCTTGCGTCCCACCTACCACCTTTTCAAGAAACCCTGGTCCCACCATGTTATAAAAAAGCTCACTTTTTCTAATAAATTTATTTCCATGTTTATAAGCCTATAAGTAGTACGTTAATAATTGGTAGAAACAAAGGAGAAGGTCGAAATAAAAAAGATTTACTTGGTAATTTCACAAAAATTTATTTATTTTAAAAAATTAATTTTATTGGAATTACCAAGTAAATCTTTTTTATTTCGACAATATGAAGAAATTCCATCAAGTTATGCCTGAGACTGTTAACTGTATAAAGGAGAAGGTGCCAGAAAGTCTAACCGATTGGGGTGCCAATTAAGTTTTCACACAACCTATGACTTGGTACAGTCATGGCCCTTCAGCTGTACCTGAAGTTGAACCGTTATAACTTGCGAAGATATCTAAAAAACAAAACTAAACATTTTTTATAATCAAGTGTATAATAAGACTTCCATTTGGCTCCCCCTTACGAAGCTGTGCCCTGGGCACTCACTCTGTTTGTCCCGCCCTCACTACGGCTCTGTATGTATGTGTTATTCTATAACTCACAATCAGTAACTACAGCATGTAGAAACGAGTAAGGTGTCATTTTAATTGGAATAAAGAGTTAAGTGGTGTAGTCAGGGTTTTAAACCGATTTGATTGACCTTTCTAATAAAAAATATTTTCTTTTTTCATTTTCTCCATTTGAATAACATAGGGATGAGTGCAACTTATTTTTCATTTGAATCTTAAAATTACTTAGAAACATGGTACCAACTTGAGACTTGGATGGTTCTATGCAGGAAAGAATAGATTATTTTTACTGAAAACAGAATCCGAATCCTGGTCGAATGCATTTAGAATCAAAAAAGTGCCTCAATTTTTGTCCTCGCATGGGACAATAATGGGGAAAAACAGCTTCAAAAAATGTGGATCATATCAATGTCGGATTTCTTTCATTGGTCGTAGTTTAATATTAATAGCCTCTGATTCCCATTAAAAACTTACCCATATAAAAGCATTGAGTTCGTTGCCATGGAAGTTTCACAATTTTATCATTAAAATCAACCAAAAAGAAAAAGGTGTGTAAAATATTTTAACTTGTCTAAGGCGGAAAACCTGCGAAAGACGGAAAAAATTTACCGTTCCCTTCCGCCTCACGCAGGTTTTACTGTATATACGTACAATGAAACGGCGGTCATGAACCGGCGCCGGCGGCGCTGAACCGTCCTAGACCCCGCCTAGAGCCCCCAACACAAAATTTTCTACCAATTGGGGCCCCATAATACCATAGCGCTTAGGGACCTCAACTGATATAAACGCGCCACTGCTTTGTTCATCCATTTTCTGTTGATTATTGTGTTCTTGCTGTTTTACTTACAGTTTTCGTTTTTGTGTTACTCTGTCAGACGTTTGTTTTGATTTGCATATTAGCTTGTATATAGGTAAGTACGAGTATATAAGTTAAATTTTGTTTTTGTTTTATATACAAATCCATACCTTTCAAGATATCGTCACGCAACTTCGCATAGGTATATAATTTTACCATGCGGGTAACATAGGCTCATCATCATCATAGGTAGTCTGCCCGTATACAGGTCCGTGATTATTCATGGTTAAACCGAGTTCTCCATATACTCCTATTTTCCGCAGTATTGTTCATGTGTTGATAGATCTCTTTCCCTTTCAAGTCGTCTATCAGCTGAAACTTTCTCTTTTTCCATCCAGTTTTCCTTCTAGTCGTTCTTTTATCATAATCTCTCGTCTCAGGTAATGTCCAATTCCAATCCAGTTCGCCTTCCTCTTTGTGATAGTCTGTATAACCATTCGCTCCTCTTCTATTCTTCGTAGTACTTCCTAACCAAGGTGTTCCCTAAAATTTCTCCATAGGAGCCATATCTCCCAGCTACGTCTCTGATATGTGCCGTTCGAAAGGGTTAGTACCTGGGAAATATACAGAAATATGACTGATGTTAATCCATGGTTATATTATATTCTGGTAGGTGGTTTGTGAATGAGAAGAGGCTGAGATGTCGTAGTATGAAAGATAAAATATGGAACATTAAGGATTTCCAAAACTCAACGTACGTATACGGAAACTATAATTCGACAAAATACACCTTTCCACTCTTATTAAAACTTCTGTTGATAAATATAATGTATATTTACATTATTAATGTGTTTATATTCAATATAATAACTCCTTACAACGTCAAGACGGAATCTATTGTATTTAAACGTACAATTTCCTAATTTGTCTTCAACTGTACTACTACAGCAGATAAATCCAATTAAGCGACGCGGAAAAACACGAAAAAACAGCACTTTCCAGTTGAACTAATTTAAAATAAACGACGTCCTCACAAATTCTTCGAAAGGTGTGAAAAATATTTTAACCTTGAAGGGTACTTCCGACTCGGCACTGAAGGTATTATTCCGAAAGATTGCTTGTTGAGAGCTGGACCACCATGAAGCTCGAAACGATATACAGTTCGGGTGACCACACACTTGAAAGAGATCGCGACCCCAAGGGCCCCAGCCACCGACCCCTTTCCAAAGACCATATGATTTCTCGCTTCGATGCGTCCGAATGGGTCCAGCCGAATTCATACAACCCTTTAGAGAATCATGAATGAGAAAAGGGTCAGGTCGAGGGATTAAACGTATTGGTTTCTCCTAACTGCTAAGTTGGCCTCTCTTTTCATAACTTTCCGGCATGGTAAAATTTAATAACTCTTAACGGCTGCCAGCTAGGAAATAAGCTTAAAATTGGAATCATAATGTCGAAAGTAATAAATTAAGGAGCCGGATATTTATATTTTTCATTTGCATGATATACTCATTATAAAGCATAAATGGATCACATTAAATGCCGTTAAAATTTTATTTTCCTGGTCAATGGCGGCAACTTACTGCAGAGTTGGAAGGTCAAATCGGCGATTTAATATTTGTAACTAATTTCACCGAAAATTCGCCCGTACAAAGAAGGATTTTATAAAGATCTTTGCCAGAGATTTTAATTTATTTAAAATGCTTACTTTTTGGCCTATGATTTCAATTATACAAACTATGGCGACGATATATTTTTGTAATATAAGCAGATCATGGAATATCAAAACGATTGAGTAACATATCGCTAGAGATTGAGAAAGGGTAGCTTAAAATCGATTTTTAATAGGAATGATAATATAAATTTCTTTCGATTATTTACACCCAACATAACAAATAGACGTAGTTATGGCCTTTAAAATAAAAAGTGCAATAATGCGATATTTTCTCTTACAACACTCAAGTACCACTGAAGAGCAATCATTAAGGCATTAGACGGATTTTATTTCGAAAATTAATTAATACTCTCAAGATGACACAGTCCCTATTTATTATAAATATAATATATTACTCCTAATTATTTCAAAGAAGGTAATAATGTTATCATATTGACTGCTCAAAAACCATAGCGTTATATGACCCATTCTACGACCGTTTTCAAGAACAAGTTATGTTTCCCAGTTCTGATAAATCTCCCAAATGGAGTGCAGTAAATATAAATCCTCAGCACAATAAGCGAAGAAGTTTTAAAAAATAAACGGTCGAGCTCTAAGACTGGCCGAACATAACAACCCTGCAAAAGGGATGTTGAGATAAGGCACTCGGAGAACAACACTACAGAATGCAGCCTTCATTGTGAAGAGGGGATGACAGAAGCATAATTATCTGGAAACCGCCGGCAAGGAAAAGAAATGAGCTTCCAGAGGTAATGCACCGCAGAGGGTCATCTCCGATCAGAAAAAATGTTTTAACTGGGACAGTTCATTTGTGTTCCTGTCTGAATATTATTATGGAAAAAGAGTCCGAAGTTGTCGTTTAGAATTAGCATTGTAACTTGCTTTCAAAAGAGAGAAGAAATTAGTCTTTTGTAGTACGATTTTAGGCTCAAACCACATGCATTGTGCGGAGTTCTAACAATAAGAAACAAGATTTTGAATAAGACAAAGAGTATCGACGTGATAATTTATTAATACTAAACATACAATGGCGTAGAAAATGTTGAAGTAAATATCTATAGCCATATAAATACAAATCTAAATGTCAAATAAGAAATATTATTAATTCGTACAATGGCAAAGCAATTGTGCTTCCGCTATCATTCTGTCTACCAGCGTTTATTGTAGTTTTTGTTGTTTTTAGACATTTTTTTAGGTCTAGATCTAGTAAAGTGTTAGTTTAATTGTTAAAATGCCTCGTATAATTCGTAGTTATTACTTCATACAGTCACTGGCTGTTGGAGAATTAAACATTTTGAAGCGATATTTCGACGGAAATTTTAGAGCTAGAGGAATCGAGTTTTCAAGAATGATCAGTGAATCATATGATTCTTTGTTTTTAAAGGAGACATAAATGCCATCAATATTTCTGCTTTAAACCATCTATAGCATTTTTGGCGTCAAAAAAAATTCATCCTTCCAAAAAATTTCACGTGCCACCAACTTTAGCTGCAGGGGGATATTGCCATTTGTTAAACCAAGAATGGAGAAAAATTCCAGTTTTAGTAGAGATAGCATCAACCATGGAAATATTTTTTAAAAATCCTGCAGAGGGACGCTGTAAACCGACGGGAGGTTTTTGACGGTTTCTATAGCAGCATCCAAGAAGCAAGCACCTCTAACAAGCGAGAGAGGCTGACATGGACGTTGTGCTTTCTCTCTTTTGTATTCTGGGTGCGATCGTTGTCACCGCCGGATACTAACAAGAATTACTCGCCCTGGTGCTCCCAAAATACACGTCATAAGCCTCCCTTCCTCCCCCTCCCCTCTTCGCCCGCCAAAGTCCCTTCCAGTCGAGGACTGACGGCAGCAGTTAACCAGTGCCAGTGACAGACAGCTGCTCCATACTGGAGAGCGGCGGGACCACCCTAAAACTCAACCCTAAGTCAACTGCTAGAGGGTTTTTTTTAGGGGAGGGGAGGGGGGGGGGGCTAATCGATGGACCTTTACTAACATCATCACTTGATGATAGCTAATGAAGACTATTTTCGCACGACTAATGTCTCTTAATGTCTCATAATCAAAGTGAATTATTACAAATGAACATTATCTTCTCCAAATATATTATACAATAGGAACACGTATGGAACGTAATTAATTTCGCACCATATTTCTCATTTTCCTGACCCTAAAATATAATTTTAATGAATATATGCTCGTTCTATAGTGCTTGATTTGTACGAAAAAACAAACATGTTATAAGAAAATACTGATTAATTACTTAAGGATACAATTGCATATTTTAAGTTCACCATCTATAACTATGAAAAAAAACGTTCTATGGACGAAGTCAAGGAAAGGCATGTCGACATATGAATTGTGGTGTGAAGGGTCTGTATTTTTTTTTAATAACGCGAGGATGTGTAACTGCTTCATCATCATCTTCTTCCAAATGATTCTATCGAAAACGTCGATGTGCTGCAACCCACGTCTACTCTACCATCATCGAGCCAAAATTTTAAGTAAGCCATGGATATAATTTACGTGTGATATTTATACGATGAAAAATGGTATTTAAAAATCTCGTTACGCGATGTTGAATTTTAGTCGTATACAAGCTTTTTCCTTGTCACTCTCAGTTTTAATTGGCTTGATAAAAGATGGTAGGTAATAAATATTCGTTAATTGTGAGGGTTGTGATAAAAATACGATCCTTTCTAAATTAAAAATTTGAGTGTTTTTTAGATTCGTTAACATCGAACATTCTGTTTTTATAAGGGCAGCAGAATTGTTTTTTAAAAAAAAACCATTTTTATTTAAAAAATACTTTTTGCGTGGTAATATTTTAAGTTGAAACAGCTCTGGAGAGAAACTCTATCATTTCGTTATAATATTAAAAAGATACAGGCAACTGTTGTAGCCATAATGCATTTTAATAAAGTATATTTCGTTTTCAGCCATCAAGTAGCCGTATTCAGTCGTAATTAACCGAACGTTTATGGAGTTGCTGTAAATCTGAAGTGATCATATGATTTATTCAAAAGGTTCAACATTGGAGGAATGGTCTATGTCTGTTTTCGGATATAAGCCGTAAATTGAGCTCTATGCTTCACTTTATTGAGCTTGACAACGTTTTGAATGTTGAAAATACAACCACATTAATTTACTCTTATTTTAACTTCGATAAAAATATATTTTACTGTATTTCGAATAATTACTATCGAAGACCTTTGTAACAATTGTCTGGTAAAATTCGCTATTGGCATGACGTAATAAATTACATAAGAAAAAATGTATAAATAATATTTGAGGGATAAAAATTAAAAAATGAAAGCCTATAGGTAAATCACCTCCGTAGACATTCTCAAAAGGAATGCTTGCGAAAAATTTCAATCTTATATTCGGCAAGGTGCTTTTAGTAATATCTTCGGTCACAAAACTTGTCCTTCCTCGGAAATTCACAAATTTCATCAAGGTTAACAAGAAACTCGAAAATTCGTCTTTCAGTTTAATTCCGACATTTTCAACAAAGAAAAGCACATTTTCCAAGAAGAAAATCGACCAGAATTTCACGCTGTAACACATTCAAACCGTCTAAAAGCTAAGTTATTTTTTAAAAGCCCATATCTCCGAAGATACAAGAACACGCGTAATCCCTCTGTAGACTCTCCAAAAAGGGCACTCGAGAGATTACATTCACACCCTTTTTTTTTTAAATCCAAATCCCCACTTTACTACCCGACAATGAGAGCACAAGCGGAAAAGAAGCTCCCGTTCTTGCATTGTGGGAGCTATTGGAGTTCGTGCGCGTCAACAGTGTCGAAGCCGCCATGTTTCTCGAATATAAGTCGGAGGGCGTTTTTGAATAGGCGAGAACCGCGAAGCCGAGGAAAGGTCACCGTGGCGTGAAATGGAGATGGAATCGGAGCGAGAGAGAGAGTTGGGGAAGGGCAAAGGGAATGGAAAACCCGCAGCAGTGGGAGGTTAGGGCGATGGCCACCAACAGTCGACCCGACTCGGGGAAACCCCGCAAATCCACTTCACCTGCACCGGATTTGGGGGATGGGAGTCAATAAGATATAATACAGGATGGGAAAAAAGGATTCTCAGAGGCGCATTCTGTACTGCGGGGGATAAGCCCTCCCACCAACCACCTTTGTCGCAGTTCGTGCGCGCGGGTTTATCCAGGGGATAAACTGGTTTCGCATTTGTCGTGCGAAAAACACCCTCTTCTTCTTCCATTCTCTTTCTAGAACTGCCATTCATTGGGCGGAACTCGAGCTCTAGATGTTATTAAGAAGAGAATATACTTTAAAAGTTATCTCCGCTCCAATATTAATCCTGAACATATTCTAAGGGTCACAATGGCGCGGAACGGAACCTAAAGAGCGTAATTCTATACAAGGTTTTAAAAGAAGTGGGGATATTCATTCTGGAGGAAAGAGGCGACAAATTTTCACAACTTCGCACATCGTGTGAAGAATCCGAGATAAGACTGTTTTGCTCTATAAGAGACTTCCAAAATTGGATACTCGTCGTCTTGCATCGTTCCTCTTCAAATACCGGCGTAAGAACACAGAATTTAGTAATACGGACTCGGTCGTACACCATGAATTGCGATGATGACACTCAGACAACGTTAAATTAACTGGGCGAAGCACAAGAAAGAATATGCAGCACGAGCATTGCAAAAAATCGAGGAGACAAAATTAAATATTAAGAAAAAAGAAAAAGTTAACATAATTTTTCGTCGCTATTAAAACAGACGATACGAATGTGTCGCGATGTGATGCAATAGAATAGAGAACATTAACATTAACACGCGACGCCACAGATAAGATGCAAAAGGCGGTGAAGTGACTTGAGTGCGAAGGTTGAGAAAAATTCCATCCCAATCCATGTCTTTATAATATGTATGTTGAGCATCATTAACAACTTGTGTTGTCTAAGTAATGGAAAAATGAAAATGATTTCAAGCGTGAAAATAATTTCGCTAGTCTTGAGTTGTGAGGATATCATTGCGGAAATAATCAACAACAATTCTTCAAGGGAGTGAAGGACACGGACTTAAACTCAAGTAGACATCACTTCAACAACGTCAATTTATATACAGAAATGAAAATGGTAAAGAGAGAGAGAAGTTCAGTTCGTGACTCCACTCAGAAAACATTTCTAGAAAATCTACTGCTATAGTGCCGGCCCGAGGTGTGGGCGAGCAGGGCGGCTGCCCGGGGCGTCAAAGTCTTGGGGGCGCTGTACCGATCATATATCTATGCATTAGTTGCAAGTGGATAAATATTGGATACCAATTTATATCGCGGAACAGGTTATAATATTGATGTTATCCCTTTTATTTTTTCATAATCAATAATTTTTATATAGCGATGGATAAATTAACTTGTACTTCGAAGATGTCTAAACAAGCATTTACGGAGGGGGCGTCGGAATGCTATCTCGCCCAGGGCTCTAAAATTCCTCGGGCCGCCCCTGTCTACTGCCATAAGGAGAAAAGATACTCGTATGATAGATTTTCCTTAAACAAATTTAAAATAAAGTCGATGTTTCGCATAGTTAAACTCACATTTCTCATTCTATTGGTAAACCTGCCATCAAACTATGCTCTAAGATAATCTTCTGTACTAGCCTGACAGTAACAGCATTACTAGCAATTCGGATGTAGCGATGAAAGTGGATAGGAAAAGGACTTTAAAACATTAATAAATACAGATAACATATATAAATTTAAGAAATAAATTTATAAGCAACATTGTATTTTTTTAAATTAAAAAATCGAATCATGTTATAAAATCGCAATAAAAATATCTTACTATGTTTCTCTCCTTTCCTCGTGTTACGGTATAAAATATGATTCTTTCGTTCTCTCTCTATCTCTCCAACTCTATTCCCCCTTCCCATTTAAAATAATTACACCATTTAATAGCATTGGACTCGTCTCCATGATGTCAGAATTTCTCATTTTTAAAATCTTGAAAAATTCTCGTTTTTTTTTAGCACAAAACAATTTTAAGCTAATTCGTCATGGATTCGAGAAAAATACGTTTGGTTCTTTCGGCTGTGCAACAGTCAAGTTTCAAGTTTGCATTTCAATTCTACATATCTACATTTCAGATTCTCCTATTACAGATCTACCACTTCCTCACTGGTGTGACACACGCACGCACTCAGATACACTACGAAATTAATATATAGGACAAAATTAATAATGGTGGATTATTAGTTTCCATGTAAAAGCTATCACGGTAGTTAATATTATTAATTCCTGTTATACACCAATAAGGTGACTTGCACGGTATGTAGGTGTAATTTACAGGGGAAAGAATTTTTGCATCGCCTTGTATCCACGTGGTCACTTTTTTGATAGACTTTGGTACAGAAGCACCTTAAACTACATCTCGAGGGGAACGCGGTTTAGGAAATGAGAAGGCGAAAGGGGGCGGTACTGAGAGAGAGAGGACGCGCGTGGGAGTGAAGCCCCTTTTCCGGATATTCCCACGAGAAGTCGCGAGGGACCCTGGCCTGTTCCCGAATCGCACGCTTCCTCCTCACTCCCCTATCTCCACCGTTCTCTTACTTCCGCGGCCTCCGGGGAGGACGACCTCGCGTCTCACCGCCGAACCTTGCCACGGAAATGTTTTGACCGCTCGCCTGCCACCGCCTAAGCAATGCGGGAGGTTTCCCCGACCGAAGGAGGTAGGAGGCAGAAAGGGAGAGGTCGTGGGAAGAGGGAAGGAGAGGGGTCGAGCGGGCGGAGTACTAGGAGCTTATAACTTCGAAACTTCCGATATTTTCGGTGTCTCGCCCACACGTCTCCTGTAACCAGTATGTCCAACTCGACCTCTCGTCCCTCCGAAGGTCGCATTATTTCGACGGCTCATATTTTCTCTCCTTGCTATTATTCCTCGCCCCTTTTCACTTTGTCTTCATCGCATTGCGCAGGGGTAGGAGGGGGTGGGGGGGGGGGGGGGGGGGGGCGGAAAATGCTTTAATCTTAACTCTCACTAAATTGATTGAACAATAAATTAAAGAATATTCTCAAAAATTTATGAAAATATGTGAAAAATTTATTCACCAAGGTTTTAGCGAAAACTTTTCTCGCTATCGACAGTTTTGAAAGATCGGATTGAAAACTAAATGGATACCAAGGAATTGTTGGATTTTATAATGATTAAATAGAGATGCATTGCCAGTAACTGTGTCGTCAAATGAAAGAACTTCCCTAAAATTAAATTTAATAAAACTCTACCTACAGACTTCAGTGGCCAGAAGTAGATTACGGCATTTATTACTTCTTTAATAGAAAACTCGGAAGAACGCAAAATGAAAACTAATGTTAAAGAGAAATTTGCATAATTGAAATGAATAAATCGATCTAAGTTAAAATATTATAAAAGGGAATTATTTTATATCTTATTTTCAGAATTTAAAGGTCGAGAAAATCAATAAAAAATTAAAATAATATAAAAAGAATTTCGCGAGGATTTTTTTCGTTAATGTGGGACCAAAAAATTTTATTTGCATAGAGGTCCCAAAATCGCAGTTACGCCCCTGCGTCTTTGTCACTCCCTTACTTCTTTACGTTTTCCGCTTCGTCACCATTTCTACCTTTCAAGTTTCCTCCTTTGCAATCTTTCTTTCTTTGATAGTATTTATTTGCCTCGAAATTCATACATATTCTTCTTCTTAAGTGTCCTCCTCATTCTCAGAGATGGAAGATCAATTTTAAAAATCTTTTTCCATATTTATTTATCCATCACTTATCACACATTTTCTTTTTCCTGCTTCTCAATGTTTTGCGGAAAGCATATACACATAAGCATCGGTCTGTGTGACTGTTTGTATGCGTCAGTATTTTTCATGTCCGCCGTAATCTGATTACTTGCGTTATTTCCTTGAAATGCAAGGCAAAAATAACATATTCGAGTCATTCAATCATGGCTGCCAGTTTACTCGAAACAAAAATGTTTTCAAAAAACTTAGTTTACTATTAAAAACCAATAAAATAAACGTTTTTAAATGACACATTATCGCAGCCTAAAAATACTATGAAAAATTCTTAATTTAATCTACGCGATATAAATGTTTTTTCCCTAAAATTTTTTCTTTCTCTCTTGATTCGAAAATTTTCCACTTCCCGCTTTTATCTCTTTCATTTTATTACTCTTCCTTTTCTCTATGCTGGCATTATTCTCATCATCATCACTCCGGCTTAGTACTCCTCATTCCTATCGATATTCCTTCTTCATTTGCCATATTCTGAATTCTCTTCATGCTGCCTCTGATGAAATTTGTCGTTTTTATGAGGAAAAACTACAGGAAAACGGATTATAGTATCTAACTAACGCTTATATCTCGAGCAAGAAGAAGACGCCAATAGTTTTTCGAGTTTCACAGTTACAAATTTAAGCTTAAGTAATTCGTTTCGCTATGAGTGTTCCACGCGTACATTGCTAGGATACTCGACGTTTATTTTTTTAAATAACCGTCTTCTATCTTCTTTTTTTACTCCAATCAATTTAAAGCAAACAATTAATACAGTAATCGATGCGATTTTTGCGATTTATTCATTGCAAATTAATTTAGTTAGCCTATATATAATGTAAAATGGACATCCGGTCTTTTAAAGATTTAATTTAAAAGAACGCTCCATTTTATTCTGCTCAATCCCGCGTCTCCTACGATTACTTCTTTCGCTCATAATTCGTAATAAAAAAAACCAAGATGTCTAAAAAGGCTAGAGTGAGGCAATAGATTTCATTAAGTACCAGTTTTTATTATATAAATTACCTATCATTTCTCATACGATACATGGGCAATGGGTTGTTAACTATTGTGCGAAATTGTTGTCACCTTATAGCAATTTTCATTGCATTAAGAGGGGTCAGTACGTGACTCTATGGAATGTCGGTAAAATGCTAATGGTAGATTTTTTACAGAAACTTTTGTACCCTAATGCCTGCATATTTAAGTGCTTAAAGTCTAAATCACTAAGTAATAAGCTAGGAAGCTAGGTTCGTGGAAGTGTTTGGCTTGCCGACAAAGAGTTAACGGTAGGACTGCATCAGCGCCAGTTCTCCACCCCTCTCGGAATAACCCGTGTACGAAGGAAGATAGAAACTGTTACTCCGTTGTTCTTTGAAATCATTCCAGCGGGCGACGTGCACGCTTGGTGAACTTCTCGGCCGGGGGTGGTGCCGCTTACCCGAGGGGGTTCTAGGGGCGAGTGGCTGCTTTCGGCTGGAGGCCTGCCTTTAGCCGACGCTGGAAGATGTCCCTGCCCCCCCGTTGCCCCCATACAAGATTTCCACGAACTTCGAACCGCATGCCACCGCCGAGTTCATCGACCTTCCCGATGCCTTTTTAACCCTTTCTTCCACCCCTTGCACCCAGCCTCCCCGTCCCACTATTTTTTTGCTGCCGTCCTCTGCCTCCCACTTAATCCTCTACTTAAGTGGTATCTGTTTCAGGTATGGGACTCGAGGGTACGGCGTTTTAACGGTTCGTTTAAATGAGCTATGAGGTAAACGAAGACACTCTGCCACTTGCTAATTAAGACTGACGGGGGCGCGCTTTTGTCCCACACTAAATATTCACCATGTTTATGCTGCCAGTTTCTTTTTAAACAACCGTTAAGTATATGCCATAATAAACGACTAAAGAATCGCTACATGGAAAGTTAAGTTTAAAGAGTAAAGAGAATATCCTCTACCGTAATGAACAATTTATAATCTAGTGCGAGATAACAGAATTACTATAATTTCTGCCATAATGTGTGAAAATAACTTACAAAATGGTTTTAATACAGAAATACGAAGATAAATCACATTGAAATTTGTCCGAGCGTCGCGAATATTCCTTCTCTGATGAATGTCTCATGGTTATAGAAAGCCTTGCCAAACAGCTCAAGGAGTTCTGAAAATTTTCATAATTTTATAGATGTACGTTGCAAAAATTCGGAAAAATCCGCTCTTCCAAGATTAAATTATTACGCTTATGATTCGTGTAATTTCGAAGGTACAAAATTTTGATTAAAAATAGAAAAAATCTATAAAGATATTCTGAAATATAATTATATCTAATAGCTCGGGTTAAAATAATTCAGATTAATAGGTTTATTTTAGGCGTATTATTAAAAAAATAAGATAATAGATTAATGACTCAACTAACATCGTAGATTCTAAATAAAAAGTAATTCATTTATGCCAAAACCCAGCCTTGGTAAATACCAAGATAGCTTATATTCATATACACATTCACAAATGTTGATTAGGAGATTTGCTTACTTTTTATTTAGGAACTCTATTTCGATTTTAATTACACTCAGTTGAAATTTTAAAGTTAAAAATTTAGCACGAGATTAAAATGCGATCGTTAATATATTTATTTTTATCGAGCAAATTAACACTATGATTCTAAAAAAAAAAGCAAAATAAAACTCGCGTACTGCGCATTGTTCATACACTGACGAAGACGTTATCGAAACAGTTTCTGCGAACGATACACCAACCTCCAAAAACGATTTTTGTGTCGGTAATTCCCTCCTACGCACGTTAAGTCTCTCATTACGTCCTCCGCTTAATCTCCTATTCCTTTGATGTGAACCCGAGGCGGGAAATAAACCCCAATCCTTCTCCGGAATTTTTTTGTACGTCCACTCGGTTTTTCCTTCGCCGGCTCGATTTAAAAAAAGAAGAAGGGAAAGAAAGATAGGAATATAAGGAGAGGAGATGAGTGAAAAGTAGATCGGCGACATCCACGAGAACGTCCCATTAATCTCCTCGTCGTCCCACGTCCCGTTCATTAGAGCTAGCAAAAGGATTAGCTTAGACGTGGCGTGCGGTAATTACAGGGTATTAAAAGGTAAGGGGAAAGAGAGACGCACGTCTCTTTGAGCCCTTTTACGTCAGAAAGACGGCGGGATGCGATCAGTCTCCGTTAATGATTGGTCAGCTATATACACTGTGTCCTTCCGCGGCAAATGAACGGGAAAACAAACATCGCCCTAATCCCTCGTCCCGTACGGCGAAAAAAATAGATCGAAAGCTTTGGCAAAAGCTCTTCAGAAAACCCCTTCAAATGAAAGGGAGATGATTTAATTCCTCTTTAGGAAGCAAATCTGTTTAGACAACGTAAAATGGATAAAGTGAGTCATTATCCTGCTACATATGTAGCTGGCGTTCGGTGATTTTTGTTTTGTTTCTCCCAAAGAATGAGGTGACATTTAACGACGCCATTAGTAGCAAGAAGTAGATTCAACGATTAGGGCTAACGAAAGAAGTGAACTATAGACAGTTTCTCTTTATTTTTTCATGAAAAACGGCAATATGTGTACGTCCTATCGCAACTTTACAGCGAACTATACAAATACATTCCAAAAGAATCCACGCTCATCAAAAGTTCACTTTATTTGCAGTGATAATGAAGGCCTCTTTCAGATTCTTAGTTACGGTTGACATGTTTAATAAATAATGTTACTGAGTGGCAATAGCTATTTTCCTCTGGTAAATTAACCACCGGCGAGCGTTCTAAAGTAAGTTATATTTTTCACGATAAAAAACGTTTATGGCGATGACCGACGGTAATTAATAAAATAACGCATTCACATATAGTTCGGACAGAAATTTCTCAGCAAAAATCTGATAATTCCAGCTATATAAATAGAGCTCTTTGGTTATAACGCGGAATTTGGGGGAAGCCTACGTCATAACACCTCGTCCGGGGTGGGCGGAGACACGCTACCTTTGACTTTATGCAGTTTGGCCACATAAATTTTTTTTTCAAATTTTCAAGTCTCTTATGGTTGTTACAAACGAAAAAATATAAAATTCAAACAACATTAATCCACAATTCAGTATATTCGTATTTTTTGCAATATATTTTGTGAACACTTTAGTGACATCATATAATCTATTTATTCCCCCCCATACTTCATTACAGTAGATTTCTGCATGATGAACATCACAATCAGAAATCATCCCGTTTTTTTATTGGAATAAACTAAGAGACTTTTATCTGATAAACAGATAATTGTTGAGACGAGGCCGATTTAAAACACTTTAAAATGAAAATATAGCAGCATTTCCTTTAGTTATATTTCAAACTAGCAAAAGGTACCCGGCGACGCCCAGATTATGCCAGGCGTCTTTGGGGAATAAAATTATGTATTATATGGTAATACAATAATTTTACCTTTTACGCATTTTTCACAAAAGGATGAAGTATTTAACTTTATAAAATGAAATAAGGAAAATAAGAAAATAAGGAAAATAATTTTTCCGAAATTCCAGATATACCTGAATTTCTGATATTCCTGCATTTCCTGTTTTTCCTGATTTTTCCTGATTTCTCTTAATTTCCCGAATTTCCTGATATTCCTGAATTTCCTGTTTATCTGATTTTGCTGAACTTCCTGATTTTCCTGAATTTCCTGATTTTTCAGATTTTCCTGACCTCCCTGATTTTATTAATTTTCCTGAATTTCCTGGTTTTCCTGAATTTCCTTATTAATTGTTTAAAATAAAGAGTAGGAAATTATCAGGAAAATCGGGAAAATCAGGAAATCAGGAGGAAAATCGGAGATAAAAGATAAATCAGGAAATCATGAAATTCAAAAAAATCAGGGAATTCAGCAAACTCGGGAAAATCAGGAACTCAGGAAATTAAGGAAAATCAGGAAATTGAGGAAAATCAGGAAATTCAGGGTAATCAAGAAATTCAGGAAAAACAGGAAATTCAGGAAAATCAGAAAATTCAGGTAAATAAGATATTAAGGAAAATTAGGAAATTCAGGAAAATCAGGAAATTCAGGAAAATCAGGAAATTCAGAAAATACAGAAAAATCAGGAAATTCGGGAAAATAAAAAAAATTCAGGAAAATCAGGAAATTCACTAAAATCAGAAAATTCAGCAAAATCAGGAAATTTAGGAAATTCAGGAAAATAAGGAAATTCAGGAAAATCTAGAAATTCAGGAAAATCAGGAAGTTCAGGAAAATCCGGAAATTCAGAAAATTCAAAAAAATCAGGAAATTCAGGAAAATCAAAAAATTCAGGAAAATCAGGCAAATCAGGAAATTCAGTAAAATCAGAAAATCAGGAAATTCAGGAAAATCAGGATATTCAGGAAATTCAGGAAAATCAGGAAAATCAGAAAATCAGGAAATTCAGGAAAATCAGGAAGATCAGGAAATTCAGGAAAATCAGAAAATACAGGAAAATCAGAAAATTCAGGAAAATCAAGAATATCAGGAAAATAAGGAAATTCAGGAAAAACAGGAAATTCAGGAAAATCAGAAAATTCAGTAAAATCAGGAAATTCAGGAAAATCAGAAAATTCAGCAAAATCAGGATATTCATGAATATCAGGAAAATAAGGAAATTCAGGAAAATCAGGCATATCAGGAAAATCAGGAATATCAGGAACATCAGGAATTTAAGGAAAATCAGGAATATCAGGAAAAACAGGAATATCAGGAAAATCAGAAAATTCAGCAAAATCAGAAAATTCCTGATTTTCCTGAACTTCCCGATTTTCACGAATTTCTCGATTTTCCTGATTTACCTGAATTTCTGATTCTCCTACATGTCCTGATTTTCCTGATTTTCCTGGTATTCCTGATTTCCTGATCTTATTGATTTTTCTGATTTTCCTGATATTCCTGATTTTCCTGATATCATTCAATTTCCTGATTTTCCTGAATTTCATAATTATCCTGATATTCCTGCACATCTTGAATTTCCTGATTTTCCGGATATTCTTCATTCTACTGAATTACCTGATTGTCCTGATATTCCTCATTTTACGGAATTTCCTGACATTACAGATATACCTGATATTTCTAAATTTCCGGATATTCCTGAAACTCACGATTTTTTTGAATTGCCTGATTTTCCTGAATATCCTAAACTTCCTGATTTTCCCGAATTTCTTGAATTTCCCGATTTTTATGAATTTTCTGAATTTCCTCATATTCCAGAATTTATTGATTTTCCTTATTAAATTGTTTGAAAGAAAAGGTGTGAGAAATTATCAGGAAAAGCAGGAAATTATGGAAAATCTGGAAAATAAGGAAATTCAGAAAAATCAGGAAATTCAGGAATATCAGGAAATTCAGGAAACCAGGAAATTCAGGAAACCAGGAAATTCAGGAATAACAGGAATATCAGGACGATCAAGAAATTCAGGAATATCAGGAAATTCAGGAAAATCAGAAAATGCAGGAAAATCAAGAATATCAGGAAAATTAGGAAAATCAGGAAAATAAGGAAGTTCAGGAAAATCAGGGAATTCAGGGAAACCAGGAAAATCAAGAAATTCAGGAAAATCAGGAAATTCAGGAGTATCAGGAAAATTAGCCAATTCAGGAAAATCAGGAAATTCAGGAATATCAGGAAAATCAGAAATATCAGGAAAATCAGGAATATCAGGAACATCAGAAATATCAGGAAAAACAGGAATATCAGGAAAATCTAGAAATTCAGGAAAATAAGGAAATACAGAAAAATTCGGAAAATCAGGAAAATCATGCACATCAGGAAAATCAGCAAATTCAGGAAAATCAGTTCAGTAAATTGAGGAATTTCCCGATTTTCCTGAATTTTCTGAATTTTCTCAATTTTCTGATAATCCTGAATTTCCTAATTTTCCTGAAATTCCTAATTTTCCTGATATTAATGAACTTACTAATTTTCCTGAATTTTCTGATTTTCCTGAATTTCCTGATTTTCCTGAATTTCCTGCGTTTCCTGATATTCTTTATTTTCCTGAATTTCCTGATTATCCTGAATTTCCTGATTCTCCTGAAATTCCTGATTTCCCTGATATATTACTGATATTCCTGAATTTCCTGTATTTCCTGAATTTCCTGATTGCCCTGATATACCTGAATTTCCTGATTTTCCACATTATCCTGAATTCCCTGATCTTCCGGATAATTTCCAACACTTTTCTTTTAAACAATTTAGTAGGAAAATCAGGAAATTATGGAAAATCGGAAAATTCAGATACTTAAGAAAAATCAGGAAATTCAGGAAAAGCAGAAAATTAAAGAAATTTATGAAAATAAGGAATTTCAGGAAAATCAGGAAAATATCAGAAATAACAGGAATATCAGGAAATTCAGGAAAATCAAGAATATCAGGAAAATCAGGAAATTTTGCAAATACTGGAAAATCAGGAAATTCAGAAATATCAGGAAATTCAGGAAAATGAGGAAATCCCGGAATATCAAGAAAATAAGGAAATTCAGGAAAATCAGGAAAGTCAGGAAATGAAGTAATATCAGGAAAATCAGGAATATCAGGAGAATAAGGAATATCAGGAAAATCAGGAATATTAGGAAAATCAGGAAAATTAGGAAAATAAGGTAATTCAGGAAAATAAGGAAATCCAGGAAAAACAGGAAATTCAGGAATATCAGGAAAATTAGGAAATTCAGGAATATCAGGAAAATTAGGAATATCAGGAATATCAGGAAAAACAGAAAATTCAGAAATAGCAGGAATTTCAGGTAAATCAGGAAAATCAAGAAAATCAGCATAATCAGGAAATTCAGGAATATCAGGAAAATCAGCAATAACTGGAAAATCATATATACCAGGATATAAGGAAAATCAGGAATATCAGGGAAATCGGGAATATCAGGTAAATCAGGAATATCAGGAAAACCAGTAATATCTGGAAATTCAGGAAAACCAAGAAATTCCAGAAAATCGCGAAATTCCTGGATTTCCTGAACTTCCTGATTTCCCGTAATTTCCTGATTATCCTGAAATTCCGATTATCCTGAATTTCCTGATTTTCCTGATATTACTGGTATTTCTAGTTTTCCTGATTTTTCTGAATTTCCTGATTTTTCGGATATTCCTGATTTTCAGGATATTCCTTACATCCCTGTTATTCCTGATTTTTCTGATATTTCCGATTTTCCTGATTTTCCTGATAGTCCTGTTATTTCTGAATTTCCTGATACTACTGAATTTCCTGATTTTACCGAATTTCCTAATAGTCCTTTTATTTCTGAATTTCCTGATTTTCTTTGATTTCCTGATTTCCCTGAATTTCCTGATTTTCCTGAATTTCCTTAATTTTCTGATTTTTCTGAATTTCCTGATTTTCATAAACTTTCTGAATTTCATGATAATCTTCATTTTGCGGAATTTCATGACATTCCTGAAAAACCAGTTATTCCTGAAATTCAGAAATATCAGGAAATACAGGAAAATCAGGAAATTCCAGAATATCAGGAAAATATAGAAATTCGGGAAAATCAGGAAATTCAGGAACATCATGAAAATCAGGAATATCAGGAAAAGCAGAAAATTCAGAAATAAGAGGAATATCAGGTAAAACAGGAAAATCAAGAATATCAGCAAAAGCATGATATTCAGGAAAATCAGGAAATTCAGGAAAATGAGGAGATACAGGAATATCAGGAAAATCAGGAAATTTAGGAGTATCAGGAAAATCAGGAATATCAGGAAAATCAGGAATATCAGGAAAATCAGGAATGTCAGGAAAATCAGGAGTATCAGGAAAATCAGGAGTAACAGTAATATCAGGAAAATCGGGAATATCACTCAATTGAGGAAAATCAAAAAATTCATGAAAATTGGGAAATTCCTGGATTTCTTGTACTTTCTGATATTCCTGAATTTCCTGATATTCCTGAATTTCCTGCTATTCCTGAATTTCCTGACTTTCCTGAATTTCCTGATATTCCTGATTTTCCTGATATTCCTGATTTTCCTGATATACCTGATTTTCCTGATATTCCTAATTTTCCTGATATTCCTGATTTTCCTGTTATTCCTGATTCTCCTGACATTCCTGATTTTCTTGTTATTCCTGATTTTCCTTATATTCCTGATTTTCTTGATATTCTTGTTTTTCCTGAATTTCCTGATTTTCCTGAATGTCCTTAACTTTCTGTTTTTTCTGAATTTTCTGATTTTCGTGATTTTTATAAACTTTCTGCATTTCCTGATATTCTTCATTTTATTGAATTTCACAACATACCTGATATACCTGATATTTCTGAATTTCTGGTTTTTTCTAGAATACGTGATTTTCCTGAGTTTCCTGAAATTCCTTAGTTTACTGATTTTCCCGAATTTCCTGTATTTCCTGATTTTTATAAATTTTCTTAATTTCCTGATTTACCTTATTAAATTATTTGAAAGAAAAGATGTAGGAAATGTTCAGGAAAATCTGGAAAATTAGGAAATTCAGAATGATAAGGAAATTCAGCAATATCAGGATATCTAGAAGATCAGGAAAATCAGGATAATCAGGAAATTCAGGAATATCAGGAAGATTAGGGAATTCATGAAATTTAGGAAAAACAGAAACTTCAAGAATTCCAAGAATATCAGGAAAACAAGTAAATTCAGGTAAATCAGGAAGTTCAGGAATATCAGAAATACCAGTACAACCATGAAATTTAGGATTATCAGGAAAATTAAGAAATTCAGGAATCTAAGGAAAATTAGGAAATTCAGAAATATCTGAATATTCAGGAATATCAGGATAATTAGGAATATCAGGAAAATCAGGAAATTCAGGATAATCAGGAAATTCAGAAATTTCAGGAAAATCAGGAAATTCAGGAAAATCATGCACACCAGGAAAATCAGGGAGTACAGAAATTCAGGTATTTCCTAATTTTCCAGAATTTCCAGATTTTCCTGTATTTCCTGATTTCCGGATATTCCTGATTTTCCTTATATTCCTGATTTTCCTGATATTCCTGATTTTCCTTATATTCCAGATTTTTCTGATTCTTCTGAATTTCCTAATTTTAATGATATTCCTGAATTTCTTGATTTTCCTTATATTCCTGATATTCCCGATTTTCATGATTTTCCATAATTTCGTGATTGCCCTGAATTTCTTGAATTTCCTGATTTTCCAGATTATCATGAATTTCCTGATTTTCCCGATAATTTCTTACACCTTTTCTTTCAAACAATTTAGTAAGGAAAATCAGGAAATTATGGAAAAGTCAGGAAATTCAGAAAATTCATAAAAATCAGGAAATTCAGTAAAATCAGAAAATTAGGGAAATTCAGGAAATGTAGGACAATCAGGAGATTGAGAAATAACAGGATTATCAGGAAAATCAGGAAATTCAGGAATATCAAGAATATCAGGACAAACAGGAAATTCAGGAAAATCAGGAATTAAGAAAAATCAGGAAATTTCGGAAAATCAGGAAATTCAGGAAGATCGGGAAATTCCTGGATTTCCGGAACTTCCTTATTTTACAGAATTTCTTGATTTTCCTGAAATTCTTGATTATCCTGAATTTTCTGATTTTCCTGATATTACTGATATTTCTGATTTTCCTGATTTTTCTGATATTCCTTATTTTACTAATTTTACTGATATTCCTGATTTTCCTGATATTCCGGAATTTCCTGATTTTACAGAATTACCTAATTTTCCTGAAATTCCTGATTTTTCTGACATTCCTGAATTTCCTGTTTTTCCTGAATTTCCTGATATTGCTGATTTTCCTGATATTCCTGATCTTCCTGATATTCCCGAATTTCCTGATTTTCCTGATTTCCTGAATTTCCTGATTTAACTGAATTTCCTGATTTTCCTTATATTCTTGTACTTGCTGAATTTTCTGATTTTCCTAATAATCCTGTTATTTTTGAATTTCCTGATACTCCTGAATTTCCTGGTTTTCCTGACATTCGTGTTTTCCTGATAGTCCTGTTATTTCTGAATTTCCTGATTTTCCTGAATTTCCTGATTATCCTGAAATTCCTTATTTCTGATTTTTCTGTATTTCCTGATTTTCCTGATTTTTTCAAACCTTCTGAATTTCCTGATATACTTCATTTTACTGAATTTCATGACATTCCTGATATTTCTGTATTTCTTGATTTTCCTGAATGTCGTGATTTTCCTGAGTTTCCTGAATTTCCTTAATTTTCCGATTTTGCCGAATTACCTATAGTTCCTGATTTTTATGAATTTTCTGAGTTTCCTTATTTTCTCTTTTAAATTGTTTTAAGGAAAAGGTGTAGGAAATATTCAGGAAAATCAGGAAATTCAGGAGAATCTGGAAAATCAGGAAATTGAGAATAATCAAGAAATTCAGCAATATCAGGAAGAACATGAAATTCGGGAAAATCAGGAAATTCCGGCATTACAGGATAATCAGGAAATTCCGGCATAACAGGATAATCAGGAATTTCCTGATTTTATTGAATTTCCTAATTTTCCTGATATTCCTGAAATTCCTGAATTATCTGATATTCCTGAATTTCCTGGTTTTCCTGAATTTCCTGATATTCCTGATTTTCCTGATATTCTTGTATTTGCTGAATTTCCTGTTTTTTTCCTGATAATCCTGTTATTTTTGAATTTACTGATACTCCAGAATTTCATGGTTTCATGATATTCATGTTTTCCTGAATTTCCTGATTTTCCTGATAGTCCTGTTATTTCTGAATTTCCTGATTTTCCTTAATTTTCCGATTTCCCAGAATTTCCTGTATTTCCTAGTTTTTAAGAATTTTCCGAGTTTTCTTATTTTCCTTATTAAATTGTTTGAAGGAAAAGGTGTAGGAAATATTCAGGAAAATCAGGAAATTCAGGAAAATCAGGAAATTTCTGAATATCAGGAAAATCAGGAAAGTCAGGAAATTTAGGAATATCAGGAGAATAAGTAATATCAGGAAAATCAGGAATATCAGGAAATACAGGAATATCAGGAAAATCAGGAAATTCAAGAAAATCAGGAAATCCAGGAAAATCGGGAAAATCAGGAAATTTAGGAAAATCAGGAAAATCAGAAAATTCAGGAAAATCAGGAAGTTCAGGAATATCAGGTAAACCAGGAAAATCAGGAAAATCAGGATATTCAGGAATATCAGGAAAATCAGGAAATACAGGAATATCAGGAAAATCAGAAAATTCAGGAATATCAGCAAAATCAGGAATATCAGAAAAATCACTAATATCAGGAAAATCAGGAATAACAGGAAAATCAGGTATATCAGGAATATCAGGGATATCAGGAAAATCAGGAATATCAGGAAAATCAGGAATATCAGGAAAATCAGGAATATCAGGAAAATCAGGAATATCAGGAATATCAGGAAATACAGGAAAATTAGGAAAATCAAAAAATTCAGGAAAATCGAGAAATTCCTGGATATCCTGAACTTCCTGATTTTCCTGAATTTCCTGTTTTTCCTGAATTTCCTGATATTACTGATATTTCTGATATTCCTGATTTTCCTGAATTTCCTGATCTTATTGAATTTCCTAATTTTCCTGATATTCCTGAAATTCCTGAATTTCCTGATAGTCCTGAATTTCCTGATTTTCCTGATATTCCTGATTTTCCGGATATTCCTGACTTTCCTGATATTCCTGATTTTCCTGATAATCCTGAATTTCCTGATTTTCCTGGATTTCCTGATTTTGCTGAATTTTCTGATATTCCTGAATTTCCTGGTTTTCCTGATTTTCCTGTTATTCCTTATTTTCCTGATATTTCTGATTTTCCTGATATTCCTGAATTTCCTGATTTTATTCAATTTCCTAATTTTCCTGATATTTCTGAAATTCCTGATTTCCTGATATTCCTGAATTTCCTGATTTTCCTGATATTCCTGATATTCCTGATTTTCCTGTTATTCCTTATTTTCCTGATATTTCTGATTTTCCTGATATTCCTGAATTTCCTGATTTTATTGAATTTCCGAATTTTCCTGATATTTCTGAAATTCCTGAATTTCCTGATATTCCTGATATTCCTGAATTTCCTGATTTTCCTGATATTCCTGATATTCCTGAAATTCCTGATTTTCCTGATATTCCTGACATTCCTGATTTTGCGGATATTCCTGACTTTCCTGATATTCCGGATATTCCTGATTTTCCTGATATTCCTGATTTTCCTGATATTCCCGAATTTCCTGAATTTCCTGATTTTCCTGGATTTCCTGATTTTCCTGAATTTCCTTAATTTTCCGATTTTCCTGAATATACTGATTTTTATCAATTTTCTGAATTTCCTGATTTTCCAGAATTTACCTGATTTTCCTTATTAAACGATTTGAAAGAAAAGGTGTAGGAAATTATCGGGAAAATCAAGAAATTCAGGAAACCAGGAAATTCAGGAATATCAGGAAATTCAGGAAAATCAGAAAATTCAGGAAAATCGGGAAGTTCAGGATTATCAGGAAAACCAGGATATTCAGGAAAATCAGGATATTCATGAATATCAGGAAAATCAGGAATAACAGGAAAATCAGGAAATTCAAAAAAATCAGGAAAATCAGGAAATACAGGAAAATCAGGAAATACAGGAATATCAGGAAAATCAGAAAATTCAGGAATATCAGCAAAATCAGGAATATCAGAAAAATCACTAATATCAGGAAAATCAGGAATAACAGGAAAATCAGGTATATCAGGAATATCAGGGATATCAGGAAAATCAGTAATATCAGGAAAATCAGGAATATCAGGAAAATCAGGAATATCAGGAAAATCAGGAATATCAGGAAAATCAAGAATATCAGCAAAATCAGGAATATCTGGAAATTCAGGAAAATCGAAAAATTCAGGAAAATCGAGAAATTCCTGGATATCCTTAACTTCCTGATGTTCCTGAATTTCCTGATTTTCCTGAATTTCCTGATATTACTGATATTTCTGATTTTCCTGATATTCCTGATTTACCTGATATTCCTGTTATTTTTGAATTTTCTGATTTTCCTGACATTCCTGATATTCCTGATTTTGCGGATACTCCTGACTTTCCTGATACTCCTTATTTTCCTCATATTCCTGAATTTCCTGATTTTCCTGGATTTCTGATTTTGCTGAATTTCCTGATTATCATGATTTTCCTTAATGTCCTGATTTTCCTGTTATTCCTTATTTTCCTGATATTACTGATTTTCCTGATATTCCTGAATTTCCTGATTTTATTGAATTTCCTAATTTTCCTGATATTCCTGAAATTCCTGAATTTCCTGATATTCCTGAATTTCCTGATTTTCCTGATATTCCTGATATTCCTGATTTTCCTGATATTCCTGATTTTATTGAATTTCCTAATTTTCCTGATATTCCTGAAATTCCTGAATTTCCTGATATTCCTGATTTTCCTGATATTCCTGATTTTCCTGATATTCCTGATTTTCCTGATATTCCCGAATTTCCTGAATTTCCTGATTTTCCTGGATTTCCTGATTTTCCTGAATTTCCTTAATTTTCCGATTTTCCTGAATATCCTGATTTTTATCAATTTTCTGAATTTCCTGATTTTCCAGAATTTACCTGATTTTCCTTATTAAATGATTTGAAAGAAAAGGTGTAGGAAATTATCGGGAAAATCAAGAAATTCAGGAAACCAGGAAATTCAGGAATATCAGGAAATTCAGGAAAATCAGAAAATTCAGGAAAATCAGGAAGTTCAGGATTATCAGGAAAACCAGGAAATTCAGGAAAATCAGGATATTCATGAATATCAGGAAAATCAGGAATAACAGGAAAATCAGGAAATTCAGGAAAATCAGGAAATTCAGGATAAACAGGAAATACAGGAATATCAGGAAAATCAGAAAATTGAGTAATATCAGAAAATCAGGAATATCAGAAAAATCACTAATATCAGGAAAATCTGGAATAACAGGAAAATCAGGTATATCAGGAATATCAGGGATATCAGGAAAATCAGGAATATCAGGAAAATCAGGAATATCAGGAAAATCAGGAATATCAGGAAAATCAGGAATATCAGGAAAATCAGGAATATCAGGAAAATCAGGAATATCAGGAAATTCAGGAAAATCGAAAAATTCAGAAAAATTCAGGAAAATCGAGAAATTCCTGGATATCCTTAACTTCCTGATTTTCCTGAATTTCCTGATTTTCCTGAATTTCCTGATATTCCTGAATTTCCTGATTTTCCTGGATTTCCTGATTTTGCTGAATTTCTTGATTTTCCTTAATGTCCTGATTTTCCTGTTATTCCTTATTTTCCTGATATTTCTGATTTTCCTAATATTCCTGAATTTCCTTATTTTATTGAATTTCCTAATTTTCCTGAGATTCCTGAAATTCCTGAATTTCCTGATATTCCTGAATTTCCTGATTTTCCTGATATTCCTGATATTCCTGATTTTCCTGATATTCCTGACATTCCTGATTTTGCGGATATTCCTGACTTTCCTGATATTCCTGATTTACCTGATATTCCTGAATTTCCTGATTTTATTGAATTTCCTAATTTTCCTGATATTCCTGAAATTCCTGAATTTCCTGATATTCCTGATTTTCCTGATATTCCTGATATTCCTGATTTTCCTGATATTCCTGATATTCCTGATTTTCCTGATATTCCCGAATTTCCTGAATTTCCTGATTTTCCTGGATTTCCTGATTTTCCTGAATTTCCTTATTTTTCCGATTTTCCTGAATATCCTGATTTTTATCAATTTTCTGAATTTCCTGATTTTCCAGAATTTACCTGATTTTCCTTATTAAATGATTTGAAAGAAAAGGTGTAGGAAATTATCGGGAAAATCAAGAAATTCAGGAAACCAGGAAATTCAGGAATATCAGGAAATTCAGGAAAATCAGGAAAATCAGGAAGTTCAGGATTATCAGGAAAACCAGGAAATTCAGGAAAATCAGGATATTCAGGAATATCAGGAAAATCAGGAATAACAGGAAATCAGGAAATTCAGGAAAATCAGGAAATTCAGGAAAATCAGGAAATACAGGAATATCAGGAAAATCAGAAAATTCAGGAATATCAGCAAAATCAGGAATATCAGAAAAATCACTAATATCAGGAAAATCAGGAATAACAGGAAAATCAGGTATATCAGGAATATCAGGGATATCAGGAAAGTCAGGAATATCAGGAAAATTAGGAATATCAGGAAAATCAGGAATATCAGGAAAATCAGGAATATCAGGAAAATCAGGAATATCAGGAAATTCAGGAAAATCGAAAAATTCAGGAAAATCGAGAAATTCCTGGATATCCTTAACTTCCTGATTTTCCTGAATTTCCGATATTTCTGATATTCCTGATTTTCCTGATTTACCTGATATTCCTGTTATTCCTGATTTTGCGGATATTCCTGACTTTCCTGATATTCCTGATTTTCCTGATATTCCTGAATTTCCTGATTTTATTGAATTTCCTAATTTTCCTGATACTCCTGAAATTCCTGAATTTCCTGATATTCCTGATTTTCCTGATATTCCTGCTTTTCCTGATATTCCTGATTTTCCAGATATTCTTGAATTTCCTGAATTTCCTGATTTTCCTGGATTTCCTGATTTTCCTGAATTTCCTTAATTTTCCGATTTTCCTGAATTTCCTGATTTTTATCAATTTTCTGAATTTCCTGATTTTCCAGAATTTACTTGATTTTCCTTATTAAATGATTTGAAAGAGAAGGTGTAGGAAATTATCGGGAAAATCAAGAAATTCAGGAAACCAGGAAATTCAGGAATATCAGGAAATTCAGGAAAATCGGTAAATTCAGGAAAATCAATAATATCAGGAAAATCAGGAAATGTAGGAAAATCGGGAAATTCTGGAAAATCAGAAAATTCAGGAAAATCAGGAAGTTCAGGTATATCAGGAAAACCAGGAAATTCAGGAAAATAAGGATATTCAGGAATATCAGGAAAATGAGGACTATGAGGAAAATCAGGAGTATCAGGAAATTCAGAAAATTGAAGAAAATAAGTAAATTCCTGAATTTCCTGACATCCTGATTTTCCTGAATTTCCGGAATTTCCTGATTTTCCTGATATTCTTGATTTTTCCTGAATTTCCTGATTTTCCTGATATTTTTGATATTTCTGAATTTCCTGATTTGCCTGAATTTCCTGATTTTCGTTAGTTTTCTTAATTTTCTGATTTTCCTGAATTTCCTGATTTTTATGTATTTTCTGAATTTCCTGACTTTCCAGTATTTCCTGATTTTCCTTATTAAATTTTTTGAAAAAAAGGTGTAGGAAATTATCAGGAAAATCAGGAAATTTAGGAATACAGGTATCCCTCGCCGTTCGCGGGGGTTACGTTCCCGAAGACTCCGCGACCCGCAAAACCGCGAACGGCAAATGCATAAACTAATGGAATAACGGGATTCCGTTCCTACATCCGCGAAAATGGTCCTAAGTGATTATTTACTTTACCTTACTGAAGACTCTAGGCCACAGAAACAAATAGTAAGCTCAAAATATGAAACGAAAACGAAACCGACGAACGTTTAAATTTAGGAAAACTAAGAAAACAAGCTTATTAACTCACCGTGAATTATGCAGAATATACGTAGGATGTTGACAATGGAGGTGTTTCGGAAGTGCATTATTTGGAGATGGAAGAGGAAGATGAGGGACTTTGCTTCAGGAATTCTGTGATTTGGAGCTGTTTCCCTTTTGTTATGATTTTTTTAATAAATTTCGTCATAGGGAGATATTGCAGAGTCAATTATTCTCTTAAAATTGATGCTCCTTTCCATAGATGGATCAGCCTGCATTACTTTCTCTTTCAACTCGTTAGCCATATTTAAAATTTCTGCTGTCTTCGTTGAAAACTGTTTTAATTTAGGCTCTACATCTTCCTCTTTGTTTTCGCTCTCACTTGATTGTGCAAATTCTTCAAGTTCCTCATTTGCTAATTCTTCTTGTTGAAAGTTGAGTAATTCCTTTAATTCTTCCTCTTTTAGATCTTCAAAGCACCACCTACATTTCTAGTCATTTCGATGATCTCTTCAACTTCTCCGCGAATGCTGGGATAAACTTTGGAACGAACAGCTTCGGGCCAAAGTTTCTGTCAACATGCATTTATTGTTCATTGTTTTACTTCGTCCCATGATTCTTTTATCATATGAATGGATGTTCGAATGTTGAATGAACTCCAACATTCACGAACAGAAATCAAAGAATTGGTGTCCATTTGCTGTAAAATATGTTTGAAAGTTCGGCGAATATAATAAGATTTGAAGGTCGCAATGATCCCTTGGCCCATCGGCTGTAAGAGTGTTGTTGTGTTTGGTAGTAGGAATACAACTTCTACGTCAGAATAGCCTTCTGCAAGAGAAACTGGATGACCCGGAGCGTTATTCAATACGAGAAGCACTTTAAATGGCAAATTCGTCTGCGTCAGATAGATCTTCACCTGCTGGATGAAGCAGTTGGCAAACCAATCTTCGAACAGTATACAAGTAACCCATGCCTTCTTATTAGACCTCCAAAAGACAGGTAGATCTGATTTAATCATCCCTTTTAGAGCAAGAGGATTTTCTGAACGGTAAATTACCATTGGTTTGCATTTAAAATCTCCCGAAGCGTTTCCACATAATATTACAGTGAATCGATCTTTTGTAGCCTTTAAACCTGGAGCAGTACGTTCCTCTTTGGAAATAAAGGTCCTATTTGGCATTATCTTCCAATATAAACTGGTTTCATCGACTTTGAAAATTTGTTCTGGCTTATAACCTTTCTCCTCCATAAGCTTCAAAAGTTCACCGGGGAATTCCCTCGCTGCCTCTTGATCAGCTGATGCAGCTTCTCCTGATAGGTTAATGTTATGCAAATTTAAACGCTTCTTTGAATTATCAAACCAGCCCTTACTCGCTAAAAAAGAGATAGAAGAATTCTCTTCATCATCGTCTTCAGTTCCACTCTTTAAATGTTCATATAGGTTAAGTGCTTTATTTCTTATTAACTCCATGCTAAGGGGAGCATTTTTCTGTGTTTTATCCTCTATCCACACACTTAAGAGTTTTTTCACTTTTTCTAACACAGGGTCACGTCTACTTACAAAAGAAACTTTAGCACTAGACGGAGTAGAAGCCATTACACTACTTCGTATTTTGTCTTCGACCCTTTTTATAGAACGTATGGTTGATTCATATTCTCTACCAATGGAAGCGTAACTTGCTCCACTTTGTAACTTATCTAATATCATGATCTTTTCCCTCAAATTCATGACTTACGCTGTCTCTTAGCTAATGCGTCTCTTCCACTTAAATTAACACGTTTGAATGCCATAATAATGTAAAAGAATGGGTTAATTAAAAAAATTACAAATGTTTATAAAAGCACTCTACTATAATACAATGCCAACGTCACTAAGCGTAGTCCAGTCTAATTTAAAATGAGAGAATAAAATGAAATATCACATTAATACCACAAACATACCAAGGATATCAAGTCATGTTGCTTGCGGCACTATAGAACAGAAACGGATATAAATGTGGAAAACGGAAGCTTGCGAAGGTCCTCCCATATTCCCCTAAAAGTCTCTTTTTCAACAAGCCGCGTGTCTTTTAGTCCGATGGCCATATTTATTCCGCGTGAAAACAAGCAGACTTAATACTGTTTACACAGGTGGCGAAAAAAAGAACAACAAACTGGGAGATTTTCCCGTTCAGTATTCTATGGATCCTTCAGGAAACGGAAGATTTCCCCGTTCGGCACACCAAAAAAATGAGTAATGGGTATTGCTGAGAAACCGCGAATAAGCAAAACCGCGAACGGCGAACCCGCGAACGGCGTGGGATACCTGTATCTGGAAAATCAGGAAATTCAGGAAAATCAGGAATATCAGGAAAATCAGGAAATTCAGGAATATCAGAATTATCAGGAAAATCAGGAATTTCAGCAAAATCAGGAAATTCAGAAAATTAGGAAATTTGAATTTCCTGATTTTCCCGATTTTTCTAAATTTTTTGAATTTCCTGATTTTCCTGTTTTCTTGAATTTCCTCATTTTTCTGAATTTCCGAATTTTCCTGATTTTTCTGAATTTCCTGATTTTGCTGAATTTCCTGATTTTCCTTATTAATTTTTTTGGAATAGAAGGTGTACGAAATTATCAGGAAAATCAGGAAATTAAGGAAAATCTGGAAAAATCAGGAAATTCCGGAAACTCGTGAAAATCAGGAAATTCAGGAAAATCAGGAAATTAAGGAAAATCAGGAAATCGAGGAAAATCAGGAAATTCAGGAAAATCAGGAAAATCAGAAAATTCAGGAAAATCAGGATATTCAGGAAAATCAGGAAATTCAGGAAAATCAGAAAATTCAGGTAAATAAGGTAATTTAGCAAAATTAGGAAATTCAGGAAATTCACGAAAATAAGGAAAATAATTTTCCCGAATTTCCTGATTTTCCAGAATTTCTTGAATGTCCTTATTTTCCTGAATTTCCTGATTTTTCTGAATATCCTGATTTTGCTGAATTTCCTGATTTTCCCGATTTTCCCGAGTTTCCTGAATTTCCTGATTTTCCATATTTTCCTGAATTTCCTGATTATTTCCTGCACCTTTCCTTTTAAACAATTTAATAAGGAGAATCAGGAAATTCAGGAAAATCAGGGAAGTAATCAACCGTTAGCTTGAAATCAGCAATTTCTGTTATGGGTGCCCCCCCTTTCCCACAACTCCCCTCCCCTTGATCTGATTTGGCTCATCTACAAACTTTATCTTATACTTGTGTTGAAAGTGACAAATATCAAATTTGAACTTCCTAAGTTAATTTACTCGAGAGTTATCGTCGAAAAACCAAATCGATGGCCCTCCCAAACCCCCACTTAAATTTTTTTTGAGACACACCACATAGCCTACATTTTATGCTGGACCAGTCTAAATATACGCTGCAAGTTTCATAAAAACTCGACCAGCCGTTTTTGCGTGATGCGGTAACAAACAAACAAACAGGCAGACAGACAGACAGACAACAATTGTGCAAACCGGTTCACACATCTTCTTATGATGCAAAACGCACAAAAAAGTGAAATCCCGACAATACAACAAATGTACAGACAGAGGTTACAATTTTATTTATATAGATTGTCAACGACTGCTCCTTGAACATCATCACATTCCAGCATATCACTGGTTACGCGGATATTACTTTACGCACAGTTATCAAAATCCTTGGTTTACCACTTTTCATTGCATGATGTTTACTGTGGACTGTAAACTTTTTTAAACATAAAAATGATATCTTCATGCGGAATTAATCTGGTTCAGCGAAAACCGAATCAAATTTTCGCTAAAAGCAAGGATGTTTTTCAGAAATAGACGTAATTCACGGGATGTGGTATAATGATAATTTTCGCGAAAAATTATGGGAACTAAGGAGTCTTGATTGGTGCAAATTAATTTTTTCTTGTTTTCCTTGTAGTTAAACCCCAAAAGGTTTATGAAAGTCTTATAATACTTTTATAAACTTGCGAAACTTTATGTGACCACATTTTCTTTGAATTTATATTTGCATCGTTTCGAAAATCAGTGAAATTCTATAATACCCTAATCCTAATCACTTCGGTTTACATTCATTGTGCTAGCGATATAAAGATACATTGCTATTATATTGATTTCAAATTAGTTTTATAATAAAGTACATGAAGTAATGCCTTCTGATGTTTATATTCAGATTTTTCATTTTAATATTGACCTACGGTTGACGAAACTCGCAAAAACTGTAGCCGTGTCGTATTCTTCTTTGTGACGTCGATGTCGTTTAATGCCATTTATTTGCTTTTGCTATTTTATTTTATTTACTATCTAGTCCAGTGGTGCTCAAACTTTTCGGCCCGAGGGCCACATAATCCATTGCCGCACTCATCGAGGACGACATAGCTCAATTTCGTACTCTTCGCGGGTCACACCCAGTCGAAATAGATTTTTAAAATAGCTTAAGGAAATTAAGGATTTAGTTGTGGGTCGAAATTACCTGATATGTTTTAAATGCATTTTTCTATCACAAAATATATTGTTTTTATTATTTTCTATTTTCCCTTTATGTTACATTGTGTCCTTTACTTGTTAAACTCATGGCGGACCGGTTGAAGACACTCGACGAGCCGGATGTGGCCCGCGGGCCACAGTTTGGGCGCTACTGATCTAATCGAAGGAAGAAATTCTAACGTCTACTACTTGATCTGATTTTATTTGATCGTTTTTCATATTTTAATAACGATTGTCCAGCCTAGTATCCATAACACTTCCTACGGCATTTACGCATCCTTTTTTCAATGTTTTTACCAGATGCATCGAGGTCCGCTATTTAAGGAACATTCATGCTAAGAAGTGGCGCACACACGGTGGGGGTATTCGCCGGGTTCGGATCTCCCCTTTCCCTTGGAAAATTGTGATTTTTCTACACTGTGGAAACATAGATAGTCATTTTAAATTTGGGTTCATGGGCGCCGTCAGAAAGGAAGAATAGGAGACAGTTTACTCCCTTTGTTTTTAAATGAAATATAATTAATAATAATGCAATACGCGACACTGATATAACTTGCGTACAACTTTTGTGCTTGTCAAATATTTCGGATCGGACAAAATAGCTTAAATTTTATGAAAAAAATACTTAATATTTTAATTACTCTCTGGGCAACAAAATGACAATCACACTTAGGAGAGGGGACAGTTAAAAGAAAATAACTTCCAATGTAAAACACTTTAATTTAAATTCATCTTTACGGATGATTATTAACTTTTGCATTTTTCATTCGAGCAACACTCGTATGCGTCATTTATTCCGGGGAAAGTAGGTTTTTAATTGATTTTATCGTGATGCCGTCCTATCTACGGATGACGTTCGATTCGATTTCCTATTTCGGTTGTTTTTTTTCTGTTTGCTCGGACGCTGCGGTCATTTCAGGACGGAAGTGATGAACCTAATACTCTTGTGCTCACCCTACTGGGATTTCCCCACCTCCCCACTTCTCCCCCTTTTCTCACTCTCTCTCCCTTTTCACCCTCCCTCTCCTTCATCCTCCCGTCCCATTACGTATCATCTCTTAACCCTTAAAACACCCTGGCACACCCATTTCTTCCTTAGGACCTATTCTCCATCTCCTATTCCATCTGTGAGAAATTTCTCCGAATCCGTCGTCCCCAGGCCATTCTACCGTATATCCTCGATTGCCATGGAGACACCGAGTGGCGGGAAGCCATACGTACGAGGTAAAAATAAATAAAAATAAACGCAACCGTCTATCCAAACTGAGAGACTAACCTGGAAAAATGTGTTTTCGCACTCTTTCGAGTAGTTATATTGAGGAAAACGGGATACTTTATCCTTATTGACTGTTTTTTCCTGCTTACGGAAGTACGTTTTATTCCCCCTCGATCTAAGCAGCAAAATCGGAGAAGTGAAATAATCAGGAGGCACTCATTATGGATCTAAGATAACAAATTGCGTTAAAATTATTCATTTATCTCATTTTTCGTATTGATTTAATGTGAAGCGGAAGAGAAGTTTTAGATTTCCCAGAAATAATTAAGTCTTTCCGAAAAGTGTTATGACTAGCTCATACAGTAGAGTTGTTGAAGTTTCAAGAATTTGATCGAATAAAACAAGTAGTTTATGGACGGCACAAAGAGACCAAAGATGGTAGACAGGAATATGCCACAATTACATGACTTAATCAATTTGTAACAAATGTCTACTACTAATTAAATGAAAACCAACGCAATGGAAATTAAAGTTGTATACACACAAGGAAGCGACGAGTAAAAAAATCAATGCATGAAGTAGGATTGGAACTAGGTACGTTTTAGGGGTCAGTAACGTCAAAGAAAATTAAAATTAAAGAATTTCTCATAATTTAAATCTGATGACGGATAGGTATTATCGAAGTTTGTAACTAAGCAAAATTAAAACCATAGTTTCGTAAAATTATTAATATTTAGTTTTTTGAATGTGGCAATCGAATAGTTGTCTTCAATTTTGGTTTCATACTCGCTCTATTAAGATCGCTTGATAAATGCGGTTTAAATTCAACAAAAAATGTCGGACAGAAGATACGCGTTCTATAAATTGATCTTTGCGTTTTGAGTCGGACACCTTCCCCCCTCGACCATCAGATCAGTTACCTTTGGGAAAAATGGCCATTTATATTAACTACGTGGAAAATTTCTTGAAGACTCTAAATTTCATTTTAATATTATACTACTAAGTGTTCACATAACTAATTTGTGACGTAGAATACTATTTATTTAGCTGTGCAAATTAATAATTAGCCATCTTAAATAGTTAGGTTTCCTATTTTATTATTTTATAAAGACTATTTCATCTTTGTGTTCTAACAACGATTTCGTTATGCGTTTGTCCTGCATAGCAACAATTATCTCAAATTTATTAAATTCCATATTCCATAATTATTTATCATGCATATAAAACACGAATTACTAATAACAGTTATAAGACGAAAGAGATAAAAATAAAATTAAGTAAACAAATATTTAGTGAATACACAATTTTACTTAAAATAATATTTTTCTGGACAAAAAATATTATTAAAAAATTCTTCTTTCATCTTCCTCATAAATTAGTTCTTATTGTTGGCCACTTACTTAACATGTACTCATATTAATGCCACCCACTTTTACGAAACACAAATTTTTTAATAATACTTTTTGTCCAGAAATAAATTACTTTCCGCCTTTGAGTGTAATTTTAAGTAAAAGTGCGTATACACTAAAATTGTTTTTATTTAATTTTTTCAACTATTAAAACCACTTTAAACAGGAAACCAGAAGAAAGAAGCGCTGGCATAATCTCTTAATCAGTGCAATTGATTTTTTTTTCAAGTTCAGCGTAGAATACAGGGGAAATGAACAAGACCAGCGTTATATCCGAATCCGCGGTATGAGCGACAGCCTTATAAACGGGAACAAGAAAAAAATCGTTTGAGTATTCGGGTGAAAGAAGGAAAGGCCAAGCGGAGAGGTCACCAAAGGATCCCCCGGAGCATATCCAACTCCCCTCCTCCCCTCCCTCTTACTCATCCCACTCCCCCAACTCCCTCGGGGGATGCGTATCGCGTGTAGCACGGGCGGGGGAAAAAGAGAGACCCACCTCTGCGGTTAAGGAGCGTCTGAGAGAGTAGGAGGGCAAGAGGAGGGGAGGGATCTCCGCTCTGGTGGGGGTCTGAGTGGACGCAAAGGGGCGTGTTGACCGAAAGGCGACTACTACGTACTATAAGGAGCCGGGTGCGTGTGGGTGGGGTGAAGGAGGGGAAGCAGGTAGTGGGAGGGGTGGAAAACGAAAGGATAAGTTACACTCCGGAAAAGGGGATTTAATGTCCCCTCTTATATACGCGTATATTTACGCTTTTTTTTTTTTTTGAGTTCGCGAACCGTGGGAAGGGTCGACTCCTTTATTCACGGATCGGTGGCGAACCACTCTACGCACTCCGGCCTTCTCCGTTGCGTTCATTCATGGATACGATACTCTCGCCTCGCCCTCTTCCCCTTCCTCCGAATGACCCGACTCCCTTCCGCCCCACACCCTATCCCCGCCTCTTTCCCATTGACGAGGCTCTTAACGCCCGAGGTGGAACGAGCATATGCTCGGCAGCGGATTCTTTCGCATCTTAACGATATAGATTTACGCCGGGAGAAGGATGCTGAAGCTTTGCGTCTCCGCCTAAATCGTCCGCATCGAGCGTAATTAGTCCGGTCGGATTGAGAGAATCTTAATATTGGATGTCGCGGATGATGGAGATGAACGAGTGAGGAAGTGAAGAGAATCGCATTACGTGCGTGTGATATACTTGTAAAGAGGTTTAAGAGAGGAAGAGAGGTGAAGTGTAGCCGAGGCGATTTTAATCTCGTTTCATTCAGTTCGCCATAGAGAGAAAGTGAGTGTCTTTAGAGCGTAAAAAACTTGCCGCCCGATTCATCTCCGATTTGCACACATTAAAAGTGTACTGAATAAGCCTGTTTAATTCCTTATACCTTGCATGATGTTTTTGTATTAGTTTAGATCTGCGCGAGAATATTAGTGATAATATCCAATAGCTCAGGTTTTATATGGCTTAAATATTCACTTTAACGAAAGAATTAAACCCAAATATCCTGAAAATACCAGCTTTATTGGAGAATTTGTTGCAAAATTTATTAAGTTAAAAAACACTTACATGAAGAAGTAAACGAATGTAAATCCAGGATAATACATACGTATTAATGGTGCAACATGCAACAAACACTCATAATCCGAAATTAAATGCTCATTATACTATTGGAAAATTATGGACAGCTACGTCAGAAAATGCGCGTGAAATAATTAGTTAACAGTATTCGAATAAATATGCGCTCCTAATGTATTTGAAACCATTCTGCGTGTGTGAAGAGGGAGGTTGAATAGATGAAGGAGTGGAATAGAGAGAGAGAGAGAGAGAGAGGGATGGGAAAAGAAAAAAAACAGATTCATAGAAAAAATGGAATGAAAGAATGGGCAAAAGAGGTGAAGTCAGAGAGATAAAAAAGAACAGCGTGGAGGTGAGAAAAAATACGACAGAGGAAATGATAGGGGTGCCGGTAAATACGTAGTAGGGCGTTCGTGTGAGAGGGTTGGGAGAAGAGCCTTTGGTGTCAGGTTTTCCTAATCCCACCGGTTTTGGCCGGAAGTGACGCAACAGGTTGGCGATCGCTCTCTCTCTCTCTTCCCAAACTCTCTCTCTCTCTCATTGTTAAGGCGAGGAAGGGCGTAAGTCAGAAAGAAGGGATGAAGAAGAAGGGAGAAAGGAGAAGGAAGGAAGGGAGTGGGCGGGAAAGGGTTGTGAGAAGGGAGATTGTGCGGCGAGAGAGGCGAGGGCGAGAGGAAACTGACCGCATCCCGAGTCGATGGACCTTGCATTTTAGAACAGGGCTCACCCGCAAAACGTTTAAGAGATAGGATTTCACCGCTAACGACATAAGGCGCAAAAAAGTTAGAAATGCATTTTTACAATTGCAGTCTTGTTTCAAAGGCCCTGCAATACAGCAAAACCCGTGAAAGTTGTAACCCATGAGGGCCAAATTATATTTCCGTTATATTTGACGGGTTAAAAAAAAAGTCATATAATTTTGACTAGAAGAAATAGATGCGTTTATTTGAGAAAAAATAAAATTAGCCTCAACGTTCGCGCTGTTGACATTTGTGGTTTTGATTATTCCTGAGGTGTGCTCCGATTTAGCATTCGCGTATTTATCCCACGGCGTTATTATTACAACTTTCGAAACAGGTGCAAAAATTTTAGATTTTGTAAAATTTTTAATAACTCCGAAAATAAAAATATCTGTATCTAACAGAAAACAAAAAATATCATTATTTTAAATAAGAAGTTGGTTTGAAAAACACAATCTATTTTTCATTGTTTCGTTTTCTTTTGAGTTATCCTCATATTATCAAAAATAAACCCCCCAACATCACATTTTTGTCAGAATGTTCTCTCCTTTAAAATTTTTAAACGTAAAATTTTTAACGTCACAATCTTCTTCACTCTCTGCACCAGGGATTTATGAACTTTTCAATGTGGCGAGCACCAAGTTAAACCCAGCGAGCACCAATGTACTTTTATAAAATTTCAATTATCGTAATAAATTTAACAGTCTCAGGCGTAACTTGAAGGAATTTCTTCATACCGTCGAAATAAAAAAGATTTACTTGGTAATTCCACAAAAATTTTTTATTAAAAAAAACGACCTAGGGTTCGTTGCTGTGCAACATCGGCAGGTGAATTAAACACATAGCCGGTAGCCATTTATAGTTATGGGTACCATGGGTGGGCGGGGGTGGGTGATTTGGGGGTGGAGAGAGCGATCATTGGAGGAAACGTATGTTCCGTATGTTCACGGGAAGGGGGGGGGGGGGGGGGGGGGGAGAATACCGTTGAGCTAAACGAGGTCCAGTAAGGAGGTATGGAAAAACAATGGGCATAATTGGGCAGAATAATTAGATCAACGGGAGGTCGAGAAGTGGTGAATGAAAAGGATACAAAATATCATTTACCACTTCACAGTCATTTGGTACTACATTCAGTAAATTTCTAATTGTTCCAGAATATCAAGCCTGGGTCCCCTTCTATCGTAATGTAGGATTTTGGGAATAAAGTCGCTGTTGTGTTAAATGTTTGGCGAAAAGAGAGGTCGTGTTATTACTTAAGAAGCAAGAACGATGTTCATTAATTCTTTCTTTGAATTTCCATTTCTCCATGACTGAGAGTAGATGGTAGTAATCGAGGGACATCGTTCAGACTCCGTGAATGTCACCTCCGGCGTTCCCCAGGGAAGTGTCTTGGGCCCGCTACTTTTTCTAATATATATAAACGATTTCAGCAAAATTGTAAACAGTATTTGTAGAATATTCGCGGAGGACACTGTGGTTTATAGAACAATTCGTAAGGTAGAAGATGTTCAGATTTTCCAACGGGATTTACACTCCATTTCGGAATGGCGTAAAAAGTGGCAGTTAGAATTAAACAGTGATAAATGTTCTTTAGTTAGTTTTTGGCAGGGTAGACAGCAACAAGCTTTCAATAGTGAGTATTTTCTCGACATGGGCCTCATAAAAACGGTGAAAACAGAAATATCTTAGTATCGTATAAACGAGCGATTTATCTTGGAACGAGAATGTTCGACGGATAATAGGAGCAGCTCGTAAAAGGCTAGGATTTGTCCGTAGAATATTAGAGGGATGTGATGAAAAGAGCCGTGAGGTTTGTTATTTCACCCTAGTTAGACAGTTAATCGAGTATGCGTCTAGCGTATGAGACCCTTATAAGATAGGCCTTATTCATGAGTTGGAGAAAATTCAACGAAAGGGAGCGCGTTTCGTGAAACGTAGATATGGTAGGCAAGTAAATGTCACGAGCCTAATATGAGCTTGGATGGGAGTCTCTGGAGAAAAGGCAAGAAAAGTCTAAGAAGAGACTTAGATGATGAATTGATGAATTATCAGGCGTAATTAAGAGCCCAACTTAGGTAGTACGCTACGACCACACTGACAAGATTCGAGAAACTGATTGTAGGATCGATATATATAAAAGGGATCCTTCTTCCCTAATACAATATAAGAGAGCACCATAGGAGAATAATATGATAGGTCGGAGATAATCTCCCCCTGCCATACACCAATTACGGTGGCTTGCAGATTCAGATATGAGGACAATATTGTTGTTCTGCGCTTAAAGCATATTTTTCAAGGCTATTAAATCTACCTCTGTTCATACACTTTCATAGAAAATTTCTAACTTTTAACATTTTTTCCTGAATTTCATATAAATTTTCAATCAAATTTTGTATACCAACAGACTCTTGAAATCATTAACTTTATCTATTAATTGATGGAAAGGATGATCCGAAGATCCTTATGTGACAGGCATAAGCTGTAATGATGGGAAATGTGGAAACAGGTTAAAAAATATGCTATGACCGGGTATCGAACCCGGGTCTTCCACTTGACGGGCACATATTCTTCCACTGAAATACCGTAGCAGGCTAATTATCCTGCTTCAGAACGGGAATATTTTCTTAGTTTGGGACCGGGCTAACTATACTAGTCTCAACCAGATGTATCTCATTGAGGACATCCGTTGGGAATGGTTGACTGGTGTTTAAAATACGCTTAACAATACAAAATTTTCGATAAAAATGTCTTTCCGTCCTCGTTTCGAAATTTCCGTCTCACAGGAAGACATGTATATGAAAGACGGTATCAAGAACACGATGTCTTAATTTATTTGACAGTATTCCGTCTAACAGTTACCAATTCTTACAGGTTTTATTGTATTTAACTAAAAATTTACAAGGAGAAATATTTTTAAATATTCGATAAAAATGAAGACGAACAGCCACTGCTATAAGTTTGTTATATGGTTAAATTTTATACGATAGAATTTTAATTTCGTCCATCTAAATAGCCGTTTACAAATACAAACAGTTGCTTGTGTATACTCGTAAGAATGCATACGCCATTAAATTAGTCATTTTTTATTTATTAACGGAGATACCCCGACTTTTGGTAGCGACCTGAGACATCGAATGGAAATAGATGTACCATACACGCATTTTTATTCTATAAAATATTATATTAGGGGTCCGCAATATTTTATCTGAGGAAAGGAGTTTGGCAATTCATTTTGAACCCGAATTATAATTAACACGCCTTGTCGTTAAGCAAACTTTACAAGCACTGTAAATGTACATTTAATTTTAGAGCCTTCACATTCACGTCTCAGTGTTTTGAATATAAATATCGCGAGATTAAAAAATTCACCAGCAAAAGGAAGTGTATATGTGGTTATATCGTTTCGAACTAAAAAATAAGTTGATCTATTTAAATTACAGAACGAGAAATAAAATTTTTTGTATTTATCTCATTCTAAGCATATACATAAATCTAGAACTATCAGGATTTAGATAAAAATGTATGATAACTTAAAGCCCAAGCAGGAAGTAGTAGAGCTATATTTTTTTCTTAATTCAAGACAATTATAGCTGTAAAGTTGAAGTTTAATTACTAGCTTATTAAAATCAATACCAAATATATAAGACTAGAAGAGGTAATAATTAAGACATATATTGGGTATTTGAAGTTTTGGATTTCGATTTTTTAGCTCAATTTACTATTGAGAGTAAATTTGTCTCGATTTAAGTGTATTACTCGTCACGATAAATTATATTATTACTTTAAATGAGTTGGTAAATAAATATATTTGAGAGATAATTCGTCGGTATATTTTTATTTTCGTAATATTTTTCATTTAAAAATATTTATTAGTAGCAAAAACGATCTGCAAAGGAATAACACGTATGTGCTCAAGAAATATTTTCATTTTAACGCACGTTGAGTTGATCAACTCGATACACTTGGAACATTTAGACAGAATATGAAATGCGCACTAATGTATCTGTCCCTCTTTTTCGGATGTTATTATTCGCAATTTAAGTTTTCAACTTAATGAAAAACCGTAACCAAAGACGCTCGTAGGATTTTGGTTCTCACTTTTCTTTCGAAATTAGTCACGACGCAGGCATTTTAATAATAAAACGCTCCCGCGGGACGGCTCTGCGACGCGATATTTTCCTCCTCAATTATCAACACTGCTCTCGTTTCCTTCCAGGCCACGGTGAGCGCCCCCCAGGTGGGGCGGCGGGGGCTGACGAGGACGCAGCCAAGGGTGTAGAGAAGATACACGCGACACTCTAGGGTTAAGGCAAGAGGGAGCGGAGGGCAGAGGAGGACGGAGGGTAACCGCACGCTCTTCTTAGCTAGCTCCTACGCAGATCTTCGCCAGCGGCGCGGGAGTGGCAGACCTCCCGCGTTCCGCCTCCGAGCCTCTGCCTCATTCTACTGCCGGAAAACGAAGTCGGAGTATGAGGGTAGCTAGGGTTGTCTCCGTGAGGCGTCTCGCGTTCCGCAATTCCTATCTCTTTCTCTCTCATCTTTCCCGTCACCTCTCTCTCTCCGCAATCCGATGCCCAAGATAGGACGCATCGCTGCGTCAGCTGTAAGGAAATCCCGAAGCACGGGTCGGAGGCGTGCTGCGTGCAGACGACATTAAACACGGATCTTCCTTCGTTACCAAAACAGATCTCGGGCGAGACGCTTGCTCTCGGTTTTGCGCCGAAATACTATTTGTTCGTTCCATACGTGGCGAGAATAAGACAAATTACGACCAATTACGTGCTGAAAAACGACCGCGTTTTAATAAACATTATCCTCAACATTCGTTATCTATCAGTAGACCATATTCGGTAAACGTATAATACTGACGGCAAATCCAATAAAAACCCTGTTCCTACAATTAATTATTAAACTGAATATCTTACTCACTCTTAATCCAGTTGTTGATCACAGTAACACTGTTTGGCACAGGGAAGAAAAGTAGATGCGCGTTTTAGGTATGAAAGCAGCCGTCTTCAGTGGCGATACGCCAATCGTTGCTTCTAAAATAAAAGAAAAATAAAAGAATTACTTTTGTAGTTATTGGAGTTATCTTCATCATCAAATTTTTAAAGCCCTTTACCAACAGAAATGCGTTCGTGATAAAATAAAGCAAGGCGAAGTAAACCAAGATTCAGAAAAAAAAGAGGTATGGAATTAGAAACTTACTTTATTTGCAAGAGTTTCAACCAAATTTCTACTTCTAATTATTGGTCATATAAAATAACCTAAATCGTAGAAAGTCGCTTCCAGATAGGAAAAAAAATTGAATATTCAGGAATATTTATTTTTTAATATCAGTAGTATATTATAAGAGTGAAAGGATGAAAATTTAATTTATATGCGTGAGTGCATAATACTGATCACAAATGTGAAGATAGAGAAGGAGAACAATTCTGAACTTGACCGGGACCAATTCGAGAAAGGAGAATTAGACTGACTTGATAGCTTGGTTGGCGTTGGAAGCGGGTGATCCGGGTTCGTTTCCCGGTCAAGTTCAGAAATTTTCTCCTTCTCTATCTTCACATTAGTAGTATACTGTTAAGATCGTTCATTTAAGAAGCAAAATTAGTATGGTAGTTAAAGTTCGGTGAGATAAAGAAAAATGGAGAGAAAGTCTATGTAAAAATTACTGAAGCAATGAAAAAGGCAACTGAATATTTCTCTTTGAACTCGAATAAAAAGCTGCATACTAAACTGACTTCAGATAAACATTTCCACATTCATTTATGTATAGATATGCATAAAATCACCTGGACAGAACAAAAAGCAAGTTAGAAAGTGACCTTCAATGTGGAAATCCAGTCTGTGTAGCATAAGTAAGATAAGCAAAATGGACACCATTTTAATAATTGTCTAAAGTTAATTCCATAAATAAAATGAGAAATCTCACAAAACAGAAGATGCGACGAAAGAAATGAGAAAAAATTACCGCACTCGAAATGTAGAGGGTGAAGTTATGTGCAGCGAAACATGTCATAACGAGACAGTTCAAAAGTTTTGCTCTTCGAATTTTCGCACGTGTGATAGTAGAAGTTTACTCCCCGGCAACGGGCTTAACTTTTCGCTATTCCGGAGAAATAAACCAGAAAAATATATTATTTATACTAACCACAGTTAAATGCTACAAAAAAACACACGGTCGGTGTTTCAAACACCATCATCGTCAGGCGATTTTTCTATGCACAGAAACGCCGATAATATATTTTCCTGACAAAAAAGCTGGTTAGTAAAAGTATAATTATTTTGCCCCGAGAAGGATTTTCTCGAGCGGACACATCGAAAGTGAGTGGGTTAACGTAAAAAAAAAGTAAGCTTACAGATAATTCTCTCGTTTCGTTCGCGATCGATGGTTTCTTTTGAGCTCTTTTATTTTCAGGTTGCTTGGAAACGCATCCTTGAAATGAATAGGCCTGACCACTCCGGCTCACTTTTTATCGAATTTCGAGGAAGCCCTCTGAAAAGAGACCAGTGAATTTACAATGGAGATGGACGTGCGTGGCAATGGGACGCCCTCTCGTTGCCAGTCTATCAAGAGAAGGGATGGAGAGAGGGAGAGAGAGAGAGATGTGGAGGTGGATGGAGAGAGAGAGAGATTGAGGGGTTATAGAGAGAGGGAAAGTGTCGGGGAGAGAGAGAGAGAGGAATGGAGAAAGAGAAAGAGATAAACAGACAAAAAGAGAAGGGCGAGTGAATTGAACGGCATTACCACGGTAACCTCTAATTCTCTCTCTATCTCTCTCCCTCCGTCGAAATGAGTGATTCCACGAGAGACGATTGATTGATTGGTAATCGAACGCCGAAACAATTAACGAGAATTGAGTCCCGTTGATCGCATGATGGGGGAGATTTCAGCGGAGAATACGTTTCCATCGTTGCTAATAATTGACAACTAAAACGGCTAATAACATAAGCGGAAAAGCGAGACACCTAACCATGATTTTTTTATTTGCTGCGTCGTTGTTAAAAGATAACGCCGAGGCGCTCAACGTGGCAGTTACGAGAAACTGAGCTTCGTAAATGGGGGGTGGAGGGTAGATTAAGGGGGTTGAAGGGTCGTGGGTATTATAGATGGGATAAAGAGAGTCTGAAACAGAGGGGGGGGGAAGGAGGAGTGGAGCGGGGAGGTAAGAGGGAGGGAGTGGGGGGGGGGGTGGAGCGGAGGGTTCGCCGCACGGAGGGAGGGGAACGGCAAAGTTTGGGACGAGGACGTCGAAGCGGCACTACAAAGGCTAGGGTCCCTCCCTCGCTTGCGAGTAATATATTTTAACTGACCCTTTAATCTCGTGAAGGCACGCATCTCCTAAAGGACACACGCGGCCGCACGTACTCATGCCGATCGAGGCACGGTGACGTGGAAATCTCCGGTGCGATTGAATACCTTTTCATTTTTAAATCGGCGCTCGTTCGGTTTAAGAGAGGGCGGCAGGATTTTCGGAGCAAGCGAGGAGATAGGCTTTTCTCTGGAAATGAAATTTAATGCGCTTTAAAGCTCATGGGTTAACACACTACTAGGTTCTCGTTTATGATCCCAAGGATATTTCGATTTCTTACTCGTTGGTGCCTAACTTCAATGTTCATTTGCTAAGGTATCCCTCAATATTTTGAGCGCTTACTATGCTAACATTCGGCGATGAAATGTTTTTGTATTTTCCACGAAAAAACTCTTCAGTAGATTTTTAGCATTATGGTTAATTTTTCACTCGTTTTGTCAAACTCTTCCTCACATCTTAAAATGTAATATTTTATCAAAGTAGAGATTTATTAGATGTTATGTGATGACTAGGAATCAAGACTTGATCTTTCGCTCACAAAATATATTCAAATAGTCGTACATTAAACTTTGACATAATTTAAGAATTGTATCAGATAAATGAAACTAATCAAAAATAATTAACACACGTTTATTACATACGTCAAATATGACGAAAATGTTAATATTTCAGACGAACTTTTTGAAAAGATTAATACCATCATAAAGAGTAACGCTTATTCATTCTCCGGTTACTATGTTTAAGGACAATGAACTCGTAGTGTGCGCTCCCCGATGTGTCTACGTACGAGGAAGTATGAGTGTTCAAGGACGATATGCACTGACGCTGAAAGGGTTTTAAAAAAGTACTCGTGTCATGTATATCTAATAGCCACAAGGTTATAAAAAAACATGCGGTTTTGACTACAGAGCAGCCGTCTTCGTTGGTAATTCACCGAGAATACATTCGAAAAGAACTTATTCTTGAAAATTTTCAGCCATAAAACGAGCTCGATAATTCTCTGTTGAATTAAATATGGGAGTGAACAGAAAAATAACTCTACGGTTGATTAAAACTTTTGTGAACATGTAACACCCTGATGAGAGTTTACAAGAAAATCATTAAATAGTCTAATAATTGGATCGTGGTCGTCATTTGCATCAGGAAAAACGCCAAGGAAAGCAATGAAGGGAGGAAAAGAGGACAAAGTGGAGTGGGAAGGAGGAGGAAAGGAGTCGGAGCGAAGAATCGATTGCGCGTGTCGGAAATTCTTCTCCTGCCCCTTTAATGTTTTTAATTTTACAGGAATAGGGATTGAGCTCGGTACGCGAGAGAGGGGGAGGGGGGCGGGGGCGAACTGTAAAGGGACGGTTTTTGGACCATCCGCCCTTCAATATAGTCGTCGCCGGCGATTCTTTGGCAACCAGATGAGGAGAGAGATTGGGTTGGGGGTTGAGGAGATAGGGGGATGATTGGTAGGGGAGGAATGTGCGTGAGCGGCGGTGGGACCAAAAGATCGGCCGAAGCTCATAATCCACTCCTCCCCAGCAATATTGTCTTTTCTATCGGAAACGAGTCCAATATAGCACGATCGAGGTCATCGAGAAGTTAAAAGGCGGTGAAATTGCTCTCGCCGAAGTAAGCGCTTACTCAAATGACAATCCGAAAAGTATAATAAATGGAAGATGGTAATTTACCAAGACGTACTACACATCTCGAAAAGGTTTCTCCGGTAAATTTCTCAAAATTAAGTACTGATTCCTTCCTCCTTTGGGAGAAGCGGGATTCTCCACGGAATTCATTAGGGTCATCCGCCCAGCACCATTCACGAAAGGCTGAGTTCCTTGGATTAAATATGGTATACAAATGTCCAGATTTTAAACATTTAGAGGAATTTAGCGGAAATATCGGATAATTACAACTGTGTAATTGGATTTGTTTCTTCGACATAGCTATATGATGGTCATACGTTCTACATATTTTAATTTAAGTAAAAACTAAAGATTGATCCCCCAAAAACTGTCGCAGCAGTGAATAATGGAATATTTGGATTTGGATTGGAGCGCGAAATATCGAGCTTTAAACGTAATGAAAAATGTATTGAAAATATATTTGGAGCTAAAACATATGTTGTAGAATTATACGATACATTATATTTTCTCGAAAGATTGTTCGATTTCAATACTTACTTATTTGTTGAAACTGTGTATTAACTGATTTTTAGAACGTTTTCTTAAAAGATAAAAAGTACTAATGTGATCAATTTGTCTATCCGTCTGTCTGTGGACAATCAACTTTATAGTTTTAAGAGATATTTGGTATTTAAAAAATAATAGATAGCTCTTATCAATCTACGAATTTTCTACCGATTGGATTTTTCAAGAATTTCATAGATTTTCCACCCGGTGACTTCAAAATCGGAAAATTCAAAACTTAGATATGGAATTGTAGCCAAACTATTGAAGTTACAGGAGTTAATTTCACACGGATGGGAAGGTATAGTGATGATCTAAATTCTAAAGGCGCGGATTCCACATCCTCCAAAGGGAGAGGAAAACCAGAACCCTGAATCGAAAGATGAAATTTGCTTGCTTTAGCAAAGGTCATCTTACTTGTTTCCATTTACTGAAATCGCAAATATTTTATTTTAACGTATTTTCACCGAATAAAAAAAATAAATAATTTCACAAACCCTTTAAGGTCGGAAAGATTTCGAAAACAAGTGCATGGATTTCGGCGGCGGATCACGCTTTAATCGACGGGAGGGAACGATAGAATAAGGAGGGGGAGGGGATGAAGTGAGAAGGGCGAAGGGAAGGAGAGCAGGACGAAAGGGCGAGGACTTGGAGTCGTCGAGTGGTTTTTTTTTCGGCGAGGGCGTCGAAGGACTTTAATAACCCTGATACTTCGATCTCACAGAGCGTCGCCCAGTTTGCTTTCATCCGATCGCGGCCGCTGCACGCGACTTGGCAATACTAAAACACTCTCGCTCGAAGCGTGCGTGCTTTATAGGGGAATGAAGGGGGCGGAGGAGGAGAGCACGCGGAGGCAAGGGATGGGTTATCTCCAGATCGACCGTTAGAGGGACAGGGGAAGCGAGGGGACCAAGCGCTATGAGGATGAGACGGGTCTCCGACCCTCTGTGGACCTCATGTACGAACGGTTCGAAGGCGGGAAATGTTTAAGGAAAAAGCACAATTTCGGCGTTATAATAAATACTATATTTATGCATAAAAAATACGAAACTGGCGGCTATAAAAAAAAGACGAGTCCTAAAACTCAAATGAAATTAAAAAAATACATTATAAATAATTTACTTCGCAAATAATAGTCCAATCTTGGGGCAGTTATAATTACCATTACGTTGCGTAAGTGTGCTGAATTTTAAAAAATCACACACCTAATGGGAAGTTTAGTGGCCTGTCGCAAACCATAATTAACCAATGCTCCCTTTCCGATCATTCCTGTTCCTTTTTAAAAAGATTGCGCTAAATTTTAAGTCTTCGGCGTTGCTAAGGAAAATTGATTAAGCGCATTGATTTGCATTAAATAAACTCTTTTATTTCGGAAAACGACTTTGTCCCTCGCATAAGAGGGAAAATGAGGTAATAACGAAGGAAGATAAGCACCACAAATTTTCTTTTCAAATTTCCTTGTTAAATAACCTCCATTGAAGTGGAAGGTGTTTGTTTAAATGATGCTACATAAGATGCGGTAATATTTATTTTAACTTAACTTCGATTTATATAATATTATTTACTTCACTTTGTAATTCTCACTCTTGAACGTATGAAATAAGTAATGATCGAGAGATTTTCCTCTCACCACCCATTAAAAAATCATTCCGGATGAAATCCAATAAAATAATTCAATTTGTTGATAAGTATAAGTATTTATCGTATAAAAATTCATTCGGAATGATAAATATAAAATTTATAAAACATAAGTCAATAAGCTTATCGAATGCTTTATAGTAATTCTATGAATAACTACTATAATTATAAAAAGTGAGAAGATCTTACCACCGTTTGATTGCGATGGGTTGCCAATATTGCAATATGTTTAATAAAATGTAAATATATATATTAAATTAATGTAAACTCGTACTGTGCATGTTCAAATTCTACACCTCCAGAAGTTACGCAACGAAAATGTCCTTAAAATTATACGCAGAAAATCCTAATGATTAGGAATACTATATATTATTTTGTATTGATAGTAATTCAAGAAGACATTTTTAACCTAAGAAAGGCAGTTTTTGAGATTTATAAAGAAACAAAAATTAAATACGCCACAGAATTAAAATTATTTTTATGTCGACATTCAAATAAAATCTAGTACCACTCGAAATGATAATCTGACTAAATGTATAAAATTTATATGGATTAGTTTATTTTCTACGGAAGTAGTATAATTACAAGACAGACGTCAAGGTACAGACTGACCCCGATTTCCGAAAGAGTTACGTTCTACAAGAACCTTTCGTAAATCGAGGTATAATTTCTCATTGATTCCCATCGTAAAAGGCGAGATACATTCCCATGGCAAAAAATATTCCCCTAAAAATAGTAAAATGACACTATATGTTTCTTAGGATATTTATTACGGAAAACAATTGTTCTAAACATATTATTATTATTAAATATTACAAGTATCCGTCGCTTAGCGTCGTAGTTGCGTCCCTTACAAACGCGATTCTAAGCGAAAATACGTCAAGTGAGAGAGTTTTATTCATAATAAATGGCTAATATAAGGAAGGTTACATTCCTCCAGAGTAGAATATATGCCACTTATTATTATCATTAATAGTGTAATTCCCGTTGAAATATCAACGGGAGTAAAGATTCAATCGTTCAAGCTATTTATGGAGATCAAATTGGCATCAGAAACATAAATTGTATTGAAATTAATTTTCCTCTCTCTCTCTCTCGTATTAGAAGCAATCAAAGCACGTTTACACCCATAAGGATTGAAATAACAACATGATATCGAGGTCTAACAATGGAATTGGTAGGCAAGGCAACATCCCCTTAAAATGGCTAGATTTCCTCAAACTGTGTGAATTAAACGTTTAAAATGAGCGATTTCGAACGTCGTAAAGCCGATTTTACGTGTTACCTTATTGGAAATGAAAATTATCACCTGGAGTCGAACTCGGATCTTTGATATCGTTAGATATATTAAAACGTTTTATCATTATAAGTATCATAATTCTATCCTGAAAATTTCATCAAATTCGGTTCAGTCGTTTGCGAGATATTAAGCTTCAAAAAGCATTACTGACAAAGTGACACTGTCTTTTATATTAGTTTAGATTACCGGTTATTTTTACAGCCGCCTGTTGTAAACAAATGCAGATTATAAAACGAAAAATTATTTTAACACGAAATTTCCTCCGCATAATGTGATCACACCTGCCGTCTATTATGATGAAAGCTTTATCTGATCCCGCGATCAGCTGAAGCCACGTAATATGTCTCTTTGCACACTATTTTTGACAACATTATATGATGCACAAAACCTCGCGAGAGCACGCATTCAGAGTTGTTTTTTTTTAAGAAAGCGAATTTCGTCCGGACTATTCGATCATAGGTCATAATAATAAATGATATCGGAAATGATAACAAAAAATGTTCAATACATGCGGAAATAAGTTAAATAAATAAATTTTAAATTACTGTAATCGACTTCCTTTTTTGTTATAGATTCCAAATTGCTACAGCTTTAGCAGATTATTTGTTTGAACTCGTTAAAATAACCAACATTATCCTAGCTACTATTTTAGGAATAGAAATTGACAGGACAAATTAGCTAATTCGAATCTGTTTAACTATCATGTTGTATAGAGCGGTGGTTCATCATCAAATAATGTTAACTTTAAATAATTTATTCCAATGATACAAATTTAGAAGGTGCTACATAATTCATAAATGTTTATGGAACTGTTTCTTGGTGTACTAGATCGTTAATTTAAATGTAGGATCATCTGGTGTAGCAGGAAGGGAATTTAAAATTTTCGTTTTCCATTTAATCAATTTAAAAGTACGTAATTTGGCAAAATCGGTAACTTTGCTGTTTTTCACCGCTCAACACACATTCGTCTTAAAATCCAATGTATGGACCAATTCATTAAGCTTTCGTAAATACTCTTATTAAGACCTTCATTTTGTTCAAAAAGTTTATTTTCTTCGACGTACCTTCTCCGAAATATAAATGTTATTAAATATTTAAACAGCCGGTATTTTGTTTCAAGATAGCAGGTGTAAATAAAAATAGATAATGCTACGTTGTTAAAGGGTCGTCTTAAAATAAATACGTGTTCATTTTCGAGATTCCATACATTCGAGATTCCGCCCTTTTGAGGTTGTGGGGTTTTAACTAGGATTTTTAAGTATAATAATTTAAACTATTTTAAATTGCATGTATTTTAAACTAGCCTTTTCTTTTGTAATCATTATTAACGTATTATTATTGTTTAGTAATATTACTATTTTTCTCCTGTTACTCGTTTTCTTTACGAGATTTGCAACGACAATTTTTTTCGTAACTTCGGGTTTTTATTTCGTATAATAACGAGACCCGGGACAAAAAATTTTTTTTCGTAACTTCGAAACTTCGTAAATCGGGTTTAGGTAAATCGGGGTCTGCCTGTAATTGTAAAATATAGTTTGATGATAGAGTCGGTTACACGGACTAAAATGCCATTCCCATCTATTAAAATGACTTTTTAAAATAACATAACCCTCCTTAATTTTAATAACTTTTAAATCGTTCATTCAGATTTCCATAAAATGAAATCCCACAATGCTCCCAATGAAACCGCCATTTCTTAAGCATAAAATGAAAATATCCTTGGCAACGCTTTATTTTTATATCCAAAGTAAATCTTTTACTGGAAGTAGAGTGGGGATGAAAATTCGTTGGGAAATTTCTTGAAACGCACATTCGTTAAGCGTACGTTTAGATAGCCGAGGTCAGAATATTTTGAGGACAACGTCCCGGATTTGTGGTCAACCGCTTCCTTCCTATTTGAAAAATATGCTTATTCCATTATCTAAGCGTTTTAGAAAAATCTAAAAGAATGTGATCGAAAATAAGCGAGGATTTAAAACAAAAAAGATTGAAAAGGTTTAAAAAGGATAAAAAAGAGAAAGATAAATGCTAAGATATCACAAATAAAAAGCTATGAAGATATTATATAAAATTCTGCACTGAAAGAATCTCTGCCAAGTTATTGGTATGTCTTTTTGCTTTAGTATGAATGCTTCAGAAACAGTATGTATCAATCAAACTTTCCTAAAAATTGTTATTTTCTACAGGGTTAACAGAAGTCATTGTTATTTAACCCTATACCTGTAAGAACTTTAATCGTTGAATGTGACTTGATTGTAATGTTTTATTTATAAAAATAAAGTGTCATTTTAATTATTAAATATTTCATAACATCCCATAGTACGTGAATCACCATGAGTAATTACCGAGATGTGTGTTGATGCAATTCGTACAAGCAATTATGATTACTAGATCCTGAATTTTGTAACATAAATAAATGCCAATAATAGGTTTTAGGTCAGTTAAACATAATTTTCAAATATAAAAGTTATTTATTTCATAGTGTCGATTAAAATCCTCCTCTGTAGTTTTTATTCTTCAAAATAGAGAGAAGTTTTCACATTCTAAAAATATTCTATAGGAACGCAAAAAAATCTGTCGTTTCATATAATTTCATTGTCAATAACAAAAAGACAAAAATTTATCTCTTGTATTAAAAAGATACGTGGCTGAAATTTCAAATTCAATGTGAGGAAATATTTTGAAATTTGTAGTCGACAGAGCTACGAATTAAAAAATACAACATAACAATATCTTCGGTTATGAGGAATTAATGATTTAAAAACATTAGATAATATCATAAGACATTTACGAAAATGTCCAACATTAAATTAAGTATCATGTGTGCATTGTTATAAGCGTAAATGATATGAAATATAAATATGTATTCAGTGGATATTTTAAATTGTTTCTGTAAGATTTTTGAAGAGCCCTTTACTGCAGCTTCATTAAATTTTCATGCGTAATAAACCAAGCATAATTATTATTCATAAAATTCTAGACATCTAATTGTAAGTGAATTTATTGACCCATGAGGATTTTGTATAAGGACATTATAGTTTGGTATACCTACCACAATTGAACAGTTTGATTCTCAATAATTTTGGAATAATGCATACTCACTCGTGTCCTATAAAAACAGCATATAGATTCATTTTAAAAATTATATTTATTCGTAAGTTGTGTATTGTAATATTTGAATAAATAAAGTGTAAATAAATTATAACAGCATATAATAGAAATCATAAAAACTGCGATATAAACAAACATTTTAATTAAATTCCAAATAATTTTAAATATAAAACGGCTCTAAAGCTAAGGATTTGAAATACTTTGATGAAAAATAATTTTAATGAAACATGTTTAATAATGACCATTTAAAAAATTAGTCTAAGTACTTAACGTAAAGTAGATGAAGAATATTATAATATTTTTCTAAAAAACTGTGAAGGGTAACGCTAAAATTTGTTTATAACTATCTGTAGTCTATTGTATATAAGTGAAAAAAAATAAGATGCAATAATTCGTAAGTGATCGTCCGTTTGTTGCGATTATTTGGGTACTTCCAATTATTATTAACTGCTGATATTTAGTACACGCATAAGTAATAGTGGTTTATGTCTCAAAAGAGTCGAAAATCTCAGAATAGAGTCCATGATTCGTTTCCAGGAATATTTCATTTCTCCATTTGATCGTCGTTGCAGAGGAAGGATATTTTGAATTTGCATTTTAAAATAGATTAGAATAGGAACTTAAACATTCTTGGATTATTTTGATTGACAAACTTTTTATTCGGTGTAATAATTTTTAAAGTCTTTATTTAACTGAGCTACTTCTGCAAAATAGTGAAGTTATTCAAGTTTACAAATCGAAATACATATATTATCCTGTATTACTGAAAACTCCTTTTAAAATGTCGGGATGTAAACAGGCGCGTAACTTGAGGGGCGCAGGCCCACGCAGTGCGTGGGGGCCCCAAGATTTTTGGGGCCCCACAAAAATACTTGGAATTTCTCCCGTCATCTGCCGAAAGGTATTCGAAGTAGTAATATCCTTACGGGAATGAAAGATTTCATCACTTGAAATGAAGACGAAAATACACATCTCAAATGTTTGAACTTGTTTTGTTCTATCTATCCTTTTAATGTTAGAATTACAAAAGTGCCACTGTATTTTTGGAATTAAAACGTAAAAAAAACCGATAAAAATCAAAAAGATAAAATAATTTCATATTTAAAAAAATATAAATGAGGGTCCCAAAAACTTGACTTGCGTGGGAGCCCCGAAACCGTTGTTACGCCCTTGGATGTAAACTTTTTCATTTTTTTAAAATATGGTAAGAGAATTAAACACATTGTTATAATTGTACATTTACAAAATGAATACACACAGTAGTAAATAACTTGAACTACTATATTATTTATTTCATTTGGCAAATATTTAAACCTATAATAGTGTGCCGCAAAGTGGGAGCTTCTACAGTGGATTTACAAACAGGTACTTACATATTTTATTGAAGATTAAGACTTTAAAAAAATCTTCTACGTGTAATGGACATGGCGAACATTTACGCTGTATATTATAATTGAAAGGTGTCAATTCGTCACTTCAAGTTGGAATTAATTGCTGAAATTTTTACACGCACGGTTACTTTGTCTGCGACGATACAGAAATTTATTTACTGCAGTATAGTTTCAAAATCTTCGTTAACCGACCTATTTCAGTGAAAAAAGTCAATCTATGAAGGAAATACGGCGTTGTTCAAATTAAAACAAGACACGGCTTTAATAACACTTCTACTTATTCCACTTAAGTCGAAATGTTATTAAAACTGCGTGTTGTTTTAATTTTGTTTTGATTTTAACAACGCCGCATTTCCTCCATAGATTGCCTTTTTTCACTGAAATAGGTCGGTTAACGAAGATTTTGAAAATATACTGCAGTAAATAAACTGTATCGTCGCAGACAAAGTAACTGTGCGTGTAAAAATTTCAGTAATTAATTCCAACTGGAAGTGACGAATTGACACCTTTCAATTATAATATACAGCGTAAATGGAATTCTATGAAGTCTCGGTCTCACATATTACGTAATTTTCAAAAATTGAAAAACAAAGTATCTTCTCATTGGGCAATCGTTTCTACTCCATTACCGAAAACATTAACAAAACATCCGAGAGGTATAGTTAATTTTTTAATATGATGACAGAATTTAAATAAATGTTGGAATTGTAATTGAGGCTATAAAAAAACTTTTTCGTATAACTGCATTCCATCATTAGACTAATGATGCTTATGCGTATTCTAACCATTTGATGAGTGTCGTGTATTGCGTGTTAGATCGCATGCCATATGGTTTGATTATGCGGCCTCCCTCCCAAGTTAGCGGTTCACAGGCGTCGTAATAATAACTTATATCAGAATTATCTACAACTGCCTTTCCCCGATTTCCTTTTTCGTGCAAACTGTAATGTTTTCAATCATTTTCAATGCAACTAAAAAATAAATTGCCCCATCTCCTTCAGTTAACCTTCCTTCTCCTTCTCAATGTTTCCCTTCTTCCTCCCTCCCCCCTTCCCCCATTTTCCTCTCGCTTCCCACTCTGCCCCCTGTCTCTGCCGTCGCCTTTCATTCCACCTAATGTTTATCCGGTTCCGGGAATTACGTTATCGTAATTCATTGGAAATGAAAAGAAACATTTCTCGCCCGACGAAAAGACAGAGCGGTCGATTTAAAATAGCGTCGCCGTACAAAACCACGTATAAATAAAGTTTCGTGTGATAAAAAACGGAACTTTTTCGAAATAGACGCACTACAAACCTTATTTTCGTGATAAAATGCGACACATTTATTTGTTTGACCTCATCCTCAGCCAAACGCTGGTAACTCATATAATCAAATTTCAGTTCAATGAATCTAGTTAAGCATAAAAAAATAACCCTTATTAGTTCTATGCACGTTCTTCTACTATTAATTAGACATGAGTTATAACTAATGTATTCAAGATTTGATTCATGAATCAACCCCGAATTGTTACATTATTAAAAATTCCAATCATTTTTCTAGTGAATCCGAGTGTTTTGAGGTAAGAATAAATTCTGTGAAATTCAGGATCAAATCCTAACTTTGACAAAACGAGAAAACCATCACCCGAGATATTTATATAATTCATTAAGACTGTTTTGGTAGTTCTTATTGTACCTACTTCCCAATACCAAGGTCGCGGTATCGATTCCCAGTGCAGACACGAATGTCTTAGACAGGGGCGGATTGGGCCGCTGGGACACCGGGCAAAGTCCCGGCGAGCAGATGCTGCTCCTGGGCCGGGGCTGTTTGAGTGGTTAATGCCTCGGCCAGGAGCTGTTGTTTTTCCGTATTCTAAAGTAGTGTTTTTCAAACTATGGGCCGCGGCCTCCTAGGGGGCCGCAACATTATTTTAGTTGTTAGGTGGGCCGATATCTGAGTATTTGCCCGGGCCGATTTTTGCTCCCAATCCGCCCCTGGTCTTAGATCAGGCATGTCAAAATCAAAGAAGCATCAGGACCGCATTGAAGCGATGGATGTTATAGGAGGGCCGCATTAGGATTACAGTTGTTTAATGAGGCCCAGACTTTGCAAAACAGACTTTATCTGGAAGATTGGTCACCTCTTTTGCTATTTAAAACAATGATTTAGAAACCACTTTCAATTGTACCTCAATAGCTAAGAAAAAATCTTGTGTCCTTAATAATAAAGTAGGTAGTATTTATATAAAATCTCGAACGGTTTTGTTGAGAGAAAACTAGCATTCGGGCCGCAGTAAGGCAGTGAAATGGCCACATGGGGCCCGCGGACCGCCAGGTCGACTCATTTACATTTGCATTAATACCCTGCAAGCCGCCAGAAGCGTTGGGCAGGGGGTGTCACAGCACCAATAAACTCTAGCTAATTCCTCTGTTGGACTGTTTTATCGCGTCTGGTCTTGTTAGATGTTGTTTCCAAGCTCTTTGAAAAAGGCAAAAATTAACGTTTTTTTAAAAGCTATTGGAAGGAAATAGAAGATTTTAAAAGGTGAGCTCTTCAAATTATAGATCGAACATTCAAATCCAGCCGCGAACGGACAAAGAGCTATTTATGTGTTCCCATCGAAAATCAAATATAAGGACATTTGAGGAACAGATTGATTGAGAGAAAGAGGTCGTCTCAGTGCTTCGAGGACAATATTTCATTTCCCTTAAAGAAAGAGTGACGTTAAAATGTTCTTCCAAATGGTCGTTCGACATATCGAGTATTTTATCGGTCGATAACTTTTCAGAGAAATTCGCCTGGATTCATCTTTAACCCAGAGAATAGAAACTTTCATCGAGACGTCGTTCCGAAGAATTCGCTTTCTCGTGTCGAAAAGTTGTCGAAAACCGGTCGGCCGTGACTAATATTATTATCAAGACGTCTATCGTAGTCCCTGCATTATAAAGGAGTCATACGAGAGGATGTTGTTCTCAAAAGGCATCCGTACACGTGGCTTCATGCGACTCATCTTGGACGCCATCCACGCCTCTTCTAACGCCCTCTCTCTCTCTCTCTCTTCCCTCTCCTTTTTTTCTATTCTTCCTCTCCCTTCCTCCCTCTCGCGCTCCCTCTGCCATCCGTGTTCCTGTGTCTGTCTCGCGCTCTTCCCATCCCGTGGGACCACCACACTCCAGACGGACGCCCCGGATGTTATGCGGCCGCAATGCGGGCGGTGGGAGCTTCCTTTCCCATTCGCCCTCCCTCCTCCCCCTCTCCTCTCTCTCTCCCTCCCTCTCACTCTCTCTCTCTCTCTCTCTATCCCTCTCACTCTCTGTAGCACACGCACGCACACATGCACGCGGACTAATCGAAAAACCGTCGCGATCCTTTGCCGACTTCCTTCGCCTCTTTCCTTCGCCACCCAACCCTCGACGGGAACCTTTCTCGCACACTCTATTTATCATGCGCGCATACGCACTCATACTGTCGCTTGGATGACTCTTCTTGATCTCTCATAACATACCCACTGCTCATCCATTTCTCCGTATATATGTATGTGTGTGTGTGTATGTTTGTTTGTATATGCCCCAAGTACTTAGAATATTCGAGAATGTTAAAATATTAAGAGAGAAAAAAATCTATTCAGAAGTTTCGTGAAACCCAAATCCAAAGCTGAGATCAATTTGGATTCCCTTCTCGCAGGGGCGGATCCAGAAACTTCTCAAGGGGGCGATCGCCCCTCCACCTATCGAATCCGCCCCTGCCAACGGCCTTATATATTGAAAATCCCCACCCCTATCAGAATCTTTCTTTCCCTTGCTATACAGACCTAATTTGCGGCGTATAATTGAGGGATTCTGCGCGGAATGAATTTAAGAAAGCACCCAGTGGAGTGCAATGGGGTTATCCAAAGATAGGGCCACTGCCTTCTCGTCAAATCGGGTCGGGAATAATTGCGGGCTATCTTACATCAGGAGCATCCATTTGGAATTAAACGTTCGCCATACTCGTTGTTTTATTCACCAAATGACAAAGAATACGCAATGCTAATAAATAAATGAGAATGATTAATCTTTTCGAGTGTATGTTTGAGGTTTCAAAGCGACATCACTCAATGCCGATACTATACGCGGTAAAAACAATAGTTACTTATAAGCTTTAAAATGCTGACATGAGTGAAATGATTCCCGCTCCTCATACATCCAACTTAAAATTAGTGGGTGAATTCAAGTTATGTTCAAAATTGGACTCCATTTTGTTTGTTACAAGAAATATTTCCCACACAATAAAAAAAACGTACATATTGAATAGTTTCAAGATTAGAATAAATGATATAACTGACGAATAGCTTCAATTCCCTACACGTACGTGGCCGACCCGCCACATATAGATAATGGCGAACGTTTTGGACATCATTTTCCTATGCAATCTGAGGATTTTTGGTTAAAATAATGAACATTAAATTGACTGGCTACGAACGATTGCTTTAATTAAATATCGACATTTTAATTCCAACTGAAGTCAAAAGGATAAAACTGAGGAAATTTCAATGCAGACCCAGGTGTTTTTCCATATTCCTTAACTCAAATCCGCACTATCTCCCTTCTTTTTTCTCGCAAAAAAATTCGAAATAGACCGGTTCTTAAATTGAAATTTAAATATATGGTATCGATGCCTATTATAAGCGAAAGGTAGAGATAATTTTGGATCGCGGTTGTGATTCTTATTTTGGTTCTAATTCCAAGAAAGTGTAGTGTAGGAAACTTTTTCTTTCTTCATAACCTTTCCTCGCTTCTGAGCCAACTTATATAGCCCATTATCAACATATTTCCGTAATTTGGTTTCAATCATTAATAGAACACATTTTAGCATATGGTTGGAATTTTCTTACCGCCGTAGGTTAACCCGCAAAGAGAACAGCGAGATAAAAAAAATTCGTGATGAAAGTCTCTTCAGCACGAACTATCATTGATAGGCATGCTTAGCCTTAGTATTTGTTTACAATAAATAAATATTTAACTTTTCCTGGAATTAATTTCCTTGAGAAAAGAAAAAATAACCCAGTTATCTTAGCCTAATAATATACTTAACTCTGGAAGCCTTAAATTGTTAGCGGAACTCGACACAGGAAAGAATAAAATTTTGGTTCAATTTATTATTTCCTGTAGACTAAAAGCTTGAAAATGACTACTAAATCCGCAATAATTGTATTAAAAAATATAAATAGTTTACTGCATCAAATTCAAACAACTAGGACGTTAATAAACTTTTCGTCAAAAAGCAAATTATTGTACAGAAAGTGCTTATTTAAATCTTACAAGTGTTATAGGAATTGATGATATGAAAAATTCGGAAAAGGGCTTAGCAAACCGTAAGCACAATATTTCATCCATAGCTGCAAAAATTGAGTTGTGATCAGTTCACTTAAATTTGATATTGCCTATCAACTGAACTATTACATGCATCTTTGAGGTGGCTCTTAATTCCACATAAAATGGATACTTAACATGAGTTACATTTGATTCCGACATGTTATTTCAGATATTTTTATGCATATCCTTGAAAACCAATAACTATTACGTAATTGTTTCAAAATGGAACACAACTCTAGTTATTCTGGGAAGCATAGGAAGTCTCCAAGTTGTGTATCATTTCGTTGAGAGGATTTTAAGGAAGGCATATTAAATTCTTAATTACAGTTATAATCTTTGTACTAATTCTGCTATAGGGATATGAAATACAGGGTGTCCATAAAGTTCCTATCTATTTTGTTGAAATAATTAAAATTTTATTAATTTTTTTCCAGAAACCCTTAGAATGATTACAGAGGAGCGTGTGACGGTATTAATTTGGCGAATCCAGGGAAAGAAATGCAATGAAGGACAGGGAGGCTGAGTCTGTGTGATGCTGCACGAACGGACGTACGTGGCTCCTCAGTGATAATTCGGCGTACTGCGTTCACGTTACGCTCTGACATACGCGGTCGTCCATATCTTGCTTTCTCATTCACAGTCACCGTTCGTTTAAATTTGTTCACCAATTCACGTATTGTCTTGTCTGTTGGCCCCGCCTTATGAAATCTCCTTCTAAACTTCTCTCTGATTTCATTGCATTTCTTTCCCTGGATTCGCCAAATTACTACTGTCACACGTTCCTATGTATTCATTCTAAGGGTTTGTGGAACAAAATTAATAAAATTTAATTATTTCACCAAAATAGATAGGAACTTTATGGACACCCTGTATATCAGTAAAATAACCGAAACAGACTTTAAGCGATAATAACGATAATTTTAAGAGGTGCAGGGGGCTTCAACATTTCATTAATAATGTGTATTATTGATAAATAAGTGTTAACTAAGGATAAAATATATCAAGTTATTCCTTAACATACGCTCGTCGAACGTGGCACTTTATGCATGCATGAAGATTTAGTTATGATATTTAATAAGTATTCTATATTAGGCGTTTTATTTTATTTCTTCCAAAATGGTCTTTAAAATGATGTCTTATATGCCTGAAAGCGCCACTAAGAAACAAGAATCTGTAATGAATCGTTCTGATAAATACATAGATACCGTGTTGGCCCGTGTATGAGCCGATCCTTTTTCCAAAACATTACATGAAAAAATCGCACTTACGCGCCCGAAATAATTACGTGTTTTCCTCTCAGGTGTTGCAATTACGTGACCATAGGTGGCACGCCATTAGTACGCGTAATTACTTTGTGGATAAGTCTTTTCGATTTTCACTGACTTGAAGCGCCACAATGTCTTTTTTGTAATATACATTATAATTGTAGTAATAGGAAGTTGTTTTAGTTCATAATAGATACATATTTCGCGGAAGGTAGCTTTTAATATCTAACGAGACTACTATTTTTATTAAAATGGGTGATTACGTAGAGGCTTCTTATTTATTCTTCATCAAAGTTAATTTTTCATCTTTACCAAACATTTCTCAAAACTCATTTTCCTAAAAGTCGAGGTAATTTTTGTGGGTCGGTTTAGATTCGGGCCAATATTTCACTTATCTCCTTTGGCTCGCATTAAATTGACGTAACAAATCACTCCAAATATTCTGCCACATCTTCGAACTCTATTACAGCCTACCACATCTTTTCATAGATACTTCGCTCGAAACCAGCATAAATTAACGGAAATTGTGCACTTCCAAAATCTGGCGTTCTCAAAAGTCGTCTAATGACCGAGAAAACCCCAAAACCGACTTAAAGTTAGATCGTTCGCCGGCCTGAAACTCTTCTCCAAATTAAAACGCAACCCGACCCATAACGCCCGCGGTGCACTCCTTCCCCCCCCTCCCCCTCCTTCCCCCTTCCTCCCTCTCCCCCTCCCATCCTCCCCCATCTCCTCCTCCTTAAAGCAGCCGCCTCGCTTCCCACAGCATCCCGACTACGATCCGGATGTTATCTCCTTCTCGGATCTCCTCATTCCATCCCAAACCACGCGCGCATCTCCTTTCCGCCCGGAAACTCCGCCTTCCGGTAAGGGAACCGGCCAACGGGGTACCTCGTTCAGAGGCCCACGGGGAACCGATGGGCGGGGCTTGCACTTCGTGGGGGCGGAGCCTCGCTTCTCTTTCTCTCTCTCTCTCTCTTTCCTAGGAGAAGGGCGCGGCGGAGAGGGAGGAAGTTTCAAGGCGGGGAAGGGGGGGCAAGGGGGACAGGGGGGGCGCAGGGGGGAGAGCGAGAGCACCTCCCCCCCCCCTTGCTTTTCTCCTCCGATCTCTCTCTCTGGAGCTTCTCAATCCTCGAGAAAGACTTCATCATCCCGCACTTGCTTCTGCCCCCAAGTCTCTCTACCCCACTCCTTCCTCTCTCCTCCCCCTTTGGGCCCCTCCTGCCCTTTCATCCCGTCCGATAATTAAGATTGTCCGGAGACTGCAAAAGGGCCTCTGAGACCTAAATAAGCTTGAGCCGAGAAGGGGTGCGAGGAGGGGGGAGAGGGAGGGAGGGGGGAGGGGGCGGGATAAGAGAAGGGATTGAGGTAAAGAGAAAGGAGGAGAGGTGGTGGAGTGGGAGAGATTGCGTTAAATAGAGAATGGTATTAAAGAGAGGGAGCATGACCTAGTTTACTACGAGGATACGGTAATTACAATCGTTTGCTAAGGAGATTATCTGCGCCATACGGTTTTTCTCGGTTGTGTAGCATAAGCTCGGAGGATTTATGCGTAAATTCGTTGATGAAATTTTTATTTTTCGTTTGTTTAAAATTAAAAACCATTTAGTGAGTGTAAAAATAATAAATATAAATCTACTATTTTTTTTGGATATATTTATATCTTACAAATATTCTTCGTTTCATTGTAACAATTATGGAGAATTGTATTAAACTAAGCTTAGAATGCCTTTTAAGTAACGTAATTTTTGGTTTGTTACATTGAAAATGATATGCAATGACGGCTGCGACTATAATTTTGTTCGAATTTCACGTAAGCCGACGTAACATCATCTTGTCGCCACCGTCGGGCTGCTTTCAACTGTCGCGGCCCCCTTGGAATTGAAAAATAGTAAAAAATAATAAACTTCAATACGAATTCCTTTATTTTATATAACTGTTAATAATTTTTATCACATCGTATTTTCTAAATTTTCCTGATGAAATTTTATTATTCGTGAATATTTTATATTTTGGCATTTCACCTAACAACTAAAATAATTTTGCGGCCCCCTGGGGAGCCGCGACAAGCAGTTCCAGAAACACTGGCTTAGACGATCCCTTTTGTGTAAGGGATACATCCATCGCTAACGAGCCGCCTATTTCTCAATTATACCTTAGCAAGCAGTTTATCTTTCCGGTGGTCCCCTCATAGCCCTCACTCCGCCTACCTCACTCCCTCTTTAACCTCGACACTTTAACTTCCTCGATTCTTCATGGCTGCAGGGCACACCTCCATTTCGAACTTTCCATCCCACATCATCGGTAAGAAACGGCCCGCCTCCTCATCCTCTCCCTCCCCACTACATCCCCCCTCTTCCTCTCCTCCGCTACCATCCGGCACCTCCACCTCCTTAAAAATCCCCCTCTACCCTTTGCCACATTCCCCTCTCGCCCTACGCCCGATGGGGAACGAGACGGGAGGCGGGGAGGGGGGGGAAAGAGGATAGGGAAAGCTGCCCCCTCCCCTTTACTCTCTTCCCTCCCACGAGAGAGAGAGAGAGAAAGAGAGAGGGAAGGCTCAGTCCGCAAGCGAGAGGGCGCCATGTCACTCGTCGCCCGCTGCGCTGAGATAGTAGTTGTCTTCAGAAGGGGCTGAGGGAGAGAAAGAGAGAGAGAGAGAACGGAAATTGAGTTCGAGTCACTCCATCGAACGACCAGTTAGAAGGCGTGAGCGTGTTGTCCTGTTCTGACGTTCCAAGGGTTCTAGCAGCATACGTCCGAGATAGCGTGCGACACTATCTCTGCCGCGGGCAATCCTCCGCAGATGAGCCTTTTGGAGGCGTGACGAGGCCTCGAGGATTTGACGGTATTCGCCATTGCGGCGGCCGAAGATTTTTCCTTTCGTCCCGAGACTTCGTGACCATGCATCGGCAGACGCCAACGCTCCTAAGTTACCCGGCGGCGTCTCTCCTGTCCCCGCACCACCACGGCCTCCTGCACCACCAGAACCACGGAGGCCACCTCCAACACGCGGCTCGGCACGCCTCCCATCCAAGCGCGCACGTGTCTCCCCTCGTGTTCGACTTCCGCTACTCGTGTCCGACCGGGGGACCGATCGGTGGTGGAGCGCGAGATCCCGCCGCCGCGCCTCCCGCCATCCTCTCCTCAGCCTCCGCGTCGCCTCCTCCCTCTCGGCGTCGCGGCGGATCCGGAGGCGGCAGCGGCCCTCCTTCGCCCCTCGATCCTCCTCCGCCGGCTCACTCGCCGCACCACCCCGACGTCCGAGCTCACCAGCACCATCACCACCACCACTTCCTCTATGGCCCCGTGTCGCGGATGCAGCATGTGGCTCCGACGACCCCTCCTCCGACGCCCACCGCCGTCATGATCGCGGGCCTTCCTGGATCCGGCGTACCTCACCACAACTCGGTCCACGGGGTACACCATCCTGGTAGGAGCGGCAACGGCGGGTGCAGAAATAAGTCTTTCACGATAGACGCCATCCTCGGTTTGAGGGGCGAGTCGGAAAAGTCGGAGGACGCGGATGGGGTTGCGAGGTCTGCGTCCGTCCATGAGGAAGAGGACGACGAGGAGGAGGATGCTGCGGCGGAACAAAGGGCTTCGGAGGCTGGTACGACAGGTGAGACGCAGAGGAGGAGGCTGTCGCAGCAGCCGATCCAGAGGCAGGAGAGGTCTATCTTAGCCGGCTACGTGCCGTCCGCTCCACCTAGGAGGTCTTCTTCCGGTGAGTCTAAACCCACGCAATTTCTCTCGTCTTTTATTTATTTTTTCACAAGCTCATAAACAGCAATTTACGGCCTTAGTAATGAGCGTTATAACAATAACAAAGATGAACACATACGCCCATGGCCTCGGCAGGATTCGAACCTGCGACCCAAGCATTGGGAACTAGACAAGCTAACCACCCCCCAAGGCCGGCAATGCACGTAGATCTGCGCTTGCGAAATAATGTCGTTTAGGTTTTTGCTAATGCCGCGCCGTAGGCGGGGAACGCCCACGGGAGAGCGTCGTTGAATGCTAGGGAAAGAGAGCCGCTCTCCGCGGTTGTGTTTGTGGCCGTTTTTACGTAGGTTGACTCATTTTAAACGAGAAAATTACCAACGTCGGCTCGCTTGCCATTTTATCTGTTTTTAATGGGTAATGCATTCGGTTTTTGCTATTTTTATTGGCTAAAAGCTATAGTAAAGTCCGTTGCGAAATAATTCAAGAATCGCGACGTTTAGAGCAGGATTTAAAACAAACGAATTCCGAATTAAAACCTAATTATTAATCATGCATTAATAAAGAATGACATAATATTTTAAGATGACTTTTAACCGTGATTTTTGGTAAATAAACGTATAGACTAATGCCAAGCACCCTGTTTGTATTTTGAATGACTTATGTCTAAAAAAAATAATGATAGCATCCTCGTGAATCGAAAGTAGAAATTTGAATGTGCAATATATTTTAACCGTTATTAAAAACAGACTTTTAATTTTATGAATCTGTAAATGTACCAAGAGTTTTATGCTGAAAAAAAATCTTATACGTTGGATAACAAAATATTCAATCTGTCTTTGGATAGTCCATGTATGTAATGCAAACTATCATTGTTTCATAAGTGGCATTCATTGAATTTCAAGCTGCTATCTTCCAAAGGCATCTGCATATATTTCCGAAATTAGAACTTCAATGCACATAAATTCCTTTCTTGTTGACATTAAAATTTGCTATTTCCTTTTAAAGACTAAATTATAAAACCAAGTAAACAAATAAATGTCCGTAATTACGATAGTGGTGAAATTACTGCCTTTGATTGTTTCACTATTATTTTAGTCATATAATTTTGTTAACTACACACATGAGATGTCTCTTGTCATTGGCTTTTAAGTATCGACTTATATATTATCTTATATATAATTTTAGAAGCGTCCGTTCGTCAGTCCCCCACTGTATCTCAAAAAGTTTTTCGTAAGGATATGCGGTAAACGGCTTTTTGTTTCTACCAGCTAGGACGTCCCTGGAAAACTATTTTAATTTTCATAAATATCCGGATTCGATCCCAGAGGATGATTTCTGTTTACCATTAGATAACACGTAAAGATTGATTTTTCGACACGCACGCCTACGTTCTTTTGCTAGGGTCGCAGGTTCGAATCCTGCCGAGGGCATGGTAGTGTGTTTCGTCCATGTTATTGCTGTTACGATATTAAGTGTAATTGGTTTAGTGCTGTTTCTGAATTTTTGCATTTTAATTAATTAATTACAATTATAAAAAATTGACCTACGATCTATAAATTGTCAATACGCACAAACAGCTATGCCCTCAGCGTGATTCGAACCTGCGAAACACATTGGGAGCCAAAGACATTAAAATTCTATACCGAGGAAATGCGTTCTTAGAGTTAAATGTGAATTATTGAGATCATCTACATCTACATGATACCGTGCAAATCACCAGACTGGTGGGTGGCAGGGGGTGCAGCACACCAAAACCTACCAAATAACGTCCCTCGTGGGAATCACTCTCCTGTTATGATCCCGTATGGTCCTTGGGAAAAACGAGCTCTGATATCGCTCGGTCGTACAGTCGATCTCTCGTATTTTATTCTCGTGATCGTGCCTGCCCATGTACGTAGGTGCCTCTAATATTCCTGAGACCTCCTCTAAGAGAACTTCCGACCTAAATTTCTCCAGAAGCCTTAACCTAGCGCTAATTCTGCGGTCCTCTAGCGATATCCAATTCAACTCCTTCAAGAGTGATGTGACGCTTAATTTTTGCTCATATTTTTGCTTTACGAATCTGGCTGCTCTGCGTTGGATTCTTTCTAACTCAAGTATCTGTCCCTTTTCGTACGGATCCCATATGCTGGAAGCGTATTCTACCCGAGATCTGACCAATGATAAATAACACGTTTCTCATACCTGTCTGTGCTACTTCTTGCTATTCTGCCTACGAAGCCCAATTTCTTATTAGCTGCGCCTACGATCCTTCGAATATGCATATTCCAGGATAGATCACGACAAATGGTGACTCCTAAATATTTAACGTACTCTGCAGATTGGATATTCAATCTATCAATTCTGTACTCCGAGTCTAATTCATTGTTCTTACTCTTCCAGAAACTCAATAGAGAACATTAGCTGTGATTAACTTCGATTTTCCAATCTTGACACCATGCTGAAAGGGCGTTTAAATCTTCCTGGAGCGATTTTTGGTCATCCTGGCTCATAATCTCCTTATATAAAACGGTGTCATCAACAACAGTTATTACAAGCAGGGGTGGCCCGAGGAACTTTGGCGCCCCGGGCAAGATAGAACTCTAGCTCCCCTCGTAAATGTTTGTTGAGATAATTACAAAGTACATGTTAATTTATTCATCACTCTGTAATTATTATAGGTAAAGAAAAAACAGAATGAATGCCATAAAGATTCCAGCATTAGAAATTCATTGCACATAAATTCCTTTCTTGTTGACATTAAAATTGGCTATTTCCTTTTCAAGACTAAATTATAAAACCAAGTAAACACATAAATGTCCGTAATTGCGATAGTGGTGAAATTACTGCCTTTGATTGTGTTTCACTGTTATTTTACCCATATAATTTTGTCAAGTAAACACATGAGCTGTCTTTTGTCATTGGTTTTTAAGTATCGACTTATATATTATCTTGTGTATAAGTTTAGAAGCATCTTCGGCTATATAAATCGGTATCCAGTATTTATTCACTCGCAAGTAATGCATAAGTACGTAGATATATGGTCAAAATAGTGCCCCCAAGATTTTGGCAGCCTCCCGGTTTGCCGGTACCTCGGGTAGACCCATCATTACAAGCATAATTACTTATTTCACACACTTAAATTTTTAATAAATTAATCGAAAAATATCCGCGCAATCCTTGCGCGGGTACAGCTAGTACAATTTAAATAGCCTTTGTATGAGCTAATAGGCTTCGCAAATTCGAAGAATTTATGAAAGACCGAAACAGAAAATTATAGATAAATTACCCTCTACCATGGATGCGAATAAATCAGGATTATTAACAATACCAATCACGAAAGCACGAAAAAGTTTTAAAAATATATTGTAGAAAAATTCTCAATAACATACAAGAAGATTGTTAAAAAATCTAATTGAGTGCAAATGCACATATCGCGAGATTACATCCCCTAATTTGGAAAATGGATTAGTTGCATTGTAACCCGTTAATGTTTTTGCAATAGTGATTTCCGTCCAATAATAAATACGTAAAATATAGATAAATGTAAGAATAATATATTTTATCCATTGCAAATATTTCCAAAGATAATATGTACTATAAACAAGGTTTTCTTTCTTGAAACAATTGAAAAATGCATATTGATGGTCTCCATAGGTAATAAGCCATTTTAGTGAGAGTTTTATTTAGTTATCATGGCTGACAGTTATTACATTTAATTCTGGGAAAGGAAAGCTTTTAAGTTTGCAATCTTATTTTAAATAATGACGGGAATAATAACGAGCATTTCAGCACTCTACAAAAATGTCATTTTCTTCTAATTTTAATAACTAAAACACGGCTTTAAACTTTTTCATTGCTTTATTTCCAAATAATCCCTATATTAAGGTAATATCTAACTGATTTTTAATATGATTAATCGTATGGCTTGTATACGAATATGTTTGGTATCTTAATTGAATTTAAATTGGGCTTTTAATTAAAACCATAATTAAATTACTTTCGTAAGGGAAAAACATACTTCTCATTTTCATTCTTTCGCAAATCAAATCAGAGAAAACCATTTGTATGATTCCTCCAGATTCTGCATAAATATGATACCTACACGCATCGGTGAGCACATTGTGCGCATTCTAATCAAGATTTTCATAACATATTTTTGTCTTTGATTGAGAAAACTCAGAAAAGATGATGATGTGAATGTTAGTTATTACAAGTAAATGATGCGCAAAACGAATAACTTTCCTGATACATTTACATTGAAGGTTCGTTATGTTTGTTGGCTAATTTGGTATCATTAGGAAAGCATTTCATCCTCCAAACTTAAAAAAAACTTATAGTCGCCTATCATTGACTTGAGCATATTTTCAAATACGAATTCCTTCCCATTATAATGAATGTAGCTACATTCCGTTCATTTTACAAATAAAACCAATCCTTAAACGATATCTCCTCGAGGGTTGTTAGCAAAGACGTCCCCCATTGCTAGAGGAAAAGCCTCTTAATTCTACCTAGTATCCGACGTGCGTCCGATTATCTCTAAATTCGATCTTTTCGGCTTATTCAAAAGAGACACCCGGCAATTAACGGTGTCCCCGAAAAACCCGTAATAACGCATTTGGCGCTATACATTTTAAGGGTGTTGGGTTGGGAAAGAAACGGGAGACGCCTTCCCCTCCCTCTAAAACCCTAATGAAGACGGCGCACGGAGAAGGGATCAGTGGAATCAAATTAGTCTCCCGAGAATAAATAAAGGAAGAAAATCGTCGCCAAGCGTCTATCCGTCCTTTCTTATTCTGAGAGCTACTCCGTCCGTGGCGACGCGTTCCCGCCATCCCGTCGGGTTTGTTTCCCTAATGAAGATTTCGATGCCAGTCGACGATACCGAGCACGGCCGACGCCTCGGCGTCTTTTTTCCAATATAACAGCAGACGGACGGAGAGGCAACGGGCTACCTGACGAGGGAAGTAACGAGTTAACGAGACGCGTCGCGCGACTTACCGTTACCAAAGGGGAGAAAGAGAGAATGACTACCGTTAACGGTCTCCTTAAATGTTACTTCCGGACAAACTCCAGAATGCTCACTTCGAGCAAATATCCATTACGCGCTTGTTACATTCCGAGTTAATCTTACGTTGGCGTCGAGTTAATAATGACGTTCGTCTACGATGTAAATGTTAAGGCGCAGTTCTTGTTGCGGAAAACGGTTCTGCGGACTGATGAATGAATCATTCTACGTGATAATTCTCCGAGTAGCTGATTTGATGTAACTGTGCGTATAATTTTAATTCACGGCATAAGTTTGAGTTGCTAATTCGACTTTGAATCGCCCTTTACAAGTAAAATATATTTTTTACTCATCATAGAGTATTCTCCGGAGGAATCGTGCATTATCCAAAGGGTTTTGCTTAAACGTAATAGAAAATTAACTATACCAAATGACAAATTGGCATGACAATTTATAGGTAGGCTGTGTTGGATTTAAGGATCTGTCAACCATGGGCCAACGGAATCTGCCTCTTAGACCTCGTTGAAACGAATGAACATAAATAATCTAATAATAATGTAAGGATAGATAATCATATAAAATCACAATTTTCATCGCTTCTTCCAAATCATCTCATGAAAGAAAAATTACGAGGTTTTTCTACAAAATTGCTAATTTTTACAGCACCAAAATCTGCCAATCCTCTCTGGGTTAGGCTTTGTTGGCAAACTAAATCGGTCTCTTCATCTTTTCCAGTACAAATAAATGAAATCAAATCTCAAAAGGTTGTGATGGAGTACAAAAACCGCAAATTCTCTAACCAAACCTTCGTTACTCTCGCTTCCACATAAAATTTTCAGGACGTGCTTCCATTCGAAATTTTTTTAAATCTTGGCTTCTTGCTTTTAGATTCATTTCCCGGAAATTCTTCTGACCTTTTTTTTTGGTTTTTCCCAAACCTTCCAGTATCTTTCTCATTTCCTCCTATTTAAGCACTTCCACGTATTGCAAAGCCTTATTAGCGCGCCACGAACTCTGAATTGTCCGCGATGACTTCTCGGAAGCGAGTGATTTTTGGAAGGCTGGTCCGATTGTTTTTGGTTGGTGGTCTAAGGGTTGGATACATTGTGAGAGAGGCAAAAGGGGTGGGAATTAGAGAGGGAGCAGGGATCAGGGGCATTCCACTCAGTCCACTTTTCTGCGAATTGCGGACTCCAAGTGTCCGCGGGGCGTCAACCGCACAACTCTTTCTTTTCGCCTTCCATTTCGACCACCATCCCCGGGGACCTTTCTGAACCCCTCACTGGGGCCAAGACCAATGAGATGGGTTCAGTAAAGCCAGGAGTCTTTTTTTCCTCTCGGCACGGGGTCTGAATTCTCACAACGCCCTTGCATTTTCTTTCCGGTGTTTATTGTCTCCTTTCGATCATGTTCAGGTTAGTTAGACGAAACCCTTAAGTCTCTACGTTTGCTTTTCCTGAAAAAATGTTGCTAATCCTTTCACATATGATACTTCATATACTTATATGATCACAGCTGAGATAGAAATCAATCCATTGTGCATTTTTAAGCGGTTGTATTTATTTAAAAATCAACATTTTTTTGGAGACATTTAAATTGCTCAAACGCCCGTCCTAAGAGTCCTTTTCCGTTTATAGAATTACTCGGGTAGCCGCAAAAAGTGTGGTGCTGAGAGTAAGTTACGGATAATTTGGTGCGTTGGACATCCTGCCACTCACTACTGCGGCGAAGTGTAGGGTAAAGTGTCGGCGTACATTTCTGCAAATAAAAAAATCTACTAGTCTATTAGTCCCGACTGTTTTTATAGGTTCCCTTTCGATTTTTTGGACGCTAATGGACGTGGTGCCAGAAAGGTTGAGTAAATACATTTTCTTAGATGGTGACTTCCTGAAAGGACGTTTTACATGACATTATCATTGCGAACGCTTTTTGGCGAATTACTAGCTTTTGATATTTGTTCATCGAAGTTTCTCGCAGATTTCGGAAAAAATGAACACACAACGTGTTCATATTTTTATTTACTTTAACTATTTCATAAATAGCAGCCGTTAACGGCCTTTTACAATGAGCTTAATATCGATAACAAAGACGAATACATATGACCCTGCGAGGATTTGAACCAGCGAACCTAGCATTGACAGCCAGGCACGCTGACCACGCCTGTACTTCTGAATTGTATCGCTTAGGGTTAAGATGCTGGCAGTAATATTAAGATTTTTCCTTGGAACGGAATTCCGAAGATATTAGGAAAATTACTGTATTTCCGATGTGTGATAAAGATGAGCAATATGAAGCACATATTTAAAACAGTGAAAGGTAAATTAACTTAAGGCCACGTGTTTTAGCAAGTAGTGCTTTTCATAATAGCATGTTCTTACATAATATTTTCCAGTAAAAAGAAATTGTAACAAAAAGAAAATTCTTCCTCCATGCTAAATATATGAAAGTCCTCTAGATTGATAAGTCTATAAATGATGGAAATTGCTGAATTAACAAAAATTTCGATTATTTATTGTATACGATGAAAATTACGTTTGCATATTTAAAATAGGAGATATGGAATTCCAGAGCGAAAGTTGAGAACATTTGAAGAACTGCTCGGAGCAATTGCATTTTAATTTATTTATTTGCCTTATATCTAAAACATAACATCTATGGAATTTTATTAAGAGCTTTTTAAACAGCAACAAAGGCAATCACAGACATCAAAGAAGGGCTCAAACCCGCGACTTTTCCATTGAGAAGCAGACACACCCCTACCAAGGCCGGCAAAAGTATTTTATATGAACATCAATATTTGCTCTAGCATTATTTAAATCGTTATTCACCAATTAACTTAAATAATTGGATGCAATATGCATGAGTTGATTTTAATAATCATTACTAGAAATATGTTTTGACAGAAAAACAACAGTCAGTACTTAGTTCTTGCTAGGCACCTATATACGTGCATGTGATGATGACATGAAACTAGAAAGCGGAAGCTGATGAATGTCCAGGGTAAAAACTCTCCATAAGTATAGTATGCAGACTCTATGATGATTTGTGAAGCGAGGAAAACCTCATCAAAATAAATTTGGTCGTTTTCTATATAAATCTGTTTTCTTTGAACTTATTCTTCTAATTGCGAGCAGGAGATGCAATACTAATAGATTAGAGCGATGATTTCAAGATAATATTGATGCAATTCTTGAAGTTACAGAAACTCATATTATCAGTTGCATTATTCGTTGTCTTTCACGACTCAATTATTGCGTTTGATGGGATACTATCAGATACTGACAGAGCAATATATAATGCACCACCAGGATATCTACTTGTTTCTACGATGTACGGAAATAATTTTTCAGGTCTCCTGTAGCCAAGGTAATTTAATATTCATTTACATTTACATCAATACCCTGTAAGCCGCTAGAAGCGTTTGGCAGGGAAGGTGTTAATGTATAGAAACTGTGAAGAAAATTGTGGATGAAAATTGTTATGACACTGTGACGTGAAAAATGTTCGCCGAATTACATAACAATTCACTAATTTCATATTACATAGTTATGATAATATCGAGTGAAGATTTCAAGAGTAGAAGAAAGGTCTTTGATATTATTGACAGCCGTGTTAAGATTTTGTATTTTTCTTTGACTCAAAAGGCAAGTTGAGAAAGTAGGGCTCCCAAGCTTTTAGTAGGCGCGACACCTTCTCAAAGAGAAGCAGAATTTCGCGGAAACTCTACCTTGAAACGAGTTCTAATATTTATAAAAACATTTATCACGAGATACTCGTTACATTAGAGGAAAACTTTGTTACCCTAATGATCTATCAACATATCCAAATCGAGGATTTATTTACTTAGCAAAACTTGACGTGGCTCTCCTAAAATCACGTATGGCACCCCAGCGTGACGCGGAACACAATTTGGGAAACAATGGGACAGGGAGCTACTCCCAAGAGTAAATGCAGTTCAATGGCTCCGCCTGCCAAACGTCTGCTGCGTGTTTAATGGTATATGCATAAAAGAGCTAAACATTTATTAAAGCAGCAACCGTTTTCAACAAACATGCTGCTCTGATATTATTATATTTAAACAACTAAATGCAATGTCATAACTGATTCCGTTAGAAAGACAGGATAAGACAAACATTTATAGGTTCAAAATTTGCTGCAATACACTTTTAAATTCTCACATATTTAACTGAATTACTTTATAAATAAATTAATGATATCACACGTGATAAAAAACTCTACATATTTACCTTTATCATCTCTTGGAATAACTATAACATCGAATAATCTAGAAATCACTCCCTAAAACCGGTCAATGCTCTCTTAATTAAGCGGCAGAAGGTGTTACCATAAAGTAACTACTAGTGTTATTGATTTTATACCTGTGGAGCAATGAAAAAAGAGAAAGAAATGAAAAAGGATATTATAGATTTTCTACCTGCCAGTGATTGAGTTCAAAATATCTCTTCGACTAGTAAATTTGTTTTTATTCGAGTTTAAGTTTAGCTTCCGTGTTTCGACAATAAAATCCGACCCGACACTAAATAAAAGTCCATTTAAAATGAGGTGAGGCGAAAAAAAAACATCCAAAAGTAATATGAAATTGCCGTAAAATTGTTGAGAGCTTTTGGAGTAACAACCGAGATCTTAAAAGCGGTGTAATCAACCAATAAAAAGGTATCACTTTTTGCGCAAAAGAAGAAAGCCACGAATCGAATGAGGAGAAATTGCCATCCCCTTCATTTTAATGGGAGAGTTACATAAAGAGGACTGCTTTTTTTGCACCGTCATTTCTTTTAATGTTATTTTTAAACGTTGTCTCGAAAAGTTTATCGCGAGTGAGACCATGAGGTTGCGTATTAACAGGATTGGATAATTTTCGTAAACTATCGCTATCGAGAACTTTCGCGGTCCAATAATACCGCAACCTTGAGTTATAATCGGACGGTTTCCATCGTAATAAAGATTAAATAAAAAAAAGTCTCCAAGTCCGTCATTTCGGCCTAGGATGTTCTCGAACCGACTTTTGTTTATTCGTCGAGGCACGTGTTTTTTGTTTCCACGACTGATAAAGAGCGGAAGGGATCCGAATTTCAAAATAGGTTCAAATGTGTATCAAATTGAAGAACTTCCGTTGCCCCTGTCCCCTTTCTCCCCTCCTCTCTCTCTCACTCACTCCGTATCGTTGACCACCTATCACTCTTCCTGACTTGGTTTTCAACCGCTTATCTATCCACCGCAGCCTCCTGAGTCGAAATTATCTACGGATTTATTTATACATATATACATTCGCAGAGCGAACGGAGAAAAAAGAGAGAGGGAGAGAGAGAAAAAAAGAAACGTTCCACCTACAGCCGTACAGAAGCAAACGGTGGCTTGATGTTGTTAATCGGCGCAATATAACGATTCCCAATTGAATTACTTCGACCCCTAGAGGAGAGAGGGATAGAGAGAGAGATAGGAAAGGAGAGGGCGGGATACAGGGAGGGCGAGAGAGAGAGAAGACATAAAAGGGCGAATGAGGAAAAGGTTCCTCTTAAAAAAAAGTGAACGGGATGAGAGTTTTGAGTCTTACTTTTTTCAAAACCGGACAATCCACTTAAGACATGGACCAATAAATTTGAAAAATCAAACGATTCCGCGTTTTTTTATCGCCGATAAATACCTCCCAAGTCTTTTCCTCGCATTTTTATGTAGTATATCCCATTCTCCTCCGAAGCCACGACGGTTCCCGTTCTCTCCCTCTTTCCCTGTTAATTAATCTTATTACCCTCTCCGGTGATGCAATCCTGACTCGCCGCTACGAACCATTAAGAGCGAGCCATTATTGTTATTGCTATTGCCTCACGGCGAAGGAGGGGAATCATTATCACATTCAACCTCTCCCTCTCTCTTTCCATCTCTCTTTCCCTCACCCCCTCCTTCTCTCCCCCCGCTCCTCTCTCCATTCCTCCCCACCTCCCTTCCTCTCCTTTCTCCACACTATCCCTCCCCCTCTCTCTATCTCTCCCGCACCTATCTATCCCTCCCTCTTTCTCTCCCTACCTCTTTACCCCCCTCTTTCCCTTCCTCCACCCTTCCTACCCTCTCTCTCTCTCCCCACATCTTTCTCCGCCTCTCTCTCCACCTCTCTCTCCCTCACCCCCTATACCCCCTGCTATCTCCTCCCTCTCTCTCCCTCCCTCTCCCCTTTTTCTCAAATATTTCCCTCGCTCTCTTTCTCCTTCCTTCCCTGATCTCTCTCTCATTCCGAGCAAAAGCCTCGTTTTCCGGTGCAAACAGAGGTGCGGAGATATTCGCAAAATATTCCACGGGACACAAAAACATGCCACTAGAGAGAACAAGTAGGGATCTCGGTAGAGGGGGTGAGGTAAAAACGACTGAGCGCGGAGGGTTAAAAAGGGAAAATCCGATATGCTATGCCGTTGCTGGTATTGTGGTTGGGCATTATTTTAACACCAAACTCCCAAAACCTCGCGTTCTGCGCTGGATTTTAGCGACTGCCGTTCTTTCCTCCCCCTCTCTCACCCTCCGTTCCACGGCGTTCCATACATAGAAGGATTTTAAATCAAAACGGTATGGTGGAGCAGACTACCTCTCGCCAACCGACCATTATAGCTATTTCGTTCCCGCAATGAACTGATTTTTGGGAAACGAGAGGGATGACGTCTTTATCCTCTTTCTCGTTTATCACCCCTGTAATTAAACGTCCTTCTTTTGTTTATTCGCCAAGTTCCGTTCATATTAATATTCCTTTTCCCCTCGAAATCATTTCGGATTCAGAATCCTCGCCTCCTTAGGAGTAAGGTATCGCAGTACAAAATTTCCCGATCTCTTTTATCAAATAATACGTTGGATATTTGGATTTATTAAGCTTATAACTAGGAAAAAATTATTGCATTCGATATTTCTTTAAGCAATAAATTTCGTCTATTACGTATATTTCGGAACCTAAATTACTTTGAGGACGGTTCTATAATAAGATGAAATTAGATACGCGATGCGTGGTTAATGCCGAGTATCTTATGCTGAAACGGTTCCTCCCTTACGTTCCATGATCAAATACTTGATCGTTTATAAGTGAGTCCCATAAACGCGGAAATGGTCTTATCATATTGGAGCGTGTGGCACTTCTATTCATAATTTTTAATAGATAGCTCATGCAAACGAGATACTCTTTTCGGATAACAGTGGTTTACGCCGATAATAGATTCTGAAAAAATGAATTAATTTGACGCATAAATGGGATGCCCACAGAATGGCGCCTCTATGTTAGAAAAGATAATATGAAATTTTGCTAGGTAAATAGCTTAGTGGATGGAATAATTCAGTGACTATTGATTATCTGCTCGATAAAATTGCCAAAATGCATGAAAAAACTGAGTTAAATGGTTACTGAGCGAGGAATCCAGTGCATTGTGCCTCAAATATGTGAATAGAAATAATGCATCAAAGGGTTAATGACGCAAAGCTATAAATATTATCGAAAATTTCTTTTGGGCATCAGAATAAAAATGTCACAAATTACTTCCTCTTTATATTATGTACATTATGAATGGGAGCATCAGATCTATGGGAACCACGCACAGAATTTAACTTGGGAAGAATTTATTCAAAATTTGCGCTTCGAATTTGTAAGCCTTCCTATTCACGAGGATTACCATTATATGAATTTGAAGGCAAAAAACGGCAGCTCGTCAAATCCTCCTTTTTAGTCGCTGTTCATCACACAGTGCCGTTTGTTAGCAAAGGTCGGCCTGTTTGTAACAAAATGTTTTGCTCTTAATAAATAGTTTGGTTGAATCGAATTCTGAGAATGAATATTATTATCGGAAGAAAGAATTCTATTGATTAAACGTGCTGACACACGAGTATGATTAACAATTATCAGCGAAATGTATTGTGTCATAATGTTGAGCTATTATAAAAACAACGCAATTTCACGAATTTATTTTCTTCTGATAAAAATATCGTATTTCATTTTTAAAGAAACATTCTGCCCTAACTTCGAAACTTATAACGCAGTTCACAACGTAACATTTTTACCAACCCCTGATATAAATTGTAAGTTGACACGATGAAGAATACAAGAACATATGTTTTCCGTAGATGTCTTACGCCAAAAGTAGGGAAGCAATGGGACGAATGATCGACAAAAAACTTTCCACTCGTTAAAATCAGCGACTGGAAGGGGATCGCGTTTCGCATTTAATTTGTTTATGCAGTCCATCAATTCGAGTGACAAGCACCAAGTTTACGAACCACAATGATTATTCAGCGGAAAAGTTGCTCCATTAGCTCTTCTAATAACCTCCGGAAAAAACGGCGTTAAATATACGTCGCCCATAGCTCTAATGTTATTGAACTTTTTGACGGATATTACGATTTCGGTGACGTCGCTCAGCCATTCATCATTTGAAGGGAATCTTCCTTTCATGTCATCTATGCAATAATGCAGTCAAGATGGGGGCTGGGATTAGGGCGAAATAGTTCTCACGAAATCCGCGTAAATAATTGCACGAATACGGTATTATTAGTACATATTTGGGATTGTGTCTATACATGTTGGAATTTTGAAAATGCGCAAACAAGAATATGACTCTAGAAAATAAATCACGTTCCGATTTATTTTATCTAAGTGTGTGCAGGAACAGCTACAATAGCGTTACTGCTCTGCTAATGAGGTTTAAACCTATCAGTTTAACGTTTTACGTCATCTTACTTTATTTTTATTTTTACTTTTATCTGGTTTAATTCACAGATTATCCGCCTTTTCCCGGAAATATGGCTATTTATTGCACCATTTAAAAAATTAATTTCTTTTTGGACTGATTGAATTGCTTATCTGACCTCAATTCGAGGTAATGGAGGTATTTTAGCGTAACTATTTTCGTAACTACTTGAAACTTCAGTTAGCTCAATAGAGCTCGCAGTATGTCTAGAAGGAAGATGCAACAATAACTATTTCCAGTTGCCAATATTACCAATAGGTAGAGAAGCAGATGGAATTCACAACATTTTTCTGGCCATTATGTCAACTTCGGTTAGTACTAAAATCAACTACGTGTCATGATTCAGGCAGAAAAAGTTAATAAGACCAATATATGTTTGCATGATATTATATATAGTGAAAAAATAAAATTACATTGTCTTATAATACACGAAACAAAATTTATTTTTCGTTGATTTTAGCGATTTTTTTCATCATTAGCACAAAAAAATAAGTCATTCACCGCTATACCTCTGAATATTTTTTATTTATAAGAGAATGCATTTATAAAAAACGGTATTATTACGTTTTTTCGAAATAAATATAGAATATCTTCTCAAGCGCTAACTAATTAAAGTGGTAAATAATATTACTAAATACTGAAAAACTTCTACTAAGCATATCTGTTCATGTTATAAAACTCCGTATTTAGTAATATAGCCGTGATACAGCCCCGAGTTAATATAATTTATATAGCACAAACGTCACAAACCACCGCATTTTTGTAATCCTCCATTTACGTTATGGACAATATACCACTAAAATCGAAATTATCATCCTTGTTTCTAAAGCTAATCAAATGAGGCGATGTGTTTGTCTAAGAGTAACAGCGCTTTAGCCATGTGCGGACTTGAGAAATTCAAAATGCCTTGGAACCTAGAAATATTGAATGTGTAGAGAGAATGTATCTGTGAAGATTCGAAAGTTACTTTTCAGGCATTTCAAAGTGGGTATAAACCAAAAGTCATATCCAATATAGGTGAGGGAGTTTTTTTTTGCAATTTATTGCCAGATAGAATGTCTGCGTTGAATGGCGAAAGACATCTCCGGAAAACATCTGTTCCTATATTCTCCATCGTCTCAACTTATAGTTTATATCAGGGGTTGGTAAAAATGTTACGCTGCGAACTGCGTTATAAGTTTCGAAGTTAGGGCAGAATGTCGGGAGTTTTTCTTTAAGCAACAAAGACAATCACTGACACTCATTCCCAAAGCTGGATGTGAACCCGCGACCGTAGCATTGTAAGGCAGAAACCCAACCAAACCCTCTATAAAGGCCGGCGTTTTTCGCGTTCGATACCTCGTGTAAAAGACATAGGACGAAGAAACAGTAAAATGCGAGTGAGTGTTGTCATGAAGGAAAGAAGATTAAAGTTTACCACTTTTCTGTACCAATTCAGATGGTATTGAAAATTGGTGCCTCTCATAATTGGCAAATTCATAAAGTGTAGTTGCTTCAAAAATTTAATAAAATTCTCTTATATGTATAGGAATTTAAAAAATCGTGGAACACAACATATATGTCTTGTGAAAGGCTGACTACACTTGATTAAAAATGGGCGTACATAAAAGAATGATCATTTTGTTCCTTGGTCGATACACTGTTCACAAATGTGAAAACATCAAATTGGGAAATGTACTAATAAATTATAACCATTGGATCAAGAGATAATAACTCAAGTTAGATATATAGGTATATATATAAAGCAGCATATTAAGGTGAAATGAAACATTTCGCATACTATGCATAGTGTCTATTTATCTTGAGGCTCGGTTTAAAATAATACAATATCTAAATCCTTTACAAAAGCTGAGATTATTAAGCAGGTGCAAGAAAATTAAGTTGAAGATGATGAATGTACGGAAATATGTACATGAAAAAAATGCAGGTTCAGGCATCATTTGATGAGTTTGAGACAGCTGATAATGCTCTGATTACTTGCGTTCCAACAGAGAGGAACTAGAGGATGTTAAAGATAAGGAAGTTGGAATGGGAGAAGAGGAGAAAGTTATAACGCCATCACCAAAAAAAAGCCGAGAAGCAGGAGGCGCTAAATATGTTAGAAATATTTTCTTACGAATATGAAGGACTGTGAAACCAATCAACCAATTTTGTATGAAATACCGTCCCGTTTTTTATCCCGAGCTATATTTACTTATATCAATAAATTCTGAGACAGTTATAATCGTAATTTGGAAAATTGATAACCCATGGAATTTTTATATAAAGGGCGTGATGTGCAATCTGTTCCTCATTTATGCTATCCTAACTTTAAATAAATTTATCTCGAGCTCGATAACTTCTTTGGCTAAATCCATATCAAAGTACACGGACTCGTACAACTACTAGTAATTCTCGATTTTCTCATTTCTCTTTTAGCTCGCTTTGCGCCTTAACTATCATAAACTGATACAAAACATCCCTCAACCTTTGTTAATAACTGAAATCGCACACCTTTCAGATGTACACAGTAAAATCCACGCATAGATTTTATATCTAAAGGTCTTAATCGAAGTGAAAGCTCCGAAATTGTCGAAAGTGTCGACGTCTCTCTCGGATCATTTTGCGACTCCTTCCTTGGTGATGCACTTACTGGTCATAAACGCTTCGATAATAATGCTACTCTCACGCGTGGGACTTCGGTCTCTCTCTCCCATTTCGGGCCCCACCCTAGTTCCCTTCCTCTCTCCCCCAAATCCAGTCATGAGAGGAATCCGCCTCGCTACTCGATCGCTTCTCCATGGAAACGAGTGAAAGTTGGACGCCACCTCACGCGCGCCCTCTTTCGTTCGAGAACCAAAGGGATACACGGAGGAAAGGGTTGAGAGCGAATGAAAATAAATTAGTCCCCCTCGTCCGTAGAGAGAGAGGGAAAGAAAAGAGACATCCCCTCGTGTATTTCATCCCGTTCTGCGGCGCGCGATGTGAAGTCGCCCGAGCGTAAAAACCGCCAAAGGAACAATTTTGAACGATCATTAAAGCCACTTTCGATATTCCGATTCCTTTTTTTTTTCATTTCTCTTCCCCGTCGCCATAAATTAAAATGTCCCCCCAGGATCGCCGGGACGTCAGCGCTATGGTCCTCCCCTCGCATCGAACGTGTCCCCTTCCTTCTACCGCGACCCACTCCTCCCCCGCCCCACTCCTCCACCCTCTCTCTTCCCCCCCCCCCTCTCCTCCCCTCCCTATCTCCCCCTTCTACCTCGACCCTTTACCCGTCGGTCAATTATCCAAACCGCTGGCTCCATTGAATTGCTCCCCGGAGGGATAACATTCTCCTCCACCCCCTCCCCCCTTCAAATCCTTTCTCCCATCTCCCCTCCCCCCCTGACGTCCCACGAGATCGTACAGTCGCATGAAAGGGGAGAGAGACGCTCGCAGATGATAGGCTAACGATTATATACGCCTCGGAAACGATACAGTTTAAACAAGTGTATGGAGGAAAAAACAGGGGATAGAAACGGTGGATTAATGGATAGATAAATAAAACGATCATTTTTGGTGGATATTAATTCCGTCGATTCCGAAAGCTGATATTTGGATAGAATTTGTTGGCGAACATACGAAAGAACCAGCATGTTGCTAACCTTCAGGGTGGGTAAAAAATTTCGAATTTTAAAATTTCGAGTCGACGGAAAGTACTACTAAGAGGAATGGATTATATCGCGACATCTAAAACTCGAGACATAAACGTAGGAATATATTTCCCCTTTGCAATCACTCCAAACCCTCTAACGTGGGAAGAACAAAGTTCGGACAAATATTTTACTAATTCTCCCTATTTCAATAACCTCTTGAACGACTTCAGTAGTTGGTGAGAAATAACCTCGACGAAATTGTAAACTGAGAATGCAGAAATTACTTTTTCGAAGAGTCGTTTGTGGAAAACTGAATCACAGCTTACTGAGTTATGAACCATCCGTTTTAATTGAACATTTGTTTTGAGAGCGATTAATGAAATTTATATTACTCAACCAATGAATCTCAGTTGATACCTAGTTAAAATAAAACGCTCTTGCGCACTTTTTTTCTCGAAAGCGTAGATGAGAGCTATAGAAGCAGCAACATTTACTCGCATTTAACTGTTTCTTCGACCTATGTCTTTTACACGAAGTATCGAACGCGAAAAACGCCGGCCTATGTAGAGGTCTGGTTTAGGTTTCTACCTTCCAATGCGGGTTCGCATCCATCTTTGGGAATGAGTGTCAGTGATTGTTTTGCAGAAGACCACGGGTGTGCTGTATAGGGAGCTAACTTAAATCGATTAATAAATAAATTAACTAAAAAGCATATTTTTTTATCTATTCAAAAACTGTAAAAACTAAATAGTCTTGAAGGGATCAGTGCCCATCAGAGACGTACCTTGACGATGTGGCGCCTATGGCAAAATTTTAGGAAACACCTTTGTTATGGATGATATAATTTTTCCTGCGTTTTAATAAAGGGTAATTGCGTTTTTATAATACATAAATCAACGTTAGAGTAATAAAATTATACTTATTTATGGGAAAAATTAACCCTTCGCACATTTTCGGTAACGATTTGCGCCTTTTGCAAACGGCGCCTATGCCAAACGCCACCTTCGCCATACCCTAGTTGCGGCACTGGTGCCCATTATTCCTGCTATCAACTTCCCATTTAATTATTCAAAAGATAAGATATTTCGCCACAGACGACAAATATGTCTCTTCCTAAATTGAAGACCAATGCTTATGGCCGTAAAATGGTCCCTTAATTCATTTTCAAATTCTATCAATTTATTCGCACCAGGTCTGACCTCCTCTTCTTCGGAGCAATTAACCCGTGAAAACGTACTTTTACGCTTCACCTAACCGCGTCGGATAAAACCCGAAACTACGGCCGACTTCAAATCCAGTTTAAAAAAAAAGAAGACTCGGAACAACATTTGAATAATAAATCATAATCATTTATTAAATGCCGCCGCCTAAAGATCCTGACGGAGGTCCTATTTTGCATGGGAGTGGTGCAGCTGCACTTCAACCCCACCATCCCCCTCCCCCCTTCCCTCCGCGAAGCGTTTCTTCTTTTCATTCGCACGCGCTCCCTTTAAAAACACCGACAAAACAGCGAATACAATGGCCATTTCCCTCTCGAATTCTCCACCCTTTTATTCCCTCAACATTTCCAACGAGCGATCCCCTATTTGGGATATAGCGATTCGCCCCACACCACGGGACACGCGCATCTCTTACCCTCTCCCCTAAACCTCTTTTTTCCCCTTCCCTCTCCCATTCCCCTCCTTTCATTCCTTTCCTCGTGTCCTTTCTTTCCATTTCCCCACCTCGTTCCTGTCTCTTGCTTTACGCACCGCGTTAACAACACGCTCGCCTCTTGGGGGAAGGGGGGATGATGGGGAGGGGAAGGGAGGTGGGTGGGGGGAAGCGAGATGGGTGGGTGGGGAGGGGAATCGTACTCCACCCCCTCCCGCTTATTATGTTCGATTGGCGGGTCGTGCGACCACTTAGTGTTGCCCCATTACGCTCTATTTGAAATATGTACAGAGTCCGTGACACCGGTCGAGAGGGTGAGACGTGCTTTTGGAAGAGAGAGAGAGAGGTGGCGAGAATGGGAGGGAGGGAGAGGAGAAGAAAGGAGGGAGGATGAGGTGGAGGGGGGGGGGGGAGGAAACGGAAGCGCTCAGCCGCACCGACGTCCGAATCCCTTTTAATCGCTTAATCCGAGTGAGAGAGAGAGAGTCGAACGATAGGAGTCCTTTAAGGGAAGGAGTGGCGTTTTCGCTTCGTCACGTAATACCTCTTTTTTCCTCCGTTCCCCTTTGCCTTGAGCTATGTACACACTATGCGAACGATGGCGAACGAACGACAGAGAACGAAGTTTCCCGAATTCGGAGTCATTCGGAGCGTGCGTTCGCAAAGGTGTTTACACCAAGGGAATGTTTGCATTCGTCGATGTTCGGTTATTTAGACCAGTTGTCTTGCTGAACGCTAACTCAATTGTGTGTTTTATTTTCTTTTTTTTAATTATTTAATTACAGCGTCCGACGAAGAAATTATTATTATTGCGAGCGCATCATTCGTAGTGTTAAGTGAACTACTTTGGAAAAAAACTAGAAGGAAGAGACTTTAAACATTACGCAATCTCCTTCCATGCATCACTTTTTTATGTTAACTTATAGTTTTTATTTGTCGGGTCCCATAAACATGGTCTTTCCCGATATAATTCAATTAATTCAAGTGTGATGTCATTTGACCACTCCATTATTTATTTATTTATTTACAACACGTGAAAGACTGCAAGTTCGTTTGGCAGTTAAAAATCCAACTAGAATGTGCGACCGAACAGCGAATGCTAACGATTTCCGTCCATACTTCTCTTGATTTATCGCTCGGCCCAGCGAACCCTAGCGAAGGCGAACGCACGCATTCATAAGCATTCGTTCGCATTCGTTTGACCGTACACACTAAACGAATTTTTTCGTTCGCTGTCGTTCGTTCGCCATTGTTCGCATAGCTTCAAGCGCACGTCCCTGAGCGATGAGATAAAACTGGCGACTTTTCCGCTTTTTTTTCTTTTTCTTCGCTTTCTGCATGTGAGGATTTAAAAGTTTTAGAAAGGAAATGCCTTCAATTTGAGGAGACTACCTGGTCTAACTATATGACCGTTTCGTAAATCTACCTCCGCTAAATTATTGGCTAAAGAGACACTTAAGTTGGACTCGTTTAAAGCATTAGACCTCCCGCACAGTTGGATTTAATCTAAGTCACAAAGTAATGGCCGTTACCTATTCCACCTCGTCGAAATCAAGTTACACATGTCCGAATATTACTCGGGTAATTAATTTACTTTTTAGTTTACTGGGATCGGAAATAATCGAATCACAGTGGCATTCTTTAAGAGTATGAGAAGCTTGAATCTCTAGAACTATTATATATTAGAGTCAATTGATACAAACGTTGTAGATTTTAAAAAATATTTTGGGAGATTCTTAGATCAGATATGCCACATTTATTTGCAGAAATATCACGTTAAGTGACACAAATCGCTAACTGAGTCAACTATACTGTACTATACACCATTATGAATGAGAGAACGGCTGCATTAAATTTTTAAAGGTGGATGAAATTTCGAAAAAGATAATCATGTATGTAGATGAACATAAAAACAGTGAATCGTATACGTTAAAACCATCCGATTTAGCTTGTAATAATAATTTCTGAAAATTTCCACTGCTAACGCCTATAACAATATTTGCGCCTTACACTAAAGGAAAATTTGTCTCTGCGGGCCGGATGTTTCCCGCAGGACCTATTTTTGAGTCCCCTATTTAAAACTATTTCCATTCGAACTTTTCCACACATCTTCACGCTGTCCAACGTTATATCACTTCCCCCTATGCCGCTTTCTAAGCATCCTAACTCGAACAACCTATTTCCCTATTCCCTCCCTCCCCTATCTAAATCTGCCCTCACCTTCTCTCCCGTCTACCTTTAATTAAGGCGATTAAACCACCTTATTAAGCGAGGACCCAGACTTTCCTTCTGTCGACCAACCATTTGTTTGACATATTTTTTTAAATTTCGCGTAATATTTGTTATGATTGCTGAGATTATTACATTTTACATATTTTTTGGGAATATAATTCCATTTAAGGACGCTCAACACTAACTGCGATTGCGGTCGCCAGTTTTCTAATTGGGGAAATTTTTTTCTTGCCACGCTATTTATTTGGTTTACGCCAACGAAATACTTTCTACAAAAGCAGTCGAAGAAAGAATTATCGATCTCAACTTCTGGGGATACGATCCAACAAATAATTTATACAAGTTGGAGCCGCCTAAGTTATCCGTTGAAAGGAGCAGCAAAATGTCGCAAGAGGTCTGCAGTAGTAACTAAACTATTTTGTCGGTGAACGTACATAAATGTTTTCTTTATTATTTGCTTTTACATTGTTATATTTCTTATTTCTTCTTGGCTATAGGAGAAAAGTCATCGGACGGTGGAAGCGGAGGTGGGAAGGCCGGAAAAGGCTCCGGTGGGGCATCGTCTGTGGGCCAGGGGGCGGCTAAGACGAAGAGGGTGCGCACCATATTCACGCCTGAACAGCTTGAGAGGCTGGAGGCGGAGTTCGAGAGGCAGCAGTACATGGTGGGACCGGAAAGGCTGTACCTAGCTTCTGCGCTGCAGCTCACGGAGGCACAGGTGAGGACACGGAAAAGGGGAGAATTGGGGTGCCTCAGGGGGAGGGAAAAGAAGGCTCGATCGTCCTTCCTTGTCATCCAGAGGAAGCGTCACAATTTCTGATTTCCTAAGCTATCCTAATTCTTTTTTTTTATGTAACCGCGAGTCATGGAGATGGCGTGCCGTTTAATACCGAAACAACGCTTGAATGCAAAATGAACGTCTTAAATAGTACGTTCAATATCGACCGCGTACGTTTTATTCAAAATTTCCGATTTTTCATTATAACCCGAGTCGGCAACGGGAAGTAGGTTTAAATTGACTCTCCAGGACTGGGGTTCGCAGCCTTTAAAATGCGGCGAACACAAAGTTAATTTCTAGGACATCCAGCAAGCGCGACTATACTTCTGCAAAAAATAGGAATGATCATAAATAAAGCCAAACCAACGTCAAATTTATTTAAAATGTCCTTTCGTACATTTATAAATAAAACGGACGAACAAATTAAATTACTGGTGCTTACAATTGGAGAGGCGATTTTAAGCATCGTATATTTGCAAGGTAAGATTGCCAAATAGAACAGCAGTGCTCGCTAGCACCAGGTTGCGAACCCCTGTTCTAGGAGGGGATAGATTCTTTATTGTATCCACTACAAGATCATAGAGGAATTATCATTACGAGCATTATTACAATATTTTTGCAAAGAAAGAGTAAAAAATGCATTCGGCGAATTCTCGGATTAATTTTTAGAAGTTACTTTTCATTGTTTGTAGATGGTAAACCTGTTCCTAATTTACATATATTTGAAAATTTAGCCGGTTGAATTCAACGAACTGAAGAAAACATGATAATAACTTATTAAGGAAAACCTACCGTCTTCATTTTTATTATAAACATAACTCCAGGTTCCGGCGTATTTCTAAATGCGTCTGCTAAGTGGAGATAAAGATCAAATAAAAGTCATAATGGAGAGACAGCAATGGCTAAAAATAATTACATTTCGAGCGCAACATGTGAATAAGGCGTCACTTTTCATTTAAAAACTCGCAGTCGTAAAAGAAAGAATAGAGAATGTATTTTGAAATACAGAAAGGGAAAGAGGACAGCTTGGAAGAAAATTTAAAACTTACAGATGCCGACTCTTTAATTATTTCATTCAGAAGATGCCAACATGTATGAATTCAAAATTTAGAACTAAAACTTCCCATAGGTTGTTCCGTAAATACTAGGAAATGCAGAGCTCTCATGTATTGATAAAAACAATAATTAAACTTTTATAACACAGAAATAGAAGAATCTCGCTAATTATTCAGAAATTATAAATTTTTAACAATCTTCTAAAGTCTAAAAGTCATATTTAAAAGGTTGTATAGCTTAATTAGTGTCTTGTAGTGAAATGTGAAGTAATTACAAAGCCATATAACTTTTGCTTTTATGAATATCACTAGTGTAATTGCCCGTCAAATATGACGGGTAGGCGTGAATTAAGTATTACGTTAAAATACAATAAAAATTAATGACATCAACTTTTATGTGCACTAAAACGTAAAAAATTAATATAAAATCCAGACAATCGAATGTTCCAGAAAGTAACAATAGTCATGGACATATAAAATGATGTTTTAACACGATTTTATCACAATTTTTGTACATTTCTTACGCATTAAGATCGAGCCAACAATAGACTTTAACAATTGCAGTTGGCATGGCGATGAATTGAATAAATGCGTAAAAATCACGAAAAAATAGTCATTAAACTTAATTTTCGGCTTTTTTCGAATGAGATTTGAATTTATACAATAGGGAAATTCATTTACATAGTTTTCTCGGCCTAACTGTGAAAATCCTGCGTCGATGTCTCATTCTAAAGTATTTTAAAATGCTAAAGAAAAAAGGCTTCCTCGCTACGTTTCAGCTCTGACCATGTTATTCAAATTGAGAAAAGATATGCTCCTGGAGTCAAACCCAGAACTGCTATGTACATGGCGAGCAGTTTCAAATTGAAAAGTTGAATAGTCAAGTGATTCCTGAAAGTTTGATCGAAAAAGGTTGAAAAGCTTTTTAGTTATGAACGGTTTTCCATTTCACCCATCACAGACTGGCCCAAGTAGTCCCATTTCTGCGTTACTATATAAACAAAGCGTTTAATACAGATACACAAACCTGGCCTTTTATATAGGAGTAATTCCACATTGATCCATCACAAGAAGTCGCGTTTCTTGCGCAATGATTGCACGAGAAGTGTAATTTATTTACAACTACGTCACATAATGATGAGCAAAAAAAGAATTTGTAAAATTCTATCCGCAGATCGATTTAAACGACAAAAGATTCTGAAGCGGGAGGATTAGTCTGCCTCGGTAGTTTAGTGGGTAGAATATCCGCCCGGCAAGTGGAGGATCCGGGGTCGATTCCCGGTCAAGGCGGAGTTTTTCTCCTGCTACTTCGAATATCTTCAACAAAATTATGTTTTTAAATGCAGCCGTTCCTTAACTATGCCGTGAGTGGGTTTCAAGATATTATGGATCCAAACATTCAAATTAGTGGAAATATTTTGAGAATCATATTGGACTAAGGCAGGGGTCGGCAACCTATGACACTCGTGCCATAAGTGGCACGCGAGGTGATTTTGAATGGCACGCGAAAGAAGAAATGATAAAGAAGATAAATAATTCATATTTTATATATTTATTACAGGTATGTATTACAATCGAAGATTCTTGTAAATTTGGTGAACTAGCGTTATGTTTAATAGTTAGATTAATTATTCACCCCTAAAATCTGCTTAGTCTAATTCTGTAATATTGTTCTCACATGGCCATGTGCCTGCCGTCTCGTGTTCTCCCTCGCCGCCTTTGTGACTGGCGAACACAAAATACGGAAATTCAAAGCGATAGGTACAAATGCATACCATTTACAATGTGATCCTTCTTTAAGTAAACCGGGTGTGATAATAATAAAAATTATCATTTAATTGAATGCAAATTTATTATTGGCACGCGAGACCATACATTGACGTGAATTTGGCACGCCACTTGCGAAAGGTTGCCCACCCTTAGACCCTTAGAAAAATCTGTTCAATCATCCTAATCTTGAGGCATACAATTTACCGTCAAATTCTTAGTGGCTAGGATGTATCCTTTGTGTCCATGTTTTTTCTTATGGTGGTTACATTTAATGGCAATTGTATGTCCATTAATTATCGTTTATAAACTATTGTTGAACATGGTATATGTAGAAGGAGCCGCGAAGATAGTTTTCTTAGGTGAGGGAAAGCACTGGATTAGTGAGAATGAGGACGTCTAGCCAACTCCAGCAAGTGTTGCCACATGTTGACAACAAGTTCATTGATTAAAATTCTTAGGTCTCTTTAAGTATTTGTTCTACCGTAAAGCTCGAATCGATTGGAACTTCCTTTAAATCCCACATTCCTTTGTGATTAACCCGCCAATAAAACGCTTTAAACGACCTATAACCGCTTTACTCTCCTCCACCTAGGTGAAGGTGTGGTTCCAGAACCGACGCATCAAATGGCGGAAACAGCACCTCGAGCTCCAACAGCAGAGGCTAGCCGCCCTCAAGCACCAGCAGCAACAACAACAGCGTCTGCACGACCTGGCCGCCGTCGCCGCGGCCGCCGCCTCCGCCGCCTCGCCCTCGGGACACGTCCCTCACCCGGGGGCGCCATCCCCCCTCTCCTCCTCCTCCTCTTCCCCTTCCTCCTCTCCACCCTCCGCCCTGCCCCCCTCCGGATTCGCCGGCCACGCGCACGCGCCGGACCTAATCGGCGCCATCCCTCCGCCCCCGCCGCCCCCCTGCGTCGCCATGGCGGAGGACGACGACGAGGAGGACGGGAGCTCAGCTGGAGAGGGCGGAGGAGAGGGTGCGGGGACCGAATGATCGACCGCCGCCGTGGACCTGTCCTCCTCTGGGGGAGAGTTCCTCCGCCGCCCCCTCGCCCCCTCCGATTTGACGCTTCTCGACGGAGACGGGGCGCGTGACGAACGGTTCTCCTACGCGTGCTGCAAATCTTGTGAAATCTGACTTATTTTCCGGGCGTCGGAATGCTTTGTCCGTGTTTATTGAGAAGAATTTTCGTGTTTAAGAAACCTCGACCGAGCATTAAACGGGGTTTTTTTATAACGTGCACCTTTAACCGATGTACGATTCGTCGGAAAAGGAAGCGTTCGATGGATTCGCGGATTTCGTGATACGACGAATATTGGTATAATGATGTAGATACCATCGGCCGAGCACATGATTCATATGACTCTATGATTGGGCTGTGTGTACTTAAAACTCCGACGATAGAGCAAAAATATTTCATTGTGAGATGTCAAATGAAAATTTGTTTTAGGTGTCGGTCTTTTGGACGTAATTATTCGGAGGCGCAGGGTTGATCAAATTATCATACGTGTATATATGTGTACATCGGAATATCTTCGAAAAAAAACAGTTAGATGATATAGTAGGTGTGCGACTTTTTACAAACGATGCGACAAAAACCATTCTTTTAAATAGCAATAACATCATGATGGGACTTGATATTCTAATGTTCAGCCACAGTTCGAATGATTACGATTGAAATGTAATGCGAAAGTAAACGGAATAATTAGACGGAATACTTTTCTACTGAAAGAATGCATCGGTTTTCGACAGAGTAATTGATAACATCACAACAGTGATTGGAGAGGAGCACAACGTTTTTGCGCTGAAATAATAACGTAGATAATGTACTGTGCTCGATATAATGATTAAATTTAGATTTTTCATTCCAAATATTAGCGTTTTGGATTGGAACAGGTATTAGATTAATATCGGACGCATTAAAGAAAACCTGTGCATGAAATTCAATTGGATCATCAAATGCCATGATCAAAATTCCAGAGGAATGACTTTCGTGTGCTTCTCTTTCGACTGTATTAGAAAGATAAGTGGTAACAGAAAATCTAACATATCCTTCATAAATCAATGGGAAAATGATTCTTGAATATTTACTTTCTGTTTGAATGCTTTTAACTATTATTTTCAGGCGCTAAAAAGGGTTTTCCAATGTGTTTTAAAAAATAAACTCTATATGCTCGAATATAGATTGAAAGATATAATAAAATTTTAGTTAAAGTTTGGCTTTCTACTCGCCAAGGATTTCGTAATTTTTTACTTGAACTGCAAAGAATGGAAGGAAAAGACTTTTGAACGCTTAAAAAATTCCATTCTATAAATACGATATTAATTTTTAATTGAAGTAAAATTAATTTTATTAGCTGGACGGTTTCTTCGCAGAAAATTGACCTTGTTTTTCCTAGTTCTTGATTGTAACTTAAGAAAGCTATTTGCCGGCAAACGATAATTCATTTGTTTCTTCCTCGACAAAATACTATGGAGTAATTGAATGAAACTAAACTTGGCAGTTAATTCGAAAGAGTAACTGTGTCCAAATAGCTGTGGTTTTTGTGTACATTAGCTAAATTGCTCTGTTTTAAGAGCAATACTTCTGTCTGTAAATATAAAATTTTGTTCTACTGTTATTAATATAAAGAATATCGTGTTCTAGTCTTTGTAGAAAGGTATGTCATGTGAAATAGAGATATAATGCGTAAATAAACCCTTATTCTGTTGTATTTTTTTTTCTTTTTCCATTATCAGCGTTTTTTAACGCTATTTTGTTTTGTCGCTTGCTGTCTCTCTTCGGTAAACTTCGTGGTATAACTCCTTTCAAGAGAATATTAATCATGTTCGTTGTTCGTATTTAAAACTTTGATATAGATGTAATTAGAATAGTTTTATATTATTAAGGACATTGGAAAGATATTAAATGTTCAAAAAAGGTTAATGTCGTAAAACTGGTGGAGTAGTTCAGAAATTTGGCAATCGAAGCTAAAAGAAATTTGCAGTTATTTCAAACGAGGAAATAAGATAAAAATCCACTACAACAAAGTGAATATGCAACTTATTACATCGCTACTATAGCATTAGAATAAGTAGAACAGATGCTGTAGATTTAAAATATCGATTCATTTTAAAGTTATCGAAGTAAAAATCCGATTGTGGATTTGCTTAAGAGTTATGATAAAAAAGCTTAATTACAGTAATACTTTAAAATCTCAAATATATTTACGAATTAATGAAATTTCAATTTCTAGCTTTTGACGATTACAGCACTAACCGAATCACAATTACATCAAAGTAATATTTAATGGACAGAACGTTTGTTGAGTATGGCCGTAATCTTATGCAACCCGAGAAACACGGTTTCCTAACCTACACGAATACAGACTACGGCATACAGATTGCAGCGCTGAGCCGGCTTTTTGTGAGGATGAATCAAAGCGTGGGATAACTCTACGGATCTCTTAATTTTCCAACATGACTTCAAGTTAAATTTAAAACGATAATTATCAAATCCATTTTAGCGCATCAGAAGTTTCATTGTGGGCGGAATAGTCGTTAGAAGAAATAACACGAAATCCTAATAACTATCTTTCTAATTGGAAAATAATATAACCTGTCTGCTTTTATCCTACCTACTCCAACGAAGCTGTTTGGCATATGCGGTAACAATTTTACACCGCTGTTTAAATACGCATTGGAAATAATTTCTTTAATTCATAAGATAATTATCGAGCTCGCCTTGCGGTTGAATTACCAACTACGGGTTTCGCTCAGAAAGAAATCCTCCATTAAAAAAAAGTTATTCTCAGAGGAAAGCAGCGAAACTTTCGGTACTGAAAAGACTTTATTTTCCTGCTTCTGTTTACAAGGTTTCAAAATATTCCTATATATAATACCACGACAATTACACATCAAAATGGCAGCTAACAGTAAAAAACTAAGAACTGTATTCGAATTTTTGATAGCGGAGAACGAGTCGAGCAACAATCACAAAAGGTTAAAAGCTGTCTATGGGGATGATACTGTGGACAGAAGTACCGTTTGTCGCTGGGTCTGGTCGCCCTGCAACGGCTGCCGACGTTGTACAACGCGATGACGAAGAGAAACTCAGAAATCTATATCGCCACCTTAAACATACCGAAGAAGCGTTTACAGCGAGTTCGACCCTTAAGACGAATGAGAAAGATGCAGCTTCAACATGACAACGAACGTCTTTTCTGAACTAGCATCGCATTTCTCGCCGATAGCCATTCAAATAGGGCTGCCATAGGTCCTAATTTTCCATGACATATCATTTTTGCAATTCCAAACACCTTAGGGAAGGGAAGAAATTTATTTAAAATTTCATTCACTTATATTAAATTATTTGGAGCAAGCTCTCACGCATGAGTATAATATTGTGAACTAAAATTTTTCTTCTCATTGCCAATAATTATGACGCACGACAGAGCATAATTTAAAATCCATAAATTTAAGAGGAAAATAATTTTAACCCGTAATTCCATATTGTTGAGGATTCTGCGATTGTCGATAGATAACAGGTGCCGAACTATTGAAACATGTACGACCAGTTCCAGATGTTTTGCACGTTCCGGGTTTTTAAATATAATTTAATGCATTCCAATGCCCCTGTAGAAAATTCCTACAAACTTTGTCGCTGGAAAGGCATCACTTTCGCAACTCAGGATATGGTGACCCTAAGTCAAAAAGTTTGGAAAACCAGAAGAGTATTTCGGCTTGAATTCATTTTTCGAATCTACCATCGGCGACTATCCACTGATGCCGGCTGCTTTGTAGCCTTGTTATGGCTATTTGAATGACATATTTTATCAAAGATTTACTTTGTTGAAAAAAATATTCTCTTATCACTCGTCATCATAATTTATCCATTTATAAATTGAATTACAAGTATATGCCCATATATTTCACACCCCTAAAAATAACTGACGCGACATAAGATACATTCAGAATTTCTGCAGATCCTCGCGCCGTTCACAAAAGTTATCACAAATTGTGAGTGACAAGGAGGACGATAATGGGACTCGCGGCGAAACGTCATATAAAGAGATAACCCACAAACTCATAATCAGTTCCGGTCCGCCCTTTGTAAAATACCGATCCGTCATAAAAGCGGGAGATTTTAAACAAAACGGCCAAGTATAAAGGACTTGCTGCTCTGCCTTGGGAAACAAGAGGACGGAGACAAGAGAGAGAGAGAGAGCAATAAGACCCTCTTTGCCCCGATGTAAACCTCCTCCCTAGCGTACAACGCCGTAGCGAATTCCCAAAAATGTCTGTTTGCGTTCCCCTGTCAGCCTCCCAGACGACGGAGCCCTCGCATCCCTCCATTTTAACCCTCCGGCAGACGGATGCGATCCCTCCCACCTCTCTCCCCTTTGGGGAGGGAGGGGGTGGGGGGGGTCACCCTGCTCCCCCTTCATTCCACTAACAACGACGACCCGGTCATTTATTTATGCGAATCGTCACGGCGATGGAATCCCAAATCAAATAGAAACGAACGCTTGGACGGGATCCCATGCTATCAGACAGAGAAACGGGGAAGCGGGAAAAGATGAGGAGTTATAAAGCTTTCGCAGTGACGCAGCACCCACTGCTCTGGGAGCGGAACCGGAGATAACAAACGAACAGAGATCGCGAAATTGCTGAGCCATTCGGATGTGGACTTCTTTCGGCGCATATCAAACATTAAAGCTTCTCTCCCGGTCAGGTGTCCGTTCCATCAACGTCCCGAGGCGAGGCGTGGACGTCGTCGTATATTTCGTTTAATTTCGGATGGAAAGAGGGAGAGAGGTTATTCCGAGGTAGAATGGAGGTCGCCATATGTATGTGTGTCGACCGCCGCCGTCTTTTGTCAAACAAACCTTCGCATTTCACGGGCAGTTACGGCGGTACGGAATTTATGGCGAGGACGGGAGAACCAAAGAAGGAAACAAACTGTAGTCAAAAGTAGTTCATCCTCTTGACGTATGGTTTTGAACACATCCTACCGGATTATCCTTGAACGCATATCGATGAAAATCGACCTTATTTCCTGAGATTAGTTTCCTTTTTCAGGATAAGGGATGTGACATCAATGCCTTCACTATTGCTGTAAGGAGAATTTGCTTATTCTTTTGTGTTCGAAAAATGGTATTGTGTTAATGCATTTTTAACGCATTAAAGAATTTATACGAATATTAATTACTCGCCATTGGTGGATCCAAGGAGGGGAGAAGCGATCGCCTCTTGGGCGCCCCCTTTGCCTTTCACTGTATGCGTACTTTAACCCACTCAGCGCAAAACTCCTTGATTCTGCGCCGCAGATTAGGTTTTTACGGCAAGGGATGGAAATATTCTGAGATATGGGAGATATGGCGTCTATGGCAAAATTTTTGGAAACAGCTTGGTTATGTAGAATATTATTTTTCTGCGCTTTAATAAAGCATAACAACGTTTTGTTATATGTAAATTTAATAATCGAGCATTAAATTAACACTTGTTTATGGGAAAATAAACTTTTGGCATTTTTTTGCGAGATGGTTTGGTGCCTTTTATGACAAATGCCCCTTTCGCCATGTTTCGGCACTGATTAGGTCGGTCGCCCACCTTTTGGGATTTTCTGTTATTCGCTGTTTACCTAAGATATTATATATATATTTCAGTTTTGAAGAAGAATCACTTTAATTATTTCTATTTATGCATTCCCGCAATATATATTGCAAATATAAACTTCTTCCTAGACTGTATTCGATAGATGTCCGTAAGCAATATTCAAGGCAAACTTGATCCAATGAAATTATCTGCGTGGTAGATTTTCATTAGAACCGTCGCATAAAAAAATACTATGCGTCACCACTGGTGTCTTCTACATTATTCAGAAACAGTTTCTTAAAATTCTTATTCAGAAATGTCACCGTAGCATTGACACATAGTGCGTTATAATTTTAAAACAATTCATTTAAGAAGTGCATTTTATCTGTTACTTTATATAACAAGATGATAATTTATTCCGATTAGTACGATAATTAGTAGTGGCGAAACTTTATAAAATTCGTTTCGATTTCGAGGCAAGTAAAAAGTACAGTCCAGCACAAACACGAACAGTTATTTAAGAAATCGTATAGTAACGGAGCTTACTTCATAAAGAAGAACTGAATTTAACAAAGGTGAGCAATCATATACCACATTTTAGTTTCAATGTCTTGTTTACTCGATAGAGTTTATTATCTCGAGTTGTCTTGCGTCAACTTCCTTTGTCATAAAGCGACTAATCGCAGCGGTGACTCGATAGCTTCCATGACGTGGCTAAATTATAAGTATTTATCTGTTAGCGAAGCGAACACAAAGCAAGACACTTATTTCGTTTTACAAAAAGATGCACTCGTCGCATTTTAGCCCGATTAACGGGATTCGGTCACATGAGGAAAAGATACGATTTATAAGACGCAATAAATTAACATATTCTAGCAAAGGAAGAGACCTAAAGGGACATAATAAAGGAAATCCGTCAGAGGAGGTTTCGCTCCTCACTAAAATAATGGTGAGTCAGCTCAATTCGTCATTACCGAGCCGACCGCTCAAGCCAAGAGAGGAAGGAGGGTCGCGATAAAATCTTTTTTTAAGCGGTTTGCCACAAACTTCATTTCAATGTAATTCTCGTACAAACCGTGACGCGGCCACTTATAGCACGGCGAGACATTAAAATTTTTAAACAGTTCTGTTCCAGGGCTTTATAATATATTGGTGTCACAAAAATTTCCGAACGGGGCAAAGAAATGTTGCGGTGAGATTCTTACTCGCACTTAAGTTATTAATATGTGAAAATGTCAATATATTAATAAATCGCGTCTTTTATGGGAAAATTTTTCTTTTTCCGGGATGCTCGAATTTTGTTCCGTGTAGATTAAAAATTATTATTACGCCTCAGATTGAGAGTCTAATGACCAACTTTCACCTGCCATTTAGAAGAATTTTTATTAAAAGAAATTTCGAACTGTTATAACATTATGAATTTTTAAGGTGGATTTATTCCAAAATAAAGCAAGAAAATCGCCTTTAATAGACACTTAATACTTAAGATATTTCACATGTCAGCATTTTAATAGTCGTCGATGGCTAGGAAATAGTGGGACTTACTTGTTAGATCCCTGTCTCTTTCAGCCTGCAGCAATTTTTTCGATGAGCTTATTACTGAAATTTTAAACACGGATAAGTATTCTTCATGATGTCTTAGTGACGAATTATTTCCCCGAATTACCGCTAACTTTAGCACCGAAACTTTCGAAGAAAGTTTTTTTTTCAGAAAGAAAACGTTGAATATTCATCGTATTTTTCTTTTCGCCTCACTAAATGAGCAAAATCATGTCAATGTTATTTATATGCTCAATCGTAAAAATCACGTCTTAAGAATGTTTACTTAGGCCCAAGTCCTTTCATCGGATTAATGACGTGTTTGAAGAAGGCAAAGTCTTCGGTGGAGAAGAATGGGCGGTTTCTATTTAAACATGAAAGAATGAGGTTTTTGATGTCCCGCCAAACGCAACGGCGGCCCCTCTTAATAAAATACCAAGGCGTTGATATTTGCATGTAGGTGCAAATTTTATATTGAAGCAAAGATTACACCCATAACGAATGACAACAGTGATGAAGATGAAAAGGCTGTTTTGCTATAGAGTAGAAACCTTTTTGATGCTGAATTATAGTTTGTTAAGAGTGCTGTTTAATTATTATTCATCACTGTCGTTTGAATCCAACGAAATGGTCGTAAAAAACCACGCGTCACGGCGGAGGAGGAAGCGATTAAATTATAGACAAAGCTAAATTCCGAATTAAAAATTGTGCCATAGTAATTTCAACTCATCATAAATTATGAATATTATTGTACCCAAATTGAAAAACCATGTTTCTCCAATAGCTATGAAAGTGCTGGGAAAATCAGACGCGCATTTTGGCTATAAACCATCAGTCATCCGATGTGATTCACCGATGGTAGATTCTAAAAAAATTAAAATTAGCCTTTTAGCCGAAATCTAGCTATTACCAGCCTATATATGATAAATGGAGAAACGATTTTTCAATTTGATTGCAGCCATAAATTGAGCTCTATAATTATTTTTTGTATCTTTTACCTTCAGAGTAAGAAATTTTTGGCAGAATATTTCTGCGAACAAGCATTTTCCTCAACACATTATCCCATCGAGCTCCCCTCCTCCTTAATTTTGTATAAATTATTAAAGCTAGGTGGGACTCAACATCCCATCGCCATCAACATTTCGATTCTCCTCCAGAGGACGCTGTAGCCGATATACGTATTTTAGCTTTAATAACTTTAACTGCCGTAGTGCTATAACAATTTGAGCATTATGGCTTTTGTGTGAATTATTTCGAATATAAGTGGTACGAATGACATAGCTAAGAAATATCTCTGCGCGAGTAGAGCCCGGAAATAATTCCTAGAAATGGAAGAAAGAGAAAATTTTAAAATTATGATCGTTTTGTTACCGCTTGGTAATGCAATTATTCGGTGTTATACTTCTGAGTTAAGGATTATCTTCTACGAGCCCAAAAATACACCTTCCAGAGGGTTACGAAATATTTTACGCGAAAGCATTCCTTTCCAAATCCGGACGTTTTCATTCAAAGCAACGGGATCAAATTAAAATTTCTTAGGGAATATATCATGTATTAATATTATTTTTAAACCTCGTTTCTAAATCCCACCCGAAGAAACTCTATAAATGAAATTCAGGTGTTTGGAATGTCTTATTTTATATGGTTGGTGCAAAATATTATTCTCCAACACTTTTGGGCTAAAAAAAATCACCAATTCATAACGATAACAACATATGCCATTCTCGTATTCGGGGGCAACATATACCGATGCCGCGCGCACGTATTTACATACCTATTGCCGTCTCCGGGAGGAAATGAAAGAGGCGGCGCCGGTAGGTGGCCTCCGCCGAAAGACCGACCCACTCCGCCCCCGCACGGACAGCGTAGTGGGCGCCGCCGCTCCACCCGCGCCCTTCTCCCATCGCCCAAACCGCCCCTTTATTCCCTTTAACCATCGCGCCGAATCTCTCCATCTCTTCTTCCCCCCTTTTCCGCCCCCGCATGGAAATTGCATTCCGACGGAGGGAAAGGGGAGGGCGGTGGGGGGGAGGTGGGGCAGAGGGCGCATCCGATATACGTACACCAAAGCCGCACCTTCGGCCGATTGCCTTTTACCTCTCTCCCCTATCCATTTTCCTCCCATTCCTCCTACACTTCCTCCGCATTCTCCATTCTTTCCTCTTGCCACTCCATCTCATTCCCTTCCGAACCACCTCTCTCCCTCACTCCTTCCCATCCTCACCTGCCCTATACCCCTCCTCACCCTCCTCCATTTTCTACCCTCCCTCCTCTACCACCCATCCCTCCTCCCCTTTCACCTTTCCTCCCTTCTCCATCTTTCACTATTCTTCCTTCCCTCTCCCTCCCTCCCTCCCCTCTTCTTCCCTTCTCCCTCCCCTCGCTCTCCTACCCTATCCTACCCACCCACCCAACATACCCTCCATGTTTCTTCCCATCCTCCCTTCTCTCTACATGTCCTCCCTCCACTCTCTCCTCGCCCCAATCTCTCACTCTCCTCATGTCATTAGCTTTTTTCGCCCGGCAGTCGAAAGGGGGAAAAAGGTGCTATTCAACGGTCGAGGTTTGGCCGAGAGAGGAAATGTTTTTTCTTTTATCGGATTAGAATCGGTTCGGACCAAATGTGGGAGGGACTGAAAAAGCTTTATAAAAATGTTGCGACGAAATGATTTAAAATTAGATCCGTTTGGCTCCCTAGACGTGGTGTGGGAACACGGTCTGTGCTCTCCTCGCTTTGGGTTTTTACCTAATGGCGTCCGAGCGGTTTTCCGAGCGAATTCCTAGCCGTAGCTTTTCTTCTCAATTAAGCATTTGTAACATTGCGTTTTAATTTTTAACGAGGATATTTTTTAAATACCGAGAACATTTTGAAATCGCGGGAGAAATTCTGTCATGGCCGGGAATCGTACCCGGGTCTTCCACTTGGCGCGCGGATATTATACCACCGAACTATCGTGGAAGACTAATTCTCCTGTTTTAGAATATGGATTTTTTTCATGGTTGGAGTCGGGTTACCCCAGCTAATATCCAACATCCTAAACCTCCATGAGTTACAAGTGCTGTTTCCAAACTTTACGAAAATGTGTCCTCCCTTCATCTAAGAAAATTGTCCTTGCGTCCAACTCTATATTATCTTCAATCAGGAGCGGCCCGAGGAATTTTGATAATTTTAGCAAGATCCACGATATAAATTGTCCCTGTCAAGTTCAAAATTTTTCTCCTTCTCAATCATTACATTTTTGATAGGGATAACGCCCCCAACACTTTAGCGAGCCTGTCTTCAATCGCATTTTCAATCACAAAAGCAACTAATGCTTCTACAGTTGCCATAAATATCACCATTACGGCTACATATTGAAGGACTCACTATTAGGGTGGTTAAACAGAGTTGATAATATAAAATGTTTTGCGCCCCTACCTCCAGGGGGTACTTCACAGTTTTGAAGCCACAGAGTTACAACAAAGTAAACCCATTACTCTTTCTCTGGTGAGATTGCTTTTAAAGAATGAAAAATGTTCTCATAATTTCAAATTTCTCCCAACTTCCAACAATCCATTCTTTTCATCAAGATACATATCTTTAGTGAAGGTTCAAGTCATAAAAATATCAGGAAGTTATGTGATCGTGCAATCCAGTGGTTCCCCAATGGAGTGTCGTATCACGATTGAGTGACGCAGCTGATTGCTAGGGGTGTCACGAAAATCATTATTAAATAAATAAATAGACGATTTGAAAATGTTGATAGTTAATTAGGGAAATAATCTTTCCTCTAATAAATTGATGATGATGAACAATCAACAAATGTATGCGTACAACCTTTGTGATACCCGTACTTGGATACTAGGGAGAAACGTTTTACTTTTAGAAATAGCCTTCCCTACGGCGCTCTAGACAATTTGAAGCAGGTTTTACCACCCAAGGTCAATTATTAGAACTTAAAGCATTATTTATCGTGAAAATCAGGTTAATGCATGTTTTGGAGCTGCATATAACAAAGAAAATTCGAGGTAGGTTAACGAAAAGGGTTGTCTTTAAAATGACGGTCATATTCTCCTGTATGTTTTAATGCTCTGAAGGAGTTAATTTTGGACGAATCTTCCATCATTGTTAGCAAGAATCAGTTCCCTGAACTCGCAGAACTTTCTGCCATCTTCATTGACATTACAGTGTAGCCAACTCATGAATGCCAAATATGTACATTTTGGGCGAATGGGGTCAAAAAAATTCATCCATATAGCTCGTTACTTATATTCATTAACCTGTCCAGTTATCATCCATCTCCAAATTTCATACACCTAACCTCCGTCCATCTGCCAGTCAACCATCTATAACAAAAGGCCAACAACTACAGTACTTTCCGATCGGTCATCTAACGACGCCGGAAGAAACAATGCCATCGTCATCAAGCTCCTTGTCTTTTTAAGATTTGTTGCTATCTCTGGAAAAAGAAAGCAAGCATACAGCCAGCTCAGCAGAAATCAGAGACCAATGGTGTTCTCTCTCTCTGATAATACAGCAAATGGGAGGAGCAAGTTGCTACAGAAGAGGAGTACAGAGTCACCAGACCCACACCGGGAAAAACGGTCTTAAGAAAGCGATCGATCAGGAAATAAATATAGTCATAATCGTCATATTCATCTTTAGAGAAGGAATAATCCCCTGAAAATGACATTGACGGTAGCGTAACGTTCTGTGGGTTCTGCCATGCCAATTAAAATGAACCTATTTCAGCAAAGTTGGGTGCAGTGTCAATGGAATGCCAAGAAAGGGTAATGTGGGTGCACAAGAAAAGAAAAAATGCATTTGTGGGAAATATTCCATTATAAAATGAAGCAACGTATGTAGTATATGAAATGTGTCGCGTCAGATATTTTAATTTCGATATGTGAATGAGATATGCAGCAAATATTATAAATTTCTATTCACTCCACTTCATGAGGGTCATGTAATTGGTCAACTTGGCTTATCTTATATGCAATTATGCTGCCGTTAAATTTTGTTCATCTTTGAAAGGATGCTCAAAAATGTTGGCAAACCCTGGTCTCTTTCTAAAAATAAACACACTATTCGAACGGAAAAATATAAGGTAAGTCTGTAACTACGTATATATCTGGCATATTTTAAATACATTACGGATTGCGAATAAACAGCCGATACCATGAGTCTATGAAACTCAGACGTCATAATAAGTCAAATATAAGAAGAAGAATGCACACTTACGTTCATGCTATGTATCTCTCCCTTCGCAAGCAAGCTTCGAAGCACTATCATATTGGCAAAACCGTGCCAAGTCTGCAGGAATACCATCCGTGTTTAGGATATTCCTAAGGAGAAATCACAGTTAGTTAGTTTTTACAAGGATCAATCATTTCAACATCGTCGTTATTTTTATAAATGGATCGACTCAAGTCGTCCACCAGAGACAAATAATTTAGAAAGAAATAAGGACAAGAATTATAATATTACAGGATATGTACCTCAAATGAAAATTGCTGTCACTAAAAATTATAGGTACCTTACTGACAGAAACCCGTTCTTTCATTCTTACCGATTGCTCTTTAAAAATATTTTCTTAACCTGAATGAATGCTGGAGAAAATCCTAAGTTCGGCATAAAAAGCCTGAGAATAGTGTTTAAATTCTAATATGAATAGTCGAGTAAACCTTAAGCAGCAATTCCCAAACTTCCATATCCAGCGAACTCCTTTCGCGAAATTCCAAATCCACCAAAAAATAAATATTTTATATGTATTTTATCCCTTATCTAAGTATAAATTATAAAAGCACTGGTCTTGGGACTATATATACAATTTGTTTTTCTTGTGAAGCTGTTATTACACAGTATTTATTATTGAAGTCAATATGGCGGGATATCTTTAGTTAACCTTAAAATAGTTGCCTCCCTCCCCCCTTGCTCTCTCCTCCTCCCTCCCTCCCCCTACCTTCCGGCCGGCCGGCCGGGTTAGACTGGTATGCAGTGCGCCTGCCTTCTAACCCAAAGGTCGCGGGTTCGAATCCCGCTTCGGGCATGGATGTTGTGATGTATGTTGATTTTCTCTAACAGAATTTGACGGTGCAAAATGACCTTAGCTGTCGACGCACCTAAAAACCCAATTACTACTACTTCCCTTCCACCCTCTCCCTTCCACCCTCTCCTTCCCTCCCTCTCTCTCCCTCTCTCTCTCTCTCTTAAATGTAAGAAGGGACTATATACTCTCAATTTCGCTATCAATATAGTCGTTTGTCTGTCTGTCTGTCTCCCTCCCTCTTTCTTACTCCCTTCTTCCCCTCACTCCCCCTCCCTCTCTCCAACCCTTCCCCCTCATTCCCTCTCTCCACCTCCCCCATCATCCCCACTCTCCACCCCCTCCCCCTCATTGCCTCTCCCCCTTCCCTCCCTCTCTTTCTCCACCTCGCTCCCTCTCTACCCCTCCGTTACCATCCCTCTCGCTCTCGATATAACAACAGGATTTTGAGGTCTAACAATATAATTGGTAGCCATGGCAACAACCCGTTAAAATGGCAAGATTTCCACAAAATATGTAAAATGAACGTTTAACATGAGCGGTTTCGAACTGTAGGCGGAAAAGATGAGCAGAATAAGAAACGTTGTAATTTTTTCTTTAAAATGGTTCATATCCGAAGATCGTAGGTTAATTCCTTCTAATTTTAATTTCCAATACGATCAAAGCCTGCACGCCAAAAAATCGACTTTTACGTGTTACCTTACGGAAAATGGAACTGTCTTCCTTGGAGTCGAACCCAGGACTTTTTTCGAGATTTATTTCGTCATTACCTTAAAATATGTTAATCGAGAATTCCTGCAAAATTTCGAGATCCTATCTTAATTCTTTCTCGAGTTAATACCATAATTCGCTATAGTGTGACCAACCAACCAACAGACCTGGGCTATTATTATAGTAAATTATTATTTATGTTTATAATTTTAATATTATTGTTATATTTATGATTAAGAATAATACCTTATTGTATATTATGCTATTCAGATAATCGACTCTTGTTTTAAAATCGCAATAAAGATAGCTCTCCATCTTTCTTATACGGTATAAATTGCGATTCTCCATCTATTGTACAGTGTAAAAACATTGGGCTAGTTTATATGATATCAGAATTTCTCAATGTTAAAATATTGAAAAATTCTCGTTTTTTTCCCTGGTATAAAATTAAAAACTATTTCGCCATGGATTCGGATTCTCTCTCTGAAAAAATGTATTACGTTATTTCTTTCGTATAACTGTCCAAGTCTCAGGTTGTATTTTAATTCTAAATAATTTGATTTAGCAATGTTGTGGATATAAATGGCGACACTGTTTATAACTTATGGGGAAATTTTTATTTTGAAAAATCAATTACTTCGTAACTATTCCAAAATTTAAGATATGCAGATTTTTTCTGTTTCTTTCAGGATACAGGACGACGAAATATTTGACAACCATAATAAAATCATACTCCCGCCGATTGATGAGGAATTTAACAACCTTAATAGCATCATACTTCCGCTGGGTGACGAAGCAGCTTTGTATGGAATTTGGTTGTAACGGCGAAAGGAGATAGAAGAAAGAGTTAATAGCATTATTTTTTGCATGTACTTAGTATGGCCAGGGTCTTGTAAGGGAGTTGCGATGTTATTTTATTGTTAGATAATGATATGTATCTACTATACATATATACACACACGCACAAACGCCTCGGGTCCATGTTAATGCTTTCTAAAATTTCTACAGTTATTGCCATTATAATTTAGGTAAGTTACATTCGGTTTTTACAATCATCAATTATGAGAAACACTAACGATTTAAAAAATTTAATTCTCAAAAATGTAATCACTTACAATTAGTACAAAAAATCCACCTGGTGATGAAACAATGATCGTGTGATTGTGTAGGTATATATATATGTATTTGGTGGACAATTTTATATAGAGTTAAATTACATTTTTGAGAATTACATTTTATGAAGTTAGTTTCCTCGGTCGACTTCAGATAATAGTTAAATTATATAAAATATATTATCCAAAAATTCTTTAAAATGAGTGCATAATAAAATATTATTAACTGAATTACGTAGAATACGGATAAGGACGTATAAGGAACACATTCTAAATCATGCACATTTCTAAAAAACATCTCAATTAAGAGGCTAAAATAAAATACGACATAAATGAGACAAATTCTTGGATTGAAATTTTAAGATAAAAAAAATCGCCATGCTCTCATAACCGACGAAGAATTACACGCATGTGACGTCAAGCTATGAGGAAAGAAAAAGATTTTATTTCCTCGACAGATAACGAATAGGAGCGAAAGAAGGCTAATCTTCCCTCCGCTCTCGGAATTTTCTTCTTCTTCAAATTCCAATTAAGGTAAATTTCCGCCCGGGGCGGGCGGGGCACAGGGGGAGAGGCGAGAGGTCTCCTTCATCCCTCCCACTCCCATGCCTTCCTTCCTTGTCCCCACCTTCCTGTCTTCCCGCCATTCATTTTCCAAAACCTTCTTAAAACGCATCCTCCTTCCATCTCCCTTCCTCTCCCTCTCTAAGGCCGCAAAAACGATTTTCCTAATTTATTAAATTTCCAACCTCTCCCCCCCTCCCTCCCACTTTCCTTATTCCTTCTCTCTTCCCCCACTCGCTCCATTCCACCCAACCGCCATACGAAATCTCTCCCTTCTTATTATTAAAGTCTACTGTGGCCAATATCAACCCACCTACCGTTCCTTTATTCCATTTTTGAAGCGTCTTCGAGAAAATCTTGTGAGTAAGAGAGGAGGGGGGAGGGAGAGGGAAGGAGGAGGGTGGGGAAGGAGAAGTGGGAGGCTCTAGAGTGGGATTCGAGCGTCTTCTTTCCGCAGCGAAAGAAAACCGCAATTTTGAGCCCTATTACAGTCACCCCGACCTCTTCTTTCCTCCCCTCCCACCCATAAGCCTCACTCCCCCCTCTTACCTCTCCCTCCTCCCACTCCACTAGCAACATGGCGAATTTCCTCCGCGACCTTATAGTTTCCGACTCCATCGCCCTTCCCTCCTCCTCCTTCTCACCCGGTATAAGCCTCTTTTCTCCCTCCTCCCTCCCCCTCCCTAACCCCCTTTTAGAATATAAGACGACATTCTTCTGTCTCTACGGATCCCGCCCTTTTCAATATTCCGCAATCTTATTATGCGGAAGCTATCTCTTTCTCCCGCGAGGTGAAGCTTCGACACCAGGGATGCCCTTTCATCCAATTCATCGAGAGAGATAGAGAGAGAGGGGAGAGATTTTTCTTACCTCCTTCTCTGGCAAAACCCCTCTACAACCTCCCATTTTCGGAATCTTCCGTTTATACTAGCACGTAACGATAATTCCTCTTCTTTTCGCCTCTCTCTCCCCCACGTGTATAAACTCTCAAATTCTTTCTCCCTCTCGTCTTTTTATTTATAAGTATATTCCTCATCCTCGCGTATCGCAGTGTTCCATCCTTCCATCCACTCACTCTCTCTCTCTCTCTGCGTTTATTTCCCTCTCGATCGCCCTATACGTCTCCGGCTAATCTTGATCACTTAACTTTCAAGTGCGTCTTTACCGAATTTTCTAATACTATTTGTCCCATCGACAGAATTACCACCACGTAAATTGGTTACGCCGGTGCTCCGATGACGGAATGTGATGTTATATGCAGGAATGTTTGCATTCAAAATGTGAACTAGCGTTTTATCTGTCATGTGGACATATAACTTGTAGCTAGGAAAAATTTATTTTAATTTCTGTTACTCGTAGAGTTCCAAAGGATTCCCAGGTCAAAATTCGTGTCGCAGGTTTTAGTATTGAATATCGTAAAATAATACCTCGAGTATTTCATATTTGTCTCTTATTAATCCCCTTCCTCCCCACAACCATTCTTTAATGCAATAAATTCGGGGATTTTCGACGTATTTTTTATCGCGATAAGTTTTGATTAACTCATAGCATAAATAACAAATTATTAATTTCGAAATTTTACGACAAATTTCAAATTCCATCCATCGTCTTCACCTACTGGTATCGACTAGTACTTCTACAAAATTATTTCTTTTGATCATGAATACATTAATAATCTTACAAATAACCATAAAGAACCCGATAAATCACGTTGAAAGTATTTTTCAATGCCCCGGTAATTTATTTGTGAAAAAATATACGGTTATTTCTTCTTGTTAGGTTGATTCCACCGATTTACTGTATGTAAGAATAGGATATCTTCCATGATCCGGAAATGCGAGATGTAAGCACTTCAATTTATATGCATTAACATTTATATATCCTTTTTATTCCTATCTCAAACAAATTCACATTATATAGGAAAAAACTGAAAGATGAATGATGCGCTATCTTGCATAGCGTCGGTACGAAATAAATTTATAAAATTAAACTATTATATTTGTCGGTACATTTTTGCTTATTAATTGATGAGCACGAGGCAAATCACTGCAAATTGCCTTACGGTGTATAAATAAAAACATGATTGAGTAGACTGAATTTGATATATAAAAATTTCCAAATGGAATCAGGCGAATAAGAATGTATAGGTAATACGTGAAATTACAACAGTGATCAAAACTCAAAGCGTCGAAGGATTAATTTAGCATTGAAATCTACGTAAATGTCATCGCTTATGGGACCCTCTCCCTCCATCTTGTTCTCCACCCGCGTATTTCTTCTTATTTCAGCGTGTTTCACCTCCGGGGCCAAACCTCCTCCCTCCAGTCCTCCTGCTCCCTCACTCTCTTCCCCTCCACTCTTCCCACCATCTCGAGCCTACTCGTGCGGCGTACTAAGCGTTTCGCCGCAGCCCCCAGTCAACCACTAGAGCCTCCACACAGCCATCCCCCTTCTTTCTCCCCCTCTCTCTCTCCACTCTCTCTCCCCCCCCCTCTCTGTCTCTCTCTCTCCCAAAGCTCCTACAAAAAAAGTCCCAAGCCACGTCTTATTTCCACACCAGGGGCATAATATCCGACCCTACCTCGTATGAAACAATTTTTTTATCCTCTTCCCCGGGAATTTATTAAGGCTTTTTTGCAGCGTGTGGAGAGAAGGGGGATTTTAAAGAGGGAGTGAGATGGGGTAAGAAGAAAGGGGATGGAGGGTGAGAGGGAGGAAGGAGAGGAAGAGGTGAGGCGGGAGGATGAATTTTTTTCGGCCGCGGAGTCGGAAGACCTTCTTCTTACCGAAAAACTCCTCCTCCATCCCGATATTTTCTACTTCGCCTCTCCTCACTACTTCTCTCTCTCCCCCTCCTTTCCTCCCTCCTCCACCCCACCCCATCCCACACGTACACCCACTCTTTCCCATCCAAGTTATTGAGGCCTTCGGAGAGAGGTCTCCTTTTCGGAGTGCTATACACACCGTGTTCCTCCATCCTTGTGTCGCGGTAGATTGAACCTTTGTGGCTTGACGCGGGAGGGAGGGGGGTACAAAAAGGAGAGATAATATGGGAAAGATATATAGAAGAGAGGAGGTGGACGGGGGGGGAGGAGGAAGAGTGGGGTGAAGTAGGAAGGAGTAGGAGGAGGGAAATGGATCCCGAGGATTAAGACCTAAAATGGTTGAAGAGGAAATGGAGGGCAAGTGGAAGGAAGAGGGTGAAATGATGATGAAGTAATCGACGTCGGATGGTTAAACTGGGCAATTTTATGGATAAGGTTTACGGTGATTACGCAAACGCGATTTATTTCATTAACGAATAAAAGCAACAAATATTGGGATACTTTTGATCTTTTCTTCTTGTGTTGTCAAATACTAACAGATAAAAGTAATATTCGTTAAATATGATAAAATTTTCACAAATTCGCGTATATAAATTCTACAATAACTGACTTATTAAATTAAGGTTTACCATAATTGATAGCCTTATTTCATTATACGTTGATTATTGATGTCATTAAAATTATAAATATGTAAATAGCATACATGCTCCATTATTATGCTGCGTTTTGGCATTTTGATTATCTTGAAAATATTGTGACGAAATATGCTATAATAGTGATAAATTGTGGTAAACTAAGCTTTAGAAGCACTATTTAAAACAAATAGAACGTAACTGGTTTTACTTTTAGAAAATTGATTTTAAGGTTAAAATACTCAATATGAGTAAAAATGGAAAACGATAAAATTGAGTAAATCTTAAAATTCCTGGGTAAGAAATTTTATACCAAACAAAGAGATAACGACGTTCTTGCGCAGGTATTTTAATCACCGAAATGCAATGGTTTCATAATTAATTCATTAAATCGCTGCAGTGAAGGCACTAAGATTTTCCCATGCAAAAAGAAATTCACCTGAATTTCGTCACATTGAAGCCATGAGTATACAGACGAAATTGAAATGGGAACTTATTCAAACTTTTTTATATAATTACGATTTTTGAATGAATTTATATTAAGTTAAATAATCAGAAGCAAAATTATATGCTAAAATTTAGGTAAACCGGTAAAGAGAATAGGGAATTTCTGAAGTAATGGAATAATCGAATGAGCTACGTTTTTAGCTGGTCACTACCGAGGTTATACGCGAAACGAATTGCTTTCATATAAGAATTTGGAGTAAGTCGGTTGGTCCAATGAAGAAGTAAACCATTTGACTTACGCTTAAATTTCTTAGGCTGTGAAATCTCATAAACTTGAAGCTCCGTGTTACTGCTTCACTGTCAAGCACAGTGAGAAACATAATAGAACAAAAATACAATTTAATCGTCTATTCGGCTATGGCTGTGTAAAGAAGTATAGACAACCCTAATTATTTTAAATAAAGCCATAATCTAACACTCTCGCATTTCTATTTGACGCTTGCAAACGGTAGTTCAAAAATGTTCAATAAAACCCTGAACATGCTCAAGTGGGTAAACTTTTTCGGAATAACTACCGGGTTTACGTTTTGAAATATAAAATGTTTTTCTCGATTTTTCCTTCAATCGAAATCCCATGAGATCTTTACTTCCAAAATCAGCAATTTCGTTCGAGTCTTGGTCAGTGCAACATTACTGCCACCTCCATCTGATTTTCAACTTAGCTATTGACGATTCTCAAAAGAAGACTATGATATTTAAAAAAAAACAGCACGAATTTCGTAACTTTTAGCAACGAGAATGTTGTTTGTTTAATTTGAATTTTTTAAATTTTCATCGAGTTAAATGAGGTAAACATGATCCTTTTAAGCAACTACGAGTTAAATGTAAGTAAAATGGCAAGGCTTAATTTTAATACCTAGGTAAATGAAATTCATTTATTTGTGCTATTTGTATATTTCACTTAATTTCTTTTTGTGATCGGTATCACTAAGGCTTAAACCGATTTTACTTTTTCTGGTTCCCATCATCTTCATAGGTAGCCTGTTCATAGACAGGTCCGTATATGGTTCCCATACACTTGTATTATTCGCGTAGAATTACAACTCATTAGCCCCAAAACACCTTTTGAGAACGTAATGATTCTCGGAATATAAATTGTGGACTCAAAAATAACACCATCTCATTACGGGAAGGAGTTGAAGCGGAAAATAAGGGCAGAGCATTATGAAAGGGCGTGACGGAAGAGCAGGGCGTTATGGGAAGAAGATGGTGGAAATATCCGTCAAGGGAAAAAGACTGTCCGTTGAGGGAAAAGAGGGAGGTGGTGCTTGTTTCTAGGTGTTGAAAAGGAGTGTGAGAGGCTGCATCCGGAAGGAGGGAGAGTGGTGGCGGGGAGAATCAAGGGGGGAAGGGCGGGTTTAGGACGAATAACGGCAAAGCCAGCGAAGGACGAGACAAAGAGATAAAAATTCCCAAAAAAAACGAATTATTTTCTTCATAAATTTCTATGCGAGGGCTCTCTCTTTCCATCTCATTTTTTTTATCCTTCTGCCCGTTCAATTATTAAAGGGTGCCTCTGTTCCCTAACTCCCCTCCCGATCCTCCCTACCACCTCCTCCGCTTTCCACACACCACCCTCCCTCCCTCCCATCCTGTTCCCTTCCGTCCCGACCTCCCAATCCGCCCCTAGCCGCTCTCCATTTCCGCATTTTTTCCCCATCCCATGGACCAAAAGGAAGACCTTATAACTGCATATTGGCATCGCGGAAGAGGGGAAACCGTTTTATATTCGAAAAAAAAGTAAAGGGAAATATAAATACGGAAGATGGAGAAAAAATGAATTTTCCAGACATTATAATCCTTTTATATTTGCCTATAGTATATACGCGGAGGTGAGGCAAAGGAATTTGGATTCGTTGGAGTGGGAGCGGAGATATAGGTTGCGTTTGCAGGTCTCCTGGAGGTAGGGAGGGGGTGAGTGGGGAGGGAGTAGGAAGGATGGGGGAGGTCATCTTTTGTTAATAATTTGAAAAACTGCTCAATATCCTCTCTTCTGTTGCAACGTGTGAAATGATGCGAATTCTTTCCAAGTCATGTGATTCCACACGGGATTTTACGAATTAATTTGATCCGAATGAAAGAAATACAATAAGTGAGTTGACGTTAAAACGGCGGAAACTGGCAGGAAATAAAAGATTAATCGACGATGAAAAATCAGAGAGCTTTTTATATTTCCCGTTAGCATTGCCATTGTTAATATAAATTCGTCTCTCAAATTTAGCTTACATGAAACTGTTCGATTAGATCAAAATAGATAGCAAAATTGAATAGGATTTTTCTCTTAAAAATGCGTTATCTCGTTTGATCATTCCGACATTCTTATCATTAAAATAAAATGTTGAAATGATTGAAATCTAATTTTATTAAAATTCCATAACGTGCCAACCCACTGAATTTAATCAACTAAGAGGGATTATTTAACATGCATATAGCATAATTGAATCTATTTAATTGATTTTTCGGCAAGTTTTGGATCGATTTAAATTTACTTCTTCTTCTTCCCTTCGTAGATTAGGCAATTTGCCTGTTCCGTCTTCACGTTCATCTCCATCTCTTCCTTGGTCTCCAACATCTCTTCGTCCACTGGGCTTGTACTCTAATAGGTATTTTTTTGCAATTCTAACATCACCCATTCTATCTATATGCTGTAGCCATCTCTCTTTCCCTTCTTCTATTCTTTCGTTTATTTCCTATATCTTCGTTACATACGTGATCTTGTATTGTACAACGCTTTACTTTTCTTAGAAATTTCATCTCAGCTGCTTGTATCCTACTTTTGTGTTTTTGAGATAATTGCTATGCCTCACTTCCATATGCTAGAACAGGAGTAGCTACTTTGTAACATTTTAGTTTTGTGTCTTTTCTTGTTTTATTTCCTACTGTTTCGTGTATTGTGCCACACATCATTTTATTTGTACCTTTTTATCATTATCATAATCATAATTTATATCACATCTTAAGTAGTTAAAATGGGATACCTGTTAATGATGACATTATAAATTACATAATATTTTGGTTCGTACAGGGAATTTTCCTTTAAACGCCATAACCTTCGTCTTTTTTGTTGAGATTTTAAAGTTATCATCTCCACACAGTAAGTTTAGACAGTAAAGTGATTTTTGTAAGTCGTTTTCTCTATTTTGCACAATTTTTAGTACGTCTGAAAACAGTAGAATATTAATATATACATTTTGAGGGCTTAATCTTATCCCGAGGTTAACTTCTTTCCATTTTCTAACAATAACGTCAATGTATATGTTGAACAAAATAGGTGATAGACTACACCCTTATCTGACTCCTTGGTTTATTATTACTGGCTGTCTTTTCAGTTCCTGTATTTATTATTATTTCAGTTTTTGCATAGAGGCTTTGTATTGATTGGATTGTGTTGGGATAACCTCTTTTTTGTAATATTTCCCATAATTTCTTTCATTTTAGACGGTCAAATACTTTCTCATAGTCTATGAAGGCTATATGTGTTTCAAGTTTAAATTATCGACGTTTTTAAATTATTTGTTTTATTACTATTACATTATCACCCTAAACCCATTTTGTTCTTCTCATATAAGTACATCTGCAACTACTTGTATGCGATTATTGATGATCTTAGAGTAGGTTTTATATGCTGTGTTTAAAAGGCTAACTCCTCTGTAGTTTTCACACTGGTTTCGTTCCCCTTTTTTGAAAAGCGATATTACTTCTGCTGTTATCCAAGATTCTGGAATTTCTTTCCTTTACCTGCATTCGCTGAATATGTGAAGTAACCTAAGTTCTAGAAAGCCACCTCCATTAACTCTGCATTTATGCCATCTGGACCAGTTGCTTTTCGGTTCTTCGTTTACTTTAATATCTTTCGTAATTCTTCAATGGTTATTCTATCTACTTCAGATATTTTATTTTTATCATTATGAGTACTATTTAACATAATTATTTCCGGCTCAGCTGATTTATTGAGTTGTTTCATCATCTTGCATGCAAACTCTTGTCTACCATTAATATTATATTCTAGATTAGTTATTAATTTATCCCAAGATTCTTGGTGGACTTGTCTAACTAATCTTTTTGCGTAATTAAGTTTTTCCCTGCATATTGCTTTAGCCTCGTCTGTATTTTTCTGTAAACGTTCAATATATGCTTTCTGTTTTGCTTGTACAGCTTCTTCTATTAATATATTCCATAGCCTCAGACAGTTTTTACTCCTTATCTTTTTCTTTTTCCATAGGGCTTTATATGCTCTTATACAATTCTTTATGTTTTCACACTCTTCATTCACGTCATTACTAGTTAAATTTATTTCTAAAGTATAGGTCAACGAAAGTTTCCCTTAAAATTAAATTAAATTTACAAAATCTCTCCAACACTAATGAGCAAAAATAAGAGTACGCCAGTAAATGTTTCATCAAATATAACTGATCAAACATTATGGCACTTAAAATTTACGGTCCTATATAATTTTTTATGAATCTTTTAATGGTGTTATAAGAGACACAAGCATAATAATAAATAAACAAAATTCCAAAGCAATGATAAATATATGCGTGTATGTAGGTATGTATGTATGTATTAGCTACCACGGCACTGTGAAACAATTCAAGTATTACCCTTGGATTCACAGTTCTCGAAAAGTGCACCTAACTCGCATAATAACTAGAAATCCTTATTAGGCCGAAGGAAACGAAAATAAGAAGCTATTTACTCTTGAGAGAGGTGTGTTTTTCGGGTGCCGAGAGAGAGAGAGAGAAATCCACGCAACCCCTCGTAACATCGGAGAATTGGTGGAATACGGGCGCAATTCCCCCAGCGGCGGGGCATTTTAGACCCGCGGATCGTAATTTTCTCCTTTTCCTGCCTTTTTCTCGCCTTCTTGTTTCGAGAAAGAAGGCGATATAGAGAGAAAGAGAGAGAGAGAGAGGGGGGAAATGGAGGAGGAGAGAGAGGGAGGATGAGCTAGTGTGGGATGGCTAGATAGAATCCCATACGATGTCTCTCTTCCCTTTTGGAATCTCCCTTATTTACCGCGCGTGTATTTCTACGCTTCTGGGTGCCGAGGGTGCGAGGAATTCACCAATGGGATGGGAATTCTATATAGGAGTCCCGAAGCGAGAGAGAGAGAGAGGGAGAGGAAGATGAAGGGAGGGAGTGGGAGAAAGAGAGTGTGGAATAAAACGGAGGAATGAAATCCAGAAAACCTTCGCCCTCGTATGGCGAAGAACGAATTCCGCGAGCGATGGTGTTTCGGATGGGAAGAGATGGAGGGAGAGAAGGGAGGGAGGGAGAGAGGAAAGGAGGGAGGGAAAGGCCGAGAGTGGAGTGGGAGGAGAGAGGAGGTGGCTAAAAAGGCGGCATGTGGATCTTAGCGAATCGTTCGCACGAGGGCACATGGGGTGTTGTTAGGTGGAGTAGTGGGAGGAAGAATCCCGTCGTTAAAACGCTCTTAATATATGCGTAAGAATGGGATTCCGGGAGAAAAGGAAAAAGAGGGGAGAGGGGGAGAAATAGAGGGAAAGAGGGGTGGAGAAGGATTGGGAGAAAGAGGCAGAGAAAGAGGCAGAGAGAGAGAGAGGAGAGAGAGAGAGAGAGAGAGAGGAGAGAGAGAGAGGAGAGAGAGAGAGGAGAGAGAGAGAGAAAAAGTCTTTATTTTTCTTCCTTTTAACACTCGCTGGAGGAAGCTTATTGGGTGTAGGGATAAGTGAGGGTATGAGGGAGGGAGGGAGGAGGAGATGGAGAAAGAAAGAGTAGTGATACGGTGGGTGGGGTAAAGGCGCGAAATTGACCGGGTGTGCCACCCCTTAGAGATGTCGGCGTCTCTTCCGACAAGACCGGCCTCGGAGAAGGGATGAGGAGGAGGGGAGGGAGTGATATGAGGGGAGATTACGGGGTGGAGTGGGAGAGACGAGTGAGCGAGATGATCTTGCATGGTAGGAAAGGAAGAGAGGGGGAGGAGAGATGAAGGAAGAAGAGACTCATCGTCGGTTGATACAAGACACACTTCCTTTAATTCCCTAACGAAAAAAGAGGGAAAGAGAGGGAGAAAAGATAGATAGAGAGAGAGAGAGAAGTGGGGTGTAAGCAAAAGGACGAATCTGTTAATTTTATAAAACACAATTAGCATGGTCTTTACAAAAAGATCTCCCTGGGAGTTGCTCAGGCGTTTTAATTAATACAGTTCCTTTTAAAAGTCGCGAAAAAGGGGGTCAAGTATGGTGGAATTCTTTAAACGATAATGTTTTACTCTGTATTTTGTGATAAATTCCGCCCTTAGGATTTTTTAACGAAGAGGTTCTCATTTATTCGATTCCTAAATTCGAGGGATAACGGATATAAATAACAATTTAAATAAATTCGGACGGAATGGAATGTATAGCTCTTATTATAATGAAAAGTGAACAATGCTTGCCATACATTATAAAACAGTTTTATATCAATTGAAGCTATGATAATTCAAATTTCGAGGTAAGGAAAGTGTTCGAGATATAAAAATTTCTAGTAATCGAACTTTATTTTAATGTTCACGAATGCGAACGAGAAAATATCTTCTTCGTGCACTCATAAATTCGAGTAACCGTAGTTCGACATATTAGATGTCGACTGTTTTATAATTCTTGATTACGAAATGTTTGGAAATGCCAACACCTGAAATAAATGTCTCATAGTAAACATAGGGTTTTGTCATAATAAGTCGTACAAGCCTTGAACTTCTGCGATTCTCTAGTCGTAAGGAAAACTGATTCGGAAATTAAATTACTTACTGCTAAAATAAAAATATCAAGACTTTTTATGATTACATTCGGAAGTGTTGATAAAATTTTATTTTCAAACTAATATCCAGGAATAATCTATACTGCGAGGACAATGAGTGTCTCAACGCTATCTGCGATTATCAGTGCTTGAACTGCATCGATGGCTTAACTCTGACGAGCATTGTTTTATGAAGGTAAGATATAAAACGAATGAGGAGAACAGTTATGGATTTAATCTCCATCAATTTCCTCACATGTTGCTGTCGCAATATATTCCACCACGAGGCCTATTTGATACAGGAGATAATGCAGCATTAAGCTTGAAAATAAACCTGCAAGAAATAAAAACTAAAGCTCCTGAGTTTCACATCTTAGGTTTGAACACCGTCTCCAAGATAACCACAAAGTGTTTCCGATATTAAATTAAAACCTCATTAATAAATGAATTTCAACGATTGATTGTGACAAAATTTTGGCTTCCTTTACACGGTCCCAGTTTGGTCTATGTACACAAGATATACAGATAAATAATTAGATTAAAAAAAAATTAATAATTATTCCATTGAAATTGATGATCACTTACTAATAATCCGATTCTTTTCTTCGAGAGGTGCTTGATCGTAGGTAATATGAAGAAATATAAGATTTAGAATAATTTTTTGATTTACGGGAACGGTAGCTGCTTGCTGACCTTCCCCAGAGTGGGTCTGGTTTCGAATATTGGTGGAGACAGGTTTCTTTCGAACTGGGATCGCCTCGCTCCGACTCGTAAGTCGCAAGAACAGCACTCTGTCCTTCAGAAGCTGTCCTAATCTGTGCACCCCCTTGGAGACTTTTGCAAGAATATGGTAATACCGGCGGTGGCTTTCTCTCCCCCATTTAGTGTGAATGTGTGTGGGTGGATTGAAATTGATCCTCGAAGTTAGACTGTTAGTCACCAGAACACTTAAAAATTCGTTGTACTTATAAGCACTCGAATAGGCTGATTAGTTTAATCCACGAAGTGAAGAGGGTTATTAATATTGATTTTTTGGTAACAGAAATTTTAATTATGTTAACATACCGAAGTCGAGTAAATCCTTTACTACTTTACGGAAGGATTTACTCAACACAATCGAAGGGAAAAATATTTTGAAATTAATAAACAATTTTTATAAACGCAGGATAATGCCTCTTGTCGCATATCATGATAATTTTTCACTTATCGGTAGGTCAATAGCCACCTCCAATAACCTCTATTCAAAGCATTTCCCTTCTAATTCTCCCAGATATTTCCTCTCCTTATCTCATCGAAGATACCTCTTCCATTATTTCATACTTGCATCTACAAAGCGTTATAGGATATTTCACCTCACATCACTCACGAACCAAATGAATAACACACGTGATCTTAGTAGTAACGAGCAATCCACGAAATATTGACGAGGATGGCTATCTTACATTTACGGTAATTATTTGGTTTACGTGATTACCAGAAGCTGGATTCTAGATGAGAATTTAGAGGAAAGGTTTTGAATAAACTATACTTGAAAGCGACGGACCAAACCAACGAATTCTAACTTGCGTAACATCGGTAGAGCACCTAACCTAAAGTGTATTATGTACTACGATCATATCATATGATCTCTGTCACAAAAATATTTAAGTTAATGACATAATTCCTTTCTAGAATCTAAAATTAACCTTGGACAGCATTGCTTGGATATTTCTGATAATGACCAATCAATGTCTGAAATAGTCTATCCCTAATACAGCAGTTCCCAACATTTATGCATCACTAAAAAGGAAGCGACCTCTTTATCTCCATATACCCACCATTAAATATAAAATGTAACTTTAAAATGTTATAAACATTATAACATGTTCTGAACGATTTGTACATTACATCTCGAAATAATTTAACAATTTTAGTGAAATACTAGACCGCATCTTAAAAATCTAAAAAAATACATATATTGAAACTGCACTGCTCCGTTTCCGCTACCATTTCGCAACGCTCAGGTTGGGATCCACTACTGCAATATATGTTTCGGACGTTGGCGTGTCAATTTGGCTAATATTGATAATGGCCGGCCATTATGAATATATATGCACGCACAAACAGTAGATTATATCCATTTAGAGTCACGGTAAGTTCGTTTTATCTGGAGTCCTCATTATAATTTTCTTTGCATGATTTTATATGTACATCAGAACGCATAACAAGACTTTCCCGACCTCTCTATGGTTTCGTTAGGTAGTGGATTGTAAATTCCTTTGTGCCTTGAATATTTCGATTCTATGATGTAATTTAAACCACACTGGAAACAATCACTGACACATTATATAAAAGCTATATATTTCAATTTATTAATTACAATATTGTTTATGTAGCTATGCATAAGTAGTGTAAACAAGCGCGTTACGCGTACGCCTTAGCGTTATTAAAATACAAGAAAATTTCGATCAGTGGATTTTTTTGCTTTAAAAGGTGGGTGAGAGGAGGAAGGATTTGAGGGTTCAGGGGTAGGGAGCGACTTCCGTTAAAATACCTCTTTTTTATAAATGAATAAAATTATAATAGGAATTAACTAGTAAAATATAATTAATATAAAATATAACCAACAATTTTAAAATTAGAATACATGTTATCGAGTAAAGAAAAAGGCAATTCTTTTCAATAGAGGTAAACTAAATGATGAAGCATTAAAAAAGGTTTATTGTGGAAAACTATGATTTGTAAAAAAAATCTTTGAAATACAGCTCAGCAATAAAGATAATGAATATAAGTAATTGAAATTTGAAAGAAAGGATTTTTGAAAATTTTAAAAATAATTTCATAAGGACAAAATAACTTTAATATATCAAACTAGGTTTCCATATATGTATTTTAATGTTAATGCATCTTAAAATTTTTGTTCGTACATGACTACATTTCAGTAACGAAAATGGCTAGAGACACCTACACTCGACCGCGCGACAAGATCTCTTCTTATTCAGAAAATTACACTTCTGATATTTCTATAAGAATTAACAAGGGCAGGAATGTTTGCAGAAATCAACACATATGGCAACAAAGATAATGACGCGTATGCATTCAGCAAAACAAGACAGAGTGGACACACTGGTATATAAACTTCCCACTTCTAGAGCAACCACTTCCGGAGCACAAAAGCGGAGAGATCTTTCTCTAGTAACTATAGTGCGTTTCCCGAAGTCGTACGGGTCAGATTCGCAGTATTCCGTCCGCATTCGGGTTATTTCGCTTAGGCTACGACCCAATGTTGCCACATTTCGAATTTCGCTCATTTCAACAGCAACTGTGGACGAGTGAAGTTCTGAGAGCAATCGTGTCAACAGCGCACGTCAAGAATTTTTGAAAGGCGTGGGAAATTTAAGAGCTCTTATTGGCTGACACTTTCTCCCCCTCACCCTACAAGTCTAACCGTAGACACGCCTCACCCGTACGATCTCTGGAAACGCAGTATAGTAAGAAAAGACTGGCATACAGGGCAGGCTTCAGACGCCTATGCCTCTAAGCTAAGTTTGGTCTCACACATGGTGTAAAGACCAACGAGCTCAAAGAGGCATATTCCGAAAAATGGAGGGAAGAGCAACGCCCTCAGTGTACCTTTTTTTATGGGGGTTTCCATGTCCCTTTGACGCCCCTTTTAATAGTTTCCGGATGTAGGAAACAATACGTATATGGGAAGGATACAAAGTATGAGTTTCGTGGAACGGGTCACAAGGGGACCTTCAAGATTTTAGTTTCCCAAAAAATGATGAAGGAAGATCTTTTACTGTTAAAAATTACAATAGGTTGTTGCCACATCGCGAGGAAATGCATAGAGATTGGTAAGTGTAATCGGAAATACAAAATTCGTTTATTGTTTTTGCTGTGAACTATTTAGAAATTTTGACAGTAGTGTATCTGGAGAAACTGGGTTTTCAAATTGGAAAAATATATCCAGAGTTCTGAAACAACACGAAACCAGTAGAACACATTTATTGAAGTACGACGATTGGATAGAAATTCTTAAAAGAATTAAAAATCACAAAACCGTTGATTCCATTCAACAGCATCTTTTGGAAAGCGAAAAACAGCATTGTTATAAAGTTTTGAAATGGGCTGTGGAAATTGTAAAATATCTTGCCAAACAATGTTTAACATTTCGAGGACGGTTTGACGGTGATATGGGAGTGCACTTGCGGAGAATTAAAAACCGAAAAGGATGCCGTTGAAAGACATAATTTACGACTTTACAGGTCCTCAAGGATAATCGGAAGTGGTGGGGTAGAATCAGGGCCATAGCAAGGGACGGTCGACCGCCAGGGCCGCAAAAACCCGGGAGGTGCGCCATTTCTCAAGTTATATTCTTCAAAAATCTGATGTGGCCAACACGACTTTCTCCATATTTGGGGTATAGATATTTAAATTATTATGAATAGCATTATGAGGCAAAAGTATTATTTCGTGTCGTAAAAGAATACAGTCGTCCTTATTGTCGTAAATTACGTATATTTTGATTATGTTTACAGAATTCACCGCTACATGGTGCTGGCGCTGTATACTGGTATTAAGAAAAAGCAAAATATCTCCTAAATGGATGGTTCTACGAAAATTTGTTTCAAACAAAACTTGGAAGAAATATTATTCTCTATAACTTTGGTCCTCACGAAGATTACCAATTACGACGTTTTTAAGGAGATATTTGACGGAAACCAAAAATACCGATTATTTATAAATAATTCCTAAATAATAACTGCTATGGAAAATTGTTTCAAATAAAAGTTGTAGAAAATTACATTCTCTATAACCTTTGTATAGAATTGTATATACAATAATGAAGTTTTAACGGAGAAATATCGCAAAAACCGAATCGGGTTTCGAATAAACCTCCACTTCCGTTTACCCGTTATTGTCCAAAAACTAATCAGTTCTTTGTACTCATGTTAAAGTATTATATATGAAGTTTGGTAACGATACGGCACGTACTTTTTGAGTTAGAGCGCCCACAATCACATACACTCACATACGCACACACAGACATCATTCCGAAAATAGTCTAAACGTGTTCTAGGGACCTCAAAACGTGTATTTCCGTTGAAATCTCGAAGTCGATTTTTTTCGTGATCACAATACTTTCCCATTACTTCGTATGGAGAAAGTAAAAAAAAACTATATATTGTCCAGCGACATCATAATATGCGTTCTCCTCAGTTCTCTCAACAAACTTTGTCAAGTGTCTTCAGTGCATGTATGGCTTCACTAATACGTAATACTCGATATTTATGTATGGCTTACCTGTTTATAAAATTTGGTTTTCACATATCTGAGGCTATCACTATATATTAATACCTTTTACGCGCAGAAAATACTTTCGCGGTTTCTTTGTTTTTGTAGCAGTATGAGTTCCTTCCAGTCTGGAAAGAGTATAGTGGAACCAGATGTATATGAGAAAGTTTATGCAACGTAAATTGTGTCGGTATTTTAAACGATAAAGCTCATTTATGCTAACCCTGTACATACTTGCGCGCGTGTGTGAACTCGAGTGCGTTAACATGAAAATTTAATTACACCTGAGCCTCTTTAAATCTCTCCTGTAATGGCTTAATCTTTTGCTGACGTCTAAACTCCATCCCAGAGGAAGAGTTTCAGGTTTTCGATCAACCCAGTTCGGGAACAGGTCCTCGTAATAATGACAACGGACCACTTTGTCGAGGCGCTTCCCTTTCCCTCCTCCTTCCATCCCATCTCTCTATCTCCCCCCCTCTCTCTCCCTCTCACAGTCGGCCCCTCTACTCTCCTCCCACACACACACATTCCCTCCCACGCATTCTCCCCGCCCCCCTCCCTCCCATCCCCTTGCCCTCTCTTCAGTGGATCGTCCGCCCGTAAGGGATTACCCTTCAGAGGGCAGTAAACCCGGGGCAATTATCTGCCATACGTCTCTTCTCAAAGCTCATTTAGGTCCAAGGCATAAACCATTACACTCGCGTTTTTTTTATTCTCGACGATACTCCCTTTTATCTAAATCCAATCGCGCTACCTTAATGGCCAACTAAAGGGTTCCGTCCGAGTTTACCCGTTATCGCGGACTTTTCATTTAATATTGTCTTCTTTATTTTTTTCCGCGTGCAGACAATGTATCCGTGGAATGTAATCCTCAGCAGGGGGAGGGCTTACGTTGCGCCCTCCTCCGAAGGACTGACGCGGGCGCCCAGGTTAAACTCTAATATGGAACGCTCAGCAAATGAGGGGATTACGGATTGATACATGTCGCAGGCGAAATAAAAAAAAAGTCGATATTTTTCGGCGTTAATTATTTCTTCAAAGGCTTCCCGCGACGTTTTATTTTGTCGTCCACACAAAGTAAAATGTAGCCCAAAGAACTAGTTTGATAATTAGCGCACCTGAAAGAGTATTCCATTTATCGGGAAGTAAACTGTTGTTTAGGAAAGGGCTACAAATAAGCAATCTGTCCTTTGAGCTAATGTTTGAGAATTCCTAAAATTTTATTTCGTTTATGCTCGTTACTTTTATTCAGTAAAGAAAAAGGCATTAGTTGCAAAAATGGGAAAATCCAAGATTGTGTAAGATAACATAGTATATTATAGTATAGTGCTGTGTAATAGTTTGGTACATTATAATAAAGGCGTGGCCGACATTCTTTTAAGACGTGCCTATGCAACGGCAGGGATTCTTCGGCGGGCCACTGTCCTAATGTCTCTAATATCCTGTTTAAATTGATAGCTATAGTCAAACTACAATGCGCAAAAAATAAACATGAATGATAAAAAAGTAAAAAATCAAAATCTTTCCATTGAAAAGAGAAAACATGAAATTTTAATTGAAAAGAAAGAACAATGAAAGTTTAAAATGTATCCATATGATTTATGAATTTGCTATTCAGTTAACAATTCCTCAATACTGATTTTCGACATAGATAAAAGCAGCTGAATACCTGCATGAATATCAGTTAAAACAGATCTAAATTTATTTTTAATAAAGTTCATTGCCGAACGTAGGTGGAAGGGAATTTGCACGCAAACGCAGTGGAATTCAACGTATCCGCTTTTAGGAAAGAATTTCCAGAAGGTTTTTAGAATCAGAAAAAGTCGACGACTCAAAAAGCTCTCGAAATTTTGTTATACGTATTGGGTGATGTCTGCAATTTCCAGTATGATTTTAGGTGGACAATACACTATTTCGTCGTCCGAAATGGAGAATGGACTGATGAAGAGAGTGAAGAATATGTCTGCAATTTCATTGGCACTATGTTGTAGGGTAGTTTATGTGTGGATAGAAGCACGATATGTGGCGGAGAATATGAAATGGTCACCCTTTAAGGGCCCAACCCATTCCAAGCCCTCGGGCCACCATGAATGTCATTACGGGTCACTTCATAGCCCTCGGACCTCGGGTTGCCCACACCTGGATTAATATAACTTTATAATGAATGGTTATAAAACTTGCTATATTATTTGGTAGATAAGTACGCAACTTCTTAACCGAAATTTACAACGAATTTTTATTTTTCTTAATGTTAAAAACTTAGCACTAAGCAACAAACATTTACTTTGTATCACTTGCTATGATTCATCCAGTTGTGATACAGATTTTCAAATAATTATCATACTTTATACCACTGTTATAGAATTTTTAAAATTTTGTCCATATAATAGTTATGATTTAAAAAATTTGTATGAAACTATTAACATGGCTTAATTACGTCTAACCTCATCAGGTTTATAACGGATAGACAAATATGAGCATTCACAACCTATTAAAAGATCAACTGTATACACTAAAGGAAAAATATATCACAGCAATATAAATAAATAATTTTGAAGTAGATTTTAATATCATCATAGCATAAAAACACGAACCCTTAATCTTCATTAAAAAAACAAACATTTTTTAAAAGGTAGGCAAAGTTTTATACGTCCCAAACGCAACCAAACAACGTCGAACTAAAAATGAATTAAGGCCCTAACCTACTTTACATCCTGAAAATATGATTCTTTTTTTCGAGAAATTCCTGACATTATATAACGCTATGTTCAGGAAAAAGGAGCACGGGGAAGTTTTCATAAAAAATAATAATTCCATTAAAGAAGGGAATATTTTTTCCCGTCGGGCGACGACGGAAGGTAGGATTTTGTTTATGATGGCCTTCAATAAAAAAAAAAGACACGAAAAGAAGAGAAAAATTCCGGCGATATTCTGGTTCGACGACCACTAGTGGGAGGCATCAGAAGGTTTATAGAGGAAGGACACTATGAGCCGAGAGGATAAAGCGACCGAAAATGGCGTACTGGGTTGAGAGGCTGAAGAGAGGGGCAAGGGGGAAGAAGACGGGGTAGGAGGATTAGAGGAGATATTAACGGAGGTGGAGGAGGGACGGTGTGCCGATACGATGGGTGGGTGGGTGGGTAGGGGGGGGGGAGGTGGGAGGAGACAGGGAAATGCCTGCTCGATGTCAGAAAGACAGCCCTCTGAAACCCCTCCCTAACCATCCCCGTCACACGAGTAACGATTTTTCCGTACTAAAGTCCGCGGCATGCAACCCCCTACTTGTATCCTCCACCCACACCCCAATCCACCCCATCCCACTCCACACCCTCCTCTTCCTCCTCCCCTTCCTTCCTCTCCTAAAGCCCACTCATCTCTTGTTGACCGTATCTATCAACCCCCTTTTTTCTCCCGGCTAAGGAGACCGACTTTAGAACCAAAACTTAATCTCGTACGGGTTGAGAAGAGGAGATAATCCGTGTTATTTTACGTCACCGGAGGGAGAGAGAGAGAGAGGAGAGGGAGGAGGGGAAGAGGGGGGGAGGGAGAGACATGGAGTGAAAGGGAAGCGACATGGGTGCAGCTTCCTTTTATTTTTATTCGAGCGGTGAAAGTCGAGGGATTTCTATTGTCCCCGAATCTCTCGTACTTATCTTCCTAACCCCCTCTCCCCACCCCTCCCCTTCCAGTTATTCTCTTTCTCTCTCTCTAGAAGAGGAGGTTCCCCGCCCCCGTCCCTTCCGCCCCCTCAACCCCAACACGACCCTAACCCGCCCATTCAAAACCATGTCCCACGAGCCAATATGTTGTCATGAACCTCCTTCCCCTCGACGTAACAAGGCGAATTTATTAGAGCAAATTATCGACACTAAAAGAGGAAAGGAAGAGGAGGGGGGAAGTGGAAAGAGAGAGAGACGGAGGGAAAGGGGCGAGGGAAATGGAGTGAGGGGCGGAGATGATCGGCGGGAGAGGAACGAGGGAGGAAAAGAATGGCGAAATTGAATAAAAGAGGGTGACGTCGCGTAGACGTCGTGGGATGGGACGAAGGGGAAAAGGGAGGAAAAAGGATTCCATCCGAAATTCACGCGTCGCTTTGACGAAAAATTCCAAAAAAAAAAGGGTCCGAACGGTTCGAGGATCGCTACTTTTTATGATACCCTTTAAACCCTACGAATTTCCTTGAGGGTGGGTGGGAAAAAAGGAAGTCACTTTTTTTTAGCAAGGTTCTGAGGGCCAATCGTTGTGCACGGTTGCTCCTAATAGTCCCAGTCTTGGTAATTCTCTTCTTGCTGTCAGAAGCCCAATTGCAGGTGGGGATTAGATAGAGATGATGGCGAGTGAGGGGAGGGGGGGAGGTAAGTGGAGATAGAGAGAGAGAGAGAAAGGTAAGGAGAGAGTAGGAGATAGCGAAAGAGAGAGGAGGGTGAAAGGAGAGAGATAGGGAAGGAGGAATGGAGAGGAAAGGGAAGAAGAGAGATAAAGATAGAGAGGGGGTGAGGAGAGAGAGGGAGGTAGATAAAGCGAGAGGGTAGATAGAGAGGAGGAGGGAGGGTTAGGGGAGAGAGATAGGGAAGGAGGAAGAGGGAGAGAGGGGAAAGAGAGGAAGACAGGTGGAGATGGGGGAGGTGAGAAAAGGGAAGGAGAGAGGGTGAGGGGGAGAGAGATAGGGAAGGAGGGAAAGTAGAGGAGTAAAGAGGAAGAGAAGAGGGAAGGGAGAGGGGTAGAGGTAGAGAGAGGCAAGGAGGGAGAGGGAGAAAAACAGAGGTAGGGAGAGTAAAGGAGGGAAAGAGTATAAGGGAGGGACAGAGGGAGAGGCAAGGAGAGAGAGAGAGAGGCAGTGAAAGGGAGGGAGAATAGGCAAGGAAAAAATGAGGTTGGGAGAAAGGACTGAGAGAGTGAGATAGATGGATAGGGAAGGTGATAGAGTGAATGAGAAAGAGGGAGGGAGAAATATAGAGACAGGAAGGGAAGGGAAGAGGAGGGGGTTTCCCGTGAAGTAACCGCGTCACTCCTTAGAGTTCGCATCACCTTCCTCTTACTCATCTCTCCCGCCTCGCAAAAGTGGAGTCGGTGTAGCATCGAGGGGGAGGAAGCCGTTCCCCGGAGTAGGAGGGAAGAAGAGAAGGGAGGGAGGGGAGATGCGGTAGATGAGGACTAGAGGATGGAAGGGACCCAGGGTGTCTGTGTGTGTGTGTGTGAGGGAGTAGGGGAGGAGAGAGAAGGGCGGGGAGGGAGGAAGCAGATGGAGAGAGATGGGGCGGAGGGGGAACAGGGACCGAGCACAAAGCACCGCTCCGCCTCTTTTGATTCGTGGATTAATTGAAATGCCTGACATTCCATAGAGTGAAACGGTCCGGAGGGGGTATGAGGGAGGACGGGGGGGAGGGGGGGAGAGGAGAGAAGAGAGGGAGGGAAAGAGATAGAAGAGGGAAAGGATAGAAAGGAGTGAGTGAGAGAGAGAGAGAGGAGAGTGGGTGTAGCAGGGAGAAATAGAGGGAGGGAGACAGCGAGAAGAAAGAAGTGAGAGGGAGGGGGAGAGAGAGAGAGAGAGAGAGAGAGAGAAGCGAGGGAAAGAAAGGAAGGAGATATAAAAGAGGGGAGAGGAGGAAGAGAGAGGGAGGGAGAATGAGATTGAGTCGGTTTGTGACGGCAAAAGAAGAACGCGGTAGGCAACTGTGAAATGTGACAAACTGTTTGGGACGGAAAGGGTGTGACGCGCGAGCACACACACACACACATAGAAACACAAAAAAGGCACAAACAGAGTCAGTACCTTTCCCATTCCCCAAACACACAAGAGAGAGAAAGAGAGAGAGAGAGGAGGTACGAGTCGAAAAGGTAGAAGACAACAAAACGCATATATCAGAGACTTTGAGAACAAAGACGTAAAACGCGCAAAGTGACGGGAAAAAAACGAGAAGACGGGAATGGGCTCCGCAGTGAAAAGGGAGAGACGATGACGAAACGTTGACACGAAAGGGAAGAGTGAGAGAGAGAGAGGAAAAGAATGAGTTTTAGAGGAAGAGGAAGGTTGAGGATGATAGAGAGATTGGAGATAAAAAGAGAAACCAGGAGAGATAGAGGTAAAGGGAGGTAGATAGAATGAGAATGTTAGAGAGAGAGAGATAAATGGATAAACGTTATCCTCAATATAATAAAAGACTATGAAGTTCCTTATTACATTTATCCCATCGTAATGCTATAAAACTTTATAAATATTTAAGATGAAGATGTGAATTATAAATTTAACGTATATATAATATTTAAGTTTTTACGTAATATGTACATAATATTCACTACATTTATTTGATTATATAGTTAGTAATGACTTCTAAAACAAAGCCAAAAGTGTGGAGTTTGAAGAGAGAGAGAGAGGGAGGGGGAGAAAGATAGAAAGAGGGAACTGAGGTATGCGATAGAGAAATGGTGTAAGAGAGTATTAGAGAGAAAGTGTGAGAGACGAAGAGGGAGAAAAAATATAGAATGTGAGGAAAAATACAGGAAGAGAGAAAGAAAGTGTAAAATGAATTGAGAAAAGGGGAAGTTAGAGAAGATAAAAGAGAGGTAGAGAAGACGAAAGAATGATAGGAAGACAGAGCATGAGAGAGATTTGTATAGGAGGGGAGGAAAATGAGAGAGAGAGCGGTAGAGAAAGTGCGAGAGAAGCCGAGGGACGCTTATATAAAGAGACCAGCCTTCTCGAAGAGCGCGTGGTGCTAGAAAAGCCCGAATTGACTGAAGAAAGGACGCGAGAAAGAAAGAAGGCGGAGAAAACGACGCGTGAGGGCGGAGCGAGACTAATCGTTATTTAAAACAAGTTAGGAAAGTGTACAACATATCACAAATGGGCGCGTTTCGTGCAATGGAGTATTTCCAAGAAATTATATACCTGCACGTAAGGGAAATAGCGTTTTAAAGTTCTTTTCTTCGTCATGAATAATCCATTTTCTTCATATTTAAAAATATTGCATGCACACGTAAGAAAATGAAACGTTTGTTTGTGAGATTGTTTATGTTAGGAACAATGAAGAACTAACCATGCAAGAAGTTCAAATCGAATTAACACATTTATGTTTGATTTTCTCGATTAGTGCTACTCCTACGATAAAAATGTATATGAAAAGAAATACTCTTCTTTACTAGTTCTACAAGTTTTATTTGAAAAATATTTTTATATGAGCAATACTTTATGAGATATGACGGAAAGTTCATTTTTTGTCACCTGTAAAGTTGTACCCCTGATTGGCGTACGTGATTCATTTTTGCGATTTTCTTATTATCTTTGATAGTAAGTCCTTAATATCAAATTTCATGAAAATCCGTTCGGTAGAAGCCGAGAACGAACATGAGGACGGACGGACAGACAGACCGAAGATAATAGGCGCCTAAAAAGACAACCGAGAAGTAAACAGATAGGATGGGAAAGGGATGAGGACGTCGAAAGAGTTCCGTCCGTCGACAACGAACGAGTTGATAGAAGGGCGAAGGAGTGGCGTGACGGAGGAGAGTATATACGCGTGTACATCCAGTGCGTGCGCTCTTTATGAACGCGTGCTAGACGCGTTTCATAAGGCGAGAGGGAGGAGTTTGAGATTTCGGAAGGCAGTAAGGGAGGGTGAGAGAGGAGGATGGTGGGAGAGGAAAAGGATAAGGGTGGCGAGAAGGAAAGGGAAGAGAGGAAGTAAGGTTTTTGTTCGCTGTCTATCAATATACCAAACATCGCGACGACCATTATTAACGCGGCTATCGCTCTGCTTTTACAAGCTCGACACCCGTAAAGCCCATATCGCCTGGCAGGGAGTCGTCGCTTATGAAAAGGGCGAAGGGGAGGGGGGGGGGGAGGAGAGGAGGAAGAGGAGATTGTCTGGTCGATTGGGCACACGCACGCCGAACATTGCACGGTCGCACCCTTTTAGGGCCGATTTGTATTCATTATGGCGTAGGAGGGGAGAGGAAGGAGGCGAACGGGGGAGAACCTGCACCCAAGAGGACTCCAATTTATGGAATGCGAGTGAGTGCTTTGTTAAAAACACTTTGAATGAATTTACTTTCTGAAACTACTCCTGTTAGTCTGCAAGGTCCATCGTTGTACTTTTCAGATGTTAAAACTATTGAGAAAAATCCCTCACTTCTTCCTACACATCCTTGGTCATGTTAACGTTTTATTTTCAAAGGGCAAATATGTTTTTAAAATATCTTTTACGTAAAACCTGTTCGTTTATTTTTATTAAGTTGTACGTATTCCTCGGTCTTTATTAGACAGATAATAAAATTATGCATTACCATTTGCATAAACTGTAAATCATGCTGCAAATTCAACTGGAATTAGCCCAAACGCTACAAGTTGCACGATTTTACTGAAAAAGGTACTGCAAACCTGAATTTTATGGATCGCAAAACTCCGAAGCCTAAAATTAATTATTTTTATATCATTATTCCACGAATCAATTTTCTCTAGTAACGAATAGTTTAGTTATTCAGTCTATAATTGAAATCGTAAAATCGAATTTTCCCCAAAAATACGCCTTTACGATTTTTATTTTAGAATTACGCGATGCCGGATGCATGATCGAAATTGTAAAATTGGAAAATTTATAAACTTTCTAGTGGATGTAACAAGGGGAAATATCATTCTACTTATTGTAATTTCAAATAAATAAGCTAATTCCTCAAGAAAATGTAATACAAAAATGCATTTTCGTGACAGGAAATAGAGATACTACTATCACAAGCTATAAACCATGGGTTTCCAAACTGCGGCCACCGAGCCGCATGCGACCACATTCACGATTTCGTGCGGCCCGCTGAATGATTTTAATTTTTAATGTACTTGCGGCCATTTTCGAGAGAAGAAATTCCAGAATACTATTTTCAATTGTCATAATTTTATTTGCTGTTTAAATATATATTCATATTGTTTTAGCAATATAGCCAATTAAAGTTACTTAATACCGGTATAATTTGACCGATGAAACTCCGACCCATCAGCTCAGATTATCATCCATAAAATTAAAGAATTTACAAATTGATGATGTTTTGAATTAAATAAATTTAAAATTCTTTGTAAAAAATTAAACTTTATAAAATAAATATGTATTATAAAAAAGAAAATGAAAATTAGTAATTTGAATTAAATGAATTAAAAATACTTTGAAAAAACTTTTAAAGAAATATGCAATATAAAAAAATAAAAGAAAAATTAATAATTGTTTTAGCAAACAAATCCTACAGACCCCCCCTTCTAGTGCGGCCACTCAAGACCTTTTCTGGCCACTGTAAGGCTACATGAGCGTCTATATCTGGACACTCATGCTATAAACCATGATTTCATATTTTTTTCATAAAAATATATGCCATATGAATGCAGTATGCCGCAGAAAACTATTGAAATGTAAAACTCTGTTTTAAATGTATCTGGCAGAATATTAAGGAGCTCGAGTCACCAGGTTGTTATTAAATAAAATAATATTATGTTTCTGAAAATTCTAAGAAGGGAGGCTCGCAAGAAGTTGCATTTAAAACTCGTGGTGGTGAATATTACATAAGCAAATAAATCAAATAACCTACGCACCAGGTTTACCTTTTTTTATAGGTTTATTTTAAGCTACTTTTAGTTTTTCGTGGCATAATTTATTCAAAAGAATATTTGCCCATAGGAAATTTAAACATTATCTTGATCAGCATTAACCTCATCAGATATAAAAATTTCTTCAACTGCTCATATTTAAAAACCAGGTAATTATGAATTTATGTAGTTTTAACTAATAATAGGATTCGTGAATTAATTCATGTTTGAAATATAACAGTCTACGTCAGTGCTCCCGAACCTTTTTTGATCCACGGCACGCCAACATGCATGCTTTAAAACATCGCGGAACACCAAACCAATCCTAATTAATTTCACTGCGTAAATACACATTTTAAAAGAAAGAAAACTAGCATAAAAAATTAAATCGCAATTATATTATATATACTAGTGTATATGTATTGTTATTATTGGTAAGGTAATATTAAAATAACTATAATTTTATTGTAAATTAAGTACATACACAATTCAACGTGTAGAAATGTTATTCTCTTCGACGGAAAATTTAGCATTTCCCTTTTTGGTACAAAGGGCTCAATAGTAGAAAGAGCTACAAGAACTTCTTCATCTAGGTTCTTTAAACATGTCTCTTTAATATGGGCCGTTGACGAACAACTAAATTTGCGTAAACACGTTGTTGAATTTGGAACGTCATATCGATGGCATATTCAGATATTGAAGGATATTCACCTTTAACTGTTAGCCAAAATACATTTAAAGGTAGCATACTAATTTTAAGTTGTATGATTATTGCTAAGGTCTATCAATGCCTCTTGTAGTTTCAAGATAAATTCCTTGGATGATAAAATTTATGCGAATTTGTTTGTTCCAAACGCATTTGTGACAATTAAATATCCTCCGAGTGTTTCTACTCCTTAGAAGGCAATATTCCATGCATAGCATTTTATCAATTTCTCCCATATGTTTAATTTTCCCTTAAGTAGAAGTTTCTTTCTTCATAAGGTGACTTTTGCTTTTGGTATTCCAGTCCTTGTTTCATCAGTGCATTTTGCATCTCTTGTTGATGATTCCAAGGTTTTTATAGGCTGAAACTTGCTTTAATGACTTTCTAGCAATCTTTATGCTCATGCTTTCTTCTTTTCCGATATTCGTACGACCTTAGACGTTTCTATATAATTTCCATTCCATCTTCTCTACTTGTTTTGCTTTTCCTGAACCTCTGTTTTACCAGTATGTTATATATTTGGCAACTCAATCTCTCTCCTGGGTTACTACATTTATGCATCCTTCGTTTATGGTTTTAAGAACTTGTATCAGTGCAATAGATCGTTATTAAAGCAGAATTTTACCAGTCTTTCTCCTCCACGCTTTATTTTCCGAAATCCGTATTAATTGCCAACATTTTCTTCTTGTCTTCCAATTGAGCTTTTTCAATTTTCAGTAACTGTGCAGTTTAACTTTCTTTTTCCTCTTCTTCGTAAACGTCCTTAATTTGCTCATACATTTCCTTGATTTCTTCCTCTTGAATGGACGTTCGCATACACACCTGCATATTTAGCATGTCTACAGGGACTGCTTGCAGCTTTATTGTCATCGACTTGTAGTTAATTACTATTACATTCGTTAAACTTTCCATCATATATTCCCTAAAGACCAGAGCCACACCTCTTACGCCGCTATTTCCTCCTGAGTAAACCACCGAGAGTTCTTCCAAGTCGAACTGCCCTTCTCTTCTTACTTCACTCTACCATATTATGTCAATCCTGTTTCTTCTCATTTATTCTTTCATGTTTTCTGGCTTTCCTGCTTTCTTGATTGTTTTTAAATTCCGATATCTGTACAAAAATTACCATTGATAAATGTTTTACTAGCCCGGAGATCCGAACAGGGGACCGTTTTGCTTCCGGAATGTTTTACTTCGAGAGAACTCGTATTGTTTAACATAGTTGTACCGTAGGTTCCCACTTGCTTTCCACATCGCAGCAGTTCATATAATCACGATCGCGTTTACAACTCTGTTGTATATAGACCCAGCCAACATAATTTGTTTTCGGCTCAATACCACACTGACAGTAGGTACTGCAGGCCACTTCCAGACACGTGATTGCCAGTATTTTTGGAAAAGATACCGCCATTCGCGGGGGTCAAGCCGCGGATATACGGACTGGTATTTCATGACGCTAACTACTATGTTAAAAGTATATTAAGATGCTACTTTAGATATTAAAAACTGGGAAAAGAATACGAATTTAAGAAACAAAAGAGTAAGCTGAAAAATATTTAGAAATATACCCATATGGAGATTTCTCAAGTCTACATTGTTAATTAATAATAAAATCACTTGGAGATGACTAATATTTTATTCAATGAACTATAATATTAAACTTAAGATCAAAGGAGAGATATGGTAGAACAAAGCGCCTAAGTGCCGTGTTTAGATGAGCGTTATCTTTGAGACTAATCGATTCGCTCATAATCGCCGTGGCGATTCAATTTGTTATCCTTTTGGAGATTTAGTTACTTAAAACTTAATATATTAGTTTTTCATGTGCAGATTTTGGAAAATATTCCAAATTTAATTCGGAAATACTATGAGGTCTTCTTATCAAACCCAAACATTATCTCGCAAAATTTTCATTAAAGCATCATACTAAGTTACATTGCCTTTAGCCGTGATAATATCGTCTACCTATGTTTAATGAGTGAATGATGATTCAGCGAAGATAGTACAAGGACAGTTGTTTGAAAGCGTACTCGAGTGTATTTATCCATCACGTATACAAAAGACGGCGAAACGCAGATGAAGATGCCTTTAATATTTGGTGATGTATATTAAGAAACACTGACACAAGTGTGGTGAAAAATCACGAGGTGGCTAAGTTGCCTAATTTTTATTCTATGAAATGAAGAAATTTTTAAAAATAATTTGTTTGTCATATGTATAATGCTCTTCCATTAGTAAAATTGTCAATGTTTATGAAAAAATCGACAACTGAATTTCTTTAAAATATCCTAATACCCCCAAAACTCTTGACTCAAGTTGGACACTGTTTTTAGCTGCTAAATATTTAAAATGACCCAAAAAGTACACTAATTTAAAACCATAAATAAAAAATAAATTACTTAAATGTATACCCCAGAAATCACTCCTACAAGCCTAGTTAATACGAGTCTCTTTACACCGCTCTGACAAAACGCGGTTTTTGTGCGCTTATTTAATCACACACGGAACGCTCCTCAGCTACGCCTTTCTGCAGCGGCGGTCATTTATCCACACAAAATAAGAAAGGGGGTAAAAGTAATAGTGCCGGCAACAGAAATTAGATGTTAATTTGTAAACATAAACAAAGTCATTAAATTTGATGACGCGCAGCACTTGGGTTTGCCCTTTTCTTCAGACGAGCCCTCGGAAATCCCTTCTGGAGATTCCTCCCTCTCTATATCTCCATTGCACGTAACCCTCTCCCTCTCTCACTCTTTCTCTTCCCATTCTAACCGGTCCCACAGCGCTTCCCCATTCGCCCGCCTCCTCAGCGAAGCATCAGCAGCAGTTAGAATTAGACCTCTCGCGCCCAAACCAACCTCCATTTCTCTCTCTCTCTCTCTCGCTCTTTGCCTTCATATCCACTTCCCGCAAACGGCACTCACCAAGAGAACCCTCCTCCTTCCGCTTCACCTACCACCCTATTCCTCCCCCTACCTCACTCCCCTTCTCCTCCCCATACTCACCCATCCCCCCCCTCCCCTGGGGATCACGTACGCGAATCTCGTAAGCGGCCACAAACCACACGCTTACTACCTCCTGGCAAAACTTAATCTCTCTCTCTCCATCCCGACCGCGCCTCCCTCCTGCGCCACGCCTCCACCCCTTTCCGCCTATTCCTCCTCTGTTTGCCCCCCTCAAGATACGTATCCGACCGAACCCTCTTTTTTTCACCCAAAACATTTCCGTACGCGCATGCGCGTCCGATTCGAACAGCATCTCGCGCAACGCGTATATGTCTCTCTCTCTCTCTCTCCGGAGGAACGAGATCCGGAATCATCCCTCCCGGTGTCGCTATCTTCGCGGAGGAAAAAAAATAATACGATAACCGTAGGGGAATAAAGCGGGTAGGTTTCCCTTCCACGAAATGTGTGTCGCAATTTGTGCCGCCGTTTTGAGGTTTGTTTGTTTTTTTTAGTGACGCGGTGTGCGGTGAGGCGGGAGGTTGGAAGGGGAGAGGTCGAGAGGCGGGGGTGAGGCGTGTCTCCGAGAGGGCCCCTTCCCTGCATGGCGGACTGCGTCCCCGAGAATGTGGAAAAGCGGCGGACGAAGTATACAAAAAAGAAAAAAATGTACCATTATCTCGCGTGGAGCAAAATGAGGAAAATTAAAAAAAGAGGAAAAACTGAGTTGTAAAAATTGTTTCGGTTTCATTTTATGCATCCGAGTCGTCGTCGTATGTATTTGTTTTTTTAATGTCCGCTCCGACAAAAAAAACCGCAGTCAGTTGTTCTAATTTGCGTCGTTTTGGGATTAAGTTCGAAAATTTATTTCATTAGTCTTTTTTTTCTCTCGGGGAAATGATGATAAAAATCTCAGTCCGGAGGGTTGAATGCGAGAGCTGAGAATTAAACATGAAACGCGACCGATGTATAATATATATACCTACATATATATATATATATATATATATATATTTGTTTTAATTTAATTCATTTTAATTTAAGTTTGAGATATTAAATAACAACAACGCGGCACATTTCCTCTCAATATCTCCTACATTATAAAAAGTTTTGAATTTTCGATCCAATTATCAAGATTTCGTATCGGTAAATTAACAGTAATAGAGAAAAAACAAATATCCTTTTCTTTCAGTGCTCCATGTTGCTTAATGAAATTACAGAGAGAAATTAGAACAATGAACATGCTTTTATAAAAATTATCGCCACAAAATTAAAACTTGTTTTTATTCTCGTAGGGTGCAATCACAGATACAAGTTGAAAATTAAACACTGGATCTAAACAGCCAAATGAGAGAGGGTTTAAACATAAAAACTACCTTTGTTTTTTATGCTGATTTATAATTTAAATTAATCATATTATTCGTTGGTCTATTCTATATATCACAATTGGATCAAACAAATTTGCATCGAGATGCGGATAATATGACAAAAATCAAGATCGCTTCGAAGTAAAGACGTGTTTTTAATGAATAAGAGTATCTTTATAGTGTAAGTTAACTCTTAGTATTTTAATCAAAACGCCACGAATTTATGTACAAAATGAAAACTATGCCACGTTCCAAAAATTTGCTCCTTGAAAACTGATGATGATTAATGGTCATTGTTCTTATTAAGTCTCCTTCATCTTTACCTGTAATATGTATTTTGTACGTCGAATCTATAGTTTTCACAGATCGACAAAAAATTAATTAAAAAAAACGGAAAACTTCTACATTAAAGTAATAATTTCTAGTAAAAAAAACGAAACCATAAGTTAATTATTGGCAACGTTACAAAATTCGAATGGATATGCGCCCATGTAAACTCGGCCGAATATTTCCGCAATTAATTTCGCCTCTCTTTTGGTTTATCATGATTTAAAAACAATTAATCCAAACCAGTGAATGCGCCATAATTTATCACTTCAAACAAAAACCGACCCGCGAGTAATTTAACGAAATGGAGCAGGGTCGGAGCAGTTTTGAGCTGAATTAAACTCCGCCGATCGGATGAGTTATGGAATGATTCCGGCGTGCATGCACGATAATGGCGCGCACTATTGCCGACATTTTCCTCGGCGAGAGGGGTGGAGGGAGGTGAGTCGTTGAAGAAGAGGGAGAAAATGAGAGGAATGGCGAAGAATAGAGGGGAAAGAGGACAGGAGAGTAAATGGGAGAAGGGAAGGAGATGAGGGAAAGAGGACGAAGAGAGAAAGACAGAGGAGGAAAGGAGAAAGACTTAATAATAATAATAATTATCCGTCTTCGTTTAGGGGCGACTGAAGGGTTTAATCGTACTCCTTAACCTGCACGACGAGCAAAAACATCCACGCTATCGGCAAGAATCGAACCCGTGACCTTGGTATTTGACGGCGGCGTGGGCAGAAGGGTGGTAAACGTGACTGACTCCCAATGTTAGGGTCGCAGGTTCGAATCCTGCCGAGGAAAAGGTTTTATGTGATAGTCTTTGTCGTTGTTGTTGTGGTTGTTATTACGCTCATTATAATAGGCCAGGTAACGGCTGTTTATGATATAGTTGAAACACGGACACTTTTACCACCCGTCTACGAGACTCGAGGAAGAAATGTGGAGAGAAATAAGGGAAAAGGAACGAGTTAGGGAGTAAAGGAGAGAGGAAGTAAAAGAGGAAAGGAGAGAGAAATAAAATGGGAGCACGAATGGAAGGAGAGAGTAAAAGGATAGGAGGGAAAAAGAACGGATTAGTAAAAGGGAATGACCGAGGGGAGGAAAGAGAGAGGACAATGGGAGACACGCAGAGTGAGGAAATTTTCGAAAAGGTTTGTGGGCAAAATTGAATGCGGGATCCCCGTAAACAGGGAGGCGAAAATTCAGTTCGCCTCCATCGCTCGTTCGTGATTCCCGCGAGAGCGATGATTCCCTCCCTCTCTTCGTGGTGCTCTCCTTCCTCCCACGCCCCCTCCCTCCCTCATACCACCCCCACCCTCCCACCTCTCCCCCCTCCGCACGTCGCTGCGCCTTCCGCCCGACACAAAATGCTCTCGGTGACGTGATTCACGACCGCCGCCCGCGACATAGAGCCAATTCGAACACGGGCCATTTGCCAAAGCGGGTTTAATGAACACGGACGGCAACGTCAAGCTCGCGCACTACGCGAGTGGTTCTCCACTCCCCCTATCCCTTTTTTCCTCCCCTCTTCTCCCCTTCCAACCCCCCCCAATTCCACCCTACGAAGGTCCCCTCTCGCTCACTCACTCACTCTTCTCAATTGAGTCCCTCGCCAGTTTGACGCTCCCTTGTTCTTCCGCGGACTAAACACGTCTTGCGCCGTAGGACCGCTTTCCCGCTGCGTGGAATAGGACAAGAGAGGGACGCGATCGATCTAAGCTTCCTCTCGAGTCTTGCAGGGAGAACAATGATCTCGCTCATTTAGATTGATGGTCTACGAGCGGGTTGTTGTCGTCTTCGCTTGTTGTTTTTTATTATTATGTTAAGACGGTGAACTCCGATAGAGAAGGCGCGCCACACACCTTATTATCTCGAAAGATACGCAAGCAAAGCGATCCGTGACGTGCATTTTGGATAAAAATAAGGAAGGGAAGAATATCGCTATATCTTATCTTTCTCGTGTTGTTGTCACAGAAAATAATTATTTTATAAAAAGCGACGCTTTGTTTTCAAATTTGTAGCGTTGTCTCATTAGATTAAAAATGCTAAAATTTGCTCATTAGTTATCTTTGAATTATTGCGTGGAAAAAATTAATCTAAAGAACGTCTGATAAAAATAAGACAATTTTGTAACAAATTTATTATATAAATTTTTAACATTTAGTGTAAATCTGTTAGGGAGTTGTTTTATTTTCTCTGTAGATTCGTCATGAATTAATTACACAAAACTGAACCTTTCCTGAACAATTCATAATTACTTAGGCTAACCAAAAGTTCATTATTTTCGTCGATTTTGTACATAGGTATGCGAAAAAAGTAAATAATTTTCTCTAAGTTGCAGATTGAACGATAGTAATGTTCTGAACAATACCGCCTTGAAATTTGGTCGGACGCATCGCGAGGATCGAGCGACCTAAAATATACCGCGAAATAACAGAAGTTGCAAAACACTGCTCTATGTTTGGGAGTCGCGAGGAAAATATAATACACGCGTGGTATCGTGATGTCGCATAAAATAAGGCTGCCTCGTAAATCAAATCAGTTAAGGTCACATGGGTGAGAAAATCGAAAAAATATTTTTGTACACTTATGTAAAAAATGTAATAATATTCAAAATTTCATGTACATGTTCCAGGTCGCAGAAGAAGAAAATTATACGAACTTACCTAAAGGACATTAAATGAAATAATTATTCACAGCTTATGGATTCATTTTATGTGCACGAGACAGTTTCAAAATACCATAATCTATTATTCGTCTTCCTGTAATCATAAATTTCGGTTCATTTGTTGTACTAAAGCAAAAATTTACATGTTATGGAAGAGAAAATTTTTAAAATCTCGGTTAAGTCAAGGGTTCGATTTCAAGAACCTTTTCTCTCGCGATTTGATTAACACTGGCGCGGGTGTAGGATATGTTTAATTTTAAATTTTAAAATAGGTTAGAATCGAGATACGTACTCGATTCTCAAACGTATGTACGGACAATAGAAAGAAGTTTATTTTTTTATTGTTAAGATAATTTGATTCCGTTCCGAATTGGCCCAAAAGTTAGCTTGAATACTAAAAACTTCAATTTTTTTAAACCTTTTTAAAAACGGAAAAATTTCAGCTATCTTTTTTATCGGAGATCGAAAAATTAGCGCGATTAAAAAAATGTACGAGGCGAGGACGATTCTCATATTTCGAAAGTGTGGACTGCGGGTAACCTCTTTCCGTAAGGTTTGGTTTATCCGACGTTAAAACGGTGATTTACGTAATACGCGGAAGAAAAAGTTTATAGCGAATTCTCTTTAAGGCTAAGTTAAGGTTTTACTAAACGTCGACCTCGGACGATTGATTCAACGATGCGAAATTTTAAAACATGCCTCAAAAAAAATATTTCGATATATTAACCATATAACACTAAAATCGAAAGATTTTTGGAATAAACTCAAAATAGTAATCACATCGTAATTCATCGCTCGTATAACACGTATTGCGGCCAAATCTGAGAGTGTAATACTTATGTATGGGAAATATTCATCGTAATAAGGTTTTTCAATTGCTGCACTAAATTTCGTTTTTGTTTTCTTTATTTATTTAAAAAATAAATTTTGATTCTCTTGAGTATCTTTAATTTCTACTAATCAAACGGTGTGGAAAATAATCTAAAGAATTTATTAAAAGTTTCAAATCAACTAAGTACAACAAAAACGCCACGATTAACTCTTTTTTAGGCGCGTTTCGCTTACAGCGTGAGCGCCTATTATCGTCGGTCGGTCCGTCCGTCCGTCTATCCGTCCGTCCGTACGTCCGTCCGCATGTTCGTTCTCGGCTTCTACTGAACGGATTTTTATGAAATTTGATATTAAGGACTTTCTATCAAATATAATAAGAAAATCGCACAAACGAATCACGTACGCCAATCAGGGGTACCACTTTACTGGTGACAAAAAATTAAATTTTCGTCATATCTCGTAAAGTATTGCTCATATCAAAATATTTTTCAAATAAAAGTTGTAGAACTGGTAAAGAAGAGTAGTTTCTTTCCTATACATTTTTATCGTAGAAGTAGCCTTTATTGAGAAAATCAAACAAAAACGTCTTAAATCGAGTTGAACAGAAAATTTCTTGCATGGTTACTTCTTCATTGTTGCTATCATAAACAATCTCCCAAACAAAAGTTTAATTTCCTTACGTGTGCATGTAACAGCATGTAATACTATTAAATAGGAAGAAAATGGATTATTTATGATGAAGAGAAGGACTTTAAAACGCTATTTCCCTTACGTACAGGTATATAATTGCTTTCTAATACTCCATTGCACGAAACGCGCCCATTTGTGATACGTTGTACACTTTCCTAACTTGTAGTATTAATTAAATGTTGACAAAGAGTCATGGCGTTGTTAATTTACGTTGTCATACTGAATGTTTGTCGTAGCTCTACGTGTTGAACTCTTTTTATTTCAATTTAATGTTTAATTCATGTCCACCGGTCATTTTTAACGAACAATTAAACTAGTGCTGTTATAAAAGCTGGAACCAATATGAAATATTTGGTTGGCACTAATATGTAATTGTTCTATTTTTTGTTATTACTCTACGTAATTCAATGATCATATAAACTTACGTATAATTAGACGTTAATTTTCACCTGTCATCATTCTGACCGATGCGTGAAACCGAGAATTATCAATTTTCCATTCTACACTCTTTTTCCGATCACTTCCAGAAAGGGCCAAACTTTTTGCAAGCATAGTAGACGTTCATAAATTCCGTCCTAGATGAATCGAAAGCATCGGAAAAAAGGCTCGGCTTCGGTTCCAGTAAAGTTTCTTACCTCTTGTCGATTAAAACGAGAACGAGTGTAGGGTTTTTTTAAAACAGAAATTTCAAACTCGTTTAGAATCAAGATACGAACTAGTGACTTAAACATATGTGCCGAGAAAAGGGTAAAGTTTTCTCAGACAGCAAAATATTAATCATTCAGTCATTACAGTTCAACTTAATTAAGAACAATGCTGAGACTACCTAGTTCCCTATCACATACGAACTGTAGTGGTCTCGAAGTTATTAGAATTTGGCTTCAGGTCCCAATACAAAATACAGTATAAAATTTAAACGTATAACGCAGTGGTTCACAAACTTTCAACTGTAGCGGCCCGCTTGAATGTTATGCGGCCCCCTTTGAACTGAAAAATAGTAAAATAATAAACTTTAATAGGAATTCCTTTATTATTTATAACTGTTAATAATTTTTAACACATTCTATTTCCTAAAATTTTCTGACGAAATTTTATTATTCGTAAATATTTTATATTTTGGTATTTCCCCTAACATCTAAAATAATTTTGCGCCCCCCTGGGAGGCCCGGCCCACAGTTTGAGGAACTCTGTTATAAAGTAATACAAATTATTGAGAAATGCAATCGATACGAGAAACTAGGTAGTTTCTTTTTTATGTTTCGGCGTCCGAAAAAATCATATAAAACCGAAGAAAAATCAATCTTTGTGTCTTTACGGCACGGAGTTCCCTTCAGCGATTCCATTTTCTCTCTAATTGAGGCGATCGGTTTGGAATTCGCCGCTCCGTGCTTCGAGGTGCCGACGGCATGGCCGCAGTGTAAATGGCCGAAAAGAGTACAACGGAATTTTTAAAAAATCCCTCGTAGCGAGGACGGCGGGGACGTCCGGTAATAGGGAAAGGGCCCTCTCTCTCTCTCTCTCTGGGGAGGCGGAGGGTCGCACGACGACTCGGCGCAGAGGACTCGGCGCGCATCTGAATCAATAAGCCGTGGATAAGAGGCCGTGATTGGCGGTCGAAAAAAACAAAATGCCTTGGAAAAAATGTATGAGTCGAGAAGCATTCGGATATTTCGATAGTGTCGGCTGCGGGAAACCTCTTTTCCGTAACGTTTGGTGTATGCACCGATATAAGGACGAATTTCCGTATAGGTCGAACGAGGAAGAAAGTTTCTAACGATCTCCATTTCTCAAGATTATGCGAAACATCGAATTCGAACTTTGGAAATTGTTTCTGCAATTATGCGAGATTTTTACGTAATATATACCTAGTGCATTAGAAAAATATTTTTGACATATCACCGAAATAACAGACATTGAATGAATTTATTTTCGAACTAATTCAATTATTGCTCGTATGTCACGGATATTGTTTATAACTACAATATTTTTCCATTCTTTTCGATTAACGGGTTCTATTTTCCCCCAGACAAAATGCATTAGAAACCCATCCACTTCTTATAGCTTCTCCTCTAGCTCAACGGAATCCAACAAACGTGTCGAATCAGACATACGAATTGATGCCATTCATCGCTTATATTTTTTTTCTAATTTTCCCCCAAATGTCGAGATTTTGATGAAAGGATAATTTCTCCAAGTTTCAAAACGAAGGCAATACTAATGGCGGCACTTTCCCTAAAGGTGGTATTATAGCACCGCACAGGACTTGGTCATTGACCGGGGACCACACTCTACTTCCTTCCTTCGTGATCTGGGGCGGCACTTCGTCTTTATGCCTCGGGCGGTAGATTTTATAAGCTACGGCGCTGAACATCCACTTTCAAAATATTCCCCATTATTTTCATTCAAACTGGGTGTATATTTTTATCATGTGTCGAATACAGTGAGCTGTTTCTCATTAGGTAGGCGAGCGTCGAAATCCTATCGGCCATCGCTGCTCTATAAAAATAAATAGGGAATACGTAATTTTCGCCTAATTTTGTGTTGTTAACAGTTTCTACTCAATTAAGTAAGAAAATATCTTGCAAGTTTTTTGTCAAATAATTTTATAATTTAAAGAATAGCTTAAACTTAAGCGAACGAAAACAGTTGGAAGACATATAATGAGTTAAAGCGGAAAATATCAGTAAGACTAACATACAACCCATGCATGGGCCAGTAATTATCACGAAAGTTATATAACAATTACTTATATTTACAGAAAGAGAGAAATACTACAAATATGAGTAGGTGTAACATTACGAAGGGAGAACAAATTTTCAAATTAACGTTAAATAAAAGCTATTTCGAGTATAATCGATCGAAGAACCATTCGAGAATCCGCATTCCCCGATCCCAGTGTAGAAATCCGTCGTCGAGCGATCTTTACATCGAGGCGAGGAAAACTGAATGATGAGAAAGTCTCGCTCAACCACGAATCAAATCGACCTCACCTTGCGGCGAGTCTCCTAAACTGAGACACAACAAACTTCCACGGAGAGAGAGAGAGAGAGAGAGAGAGAGAGAGAGAGAGAGAGAGAGAGAGAGAGAGAGAGAGAGAGAGAGAGAGAGAGAGAGAGAGAGAGAGAGAGAGGAGAGAGAGAGAGATGCAACTGGGAACCGCAGTGTTGGAAGCTGATACGCGTCTTGGGGAGGATGTATGGAGCTCATGCAGAGGATTAGACTTAACGGGGGAAGCAAGCAGGAGGGGGCACGTGACCCGAGGGTTTATGGATTGACGTCGAGAGAGAGAGAGATAGAGATGAGCGAGGGCAGGCCGCCCCCTTTCCTCACCCCCTCGGGGGCAGATATTCATTCGTATACCGCCGGCCTTGGTGGGGTAGGGGAGGCATATCCGTGCATGCGGCCTGCCGAGGTATCCGGCCGCTTGCCTCCGAGGAATGCTTTTAGTTCCAGCGGTATAGGAGGGGTCTTCCATATCGGGACCCCTTCTCTCCCACCTCCTCTCTCTCTCTCTTGGTTTCCCTGCAGAATGCTGGAGGAAGTGTGTGGGGAGGGCAAAGGGTGGGCAGAGGGGGAGGAGAGGAGATAAAGCTCCAGCGCGTGCACCACCTGCCCGGCGCGAGTCCGACGCGGTCGAGCGACTCTTGATTGATGGCCCCCCGATCGTCGATTGTTCGCGTGCGTAGGCACGGCGGGCCATCTTATGGAATACCGGGCGTGATATTGAGGACGGAGTGGACCGAAGGGGCTAAAGGGAAGGTGCGAGGTCGTGGAGAGGGACATTATGTCGCGAGATATGCGTCGTCCACTGGGTGAGCGAGAGTTCTCGCGTCGTAGGCGTGATCGATTCGCGGTGTCGCGATGACGGCGTTATTTAGTGCCTCACCCATCCCTCGCGGAGACGGCGGCGGCACAGTAGAGAGGGATGTTCACGCTCTCTCTTGGTGCCGCGGGTCGCGTCTATATAGATCGTTGAGTTATGGATCAATTTCCAGAGCGCCCTTCGCTCGGTGCATACACTCGGGCGTTATTTAGTGCCCCTCCCGTGTTCACTCCTTTAAAACGCTAAACAAAACTTCATACTCGTTAGCGCAAGGGAATACCTGTCGAGCAGTTTTTAAATGGGTCGTCGAAAATAAATCGCCTCTGACAAATTGCTTCGTAAACTTAGTAAAAATAAGGATACGCATAATAATTCGTAGCGGATGCGGAGCATACTGAATCCGCCATATGACTTACGCATTCATATGAATAAGTACTGAATGACTATATTATATTTAATCGTGCATTAAAACTATGTTGTCCTACATCCCAGAAATATTTATGTTGAAACTGTAGGTGTATCAATTTTCTCAAAAAAATGGAATTCATTGTGTAACATATAATTTTTTTGTAATCCTAATAATTATCAACGAATATTTTCATTATAACATTGTGCTATTTTACTTTAAAATATCATGTGTATATTGCCAACGTTTAATAACTTGGTAAAGAACATAAACTAAACATTAAATTCACAACATGTTGGCGTAAAAGTGCGCCAAATCTTTAAATTTTTCACAAAAAGTATCTCTTATCTAAGTTCTTACAAATTTAAAATCGAGATCTTTGGAACAATTATTTTAATTATTTATATATTCTAAAGAGCATCCATACGATATTTTTGCAAATTTATCGAATCTCTAAAATACATAAGGTGAGATGAAAGGAACTTCAACAGTTTTTCTCGTTACTCATAAGACAAACATATTGAAACGGCTAAAAATGTTTAAATATATACACACACACACACAGTAGAATCCCGATTATCCGACATTCCGTGTTATCCGACGTCTCTTTTTTCTCGTTAGGCACGAAATTTTCGGAACTACTGTAGACCGATATCGACATAGTAAATCTTGTGAATCGTTTTGGCGAAAATAATTCAGATGATGACAGTGAAGAAGCAGAAAATGTTCCCAAAATTAGTCATAGTGACGGATTGAAGGCTATAGAAATCGCACTTACGCTGAACAACAAGAAGAGGCGACCGCTACGGACATACTATTCCTCAGGCGTTGGCGAGATCTTGCCACAAAGAAAAGGAAGGAGAATTTAAAACAGTTGTCTATTACAAGTTTTTCAAAATAACCATTCATATATTTTTCATTTATGTATTTTTTATACAGTGTATCTTTTATTTATTAATTGTGTTTATACGCAAAAAATCGTTTTTTCATTTATGTATTCTTTATACAGTGTATCATTTATTTCTTTTGTGTTTACATTCTTTCTTATTTTGTTTATCATGAATAAAAAATTAAAAATATATAATATTTTGTTAATGTAATTAGTTTCGATATTTTTATTAACCTTCCGTATTATCCGACATTTTTGATTATCCGACTTCCTCTCAGTCCCGATTAGATCGGATAATCGGGATTCTACTATACATACATACATACATATATATATATATATATAGATTTTTTAATGTACACTTAAAACCTATTTATTTAGGGGGCCCGCAGTTTTTACCTCAAATCTTCTTAAAGACGACTAGTAGATCTCGATGGCCTTTTTATCACTTTCGCAGACACTCGCAATAAAAACGGAAGAGCAGAATTGTAACGTGGCAATTATGGGAATAAATCCACATCCGACGCGAGATAACTCCGAATCGGTCTCCGCCTCTTCGCGATCGAAACTCCTTCCCCACCACCAATCAACCCACCGACGAGCGACAATAAAAACCTCCGATGTCCCCCTCTTCTACCCTTAAATGCGGAATAAACAAAGCAAAAGCGTTTACCGTCTCTGGAAATTAAGCACCCTGATCGAGGGCGATCCGCCACGAAAAAAATCGCTTTAATATTTTTTTCAGCATAATATCTCCCCACCTTCCATCTCTCACCTCTCCCAACCACATCCTCCCTCCCCTATCTCCCTTTCTAACCAACGTTCGGACGTAAGTCAAACCTTTTGACAATATTCATAAGTCACCCGTCGATTTTTTTTCGGGCGGAGATGTTGCGGGGGATGATATTCTTTTTTTTGCTACGAGAGGTATAGAGATACGACGCTTATTAACGAGAGGACGACATCGACGTGGGAAGGGGGTTTCGGGGGTGGGAGGGAAAGTAGGTGGTGGTGCGTAGTCGATGAGAGGCTGCTGCGGAGGGAGGCGGGGGACCCCTCTAGGAAGATCGGTCCGAAGGGCCCCCCCTCCAAGAGGAGAAAGGGGATCGGTAAAGCATCGGAGGCGGCGGTGATGTAGGGCCCCCAGCCCCCTCCTCCCCCCCTCTAGGAGGATGTCCGGAAGCTTTTGTGCGACGAAAGTGATTAATGGGGGAAGGGGGATGAGAGGGAAAAAGGGGAGGAGGGATGGAGAAGGAATGACCCCACCTCCACCCCCCGTCCTCTACGACCCTCTTCGTTCCCATTTTTCCCTCTCTTTTTCTCCCTCCCTCACCCCCGAAATGTTCCGCTCCCGACGATACTTGCCATCCAATATAGCGAAGCGCGTATTTCTTTACTCGGCTCGTTGGAGATGTGGCGTTTCCGACCACCGAATTTCTGCCTCTCCCCCACACAAATGTCCTTCCTCCTCCCGATCTACCCCTCCCTCTCCCCTTTCCTTTCCCTCCTCTCTTTCTCCTCAACCTCTTTCCCCCTACGAATTATACTCCCTTCGATTTTTTTGTCCTCAGCCTCCATATCTACCTTCCATTTTTTTTCAATTCTCGAGTCCTCGCATGCGTTTCATTTTAAACGCAGATGCCTCATCTTCTCCCTCCCACATCCCCTGTCTTTCCTCGCGCTCTATATCACCCGATGTGGCGTCCTTGGCGGGGAATATTTCTTTTTTTTCAATTCGAGAGGTATGGAAAGTGTGAATCGAACGGGGGCCATTGAAAAAAAAAACTCGATCTTCGTCAAAAATGTTTTTGTTTTTCGCGGTCGTTATTGCGGTGTCTTCGCGGGGAGGATTTGTGGAGAAAGAATTCGATGCTGTTCTGACGTAGTTCTTCTGTGGTACATTACACGGAAAACATTTTTTTAGTGTTTCCTAGAAAATGAAAGTTATCTCTTGTTAACTCTTTCTGTCTTTTTGCGTTAATTTTATTTAGGTGTTCCCAGCGAATTGTTCTTATACCGGATAAGCCTTATAAAATTATTAGTTTTCACTGATTATAAATTTCTCGAAATTTCTTCTAGATAATTTAAATAGTGTAAAAATCAGAATTATTACTGATAATTTTACGCAAAAAACTGTTTAAAAATTATTATTACCATTGATGAGAAAGTATAAGAAGCCTTAACAGTGGAAATGAATCTTGATCACCTCCTCCAAGGGCTAAGGAGAAATTCAACTTCCACATTTGTAAGCGATTATCTAAAATTTTAGTTGTAATCCAGCCTTAGAATTTCATTAATTAATTAAGGCTCTAAAATGAAATGATGGAGAATGTGCTGTCGTCTCTGTTTTAACCAGCCTAATTCTACCTTTCATAGTGGTGAAAATAAAGTTTGTTTTATAAAATTTTACTTTATATTCTTTCGATTTAGCACAATTGATTATAGTGAAAAACGATATCATATAAATAATTTCTCGGAATTAGTAATTTTGAGTAATCTGAGATCTCTTTCACACGCCCTGCCTTCGTCCTACAACAATGTAAATAACAGGTAATTGGAGCCATCACGTGGAAATTTCCTGTGGTTTCTTGGTAATTAAGGAAATTGGAGCGAAAGATCTATTATTTTTCCCCATTAAACGATATACATATCCATTTTCGCCAAGCACAAATCATCGAGACATATTGTATCATGCAGTTTCCTCCTAATTTCGTACCGTAAACATCGTCCTAGCTAATAACTGTACGCGTTATCTCTGATCAACGGCATCTCATAACGTCGTATTAACATTGACGCGCCATTTGTTTCTCTCTCTCTCGCCGAGGCGTTATTAAAAAGTATGCGGGAATGTTTCCTCGTCGACGTCGCGAAAGACACAAATCGTGCTCCGAAACGACGAAAAAAAAATAAAAACGAGGGAACAGGTAGTTCATCCCGTTCAGTTTCATTACAGATACCCCTTTTGTGAAGAGATCGCGAACTCACCTCATAATCGAGCAAATTACTCATCATTCCCTTTTAAACCTATAGAGAGAAAGATATAGATAGAGAGAACATCGCCGACACACAAACAAAACACGCATAATTTGTAACGCTCCTCCCTTCAACTTCCCAGAAACCCCTCCTCCCCACCCCGACCCCACTTCCTCCTCCCCCTCCTCCACCCCCGTGAGACAATCAGTTAAGACCGAGAAGGAGCTTAAGTTTACGGCTCGCTTCAATTTGTGGAGAGCTATAATAAGGGATGGTAATCTTAATTCTCTCCAGCCTCCGCCTTCCTTTCTCTCCTACTCCTTCCACTTCCTCCTTTCCTAACCCACTCCCTCATTCTCTCAATCTCTCTCTCTCCCTCCCTCCCGACCCGCTTTTCTCTGCCTCGCCTCCTTTTGCATAGCCTCGTCTTCCAGCCGCCATACTCTCTGTTCTCCCCTACCCTTTCCTTCCAGCCACACCGCCTTCCCCCCTCCCCCCCTTCCCCCTTCGTTTTCCTCTCATTGTCTTCCCTCATAAAGCTCCCGTATCCCTCTCCCTCCGCCTAATTTCCACCCACTCCTTCGCCGCACATAATTATTCTCCTTCCAGACATCCTCCCTTCCTCTTCTGTGCACTAAAAAGGATCCTCTCTCCAGCTACAACCCTACCCCTTCCTCTCTCCCCTTCTTCACACGCTTCTCCTCCTCTCCTTCGAATCTCGCCCTCTTTCCCTCCTCCTCCTCTTCCCTTCCTCTCTCCCTCTGCTAATTTTCTCTCTCTCTCCCCCCCCCCCCCCATCTCCCTCTCTCTCTCTCTGTCTCTAGGAAACTTCTCTCTGAATCCTTTGCTCTCAAACATCACCAACACCACCACCACTCCCTCCCTCCTATCCCACCCCACCTCCTCCTTCTCCCCCTCTCTTCTTCCTTTCTCCATTTAATGTTCACTCCTCGATTCAAAGCAGTGATATTTACGATGCGCTGTAATTTTGAGGCGGGCTTAATAACCTGTGTCTCTCCTCCATTCCCTTTCTTCTTCTTCCTCTCTCTCTCTCTCTTTCGACAATTATTAAGCCTTTTGCGAAAGGAAGTCGCTTGATCTAGAACTCGCGAAAAAGGTTTCGTAACTGTGTCGGAAGCGGAAAGAAAGAAATGGATCGAGGGAGAGATGGTCGTGGGGGGAAGGGCGAAAACTTTGTTCGGAATTGGAATGGAAATCGAAAATGGATTGAAATCGGATGAAAGGGTTTTTTAGGGATTGTGAGAACATTAAGACATCGAGAGGAAGGTTGAAAGGTTCGGAGATTATCGACTTGACAAAATGAACAACGTACTTGATAAATTGACAATTATTTTATTTCCTTAGTATTTGAGTTAATTTTGCAAAAGTAAAAATAATGCTATCAAACTGGCTGACTAATGGGCAGGGAAAAAAAATTACTTGTCCTTATGTTAGCTCTGCAAAAATATAAAAAATAACATTCTAGAGTCGCTCGCTGATTTTATAGATTTGTTTATAAATAAATGATAAAAATCTAATGTTAAGAAATAACAACGAGGAAAAACACTATGTAAATAATTATTAAGTTATAGATAATATTTATAGTTTTTTGGGATTGAGTGCGTTTTGTTGATTCAAGATAACGAACGTATTTGTTGTATTAATGGGATATAAACAAATTTTTTCATCCTTAGACTCCACACATCTATTCAGCAAATTAAAAAAAACAGGATATGAATTAATTTGATTTAAATTCCTATTCCAAAAATCATTTGAACACGAACCATCTTGGTAAGCCATTATGATAATATGACGAGCGTTTAGAAAATAATCTCTTAACTGGGCAAATCATGGGTAGTATTAAAATAAAAATTGTAGAAAGTTATAATTGTTTCTCCTTGCTGTTGAATATTCTCCCGATTAAGGGCTCCGTAAAGACTTTTATAGCAGCATTAATAGAGGTATTCCGACATCCGCCCTTAAAGCATCATTCACATCGTCTTTCCCATCGAATACAACTCTTACCACGTGTCCCACACAGAGGGACAAAACACCGTTCTAAACTACCTGCGAACCCATGGCAGGTATATGGAGTCAAAAGGAAGGAAGGAAAGGAGTGTGCTCCCTCTATATAGAGGAAGAAAGAGAAAAAAGGAGGGGAAAAAGAAGACTGGGGCTCTCTATCTCTCCAATTCTGTCCTTTTCGAGGGCAGAGGGTAAAGCAAATTGAAGAGGGAGTAATGGATATAGGGCGGAAAGGATTCCGAAGGAGGTATAAATGAAGGAGAGGTGCGAGAAGGAGCGGAGGAGAAGGAAAAAAGAGAGCGAGGCGAGAATTGAGCATAGAAAGAGGGAAGGGGAGGCGAAGAGCGAGGGAGGCGTTTGAATTAACCCCCAGCTGAGGCAGAGATGCTCGCTTTATCTGCTCAAACTTTTAAATTGCATTCTCCAATGGAGGTCGTACGTCTTACGAGCCGAACGCAATTTTGCCCTTTGTTTTCGGACCGGGGAAGAATAAGGTGGGAGATTGTGCGAGAGTGGGGAGGGGGAGAGGAGAGTGGTAGAGTGGGGGGAGGGGGGGAAGGGGATAGGAATCGAGAAGGGGGAGAAGAATAGGGAGGAATAGGAGTATGAGGGAGGCAGGGATCGAGGGAATGAGAGGAAGGAAACGGAATGGACGGAAAGAGAACGCGTTGAAACAGAGAGAGAAGGGAAGAGGGCGAGGTGAGCGAAGGAGGAGAGCTACCTCTCCTCCTCTGCTCACCTCGCCCTGATGGGGAGAGAATTTAGAGAGACGTGGAAAATTTAAGGGGTGCGGTGTGAAAGACGTAGCTAGATTAAAAAACGGTCTGGAGAGAGAGAGAGAGAGAGAGAGAGAGAGAGAGAGAGAGAGAGAGAGAGAGAGAGAGAGAGAGAGAGAGAGAGAGAGAAAAAAGAGAGGGGATGAATTCTTCCGGAAGAGGGAGAAAACGGTGCCCGGAATGGATTTTTAAATGGTGAATCTGAAATGAATCGCGGGAGCATTATCGAGGAAGGAACCATCTTCGGCTGCGAATGCGATTATCAATCAAAGACCCATAATCTGGGTGGGATAAAATTAGTCATATATTTAAAAAAATTTATTTGCCGCTCAAACAAAAAAACTAGAGCGATTTGATAGATAAAATGCATAGTTGACGATTTAGGTCACGATCATGTCGAGCATTAGAAGACAATTTTACGCGTATCCGAAATGATGAATAAAATCGAATCGAATGCATGAAATCGAATCGAATGCATGAACTCGACTCGAATGCATAAATCGAATCGAATGCATAAATCGAATAGAATGCATAAATCGTATCGAATGCATAAATCGATCTAATCGTATGCTTGCGGAAGAATCCGAAAGGGCGGGTGAAATAACTAGATAAACACTGAAGCGAGAGACGATGCATTACGCTCGAAATATTTCCATTCACTTGAAAGGGAGACGTATAGAACACGAGTGTGAATCAGCGGACGCGGGTGTATAGAAAGGAGGAGATAGGGTCGGAAGAAGAGCGATGGCGGAGAGTGTTTTATTATTTTTAAAAGGACAGTGGGCGGCGGAATTCGCATCGAAAGTAAATGAAGATGGGGGAATGGGAGGTTAGGAGAAGGGTAAAAGGAGAAGGCGGAGCGTGGAAGCGATGTTAAGGGTAAGGAGGCTCTGTGTATAAAGAGGCGGGCGGGAGAAAGACCTTTTACCAAAGCCGGAGGAGGAGGGGGGTGTGGAGGAGGAGGAGGGTAAGGGAGGAAGGGGGCGGCAGAGGGTCGAGAAGGTTCCGAGTCGACGGAGGAGAGATGGAGGGAAGGGGTAAGCAGTAATTGAACGTCTAGGCTCATTAAATCCTTGCTCTATTAAAGTAATTTGTAATTAACTTCACCCGTGACGTCACTTTAATGTAGAATAACGCTGCTAATTAGTGCCGGCGCGCCGAGGAACACTGAAGAAGGTATTTTGGGAGGAAGAGGAAGGCTTTCGGGAGATAAGAGGAAGGAGTGAGGGAGAGAGAGAGGAGAGGAGAAGAGATAGGCAGAGAGAGAGAGAGGAAGGGAGGGGAGGAGGAGACTGAGGAAGGGATGCTTTCGGAAGAAAGATGGGCATTCCCCCAGAGAGGAGAGGAGAGGAAAGGGAAGGCAAAAGGGATGGAAAATCAGAAACAGTCGAGGGAGGAGGAGAAACAAACAAACGAATGCCGATGGAAATGTCTACATTTTATTCGTCAGTTGCGGATCGCTCGATTAAAGGAGAAATTTTAAAACGCGAATTAATTTTTGAAACATCATTAACGTAAAGTAGAAACGAGTTGATTAGAATGTGTATGAATAATGCAAAAGATTAACTTTAAAAATCTCAATCCATTCCATTAAATTTAATCCATCGAGTTGTTTTAATTGAGAGATTTATTGTGGTACCAATTCAAAAGATGATAGGTGAAAATGTGCCCATTCAGAAGTGCCAGAAATCCTTCTTCTATCCTATTAATAAAATAATATACCATTATATATTAATTATCTACAAAAAGAAATTTACATTTTTTCTAGGGATATGTGCGATAATCTTGCCGATTAAATATTGCAGTGTGTCGTCATAATTCATCTTAATACGATCGTATATTTGAATCAGATAAATGAAGTTATCCAAAAAGTAACTGATGAAAAACACGGCAATGTAAGAACATGCGTAATCGAATGGATGAAATTAACGCAAAACAGAATCTAGAAGAAGATGACGCAAAATGCAAAGGGAAAAGAAACGGCCTCAAAAGCGAGGATGTTGGTGGCCACCTAAAAAAAATATAAATTTAGGAGAAGGCCTAGGGGAAGAGAGAATAAAGAAGAGGTAGACAGGAGAGAGAGAGAGGAGGGAGGGAAAAGTCGAGTTTAGCCATAAAGGAAAAGAGAGAGAGAGAGAGGAAGTAGATGAGAGGTACACAATGGAGGACGAGAGAGAGATAAGGTGGATGGAGAAGACGGAAGGAGGAGAGGCAAAGAGGGGAGAGAGAGAGAGAGGAAGGGAAGAACATAGACTGTGGAATGTCCGGGAACTCATTGACACAAGCACGTTCCTCGAGGGGACGGGATCGCGCGAGAGGGAGAGACGGAGTGAGAAGGGAAGGGAGGGAGAGAGGGAGGAGCGGGAGATGCGGGAATACAGAGGGGATACAGTAGGAGGGGAAGCCTAATTCGAGGTGAGGAGTTCAGAGAGGGGAATCGGAAAGGGGGGATAAAAGGGTGGACGAAAGAGAGTGGAAACAGAGAAATGAAGAAAATTTGAGGGGAAGTAGCCACACTCCTTAAATGAGACGAGGAGTCTTCTCGATTAGAGTATGAAGGAACTAATTGGGATATGGAGTTTAGAAAAAGATAAAAGAGAGAATAAAGAAGGGGCAGATGGAGAAAGGAATTGAGAGAGAAAGGGGCTATAGCGGAAGAGAAGAAGAAATGAAAAAGAATGTAAAGGGAGAGGGAAGAAGAGAGTAGGGAAGAGGGAGAGGGAGGAAGGAGAAAAGGTAGGCCTCGGTAGAGTGTAGCAAGGGAAGAAGCGAGGTGAGATATGAGTGGGTGAAAAGAGGAATCAGGAAAAGGAGAGACGAAAAGACAAGCTCTCCGAAGGAATTCTCCAAAAAGATCCATTTGTCGACGACAATTAGCCGAGATGGGGGCGTGAACGAGACGGTTAGCGAGACAAAAGAAAAAGGAGGAGCTCATCCTTTGGTTGTGCCCTTCCTCCATCTCTCTCTCTGTCTCTCTCCTTCTCTCGACTCCGCCCTACAACTAAAGTAGAAGGGGATGAGATCAATTGCTCTCTTGCAAAAGTAAGAACACGACGTCTGATTAATGCGCACGCGCATATAAAGCCCCGGCCGAAAGGTTGGTACTATAGAGTTAAATTCCTTGTTTTATGGTAAGGAAGTAATCAGCGAGTTAAAATTTTCTCGCACCTTTGACACAACGATTACCTAATTAAATGCTACGGCGATAAGCAGGTTCGAAACTGGAATACTTTAATTTTTCGTCGATCCGTGCAAGCATGTAAATTTATTCGAATTATAAAAAAAATTGACGATTATTTATCGCCAACTTTGTAAACATTCCATACGTGCGAGGAAACTTATACCGCCAACTAAATACTAAGTAAGATGATTTCCGATAAATATTCACAGAAACTTTGACTATCATCAAGTCAGCTGTAAAAGATGGCTGAAATCAAATTGCAAAGATGTGTATTTTTAGAATCACCACTGATGAAGGCTGATTCTGTAGCCGAAACGTGTATTTGGTTTTTCCAACCTTTAAACAGAAGACTACAGTTTTTCCAATAGAAAACGCTTAATATTTTCCGGAAGAAAATCAGAAGTAACAATTAGCAGGCGAAAATCAGATAGGAAGGACGGAGCGAGAAAGATCCCCTTATAATTATCCGATCCCTTCTATTAACTTCTTCCGTCTTTCTTGCGTTCCATCGAGTACGGAATAGCGGAACGAGGCTCTCAGGAGATGAAAGTGAGATAAGAAAAGAGGTCATGGAGGGAGAGAGAGACAGAGAGAGAGAGGAAGGGAGAGAAGGAGAGTAAGAGAGAGAGAGAAAGAGCGAGGGGGATTGATGAGACCAACGGCCTCCTCCTCTTCGCACAAAGGGAAGCGGAAGCGTCTCAAACCTTTCTCCACCCCTTTTTCCTTTCCCCTCTTAATTCCTCTCGGCTTTTCGCTGCAAGGGAAGTTATTACTTCATTATTTCTCATTATCTCCTGACGATGCTTCGGGGAGGCAAAGTTTTGAATTCGCCCATCCAATGGAGAGATGTCTCCTCGGCGTGTAATTGTGTTTTCTCTCCTACGCTACTCCTTGGAGCGGGAGAGGGGTTTGGGTTTGGGAGTGGGGGTTGAGGTTGGGGATGTGGTAGGATGAGGTGGTGGGCATTTAAGGGGGCTTTTGTCACACCATCTTCCTCACTCGCTCTCGAGCACGAGTCATGATACCAAGTGAGGAGGAGAGAAAGGAGAAAGAAAGAGAACGGACATCGTAGATAAGGGGAAGGCAAAAATGAGAAGAGAGAGAGAGAGACGCCGCTATGATTATGTAACGTGGAAACTGGTAAGATAATTTGAAGGAGAAGATAATTTCTTCTATCACGACCGACTAACACAATTGCTGAGAAATGCATGGGAAATTTTTTTTTCATAGAATGAATTCATTTTTTTTTTAAACGGCAAGGAGGCCCAAATACTAAAGAATTAACCATGATATTGAAATATAATTTTTAATTTATGATCTTAATTAATCTACGCATATATACAATGGAAGTTTTATAAGTTGGACCACAAGGGAAACAGAAAATATTCTACATATAAAAAATTCGCGTTATAGAAGAAAAATAACACGAAAAAGATTTTGTCCTGTAAAATTAATTCACTTCAAGTAATAAAAAGTTCGAGTTATAGACGTTCGACTGTACCTACATCTTCCAATACTGCTGTATTTTGTATCTTGTTTCTAAATATGAAATGATTATTTTTTCGATTTGTCATATATATATATATATTGTGTGTGTGTGTGTGTGTGTACATATACATATATATGTGTGTTACTTACAGTGAACGGCATTCAACCGAACTGAAAAATTGTTTCAAATTATTGCAAGGTTTACATTTTTAATTCTGACTTTATTTGAGTAATTGAAATATCATTTTAAAAAACATCACTCCGGTACACCACGAACATAATAGATTCCGGATTTAAACATAACGAAAGGAAAAACTGCCACCATCGATAATGCAATAAAAGTATATTAAATAATGCGAGAAAATAAATTTTGCTTAGCGAGTAGATAAACTGAGAGAGAGAGATAAAATCTGCTCCACCTTATGTTCGCCCTCAAACACGTGTAACCGACTGCATTTCATCCTCGAAATGAATCCTCACCTGAACAACCAACCTCAAACAAGTCTACCTCTCTTTGGACCAAGATGATGCCTTCATCTCTTTGACTCCATCCCTATGGCGTGCCTTCGCCCCCATTCCTCAATCCGTTCCACCAGAAAGTTCTCTTCCGCCATACTCCTAACCCCCCTCATCCTTCCTTCTCTAAACCCACACCCAATTAACCGGCATGCCTTCCGATTCACCTAACACACACAAACTAGCACCGGGTCCGAATCCCATATGTCTGAACAGTTTGCAGCCCGCTTTAGCCCTAATCTCCCTCGGTATCTCCTCATCCTGCCTCTTTCTCCCTTCATAACCATCTTCCTTTACGCCTGCTTTAAGTCTCGATAGTCCTCTGAACCTCTGCTACTTTGCTTATCTCGAGAATGAGAATACGACCTTCTCTCCCCCCCCTCCCCCCCTGCTTCTCCTTCCTCCCCCTCCTTCCCTCCTCACGCGTTCCTGACCGCTCCCTTTCACGCACCTCTGCTTCCGCGCCACCGCCCACAGCCATTCCAGGCTTTCAAACGATAGGGAAGGAGAGGAAGAGGGGAGACGGAGGGGAGAGAGGGAGTGGGAGGGGAAGGAGGAAAGCGGTGGGAAAAGGGACTCCACCAAAGCTATGGTCCCTATATTCCTCCGGGCCCTCTAACGCTCTCAGAATTCCACTTATACCTTTGCGTGAATCCCGAGCCGATTGCTCATGGCGCGCCATAGAGATTTCCGATCGAGGAGGAAATCGCTGCGCAAATATGGGTTCATTCAAGGTATTGAGAATAACGACTTGGACTAAAAATTTTCCCAGTTTTACGTCGATTTCGGATTATGATGGGGATCGGAGGCGAAGGAAGAATCATTCAGATAGAGATCGAAAATTTTTAATTTTTTTGATGGAATTTATTTTCCAGTTGGTCGAGATTAAATACTATCATAAATTAATAATCTTAAGAATATTTATTGATCCGCATAATGACTTAAAGGGATATACTAGTTAAAAATATAACACATTATGTAAGGTATAATTTTCTTAACGCTTTTTTTTCCGACTTTTGCACTTAAAATGTAAAGTGAGGATGGATTTAAGAAATAATAAAGGCGTTTCATGTTTTCATTGTGAACAAGTTAAGCTGCTCAGTATTTCAAAGTCTTCGACACCATGCGTACAAAAGTCCCGTCCCGCCTCTCGTGCATTGTAGCTGGATTTTCTCGTATTATTATTCTATTTACCGGTTCAGTGAAACGTTTTGCGTTAAACTTTAAATTAAATATCCATATTAATTAACACTAAAGAAATCCATCCCTGTACATTGCAAACCAATTAAACGCCAGAGATTTAGTAAAAATAAGTCTCAATTAATATTATATTATGATATTGAGAACATAATACGTTGTACCTGCATGTTGTTATTTAAATTATGATTGAAAAATACAATGAATATTATGGGTTTCATTCAACTGAAATAATTCTGTATTTTTATGTGATTTTGTGTTCCTATAAATCTTTTTTGCATACAAAATTAGGTCTCATAACTATAAACCGTGTTATAAATTGATGGAATGAATGATCCAAAGATCATTATGCTACAGGCATGAGCTGGAATAATGGAAAATTTGAAAACAGGTGAAAAAATCTGCTATGACCGGTCATAGAAGATTTTTTCACCTGTTTTCACAATTCATATATACCGCGTTGTTTTCATTATGGTATCTTCTCCATAGTTCCAACCTATTAAAAAGAAATTTTAAAACAATAATTGGGACGAAAAGCGCAAAATCCGTTTAATAATTAGAATTGGATGTTATATTTAAGAGGTTGGAACTAAAACTCGAAGAAATAATGTTACCAATGTTCGCTGACATAATATACCAACTTCGCCATTTGAATGCGCTACTTTATTAATTTTATTTAAAATATTACATCATATACACAGGTGACTCCCGCTTAACCCGGGGGATGCGTTCCTGGCAAAGTTAAGCGAAAATCCGCGTTCGCTGGGGGTACTATAACCCTTAAGTCATTGGAAAAAGGTTTCGGACCCCTGCATTAGAGCCATTAGCTTACGTTCGCACTGTGGCTAACATAAGATGTTAGGCCACGATCGCATTGAGCATAACATATTTTTACATTAAAAAATGTTGCTTTTTAATTTTTTAACAATCAAATTTAAACAGCGTTATAAAGAATTCGCCTTGGCTGGCGGAGCGTTAAGCGGGGGTCACCTGTAGATGGTAATATATTGAGCTATGGTAATAACTGGTTTTTGTTTGCAGAACATCTGAACTTACTACGCTCGTACATAACCTATTTCCTGAAACTGCACACCCGTCCTTCATCTAGACAACATGTTATTTAATCGTGAACGAATGTATGCAGTAAATACATATGGTCTGATTTAGAAAGCATTACGTTTATAACTGCTACGAATCATTTAGTGAGCGAGTTAAATGACGCCCCGTGGAAGTTCCCTTTAAAGTGAATTTGTACTAGGGAACACCCGCTGCACTATGCAAAACCTTTAGAATTGAAGGACTGGACGACGATCTATGCGGAACAAACCCATTAATGGGATAAATCGCCTTGCAATCGCTTCGAAACGTTTCATCGCGAGTTCTCCAGTGCGAAAAGGTTCGAATGCCACTCTTATCACGAACACACACACACACACGCTCTTCATCCCCATTTGCATCTCTCTCTCTCTCATCTCTTTTGGATGTAGCGTGCCTACGCCCTTCTCTCCCTTTCTACCTTCCATTCCCTCTCTTTTTCTATTGCTCTCTCCCTTAAACTCCTCCTTTTCCCTACTCTCTTCTCCTCCTCCGACTCATTCCTCTGCCAGCCATTCCTTTTTCGCTCGCGAATACCGACAAACGGATCCCTAAAGCGGATATCCAGCACACGTCCTCAAATAGCTAGAACCTTCCTCCTCCTCCTCGTCCCTTCTTCTCCTCCTCCCGACTCATCCCGTAGAATACCCAAAAGCTTCTCTCTCACACACACACTCTCTCTCTCTCCTCTCCCTCTCTCAACGCGTCGACAGCCAATATGGCGCCGGGCCATCTCAGGTCGATCCTAAACCTCTCTCCACTCTCCTCCCTCTATCCCCGTCTACCACTCCATCCCCGAACCTATAACGTCCCGTTATTACACGCCTCTGTACAGTCGAGTTTGCGGCTTTTGGTTCGAACTTGGATGACGGTATGCTATTACGAATTTTCCTTGTAAAGACGTAGGTGATGGTTATTATGATTATCCGGGACGTGGGGGAGGGTAGTTTGGAACTCCTGCGTAGATTTTGATGATCAATTTTAAATAGAGCGTTGTGAAATTTTTTAAAACTTTTTTTTTGCGAAACAAGCAGTCGCGATCGGTGAGTCAAAGAACGTGCGTATCTTTCGTTTTTGAATTTCTTTTAACTCCAGATTCTTTTCATGATTTAAACTTTTGTTTGCGTAAAGGAATTCAATATGGTGAGCTTAGCCTTTGAAATGGAAATAATAGTGGTATGTGAACAAATACACTGAAAATTGCTTTGAAGTAAAATACGAATATATTCCATTGAGCAATTAATTAATTTTAATACTTCGAAGATAAACTTAAGGCAGAATCGCTATTAAAGCCATTAAATAGCTTATTCGTATGATTTATATCATGCGTAATAAATTTATCGTGATTAACGAGGAAAATGTACTGTATTCAGCAATATTTTCGTTCTCAGGTTAGACATTTATAATTTATAAATTTATTATATTATTATTTATACAATAATACTGGTTACTGGTTATGTCAAATATTTTATTCAACATGTTCACATAATATATTCACTTGAATTTCCTTTCAGGTTGAATTCAACGACCACCCTTCAAATACAAGAAGACAAAAACATTTTTACGGCTCACATCGAAAACAACCAGGAAGAATGAATAACCTCCATAATTCTCTTTCTCGTCCTTTCTTTTATTAGGAACGGTTTCAAACGAAACAGCTCCTTTCTTTATTATTGGACAAGCAGCAATTTCGTCAATATCACCCCGTAAGAACCCTCCCGCTCTCCCCCCCCCTCCTCCCCTCTCCTACCCCACGCCCTCTTTTATATAGACCCTATTCCTGGAAATAAAGAGAAGATAATGCATTCCTTCTTGAGCTCCGGACCAATGGAGGAGCCAAACCATCTCGCATGAGTCTTATAACAGCTGAGGAACGGCCCCTCTATTTGACAGTAAATTGTGCCATAACGAGCGAGGAGGGGAAGAAGGGAGAGACGGAGAAAAGGAAAAAGAGGGATCCGGAGGCGAAAAGTAAAGGGGACGGACAAGATAAACAAGGGAGAGAAAGGGGGAAGGAGGAGGGAGGGGGGTTACCGTGTTCCCTATAAGAATGTTCATAAAAAGGAGGAAATGGCACGGTTTATCCCTCCTCTCTCTCTCTCTTTCTTCCCTCCTCCCCCTCTCCCCCTCACACTCGCCCTCGGTGCCCAAAAGAGGTGGCCCTACCAGAGGAACACAATATTAGTCGACGAGAAGTGATATAGAGGGCGTGGCGAGAGAGGGAGGGCGAGCTGGGAAGAGTGAGGGAGGAGGAGGTGGTGGATGAAGGAGAGACGGGATTCGTGGGGCGGGAGTGAGAGAGAGAGAGGAAAGAAGGGGAGGCGGGGGCGAACGGTGACTTTGGGGGGGAGGGGGAGGGAGGTGGAGAGACGACGCAGCCAGGGGGAGAGAGAGAACGCCTCTATGAAAGCGTCCTCCTGTGCACTCCTCGCCATATTTCCAACTTGTCAACGCGGAAGAGGAGGAGGAGGAGGGGGGAGGGAGGGGAGGAGAGGCGAAACAGGGGCAAGAGGGAGAAGGGGAGTAACAAAGAGAAGGTGGGGGAGCGAAGAGGATGGCGGAATAAAAAAAACGAAAAGGATGAAAAATAAAAGGGTGGGTTCGGCGACAAATGGATGCGCAAGGAAGTATGATATGAGACCAATATCCCCTTTTCATTACCTCGTTGAGAGTGGTCGTAAATCTCCTTTTAGTTAGGTGGTGCGAATGGCGCGTGGGAGGGGGGAGGGGGGAGGAAAGGGAGGGGGAGGAAGGAGGAGGGGTGGAAAAAAGGTAGGGATGCGTGGAAGTCGGAGAAGGAGGGAAGATGGAGGAGGTAGGAAGAGGACGACCTCATCTCCAACCCCTTCTCCTCTTGTATAAAAATCATCTCCCAACAGGGCATTGCCATCTTCGCCATTTTCGCGCTACTCCCTCGGAGGAAAAAAGAAAGGAGTAAGCTTCCGCTTATGAGCTTTTTGCTCAAAATCCTTCCACGTGTATCGGTACGAAAATATGAACCAGTAGGTGCAGAAAGACTACTGAAAAACTCCTTAGGCAACTGAATTGACCATTGATGCAGCAATTATCTACGAGAACAATAATGTCGTGTTTTAGACGGTGAGCTGGAATACGGAAAGGTGTTAAATATTCATGGCAAATGAACATTTGTTTTTTGGTCTGAATTTACGGTTTTTTTCGGATCATCAAACAAATCTCGGTTCATCTGATAAGTACTAAAACTACCTGATAGAGAAAAACTGATTCAATTATTCTAAGTTTCAGCAGCAATTGAATATTTTAAATATAACTTTATAAGCCGCATGTGTATAATATTATGGACTGATTCTGGCCAATTACTCACAAATTTTTATACTTAAATAATGGATTTTCGACACCGATTTTTTTCAGCATGGTATAACCGTCCTAGCAAGCATTCTTAAATAATAACTGTTTGCTGTTTAAAATTATTATAAAATAAGAATAATAATAAATCCTGCTCGGTCAATATATAGAAATGTATTTCTGATTTTAAGTTACATTTATGATGGTTTTGGAACCCATTCTATCATAACAAAAAAAATGGACGCGCTACAAATTGTTTTTTCAAGGAAATAAAATAATATTACGGATTGTTTTTTAACATACACACCGTTCTTATATTAAAATGGATTGCGCAGCCATTCCTAAGAGTTTAATTCATTTTTATCCTCCAAGGAGCTTAATAAATCGGAGGTGACTGCAAACGTAATTAATATTCAGTAAGAATCAAACCTGAAGCATACTATCACACGTAATCACTCAAAAAGGCTTTTCATCACAATACGAAATAAATTTTGACATCATATGAATCATAATACTCATCGGTAAAAGCAATATACATCCACTAATAGATCCATTTAAAAAACAAACATAAATATGATACATGAATCGTAAAAAATCCTATTTTGGACTGGATTTTATTTGATTGGTCTTGTAGAAGAATACATGCTCTCAAATAAACTCAATTAAGTTCAGCAATTCCCCGCTATACGTCGCCTCATTATGCGTCGTTTCGCATATACGTCGTCAATAAATTAAGTAACATGTTTCGTTGTAAGCTGCGTAGAGTCGAAATTCCAATTGCAATAAATAAAATGTTACAATAATTTTAAATCCCTTCAGTTCTGTTTTTAACGTCATGTGTAATTTAACTTAATTTTGCCACCCCACGTGGGCAAATGACCTTGTGCATGGTGTACAGCAGGGGTGCTCAAGACGTCGATAGCCAATTCGTTTTAGGTAGATCTCTGAAACTTTTTTGTCCCGCTCGAAAGAATTTTTAGGAGTGAAAATGGAGGGTCGATCACCACGTGAGTGGATATTGATAAGTAGCTCAAAGGTATAACTCCTCGAGCCAAAAATGACATTTAATTACATACCGCCGGCGAGGTCGAATTCGATTCATTTGGATTGATTATATCGAATTAAAACAACCACATGCTCTAGCTTCCTGCGATCGATTTTCCACACGACATAATTTTTAGGAGTGAAGATGGAAATGATAAGTAGTTACCAAGCTTGTAAAGTCTGAGCACCCCCGGTGTACAGTGTTATGCAATAGTTTCAACTTCAATATCATCCCAGGTGGGTGTTTTTATATGCATTAATTTTGTTTATTTAATTTTTTAAGCTTATTTTTATCACAGCATGACTTATGTACTATATTATCATGTATTATTTGATGTGAAAATGATATAAATGTGTCAAAAAACGTCTGTCATGAACTTCACCCCCTACTGCCTATGGGAACATAGGTTTCGCTTTATGTCGTCTCGATATCCCTCGCAGTTTTCAGGAACGCATCTCCGCGACTTATTGCAAAAACTTACTGTATATAAGATTCGATGTTATAGTCGTTTCACCAGCTAAAGTCTCTTGGCGTACGCCAGTTAGCAGCAGCCAATAGGAGACGGTTTGTTTGGGAAGGTAGTGGGGAGGAACCCAGTCTCACTCCTGCTCTCGAAGAGATCACATCGGGATGCGTTGCCATTAGAAATTGCGTAGTATATCAGCTGAAGGCGAAAATCCGCAACGCACACCGGTATCTGCTGTCCCACACGAAAGTTGAGAGGGGCGATGGAAGGGGAAACGTTCGTGATTGGCTACTTGCTCTAAGTAGGCCAAGAGACTTTAGCTGGTGAACCGACTATAGTCCTAGCACAATCAGAAGACAAAATCAATCCTAAGCCTGTTCTCTGAACCGGAACCATATTAAGATTTTTCTTCTTTCTTTCGAATGCGGGACTTTTCTCGCCCTTTCTGTCCCTTCGCTAGATCCGACCATTCCCAGACCTTTTCACATCTCTCCCTCAAATTGCCCGTCAATGTTACGTCCTGCGTGGGTTTGCTTTATTCTCTATTTTGTCAGCGACTCGTTTCTGGGGAGACAATGGGGTTTTTCCCGACTCCTGCGCACTTGACCTTAGAACCGTGACCACACACCTACTTTCCTTCTAATCCTTCATGAAAAGACACTGGTCTCAATAATCATACCACATTTTATATGGGTTGCAATAATACAGTATCTGCTCGTGCTACAAGTAGGATTATGCGAGAGTAAATTTAATATTTCTCGCTGACTGTAATATTTTTACATATTGCTTTCTAGTTGCGCTGGTTAGATTATGAACGTATATTTACCACGTAAGAGATATGCGAGAATTGGCGCAGCACGTTTTTAAATCGCGTATTTAAACAATTTAGTTCCGATATCTGAATCAGGAGGAACGTACGGCTAAATAAATAAGTCGATTTACAAATGCTATTTTTTACATATTCAATTTGAGCATTGAAGAACAAGAGAATCCCCGAACTGCGCGCCCCGGTTATAACACCGACGCTCATAACGCGGATTCATATGTAACACGGGCTTTCCTTCTTCCTTCAACATGCTACATTGTACCTTAATAAATTTCGCAGCACTGACTAAATATAGTCATCGGTATTTTTGTAAATTTTATTGTTTGCATAAAAGAATTTTAAAATAAAATATGAATATGCTAAAAAGTTAAGTGAACATACTGTATTGTGTCAACGTAGCGTGTTCTTGGTTGTACCACGGGAAGTCTCATGACGCGCGTCATCGCGCTTCCCACAAAACTCGTGCTATAACCGGGAAGCAATGTATTAAAACACGTGAATGTCCATCGAATTTAACTATCCAAGACAGAACGAGTATGGTATATAACGAGAACTTCATTATAGCGAACGAAAAAACCGTCATCGTCAATTTATTAACGTTACATGTGCCTAATTTAATATGTAATTCAATTTTCGGATATCACGAGCACTCGTTAGAACGATTTAAAAAATGAATTCCATAAACTCTCGCTATATAGAGGTTTCACTGTATTTAATTATTATATATTATCTTAATTACGCATGTGAAAATTTTCTTTGGATAGTTCATAAGAAAAAAATGGCTGGCGAAGAATTTAATATAAAAATTTCCTCTGGGAATTTATTTACAACGATTTCTACATTTGTTTTATTCTTTAATAGCGGGTGCCACTCATTTTCATATATTATACTTGAATAAACCTTCACAAAAATATTATAGACCAAAAGCAGTAATCTTGGACAGGTAAATATTTCTAAAAAGCGGTAGGTGAGTACATTTATGAACTGCTATTTCCTACACAAGCTCTTCATATTTTCTCAGAAATATTATGTTATTTCTCTTTAGTTAATTCGCATTTAATAGCGGGTGTCACTCATTTTCATATATTATACTTGAATAAACCTTCACAAAAATATTATAGACCAAAAGCAGTAATCTTGGACAGGTAAATATTTCTAAAAAGCAGTAGGTGAGTACATTTATGAACTGCTATTTCCTACACAAGCTCTTCATATTTTCTCAGAAATGTTATGTTATTTCTCTTTAGTTAATTCGCATTTAGTAGCGTTCCATTTACAAGTTCTCGATTTCCACTATTCTACGTTATAAAGTTATTAAAGTTATCGGAGTGAAATATCAAATCAATTTTTTAATAGGAAGATTGAAATTGAGTCATAACAATAATGGTCGCGGTTAACGGAAAAACGTAATTAGCGTCAATATTGAAACATTGAAGAGATTCGCAAATGCTAAAAATAAAACGAAGTAAGACCGATAGCAAATAGAGGCCCTGGTTCAGCTGTCAGGGCTCAAATCCAAGAGACGTTAAAATTCAAATCTTATTTCTATAAACACACGAATAGTTCGAAATGAGTTTCTCAGAATATGTCAGCACTAGCTGAACGTAACCCTCAGACGTATATGGCATCCCATGAGACGTTGTGTGAAACCACCAGGAAGAAAATATTTCCTTTGGAATTCTTCAAATCAAACACTCATTAACCTGCTGCTCGATCACGAACGCTTTCCTGTGGCAGAGTTGCTGGTTTCCTTCCCACGGGATGTCTTCCCAGTGAAATCCTCAACCCACCCACATTTCCTCTCTCTTTCAAAAGGGACCTTCGCCTAATGAATCCTGTAGCTGACGGCGTGCGTGACATAAGAAAGACTTGCACATCCTTGTCGTGGCTGTTGCCCATAAATTATCCTGTCGTTGTCACAGCTTTGGTCACTGCATTATGATACAATGTCACCCGAATGCAAGTGACGCCCAGCAAACCTGCTTATAATGGATTTTTGCGTAAATACATTAATGATGGGAGGGGCAGTTTAAGGTTGAAAAATCTTCACCTTCAGGTACCGAACCGGAGACTTAAGCGTTTGAATCCAGAAGCATTTAGCTTCCAATTTTCTCTGAGATTTAATAAAATCATCCTATTAACCAGTTAACGTCCATACATCTTTATATGATACCAAATACTTAGGTAAATAAGATAGCACTTTTTTTAAATCCCGAGCAATGAAATTGTCAAATATAAAGGCAAACTAGTAATGAATTGGCGCTCGTTAAATCATTAACACGGTGTATTTTTGTGTGACACTGTGAGACAGAAGAAGAACGAATTTCTCTAAAGATTTTTCGCCACCCAGGAGGCAAATAGACTCTTGGGATGACTGCAGCCAAAAGAAACGACTCAAGCGACTGATTGGCCGTGAAAAGAGTTTCCAACCTCCGGCAGAAAGGGCATTCTTCAGCCTCTCCATCCAACATCCTTTCCTCCTCTCCTCATCAACCTCATCCCACACCCTACTTATTTTACTTCTGAAAACGTTTTCCGCTAGCCCTTCAAAGTAGGGACCACCCTATCTGTGTTTACCTTCCAGGAACAGCGATACGGGTCGTGAAGCAGAAAGGGAAGGAGGTTTGGAGGGCCGATGTGGTGGAGGGGGTTGAGTGACAGGTGACCGACCTACACCCCTTGCTCACTCACTTAACTGTATTCTGCGTGTTCCGAAACGGAAAATCTCTGGCAAAGGGTAAGGATAGCTCATTGTAAATGCATGGGAGATAAAGAAGGTTCTCTCTTTAGATCACCATCTTCCTTTTTTTGTCACTTGATCTATCGTAATATGACGAGTCCAATTTGGAGTCGGAAATATTGGTTCTAATTGAAACCGTGTTGGGATTTCAGTTACTTGCCGCAAATGATCGATTCATGTGAATAAAAGCTCTGTTTTGGTAATTTCACCGAATTTAATTAATGTGGGCGTAAGTGAATTAATTTCACCGTGTCGGCAGTTGTTCCAATCATTTCGGGATAATAACTTTCAGTTCAGTTACTTTACTTTGAAACAATCAAAAAAGCTCTTTCGTTTGAAAATAACTTCAAGATGCAATGAGCTAAAACGTGCTATCTTACACCGCCGTATGAACACGCTTCTAACATTAACGAATTGAGGGAATTTATTCTTGTTTCGAGTCTTTGAACATGTTTTCAGGAAAATTCGGCGTTGTTAAAATGAAGACATAATTCAAACAACGCAGACTTACACTTCTTCCACATAACACATTACATAAAAACGATATGTTATGTTAAATGAAGACAAAATTCAAACAACACAGACTTAGACTTCTTCCACAGAACACATTACATAAAAGCGATGTGTTATGTGGAAGAAGTCTAAACCTATGTTGTTTGAAATTTGTCTTAATTTTAACAACGCCGCATTTTCCCGAAAATCATTCAATTCCACGAAATATCGGCCTCATCTATTAATTTTTTTGAACATACCTGAACTGTGAGGTTAGTGCCATTGCATGTCTGTTTTGTTTAAGACTCGAAAGTTGTATAACTCGATGAGATATGAGGAACGCGAGAGCAAGATCGTCAGCCGGGTTGCCACCAAATTTCTTTGCTGCTTAAAGATAATTATGTGGGCGACGAATCACTGGTAATTTAAGGGCGATAACTGTGCAAATAAAATTATATCTTTTCCGTAAAAAAAGTTTACTTTTAAAAGTAATCCACTTTCCCAAAAGTATTGTCAGAGAGATCGTATTAGATGGATACCATTCGATCTCTTTTTGTATCTGCTAAAATTATATACGGGGAGAGAAAAAATTGTGCTTAAATATATGGTCCAGCAAATAGAAGGATCTCCAAATTGACAATTCCCTTTTGTACTGGAAATGTTTCTTAAGTGACCCCTCATTCCATCAGCTATCGCATTTAGTTATCCATTATCACAAGCTAAAAGTATGAATTATGGACCAACATCGCATTACTGAACACGGAAAACAAAAGCGAAGAGGGTATTTGAAACCCGTATGCTCGTCTGGCCGCATAACTGTCGAGGGCAGAAAAGAAAGAAAATCCAGGTGCACAAAGAAAGTGAAAGAAGAGGTTCGGGAGGGAAGGAGATGATGAGCGGAGGGGGGAGGAGAAAGAGCGGTGTTAGTTACAAGAGATACTCTCTCGAGGAGCCTTCTTAAAGGCTGAGGGTGGAGGAAGAACCGTTTAGGGTAGGAGGGACCACCTAGAGAGGAGGGTGCTTCCGAAGGCGTCGTCGACCCCCTGGTCCCAGGCCGCGATTGTATAAATTGGCGGCGCGTTAAGGGTTGAACGACAGAGCCAAGTGGTAGACAAGAAGGTAAGGGGAGTGGAAGGAGATGACGGTTATTGAGGGTGGGAAAAAAACGGACGTAGATTGGTTACTGATACCAAACGGCATGAGAGGGTAGAGAAGAGGTAAATTAAATAAAAAAGGTTTTGCTAATTTTTTTCTGGGAGATCAAGCTGGTAAAATGTTGTGGATAGGAAAATAATTCTGAGGAGAATGGAGAACTTGAGTTTGTTGAACCCAAAATAATTACACAAGCGCTAATTTAATCATATAAGGGTCCATATTTTCTCACTGTGAACTTAGCATTTAAAGGCACATAAAGCAACTGTCATACACGTTCACGTATAACGTTGATTTTCTGTAAAACCATTGCACGCAATGAATTTTGAAATCGCAGCCCAATGAGCTGGATAGAGGATAAATAGTTTAATAAGTTTTTAGGCCTATCCATGCAAGGACAAATAGATGCTATCAATCATATTTACCATGTTTTGCATACGAGCATATAGAAATAGCGCGTATTAGTCAACATTAATATGGTATAGGAGGAAGGAAATGTACAGGATGATTTTATTTTATCCGAGAACCATGAAAAATAGCTATATCTCAAGAAAGAAGTCAAAGAGTAATAAGGAAATTTTTACGATTAAACTTTGATGTTGGAAAAAACATTTATTTAAAAAATCTCAAATAAAATGCTGAAAGTGACCACCGCTATGTTGGATACATGAAAGTGCTCACTGCAGCATGTTTTCCAATACAGACTGCAGCTTTTCTTAATAGATCTTCTAAACGGCATGCCTTATTTACCTTGCATTTAATTCGTCAAGAGTACAGGGATTCGTAACGCAGTCTTTGTTTTAACGTATACCCAAAGAAAATAATCAGGGGATGTCAGATCTGAAACTCAACCTGGTATGATTTAAACGACACACGATTAATGATACACACATGCTCTTCCACACTGAGCGCTATTCCGAGACTAAATGTGCATTGGTCTGGATTAATTAACTAACTAGTTAAATGAATGAAAGTAGAGAAAACTTCTATTTATTTTCATGCGAAAATTGTATCGATTTCACCGATGTTACAGTTAAGGGAGTGGAGGAGGAAGAGAGGAGAACGGAGTGGTGAAAAATCTTTTACACTCTTAACGAACTAAAGGCAACAATCAGAGATGCCACTGAGAAGATCCGGAGCAGGCGAGGTAATGAGGCCTTTTTATAACTTCTCTTATCTTCAGACAAATTAGGCACATCCCGTTTAATTTTCTGTTAGAGATGGAGCATTAATTAGTATGATGACGTAGTGAACCCAAAATTTGCGTACCATGCCAAAGCGTTCTTCTCAACAGATAGGAAAGGCATGTCGCAACAGTGGTCGTGGTCGCACAAGCAAGGCATTTTTATGGGTGCATAGATGCAATGCCAAAAATACTCAGAAAAATAATGCTTAGTAAATGTTTATTAAAAACCAAAAGAAAACTTTCATGAACTATGTTCTCGACAAGTTTGACAACAAAAAACATCAACATTGTATCTTATAAAAAGAACTGGTTTACCGAATGTCTTATATTAAAAGGAATTTGCTAGATCATCAATCGGATTCAAGGATACATAAGTTGGGCTAGATACTACCCTCCAGCATTTGAACTGCTAGACATGAATATTAAAAGCCAATTTGTCCTTGTAAAGGGTCTAATAAAGAAAATGCAATTAATTTTACTCCATTCAACGTTCTTTTTTCCCTACTTTTCACCGCGTTGACGAAAAAATATGTGGGACAAATTTGTTTGGCAAAATAGAGAAAAAGTGGACCTAATTCGAGAGAACGGCGGAGTGAGAAGGAGAAGAGAGGTGATTGGACGAAAGGAGTAGGAATAGGATGGAAGGAGGAGCACACAAGAGTCGAATAGAGACCTGGAAGAAGAGTAGGTATTGTTTAGGAGAGAGAGGAAGGATTGTACTTGGGGTGCTGACGTTTCTTAACCTATCCAATTCCAAGAAGACCACTCATCTCACGCTCCGCCACGCTCCCTCCGTCACGCACTGTCCCGTTGACTCTATGAGAGAGGACTAAAAAGAATACGCAAAAGGGTGATGTGCCTACAACGGAGATTAGGATGAGTGAGAAGGCGGAGGGAATATTGGAGGCGAGATTTCCAAAAGGAGAAAAGAATGAGAAAATTTGCACGAGGTCGGCTGAAGGCGAAAAACGTCGGCTGCTTCTTCGTTGGTTTCACGTCAAAGTTAGGTTATTTCACCCAATAGTGAGAGGAACAGTATTGAAATAATTTGTCTAAAAATTTTTTTGTCACAAATGTAGCAAATTTACTTCGCAATGGAGCTGAAGATAGCAGAATTAAGAGAAGGTATAATACAGGATGTAACGAAAGTCCGTTCTCATAGGAAAAGAATATAGAACTGACTTAAACGAGAAAAAATTGCTTATTGTTTTCTGATCGTGACGAGTTACTTAAATCCCGTGGTTTATGAGTCAAGACCTCGAAATATCCAGCAGCGGAAAGAAACGAGTAAGGAAAAAGCAGCTGAAGTAGGCGGTAAATTACGGCTTTTCGTAAAGAAATTTCAATGCAGAATGTTGAAATTTATGTATAGTAGTATGATTAGTCTCGAATAATATTATAACTAGAACCTCTAAAAGAAACCTGCATAAAGAGACAGAATACTGAATCGATTGGCGAGAAAACTAATTCTCAAGCTAATTTAGTTTAAAACGAGTTTATTGCGTCAGACAGACGCATAAGCGGATTTTTTTAAAAAACCCTAAAAAATTACATATCATTTTAAAAACTTTGCCGTGGAAACACTAGAAAACGTAACCGACAGCTTCCAAAGGCGAGTAGAGATGTATCAACGGCTAAGTGGAATGCAATTTGAGTATGTTCTGCGATAATTGGTAATTTGATTGTATCGATTTGCAATGCATAGTAATAACTATTTTCTCTTTTAATTCCATCATATCTTGTTTTCTTCTGTTTCACCTGTATATTCCATTCGGTATCATTTAAAATACGCCTGAATTGTATTAAAAATGTGCGCATAATAAAATAAATCTATAAAATATGTGACCTTGCCGCAAAGGCGCACAGAAGCTAAGAATTACGAAATCATGCCATAATTTTTCCATGCGATAAGAAAACTGCTAAATTAGGAAAACGAATGTCAATTTTGTCCTGTTTCCTTGTTTCAAAGAACATAATAAAAATTTTAAAAAATCATCCAATGGTATAGTCTGAGGTGAAGAATATAGTAATCATTCATTTTCATTTGTCAATGTAATTTTGTAATATTTTTCTTTTAGTTGCTTTATAACAAACTTATTTTTATTTCACCTCTTAATGTAAGTTAACTCTTTTAATTAACTGATTCCGTGTAAGTCGATAGTCAGAAATAAAATGTATATCAAAGAATCTTATACATGTATAATGAATTTTATAGTCTTTCAGTAATATATATAATGCTCACGAAACGAGTCTTAATATTTTGGAGATGCATCACACAATCGATAGCATAGGAAACTACAGCGACTTAAAAATTATTAATTAGTGTATCTAATAAATTCTAAATTAAAGTGTTACTATACAAGTGCTATTAAAATTACTTACTACTGCTAAGTTATTATTTTCTTCTGAATTAACATATCCTATAAATGCTAATTTATTGTGTTTTACTTTAACCGATTTTTCATTATTCCCGAGGAATTTTTTAGTATAAATCCTCAAATAACCTTCTTTCCGCCTATAAAGTTGTTGCATCAAAGAGATCTTTCACATGGATATAAAGTGATTACCATGATGAAGAGGTGAGCTCGGACTCCAAATAAGGGGGGCGAAAGAAGATAAAGGAAAGGGGACGGGTGAAGACCAAGGGAAGGAGTCTGAGGAAGATGGGGTTTAAGGGTACTGTAGGGAGCGGGAAAAACAGAAGCGGAGAGAGAGAGAGAGAGAAAGAGGGGGAGGGAGGTGAAAAGGGAACTGGAGGGGGCGGGAGGGAAGTTGGTGGGAAAGGAAGGAATGCCAAAGATTTTGAGGTGGTTTGCGTTTGAGGAAGGTGGTGGTGGTGGGTCAAGACAAAGGCAAGAATGCAGTGTCGGCTTTTGGAGAGGTAAGAGGAAAGGAGGAGAGAGAAAGAGGATAGAGGAAGAGGAGGAAGTAAAGAGGGCGTAGTGAAGGGAGGGAGAGAGAGAGGGAGAGAGGTATTAGGAGGCTGGAACACAAATTGGAAGGGAAGGGTTGAAAGGACTGGAGTTATGCAGGAGGGGTAGGAGGAGCCAAGAAGGGCGGAGGCTATCGGACAGAGTGGAGAGAGAGAGAGGGAGAGAGAGATAGAGAGAGAGAGAGAGAAAGGGAGCTAGAAGGGAGGGAGACTGAGTTAGCGTTTCAAGAAAGGCTGCAGGCGAGATATATTGGATTAGAGCGGGCGATTCGCGGAGTTGGTATTAAATTACTTGGGTACGAGATCGTTTTCAAGTCATGAAGGACTAATCCGCTACTCCTGCGGGTTCTGAGCCCCGTGATGGATTTTATGAAGACAAGGTAAACGATTCGCGAGGAGTTGGTGGAAATATCCTTTTCACGAGAAAAGAGAAAAGATTAAAGTCGTCCATTTAGGATTTTAATGAATTGCGTTAAAATGTTTTAGCTATTAAGTATTCAGCCACTGACGAACCCAAAGAGAGCTGATCGCTGCCTCTTTTGGATTCATTCCGTATGAAATACTTGGCGCCGCAGATTAGATCCTACAGACAACTCCGAAAAAGATTCCTGACAGAAAGAATTGTCATTGATAATGCGCTTACAGGATTTCTTGAAATTTATTTTCATCGATTCTTTAACAGCACATCCATGGTCTTTTACAAAGAGCTTTTTAAACAGTAACACAGACAATCAGACATCATAGAGCAGGATTCGAACTAGCAACATTTGCATTAGAAGGGAGACACGCTAGCCACTCAACTCCAACGAGGCCGGATAAACGATATATCGTCTATTTAGTAAACTATTTGTCATTTTAGAAAAGGAGAGAACGGGAGTAATAACCAGGCCACCATAGAATTATTTGAATTCTTATTAAAATTATGAATTATATCGTATGTATAAATGCGCGAAGGATTTTCTGCTGCACAGTTATGTGGCGATCACTACAAAACATGAATCAGAAATGAAAGCATAATATTCTATATAAATGTAATTTTCGGCTAAGTTATTTCATCATTCGTGTATCATCCAAATTTTTAATTAACACGCGCATTAATGATTCTTCGATCCAATTTCCGAGGACCTGCGTGGAAATTGAAGGCGATTTAATACGAATTTTAAATTATCTCCAAAGCCGTCCACCTCTGTAAATTAACCATTTAGCATGGTTTTTCTCTAACTTTCCCCATAATAGGAGTCACCAATATGGGAGGAATGCAAATGATTCGGTTCACCTCGATCGCCAAAACCTCAATTCCCTCGAAATCCTACTTTAGAAGACCATTAATCTCACCTCTCCACTCGTGGTGTTCTGAGAAAGTCTCCTCCACCGATCCGACTAATGCTTTCAACGTCCTTCTCGCCTTCCCTAAACCTCCTCCTCCTCCCACTCCACTTCAGCCGCACGCGTATCACCGAATCCCTCGACTCGAGTGCGGTTCACCGCTAAAGGGCCATCGTCACCCGTTTCCCTTCCTCCTCCCTCCCCCTCCGCCTACGCCTTTCCCCAATCCCTCTATCCCTCGTCGTACGCTAATTACCCCGCAGCAAAACTATCCACGCGTCCGGAAACCTCTCGTATCGCACCCACATCCTCCGCCCACCCTCCCCCCCCCAACCCACCCTATCGCCCTAACCGCCTCCCCCGCCCTCGCGGGATGGACCCTCCCAATTGACTCCCCGACGACTGAATCAAGAGGAGATACGGGAGGCGTGGAATGCCCCGCGGTATGCTAGGCCATCCGCCGCGTCGGCCGACCGCACTTCGTTAAGGTGGCCACCGCCGCCGGCAGGAACAATGGGGAGCGAATCCCTTAACCGCTCCCACTCTCGTTTCCCGCGCCTCCCTCCTCCCTCGCGACAACGGGAGGTCTCCGGGGCAACGGGGATGCCGTTGCCAACGTCGGCCCCCGCAAAACGCTCTTGCGATACACATAGAGATGCCGACCGAAGCTGCCATGACCTTAGCGGTGAAATGAGGCGATGGGAGGATTCGGGAATGTTTGCGTTCGAAGACATGACTCACAGACGGGAGCGGTTTTTTAAGAAAAAATGATTTTTTAATGAAGCGACCGTCTAATCATTCGAAAAATGAACTGTCGAGCTCATTTTATAACTTATATCAAATATATGATAGCTCTTAAAGCCACAAACTTTCCAGCGAATTGAATGAGCGTTTAAGCTAGAAAGAGGTTATCTTAATTTTCGACTCTGGGAAAAGAATTTTTTGAATCAACGATCAGTTAATTATCAGTAAGGAAGGCTACTTCGTAACTAAAATACTACTTTGGTACAACAACTACATCAAACCTTTTTGATTCATTCAATATATACTGGTACACGCTTACAAGAAACACAGCTAAAACAGGATAATGGCTACCGCTATAATTTTTATATCAAATGTTTGGAATAGCAACGCATAATTTTATGTAAATTTTTGGCGGTTATAAGGGTCAAATAAATATATAAAGTCCCGATAGGGTATTTTCGTATAAAATTTGAGATTATTCTCTCCCTTTTTCGCTTCACTTGCAAATATGGAATTGCCACTCTAGAGCAATTACGAACAATAATTATTGTTTTTCTGAAAGACTACCCACTAATAAATGAATAAGTTTCCCTTACTCTTCCTATCTCCAACATAACTCCCATGCCTATTAACTCGAAACGCACTCCAGGTTCATAGTCAATTTTCTGTCGTGCCTTGCTCTACACTCGCCATTCAAAATTCAATTTTCGTCGGGCACGTGTGTTAAACGAAGTTCTTAAATCGGCCGGTATTGAACGTAATTTTACCTCAGTGAGTGACAAACTGTATATTGTCCTGAACGAGGCGGAGAAAACATCTGCGTGTAAAAATTATGGGTGTATAGTCGCCGGGTTACCAAAAAATATGTGGAAAAACCGAGATTATGTAAAATATCAGAATTTGAATTGAATAACATAATTCTTCGAATCGAGTTACGGGAGTGGACTTGATTAACTAAATAAATGTGTGTATATGTTAGATTAGAAATTTAAAATAAAATCGTATAAACAAGTCCACAAATGTCTTCAAAAATCAACAGCAATTACATAAAAAATGTAAAAATCTGACATTGCTTTCAAAGACTGTTCGTAATTGAAATTAAAACTCCACGAGTATAAAGAGGATCGGATATAACCATCAAAATCTTCCAGCGTCCGATCTATTGCTATAATCGAGAGCTATAATTAATTTTCTAATAATAATTTACACAAGTATAATTTGAGAAATATTTGTTTAAATAATGTCGATCATTCATTTGTATTATCGAACGGTACGAACAGATGCATTAAGGCCAAAAATGTAAGGAAACTGTGACAGTATAAATTCAACTACGTCAGGCGTAACTTTCTGGAAAGCAATTATAATACGAAATAAAATATATTCGCACAATCTCTACTTAACAAATGATTTTCACAATATGTAATCATAAAGCAATAGTGAATATTTGATTTTGGAATATTTAGGAAAATGACAGGAAGGGGCGAGAGCAGTATCATAGGGGAAGAGGAGAGGATGGATTTCAAAGGGATATTGAACATTACAGGTGAAAATAAAGTCAGTGGAAATTTCATTACTATCTATATTTGAGTAATGCTAAGGCCAATGTCTTCTTCATTAAAATATTACTGAGGACCACAACCTTATTAGCCATTATGTTTGCACATATGAGAATATAGGTAATCTTTCCTTGATCATTAATGGTTAACATTGGTTCTCCACGTAGGTACTCTTCTTCATTTGTTGGTAAATAACTCTCTTTCCCTTTCAAGTCCTTCACCGCCTGAAACTTTTTCCTTCCTCTTTCTCCTTTCAGTTTTTCTTATACCACGTATCACAATACAGTTCAAGCTGCCATTCTTCGGTGGAAAACGTGCGAAAAACGTTATTCATGAACATGGTCGTCACATTGCACTAAGTGTTACTGTTTCTTTACGATAAACTTTAAAATGTCTTAATACGAAACTTCATTGTTTTAGGTCTTAAGTTTAGAAAGCTCTAACTCTTTTTACAGCTATGTTATTTCATTAAAAATGTTTGGTATCTGATAGCGTATGTTTTTATTTGATTGTACCATATTTAGATCTCCACCTATCACAACCGTGGAACAAAGGCTCTTCAAATAGAACGTGTTTTTTTTTCGCGCCACACGACATACATCTCAATAATATAAATTGTTTGCCTGATTGGCACTTTTTGTGCTTGACTGAAAATGTTTAGTAGTAGTATTATTAATATTGGATTATACTCTTTATGAAACGTAGACAAATTTAATAGTTAATTAAGTCGTTATAACTCACGATTTATAAAAACAAAAGGAGGTATGTAAAACATGCATCTTACTGCATTTTTATAAAAATGTGAAGCCGTGAGATTTCTGTAGAACACTTCCTAATTATTTACGTTTTGATAATATCTAATCTCTTTGATTTTCCTTTTAGTGACGTCATTCATGACAATGGAATTATCCCCCGCTGCATCATCGACACTCTTAAAGCGAAATAAAATGGGAGAGATTCAAATCGCTTTCCCTCTGCATTGTACCGCTTGAATAAAATAAAACCCTTTACGTTGCTTCTCATGGAGTTTACCTTTACGACCCATTCGCACATACGCGAACAACGGGAAAAAAGTACTGAGAAAATAGGTCAGGTGCATTAGCTGACCCCCTTATATCTATTCCCCTTCGCGAGTATTAGTTTTATTAGTAAAAAAAGAATTTCAATCGTTCGAGGAGTCCATTCCTAAAACAATTCGCGCTCATCCACTTACTCAAACCGGTTCATATATATATATATATATATATATATATATACACACACACATACACGAACTTGTTTATTTGTTTATTTTTTTGCTGCCTCGAGCAGGATATCCGTAGATTCTCATGGGGTCATAAAGGATCCACCTATAAAGGCATTTAATAAAAATTGCCCTACAAGGAACATCCATTAGGGATGTTTTTTTTCAACGCCTGCATATAAGCATGTGGTGGATCGAAATAAAGGGAGAGATACGGAGGGAGGAAGGGATGGATAACGACGAGGATGGAGTTGGGAGGCCGGTGCGATGGAGCGCACGATGAGTGGGCAGAAGAAAGAGGGAAAGAGGAGGTGGAGGGCTTATGGTCGTGACATGGGTGCTGTTGCCCATCGCTCAAAAAGAACACTCCCGCCATATACAATACTGAAGATCGAATGTACCCGAGGACTATAAATTTAATTAAATAAACATGTAAAGGCTGTTAAAGAGTGGAGGAGGAACAAGAGAAATGAGTTTAAGGCTTTCTGGGCGTGGATAAGTTTCAAATGGAGATTGGTTCGAGCGGTCGAATCATTGTCGGGAAATTGCAAGGAGAGGGATAGATAGAGGCAGAAAGGAATTAAATAAGAAATGTATGAAGTAATGAAAAAGAGTAAACAGAGAAATAAAGAGGATTTCGAAAGTTAGATGGGCTTAAAAAGAAAGAGGGGAAAGGGAAAATTGAGGAAGAAATCGTACAGAAAGAGGGCAAAAGAAAAAGAAATATATAGAGGGGGAGAGAAAACGAGAAAAAGACGGAGAATTACAAAAGTAGCGAAAGAAACAAGAGAAAAAAGAGAATACGAGAGAATAGAAAGAGTTTAAGAGATGAAAAGTGCGAGATAACAAGAGAAGGGAGAAAGGAAGGAGTCTAGATGATTGAAAGGGAAAGGAAAGGTGGGTAAGAAAGAGAGTCATAGAACGGGTGCGGCCCCTTTTATGGCAGGGGTGTAAAAAAAGGGCAGAATAGGGTGGAGGGGGGTAAGGCGCTCATGTGGGAGGGAGGAGAGTAAAAGAGGTGAGAGGGCGAACGAGGGAGGAAGAAGAGAGGCGAGACCATCAAAGGAATAGCTTCGACACACACACACACACCTTTAGCAGCGGCCCTCAAATCCATCTCCGCCTTATCAATCTCGACACATGCGCTCTCGCACTAAGGCTAATGCACACGCGTTTGGGATTGGCGGGGGCGAGGGACAAGGATCGGGGCGAGGCGTGGAGGTGGAAGAGGTGCGAAAGAGGGAGGTGGGGGGCAGAAGGGTTAGGTTTAGGGGTAGGGTTCTAAACATAAAAGGATCGGAAACTTTGTCGCATTCGTTTGTTTATCGCAGGATGTCCTCGTTGAAGAATCGAAAAATCAATCTGTTCGTTTCGTGTAACCTACAAAAGGTAATGGCAGACTATATTCAGCCAGACATCATTTTAATTAAAATGGTTATGAAATTATTGGCTGTTATCAATACGGAGCTAATCTTCATTGCATCCAAAAATCATGGCACAGTTCAAACATAGAATAAATCTTCAGTGCGAAGTTGCAGGGATTTAAAAACATTTACTTTAGAAGACCGTTCGGTATATCAATTGACATAATTTTCTTACTGGGAAACCTAATTATTGACGTCGAAAGTCTAATTTTCCAAATAACAGCTTGTATGAAATATCAGCGGTAAGTGTTTTTATGCAATATGTCTATCGACGCAAACATTTCAATATTAAAAATAATTGTCTAACACAGCTAACTTCAGTAAACTGAGGATCCCATTTTATTAAAATATTTTTGCGAACCTCAATCTATATATTTACTGGGGTTAGGGTCAAAGGGCCGACAGCCAATGGGCCGAAATGACCAAATAATAATAAAGGGCCGAGAATACAGAAATGCCGACATTGGGCTGACAATACGAAAAGACCGAAATATTTACTCCGAACTTAATCCATTTCTGTAAAGTGATATTGTCGGCCCATTGGCTGTCGGCACTTAGGCCAGGTCCCTATTTATAGCTAGTAGAGTATTAATTTTTTTTACGTTTTTTATCAAATTCACCATCGCTCTGTAGCTTAGAAAAATATCATCTAAAAGCCTGAGTGCACTTGTAAGGAGATTATGTTCGACATTTTATTATTTTAAAATTGTTTTTAATAATTCTCGGGTCGCGGACTCCGGTTTAAGAAACGTTGGTCTAACACAAACACAAGGTTATACAAAGAACGCTTCATTCTTACGCTATTCAACATTCCTTTATGATAAATGCAACATTTAGAAATACATGAAACTATCTTCCGGAAATGTAACAAACAGCAACATAATTTACAGCAACATAATTTACTGCAACAAACTCCTTCTTTTAGAAATCGGTTGAAAAGACATATTTTATTCATCCCCAGTTTTATTTTTAAAAGAAAAATTCTCCGTGTTTTGCTGAAAACGCGTGATTATTTCCTCCGTCATAATGTTGTTCAAATATAGCTTCCAAAGTGTATAGTTATTGTTCTTATAAGCATTTGGTTATTAGCTATTTATCTACATTGAATGACAACGTCACTCTCTAAGAAAAATTGGATAATATCTTTATTCTCCACTCCTTACGCTAATTTAGTCGGAGATTTACATTTAACGGAAGAAGATAAACATGACGTTATAATAAGTACCAGCTGCTGTTAGCATTTTATTTTAGCGCGCAAAATTTTTATTGATAGCTATTAACTGACAAAATTATGTGTTTACGGAATAAAGGGACGGAAAGTGAGGAGAAATATTTAAATGTTTGTCGCTCGAATAATTTCATGAAATAAAAAGATATACTACTCGTACAAAGTATTATGCAAATGTATAAAGGATCCATAGCATTTTACCGTCTAAAACTAAAGAACACTATGAATTTCATTTTTAATTATGAGAATTTTTTGTGGACATTAAAAATGTACAGAAAAGTCGACACCCAGTACTATAGCAGTACTACAAGCAATGTCGCAGGTCTTTTAAGGAACTGGAAGCACACTAGTTTGTATTTTTCAGGTGGCCATTCACAAATTATACAATATTTATCTAAACAATACTCATTATGCCATAAATACGAACTGATTAATTGATGGTTAATCCCCAGGAATTCTTTTAATCAAAACCGCATCAACTATTCCCTCCAATCTTTATTGTGGTCAGTTTTATACCAGTTGCTTAAGGCGACATATTTTTTATCAATTTCTTTGATGTTATTCTACAAACTACTCTTTGATCGTCCTGGATATTTAGTACTTTGAGACTTTTGTGTTTGACGCATGACGCAGAAGACGACTATCGAGCACGATCTTCTAATCAAAGAGGTTAAATATTCAACAGCCGACGCAATAATTAACGTATACATTTCCTTTCCGTCCGCCGAAAATTTCATTCTTTATGGCATTATTAGGACGATACCGCCAGCAGTCAAAACAGCTTTCATTAAGAAGATCTTTGTTAGATTAATTACCGCGAGTAACCATTAGCTTTCTGATTTCGACTTTAATCGATTCCCTATTCATTTCGAATGGGATTACCTCTCTAAAAATACCAAGCTTATCTTTCTCTTTCTTCCTTGAGCGACAGATGCCGACTAAGAAGCTCCTTATCTCGCGACGAAAACATTAAACGTTTCTCTCGTTTCCCTATGCTTTTCGCATCCACATCACTAGGAATTGTTACGCCGATAATCCTTGACCTACGACCGTTATTTTATTCTTCCACGGTTCGCTTCGAGAGATACTCTTTTTAAATGAAGGTGTGGCTCTCGTTTTCCGAGCCCTTTCTCGGTCTGCCTCAAATCATTCTCCGAGGCGTCGGGTAAGCCTTCTCAAACGCGTGCCTCGGCTCGAAAACCCCCCAATAAACTGCTCCGAGGATGAGAATAAGAGTATACCGATTGCGTTCCATTCTTTTTTTTTATCATTTTCCGCATCGAATCCGTGGGTGGCCCTCCGGAATGCTTTTTTGAGGTTCGCCGCGCTGGGCAATTGCCGCAAAGTGGGAAATCGCGTGTACCTTATCTGTCTACTCTTAAGAAGCGTTCCGGAGGCCACCCGCACGAATTCGCGTCTTTTAATTGGTGGGGAATGCGGCTTTAGTCTTTCGGACTAAGAGATATCTTGGTGTGGGTTCATTCCCAGAGGTGCATGGCATCGGCGGTACCTTTTGGAAGCAGTGAATCTTAAGCGGATGATGTCAGGTGCGTCGAAGGATAATTCCTTCTTTACGCCTACGAGAATGGATGCGCAGCCAAATACTGACGTATGTAACTTGAATTTCTTGTAAGCCGCATCATATTTTAGGAGTTATTTTCCAGCAAAGCGGTAGTAGAGGAGGACCATTTAATGGGCACGTCTCGTCTGTCCGTACGTCCGTCTGTCGCGACTTTCATCTCGTGAACCGTTTGACGGGCTTTGATTAAATGTATGAGTGATTCTTGTTAAACTTTATCGCCCTATTATGACTTTGAACTGCGTCTGTTAATTAGAACTTCCATTTTACATAAGTACTTATATGATCTTATACTCGCATCTCGTTTAATGGCATCCGTCAAGAAATAATTGAATATCATATATTCTCTTCCAAGCTCTTATATGATCTATGAGGTATAACTTTACAAAATTATTCGGATAGGGTACAAAATATGCCACAAAAAAGAACGCGAGAACGTATAATTACGACTTATAGTTACGGATATAAAAGTTCCAAATACTTCCTAATCTTTCGATACGGTTTCGTACGCAAATCTAATAAAGAACGTATTTGAAATCTCTGCACTCTGTATGGAACGTAGTTTTTCTTCTTGTTTTGTCTATCTTCAGGTTTGAGTTCCAAAAGTTCGACTGTTCTTGCCAATATCTATGCATTCCACGAGTTGATATTTTAGACAAACATATTACACGTTTCTAATTAACACAACCTGAAACTCTTCTACGGGGTTTAATACTATTTTTGTTTAGTATTTTAAATGCTATTTAAATAACATGCGAATAATTACTTCGTAACTGTAATGATCGATCGTTGCGCCTTACTTGTTAAGATAGGGAAATTTGAAATAAGACTTCCTCGACTGAAAATAACGGTTTGACGCAATTTAGAGCCATTAAAGACTACATTTATGACTGTGTCAAAAGCGCACCATATCTAAAAAACTGGTTATGCAATAAAATGTGATGATCTTTTTAATAGGTACTACATTAGACGTAACACATTGCAATGCTCATTTCATGCATATATTTTTGGCTTTTATCGTGGCTATTTAGTTTCATATGGTAAAAGTTCATTTTTACTTGCTCATACGAAGTATCGAGAAAGTATTGTTATCGCGAAAAAATTCGACCTCGAGATTTTTACGGAAATTTTACGTTTTAGGTGTCGCTGAATCCGAAGAAGTGGTTTTCGCAATACCGCATGTCTATTACTGTCTCTGGAGCCTAGACGGTAGAGCGAAAATGAATGAAATCTCGTACTTAGGCATTTTATCATACTGAGCAGAGTATACATAGAAATCTAATCTTACAATACATTTGAAAAAGTGAGAAGTTACAAATTAAATAAATGAACATCGCTAAATATTAGTCGAAGGGCTCGCCTAATATTTGTTGCATCATCCAGTTTGTCCGTTTGAACAATCATATTCCCTCGAAAAGTTAAATTTCAAACAAAATTTTTCTCTTATGTTAGACTATATATAGAATACCTTAAAATTTAAAATAAAAACAGATGAAAAAGTTTGAAGTTTCTTCACTGCAAAATTGAGCGAATAGATAACACACTCCCATTAATGAAGTTAATTTGCCCATAATTGAAAAGTAAGAGTCCATGAGTATTAATTTATCAATCACAACAAAAGTTATTAATATTTTGCCTATAAGTCATTCTAACGAACACTGATCAACGACAAGGCAATTTAAACATCTAAAAAAAACCTTTCAATCTGTAAAAAAATTATATAAAATGGATGGAAACTAAAAAAGGCGCAAAACTGTCGGAGCAAAACAGTAAAGCGTGACGTTATACAGAGAATTTTAATATCCTAAGCAGTACCACAAAAACCATTATTATTTCCTTATCATGAGTGGGAGAGTGGCATCAAGTATTCGCCTCTCGTTTCACTCTTCACTAATTCGTCGACAGCTAATATCATCTATCTCCACAAGACAAAGAAGTTTTTTCCTTCATCTTCAGCTCATTCTTCCCTTACCCACGACATGTTTCACTCCTAGTTAAAGAAAAAAAAATACCGCGACATTCATAAAGTTTTTCTCTCTCTCTCTCGATCGAATCACTTTTTCCTACCCGACGTGCACCTCTCGTTCGAAATAAAATGAAAAAGAAAACCTTTTCCGGTTGACCGCACTCTCTCAGAGTCTGGACGAACGACACACACACACATGCACGCACGAACACAGAAACGCAGACATGAAGAGAATCGAAATGAAAAAAGTCGGAACAGTGGGGGAAAGAGAGAGAGAGAGAGGGAGGGGGAGAGAGAGAGAGATATGGGGAGGTATGGAGAAACAGAGGGAAAAAGAGTAAGAGGTGGGGATTTTCGGGAAACGGAAGGGAGGAAAAAAAACCGAGACGGTTGGAGAGTGGGAGGTTTTGAGGAAAGAGGGAGGCGAAGGAAGGAGGGATGCGGAGGTGAAAAAATTCATAATTAAAATGATAAATGCGGCGGCCGCTCAGGGGGTCCGTCCGACTCCGCAACTTTATATACGACTGCTTTTTAATTGCTTTTTCGCAACCTCTCTCTCGCTGCTGCAGCCGTGGAATTTTTTTATTCCAACCCCTTTTTTCCTATATCCCTCAATTTTCTCCCCCCCCCCCTCCCCCATCCTCCCCCCCCCCCCCCAGTATAACCCCTTTTGGGAGTATTCTTTTGCGATGGGTTCCGGAGGATGAATACAAAGTTGGCAGGGAGGTTTGCAAAGCTTTTTTTTTTATTTGTTTGTAAATATATTTTTCAATTCGTTCTTTCATTCCGCTGTGGAAAAAATGAGCGGAGAGCTGGATTGGTTGGGAGTGGCGTGAGTAGGTTTCTCTCTCTTTTTTTCTCTCTCTCTATTTCTCCCCTTCTCCTCCTCGTATATCCCCATCCTCAAGAATTTTCGAAACCCTCCCCGTAATCTCTTTAAAAAAAAAAAGAACACGCTCTTCCCGATTGGATTTTGGAATAATAATAGCCGCGTCGATAAATTCATTACCCTGAAAGCGACGAGCCCTTGCCGCGGCTAAATTAATTAATTTTCTGCACCTCTTTGCTTTTCCGATACTCCTGACGGATCGGAATTACCTTTTTTACGCTACGCTAAGTATGCTGTCAGATTTTCTTCAGTGTAATTTCAAAGTCGACGCACAGATCACCGTCTTTTCAAATGGCAGTTGAAGATCTTCGTTCGAATCTCATCTTACCTTTGCATTTTATTAAATTTGAAAAGGCATGTAAGACCAGTCTCTACCATTTTCATTCTTACAGTAATGTATCGTTTCCATTTGATGACATCCACGGAAATTCACAAGAGAATTACCGAGCTCGTCTTATAGATGAAAAAATTCAAGAATTAGCACTTAAAATCAAAAATATTGAAAAGTACTTATCTCAGGTATTTCCAATAGCCACAAGGTTATGAAAAACCACCGTGGCTATTGGAGCTACCATAGATAAGTACTTTTTTCAATATTTTGATTTTTAAGTTATTTTTTTTTAACGCACCAACATAAACTTAATGTATGCCAGATGAGAAAACAAAACGAATAAATACAATTGATCCTTTTTGTCTATTTAATCCACATTAAGCTAAAGTGATTTGATGTATCAATGAGCTAATGCCATGCAATGTATATCCATATCTGCTTTTCTCTCCATCATATTACATTCATTAAGAAGAAAGGAAAAGCTATATTTCTCCTATGTAATATCAGGCCGATGAGCATGTATATCGATTTTGTCTCCATCGTTTTAACATGTTTTGCGATAATAATGTAATTAATAAATGTATCGGGGTCGTGGACCATAATTACATAAAGGAAAATATAAATTGAGTTAAAACGACCTGTAATAAAGAACGACAAAAAATAAACCCATGCAAAATGATTTCCCATTGAAATTATTTATTTGAAAAATTTGTTCCTTTACTAAGAAATATCAAATGACTCAAATGACATTTCCCACGAAGATGGAGGAAACTATTGTAAAATTGTACATTTTTCAAATCGTTTAAATATATTCAACCCGGATTAATAAAGTAATTGGAGGATAAATGTTGCAAATTTGTTTTTAGTTTCAAGCAAATGAAACAGCGCAAAAATCGCATCATAAAGTATCACTCTTTGTGAGGGATTTCGTTTCGGTGATCTTAGCTTGAGAGTAATAAAAATCAGTGATATTATTCCCTTTTCTAGAACTCCAACTGTACCGCGGCACATACAAATACTTTGTCGCGGCACTGAGTTAATTTGCGGGAAGTGGAAGTGAGAGAGAAAGAGAGAAAAAAAGCCTTCGCCCTGTGAAAGGATAGGAACAAATCAGTACCGTTTTTGTAGAAAAAGAGATGCCGGTACTCCCACCCTCCTCCACCTCTTCCTGCACTCTCTTCCCCCTTCTCTATTGAATTTTTGATGAACTTTCAATAACAAAGTTGATAATTAGAATCAAAATGTTTAACATTTATAGAATCCGTTTATTACTTTAGGTTTTAAAAAATTAAAAAAATTAAAATGTACCGAAATTAGACGGGTGTCAACATCGCTCTGAAAAAAAGGCGCCGGTACGCCGTACCGACGCATACCGTCACAAAAAAAGCACTGGAACAAATAATTTGGATAGATGGCCCACGAGAGACAAATTCGACGCCAGCGAAACTGTCATGCTTCCATTTGAAGAAGAAACGTGTTTCTTCCAAAAGAATTGAAATGAGGAAAACGGGAAGATTAAATAAGACATGGATTGAAACTAGGGCCGAGCCCGTCGTAAGAGAAGAATAAGATTTTATATTTCCTGACCATAAAATGGGAACATATTCCTAACGTGCACCTTCATATTCTATCATCTCTAGAAACAGGTCGTCATGTTTGTAAAAATTTATTGTGTATCTACGAAGGTAGGCGCTGAGAGGCGGGCCTAACGGGATATTTTGTTGAGGAATGAAGAATTCATTAGAAGTTTATCTCTTTTAGGCTTCCTTTTGTAGCGTGGGTGGTAAATATTCAAAACGCGAAAGAAGGATGATAAGCGTTGAAATTTCTTAGCGGTGTTAAAGATTGATGGGAAACTGCGTAGGGTGAGTGGGCGTCAATTCGTTAAGTGTGAAGTTGTGACGAAAATCAGAATCTTCATTAGATCTTTTTAAATTAAAAATATAAAGGGAATCAAGGCCATCGATCCAAAGGGGGTTCTAAAATTGTCTCTATTATGGAAATTTTGATTTATTTCTTCGGGTCTGTGCCTAAAATTTGAGAAATTTCCTACACATATCAAGCATTAAGTATTATTGTCGTTTTATAAACCACGCATTATAATGAATTCTCAGCTTTCGAGTTATCTATCTATAATGCAGTTAAATTTTATTATTGAAATTATAAGAATAATATATAAGATATTGGATATATAAAATACACTTGCAAGAGACCTTTCCAAATACTCTGCGCATTTTTCTCTGACCATAATAGATGATCGTGAAGATGGTCATTCCGCTCCGCTGCAGTTTGTTTGCAATTAAATTCGATGGATTCGTCAAAGTAGAGCTACGGTCTCTATTTCAAAAGTATTTTTTTAGGTTTGTTTATTATTGTTGGTCAATATAATGCATTCTCACGGGAAAATACTGGGCGATTGTAATTTTCGTCAGAGACGATATTTAAGCTTGGTTGTGTCGACATATGTATGCAGTGGCGTATCCAGGAGGGGGTTTTAAAAAATTTCCTTCATGCTTGCGAATCACTAAAAAAAAGTATCATGGGGTTTAGCTTCCATCCTCCCCCCCCTCTCGCGGTCGGGTCAACCCCCCCCCCTGACAAATTCCTGGATACGCCACTGTATGTATGAATGAGCGACGGGCCTTGAAAATACTGAAAGTTCATCGATAGTACTGTTAAAGAGTTCTATATTTCATACATTTATATTACCAGTTGAAGCTTTATGGTTAAATATATTTCAGATTCAGTGAAGAAAGATGTAGATTAGCGAAATTCCAATCTTACGCCAGAAGAGAAAAACGTGAAAGTATACGATGAAAATAATTGATGATACGGCGAGGATTTACTTGCCCTGCAGCAACTTCAGATCACCAAATGACCTTTCTGTTAAAGCAGGCATGTGAAACTCGAAGAAGCCGTATTGTAGCGATGGATATTATAGAAGGGCCGCATTAAGATTACAGTTGTTTAATGAGGGCCAGATTTGGCAAAATAGGCAATCTAGAAGATTGGTCGCTTGCTTTGCTATTAAAAACCACGATTTAGAAATCGTACTCTATTGTTTCTCAATAACTAACATAAGATAAAATCTTGTGTCCTCATCACAAAAATAAAGCAATAATATAAAATTTCGAACGATTTAGTTGAGAGAAAATTAGCATTCGGGTCGCAGTAACTGAGTTTGACATGCCTGAAGTAAAGAAATCAACTTTAAGATAATTTAAAACTTTGAATACTTTATTTTCTGCGTTCAGGATAGTTTATATGCCTCAAAAAATCTCTCAATTTAATATACTTCATATTACCTTTTCAAATGCTATGCACAGGCATAACATAATTCAGAAAGAAATGGTTCATTTTTTATTTACTATTTCTTGAGTTTCAAAGTGTATTCATAAACCTAATAATTGACCATAATTTTTTTAACCTTCCTTTAAATATTCCTCGTTAAAAATGATCTTTTCCCTTGAAGAAAGTTTCCACCAAATTGCCTCCATTAAAAGCAATCCCGTTCTGACATTGATATGAAGTTTGGACGAAAAAACATACAAAACGTAAGCCGTTCTTCACCCAAACTAAGCAAACATCCCTCCGGCGAACTGGATACTTAATTACGAAACCGTCGTTAAAGATAGTGAGTGAGAAGAGAGTCGAAGCTAATAGGACGGTGAAAAACTCTGGTCTGGCAAGAAATAATAGGGAAAAGAGACCTTTTAACGTGCGGAAGTGGGAATACTTTTTCCCACCATATCCAAGAACTGCGGAGAAATAGGACGGAGATTGAGAAATTGTTCCGCGGCGGTTTTAATCTCGCGGTTAGAACGTTAAGCGGCAGAGAGATATTGATGAGGATAAGGAAAAGATTATGTATGGTCAAAGAACATCTTTCGTATAGACCACCCACCGAAGGTTGTTTAACCCTTATGCACACTAACGTATAAGCTTGCCATAGCAGCCACTAGGTTGTTAATCAACCTCAAGTGGCGACTAACAATTATTGCTGCCTGAGGTTTTCAATTTATTGCCTTAGTTGCATGCAAACAGTATAATCGGGTTAAGTAAATGGTTTCTTTCTTTAAATTTCACAAGAAGATGCCTCGTTAAAACTTCGAGCGGGAGCATGTGGGGACAGTGAAAATGCTTACACTTAAATACTCCCTTTACCATGTTGTAGTGCGGAGAGAGAGCTCATTCCAACTGTACCTTGCTAATGATTGGTATGTCGGGTATAGTGAGTCGTAAAAGAGTTATAAAGGAGAATGCATTAGATATATGACCTACATTAAGCTTGATGTTATCTCAAATGGGAATAATTGAAATACTTTAGTTGCCATCAATAACAATAGGATTTATTTCATAGTAGTGCCGTATTAAGTAGTACCGTTGTAAGTGCTCTCATCCTATACGTTCTGGAGCTTCAATTTAGTCATACATATGCATCACACTATAACGCTGTGTGTTTGTATTAATTTATATCCACACAAAGGATGCTAAATTAACTTGAAATCAGAAATTATCTTTACTTTCTTCGTTCTTGGTATAATTACAGTGTAAAAATGGGATTCGGCTGTTTTACAATTTAAACGTATGCAAAGTTTACTTTATTTATAATAAGTATAATCATGTACTGGTTGATTAACATCTTAAGTTTGAATAATCTGCTGAGATAATTGATTTCGGTTTACTTAACATTTTCTATAAGCGTCAATGATGCATGATGCTCGTAGCACGTTTTTTAAAAGTTTGAACATCTATTGATATGAAAAAGCTTTAATGCTAAACGAATATTGCATGATGCGAATCAATGTTTATATTTATAATCTCTCACATCATTCAATAATTTAAGTTAAAATAGTCAAAATTGGTTTAAGGAATCATCGAATATTTATCTCCCTTTTTACTTTATTTTAGTGTTAAGCTTCTCTAACTATGCTTAAGAAAAAGCTTATTTTTCTCGAACGCCTTACCGCATCCAACGGTGGAATAATATTCTTAAATTATCTTCACAACAACACTTTCAGCGATCATTCCTCGTGGAGGCTGCATGTCAATCAATTAATCCGCCAAATCGATTCGAGATTCAGATTTTGCCAAATAGCATTATATTAGTCCCATTGTGGGAAAAAAGTGGATTCAAACAGTTCCTATCCCACATGCAGGAACATTTTAAAATATAGTTCATTTCATTAAATTTTGTAAGCTTGTTTATTCGGCACGATTCGTACCCGCGTTTTGATTCAAAAAAATCGGTACAATATACATTGTACATACATACAAACTTTCTCATATACTAATGCGTCGTTTAGTTATCTTTTGAAAAATATGAACTATGTAGAATAATTGTAAACAACAACTTAAATGACTATACGAAATTTGATGAAATCGTATGAGCCGTTTTTCCGAAAATCCAATTGTTATTAACGTTGCCCAAGAATAAATTAGCCTTATATTCATTTTTTGAGAACTATGAACTATGTACATAGTATTATTGAAGACGTAAACTCAAGTAACTGTATGAAATTTGATCAAAATCGTTGTAGCCGTTTTGAAGAAAATCAAATTGTTGTAAAAGATGCCTAGAATAAACTAGCCTTATATTCATTTTTTGAGAAGTACGAACTATGTACATAGTATTATTGAAGACGTAAACTCAAGTAACTGTACGAAATTCGATCAAAATCGTTGTAGCCGTTTTGAAGAAAATCAAATTGTTGTAAAAGATGCCTAGAATAAACTAGCCTTATATTCATTTTTTGAGAAGTACGAACTATGTACATAGTATTATTGAAGACGTAAACTCAAGTAACTGTACGAAATTCGATCAAAATCGTTGTAGCCGTTTTGAAGAAAATCAAATTGTTGTAAAAGATGCCTAGAATAAACTAGCCTTATATTCATTTTTTGAGAAGTACGAACTATGTACATAGTATTATTGAAGACGTAAACTCAAGTAACTGTACGAAATTTGATCAAAATCGTTGTAGTCGTTTTTGAGAAAATCAATTTGTTATTAAAAATTCGTAGAATAAACTTCATTTAATTATTGAGCAATGTTGACCCTTTCTTCATATCTTGTATTCTGTATGATAAAATGCCTAAGTGCGAGATTTCATTCATTTTCACTCTACCGTTTAGACTCTAGAACCAGTTACAGACAGACGGCATTGCGAAAACCACTTTTTCAGACTCAGCTACACCTAAAACGTATACAACCGTCAAAATCTCGAGGTCGAATTTTTTCCCGATAACAATACTTTCTCAATATACTTCGTATATGAGAAAATATAAACTCTAATGGTGGCGAAAGAGTAGCGAAACTACAACCTTCCCATCTCGGAGGAGCAAAGGAGATGGCAGCATAAAATCGTAGCTTCACGCCCCTACCCCCGTGTTCACTAGGAACGGTCCGAAATCCGGAGATGAATCGCAGAGGGAACAAGTTAGCAGTGTACAACGTATCACAAATGGGCGCGTTTTGCGCAGTGTAGTAGATACATATTAGAAAGAAATTATATACCTGTACGTAAGGGAAATAGCGTTTTAAAGTTATTTTCTTCATTATAAATAATCCATTTTCTTCCTATTTGCATGCACACGTAAGTAAATTGAACGTTTGTTTGCGAGATTGTTTATGTTAGCAACAATGAAGAAGTAACCATGCAAGAAATTTTTTGTTCAACTCGATTTAAGATGTTTTTGTTTGATTTTCTCGATAACGGCTACTTATACGATAAAAATGTATAGGAAAGGTAATATTCTTCTTTACCAGTTCTACGACTTTTATTTGAAAAATATTTTGAAATGAGCAATATTTTACGAGATATGACGAAAATTTAATTTTTTATCACCAGTAAAGGGGTATCCCTGACTGGCGTACATGATTCATTTTTGCGATTTTCTTACTATATTTGATTGTAAGTCCTTAATATCAAATTTCATGAAAATCCGTTCGGTAGAAGCCGAGAACGAACATGCTGACGGACGGACGATAATAGGCGCTCACGCTGTAAGCAAAACGCGCCTAAAAACGCGGATATTTATCGCCCATGTTTCCAAAAAGGAGGCAGTGAAGAGGGACTCTTCAATTGCTCCGGGAGGATAGGGCCGAGAAGGCGTGGGAGGCAAAATAGGAGTGTTAGAAATCGGTGTTAGAATGGGGTGTTAGAAGGGGATGAGCGATAGAGAATGAAGCTGCGAGAAAGAGATTTTCGAGGGTTCGTTTTGAATTTCTTTTTAATTTTTGTTTCCTAGGAGCGCGACTTTATTTATTATATATAAAAGCGACCGGATCCCATCTAACATCTAAGCCGAACTCCACCGGTCTCTCGAATCGAATCTCGCTAAAAGCTTTGTGTCATAAAAATCAGCTGAGGGCAGTCTATAAAGCATAATTACACCCGCCTAAGGTAAGGGGCGAGCCTCGCCTATAAAAATTTTAATTATTTCTCAAAGAACCCCGCTAATGGAGTTTTATGGTGGGTGTTGGAAACTCTTGGGACCCCGCGTATGTGTGTGGAGAGGGCGCTGTAAGCTGCCAGTGATTCCTTTTCGAAGGCCGAGGGAGAGAAAAACGGAGGGGCGAGAGGGAGAAGTGGAGATTATGACCTGGAAGAAGGATGAGGAGAAGAAAGGGGGTCGAGGGTTTTAAAGTTGGGAATAGTGGAGGAATGTTGAAAAGCATATCATTACGACATTAATGAGGCCAAATGAAGTCAAAGTAGCTCCCCTGCGGAACGCCATTATGGTTCCAAGTAAACATGATGAATCGTAAAATTGTAATGATCTTATGCTAGCATTGCGCGGTCGAATACACGTCCGTGAACGACCGAAAGAGAATTCCTCAAGAACAAAAAGACGGATATTCCTTCGGATATCTTCGATAAATGTTTTGATAGTTTCAGACGGTTATTTTGTTCTTATCTCACTTTACCCTTCTTAAGAACTCATTTCTTATAATTTTCAATCGATAAACATCACTCTTTCCCACGACTGAAAGCATACCCACGTTCATTACATGAACTTGCCCAATTCTTGATTGCGCAAAAAATAACGAAGCTTAGCGAATAATTTTCTTTTTAAATATACCTCCTAGCACTTTAGTGAAATAATTATGTACCGTCAGAGAAAAATACCGCGGAAGGAATTTTTATGAATTTTAACTTTCTGAATGAACGAAGTGTTTAATTAACTTTTCTCGGAGTGATTAATTCTGCTTAAAAATAAGTAACAATCCCACACAATTGAATCAAAGTTAAAGGGTAACAAAAACCACAGGATTTGCGACAATATTCGGTATACCTGATGCGCACATTAGGAACGCGAAATAAAAAACAAAAGCGTCAGAAATAAATATAATTAAAATGGTAACGATACTCACATTTCTGAAGCGTGGTAGGCTGTCCCTTATTCTTTCCTCGAGGACGACATTAGGGCAAGATGCCACCTTTGTAAGACCAATCCTTTACCTGCGAAGGCGTATTCACTATACCGGCGTGATAGTTTCATGCATCCGTATCCTGAAGCAGGAATTCTCATAAGTTTTTTTTTGAGTTGACAAGCATAACTACACCAATAACTTATTATTCAATTATTTTTGTTAAAACAGTGGGCGTACCGAATTAAATTGTTAATTTTATGGATGGAGGGTAACAACGGCCAAAATAAAGAATGAAGTACATTATAGCCGCTTAATCTGAGAATACCATCCAGAATTCAATCGTCGTTCTTGAAATTAGATATTGAAATCGCTGATACTGCGAATATGAAATAAAAACGGAAAACCGCTGAGAACTAACTTAAATTTTGAATGATCTGTAGGCGGCCAACGGCAAAACATTTTCATCAAATATTCCGATTATTTTCGAAAATTTAATAATTTAATCTTCGATTTTTAGCTAAAGAGCTTATAAAACCCACCTCAACTCTTATTATATAATATATTAGGAAAAACTGCTAAAGGAGTTATCAGAGAATAATCTTACGACATTATTATTATTATAAATGACAGAGTACCTGAGAAAGTATTCATTAATGAAGCTTTAACAGGTTACTATAGCAATCTATTATGGAAGACTAAGGAAAAGGGAAAGGAGAAAGGATATAAGTATGTGTGGATACAAGGAAAAATTTTGGCTAAGAAAAATGAAAATGCTAAAGTGATTAGGATTAAATTAGAAAGGGATTTAGATAAATTATAGTATATATTTGTGTATTATCCACTCTCTTGTGTAATGGATGTTTTTAATGTATTTAGTAGTTCTTCAAAAGTAAGATGCAAGACAATTGTTTCTCCTTTTGATAAATGTGTGAATGAACAATTTAATTTTTCATTTTTATGTCTTAATATAAGATACTTAAGAAAGCACTGGGATGAGTTCAATCTTATTTTTGAACTTATTAGAAAACAAATTAACATTGATGTGTTAGTTTTAACGGAAGTTAATGTCAAAATGAAGGAAGTATTTTCATTTAAATTACCTGGTTTTGAAATGTATTATAAACTTATGTTAGAGAAAGAAACAAAGGTGGGGGAATTGTAATTTATGTAAAAACAGAATTGATTTTTAAGGAGATAAATTTTGGCACTACTTTTTTTGAGAACCAGAGTGGCATGTTATTTTTAGGAGATAAAAATTTATTTCTTATAGGCATATACAGGCCTCCTAACTTGAGTAAAATAAAATTCATGTATGAATTAGAAAAAATTCTGGATGAATACTGTTGTAATGACATATTAATAATTGGGGATGTAAATATTAATATCTGTGATAAAAATGATATCAATGCAATAAGATATAGAGATATGCTTGTTTCCAAAGGGTTTTTTTGAAATTATAAGACTTCACTAGAGAGGTAATAATGGATGGAAAGGTTTGTAAATCCTGCTTAGACCATATACCGTATTCACCCGAATCCAAGACGACCCTGAATCTAAGACGACCCCCCATTTTGATGATTCCAAAAGAGAAAAAAGCTCAAATTGACCTTCATGACTACAAAAATTATAAATCTTGTGAAATATTTATTTTCTCTTATACTTTTCTTGAATGTCATTGTCTTTTAACATTTTAAAATCATAAGATCACATCACAAATAGAACCATTCAGGTTTTCAAACAAATTAAATGGTAGCATTCATTTTAAGATAACATTAAAAATAAAGTAAATACATTGAAAGAATATACTCATTTCAGGACAACAAAAAAACTTTTCAATCCAAGTGCTGCATAAAATCATTTTATTGTGTTAGTCATCATCACTGTCTATGCAACCTTCACTATTTTCCTCATGCTCACTATCTTTATCACTCTCAACTTCATCATCAGTCTCCCACAAAACATCATCCTCACTCCCATCCATGGCATTAGATAAGCAGCATTTCTTAAATCCTTTCACTATTACTTTTGCATTTATTTGTTGCCACGATGCCTTGATCCATTGGCAGAGCATTGCAACTTCAGGTTTCTTAAGATTTCCTTTTGGTGTTAAAGTGTGAGTTCCACTCTGTAACCACTCAGAATACAAAACCTTTAAATTATTTTTAAAACACTTATTGACAGCAACATCTAAAACTTGAAGTTGCGATGTCATTCCTCCAGGTATTACAATAAGATCAATATTCATCGCACTCATTATGTTTTTAATTTCAGGAGATAAGTGTCCTTGAATGCATCCAGTGAAAGCATTGCTCTTTGTTTCAGTAAAGCTCCTGGCCGTCTATTCCACACCACATGTAACCAATCTCTCATTAGTTCTTTAGTCATCCACCCCTTTTCTTGACACCTATTATTCCACTTGGCAAATGTTTCTTAGGCATTGTTTTCCGCTTTAGAATCACATATGGTGGTAATTTAGTCCCATCTGCTAAAACCGCCAACATTACCGTGACTCGCATTTTTTCGTTGCCTGTAGTTTTAATTAGGACGGACTTCGCACCTTTTTCGTTCACAGTATAATTAGATGGCATGTAGAAGAAAACCGGAGTTTCATCGGCATTTCCTATTTGGCTCAAAAGGTAATTATTGGTTTTTCTAAGTCCAATTACATATTTCTGGTAAGCGAGAAGTTTTTCAACATAGTCTTCTGACAATTTCTGACACAGCTAAGTTCGTCGCCGTAAAGAAAAATTATTTCGTCGCATCATTCTCACGCACCAACTTCTGCTGGCCTTAAATTCTTGCAATGATATATTAAGTCCTCTAGTAATTTCATTAGCTTTAAGTATAATACTTTCAGTCGAAACAGGCATACCGTCCTTCCTCATGGTGCGCACAAACTTGACTACTTCTTCTTCAATGCCATGAAATCGGCCTAATTTTGGACCACTGAGTGACTTCCTTGTGGCTTTGGCTTTTTCTAGTTCCTGTTTTGCGAGTTTCCATCGACGCACATTTGCCTCAGATACACCGAACTTTCTACTCGCATCACAGTTATTAGTTTTTTGGCGTAATTTATCACGATCAGCTTAAAATTTGTATCTTAGCTCCGTCTAATTCCTTTGTTAACTTTCCCTTTGCACTCGTGCCACGTACTTCAACATGATCTGTCATTTTAACTTAAGGGTTGTGCATTTAAATCAAGAATGCACAACTCAAAATTACTGTCACACTTAGTGAATCGCGGTGCGTCGTTTGAAAGGGGAATCCCAATGATTTCCGCTCTCATTTGTTTTGACATTGCGGTTACCATTACGTGGAAGATGAAAGTACGTCGTCTGTGTTATGATCGTCGACGATGATTATTAGTCTAAATAATTATTATTCCCGTCATGTTTTTGTTATTACTATTTGTTTATTTCACTTCTTTATGTACGTACTTGAATTTGCTGTTGTGAATTGTTTACTGTAATATACCATTTGTTGTAAAAACCATTGATTAATTGCTTAAATATACTTCGTATTCGAATGTAAGACGACTCTTGATATTTACAGCTGAAAATTTGGAAAAAAGGTCGTCTTAGATTCAGGTGAATACGGTATATTACAAAAGTAAGGTAATAAATTCTGAGGGAGTAATTATAAAATCAGGATTGTCTGACCATTTTATGACATTAGCTTGTTTGAGCTTTGACAGTTCTGTTATTGTGACAAAGCTTAATAAGACTTTGGATGAATATTATTCTTATATTAGTGTGTCTAAATTAAATAATTTTATTGCTAATTATGATTGGGAACTGATAACATCAATGAAAGATCCTGTTTCTCAATATGATCTGATATGCAGAGTGTTTGATACCATGTATAAAGATGCTGCTATAAATGTTACTAAATAACCGGTTAAAGCTAAGAAATGTTGGATGAATGATGATATACTTAGTGGAATTAAACTTAGAGACCAAATGAGAAGGAAATGGATTAATTGTAGGACTAACAAAATGTATAGAGAGCAATATAAAAAAATTAGAAATCAGATAAATAGAGCTATTAAATCTGCAAAAGCTAAGTATTATGCAGAACAATTTATTCTAGTTAAAAATAAGCCTAGAGAGACATGGAGACTAATAAATAATATTACTCAAATAAGGGAAACCAAGGGTAAGAATAATGATCATGATATCCTTAAGCATTTTAAGAGTAATCTTTAAGTCTGTGATATGTTAAATTTATTTCTAAACCAATTCACTAATGAAGTAAAAAATATAAAGAATGACTGTCAAACTGAATGTCAGGCACTAAATATAGAACCTATTCTAGGTAGTATGTTTTTACCTGAAGCAACCACTTATGATGTGGAAAAATTATTGAGTTTAATAAAGAATAAAGGACCTGGATATGACAGGATAAGAATATCTGATATTAAAAATAATATGGTATTTATACCACTATTCACTAGTTTTATTAATAACTATTAATAATGCTATAATTCCAGATGGCCTAAAAACAGCTATAATTAAACCAATTTATAAAGGGGGAGCAAGATCAGATGCAAATAATTTTAGGCCAATTTCTATCCTACCATCTCTATGTAAATGCATTGAAAGATATGTTGCTGATCACATCTTAAACTTCTTAGGCACAAATAAAATTATTTTTCCTTCTCAGCATGGCTTTCAAAAAGAAAGAGGTACTAGACATGCATTAGAGGATTTTAACGAATATGTTAGATATGGTTTGGATAAGGGTATTAATGTACTAATTACTTTTGTAGACTTTAAGAAGGCCTTTGATATGGTTGAATTCACAATTTTATTACGTAAATTGGATCAAATAGGGGTTCGAGGAAAAATTCAAGATTGGTTTAGAAATTATTTCTTTAACCGAAAAATGCTTGTTAAACTTGGTGATAATTTCAGTGAAAAAACTGAAATCCATCTTGGTCCAATTTCATTTATTATTTATATAAATGATTTATTTAAAGTTATAAAGGACTCAAAACTAATATTATATTGTCGCGATATAGCAGACATCGTGGTTGCACTGTCTCGGGCGGGTTGCCGCTAGATGTAGGGGCTGTCGCGGGCGGAAGTGGGCAGTAGCCGCCGAGGCAGGGAGAGTAAGGACGCACGAGTGACGTGTGGTGAGAATCGGAATCCATCGAGAGTGCTGTGGTGTGCCGATATTGTATTCCGCGATCGATATCGCGACAATATGCTGATGATACAGCTCTTATATCATGTCATAAAGTTTTTGAGAAGGCTAATTTAATGATGCAGAATGATATTACTAGACTTATGAAATGGGTACATGATAATAAACTGGTGATAGATGACAAGAAAACAAAGGTAATGCACATTAATAGTAAACTATCTTATAGAAATGAGATAAAAATCGAGGTACACAATCATAATTGTTTGCATACACAAAACTTAACATGCCATTGTATACTATTAGAGCAAGTTTCTAATTACATGTACTTGGGAGTAATTATTGATGAGACTGACATTTTGGGAACATATTTGAAAACTGAATGGAAAATTGAGGAAAGTTATATTTCAGTTTTATTATTTAAAGGATATTGTGCCTATGTCAGTCTTAAAGCAGATGTATTTTGCTCTGGTTGAAAACGTGATTAGATATGGTTTATCAGTATGGGGTTGTGCAGGCAGCAATTATATGGAAAGTCTAAAATCTAATCAGAATAGATTAGTCAAAATTATGTACACTAAGATGAAAAATAATTCACAAATAGAATTAAATAATGATCCTTATAAAGCTTTAGATATTCTACCAATTGAGAAATTATATAAGTATGTTATTATAACATAATTATTTTTCTAACAAATATAAAGTCTTAAAAATTTATCACACTGATGTGGTTATGAAAGATATGACTAAATATGTAATACCTAGATATTTTACTAAAAAAGGTAATGAAAAATTAAATGTTGTTGTGCCTCAGCTAATTAATTCCTTGCCATATGAGTTAAGAACGCTGAGCAGAATGGCTGAGGTAAAAAATAAAATAAAACAGTAGTTACTGAATAACTGAATCATGAAAATGTATTGTGCTTATGTATGTATATCTAAATATATGTTCAAATAAATGTATCACATAAAGCAACTATATTTTGCCAAAAATATAATTTTCTGTAAAGATTCGAAACTGACAGTGTAACTGTCCAGCACAAGCTGACAAGCCTTTTAGTTGAGGGAGACCACACTGTAAAAATATGAACAAGTTTTACTTTGTTCCTGAATCACCAGTTGTCATTATTTGTGTGTAATTTGTGAATAAATGTTTGTAAATTACTAAAAATAATTACTGCCAAGATTTGACCAACCTGGTGACGATGGGTGATGTCAAAGGAAAAATTTGGCAGTCGTTGGTTGATGTTAGCTGTTGCTGTGGTATTGGAAGTAAGTGTTTCATTTGTTTAATGATTTGTTTTTGATTGTTCATTTCTTTTAATATGTTAAATGTTTAAAAGTAAATAACTAAATAAATTTTTTTAAATTCATTATGTAACTGGATGTAATAGAAAAATTTGTTATTGCCACAACTTATTAGTAACGCTGACACCTGCTGACAAGCCCATCTGGGGCTTAGCAGGACAATATAGGTATTGTTTTTCTTGTTCTTGAAAAGGTTATATTTGTTTATCTTATTTTGTAATATTGTAACTTTTCTTTTCTGTATCCGAGTAAGGGATTCTATTTTGTATTATAATAAAGACTATTTTGTATTATAATTTGTATTATAATAAAGACATATGTTTATTTTTTAAAATACATCCACCTGCTATATTAAAGTTGATGCGATGAGCTTTTATTTGAAGAACAACATTAGCATTTTCAAAGTTCAAAGCATCTTTCCTTTTTTTGATAATCTAATATTTCTGTCCACATATTTTGAATTAAAGAATGTTAATACAGGCAGTCCTCCACCTACAACACAGTTCCTTTCCTGGTCAAAGCATCTTAAGTCAATTCGCTGTAAGTCAATGCGCGTTTACCCATAGCTCAATACCATGAACTGGTATTATGTTCCCGATGGAGGTCAAGAAAGCATATATTTTCCAAATTTAATCTGAATGTTATAGTTATAAATGCATAACATAATTATTTAAATTATACGCTTCATCTAGCAGTATTGTACACTGCAGAACAACACAGAAAAACCTAACAACTTCATCATTATTACAGGAGACTTTAATTTACTAGGGGCTTCGCGAGCTTGTTAGCAGACTCTCATGTGGGTCGAGAGGAAGGTGTGAAGAAGAGAAAAGAAATAAAAAATCAAATAAACTCATTGACTCTTGATTGTAGCACTTCTTTGAACACCATATTTGAAATCGTGTTCCCTTGTCCAACGGCCTGGTACATCTTAACCCCGTCTCGATCGAGGTCGAGATAAGACCACGTACAGTTGACTGTGGCCAAACAGGCATATCCTGATTGATGTAGAGATTGACTCTCAAGAAGCTCTGACCCTGCGCCTTATTGATGTTCTGAGGCCCTTGGCGCTATGTTTATCAGTAAATCGTTAAGTGTAGTCATGTAAACCTCAAATGACATGGTGAAATACAAGCACCAAGCTGTGATTCTTTAGCTTTTTCTGAAGGGTTTAATTAATGAAGACATCCATCCAGATATGCAGCAGATATTACACTCAGTTATTCAACTGTGAAAAAGTGAGTAGGAAATTTCAAAAAGAAAGTTTGGAGAAAATGGAAACCTGGAAAAATAAAACATTCCATTGTAAACACCCATACCAACTATCACAAGCGCACATAGATAAAGAAGGATCAAATAAATGGCTAACTAATGGAAAACTATTTTCAGAGACCGAGGGTTTTAACATTGCTATACAGGACCAAGTCATCAAAACCAGGAACTATCTGAAATGCATAATAAAAGATCCAACAATATCAAATGATAAATGTAGAAAATGCAAAAGCACTGATTGTGAGACAATAGAGCACATAACAAGTGGGTGCAGCATATTGGCCCCGAATGAATATACTTATAGACACAACAATGTTTGCAAACACACCTAGCAATAAGTAAGAAACATAACCTAATAGAAAATAGCAGTACCCCATGGTACCAATATAACCCGGAAATCATACTCGAGAATGAAAACATCAAATTATACTGGAACAGGGAGATAATAACTGATAGAAGAGTAACCCAGAATAAACCAGACATTACACTGATAAAGAAGAAAGACAAAATAACATACCTAATAGACATAGCAATTCCAAATACTGGCGACTCCCGAGATTCGAACGTTTGAGATTCGACCAAATCGAGAATTCGACCGGTCGAATCGATCCAGCCGTTCGATTGGTCAAATTAGAAACTAGTTTACGCGAAGTAATTTTCGGCCTGCCCAACCACAAGAGATTCAGTATCAGTCTAGACATCATTATTTCTGCTCTAATTGTTTGAATTTGTGCTGATTCGACATTCAACTGTTCGAGATTCGACCACGTTTTCAGAACCGCATCCCTGTCAAATCTCGGAGTCGCCTGTACAGCAAATTTAGAAAAGAAGTACAGTGAGAAAATACAAAAATACACACTACTAGCAGAAGAAATTAGGGAACTTTGGAGTCAAGAGAAAGTTATCATCGTACCCATAATATTATCAACTACTGGTATTATTCCAGGGAACCTGCACAGAAGTATTACATTGCTGGAGCTAGACAGCAAGCTCTATGTTAATCTGCAGAAGTCGGTTATAATAAACACCACATCAATAGTGAGGCGGTTCCTCAATAATAACGCCTAGTTGTGTCAAAAATACAAGGCAATAATAGTGCTTATACAGCTTGAGACATCTCCGCTGTATGACTTGAATCCGGGAAGCCCCCGAGGTTGAAAAAGATAATAATAATAATAATTTATTCATCCTGGAGATTTGTTCATACAAATATAGGACAAGACCAAAAACATTTTTAAAAAGATATTATATACATATCACAACATTAGTATTTAGCAAACACATAAAAAGTGCATTTCTTCATTAAAATCAACATTTTCTAAGCAGATGCTCAGTGACTTTGTGTAAGGAGAACCATTACAAAATCTGTAGTTACGCTACAGACACTGACCCAGAGAAATTTTTATAAAACCCTGAGACCGGAGAAACATTGCTTCATCTGGAGTCTCTGGGTTAAAATGGCCCAGTGGGCAACCCTACCTATCCCCCCTCCCCCTCTTTGTCTCTCCCATTTCCCCTCTCTCTCTGCAAAGCAATAGTTTTTGCTCTATTCTGTGTGTACTTACCGTATTTGCCTGAATATAAGGCACACTTTCTTGTAAAATGACTTTCACAAAAATCTACTGAGCATTATATTCTGTTTTAACTGCACACAAGAATGTTTATAATATCAAATGCAAGTGGTGTTGTTATTTTCTTTTTTTGTGGTTTCTATATATTTCGACATTATTTCAAACTGCTCTACTTACTAATGGAAATTTAATGTATAGGAACTAATAAAGAATTTTTAAACAACCGATTTGATTGAGCCGAGCAATGAACTGAACTATCATCTTAAATTCATTTCTTAACAGAACCATTTTGCAAACTGGCCTGTGACCTGAAACATTTTAAATGATTTGCCACTTTGTTAACAGATTTCACTGTGCTTTTACAAAAGGTTGAAAATAGTTATCTTAAAAACTATTTTAAAGAATTTTAACAGATTGGTGCAATGGTGGCCTGTTTTGTTCAGTAGTGATAAGGCTTAAATAGATCCATTTTGACCTCAAATTCACGAAAGCAGAGTAACAGTTCATCTGAAATTTACATAGAAACTTCTCATTGTAGCAGACATAGTATCTGCTTATGTGTTTGACGGAATTAGACGTTTTAAAATGGATTAGATCTATCCACAAAATGTTGCCAAATACAGTAGAACTTGCTTATAACGGCCTCGGTTAATATGACAACTCAGATATAACGACATATTCTTCAGGTCCCATCCCCATTTCTACAATATGCAATATATTCACCTCAGTTATAACATATTAACCCTTTAAGGACTATGATCGCATACAGGACCGTGCCGATGGGTAAGGCGGCGAGGCAACCGCCTCGGGCGCCTCTTGAAGGGGGGTGCCAAAATTTGACAAAAATAAAAACCTATCAAAATAAATTCATAAGGCCAGCGAGACCAGGGGGCGCCATGTTATATCTCGCTTCAGGCGGCAAAATGTCTGGGTACGGCCCTGATCGCATATACTCGTCCAATAGGTGATGGCTTCTACCACCCATGGTCTTGTATAGATGTTTTCAATATTTGGTTGCTCTGGACTACTGTCACATTTAGTCGACTATTGAAATAGCATTCCCATTAGGTGCTGCTCTCTATCGATTATTTTTCAAAATTTTTGAAACCAGTTTAGTCGTGTTTACCCAGTATTATGGCCAGTCAACCAAGTACAAGTGCTATGTGGAAAACTACTGTAAATAGGAAGAAATTCATTGAGATGAATGATTCATCATTACTTCATAAACTTTATAATTAGGAGTCAGAATCAGAGTTTGAAGACGATGAAAATACCAGTGTTCTCAAAACTTAAAATGGTATCGAGTGATCACGAGTTTGAGAGTGTGGAAACGATTACTGCCAAACGAAAAAAGAAGGAAGAAGATGAGCTGCTCGAATGGATAAATGATTTGAAGTGGGATGAATGAAATTTTGAACTGAAGGGGTATCATTTTGACGATTCTCTTTCTGGTGCAAGTAATGGAACATTTCATGCTGATGCAAATAAACAAAAATATTTTGAAGCAGTGTTTGATGACAGTGTTGTGGAACTTATTGTAAAAGAGACTAACAGATATTATTCACTTTATTTTGTAAATTGTGATGAGATTAGCAAATCCATGAAAAAATGGACTAATGTAACACGTGATGAGATATATACTTTATCTCTGCGCATGCTAATGAAAAGAAACTGCAGAAATTCTTTAAAGGAGTATTAGTCCAAAGATATATTGTTGAAATCTTCAATATTCTCTCAGGTCATGTCACGTGATAGCTACCTTTCCATTCTCTGATTTCTTCATTTTGCCAACAATGAGGAACAAGTAGAAGGAGATTGACTTTATGGAATTCACTCACTTATCAATCTTGTGAAAAAGTTATATCAGAAATTTTACCCATTTCAAGATCTTTGTGTTGATGAGTCTCTTATTCTTTCAAACTCTTCCAAACCTAGGCCAGCAGATGCCCCTAATGCAATCTTAAAGTAGTATTCAAAGGGTTAACACACTTGATTATAGCGATGATGGAAGTTAGTAAGTAACAAATGTTTGTCTGTGTAAGCACAGGGTCGGCGCAATACATTTTTGTGTGTGGATGAGAAGAAGAGAACTAATATCATACAAATGTCATTAAATGATTCAGGTTCTATTATTAATTTTTACTGATCGCCAATACATTGAAGGACCAAAGACAGCCTCTTGAACGCCCAGGTGGGAGGTATGTTTCTATGGTAATTGTTATTTATTTTTATGACAATTGATCTTTTAGTTTTTTGTAATGGATTTTCTTTTTACTGAAATGGTACAAATTTTATAGTTTTAAAATTAGAATACATTTTAATTACTGAATATTAAACATGTTATAAACAACGTGTATTTTGTCAGATTTTTATTTTCATACACTAAATCAATGAGTCACATTCAGGAGGAGGCCTCAGATTAATTATTGTGGCTCAGGCCTATGAGAGCCGAAGTCCGCCACTGGTCTTGTATACAAACTTTGGTAGAAATAATCCTATTATGTAGTTTAGTTTCTATCGAGATTTGAAACGATGCAGTTCAACTCTTCTTGAGGGATGGAGAAATCGGAGCTTTGTGCTGTTGTTAAATACTTGGAAAAACAGAACTTGATTCTACAGCAAATACACACCAACATGGTGGGAACATTGGTTGAGTCTGCCCATTCATACACCACAGTTAAAAAGTGGGCAGCAGAATTCAGGATGGGAAGTAAGTCATATGAATATGCTTCAAGGTCTGGAGCCCTCAGAACAGCAGCAACTCATGAAAACATCAACCAGGTTCACAACATCGTCATGAATGATCGGCGAGTGACCATCAGGCATGTTGCTGAGACCCTCGGCCTTTCATATGGCACCACCCATTCCATAATAGTCAACACATTGGGGTTTAACAAAGTGTCTGCCAGACGGGTGCCAAGAATGCTTTCTGCTGACAAAAAGCAAGTCAGGGTGCACCATTCAGTCTCTTTTGGCACAGATTAACTCGGACGCAGAAAATTTTCGTGCCAGATTCGTAACCATGGACAAGACTTGGGTCCACCACTTCGACCCAGAAACGAAACTTCAGAGCATGAAGTTCACCTCCACCAAGGAAGTTTCAAGTTGAGGCATTGGCTGGCAAGGTCATGGCTTCAATGTTTTGGGACGCTGATAGTGTCCTGCTAATTGATTACTTGTCTTGTGGTCAAACCATTACAGGGCATTATTATGCCCAGCTAATACCTCAGCTGTGTTAGGCCATCAAGCAGAAGAGATGGAGAAAGTTGCCACCTGGAATCCTGTTCCACCAAGACAATGCTCCTGCCTATCGTTCCCAAGTTGCCATGTCTGCCATTGCAATCGTGGACCACCATCCCTACTAGCCAGACCTAGCTCCCAGTGACTTCTACTTATATCCAAAACTCAAAGAAAGTTTAAGGGGATGGAAATTTTCAACCGATGAAGTGATGGACTCTGTTGAGGAGTAGATCCAAGAAAGGGACAATGAATTTTTTTGTGTAGGAATTAGGGCATTAGAGCCTTGGCTGATGAAATGTATTGCCGTTCAAGAAGATAATGTTGAATTGTTGTCAAAAGTTGCTTCTTTATGCATTAGGCTACAAACTTATTGATCACCCGTCGTACACACACACATAAGAATAGAGAATTATAACTATATAAGAAATGTTAAGAGTATCAAGCTATTTACCATTTACAAAACTATTAAGAAAAATTCAATGGTTCAGAGGTGTTTCGTATAAGAGACATTTTCTCAAAAAACCATTTCATACAATTGTTTCTTTGACCACAAATTTTTTGCCCAAAGACACATTGTTCAATGGTATTTTTGTCCAATTGTAGTTTTGTTTCCTAAAATTGAGGTTTTGCCCAATTAAAATTTCATCCTTTTATAACCATGTCCAATTTTATTTTCAGCCAAATACTGTCTGACCGTCACTAGTTGGAGAAGAGGTTGGATGGGTAATAGGTAGGAGAAAGGGGAGGGGTGCTGGAAGAAATCCTCATTAAATATAGGCAATTAAGTGTGTCACTCGACTGGGAATTTCATATAGATTAAAAATATGGAAAGGGGGGGGTTGGGGGAAATATATGTTTATTATCTATGTGAAATAAACATCCATGTTGTGCCTATATTTGTTGAGAAATTTCCTATCTCCACCCTGCCAACTTCTCTCTGATACCATGATCTTAAAAATTGGACAAAATGTCTATGGGCAAAAACTTTTGGACGAAAGAAAAATTGGAGGAAAAAACTATTGAATGAAATGTCTTTGAACCAAATGTCCTGGTACAGTTTTTATAAAACTTTTCAAATTACAAAAAACCTACACTTACAGAAATAAATTATCGAACTTAGTTTATCAATATAACAGCAAAAGTCATAAAACAGTACGTAATACTAGGAGAGCTTTCGGAACTACAAGGAGCTATTCTCAGTGGCACCTCAACCCCCATCCCTACTGATATTCTTTTTTTATCAACCGTTTTATAAACATTGGAGTTTTTAAAATGTTATCAGCTGTATACTTTTCCATTATTATGTATATCTGATTAATTATTTTGAACAGGGGCAGGCTACACACATACACACACAGCTATGATGAGAAAGAGACCAGAAAAATTTACCATGCAATTTAATATTTTAAAATTCGATATTAATTATAATAAAACATTTAATATTGAAACTTTAGCCCTGAAAAACTCATTTAGACTTGATTTTTAGTGGATTTTTAAAAAATCTGCTTATGCATTCGGTTTCCAAATGGAAGCAGCTAGACTTCGTTTTTTCACCAATCGATTCTGTCTCGCTTTGCATGACTTCTCGGTTTGATGGTCTTTCTAAATTTTTTTGAAAAACCAGGCCATTTACTGTCTACTACAGCAGCTCTTTCCTTACATTATATCACAGAATCTCTATGTTAATTCCGATTTAGACTTTAATTCGGTCAGCAGAAGGTTTTGTAGCAAAAATGCAATGTGCCATGAAGAAATGGTTGTCCGACCCTAATCTAGATAGTTCACTTAACCACATAATGATCAATCTCGTCATATACCAAAACGTTTTAATAAAACTTTGCACTGATAGAATTAACTCCTTATACTATCTTTGTATTATCTAATCTCTACATAAATCTTTTAAAGAATAATAAAATGTTAATATTAGAAAACATTACTTAGAGATAACAATAAAAAATATAACGTGCTCTTTACAAATTTTATTACATTTATTCTGTCAGAAAAATAAATAAGTAGTATCTAATTTTGCCATATATTCTAAATCACTCAAATTATAGATGATCTTATGCTCTTTTTTATTTTCTCCATATACGTAGTATAGAGAAAGTATTGTTTTAATGAAAAAAATCGACTTCGAGCTTTTAACGGAAATACATGTTTTGAGGTCCCTAGAACACGTTTAGACTATTTTCAGAATGATGCGTGTATGTGATTATGGGCGCTCTAACTCGAAAAGTACTTGTCATATCATTACCAAATTTTATATATAACACTTTGATATGAGCACAAAGAGCTGAATAGTTTTTGGACAATACCAGTTAACCGGAAGTCGAGGTTTATTCGAAACCCGATTAGATTTTTGCGATATTTCTCCGTTAAAACGTCATTATTGTACATACATACAATTCTATACAAAGGTTATAGAGAATGTAATTTCCTACAACTTTCATTTGAAACAATTTTCCATAGCAGTTATTGTTTAGGAATTATTTATAAACAAAGTTTTTTCGGTTTCCGTCAAATATCTTAAAAACGTCGTTATTAGTAACATTCGTGAGGACCAAAGTTAATATTTCTTCCAAGTTTTGGTAGAACCATAGGTATCTATGGGTAGAACCTTCCATTTAGTAGATAATTAATTTTTTTGTAAATTTCCAGTATTCAGCGCCACCATCTAGCGGTGAATTCTGTAAACATATTCAAAATATAATTTACGGAAATAAGGACGTCTGTATTCTTTTACGATACGAAATAACAATTTTGCCTTATAATGCTATTCATAATAATTTAAATATCTATACCCCAAATATGGAAAAAGACATGTGTTGGCCATGTCAGAGTTTTACATTAGGTGGGTAAACGGACATAAATCTGTTTATAAAATAGAGCATTTATAAAAATGTAAGACAATAGAAAGCGAACAGCAATAAAAATCAACGTTCTAGAATAATGATACAGATCATTGATGACATAATCACAATATCTTCTAAATTATTTTAAAATAAATACTTTAAAAATATGAATACCACTATTTCATAAATATTGAATATATGCATGAAATATAAAATAATCCAAGCAAAAAATCAGTATTTCAAAATCTTTCAAATATTTAGAAATTTTTTTTCAGATATTTATATAACATTTGTCTATAGAAATGTTTAGTTCATCTGCATAATTCGCACAATAGAAATAAATACTATGTACAAATGCTAATACCTTTGATGAAAACAAGCAAATCAGTGAAATTTGCTGTTTTATAAAACAATGCTCAAAATATATGTACATATTGTTACCTTTTCAAGTGTATATATATATCTTGATATATATATGTATGAAACTCTTCCGTGAAATTGTTTTAACGGTTATAATACAATTTATACTTGTTAAGTATTTAAACTCAAGTACTTTGACATTATACAAATTAGCCCTCCCTTTGTTCTAATGCCATCAACCACCGCTAGAGCGCTTCTATCAAATTCATTACTATAATTACGATTTCTTGTTGTAGATCTTAAATACAGCTGGCCTTAAATAATAAATTTAGTTTTTAATATTTCTAAGTGAGATTGAATATATATTTTTTAAATGAAATGTTTAATTAGTATATCACAAACCTCGTAAAAGTGTTATAGAATGCTACCTTAGGTAAAAATTGTTTCTTGAAAACATTATGCGTAATTTCAGTTCTAAAATGTTTTTGGCACGTTTTAATGTAACATAAAAATGTAATATATTTATTTTATGAACAAATTAAATGATACATTAGTAAGTTTTGATTAATAGCACAAAAGCGCTGGTGTGCAACGTCGCCATGGTGTCCTTTCCCTTTTCAAACGTACATTATTTTCTTTAATGTGTTTTGGTTTGGATCCTTTGTTGTTGGCAGAATTTATTTTGTTTATACGGCCGCAAACTGTTTTTTAAACAAGGTAAATAGTACCGTCTTTATTAGCGCATTGTGCTCTGAAAGTGTACGTAACAAATATTATATTTAATTTGACATATATGTAGCATAATTTATATTTTCACCGTCAGTTTTAAATCGTGCTGAAAGAGATACCGGTTTTCATAAGTAAAACATACTTAGAGAGGGTATAATTTACGTGTCAGTTGCTTTCTGGGTAATTTAATTTCCATCATCAAAACAGGAATTATCTAGAGGATTTAGCATTTAAACTCATTGACGAAAACTGATGTAATGCCCATGTTTTTAAACGCACGTGCGCCATGTAGGTACAGGAAAAATGGACGCCGCATTTCCCAGGCTCGCTCAAACAGAAGATAGCATTCATTCAAGCCAAGAGGCGCTTCTCAGCGAGAGTGAATTTCAGATTCTCAAAAATGAGTATGTATATGTCATTGTGAGAAGACGTTTTCTTTTGCTTTTGAAAAATATTTATTTTGTGAATGACTTTCATTAGGTTGTCTCCACACCTGTTGGATGAAATGGGATTCCTTGTTGAGGACAACAAAGATTTTATGATAGTAAGTCTTGAGTCTCCTATTTTTGTTATTCTTTGAAGAATCTGTATCTGAATATAATATTTTTCTTAAATTATTTTTTCAATTTTTTAATGCACATATCGTTGTATGATATTATGGGTTTCATTTTTACTGAAAGTATTTAGCGTTGAAAACAGTTATACATTTCGAAAACAAAATTTACAGTCAGTGAAAAATATTATCAGTGTGATATGCTAGAAGCTTTATTCGTACTAGTTATTTCTATTGATTAAATTAAGAAGACAATAATATCTTAAAACATGCATATAAAAATAATAGATTGAACATTCGTTGACGTTTTGATATGGTTTACAAAACCTGTTTTAATGTAATCGTAAAATTTTCTAAATGAAATTTATTCAAAAACCTTTCTAGTTCATATGAGTGTGTAGATGAAAAATTAATTAACCGATTTACGGTTTGTAAAAATTGATTGAATCTAGTTTTTCTTTTCTTTTTTGTTTGCATCTTACTAGATACATTAATTTATATTTATTCATGCCACTGACTTGAGTTCTTATCTTTGCTAACTGCACATTCCATTTTGTATAATAAACAAAGCAGTACTTTGGTACGTACTACACTTGGATAGGTTCTTGTTTTAAACATTGGGAATTTATCCTCTATTGAAGTTGCCTCTCAATGAACTTCAATACATCATTCCAAAACTGTCTAGTTAAAAATATGTCCTTTACCTTTTTTTAAATCCCTTAGTTTCCATCTTTGTCAGGTCCATCATGTGAGGTGTGTTTGAGAGACCTCGGGCAGTACTTTTTTAAGGGCAGCATCATAGCAATGTGGGCACTAATCTGTACCTATGTATCATGAACTAGGGAGAAAATATTCCCATTCTAAAACAGGAGAATTAGTCTGCTATGGTAGAATGTCTGCCTGGCAAGTGGAAGACCCAGGTTTGATTCCTGGTCATAGCAGGTTTTTTCACCTGTTTCTACATTTCCCATCATTACAGCTTATACCTGTCGCATAAGGATCTTTGGATCATCCTTTCCATCAATTTATAATATAGGCATTCTCACCATTTGAGAGGGTAAGGGTTTTCTTTGATGTATCTCATTGAGGACATCCGTTGGAGCTGGTTGATACTAGCATAGCTAGCCCGGTCAGAACCTAAGAAAATTTTCCCGTTCTGAAACAGGAGAATTAGTCTGCTACAGTAGGTAATGTGCTCAGCAAGTGTTAGGCCTGGGTTTGATTACCAATCATAGGAGATTTTTTCACCTGTTCCCACGTTTCCCAACTAGGGAGGAATTTTGTCTTTTTACCTCAGGTGGCAGATTATCACACAACAGCCCTGACATTTGCCAACGTAAAGTTACAAATTCCCTCTGTCCAGTACCTGTCAATTTAAAAAATTAAATATGGATGCTATTTTGACTAGTACAATAAATGATAAATAGACTTTATTCTGTGTTTGTTATTTAATACTTTGTTTCCTTAATGCTATTCCAAATTTTCCAAAGCTTACCTATTCTTGAAGTATTATACTGAATTTATTTATTTATTTCATAGGTCCACATACAGCGTTGTCACCAATTTAAAGTGAACACAAGAACAGTAAATAAAATAAAATTAGGTAAAAAGAAAAACATAAATAGTTGGACAGTTGACAAAGACAAAAACAAACAAAAACATTTTACATAGGCTTACAGAAACATTGACTGGAGAAATGTTGATTCATCTATTTAAACAAATATGCCATAGCTTCTTTTAGAAAAGATTTGTAAGATAAAAAGTACAGATCAACAATGTGTGGTAATGAATTTAAAAGGGAGGGCAGTCTATAGAGCACAGAACGTTGTGCTAGGGTAATTCTGAAAGTAGGAACATGAAATAGGGAAGTGGACCGAGTAACTTTCGGTGGAACTCGGAGATTGAATTGGGTGACTAATTTGGGATTGTCAGAGATAGAGTTTACAGTGTTTTAAATAAGAGAGAGATCGATTTTAGTCAGGGTAGCTTTTAGGTGATTGAGGGAGAGAGATGATAATATAACATTGGTAGAAGCATGGCAAAGAGAGGGTACATGGGTTTTTATAATTTAAAAACATGGTTGAGAGAAGAGACATTGGAAATAGCTGACATGGATCATATGGGAGAACAATAGGTTATAACTGGAAGGACAATTGTATTAAAATATAGCTTCAGAGATTCAGGGTCTCTAATATCACTAAAACGATATAAAATTCCAAGCAATGACATTGCCTTCTTTTTAATGGTAACAATATGCTCACTGTAATTCAATTTAGTATCAGTAATTATACCAAGATCTTTTTGCAAAGAGACCCTTGTCAATGGAGAGGAATTTATTGCATAATTGAAATGAAGAAATTTACGCAAAGAGATAGACATCACAGTGCATTTAGAAAGATTGAGTTTTAATTTTCAGAGATTACACTATTCAACAATCAGATTTAAGTCTTGCTGGAGAACGGGGCAGTCATGTAATGAATCAATTTGTGTAAATATTTTACAATCATCTGCAAAGAGTAGAGAATGAACAGGAGAGGAGTGAAATAGAGCAGCAAGGTCATCGACAAATAATGTAAAAAATCGGTACAACATACATTGTACAAACTTTCTCATATACTAATGCGTCGTTTAGTTATCTTTAGAAAATGAAAATTGTATGAGCCTGTTTTTAGAAAATCCAGTTTTTGTTAAAGTTGCCCAAGAATAAACTAGCCTTATGTTCATCTTTTTAAGAAATATGAACTATACAGTATTATTGAGGAAGTAAACTTAAGTAACTGTACAAAATTAGATCAAAATTGTTGGAGCCATTTCTGAGAAAATCGAATTATTGGTAAAGTTGCCTAGAATAAACTAGCCTTATATTCATTTTTTGAGAAATATGAACTATACAGTACTATTGAAGACGTAAACTCAAGTAACTGTACGAAATTTGATCAAAATCGTTAGAGCCGTTTTCGAGAAAATCGGATTGTTGTTAAAAATGCGTAGAATAAACTACTCTTAATTATTGATCAATGTCAACCATTTCTATGTATACTCTGCTCAGTATGATAAAATGCCTAAGTACGAGATTTCATTCATTTTCGTTCGACCGTCTAAGCTCCAGCGCCAGTAACAGACAGACAGACGGCATTGCGAAAACGACTTTTTCGGATTCAGCGACACCTAAAACGTGTATTTCCGTAAAAATCTCGAGGTCGAATTTTTTCGCGAAAACAATACTTTCTCGATACTTTGTATGAGAAAGTAAAAGGTAAGGCCCAAGAGCACTACCTTGGGGAACACCGGATATTTTAGGTAGCTATCCAGTAGTCTGAGAAAACTGCCATGAATACCAAAACGATGTTCCAGTTTATACAGAAGAAGGGAATGATCAACTGAATCAAATGCTTTTGAGAAGTCAAGGAATATCGAATCTAACTGGGACTTATTTGCAATAGCTTTCACTGAATGAATTTGGAAGACAGCAAGGTTAGTTAGACAAGAACGATTTGGTAAGAATCCATGTTGACTAGTAGATAAGTGTGGTGAAGTAAAATAGTACAGACGGTTAAGGGTAATTTTCTCACAAACACAAGAAAATGTTGGAAGGAGAGAAATGGGACGGTAGTTGGAGACATTGGATTAAGAACTAGATTTATGAATTGGAACTATATTTGCAGATTACCATTGAGTTGGGAAGAAGCCTAGCGAAAAGCAATGGTTGAACAAGAGTGACAGAGGAATACAAAGAGAAGGAGCACAATTTTTAATGAAAATAGGTTTAATGCCATCGGGACCAGGCGATCGATGGGGAGATACCTTACGCTAGAATTCCAAGACTTCATTGGGGAAAATAAAAAGATAAGAAAGGGAAAAATTACGGACAGGAAGGAGACTGGAATCATTTGTTGAATTAGCAGAAATAGGATTGATTCAGAAAAGAAATTAAAAAATAAGTTAGACCTTTCAGGTCCTGTTCTTTCGATATTTCCATAGAAGACAGCATCGGGGATTTGCGAGTGATTACGGGGTCTGTTAATGAAGGACCAAAACTTTCTAGGGTTTGAGGATATAGAAGATGATACGGAGTTTACATAATCAGCGTAATTGCGACGAATTAACCTCTGAATGTCGCCTCAAATCAATAAAAGATTGCCGAGATTCCACACTAGGATAATATTTCCATAAATACCAAGCCCAATTTTTGTTTCCCAAGGCACAAATAGTATCTGCCTTAAACCATGCCGGGAACTTTCTAGATCTGGGCATTTTGAATGGCACAAATTGTTTCACTGCTGAGTCGATTACACAATAGAGGAAGTCCAATCCATCATCCGGAGGGAGCGAGTTCAGGACACCCCATGGGATCAGCTCTAAGGCATGATTAACATCCTTCCAGCACACTTTTGACCATACAGGGAAAGGTCGAGGAGGTGAAAGTGGACTCCCGCGGTTCTTCGTACTTCCTGGGAAAGAAAAGAATACATCGAGAGACTGGTGGTCTGATTGGAAAATATTCCTACCGGGAGTAATGTCTTTCGGGGTGAAAGTGGAGAGGAAAAAGTCCAAGGTTGGTAAATTCCGGGTGGGATGGAGGTTGAACTGAGAGAACCTAAGAGCAGAATTAAAGTGGTCGAGGAAGAAATGGTCAAGTGCACTATTTGGTATACCATGATTAGGAGAATTCCACACTATTGATAAATTAAAATCATCAAAGAGAACAACAGGTTCAAGAGATAAAACACTTAACACAGAAGTAAGACAGTTTTCTAAGGTAAATATGTTACAAGAGGAAGGACGATAAAAATATCCTATAAATAATTTATTCCTTTTTAAATGACAAGCAGCATTAGGAGACACTTCACACCACACAATTTCACACTCATTTTCAAGGTCTGATCGATGCTTCACTAAAAGATTCTCCTTAAATGCAAGGAGCACATCCCAAGCCCTGGTAGAGCGATCTCTACGGAAAATATTGAGTGTAGAGGAGAAAGAAATTTCACTATCACTATAGTCGGTTCACTACCTAAAGTGTCTTGGCCTTGAAGTTAGCAGCAGCCAATAGGAGACGGTTTGTTTGGGAAGGTAGTGGGGAGGAACCCAGTCTCACTCCTGCTCTCAAAGAGTTCACATCGGCCTGCGTTGCCATTTCTACTGCCATCCAAATCCCAGATCAAAAAGAAGGATGGGAAGAATTTTATTTAGAAATTGCGTAGTATATCAGCTGAAGGCGAAAATCCGCAAGAGCTGGCAACGCGCACCGGTATCTGCTCTCTCACATGAAAGATGTGAGGGGCGATGGAAGGGGAAACGTTTGTGATTGGCTACTTGCTCTGAGAAGGCCAAGAGACTTTAGGTAGTGAACAGACTATAACAGAAGAGTTTAACCTTGTCTCGATTAGGGCAATGACGTCGAAGTTCCTGAGTTCTGTTGCATGGGAGTCACAAATAGATAATTTGTTTTTTATACTCCTTACATTTTGGTAGTAACAGCTAAGCAATAAATCACTACGAGGGCCGGGGTTTAAACTCACATCCCCCGATAGAAGAATCACCATAACTGTGATAATAAGTAGCCGGTATGTAGCATGGGCTGCCGGAGACTGCACACTTAGCCTTCTCGGTGAAGGGTCAGGGGATTGCTGGGTAGAGTCAAGCCTTGGGATGAAGCCACATGCAGCAGAGCAGGGAAACACAAAAAGTCGTGTAGAACACAGAAACACTTCATATAATAGATTATATATAATAGATTAATGTTAAATTCTCGTAATGTCAGAGTGAAATTTTGCACTGCTACTAATCCAAATTGTTTCTTGATTTCATAGAAATAAATATCCCACAGGAATTTCAGTATAAACTCTGCAGGTATGAAATGGCAACATAATATACAAAAAATGTTTTTTTCAAAAATGTATCTGCCAATAGAGGTTGAAATGGAAAATTTTGTAACAGTCAAGGAATTAATATCATAAAATTTTGTTATATTATTTTTTAGATATTAAATATTTTATCATTCTATTTTTTCAAGTTTCTGCCAAAGTATAGTTTTTACCCATGTCTTAAATCTTATACTCATTAGAAACCAGATACCACAGTATACCCAGGAGCAGTACCTTCACAGTCCAAAAAGTGTTCTCCGCCATGCATTAACGAGTGGCCAGGACCATATAATTTTGAATTATTGGTGAATTCAATGTCATCCAGCAAGAAAACATGGATGGTGAGTTTATTGCTTTTTCTAATGCAATTTTTTGATGTCATTAAAACATTTCTATCTCAAATTATTTAAATTTTGGCTTAAAAGAAGGCCAATTGCTGACTTTACTATGTAAGATTTAGACCAAGGGTCCCAATCGTGGTCCAACAGTTCAAAAGTATGGCCCTCTCAGAGATTCAGAGAGACCCAGGCCACTTACAGATTTTGAGGCCCCTGGTCATAATAAAAATTCAAAATAAGCCCCATTTAAAAGTTTATTTTTATCCTGAAATGAAAATGAATTCTGATCCGAATAAGGAGGGTCTGACTAAATCTCTGGTGTTCCATTTAGTGATATGTCATACCTGCCAAAAATTAACAAGTCTGAATTTGGCCATCCTTGAACTCGAGGCCTGTGACAAATGGCCCTCCTGATTGGCCCTGTTATGTAATTAGGTGGAAGAGTTTGGGTGTGACCATAATGGCGTAACAAAGAGAAAACAGTATAATATTGTATAATGATTAGGAATTATGAGAATTTGTTCATAATTAAATTATATACCATTTTGAATCCTTTGCTTTTAAATTTCAATCAAAGGTTCTTTATTATTATCAGGGCCACACTATGTAGTTCAACGTTTCCCCACTAGATGGCACTACTTATGCGAGCTGGTCTGCCTACTAAGAACTTCCTATTTTGGCCATTATGTGGCACTGTGCGCATTATTCAGTGTCTGCGATGTTTCTACATTCTCATTCCTAGCGGAATGGGATTTTTCTCTCCTCTTTTGTTATTCATGAAGGAAAATTGGTGACTAAGGTGTGAAACTTCTCACTTGAAAGTTGCACCACAAAGGAGCCAATTTAGCTTTCAAACTCATCTGAGGGATAGGTTCCATTTTGGCAGCCGTTATAACATTTTCGCAGAACGTAATTGTTATCAAAAAGCTTGCAAGCCAATTTAGCTTGCAAACCGGGATTGAAGGATATGTTCCATTTAAGGAACCCGTAATCACTTTAACGCCTGATGTTATTGTGACGGCTCTATTGTCGCACGTAAGGGTTTCAAAGCAATGGTTGGATTGTGGTGATCTCTGGACTCGTGGAAATCCCATTCCGCTGGGAATGAGAGCATAGAAACATCGCAGACATATCGAGTAATGCAGACAGTGCCACGTAATCATCAAAATAGGAAGTTCTTAGTAGGCTGACCTGAGCTCATAAGTAGTGCCATCTAGCGGGTAAACGTGGAACTAGGTAGAGTGGCTGTTTTACTCCCACAGTACCTTTAATATTTAAAATTTTTATTAGAAATTCAAGGTCTTATTAGGTTTTGGCTAAAATTGTTCAACGGGGATGTTGTTTACTCTTCTCATTTTTCTATTTTTGCCAAATATCTCCTATAGCAGTGATTCTCAACCGAAAATTTGTCGCACACCGGTAAATGTTATGAACATTCCACCAAGGACCAGTAAAATTAGTAAACTACTTTCAATTGAAACTTTTAAAAATTATTTTCTTCAATGAAATTCCATTACAACATGGAAAACTTAAGAATTAAAGACTTTAATTACAATTAAATTTTTGAAATAAAATCATAGTTCTTTCAGGTAATCAGACATGAAGTAAGTCTTATATTTATGTGTTTTTAGTAAAGTTTACTTTGATGGAAATCATATATGCGATATTAAGTGTATTTAAATATTCCAACCTTAACATTATAAAATATGGTCAATAAAGAAAGAAAAAATTAGTAAACAATATTGTTCTGTAGAACTGGCCATATGACAACATTCAGAGTGCTTGGGGGCCCGGGCTGAAAGACAGCATTTCCCAGATGGGAGAAAAATGAGAGTAGCAGGGAGAAGTGCCAAGAGGTGAAAGAAAATAAGTGGGTAGAGCTGGGAAATCCCAAGTCGAGATCTGAGAAAAGAAAATGGGAAAGGGAGAAAACGCCACCTGTTGGTATTGGTTGCCTGCGTGCTTTGCACCCGCTTATTGTGATAGGAAAACCTTTTGACCGATCCTAATACTGGGACCCTCAGAGGCCCGGGCCCCTGGGATTTTGCTTTGATATCCCCACCCTCTCCGTATCCCTGGAGATTTCCGTCATTCCTTCTTACGTTTCGAAGATGGGTCTCCAGTAGGACTCACAGCAAGTGCTCATTTTAATTTCTCATATGCAAAAGATTATATGGAACCCATATAGCAATAAAAGTGTCGGAAAATCACGTCCAACTGAATTCAGAAATACCATATGCACGGTTATTGCACTCTAAACATCTGCTGCCAAAATTTGACAGATTTTCGCCCTGTAGCAAGTAGAAAACTTTTATAGAGCACTGGATCTAAGATTCGTAGCGATATAAAATATTTTAAAATTTTCTTAAACTTTATACCAAAGTTTCGTGGACCGGCAAATAATTGGTCGCATACCGGCGGTTGAGAAACACTGTCCTATAGGACTTCATTTATGTAACTATTTGTCCATTTAAAAATTGCAGACGATATAATTTTCTATAACTTCTGTTTGCAACATTTTTTGTAGAATGGATTTTATCAGAGATGTAATATGTTGATTACCCATCTGAATTGTTTTTTGTACAGCTGCATGCTCATAGTTTTCCCTTTTCTGTGATAAAATTTTCTAGTAGTTGGCAGTGATGCCAGTGCCAATGATTTTTAATCGGAATCAAAATAACCTTATCCTGCATCAAATCTTTTAAATAACTTTTCATGTAAATAGTGACAGTGATGCCAGTGCCACCAATAGTAATTTTAACTGCAAATATTTTGCAGAATAACTTGACCTTAGTAATGGTATGCACATCAATACATATTTTGTTATTCATAGTGACAAATAATTTTGTTTACTTATTGTATTTTTCAATGTAAAAGGTGATTCAGAGTATATTTCACTGTGAAAATAATTCAGAATGTTAAAAAGAATTATTCACAAGTGTAATTGCAGAAAGTTTTTCTTGAGAAGGCTATTATCAAGAGCAATTTGTATTATTCAATTACATTCATTACTATGTTTGGGGAAAGTCTTGTATTGGCCACTTAAGATTTTTTAATTTTTGCTTAGAGTAGATAGAAATTTCCCACTTAGATACTATGAAATCCAAAATTATTGCTTACTTGCTAAAGAAAGAGGCTTACAACTGTTATGGGTCAACATCGATCGTGGTGCTAATTTCTGTCAGGGGGGAGAGTGATGAACTATGTCAATATTCCTAAGGAGCATAATAACTTTTATGGAAAATGAGGTCACAAAGCTTGCAACCCCATTTAGCTTGCAAACCGGGGCTTAGGGATAGTTTCCATTTCAGGCACCCGTAATAACTTTCTCTCAAAATGAGGGATCTGCCTGTGGTGACATTTGCCCACCCAATCACTGGCCAAATGGTAAGGAGTAGCTTGGTTCCAGGGAGGTGAAGGGCACGATAGCAACCTGAGCCGGCTACACTCGATATAGAAGGCTCTATAATCTAAAGACACAGCAAGCCAAAGGCTCACTAATATTCTTGGTTACTAGATAAATATAAACATTTACTTATAACTCCAGAGAAGGTAAAAGGTATGTCAGCTACTCTAAACTTCATCCACCTATTCATCTTGCAAACCGGGCTGAGGGATAGGTTCCATTTAAGGCACCCATAATAGCTTTCACGCAAAATGATGTTGCTTTTTTTGTGGTAGTACTGTAGTACGTAGTTCATTTTTCTGACACAAATTGGTGCTTCGAACGATGTTGACCCATAACAGTTCTGTTTCAAGAAAGAATATGACTTCATAGAAGTGTTATCTCATTTAATTTTCATAATGGTATAATGCAGTTGTGCCCAACTTATGGACTGCAAAGGTTTTTGTGCAGCGCACAAAGACATGACGAAAAATCAATCGTAAATTTTTAACACAAAAATGCATGTATTTTTATGAAACTTAGATAAGATAAAGTGACCAGACATCCTCCTTTTGGAAGGACAGTCCTTTTTCAATTGTCCTTTCTAAACCTTTTGTCCTTCCATGCCCTCCTTTTTTGAAAATTTGTCTGTCTTTGTCCTTCCTTTTACTTAAGCCAGGGTTTCTTAACTTTGTGTATCCACGGAACATTTATACCTACTTTGAGAACTCAGACCAATGCTAACCAATACCATGTGATTTTTGTGGATTGGCTGTCTTTGCTCCTGTCTGTTACATTATTATATGCACAGGGAATTCGTCTTTCTCCCAAGACACGATTCTTAGTGTACACTAAGCTTTCCGGCAATCTGCTTGTTAAATGATCTTTGTCCAACTCACTGATTATGTTTTCTTAGCGATAAAGAACGCTTTGTCTACTAGAATAAATGTTTTATTTTCTCCTTGATCATATTTGTTTGGTTTCTGGTTTATTAAAATTCTGGTTTAAACAGCATACTATGTATCCCATATTCCATCCTACTCCTCAAAATGTTTCTTTTGTAAAACAAAGTTGATTCAGTCCAGTTCACTTATAAAATGTCACTTAAACATAATGTTAGCTAAGGAATTTCCACATTTAAAACCTGTAGGAAATGATACTCATTAAATGTTGTATGTGTACAGCAGTATTTAGTATCGCAGTTGGTGGGTGTTCAAGTATTACGAGGCACAATCTTTCCCAAAAGCACCAAAGTGCTCTTATTATAGCATCTTCTCACATAAAAACCCTTATTTTATTTTTTTAAATGTGAAATAAAGCATATAAACAGTTTCTTTGATAATGAAATGTGTCCTTCCTTTGTCCTTCCTTTTAGTATAAAAAATTGGGATTTGTCCTCCCTTTTGGTCAAAAATATCTGGTCACTTTATAATAAAACTTTTAATATTGGAACGTCTACCATAAGAACCTCATTTAGACTTTATTTGCAAGCACCGATGTGGCCCACCATGTAGAAAAGGTATAATGGATTGTTCCTATGTTAAAAATATAGTTAGAATGAAATAAGCACACTATAGATGAAAAAAATAATGGAAAATTCATGAGCCTATGGGTTACTGCCATAAATGAAGTGGATTTATTTTTATGTTATGAAAAGTTATTTTAATTAATTTTTTTTATTGTTCACTCTTGGTTTTTTGTTGTGAATAATAGATTTTAAGTATTTTTCATTTTATATTAATTGCCATCCAATTCATTTTTGTCTTTCCTTGCTATCTATTTTTCACAGTTTTCATATACCTTAAACAAGGTGTACATTGATGTCTTCAAAACAATTCCTCTCCAATTCAAGATTGATTTTCCTAATGAGGACGACGAATTTTTTGTTCGAGCACTACCTGTATATACGGTTGATCAGCATATGGCATATCCAGTGAACAGATGTCCATTGCATCTTAAAGAAGATGAGAATAAAGGTTAATGTCATATGAAATTTTTAAATATTGTTGTGTGAATGGTATAGAAATAATTATTATGATATCGAGTGGAGGTTCTCAATCTGTGGTTTGCATTAGTGATTAAAATAACGAAATTAGCTGCTACAAATGAGTGTGATGAAGGTGGAACCAGACCAAGTGGTTTCGTAGCTGGAAGATGATTTACTGCCTACATAGAGAAATATGATGGGTAATATTCTGTATTGGAGGGTGGTCTTTTATGTATACAAAAAGGTTGAGAACCATTGGTTTAGAGCAGTGGTTCCCCCCTTGGGTCGTGACCCAAATTAAAGGCGTAGGAGGATCTCAGTAGGTTCTCGAAGGGTCATGAGAAGAAAACTTATCTGACAGTTGATTTGTATCTGTTGGTGAGCTGCCTAACCTTTAGCTGTCATGGAACATGCTTAACAATCAGTGCAAACCACCCTGACCTTTCGAAGCTTATAGCACCTATGTGCAAAAATAGACGAGGAAAGGCAGGAATATCAAGAGTAACAGAAAAATTTCCCTCTGCACACCCACTAACATGAGTTTCACATTATAATTCCTCTCTTTCGAAACTGGTCATGGTGGAGACCGGACAAATGTGCATTACAGTAGTGATACAGTAGCAGTGTCCACTGATGGTATAATTGCTGCTATCTCTGATGTATCTTTGCTCAAATAATAGTATGGGTCATGTGGCTCTGGGTTGCGAGGTCCTGTTGGTGGTCAGTTTTGGGTTGCAGCAAAAAAGAAAGGTTGAGAACCATTGGTTTAGCATTCGTGATAAGCTAAGTTTAGCCATTGGGGATTGAAGTTTGATTGGATTTGAAAGTTGCAGTATATAGGGATAGTTAGAGTAACGAGGAAAAGATAAAACATATTTAACCCTTTCAAGACTGGACAAGTCCCCTATTGGATGACCACAGAAGTCCAGAGACATTCACACCCTTTAGGAACCCTTGAAGTGAAAAGGCCATATTTCCAATTCTAATGAAGTTTGAAATTGTGGCATTTATTTAAAATACAAAGAAAAATTTATTTTAGCAAAATTGCAGCATGATATCTGGTATGGCATCCATGCTTTCATAAAGATTAACATAGCATAGTTTGCAGCAAAAGGAATTAAATCCTGGAAAAATATCATCCTTCACCTCAAAGACAAGGAAATATAGAAATATAAATAGATAAAATAGATTCATAAATGTCTAAAAAGTGCAACCTCTTTTCAGTCATAAATTTTGAATAGTGCTGCTTTTTTGTCATAGCACCTAATCTAACATTATTCAGGCATCATGCATGGATGTGATATTTGCTGTACTTTTCACCGAAAATTGAAGTGTAATTGTGATGTAAATCTGCATAAAAAGTATGAAGTGTATGTCAGGTAATCTGCTCAATGAGTACTATTACTAGGATTGGGTTTTTGACGGGTCAAAAACTTTTCGGTCAAATTTTGTCAAAAATAGGTCGAAAAAAGTCAAAAAAGGTCAAAAAATAGTATTTGTATAGATTTTTAAGTAAACACTCAATACTTTTGTATAACTTTTAAGTATTTAACATGAACATTCAAAAACTCAACCTGGAGTTTAGGCCAAAATAAAAATAAAGATTAAAAACAATAAAGAAGTTGAAATACTATTCATTGTACAATAACAAACTTTAATAAACCATTCTGGTTCATGTAAAATATAAACAAGTTAGGAAAGTGTACAACGTATCACAAATGTAGTACATATTAGAAAGAAATTATATACCTCTACGTAAGGGAAATTGCGTTTTAAAGTTCTTTTCTTCATCATAAATAATCCATTTTCTTCCTATTTAATAATATTACATGCACACATAAGTAAATTAAATGTTTGTTTGTGAGATTGTTTATGTTAGCAACAATGAAGAAGTAACCGTGCAAGAAATTTTCTAAGTTCAACTCGAATTAAGACATTTTACTTTGATTTTCTCAATAACGGCTACTCCTACGATAAAAATGTATAGGAAAAGAAATACTCTTCTTTACTAGTTCTACAACTTTTATTTGAAAATTATTTTGATATGACCAATATTTTACGAGATATGACAAAATTTTAATTTTTTGTATTCAGTAAAGTGGTATCCCTGATTGGCATATGTGATTCATTTATGCGCTTTTCTTGTTATATTTGATTGTAAGTCCTTAACTATTTCAGCCAAAATAGAGTTGCTGTCAGGAATATTTCTAAATCTGGGAACTTAGGTACAAGGCTGAATCGTCATTTCCAGAGTCCGTTGTCAGTTGCACGAAGCGAGCAATGCTTAATTTATCATTGTTTCAAGTTGTATTGGCTAATAAATTTTACTATAAAAGCCATCGCCTTCAACATCAAGCTTTTAGGAATTATATATTTTTTATGATAAAAATAAATTTTCTTTATACGCTTCATGTTTATATAAAATGGAAAGATTATTTTCTCGACATTTTAATATATAAATAATCATTTTAAATTATTTTATTTTATGATATATAATAGATAAAATACAGATTTTTGAGTGACTGTCAAATTCTTGGGGAATTTAATGAAAGCACGTGTCAAACTCTATCCGCGAATACCTGAAATCGAGAATGAAGAACCCGCGAATAGCGAGGGTTTCCTGTATTAATTTGCATGCATCATCAAACTCTTCATTTTCAGTATATCACCTTGATATCAAGGACCTAAAAGATATGCTGCATTGTGCACATCTGTGATTACTTGGCACTAGCATTTTTCTATAATTTCTTTTACCAGTTTTTCCTCAGCTGCTGAGAGTGGTAATTCTTTGCATTTGCCATTTATGTGGTCCTGAATTTTCATGAATTCAGACTTCACATCTGCCAGTGTACATTTGTCACCTTCAACTTTATGTATTGCTTCAGAAATGGGTAACAACAGTGTATTATTCAATTATGTGTGGGGAATATTTATGTTACTTATATTGAATTATACTGTTGCCACCTGGACATTATAAAGTCAAAATTATGGAAAAGAATAAGTGTCAAGACTTTAAATGCAATTTTGGCTATTAAATATGGTTTAAGAAGACATGGAAAATGTTGTTATGATTACAATCTGCCCAAGAGTGTTGTAAATAATAAAACTTGTTCCACTGGTGCATATGGGTATTCAGCTGAAGAGAAAGCAAAAAGATGATAATTTAAGTGGAGAACAATTACCCCAACGTGATGTGTTTGTATTTGAAGAGTTACTTTAGTATTTTTATTGTACATTTTTTTAAATCTTTCACTTTTCTACTTATTTTATAAGCTTGGACTATAAATGCTTTTTTCCTTTCCATTTTGTAATAATTCTGCATTATTTTATTCTAATTATTCAAATATTAATTTAATTTTGATTTGTCTTCAAGAAGATTATAATGTTAATAATTAGATGTAATAAGAAATATTTAAAAGTATTTCTGCTACTTTTGACGGTGGATTTAGTGACATTTTCAAATTTATTTTGGCAGCACTGGTCAGTAACTGCTGTAACAGTGAAATCTTTATCTTTTGAATGATCAGCAGTGGCATAGCGGACTCGTTCAAGGCCTTCCCACCAAGAAAAAAAAATGTCCCCCTGCCAAGTAAAACAATGGGCCCCCAATTTCTCGATATTGGGCCTTATTTGGTCCTGGGGGGAGAGATTGTGGGAGTGTCCGCTGATCATCAGACATACAAGTATTTACATACACTTGTATTTTTATGAAGCTTTGTTGTGCTGATATTGCAGTAGTTCAGCATAAAAATATTCTATATATGTACATATTAAGTGAGGATTGTTTGTGTGTGCATGTGTTATCCACTTATCCCTAAACCATTTTTCAATTAAGTATTACTTAATGGTTGTTATGCAGACAGAGCAATGTTTTGATGCCTAACCAGAAAATATCCCAAGTCCATAGTATGTGTTTAATATCCACCAAATTTATTAGTGCTACTTCAAGTTTTGCCTTAACAGGTCCAGAATGGCAACAAGAAATCTGCATGTATTTTTGACCAATTTTTGACCTGGTCAAAAAAAGCAGTCAAAAATTCAGTCAATTGACCAATTTTTGACTGGTCAATTGACTAGTTCGCCAACCGTAACTATTACTAAAGTCATTGTTTCTTCTTAGTGAGAATGTACAGTTAGATGAAAGTATCTGACACATTTTGAAAGCTTACAAATCCTAAATGAGTTCACTGATGTCTTTTTAGTTGATAAATGTACTTATTGAAATAGCTTAATTGAATAATAAAATCATGTCTTTAATGTTAAACTCATTATTCAGGATTTATTCTGTTGATGCTTCATTACAGGCTTGACTAATATTGATCATGTTGTAAGATGTGAGGACCAATGTGCTAGCTATGAATATGACCATGATAGCAAAAGGTTTAGTGTTGTCTCCTCCGTCGGAAGACCTCAAGCAGGATCAGATTTGATCACAATTATGTACTCTTTTGCCTGCAAGAGTAGTTGCTGTGGTGGTATGAATCGACGTCCCATAATGATCATTTTTACGCTTGAAAAATAGTGAGTACATTTTGAGTTTTGAGTAGAACATTCATCTTGTCATAATGTTCAAATTTCTTGTGATTCTCCATAACATTTTATAATTGCAATTTTTTCATTGGCTACATTTTCCTTCTCTGTTGTAAGCTGATGGCAATTTTGCTCATAAAATTATGCAGCATTAATATTTTCTGGCAGGCATGTAACATACAAACTTGTGGAATATTTTCCATATGTATTGTTGTTTACTTGCTTATTTAACTTTGTTTAATTTCTCAGAAAAAGTTGACTTGGTTATGTGATTGCTACTGATGTTATTTTATCAAAGTATAATGTGACAGTTAAAATGACAAAATAACAAGATTGTTGTTTCTTTTAAAAAATGCAAGGTGTTGGCCACTTCCTTTTTTAAGCATCTTATTCTTGACCAAATTTGTAATATATTGATTCGGAAGTCAAATTATTAGATGTAAAATAATCACTAATTATTATAAAGTGTTCTTATTTTGAAATTTTTACCTTTTGCAGACATTTTTATAACATTTCTTTTATTTTTAATTTAAATTTAATGTAAATAAACGTCTCATGAATTTGTAATATAAAAGAGAAGTGACCAATCCAAATGGGGTGGCAGCAAATGCTCAAATCCACTATTGCATCCATGTGAAAGAAAGAGGAAAGATTCATTACTATAATCTACTATTTTCAGCTATCCTTTTTGCCTAATATACATATGCATTCCTTTCTGCAGGTGTGGCACTTCATTATAAAGCAATGGATGCCAGGGATTTTAAAATCATTTTATAGTTCTTAATATGGGATGAATTTAGTATTTTAAGTTTCTGTCTACCATATATACCATGGGTGTCATACTCAATTTGACATCCGGGCCAAATTCTTACCATTACAACCATGGCGGGCCGGATTAGATCACCGCCATCTATGTGCTATTAAATGCGAGAAATAGCTTTCCGCTGCATTCTGCTGTTCGGAACTACATATTCTACCCCAGAATGAATTCTTTTTTAAAGAATTTCTTCAAACGTATCACACTACGCATAAGCCAAACTATTGAGTAAAACAATTACCGACAAGGATTACAAACGCCCCGTATGTAACGGAGAAATTACGTGCATACTACGACGTACATCACATCATTTTATACAATTTACTACGGTCTTCTAATCTTACCCAGCGTTTTTTTGCATTTAAACAAATATTATTACGCACAAATTCAGAGAAATATTAAACGTTTAATTTATTTAGAATAATACACAACTAAACACGTGTGTGTGTGTGTGTGTGGACTTACGGTGCGCGAAAAGTATGCGTATGCTGATGTGAATAATACACAACTGATCGCCTTGTGTGGAATGTAGAGACTTGTGACGGGCGAAAAGCGTAATCGTACATTACGGCAACAAAGTAATAGCAAGCAAGTTAGAACAACAACATAGCCTTTGTGAGTGAGTGCAGATGACAACAAAGTCATACGATGCGTGGGATTGTCGTGTTGAATGCAGTGACTTGTGGCGCGCGAAAAGGATACGTAATCGGGTCATTACGGCAACAACGTAATAGCGAGCAAGTTAAAACGACAACAAAGTCTTTGTGAGTGAGTTAAGATGACAACAAAGTCATAAGATGCGCGGTATTTAAAAGTTTTCGTGGTCCGAACCGTGGATACGCAAGGGAAATGTCCACGGTTGGAAAGGGTGGGACTCAGTATGTAGACCGCGTATATTCGAGGGCCGCGGTTAAAAAACCCGCGGTTGGAGAAGGAAGGGTGTACACGTTTTAATCAAATTTTTACAAAATAAATTATATAAAATATAAACAAAAGAAATTACATAAAATGCAAATATAAAACAATAAATTATTTATTTGCCATTGCCCTGGAAACTGACGTTTTTCGGCAACCAACCTATCAATAGTGTAAAAGCTCGTTTTAAAGGCACCCATTCTAGCGGCAAACTCGCTCTAACGGCATCTTCGGTGAACTTACATTTTCCAATTGTCTAATAGATGTCACCACATGCATGACTGATCTCTGTAATATTAACCACATATTGCGAGTATTTCCTCTTCTGTTTCAAGGTGTCAATAGTCGTGACGTACTGCGTAATAATTTTATTTGTTATTAACCTCATTTTATAAACATTTGAAGAAACCATAAAGAGCATGACTAGTGGCAGCAGTAGTAGAAAACAAGAGAAGCGAATGGTACTTACTTTACGACAGAAAATTGACATTTGCCAACATCTGGATAATGGAGTAAATAGACATATATTAATGAACAAGTACAATATAAGCTCATCTACGATGTATGGTATTAAAGCAAGAAAACTGCAACTTCTAAAAATTTTTGCTCGATCTGAGACAAATAAAAATATCCAAATGTAAAAATTTAAGGAAGCCAAAGCTAGAACAATTGGATGCAATATTATACGAGTGGTTTAAAGTGAAACATTCTGAAGGTTTCCCTATCACAGATCCACTATTAATTGAAAAGGCAAAATACTTTTACCAGCGATGTATTTTTTCTGATGGGTGGCTATCTTGTTTTAAACATCATCACGGGATACGAAAACTGGATGTCTCGGGTGAACTTAAATCAGCTGATAGTGAGGCTGCACATTCGTGAATATACGAATTGTTGATATTTACATTGAACAAAAGAAGTAAAATAATCTGTTCATTGTGAATAATAAATGATGGTTGTAGTAATGTTATTTTCGATGGACCCTTTTGGTTCCCAGAATTACAAAAATTAATAAAATTACTAGGGCAGCCCCTGATCTCCGATCCTCAATCCGATTTAAATAAACTGAAGGTTTAGTGAAATAATTTTTATTGAATGCTTAATGAAATAAATGAAATACAAATAATCTAAATATAGTTCGGCCATAGGTTAAATCTTCTTTGTTCTCCATTCATTTGACGTGTTTTCCTATTTCTTTGTCTTTCTTGTACTCTCCGCTCCTCATTTACACGGGCAATCCTGTGAGCTTCCGCATCTCTTTCTCTCTTTTCTACGATACTCTTCTTTTGATCTCTGGCTCCTCTTCCTTTCTCTGGCAGCTGTAGCTGGGCTAATAGCTCTTCTTTTCACTGGTCTACCCCTTGGCATTTTTTAATTTTCTGAGATTTTACAGCAATATATTAGAGCAATTACGTGATCACAATGTCACAGAGTTAACTCAATGCTAGTTTAATATCATGGTATATTCAAAGGGGAAAAATTTTCAAATCTACCTTACCTTAGTTCCAATGATTATCAGTGCACCCATATAGACGAACTCACAAACAGTTGCTTTCCTTCAAGTGCTAACTTCTTACAGGACCTACTATAAAAGCGACTTCAATGCAACCATTTATTTAGATTATCAATGATGAGAAGATAACCATATAATGCGTTTACAAAATAACGTGCATCCCTATTCTCATCTAATTTTTAATTTATGCGTGAGCCTATTTGCATTAATTAGGATTACAGATTTGTAATATGTTGGTTCTACTTTCAAAAATGTAAGATTCCAGCATTCAAACGATGAAATGAAAATTCAGTTGCTTCAACTAAATCGTTAGAAACGCTTCCCATACGCAGCAATACGCAGTCAACAGAATAATTGTCCTTAAATATTTATGTTGCTATGCTTCATTAATTTTGATGCTGAAACAACAGGTTGATGCAAATAACACTTTTCTTTTGTCTATTTGAAGGTTTAATTGGTATTAAATGAATCAGAGGCAACAATGAGAGTCTTCTTGGCAATGCCCAGAATGAGTACGAAAAATGCTAAAGATTTCGAAAAAGAATGCGTATTTCTGTAAACGTCAACCGTGTAACATGTAAACATCGCAGGAATAAAATAATATAGAGTTTTGGCCGATGAATAATGCCAAAACGAAGAAAATCAGTCCATATTTACGTACTCGTATTTTAGTGAATGAAGGAAAAAAACCTTGCACTGAAAAATCGATAATCCCGTGTAAACGTATGGGAAAATATAATTGTCTCCTGGATTCTAACCAGAACACTATAGCAAATGAAAATATTTTTCCAGGGACCTCATAGCCAGTAGAAACAAAACGCCGTTTACCGCATATCTTTACGACGAACGGTTCTTGAGAAATACGCCGATATAAATTATTCACAAATGTCGACAGGCGTCAATGTAAAATTAATATATAGTGAGATAGATTTATTACACCATAATAATTACGGCAAAAAATAGTAAATTAGATAACGAAGAACAACATATTCAATATCTTATAGGGAAGAAGAACGTTAAAAGATACCAAATATGCTCTCATAATAATTGGAATGTGATTTTGTGGCACCATTCGTTATAGCGGCACATTCATTTTAGTGGCACGCCTTTGGTCCACTGGGTGCCGTTAGAATGGGCTTTTACTGTATTTGGTTCCAGTGATTGTTTGGTTGCTATTCTCAGAATCAAATTCAAATTCTTTTCCGTGAGTTTTGAATGCAGTTCATCACAGAGAATAATTGCTCACATAAGTAAGTAGTTCCAAACATGGCTAGTATATTGGCGTCCAATAGTTGGATTTCTTTGTAGTTATCGCCCAAATCTTTATAAAATTCTTGAACAGGAACTGATTTAAATTTCTCATTTAACGCCGTGTCGCACTGAAGATCAATAAGTTCAATTTGCAGTTCTTCTGGGGAGTTTTCAATATCAAGGGAAAATGGAGCACTGAATAATTTAAATTGTTTCTCATATCTTCTGAAGTCTGAAAATCTTTGAAATTCTTCTTTCACAGCAGAAATTTTTTAAACATATTTCTCCAAAATATTTGCAGATATGTTAGTATTCTTTGTTATTGAATTCAATATGAGATAGTGGATTAGATTTACAAGGGAGATTGTTTTTCCCAAAGATTCAATATCGTTTCAAAAGCACAAAGATTGTCATAAAATTCGGTCACTATTTAGTTACATCATTGCATTTTTGTATTTAAAATATTCAGGTGTCCAACAATATCCATCAAAAATGGAAGATCTTGTATCCATTTATCATCTTTCAACTCAGTTACTGGTTTATTTTTAGTTTCCATAAATGTTTCGATTTCTGTTCGCATTTCGAAAAATCATTTTAAAACCATACCGTGACTTAACCATCTCACTTCAGTGTAGTAATGTAATCCTTGATGATAATCACATTCTTGAATTAATTGTTAGAATTGACAATGGTTGAGAGCTCAACTTCGTATAAAATTTACTGTTTTAAAAACAACACTCGTTACATGTTCAATATCTAAAATTTTTGTACAAAGAGTCTCCTGGTGCAAAATACAATGAAATGCAATAAACTCACGATTTGGATTCACACTGGATTTTATTTTTCATCTAGAAGCTGCTCCTAACTTACAGCCTACCATTGACTGTGCTCCGTCTGTTGCAAGGTCTTTGACCAGTCCACACCAAATTTATCCAAAGAAGTTGTGACGCCATTGAATATAACTCCTGTAGTGGTATCATTCATAGGCAGTGTCGTGCCCAGACATTTTGCCGCCTGAGGCGAGATATAACATGGCGCACCCTGGTCTTGCTGGCCTTATGAATTTATTTTGATAGGTTTTCATTTTCGTCAAATTTTGGCTCCCCCCTTCGAGAGGTGCCTGAGGCGGTTGCCTCACCAATCGGCACAGCCCTGTTCATAGGTACTAACTCCACGAATTCTTCAGTGACATTCATTTCTGTGTCAACACCACGTATTAACACTGCTAAATGTGCAATATCAGAAATGTCAGTACTTTCGTCAATCGCTATTGAAAATGAAATAAACATGTTTTCATCTTTCCTTTGAGCTGATTTACTAAATCTTCTGATAATTCGGATATCCGGCCGGCGACTGTATTATGAGAAAATTGATATTTGCAAAACATTGCTGTTTTTCTGGACATACAATATTAGCAGCTTTCATCATGCGTCTTTTGAGGAATTTGCCTTCAGAAAATGGTTTTGAAGGAGTTTCAATCTCTTGAGAAATAACAAAACTCGCTCTCACTGCTGCATTACTATTATTGCGCACATTTGTAAAAATCGATTGTTGTGATTTCTGAAAACTTCTCTTCACGCATATTTTGAATATTGAGCTATGTGACACAAGTCGTAATGCCTTTTAATGTTGAATTCTTTCATAATTGCAACAGTTTTCCAACAAATAAGCATAATGACTTTCTGTTCGATTTGATGAAAAAATACGATAGTTTCCATTTATCGGAGAACGTCCGGCATTCAACATCTACTTTTCTTTTAAGCGACGTGGATAGTATGTAATTATAAAGCCCCGTCCACACTGGAGCATAGGAGATATCGCCTGTTGAAGAAATCTGGGGCCGGAGCTGAAAGAATTCCGAAGTGGTTCACTTACAAGTACCTCTTATTCCTGAAAGACAAAAAACAACAATTATGACGTAAACAGCAGCAGTAGCAAAGCTTCTTCTTCGACTCACATATTTCACTATTACCATTTCATCCAAACACTCACTGTCTGATGACGATGGAAACTGTGTTGCTTGTGTGTGGACACTTTGTTTCAATGAACACCGAGGAACATGTCCCTATGTGTCGCTTCCTAAATGTCACCATAAACATGTCGCTTCTTTGTGGACAGTAAGTTTCCTGTTGTCGCCGCTGGTTTCCAAGTTACTGAAACATCTGTCAACATCTGTCGACACAAATGTTCACACTTGTCGCTCCAGTGGGCGGGGCTTAACATTTATCATACAATAAAATTTTATTTTAGTGATATTGTGCAATTCAACAATACTGAAAGAGAGAAAAAGAAGTACCGAAATCAGTTGATCAACATGAAAAAAGTGGTTTAGCACGGAAAGTTCCGTATACGTTTGAAACAAATGACGGTCGACTGCTGTAGTCGGCTAACTGATGACACTGCTGATTGCCGCACTGACAAGTGACAACAATGTAAAAATATGACAACATTTATTTGTTGCAAAATTTAATACTATATCCTTTACTATACAGGCAGTCCCCTACTTTCATACATAATGCGTTCCTGAATACATGTACGAAAGTCGAATGTACAAAAGTCGAACAATAGACTTATATGTTATAATGGGGGATGTAATGAAATCTGTAAATGTGTTAAAAATATTACAAGTATTAAAGAAATGGCAGACATTCTTCTGATTGATAAGTGAACTAGCTCCTAGTTTTTCAGCTGTATGCACCATATTCATGCTTTTCCTAACATTGCCAGTAACGAAACCGGAAATAATAAAAAGTTATTTACGAAGTACCATATCCAAAGAACGACTAAATGGCTTAGCAGTTCTTTCAATCGAGAAAGAAACAGCAAGAAAATTGGATACTTCCAAAATTATAGAGGTTTTTGCTAAGGAAAAGGTCAGGAGAAAAAATATTTAAAGGATTTAAGTAAAACATTTTAATGTAACGCTGTATTTCTAAAAAAATCATACAATATTTATGTTAAGCAAAATTTTTCATCTTAATGGAAAGGTTTTCTTTTAAAATTTTTAATAAAGAGATTTTTGCTAATAAATATTAGAAATTTTGTTAAATTTCATAATTACAAAAACTTGTATATTTTGAGTAATTTCGTATTTACGTAATGTTATAAAATGTGTTCATTTTTATTAAATTGTTTTGTTTTTAAATTCAATTAGAAACTGATGTGCTAGGGGCCCACTTTCTCAGTTTTGCACCTGGGTCCATGAAAGGATAGTTGCGCCACTGCTCTTATGAATTTTATTATATTTATGCATTTTGCTTCATTTGGTAATTTATTAAAAGTGTTGGCTTGGCTGACAGACAGCACCACTTTGCGATAGCTCAAAATGTTTGTTTGTCAGCTGACATATGAAAGTCCGAATTTGGCGTACGAAAGGCAGTTTAGGGGTGCAAATGTATAATGTACAAAAGTGCGAGTTGTACGAAAGTCAAACGTACAAAAGTCGAGGACTGCCTGTACTTTTAATTTTACAAGTATTTTCAGAATCTTATGCAGGCCGAATTGATCCAATAAGCGGGCCATATGCTTGACACCCCTGGTATATACCCACGTATAAGATGCACTTTTTTTCCTAAAAATTTTGACTAAATAGCAGGGTGCATCTTATACGAGTGTATTTACCAGGGTAATTATTGTAATGGACCGACATTAGAAAATGTCATCGATTTTACGTCCGTGCGATATTGGAATAATTTTAAATGTTCTGAGGTTATTCTCATGCATTTTCTCGGTAATAACTTGTATGAAAAGCGTAAATTAATGAACAAAAATGCCAAATTAATTAAATAATTGTACTTGATGTACAATACTATATATTTCAAATAAAGTAAAATAATAAAGAACATTATTAAGCATCGCAAAATCCATGGAATTCTTGATCACTGCCCCTTTCATCGGCAATGTTATCGGAACCATCTTTCGCGGAAGATAGCGTTACGTTCTCCACAGCGTAATTCCGCATTGTAATTTCCTCACGATTACATTTATGTTGGTGACTAACGTGTGAAAAACAGAGTTGGTTATATTAAATAACGGCGCCAATCGACCTCCACCGATGGGTCCGAAGTGCAGTTAAACTGCAACTATGTATTCTGTTTAGACTGATATTTACAACTGTCACCTTCACACTGGGAAACCGCTAAACTATGTAGCAGCTCTTTTATTAAATGGTGGATTTTTATTACCTACTTGAGTAGTGCTGTCTTACTTATTGTTAGTACGAACTGAAGTACATATATCTTCTTTAATTTACTTATCTCAATGATATTGACAATATAATGAATAATTTTGCCATTGAATGATAAGCATGTGACAGATATTGAATTCTAGAAATGTGCGCTATGCACGGGTAGATAAAAAAAATCAGAGAATATGGTGCCAAAAACCTCCCTGTGTATTATACATGGGTGCATATTATACGTGGGTACAGTGCTGGACAAAAAAGTGCACCACCTTATGACTGCTATACTGGAATTTTAGTGAACTACAAGGTTGGATCGGCCAGTCACACGAATTGACAACGCTGCTGCTTGAGGAAGGGGAAAAGGGTTCTTTCTTTCTCCCTCCCTCCCCTTTTCTCTCGCTCTCTCTCACTCTTGTTACGGTTGGCGCACGAAACATTTTCCTCCACGGATTTCGCGTGGGCATTTTGAGTGAACGAAAATGTACATTTTAAAATTAATTAAAATGGAGACACGAACTCGGGCGTTACCCATACGGAGGTCAAAAAGAACGAAGTTTATTTTTCCACTCAAAATTGAATTGAATAAATTCTGATTTAGAATAAAAAACTATTAAGCCACATTTACATGGGTCGAGAAAGTGGTCGTGATTTCACGCGCATTATCGGTTTATAAACTGGTCATGAAATCTCAAACGCAATGACGTTCGAGAAAAGTGCCGGATTGGTTTTATAAAATAACCCAAGCGTAAATATCCAACACGGCTACAGGGGTTCCTTTCCAGCGATGGAATCATCCTGACAAAAATTCGTCGTCTGCACACATGCTTTTAGTCTACGACTCGTAGATTTTTCCCCTGGCTGCGGGAGATCACTATGAGGGCATAAGGGTCGCTTTAAAAGAAAAGGTGATTAGTGTTTGTGAGGTGTCGGTTTAAAGTGGATACACAAGTGGGTTAGGATAAAGGGGTGGGGACGGGTGTGGGAGCCGGTGGAAGATGCCACCAAGAGTTCGTAGATGGGTAGAAAGGTTGCAGGTAGCAAGCAATGGGAGCGAGTGGGGAAAAGTGTACTCATTTACAATGGGAGCGGTATTTCTTGGAAGAACAGGGTTATCTCAAGTTTTTTCGCATATCGTCTCGTGAGTAAATATTGGAAGGTTAGGAACAAACGAGTCCAAACACTTGAGATGTGGATTTCCTTCTTCCTTTTGAACGATGAAATCTTTCATTTGCAACAAAATTTCACCATTCAGAATTCCTTGAAGTAGATGAGAGAAAAGGACCGAAATTGAACCTAGCTGGCAAACACTCAGTAGTCATTGAACTATAGTTATCAGTTAGTCGGCGTATTCTTTCTGCCTACTTTGCAAATTTTTGCCTGCAGCGCAGGCGTAACACATATTTGCTTGGTTGCGTAAATACATGTATACTTCGTAGAATTCGACATCCTTTACAAATATACACGTAGATGCAAGTATATTGCAGAGAATTTACTATTGATACACACAATTTATATAACCTGTTCAGAAATCCTCCTGTAAGACGCACACCACCTTTTTCCCCGGCATTTCGGGAAAAATGTGTGTGGGGCACACGAGTAAATACAGTAATTCCTATTTAAGAATACTAGTGATTTTATCGTTTAAAAAAATAGTTTCGTTTATTAAAGTTATCTACTTAACTTTTGGTTACACATAATTCATACACTTAAATTTAATAGTTTCTCACTTAATTCCTGAAATGTTACGTTTTTCGTAGTTTTCTATACTTTGTTATTTTTTAAAATTGCTTACCTAAGTGCTTGGCATCCCATCATATAACTGACCAAAATCCTCCTCCTATGTAAAAATGAATAAAGATATTGTTCAAATTCAACTTATAGCATTCATAAACAGATATTGGGCATCGAAGCAATGAAATAATACGTGAAGTAGTCATTGCAGCTAAACATTTTCCATTGAAATGTGTATTCCTTTCGATTCCTAATAAATGTTTATGCTAACTCGGAATTTAATTAATTTAATCTTGACTGGAAACATAAACATCGTTCTTTTTGATGTCCGTATGTTAAACTCCGGAGTTTGTGTCTCGATTCTAACTAATTTTGAAATGCAAAGAATTATATTTGACACTCATTCACGTGTTACCGCCATGGGGAAAGTAAGCGCTACAGAATTCGAAACCATTATCTTGAGGCAGGGGCAGATCCAGAAACTTCTCAAGGGAGGGGGGGAGGCGATCGCCCCTCCACCTATCGAATCCGCCCCTGACAACTGCCCTATATTTTGAAAATCCCTACGCCTATCAGAATCCTTCTTTCCCTTGCTATAAAGATCTAATCTGCGACATATAATTGAGGATTTTTGGGCTGAATGAATTTAAGAAAGCGCCCAGTGGAGTGCAATGGGGTTATCCAAGGAGGGGGCAACCGCCCCCCCCCCCCCCCCCCCCCCCCCTTGGATCTGCCACTGTCTTGAGGGAAAATATCCAATCCTTAGGAGCTGGGAGACAGCCGTAAACCCTTCTCTAAGGGAAGGGAGGGAGAGGAAGAAGAGCCTTCACCCCCTCCTCTACTATCACTGTTGCCATATCGCTTGACGGCTCGTTCGAGACTAGTAGTACACTGAAATTCCGGTGGAGCGCTCGTAAGGTGGTGCAGTTTTTTTGTCCAGCACTGTACATATGGTATTCATTAACTATTTCTTGCTGAATTATTGCTAGAATTTAACAAATATTTCCTCTTATAAATTATTACAAATATTTTTATTTTTAAGTTGTAACCTTTTAAGTATGTACCACAATTTTTCAATTTACCTTATTTCTCACCAGCTATTTACCAATAAAAGATGTATTCAAACAATCCATTTGTTTTTTAATACAGAGATTTCCAGGACTTCTTGGTGGATACAGTTAAGTGAAAGTGTTTCATTCATAGTGTGAATATCTTCTTTGTGCACATTAATTAACCTATAGTTTTGAGTTTTTGGGTTGGTTGTTAATGTTCTGTTAACATGCCACTTTAGATTAGTTATAGTGAATTTGTAATGTAGTTATATGTTTTTCTTAGTATCTGGGCAATAGCTGCTTGACTGAAAAGGGTGAGGTACTTTTCTAGCTAGATGTGACTCATTGGATTCCTGTTTAATAATCACCTTGATTGTTACTTGCTGTGTAAAGCCAATTTAAACTGCTTAACCCTTTATAGGTTACTGGTACAATAGTGTACCACTTTTTTAAATTGTAAATTTATTTGATTAGTAATATAATATGATATTTAGCAGTTATAAATGAAAATGAAGTGATTTTCATTCCTTGATTTCTTGCCCTATAAAGGGTTAAATGGAGAAAATTTGGCTGAAACCCACCTCACATTGTTCTTGATAATGTGTTTTGCATTAAAGTTGTTCTAATATATGAAAAACATTGGAATGTTTTGTGATAAATGATTTATGAATTATTTAATTCAACTTTGAGCAAGATGTTTATACAGGTGAGCCCCACTTAATGCAGGGGATGCGTTCCTGTGGTCTCTGCGTTAAACGAAAATCCACGTCCACTGGGGCACCATAACCTTTAGGCACCTAGAGGGAAATAACTTCCCAAATGGTATTTTTGGACCCACATTCAATATAAAACATTTCTACCGGACTTTTAGAACATAATTTATTAAACAAACTATAAAATTACCTAGTAAACAGTAAGACAAAAAAGCTTTTTAGCGGTAGACGTACATAATTTCAAAATATTTCTCAGAACACATACGAAGTTTTATTAAAAAAAGAGTCCAGGGTCCACTGCTTAGCTTTTTTTCACTTATTATGTAAAACTTGTTGGTAGCATTCAAATAGTCCGTCGCAGCCCTGCTTCACGACACCCACTTGTGTGAAGTCATTGCACTCCAACAAAGTCATGCACTGATCGACGATATATTACAAACCGAACACTTAAGCTAGCGGAATGGTATTACTAAACTAGAGCGATATGGTGCCCCTGGCATATAGGCCTCCCCTGCCATCATTTTCCAAATTTCCTAACCCCCATTTTTTTTCTTTTTAAAGAGCCGATTCTTTATTTTTTTCCAGCTCATCACTGATTATATATTATTATACATTATATGCATTCAAACATTAAGATCCCTCCGTGCTTACCACATGTTTTTTTATATGTAGATCAAAATTATATAATTTTTTGATATGTATCGTTTGATTATTATTTATAATTAGTGTAATGCCTGTTGAAATATCAAGAATTCTAGATAGATAGGTAGATTATTATTATTTTCATTTAAAATAATTAATATCAGACTTTTGCATATGAAATATTTTGCCATACACAACATTTCTCGTGAATATTCTGTTGTTGACGGGCTGTCTTTAGGTAAACTTAAAATAGTTGCCTCTCTTAACCTCCCTCTCTCTCCCTCCCCCCTCCCCCTCTTACCCCCTCCCCCCTCTATTTCCCTCTCTCCCCCTCCCTCGCGCTCCCCCCTCTCGTATTAAAAGCATTCAAAGCACGTTTATACCCATAAGGATTGAATTAACAATATAATATAGAGGTCTAACAAGGTAATTGGTAGCCAAAGCTACATTCCCTTAAAATGGCAATATTTCCACAAAATATGTGAATTAAACGTATAACATGATTGATTTCAAATAGTATGCGGAAAAAGATGAACAGAATAAGAAACTTTGTAATTTTTTCTTCAAAATGGTTCAGATCTGAAGATCGTAGGTTAATTTCTTCTAATTTTAATTTTCAAAACAATAAAAAGCCTGCACGCCAAAAAATGGATTTTTACATGTTACCTTACGGAAAATGGAAATGTCTTCCTTGGAGTCGAACCCAGGACTTTTTTGGAGATTTATTTTTGTCATTACCTTAAAATATGTTAATCAAGTATCCTTGCCAAATTTCAGTCTTCTACCTATTCGGGAAGTTTGTTAAAACGCTCTATATTGGCCATCGTGAAAGCGTGACCTACCAACAGACCTGGGCTATTATAGTATTAATGACATGTTAATACAGTAAATTAAAATTGTAATAAAGTAATTGTCGAAAGTTATAGATTTTAAAATTATAAATCATCAACAACATTCTTTACGATCCAATGTCAAAGAAACGTGAAGCCTGAATCATATTTCTCTTTTTGTGTTTTTCAAATGTTTTCCGCCTTAGCAGGTATATTTTTTGTGTTAGACCCATGAATTTGACAGGGAAAAGAGTGAAATTGGTCACCAGATGATGCAATATTATGCAACACTGCTGAAATATCACAATATTTAGGATACTTCATGAAATTTGATTAGTGCAAAATTTAAAAAATCAAGATATTAGACTGCGGTTGCACTGTGCATAAGATATCTATATTTAAAAAAAATTTAATCTCCTATAATATATTTTGAAGGGTGTGTTTGTTGGTTTGTTCATGGAACTCCTCCTGAATTATAAAAGCTAGAATAACCAAATTTGGTAAGATTCTTCCTTACATCCTAACTTAGTGAATGGTCAAGGTTTTGTTTCTGTCACTTTGATTCGAAATGGCGAATGATTTAATTATCGAACGCCACATATTTTGCCACATCCTGCAACTGACACACAGGGATGAGTGTAGAGTATTTTTAATTTGCACTTTAAAATTACTTAAAATAACGATACGAACTTGAGACTTGGATACTTTTTTGCGGAAAAGAACAAAGTTTATTTTTATTGAAGACAGATTATGAATTGTGGTTAAATTTGTGTAGAAATGTGGTTACAATCAATAAAATACGTGATTTTATCAGTTTTACTACAATACCAATTATAAGCTACCATGACAACTCCCAATGTCGCCGAAATTGAGAGTTCAATGCATTTATACGGGAAAAATTTTAACGTAATATCCTTTGTTAATTTCTTTGTACAATTTTAATTTGTTTACATGGAAACCAAATATTTGTTGTTTTTAATTGCATTATCTTCTAATCTCTACTATAAATATTTTGAAGAGTGTTTGTGCATTTATAGCACAACAACTACATACATTGAAGCAAGAAAAAGGTGCCATATTAACCGCAATATTAAGTTAAGGAAAATGGGAGGGGTTTTAAAGTGATTTGGACTATTTTTTGTATTAAGAATGTTTTTCTTTTTAATTTTTCTCATTTAAATAACATGGGAATGAGCGTATTGTTGGATTAACAATTTATGTGACAACCATTATAAACAATACGTAATATTAACTAAAAGAAGTAATATATACCTAATATAAACTAAAAGAAATAATATATACCTAATATAAACTAAAGTAGCGAAGAAAGAAACACAAAGTGTGGCATAGAGTTCTCTAAAATAAACTGTTTTTAAAACTATGTACATAAGTAACAAATAATTAGACATAGATTTTCCACAAATTGTGATTTTCAAACCTTTGAAGATATCTTCACAAAACTTCGCATAGGTAAATAATTTTATCCTGCGGATAACATAGGCTATATGGCGATAAAAAAATTGGGGGTGGGGGGTGCGTGTTTCAATAATTATTTTCCCATAAGTTTACACATAATTTTCGATTTTTCAGAGTGCAAGATTTTCTTCTTCCACTCATCTAAATAGGTAATTGCGAACCAGTTTTTTTCGTTTTTGCTTTATTCAGCGGTTAAAACTGTGTACTATCTTATTCTTACGATGTTTACATGTTACACGGTCGAAGTTTTAGATTCACTAAATCCGTTGAAATTCAACAGAAAGTTCTGCTAGTTTGAAATAAAATACGCATTATAACGAATCCGCGTTGGCTGGGGCCACGTTAAGCAGAGCTCACCTGTATTTTAATTTTTCTAATCATTAAATTTATTTATATACTCAATATTTTCAATTCAATTCTATTGCAAGTTTTTATATAGATAAAATGCTGTTGATTGTTTTTTAAACGTTTAAAAACAATTTATTAGTTCTTCAGAGACTGCAAAGAAATTTCTTATGATGCATGGGTACTGAATTCAATTGAATAATACATTTTACCTTAGTCATTAAAACAAGCTGTTTGTTTTAGAAATGTTTCCTTTTATTGTGCGTAATAAGAAGTATGTTTTGGTACATACAGCAAACAGGTGGTGGGACGAAAAACCTTAAATATAAGAGTATGCAGCTGCCCTAAAAGGGACAAAGAGAAGGAAGAGAAGTTGGCGTATGAGGAGAAGATGGGTGGAGAACTTCTTGGTGCTGGAAAAAAGTTAATGGAGCCTAATGACCAGGATTCATACAAGGGCATTCCACCTTCAAAAAGGAGAAAATCTCTTTTCTCCCCCACACGAGAAAATTCTGCAAGCATGGAAGTTTATACCATTAAGGTAGAAAGATTTTTCACAATATTATTAGTATTTTAATCAGTACTTCTTAATTTTTTCATGCTGTTCAGCTAGTATTACATTTTAACAGCTTACTAACAATAAGACCTTTTTGACAATTTGACTCTTAGCTGTATCTCAGTATATACAGTATATTACCGTAAAAATGCCATTTGCCATGAAAAAGTTTTTAGTTCAAAGCTGTGATTGTGTGAATGCTTAGAAATATACGTACTATTTGTGTCTAATTATTATATGATATAATATTTTATAAATTATATTACCACTCACATTATTAGATTACATAATTTTTTAAAAAATTTATCTTTTTATTCATCAGGTATATGGAGCTGCAAATTATGAAGAAGTACTGCGATATTTAATAATGTTAAAAACTGCAGAGTATACTGAAACAGGTTCCCAGGAAGCTCTGCGAATTAAAGAAGAGTATTATGATATGTGGTGAGTATATTGCACTTCATCTGCCGTATAAACCTTTGTCAAAGTTGATTTGGTTTGAATTTCATTTTCTTATCATTGAAATAAACGTGACCTAAAAAATTAAGAGCATGTGGACAATAGGCTGAAATTTTCCATTAAGCTATAATCCAGTTGGGAATGGGTTTATATTAGCACAAAAAATGTAGTGTCAGGAATGAATTAATAGATATACTACTCTGATTCCAGAAAGCTTGGGAGAGTGTTCAGAATTTTCCATACTAGTAGAATTGCACATTAAAATTTAACGGGAGAATTACGAACATTTGAATCATTCATAAAGCAAAACGCTTCAAATTAATAAATCCGAATGCTCTAAGTAAGTATTCTATGTGGTCATTGTAATTTTCTGTGATGATAAATTATGGCATTTTATAATATAATAGCCCAGCTTTGTTGGTTGGTTGGTTGGTCATGCTCTTCCATAGGCCGTGCCTCTGGTAGCAAATTATGGTATTAACTCGAGAAAGAATCGAGGTAGAATCTCGAAGTTTGGTAGGAATGCTTGATTAACATATTTTAAGGTAATGACAAAAATGTCTCGAAAAAAGTGGTGGGTTTGACTCCAAGGAAGACATTTCCATTTTCCGTAAGGTAACTAGGGTTACCAACCTCCGGCTTTCGGGCCGGAGATCTCCGGGTCATTGCCATAATCTCCGGTCTCCGGGAGAGTAGCACAAATCTCAGGTTCAATTTCAGTTGCAGCGAAAAGCTCTTTTTATGGTTTTTTAATAAATGATTCGAATTAGGATAGTTTGCACTTTAATTTCCATAGTATTTTGTTTTATACAAACAACTTAAATTGACGATTCTCTCACAATTTCGCTAATTAGCGATTTTAAAAAATAAACAACGATTTTTAATCATACGTCCTAAAATCATGAGTGCCTTTCAGAATATTTTATATAATAATAGCCGTCGTCTGTTGGTTGGTTGATTGGTCACACTATGCAAACGCTAATAACTCAAGAAATAATGATAGAAACTCGAAATTTGGTAGGGATGCTTGATTAACACTTATTCAGAGAATGACAAATTTAAATCACGAAAAAATTCCTTGGTTCGTCTCCAAGAGAGGCATTTCCATTTCCCATTACTTAACATGTAAAACGCGATTTTTCGACGTGCAGGCTTTTATTCATTTGGAAATTAAAATTATAAGAAATTAACAGACAACCTTCGGATTTGAACCATTTTGAAGAAAAAGTTATAAAGTTTCTTATTCCATTCGTCTTTTTTCGCCCACAGTTCGAAATATTCCATATTAAACGTTTAATTTGCATATTTTGTGGAAATCTCGCCATTTTAACGTGATGTTGCTATGTCGACCATTATCATCGTTACACCTCAAATTACTATTATTGTATACATCCTTCTGGGAATAAGCGTGCCTTGAGTGCTTCAATACGAGTGAATACGAGAGAGAAAGAGGAAGGAAGGGGAGAGATTGGCTTGTTTTGTGGAAAATAAGTATATTAACGTAAATATAAAAAATTTTAAGTATCAACAGTGTCATTTTAGAAAAATTGGAAATAAAAAGCATTCTTAAATTAAATTCTTTGTAAACCATACGTGCTTACGAATTTATATTTTTATTCCTCGAATTAATTTCGTAACAATGGCCGAAGTTTGGAACTGAATATAAATTAAAATTCAATTAAAACTAAAAGGACATTTAAAACTGTTAACAGGCAATTTTCAAAGAAACAGCAGTGGATCTTTTAATGAATTGATTAGTTTTCATAAAAGGAATTTTGGTGCTTATTTAACAAAGAGTATGTTTTAAGGCTTATAATCCATTTAAATCTAATAACAGTGGCTATTATATTTTAAAGAAAGAACTTTATTTATTCACTTTACAGAATGAATTAATTTTAGGCTAGCATTGCCTATTGTAAAAGGAGTTACTTAGGAATTTACAGTATGTAAAGTGGAAGTTGTACTGATTTGACTCAAGTATATTTCAAAGCAAAAATCAATTTAAAACTGTTGTAATGGTTTCTACGATAAACAATTAGTTTATTTTTTTAAGCTTTCTTTCTTCATAAGTACAAAGTACAATTTTAAAACAATCATAATGTTAAGTACATGAAATGTAATTATTTTCCCTATGTTATATATGTATACATATAATTATTTCCCGGTCTTTGCAGACTGACATTTATATGCAGCAAGGACAAGGTGGGAGAAGAATAACAGAATTTTATAGCCAAAGGCATTTATTAAACGACAACAGAATATTCACTAGAAATGTAATATATGACGAAATATTTCATATGTAAAAGTGTGCTAATAATTATTTTGAATGCAAATATTAATAATCAATCTATCTATAATTCTTCTGTTGATATTTCAATGGGCATTACACTAGTTGAATATATTTGTCATTACATTTAATTCTTCTTGGGTTTCTTTCAAAGTATTTAGGTTTCAAGCAAAATCCGGTTCATAAATATGTTAAAGTAGGCAACCCGTAACAACATCTCCAGTTCAGGAAGATCTAAAAGTTGGCAACCCTAAAGGTAACACATAAAAATCCATTTTTTGGCATGCAGACTTTTGTTTTGGAAATTAAAATTAGAAGGAATTAACCTACGATCTTTGGATCTGAAACATATTGAAGAACAAATTACGTTTCTTATTCCATTCATCTTTTTCTGCCTACAGTTCGAAACTGCTCATGTTAAACGTTTATTTTACATATGTTGTGGAAATCTTGCCATTTTTAACAGGATGTTGCCTTGGCTACCAATTATATTGTTAGACCTCAAAATCCTATTGTTATTTCAATCCTTGTGGATGTAAGCATGCTTTGAATGCTTTTAATATGAGATAGGGAGGAAGAGAAATGGATGGTAATGGAGGGGGAGAGGGAGGGAAGAGGGAATGAGGGGAGAGGTGGAGAGAGGGAATGAGGGGAAAGGGGAAGAAGGGAGGGAGAAAGAGGGAGGGAGACAGGCAGATGACTTTATTGAGGGTGAAATTGAGACTATATAGTCCTTACATTTAAGAGAGAGAGAGAGGGTGGGAGAGAGGGAGTGAGGGGGAGGAAGGGAGTGAGGGGGAGGAAGGGAGTGAGGGGGAGGGAGGGGAAGAAGGAAAGGAGAGGGTGGAATGGAGGGGGAGGGAGGAGGAGAGAGAGAGGGAGAGAGGCAGGCAACTATTTCAAGGTTAACTAAAGATATCCCATCATATTGACAGGCTTTTATACTAGTTTATTTATAATAGCTGTACCTGCACATTGTTCGCATGGTTTTTTAAAATTAATTTATAAAAAATGAAGAAGTGTGTAAAATAAGTTGATCTCAATAATTCACATTTAACTCTACTAATGCATTTCCCCAGTATAGGATTTTAATTTATTTGGCTCCTAATATAAGGTTTGCAGGTTCAAATCTTGTTGAGGGCATGGCTGTGTGTGCATGTTGACAATTTATTATCTGCATTTTTAAAGTCATATTAGAGAAGAAATTAATGCTATACAGTAATTGATTGCAAACTTTTATGTTTTTAATTTTCTTTGTTTCTTTTTATTTAATTATATGTCCTTTATTTTTTATATAACAGTCAATGCAACCGTTTATTTAGATTATCAATGAATAGAAGATAACCATGTAATGTGTTAAAAAAATAACGTATGCCCCTATTCTCATCTAATTTTAAATTTATGCATGAGCCTATTTGCATTAATAAGCAGTATACATGTATAATATAATAGTTTTACTTACAAAAATGTAAGATTCCAGCATTGAAACGATGAAATGAAGATTAAACTGCTTTGATTAAATCGTACCCATATGCAGTTAACTGAATAATTATCCGTAAATATTTACGTTGCTATGTATAAAGTTTGACGTTGCTACAGCAATAATTTCAATGCTTAAACAAAAGTGTGAAGAAAATAACACTATTCTTTCACCTAGTTGAAAGTTTAATTGGCACTAATTGAATTGGAGGCAACAATGATGGTCACCTTGACGACGCCCGGAAAGAGTACGAAATATTCGCAAAATTTTGAAAACAATTGCGTATTTCTGAAAGCTTTGACTGTGTACCATGTAAATATTGCAAGAATAAGGTATTATACACTTTTGTCTGTTGAATGAAGCAAACACGAAGAAATTTGGTCCATATTTAGATATTTTAATGAATGAAGGAAAAAACCTTGCACTCTGAAAAATCTAAAATCCTGCGTAAACTTATGAGAAAATATATTTGTTTCCTGGATTCGAACCCGAGACTTGATGAAAATGAAAATAATTTTCCAGGGACCTCCTAGCTAGTAGAAAAATCGGCCAACAAGAAGCTGCCGATAAATTTTGCGACTTTTTCGAAACTTAAGGAATATATAACTATCCAACACATTTAATTGCATTATTTTAATATTTACTAACTGCACTTTATGTAATGGTGTCATGATTGCATGTCACTATTCGCTTCTCTTTTCTTTAATATCAATTTCCCTCAAGAATTTCTGCTAATACAATGTTTTGTGTGAGGATAATTTCTCTAGTTTTCTTGGACAAGGAAACAATTTTTTTGTTGGAAAACTGTAAAGGTTGGACGAAGTTAACCCTTACCTCGCATTGTTATTAGAACAAAAGAGAAGTTAATAGCGATAGGCATACGAGAAATTCCATAGGATGTAATGCAGTTATTAAATATTAAAATACTAGTGTATAGCCTGTCAAAAATGACGGGAGTAAAGATTCGATCGTTCAAGCTATTTATGGAGATCAAATTGGTATCAGAAACGTAAATTGTATTGAAGGTCATTTCCCTCTCTTTTGTTCCCCCTCTCTCCTTTCCCTCTCCCTTCCTCTAACTCCCTTTCCTTCCCTCTCTTACCCTCCCTCCTGCCCCCTCCCCTTGTCCCCTCCCTCTCTCTCTCATATTAAAAGAAATCAAAGCACGTTTACACCCATAAGGATTGAAATAACAATATGATATCGAGGTCTAACAATGGAATTGGTAGGCAAGGCAACATCCCCTTAAATTGGCTAGATTTTCTCAAACTGTGTGAATTAAACGTTTAAATTCAGCAATTTCTCTCATATTAAAAGAAATCAAAGCACGTTTACACCCATAAGGATTGAAATAACAGTATGATATCGAGGTCTAACAATGGAATTGGTAGGCAAGGCAACATCCCCTTAAATTGGCTAGATTTTCTCAAACTGTGTGAATTAAACGTTTAAATTCAGCAATTTCGAACTCTTTCTTCCTCCCCCCTCTACTTCCCTCTCTCCCCTCCCTCTCCCCCCCCCCTCACCCCCTCCCTCTCACCCCCACCCCCTCCCTCTCACCCCCTCTCTCATATTAAAAGCATTCAAAGCACGTTTATACCCATAAGGATTGAATTAACAATATGATATAGAGGTCTAACAATGGAATTGGTAGGCAAGGCAACATTAAAATGGCAAGATTTCCTCAAACTGTGTGAATTAACGTTTACATTGAGAAATTTCAAACTGTAGGCAGAAAAAGATGAACAGAATAAGAAACTTTATAATGTTTTCTTCAAAATGGTTTATATCTGAAGATTGTAGGTCAATTCTTTCTAATTTTAATCTAAAAAAGAATGAAAGCCTGCATGTCAAAAAGTTTATTTTTATGTGAATTTACGTGTTATCTTATTGGAGATGGAAATTATCCCCTGGAGTCGAACCCGGGTCTTTGATCTCAAGTTCAATACATTAAAATGTTTTGTTATTATATCATAATTCTATCCTGAAAATTTCATCAAATTCGGTTCAGTCGTTTGTTAGATATTAAGCTTCAAAAAGCATTACTGACAAAGTGATGCTCTTTTATATAGTTTAGATTAGATTGCAATTAAACATGTTGAATGCTTGTATATTTGAGTTTTATTACTTCCTTGAATGTCAAGGAATTATTTAAGAACAATTGAGTCGTGTACCTAGGCTAAATGTTAGCAATTCCAAGGTGAATGTATAATTCAGCATCTGTTTCTTATTTTGGTATCCAAATGCTTTATTGAAGCCTATCCAATAAAACTCACAAGCGACCGGAATATTCACTTAACTGAAAAACCCAATTCCATGGGCATTCCAGATAACTGGGAGTTTACTGTAATTAGTTTTTAATAGTTCCAAATAGAATTTCACGCAATTTCATGTATACTTTGATAAATAATAAGCTTAGCTTCCATCTCAATGCAATTGGGATTACGCTAGTGTGTTAAATCCTTAACAATTGGGATGTCATGGCAAGGAAAACTTTTGCTCAAAAAACCTTAAATTTTATGGTAAAAACCTTAATTTTAGATAAATTTGTCTCATATTTGAAATTAGACAGTAGGAAAATGAAACTTTAGTTTTTCCTTCGTTTCTGGGTTCAAGTCCCACCTTCGTACAATGATTTTAAGTAATTTTAAAGTGCAAATTAAAAATACTCTACACTCATTCCTGTGTATCAGTTGCAGGATGTGGCAAAATACGTGGCGTTGGATGATTAAATTGTTCGCCATTTCAAATGAAAGTGATGGGAAGAAACGAAACATTGACCATTCACTAAGTTAGGTTGTAAGGAAGAATTGTACCAAATTTGGTTGTTCTAGCTTTTATCATTTAGGAGGAGTTCCATGAACAAACAAACAAACGCACAAGCTCTTTAAAATATATAGTAGATATAAGGCCAAACACTTTTAGTACCTTTAAAATAAAGTACACTAAAGGTACCTAAATAGTTAGGTTAATCAATGTTAATGACAATAAGAGAAATCATAATTATTTCAATGAATAATTTTCCATTGTATCTCATCTGAGGATATCTGGGTATGGTTGGACTTTCAAATGAGTCAACTTAAAGTACAGTAATACTAACCCATATTTTTTGTCTGCTTTTAAAGACATTTTTCTCATATTTGGTTGCTACAGTTAATGCAATTTTAGTCTTAATTTTGAAAGATTCTATAAAAAATTTAAAATGGGGAAAGCTTGACAATTATTTTTCAAATCTCTAAGATTATACTTAACCCCTTAACTGGGGAGGATATTTTTGTTATCCAGTCACGTGGTGGGGAGCTATAATTTTATACCTATCTTGACAAAAATTTGGATATAGCGACTATTATATGAATAAAATTATTATTTACATTTAAAAAATAATAAATTTATGAATCACGTTTATAAATGTTAAAACAATTATTTATAAAATAGCCATAACTTCTTTCGCTAAGGTGTATAAAAATTAAAAAAGGAAACTCAACATAATAGTTATTTTCCTTCCTCACACCCCTTCGTTGTTATCTGATTGCTTATTTTATAAATGTATACACTATTTACATTATAAACAATATCCAAATTTTATACTCCTGCTGCGTGTGGTATGCCTTGAAACACGGAATATTTGGATATAGCGACTATTATATGAATAAAATTATTATTTACATTTAAAAAATAATAAATTTATGAATCATGTTTATAAATGTTAAAACAATTATTTATAAAATAACCATAACTTCTTTCGTGAGGGTGCATAAAAATTAAAAAAGAGAACTCACCATAATAGTTATTTTCCTTCCTCAAACTCCTTCATTGTTAACTGATTGCTTATTTTATAAATATATACACTATATTATAAACAATATCCAATTTTAAACTCCTGCTGCATGTGGTATGCCTTGAAACACGGAATATTTGCATATAGCGTCTATTATATGAATAAAATTATTATTTACATTTAAAAAATAATAAATTTATGAATCATGTTTATAAATGTTATAACAATTATTTATAAAATAACCATAACTTCTTTCGTGAGGGTGCATAAAAATTAAAAAAGAGAACTCACCATAATAGTTATTTTCCTTCCTCAAACTCCTTCGTTGTTAACTGATTGCTTATTTTATAAATATATACACTATATTATAAACAATATCCAAATTTTAAACTCCTGCTGCATGTGGTATGCCTTGAAACACGGAATATTTGGATATAGCGTCTATTATATGAATATAATTATTATTTACATTTTAAAAATAATAAATTTATGAATCATGTTTATAAATGTTAAAACAATTATTTATAAAATAACCATAACTTCTTTCGTGGGGGTGCATAAAAATTAAAAAAGAGAACTCACCATAATAGTTATTTTCCTTCCTCAAACTCCTTCGTTGTTAACTGATTGCTTATTTTATAAATATATACACTATATTATAAACAATATCCAAATTTTAAACTCCTGCTGCATGTGGTATGCCTTGAAACACGGAATATTTGGATTTAGCGTCTATTATATGAATAAAATTATTATTTACATTTAAAAAATAGTAATGATACGAATCATGTTTATAAATGTTAAAACAATTATTTATAAAATAACTATAACTTCTTTCGTTAGGGTGTATAAAAAAGAAAACTCACCATAATAGTTATTTTCCTTCCTCAGACTCCTCCGTTGTGCACTGATTAGTCTTTAAATATATACACTATTTACATTATAAACAATCTAGTTTCAATATTCCTGCTGTGTGTGGTATGCCCGGAAACACGGAGCAGCACATAGGGCGACGTTGCAGTCTCTGCATTGGTAAATAGTTTCCCTCCGCTGCTTATGTGACAAGCACACCACGCACCGTTTATGTGCATGCTTCTTTGAAGCTGAGGGAGAATTCAGCTCCGGAAAATGCCGACCACTAAGCCTAATTGGTGTTTGTGTTAAGGGTTGCTTTTTTCTTATCTCTGTTGGACTATCTTTATTAGAACCTCCATATTTTTTAAAGATAGAGTTTATTAGTTCAAGCCTAAACTGGAGGTTTGTGCCTTTTCCTCCATTCATTTTATATATGACAAAAGAATTGAATACGCACAAATCCAGAAGATGACGAAATATTTTTTGGTAATATTTTTTCATTCTTTTTCTCGCTGTGCTGTACGTAATCATGTATTGGTCCGACAGATCCACTCCACCCATAGCATCATTGTATTGGATGCATACATGTGGTTTCAATTTCGTCCCACCCTTTCTGTCTCTAACAGTTTTCATGCTAGCATCATGAATGCTGCTAAGCATGCAAACGTCTCTTTTATCTTTCCACTTCAGTGCCATCAATTTTTTTCGAAATGCAGATGCAACTTCACCTGGTTTCAGTTTTTTCATCATCACATCTTTAGGTAGTTCTTTTCGATTACGACGAACAGTCCCAACTGCATCCGTTTCCATGGAATTCAATAAATCAAATAGTTCTGGGCTGCTATAATAATTGTCCAGACCAATCAAGTATCCTTTCCTCAAAAGCTTTTCTGCTAAATTCAACACAAGTTTTGTTGGTTTCGTAAAGTTACTAAGATCAATCCCTTCAATTTCTGTTTTCAGATCAGTATCTTTCCCGGTGTAAATTATCATATTCCATACATATCCTGTTTTAGCTTCACAGAGTTTAAATGATTCCATTCCAAACCGCGATCTTTTTTTTGGAATGAAAACTCTCCATGACAACCTCCCCTTCCACAATAACAAGCTTTCATCTATGGAAATCTCCCCATCAGGTTCATAATTCTCGGAAATTTTTTTTTTCACATGATCGAATAATGGCTTAATTTTGAATAATTTTGCCGAGACCGGATCCGAGCTATCATATTCTTCATTGTTGGCGAAATGCAAAAATTTTAACAAAAGAAAAAATCGGTTTTCACTCATGACTTCATAGAAAATTGGAGTTGCCCACAATCTCATACGTGAAAAATAGCTGCTATTTGTGGGTTTTTGCACAATTCCCTGCAGAAGCAGCATTCCAAAGAATAGTTTCAATTCATCCCTGTCAGTCTCCTCCCAGTTCTTATCACGGCTTCTCCTTTTCATTTTACGAAGCAGAGATTTTTCATTAATTTTTTGCTTTGCATATAAATTAGTTTGCGAAGCAACCCATGCCATTATTTCGTCATCTAGAAAATTTTCAAAAATTACAATTGGTTCTACCTTACCAATAAGTTCTCCCTTTGGACCAGGAACAAAATTAGCAGGAAATCTACGTCTGGCTTCACCCATCGCAACCCATTCGGCGGTATTTTCAGGAGCGGCAACATCCTCTTCGTCATCATCTTCTTCGCTAATTTCACTCTCCAATTCACTTTCAGATGGTTCTTCTTCAAGCTCTTTCAGTATTTTGCTAAATTTAATTGTTGTTCCGCTTGTTCCAGCTATTTCTCCGACAGATTCAGTTTCCTCTTCAGTTTCTGAACTATTTTCAGTCGAACTTTTATCTTCTTCGCTGAGGCCTAAAATTTCCTCTATACTATCTTTTGATATATTTCCCTTCCTTTTCGACATTTATAGTAAAGGAAAATAAACACTTGTATACCACAGTAAATATCTCACTATTTGACTAATACTACACAATGTAAAACACTTCAATAAAAAATACTAATAAACAGTTCAAGAATAGAATAATGTGAATGGACTTTTATGCACAAAAAAAATGCTGTTTCACACAGAACGCCTTTTAGAATATAAAATCCGCACTTCTCAAAAGAAAAATCGAGACTGAGGGTAAAAGGGAAAAAAGTACCGTTAGGGGTTTTATTGCCCCTACATGTCCCCAGCTGTCACATTTGTGAAAGCGTTTCGAATAGGAAATGGGTCAACCATGTAGTTAGCCGAGCACACAGTAGATGGCAGAAACTACTACGCATCGTTTCTCAAAGATACGCGTCTGAAAACGCTTACCCCACCGAGAAAAAGGTCATTCTCTCAGGCGCGTTTTAAGACGCGCTCCCCACCTGGCGAGCGGCAAGGATTCGCGTCTAGAGACGCTTACCCCACCTGAGGGGTTAATGGTGCTTTTAAAAGAAGCAATAATTGGAATATCGCTGTAAAAATGATGCATTGTTAAAATCCGAACCTTTTAAAAAATTAATATGAACTCATTTTCAATGTTTGTTTCTATGCAAGGTAAAAATATGGGAAATTCTTATTGAATGAGTTTTTTTTGTTATCTTTGTATTTCTAATTTCATGTTTTTATATTTGCTTTACAGGAAAAAGTTGGAGAAGAGCAATGGAGCTCCATAATGTTTTATACTTAGACATATTCATTAATTGTTAAATCTTTTAGCAAATTTTGTAAGGAAAAATTATTCCTTATCACAAATGCAGTAAGTCCTCATATTACTTACTGTACATTTTCATTTTTTCATATTATAAGATGTATTACATCATTTTGTACTTTTCTTATTATAAGATATATTATAGGATATATTACATCATTTTGTACTTTTTTTATTATAAGATATATTACATCATTTTGTACTTTTCATATTATAAGATATAGGATATATTACATTATTTTGTACTTGTCTTGAGAAAATAAACATTTTCTATTTGTAATTGCTGAAATAATTGTTTCGGGCCATAATTTCTCATATTAACCCTAATTAGCCCAGAATTCAGAGTTCATTATTTTTTGCTGAATTTTGCATATTATGTTTCTATACAGACCCTTAGTGTGATTTACAGGGTGGTAGGTACCATATGATACCACTAGGTCAGTCTGGGAGCAAATAGACGTATAATGGGAAACCGTATTGTATCGTTTGATATACTGGAATATGCTTTGTCAAGGAGGGTAGGGTGGTCCTTATTTTCAAAATTTGAAATGTTATGCTCTCACCCCCGGATTTGGTTCCTTTTACTGTTGTAATACCACATGTAAAATTTCAGCTCAATCGGATATCATTAAGGGATCTCGCATTGGCCCTGAAGTTCTGAAAATTAGCAAATTATTGTAACCACATGCTAAAACCAAATTTTTTTCATTACCTCTCATTAAGAATGCAACTCAAGTTTGAAAACTCTCGGTAGAGACAATGTTTTGTCGGTTATCAGTTCCCAGCGGTGGCGCCCTCCCCTGTCCTGGCCGGCTCAAGTAACATGTCCAAACCTACGCTGTGCAGTATGCGCCACCCTTGCAGCAACGCGCTCTCCTGTGACTTGTTAAATGAACAGTCAGTGCAAGGCGTGACTACGCGCTGTGTGATTGTTCAAATAATTTCGTAGTGTCGCCGATTTTCAGAATGTCGTGAGAGAAAGTATATCTTCTTGAGTGTTGCCCTCAGTCCGAGATCACTGGCTGCAAGTTGCCCTCAAACAAGCAAACCCTGAGTTTTTTTTCTAACAGTCGAAGGTTTTAAAGAAAAGAAATAGGGAGTGTGCTGCTGCTACAATTGAAGCTATAAAGCCCATCTGGTTGAGGGCTAGAATACCAATGCGCCGAGATGATCATGGGGTAGATAAACTTCTCAAATTGTATGAATGGAAAGCGTTGCGCGGCACCTACCATTGCAGGAATGCGTCTCAAATAGCCAAGGAAGAGGAATCTAATAAATAAGAGGATGTCTGTCTATCTGTGGCAGCCATAACTCATCAGAGAATAAAGTTAGGAGCTTGAAATTTTGACAGCAGCTTCAGGTTGATCATGGGAGTTGCAGTGCAGAATATAATTCAAATCGGCCCACGGGGTCGTGACCCCAGAGGTCATGGATCAGTCGGTGAAAATTTCAGTTTCTTGAGAATATCTTAGCAACCATTGGACCGATTTTGATAAATCCTACACCAATATCAATGTTTTGATGATATACATTTTTTAGCTGAAAATTGACTAAATCAGTCCCTGGGTCGAAAGGTCAATGTAATGGCCTGTTCAAATTTTGATTTTTTGAGTATATCTCAGCAACGAATTGAAATAGGTTTAAAAATATAAATTTTTCATCAGTTATTTCTGTAAAACATAATTTTTGCATTTATGGCATTATTGAAGTATAGAAATTTACTAACATTCCATATCTTACGTAAAAATTGTTGAATTGTTGCTTAAATTGTTATTTCATTGAAATATTTGTTGTTTTTAATTGAATTATCTTATAATCTAACATATAAAGGAGAATGTTTGTAAGTTTGTTCGCTTTAATGCTTTTAATACGAGATAGGGAGGGAGAGAGAAGGATGGTAACGGAGGGAGGAGATGGAGAGAGGGAATTAGAGGGAAGGGGTGGAGAGAGGGAGGAGGGTGGGAGATGGAGGGGGAGGGAGGGAGAGAGGGGAGGGAGTGGGAGAAGGGAAGGAGAGGGTTGAAGGGAGGGAGAAGGAGTTTGTACATTATTTTCGTAAGATTTTCTTCCTTCACTCATATAAATAGGAAAATGCGGAGCGGTTTTCTTTATTTTTGCTTTATTCGATGGGAATAACTGTGTACTATCTTATTCTTGCGATGCTTACATGTTACACGGTCGAAATTTTAGATTCACTAAATCCGTTGAAATTCAACGGGCACTCCTGCTAGTTTAAGAATAAGCTTGAGTGCTTGTTCGACATTGCCCATCAGGACTCAATGAAAATGATAACCATTGAGGAAGACAAAGAGTTTTTAAAGGCACAGAGAGAGAAAGGTAGGCACGGGGCTATGGTTGGTAAGGATCTCACGTTGGCAGACAAGGAAGCTTGGGCAGCAGAAAGATCAGCTAAACAGGAGGCAAGATGTCACAAGGAAGCACAGCGTCGTGCAGAAGCAGCCGCTGTTAGTTCACAGGATGCAATAGACTACGACATGGAAGGTCTAGAGCCGTCGCCGTCCACTGCTATTGTTAATCCTTCTCCCTCAAAGAAGCGTGCTCGGCAATCACTCATCACAGCTGAAGTAGCGTCAGCTCTCGATCGGGCCAATTTGAACGACTGATTTGCTGTTTTGGTCATTGCCAGCGTTGTTCGCAGTCTTGGTCACAGGATAGACGAGTTCAACCTAAACCATTCGTCAGTGAAGAGGGATCGCGAGCAGATGCAAAGCCTGTGCGCACACGCTCTAAGGGAGCAGTTCAAACCTGCTGGAAAGCTGACAGTACATTGGGATGGTAAACTGATGCCTGATATAGCTGGCAGGGAGATAGTGGACAGACTCCCTGTACTGGTGTCTGGACCTGAGCTCGGAAGTGATCAGTTGTTGGGAGTTCTGAAAATTGATTCCGGTACCGGGAAGCACCAGGCGGAAGCAGTGGGCACAGCCCTCTCTGAGTGAGGTATTTTATTGCATATCGAGGGAATGTATGCCGACACGACAGCATCAAATACTGGTACGTTCTATCGGTCGTATGACTCCCTACTTTCATCACAGACTCTTACGTCAATTTTTTTCAGGTTGCATTAAAGGGGCGTGTCTACTTCTCCAGCAAAGATTAGGAAAGGAGCTACTCTACTATGCTTGCAGACGTCATATGTATCAATTGATTATAGGGACTGCTTTCCAATGTTCAGTCGAGTCATCAACCAACCCTGATGTTAATATTTTCAAGACATTTCATAGTTCATGGCCGGAAATGAAGACTAACGAGTACTCACCTGTCACAGACGACATATATATTTATTAAACGGGCCTTAACTGCTGATAAAGAGAATATTTTAACATATGTAAAGCTGCAGTTGGAGGTACGATAAGGAAAAATTATAAGTAATCTTCATATTCTTCCTGATATAGAGTAGGTTAATATTGCAATTCTCATTTTGCAGGGTACCAAACCCAGAGAAGATTACCACGAGTTCCTGGAACTCATCCCTGTGTTTCTTGGCGAAGTCCCTCGCGGGGCGAATATAGCTTTAGTCTCCCGGGTGCCATTCATTCCACATGCTGGATGAACAGAATATTGTATTCTCTGAAGATTTTCATGTTTCGGAAGCAGTTTGCCCTCATGTCAGCTGAACAAGCAGGCCTCCGAAATGTGTGCATTTTTATTGTTAAACTTTATCTTAAGGCATGGTTTTCAACAAGCTCAGCTATTTCTGCTCCAAACAATGACCTTCAGTTTCTCCAAGCCTCATAGAATACAACAATATCAACCGTACCATTTCTGTCGCTGCACGGGAAAAGTTCGCTGGTCATTTATGGTACTTGAACGAGGAACTTGTAGCCATGGGCTTCTTTGACGATGCAGTTCCCCTGGATATAAAGCGGAAGATGGTGAAAGCCCTTAAGGAATCCCCTACTGACCTTCATGCCCAGGAGTCTGCAAAGCGAGTTCTTGTGGACATAAGATGCAAAAGCTGGATGAAGACGTGGCGGGAAAAGGACCTCTCCGATTTCGTCACTGCCAAGACAGCCCAGTTCTTCAAACGATATGAGCATTCAATGGCTTTCATGGATTTCGAGCTGGAGCAGTGGGTCCAGCACGAGGATTACATGCATGGTTGCAAGTTCGTCAGTAAACTGAGGGTCGTGAATGACGTGACTGAACGTGGAGTAGCTCTGGTGTGTCAGTATAATAAATGCATCATGAATAATGAACAGAAGAAACAGGAACTTCTCCTCGTGGTTCAAGATCATCGTCAATTGGTTCCTGACATGAAAAAGTCCACAATTGCCGCTAAATAAGCCTAAATTATGAGGGAAGCAGATGACTGTGTCATTAATTCTTTTCAAAAGATTGCTTGTTTTGTCAAAAAATGTGATATTTTACATTGCGGTATGAAAATCTGTTAAAATGAAAAATTATCTCAATTTAATGTAACTTCTTGAAATTTAAGGTCCGTGCGAGACCCCTTAACGTCATCCGATCGAGCTGAAATTTTACAAATGTTCTTACAACACTAAAAGGAACACTTTCCGGGGGTGGGGGCTGAGAAAATACGAAAAAAAAATTTGAACCCCCTGTGAGGACCACCCTAAAGGAGGGTGCAGGTAGGAAAATTGCCAAATTTTGATAAGGAATTGTTTCTTTATTTGATAAAGTAATTGAAAACAGCTATATAGGTATAAATTGTAGAATTGTTACGCAACGGTGTCATCATTTGGACGATAGAAGTAACTTCTGACTAGCCTCATGTTACTTTGGCAACATATGTGGCACAAGTTCCACGGAAATAACCAAATAACATTACGGGTATCATTCTCAGGACAGCCTAGGCCTACCCACGACTAGAGTCTTTCACGTGGAAACTTAGGAAATATTCTACACACAGCCCCATGTCATACTTCATGCACTCTGTACGCGTGCGGGAAGTGCAATGCTCGCCAGCACAGTGGTGTCTCTGCTCTGTTGTCATGACAAGGTGGCCCAACCCGTCATACCAGATGTCGACAGATACACTGTAATCAATATATCGGATTATGCGTTAAAATTTTGTCATCATCAGGATCCATTTGCATATTGTCCATGCAGTGCAGGACTCTCATGATTTGAACAAAATGCTCCACGTTTGAGACTATCGCAAGACTTCCCCAACATCTTCCTCATCTAGTAGAGAGAGTGCTTCCTCAAGCGTCAATTTCCTATGACAATAATAAAGCACCAGACTATAGCAATATACAGTAATAGTGGCATCTTCATAATCTGTATATCATTATTTCCGTTAAAACAAAGTCAGAGAAACACTTAAAAATCATAAACAGTGGTGAAATGCCTCATCCTAAAGACACCCATAAAAATAGAAAGACTGAAAAGACACAGTATTGACCTAGCGGCACCGTATGGTACCACATACATTTACAGGCGAAAATATTCTATGTCACCCAAAATTACATTTATATATTTAGACAGGCATATGAAGACGTATCTTAAGGACAGTATTGAGCCACTGAACCATCACGGCACAATGAAATATCATCAGAAAAGCTTTATTTCCTTGAAGTGAACAGCTATCTTCCTTCCCACTAAGCACTGCCGTACTTCAGGATGTCGCAAGGGGCGCATTATGGCACCAACAATGCAGCCGCCAAAGCAGAGTCAGAGATATCAGAGTCAAAGCAGAGTCAGGGATGCCAACCACATTTTTTCGTGCAGAAAATTTGAGTAGATTATTCAAATGCGTGTTCGCTGGTACCATATGGTACCGCTTGGTTAATCCAGGCTAATGGATTTATAAAAGATGAATCATCAAAAAATCTACCAGATGTGAGGAGATAGAATTATAAAAGCATAGCAAATATTATCCATGCATCCTGCTAAAAATTCATTTGTTGTAGATGCACTTGATTGCTATTTGAGGCAGTCTTTAACAAATTCATATTTTTGCAAGATTATTTTATCTGATGGTTTGCTTTTGACTTATTTTCATTGGGTAGGCATGTATTTGTAAAAAATAAGTTTTATGCTTACAATTAGTGACATAATTTATAAGTTCATTTTCATGTATTATCTACGAAAATATGGTGACCCTCAAGTGGATTGTTGGCCAAATTAGAAATATCAAGGTCTTTGTTAGACCATATAGGTTTACATTTGAAGTTATAAAAAAAAATCTTTGGTAAATTTTGCTGTGGACAATGTGCTTAGGGTGTGCACACATGACAACAGGGCTTCTTCATGTTAAATACACAACAGCATTCTTTGTTTTTAAATATATATGGATTTATCAAAGACAAAAACTGGTAAATAGTTTATGCTGGATGATTTTTATGCTTTGAATGATAGTGCAATACAAGTATAAGTTTTTTTACTTTTAATTAATGATTCAACAGAAAATTTAGAAAACATTTTCAGTTATGCTATTGTAACATTGATTGATTGAAATACGAGGGTTGAATGAAAAGTAGTGGCAACATGTATGGTATATCAAGACATGCTTTATTTCAATGAAAAGGAACATTACATGATGGCAACATCCAGGTTCTCCACGTCCAAAGAAACATCGCCAGGAACCCAGTAGGGTCAAAGTGATGCTCATTGTGGCTTACGATATCGATGGTATCATCCTCCACTATGCGGTCCCAGCAGGTCACACTCTCAATGTGGAGTACTACCAAGTGTTTCTGGAGCATCATCTGCATCCGGCGGTGCAACGAAAGCGTCCACATTTCATTACTGGTGCTCCACCACGTGTGCTGCATGAAAATTCGCACTGCCATGTGGCAAGACCGGTGCAAGACCTTTTGGCACGGTGGCAGTGAGAAAAACTGGAACATCCTCCCTACTCCCTGGACATGAGTCCATGTGACTTTCATCTGGTCCTGAAGATGAAGGAACCTCTCTGAGGCAAGTGGTTTCATAGCGTGGAGGAGGTAATGCAAGCGGCCTTTTGCAATTATTAACAGGTATCGATCTGCTGATGGCATCTGTCACCTCCCACAGATTTGGGACAAGGTTGGTCACGTGGCAGGTGACTATATTGAAGGCATGTAATGTTCCTTTTTTATTTAAATAAATCATGTCTTGATATACCACACATGTTGCCACTACTTTTCATTCAACCTTTGTACAACAATAATTATAACTATGCTTTGTGAGGGACAGTGCATCAGAAAATAACTATTATTGGATGGCTGCAAAAAATGTTTGCATTTGTTACCATTAGGGTTGCCAACTTTTAGATATTCATGAACCGGAAATTGTGTTGAGGGTTGCCTACTTTAAACAAGTCGTGAACCGAAGGTTGTGTTGAGGGTTGCCTACGTTAAGATCTTCATGAACCTGAGATTGTTTGGAACTTTGAGACTTAAGAAGAAACCTGAGGAGATAAAATCTAATGATAAATATATTTAATACTCTTTAAAAATCTTTTCAAATCTTAAGAATATATATAAAATCATAAATATAGAATTTCATGCTGGTCACACATTCGGACACACACATGCACAGAGACACAGACATCATAGAGAAAATGGTCCAAACGTGTTCAGGTGACTTCAAAACATGTATTTCCGTTGAAATCTCGAATTTGATTTTTTTCATGAAAACAATACTGTACTTTCTTTATACTACGTATATGGAAAAAGTAAAAGACGAAATGCTACTTCTTAACTAGTTTATAATTATTTGCTAAATTTCTTAAGACAAATAATGTATACAGGAACTCGTTTATTATAGTTAAAAGCTACATAATCCTTAATTCTCAGTCCAAAGCAGTTATCAAATATCCACATCCAAGAAATATTTACTATTTCTATTGAAGAAAAGATAGGGTAAAAATAAAGCACACTATTCCATAATTCCTCTAGTGATTCTCACATATTTTGCAGTACCTCACAGTCGTAGTTGTGTTATGTTGCCAATCCAGAAATAAAGCAGTTTGTAGTATGGACGAGCAACAAATGCGCAAGAAGTTCAAGTTTTTTGTAGAAAGTAAATATAGATAAAACAAAAGTTATGAAAATATCGGGAGAAGACGAGAACTTGAACATAAGAGTTGTGGGAAAACCTCTGGAGCAGGTTGAGCAATATAAATAAAACAAAATATGTACAAACAAAATTAAAGCAAAAAATATTTTAATTCAAATGATTTTTAAAACGCAGAAAAATAAAACAAGAGCTTCCAACTGCAATTGAAAGTGAACCAGAGATTTGAGCTACTCAACCGGAGACCAGAGATTATGGCGATGACCCAGAGATCTCCGGCCCCAAAGCCGGAAGTTGGTAACCCTAGTTACCATGTATAATACGCACCCAACTTTTCATCAATTTTTCATGAAAAGCATTTTATATGTATACTAGACAAATGAGTCCGTTTAAAACGGCCTTTGAAAACAAACAATATAAAAATAAAACCAACAAACAAATGATAAAATTATAATATTTGAATAAGATTGGAAAGGGCTACAAATGAAAACAAAGGAATAGTTTTAAAAAATGAGGAGGAAAACAGTCTTATACCTCAATAATATTATTTTAGTTATTCAGTAGCTCTCTCATAACGATGTTCCTTGTAAATACTCTTTCATTTAACAGCACTTGCCCTTGATTATCTTTATCCTTAACCCAAAATTTCAAATTATGTTTGTCACGTGTTCTAGTTATGGCTACATACAGCTGTCCATGTGAAAAAACTGCATCTGGCAAATGTAATTCATAATATCTGTTCTATTCAGATAATGCGAAGGCACAGCTCAAGCAACTGCCTTTAATATGCAGAAAGACTTCAATAAGACAACGAAGGCACGTTAAAATTATTTCAAACATTAGTATGTTTTTAAATATGTAATTTACTGCATTTATCCATCCAATTTACGTAAATGAATATAGGTTTATATGAGCATATATGGCTTGAAACAACAATGCCTGTTTCCAAGGCGATCATTGATGAAAATGAATGATTTTTCTTACATCGGCGAATTTAAACTTAAAATTTGCTCAAGTTTTACCTTTAGGTGAGAAAAGACGAACAAAATTAAACGGTCCATTTATTTTCCTTTAAAATGGTCCTAATTTGAAGGTCGTAGGTCTAATTTTAATTTCCAAAAGAGTAAAACTCTGCACGTTGAAAATTAAATTTTAGCGTGTAAACTTATGGCAGAGATATGAAATTCATATGGAATGTAAAACATCTCCAGGCATCAAACCTGGGACTTTTTTGAAAATTTTTTTATAGCATTCGCTTTTTGAACGTATTCATAGCAATCCTACTGAATTTGGCTGGACTGGCTGAAGAAATGGTTGAGATATGTTGAGATATTTAGCGTTACACAAAAAATGACCAAGTGACCAAGAGATTGATGGAAAATTATGATAACTTCCCCCAACAGATGTCCATGAGGTATATCAAAGAAAACTCATAACCCTTTAATAGGTGCAGTTGCCTTTATAACAGGATGAGAAGAATAGATAATAGATTCTTATGGAATATGGAATCAGCAAAAAAATTCTGCCATGACCAGGAATCAAATTCAGGTCTTCCACGTGCTGGGCAAATATTCTATCAAGTTTTCACCTGATTCCATATTCCAATATGCCTGTTGCTCTGGTATATTTGATCCATTCTTTCTATAATGAGAGTTAGTGCTGAAGAAAATGCTTTCATAATCATATTTTCTGCTACTAACCATGCTTTGAAAGATCTCACAATTTATTCAAAGTTATAGTTTTCTTAGCTAGGCAGTAACATATTGAAACAATTGTTATTATATATTTGCAAATTTATTTCTTTTTCAACAATTTTTTCTGATTTTTCTTTCTATAGTTTTCCAAGGAAATTATCTAATAAATTAAGCAGTGAGATGTTCGAATTACTCTGATTTAAATCATGCTTGTAATGAATTCAGATTTTAACTAATTTTAAACTATGTTGGATACGGTTACAACTATATAAAATATAATTACCAACACAATTTTATATGAATATGATATGTATTTATGCACCAAATATTACAACACTGAAGTATTACGACACAATTTAGTCTAATGATATGAAGTACTTAATTGATTTCATTTATATTCCACTTCTTATATCTTGATCCTTGAGGTTCAATAACCAGTATACACAATAAACCAAAGCATAACCTCAACAAAAATTAACACTTAAGGTACACTTAAAAGGTATCTTTATATATCCTTGCACAATAAAAATATTTGTCATAAATAGTATGATATGTCAAAATAAATCACAATATAATATTAAACACGTCTGGTCCTTAATATTTTACACCTTGTGGACTAGCATACTGATAGGTAATCCTTTTCAGGAGCATAATACAATCTTGAATTATATACATTCTAAATAAAACTAATAACAACTTGTTGATTTAATTGAAAGAAAAACTGCACTAAAAATGACCACAAATAAAAATGACAAAGTAAGTACAAATGTTTCCAACAACCCAAATGTTGAGTAAAATTTAAATTGATATAAAAATGGCAGTACAATCTGACTAAGTTTTATAAACAATAATAATATATTTGACAAAACTGGTACCTCAAATAGCCATAAAACAGTTATGAAAACCAGCTTTGCATTTTGGCTACAAAGCAGTGTTGATTCACTGAAAGTAGATTCTAATTATAAATTAACATCTGGATTTCATAACCTCTTCATGGTTATTGGAGATATCTATTGCGCAATTTGGTTTTAGCCATAAGGCAAGCTTAATAAATGTAGATCATGTCAATCAAAAATAAATTCCTAGTCGATACTAAAATATCATTAACCATGCATAAATAAATATCCAAAATAACATTCTATTTGTAATGAATGCTTGACCTACATTGAATATTAGATAAACACTCAATAAATTTAAGACTCAACAAAAGCATAAATAATGTTATTTAACAAATTTGATGGAAATTATGTACTTCATAATTTTAAAGTATCATAAGCAAGTGTGTAAATGAACAAGCTAATTATATTTTTGCAATTAAATTGTTAAGAATGATCTTGTGCACACAATGGATCTTTATGAAAAATATTTTTGTTCATTCATGTCTGAAATTGTAATGTCTAAATATTTCAATAATCAACATTGATATGTATAGTTTTTGAAGTCAAGATCATATTATGAATAACATATTGATATCGTCAAAAGAGATGCATATAAAAATTATCCATTATCTTGTAAAACTGTGCAGATCTATTATATATTATTAGTCTAAAAGACAATAGTAATTCTGATAAACTATTAAAATAAGGTAAAATCTGAATCATGAAAGAAATTAAAGAAAGATAACAAAACAATGCATAGAAGAATAACAAGAGAAATATTAGATAACTTAACAAATTAAGATAAATACCTTACATCAACGATACTTCTGGAAAAGTTAACATTATACAAACATTTAAAAAACATCAAATTTGATAAGTGCATCACAAGGATAAGTGGTATGTTGAAGCTCTATATACCTAACAGTTATTGCTTTAATAAATATCTAGTCTGATATTTGACTACTAGCTGGGAGAAACTAAAAAATACCAGCTCAAAATTGACATTTCCTTGAATTTAGCAAAATACTACATAATTGTAAAAATTGCTGCCTTATTTTCACTGATCCAGACACACTTCAATGCATGCAAAGAATGTCAATTAATAAGAAAACCACAAATCCATTTAAATTAAAAGAACACATTACTCATGAGGAAAAATTCTATGCCATGTAGAGATATGTCCTCTTTCATTCTCATAATAAATTTACGAAATACAGAAAACATTCAAATTTCTATGCCTCTATGGCTAGGAACTTTTGCATAATTATTTTATCATGCATGAAATATTCATCCAGCTTATCACCCAATAAAATTAACATATTGTTTGAAGCGTACAGTTCGCTTCTTCACTTTGGCAAAAGAGTAAACATAAGCCTCTAAACGGACGTCAAGTTTCTCCCTCAATATGAAACTCAGTGCTGCTCCTGCTTGTTCATGGACCCAGTGACCACATACACTTACCTCTGATAAAGATCTACACTGTGAGCTACCACTGAAGCCATCATCAGCATTATTATTACAATTTCCTCCAAGAAACCACTCTACTACTTGTTGAGACACATTACAGTGTTCAAGCTCTAAACGACGCAGATTAGGAAAACTATTAGCCGCAAACACCCGAACAAAAAGAGAGTCAGAATATAGGGGAGAACCAGAAAGTGAAAGCTCTTCTAAAGACCTCGCACTTGAGAGAAGCTTCTCCAAACCGGCTGCCGTGAAGTCTTCGCAATTATGATCGACCCCACTTCCACCACCCGATCCAAAAGCCAACCTACGAAGCCGAGGGAATGTCAAAGAATACTCCTGATTAATTTTTATGTAGGTATTGTAGTACAAGCCCAAGGATGAAAGCGCGACACAGATTCTTTCTAGCACTAACAAATCGACACCAGACACACCTTCCAGAGTGAGAGCTGTTATCTGCTGTCCATTAGCTCTGATTGTAGGTAGAATACTTCCCTCAAAAATAGTTACTAATGCATGAGATTGTAAATGGTTTGATGGCTCATTGGAAGCTTCATTGACAGCTCCCACACCATGGTTTTCATTAGCGGCAGGCCCGATAAAAGATGAAACGCATAAAACGTGGAGTTCAATCAGGTGGCGCAAGGTTGAGAGTGGAGCAAGTGCCATGGGGGTCGCAGTTCGTATGTCAAATTCAACAGAAACCCTTTCGAGGAATGGGCAAGTCGCTACGGTAACTGGGAGAGCAGACTGAGTCTCTCGGTTGCAGTTGAACCCTAATTCCCTGAGCTGGTACCTGAAAATTAATTTTTCAGTAAGACCTCTTTGCAATAATAAACATTCTGTTCTAAAACTGTCAGTATTGAATGATCAAAGATAATGAAAAGTAACAAATACAAATAAAAATATGCAATGATCAATTACCTAGGCAAAGATGATATGTTTTGCATATTACTACATTTCTTCCACAACTTGTGGTGCATTTTATTTAAGGCCTTCACCACTTCCAAGTGGTGAAGAATTTGGATCTGAGGATTATGTTTCAATATCTGAGCCAAACCACAATGAGTAACTTCCGTCTCACTTAGGTCCACCTCAATCAAACTGCTTACACGCTTGAGGCTTGCAACGGCCTTATCAGTCACATAACATGATTTTAGACGAAGAATCCTAAATAAACAGAGAATTTAACAAAATTTTAAATAAAGATCATTATTTAAAATATAACATTTAATGCTGACCTTGTTAAAACATTGATTGCACTTCTGAAATAGATTTCAGCCATAAGACAAGTATTATAATTCTTGTAGTAACAATTCTCTTCAAGGACAATTTAAATTTTATTTTATAAATATGGGTATAACTATAAATTCATCAAATGAGTGCAGGTACAGGTGGCTAAATGATTCAATATAAAACTGGTATTATAATCCACAGACATTCAGTGCCCATAGTATATACATCAATAAATGTAAAATAAGTCTTAAAGCAGTCTTAATTGTCTACTATTATTTATAATGAAACTATTTTCCATTTAATTTTTTAAAATAGCAATATTTATGACCAAGGTTAAAAACATACAGAGTGCCAGGTCACCAAAATTATATCAAGGCATCCAATGTTGCTTTAAAGTTATTTTACATAGAATTTTCACCAAGGGATGAGTAACCATAAAGGTGAAAATGGAACACCTTAAAAAACGAGTTGGCATGCATGCCAAAGGAGACGTTAAGAGAGTTTACATGGCATGCCAATTCAAAGAAAAATTACAAAACATACGTATCTAAAAAGACTTATTTTAATTTTATTTTGTATTTTAATTATCCCTAATTATATTCAAGATGCCTTATGTTATAAGAACCACATTTCATAAACATTACGGACGAAATTAATTTAATGGTGGCACACAGAGGGGGGATCACCAATTTTTTACCTTGGTAAAGAATGGAACCCAACAGAAAAACGTTTCCGATACCTGCCATACACCAAACCTAACAATAATTTTTTTTCAAAGTATGCTTGCCAAAATTATCTTTTACTTTTCACCATCGGGACAATTATTTTGAAATTGAATCGATTAAATAGAAATTTATGACAAAAGTAACATTTTTAAAATTACAGGCTCTGTCGGAAAGAAATAAAAACTAATAGAATATATATTTATGACAAACATTGCTAAAGATATTGACTCTGTCGTTTATATATCTTACTTAAAAATCCCTAGCTCGACAACATATACATAATTACTGAGGAACCCTTCAAATAATAAAGCTTATTGCTCGTGTCTTCAAAGCAACTACTCACTTGAGGCTCGCACAATGATCTCGGATAAATTTCAATGCAACGTTGGAAACTGTGGACATATGCAAATCCAAGAGAATCAACGTAGATAGACATGGAGAAATTATTTTTAAATACTGTAATGTTTCCTCTACGTTCCTTATTTCCAGATGCTTTAGATTCTGAAAAAATGAACATTAAATATTAATTTAATAACATTTACCATAAAGGAAGCAATTTCATAAATATGGTTACTTACATGGCAACTATTAGCTATGTGAAGTAGAGTGCTCTTATCCATAAATTCTGTGATGATTATCTTCCTGACTTTACATGTGATGAACATCCGCCAACGGGCTTGTTCCTGCCAGTATTTGTTTAAAGTCGGAACACCATGAATTCTTTCATAAGCTTCTAAAAGATCCTGAGCTAATCCCGTAGCTATTTAAAGATTGAGTTTAAATCAATATTTAACAAAGAGAAAAATGTAATTTTCATTCTAAGATACCTGCTAAATACATAATAAAAACTTACGTAAACTGTCGAAGGGACTAGGTTGATATCCACATTCATCATGAAGCTGTTTTTGTAGCCAATACTCTGCTTCGTGAACAATAGTTCGCAAACATAAATTGTACAGTGTATGTAATTTAAGCGGTGCCATGTTAACCTGAGTAATTATTTAAGTGTGATAGGTCAATGAAGAGAAATATATTCCAATGGTCAAACCATGACCGTCATCCAGCAGACGGCCATGATTTACATCAAACCTCCCCACCTCCTTTGAAAAAAATTGAAGAATGAAAGGCATCTTATCGACTATCATTTGTCAGGTTCAATTAAAATTTGTTAAATATTTGTGTAAAGATAAACCGGCGCTGACATTGTTTTTACAGCTATAGGATTTTAAAAGCGGTACCATCACTTCATAAAATCAAAGTTTTGTGAGTAAAAAAGGAAGTATTAATCAAAAAATGTTTCAAGATGAAACAATTGAAACTGTTTCTATTCAGTCATGTTTGAGAGAGAAGAGGTAAATAAATGTTTTTTTTATAATTTTAATTGGCATTTGGTGCGATATTATCCATATTGAATAACTGTTTAAATAGTAGTGTGACAAATGGGGAAGTACAGACCACACCGTGCGAATATGAAAATAGGGAAGTTCAAGCTGGAAGTTTTTCACATGCTGAGGTAATATAATTTAAATTTCGTTCCGAGATTTACGTTTCAATTTTAGCGGTTTTTAATTTGTAGTTTATGTTTGATTTAGACCCAGACGGACTCCTTGTTACCCCGATTTCAATCCAATGTATCTTATGATGAGCAGAAACTTGCCAGATTTCTGAACAGAATTTGCCCTAAAGTTCTTGAAGAATTGGATAAAGCTAAAAATAGTCGGGCATTTGATAGATATAATTTAGAAAGAAATGATGTAAATGAAAAATCCCGCAAGATGCATACACTGCATCCTTCCAGTGGATTACCAATCGAGGTATGTTACAAACAAAGTAGTATATCGTTGTAAGATTTGTTATTTAAAAATTGTATTAATAGCATTATTACTTCCAGTGTAAACTAAATTCATTGACATGGAGCTCTACTGGATCTGTTATAGCTCTTGGTTATGGTTGTATTCAACATGAAAGCTGGTGTGATCATAGAAGCAAAATTCATCTGTTTAACATTAATAGGTGAGTATGCATTTCCTTAATTATTGTATGGCTTGAAAAGTTACTTATTAATATGCATTAAAAATAACTTTGATTTCAGGCCAAATTTCTCCAGTACTATTCCTAATCAGACACTTGAAACAAAATCATGCGTGACATGTTTAAAGGGTCATTTGTACGAATCCTCAGTTATAGCAGCAGGACTATTTAACGGTAGGTAATGTTGTACTTATTTATTGTTCACATTTATAATATAAGAAATGCGTTATGGTCAGATTCACTTATCATGTACATTCACATGAAATGTTTCATTGCATAATCAAAAGAGACAAAATATTATATTAAAAATCGTATTATACTATTATAAAAAACTTATTCCTGAAAATATTTTGTACCAATTTTTAAAACTATTAATAATTGGTAATATTCAACGTGCATTATAAGAAAGTTGTTTATATAAATTCCATAAATGAAACTCTTACTATTCTTATCATAAATACAAACCAAATAGTAAAAACGAAAGAGTATTTTGGAAAAATAATCGAAAAATACAAAGTTTCAATTTCCAACCCTGCTCATACCACTAGTCAAGGTAATGGTATTAATTTTTCTCAGAAGACTCCCATTGTTGAAAGTGACTCACTGCTAATATGTTTCCAGTTTGAGACTATTTCTTATTTCTCTTTCTTTGTGGGCAGTCAAAAGGGGAAGTCATTTTTTTGGTATTGGTTGTGTTGTCTCTAGTTGAGATAGCTCACCTCTTTTGAGCGGTCACAGCTTCAAATCCAGCAGAGGTCTGATCTCTCAACCTGGATTCGTCCTGTTTCCTACTTGTGTGGTCAGCGCTGCATCCTTGGAAGAAACATTAAGCAATTAGCTCCCTTGGTGCTTTTCCTAAAGAGTAGGCTAATGCTCGCCCCAGATTTCTCTCCTCCCTTCTGTGTTTTATCCAATGTGAAGGAGTCCAAGACGTTGATTAGCCAGGTCAACACATCTCATGACTGGTATAAAGGACCTAAGTCAGTCTCATTCGCTTCTTAAGATATGGACAAAGGCTCTTAAGTATCTCTTTGTTCTAATTTGCAGGATGTTTTACAAACTTGTAGAAGCTCTCTTGAAAATATTTTTTTTACTTGTACTGCCCATCAAAGATATTATTTATAGAATTTGAGTCTTTTTAAAAAGATAAATGAGAAACATTATTCACCTGATATCAAGAGTGACTTCTCAACCATTATCCTGAGTTTTATCTGGTGTTCTGCTATTCATAAGCATTTCTTCTTGTTTTTAGGTGAAATTCTTGTGTGGAATCTGCAGTGGGAAGAGGATTGTATGGTAGGCTCATCAGAAACAGCTGGTGGAGGACATGAAGATACAGTGGTGCAAGTTGCGTGGATTACTGATCCTTTCATCAGTTCTGAAGGTGGAGCTTCTAAATTGGTCCTGGCATCAGCAGGCATAGATGGTCGGTTGATCTTGTGGAGACTTGCTGGCAAAACTGGAGGGCTTCGGCGTGGCCAAGGGTTAGTAATAATGTGTTAATTATTTATTTCTCGAGTAATTGTGTTGGAATATTCCAAGATTGGTGGTTTTTATCATCTTAAGAAAACTGAGTTGCCTTCTAATAAATTGCACAATAAAAAATATTGTGCATGCAATATTTGATCTTGATATGTTAATTAAAAACTGCCCTGATGACAAAAGGAAAATCAGATAAAATGTTTTTATGCATTTTTCAATGTTTGAGCCTTCCACTGCCATAAGGTCTGTTCATCCTTGTGATGCTTCATATAATTCTTGTTTTAGATAACAGATTGTGGACCCATACAAATTATTAGAATTTCTGTAACTTTTAGTTTATATTTTCATCACAAATATCTCTACAAGTCATTCTGATAATTACAAGTTTTAGTGAATCCTCAAATTAAAAAAATATTAATAAATAATATTTTTATGAAATATCCAAGCTTCAAGTAAAAAATTCAAGTGATGTAGTTGGTCAGTGCCTCAAAAAATGAGATTTTATTCAGAAGCATGTCTTTAACTGAAAAAGGGTTTAACATTTCTTGTAACACTGCAGATTAATGCATGATAGCAAAAGGATTAAGAAAATGGAAAAGTAAAATACTTACTAGCAGAACTCGATGCTGATTTTTACTTGCCAGCACTGCTTATCCCATATGTTATATATTTTAATTCTAAATTTTAGAAATTGTGTAAAAGTTATCTACATTCACTCAAGACATTTTTTACTAAAATATGATATGAATTATTAAACTTGAATATTTAGCAGCAGTATCATGAAACAGAGAAAATAATGGTAAAGTGATACCCCTGATTGGATTAAATGATTTATTTATGTGATTTTCTTATTATCTTTGATTGTAAATCCTTAATATCAAATTTCATGAAAATCTGTTTGGTAAAAGCCGAGAATAAACATGCAGACAGACCGAAGCTAATAGGTGCCCACGCTGTAAGTGAAATGCGCCTAAAAAGACTGGAATAAAAAAATAAGATGAAAAGGCAATTGTTGGAATAAAAAAAATGTTTATTCATATTTAGGGTTTAATTTTTGCAGTCCCATTAAAACTCCATTTAATTAATATATTATTTTCCTTGTTTTAGTATGTTACACATGTTCAGTATTACAAATTTGTTAACACTTCATGAATTCCTACCTCGATTTAACTGAACTGAGTGTTTTCCACTGAAGTCAATAACTATCACATTCTTAGTCATCATTCATACTTAGCTTTGATGGGAAGTAGTAGTTCCATTTTTCTGCTGATTGGAACATTTGTTCTTAGACATCATTTAGGCCCAATGTGTATTATGGTTGATTAATGATTGATTAATGAGCTAAATTTTATTTACCTAGATTTAGTGTACAGAGTTACTTCGCCAGAGAAATGTTAAATAAGAGTTTCACTGTATGTGAATTCATCCATTAATGTGCGTATTGAACAATTTGCACATGAACTTTCTCTGTAAAAATCATTTCACTGCTTCAAATAAGTATAATTCATTTTACTACAGATCTAGAATAAGGGATCACATATCATGAAATGTTTAAAACTTACCCAGAGTAATAAATTGGCTAGTATAATTATAAAAATTACACTGCACCCTGGTTATAATGCTGTCGGTTATACCACAGATTCGGATATACCACGAGTCTTCCTTCCTCCCTGTTTCTCAGAAAGAAAGGGTGGCCAAGCATGTCCCTTGACTTGAAAATGAACCAGTAATGGCAAACAAAAGAGATAGCTGGGTTTTTCGAAGGCTTAATTCTGTTTCGAATTTCCCATACTGCTCATTCTAAGAATTCTGAGTCCAGGGACCTATTCCATGCCACAGAGGGAAGTAAAGCACATTGGGTTATTTTCATATGATGAGATCAACCAATGGGAGCAGTGCCTTTGCAAAATGCAAATACATATTAACGAGTCCAGTTAGTGTTGAGCATTGAATGCTAATGTAAGGTTCATCACTTGTCTTTTTCGGTACTGTAATTGTGTATTGGTGAATTATCGGATTTTGAGCAATTTTTACAGACAGAACTGTCCACTATAGTTAATTCAGATTTAATTTATGGATAATGGCTAACATAAATAAGAGATAAAACTAACAATTATTGAAAGAGTAAAAAGTGGTTCCAAAAGTGATAATAATAATAATTTATTTGCCCGAGGATCAAGTTAATACATGACATGACATAAGGCATGTCAAGACAAGAAGAAATGTGATTTATACATCATAAGTACACTAAAATTCATTTATAGTATAAAAACATTTGTCACATAAAAAGTTCTCTTTCAATAAGTGAGCTGTTTAGATCTTTGATATGCCTTAGCAGTTTATTATAAAATTTGATACCCATAGACTTTTTAAAGAACCGATTAAATAAATTTACTGTACTGATTTTATATTGGTGTTTTGTATTATGTTGTTTGTAGCAATTAAAGAAATTTTAGAAAAAAGCTGCATGTACATGTGTATTAAGCAATATAATCATATCCTCGGTTATACTGTGGGTCAGAGCCTCTTCCTCTAAATCCCAGGGTGCAGTGTATTGTTGTTATTCATAAAAATTATTTTGCTTTTATGTCATTGTTAAGGTTTGGAATTACTTCAAATCATCTTCCTCAGTTGGCAAAAGAAAAAGGTTCGATTCAGCCCACAAATGATTTCTTACCCATTACCTGTTTCACTTTTGTGCCCAACGATTCCACCAGTTTTGTGGTAGCAGTTGAAGGTGGTGGACTTTTAAGATGCTCTACACTCTCCACAAAAATAATATCAGGTGATAGAACTGAAACATGTCAGAAATAATTCCTTCAAAACAAATTAGGTGTATAAGATCAAAATCAGATTTGCTTATAAAGTAATTTGGAGGGAGATTATCTCAAAGCTTCATTATTATGTTAATAGTGAGGTTCTTGTTTTTATTATCAAATATTTGTCAACATAAAATTCTGTCAGAATTTGTTATTTCTTCTCTTGCCTATAGGACTTGATCCAGAAATCATTTTTAATGATCCAGTGATAGGATCCTTTAAAAGCCATGATGGTCACATAAGAGATGTTCAGTGCTCACCTGACAAACCTAATATATTTATTTCATGCAGTTCTGATGGAGAGATGCGAATATATAACTTTCAACAGGTATCACTCAATTTTTTATACTTTTTACCATGATTAATTAATGCATGAAATTTTCCTTTTGAATATTTTCTTGGCTGTTTTTAATATTTGTGCCTGGTGTTGTTATTTTTAAATTGAATTGATTTATTCAGTACAATTCATTAAAAAGGCCTCTAGCAGAGAGTATTCACACAATCCAGCCTGTATGGAATTTCTGGAAATCATCAATTTGTGTTAAAGATTTTCCTTTATAAATATTTGTCACCATTTGCAATAGCTTCATGTGAAAGTGAGAAAACATTTTCTTGCAGTCATCTCCTCTTCGCACCATACAATTTGAAAAAGGGGTAGTAAATGGTCTGTCATGGTCTCCGTTTCATTCTGGTATCTTTTTGTGCTGGGGTGAAGATTCTAATGTATATGTATATGACATCAACAAGACTTCCTTAAAACCAGTGTTATGTTTGGAGAATAATGACAGTCATGTCAAGGTGAACTTTGCTATCTATAATCCAAAGAGGTAGGTTTTCCACATTTTTATTGTTCTGAAAAAGTAATTGAAATTAAAATTTTTATAATACGTTTTAATGTTAATATATGCTTTTAACAGACATATTGTTTGTGCCTGAATTTAACTAACTCCTTAAAATTTCCTTCACTTTCACAAAAAAGTATGTTTAAGTAATTTTATAAATGGAAATAATTTTAACGTGGGGATAAGTAAATTATAATGGTGAAATTAAAATTTATAGATGTTAAATATTTTTGTAGAGCAATAGTGATATTTTAAGATCAGCTGTAACTTTTGAAGCCTCCATTTGAAGCACTTGGCCATTTGCAAACCTTGTTTGCATAGACTTTTCACATGCAAACATCCTTTCACTGGACAAAAATAGCCAGTCTTTGCTCCTAAAAATGCATATTACATGGACTTATTCCAATTTTTCTTTCTTAAGTCTACATACCTTAACATTGGATTCGCTTAGTCCTTACTTTTTTGCTGTCTGATCTTTATTTATTTCTTCTGTATATCTAATTACCGTTAATTTATAATTTGCATTGTGTAAAAAGTCTGCCTTTTGAAACATGGGATGCAGATAAACCTCTTATCAATGTGACATCCTGTTTCAGTAGCTGAGGATATGTAGCTATGCATTATGGTTCAGTATTAGAATTATATAATAATTACCAAGAATTATATATTAATTACCATTCAGTTACTACTGTTAATATTTTAGATAACTTTTGTTTAGTTAAAGTGATGCGCTGGTCCTTCTAAAATTTGATATTTTTACATTAAAAATGTGAATTCAAATGTGATCATTGTAAATTCTAACTTACTGTAATACATAATTACAAAGAGCAAGTGAATTTTCATTTATTAAATATTCATTTCATTACATATTTTATAAAAAAAATCATTAGCTTGCATACAGGTGCTTAGTGTACATGTCATCGTTGGAACTATTTATCTATGTACCATTTACTTTTTTATCTTTTTCTTTCAGTACTCGAACTGTAGCCATTTCAGATGATGCTGGCCGTGTTAATGTATGGTACTTACCAGGGAACTATGATAGTTTATCCTGTAGTGATGGTTAATTTAACAAATTGCACCATGAAAATTCACATAAAATGAGATAAAACTGAAAAGCATTACATACAAACCATTCCATTTTAGTACATTCTTAATTGTTATCTCAGATCCATAATTTTGTCTTTTGTCATTTAATCAAATATCAAGTCAAATTTTCCCTATCATAACAAATGCATGTCATTTTTATATAAGAATAATTAAAGGATTATTGAACCCACCTTATGACTGAAATTCAGCGGATGATCATGGTATCTCCTCTAGTCATTACAGGATGTAGTATTTATTAACCCAATCTCCTCAGATTTCAATGCCTGCATGCTACTCCAGAATTCCAATTTAAGTGCCCAAATTTGGTTTAAATGCTGAATTTTGTTTAAATTGCAGCAAATATTTAACACTTGGGTATTTAATGTTGAAATTTTCAGTTTTGTTAGGGAAAATTCCTTCTTGCCCACTGGCAGTTTCTAAAAATTTCTTTTGACATAATAATTAAAGAAGGTCAGAGACTACAGCGAGATGAATTAATTTAAACATAAATACTCCTTAACCGTACAAAGTGAGAATATTTAGAGACAAAATAAACAATGAAAAAGGGTAAACAAAAAACCGGGTAAGAAAGGAAAGAAAAACAAAAGTAACACTTACAGGTTCACGGGGGAAGACAACCTCGGTGGTAGCCTGGTGTCCCGTGAACCTGTAAGTGTTACTTTTGTTTTTCTTTCCTTTGATTCCTTCCTTACCCGGTTTTTTGTTTACCCTTTTTCATTGTTTATTTTGTCTCTAAACATTCTCACTTTGTACGGTTAAGGAGTATTTATGTTTTAATTTATTTCTTTTGACATGATAAATTCCTGTAAATGAAGAGAGACCACACATTTATTTTGTAAATAGACTATGCTATTACTTTCTGCTACACTGCTGAAATGTCTTTTTAATGGTTTTCAACACTAGAATTATCACTTCCTAAACTCCTGGCTAAATCAATTTCTAGTGATTCATTTATGCTCTCTGCATCAGACGTATTTCACAGAAGTTCATAATGCAATTACAAAAAATAAATAAAAACCTAAGAGGAGTTTCCCTCATTCCACGTGAAGCATTTGAAAGGAAAAGCATGCTTGAAAGGGTGGTGCATGAAAACCATGGCTCATCATCAGATTTTAAGGTCAAAGAACATAGTTTAACATCAATCAAGGCTATTGGGTTGATATATAACATTATGCTTTTCATATTGATCTTGCATTTTATTAGATACTTGACAGCATTTTCAAAGTCTATGCTCATTAAATGTAGGCGCAAGCTAACATTTTTAGATAGAATATTAAGCATTTTACAGTTTTATTATACTATCTCATCACATATGGAATGGTTATTATTCATCTGCACAACATGAAATTTTCTTTTACAACTGTTTTGTTGGTTGTTTATTGTATATGCACTGTGATATAAATAAATCTTTTTTGATAGTGTGTTTGTTTTTTTCTAGAATCTATAATGTTTGCATTCAGAATTAATTTTCACTAAAAATTAAATTTCACCTCTCAGTTAGCATTCAAGAAACAAATTTAATGTAACTTTGTAAGACCTCACTAACATTACAGATGCACAACCCCAGTCTGGACACACAAAGTTTAAATAGTTTTTATTATACTGTGTGAAAACTGATTCAATAGTATTACTCCTCGATAAAAACATGCAGCATATATTATAATACGAATTTTCAAATATATAATAAATGTTTAATCTCCGAATTTGAAGAAAATAGATCTACTTCACAAATTTATCTCTCAGATAACCAAATTCCGAGTCTCAAATAACTTTGATAAAATTACAGATTAAGAAAAAGTTATATATGTTAACAATCTTACTTTATTTGCTGTGAATTTCTATGGTAATAAACTAGCTAGCATTTTAATATAATATTGCAATTGGTTATGAAGTGATTATGGTCGCTGATAAGCAACCAAATATCATGTTTTACGCTTTTAATTTAATAAAATAATGCTTATAGTTTTCTTATTTGCAAAAACATAGAATAAATGCTAATCGTTCTCAAACATTAAACCCTGCCTCAAACCATACACTGCGATAGAAATGTCCACAAAATTTCTTCCTGAATAAGTCTATACGCCATCCATTATCGATAAGTATCTCCAGTAGTATGTCAAACATCATCCCGATTCATTCATAATGAAGTGCCCGCTTCAGTAGAAGAAGTAGAAGTGCATGCATATGCCATCTCATAATCGATATATGAACTATACTCTTATCGTCGCCTTGACAACAGCTGTTATCAACCTTTTGCATCTTACTTCCCAATTAGTATTCTGTCAAAAAATCCCATCCCATCACCATAAAAACAAAACTTCACCTTTCAAGAAGTTGACTTTTTACGTTAAATGCATTTTAATATAACATTGTGTTATAATGGAGGATTTTAAGGACAAAATATTGCAGTAATTTTATGAAATTTTTTTATTCTCCTCGAAACTTCGCCTCCCACTGGTTGAGAATTATAAAGCACGCCAGATAACTGAAAACAAGTTAATGAATAAACGCTCACGTATCAAAAAGTGAACATTCAAGTACTTATCTTAGATACCTCCAATAGCCATAACATTATGAAAAATCAGATGCACATTTCAGGAGTAATGCAGCCTTCTTCAGTGGTGATTCACTTGAATTCTCAATCTTTGATACTTAAGTGCTTATTCTTGAACCTTATAGGTTACTCAATCTACCCAGCCTCTACGAGATCGTGATAATGTATGTACTTTTACTCTGCCCTATGATTGTGATCACTTGACGCTAAATAATCCAACTCAGTATTCATTGGATAAAAATTTGAATGAACTTTCACTTTGGTTAGGAGACACTGCAAACTAACTTACAAAAATTGTATCGTTGTAAAGATGCAAATTATACAGTACATGTGGCTAAATAAAAACATTCCAATTAATCCAGACTTGTGGCAGAGTTGGCAAGATTTAACCCTAGATTACTAACCTTCCTTTGACAAACGGGATTACTAACCATTCGTCTAACTGACTACCTCATACTAATATTTCTTAATAATAGAAAAAAGAGATAGTTAATCTTTTTAAATACTTAACAATACTTTAATATGTACTCTGGTACATTTAAACATACAATACTGTATTAAATTTTATCACAGCATTCCAAACACGTTACCACTATGTTCTCCACAAATAGCATGTGAATGTGCACTGCTGTGAAATCTTGTCATTCTTAGGACAAAATGCACATTGAACGTTTGTTCAGTTCACCCTTATCCTGGCTCTCCTGAGGCAGCTCTATTTGCAAAATATTAGTGATTATCGACTTCAGAATACGACTTAATTTTGGGATAGCCAAGCGTCGTGCCAGCCAAGCTTCGTTAGGTCGTTGCCAAAAATTTGGCATATTCTCTTCTTATGGTTTTTTCCCTTTGACAGCATTGTTGTGGCAATAAATAACGTGAATTTACTATCATAACATTCAGGATTCCATAGAAAACACAAGGTCCATCTTCGCATTTTTTGGCTGCAGCTCATACTTGAACAAATTTGATCCTGTGTCTCCACTGCCCCTTTCATACTATTGTAAAATTCTATTATCTCCGGTTTTTTCGTTGTTTTGTTCACAGAGGTGTTATTATGTGACAAATTATTCTTACCTCTATGAGAATCCGCAAATTAAAAGTAATCTGGGGAGTGTGCAAAAAATCACCAAGTAACGTTAAGGCTAACCATTTGTCTGTGAGGCGACCTGTTGCATAGCACAAAATCAAAGCCAATAATCCCTTGTGTAAACAGTCATGCCAGAACTTAAGCTAAAATGAGACTACCAAAAAAGTCAAACCCAAAACTAAAAAATATGGAGTAAGGGGAGTATATTTGTTTCAGCCATCATCTGCCAGATGAATGGTTAGTTAATGAAGCAATAATGCTCAAAGTTGGTTATTTATGACTTCTATACCTGTTTGAAAGCACGAGAGACTGTCGATGGAGAGGGGAGAAAGTCAGTCTGTCTCTCGCCATCGTGCTGTTTGCATCACTCCGAGCTCGACTGTGTTGCCAGATTTACCGCGTTTACGCCTTAGCGTTCACATGTGACTTTCTTCAAGAGCAGATATCTGGCAAGTGTGTACTACTTTCCGGCACCTCTCGAAAACTTCAAATGGTGGTGGAAGGGGAAAACGCTCTGATTGGCTATTCGCTGTGCCAAGGTCAAGCTTCATAAGACTAGAAAATGGGTATAATTGATTACAAATGATAGAAAATCCAAATCCATCAGATTAATATGATTCTTAGGACTTAATTGGAGATGGATTTAAGTTGTCTTATCAATAAATATTGAACCGTGAATACAGTCATGGAGGCCAAACCCGTGGACCAGAGTTCTGGCCAGCTAGTAAGATGGGGCCAGTGGAAAGGAGGACGGTTGGAGGCAAAGAAGTGCTATAGCCACTCACATCAGACCTGGGCCTATATAAGAGGCCAGCAACACCTCTCGAGGCCTTTTGCTCTTTGTGACTCTGATAGCTAACACTGAGGATTCGACAACCGAGGCGCTGCACCCGCTCCAATCCTGGGTTCCGAGGTAAGGTGTCTCAGTCCTTCCCTCCCTACCCTTTTCCATTACCCGGAATCCTTTCTACCAATGGGAGATCATTGCGTCTGTTGTCGTGACAAATCCCATCACCACCCACATGGCGTTTAGGTATTTGCTTTTTGTTGTGGATCTTTTGTAATATAAAAGTTGTGTCAAAATAAAAATATTGTTCATTGGACTGTTGAGTGTGATTTCGTAACTTACCGCAAACCAAGTGACGAGAAGTCATTTCAATATGAACTATTATTTGTGTATATGCACTGTTGAAATCTCAGGGAAACAATAAATAAATTTTCCTATAAATTGTGGTTATTTATATAATTTGCAATGTTTGTTGAAAATGTCAAGTTACTTGTAAGTTATGCCAGTCAGGTTGTATGGATGTGATAAGATTAAAAATGAGTGATGAAATTATGTATGACAATACAGCAATTAAATGAAATTTAACTTGACAGCCTTCTTATAACAATCATTTGTGAAGTGCAACATAAATAAGCAACAATAAAAATAATAACTAAAAATATTTTCTATATTCCGACACAAATATATCAATTATACCTTTCATCACAACTGTCTAACATAACCTATAGTACGCAAATACATCCATTATAACTTAACTTTAATCTGCATAGCCACATATTATTTATTTAGGCAAATGTTCGATGCTGTCCCGTCTAAATTCAAATTGTTACACATAATCCCAAAAATACAACTAAACAGTTACCCTTAATGATGGCAGCATCACAGAATGACAAAGGCTTTTATTTATATAATAATTACATATTATATGTCAACTCGGTCTTTCTCAGGCTCTGATTGGTCATTACTGTACTAAATGTCATCACAAATAAACTATTTCAGCTGAGCAGATTTTCTTTGCACATTTTCAGTAGTGGACATAGTGATTGATATAAAAAACATAATGGATCAAATCTTCAATATAAGATGCATTGTAATCAAATCAGAAAATGTATATATAAAACTATATTGAAGCTGAATGGATGAAACAATGCCAAAAATACTTTTAAAAATTAATTAGGTCAAAATGTGTGCCACTAGCTGTATTAGAAAATATCTCTAATTTCAAGGCTGTTCATTTTATAAACAATAACTAAGCATTAATCAACTGCAGTAATCACCAGGCTATTCAGTTTTGAGTATCTAGGATTGCCTATACCATATAAAAATACCATTTGGCTTGTGACCCAGATCAAGAAAAGGTAAGAATAATTTTGATAAGCATTTATATATTCATAATATATTGATAGATGCTAAAACAAAACAATTTACTTAACTATGTAGTTCATTTTGTTCCATCATTTCTGTCACACCACAGCTGATTATTCATGAAGTACTCACATTTTCCTTTTAAGACAACTGGAAGGCACCGGCCCCCATTACTCCTCTGCTATGGTTTGTGATAAAAAAAAGGCTGATTAGCAAGTGAGACTCAAAGAAACCATTGAGACTAGGTACTACATTTCAAAAACAGTAGTTTTAGCACTGCAAATATGTTGCATAATATAACTACTTCCTATGGCTTTTCCATGGTATGGGAAACTTGACTCGCAATGAATCACCTTTGTAATATTTTGTCATATTTTAATAATATACTTGCCAAGAATGACGTGCTGTTCAATGATTCAAGTTGTTCATACATATCACAGACTTTTAACCAGTTATATTTTGTCTTCTTATTTAATCTTAAAAACAACGCAACTTACATTATGGACGATTCAGCAGATACCAAGAGCAATCAACTTCTGCAGAGAGATAAACACTAACTCTCCCCAAAAAAACAATGCCAGCCAAAAACAAATTTATGACACTTGGCAATTATTCTCTACAACGTTATTTACCTTCATGATGCTGAAAAATTAATTCCCCAATCAACTGAAACTATGACATCTACTGTTAAAAATAAAACAATATGTGCAGTAAAAGACACCACTTACCAAGAAAGATGAAGATTCCTCCATTTTCACCATCATTGTTTTCTTCTTAGCTTTCATTTATTAAGATTTAGCATTGCTTTCTTAGAGAGAATTTGGAGGGCCCTAAAAAGGACCCAAGGGAAAGGGTTTAGGGGAAAGGATTAAGGAAAGGGATGGGTACAAGTGGAATTGGGATGATTGGGGAAAGGAAAATGAAGAAAGGTGAAGGAGTAAAAATTCAAACATTATAAAATGGAATCAAAATGATGAAAATTGGATGGTATGATAATTTGGAATTATGATGATGGGAAAACACAAATGAACTTATGAAGAACATGAAATTAAGATGAACGATGAAACTTTTTTGTTTTACATGCTTAAGCATAAAAACCCTTTTCTTATTATTACCATCTTCAACTACTATCCTGATGTAATTTGTACAATGGAAGACTTCTTCTTTCCCTGTTTACCAACAGATTAGTCCTTCCAATATCATGTGCCAAGTACAAAATAGCACTGAATTAAAACCAATTGGAGGTAATGGGATGGCGTCCTCCAAAAGATTTACAAAAGACGCCTCGAGGCCCCATTAAAACGATTTGTACTGTGCTGCTTCTGAATGCAGGTTTGGAATTACCCTCTTACAGAAAGTTAGTGTTTCACTCGTTTCTGGAAACAAAGTTGTTCTGTAAACTGTCACTGCAAGTCATTCAGATGATGGACAGTATGTGACACAGACACACCTGTGGAATGTTGTAGCAGAAGAGATGATTTACAGATGCTCTGTGGACAAGCAAAAGTCAGACCACACACAGCATACCAGCCCACCTCCACTAACAGTCCATTCTCTGCTCTTTTCTTCAAACAATCCGAAACAGTTCGTCAGTCCTTTGTCCAACAAGTACAAGCAACTCCATCTTAAAATTAAACGATCACCAAAACATCACACGTTCCATTATTCAGCCTTATCCTTCAAATTTTGTGTTAGATAGTAAATGCACAACTTGTACCTGCCTCTCTTTCTATATAAAATCTTCAATTGAGAAAAACGACTTTCTAATTCTAAAGTCTCAAGTACTTTAAAAAATAAAACAAAAATTTTGAGCAGCCGAAATGAACAGCATGAGAGGCAGAATCAAGTGTTTGTACCTTGTTTTGTCATGGAAGGAACTGTTACAACCTGAGGAACACCATTACAACTGCTTTGATACTCATCAATGGAGGCAGAGTATCGACAACCCTGGTCTGATTTGACACACAATTAGGTTTACAGACAACTGTTTAATATCATCACAGTCGATTTAAAAAATAGGTCTCTACATATATATATATATATTTATATACACTTTGAACAGTAAAAAAGTATGACCTCTGACTAGATTTTGTAAAAAACTTGCCAGTTTTCGGAGGTCATCCAGATTTATATGAAACACTAACTCACAAAAAAGAGGCAAGGTAATATAAGATCGTAAGTACTTCATGGATACTAAACACCTCAAGAAATTCACACAAAGAACATCATTTTTGACTCAGTGTACCTTAGTATCCAAGAAGAAACATTTCTCAGGTAAAAATTTAACATTTGTTTGCATTGAGATGAAATTTAAACTATGCCTAATCTCTATTGAATCCGCACAATCGTTAATCCTAATATTGTTACTGCCAAAACGAAACATCAAAAATTCAATCAATTTTGAATTTGAAAAACGAAGAATAAACTTTAGACACTTAAAACTAATTAATTTATCAAACTTGCCTTAGTGCTAATAGTAATCTTTGTAAGCTTATTGCTGCAAAGAAGCTATACAAAGATTACAGTAGATATTACTTTTCGTGAGCAAAACAATGATTTGTAATTCTTTCCCGGAAAGTATTATTAAGCTTTCCAAAATGAGCCAATTACTTTACTCTAACACGCGTAATGATGCCAGATGTTCAATTGCAGCTTTTAACCTTTGAAATTTGCCAAAGTTACTTAAACATTGTCCCACTCACACATTGTGCAGCAAATGAAACTGTTCCGCATAAAAGGAAACTACAAAAAGTTCAATTCATCTCCCCGTTAAACACGATTCTAAAATACATTTTTACACTTAATACTTGTGTGTTTTATCTTAAAAGAAACTTTCTTATGACATAGGTCAGGCATGGACTTTCAACAAGAATTTCAGTCGGTTTGACATGTCTACACATTTTTCTGACCTCCCAGGAGGCATGTGAGCACAAGTTGTCCAGTGAGAGGGTGGCTTAGGCAGGGCAGCTGGTGAAGGTGGGTCACTGAACTTGGCACCAGCGTAGAATCCTCCAAGTGTAGGTGAAACTCTCGGACTCCCCTCCTTGGACGGACTCTCTCTCTGCTTTAATTTAGGGGAGCCTTGCCTTGGGGATGATGACAAGCCAAGGAAAGTTCCATCCAATGATGGCTGAACGTTCTTCCTCTCAGTGATACAATGGAGTTCAGCATGACGATGTTTGCCCTTAGGAGGTGAGGCAAAACTTTGGAAATAAGTTTTGCTTTTGCTGATTCGAACCTGTCCTTTGGGGCTTCTATTTTGATGTCCATGACACTGGGAGATGATTAAAACTGGTCCGCCAACCATTTTGGTATAGGTCATCTAGGCTTCTATTTTAAAATGCGCCAAGTGGAGCAGCCTGTATCACCACACGTTATTTCCGCACAAAATGCGCCTTAACATATGCTGGTGAGACGATAATATTGTTCGAAACAGCTGCTATATTAGTGATGACCAGATGTTGATGAATCCAGTTGTTTTCTTCCAACAAATACCTAATAATTTCTTCACGAGCCGTAAACGTAGCACCACAATTATTCCCGAACACCACAATCGGGATTATTTCGCATTCGCAACTGTTTACAGCACCTAAGAAAATATGGCTGCTGATAATAAACAAAATGGCGTCAGCGTCCCAATTTCCAAAACATAGGGACTTCAACTGATGGATCAAGAAGTCCAGCTAAATCCTCTTCATTATATCATTATGTAGATTAGGCACAACGAAACTTTAAAATCTGATAAACAATACGACGCATCAATATTTACATATATAACCGATAATACACTATCACACAGCTGTCTTCTAACCTCTTCCTTCTGCTACATCACAATCACAACAACTACGCACAAAGATAGCTTGCGAGAAATCAGATAACACGAGCTCATTACACCAATGAAAAGGTAGGACATATATCACGTGACTTCACCGACCAATAGCTTTGGAGATATAACCGAAACTCTTCGGTAGATTTCGTTAACTATCCTTTCCTTTTAAAATCGACCACAGAAATCGATGACTTTAATTAAAATTTTATTTTAATTTAATAATTATTCCCATCTTTGTGCTTAAAATCTTATTTATAACATTTTCTATACAGATAAATTAGACAATCTACTTATAATGTCCTGTAATGGTTGACAAGATGGTGCGTGTGACTCCACTACCATATCTCCAACTTAGGGGGTAGCGTTGGGAAAGTTTTTGGGTAATACTTAACAAGTAATGGGATTTGAGAGAGAAGGGGAAGGGAATCTAATAGAAGAAATCTCACGTTCACGCACCTTTCGGCGTCAGTTGTGTGGGGTGTGGAAACTGGATACGGTGTCGCAAGCATCTAATGTCAGTGCGAATACCTATCGTATATCGTTGCTTGGTAGCTAGTTAGTGTTGCCTTTTTGTGGCATTGAAAGATGCCTGCAAATGTTGATGTTTCTTGACTACTACATCCAATTGGAAGATAAGTAGCAGCAAGACTAAAACATATCGCATTTGCGTGCGTCTTGAAGGTTAGTAGATATTTAGTAGCTTACGAAAGGAGCTAGATTATTATGTGGTGTTTATCGTTTAAACTTCATGCTATGAAAATCAATACATATATTTCATATGCGCCTAACTTTGCCTTTTTCGGCTCATAAATCCCTCAAACAGAATTGATGAAAGGTTAATATCTTTAAAGTTTAAAGACCGTCGCAGTCCATTGTTTTGCGTTTGTTTTTACTAGATAAACGTTTTATTATACATTATCTTTTAGCTTTGTTATATCTTAAGCAACGTCATACTTCGCTCTGTGTGAGCTAGGTGAAAAAAAGATTAGGAATTGCTCAACAGTCTCGTAGAAGAAAAAGACTGCTAATAAATGTAATAGGATACCTTAACCTAGCGAAAATATACTTTTTAAAAGTAATCGTATTCTGTTTATTTAATCGATTGAGGAATTCTTTTCCATTTTTTACTATTTCTCCATATGAAATTAAAGTTTATGGAAAGGTTGAGCTTAGCCAATTTCTGAGATTTTTAAATTAAATTATAAGTGCGTGCTTTTTATGGCGATAGCTCGGATATTGATAAATTATGAATCGGATATATCTCATTGAAAATCTTGCAATGTTATGGTTTGCTTTGACAATTAATAAGCAATTATATAAACTAGGTCTCTTTTCAATTGTTAAATTATGTATATGGTACATACTGAGTACACAGTAAATGAAAATAATTACGCGTCTAGTTAAGTACATAAGTAAATTAGGCTAATTTGTTCAACTATGTTGTTGATGTAGTTGCGCTGTTAGTGGCTGTTAGCGGGATATTATACAATGCTTTCTGGTAGCTATGGATGACAATGATGTTACGTGTTTGTCAGATACAACGTAAGAAACCCAATTTAGGTTTATACTTAAGTGTATATGGTAGGTTGATTCTAGACATTGTTTCTTTAGTTTATTGAACAACTGGTGTAAATCCATCGAAATGAAAATGGTCCAATGTTTTTATTAGGATTTCAGGAATTTTTTCAGAGTTATTCTACTGTAATAGATACATTTCTATTGTTAGTTTTTCTCATGTTTAGTATTGTTTTTATAACTATAAAGGTTACCGTTGTAATTAGAAAATTGTCAGTTTAATTTTACGCGGCACAGTCATTATCGTCAAAATTCTAGCCGCTATCTTAGAATCATTTTTTGTGATTTTTTTATTTTAGTAAAAGTGGAGTATATTATAATTTGTTAACTTCCACAACATTCGTATACTAATCATTTCAAATCAATTTTAATTGTTAGATTAATTATTAACATTATGACGGGAAAGGTAAAACTTTTATAATCGTTTGTGCTGGTATCTTTCCGAGAGAATTGTATAATGTTTACTAACCAGTCACTTGTTTTTTATATTATCTTAATCATGGGAAATGTGTTTTTAATTTCAAATTCATCCATGGTGGAAATTAGGGTGATTACTACTGCTTTAATTAAATATGTCTTTGGAGTTAAAATAGACTGTTACTCAATAATCGTTATTTTAATTGACTTAAATTTTAGTGTTGGAGGTGGTGTGCCCAACATGCCTGTGGCTGCCTCTAGTAGTGGACCTAGGGATTCTCCTAGTTCTGGCTCTTGCATCCACCTCCATCACCATCATCACCGAACCTCTCCTGTTGCATCCTCATCTTCAGCTGCAACAGTTTCTGTTCACCATCGTCATGCCTTTCCTAAGCCTCTGGGTGTCCTTGGCCCCGATTCCCATGCAGTCCAAGGGCAGTTAAGGCCTGGGACTCCACATCTTTCAAGTCCACACATTTCTTTAAGCTCACCTGCTGGCGAACACACTCTCTCCCATAGTAGTGGAGGACCTGTTGGTGCAAGTGCTCAAGAGCATCCTCGGAGGCAGGTTTCGCCAACATCCCTACATATCAACGTGTGCGGACAGGTAATACCACCTTCATAGTAGTAGTAATAACAACATATATATTAATATGGTAATTGCTTCAGTTTCATAGAAGTATTTAGAATTAAAAATCACATTACAGATAGACTATGTAAAATTAAATTCGGCTTGAAATATATTCATGCAATATTTTAATCTTATGTTGCTCCCTGACACATTATCATTAAATTTCAGCCAAAATTTGGAACAACAGGCATAGCTTATTTTAACATTCTTTTAAAGCTTTGGCTGATAGTGTAGTTGCCATATGGAACATACATACTAAAATTGTTCTACAGTAAAAGTCCATTCTAATGGCACTCATGGACTTGGGTCATGCCACTAAAGTGAATATGCTGATATAACAAATGGTGCCGCAAAATCACATTCCAATTACATTGAGGGCATATTTGCTATATTTCAAGGGTCTTCTTCCCTAGAAGATATTGTATATATTGTTCTTCATTATCTATTGCATTATTTTTTGTCAGAATTATCACGGTGTAACGTATAATTTTATTAATTTTTGTAATGCTAATTCTAGGAATCAAATAAGGGTCCATTGAGAATAACATCACTATTTCACCCATCATTTATTATTCACAATTAACAGATTAGTTTGCTTTTTTCTTTGAAAGTAAATATCAATAGATCATAAATTCACGAATTTCTGATTTTATATTTTGGAACAGCTTGTGAGTTACCCTGCCCACATCCACGATGTGATTTCTGATTTTCTTTTGTTGTTTTTGGTAACATTTGAAATGGTATAGCAGGAACAATTTGTTGATTTCCTTTTGTATTTCTTGTCCAAATTTGCATGGTATAGTTTGAAAAATAAATTTTTTGAAACTCTTCTTCCAAACAACCCAACCATTTTTTTGAAACCCTGATGTTGGGTTGGCAAGCTCAGCAAAGAAACAAGAAGATCGGAATTCGCATCGGGGAAGTTTGCTGGGTAATTAGCAAGCCAAGCCAATTTGCTGATGAAAGTATTTTGCCTTTTCAATTATATAATAGTGGACCTGTGATTGGGAAACCTGTTGGGTCGCACAGTTCAAACTTTTTAATTCCAAATGTATAAGCTTTCATTGGAATATACTGCCTACAAAACAACCTACCTTCCCACAACAGCAGTGACTCGTCAACAATGGCATGTACACTTTTTGGAAATGTTTTTAAAAATCCTCAACATCATTTTAAATGCTAGATTCACATTGAACATCTTTAGGCCCAGCTGTCTCACACACACCTTCACAGAGAGAACTACTGATTAGGCTACTATCTCCAACATTTTCAGTACCCGATGTTTTATCAGTAATACACTCAATATCACTTCCTGTATCACGTGTAGAATCCTGTAGTAAAAACTTCATTATTTTTGGAAGTTTATTACGTTTTTCAAGTTCTTCATTTTTCCTTTTACGTTTTTTGGACCTGCTCAGTTGACATGATTGACCCTCACAATAATGAAAATATTATGTAGTTGAAATTATGATTATCATTGGTCGCTAATGAGAGAATTGACTTTAATCACCACGAAGAGAAAATCTCAAACTGAGTTAGCTACAACAAAGCAGTATCATGCTATGGGAAGTGAACCAATCATCAGATGTAATTCAAGTGTTTTTTTCCTTCGGTCCTAAGCGCTCGAAACTGTCCATTATCTCATAACTGAAACTCATCTGCAAGAGTTACGAGATGCTTGTTTGTAAGGAATCTGTTTATACTCTTTGTAAACAGTCTATTCGTCCTAACCACATGACCCTAGGCTGTTAAGGTCTCTTAACTTGGCCTTCATCATTTTGTATTTATCCTGTATGTGAGGATTAGGCCGTAGACTTCATATGCCTATAATGCTTTCTTTGGGTCTATGGAATTTTTCTTCTCTTTTCATGAGAAATATGGTTCAAAATTGTCCCAGCAAGGTTAAAGAAAACCAAGTGTAAACTCTTAACATTTTGGTCTCAACATTTAATCTCTTGCGGGTCCTCCCTAAGCATGGGCCCCCGGGCTTTGCCCGGACGGTATCTACACCACTGAGTATCCGTATGAAATAGTAGTAAATATGGATAGGAAAGTGTATGAACCATTTTTAATTTTAAATGGGTTAAAATTGAGATTGTACTTCGTTCTTGGGCCAATGTATGGAAAATTTAACAAAGTTTACTTTTTGCAAAAAAACTTTACTCAATCTTGATTTAATTTTAAAATTAATTTGTGAGCCATTAAGCAACATTTACCATTGTGGCAACTCACACATTGTAACCAGTGATGCATTTAGGCATAGGTGCATGCCTAGGGCATCCAATGTTTAAGAGCTCCCAATACACAAAATTTTCTAGCAATAGGGGTCCCATAATAATGCAGTGCCTAGGGGCCTCAACTGATATAAATGTTCCACTAGTTGTAATTCCTTCTGAATGGGTAGGCGAAATGCTCTTGGCTGTCATACATAGATGAATTAAGTACATATAGATAAATTTTGATTGTTTAATGGTATTTAATAACAAATGCTTATTTATCTAAGGTTTTGACTAAAATTTGTAAGAGGTAGAAAGTGTTACTGGAATCTACATTAGCGATAAAATGTTTTTATCAAAAGATTATTTTAGGCCCAGGGTTATTCAAGTGCTCTATGTTGGAAGAAATCATACTACATACCGTATTTACTCGTGTAACCCGCACACCTTTTTCCCAAAATGCTGGTGAAAAAAAGGGGGTGTGCTTTAGGGTGTGTCAAAAATGAAAAATTTCCGAAAATCCACTGCGAAAACTCGTAAAAAGTTACCTTTTGATGCAAAAACATTCCTTGCAAAATTTGGTGGAAATCCGATTACTTTTAGAGGTTGCTATTTTGTTTCAAAGTTTCAGTTTTTATGAGAGAATACCATTGTCACATATTCCTTCATATCTCGTCACCAATAAGACCTACAGAAAATTTTTGAGAAGGTAAATTGTTAGTTTTGAGGTGTTCTATCGATTTTGGGCCATACTGTTTTTGAGGGACGTGTTTTAGATTTTTCGATTGCCTACCTCAAAGGGGCAAACACATTTTTTAAATAGCTGGAAAGCTTAAACTCCCATTATTCAATACATAAGTTTGATTGGTAAGAAATGATACTTAATACATGCTTAATGCTATTTAATGTCAAGAAGTTCACAAATATAGCACAAAATGTAAGAGAAACTTGTGAAACATGTCACATAATACACAAAATATTTTGCTAATTTTCACGACTGTTTAGCTTTAGTACACTTTGGACTGTGCTCTGCTACAGTCTGAAGGAGAGCCTGTTTATCCTCTCCTCCATTTGTAAGAATGGTATTGTACATTTTCATCAGACCCACACCTCTTTCTGCACTCGTTCATGACGTGCAAATGCTGCACTTTGCGAAGAGCTTCCTTAAAGCTATCATGTGACTCCCATTCTGTCGGCTCAGTGTCCATAAATGCAGAAGAAATACCAAGGCGTTCAAAGAAAACAAGTGATGGCTTGCTGGCAAACTGGTAGAGCTCCAGACAATCCACATCCACATTGCCTTCCCTTATGAAAGCTCTCTTTGGTGGATTTTCCAGGTCATCCCTCACCTGAAAAGCCTCCATTATCTTCTTTTTCGCTTCATTTGTCACCGTGAGGTCAAACAATGCAAGGGGAACCATTTCAGCATTCAGGTACTATAGATGGTTCGAAAATTTGTCATAAGCTGCCTTCCACAAGCGTGACCACCCAGCTTCCTTCTTCAATTGTTTCAGCATGTGTAGACCATTGTCTGGAGCCTGCACAGCCACAGCAGATGCGAACCAGAACTTGATATACGTGGAAACAATAAAAACAGTTAACGCTCGGAAGACATCTTCTCCTCTTGCAAGGTGAAATTCTGCCTTAAAGAGTCAAATTTTCAGAACATATATTGCCTTGGCCATCCAACGCACTCTGTGAAACGCCCCGGGCTGCTTGAAATTGACACCATTGCGAGGCACTTCACCAAGACAGATGATTGTGAGCTCTAAAAGCTCTTTATAATCGTTGCGTGGCAGAAAACCTTATAAAAATCAAATGAAAAAATCATAATTCCTATTAGGAACCTTTAATTTTTGGAAAATGTAATGACCAAGCCCAAAATTGAAAATTTATCCCACCTCAAGCAGTTCTTTGCAAAACAGTATCACATCATCTGCATTGGGAATGGAATCCAGCATTTCCTGATCTGCAGCCTGGAATTTACCTGCAAAGGAACAAAAAAACATCTAACTTGATGTTTGATCTAATGGAAAAAGGGATTGAATAATACTTGAACCCCTTTTACTTTACGTACCACGGTCGATATTTTTCCATGCTTCCCTAAATCTTTTGAAAATGGAGACATCAGGTCCAGATGAAGCTGGCGTAACCACCACAAATGCCGCCTTGAGGGCAAGCTCAAGTCTGCATGCAAAATACAATAAATCTCTCCCAAGTTTCTGCTCTATCGGGGCACAGGCCTCATTTTTCCTGCCTGTATTGATGCTTGTGGTGTCAAATGACAGTCCACATTTTTTCTGCAATATCCCACTCCTGCAGCAAATTAACCACAGCTTCCGCTTGTAGAGCTCCAGTCCCTGAAGCGATTTTACTAAGAATTTGCTCTGTGTTTTCGCCAGTCACTATAACTGCAAGGCTTTCTATGTTGTCGGTTATCTATATCTGTATCTACAGTGCACCGCAATGGTGTGTGGCAGGGGGTGCAATAGCATCAAGGGAAAGCACACAATAATGAATAGTATCTCTACATCGGCTGATTTCTGTTCTGCTCAGCTATCGTTCTAGGGAAAAACGAGCCTTTGTACCTCTCAGTCCTACAGGCTATCTCTCTTATTTTATGAGGATGGTCCATTCTACCAATATAAGTTGGCACTCTTATTGTTTCTCTTATTGTTTCTATTTTTTCCCACCTTTGTGTAACAGTGTTATAAAGGCTAATTTCCATTCCTTAGGTACAACGCCATGACTAAGTGACGTACTGAAAACTACAGGGTGTCCGTAAATGATTTTTCCGATTTTGATATTTTATTATTCAGCGCTACTTCAAGTTACGCTTATGAAACACATACCAACTGAAAGAACAGTTCAACAAGTTATATGGACATACACAAAGTCATTAATAAAGTTCAATGTGAGCGCCACGAGTAACTTGAATGACATCATATCGATATTCAACCTCCTGCCACACGTTGTGGTGCATTTCATGATCAGTTTTAGCACAGGCCTCTCTGATCCGTGCCTTCAGCTCCTTCAGTGTTGATAGCAGCAGGGGGACGTAGACATTGTCCTTCACAAAACCCCACAAAAAGAAATCCATTGGTGTCAGATCAGGCGATCTCGGAGGCCATCCCATAGGGCCTCCACGCCCAATCTAACGCTGAGGAAGGCGTTCATCCAGGTAAGACTTCACGTCATTATGGAAATGCGGTGGGGCACCGTCTTATTGATAAATCAGATCTGGAATGTCCTTCTGCAGCTGTGGCATTAACCATTCACAGAGCATGTCCAGGTAGATGATCCCTGTCACTGTGGATTCAATGAAGAAGAATGGCCCATACCGCTTTTCTTGAGAAATTGCCACAAAAACATTAACCTTGCGACTGTCCCTTTCATGTTCAAAAGACTCATGGAGAATTTCACTGCCCCAGATTCGTAAATTGTGTCGATTCACTCGTCCTGACAGGTGGAAGGTCGCCTCATCACTGAAGACCAACTTGTTCATAATCTCACAGAACGCTTTCTCAGGCCCAGATGCCATTTTGCCGTACCGACGAATGTAGCTCTGCCTAGCGGGCAGAATGCACATCTGGCAATCTAGCACCAAATTCAAACTTTTAGAGTTCATCTTTCATGTGGTTAGTGTATTTCAAAACAGCTACTTAAACAAGCCCTGAGTAATAAAACATCAAAATCAGAAAAATCATTTACAGACACCCTATATTTTGAGATAAAGTGCTATTTCCAGTGCTAACTCTTTGAATACTCTAGCTGGTATCTCTTCTGGACCCGGAGATTTATTTGACTTGATATTTTTAAGCTGTTGAGCTATCCCTTTTGCTGATATGACTATATCGTTCATTTTTTCCTTGCCTGATTCAGGCGCCACGACCTTCACTCTCACGTCTTCGGTAGTAAATATGCTCTGAAAAAATAAGTTTAACAAATTTCCTTTATCTGTGCTATCGCTAACTTTGTCGTTTATTAATGGGGCTACGGTTGGGCGTCGACCTTGAACTTCTCTAACATATGACCAAAAGCATTTGGGATTTTCACTTAGATGTTCACTAAGAGTCTTTTTCTTGAAGTCCGTTAGTGCTTTGCGCATAACCTTTTTGGTCTTAGCCCGACAATCTCTGTACCTAAGTGAAATTGAAATTACTTCCACCTGTGACTTACAGTTATTGATGCATTTAAATTTGGAGTGAAGCTTTCTTTGGTGTCTGAGGGCACACCTAACCTGCTGATTATACCACCTTGGTTCCCCATTATCGCGGGACCATGCTGCATACAGTCAGGCGCATGTCGATCCTCATGACCCGCCGAAGTCGGTGCAGCATAGATCCCTGAAGGAATCCAATATCTCCTCAGAACCCCGATCCTGTGCGTCATTGGTGCCCACATGCGCCACTATCTGCAGCTTGGAGCATCCCATGCCACTTGCCCCCGCCCGAACCGCCTTCGTCACCTGAGGTCCTGGAATACACCAGGAGAACACCCGCTCATCACCCTCCCGGCAAGCCCTTTCCCTCACGGGTGCCACCAAATGCCGGACGTTTGAGCTACCTATTAACAATATTCCCCCCCTCCCAGCCTGACTTCCCCTAGGTGCGGCGTCCCTCGAGGCGGTGGGAGCGGATGCGGCCGCAGAATTTGTTGTGCTATCCTCTGAGAGCACTTCGAATCTGTTTTTGACGGGGATAGGGTCACCTTCCACCTTCCCATCTCCCCGCCATGACTGCCCCACTCCCCCGCGACCTTGGGTAGCCACCTTCCAACCGTCGGGTTTTGGACATGAAGCCATCCCTTCCGGGTTAGTGTCGACCACGGCTCTCTCTTCGACAACCCAGCCAGCATTTGCTCTCGAGCTAGCCCGAGGTACCACCTCGGTACAACAACGCATCTCAGAGGTCCCCGCATCTTCACTCCCCTTCCGAACAGCATCCAAATCCGCATCCTTAGAGAGGAGCTTCGCCACCATCCTCTCAAGTTCTGTGATGCGGGCTTGGAGCAGCTCATATTCAACAGAGCTTTTGAAAAGAGCAACAGAAGACCTATGGGAAGCCATACCTAACTAAGATTAATAAATTTAATTTATATGTGTACTTGAGAGCTAGATAGGAAATAGGAGCGTGAGGATTAGAAAAGGATTACTTTTTGTTGCGAAAAAGCGAATTGGGACTGTCTACGGTGAAAAGAGTTACTTGGTCTGACAATGAGACGAGTTAAAAGTCAACTCTAATAGAAAAGGAGGATGAGTTTGACGATAAGAGGACTGAGCTCGGTGACCCGCGCGGTAGGGGTCTTACTTGGTGAAAAACAAACAACCTATGGGTCTTTACCTGAAAGCCTTGAGTCAAGGTCAACTACAAGAATAGGAAGTGAAAGGAGGGTGCTGAACTACACAAAAATATAAAACCTTTGCTTTACTAAATTTTATGCACTGGAATAAAATCTGTTATATAAACTAAATATTACATTTACGAGAACGAAAATAATACTCGTGAATATTAAATAAAATAACTTATCCCTAAAGTAGGTGTTAGTAGAGCTTAAGCACTTAACAGCTAGACGCTTAAAAGGAAAAGAAAAAAAAATGATATTATCAGAACTTTAGGATAGTAGAACTAATAAAACAATAAAGATCGTGTATAAGATTCAGAAGGGAAAAAACGAAAACTTAGTCACGAAAGTGAATAAACAGCACTACATATAATATATAAACAACAAAGTTGAAACTAAATTAGCCTTAAATTTACCAGGTTAGGTAAATATTAGATAATAATAGGAAAGTATTTAAATTTGGTAATGTGAGATATTATAAGTAGGAGCACTAAGAATAAACTACAAATAAAGACGTGGACTCTGGATATTCTCCGAATAAAGATTACAAGTAAGACGAATAATCTAAGACATGCAAAAAATATAATAATAATAATAAAACTAAATTATAATACAACTAAAGGTACTTAAACTATAGCTACAGCAAGCCAAAGACAGCAATACTACGGGATACGGTAGGTAAGAGCGCAGCAGTGGGGGCAAAAGTGAAAGCACGTCTGCTCATGACGGAGGAAAGGCACCAACTTATATGCAAGATATAATTATTGAGAATGAGCAACACAATTCGTTGAGTGTCACCTATCCCCCCTCCGTAAAAACCTCTTTGAAATCACTGACTCTCAGTGCATGCCTCACCTGTTAGACCAGACATGATTTTACCGTCCCAATGGACCAGAATAGGGGGCTCTAGATGAAAATCCCTCTAACTGTAGTGGCAACTTCAGGGCGATGCTTCTTTCTCGCTCAGTGCACGGTTCTGTGCGAAACAGATAAATCCTGTACATTTTCACCTACAGTTGAGGCTACTGAATTTATGAGGATTGTGGCATTGCTACTTGAAGTTCCAGTCCGATCAAGCACTCCACACACTTCCGGTGACATCACTTATTTTCAAGCTTTATTTTCGACCACCCGGTATTCTCCTGATGTGTCATCATAATGTGGGTTGTCTTCCTCATTACTTGCCTCCAATTCCACTTTAAGTTCAGAGCTTCTGCGACGAGAGGCTTCCTTCTCTAATCTTGCTGTCTCTCTTTCTAATCTAGTTAATGATCTGTTCTCCTTCAATGCCAGTTTCACATCTACTGATCCCATAACACCTCCTCGATCATGCTCCCTTTGCGCAAGGAGAAATTCCCGGTCTTCTTTAACAGTCATCAGTGTCAACGCATTTTCATGAGCAATATCAAATAAGCAGTCCACATCTTTAGTGAAATCCTCTCTATGAGCTCTCTTGAGTTTCAGACTGATTGTTTCGGTTTTTATTTAGGTGAATCCATCGTCTGTGGACTATGAGCAGCTTGTCGGTTGCACGACTCACCGTCTGAGTTGGTATCCTGGCCTTATTCCAGAAGTTGACAGCTTCTTTGACGGCATACCTAGCACTTACATCCTAATATTTTATCATTCGACTGGCCTATGAGCCAAACTTCGGTGTTACTACTCCGCTGCATGTTGAGCGCGACTGCAGAAATGCGCACGAGATACTACTAGCATGAGGGATATTTCCAGAAAGCAGAGAGAGCGAGCGCCGGACAGGCACAGACTTGCAGCTCGGATGGACGGAAAGTGGCGGGCAAGGGAGGAGCGGAGGGAGAGGGGTGGGGAAGGGGAGAGGTAGGGGGGTGGGAGAGCGGGCAGCAATATCCCTGCCGCACTGAACACGTTAAACAAAATTTTCTGTATGTCTTTAGGTCTTACAGGTGATGAGATATGAAGGAATATGTGACAATGATATTCTAGCATAAAAATTGAAACTTTGAAACAAAATAGTGACCTCTAAAATTAATCGGATTTCCACCAAATCTTGCAAGGAGTGTTTTTGCATCAAAAGGAAACTTTTTATGGGTTGTCGCGATAAATTTTTGAATTTTTTTCATTTTTGGCACCCCCTAGTGTGCTTCTTACACAAGAATTCATTGTGTACCTCGCGCTCCGTTTTCCCAAAATGTCGTGTCGGTAAACATCTTAAGCCAGCACCCATGCCGCATCTATTATTCTATTTCTAAATTTCTTTGTATTGAGACATCATTGTTCTTTGTATATAAATTTTAAGTCTATAACGATAGACAAAGATTCGGTCAGCGTTGCCACTGGGGTTTGAACACGTCGCAAGAGCATAACAGTCACAATATTGTAGTGGTTATATAAATTAAACACAGTGTCTTTTTACGTAATGGGAACACTGGTTACAATATCACATATTCTGCCACAACATTGTTAATACAAGCTACTTTTAAACTCACACATTAAATTACAATGGAAATGCGTGTAATTTTTCTGCAGCTGCAAGTATCGTATCCTTGGGGGATAAAGCTCAGACAGATTTAAAGTCTGCCTTTTTAAGTGAATTAATCATTACCCTTACAATGAATCTTGGGAAGAGATTGTGATTGTTTGCCATTAGTGTAAAATTGCAAATTATAAGGGAGGCAGAGGTAATAGGAAATCATGCAGCAGGGCTAAAATACGATGTTTCAGAATCGTGCATCAGGGACTGGAGAAAGATATGTTTTTATAAAATAAAAATTGTACCTTTTAAATGAGTTTTAAGTTTATTAACTGGCGTTTGCCAAATTCTACAAAGTACAGAGGCAGGAGCTGATTTGGCTGCCGGGAAACCGGACTAAGTCCCGATAGGCCGGTGCTGCCTCGTGAATTTGTCCCTGCATATGTGTATCTATATGCTTAACTTGGGTGGACCTTGTTCAGGGAAAAGGAATCGATGAAGAGGTCGACTTTTTTTTAATCCGGCATGGATTTATTTTTACTTTCTCATACAAAGTATCGAGAAAGTATTGTTTTTTCCTTTGAATTGGCAAAAAATAGGGGTATGTGTGATACGCGAAGGCCCAGGTTACACGAGTAAATACGGTGTATGGCAAAAACCTACAGAATAACCTTTAGAAAGAAATGTCTATAAACATGCTCCCAATGAGAAAATTATTCTTTTTCAGAGTGCCTCTAAAGATGTTCATCTCATGTAAGACAAAAATTGTGATAGTATAAAGAAAAAAATATTAATTATGAGCTCTATGGTTAATCAACAAAGTTTCACATGTCAAGATTCCACAAAGTATGAGTTCATTATCTTATGTTATGAGAAATTAGTCAAATTCTGTGAAGTATCTTCCAACGTTTTTTATTTTTGTGCTATTTTGTGTTTTCATTAATGCTTGCACATAAAACAGGCTGCATTAATTGGTGCAACAGTTGATCCTTAATTTGATTATAGCAATATTGCAGTTCTATTATTAGTAAAATTAAGCATTGGATAAGACATTTTGTTAATATTTGTTGAATCCAGGTTCATAATATGCTAAATTATTATTAACTTGGTAGAGGGGTGGTTAGGGTGTCTAACTTACAATGCAAGGGTCGCAGGTTCGACTCCTGTCTAGGGTATGGTCGTTTGTGCTTGTCATAAATCTATTATAACACACGTAATTGGGGAAACCTATTCGTGTTAAATAAATTATTATTATTATTATCAGGGATATTTATGATCATAAACTCTTTAAAAAATAGTATATGAATAATTTCTATTGGTCTCCTATTGCAGAATTAGGTATTTTTGGTTTCTGCCCTTATCTCATGTTTATTATTTGTTGGATTAGGAGTAGGTATCTGTTAAATCACAAAAGTGTTTTTCTTGATCTGGTTCAAAGAATTTGGTAAGTTCATGTAGCTCTCTATTTTAGCCTCCAACTCAGGGGAATGGGTAAAATTGAGATGAGTTTTAGCCATTATAATATGCAGGTTCATAGATTTCTATTTTACTAAATTAATTAATATGACAGCATAAGAAGGGCGAGCAATAATATTACTATGTGTGTTACCTGCATTATAGTATATTAAATATAATATGCCACATTTTTCACTGTTTATTAAATTTTTAATGAAATAGGCAAACTTTGCATACTACTATTTATTCATACAACATTACCAGGTTTCAATGCTTGAATTGGCGATTGAAGTTTATTTCTGGAAAATGACTAGGGCAGATATCTATCAGATCAATGTGGCACATATAACAGTTTATTTGCAGAATGACCAAAAATTTTACAATCTTTACATCATTTCAAATAAAATTACGTAATTTCATGAAAAAAGAATGGCCTTTATCTGTTATTATGTTTTAAATTTCACATTAATGTATTTTTAATCTCATAATTAATACATACAGTCTATAAAAATTTCCTATGTTTTGATTGATAGGACAATTCCCTATTTACGGGAGGGGCAGCCTCAATTTTAAGTTTGAGTCCTGGAATGGCAGGAGCTACATCCCTCTCATCTCATAGCCAACATTCTGGAATGGATTATGCTGGGAATAATAGATCTGTTGGAAGTAAGTAGCCTTCATTCAGGGATGAATATAGGGCTAGGCGACATAGGTGACTGCCTAGAGCACTGGTGCCCAAACTTTTCAGCTTGAAGGCCAGATAACCCATTTATGCATTCCTAGCGCAGTGCTCCCCAACCTTTTTGCTCCACGGCACACTTTCATGCATGCCTAAAAACATTGCAGCATACCATACCATCCCTAATTAATTACAAGTCAAAGTTGCAATTATATTGTATTGTTATGATTGGTAAAGTAATATTCAAATAATTGTATAATTTTATTGTAAATTAAGTACATAATTCAATGTGTAAAAATGTTATGCTCTTCGACGGAAAATTTAGGCTTGCCTTTTTTGTACAAAGACGCTTTTATATTTGGCTCAATAATAGAAAGAGCTACAAGAACTTATTCATCTATGTTCTTTAAACATGCCTTTTTAATATTTATAATATGGGCTGTTGACGAACAACTAAATTCACATAAGTATGTTGTTGGCTTTGGAACATCATATTGATGGCATATTCAGATATTGAAGGATATTCACATTTAGCTTTTAGCCAAAATACATCTAAAGGTGGCATATTAATTTTAAGTTGCATGATTGTTGCTAAGTCTCTCAATTCCTCTCATAGTTTCAGAATAAATTCCTTGGATGATAAAATTTATGCGAATTTGTTTGTTCCAAATGCTTTTATGAAAATTAAATATCCTCAGTGTGTGCGGCACGCTAGTGCCTTCCTCGCAGCACACTGTTGTGCTGCGGCATACTGGTTGGGGAGCATTGTCCTAGTGGGCCACATAGTCCACTTTTGCCCTTATTGCTAGCCACATTCGAAAATATAGTTGAAAAATAATTTTAGGAAACTAAAGGGTTATGAGTCAATATTACTTAATTTGTTTAAATTTATTTATATATTATGTGAATAGATGGTAAAGACAATATATTGTTTATTATTTATATTTATAATTTTTTTTTCATTTTATTTTACATTATGTCATTTAATTGTTAAACTCATGGTAGGCTTGAGTAAGATATTCGGTGGGCCAGATGTGACTTTCATGCTGTAATTTGGGCACTAATGTTCTAGGACTTTGAACCTGTAGGGGCCTTATGCCCAGAGGTTCAAGAGAGTTAGTATGTTATTAATTGGAGACTTCAGAAACCTATCAACTTTTTTTTAAGTAAATACATAAATAAGTTATTAGGAGTTTGACATCCTGTATTCCTCATCAAAATTTAACCATATATTTTCAGAACTTGCAAGCCTTGGGCCAATGTGTAGGTTTTCTGGCATAGCTGGAAACAAAACTGTGTACCTATATGTAAATTTTGTGGGGTTAAAGGTTGTGCTGGTTAAAGTTGATTTTCAGAATAAATAAGAAGATAAGCATTTTCGATTTTTTATATTTATTATACTCGCTACATAGTTGGAAATTTGGTTAACTTGCATTTTATATTATACTAAAAGTTCATAATCATCTTCACTAAAACCTACAGAGGTTAGATCAATCATATTACTACAGTTTTAGGTGCATATTATACATGGTGATAAGTCAATTTTGACATTTTGCTTGTGAAAATCGAATACATAATTAAAAAAGGGGTGGAGACTACGGTGAGATCAATGTTACAAAAGTATATAACTCCTTAACTGTACAAGGCAAATGTGTACAGACAACACAAAAGGAGAAATTTAAAAGGTGATAAAAAGTAGGTTGGGAAAGAAAGGAAAGGAAAAAAATAGATTTAAAAAGGCACACTTACAGGTTTTCAGGATATTACTTCTCACCAGGGACCTGTTGTCAGTCACTCATACACTCACACGAGCATTAATCATAAGATGGAAAGGATGAAAAGGAGGGGTTTAGAAGGTGTTAACCCGTGCCAGGGACTTGAAATTACGCTGTTGCTGGTAGGTTTGTGAATCTGTACGATTGTGACAGGGACCTACTCAGCAACCATGCATGCTTGCACAAATAGGGAAAAAAGGAGAAAGAAAAAAGGAATAGGAAGGGAAACAATACCTGGTTTACGAGAAGTGGTTATTGTATTTGGGAAATTATTGTATTTGTTATACAAAAATTCCATTTAAAAGCAAATTTTCACGTTTAAACCTTAATGTTAGCTCCATACCACTCATGAATCTATGATTTTCAGAAATCTGAATACTGCTTGACCCTGAGGCAGGGCCAGCCCGAGATATAGGTGAGCCAGGTAGATGCCCGGAGCACCAAAGTATTGGGGGTGCTAATCCAGTCATCTAGATATAATTTACTTGCAAGTGAATAAATGTTAGAAATCAATTCATATTGCAGAAGTATAAATTTACATAAAATTTCTTTTTCTTTTCATTATTAATTATTTTACGGCGAAATGAGTGACCAAATTTTGATCAGAAAATACATAAAATCTTGAAATGTTAAAAGGATGCTTATGGAATTGTGCAATTTCATTATTTTATATCAGTTGCAATTCACAATTATGTTTGTCCAGGCTGCTACTCATAAATGCCTCCAAAATTGATTGTAAAGCTGATTCAAAATGGCGAATACCTTCATTGAAGGGTATGCTATCTTCATCAATTTTGATTTCACTCACCTAGTGAAATTAAAGGTTCACATCTTATACTTGGCTTACAAGTGAAAACTATTATACACTGTTTCCCAGGCTATTTTGACAACACTTTATCTTATTTTGACAAAGATCCATTTCATTTTGACAACTGCTTATCCTATTTTGACAATGACCCATTCAATTTTGACAATGGTTCATTTAATTTTGACAATGACCCATTCTATTTTTATAACATTTCATTTAATTTTGGCAACTTTAATATAAGGCTGTTATCATTAGAGCTTCAGTTATTCTGTGGAATATTTGAATTTGTAGACAGGTTCATAGAGACAAATAATGAAAACTTTCTCTATTACTACTATATTATCTATTATATTATTAAATACTAGCATAAGTGCCCATTGAATTTCAACGGGTTTAATGAATCTAAATTTTCGTCAATGCAACATGTAAAAATCGCAAGAATAAAATTGTGCACTGTTTTAACCATCGAATATTTCTATATTATAAGTCTGTTTTAATTAATTAACTAAAATCTCACAGAAATTCCTTTCTACTAAAATAGCCATTGTTATTAGTTTTAAATTGATTATAGCATTAGGATTTTAATTTTATTAAATAAGCAGAATTCCGGTTCCAAAAAATTTGTTCAATCTTCAATTGCCTCTGATAATACTTTAAATAGCTTTTGGAATATAATGTACCACAATATCGTTTATCGTCTGCTCAGCACTCTTGCCTTCTCATTTTTGGAAACAACCACTTTCACCAGTTTTATATGGATTTCAGACTTAGAAGAGAACTTGATTCAATTCAGTTAAAATAACCACATAACAAACTTCTTATTCCAAAGAAAATCCTTTTATAATATGCAATGTTAACCTAGAATTCATTCATTCTGAAAAGTGAATAGAAGTGCCATGTAGGTACATATATTTCTTTCAACTAAAATAGCCACTGTTAACAGATTTTAATGGATTAATGCATTAGCATTTCAATTTCATGAAATAAGCAGAATTCCGGTAACAAAAAAATTTGTTCAATCTTCAGTTGCCTCTGATAATACTTTAAATAGATTTTGGAATAAAATGTACCTTAATATCGTTTAGCATCTGCTCACCACTCTGGACTTCTCAGTTTCCGAAACAACAACTTTCAATAGTTTTAAGTTGATTTTTGCTTTGAAATGGTACTTTCCTGTTAACGGAAATACCTCAAAAAATAAACGTGTATTGTTGTGATATGTTGTGATATTTTGTTTGTTAACAATGCGTAACAAATCTCGTTAAGATATTTACGTTGATCCCTTAATAATGAATTTGTGGAGCTTGCCAAGGAGTGAAGAAGAAGCTGTATCTTTGCTTCAAGACCATGATATTTTATCTAAAGGGCGAATGTGCAAGAAGGGCCATATTATGAAACTTGACTTCTGAGACAGAATATTTTGAAAATGCAACGCGAAAGCCTGTCAGCAGAAGAATTCATGTGGCGACAACATAACAAAGAAATTGACATATTTCCAGCTATTTTAAATGCCATAAAGACATATTGGCCCCCTAGTAACATAAATTTAGATTGTATTAGTAATTATGTTGCTTTTATTAATAAATAAGTTTCAAAAAAGTGTGATTTTTAAGTAATTCCCCCGTTGTTACGCATTGTTAACAAACAAATACATCGTAACATATCACAACAATACGTGTTTATTTTTTGAGGTATTCCCGTTAACAGGAAAGTACCCAAAATACTTAGTCAATTCAGTACAACTTCCACTTTACTTACTGTAAATTCCAAAGTAACTCCTTTTATAATAGACAATGCTAGCCTAAAATTAATTCATTCTGTAAAGTGAATAAATAAAGTTCTTTCTTTAAACTATAATAGCCACTGTTATTAGATTTAAATGGATTATAATCCTTAGAACTTACTCTGTATTAAATAAGCACCAAAATTCCTTTTATAAAAACAAATCAACAGGCGAGGACTTCGGCGGATCTCTTGGATCGGAGGCATTCATTTCCTGCAGAATTCCTTGAATTATCTAAAGTGTGTATTTTTAATAATATTTTAGTAAACTTTATTTAAGAGACAAATAAAATTAATTACATGTTAGTGTTATTTAAAGGGGATCACTGTACATTTTATAATCGTTTGTTTTGAACCACAAATGTCCACACTTTGTATATTGAATAATCTGCCCCGAACTGTCCATTAGTCCTATATATAATTTCTGAAGTGTCTGTCTGTCCGTCCGTCCATCTGTCTGTCCGTTCCCCCCTCTATCTTGAAAACCGTTTGCCGTAGAGATTTGCAGTAAACTGCATTTTGTTTCTACAGGTCAGGAGGTCCCTAGAAAACTATTCTCAATTTCCTAAAGTCCTGGGTTCGATTCCAGGAGATAATTATATGTTCCCATAAGTTTACATGGGATTTTCGAGTTTTCAGAGTGCAAGGTTTTTTTCCTACATTCGTTAAAATACGTAAATATGGACCGATTTCCTCTGTTTTTGATTTATTCGATGGCTAAAACTCTAAATTATCTTATTCTTTCAATGTTTATACCCTATGCGGTCGAAATTTTTGGAAATACACAATTGTTTTTGAAATTTTGCCGATTTTTTGTTCTCCTTCGGGACGTTACCAAGTCGACCTTAATTGTTGCCTCTGATTCATTTACCATCGATTAAACGTTCATATTGACGTAAAAATGGAATCCTTAAGTTAGTAAGATCATTATACGCTACATTTTTGCTTTAATTAAAGTTTTATTGTTATAAATATAACAATGGATGAATTCATTAAGATAATGATTTAACTCGAGAACATTCAGTAAGATTATTTTCTGTGACTAGGACGCGTTTATCGTAGATTGTGGTAGAAAAGCATATTTATTTTTTAAAATACTGTACCTGATTGTGAGTATTCAACCTTTTGGAAATACCAAATGTTTTTGTTTTCGTGACGGAAGCGACCAAGAATCACCCTGTCAGTGGAAATACACGTAAGACTCTGCCATTTCATTACAGAGGCTTTGGTGACGAGGAATCTTCCTAAACCCCGGTAAGTTTATACTCCACATCGTTCTACAATCAATTGTTTCAGTGCTTACTTTAGTAATACTTTCGCCTGGCTTAAGTGGATAAATAATTATTTTTTGTGGCGTCGCATTTACAAGAGTTATGTTTTGTGATTGATTAAGTGGATGACATTTCCTGTAAATTACAGAAAGTTCACATCTTTCTTTTCCCTATATTTGCTTTCTTTGAGGTGTTAAGACCCAGTTTGACTCCCAGTCTTAGCAGTTCTATTCTTCTGTTTCCTCATTTTGCATCACTACAGTTTATGCCTGTCGCATAAGAATCTTCCGAACACTAATCATTTCAATTTAATTACTGTGCCGCATCAATTTACTCTATACCATAATTTATAAAATACAGATTTCTGATTACCTACGGATAACATTTTTTTAAATATGCGCACACTGCCTTTCCCTCAGTGAGATTCTAACACGCAAACCTTACATTGGGAGTCAAATATCTAAGTATCCTATACTGTGTAAATTCATTGCTAAAGTAAAATATGAATTATTAACATCAACTTATTTTACAAACATTATTTTTTATGAATCAATTTAAAATTAAACGCGCAAATTTTGCGTGGGCTCAGCTAGTTTTAAATTATTCTTGTAACATAATTTTACTATCATATTGATTTTTTGATTACTTTTCTAAGGTGGCAAAAGAAAAAAATTAGCAATATGTAATATGTTTGGAATCGAGCTAAAAGTGTCTTTTTGAATTTATTATATAATAATAAGAATTAATAATCGAATTTATTAGAGTTTTACATATCATAAATTCATTCGGAGTAATATTTTATTCCATATTTTTTGACCAATTAACTAATTAAAATATTTTATTTACATAAATTTATTATTGAAAGTTGGAAAAATTGAGACCCCATGCATCATTGCCATTGGAAAGCAAGAAACTGTCTACTTCAATAATTAAATCTATCATTCAATCAAGGAAATCTTAATAAGGGCTTACAGAAAAGAATTTTCCTAGTCTATGAAATGTGTTTCGGTGAATTTTCCAAGGCCCTTGATAAATATAGCGAACATTTTTTATTTTATTTGTTATAAATGAACCAAAGGAATAACGTTTTGTAACTTTCATTGTTTTTATTTCTCTTACGACCTGGGTTTCGACATTACAATGCTATCGTCAGGTGCAGATATGGTGAGAATAGAAAGTATATACAGAGAAATGGGTAGAGAGGGAGGAGGGAGGGTAGTTTGTAAGAAGGAAAGGAATGGAGGGGAGGGAAAGGAGGAACCTATCTCCGAGGGTTACTGCGGGGGGTAGGTTGTAAAGGGATAAAGGGGGAGGGGAAAGGGAAGGCTGGAGGAGGAGACCATCTCGGGAAGGTTTGGGGAAAGGAATAAAAAGAAAGGTCTTGTGGAAGACGGAGAGAGGGTGAACCCCAGAAAGGAGGGAGGAAATTATCAATGCGGCAATGGGTATGTGTGTGGGAATAAGGAAAGTAAAGGCAAGTGCGGGTGGTAGAACTAAAGAGGTTAAATATTGGGAGATGGTCTGTAAGGCCCTTGTTATAAATCTTTTTTCCTCTAAATAATGTGTATTACAGGTAAGAAAAAGAAATAAAATGCATGAGGAATTAATTTTCTTTGATTTTTAATGACGTCTTTAAAACACTTATGTTTTCGGTTTGTCCGTTCATCCAGGGATAATCTCAAAAGCGGTTTAAGCTAGAGGCACATTTTCTTTCTGATTATGTATGATTGTGTATGTTGGTAAATGAATTTGAAGTGAATCCATTCAGAGAATTTTTAATTGATATGTAAACAACAATGAAATAAAAATTATGTTAGGATCAAAAATACCATTTTTTACTTTCTCCGTACATAGTATGGGAAAGTATTAGGTTTCACAAACAAATCGACTTCGAGATTTCAACAGAAAAACACGTTTTGAGGTCCCTACAACATGTTTAGACTATTTTTGGAATGATGTCTGTGTGTATGTGATTGTGGGTGCTCTAACACGAAAAGTACTTGCCATATCGTTACCAAACTTCATATATAACACTTTAGCATGAGCACAAAGAACTGATTAGTTTTTGGACAGTACCGGTTAACCAGAAGTCGAGATTTATTCGAAACCCGATTCGGTTTTTGCGATATTTCTCTGTTAAAACATCATTGTATATACAATTCTATGCAAAGGTTATAGAGAATGTAATTTCCTACAACTTTCATTTGAAACAATTTTCCATAGAAGTTATTGTTTAGGAATTATTTATAAATAATCAGTTTTTTCGGTTTCCGTCAAATATCTCCTTAAAAACATCCTTATTGGTAATCTTTGTGAGGACCAAAGTTGTAGAGAATAATATTTTTTCCAGATTTTGTTTGAAACAAATTTTTGTAGAACCATCCATTTTGATGATATTCAACTTTTTCGTAATTTCCAGTATACAGCGCTACCACCATGTAGCGGTGAATTCTATAAACATATTCAAAATATACGTAATTTACGGCAATAAGGACGACTGTATTCTTTTACAATACGAAATAATAATTTTGCCTTATAATGCTATTCATAATAATTTAAATATCTATACCTAACCCAAATATGGAGAAAGTCATGTTGGCCACATCAGATTTTTTTAATATAGAAAAATGAAGATGATGATGGTATTGTAACATATTTAAAATATAAATTTTTCCTTTCTTTAAGTAAATTCTTTCATTTAAAATAATAATGACTGCTGATTGATTTACTTAAAGATTGATACAGAATGTGTAATATTTATAGTAGATAAATAATTTCTGAATAGTATTTCAAATGATTAATTTAGTTGAACCGAACCACTTGTCAAAATTCTTGTCTGAACCGAGCCACTTCCAAAAATTTAGAACTGAACCGCGAGCCAAACGACTCCCAAATTTTGAAGTGGTTTGCAGCTCTGAAATATATCAGTAAAATCTAATATACATATTTAATTTTAGATAGTAAATCTGGCCATAATTAACTCCAGAAAAACACAGAAAAATAATTATTGATGCATACAGTCATGCCTCGTTTAGCGCAAAGGATATATTCCGAACGGTCTTTGTGCTAACCACATTTGTGCTAAACAAACCGATTATAACATGTACTTAGTAGTGATCAGTTCGCGAAATTGCAAGGTTCACTAATGTTACTTTTTTATTTATTTAATATTAATTATCATTAAAAATCAATATTAATACAATTTTAAATCTTTCGCAGCGGTGCTCGCATTTATGCATAGATAGCTAGGTTCTGTGAGTTATCATTTTCGTCACTGCAGCGCTCAAATCTACGCGTAAATTACTTATTGTATAATTTCTTGAAATTCGTCAGGAAACTTTATAGCTGCATCTTTGTCAGTGCTTGCTGATTCACCTGTAAAACGAACACACTATATTTGTGCGGCGTTTAAAAGTTTGAAACCAACCAGAAGTGGCATGAAATGTTTCTGAAGAATCTCCACCCTCTTCTTGCTTTACACTTTCAAACAGGGAAAGGACTTTACTGCAAATGATTGCTTGACTAAGGAGCATGTGTTCATTAGAATGCTTAGAATCAATCCACAACACTAGCAGTTTCTCCATTTTTTCAAGCATATTACTAACAATAAGTAATCGTGTTTCTTCGCAGTTTAAGTTTTTCCTCAAGGTTTATGTTTTTGATAATTTAGGATTATTTTCTACACTTTGATTGCCTTTACTCAATTTTCTCCTTTCTGCCATGATCGCATGATTTACTGAAATTATTTTCCCCTATTTACTGTTAAAATGTTATTTTGCCATAGATATCGTATTTACTCGTGTATCCTGTGCACATTTTCTCCCGAAACACGGGGGAAAAAAGGGGGTGCGCATCATACACAAGGATTTCTGAGCAGGTTATATAAATTGTGAGTATCCATAGTAAATTCTCTGCAATATTCTTGCGTCTACGTTTATATTCGTAAAAGACGTCCAATTCTACGAAGTATATGCGTATTTATGCGACCAAGCAAAGGTGTGAGTTACACCCACACTGCAGGCAAAAACTCACGCAAGTAGGCAGAAAGAATACGCCGACTAACTGATAACTATAGTCCAATAACTACTGAGGGTTTGCTGGCACTTGAAAATAGATAGGTTCAAGTTTGGTCCTTTTCCCTCATCCACTTTAAGGAATTCGGAGTGGTGAAATTTTTTTGCGAATGAAAAATTTCATTGTTCGAAAGGAAGACGTAAACTCGTTTGTTCATAACCTTCCAATATTTACGAGATGATACACGAAGACCTTGCTGGCCAAGAAATGTTTCCATTCCTAGATATGAGGTGATTAGGAAACAACTGGTTTATGGGCCAATAATCCCGAATGATGATATTGCACACCACACTGTTACCCTCTCACTGTGTAATGGTTTCTGATGCAGTTGGTGGGAATTTTCGTTCGACCAATAGTGGAAATTTTGTTTATTCACAAATCCTCGCTGAAATTTTCAGTGATGCTGCATGACGCTGCACTAAATGTCGTGGACTCTGTTCACAGCGGCCCTGACAGTCTCGACGTTTTCTGGCATATGAATGTCTTGTTCTTTCCCTGGAGGCTTTTTTTTAATGCTGAACCTGTTTCCTCGAAGTTCTTAATCCATGTTTTGATAGCATGAGGTGACGGCACAGGCTTATTGCAGTTTACATTGAAATGCTGATGAAATAAGCTTTGAGCAGTTATGTAATTGTCGTTGTTTTTGTAAAATGCTTTAATAGCGAATGCACGTTGTGCACCGGTCCACTGCTCCATGGTTACTAAATGCTATGAATCAGAGGTCACTATGCAGTTGTCAGCTTGCCCCCACTCTGGCAGTGCTGGGGTGGAGGAGGTTTTTAAAATTGCCCGTTTCTCTGCCCCACCCTGTACTATTAAGGGAGTGCATGTCAGAGCTGGCTTGATGGCGGTGTGAATGGTATGACTGCACCGTGCCCCGCATTAAAATAGGCCCCTTAAAAAGTATTTGTCGTGCTTATAAAGTGCACGCATTTTTAATAAAATCTGAAAAAATACTGGTGTCATAGTGAGAGAGATTGCTTTAGTTGTTGAAATTTACTATTAAAATTTTTTGACATGTAAAAGGCTCTGCACATACACTTTGCACCGGGCCCTGCGATTTTCCTAGCCAGCTCTGGTGCATCTCATCCTAGAGAGAGGTAATTGAAGCAAGATGTTGCTATGCTCATCAGTTTATAGAGTTGCCATCTTAAATTTCTGAATATCAAATATTTTTTATTGATGAAGTTGGTTTCAATGTTTCTATGAGAACAGGAAGAGGTCATTCATCACGTGGAAACATGCTATACAGGTAGTCCCATGCATTAGGCTACGAAACATCTCCATATGATGTGCACAGTGGCGCACATTGGGGGGAGGGGGTATCCACTGGGTCCGGACCCCCCCCCCCCCCCCCTGGAAAATTATGATTTTTCTAAACTGTGGAAACATACATCGCACTTTTAAATCTGGGTTCATGGGTGCCGTCAGGAATTGGAGATCGTTTGCCCCCTTTGCTTTTAACTTAAATTTAATTGACGAAATAAAAAGGTTTACTTGGTAATTCCACAAAAATTTTTTAAAAAAGACCTAGGTTTCTTTGCTGTGCAACATCATCAGGTGAAGTAAAAACATAGCTGATAGCAATTTATAGTTATGGATACCATGGGTGGGTGATTGACTTATACTCTGTGATATATGGTATGTCATATAGCCTGTTATTAGTTTAAAATTATATGTCAGGTTTGTGACTCCTACACATCATGTATGATGCACTTATCCTATAAAAATTATTACTATCAATTTAGTCATAGTTTTATCAATTTTGTGTTTAATTCGATTTTTTATGTTTTTGTAATTCTTTTTTTATGCAGATCTTTTGGGAAATGGCACACATTTAAACTCTGTTCAACTGTCTCACTCAAATAACTACTGCCGGACTCCAAGCCAAGACGACAGTAGAAAAGTAAGTTAAGACATACATAACATCATTTACAGTAATGTTTTAATGGGACATTCTAAACATCCTAATGATAATAAATGAGTTCAGTCATTGTCTGTGTCAATCTTATTATAAACTATTAGCATGTAAGTGATGGTATAAATTATACTATTTACATTTATGCTATAATAAGAAAGGCAAAACATTCTAAAAAAGTGTTCTTATTAGAAGTCAGTCATGAAATCTAGGTTTATCTTAACTCTTTGTGGTTCTTTTTTCTTAATTGAATCCTTATTTGTGGGAAATTAAGGAAAAACTTATAACATACAAAATATGGAATGTATAATATTTACAGGCATTCCCTGACTTATGTAAACCTAGACTTATGTAAACCCGCACTTATGTAAGCGACCGCATAAATTATGTACGAAAAAAATTTCGTTATGCTTACGTTAGTGGTTTTCGTAAGCGAGCACGAACTAAATCTATATGTATCTGCTTGGAGAAAGAACGCAAGGCGTGGGTTGTAATGCGAAATCCCTGCTATGCTATCCAACCAATGTTGCTATTCTAGTGAATTTTTAGCTATATCTAGTGACTCTGGGTTTGAATTGCACCTGAAGAAAGGCCACAGCGTCTACCTACTAATCTAGCGAATTGATGTAGCAATCTACCTAATTCTAGTGACTGGCTATAATTGTGGTGTATATCTGCACTCATATGAATACAATAATAGATTACATGTCTGTGTGGTACTGTGGTTTCTCTCCCAATCCCTTCAGTCTTTTTCCGATCATTGATGCGGGTGCTTGATCTTACGTACTTTAATTTTCAGAGATCGCTTTTTTGAAATAGCTTCGCGTGCTGAATAAAATGCCTTTGGTGGCTGGATGCGGCCTGCAGGCCATAGTTTCCTCATCTCTGCTGTATTTTCCATAGTAATTTTCGACTTATGCAAATTTCGAGTTACGTAATGGGTGCTGGAACATATTACTTATGTAATCCAGGGAGTGCCTGTATTTAATTTATTTACATAATTTGTTACATTTATTGTGAACTTGAATCACTGAAAGGAAATCTGTGAAAATGAATGTTATTGTTATAAAAATAATAATAATAATTTATTTAACACAAACAGGTTTCCCTAATTTATGTGTTGTAATAAATTTATGACAAGTACAAACAACCATGCCCTCGGCAGGATTTGAACCCCCGACCCTTGCATTAGGAGCTTGACACGCTAACCACCTCTCTACCAAGGTTGGCAAACAGACCAATCCATGCCAGAAGTAATAGTGAGGAAGTAACGGTTTGCTCGGGAAATCCCAGTACGCGCATACTAGACACCACTATAGTCTGTTCACTTTCTTAAATCTCTCGACCTTCATAGAGCAAGTAGCCAATCACGAACGTTTCTCCTTCCATCGCCCCTCACAACTTTCACACGGGAGGACAGATACCCAATCACAAACAGCAACAGCAAGGAAACGGCGGTAGAAATGGCAACGCAGACCGTTGTGAACGCTTCGAGAGCAAGAGTAACACCGAGTTCTGCCCACTACCTTCCCAAACGAACCGTCTCCTATTGGCTGCTGCTAAGTAGCTTCAAGGCCAAGAGGCTTTAGATAGTGAGCAGACTATAGACACACTGAAACAAGATAGGTAGAGGAGGGAGGGGAGGGGGATAGGAAAGGCAAATGTTTCGATTCACGACTAACATGAAACATTGTGTACATATGTAGCTTATTACGCATACGAGTGCTATTGCTGCGTTTTTTTACAACTTTGACACGCCACGTATTATTTATATAATGTAGGTTTTCAGTCATTTTGATTCTTTTTTGCATACATTTAAAGTAGATAGTTTACTTCCACTTTAATACACGTATATCTTGCGTTATAATGTAACTACGGACATAAATTCATCGACTACATTTTTTACACCGATTCTAAGCCGAGTGGCGATTTCTGAGCTGGTAAAAACGTAAAAAAAAGGTCGGCTTACAATCGATTAAATACAGTAATTCCCCACCAACTGAAAGATAAGAAAAATTAATTCTCCAGTTAAGGGGTTAAATGTCCTTCGACCTGTGGGATTAGTTTGATTTAAATGTGTTACGTGATTGAGGGGTTTATTATGTTAAATAACATTTCTTTAACAACAGCAAGATATATAATGCCGTAAACTGCCTAAAAATAAAAAATATATTTTCCCAATCAAAAATTATTTCATTTGAAAGGCTATTGAAATCAAAAATAACAGTTTAAATAGTACATATTTTTAAAATATGCATAGTTTACGTTGTAAATAATAAATTAGCATTGTAGTTGCCATTTTCATTTTTATGCACAACTCGATAAATATCTTGTTTAGAGAAAAATGTATAGAATAAAAGTTGTAGAGCATTTTAAAATAGGTAATCATTTTATGTTCTAAGCTAATTCGAGGAAAAAGCACCCAAACGATGTAAATTGGTATTTAACAAAATCGTAGCATAGTAAATTGGATAAATGCATGTTCGGAGGTAGACTGTGTTCACATCTTATTTTTGGATTAACTTCCTCACATATAGTAAGATTAGATGTAATTGATGTGATAGTTAAGCATGTTTGTACGAGAATAATTGCTCACAAAATTCCTAAGTAAAAACAAAAACTGGATTGTTTTATGCTGATCACTATACATAACGGAAATTAAGTTGCAATTGAGGAAATTTTTACCTGCCCGACATTACAAATTCATTTGCTTCTTTTTTAATCTTGTAAATTTTCCTCTGAGACACACCACATAGCTTGCTCATCCTACTAACAGCAGATGACAGGCTTTCATTAGACTCATTTAGGCAGCTACTAAGAACATTCAATATTGTTTCTTTTTCCAAACTCACCTTGCTTTCTTTTCCTCATTGAGACGTCCATTTTCTCACAAAAACCACATTATCAATATGAAAATACGTTCGGGGATAATCAACGTGTGATGTACATACACACTATTTTTAAAAAGGGGACACTATAAACCTAAAACCCGCAAACACAACATATCTTTACATTTGAACCGTATTACACACTTCAGTTTGAAAACGTTTTGAAGAATTGTTAAAACAACTAATTTGCAATACACAATGAAAGAGTCAAAATTTGTAAGTACTTTCCCGCAAACTTATGAGCAGATAAAACGACGAAAGCACAAGATAGTCCGGCCCAACTGCTGAGTCGTAACTGAGAGAAAAGCAGGCGAGGGTGAACTGACTGGACCTCAATAAAACTTTCGCATTGTTCACCCTCCCCTTGGCGACCCAACCCCACATTTGGGTGCACCAAAAATAACTTCAAACATTTACCTACAACTTTCTCGCTTAGACCATGAAAGTATCTTTATAAATAAAAAAGTTTCCCGCAGACAAACTTTTTCAAGTCAGGCTAAAACACACAAAAGGAACTTTTATAATTAAATGCAGAAAACAAATATTTAAAATTTATTTATTAAACTTTCAGTAGCACCATTATGATCCTTAAAAATTCCTGAACCTAATGCAAAAAACTGCATTACATTATTTTAAAACAGAACGTATATATCATCGATTGAAACAAACATGATCATAAAATGTCCATTTCAGGTCAAATATTGTTTATCGCATTTTGTATAGAATATAATTCTTAGTTTTCATTCAAAAGTATATCATCAGATTCTGCATTAAAAAGAGCACAATTAGAAATTTTGAATTTTTATTTTAATGCAACTTTAAATTATTAGTGAGATTTAGCAATCCCGGTGTCTTAGAGGAGGGGGCGATTGGATTTTTAAGTCTGCAGGAGAGGGGAGAAATGATGCCGTTTGAAACCCTACTGAAACTTTACGATGGAACAGTCTATAGGTAGCTTCAACTTCGGAAAATTCATAACTTTGAAATTGTGTAGTTGCCAAACTACTGAAGCTACAGGAGTGAAGTTTTCATGCTTGTGAAGGTCTAGCAAGGGTCTATATTCTAGTGGTACAGGTTATCCCCTCAAAGTGGGAGGCAAACCAGAATCCTAAAATTAAAAAAATATATGTTTCTACTTCTTACTTTAGGGGGAGTATTTTATTTGTTTCTATTTAAATCCACCCCTTATATGCCATTAAATATTAAATTCAATAGATTTACTCAAGATGATTCATCTTAATTCTATTGGTCAAACTACCTAAATTGTTTCTTGTTAAGAATCTTATTGGATATTTTGTTAAAATTGTTGTACATTTGAAGTTTCATATATATTTAACTTGATGTTCAGATGTCATGTTCTTAATATTCATGTGGGAATAGAAGGAATGGTTAGTATACCAGTTATAGGAATTAAAATATTTGTTTTCCAAGTAAATCTCTACAGTCACTCATATAAAATTCTTTTCCTTTCAATGTTAATGATGGATTAGGATGGCTTATCAATTAACTCAAAAAGCAAAGCTAGATATTGTTTTAAATGCTGACTTTCCAGACTCTTTTTAAGTACACTCTTTAGGGACTGTTGTTTATATTCATTAAAACTAGTATCCCTGTGGTAATTTTTACTTGGTTATTTATTACAAGATATACTTTTGGGTCCTTCCCCATGAGCACTTCAGAAAAAAATTTAACCAAAAATGCCACTTAGCATGTAGTTTCCATTTCTCATAATCTCTTTTTAAGTAATATCTAACCTTTAAGTTTACATATCTGTGACCGGAGGGTTTATTTTACAACATGAGTGTGCCACATCCTTGCCCAAAGTTGGAATCCTTCTAGGATTTTACTAAAATCCACAAGCCTGTGAACATGGAATTTCTAATACATTTATGTATACATAGTTTTATGGTTAGGCCACTTCAGTTGTAGGCTACCTTTGTTTTTAGGTGTGTTTTGCCTCCAGCGTGAGAGACTATTGTCGTCCGTCCATCTGAATGTTCGTTCTCAGCTTCTACCAAACGGATTTTCATGAAATTTGATATTAATGACTTACAATCAAAGATAGTAAGAAAATCGCAAAAATGAATCACATAAGCCAATCAGGGGTACCACTTTACTGGTGATAAAAAATGAACATATCTCATAAAGTATTACTCATATATCAAAATATACGAGGGTAGTTCAAAAAGTTTCCACACTTTTTTTGTTACGTCTTTATTTATGTCTGAGAGATTACAAATGGTTCATTTCTCTACATAGTCTCCCTGCTTTGTAATACACTTATTCCAGTGGTCTACAAGCTTTCTAATGCCATAAAAAAAATTTCTTTGGTTGTGTGTGCAGCCAGTCATGCACTGCCTCTTTCACCTTGTTATCATCTGCAAATCGACGACCTCTCAGCGCTTCCTTCGGTGGTCCAAAAAGATGATAATCCTAAGGAGCCAAATCTGGACTATAGGCTGGTTGATCGAGAACTTCAAATTTCATTTCTTGAAGGGTTTTCCTGGTATGGGCAGCGCTATGTGGATGTGCATTGTCATGCAACAAAAGAACACCCTCCGACAATCTTCCTCTCCATTTTCTGCAAATGGCCGGCTTCAATTCATTTTGCAACATGTCAGCATACACTGCACTTGTTACTGTTGTTCCACGCTCCAGATAATGTTCGAGGATAGGACCTTGGGAATTCCAAAACACTGTCAGCATAACCTTTCCAGCTGATGGCTGTGATTTGAATTTCTTGGAAACAGGATATGATGCGTGCTTCCACTGCATACTCTTCTGCTTGCTTTCAGGTTCATAATGATGAATACACGTTTCATCCCCAGTAATGATGCGATTCAAAAAATTTTCTCCTTCATTATGATATCGCTCCAAGAGACGAGAGCTGATGTCCAAACGATTGCGCTTATGCTCTTCTGTCAAATTTTTGGGCACACACCTTGTGCTAACCTTGTGGAATTCAAGAATGTCATGCACCATCAAATAGGCTGAACCTTGACTGATGTCTAACTTGAATGAAATGTCCCTTATTTTCACTTTGTCAGCGAGAGTCATGGCTCTGGCTTCTTCCTGTTTCTCATCACTGGTTGATGTTGATGGCTGTCCTGAGCGCTCTGCATCAACCACACTTGTCCGGCCTTTCTTGAACATTTCAATCCATTCGTACACACTCCGTTGAGGTAAAGCATTATCCCCATACGGAGCACAAATGTATGTGAATTTCAGCCCCTTTAACACCTGCCCACAAAAAACAAATGACTCCTCTCTGCTCTTCCTTGGTGCAAATCAAAAGTGGTGCAGCCATGCTCTTACCTCCACTGCTGATAGCTCACTGAGTCCAAGGTCACACCCACCAGTGTGGGGGCACGTCAGATAATGAGTTTCAATGTTGCCAATTCTCATAAGTCTGACTTGCACCAGTGCAGTGGTGCGATAAAAAAAGTGTGGAAACTTTTTGAACTACTCTCGTATTTCAAATAAAAATTGTAGAACTATTAAGTTAAGAGTATTTCTTTTCCTATACATTTTTATCGTAGGAGTAGCCATTATCAATAAAGTCGAACAAGAAAGTCTTAAATGGAGTTGAACTTAGAAAATTTCTTGCATGGTTACTTCTTCATTGTTGCTAACATAAACAATCTCACAAACAAATATTTAATTTTCTTATGTGTGAATGCACTTTTTTTAAATAGGAAGAAAATGGATTATTTATGATGAATTAAATAACTTTAAAATACTATTTCCGTTACGTACAGGTATATCATTTCTTTCTAATGCTCCATTGCACGAAACGTGGCCATTTGTGATACGCTGTACACTTTCCTAACTTGTTTTAATACCTGGTAGACATGGCCTGGTTTGTGCTATAATGAATCCATTAAAAACAGGGTCGCTCAGAGTAAGGTATGACTGTATTTATAAAATTGAATATAATTTAAAATTATTTAAACCAGTGCTTGATGCTTCCAGAATATTGTTTTAGGCTTGTTAAATGGATGTATATGAATTTTAAAATAAAATACCTTTCAGCAGAGTGAAAGCCCTTCAAGGAAGCGACAACGAATATCCCATAGCAATCATCGCCACCATCGTCACCAGCGACATCATCATCACCATCACCTTCCCATCCAAGCCGAAGTTGCATCTCCTCATCGTAGGCGCCGCAGAATGGGTCCTTCCCCTCAACCCCAGCAGATGCACCACAATCAGTCGCAGTCACATCCATCTTCTCCCCCTCAACAAATGCCCCTTCCTCATCATAACATGCCAATGCAGCCCCCTCCCCGAGGAATGTGGGACTCCCCTCCACCTTCACTTACATCTACCTCTCCACCTCTCCTCCCCCCTCTCTCACAAATGGGACATAACCACCATCGAAGAAATAGTAGCGGTAGGCATCCAGTTGGAGCGATTTCACCCCGGCCAAACCGCGGGAGGTGAGGTTTTGACATCTTTCATTTGAGCTATACAACTGAATGAAAAATAATTTGAGGAAATGTTTTGATTTATTTTTACTGCATAGTTGATGTATTTTTCATGCCAATTTTTCAGTTTTGAGGCTTATGAATTGTTTTAATAATGTAAAAGAACTTATAAATTTAATATCAATATGAAAATTTTGCTATAATTTTTATTGGAGAAACAAATATAATGAATAGAACTGTAATATTATCCTATTTCAATTAAATTGCCTCATTTTGCATTTTATATGTAAATTTTACGGAATGACAGTGAAACCTCATTAGTCCTATATTAGATTGAAATCTGGCTTAACTAGTGTAAATTCTCTTATAATATTCAAAAATGAACGTTATCTTTCGACCTTTTGATAAAAAAAAATTGCCATGGAAGTACAGATAATTGCCTAATGAGAAAGTACTTTGCTTTTCAAATTTTACTAACTTAATTATTTTAAAAGGTATTTAATTCTATATAGGACAAAATATTGTCCTGTGGAGTTATTACATACTTGTGTCATGTTTCTGCTACTGAATTCTGCTGTTAATGGTTCTTGATCCTGTATTACGGTTTTCTATTTATGCTGTAATGCAATTTAGGATAAATTTGAAATAGTTTCTTGTTAAATTGTCCTTAAAATGTTGATGGAGAATCTTTTATTCTAGTCCACCTATTCGAAGAACCATGTTCTGGGAGTGTGGTGGTGGAGGAGCTGCAGCCGCAGCTGCTGCAGCTGCCCTGTGGAACCAAGAAGGAGGTTATTCTTTAGCAGCTGCAGCTGCAGCTTCCTTAGCTTCTCTGGGTCGTCCTAATTTTCCACCACAACCACCTCAACCCCCGACTGCTCCTCATCATCAGCCTACCGCCGTCGTAGTGGATGTAGTGAATCAAGTAAGTTTTATGACAATAGGATGTCATAACTTTGCTTCCCTTACAAAAAGTGTATTTTAGCATAAGTCATTCATTGTCATCAGTGTCGCAATGGAGTTATTTATTGTGTAACAAAATTGATTTTTTTATTTGAGACTTAGAAATTATTTAAATGTCTTAATAAAGTAATTTAAAATGGTAGTACTGCCCACTTTTTTGTGTGTAGAAGTAAAAGTTCATGTTTTTGAGGAAATATGGAAAGGAAAGAAATTGTAATTCTTGAAATTCAAGTACTTTTTTAAATAAATAATATTGGTATGTTATACCTTATTCAAATTTTCAAAGTAAGAGTGAAATATAATTTTTTAAAAGAGATATGGAAAGCAAGAAATTGTAATTTTTGACATTCATGCACATTTTTGAAGAACTATTAATATTGGTACATTATTCATTTCTTTTTTATATTTAAAAAGTGATAGTGAAATGGAATTTTCACAGCGCATGTGTCCATGTATGAGGGGCGATCAAAAAGTAAGGTTCTCTGGGCTGTAACATTGTATGTGTTATTCAGATTTCATTTTCTGCTTGTGGTTGCGATGATACTAGTGAATAGCTGAATAGATTCATCTCAGTCTGCGCTACTTTGATCTTTTATTGGCATACAAAATGGTGATGCAGCTAGAAACCCGGTCTTGCAAAGAACAGCTTGGTGTCATTCGTTTGCTATGGGCAAAAAAAGTTTCACCAACTGAAATCCACATACAATTGTTAGAGGTTTCTGGTGATGATGCGATAATGGCTGTGCAACATGTCAGGAAATGTTGCAGAGAGTTTAACAGTGGAAGATCGAATATTCATGATGAAGATTGCAGTGGAAGGCCAAGCACATCCACAACAGATCTGAACACTGCATGTGTGGAGAAGTTGATTTTGGAAAACCAAAGATGGCTGGTAAGGGATCTTTCCTCTGCATTGAACATTTCATATGGAACGGTCCATAACATTGTGTATGGAGAATTGGGATACTGTAAAGTTTGTGCTCGCTGGGTTCCAAGACATTTGATTGACAGCCACAAAGATTGGTATTTAACAGCTTGTCTCTCACATCTTTAGCGGTGCGCAGAGGAAGGAAACAAGTTTGTGGATCACATAGTGACAGGTGATGAAACGTGGGTCCATCAATTCACTCCTGAAACGATGCAAGCAACAATGGAATGGAAAAACACATCTTTGCCGAAACCTAAAAACATTCATGCATCAACCAGAAAGGTAATGGCATCAGTGTTTTGGGACAATGAAGGAGTGATTCTCTTGGAGTTCGTGCATCATGGAATGGCAGTTAATGCCAATGCTTACTGCCAGACATTATGAATATTGCAGGAATCCATCAGAAGAAAACCTATACTTCTTTCTTATGGAGTGATTCTTCTTCGCGACTATGCAACATGCACAGCATTAGTCAAACTCAAGAATTGTTGCAGTCATTCAGCTGGGAAGTTCTCGTACACCCACCGTACAGCCCTGATCTTACCTCCTCTGACTACCACTTGTTTGGGCTGCTGAAGAAATACCTGTGAGGTCAGCGGTATCAATCAAATGCTGAAGTGGAAAATGCAGTTCATTTATGGCTCACTCAACAAGAGCCTGGTTTTTGCAGAGATGGAATATATGAACTTGTATCACATTGGGATAAGTGCCTCATCAGATACGGTTCTTATGTAGAGAAATAGTACCCAAAATGTAGTATATAATGCATATTTTCAAAATGTCGATACATGCTTGTGACAAATTGTGTGGCCATGGGAACCTTACTTTTTGGTCACCCCTCGTATTTTTTTAAAGACAAAATGCATTCTTTTTGGAGTGATAATAACATACTTTTGCTCACCAAATAAAAGTCTCCTTTTTACTTTCTCCATATACGTAGTATAGAGAAAGTATTGTTTTCATGAAAAAAATCGACTTTGAGATTTCAATGGAAATACATGTTTTGAGGTCCCTAGAACATGTTTGGACTATTTTCAGAATGATGTCTGTATGTGTGTGTATGTGATTGTGGGCACTCTAACTCAAAAAGTACTTGCCATATCATTACCAAATTTCATATATAATACTTTGATATGAGCACAAAGAGCTGATTAGTTTTTGGACAATACCGGTTAACCGGAAGTCAAGGTTTATTCGAAACCCGATTCGGTTTTAGCGAAATATCTCCGTTAAAACATCATTATTCCTACAACTTTCATTTGAAACAATTTTCCATAGCAGTTATTGTTGAGGAATTATTTATAAATAATGTTTTTTTTATTTCTGTCAAATATATCCTTAAAAATGTCGTTATTGGTAATATTTGTGAGGAGCAAAGTTGTAGAGAATAATATTTCTTCCAAGTTTTGTTTGAAATAAATTTTCGTAGGACCATCCATTTCGGAGATATTTAACTTATTTGTAAATTTTCAGTATACAGTGCCACCACCATGTAGCGGTGAATTCTGTAAACATATTCAAAATATAATTTACGGCAATAGGGACGACTGTATTCTTTTACGATACGAAATAATAATTTTTCCTTATTCATAATAATTTAAATATCTATACCCCAAATATGGAGAAAGTCATGTGTTGGCCACATCAGATTTTTTTAATTATACACTTCAAACTTTTAATTCCTCAGGTTCCTGTGTCGATACCCATGAGCCTCTCTCACCATCCCCACCATCATCATCATCACCACCCTCCACACCATCCTCCCTCGCATCACCACCATCACCACCACCATCACTCTCACCATCATCACTTTCCCCCTCCCCATCACCATCACCACCACCAGCAACCTCCTCCTCACCACCATCCCCCACCTCTCTCCATCTACACCATGTGCTCTGGAGGCGGAGGCAATGGATCTGCTGTAGCTGCTGCTCCACCCGTGCCCCAGGCACCTCCAGCACCACCACCGCCTCCACCTCAATGCCTATATGCCTGTGCAGGACCACAATTTGGCCCTGCCTGCCAGGTGAATAAAATTCCTGTGATAAAGTTAACTGCTGACACGTTGTGGTAATCCATCCATTCTATAAATGGCAACTTTTAGTCTTTGACAAAATCGTAGAAACAATTTTGGATGGTTCCATTTATCTACATGTACATGATGAAGATTGTGATAAAATTAACATGGAAATAATTTTCTCCTAATGATCTTGCTATTTAATAGTAATTTATTTTATATAACAATGTTTTAGTTATGCCTTTAATTTAGTTCTAAAATTGTTGTCTAATCAAAATCTTTATTAAATGTGCTTTGCAAAAATTTATAAAAAATTAGAGCTTAATTTTATTTTATTTTTATTGTGGCTATCTGCTTAAGTTATCTACAAAAATGTGTATATGAAACACTGGGCCAAAACATGACATACTATTTTTAACACATAATTTGAAACTCATTAACCTTTATCCACCAGATTTAAATACCTGCTGGCGGGGTCCCGCTGCCGGATTTAATTTTGGACATTTAAATATTTTGTGTACATCTTTTGCAAAAATCGCATATCTCGTGAACTATTAGTGATAAAATGTTCAAATAAAAAGCATTTTGTGGCCAAACTATCGAAGAATTACATCTTTCTGCCTATTTGTAGTAATAAACAGGGCGAAATAACTCTAATAGACTACATTACGACGCCAAAATAACTTATATATATATATATATATATTTTCTTTGTCTGAATATCGTCGAAGAGAGTAGGTGAAGAGAAGAAATTGTCCATATATAACTTATGCCCAACCCCTTCCACTCTCCTAGTAAGTTCTCTAACAGTCACATGTGTCGGTCATGTCTTGCGTTGCAATTTGTCTGTCTTTCCCCAAGTACACTTTCATGTCGTAAGTATAACCGGTCTTGTCGCAGAGTTTATAGATTTTTTTGCCAAAACGTTTGTGCTTTTTAGGAATGTATTGTTTGAAAATGACTCTCTCTTTGAAAAGCACAATGACTTCATCTACTGCCAAGTGCTCAGTAGGTTTATAATACTTAGCGTAGCTGTCATTGAGCATTTCAAAGAAAGTTCTAACTTTCCGTAATATGTCATAATTTTCGTCATTCTTATCAGGTTCGTTAACGTTGGCATTGAAATGAAGATAGCGGAGAATGTGAAGAAATCGGTCACGTCTCATAGTAGCACTAAAGAAAGGAGTATAGAATTGTTGCAGTGTCGACCAGTAGTCCCTCACTGTATCTCTTACATTGTGTCCCATTTGTATAGTTATAGAAAAAAACAAGTACATTTCGTATATAGTCACGTCAGGCTGTGGTGAAGGTCCTTCGTCTAATTTGTGTATGTATTGGTGATAGTACCTGTTTGTCTCATCCACCAGAAGTTGGAAAACTTCCGCAAAATAAAGGAGAAAAATGCTGAGTGGAGTTGAATCGCTCATGATGTTTGGAGCCACACCATCATTCAGTCCACTCGGGCCACCCGTAAAGTGGTGCTCTCTAATTATTCTTCGGTCCTGATGTGGAGATATCCATCCCGACTCACTTTTTGAGGAGGTATCTCTCTTCGGCTGTTCTTCCAAAAATTCACTCTCATTTTCCTCTTCGTAAGCGTCCGAATCAGAGTCAACGAAGACTTCAGCGATATCCTCGCTCAGAGTTTTACGCTTAGGGCCCATTTCAAAAAATATTTACAAAAAAATAAAACGACCTATGAACTAATTGTATAAAAATAAATAAATCGCTAAAAAAATAAACAGACGAACAGCTACAGATATTTTGCACACACAAGTCTACACCCGCTCTACTTCGTGGTTTGCAAATGAATGAACATAAACGTAGTAAAACACATGCGTAAACATAGTAAAACACATGCGGAAAAGGAAGAAGAAAATAACAAAGGGAAGGGATCTTTGGGGTACGGCTTAGTCCTGGGGTTGTTTATTGCATCTCTTTGGGTTGCAACGTGGTAAAACACATGTAGAAAAGGAAGAAGAAAAACAAAGGGAAGGGACCTTTGGGGTAGGGCTTAGTCCTGGGATTCAGTTTATTGCATCTCTTTGGGTTGCAACGTAGTAAAACACATATGCGGAAAAGAAAGAAGAAAATAACAAAGGGAAGCGACCTTTGAGGTAGGGCTTAGTCTTGGGGTTCAATTTTTTGGATCTCTTTGAGTTGCGAGAGAGAGTCTCACCTCGGCGGAGGCGTACACTTTGAGCGAGGCACTCTCGATTGTTTGCTTACTCTTCCCTCCCCCAATATGCAAGACCTTCGGTCTTGGGAGAGCAGATGGAAAAGAAGGATGCCTCGTCTTTCTTCTCCTCCAAAAATTTTGATTCTATGACAAAAATGACATCTGTGAGCGGTATCGGAGCTAAGCGGGACACCGGCGTCCCTTTCGGCAGGCTTACCCAGAAATTTGCCGGGACACCGGTGTCCCTTTCGGCATTTAAAGGTTAAGCCACTTAATTTGTTCCAGCTTATCAATATAATTGACCTACCGTTTATCTTCAAGTATAAGCCGAGAAATTTCTTGCTTTTTTAGGCCAATCAAACCCTACCTTTGACTTATATTCGAGTCACAAACTAGATGGACATTTTTATGGGTCAATAATAAAACATGACTGGAGAAAAATAACATTTTACTGACCTTGAAGTGCATTAGAATGAAAAATTCACTCTAACTAGCAGAAAATGCGAAGACTAATGATAAAATAATACAGCACTGCCATACTTAATTTCAAAGGAAAACTTAAAATTTATATTTTATCTTTAAAAAACTTAGCCAAATGAGTGGACTGAAGAGAAGAATCAATACAGTACTCAAGCGTTGGTTTATTTATTTTGATCCTGAATTCAAATTGTTAAACACCGTTCCATTTCTTCAACGATGACATTTTGTTTTTTACTTAAAATCATGGACTGAACATTGCGAATATGATCAACAATTTTTCCATTGTCTTTTAAAATGGTTGCAATTGTTGTACGATTGAGATCATAAACATAAACAATCGAAGCAAGTGATTCACCTTTTTCTGATCTATGTATTATGTCTATTTTAGTTTCCATCGAAAGCACTCGACATTTTTTACCACTCTTAGCACTTTCACAAACACTACGTTTATGATTGTTTTCCATATTTCAAGGGTAATAAGAAACAATACGTTCATAAACATGCACCCGTACGGTTTCGAAAACAAATGGCAAATGACAAGTGTTGACAAGTTTTCGTCTTCTTACTGCGACCGATGTTCGTAAGTGCGGGAGGGTGTGTTCGTAAATGAAGTGCGAGGTGCAATTCATTGGTATGTGGAATGTACATAAATACGAATTGTTCGTTTCTTGAATGTTCGTAACTAGAGGTTTACCTGTATATACAGTAGGGTGGCCCTTAGTTATACACAATGAAATTTTTTTTGAATTTTTTTGGTCTCACTCCCTAGAATGGTTCCAATTCCTAAAATAATTAACTACAAAAATTTTTAGCCCGATCAGAGAATATTAACAGGTGCCACAAAGGCTCCAAAGTTACGAAATTGTAGATTTTTCTGGATGTATCAATTTTTTAACGTATTTCAGGTAATATATCAAAAATGGTAAGTCCTTATCGAAAATTTGATGAGATGATGTCGATAGAGCATTAAATTTCCTACAGTTTTGGTATTTAAACTTTTTTCATTTATGAATAGTGGTTTTAGCCTGTGACGAAGAACCCCTCTTTGCCAACGTTTACCTTCTGACTACATGGAAAAACTGATTGCTTTCCAGAAGCATGTAATTGAGTTGCGGATAATTTGTGATTACCTCCTGAGCCAAATGGGTAATGCAGATGAGACACCTATTTATTTCGACATGCCATCCAGTTATACAGTTAACGAAAAAGGCGCAAAAAGTGTCACTATAAAAACTCCTGGGAATGAAAAAATACGTTACGGTAATGCTGACTGCATTAGTGGATGGCACAGAGTTGCCGCTGTATGTTATTTTAAAATGCCAAACAATGCTTAGGGAACTGCTACTTAAAGGAATAATTGTTAGATGTCAAAGCCATTGCCTTTTTTATTCATGCTCTACAATCTACAATAGTACTACATAGTTCATATTTCTCAAAAAAACAATATAAGGCTAGTTTACTCTTGGAAAACTTAAATAACAATTGGATTTTCCAAAAAATGGGTCATATGATTTTCATCAAATTTCCTATAGTTATTTAATTTGATGTTTATAATAATTCTATATAGTTCATATTTTTCGAAAGATAACGTTGCATTAGTATATGAGAAAGTTTTTACAATGTATATTGTACCGATTTTTAAAATATTTAATTCTTTACCTCTGTTAATTATAAATTTAAAAAAATAATCTTCTTTTGTAGGTATCTCAGTTCGGAGCTTGCTTGCCTCCTCCTTCCCATCATCACCAGTCTTATGTGCCTCAGTTCTTAGGACCTGCTGCCCATTCTCCTCCTCATGCTCAATCCCCACAAGCTCCCAATCCCAATGGCAATGCAGGAGGACCCGGCGCAGGAGGAGGTGCAGGTGGAACGTTTGTCCCACCTCATGCTGCTGTAGCTGCTGCTGCTGCCGCCGCTGCTGCGGCCGCTGCAGCAGCAGCATCTATTCCTGTTCATCACCACCACTCAACACACTATGCCTCACATCTTCCACCCACTGCTGTGAGTGTTCGAATTATTTAGAAATTATCTAACCACTAGCTAAAAGTATCCGGCGATGCCCGGGTTATGCCAGACACGTAACCAAGTGACCAAGAGAAAGTCACTTTTACACTGTAATCCATGAATCTTAAGAATTTTAACTTGTAAGAACATTCAGAATGGGATCGAATCTTTAATAAAGCTTACTTAACTTCTAATTACAGCAAATGCCCCATATATTGCTGTGCGATATGTGTGTCATTTATGAACCAAAGAAGCATTTGTCACTTTCTGGGGAAATGTTGGCATCCTAGAAAAACTTGTATAGTTTTGACATTTTATTCACAACCACAAACTTATGTCGAGTGATTCTATGGAGAGTATTATAAATGTGTGTTAGTAAGCATTACAGATGTATAATATAAAGGTTTTACTTACATGCAGTCAACAGAATAATTAACCTTAACTATGTACGTTGCTATACATCATTAATTTCAATGCTTAAACAACAGTTTGAAGTGAATAACGCTATTCTTTCACCTATTTGAAGGTTTAATTGGCATTAATTGAATTGGAGGCAACAATTACGGTCGCCTTGACAACATCCGGAAAGAGTACAAAATATCCGTAAAATTTCAAAAACAATTGCGTATTTCTGAATGATTCGACCATGTAACATGTAAACCTCACAAGAATAAGATAGTATAGAGTTTTAGCCATCGATTAAAATAAAAACGAAGAAAATTGGTCCATATTTACAAGTTTTAATGAATGAAGGGAAAAAACCTTTCACTCTGAAAAATCGAAAATCCCATGTAAACTTATGGGAAAATAAAATTGTCTCCTGGATTCGAACCTGGGTCGATTTTGGAAATCCCGGGTACCCTATGTTACTCGTAGAGGCATGTGAAGTCAATTTGCAAAGTTTGGTCGCGATAGCTCAAAGGGCGTGGGAATGTTTAAGGAACAGACAGATGGACAGACATTCATTTTTATTATATAAGATTAATTGTTCATTATTGACAGACTAGTGTAATGACCATTGAAATGTCAACGGAAGAATTATAGATAGATAGATAGATTATTATTATTTTCATTTAAAATAATTAATATCATACTTTTACATATGAAATATTTTGTCATATACAGTATGTCCTCGATTAGCGTCGTTAATTCGTTCCTGAAATTTGCAACGTTGAACGAAAAAACATTAAATGAATCAATGTTTCCCATAAGAACCCATGTTATACAGTAAAATCGGTTCCAAAAACTCGAGCTCAAAATCTCTCGAAATACAATAACACATCATATGTTGTATTTTATGAAGCTATATGGTGCCTTATATGATATAAACGGTATATAAACATAAATAAAACAAAAATCAACAATGAATATAAAAATGGCATTAAATAAACAATTAATACTACATACCTTTATTTCAACGCGCCTGAAATCTGAAAATGCTACATTTCAAATAAGTGCCTCCAGTGACAAAAAGATGACCTACATAGTAGCGACCAGGTGAAATGTCATACAAACGATAGAAAATGACTGCAATGCATGTTTTTAAAAATTTACAGAGTGCCATGAACACTTTTATAGATGCATATTCATGTGAATTGACAATGCTGTAAGTAAAATTCAACAAATAAAGTCTTGCAGCAGTTAATTTGTAATTAATAAAAAATTAACCGTAACATACATAAGTAAAGCATTTTGTATCTTTTTTACTGAACTTTGGGTTACAAACAACAAGAAAAAATACAGAATAATTTCAAAAATCCATTTAAAAGTATTGAGAGGAAGTTGAAGGCTGTGGCTCAGGGGCATTTTCACGGCTCTTGAAATATTTTTTTATAGTTTGCTGTGTGGTGGCCTTCTCTTTCTCATTGAACAGCTGTCTATAGCACTATATCCCTTTCAATGGCTTTGCACACTTTTCCACTCCTTTCTGAATCAAGGTCCCTATCCTTGAAAATGGCCATGGCACCCTCCAGAAGTTTCGTGGCCTCGCTGATATCTGCACAGGTAAAGTTTTTCATTGGGACATTCTCCTCAATATCTTTCTCGGATTCATCAAAAGCCATCTGCTGCTCCAGCTGAAGAAGATCCTCTGTTTGTAGTTCCTCTTGGTGAGATTCCAATAAGTCCCGCACATCTGCATTGTCCATCTCTTCAAATCCAAGATTTTTTCCGATCTCGACACTTTCTTCTTCAATGGCTTCAACTGATACTTCAAAGCCTTTGAAATCTTGAACCGGGTTAGGATAGACTTTGCTCCAGGATCGTGGAAGATGTAATGTCTTTCTAGGCATCAGAGATGTTGCAGATGGCCTTTCTTATGTCATAAGCCTTCCAGAATTCACGAAGAGTGACAGACTCCCCTTCAGTCACTGCCATTGCTTGGTAAAAGGTTCTGTGTAAATAATAGGCCTTAAAAGTCTTTATAACAGCTTGGTCCATCGGTTGAAGTACAGATGTAGTGTTTGGCGGCAAATAAACTACCATCACATTTTCATTGAGTTCATCAAGATTTGGAGGATGACCTGGACAATTATCCAACAGAAGCAATGCCTTGTTTGTTAGATTATTTCTCTTATTATAGCGTTCAACTGCAGGACAAAAATAGTTAAGGAACCAATCAGTAAAAATTGTTTGAGTAACCCATGCCTTCTTATTACTTTTCCAAATGACAGGTCTTTGAGAAATCCCTTGAGAGCCCTCGGATTCTGCGAGTGGTAAACTAACATAGGAATTAGTTTTAAATCACTTCTGCATTTCCCCCCCAGCAAGAGTGTTAGGCGATCTTTAGACATCTTGAACCCTGGTATGGATTTTTCTTCTTTGGATATGTAAGTTTTGGAAGGCATACGCTTCCAAAACAAGCCAATCTCATCAATATTATATATTTGTTGAGGACTGTAACCACCCTCCTCAGCAATTTCACTAAATGTAGTAATGAAAGCACTGGCAGCCTCTTTATCGGCACTGGCTGCTTCACCACTTACTTTAATAATGCCACGCAAATTTGCTCGCTTTTTGTATTTGTCAAACCACCCACGACTAGCACTAAAAGGTTCAGGAATACGGATGTCTTTAGTAAGGTAACCGTAGAGAACTAAAGCCTTCCTTTGAAATCTATCTAAATCAACAGACTGCTTTTGGCGCATTTCATTTTTGTACCACAAAGTAAGCAACCGTTCCATTTCAACCATAATGTACTCCTATTACGGGATATACGCACTGTGCAAAGAGGAGTTGCAGCTCTTCCAAATTCTTTAATTTTGTCTGAGTCCTTCAGAATTGTCCTTATTGTCGTAACTGGCAAACTCAAAGTTCTGCCTATGTCTGCAGCTGTTTCACCTCATTCACGGCACTTAACAATATCAAGTTTTTGCTCTTGCGTGATTTTTTCGCTGGTAACATATCGCCATTACGGCCACTTGCCTTTGAACCCATTGCTAAAATAATATTGTACTAAATTAATTCAAATCAATTAGAACACTTTCCGCATTCAGTTATGGCGATCCTATACAGCTGATAGGATGCTGCACAACCGTTGCGCATGAATGCAGTTTTTTTTTTTGCGTCATTTCATCGTCGAATCGGGGCAACGTTAACTCGAATCATCAACAACGTAAATTCGATTGTGGGTAGTAATTTTTGAGCGAAGTTAACGGGAATCAACGTTAGTTGAAGCAACGTTAAATGAGGACACACTGTACAACATTTCTAGTGAATATTCTGTTGTTGACGGGCTATTTTTAGTTAAACTTAAAACAGTTGTCTCTCTTTCCCTCCCTCTTCCCTCTCCCCCATCTACCCCCTCTCCCTCCCCCCTCTCCCCATCCCCTCCCCCTCTTTCCCCCTCCCCCCTCTACTTTCCTCTCTCCCCTCCCTCTCACCCCCCCTCTCGTATTAAAAGCATTCAAGGCACATTTATACCCATAAGGATTGAATTAACAATATGATATAGAGGTTTAACAATGGAATTGGTAGGGAAGGCAACAGCCCCCTTAAAATGGCAAGATTTCCTCAAACTGTGTGAATTAAACGTTTACATTGAGAGATGTCGAACTCTAGGCAGAAAAAGATGAACAGAATGAGAAATTTTATAATGTTTTCTTCAAAATGGTTCATATCCGAAGATTGTAGGTCAATTCTTTCTAATTTTAATCTAAAAAAGAATGAAAGCCTGCATGTTGAAATGTCCCTTTTTACGTGTTACCTTATGGGAAATGGAAATTATCTTCCAGAGTCGAACCTGGGTCTTTGATCTCAAGTTCGATACGTTAAAACTTTTTGTTGTTATATCGTAATGCTATCCTGAAAATTTCATCAAATTTGGTTCAGTTGTTTGCGAGATATTAAGCTTCAAAAAGCAGTAGTTTACAGAGAGATTAACAGTCCTAATGATCAATTATTACTTTCTGATGACTTAAATGCAATTCTTGAGTGGTGTAAAGAGTGGCAGTTAGAATTGAACTTAGGAAAGTGTTCCTTTACGAGATTCTGGGGAAACAAAAACATTGACACGACGAATTACACTGTTGAAGGCGTCCAGCTAAATCTAGCCGATTCTGTCAAATACTTAGGCGTTACTTTAACAAGCAACCTCTCGTGGGATATGCACATACAAAATATATGCGGGAAGGCTAAACAGAAACTAGGATTCATCAAACGCATAGTAGGTAAAAGTGAGGAAAAAGTCAGAGACATGTTACTTCTCGTTAGTAAGACCGCTATTAGAGTACGCGTCGAGCATATGGGATCCGTACATGAAAGGATCAATCTCAGAGTTAGAAAGAGTGCAGCGAAATGCCGCTAGATTCGTCAAAAATTGTTATGATAGAAACAAAAGTGTTACAGCCTTGATACAGGACTTAGAATGGGAATCACTAGCTGAGCGCCGATGACGCTCTAGGTTAAAACTTCTTGAAAGATTTAGAACACATATATTCTCCAGCGATGTCAAAGAAATAATAAGAGCGCCAACTTATATTGGTAGAATGGACCATCCTCGTAAAATAAGAGAGATAGCCGGTAGGAGTGAGAGGTATAAAGGCTCGTTTTCCCCTAGAACAGTAGCTGAGCAGAACAGAAGTTACAAAAAGAAATCAGCCGACGTAGAGTGATACTATACATTATTATGCGCTTTACCATGGTGCTATTGCACCCCCTGCCACACACCATTGCGGTGGCTTGCAGGGTGAACTATAGATATAGATTACATGACAAAGTGACATTGTGACACTGTCTTTTATTATTGACAGATAACTTGGAAAATATGTAGAAAATATGGTTGCTTTTTCAATAGATTTGAATTAAAAATAAAAGTGAAAAGCAATGCCCAGGTGTTACTCGTGTAGTACTAACATATGTTATGTAATATGATGTTCGTATTTTATTGATGAGGAACGGCTATTTTTTTTTACAAGAATAAGATCCCAGGGGATAACGAGGTCAAATTACCCTTTTAGTAGAAGTTGTTATGAATAAGTGAATAAGATGTATTTTATGTCACCATAATTTTAGTTAATACTATTTATTTAATTACAAACTGAAAATCTGAGGCGTTCATACTTGTTGGTATTTTGAAATAATAATACAATCGAGTAAATACGGTATATATTGTTACATGGAATTAACACAAAGTTATATTAAGCTGTGTCATTTGTTGTTATATCTTTTAAACTGGTATTTAATTTAACAGTGCCTAACTTAATCCTATTTTAAGATAGAGTTCTGCAAAGTCTTGGCCTCTTCAGTAAAACTTTTTTAAAATGTTAAAAGTGTAAATGTATGAAAATCATTAATAGATATATCCTGAAGAATTTATCCGTAAATTGTTATTTTCAAAATAAAATTATTAAATTCCAGAGACAGGATGGAGGTGGCCTGGATTTCTTAGCTTCACACAGAAATAGTGCCTCTGGCTTTCATCCTGGTGCTCATCCTTCACTCCATGCAAACCAGCTTCATTCTCATTCCCACCCAACCACTGCGATACCTCAGGTTTCTACCTCACCTCCAATATTTCTCTCAGAGGTAAGATAATGTTGTTAAATCATATAGCTTTTCTTTTGTATGTAAAGCCGATTAATGGAGATATGGACTGAAAATTTGTGAACTTGTTTCTGTGAAACATTTCTATCTATATGTTCTAAGATAGTATATAAATTTAATTCAATAATTTTCCGCATTATATAAAAGTAATTTATTTTGATATTTGCAAATATGTTACTGTGATGGTGTAGAATTATGAAATTTGCAATCTCAAAACATTATTAGATATCTGAACATAAGTTAATGTAAAGCCTTCAAATATAAATTTTTATGCTTTTGACATTAAATTTCTCTCATTCACTACCTTTAGGAATTTAGTAACAATGCAAAATTTTATGCAGCAATATTATGTTATTCTTAAAGAAAAAGAATTTCATGGAAGTAATAAATTATCATAAGTGATTAAGCAATATGTGATTTAACTTGATCATTTACCAACAATTTATATTCATTACAGGCTCATGGTAGTGCTCTTGACCTTCTCTCATCACGAGTGCGCCAGCGAACTGGAAGTGGTGGTAGTAGACGCTCAAATGGACGTCGCTGGCGTGCTACCTCCCTTTCTTCTGCTCCTCCCCCCTACCCTGGTTTCCTTCTTCATTTCCTGTGAGTTTATTACTGAAAAATTTGTTTGCAGTGCTTTATATTGATTTTTTATCTTAGCTATCGTTCCTTGCTATGATTTTAAAATGCATGTCATTGTTATTTTTGTATTGGAAGTACCGTATATACCCGAATATAAGACGACTCTGATTATAGGACGGCCCCCCCCATTTCTAACTCCTAATGAAAGGAAAAAATTTATTATGCACACAATGACAGAAGTTTATCATACCATTGAGTAATGAACATTGAACCAATTGAAATATGCAATTTTGATTGGAATTTTCAATTGAATATTTTGGAACAAATATTTGACAAATGTTATTAATTGGTCCTCTAAATTTTAATGACGTCCTTCCTTAGGCCCACGAAATGCTTTCCGATTTGAACTTGCACACTTTAGCATTTCCTGCGATTTTTCCACCGCTGTACATTTGCCTCGGTGAGATCAAACCTTCTTGCTGCTGCACAATTGTTAGTTTCATCAGCGTATTTCGCCACTAAATGTTTAAAATTTGCATCATAACTATTACACAATGTTTTCAGTATTCCACCGCTGTACATTTGCCTCGGTGAGATCAAACCTTCTTGCTGCTGCACAATTGTTAGTTTCATCAGCGTATTTCGCCACTAAATGTTTAAAATTTGCATCATAACTATTACACAATGTTTTCAGTATTCCACCGCTGTACATTTGCCTCGGTGAGATCAAACCTTCTTGCTGCTGCACAATTGTTAGTTTCATCAGCGTATTTCGCCACTAAATGTTTAAAATTTGCATCATAACTATTACACAATGTTTTCAGTATTTGTGAAGGTGTAGAACCTCTCTTCTCAATGTGGTCATCCATATTTTTACGTAAAACTGGATAGTTAAAAATCACGAAGACTTTAATTCACATGGAATATACAACAGTCATAGATGGTTCACTTTGTCTGCGGTCAACACACTATGATATCGTGACAGGATCAAATTACATATGTTGGTGCAAAATCAATCGCCCATTCAACCTACTACTACTACAGGCAGTTCTTGACTTTCGTACATCAGCTGACGAACAAACATTTCGAGCTATTGCATAGTGGCACTATCTGTCAGCCAAGGCAACATTTTAATAAATTACCAGATGAAGCAAAATGCATAAATATAATAAAATTCAAAAGAGTATTTGTTTTCGAATACATTTGAATCGATTTATAAGATTTCAATACTAACATTTTAGTTAAAGAATGTTTCCAAAAAATTCACTTTATGATAAAAACAATTATTATTTTTTCATTCTTGTAACACTGATCAATTTTCATAGTAAAAACAATCTATATGATGTGGCAATTTATGATGTAGGACATCTGTGGGCTACTGAGCTATATAGTTATTATTGCTCAAACCTTGGGTTACTTTATACTAAAGTTACTTTTTCAGTATTCAAAATATTTAAATGGCAAATTTTGCTATTTTTAACATTATGTACATTAGAGACGATAGTATATCAATAAATAGCCAAATAAAAGTAAATGAAAATAGAGCACAAAAAATATTTTTGTCCTTTATTTAAATAAAAGTTAGGTATTCAGTTTGTCTTCAACATTTATCACAAAGAGCTACTAATGATATCATTCAGATCTAATTTGTTAGCCAAATGCATTAATATCCACAGCTAGTCTGGATTAAAAAATTAAAGAAATCAGCTTATCGTCAAATAAAGCATTTGTAAATAGAGTGACTATTCTTAGGTAATGTTAATGATAATAGACCTTTAATATTCTGATGTACACCATGCAGATTGACAACCAGAAGTATGCATTTGTTATGCAGTGGAAGTTCTCCAATAAAAATTTCTCTGTGGAGCATTCTGACTGTATAGTCAGAACAGTGGTTGTGCTATCCTTCTTTAAGATTACCTTGCTAAAGACATTTGCAATTTTCCATATTCCATAATTGAAAGAATGGCAGAAAAGCTAAAATGCTTGGTGTTGACAATTAAAGATGAAATTGAACTAACACAAACTTTAAAATAGCATTTCTTCAAAACATCTTCTTATGCTACTGTATGTGGTATTTTATTTGTTCATTAAAAGTATTGTAAACTCCAAGAAAGTGCTACTCACTAATATTCAAATGTAGACACAAAAATGTATGCCACAGCTATATTTAAAGGATTTTTTGATAATTTGTATTTTCTGATTTCCTTTGCCACAGTCTCCCATCATTTATCGGGAGTCACATGTAAATGTAAAAACATACATTGAAAATTTTATATGAATCATTTGTCATAGAATCTAGGTGCCTCCTATGTTATAGTTTGGAAGATGCATTATATAAATACCAACAATTTAAGCTTTATTGTTTAGTGTATAATTGAAGTTTTTCTTTAGATAGTATTTTCTTGAAAATTATTAATCAAACCTTTGTGATTGAAAGTACAGATCATAGCTCCCTATGAGGTAGGCATATACAGGTGAGACCCGCTTAACGCGGCCCCGGCCAACATGGATTCGTTATAACGTGGATTTTATTTCAAATTAAAAATATTTAAAAAAATATAGATATCTTATGCACAGTGCGACCACAGTCTAATATCTTATGATTTTGCACTAATCAAATTTCCTCAAGTATCCTAAATATTGTGATATTTCAGCAGTTTTGCATAATATTGCATCATCTGGTGGCCAATTTCATTCTTTTTCCCTCTAAATTTCCCGGGTCTAACACAAAAAATTTATCTCCTAAGGTGGAAGACATTTGAAAAACGGAAATAGAAATATGAATCATGCTTCATGTTTCTTTGGTATCATTGGATTGCAAACAATGTTTTTGATGATTTATATTTTTTAAATCTATAATTTTCGAGTTACTTTATTACAATTTTAATTTACCGTATGAACATGTCATTATAAATAATAATAAAATAATAACGCTACACAAAAAATTATATAATTTTGATCTACATATGAAAAAACATGTATGTGCGGTGGGATCTTAATGTTTGAATGCATATAATGTATAATTTTATACTATAATAGCCCAGGTCTGTTGGTTGGTTGGTCACGCTTTCACGATGGCCGATATAGAGCGTTTTAACAAACTTCCCGAATAGGTAGAAGATTGAAATTTGGCAAGGATGCTTGATTAACATATTTTAAGGTAATGACGAAAATAAATCTCCAAAAAAGTACTGGGTTTGACTCCAAGGAAGACATTTCCATCTTCCGTAAGGTAACGTAAAAATCAGTTTTTTGATGTGCAGGCTTTTATTGTTTGGGAAATTAAATTAGAAGGAATTAACCTACGATCTTCAGATCTGAACCATTTTGAAGAAAAAATTATAAAGTTTCTTATTCTGTTCATCTTTTTCCTCATACATTTTGAAATCGCTCATGTTATACCTTTAATTCACATATTTTGTGGAAATATTGCAGTTTTAATGGAATGTTGCCTTGGCTACCAATTATATTGTTTGACCTCAAAATCCTATTGTTGTATCAATCCTTATGGGTTTAAGCATGCTCTGAATGCTTTTAGTACGAGATAGAGAGGGATGGTAATGCAGGGGGAGAGAGAGGGGGAGAAGGGAAGGAGGGGGAGGGAGGGAGGAGGAGAGAGAGGGAAAGAGAAAGAGGGGGAGGGAGGCAACTATTTTAAGGTTAACTAAAGATATCCCGTCATATTGACGGGCAATTATGCTAGTTTACTATAATAATAGCCCAGGTCTGTTGGTTGGTTGGTTACGCTTTCACGATGGCCAATATAGAGCGTTTTAACAAACTTCCCAAATAGGTAGAAGATTGAAATTTGGCAAGGATGCTTGATTAACATATTTTAAGGTAATGACAAAAATAAATCTCCAAAAAAGTACTGGGTTCGACTCCAAGGAAGACATTTCCATTTTCCATAAGGTAACGTAAAAATCAATTTTTTGATGTGCAAGCTTTTATTGTTTTGGAAATTAAAATTACAATGAGTTAACCTACGATCTTCGGATCTGAACCATTTTGAAGAAAAAATTACAAAGTTTCTTATTCTGTTTATCTTTTTCTGCATACGATTTGATAGCGCTCATATTATACGTTTAATTCACATATTTTGAGGAAATATCGCCATTTTAACAGTATGTTACCTTGGCTACCAATTATATAGTTAGACCTCAAAATCCTATTGTTGTAACAATCGTTATGGGTGTAAGCATGCTTTGTATGCTTTTAATACGAGGGAGAGGGAGGGGGAGAGAGGAAAGTTGAGGAGGGAGGGGGAAAGAAGGAAAGAGAGGGAGATAGAGGGTGGGAGAGGGAGAGAGGGTGTGAAAAGGGGGGGGGGGAAAGGGAGGGAAAGAGAGAGAACTATTTTAAGTTTTGCTAAAGATAGCCCGTCAACAACGGAATATTCACTAGATATGTTGTATATGACAAAATATTTCATATGTGAGTGTGATATTAATTATTTTAAATGAAAATAATAATAATCTATCTATCTATAATTCTTCCGTTGATATTTCAACAGGCGTTACACTAGTAATATATAATCAGTGAAGCGATGGAAAAAAAATTAAGAACCGGCTCTCCAAAAAACAGTCGTAAGGAAATTTGGATAAGGATGGCAGGGGAGGCCTATATGCTAGGGACACCATATCGCTCTAGTTTAGTATTACCGTTCCGCTAGTTCAGACATGTCAAAATCGTAGAAACGTTAGGATTACAGATGTTTAATGAGTGCCAGACTTGGCAAAATAGACTTGATGTGGAGGATTGTCAACTGTTTTTCTGTTAAAAACAATGATTTAGAATCTGTGTTCTGTTGTATCTCAACAGCTAAGGAAAAATCTTGTGTCCTTTTCACAAAAATAATGTATTTATAGAAAATCTCGAAATATATTGTTGAGAGAAAATTAACATTCCGGCCACAGTAAGGCAGAGAAAGGGTCGCATGCTGCCTGCGGGCCATCAGTTTGGCATGCCTGCGCAAGTTTAACAAGTGTTCAGTTCGTAATATATTCCATTTCATACACCTTTGGTAATTGACTATCAGATAGGGCAAAATGTCCTTGAAAGGACAAAATCAATAAATTTTCATATTTTCTAACACCGGCTTGCAAATTTTGAGAAAAATTAACAACAGGCGCGAGTGAGCCGGCAGGAGCAGGCTTCAGCTCATGACTCTATATAATAATATATAAATTGCAGAAAATCCAACATGCACTACTGTGGGTTTGATCTATAAACGGAGCTGCAAGAGCATCGTCGATCAGTGCATGACTTTGTTGGAGGAGCACAATGACTTCACACGAGTGAGTGCCGTGAAGCAGGACTGCAATGGGCTATTTGAATGCTACCGACAAATTTTACGTAATAAGCGAAAAAAGGCGAAGCATTCGACCCTGGACTCTTTTTTTTAATAAAACTTCGTAGGTGTTCTGAGAAATATTTTGAAAATATGTACATCTACTGCTAAAAAGCTTTTTTGTCTTACTGTTTACTAGGTAATTTTATAGTTTGTTTAATAAATTATGTTCTAAAAGTCCAGTAGAAATATGTTTTACATTGAATGTGGGTCCAAAAATACCATTTGGGAAGTTATTTCCCTCTGGGCATCTAAAGGTTATGGAGCCCCGGCGAACGAAGATTTTTGCTTAATGCGGAGACCTCAGGAACGCATCCCCCGCGTTAAGCGGGGCTCACCTGTACTGGAATATGGAAGACACTAGAAATCTGGGGAGAAAATTCTGCCGTAACCATGAGTCAATGCATTTATTCTTACATGGTTTATGGGAACAAAAACAACTGAATGATATTGTTTTGATTCATGGTCGACTTTCTGACTGCTGGTTTCTCTCAATTAAACCTTTGTAGTTTTCATGGTTGAATTTTTAGTTATGTAATAATATTCTTGTGCAGTTTTTTATTTTTCATAGCCTAGCATTTATAACCAACTTTTGCTTTACTCTGTAGAATTTTATGCATCCATTGTGAATTATTTGTTTTTTTAATACTTGTAAGAAAATCATCTACATCACTTAGTTTTATAAATGTTTTATTAATTTATGGTCTTTTCCATTTTCTCTCTAGGGCCATGTTTTCAAACCCTCCACTTTCTCCATATGGCCAAGGAGAGATGGGTAGTCCAGACTCTGGTGAGACTGAAAATTATGAGGCCCTCCTGAGTTTGGCAGAGAGGTTAGGGGAAGCTAAACCAAGAGGTCTTGCCAAGGCTGAAATTGAGCAGCTTCCCTCTTATAAGTGAGTTTACTTTATGTTCTATAACTCCTATTTAGTTTCTGTTTTTTCATTAAGTAAGATGCCAGATGTAATCTAATGCATATTATTCTATTTTCTTTTATGACTTCTTAGTAACACAGTTAATTTTTGTCAAGCTGAAATTCAGTTGTAACATAAAATCCTTTTGGCTTTTCTTTTTGAGTCTTGTCGTTAAAAATTATTCATTTAATTTTGTTTTTGTATTCATTTTTTTTCGTTATTCAACTGTTTTTGTAGAAGTCATGTAATTATTTTTCTCTTGTGATTTTTAGTCATTTTCTATATTTTTTGCGCTCATTATCTTTTGATAATGTCGGTAACCATGAAAAACGTGTGCCTTAAATGTAATGAAGAAGTTTTGCCTGACCAGTCTATAAAATGTGATAAGTGTTTTCGTTTCTTACACATCCGCTGCTCTGGACTGTCCAAAACGGTCTTGAACTCCCTTTCTTCACAGAACAGTGATTTCTTCTACGCTTGTAGTGATTGTATTAATAGTAAAAATGAATGGAACGATTTAAAAGTGTTAATTTTATCTTTGAAAGCTGAGCTAGATGAAATTAGGCAGAGCTTAATGCCTGCCTCTGATGTTATTGGGAAACCTGATTATTTAGAATCTGTAATTTCTGAAATCAGAGACGGAAAGTCGAGCATCTAACATCATCATTTACAATTTAAATGAATCAAGTGATGAAAACTACAGTTCAACATTCAGTACGAGCATGATAGACGATGTGTAAAATCGATCATTCAAAATGCTGCAGCAGATGTATCAGTGGACAGGATAAAAGTAATTCGCCTTGGTAGGAATATTCCAGTCCCGACCAATTAAAGTTGAGCACTCTTATCTCAAGAAGCTGCAAAGTGAACCACAAGAAAGAATGAGGTACTGTCACATTAAAAAAAAAAATATCTTCCGAAGCAATTTTTCACCCTCATTACGAATATGAAATCAGAATTGTTATACGATTATTACTTTTTGAGAAAAAAAATGTTAAAGTTAAACATTTATATCGAACTACAGAAAGTGATATAATCGAAAGTCGATAGTTCGTAACGTCAGTAGTCGAGAGGCAACAGCAGAAGCATTTCCAGTTAGTACACATAAAGTAAACACATTTGATAGTTACGTTGCAAAACTACGTTTCTCATCTTTGATGGAAATATTATTTTTAGTACGGTTTTACTGATTTTATATCCTTAAAATATGGAGGATTTAAGAAAACAGGATAAAAAGTACAAGTGTTGCTTTGTTCCGTTGTGCACAAATACGAGTATAAAAACTCCTGATAAAGTGTTTATAAATGTTCCTAAAGGAAAAAAACGAACCAGTTGGATTAAGGCAACTGGAAGAGATACTAAAAAGTCTCCCCTTTCTCAAACAAGTACCTACATTACATTGCTGTGAAGATCATTTTAAAGTAAGTGACTACAATTTTACGAAAATTTAAATATCTTAGTGTTTTAAATGTTACATACTTTTACATTTTTTCCAGAAAAAATGGCACGCTGTACAATTGGGAATTTGTGGTAACTTTCTGTAGTGCCTGTACACTTCGTGATAATTGGCTTTCCTTTTACTTTTGATCACCTTTCTGAAGTTATTCAATATGGATTTCATTTAATTCATTATTTTAATATTTTAACTCATGCCATTGAGATAATTTCTCATTTTTTATTTGTAGTTAGAAGAAGATATGAAAAATTACATGAAATTTAAGCTGAGGGAGGAATGTCGCATTCAGTTGGAAGAACATGTTGTTCCTCACATTTTTTCTTGCCAAGCAGGAGGTGAAAAGGGCAAAAGAGTTGGGCCAGCTTTTTTGAAGAGGCGACGAATGGATATAATTCAAGAGACATTAATTTCCACTATGACCAATGAAGAAATGAATGAAGGTAATTCAGAATTTGAGAATACCAACGAGAAACCTAATGTCATCCTAGAAGACTCTGTAAACAGTGATGAAGATAAATTAAGTGAAAGTGTTCATGCTAATGTTACTACGAAAAGTAAGGGGACCCAAACCAATAGGCAACCAATCTTTTGTGCAAGAGATATTGCAACTTCCCCTCGAAAGATGGGAGCGTATTTGCCCAAGAAGTCTATAATTGATCAAGATAGTTCTAGTTTTGCATCTTCATCTGAATCCCTTATTTCAGCACAAGAGTCATCATTGGAGTCATCACCAGAAAGTGTGACTTCTGCAAATAATATTTCTTATAAATGTATTCTTAATGTAACCCTAATCCATATTGAATCTAATTCAAAGCTATATTTAGGTATACCAAGAGAAAGTTATTTTATTCTATCTCTATTATCGAAAAACATCCAATTTGACATTAACTCAATAATGATTGCCTTAAAAAAAATTAAGTTAAATGATTGTTTGCAGGTACTGGACAATGAATTTCAAATTTCACTAAGTACCTGCAGTAGAATAATTAGGAAAACTCTGCCACTAATTTCATCACACTTGAAACAATTTATATACTTGCCAGAGAAAAAAATAATTCTGTATTTACTACCTATTGCTTTTCGAGCTAATTTCTTTCGAGCGCAGTCCATTGTCGACTGTTTTGAGATACAAATTGAAAAGCCAACAAATGCTGAATATCAAGCCTTGACCTGGTCCACATACAAATTGAAAAGCCAACAAATGCTGAATATCAAGCCTTGACCTTGTCCACATATTACCAATGTAATATGGCCAAATATTTAGTTTCAGCAACACCTAATGGATTTATTTCCTTTATAAGTGAAGGCTATGTAGGGCGTATAACTGATGCTGCTATAACAAAATATAGTGGGTATTCAGATCGCCTACCTCCTGGGGCTCAAATCATGGCTGACAGAGGTTTTAAGCATACTAGTCAACTATTCTCTGAAAAGCAACGTGAACTTGTTAGACCACCAAGTGTATCTTCAGGTAGTAAGTTGACCAAGGAAGAGGTAAAGACAACTAAGAGAATAGCAAGTCTAAGGGTACACATTGAGAGAGTTATTGGACAACTAAGGGAATTTCATATTTTGAAGCCCCATTCTGTAGTAGATCATAATTTAGTAGATTTATTGGATGATATAACGGTGACAGCATGTGCCCTATGAACATTCAGAATGAACTAATAAAATCATTGGAATAAATATATTTATTTCTGTATTTTTCCTTTGTAGCAGCAGTTAGAACTACAATAGTATAATTATGAGTACATGTATATGGGTAAATTACTTACATAACATTCTTAAATATTAAATAAAGTATTTACAAATGATTTTCTTATTTGAAATCATCATCATAGGTAGTCTGTCTGTTGACAGGTCCGTGATTATTCATGGTTAAACTTGGTTCTCCATATACTCCTATTTTCCGCAGTTTTCTTCATGTCTTGATAGCTCTCTTTCCCTTTCAAGTCGTCTATCAGCTGAAGCCTTTTCCTACCTCTTTCTCTTTTTCCATCCAGTTTTCCTTCTAGCATTTCTTTAATCATGCACTCCCTCCTCAGATAATGCCCAATCCAGTTCACCTTCCTCTTTCTGATAGTCTGTATAATCGTTTGCTTCTCTCCTATTCTTCGTAGTACTTCCTCATTTTTCACCCTTTCTGTCCATTTGTCTTCAGCATTCTTCTCCATGTCCACATTTCGAAGCTTTCCAAGTATTTAAAATCGTTTTTCCTTAGCGTCCATGTTTCAGCTCCATACAAAGCTATACTCCATACATAGCATTTTATCAACCTCTTTCAGATTTCCTGCTTTATATTTCCCGTTAGTAGGAGTTTCTTTCTTCTGAAAGCGGCTTTTGCTTTTGTTATTCTCACGAATTCTTCATTTCTGCTCAGATATTCAGCTATCATTATGGCATCGACCATAGGCAAATTGTCCGATTTTGCTTCTAAGAAATCGGCATCCGTTCTAATCTTCTAATAACAAATTACCTAATATATACTGTATTATATGATAAATATAAAAATCTACGATATAGATATTACTCAGGTGCAAAATTCCCTTCGCATTCACAGAATAAATACAGAGTAAAAGCGCTTGACGTACACGATGAGCACGAGAAATACCGGATCGTGACGTCACGTAGCAGAAGCGAGTCAGAAACGATCTATCGATCCGACCAACATTTTAAAACTATAAAAAAATATATTTATAAACAATTTCTTTCACTTTTATTTGCAACACAATATTCCATTTTATATAGCTAGTTCTATCCTACAGAGTATTCATGAAAATTAAAATTTTGTGAAAGTACCTCATTATGAAAGGTGAGACAAATATAACCATTCGCTATGTGAATGGTGTACCCAAGATTGTGACAGGAACACAAAAAACCAAACCATCCCCTCATAATGAGGGAGTATTATCAAAACGTGAGAGGACTTAGGACTAAGATTGACAAATTTAAATTAGATGTGTCTTTATCCAGTTTTGACATGATATTATTAACAGAGACTTGGCTAGATGAACATATTTGTTCCTCTGAACTAGGATTTAATAACTATAATATCATCCGAACTGACCGATCTTCTATAAATAAAGATAAACAGCATGGTGGTGGAGTCCTAATAGCAGTTAGTAGTAATTACCCCTCTTTTGAAATAAAATCTAGAGACTTTACTGTCGAGCATTTGTTTGTTCATGTAAATCTGAACTCTGTAATTGTAACAGTCACTTGTATATACATTCCACCCCAATCACCACTGACTTGTGTATGAGAAGCATTGTGATGAAATTGAAAATTTATGTATGCTTTACCCTAATCATAGCTGGTGACTATAATCGTCCTAACCTAAATTGGATTGATAACGGTATTGATCGGTCTTCTATTACAAACCCTGAAAGCCAATCACTTATCAACTGTACTGCCTTTCTCAACTTAGAGCAAATTAATAGTATAAAGAATGTAAATAATAGATTGTTAGACCTAATATTCACTAATATTAAGACAAGTAAAGTGTCTGTATCTAATGACCCCTTAATTAACACTGATTTGCATCATCCACCACAAGACATAGAAGTTATTATCTGTATTCAGTGTAAGTTATCCCATTCTGGTATTGTATATGATTTTGCTAAAACTAACTATGATGTTATAAATGCTTATCTTATGGACCAAGACTGGTCCTTCTTACATGCTTCCAAAGATGTAGAACAAATAGTAACTTTTATTCAGTGTTATATAATGTTATTGAGTGTACTGTTCCTAAGAAACGTTTATTTTCTAGTACTTTTCCAAAATGATTTAGTACTGAATTAACCAAACTTATATCACAGAAAAAGCTACTCCATAAAGCTTATAAAATGAGTAATGATTATTCTGATTATGTTACTTTTTCAGATATGCACACTAAGTGTAAAAGTTTATCCAGGCAGTGTTATAATGATTATCTCCTAAAGGTCCAAAGTTCTATCAAACAAAATATGAAATATTTTTGGAATTACACTAATGACTTGAGAAAATCTGAGGATCTTCCTGGTTATATGACTTTCAGCGATGAAAGTAGTCAGTCCTGTAGTGGAATTGCAAATCTCTTTGCAAAATTTCTTTCTTCAGTTTATCAACCAGACTCAGTTAACGCATTTCTTGAATGTAATTATAATAATTCTGTAAACCTACATAGTCTTCATATTACCACAGATGATATACTGAAAAAACTTAAATTACTTAATATAGTTAAACCGACTGGCCCAGATCAAATACCACCCAGCCTAATAAAACACTGTGCCACCTTTCTCACTTATCCTATTCTGGTAATCTTTAATCTTTCATTAGATACAGGAGTGTTTCCTTCACTTTGGAAGTTTAGTTATCTGAGACCCATATTTAAATCTGGGGAAAGACATAATGTTAGTACAGTAAAAGCTCGTTTTAACGGCACTCATTCTAGCAGCAAACTCGCTCTAACAGCATCTTCAGTGAACTTACATTTTCCAATTGTCTAATAAATGTCGCCACAGTCATGACCGATCTTCTGTAAGCTTAACCACCGAAAAATCCGCAAAATTTCGAAAAAGAATGCATATTTGTGAAAACGTCGACCATGCAACATGTAAACATTGCAAGAATAAAGTAGTACAGAGTTTTAGCCGACGAATAATGTCAAAACGAAGAAAATCGGTCCATATTTACATATTTTGGTGAATGAAGGAAAAAACCTTGCACTCTGAAAAACCGAAAATCCCATGTAAACATATGGGAAAATATAATTGTCTCCTGGACTCGAACCCGGGACACTTTAGCAAACAAAAATATTTTTCCAGCGACCTCAGCCAGTAGAAACAAAACACCGTTTACCGCATATCTTTATGATGAACAGTTCTCGAGAAATACGGCGATATAAATTATATACAAATCAACATAAAATTAGTATATAGTTAGATTTATTACACTGTAATAATTACGGCAAAAAATAGTAAATTAGATAACGAAGAACAACATATACAATATCTTATAGGCAAGAAGAACATTAAAAGATACCAAATATGCTCTCAAAGTAATTGGAATATGATTTTGTGGCACCATTTGTTATAGCGGCATATTCATTTTAGTGGCACGACTTTGGTCCTGTGGGTGCCGTTAGAATGGGCTTTTACTGTAATTATCGACCAATTTGTATACAATCAGTGTTACCTAAATTGTTTGAAAGTATTGTTCTTGATAGTATTTTCCCCGTGTTAAAGAACCTGATTATTCCTGCCCAGCATGGATTCATTCCATCTAGATTGACTTTGACGAATTTACTAACCTTGGAAAACTACATTTTTGATACTTTTGAATCTGGCCAGCAAGTGGATGTTGTTTATACTGATATTAGAAAGACTTTTGATACAGTATCTCATTCTATATTGATTACTAAATTAAAAGCATTTGGATGACATGGTACTGTATTGGATTGGTTTAAGGATTATCTGAGTAATAGAGAATTAACAGTTAAGATAAAAATTGAGTTTTCATATGTATTTAATGCATCTTCAGGAGTTCCACAAGGATCTCATCTGGGACCTATTTTATTTGTTTTATTTATAAATGATATATCTACAGTAATTAAAAATACGAGTATACTCCTGTTTGCTGATGACTTAAAGATCTACAAGGATGTTACGAATACTATGGACGCTTATAATATTCAAGCTGACTTGGATAATGTATACGATTGGTGTGTTAAAAATAAGTTGCAGCTGAATATTGGAAAATGTAGTTGTATTTCATTCCATCGTATAACTAAACCAGTTACATTCACATATTCTATAAATGGAAATGTTTTAAATAGAGTTAATGAAGTAAAGGATCTTGGAGTATTTTTGGACTCGAAGCTAACTTTCGTTTCCCACTATAATTCACTGATTTCAAGGGCATTAAAAATGTTAGGCTTTGTTATTAGGAATACGCATTCATTTACAAATATTTTTGCTATTAAAATATTATGCTGTTCTCTTGTCCGAACTTTAGTGGAATATGCATCACCTTGCTGGTCTCCGTATTATCAAGTGCATATTCAAACGATTGAATGTGTACAACACAAATTTTTGAAGTACATAAATTTCAAATTAGGAATTACCCATGACCTAATAAATTACAATCATCTGAAACAGTTATTAAAAGTATCTAATTTAGCTCACAGACGAAATATAGCTGACCTTGTCTTCCTCTTCAAACTTCTGAATAATCAAGTTGATTCACCTGAACTTTTAGCGATGATAAATTTTCATATTCCTTCTAAGTCCACAAGACTTAGGCAGGTCTTTCATATTAAATTTCACTATACCAACTATGGATTTTTTAATCCATTATCTAGGCTACATAGGATCAGTAATGAATATGAGGTTGATCATTGGTGTAGCTCACTCAGCAAAGTCAAGGACGTAGGTTCAAAGTGTGATAGTAATACGTGTAAAATATAGAGGTTTATAATTAGGATTTTCTGTGAAATAGTTATTATAACAGTGTATGTAATTTACCTTTTGAGTCAATTTGTCTCTGTATTGTAGGATGCTGTGGTGCAATATTGGTAATGCTTATGATATTGTAATATTTATGTTATATATGTATTATTTATATATGTATTACAATTTGTACTTCTTCTATTAATTGTTTTTTATGAGTATGTATTGAACTCTTATTGAGGCATTTCGTTTCCTTATATGGTTTTATATACAAGTAATGTATGCTAAAGGAAGTAATGTCCGTCAAATAAATAAATAAATATTTTTTGCTTTTTAGGTACAATTCAGACACCCATCAAGGGGACCAGACCTCGTGTGTGGTCTGTATGTGTGACTTTGAAGCTCGTCAACTTCTCAGAGTTCTCCCCTGTGCTCATGAGTTTCATGCTAAATGTGTAGACAAGTGGCTCAAAGTGAGTACATTTCCTGATAGTTATATTCATATTCCTTTCCTATGTAGATACAAGTGCTATGAAGTATATTTTTCTCTTGAAATTACTATTTTCCTTCACATTTAAAAGATATCCGTTGGTTGATTTTAAAATATACTTGTTACTTTTTATAAGGAATTCTTTTTATTGGCAGTCTTATTTAGGATTGTTGAGATGACGTGTGAACCACTGTGAACAGCCAAGCCCAAAGATGGTGATATTACACTTCCTAAACTATGAAAAATATCAAGTTTTATATCAGACAATTTTCCATGACTTGCATTAGTATGAACATTTTACTTTTAATAATCTTCGTAAACAGCCATTATGTAATATTTGGTTCAAACTTTAGAATATTTTCTATTTAATTTATTTAGTTTAATAATAATAAACATGGTGCTTTCAAAATTGATCATTTTTTATCAGGTGAACTTGGTTCCCTGCATTTATCTCAGTTATATGATTTTTTTCACAATAATATTTTAGAAATTGGTGTAATGATAACTCATTAAGCTACTTAAGTGTATATATTTATGTTCAAAGGTGTGCATCATTTTCAATTTGCCATTATTTTGCCATGGATTTTATATTGATTATGTTTTAAGGGTAAAAATAATGAGCGAGTAAAAGAAAATAGGTTGGTTGTTTTCTATTGTAGCAGTAATATGTCCCCTTCTGTCTTTCAGTCTAATCGAACCTGTCCCATTTGCCGTGGTGATGCTTCAGAGTATTTCAACAATATGGAATAAATTGGATGTCTTAAAAATGGTGTGCCATCATAGAATAACTTTTATATTTTAAACATTCTGAAAAATGTTCTTCTTATTGCATAATAGTCATTCAAAATGTTAGTTGTGGGATAATAATTTACAGCAATAAATATTTTGCTTCGATTAATTTAATATTATGTATGAGTTGGTAGGTGCTTTTTTGGCATACTACTTGGTGATTTGTGAGATTGATAGCATATCTGTAAGAAATGAAATTTATTTTTTTATTATGTGGACTGTAAATATTACAATAGTGTTTTTTTTAATCCCATGAAATTGCTGCATTTTTTCTTCTGTTGAGTGATTGGCGTGCCTTTATGATGTATACTCTAAGTGAGTGGGGAATTGGTCAACAAATTGCAGAGGATAGATCACATGATTGCTTTGAGTAAAATTTAATCAAGTTTTATGTATTCATTACTGTAGAATCCCTCTGTGAAGAACTATTGAAATTGTTTTAAATTGTTGTTTGTTCTATTTGTCTAGCTTTGGTTGTATAAATCTTGTTTTATGTATGTTGTTAATTAAGGAAAATATTCCTCTTGACAAAAGAATTGCTATTTTAACTGTTCATTTAATAATTCTATTGGATATATTGATGGAATTTTCTTTTTTATTGGGATAAGAAAATATTTTGTTTTTATGAGATTGGAATGGTTCATATCCTTAATAATTTAACATCAATTCCTCTATGTGTGTTATGATGTTTTCTTATCTAAAAATATTTTATTCAAATCACTGTGAAATCTCATTAGCATGTTTTTCAGAAAAGAAGTTTTATAAACTGCATCCCTCAGGCCGCTCCTCTATTTAAAATTCCTTTATAATGAAATTACTGTTTCAACTTGCTCTTGGAGGGTTTATTTTTAATTTTACGTTCTTATCCATAGAATTGTGTATTTTTAGAATGGGAATTTTCAAACACATGGAATAATGTCAGTGTACCTAGAAACGTTTTATTAATGGCACTTTTGCTCATTTTATTTTATGATTTAAGTTGAAATTCACCCCTTTGCTTATATATAATTGGAAATTATGTATATAGACTAACTATCATTTTAGATGAGACATGCAAGTTGTGGCCTTTTAAATTATTCGACTCAAAATTCCTCATTGTACATTTAATATTTTAGCTTATCATCCCTGGGCAGAATTTTCATGATCTTTTAATATAATTTTGTATTCTATGACAAAAAGGATTTCAATTAACTTAATTTCTGAATTAATTAACTTTTCATTAATTATTAATTATTTTGTTCTTGTGTCAGTATTTCATTGCCTTTTTATGTTTGTATAGTCTCTTAACTTTTAATGGGACATCTATTTTAAGGAAGTTTATGGAACTAGAATGAGTCTGTCTTTTTTATTTTTAATCTTTTATTTAGCTTATGCTTTTTTTACTATACTCGAGGTCAGGGATGGCAAGTACATGGCACATATGCCAGAAGTGGCATGCTTGCGATTTTTTGGCACACATAAGCTGGTATTTTCTACATAAAATATGAAATTTCTTAGAAATAAAGTAAACTAGCGGCATGTGAAAGAAATTCGGATGATTCAAATTTCTATCTTGACACGTGACAAAAATCATTTGCCATCCCTGCTCTAAGTCATGAATATAAAGATTTTTGAATTAACAGAGCATCTTTAAAATATTGCTAGATCATTGTTTACAAAGTTCCAATAATAGAATATAAAACCAAGCAGCTACATTTTAAATATTTTTCAACCAATAACCTCGGAATAGGAATTTGTGCTGAAATTAATGGGGGAAGTTATCTTTTTAATAATTTTTATTCTATATCAGTGCTAAATTAAATATTCTTATAGTTGGGCTAGATTGTTAAGGGCATATATATCTGTATGTTTTGCATGGTAAATTTTGTGTGCACTCATCACATTGATATTCCATTCTTGTTCACTATAGTTTTATGTATCTTTAATCATTCCTCCTGTTTTTCATTTGATCATATTTATGTTGGTATTTCCTCCAAGAATTATAATATAGAAAGTAAAATGTGCCAGTTCAAGCTGCTACCAAGTAGTGCAATATTTATATTAATTCTCTACCAAATTCTATTTTATGGCAAATGTAGAAGTCATCTTTTTCCTACTTAATTGATTTGATCTAAAGGGTTGAAAGAAAATGGAACATTGGCTGGCTGAAAAACAATTAATTTAAAAAATAATATCTTATTTTCATGTTTATTGTTAATGTTATAACAGATTCTTTTTATGATCTGGGTAAAGAAGATATGGATAGATGTCTTGCTTTAGCTTCAAATAATGAGTATCATACATCATAAACTTATTCTAATTAAAATATCAAATTTTAAAGTGGTCACTATCTTGATCTTTTTAAAGATTGAGATTCTTTTATAATTTTTTTTGAAAAAGTGCCTTAATAGAAGTTAAATATTTAGGGTTACTTAAGAAATCTATTTTAAAATTCTGTGAATGAAATAAGTTTTTGTAGTGTTAACTTAATTCAATTTGTAATAGAATGTTTTGAAAATATTCTAGCATTTACATGCCTCCATTTACCAAACATACCGAGTTTATTTTTTCCTTGGGTTACCCAAGACCTTTCATGTTATCGTGATAGTGTAAGGAAAAGTAAATAACTTTTCATGATCTTTCTATCACTAGTGTGAATTAAATAATATAGGGCTTGGAAAATATTGATTATAGAGCATCAATGATCCAATTATCACATATTTGAAATTATAATAGGAATTAATTATTCTCCAAATTGAAAAAAATTATTTCTCTAATAGCCATAAAATTTGGTTTCAGCCATAAAGTGAGCTTAATAATTCTCTCTTGCAATGGCGCACACACAGGGGTCCAGACACTCTCCCCTCCACCCACTAGAAAATTGTGAATTTTCTAAACTGTGGAAACATGCATAGTTATTTTAAATTTGAATTTGTGGGTGCTGTCAGAGTGGAATAGGAGATGGTTTGCTCCCTTTGTTTTTTAACATAAATATAACTAATGATGCAATATGCAACATAGGTATTGATATAACTTCCATACAACTTTTATGTTTTCCAAATATTTTGGACCCTCCCCTTGAGAGAATCCTGTGCGCCACTGCTCTCTTGAATTATTCTCCAAATAATAGGCAACCCAGTTTTTTCAATAGTAAAGAAGTTAATATAAGTGATAGATAAAATAAAACTCATTTTTATGTCAATTGGCTAGATTTTTGTCATTTGTATCTAATGAGAGAACAAGTTGTTTTTTTTTAGGAAATTACACTTCTTATACAATTGAAAAACATGCTACTGAGTAAAAGATTGTTTGACTGTAAATTAACTAGGGTCTACATGTGATATTTAAAGACTCTGTAGAGTCTTGAGGCTCATATGAATATTCATCATAAATATGAGTTAGTGGGATCCTCTCTATAAGGGACTGCCCAAACACATACAAACATTTCCAATACCGAACTATGATATCTTCAGAGATGTAATTTTATATAGTGATTTCATTAAAAATTAATATGTATATAATAGTCAAGTGTCCTTTATAGTGAGGTTTTCTTAACATTGTTTAACTTTTTGTAGAAACCACTTTTATTTTGTGTGATAGAATCTACCCATTCCACTTAGTTGATTTTTCTATTTCTAGTAACTTTTTTGTATATTTGGTCTTTAAAATGCAGTAATTTTGATTAAAATTATTTCGTATATTATGAGTTCCTCGAAAAACTGTATCAAAAATGACAGCTGATTGGCTAATAATTTTCAGTACTCGTGAAAAGTAATGAACTTGTTCATGTATATTATTTGCTCGCAAAGCAGTTGCTAGGATTGCCTGTAACCTACCGGTCTACTATGCAATTGTCTGTTGTGTTGTATATGCAAAAAAGTGCTAAAAATTATTTTGTGGCCAAATAATGTTAACTGTCCATTACCTCATTACTCTAAAAGTCATGTGTTGTAAGATCCTTTCTGCCAATCTGGCCTGTGATGGAATCTGAGAAACTCAACAGGAGTGAGTTTCTACCATCTTGTGTGGGTAACTGCATAGTACAAAATGATTCCTTTGCAATAGTTTTTGTAGTCTTATTAGCAGCAGCTATGCAGAAGCTCATATATATATATATATTAAATTCATACTGAGATTTTGTAGTATTTGATAATGTAATGTGGGTGTATGTGTGTGTATATGTTAGTGCAATTCATGCTTACTATGAAATCAAAAGGCAGTTAGTGAATGATAAGTATTTTGCCAGGAACTGCATTTAACAACACTTATTTTGTATATTAATACCAAAGAACAATAACTATATTTCTATCATTCAGACATAGGCTACCTCCTCATTCAGCCAATGTCATGATGCTTGATTTTGAATGATTGCCTTTACTGCCAGTTGGACATTTATTAATATTACTCTACTAACACATTTTCTAAATCCCCAGGGGCCTTATTGGTACCTAGAAAAGCTTATGCTTACAGCACTTTCAGCAAGCTGCCTGGGTATTTTGCTTTGGCTTAATTCAAAGCAAGCTAGAACCAAAGATAGCTTTTATGCATTTTATATAATAAATGCATGTGTAACTGTTTTTATGTTTTTGTTTGTGTATTTTGCAAGAGTGGTCATGTCCTAGTAAATTGTCGGCTTGTTCACATGGTGTAGTTGTTTTTGATGTTATGAATTTTAAGACATTTTGAATATATAATTTTGCATCATGTAACAGAGCATTTAATAAATTTAATCTGCTTTGTCCTCAAATAACGAAGTTTTAATTCACTGCAAATCATAATTAAGAATTGTAGCAAATTAGGGAGATTTATGTTTATATTGTATACTGAACCAGTTTTTTTGTATAAAGTTATTCCATGTGTTTTCTTTTACTTTATTGGTCTTTAATTTCAAACTTATTATTGGCGCCATATTTCATCTAGTTGTAATTTAAAAGTCTTAAAATGGAAGTAATAGTGTATGTGTGCTGTTGAGTAAGGTCTGTGGTTTGTCTTTCTGTAGAGGGAGTAGTTAAGTGAGGATAATGTCGTTGTGTTTTTGACTGCTGTTGAATGGTAATGGTTATGAGGCTATTTAGGCTGGTCAGGAAATAATTTTCTCCTGAAAAAGTTAAATTTAGGATTGTAAGGTGCAGCTTGCTTTATTAATGTTTTTAAGAATATTGAGAAATTGGAAAAAATAGTCATAGATGAACGAAGATATTTTAGAATTGGTGGTACAGTAGATCTTGTGCTATCCTACTTAATTCTTCCAAGCGTATGCGTTTTTCCAATTACTCATTCAATGATGCAATAAGATAAAGCCAATACCTGTATATGGTCAAAATCCAAGGCACCTTGCACTTAATATTCTAGTGCTTCTTATAATACTTCTTGCTCAATGAGTTTTCATGTATAAATGGCTCATAATATCCCTTGATAATGAATTATACTGCATGGAGAAGCTTTCCTTGCCACATTTTTCTGTGTTAAAAGGAAATGTCTTCTATTTTCTACTTAGTGTGTTTTATAATCTGGGCATTTGGGTAACTGGTAGGCTTTTCCTGATCATATCTTATATTTTTTTCTAAGCAAATGAGAGCTTTTGTGGTGATAATGGTGGCAATGGTAAATCCTTTCACTCAATTCTAAATTAATTGCACATCGTTTGTTGATACATCATTGTTAATCTTAGAAATTCTTCCATTTTAATCCCTTGAAGTTATATGTATTAAATTACAATAAATGAGGATTACTGTAATTTCCATTATAGCCTCTCTTTGTGCAGGAAAATAGCCAAGTTTTGCTGAGTTTCATCCTGGAAGAGTGATTATGACTTAGTGTTGGTCAACTGTATTATGAGTATTGAATAAATATTACTAACATGATATTTAGTCTCAGATTTACTCTAATTAGCTAAAATTATAATGTTTAAAATCAATAATTACTATGATAAAACTAATTATAAAATGATTGCCTAATGATATACTTAGCCTCAAACAATACAGGGAATTTGTAATTTTTAAAATACAATCCTTAATTCCAGTCATGTATGGATATTGTTGTTTTAATTTGTTAATCACTGTGCAATTATTAAGATGGCAAAGAGCCATATGCTTCATGTGAAATACAGAGTGGCTTCAAATCTGTGACGTATTTACAAGTTGAACTACAGGTATTTCATGTAGGCAGATGTGTTACAGTTGTAATAAATTGTCATGTGGATCAAAAGTTTGCCATTTTTTCTTCATTCAAATAATTTGGAAGTGAATGTGATTTTTTGGAATTGTAGAAGACTACTTGAAAATACAGCTGATCATAATTATTGTGCTAGAATAACTTGTGTATTTTTATGAATGTCAAAGATCTTTTAAAACCTTTGTAAATGAGTCATAATTAACTTTTCATGAAAGATAATATGCTTAAGCATTCCAAGGTATAGTATATCATGATGTGCTAAATTTTATTAATTAGGTTTAGACTATTTTTCTGTTTGCAGAGGGTTTTAAAATAACTCCATAATTTTAACTTTGAGGAATCTATTATCAATATATTGATTTTGAAATACATGCAAATATTTCTCATATTATATTTCATTAAATTTAATTCTGAGAGCATTATGTGAAGTTTTTACAATTTTTTAGACCTTGTGAGATAATGTTTTATGTAAACCGAATAGATGTGAGGAAAGTTTTTAATATAAGCTTATGTGGCTTAAGGTTGAAACAAGATAATTCGTGACACAAAAAGGAAGAGATAATTTTTTTTGTAGTAAAATATCCATTAAATACTTCCGTATTATATTAGTTAATGGAAATTGTTGCGATAGTCATTCATTCATTAAAATTTTGAATGAGTTTTTCAGCTTCAGGATTATGTTATGTAATTGAAGAATACATAAACATTTTGATTTAACTAACTTGGTGTAAATTGATCACTTGAAAGAGCATCAGAAAAACAAGTAAATATTTATTGCAAAGTTAAAATGTTGGAATCATGGTAATATCCCCCTCAAGTTGTAACTTGCTCTTTCCAATTAAGCATTAAAAACTTCGAAACTTGTGGGTTATATGCTCTGTTCCAGATCGAATTTTGGAATGGATGTTTGGCATCAGAGTTTTGGAATTACGATCGGGCACAGGCACCAACATAACCCACCACCAACCCATTCATTGGGGTTGGGTTGGATTAGGATAAATTACGGAAAAACATATAAGGGAAGTGTTACAGTATAATATTTTTACAAGAGATTAAAGTTAAAAGCACTGCTTTACATTCATTACTTTTAAAAGCCAATAGTTATTGTTTTGAAAATAAACCAACAAATTTCTTATAATTGATTTATTTCTTACATATCAGAGGTAATTGCACTTATTCAAAAAAAATTTCTTAGTGGTCATTTTTCATACTGTCTATTAACTATCTCACAATTTAGAAATTTTTGATAATCTGTCCCACTGCCCACCTGATCCAGAAAATGTCCAGCTTCCTAGTAGTCATGAAAGTACGGTAGGACTTAGCTAAACTTCGCCATCAATAGTCGTCGTTTCACTCAAATGTCGTTGGCGCTTCAGGGTTGCTGCCTGCCGGTACCGTGAGCAGACATTCTGTCATTAAATCAAACGTGACTAACTTTGTAACTTACCATGCCGCCTCACTAATCAAGATGGCATGTTATGGCTGTTCCCAGGGCATATTTGGAAGAATTTGTTGCAATGTAAACCAGAATGTATCATTGGTCATTCTATATCATTGTGCTAGGGAACTTAGCTTCGTTGCCATTTGTTGGTGCATATGTTCTAATTAAGGTATTAGTTGTTTTTTTTAATATTCGGATTTTGTGTGCCATTATCTCTTCTCTCTTCTTTACCCTTAGATAACTCAATTTATTTTGGAGGGAGGGGTGTGTCCCACTTTGAAATTTAAAAATCTGGTCACCTTATCCATAACCACAATTTCAAAAACTACAAACGATCCTCAAAGTCATTAAAAGATATTAAATATTATTGCATTGATACATGGCTGCAAAAACCAGGCCAGAAAGGTGTAAGCTTGAAATCTCTCCTTTATCAACTTCCTCCTAAATTTTCTGAAGATAAATAGATGCTGTAAACGGCTAGAAAATTAGCTTTTTATAGGAGTTGGTAGTAACAGAGCACTTCCTCAAACGGAGGGTTCACAGGTGCTACGTCATTAATTTATGTGTTTGTGTATATATATAACCTCTTTAATAATTAATTTTTCAACTAAAACTATATTTGTTGTACTCCCACACCTATTGTTATATTGAAGTTTTAAATTTTCTCTGATCGTAGGTTAAATATTCAGTTTACAGATCATTATACTATATCTGTTAAACTAGCAGTGGAACTTTATATCAAGTATTAAAATGAAAATCTATAAAAAAAAATATAGCTTAAATAATCAGAAATATAACAAACTAAATTTTCGAAAAACCCGCCAGGGCTGATCGAGTTTTGTGGCAAAAAGTGGGAACGCGCAAAGCGTTAAATCCGCAATGGTAAATTGTTTTGACGTGTTGAATGTATGTTATTTAGTTTCATATTACAATTTATTATGATCTGTTGCAGTAATACACTTTATGAGGTTCCATTCAGGAAAAATTTTATTTTAAAAGCAGATGGTAAATTGTAAACTTACGTTTGCAAGGGTTGTTGAGTAATGAATAGCGATATATCTTTAAATCCTGATTTGAAAGATACACAGACATTATCTGTGAGTGAAACTAGTGATACTGAAAATAAAAATAACTATGATTTCAAAGAAAATCAAGAAGAAACGGAAGATCACAACATACTCGAAGAGGAATCGTTACCGAAGATTGCGACAGCTTCTGCAGAATCTACAGTAGGATGTATACCAGAGGCAGAAGTTGTCATCAGCAATAATAAAGTTAATAATGAATTGCCATCTGCTAGTCCCTCGGATAACTCAACCGATGGAAAGCATGTTTGTGAAGATCAGAACGAGCCAATATTGCCACAAACTGAACCCAAAACTGACATTGTTGATGTACCCGCTGTTAAGGCTTGCAGTGAAAAAAACGAAAATGAACTTACGTCAACATGCGAAAGCAAAGAAGGTGATATAAACGGCCCTAAGTGTGAACATTTCGAGGAACGTACTCCTATAGAATCATTTGAAGATGACACTGTTTCTACTAAGTCTGATTCTTCAGACGATATCACTCCCAGTTCATCCGATTCTTCTAGAAAATGTTTTAATGAGCGGAATGCCTTGCCTAGAGAAAATGTAATTTATGAAAATACATCTGACGAAGAATTTACGAATGCGAATCATTATGACAGTTCTGCATCAATCCTCAATCATCCAGTGTACAAATCATTGGTGCAGGAATTGGCCTCTTACAAAGAACAAGTTGGAATGTATCATGCGGAGATCGACCGGTAAAATTGAAATATTTTTATCTTTGATTATTTTGAATGGAATTTATTCCTAATGACAGGTGTAATTTATAAAATATTTAGTTTGTTTAGTAATTTATTATGATATATTTTAAATTATAGAAAAGCCATTTCTTGTTTATTTTACGTAGACTAGAGGCCGAAAACCAACGACTTGAGGCTGAAAACTCACATGGGATATACGTAGTTCAACTTGAAGCTCTAGAAAAAACGATTGGCCAGCAGCAAAAAGAAATACAGACATTGATAGAGCAGAAAAAACAATTCGAGGAGTCATCAGCAAAAAGTTACTATCAACTAAAACAAGATCTTGAAACAAAATTACAGAAAGTAAGAAACATTTTAATCTCAAATACAAGAAAACATTCTTCTAACTTATTCTCTGAAAAATGTTTTAATTTTACTTATGGTAGAGGTCATTTTTCAAAATTTCATTCCTAATTTTTCAGCAGAATTAAGCTTAGTCTAATTCAGTCATTAAAATTTTAGTAAGGTTGAAGTCTCCCTTAATATATATTTAAAGTGAACGTGTTAAAGCAGTTTCATTTTTTATCAGTCTACATAATATATTTTCCTGTCAAATGAATTAAAATTAAATTTTTTACTTAAATTCAGTTTAACCTTACCTTAACCCATTCCAGTTTTTCAAGTATGACTGGACAAATATTTTTTATCTGTTTAATTCCTTTTATAATTAAGTTTAACTTATAATGGCTGAAAATTATTAATGATGAAGAACTAAATAATTCACCTTTGTTATCTCAACTGAATTGTTGAAATTCAGTGATCCACGATCTGCTCAACATGCTCATTCTCCAGTTTTAATTTATCAATGAACTTGGTATCATGAAAGAGTTAGCTCAATCATATCCTCAGACTTAGAAAAAACATAGGAAACTGGAACACATTCAAGTTGTTCTTTCATGGCTTCTAAAATATAATACTACAGCTAAAAAAAGTGTGGATTCCTGTTCCTGGGAAGCATAGCTCATAACAGGTGTTATGCATTACTTTATCTTTTCTAAATTATCCGTTTGGTGTCTATTAGGTGACTAAGATGTATGAGGGGGCCAACCGTGAGAAGGAAGCCATGGTGGTGAGGTATGCCACCTCAGAACGTGATGTAATTGAGGGCAAGAAAGATCGAGACATCTTGGAGAAGAAAGTTCGTGAGGCAACCAAAGAAAGGGAAATACTTCTCAACAAAGTTAAAGCAATGAATGGGGAGAAAGCTCGTATTTGTCTCATGCTGGATGGAAAGGTTAGAATTAATAATAAACAACCTGTCTCTTTTATGTTACTGTGCACCAAAACTATATTAGTGGTTACTATTAATGCTTCTAATTTTTTGAAAAGCCTTTCATGTTGACATTTCATTGTATTCTCTTTTTTTTTCAAACATCTATCATTTAATACGAAACATTAAAAAAATCATGATTAACAGGTGAAGGCATAACTGGAAATCCACTTTAAGATAAAAATTAAACACGTTTGAATTGCCTGAAATTTACAATGAAACAAAAAAAAAGTTTAAACCTAACAGCAGCAAATTACAAAGTTTATTGATCTTATATTAAATTTATGCCATTTAAGCAAATGCATCATATTTACTTTTATTTGAATTTTTCGTTTCTTATCTATAATTCCTTCTATCATTTGAACTTGCTCCAATGTTATTTTAAATCTCAAAACATTTGCATTTCAGTGTAGTGACCTCTCAGAAGTTCAGAAAGAAAATGATAAGCTTAAAGAGGAACTGAACATGCGTGAAGTTAAATTGAAATGGACTCAGAATAAGCTAAAAATTGAAACGGATAATCATAGAGTAAGTAATTTTGCTTATAGAAATTTGGAGTAAGTATTAAGTGCTCATTATAGATTGATGAAATGGTTGATTTTAGGAGACAAAGGTTAAACATGACAGCTTATGTCAAAAGTTGCAGTCTTGTAAAGAAGAGATAGAGAATGTTCGCAGAGAAAGCCAAGCTATGGTTCGTGCTTTTCAGGAGAGTCAAGAGAATCGTGCTTTCACGCTTGGTAAGGCCATTTAAAATTTATCAGTTATTTGTAAAGAAAACATTTTCAGTTAATAAGATTATTGCTGTAGTTTTATAAACCTAAATATTTCTTATTGTTTACTGATAATTCATAAAATATAATATTTTTCTTTAACTGGTATTTATAAAACAAACTTTAGTTTCCCTCTTTATATATAAAGCATTTAAACAATGTAATAGGAAGACTCTGTCCAACTCTTTATTTGAAAATAATGAGTGATTTAATTGAAAAAAATCTGTCTTCAGTAAAGCAGCTATTAACCACTCAGTTATTTTCTTAAATAAATTAAATTTTATATTTTATCCCATTACATTTTATCTAGATTAATGTGTATGTATTTTTGTTAATCACCGAACTTATATTATGACTTTATGTTGATTAATGTATTATTATATGTATTTTAAAATACAGGGTTTCCGAGAAAGAGTGGGCATATTTCAAACATTTTTAATGAGAAAATAAATAAAGCTACAAGGGAACGGTTTTCACCACATGAAAGCAGAACTCTGAAAGTTTTACTTAGTTACTTTTTCAACCGAGCGTGCATGGATGTGCACATGAATGTGCACATGCGCGAAATTTAGAGAAAGCAGCATTGTGGAGATCACGCGACAGTTGCTCCGAGCATGGCATCTACTCTGCAGAAGGCTGCGTGTGTGTGGTGGATGGCAGAATCAAAATCTGTTACCAGCATACAAAGAAAACCGTGCTCTTGTAACTTTGTTTATTTTCTCAATAAAAATGTTTGAAATGTCCAATCTTTTTCTGCGTGGTCTCCACAATGCAGCTTTCTCTCAATTTGGTGCATGTGCACATTCATGCACACATCAATGAGCACTCGGTAGAACAAGTAGCGTATGTAAAACTTTTGGAGTTCCGCTTTCATGTGGTGAAAACCTTTCCCTTGTAGGTTTATTCATTTTCTCACTAAAAATGTTTGAAATGTGTCCACTCTTTCTCCCAAAAGCCTGGGTAGATGTGCAGGGAGAAACGAACGGAATCAGAGCCAATGAGAAAACTCCATTCAACAGTGTGAGGGCATCCACTCCAACTCAGAAAAAAGGACTCTCTAGTGGTTGCCTTCGCATGCCAAAGATTACAAGAAAACCTCCGAGAGAAGGAGGTATGCAGTTCGAATTCTGCAGTGATGTCTTACAATTAGAGAGGGAAACAGAAATCAATATGCTGCATCTAGAAAGCACTTGTGGAAAAGATGCAATATTTTCACCTTTGTGGGCATTATTAATGCAAAATGCTAAGCTGCACTTCACTTCAGAAAGTATAAAAAATCATCAATGTGTCAAGGGCAAAAATTATATAATACTCCATAAATTACGATAACAAAAATGAGAGCTGTTGATTTAGTGAAGATCCTGAATAAGTATCTTCTGCCTTATGTCAGACAGATAGTGCCAGATGGTGAAGACATGGTACTAATACAAGATAATTCACCGCTACACATGGCCGGTGTAACTCTACAATTTTTTGACCAGAATTGGCAAATCAATGTTCTACCCTGGCCAGCTCGCTCGCCAGATCTGAATCCCATTGAAAACTTATGGGGTATAATGGTGAATGAGTGGATGGGAGGAAATTTGAGGATGGCAACCACTCTTGAAGAGCATGTTATGGAACTCTGGGGCTCAATCGAATGACGGCCACAAATATGTGAAAATTTAGTATGGTCCATGAACCGTCGAATGCAAGGAGTAATCGACTCAGGAGGAGACTTCACTAAATACTAAAATAAAACACTAAATAATCTTTCATTGCCTATTAAATGTTGCTAGAATAAAAGTTTTATTCAAAAATTCAAATAAAGTCTATATAAAATGTATCCACTAACTGTGAGAAAAGTGCTACATGTGATAAATTGCCATTTATTAGAGTTTGGTAAAATTAATTGGATAACAGATGTAAATATTTCCTAATGTTCTCCTGAATAAGCAATTTTCGTCCTGACAATTTCTTGGCGCTTGAGTGATACAGTACAGTGGAGAAAACACTATAAGAATAGAACCCCCGATCCTCGGAAGAGAGTGTAGCCGGATGACAACTGCGACTCACATCATTTCCGATGATGTGATTTGCTTTCCGAGATGAGTTTTATTCATATCACCATTTATGGCAGTATTTTTTAATTTAGTTCAATCATAGAGCGTCAATTGTCGGCGCTCGCAGAAACACCTTCATTACTGTGATGTGCTCAATTTTAAGGAACATTTTTAACAAACTGGTAAGGCAATTCCCACAAACTCGTCATCACCTCTGCGGTTCGTGTTATCATAATTTATGGAGTATTATATAATTTTTGCCCTTGACACATTGATTTTTTATGCTTTCCGAAGTGAAGTGCAGCTTAGCATTTTACATTAATAATGCCCACAGAGGTGAAAATATTGCATCCTTTCCGCAAGTGCTTTCTAGATGCGGCATATTCATTTATGTTTCCCTCTCTAATTGTAAGACATCACTGCGGACTTCGAACTGTATACCTCCTTCTCTCGGAGGTTTTCTTGTAATCCTTGGCATGCGAAGGCAACCACTGAGAGAGTCCTTTTTTCCGAGTTGGATTGGATGCCCTCTCACTGTTGAATGTAGTTTGTCTCATTGACTCTGGTTCCGTTCGTTTCTCCCTGCACATCTACCCAGGCTTTGAAACCCACCTCCTGACTCTTCCACCCTACCCTATCATTCCTCTCTCCTGCTTCCCCTCAAGCAATGGGTATCAACATTCTCGGAACTTTCAGCTCCGACCTATGCATGGCGTGACCGAGCCGTGTCGCTACACTTTTTGAAATGACTGTACCTCTGTTATTGTATATATAATTTTTTTATTTTATCCAGTTATCTGGACTATTCTTGGTCTCAGTCTATGTAATTGAAGTTCTACCATAATTTAAATTTTTATTTCCATTATTGGCATTTTTAATTTAGACTTTTTACATATATCCTCTTTGCTGCATATGTGTTTAATTTTATAGGTTCTTTTCAAGTGTTAGCATTATTAGAGAATGATGAGTTAAACAACAAAAATTAGGTTCTTATAGTATTTTGGAGTAAGATTTTTAATCTATTTTTTTCTGAATAAAACAGTTTCTTATGGGAACATTTATAGATCAGCAGCTTAAAGAGCAGCAAGCCCAACTTATAATGGAGCGGCACGAAAAAGAGGATAAAGAAGGAGTTCGTAAAATTTTGCAGCAAGAAGTGGAAAACTTCAAATCAAAACACAAGGTCATCATAGAGGAGAATAACCTGCTCTCCATCAAAGTAAGATGCAATGTTTGTGAACTTTGAATTAACATTTAGACACCTCTTCAACCACGTGATTGAAATAGCCTAATGCTGTTACTGCCAAGTGATGGTATATCATCGTTTGCCTCTCAAGAAAGAAGTTCCATCAAATATACATATAATTGTCAGTGAGGAGCCAGTTTGAAGTGATGATAAGAATTCTCCATAAGATAGTTCAAAGCAGAAAATTATTGTGTTATTATCTTTTAAGAGTAAATTTAACGTAGTTTTAAAATGTTGCACTACCTTTAGCCATCCTATTGTGTTTGGAATTTTTACATTTAGGATTCATTTGAGTTGATTTTTTGTTTGCTGTTTGCTTTTTTCATTAATAGAATCAGTTTTAAAGTTTTAAAAATTTTTATCCAAAAGTTAGTTTAAATTTTAAATGTGACTTTTGTTTGTATAATTTAGTTGTCACTTAAAAGTGTCAAGACCATGCAATGTTAATTATAATGATCACCAGTTATTAATATTATTTTATCAAGCTGAATGATTTATAGGTTCAGAAGTTGGAGAAGGAACGTTTGGAGTATGAGCAAAATTTGGCTAACCAGAAACGAGTGGTTGATGAACAAAGACAGCAAATGGCCGACCTTAGTGCCAAACTTACACACATGGAGTCTCTTCAATTGCAGCTTCAGCAGTAAGTTGAAATTTTATCATTATTTTGTTTCTTGCATTTTAATTTTCCATAAAATCCTTGTATCGTAATTGTTTAAATATTTGTTCAAAAATTTTCGTAGGAGCCAAACTCCTAAATAAAACATATTTTCATTCAAATTAGTTTTAAATTGCTCTTTTATTTGCACAAAGATTTTCTTTTGTCAACTCAGTGAACAGGAGAGGGTATTGGCAGCTCAGGGAGAAGTGGAACGCCTTAGACAGAACAATGTGGAGCTTCAACAGGAAATGTCCTCTTGCCGTGAAAGAGAAGCTGAACTACTTGCTTTCACTCAGAGATTGACAGACAAAAATGTTTGGCTACAGTCTGAGTTCTCTGCAACAGAGGCTAAGGCAAGTCATAATATTTATATTTAAAATTATTCAGTTCGTTTAGTGCATCACTTATGTTTACATTTAAATGTCATAGTTTCTTTGATTTTTTTAATTGCTAGTTTCAGTCAAGAACTTTTGATAGTTTGTTGTAAAGGATGAACTCATTATCCTTTATCGGCCATGCATACACTTAAATGCCAAAGATTCCAGCAGCGGGCATTTAAATCTGTATGATAAAGATTAAGATAATTGTTCATTTATCTTATATTACCCAATCAATTATTTCATTACAACATCTGTATAGGAATTTTTGTCTTCATAACATTAGACTGAATAAACTTTTCCCCAATATCTTTTCTTTTAAATTTTTTTCCTCAAAAATGTAGGATTATTTATCTTGGTGATGACAAAGAATTGGTATCACAAAATAATTTTTTTACTGTGCCATGTTAATTTTTATTCAGGCTCAGCAGCTGGAAAGTGAACAGGAGCCTTTAAGGAAACATCAATTGGAACTACAAACAGAATTACATAAAGTGCAGAAAAGCCTGGAGACCGAGCGCCAAGAACGAGAAGAAGAGAGTAGACTACTGGCCCGTCACTTAGCTGAGCGAACACAAAGAGTCGAACAACTTGAACGTGATCTTGAAGATGCTAAGGGAGATTTGAATGTGCTCAAAAGAAGACAGGCAATGACAGTCAAGGTGTGAGATGGAATTGTTTTTAGAAATGTGTGATATATAATGTATCATGGATCCACGGATGTTTTTGAACACTGGAAACACCCTTAAATATATACTCTTATATTTGTAAATGTCAATGCCGATAGATTTCTGTAGAAGGATAGGATCAATGGGATTAAAGTGGAAGTACATTAGAAGAAGATATGGAAGAGATGGAAAAAATAATTTTGGAAATTCAGTGGAGTTACTTATTTAAAATCTTAAATCCTTGGGATAACTTATGCTACATAGCAAGTTATTTAATGGTTTGGCTCAAAATTGGAAGAAAAATCTCATCAGTCTCTCACAAACAAACAATACTTAAGGAAAAAATATTTTGTAGCATATTCTGAGATTTATGTATATTTATTCTTGATAATGATAATATTTGTCTTATGAGGACCATGTTTGACTTAAGCTTTTAACTGTTTCTGTACTGACTACTTTCCCTTAATATACTGTTCTAATTTTTGCAATACTTTTAACCGTAAATGAACTGACAAGGGAAGGCACCCAAGTGTAAGAAAGAAAATTATTAATGATGTAATTTGGACAACTTACACAAAACTAAAGTCATAAAACATTGATTGGAGGAGAAAAAAAATTCAGCGATGTCAAGGATCGAACCCGCGACAAAATTTTCGCGGCCCGACACTTCGTCACTTGGCTACCGACATCTGTTGTCAGGGTATCGCTCGTCATGGCATTAGAGGAAGGCCACTTGTTTTTCAATTTTAAATTGCAAATATCTCGAAAACGTGGGCTCGTTAGACGCCTTTCTGAAAATACGTGTCCAATTATTTTTCGTTTTCTTTCATCCTGTGAAGTTTGGTCGTGATCCGCCACTTACACTTAGGTGCCTTGCCTTGTGAGACAGAAAAAATGCTCTCACAATACTACTCAAAATATTTTCCTGGATGAGTTCAGGAAATTTTTGAACTGCTGTTGTCTCTTTCACTATCTTCTGGATGACTCACATAACATCACTATTTGAGTCATTTTCTCCATCCTCTACTATTTAGTCTTCACCATTTAATTCAGCAACAAATAAATTACATCTACACCCAAGGCCGTTTTATCCATTAGGCGCAATAGGCACAGTGCCTAGGGCCTACGAGCCTTTCAAGGGCATACGAAAATGTTGAAAAGTTGAATAACTGTTGAAGTATTGTTGAAATAATTTCAAAATAAAAATTATAAAAATTCTTTTGAATTTCTTTAACAGCAAAAAAATTAGATTTAACGTGGGTGCATTTTAATATATTTAATGTGATGTAGAGTGGAGCAAGAGTGCCTAGGGCCTACGAAGATCTTAAAACTGCCCTGTCTACACCTAGCCAGGGGCTGCCATTTTTTATCTTCACTATCAATTCAGAGTATTTGAAATGTAAATAACTTGTTTAGATAATTTGCCTATTTAAACATGTAAAAACTGTTGTAATAGCTTCCATCTGTCCTATTAGAGTACAACAACTTGAAATCATCTTGGTACAAAGTATTGCATCAGGTATATATCAATATGGGCGTCCCTGTGGTGATGTGTAATATTACATTGAAAACAGACTAAAGTAGGAATGGAGATGAGTAATATGATGTCAAAGACATTTAAGTGGCAAAGTAATGAACTATTTAATCATTTGTTATTGTAAATTTGAAATATTTGAAGTACCAAAAAATTTCACGCTCTAAAGATAATTTTGCCAAATTCATTATACCTCTATTACTTGTTTGTCGATAAAGGATCCTACAGTGTCTTTATTTTGTGCAGGAGCTCACCAAAGAATTGCAGCAGTGCCATCGTCGCTTGGAGTTGGCCAACACTTCTGCATCTGGAGGAGGAAGAGCAGAGGGAGTAGCTGTTTTTCATAGCAATCATTTCCAATCTTCCTCTCCAACAGACAGCTTACCTCTTGCTCCCTCTTCACGTGCAAGTTCTCAAACATCCCTCGAAGCACGTCCACCTCAAGAATCTCCAGCAGCCCATCATTTTGATAAAGAGCATGATAGAGGAGTGAGTGCTCTTATTTTATCCATTATTAATGTTTTTCTTTTTTGCTGCATTTTTTTTGGAACTGTATGTCTGTTTTAGTATTGTTGTCTCTTGAAATGTTGTATGCTATAGATCAGGGGTCGGCAACCTTTTCTATACAGCAGGCGACATTTGTTGTTATGAATGCTTCGGAGGGCCGCATTGAAAATCACGAGAGTTTCGCCAGGCCAGATGGGCATTTAAATCAGAAGTTACCTAGAGATTTTGTGCTCTCATATTAGTGAAAATCAATTCTAATTAGTTTACTAGCATTAAAACTTCCAGAAAATGTTTAAGACCATAATTTCCCTGAAAAACTATGGAATTGAATGTGTTAAAATATACTAATCACTTTTTAATCATGGCTTCACAGGCCACGTAAAATGCACCCAGGGGCGGCATGAGGCCCACGTGCCGTAGGTTGCCAACCCCTGCCATAGATCATAGATATTTTCCCTCTGGGGTGCTAGACACACTTGGATACTGCAGCTGATTGTTAGGAATGCCACTAAAAATGTTAAATGAATAAATGAATAATTTGGAACTGTTGATAAGTCAATGAGGCAGTAATCTTTCCTTTAATAAGGTGATGATGACATAATGTCAACACCTGAATACATCTGAATGTTGTGGTGTATGTATGCATTATTTCAAGTTTGGGGTGCTGCGACATTCTGGGGACCCCAGTTAATTGCACCGGTTTGCTATTTGTATGCTTCACCATTGCCATAAGCTAATAAAAATAAATTGGGTTACATAGTGGCCCAGAAAGCATAACATTTCCATGCTCTAATGTTGTACTCTTGCAATTATAAATTAACCTATAACTTATTTAAGTGAATTAAAAGCTTAACCTGGAAATATTATACTCCTTTTAATCTAGTTATACTCATTGAATTACATTGAACCACATTTTGCTCTGCTATGTTGTATTGTTACTTGCCATATTGATTGTAGTCTGAAATAAACTTATGGGAGGTTTTATACCAAGGTGATTGGTGACGGTGATGTGATCGTGATTTGGTGGCAACTTCACTTGCCGTCAAATCACCGTCATCTATATTTATATCTACAGTTCACCCTGCAAGCCACCGCAATGGTGTGTGGCAGGGGGTGCAGTAGCACCAAGGGAAAGTGCATAATAATGAATAGTATCACTCTACGTCGGCTGATTTCTTTTCGTAACTTCTGTTCTGCTCAGATATCATTCTAGGGAAAAATGAGCCTTTATACCTCTTAGTCCTACAGGCTCTCTCTCTTATTTTACAAGGATGGTCCATTCTAAGTATTTCACGGAATCGGCTAGCTTTAGCTGGACACCTTCAACAGTGTAATTCGTCGTGTCACTGTTTTTGTTTTCCCAGAATCTCATAAAGGAACACTTTCCTAAGTTCAATTCTAACTGCCACTCTTTACACCACTCGAGAATTGCATTTAAGTCATCAGAAAGTAATAATTGATCATTAGGACTGTTAATCTCTCTGTAAACTACTTTATCATCCATGAATAACTTGATTTTACTTTTAATAACCTTATCTAAGTTGTTTATATATAAAAGGAATAGTAGGGGGCCAATTACACTTCCCTGTGGAAGCCTGAGGCTACGCTGACTGAATCTGATTTAAAACCATCTATAACTACTATTTGTTCACGCTCATTAAGAAAGTCCCTGATCCACTTGATTATCTTTCGATTAATTCCACAGTCATTTAATTTCTTCACTAACTTATTGTGCGGAACTTTATCGAAAGCCTTCTTGAAATCGAGGAAAACCGCATCTAACTAGAGTCTTACGGTCTCCTGATCTTAGTATATCATGAATGAACAGAGCGAGCTGTGTTTCACAAGATCTCGTCTTCCTGAAGCCATGCTGATATTTACTTAGCAAGTTCTGACTATCTAAGAAGTCCATCACAGAGCTAACGACAATGTGCTTGAGAACCTTGCAAGATAGGGAGGTAAGCGAAATTGGCCTGTAATTTTCTCTCGCCTTTTTTCTCACCTTTGTGTAACGGCGTTATAAATGCTAATTTCCATTCCTTAGGTACAACGCCATGACTAAGTGACTTACTGAAAACTATTTCGAGATAAGGTGCTATTTCCAGTGCTAACTCTTTGAATACTCTAGCTGGTGTCTCTTCTGGACCTGGAGATTTATTTATCTAATATATTGTTTGCTATCATAGGTTTTTTGACTACCTGGATAAGGGAATGTTTATTGAAGATGTCTATTAGCGCTTCGCATGACTCGCGATTCCTACCGGATCGTATGAAGCTACAACTCTGCCAATTTATCGAGGGTAGATTGAAGTCTCCTCCTACTATGATAATGCTTTTACTATTCTTCTTCTTTAGTGAGTTTATTTATAAATTAATATATACGTTCCATTAATGGCAATATTTAAAAAATATTTTCACGTAGTGGATTGTGTTGCAACTCGTGTTAAAACAGGAGCTTCTTCGAGTAAAGTAAACAGGTTCCCCAATTGGTAAATCGTGCTAAAGTGAAATTCATGTTAAGCAAACTCGTGTTAAGCAGGGACTACCTGTACTTTATAAGTACGACAAGTACTTTTTAACACTAGGTTTACCAAGCACTCCGACCTACTCTGTTTACCGGAGCAGCCATTTTGACCGCTGTTCCACAAAGCGTTATATTTCTAAATTTTAAGGTTCTAAATCATTTAAGACGGTTTTCATAGGAATATTTTATGCCTTATTATTCCAATATTAAGAAATGAAACAAAAAACAATAATTTAATATCTTCTTGGATATTACATATAATTATTAGTATATGATTCTTACGAAAACCAGTGACGATATATTCACAAAGCGCAAACTCTGGACTCATAACCGCCACCAAATTTCTGAAACCGTAGCATGAAGAAGACTTACCCTCATTGTCAGTGAGTAGAGTATTACATAAATATCCCATATGTACCTCAAATATTTTCATATTAGAAAGAAATATGGGCTTGATGAAGAAACCAAGCAGGCCTTGCGTCGTTCTAGTTTTACATTTTTCCACTCTGAATCACTCTCATTTTATCCTCTACCATTTTAACAATACTATTTATTCTGTAGCATTTTCTTCTTTGCAATGACTTGGGTGGAATGAATCATAAAAACAATGGAAACAACTGTTTCTTTTACAATGAGAGCACCTCGCAAAGCACTGCTCTCCACAGAAGCACTTACTCTTCATCACCTCTTCAGGAAATATAACTTGGTTGACGTTGCAAAAAATGTCCCTGTTTTTGGTTAGCCGTGATGCATACCACGCGTACCGAATCATCGGTTTAAAAACAGACGAAGACAATTGGTGGTGAATCAAGAAATGTTATGATTCATTTTGAATCTTTTCACCCATGTCAGGTAAAATGCACACAAGCACGTACGAGTCATACTTGGATACCTAACGTTTTTTTCCATTGTTTTTATGATTCATTCCACCCAAGTCATTGCAAAGAAGAAAATGCTACAGAATAAATAGTATTGGTAAAACGGTAGAGGATAAAATGAGAGTGATTCAAAAGAAAAACTGCGAATTTTGACAAAAAACGGTTACTTTAAAAAAAAAATAATTTGCATTCAAATAGGATAAGTAGACTATTAAGAAGGAATATCACACAAAAAAAATCCGCGGATTTCAGAAATTCTCGGAAAATACTATTCGGGCTGAAAGTGTTAAACCAACAACCTAAAAAATTTCGCTGGTTTTATCAAATTAACAAACAAATAGGAGACATTTCCGCAGAGTGTTTTTGACACATTTACTTTGGGTTTCACTCATTTAATTTCTTCAGGTAAATGCATTTTTTCAATAAAATTAATTTTATAAAATGAGTGTTTGCAATATATTTAACTGTTTTAATAATACGTTTTGGAAATGTGTTTGTCCAATGTTCTACGAATACGAACTCAACTTCAACCCCCTCCTTGAAATTGCCTTCACTCCAGGGGCAAAAGTTATGTCCTGGTGTGGCTGATCTGAAAAAAAACTATAAGTAGTGCTTATAAAGAAGTATTGGACCCCAATGTTACATTTTGAAATATTTTTAATAACATTATTATTAAAGTTTTATGGCAGTTTTTAATAATAAAACATGAAATGCTAAAAAAGCATTTGTGGTTTTAATAATAAATAAGAAACGCTGGGTATTTCTGATAGTATTTTCATAATAGTAATACATATTATGTTTAACTACGGTGTTGAAAGTTTGTGTTCAGATATAAAAATTAAATGTTACAATTTTTTCACTTCAGAAATATCGTGTCTATGCTGCCGTATTCCGGTTGTTTTCAGAAAAGAAAAATTTTAGTAGGTAAAATTTGACAAGCGTAGATTGTTAGGCAAACGTTCAAGCTTTAAAAATATGTATTTTCTTTCCTTATAACCTGAGCGGTAGCAAAATTATAGACGCTGGAAGTTCAGGAGACTATATTTTTGACGACGATAATAAGAGATTGGCAGGTGACTAGAATTACGGGTGATTGGCAGGAAAAGTCACTCGTTGACTAGAGTTGCTGAGTCGCTTCCAAGTTGCGTCACCATCGTGTTTCTGTTAACTTGTTATAAATGGTTCCATTTAAATGACTGTGTTGTCCAAGAGCAACTGAAGTTGCCGTCAAATCACAATCACATCACCTTGGTATAAAACCTCCCTATGACATACTCATTGCCAGACACAAAACTTTATTTTGGCTTGGCCAAGTGTCATTGTGAGCATTGCAAGTGTTGAGCAGACCCTTTAATTTGGGACCTGGTATTTAATCACAATGGTGTAAGCTGTAATATTGGAAGTTGGAACATCATATTTTAAGGACTGCATGCACATCTTTTGAAAACGTTTTCATATATATTTCAGTCCTATAGCTTCTGTTCCATTACTTCTGTTAAAATTAAGTATTTTTTCATAATTTGGGCTATAGTGCTAGGTGTACATAATATCACAATGTTGATTTCTCTTTTTAGGGGAGAAATAGTTCTGCTGAACCTAGTCGACAAGTATTGATAGAGCGCATTGTTGAGTTGCAGCGTAGTAATGCACGAAAGACAGAAAAGTTAGACTTCTTGACAGATCATGTTGAGCAGTTGGTTGAAGAGCTACAAAAAAAATCTCGCATTATACAAATGTACATAATGCGTGAAGAATCTGGTGCTTTGTCTTCAAACTCAATGGAAATGAATAAGGTATGTATGGTATAAGAATCTTAATATCTTATTTTTAGCCTTGAATTTTGATGGTCACTATTCTTCTAAAAGAAAAGCATAACCTATTCTTCATAAATTATTGGCAATAGTTTTCAAAATTTCTAATATGTGTTCATTTTAAGGAACTGATATCTGTTATTTAAATGTAATTAAGTTGCTTTTCTCATATATAAAAAATAATTTCTTGTGTATTTAAATTTTATAAGAAGTTATTGGCTTAGATTCTTGATCTTTTCATGTCTGTCTGTCTTTGTATACATATTTTTTGGAAAAGTTATTTGATGTAGGGGTAATATTTGTGGTTAAGATTTCTTTGTTGGAGATCTCACCTGATAGTGTATGTTCTCTCTTAGGAGGGCTTTAGTAGATAATAAGTCAGTTGTGGTAAATTATTGTAAATTTGAAAATAAAATGCATCACCACAGAATGCCCTCCCTGCCTATTTGTCCATGTGTTCAACATAATTGTTAGTGGTTGTAATTTGTAGTATAACTATGAAGTGTGTTAGAAGAATATAGGGCTATGGAAAATTAAAATAAATTTTTGAAATTGACAAATTTATGAGAAAAAATATTTTTAACGTGTGCTTTTTCCACATGCTGGATGGATTATCCTGCTTGTTAATTTTGTTTTTTGTTTATAGATGACATTTTAGTTACGCTTCTTAATATACAGTTGTAATAGCCCTAACATGTATATGATTTATTCCTTAAGTGGAACAATACAGAGTTAAAAGCACGCTGTTTTATGATAAATATTGAAATTGCTAGATGAATGGCTTACTTTAAATGATTATATGAATGGAATTATACAAAATTCCCTGTAAGGGAAACTAGCCAAAAATGTTATATAATATGTTTTATTGAATGATGATATTTTTTCATGCTCAGTTGGTATGCATTTTATCTTATTGTTCAATTTTCAATCCACGTTTAAAAAAAACCATGTAGTTATCTTGAAAAGAGTAGGTGTTTATTCATTTAATGTTATTTGATGGATTCTCTATAAAATATGTGAATTTACAAAGAAATGATATTGCAGATTTAGGAAAACCTTGTTGATATGTATTTCAAGTGACTTAAAACTTTGAATTAGTTGGATTTCAATAAATACAGTCAGCTGTCCATGTACTACATGATATCTTAATATTTATATAGTTTCACTCCATCATGGTCAGTTAATCATGATCTCCCCTTTTTTACATGGTATTGATTTACTTTTGTGCTGTGCAGCTCTGTATTTTCCTTGACTTAACTATATCTGACCTAAGGTATCAGAAACCTAATTAACGTTATGGCCTAAAGTTCCCATTTCAGTAGACTGTGGTATTCATTATAACTTTGGTAATATGAGACATTTATTTACATTAGGATTGTTTGTGTACTTCTCTACCATCTTACAATAAGCTGCTGACTCTTTCAAGAGAAAATAATTTTTTCCACAATTCCTGTGAATTGATAACAGAGCTGTTCTGAGTAAGGATGTGATTGTGGAAGAAGCATATAAAGACTTATTATAAGTGTACCTAAAGGTTCTATAATGTCATTTAATATTCATGACACTACCATATAAAATATGAAGAAAGACCTGATACTGTGGATTGACGATCAAACACAGAAAAGGGTTTAGTTGGACAGGGAACAGGTTTTTTCTGGAAGACAATGCCAAACAGAACATTCCTTTCTAAAGAAGTAAAATCTGCTACAGACCTATTAGAAATGAGAAAGGGGGCACAATGGAGGAGGAGGGTGAATACCAATAAGAAGGAAAAACAACTACGACTGGGAGGAGGAGACCAATGGAAGAGGTGAAGGGGGGAATACAGAAGAGTGAGGATTGGATGGAGGAACGCACACCGCACACCCAGAAAGAGGGGTATAAATAGCAGCTGCAGAAGAGACATGGATACCTCAGTCCCTGAAGATGCACGGCTATAACGGGTGCAAAACTGCAACCATCAGTGTCAAGCCACGCTGTGGAAACATCCATCATGCATTAAATACCCCTAGTTTAATAGTTAGTGAGCCAGTGCTGAAAGGACTATACCATTGCAGTGCATATTGATAGTATAAAGGAATCACCGGATGAAATATAGTCATCTGCCATGAATGCATGTCAGAAGAATATGAATCTGCAGGCAGTAAATGCGATATGAAGTGAAGAAGATAGCAGAGATGGGTCGTCGTGTTGGGGAGATAGATTCAGTGATCTTCAGATGACAGAGGTAAAGGAGCTATATGTGTCCTACAGCTCTGAATGAAGAAGAGCCGGAGGAGCTGATCAAGGGCAGCGTCAGTGATGATGTAAATGAAGACAAGATAGTGGCAGTTCCAAAGCCACAACTGACAATGAAGAGCCTGAATTAGGATTTTCGAATTGCCATGGAACTTTGAAACCTATTTTTTACTAAGGATCCACTCATGTGGGGGAGTTTGGAGTTCGAGACAGATTGAGAAAATATTGGCTCCATACAGAGAAGAATACAAAGACTTGTACAATAAAGCCAAACAATTGCCTATCACCAGTTTTTGTTGCAAATCTATCACTACCAGCTCTCCTCCAAAGCCAGCAAGTAGCAGCAGACCTAATCCTGACTTCTAAGCCTTGCATCATTCATGGTTATTAGCTAGTTTATATTTAATTGAAAATAATTAAGAAAAATTTGGTGTACATAGATTTGTTGAAAAACTTAAAATTATTGTAAGTTTTATATCATTGTCCTTTGATGTCATTCATTTGGAAGTTCTAAATTGATATATGAAAGCTGTTCATTTGATTCATGGACTGAAGCTGCCAATCACCAACCAATAGTTGGGTGCCAATATCTTGCTAGTGGTGAGAATTAAAATGTGTGGCAACAAGTCTGATGAATTTCAGAGTTGTCTACCTTCTTGGTTGATTGCTGTGTGTGATTAAGTGGAGTAGTGTTTTGTGTGTCTGTTGAGATACAGTTACAGACCAAACAGTTTATTCTTTTTTCATTAAGGAAACAACAGAAACTTATAGAAAGCAATGTTTAAAAAGATCAGTAGTTTTCAAATGGCATAAGTGGTTCATTCATTCAATCATTTGCTGACATTGCAGTGCAGTAACTGCCATGAACATCTATCACCCCAGATCTGATTTATTGTACTGAGGAATTGTGTATCTCATTCCGCAGTGGTCATGCTATCCTTACTGATCACTTGAAAATGTCTGGAGGAGGCCCCTCACATACTGATTCCTGACCAAAAGCAATGGCAAGTTGAAGAGAGTGAGAACATGATCGTTTGATTTCAACAAGCTGGTGAGAAATTTTGACTGAAACACAGTTGTATCACTTTGACTGAGAAAGCAAACAGCATACAGCTGTTTGGTCTGTCTGTCACAACAGATGTACAAAACACTTCTTCTTAGATGAAACACTGCAACTGACTAAGAAGGCAGATGGCTCTGAAATTCTTTGGACTTATTGCCACATTTTCAAATTTGTCAACAGTGTTGACACCCAGCTTACGGTTAGTGGTTGGCAGCTTCAGTCCACAAATTAAATGGACAGACCTCGTTTTGCTAGTGATATCAAGCTGCACTAATTACTATAATAAAAAACAAAAAACCAATAAGCATGGAGTCGTTGGTTGTCATAGCTTTAAAAAAGAATCATCTACTTCCACTGCATGAATTTCGATTTGAATTCTATAGAAAGTTACTGACTTACTTTGGCCAGAGTTTTAGTGCTATCTCTGGACTTAAAGTGGTAGGATTGTATGTCCTGCTTTGAATTAAAATAAAACTTAGATAGTTATGTTTCTTCAAACAATCGTTTTCAAATTAAATATTGGATTTTTACATACTATGTTATACACCAACTCACAGGGCCTGCTAGGAAGGTTTACTAATCTTAGTTGGAAATAAATATCTGATGTTTTGAGTAACAAGGTTTTCCTGTTTCTTCGGTTTATCATATTCCTGAATTTTTGTTGTTTTCTTCTTTTATTGATTTGTAAAATTATATTTTTAGCATCTCCTTATCCCCTTGTAGAAATATTTTTTATATTCCTTTTTATATTTATTCAATAGCTTGCTAATATACGCGGAAGGAAAAAGATCAAGGTAGGATGAATATTTTGCAAGATATATTCCCCATATGAACAAAGGCATAGATTAGACTTTAATTTTTAGTCATAGATTAAATCTTTGGAACTTCTATAGAGAAATAGTAAAGGCAAAGTATATGTGCTTTTAATTTTAATTTGCTATATTAGTTATGCTTTGAACTGCATAAAAGTGTTACTAAATAAACATATCATTAATTAGTTTCTTTCAAAATTATAATTTTTTAGGCTGAATTATCAAAACATGGTGGTATAATGGCATCAGTTTATGGCTCTAAACCCCTCGATGACAATATGACCTTGGAGATGTCTTTGGAAATCAATAGGAAATTCCAAACTGTGTTGGAGGATACCCTTTTGAAAAACATTACATTAAAAGTAAGTGAGTGATTTAATGTAGAAAATGCTGTTACAGTATCTAATATTTCATCAAAGTATGCTAATTGATTATCTTTTATACAAAAATTTGCTTGACTAATATTACTAGTTTTAGATTTTATTTATTAAGTAAGACATATGTAAAAGATACACAGTGAAACTTATCTCAGTAACCACTACTATTCATTGGTAAATTTTTCTTGAAATGGACTCCATTATAACATAAAATGAAAATAGGGAATCATTTGTCTTTACCTCTATTCCCATAAAATATAAATAAATGTAAAACAAATCGGGTAATACTGACCCCCAACTAAATCCTCCAGTTTCCTTAAATTATTTCTCATGTATATTTTTTGTTGAATGTGGCCTGTGATATGTGAGGAAGTGAACTATGTGGCACTTGAGCCAAAAAGTTTAGGCATCACTGATGTATGTAGTCTTATGACTAGGGGCAGTCACAATTTACAACCCCAGATATGGCATGGCATCTTTCAGCTTTTCAAGGGTTGATAAAGGTTTCACTGTTTATCTAAAACAAATTCATTATGCTAGGTTGTTATATCATAGTTGCATGTTGACTGCCAAGTAAATTTTGCAGAGTTCTATAGCAGTGCTACTCAAACTTTTTTTTGCGTGTACCCTTTGGAAAATTTCATCAACTACCTGGTACAACCACATGCTTTCGTAAAAGAGAAATTGCCCTAAAAATGTCATCAAAATCATCAAGCTGAAGTGGAAAAATGTACACTTACTCTGTACAGTTACCAATTTAATGTAAGTGAAAGTTGAAGTAGATGAGTGATTGTGGTATATAAAGTAACTAAGCCAATACCAAGATTTTGCTGGACCACTTTCAGATCTGTCTAGTATCATTTTGGGTATTAGTACCACACTTTGAATACCACTGTTCTATAAGGCCAAACAAATTTTTTTTCTATGAAAAGTGTGTATCATCCAATTGTTCTATGACAAGTCTTTTACAGTGAAACCACCCTAAGACGACCACCTACACTACTCAGAGAATTTGGTCGTCTTGGGAGGTGGTTGCCTTAGGGAAAAATATTATTGATCATTGGTATTTTTAAATGGAAGTACTGAAAAAATAAACAAAAGGGTTATTGTAGAAATTTTAACTTTTATTTATTTAATAGTTTACCATTAAATCCTCGTTATTCTACTTAAAAAACTAACAATGAAATTTGAGCAAAAAACAGTTTTTCTACTCACAAAAGAATGTCATTACTCTTTATGAAAATTAATATTATAATAAATTAAATAAAAAATACACAAAAAGTTAAAATTTATAATAATCCTGCAGAACAGTCTGTCTGCTCTTTTTTGAGTGTGTATTTATAATTTCCTTTCTAAGATTTTTTTAAAATTCATGTAAGAAATGTAACATTCTGTTATTACTTAATTCACAGGATAAATTTTTTAGTTGTGATACTGTTTTCAAACTTTCATTAATAGGAGTTGATCTTTGTTCACTTTCATCTTCAGTATGTTCATCTTCATTTTCTTTATTTCCATTGGTAGTATCATCACAATTTTCTAATAGTTCAGTTAACTCTTTCTCCTAATTTTTACAATCACCATCACATGTTTCACTGTTTTCATCAAAAATTATGTCAACATATAAATTAGTTTGTTTACCAAGTTGTAAAAGTTCATTCTGCACAGATAAAATTTCCCTATTTTCCTCTACTACTATTTTCCATTATCTCACTATTATTTTCCTCTATCTCATCACAACCAATTCCACATTGCACAAAGCATTTTTTAATCGTATTTTCTGAAACTGAATCCCACGATGCGGTGATGTATTTTAAAACATCTGCAAATCCATTTTTTTACCAGATCTTGGACATTTGCTGCAGAGGCCATTTTTACAACCAATGTAGTTAAAACCCGTCGTCTATAAAAACAATTCGAACGTTTGAATTATTCCCTGGTCTAGGGGCTGCAATTTGCTGGATGTATTGGAAGGTAAAAACAATAAGCTTACATTAGACAACATTAATCCTCTCGGATGGCATGGAGCATTATCCAACATCAATAGAACCTTTCTAGTTCCTTTTTCTTTTTTTCATTAAACATTTCAAGCCACTCAGTAAAAATCTTAGTCGTCATCCATGCCTTTTTATTCGCATACCAATGAACACCCATTTCTGCCGCATTCATGTTTTTAAAACATTGTGGTTACATGGCAGTATTAATTACTAAAGGTTTTTCTTTATGACCTAATGCACTTGTACAAAGCAATATAGTCAGCCTTTGTTTTGCTTTCTTAAATCCAGAACACAGAACCTTTCACTGCCAATGTTTTGTTCGGTAAAGCGTGATAGAAAAGTCCTGTTTCATCGACATTGTAAATGTCTCTCAGTTCATATTTATCAATTACCAATGGTAAACATGAAATCCACTCTGCCACATCTGCATCATTCACTGTTCCACTTTCGCCACTGATTGATTTCAATAAGATGTTGTTACGATTGCAAAATATTTCTAGCCATCCATTGTTGGCAAGAAAATTTTCGATTTTTAAATTTTTTGCAAAGAATCGAGCTTTTTCCTGTAATATTGGGCCACTAACAGGTAATCCTCTAGCACGAGCACCATCAAACCAGGATCGAGTCAATTTGTTGATTTCTTGGAATGGTTGATGAGAATCACGACGTACACTTCTATTTGTGTTTTGCAACCACTTCTATTTAATAAAGTCTTTGTCCTTCAATATTTTTTGAATCTGCATTTTCCCACAGTTGTAATTTTCAGCTAATCTCCATTGCGATAAACCTTTTTCGGAATCTTCTATCACTTTGATTCGCACATAAATTCAAGACTCATTTTTCTCTTAACTTCTGCCATAGCGTCCGTATTTTTCAAAGGGCTAGTGCAAACCGAAAGGGAGTATGATGATTTTTGGAGAGATCTATCTTGCCAATTTATGGGATATATGTTTCAGGGAAAATGAATTTCTGAGAAGAGATACCTTTTAGAGATAGAAAAACATCTTTTGAAATCATTCCATAAAAATGTTGTCACCTAACAATTTGGTCACAGAAGAGGTATAAGCCTGCTGTAATATAAAGGATAGACCTTAAAACCATTCCACTAAATAGTGGCCACCTCCAGAGAGAGGTGGTCGCCTCTGGCAGCTTCACTGTATGTATTTTGCGCTGCTATTTCACTTTTATTTTTGCTTTTTGTACTTGGTCATAAATTTTAATTTCCTTACTCTTTCTCATTTTCTAATTTATGTAATTTGCAAATATATATATTTAGAGAGAAAATATAGTTATTTTTAATGTTGCAACAATATGGAAAACTAATTCAGAACTGGTGTATTTTAATTTCCTGAGACTTTTTCAATTCACATTTGAATAATGCTGTAATGTTGTTAGCCTCCAAAACCAACAGTACATGAGTAATATTTGACCCTTAAAGCTCTATGAACAAGGTAAATGTGGGTCATATGTGAACCTTGTGGCAGTCAGCATGTTAACCAACTAAGAATTCTTAGCAGTGCTTTTTTTACTCATTTGTATTTTTGTAAAATTTGTTTGACGTGATTTATGTTAACAAAAGTATTTCTTATCTTATCACGAATTATATTTTAAAACTTTTACAATTTTTCTACTTTTTATATTTTCGATGAGAGATCAAAAGGGCCTAAGTCATAGTTTTTCAGTATTTGGCTATTTTGTCTCTAACTTTTAACTGGTATAAAGGGCATAAGTCAGTCTCATTCATCTCTTAAGATATGGACAAAGGCTCTTCATTATAATTAGCAGGATTTTTTATAAACCTGTAGAAGCTCTTCTGGAAAATGTCAGTTTTTGACTTGTCCTTTTTACCACCCATCAAAGATATAATAATGTATTTTGTTGCTCCATTAAAAAAATACATTTTAAGTATATTTGAATGCTATTTTTTGTAGTATTTTTTTCATATAACCATGGAATAATTCATCTTTTGTAGGAGAATATTGACACTCTTGGGAGAGAAATAGCAAGATTAACCATGAACATCCGTAAGTCTTAGTGAAGGTGTGTGTTTGTTTTGATGGAATCTGTGATTGTTGACAAATATCAAATTTCATGTCGCCCATATAACTCACGTTTACTTCCCACAAGATCAGTTGATTAGCCCAGTACACATATTGTATATGATATATAACGTTATGAATGTCTTATTTCATATTAAGAAACTAGTACTTTCTAAAGCAGCATAAAAGACTTTGTACTCAAATTCTTACATATTGTAAACAAACTGTTTTGTATCTTTTGATTGATTGAACATACGCCAAAGTGATGTCGAGATATCTTGAAAGTCCATTTTGAGTTATCTTAAAAATTTTGTCTATTCTTAGTATTGTATGCTGTGATTTCCCCATGTTTAATCTCATGCTTTTATAATTTTTCATGAAGCATTAAGTTTCTCTGTGGTATATATTATATGTGTATGAGATTGCTGTATTCTTCTAAAGGTGTACATAAACTTTCACTTTCCTATTTATAATTATAAAATAGGACTATATAAAATTATTGTAGATTTTGGAGATCTTGAAGAATTTTGCAGGTAATAACTTGAAAAGTTAATGCTTATCAAATATGATGCAGATTAACATTCAAAGTATGAAATATTTATCTCTTCAAAAGTATTGGATAATAGGTATAATTATGTGGATCTGTTGAATATTGCCAGCAAAACTACTATCCACAAAAACTTGTTAAATGATGTTTTTGTCATCTACCTGAATCTCAACACATTTTGCATGTTAAATAGTGTGGTTGATTTTTATTAGTAATCTACAGGGAAATATTTATCCAGATTCATTCTTATTAAACACTTTCCTCTTTTTGGCACAGAGACAATTTCTAGTGCTGTGTTCTCAATTTCATTTTAATATGATATTGTCACTCTGGTAAATTTCTATTTAAGGTGATAGAATTTTATGTTTCCAGTTATCTAGAATTAAAGTAGTCTGACAATTTAGATTCAGTTAATAGGTGGCAAGGCATTTAAGAAAAGGTAATTATATTAACTTAAGTGGCTCTAAATTCATATCTGTTTATATGATATGATACTTATGGGTCCCTGGAGGTTCATAATTTATTATGCATATTACCATAATAGTTAAGTCATTAATTTACATAGTACATCACTTTTATTCATATTACATACTTACCTACCACTCCAATTTATTAGTGACTTATAACATATCATGCATCATGTGGTCACCAGAGCCAAGGAATAATTATATTTTATTTGTGATTCGGTGGACTTAGAATATAAAAAGTTGTTTATATAAAGGCAAAATCAAAGTTTAATGTCAAGAAAAGGACTTCCAAATCATTGTTCCTATAATGGAATATCATATAATCTTCAACTGTAGTGGGTTTTTGTGCAATGTGTATCAACGTTTTCACTCTCAGGTTAAATTTAATGTGTTTAATATTTACTTAATGTGCAAGAATTTTATTTCATGATGTTCCTAAAATATTTTGGTGAATAATACAGAATAGGCTGTAGGTATTTAAACATTTTGAACTACCTAATTTGCATAGTTATAGTGCATGTCAGTCTGAACTTTTATGCAATAAACTAAGGTGACAGACTGAAAGTATTGCATTATTGAGTATATATAGTAGAAATCCATATTGAAAGGAAATACATATATAGACGTTTCCCTGTGTACCTGCTATAGAATTAAAAAGTGTATGTGGATTTAATCTTCTTGAATATACCCTAAGTATTACTGCCCTTCAATGGATTCTTTTTATATTGTTTGGAATGGTGCCTATATTTTTTATGGGTGCAAGCATCTGTAATGTTTATATATCACCAACAATTTGGTTTATAATTTAATTCTAAAATTACGATTTTAGGTAAAAAATTTGAAATAAGTTGTCGATATTGCAAGACTGTAATTTTGACCATTTTTGCATGTGTAAATGGAAAGAATTCATTTAATTTATTATCTTGATCACTGTAACTAAATGTATATATTGTTTCATATTTTAAGCATCTGAAAATAAAAGTGCATTATTTTATTATTAAATGTTGTATTAAATTTTGTATTTTTAGAAAATGTAGAAAACCTTCCTGTCACTTGTTTAAAATAATATACAGTATTTTATGGCATTCATAATACTCAAATATGAAACTGTCACTTTGAAATGCAAAATTTTATGACTTGTTTCTTTTTGGCATAATAATGGCAGTGGGGTAAAGTTAGCTCTATAGATAAAAATGGGCTATATAGACTAATGATTTAATTTTCATGCAGAAATTACAAAGTATTATTATATGTGCAAATTTATAAATATTCAAATTTAAATGCTTGCACTCTTTTAAATGTAAAAAAATGTTGTTTATTGCCGTAAAAGATACTTATCGCATTTTTAGTTAAAATGGGTAAATACTATTGTCCGTGAGATATAACTATGTCTCCGACTCAATTTGGGAAGGCAAATGGAAGGAAGCAGTGGAAGAGTTGGCAGCCAATGGGATGCTCTCCGTAGGCATGGCAACGGTACACGGTTGCCGGCTCTCTATACTCTCTCTCTCTCTTAATTTTGTCTACTCTCTCTGGGCAAGTTAACAGTGCGAGTGCGTGTTCCTTTTGAGTTCTGTTAATTCTTTGTTGTTTTTGTTATTGCTATTGGTTATCGTTATTGTTGATGCTGTTAGTTATTGTTAATCATCTCTGTGGCCCACAACAATGACAGAAGAACTATCCACTTCTGGAAAGAAGAATTTAGGTTACGGTATTGCTCTTAAAGGAGTAGCAAGGGAGCTTGTGCATCGTTTGAGGATGCACTTTGAGACAGAAAAGAAGAATGGAGGACCTCTTATGTCACTTGATCGGGTCATAGGAAGAACTGTGTAAGCCTTGGACATTTCACAGGGTTTGGTAAAAAAAACTTTAGGGAAAAGGGAATTCTCCAAGATGTAGCAGGACCTTTTCTTCTTTCAACCCCCAGAAAAACAAGGAAGAAGCAGAAAACAGTTACCTACATGGATGATTTCCAGTAAAATGCTATACAGCATCATATATATAGTTACTACATTAAAAAAGCACGGCCCTCTTTGAAAAAACTTTTATCATCTTTGAAAGAAGCAGGGTTATTCAAATGGAGCTCATTCTCATTGAGGACTGTTTTAAAGGAGATGGGATTTGAGTGGAAAGTGTATACAGGACAGCATCAAACATGAGAGGGATCCACTGGGTCCTCAACTGGCCCGAATCGGCCCAAACGGGAATGGCGTTGGATAAATCGTCTAGGCCCAAGCCTGTTGCTTTTCAGCCTTAACCGGCCCAGGCCCAGCCCATGGAGACCTCTACTGTTTACTATAAACACCAAAAAAGTTCCTGGATGGACGCTATTCTGTTTAAAGACTGGTTTGATAATGAATTTGTCCCTACTGTTGAAAAGTTTTTAAAGAAACGAAAACTTCCAAGAAAAGCTTTATTACTGCTTGATAATGCTCCATCCCACCCAGATGCTGAATCTTTGGTCAGTGGCAATATTAAAGCAATGTTTTTGCCCCCAAACGTCACCTCACTTGTTCAGCCGTTAGATCAGGGTGTACTCGAGAACCTCAAAAGAAATTACAGAAGATCCCTACTGAAAGCACTCATTGAAGGTGTGGAAGAAGATTTTACAGTTGAATACTGCCTGAAAAAGATAACGCTGAAGGATGTCGTTTATTGGGTTGCTTAGGCATGGGAAAATGTAAAATCTTTGACCTTAGAAAAATCATGGAGGTAGTTGATTGAAATTGACAGGTCTAGACAGAATGAAGAAAACGTTGTTGATGATGATAAAGGAGAAGATGATGATGAAGACAATATGACTCTTTTTGAACTTGCTAAGAAACTTCCAGCCTCTGGGCCCGTTGAAGCACATGACATAGCTGAATGGATGTGTGCAGATGACGAACACGAACTTTCAGATGAAATGATAGTAAAGACGGTGGCCCAACAGGGAGAGGAGGAGAGTGATGAAGAAGAAGCGAAGGAAGAAGAAGCCAAAATATCTCATTCTGATGGACTAAAGGTAATAGAGGCTGCAATCTCCTACATCGAACAACAAGAGATTTACTACTGCTTAAGCGCTGGAGGAATATTGCTGAGAAAAATAAAACACATAAGATAAACTTTTTTCAGAAAAAGTAAAGGTTAGTCTATTGTTTAATAATGCTTTTTAAACTACTTTAGTGTGTTTAAATATGTGTTAATTTTACAATTTTTTTCCGATCATAATCTCTATTTTTACCTTAACCTCTGTATTAACCGAGTTTTTCGGTATCCAAGGTGGGCTCGGTCCTGATTACCTCGGTTAACGGGCGTTCTTCTGTATGTGTTTCTTATTTTGAATTAATTTTTTCCATTTTAAAACAGTATATATCGGGATAAACTTCTATTTTTTATTTTGTAATTTTCTATGTGATTCAATTGCTATTGCAGAAATAAAAAATTAGCATAGCATTCATTAAAAATCGAATAATATACTTGGGAATTATTTTCTTTTTGGTCAAGAAATAAAAATTAAAAACATGTTTTACTTCTACCCTTATTTCTTCCAAATGCTTTTATTTAAATTGAGTAAAATAATTTTTATTGATGTATGCATGTTAAACTATCAGGTGCTCTAAATTGTTATAACTGTAAATTTGACTGAAATAACTTTCTTATATGTTATAGTTTAGTTTAGTGTTTGAATATTCAAGAAAACAAATCTTCATTAAACTTTATATCATTTGATTTATTATTTTCTATTACACTAGGCCACAAGACGTTCAATAAGGGCCTCAAAGTAAAGGGTTGATCACAGATATTTTAATGCAAAATTTAGGCTAAATTGTTGCCAAGATAACCAAATTCAACTAATAGGATTTTAAGGTTATTAAATTCTATGGTTTACATTTTAAATACATCCTCAGATATTCTTAATTAACAATATTTTATAAGGTATAATTTTGATGGGCCGAATAACATATTTTCTATTATTAATGGGCTGCAGAGAAAAAAGTTTGGAGAGTCCTGGCGTGTACCACTGTATACCCTCCACTACAGCACCGGTCATAGTTGATTCATTTACGGATTAAAGCGTACCTTAAAACCACAAAAATCTTTTTTGGGATCTCTGAATTTCATACATAGTATTGAAAAGTATGCTAAGTCGAAGTACGTTATTTTGAAATTTTTATACATTATTAATACGGGAAAATTGATGGGGATTCAAAACAAAGTACATTAATTTAAACCATAAGTAATAATGAAGTACGTTGTAACGAGATTTCACTGAATTTAATTTGCATTATCCCGTAGATGGAGAATGCAGCACCATACTTCTGTGACAGTGACAAGTATATTAGTTTGATGGTAAGGTAACATTCCACCAAAATATAATACAAGAAACACGTTGATTACTAATAATTAGTGTTTTAATTTCAAATTGAATTGTTGATATAATTTTAGCTTCAAAACGTAAGCTCATAAAAAATAAAGAATTTGTCCAAATTTTCTTAATTCAACCCTCATGAATAAATAAATATGTATATTAATATAATTTTATTATAATGCTTTATATTTATTATTTCCACTTAGAACGCATCAGGTACAGTTTTCTCTCGGCGTTTTCCATTACAGAGTCCAATTCCTTCTTATATTTTTATGATACTTTTTAAGCTCTAATGATATGAAAATGTAAATCACTTAATGTTTTACAAACGCGTTGTGTACAATCAGCCATTAATGACAGCTGCTACCGTTCCATTACTCTTCTAAGAATTCGGATGTTTTCGATCCTTCTGCAGTTGGCTAAACTGTAACTAACATGCGAGACCGCGAACGGGGAATCACCTTTATCGGGGGAACAGAAGGCTGTGGTGTAAGACGCTTCTGCTTTTCCTATTTCTGTTTTTCGTTTACTGTGAACGTGACTTCCTGTTTTATAAACACTGTTTGGCTACACGTCTAATTCCGGTGCATCAAAACAGTCATGGATGATGAGGTAAGCTAATCACTCTTTGGAAAAACTTATAATGTAATCATCTCGTTTGCTGACAGAAGGGATGCAGACGATAAAAGTGCCAGTGAAACATTGTATGGAGATTTTTCTATCCGATATATGCAAAGCTAGAGATGTTATCATTGTTGATAGTTGCAAAAAATTTTCATTGGGAAGTTTCGTTCCTAAGTTTTACTTGTATACAAAGCAAATGTCTTACGTGTATTTGCTTATCCCCAATAAATATCAATAAAGCTACGTCCGACATTTTGCTTATCCCGAATAAATATAAATAAAGCTACGTCCGACATAATGACGTGAGAAATGTCCCTCATTACCTTCTTGACGTTAGTAATGGGCCGAGGTGCCAAAATAGGTAAAAAAATAATACAGTACAGATGTCGCGTGCAACTGGGTTTATATATAAATATATTTCATTCCTCCATTTCTCTGGTTGGTATTACAGAAAAATTAAAAGCAGAAATTAGAGAGTATTAAGAATTTTTTGAAAGGGTATAAAATAAAGTTAAGTTCGCATTTCTCTTAGTTCCAAAAAATTTGCCATCCTTAGTATATAGGGTTACCAGATTTTCTGAGGACAAAGGTGATGAAAATGTAGGGCAGAAGTAGGACATTTTGTTTGAATAAGAGGACACTTTTTATATATAGGATACGTTTTCTTAATGTACGTAAATTACACAGTTTACGAAAAATCTAATATCGAAACATTAGGTACAATGAAAATAGAAATAATAGCAAAAAATTTTAAAACATATGATTAAAAACGTAATATACAAAATTATTAAAAGTTTTATTCTTTTTCAATTATTTTTATCAGATTTTCTAATCAAATTTAGATCTTTGTCAAAAGATATTCATGAAACTGCTCACAACTGAGATTTTTAAAATTATGTTGCGTTAATAGTATTCCTTTAATTGAATCTACATTCAGTCGATTTCTTTCCTTCGTCCACTGTGCACTTATGAATGATAATATACGCTCAACATTAGCATTGTGTCCTGCTAAAGCAAAAGCGAACATTGCCAACTTTAATAATTCTGAAAATAATTCAATATTTTTATATTCATTAAAAAAGTAATTACATTTTTCATGATTATTTCAGTATTATTACGAAAATCATCATTATTTTCGATGAAAGATTTTAAGTTGCGTCATTGGTCAAAAAATTTTGAATCATCAATATCAATACCCTTCTATTGTAAATAAGATAACGAGGGCAGAATTTTATCCCAACTTAAACCATTTTTCAAATTCATCCACTGAAAAACGGAAAATTCATCAAAAGGCAGGACTACCGCACTATTATAGGTCTAGCTAGATATTTGACAGTGCTGTCGTGGCAGTGTAGTTACTATACCTCAATACTACCGTCGTGTACACTCGTCATACTGCCGTGACAGTGTTCAGTTGTGGTTTGCCGGAAGTATGTCCGAAATGTCAAAGTCGAAGACTGTTTTTGATGTTCTAAAATTTTTAGACCATTAAGACTTTTCCGTGTTTGTGGGATAAAAGCTGCGCAGATTTTTTAAAATAAGTTTTATTAAGTCAATTCCGGACAGTAATCAAAATCCCCCCCGAACGCTCTCAAAAAGAGGACATGTCCGGGAAAAACCGAACGTCTGGTAACCCTATTAGTATATGGGGAGGGAAAATACAGGAAATGAAGATTTATATCTCTTCAGAAGCTTCAGTGAAATATCTTTAATTATTTACTTTGGGAGCCCAGCAGAAATATTCGTTCTGAAGTGAAAAAAATCTCAATAGGTGTAAAAATGTAAGAAAATCCACTTCAATGAGCAGGATAAAGAGAAACAATTTTTGTATGTAAATATATATAAGCACAGAAATAGATCCTTTTGTTTTTCTCAGGTAGGCCACTAGAGGCGCTAATAGCCTCGTTGGTGATGATTTAAATAGCGGGAATTTGAATATATGCGTTAGTCTGGTTGTGTTAAGTCGGTTTGCTTAAAAATGATACAAATACGGAGGAGAACATATGAATTTGAAATAAATACCATGTGATTACTCCACCTTATTACTTGAATGTGAAATAAAAACCTTGTGATTACTCCACCTTATTACTTGAATGTATCATTTTCGACGTATTTCTCGCATTTCAACCCAGTCCACCCTAACCCAAGTAAAACAATTTAACCAATACGAACGTTAAAATTCCCGCTATCCAAAGATACCTACCCTCCTGGAGGCTACTAGCGCCTCTGGTTGCCGCCAATCCGAGAAAAACGAAGAGATGAATGTCGGCGCTAGCCTATGGTACCGGTACCTATAATTTTTAACATTAAATTAAATATTCGTACATAGTTATCTTTTCCACGCGTATAAACTGATTTTCTTAATTTTTTACACCGATTGTAATTTTTTTCCTCCGGCACGTACACGTGTTATGCTCGTTAAGTAGAATCGAATGTCGCTCTCCTGTTACGCTTTAATCGAGTAGTTTTTCTCTATATAATATTTTTGTTGCCAGTTAGTTGGTCATTGTATTTTATTTATAATTTTAAATATATCGTTAATTTTATACGTCATTGAACTGGGATTCTTGTAGAGTAGTAATGAAATACAACCTCGATGTGATTTATTGTTTGAATCGTGCTATTTTTAAAAATATAGAATTCCATCGTTGTCATAGGTGAGTATGATAGTCGTAAAGTAAGATAAAATGTGAAAGAGGTTCTGAATCAGCGTTAAAAATGACAGGTGAAGCAAAATCATATTTTTGATGTGTTTTATGGTTTCGTTAACAGATGGCGTACCTAGGTTCCTATCTGTTCACCGCAAATTATCTGGAATGGAATCGTTACTGTAGGGTACTTTTGTGGGAAATGGAAAGTTTTAGTTTTGGCGTTAAATATGGTTATTAAAAGTTTTCAGATCGTTTTCCTGTGGGCATTTCTATAAATTTACAGGTACGATTTACAGTCATTCTCTGCGTAGTTTATATTTCCTGATATTGTCAGCCCCGAATCTTTGTCTCAACTCAACCATTTGAAATTTTATATAAATGCTTTATTGCTATGAAAAGAATACAACATTTTTTCATAGTCAATGAATTAAAATAAAACGCGTTTGCTAAGTTATTGTTTTTAACCCTTAACCGTCTGAACACTTAACGTGCGTGCACGCACCAGTCCACGCACGCGCTCGAATCACTTTTAAACCTGCTTAAAAAATTTCAGTGCTAGTCGAGAGCTCGCACGAGACGTCAGTTGCCGGGTGGTTTCCAAGCATCTTTTGTAGTTCATTTGTTGTTTCGTTCGTGTGTTTCTTTTGTTCCCTGTGTTGTTTGTGTCATCATTTTTGTGAAAATGCCACAGGGTCTTCTGATCTCAGTTCATAACATAAAGTATTAGAAGCCCCGCTTTCGCCGCGTTTCGCGATCCACTTTCTCACCCAACACCAACTTTTACGTTTTCTTTTAATCCTCGATATCAATTCCTTAGCTATTATTGCACAAACCACGTTGACACCTTCACTTACCGGATCCATTTTGAGAACTGAAATCATTCGAGTCCGTTGCATCGTGTGAACGCTACCACGCACGCTCCATTCGAGTTCGCCTACTTGTGCCATACCACGCACTCCTCAACTCTTGCGTGAACTTGCATCGTGTGAACCCGGCCTTAATCGGGCGCGCTAACGTACGGAGTGCGCCAACGCATTTTAAAATACTGACAATTTGTAAAATTTGTTTAATGTACATTGTTCTTTTATATAACCTATCAGCATTGCCAGAGATGTCGAACATGTTGCTTTCAACCTATTAGCTTTTGTTATTGACGAGTAAAACAGACGCAAAGCTGTGTGCGTCTCTTTTACCGTGCTATTTATGCATCACGATTTGCCAGTAAAAGTTTAAATATTTCAAGAACGTTATTTTTTGATCATTATTTTTTCGATGGTTAAAACCTTTTGTCAAAAATTGCGCTTATTTTAAAATTTTATGGTAAAAAGTTTTTAATGCTACAATGTCATATTGTCCAAAAATATATCATGAAAATGTAGTTCGTATTTAATGTAGAAAATACTAACAATTTTAACAATAATAATGATAAATCATTAAAAGACTGAATCAATAAAAATTATAATTAATTTATCGTTATTATTACTGTTTTCCACAGTGCAATGGATATTCAGTACGCCACGCGTTGAGTTGCGTGACATTTTTGACGCGCCCAGTAAAGGGTTAATGGAAAACTTCCAGTTGAAGTTTCTTTTTAAAACTCTGACCATCATTAAACAATCGCATTCCTAATGCGGCCCTTATATAACATCCATCGCGTTAATGCGGCCCTGATGCCTTCGAGTTTGACATTCCTGGGTTAGGGGCTACCCCCTGTGCATACGTTAATAACATCATTATTATTTTTAAAACATCTTTAGTAATGATAAGCATAGCAATTCTTTTAAGGTAAAATATTTCAAATTCAGGCCAATCTGTAATTCAGGCAGTCTTATATTAATTTTTTGAGAAATATGAACTAGGTACATAGTATTATTGAAGACGTAAACTCAGTAACTGTACGAAATTTGATCAAAATCGTTAGAGTCGTTTTTGAGAAAATCAAATTGTTGTTAAAAACTCGTAGAATAAACTTCCCTTAATTATTGAGCAATGTCAACCATGTCTTCATAGCTCAGTATGGTAAAATGTCTAAGTACGAGATTTCATTCATTTTCGCTCTACCATTTAGGTCAATGTTTTTCAAACTTTTTCTATCGCGACCCTGTGGAATGTCTCGCGACCCAGTCGAAGGGAAGGCAACATGGAGAAAAATACTTTCTTAACTGAGTTTTCATTAACTCTCGATAAAAAGTAGCTCATACAAAAATATTGGCATTTATATAATAAGAGCATTTATTTCCTTGTCATTTTTTATACATTTCAGTTGCTTATGCATCGAGTGCTCAGATTTTTCTCATGAACCTCGCGACCCAGTAATGGGTCGCGACCCGTAATTTGAAAAACACTGGTTTAGGGTCTATATCCGCGAACAGACAGACCCACAGAGGGACGGCATTGAAAAAACAACGTTTTCGGACTCAGGTACACCTAAAATGTATATTTCCATCAAAATCTCGAGGTCGAATTTTTGCGCGATTACAATACTTTCTCATTATACTTCGTATACGAGAAAGTAAAAACATGTTCGAGCTGTGGCATTAGAATATTTTATTTTATAACAAATTAAGCATATTGTTTGTTTTGGGAAATCGCAATTACGTCTTCGTTTGCCATACAAAATTTAGATTTTGTTTGGTACTTTCCTGTTAACGAGAATACCTCCAGGACCCTTCGCAGGACCTGGTACTTCCGTATTATCCTCATGCCATACTTACGTACAACATTAACAGAAACTGATTGGCCTGTCTCGACATTTACAAACCCAATCTCCGGACAACGTGGAGGGTTTCTTTGGTTCCGGGCGAGGCGAAGGGCGCGGTAGCGCCCGGAGACGACTACCCATTACAACAAAGCGAGCCGAAGGCTCTTGACTGTTGTGCCGCAAATTGAGAGGATATATCGACGAGCCTTCGGCTCGCTTTGTAATGGGTAGTCGTCTCCGGGCGCTACCGCGCCCTTCGCCTCGCCCGGAACCAAAGAAACCCTCCACGTTGTCCGGAGATTGGGTTTGTAAATGTCGAGACCGGCCAATCAGTTTCTGTTATTGTTATTTTTAAAATAAAATATCGTAAATCCAACAATACGTCAATGTATCCTTTCAATGTTATATCCTCTCAAACAATCATAACAATACATGTTCATTTTTTAAGGTATTCCCGTTAATGTTTTTATACATAGCAATAAATAAGTTGTTGATTTTTTTTCAGCCGTATTTAATACAGATAGTGATGTCAGCGTAGTTAACAGGTGCAATATACATATACGTATTCTTTCGGTTGTATAAGCAGAATATATCGATTGATTCTCGAATCCCAGAAGTTAAAGACGAATACTTTATTAGGATTAATTTAACACAAACATTTCCCTTCCATTCGTCACCGGATTGGAGAGTCGAAACAGCATTATTCTAGGCGTGACTCACCGTGTGCACGAATCACGAAGTCGCGTTATTTTTAAGCTCTCTTTTGCGTCATTTGCCTATTTTTTTTTAAAGTGACGAACGGCGGCCAGTTTCGCGTTGTGCTTGCGATTGCAATTTCAGAGCACCGTAATTCCAGTTAAAAAGCATAGCCGTTACATTTATTGTTATCGGTTAAATATTAACGTTTAAATAAAAAAATGTTACCCTTCCACTTCGGCTGAAGACTGGAGTCTGCAAACAGTTTGCGGAATATCATTCATATATGAAATAACGAAAAAATTTCAATTCTTTTTCGATCGACTGTTTTCCTGTTTTTTTAATCGATCTCTTTTATAAAGCGGTTTCATGTCACGGAAGGCAGATGAGAACGAATTGGTACTTGATAAGATTGAACATTTCTTTGGCAGAATTTAATGGATTGATATGATTGCGATTAAAATACTTTTCTGGATAATCCAATTCAAATGTTTATGGGAGTGTCATTTTCCCATGACTTGCGCCGTGAAGTAGGTACGTTAGCAAAAAATAAGTAGAAGACGGCTGACGCAGGGGTTTTCCATGTAAAGGGATGATATCTTAGGCATTAATTTTGGCGTGTGCCTGCGTGCGTCATTCGCCAACGCCAGCAGAAGGAAAGCGAGTGCAAGTTCATGGCGTCCATCAAATGAGCCAAAGTTTGGATCCTTTTAGTTCGTCTTCTCGAGCTGAAGGGCAACGGGGCGTTCTATTTTCTGAAAAGTACTGAGGTACCATTCCAGGTGCAGTTTTCTCTACGCTTGCGGGACTTTCGTGGGGAAAAATGTCGGGACTTGCTCGAATTTTTATCACCGAGATTCGCATTTTTGTGGCAAATGTCCTCTATTCGAATGAATCTTTTAATCGATTGTCCCTCTGCTAGGGAGAGAATATACTTTTTTTGGCTAGACTTTACATTACGTTCCACAGCGATACCCCGCAACCGTTGTTTATTAGTTGATTTATTATTTATTGTTGATTTATTATTTGCTGTGATTTCGAATGTATTTCTAGTGGATTTATTATTATTATTTCTGTTATTTCGTGTTATGAAAAGAAGTTGGGTATTTGTCGGTTATCCCGCACCACGAGACACTGCGTTTTTCGCTACTCTTTATTGATTTGCGAAGGGAAATTGGTGACTAAGGTGCGAAAATATCCCGCTTGACTGTTGCGACGTAATAATACAAAAGTACCCTAAAAGCTTGCTAACCCATGACTGATCGGCCTGTCGCGACATTTACAAACCCGATCACCGGACAACGGGGAGGGATAGATTGGTTCCAGCGAGGCGAAGGGCGCAGTAGCGCCCGGAGACAACTAAAATAAAAACAAAGCGAGCCGAAGGCTCGCTAATATCCTCTCCATTTGCATATTCGCTCCTTTGTAAGTAGGTGCTCCTTATCACCGCAATTCAATATGGCGCCACCTTTGCTTCTTACATTGGAGAACGTAATGTAAAGTCTTATCTTTTTTTAATTGTTGTTCTCCACAAGGTTATTCCTTTCAAATGATGCAAATAAAAGAACATCTGTATCTACGTTGAGTTTTTTAAATTTGGATATTGAGACTTGAGTGCCATGAGTATGTGATTCGGAGGAAAGTATGGTCGTGGATTTGAAAGAAAAACAAGTTAGGAACGTATACAGTGTATCACAAATAGGCGCGTTCCGTGCGATGGAGTATTTGAAACCAAACGACATACTTTAAACACATGAACACCATAAAACAGCGAAACACCAAGACCACCCGAATGTCTGTCTACTAAAAATTTCTTCTTTACCCTAAGGTGGTGCATTAAGAAACGTATTTTCCGTAATATTAGTGTGATGACTGAATACTTCAAAACCGTATATAAGAAATTATGCCAGGGAAATATGAAATAAAATGTTAAATTCATGATTTGCCGATTTATTTTCTAATCAATTGCAATTAATCAAGCAATCGAAAGTTATTTAAAGCATACCTTACGTGGACTATGGAGTTGTAATGTAATCTTTACGTTCACGTTCATTCCTTTGCCGTAAATTGTGCATTTATTTTCACTTACAATACGCTTTGTGTGCACGAAAAGAAAATAAAGGTATTTACAATGATTTTTCTGTCGTAGATAATACATTTCCTTCCACTTACAAAATGCTGCATGCACACGAAAGGGAATGACTTATTTTCGTAATTACATCAGAAGATATTTACTTCAGTAGCTACGAAGAGTGCTTTCCTTAACAACAGTTAGGAAACCATGCAAGAAATTGAATTTCAAAGTGAATTGTGAAGTTACTGTTTGCTTTTATTGATAACGGCTATTCCAGCGATAAAAATACATTTGGCATGAAATATTTTTATTTGAAGACTTTTTCGGTATGGCTATTATGTATTTTACAAGATATGAGGAACAGTTCGTTTTTTTTGTTTCCAGTGAAGTGACACCCCTGATTAGGGTATGTGAACCATTTATTTCGTTTTCTTATTGCCTTTGCTCATGAGTCCTAAATACTAAATTTTGATTAAAGTCCATTCTGTATAGTCCGAGAAAGATCATGCGTACGGACGGATAGAAGCTTATAGGCATCCACGTTGGAAACGAATCGCGCCGAAAAACGCGTAAGAGATAGATGAATATCAGTGAGGAAATTATATCTCAGATTAAATAGTTAGAGCATGTTTTGAAACAAGACTAGATGGAAAGAGTAAAAAGAAGAAAGTATAGATTTGAAAGGAATCGAGGATCATTAAATACCTCTGCTATAAAATTTTTCATCCTGTTAAACCACTTCAAACGGCGCCAAGATCTCGCATTCCATCTCCGCGTGTTGAAGACATCATCATATCTAATCACAAAAGACTTGCACAATGTAATTAAATCATATATTGAATGAAAATTCCACAATTATCTTATAATGAAGGTTATTGTGGAATTTATTGGTATTATTTTGTGAAATGGAAACATTTCTATTTCCAGCATACTCCTAAAAGTTACGCACGAGCAAAAAAAAATTTAACTTTACAATCACAGATCATTTTAGCGCAATGAATTAGCCTGAAATAAAATCAAAAGGGTAGATTGAATGATCATGAAATCAAAACAAAGTCTGTCTCGTTTTTATAGATGGTGTATTGAACACTGGGTAGTGGGTTATATTAATTTTTCCAATTACTGAATTTGTGGTTTGGTTTTTGTATTTTTTTTCAGTGGCATCGCGAAAAAGTAGATGCAGTGGAAACTCGTCGATAAAAACTCGATTCATATTAAATATTCATTTATGCAATGTGTACTTTTGTCCCATGCAAAAACATTGGTATGGTAATAGTGTCAAAATAGATTTAATTTCTACAATCATTTTTATTGCAAACCGTGAAAATTTCCATCCCTTTAAGTTTGCATTAACCGAGGTTATGAATGCTTGGCGTCTCGATCAAAAGGCCTATTACGAATTGCTTAGGAACTGTTTTTGGCCCAAGTCCGCCTTCAGCTCCTGTTACTAACTACTGTCCCTTCCCGTCAAAGTATACATGTAAACTTTTCCCCCGATTTGCAAAGGGCGATGCGTTCATGAAAATTCCCTTTTAAAGCGGAACTAACGTCAAAGGGAAAATATAGATGCGTTCCCCATCGACCCCCTAAGTCCCCTCTCTCCATTAGTAAAAATGTTCGCACACTTTGCATTAATTTTGTAGAGTTGGTTGCCATATACAGACATGATGGCGTTGGATGAGGTTGAATTATTAGTTGCATTGAGATGGTGTCGGCCGGTAATCATGATTCGAACCCACTTACATCTGATAGCTGTTAGCGGCAGTGTCGTATGAAGTAGGGAAACTACCAAGCTATTACGTTTCAATGGGCTTGCAGGTGTTTCTGAGCGGCTTGACGTGCAGCTCCTTGAAAATATTGGTGTGAAGTTGGCTGCTTCGCGCTGCGCTGCTTCTCCGTATACTAGATCTCGCTGTAGCGTAACAAGAGAGAAGAAGCTTGAACTTTGGTCGTAATACGGATCCTAATCCACGGTTGCCTGAGCCAACTTAGCTTCGTAGTCTTTTTACGAACCTCCATACTTGACTCATCTTTCGCCTCTCCCTCGTGTTATCTCCTCTCTGTCCTCTAAAGACAATTCGTCCTGATGTGATCGGATAGGCTCCAGGACGTCCACCTCTTCAAAATCGTTGAACCCTTCCCCTCCAATATTTCCGCCATGGCTGACGATCTCGGACAATTCAGAGGTTATGTTCATGTGGATATTCTTCAAACACTTCTCTATGGTTCCCTCCAAACACCATTCATGGTGCTGGCTCGCACTTCATCCAGCGCCCTCCTGATATTCATTATTGCAGTGGTTCTCAACCTTTTTACTGACGCGGCCCATTTCAATGCCAAGAAATATTCTGCGGCCCACCTAGGGCCAAAATAAGGAAATTTGGCGTCCATAACCTTAATAATAATAATAATATAAATAAAACTTTAAATCAACAACTGAAATATTATTTATAACATTTAGAAACAATTACAAACCAAATAAACATTTGGGTCAGTCTTCGAAATAATTGTGACGAAAATTTGGACTTAAAATTTTTTTAATTTAATATTTATTTAACATAGACCCCAAGGAACTTAAGCTCACACAAAGGGGCAGTATACAAAAGAAAATAACACAGCGGCCGTGATCACACAGACCAATACCAAAACAACAACATACTTTTCTCAACACCATAAACTGTATGTAAGATGCATAGGACACACAATTCATACAAAATTGTTTGAACACAGTTTTGACACCATGAAAATAGAGAATTATAAATAAAGCGAGACCTATATAATCACAAAACTTAAGATTATAATTCAACAAATGCCTTCCAGTAAAAAACTCTTAACCTGACTCACAAATTTTTTCACACAAATCATACAAAGAGAAAATTTTTTAAACACAGTTTTGACACCATAAAAATAGAGAATTATAAATAAAGAAAGAAGGATTATTGTATCCGGAATTTTGTGGTTTTTCCAAAATTCACGAATTGTTTGCTTATTGGGAAACATAGCGTACTCAACAACTGGGAGAATGTCTGCCTTACCTAATAGATGAATACATTTTTATATGACACCCTGATCCATGGACTAAATTAAGGAGGTGGTGTTTGGTGGCAGAAACGTCACTTTAACGCGAGAGAGAGCTCACAGAATGCCCCGGCGTATTATCGATGATGAGTGCAGTCTTGAAAGCGATATTAGACTCGAGGCAGCATTTTTCCACTTCGTAACAGAAAATGCTAATTAGCCCAGTCATCAAATAGTCTTGCAGTGAAGCTGTATATTGTAATGAGTCATCAGAAAGTATATTAAAGCTGTCTCATTTCTCTTTGCAATCATTCCATGAGGCTCCTCCAAGGTATTTATTCGTGGGAGACACTTTCCACAAGAGTCCGGAATACACCCCCCCCTAATCCCACTCAGTCCCTCCTGTGTTTACACATGCTGAGGTGAACCTCAACTCTTGTATAACGAAACCAACATTTAAAAAATCTGATGTGGCCAACACATGACTTTCTCCATATTTGGGGTATAGATATTTAAATTATTATGAATAATATTACTCGGCAAAATTATTATTTCGTATCATAAAAGAAGACACGTCCTTGTTGCCGTAAATTACGTATATTTTGAATGTTTACAGAATTCACCGCTACAGGGTGTTGGCGCTGTATACTGGTATTAAGATAAAGCGAAATATATCCGAAATGGATGGTTCTACGAAAATTAGTTTTAAACAAAACTTGGAAGAAATATTATTCTCTACAACTTTGGTCCTTACGAAGATTACCAATAACGATGTTTTTAAGGAGATATTTAACGGAAACCGAAAAACCGGTTATTTATAAATAACTCCTAAACAATAACTCCTATAGAAATTTGTTTCAAATTAAAACTAGGAAATTACATTCTCTATAACATTAGTATAGAATTGTATATAGAATAATGATGTTGTAACAAAGAAATATCGCAAAAACCGAATCGGGTTTCGAATAAACCGCGACTTCCGATTATCCGTTATTGTCCAAAAACTAATCAGTTCTTTGTGCTCATGTTAAAGTGTTATATATGATGTTTGGTAACGATATGGCACGTACTTTTTGAGTTAGAGCGCCCACAATAACATACACACACAGACATCATTCCGAAAATAGTCTAAACGTGTTCTAGGGACCTCAGAACATGTATTTCCGTTGAAATCTCGAAGTCGATTTTTTTCATGAATACAATACTTTCCCATTACTACGTATGAGAAAGTAAAAACGTCTTGCCCGAGTGAAACCGTGCAGTCTGGGCTCGTACAAAGCGGAAGAAAGGTGTACTTGATCTAATCAGAGCCTTGGTGTTTTGTAAGCACTCATACACACGTCTCCCACTCAAGGATTCTAATCGGGAACATCTTATTAGCTTGATAAAAAGAATGGATTCTTATTATTAATAAAGCCGCGTATCTTATCAATTCTTTTGTGTCCTTATCGGTGCTGATGTTCTAAATGTTCCTTGGTATTTGAGCTGATAGGAATAAAAAATATCTAATGAGAGAAAATTGTCCCGATGTCCACGTAATAGTCTGCTTTTATTATTTATTTCTTTTTAGTCTAGACCAGTGGGTTGCATGGGCTCTCCACCAAATCCTTGGGTTGCTTTAAGGCACCGTACCAAATAAGCGAGCCGCATTATTATTGCAATTATAGTAAAATTGCTGCTATGGGATGTGATTTCGTTCTCGCAATAGCGAATCGCAATTTGAAAATTCGATGAACTCCGACATTTATTCCAGCTCATCCTCTCCAGCGTTATGTTGTAACGTTTAACTTTTTTATTAGATTCAGATATACGTTGAATTTACGCAGTGTAGTATAAAATAACTTTACTTCGCGGGCCGCATACATGCACCTCGCTGGCCGCGAGTTTGAGACGGTTTGGCGTCTGTTTGTTATAAATCGCGCATAATGTGGCAAATACCATACACGACACTCGCAAGGGTTGAAAATCAAGATGACTGTAGAAGCACCGAGGTTTAGTGAACTTTATGAGCATTTCGTCTAAAAAGCAGCCGTAGTCATTGGTAATGGACCCATTGTTGATTGTATCATTCTGGTTCTTTACATAAAATAGGATAGGTGAATTACTAGTAGGTATGTATGGCCGCTGTGTGAGATAATTTCGCATATAGTTTACTCAACCGTTATATGACCTAATCGTCATTCGGATTATATTTCAAGTTTTTATTAACCACGAGAGTGATTTAGAAGGAAACATTTACACAGGAAACTGCAATAAATTATTTTCAAAAGCCCATTGTGACTATTTCCGTCTAATCCTTTTAAGGCACTTTATATCCTGGAGTTATTACATTTCTGTGTCGTGTACTTATCATGAAGCCCAAATTATAACTCTTTCAATTGTACAATATTAAGGAGTCCTTGTATGGGGTTTTGAAATGTGATATGCAAATTTGAAGTTCATTTCCGGTTTTACTGAATTCGTAAATTTCCGATGACAGGTGACAGAGTAATCGAATTTTTCTTAGAAATTTGTTAGAAAGTGTATTCCGTAACTCTTTGTCATCTGTTATTTGCTAAAAGCTTTCGAATATTACGTCACAAACCCACAGGCTGCGCCCTCCTTGATAAATTATCCTCTTACTTTGAAGTCTTTCGTAAATTTTCTCTTGACTCGAACGGGAATATTGAAAAAAAAATTCACGACGTTTAAACATAATCGGTCATTTTGCTGGCTGCTTTTATATTTTCTCTAAGTATCTAGTGCGTTTGTCAGTATTTTGTTTTATGAATTAGTCTTTTTAATCTCGCGAATTTCTTAGCCTAGTTTTTTCTATTCTTATAATTTAATTCGAAGCTCAAATGACTCTATGCAAAAGAATTCTGTTTATTACTTTAAAAAATCGTCGTAATTTTTTTGGAAACAAGAACAGTGCATTCTATTTTAAAGGGAACGCTACAGCAACGGCTCTCAAATGTACACCGTCGCGTCTAGGATTAGAGATTCCGAGGTAATTCTCGATAGCTAATGTATCGATTACACGGTTCATGAAGCAGTGCCATAACTAGGGTTAAGTTTGCCATAATCGCCGCCCGTGTATGACTTTCCGAGGAGTACGTGAAAGTATATATACTCGTGAAAAAATAAATTTAGGCTACGCTGAAATGTTACAGTTATTTTACGTAGAATGATTTTTGTTAGTAAAAAAAAAAAGAAGGGAAGAAAAAATAATACCGTGCATAAAAATTTTATTCTGAAAGGCGCTCACTTAAACCCAGCTGAATCATCCATTCTGTATTGAATTGTCAGCCTGCGTGTTGTTTTCTTTCATTCACTCATCACCATGTGCTGCTATTCATAAAGGTTCTAATGGTGGAAGGTAAAGACTAAGTTGACATAATGAACTATCTATTTTACGAAAATTCCGAGTCCGAAATAAGAATGGGTTGACGTCGTATTTGCTGAAAGCTATACATACTTTATATGGAAGATTTCATTAACGGCCGCGTTATTCCGCAAAAGTGGATTATGTCAATTTTACTTTAAACAATCGCTATGATAATTTCAATGGAACCAGACCAATTATTCAAAGCTCAGGATAAGTTCCGAACAAAAGAAAAAAAGTTTACGTATGATAACACTGATGGAGAAAGGTATCTTTCATTTATCGGGAATTCCGATAAAGTTTCATGCATATCTTAATTTTTGACCGCTCTGTAAAAACAATTTGCAAAAAAAGTGGCGACATCTTAACCGTCGGTTCTTTTTGTCGTAAGCTTAAAAATAGCGCTAGGCTTTATATTAGATCCACCTAATGGCAATCGCGAAGGACGCGGTTTTCTTCAATTCGTAGGCGAGTTTCAGATAACGTCGCTATCTTTTTTGTCACAACCGGTCTCATTATGAGCTGTCACGCCAAAATAATCCTCTTTTAAGGCAGTGCCATATTTAGGTTGAGTGAAAGTGGCATTCGCGAAAGTCATCCCGCTAAAGATTCGAAAAATATCACAACCGTAAAATAAATCTTTAGTCGGTTATCAGAGGGAAAAAGATATTCTTAAATTTTTCGTTAAAGGCGCCTAGTTAAACTCTCTGACGCAGGCGCCTAATCTTTCAGTTACTACTTACAATTAGTTGCGAGAAATTTTTTCTCAATAGGTACGCGAACTCTCCTACCACCGGCTGGCGTTTCCGGGAATTAACGCATAAGTAATCTAGGTTTCCGGAATCGATTGGGTAAAATTTTGGGTTTATCATTTAATAATATATATATATCACCCCTTCTGATCTCGACTAATCCACGACTGTCGTCGACGCGTCCCGAGGGAATGAGACATATTTCTTACTCACGGTCTTAGGTTGAAGTGAACGAGTGATTCAGAATGAAATGCAGGAGTCATCGTTTCGTCATAGAGACGCGACGGTGCGTTATCTCAGGCTGTTGTTCACGCTCCGTCTGAGATCTCATCAAACGTTTATTTATTTAATTTCTCTCGTAAACAGCAGCTCGCGGCTTTTTACGACAGGGGCGACTAACAATAAGTCTAGCGCATGGGACTCGAACGCGTGATCCGCCAAGTTGAATAAGTGCGGCCATCTTTTTGCTTTGATTATAATTCACAGGTAGGTTAAATCGCTTACGAGATAAACATGACGTTACGAAGGCATATGAGACAAATATAAACGTTTTATACTCGGGGATTTTATTATATCAAACCATTTTGAATCATGTGTTCCCAACTTTCAAGAAAATGTTTAAGGTCATTAATATGATATGCGGCTCTTACGTATGACAAAGCAATTAATGTCGGAAACATATCTATTCGAGGCTCTTCTAATTTCAGCCCGCTTACTACTATCCCTTTTCTTAGCGCTATTATAGAATTTAACAACAATGTCCAATCGCCTCTGGCGAATATGGAATGCTCGTTTTCGAAGAAAATAAACGTTTTTGTTCGATGATACATCTGTTGAGAAAAAATATATTTTTCTCTAGAAATATTTACATTTAACGCGATTACAGAATTATGTCCGGTATATTATATTATACTAATTAGATTTGTTAAATAATTTAAATAATATTGAAATTCTTCTAAAAGATAACCTAATAGCAATGGGTTTATGATAGCATAACATAACACCGCCGACAAAAGGATATCTCTGTTTGACATTTTTCAAATTTCAGTTTGTTCTAAAATTTCTATAAAACTGGAATATTCTTTATTCTGGAAACTTCAATATATTAAAAAACAACCGCTCCCTACCACCTAAATATAAAATTCATAGCATAAATAGATTGTTTACAATATTAGTTTCAAGTTCATTCGCTTTCCAGATTTAGCTTCCTCGTAACGGTGGAAATTCAAACTAATGGGGGATTCGCAAAATCTGAATTATAGTATTTTATTAGTACTTACCCGACAACAAAAGAATTCATATTCATTTATTCACAGGAAATCCCATTTATGTACATAATTCAGAGATACGCAAAATGCGCTATGAAACAAAAATACAACTAAAAGTTTGACATCACTTCCGGGTTGGTTGAGGTACGTATGGATAAATAATCAAATATGTTACATCAAAAATAAATTATAAAATGAGTACAAATTATGTTTAACATCATTCCGTTATAATATAAAGTGCAATCCTCTTAATTTTTTGAACATTTGAGTTGAAAATGTCAATGGAATTGCATGGGAGATGTATATTACAAAGACGCATATCTCTCATAACATAAATAGTGGAATGTCTACAACAGAATAAATGACATAAACGACAAAGCGATTACAATTTCTCGTTTTTTTACATCTTTGGAAACGAGATTTAAAAAATTTACCACCGAATCACTTTAGCTCGAATATCGAAATAATATCAAAAATATAATATTTATAAAAAGTACGAGTTACGAAACGGGCTGTCGGTAATTGGGGTTATAACGCGTTCGAGAGAAATCGGTTCCAGCATTTCAATTGTTTGAACCTATCTTATATTGTTTATTCGAAGTTTACTTTAACTATCCTATATATTATGCGCGTAGTGAAACTGCGTGCGTATGAAGCCTCGCGTAATTATATCGGCGTATTTCTCGAGAACCGTTCGTCGTAAAGATATGCGGTAAACGGCGTTTTGTTTCTACTGGCATATGTTGAATTATCTGAGAGCTGAATTGCGAAATTATGATAGTAAACCTCTTAAATATTCATAGTTTAGCGAAGAAACGTTTAGCGGTCGGATTATCGAAAAATACTATTCTGTTTCAGTGAGACTACACATTTCCCGATTTCTGTATGTGGCTATCATATACGAGTATTTTATTTCACGTGTTGATGTCGTGTGTAGCGACTGAAAACGGGCATAAAAACGATGTGGAAGAAAAAAATCGGCGTAAATAGTTATCGTTTTTCTAAATAGTAGAAAATTTACGAAACTATACTTTACAATACTATACTATAAATTTTAATTGAGAAAAATTGTCTCCTTGAGTAGGGTTTCTAATTATTAATTAATAAACATTCTACTATATACTATAAGTGGTTTATCAACAGTCTTTTTTCTCTATTGTTTGTAACAGAATACGACAATATCACAGGGAACTGCGGCTAACTGTTTCCACTTTAAACTGCTTTAAACGGTAAACTCTATTTTGAAGGAGCTACTTTCCGTCGAGGCGCATAAAAACCATTTACACAACATTCCATAATAGTAATTTATCTCTATAAGAATAGTATAATTTTAAAATATTATATTTTTTCGGAAAATAACGCAAGTGTGTAGTAAATAACATTGTGGCAGGGATAAAGTAAAATTTTGCCAAATTCACATTTATATTCTACAAAACATTTCGATAATATGATTTTAGATGTTAGTTTTAATATATTTTGTCTTTCTAAATGAGGCATGGTAATTTATCCTAAAAGTATTTACCGTTTTTAGATATCGAAATAAAGATCTGCTTAATTTTATCGTTCCCTCATAATTTATTTTTAGTCGATTGCATTCAACCGTTCGTATAACCTTTGTTCTAATTTATTCCCTTGCAGTCTTTAGGCTTCACCTTTGTTCTAATTTATTCTCTTGATATCTTTATGCTTCAATCGATAGAAACACTTCAATTTGACCTGCTACTGTTCTTCGTAGTCTTAATCGAATTCGATGTTTGATTTCTTTTAATTATTGGAAATTCCTCAGCCAAAACATTTTAATGATGTATAATTTTTAACGAGACGAAGACGTTGACCAATCCTGGAGCCGCTGCGTTAGTTTTATGACTCGTTTTAAATTTATATTAAACAGTGCGGCGAAGAAATTCATGCGAAAATGATTTCTCTTGCGTCACCGCTTTTCACCAAGTTATTTATTAGAGCTCGAGGAAATTATGCATAGCAACGATCCCCCAATTAACGCAAGAGGAAGGTGTTCGTAATAATATCGATTTGTTTACAAATGGAAACGAATGGGATGAATCTCATTAAAGTGCTCTAAGTACCTACGCATTCATCTTATTTGCAAGTGCCGCTTACATATTCCTCTCACCGTCATGAAAGGATGAGAAAATCATTCATCTTATTGCTTGGTTTTTTGCTTCGAAATGGACGAAGACTACGAGACGCTTTACGCGCGGAATTGTCTGCTAATTTTTTTTTAATGGGCAAACGAACGTTACGGTGCGAGAGAGAAAATTGAGTAGGCTTATTAAGGATTTGCCCATTAATCGTTAGAACCAATTTCTCACGCTCAGCGCTCAAGTTTAAAAGAAGTGACGAATACCAAGCGAATGGTGTGATTAATTATGCAAAACAAGTCCTCGTGTTTGTCATTTTCGTTTCTTTTGTTTTTTTCAATGTCTGCCGTCTTTTTTATCTTGCTCATTCAGGGGTTTTTCCTTGAGGAATTCGACGCTTAGTTTCTGGGTCACATATTTTACTTTCGTGTTTCATCATTAGTGGCATTTTTTCCGCTTGAAACTTCCTCAAAAGGTCAGAGAAATTGTCATGCAATAAAAATTTTTGTTCATCCTTAAACATTCTTGGAATCCTTTTTCGCACGGCATTTCCTCATTTCCGATTTAGTTAGACTTTATTTAAAGTACACTTTTACGTTCTTCGTCCAATAAGTTCTTCATCAAGAGGTTATTTCTTATAATAATAGAATTAATAGCTTTGGTTTGTATGCTCAAATATACAAAATTCGGATAATTTCTCTTATAACAACTAACAAATAAACAAACTGCTTCATCTTTTAAAGTAATTTTTCTTATCATTTTTCTTTCGTTTGCGCATATCGTTTTAAAGGCCACCTTCTACGTTTATTATTTCCAAAACAAAATAACTCAAGAGAAGGAAGCGCATGATGTGCTCCCTAGGTTTCATGTGTGGGACCGCTTGCTCTTCCGTCGAAGCGATTTCACGGTTTCCAATTTTATTCGAGCGAGGACGATGTCGCCACCTATCATGGGAATTTTCAAACTTTTTCTCTCGCGACTCATTTTGAAATGAACGCATTGATCCCTTCGACCCCTTCATTCACCAAATATGAAACAGAGTTCCTCTGAGTTTTCATGAATTTGCTGTAAAAAGGCTGGAATAAAACCATTTTCAGAACGATAGCGTTTAGTTTTATAGATATTTTGATATCTTTCAAGTTCTTTTGTCACAGGCCTTGCGAACCGTGCTTTGAAGGACACTGGAACATAGGCGGATTCTTCAAATATTATTATCATTGTTCTGCAGCAAACTCTTAAATATGTACCTCAATATAGGATCATATCCTGTCCCACTGCAATGATTAAAAAATTTCCAGGTTTACATAAATTAAACCGGGATTATCCTGAGTTACTGAATACCTCAGATGTGTAAAAAATTATTTATGCCGTGCATAAAATGATTCCTCCGTAGAAGCAAATTATTCCGAGCGATCGTTTGTATACATTAGGGTCTTATGAGATTTCTTGATCATTTTGCAAGCAAGAAACTTTTACACATATAAAATATTTTGTTAATAAATATATAGCTTAGTTTATATTTATTAAAACTTATGGTGAGAATACACGATAATTGTGTTTGTACATTATTATTAGTAACACTTACTCGCATGCGTGAAGTAAACGTGACCAGTGACGCAAATTTATTTATTCAACTTGATGGCAGAGCAAAAGTTTTAAAATTTATAGACAGGAGACCCGGCAGATTATCCATTTCAGCCATTTGTAGCGCGGTGCCCCTCTGAGCCCGCTACCCATCGATGTATTTGTTATTATTAATGGATGGAATTCGAAAATTGCGAGTAGAAATACCGAGTTTGCGCAGTTAGCGAACGACGCCCGTTTGCGACTTCACAGTAAAGAAATTTGACTTGAGGTCGTGGATTTTTAGAACGAGGCCGTCAGCTGCGTCAGCTTTATTACTTTCTCCATACGTAGTAATGGGAAAGTATTATGATCACGAAAAAAATCGACTTTGAGATTTCAACGGAAATACACGTTTTGAGGTCCCTAGAACACGTTTAGACTATTATCGGAATGATGTGTGTATGTGTGTGTGTTCGTGTGTGTATGTGATTGTGGGCGCTCTAACTCAAAAAGTACTTGTTGTATTAATAGCAAATTTCATATATAACACTTTAGCATGAGCACAAAGAACTGATTAATTTTTGGACAATACCGGTTAACCGGAAGTCGAGGTTTATTCAAAACCCGATTCGGTTTTTGCGATATTTCTCCGATAATACGTCATTATTGTATACATTGACCATCACAAAAAATGTAGAAAATATAATTTCCTACATTTTTTATTTCAAACAATTTTCCATAGCAGTTATCGTTTAGGAATTATTTATAAATAATCGGTTTTTTCGGTTTCCGTCAAATATCTTAAAAACGTCGTTATTGATAATCATCGTGAGGACCAAAGTTGTAGAGAATAATATTTCTTCCAAGTTTTGTTTGAAACAAATTTTCGTAGAACCATCCATTTCGGAGATATTTAACTTATTCGTAATTTCCAGTATACAGCGCCACCACCATGTAGCGGTGAATTCTGTAAACATATTCAAAATATACGTATGTAATTTACGGCAATAAGGACGACTGTTCTTTTACGATACGAAGTACTAATTTTGCCTTATAATGCTATTCATAATAATTTAAATATCTGTACCCCTAATATGGAGAAAGTCATGTGTTGGCCACATCAGATTTTGTTAAATCGTATGTCTGCTGACGATCGTGTATTCTCTCAACTGTACCTGCGATGCTCGATTTTTGTCTTGGCGTAAATGGACGGAGATATTTTTTTCTTGCGAATAATTACTGGCTGCAAATTCTTACTGTTTCTGTAACGATTTAGACATTTTTGATTAAATAATTTAACAATTTAGGTGTTTGGTGGGGGCATTCCTAAAGTTGTTTGCAAATATTTTATATACTATCTATGGTGAAAGAGTTACCATTTTCTCGAATCTAAGTTTTTCTTTTTGGATTTCTGGTGTTTTAAACGAAAACTTGAACTTAAACATTTTACCTTCGCACGTTTTCTTTCATAATTCTCTTAATAATTTCGATTTTCGAAGATTCATCTTATGATTTTCCATGTCAAAAATGCCTTGAATATATGGATTTTCTTTCGAAGGATAAGCAATGTAGAATTTATGTGTAGTAGGTACGTAAACACGATTGCTCGTTTGCTGGCAAAAGAACACTCAAATCCTGTTCCTATTTGTTTAGGGAAGTATCCAGTATTTTCTTTGATAAAACTGTTGAAGTTAATAACTAAAAGTGACCATTGTTAAATTTAATTTTCCTTTCGAAGAAGTTCAACATTTTTTGTTTTAGTTTGTTTTTGTTTCCTATTTATATGCCTGGGTTTTTCGGAGTAGTCTTGGGTGTCTCACATTCGGATGATATAAATGTGACTTCTTATTAGGGGTCAAAGATTCTGCTGTCATCTTATCACTTTGAAAAATTTTGTCGATGAAATATGTGTGTACGCTGGAGACTATTTCTATCATGGAAGGTCAAAGTGAACGACTGCCATAGCTACAAGTTTCTCGATTTAATCTTGAGTGCATTTGTATTACAGCCATATGTGGTAATTAATCCATTTATGATTTTAACAAAAGATAAAACACGAACACTTCCTATATGAAATGTTCTTATGGTTCAATAAACCGTTTCTGACTTTAGTAGTTATGCATATGTAATTTAGTTTATAAATAGCCTTATTCTGAGCTTGCTCATTTAACTCGGACCTTCGAAATTTGATAAAAGGCGTCGCAACGCAAGGAGCCTATGTGACATCTTAGGCGGTTATGATCTGCGTTGACATGTTATCGTCTCTCTGTGTCGTCGCGTTTATTCCATTGTTTCTATCGCTCGTTCACGATGTCCCATGCTTCGCTTACTTCGGAAAACGAAATGTCATCTTCAGTTTTTTGCGATGCCAATTACTATGGTTGATATTCTAGAGAAAGTTAGATTGCGCGATCCGTTGTTTTTATTTTCTCCATGCGTAGTACAAGAAAAAGTATTGTGTCCGTGAAAAAATTCGAATTCGAGATTTCAACGGAAATACACGTTTTGAGGTCCACAGAGTACGTTTTGACTATTTTCGCGATATCTATGTGTGTTTGTGTGTGTGTGTGTATTTGACAGAATTTTAAGAATCTCGTAAAAGCACGCTCGCATAAATAAGTTGCAGGGAAGGGCATAAGATATTTCAATGCTTTGTTTGAAATTTCAGGATGTTCAGATCTTTTGCGCCACCAAAAGTCAGTATGCTAATTTCATTTTACAATGTTTTTAGCGAAGTGTCACACAACATCCGGGGGCAGTAGCTATGATTCTCTTAAGGTTGCTGATTAACTCGTCATCCGGCAGAAGTAGCTATGATTCTCTTAAGGTTACCTCAACTCGTCATTCCACGGTAGTAACTATGATTCCCTTAAGGCTTCCGATTAATTCGTCATACGAATAACTGAAACGCCATCCGTTGTTCCCAGGGGTCAACCATCCAAGTACTATACTGGCCCAATGATGCTTAACTTCGGTGGTCGACGATTCCAACGTGCTATGACCGTCGCCGAAGATGTCTGTTTCTTAAAAATATTATCGCTAATATTATCAGTATTTACACCACCACTAGTCACTACATCAATAATTAAACGTTTTTCTTAATCCGTAGTAATTTTCAGATTTTTAGTTGAACTAATAGAACAAAATTAGTATTGAAGCAGGCTACTTTTCTCTTCATTTTCATTTTTTATGGGCATAGTTAAAACAAAAAAATAATTCAGCAGACAATTAATTACTTTAAAAAAGACAAACGATAATAAGCAGGTGAAGGTCATCCTTTGATAAGATGCTGAATAAGTAGCTCTGTTTCAGCATTGCATAAGCGACTAGCCGATCAAAATATATTTTGCATCCATCAAAAGTCCTAATCCTAACATATTACCAAAATGCTATGCTTATACCTACTTTCAAAATTTTGTGGATCAGCTTTTCCGATACCAAGTTTATACCGACTTTCTGAAGACGTTATTATATGAAACGTTATTGGTGTATATCCTATGCTTTGCGCTTCAGAAATGTGTCAAATGCTGATCAGGTACGTTAAGAAGTTACCTCCGTATACCCTCAACTACAGACCTGGTTCCATGTCCGAATTCACCATTTTTTCCGATCAATAGGTTCTCTCGTTACAAAACCCTTCAAAGATAATATGTATATTAAGCAGTCGCTTAGAGAGCATTGGCCTTCGTATGAAGCGAAGCAATATTTTTAAGATCGTAGTTTATTTTGATATTGTCTTACAGAGAGTACATATTTAGAACGCAGTGAGTGATTTTTTTTAGTATTTTAATTAGATAACAGCTTCAGGAAGGTGAGAATTTTTTTAAAAGAACCTTAGACTTCTAACGACGTAACTTCGATTCAAAATGACGTAACTCGATAAGTGTATAAAATTATTCACGTGTAATTGCTGATAATTATTCTTGAAGACGTTGATACCGATAGCAATAATTTCATTACTCCGTAGGGAGAAAGTCATGTTCTGTACACATCAGATTTGTTCAAAAACGTCTCGCTAAATTACTCCAACTCTTAATCGCTCAACAACCGAACGAAACGGAGTTTTCTTTCTCACGACAACCTCCACCGCATATACCGCAGCGGTCAAGCCAAAATGCCACGGGATGAGTTCATCGCCGCAGTCCCCCCAACATTCTACCCCACCCCCAACATCCATCTCACCTCAAACCACCCACATCACCTCAACCACCCCCTCCACTCCCTTCGTAGGATCAAAAGTTTATTTTTTCATCTTATTCCATTTTCTCTCCTTCCTAATCCTCCCTCCATCTTTCAGTTCCTTTTCTCTTATCTATCATTTTCTCTCTTTTACCCTTCCCCTCACTCCCACGTTCTTCCGCTCCTCCATCACTTTACTCCTCCATTCCACTTTCCCTTCCCCCCTCCCACCCCCCCTCTCCCTCTCTCCCTTTCTCTCTTCCTCTCTCCCTTTCTCTCTCCCTTTCTCTCTCCCTCTCTCTCTCCCTCTCTCTCTCCCTCTCTCTCTCCCCCTCTCTCTCCCTCTCCCTTTCTCTCTCCCTTTCTCTCCCCCTCTACCTCTCTCTTCTCCCTCTCTCTTCTCCCTCTCTCTTCTCCCTCTCTCTTCTCCCTCTCTCTTCTCCCTCTCTCTTCTCCCTCTCTCTTCTCCCTCTCTCTTCTCCCTCTCTCTTCTCCCTCTCTCTTCTCCCTCTCTCTTCTCCCTCTCTCTCTCCCTCTATCCCTCCCTCCCCCTCCCTCTCCCTCCCTCCCTCCCTCCCTCTCTCCCTCTCTCTCCCTCTCTCCCCCTCTCTCCCTCTCTCTCCCTCCCTCCCTCTCTCTCTCTCTCCCTCCCTCTCTCTCCCTCCCTCTCTCTCCCTCCCTCTCTCTCCCTCCCTCTCCCTCCCTCTCTCTCCCTCCCTCTCTCTCCCTCCCTCTCTCTCCCTCCCTCTCTCTCTCTCTCCCTCTCTCTCTCTCCCTCTCTCTCTCCCTCTCTCTCCCCCTCCCTCTCCCCCTCCCTCCCTCTCTCTCGCTCTCTCGCATTCCTCTATTTACTATGCTCTTTCTTTCATTCCGCATTTTCCCTCCGTTTTCTATCTTTGTCTTCTTTCTGCTGTTTCTTATTTTCATTTCAAGTGTCTTTCACCTCTATCCACCCTCTTTCCTTTATTTGCAATACCTTTTATGTTAATTTTGAATGTTTGTATGTACACACGCGTTTTGGAACTCTTCAGCAGTCGTAGCAAAAATAATTTCTCATTCTTAAAGCATTGAAGGTTTTATCACTATTTAAGTAATTTTTTTTATTAACTTCGAATTTTATTATTTCTTTATAAAAGTTATAATAAATTTATTAATAACCATTACCTGTTACCTCATCTTTCCCATCTTCTTTCCACATCTGCTGTCCATCAATTTCTCTTCTCACCGTTACTCCTTTCATTTTCCTTTCTACTTCCTATTTCTTATCTCACTCTCCTCCCCTCAGCCTCCTCCTCCCTCTCCCCCTCCCCCCCTCACCCTTCTTCCTTTCCCCCGCCTCCCGGCAGTGTTCCGATTCCCCCGCACCTATGCAGCCTCCTTACTCGACCCCCTCCTCTATGGTTCGTATGGTATATTCTTAGCGCCTACGTGGGACGTGGTCGAAAGAGAGAGACCGAGAGATTCCGTGGGAGGGAATCTCTCTCTCCGCTCTCTTTCCTCTCTCTCTCTCTCCTCTCTCTCTCTCTCTCTCTCTCTCTCTCTCTCTCTCTCTCTCTCTCTCTCTCTCTCTCTCTCTCTCTCTCTCTCTCTCTCTCTCTCTCTCTCTCTCTCTCTCTCTCTCTCTCTCTCTCTCTCTCTCTCTCTCTCTCTCTCTCTCTCTCTCTCTCTCTCTCTCTCTCTCTCTCTCTCTCTCTCTCTCTCTCTCCTCTCTCTCTCTCCTCTCTCTCTCTCCTCTCTCATCTCTCATTCTCTCTCTCCCCTCTCCCTTCCTCTCTCTCCCCTCTCTCTCCTCTCCTCTCTCTCCTCTTCTTTTCTCTCCTCTCTCTCATTCCTCTCTCTCTCTCTCCTCCCTCTCTCTCCCTCTCATTCTCCCTCTCTCTCTCCCTCTCTCTCTCTCTCTGTCCTCTCTCTCCTCTCCTCTCTCCTCCCTCCTCTCTCTCCTCTCCCCCTTTCTCTCCCTTCCCTTTCTCTTTATCTCCCTCTTTACCTCCCTCTCTCTCTTCTTCTATCCCTCCCTTCCTCTCTCTTTACCTCCCTCTCCCTTCCCCATTACCCCCCTCTCTCTTCCTTCCTCTCTCTTTACCTCTCTCTCTTTACCTCCCTCTCTCTTCCTTTTCTCTCCTCTTTCCTCCCCTTCCTCTGTCTCTCCCTCAAGGTTCCTCCGTTTAAAATCCTCCCTCACTATCTCGTCAGTAGGTCGAAAATTGAGACGACAGATCGGAAAGGAAAGATGATTTTCGGTGGTCTTCTTCATTTACCGTCTTATTCTCTCCTTCGCCTTCGGATTCGAAGAACACCTCCGGAAGCGTCGCCTCATTTATCGCAGAAGGAAGTGAGTTGGAGGTTTTCAGATGCCGGTTATCCGTGCGGAGGCGGATTCAGGATGAAGGGGATGAGGCCAGAGAAGCGTTTTCTAATTTTTTTAAAAAATACATTAAAAAAACCTCAACGATCACGCTTATCTTATGGCCTGTGCCAAGTGGACGAACGCATTTGAATGAAATGGCTCCTGTTTCTCCGCCGCTGCTTTCCGACTTAATTATAAGACAGAATCGGATAAAAGTTACTGCTTTGGTATCACGTGAGCGTTGAATTCTTATTACATCAACGTTGCCGCGAGTAGACAGAAGATGGATAGTAGATGAATTAGTTGACTCGCGTAGTCATAAAACGGTTGTGTTAACCAGATGCTTTATAGCGGTTGTTCTCAGTGATAACTCACCGACTGTTGATTATGATATAGAGTCCTGATACTAGGAGCTTAGAATCAGGAAAACCTTGCTGTTGCTCACCAGGCCGTTTTATGGCTTCATGAAATACCCAAGTTTATCTATAGTTGCATGTGTATGTGCATCTATATGTATTACCCTGCAATTCATCTATTAGCCAAAAATTCAGTTTGATGGGGAGGAGGCAAATACTTTAACACATTATTAGTTGAGCACTTGTTTATTGGTTTAACTGCGGGAGCCGTGGTGTAATGATAGAAGCTAATGAATAAAGGTAGTGATTCTAATTTGGACATCAGTGATCCATGTCATTTCCACATAACCCTCACATACTCAGTACTTATATACGAATGGGCCTTTGAATGCGCCAATTAATTCATCAGACTGGTCGTGGTTAAGTGCACTTTACCAAAATGTTCCTAACGAATATTCATTGAAAGCTTGGTGAATGTCTTGTTATGATCCCTGATTGTCCCAGAAAACTGCGGTTGGGTGTTCCTAATGAATATTACTGGAAGGATTGATTTATATCTATCATAAATTTATGTCTGACATTACTGGAAAACTTCGAACCTCGATATTGTTGTCTTGCATCTTTCCTCCTGGTCATGTTTTCCGGTATTGGAGGAGGCAATACCCTCAGGCCTGTATTTTTCTAGAAGCTTCAGTCTGGCTGATTGCGAATAGATAGGTGTTTTTCTCATTGTAAATGGGAGGGAATGGGGGAGGGAGGAGTGGGACTCAGAGCGAGAGAAAGATTTTTCGAGACGAGCTTCCGAAAACGAGGGCAAGAGAGAGAAAGGACGGAGGGGCACGTGGGATCGAGGCGTCTGGTGAAAGATGGACGAAGGTCGCGTGAGGTGAGGGCGGTTCGGAGGAGGAGGAGTGAGAGAGAGAGAAAAAAAACACGGGAGCGAGTCACTCGGATCTTTTCGTCGGCGGGGGAGTGAGAGGGAGGCAGTCGGGGGAGGAAGGAGGGAGGAGGAGGAGGAGAACGGAAGGGCAACGTGCCAACGTCCCAGTACGCTGGCTACCGTATTATTATTCCTCCCTCTTCTCTCTCTCTCTCGTTCTCCCGCGTGCCCGCTATTCCCTCTTTCCCCCCTTTTTCTCCCCCCTATTCTCCCTCCCCCCCATGGTAAAAGAGCTCGCCGGGAGAGTCGCCTCCCCGGCATGCATCCCTACGGCGGCGCGTCAGAGCCGAGGGTTGGTCCGGGCTAGGCGGCGGCGGAGACGCCCGGCTGTGCGTGATTTTCGCCTGCGTCGCGGTTTATAATCGGGGGGAGGGAAGGCAGTGAAAGACGAAGCGAGTTGAAAAAGGATCGCGCAGAACGAGGTCGAAGAAGGAAGGGCGTGGGTGGCCTCAAACAAGACGCGTGACTCGCGAAGAAAGAAAAAGGGGGACTCGAAACGGGGACCTTCTGAGGACGTAAAAGTGCGTCGCGCGTTTATTTTCGTTCGTTTGTTTGTTCCTCCGATTGTTAAGTCCCCGTCGCTTTGGGGAATAGAGTAGGAAGCGCGTTCGTCGTGGGTGGAGGTCTCTTAAGACGTGGGCTTTATTTATTGTTTCGAAAGATAATTATCGCGTGCGGAGGACTCGCTCTTTTCGTCTCGTTCCGTGGGTTAGAGGACGCCATGGAATCCGCCTGGTTCCGCTTCGAAGAGGAGGCGGAGCAGATGGAGGCCGCTTCGACGGCCACCACCCTCCTCCGGAGGTCATCCCGCCTCTCGACCGAGGTCCGCCACCGAACCGAAGAGCGTTGCTTCTCCTCTCTCGGCTCGTCCGCCTCTTCCCCGTTCTTCTTCAGGGGAGGAGGGGGCACCGGGGGTAGGTTCGAGATGCAGGCGAGGGTGAGGAGGGACGCCGGTGCGGCGGTAACTCCTTCCGGGGGCGTTGCTGGGAGGTTCACGGCGTTTCCCAGAGGAGCCGCCGAACCATCCGTAGACCTAGCATCTCGCAGGACGGAGTTCGCGCAGAGATTCGGAATGTTTACGAGGGTGGTGAGTCATGCATCCTCGCGGGCGGATAGCCTGCTCGTTCGGGCAGTGCCGTCTCTCCACCTCCCCTCCTCCTCGACTCCCCTCCCTCCTCCCCAACTCCCCTCCCTCCTCCCCTCAAAATCCTTCTCTTTCTGCCTCATCCGGCTGGATTTCCCCTCTTATCGAAAAGGAGCCGCAGCGCACTTATCTCCCTTAATTTGACGATATCGATATTCTTTCCGATTGGATCGTAATGTATTCCTCATGCTATATATTTTTGTCTTGGGGAATTTTGTTTATTCGCAATTAATGAGACAGGAACGAATTTTTTTCACGGCGTTTTTTTCAACGTTTTGTTTAGAATGACTTGAGTGAGGAAAAAGTAAACGTATCGTGTCGGTTTTCTATTCCGTTTTTAAAGTATTTATACTGTTTGTATCGGTTAAAAAATGTGAATTATAGCAAAGATACCGATATACGAACACTATTAAGACTCGCTCCTGCCGCTTTGTTTTTCATTGACAAAATTTATATTTTTAAGTTTCTTCAAATAATAGAAGCATATCTCTTGTTATAACTGACCGTATTTTCAATAGCCTCGAAACGGTTGGTTAATTGGATTCTAGCTGCAAGATGAGCACGAATTTACTTTTCCGTGCGAAGAATAAGATTATTAAACTAAATATCAAGCCGTTAAATTAAGCCATTAAATGCTAAGAAAAACTTTCTATCTGCGCATGGTTACGGGATTTTTATAGGATTATTCACGCATGTAATGGATTACATTAGTCGTGTATTGAAATTATTTATGCACTCTGCGATTAATTTTAAAGTAAAAGTTATTAAAAATTAACTTTGTTTCTGTAACGGTAAATTTTTGTAAATGCAATTTTTTGCTAATTGGCAATTTTGTTGAAATGCTTCCATAAAGAAATTCTCGTAATAAAAACCCGGGAGCATGCATTAATGCACCTTTCTTTGTAATGGAAGGCCTTTGGAACGACGTTTATAAATTGTTTTATTTCTAACGGATTTTCCTCTGTAAAGCTGTTCCCGATAGGTTCCTCAAATCGATTCCCGACAAAAGTAATCATTTCCCGTTTTTCCATAAAAGAAAACCATTGACTCGAGTCGTTTCCGTGCTTTAGCATGAAAAGCGCATTTCCATCGACTTTTTAAAAATCTAATACCATGATATGTGGCGTAATGTGAGAAAGCAGTCGTGCGTGATGAGCGCAAAGGGAATCGCCTAGATTGTCGGGTTAGATTTTTCGCTCAACAATGGCGCGTTGTTGTCGGCATAAACAAAAAGAGTCGATTCCTCGAACCTTCGTCGCGATAATAATTTTTCCCCGCTTTCGATAGAAATTTCTTCATAAGTAAGCGTTAGATCACTCTGAACCCGGAAATTGGAATGCGTTTAATACGTCATAGAAACAAGACAGAGACGTTGTAGGAATGGAAAGATTTGATGACGTGGCGCGTAGAGGCAGAGAATAGATTATCTCAATGTCACTATAATTCGCGGGAATAAATGGAATTCCTCAGAGAAGTTGTTGAGGTAAGAGCGTACCTTGGCGTAATTATGGAATCACGTGGTGGGAAAATTGAAGAAATGAAGTTGTAATGGCGATTAAAATAAACCTGAACGTTTTAGTAAAAAGCGTTTTAGAAACTATTTATTCTTTGAAACCACTGAGATAATGAAGATAGAATATATTTTTAAACGAAAAATTCATTCAGTTTTCAATAATAGCAGTAGCACTAAATTTACATAAATTAATTGGTTTTCGATGCCGCAGTAAGGAAGTTTGAATGCAGCCGCTCCAAGAATTTCCTAGTTTTGTTTGCGAAAAAAGGAAAATATTAAACTTATTACAATCGTTAAATATTTTCATTCAACAACGATATTTTAGAAATATTTGTAGCGCAATTATCGATTCGCGAAATGGCTGTTTCCGTCATTTTTTTTTTCGGTCCTGGAGCTGTCACTTCGCTAACTCATCCATAACAACGGTTCTGTATATTTTGTTTGTTTGTTTTTCTGTCTAATCAGCCCCTTGGATTATTATAGTCTGTAAATTGCAAACGATGAACTATTTATAAAAAACATGGATGGTCACGGTTACTAAATGCGTTTATAAAAAACAAAGGCAAATTATAAATCATCAGTTAACAAAATTCTATTCCTAACGAATCGCACGTATACCATTTTTCCCTAACTTGGACTTTCAAAGACATCCATCCACAATGAGTTATCTCGTCTTTTTTTTTAGAATCACCCATCAGTTAATTACTGCCGAGGGAGGCTACTTTATAGCTGAAACGTCTACCTAGTATACTCGACATTTTATAGCAGAAGGAGTTAATTATAACATCATGCCGTCTGTAGTCAATACATAAAACAATAATCCCGTGGATTATTTTCGAACGACTTAATGGATGCTTAAGTAATTGGATTTTACGGCAATATTTTTCTTCGCCAGTTCGTGTGACGGAGGCAGTCAAGCGTTCGGTAAATATACTGGTTCATTAAAAACCTCGGCAAGTATGGCGACGTGTGACGAAAGCTATAAATCTGTTGTGCAACGAGTGAACTAATAATGCAGGTGTTTCCGAGTGTATGCAGGAGTCTCCGGACATCCTGTTCAGTAAACCGTGGGATATACCACGCCGCGTGAGCTCGTTATCTAGCATCTACCGCGTTGATAGTCTTGGTCAGAGATACCGGGTGCGAACAGGCTTTTCGCATTTTCTCTCGTTGTTGACACTCAAACAAACTTAGTTGTGAGTATTAAGATAAGGTAAACGTTCCACGTTGCACTTCAGATCACATTCTTCCCTCTTCCCCCCTCCCCTTTTTAGCGCGTTTTATTTTATAAACGCGCTAATGTTTTCGCTGTCTGTCCGTCTGTGCAATCTATTAAATTAGAATAGTAAGTAATGGATGTAATAATGAAATTTACTGGGTGTATGTGATCTGTTATGCCATTTATTACGTTGCCAAAGAATATGGGGTGGTAGGCCGAGGGGGGGGGGGGGGGGGGGAGGCATTCACAATTTTCAAATTAAGATTCTCAGCAAATGCCTTTAAATAGAAAGTTAAAATTTATTAATAATCGAGTAAATTATTTTGTCATAATTCTATTACTAATTTTATAAAGAATTTTAAGTTTACGATTCTAAATAAACCTCAATAAATATAATAGAATATAATGCGCTTTTTCATATTGCGTCAGAAAATTTAAATCCAATGTTTAACGCTAGATTTCGTTTATTGCTAGCACGACGCAGTTTGGAGTTTGCACGAAAATGAAGAGGGTAAACGCGTAGCGTTAGGCGGATGATGATTTATTAAATTTCGAAAACGTTATTTCATTAATTTTGAAATGGGGAGTGTTGCAGGTGAAATATCTCTTGGGTTCAGGCTCGCCAAGGATCAGGTGTCGTTGGTTCTTTGGTGTCTTTAGATTTCATAAGACAGTAAGTCTCGGAGTCTCTTTTGAATTATGTTTGAACGATTCCCGTGGCGGAATTATGGCACCTGCTGTTGCATTTTCCATTCCGTTCCAGCGATAATCGTGATTTTTTTGCTACCCGGAAAGTTTTCTCTCCGAGCGATTGTGCATTGTGGCGAAATCGATGGCGGTTTTTTTTTCGGTTCCGCAATTTCTCTCTCTGTGCAATTAGTCACAATAGGAGCGACTTCTTCTTCCTCATAGCTCCTCTAATATTTTCCCGATATTTTTTTGTTGCCCATTTAGGTGGGGGGATGAGGGAATAGGTAAAGAGTGGATAATGGCTATGTCATTGTGTATTTAGATATGGTCACTATAATTAATGAACGAGGAAGGAAAACCTTCTTGTTTCTAATGTTTAAAATTGAACTTCCTCCCATCGTCTAGATAATAAATAGACTTGTCGAAATAGCCAAAGCTAAAATTGGCTTGGTTGCATTATTTTTTACAGTTTAGATAGATGTTATTCCTTCTTTTAATATTTCCTAAAATAGACACAATTTCCTTGACTTTCTTCATCGTGGGCTGATATGAAATTTTTATGAACCGAATGAAAGCAGCCGACTTATCTGGTATGCCATTAATTTGAAACGAAGTTATAGGAAGCAGGAAAAAACGAGATATGTCATTCAGTGGCGGAAAATTCTCTTAGAGCTGTTTTCGATTTATAACAACGGACGGCAAACTGGATATTCTGGATGTCCTTTTGACCCTAATGGTAGACATGCCATGATGCCCTAGGCCTAATGCCAATATTGTGATATTGATAACCCAATCTACGTCAAAGCTAGGAATCGAGAGGTTTATAAATACTTCGTTATTGCTCAGATGTAAAAATGATGTTAAACAAGCAACTTTTATTGTTGTGGAGAATAAATTTAAGAATAAGAATAAACTTTTTTACAAGTTGAATAAATGACTACACTTTAAAAATTCGATGAGATACAAATTTCTTGTGCCATTCAATTTTTAAAGTACACACTATTTTTCAGATTCTAAAATTTATTTTTTACCTTCAATTGCGCAATAAAAGTTGTTTTTATCGTCATCGCGCACAGGCGGCATGTGTACTATTAGTACAAGTGTCGAAACCTTGAAAAGTTTAGTTCAGAAAAATCATTTTTGGCACCGCCAATGTTATATAAATGAATTCAAAGTCCGATTAATGAAAACATCATCAAATTCCGTTCTTGATCAAATGCATCTCAACGTTTTCATAATCTGAAAACAGGAAATTTTTTATGATGTAAATATGTTGCTCATTCGTCGCTTTTGAAAATTTTTTGTTACGTCAACTCATCAGACGTGAGAAAATGTGCAGGATGACCACGATGAATAGAAATCACCGTTGTTGAAAGAATGCAAAAAAATCATAACCAATTTTGGGACGACTCGGAACTCTTTAGTTTCCACGATAAAAATATTAAACGGTTTTTCTCTTTTCCGTCCATCTTTTCAAGTCCCGAGTTTGTATTCTAATTGTAAACATTTGACTCCCATACTCAAATATTTGAAGATACTGTCACTTCGCCTGACGCTTTGAAGTAAGTCGATAGAAAAGTTGTTTAGTAGAGCTTTTGTGATTTTTACATCTGATTTTGGACAGAATCTTGAACTTCTGGTGCGTCTTCTATTATTATGGGTGACTAAAGCTCCAAAGTAAAAACGGCACGCCAAGAGCAATAGTTGTTTATAGTGACTATTGATTTAGGAGAGTTTTCCCGCATTAAAGCATCCTCCGCCTGGTAGTATCCACTGTATCCATAGATGCGCTGTTACGCGTTCATGTTGCTGTTGATACCTTTTTATTCACACAAACACGGTGAAATTAATATTTTGAAATTTTGGTTTGAATAATGTCTTTCGAGTTAATTTTTTATCTTATAGTGAAAAATTCTTTCATAAATGTGTTTTTTTTTACATTTTATAAGCAGAAAAAGCCAAGTTTATTCCAGCAGTTCTTAGCTACGTGAATATTTTTATGAAATTTGAGATATTTCATTTTCTAACAAAAAATTCCAAACACACACACACATGATGAAACAAATGTTTAGCGCGCATTCGTTCACAATGCAATTCTTATTAGGCGAACTTATTTGAAAATATGACTCTGAAAACGGCAAAGTTCGTTCTTCGCTGGCGACAATCGGAGGACCCCGACGAAGCCGCCAAGGAGACGCCGCGCCGTTGTGACGTCATCTCATTGAGTCGCAATGTGTTCGAAGGACCATCTTTCACGATAATGACCGTAATAATAACCTGTAACGCCGGTAATTAGCTTGAGATTGGCGCCAATGCATTGCATCCACTGTGCCAAAACGCGCGACCTCGAGCAATTGTAGAGGACAGTCTGTGGAGCGAAGAGGAACAAGCTGGTGGAATGGATGATCTTAAGATCCTTATGCGACAGACGTAAGCTGGAATGACGGGAAATGTTGAAACAGGTGAAAAAAATCTGCTATGACAGGGAATCGAACCCGGGTCTTCCACTTGCACGGGCGGATATTCTCCCCACTTAACTACCGTAGCTGACAGATTCTTCTATTTCAGAACGGGAATATCTTCTTAGGTGGAATGGTTTGTTGGACGCAACGGACGCGGGTTCGAATCCTCGTGGAGGCCATATTTTCATCCGGGCTTCCCTCGTCCCAAACTCGTGCGTCTTAAGGGGTGCGCGAAAAGCATCTTTCTCATTCTAAAGGCATGTTAAGAGGCGCTAGGACTCGGTAAAATAAATATATTTCGGGTAAATGTAGCTCGCTACTTTTAGGAATGTTAAAAGAAAAGCAAAGACAAAAAGTCTATTTCTGGCCTCTCCGAATCCTTGGCCTCCGATAAAACGCCTAGGTAAATTGGGAAATTGCTGACACCTTGTGGTATTTCGAAAGAGAAGGTAATGCTGGCGGTTGGAATGAAAACGCTTTGGAAATGGCGAACCCATTAAACAAGAAGATTATAATGAATAGAATTACTCCAACCCAATTCACCAGAATGCTCACGTGGGTGACACACTGCACTCTACTAAAAGAGGAGTAGCGTGTAATAATGAAATATTTAAGCCTAAATATTTTTTATATTGTTGTTAAAAATGACGCGAGAGAAAGATAAAAATATCCGCTTAACAAAATTTAAAAGCCGTCACTATCGCACCGCTAGAGAATTATGCAATTCGTCTTATGGCCGAAAACAAATTGGAGAATGAGCACTTGAATCTAAAAAAATTGAAAATAATACTTACCTAAGGTATCTTCAATAATCACACAAAATTTACAAAAAAACACAAGGCGGCTGCATTGAAGGCGAAATGCGCATCTGGTTTTTCATAAGCTTGTTTCGGCTGTTGGAGGTACCTGAAGATGAATATTCTTTTCCATTTTTAAAAAATATATGCTTATTCTGGAACCCCAATCCAGACAACTCATTTCGGGCGGTTGCGAAATCCCCATCCATCGAACGAAATCCCCCTTTTAAAATTAACCATTTCGGAGAAGAGAGAGAAAGATTCGAGATAGTTAGCGATAGATCATAGGGTTTTGACTTACGAGGCGCATTTCGCGGGGTCGCTCCCGTCATTCGAGACAAAGGGATGATTCACCTCCATTTAGTCGGCGCGGATACGTTTTGACTAATTTGGCAACGGCTACATTTAAGTCGGTCGTCGGTGTATGAACGTGAGCTTGTTCGTGCCGTTTAACGGAATGCCTGCCAAAAAACCCTTTGCGGATTCCTTCTGTCAGATATATCATTCGCCAGAGTGCTTGCGACCGTGCCAGCTTCAATACGTCTTTGCCCTTCTTGCCCAGGCTGGGAGCTACTAGCGGAGGCGCCCTCAACGCGCTGACCCGCGAGTTTCCAAACAATTCGCATCTTTTTGCGTCGATTCGTCTGCGTTCTACGCATAACCACGCATAAGGACCAGTCCCGGTTTAACTTTTTTTCCACTGTTGATTTGATTTTTTGTAAGTCGAATCGACAAGTGTGGGTTTAGCGTTATTACAGCAGTGCGTCGTAATTTTGCTTCATGAAGGCTCCATAACTTAATAAGGTATAACGTAAGCCATATGAGTGTAAAACGATGAGAAACTGTGAAAATCCACTTTTCGGGTTTCCAATAAACATAGTGGAGGTTGAATAGCGTATATATGCCCATGGCATGGAGTAAAAAATTACCAGCAGTGCTATACCCAGGTACTGATGCCGTACAGCAGGGGTGGGGAAACTTTTGACGAGACGGGCCGCATTAGCCATAGCGATTGCTTAGGTAAGCCGCATTAACAGATGAAAATGCTTCTGCGGGCCACATTAGGATCCACATCGCAAGTTACTTGAGAGAATGCGAAGGTTTCCATCTGTGAAATTTGATAATTAATAACATTTTATTGTATAAACTTCACAAGGAAAGGTTTTCCGGTCGTAATTTTAGCCAAAAAGATTGTCTGTGTTACGTTCATGGTTCTCTTTCGTAATGCAATCGCGGGCCTGATGTGGCCCGCGGGTCGTAGTTTCCCCACCTCTGCCGTATAGGAACCAGAATTTCGTTCATTAAATGCGGAACAGCCACATAACAAAGGTTTTTTCGAGATGAAAAAGGAGATAGGAGAAGATTTAAATGCGGGAATATTGCATCGAGGTTTCAATGTTTACTTAAATGGATCGCTGCCAACAGTAGCGATGAAGAAATATATTTCTAATTGCTCGATGAGCATGCTGAAATACTTTGACTTGAATATTTGATAATGGATAAATATTGCCGTTTCTCTTCGATGGAGAGTCATATCCTCACTATTTGGTTACTTGAGCATCATTATGTCGTCTGCAGAGACAGAAAAAATAAGTTTTTTTTCAAAAATAAACAGTCGTTTCGGCACATTTTCAAGTCAGTGTAAATAATTAATTACACTCCACGCCAAATAATTTCTAAGATAAATAAACAATTTTTTGGGGTAGAATATGATGGCAGTATTTCGGGAAAATGTCTTTTTTTTAGTTTTAGAAATGGTTTTGTAAAAATGAGAATCTGACGAGGTATACATTTTTTACAACGATAAGTTTTGTTTTGCTTATACGGATGCTTTGGCTAAAAATAGAGAATCCCACTCTCTCCTCTCTTGTTTTGTGATTTTATATTTTACTTTTCTGGGTCGTCTTCTATAGTCAACGCGATCAATTAGGCCATTTAACCCTTTAACACTAGGATAAACTTTGAATTTTTGACCAAAAGTTCAAGTTCAATTGGTATTATTCTGTAAAAGTAATGACAAAAGCAGTAGTTACTTCTTCAGTTCAAATACTATGGTATTTTCAACGCAATACAGCCAAAGCTCCATGAGAAAACATAATCTGGGAAAAAACTCTGACAAATCACAATAGAGACAACACCTGAAACAGTGCTCGTACGTGATACGTGCAAATTAGGCTATGGCTTTGCAGACATCCGTATGCCGCTATTGTGTATATTTACTCTGCAATACCAAAGTGGTGGGTAGCAGAGGGTGCAGTGCATCAAATCGCATCTAAAATTTTTCTCTCGCAGGTTCGACTCTTCTGTTAGGATTGCGTGTTGTATGTACTCTGAATAAAACGAGCCTCGTTAGCGCTCTCTCTTACGATCTAACGTATTTATCATGATGATCTTGCGTACCTATGTATTTACATTGGTGCTTCAACTATTCCTTAAATTTCTGCTAAACCTTTCAACCTATGTAAATATATTTGAGCTGCCTTTAGTGTGAATACAAAATTCATTAAATAATTCACTGGCGTGAATTAATTTTCTGTAAACCGGGTAAGAGTGTCTGTATTCCTGAACAGTATTTATTATATTTAGTCAGTATTCGTTTTTTTGTGTATAAGGTGGTTTATTCATATTCATTTTCGACCCACGTGTTCTTCAGAAGCCTTAACGTAGCGTAAATCAATGAGTGTGTATAAATGTAGATCATGGCAAATGTATGCATGCATAGGCTCTTAAATTAAAGTTTTCCTCACTTATCCTTGTATTTCTATGGAATTTTTATCTAACTTTTAAATCTATCTCGAAGAGTTAGACGATATTTTTTTATTCTTGCAATCTCCTCCATTGTTTCGTGTTTAGAAACCTTGCCCTTGTGAATCGAGCTTGGATAAGGACCAAATGAGATTCAAAGATACATCTGGAATATCGATATATCAAACCGAATTCCAGTGTCGAAGCGACCCAAATTTCTCATTATCAACCTTTAAGATTCCAACGCTAGAAAATTAAGTAAAGATACATTTGGCGGGCGACCTTTTTATTTTTGTCATTCTAAAAATTCGTCCTACTTCGTGATAGCGTCGCACGGCCGACCTATCAGAGTCCCGCTTACGCATAAAGGTTTTCAAAACAATGATTCGTTCGTGCTAGGAAACAAAAAAAAAAAGAACTGGCGCCTCTTCGTAAGAGGCTCTCGTCCAGAGAAAGAGCATCGCGTTAAAGGGGGTGCGTCACTGCCTCCTCATTTTTAGTGCCTCGTGCATCACCTCGCGAGAGAGGGGGAGGGGGGAGTGGGAGGCGAGGGCGGGAGTTTGCGGGCGATCAATTAATTCGCTCTTTGAGAAAGGCGTGGGCTAAGGAGATGTCGCCTTTTGTGGCAGTCTTAATGTTACACGCCTGGAGGTAGATTGGGGGGGGTGGAAAGGGTGCGGGGGAAGGGTAGAGGAAAAGGAGGGGGAGAGATATTTTTCTCTCGTTGGCTTCAGGTACTCGTCTGCATGGTGGGGGAGGAGAGTTGGTGTTGTGCTGATGTTCTTGTCCCAGGGACTTGTTTGCTCTCTCTCTCTCTTTCCCACGCTAAATCAACGCTTTACCCCTTCGCTGTAACGTTAGGTTGGTCGTTCCGAGGTTAGAAAAGCTCGCCCACGTTTCTCCCTCGCTCTCCAATGCATCCGACCACGTTTAAAATTAACCACGCCGCGAGGTACCATTACACTAGACCTGCGCTTAGGATACGCTTGGAGAGATTTGTCTGTTGTTCTGTTTAAAAAAAACATCAGTAAAATCGTTTTTTCATTAATCTATTAGCGAAAGATTACGATATTTAATCTGGAGCTGTGTATATTTAGGTTATACTTCCCAACTAGTGGTGCGCGCCTGGGATCATCAGGTGGTACGCGCGCATGATAAAAAATTATCATTATTTTTTAAATTAATTTTTGAAACGACTGTCAGATTCGGACTTGATATACTAATGTTGTTGTTGACATTTATCCACGAATTAAGATATTAAAAATACTGGCTTAGAGCTCCTACCGACAATTTGTTGAAAACGTTAGTTATTTTAATTTTGATTTGTGTATAATGTTATGACTGCCTAAATTAACCCTTTCTGTGATTTCACCGTAAAACTTATCGTCACCGTTTCGCGTGTTGTCTCTATTTTGGTATGGAAGCTTTTCTCAGATTATAATTTCTCGTGGAGTTTTCGCTGTATTGCGTTTAAAATAGCAATTATATTTTAACTGAAGCCGTAACTACCGCTTTTGTTATTATTTTTATAGGACAGTATCACTTGAAATTGTAATTTCGGTAAAAAAATTCAAAATTTACAAGACTGTTAATGGATTAGAACTGTAGCCTATTTTCATTGGAAACTATTCTGCGTGCAATATTTTATTGACACGAAAAGTTTATAAAAAATTCGACAGTCATATTTGTTTATGTTTGCATATGGCCTGTTGGGGTGAAGTTTTAAAAGGGTGAATTGTAGTTACATTGCACCGCAATAGAAAGAGGGCGAAGGGCTCTGCGTTTAGGAATAACTCTTACGTATCATTTACTTAGGTTGGATGCTTCCTCAAAATATTGTGCTTGGGATTAAAGTTTTTTAGAAATATTTAAGCGCACACTCTGCATTGGCTTCAATTTCTAATATTAATTAGTTTTATTCATTTGGCGACATATTTCAGAGACTTGTAATTTATATGGTAGAAGGGTTGTACACTTAAATGTGCCGATTATTGTATTTTCACCGTATTTCTAGTCTCGGAATGAACTCTGTTATCTTTGAGGATAATATCGATCAGGAAAGTGGTGAGAAATCGCATATCCGTTCATTTAGAGCCGAGAAGGAAGTTTTGTATACATTCTGGAATCATTTAAGCGTTTCGAAATTTTTTTCCTTGTTATGCGTTCCTTAAAGTTATTGGGCACTTATTTTTATACGGGTGGCGGAAAGTTATATATCTGTAGAGATGGGAGATTTTCCTCAAAGTTAAAAATGGTTGAGTAATATTCGTAACAGATTTTAGTTTCCATAGGAAGATTTTCCTCAAGCGCCTCCATCTTGCCATCTACGGACCTCTTGCGACTAGAGAATGCAATACCGGTATACGGCCCAATTTTTCATTGCCGAAATATTGAACAGTCGTCATTATTTTTTTTGCTTTTGACGAAAAAGTATCACTTTGTATTTGTGCTCTAGTCACATTTCTCTGTTCTTTGATAATAATTGAATAGTAATTTTTTATTTGATTTAAAGTCAAACTTTAAACTTAATGTTTATGTTTGACTGAATGGTATTTTTTCTATTTTATTTTGTTATGGTTTTTACTTAGATTCATTGAGTTTATTTAGTTTGTGTTTCATACTAAATTATATACAATTACAAAAAATAATAATTGATATGAAGTACATTTTGAATTAATCTTGTGTTTCTTTTACTTGAATTATTCGTGTTTTTCTTTATTTTTTAATACCGGTATACCGGCAATGACGAACATCAATACCAAAATACCGGTATTGATTTTTGGAGCCGGTATTGCATTCCTTACTTGCGACATTACGGACGATTTCATACCAAAAGTTCCGATAAACTTATTTTGTCGTATTTCTTTATAAGCATGAACAGCCTTCACGGGCAATTATCTATTATATAAAGGAGAATGTTTGTATGTTTATATGTTTGTGTGTTTGTACCTTAATAACTCAAGAATACAAAGTCCAAAAAACTTTCAAACTCTGCACATGCTTTTATGTCATCCCTGAGAAGGTTTTAGGCAAAAAAAATCTCCCAAAAAGACCCGAGTTCGACCCTAGGGGATAATTTTGTATTTCCCACAAGATAACACGTAAAAATAAAAAAATTGACGTGTAGGGTTTTATTTTTTTACCTAATTAAATCAGAAATAATTGACCTGTGAACTTCGTATTTGTACTATAGTAAAGAAAAATCTATGTTTCTTATTCTGTTCGTCTTTTTCCGCTAGAAATTCGAAATTTCTCGTACTAATCATTAAAAAAGCAAATTTATGTTAAATGTTGCCATTTTTATTACGACTACCATGGCCACCGGTATTGTTGTCTTTCCTTTTTAACCAAACAAATTTTGTTTATTTTGACAACCGAATGTTTTTTATATTGGGGTAGTTTAGAATAACTCATGGTAAGGAATTATTTGATTATTTGATGAGGATAACAATTTAAGAGTCTCATAATTGCATCATAATAAACTGTTCATTATGTACAGCAGGCTAGTAAAACATGAATACTAATTTTAATTTTAAAATATCGATTTCAATAGCTTTTTAAACAGTCTACTAAAATTGATACATAATCATATTTTGATCAAATGATATATTTGTTAGTTTATTACATCTATTTGTAAACTCATGAAATTTAATTTTCATTCCATTTTTATTTCTTTTCGGATTTTAGCTAAAATCTTACCTCATTACTTACGTCATTTATATACGAGGAATAAAAATTCTACGATCGCGGTAAATTTGGATCTAGGGGTTTGGATAATATAATTTATTTATTTCTACAATTCCTACAGTATGTAATATCAGTCTATTTGACGATTTAATTCTATTTTCCATTTGAATTTCTATAATTATAGTTAATGGCTATAATCTAAACAGTATTAAACAAAATATGGAGAACTTTTTATATCGATAGCAGGGTTCCGAAACATTTTCCCGCGATTTCTACTTTAACCAAATACTAAGTAACTTTAATTATGGAACGGATTATAATCTTTTTCCTAAAAAAATTATTATTACACAAAAAACTCAATTTTTCAGACCATTTTATAAAAATATTATGCCACTAAAAAGAAAAAGTCAGCTAGGAAGAAAGACTGCAGGTGTAAAAAAATTGGCTTTATTAAGAGTAGCTGAAAGTGTAGAAGAGAGGCAGATTCGTCTAGACAACCAAGGTGTAATACAAGCAGAATTAAGGGCATCCGAGAGTCAAGACCAGAGACAGACACGACTGGAAAATCTGTGACTTACAAATGCAGAATCTAGAGCAGCTGAAAGTGTGGAACAGAGGCGGGTTCGGCTTGATAACCAACGTGAAATACAAGCAAAATTAAGGGCATCCGAGAGTCAAGACCAGAGACAGAGACGGCTCGAAAAAAAAAACGAGCAACATTATATATCCTGAAGCTCTATAAGAATAAAAATTAGAGGTTTCAAAAATTAATTACTGTAAACATAATAAGAATAAATTAATATCGATTTTCGTTTTTTTAATTAGGTCATTTTTACACTTTTTAATCTCGGGCAACGCCGGGTAACGTATCGCTAGTCTACTATAATATATTTTGAAGTGTGTTTGTTGGTTTGTGTGTTTGTTTGTTTGTTGGTTTGTGTGTTTGTTCATGGAACTCCTCCTAAACGATAAAAGCTAGTATAACCAAATTTGGTACGATTCTTCCTTACATCCTAACTTAGTGAATTGTCAAGGTTTGGTCAACCGGGAATAATCAGTGCTGCCATTATAGGGGATTAACATTTTTCCATAAGATAACACGTATGAATCCATTTCTTGACTTGCAAGGTATTCTTCCTTCAAGCATTAAAATACGTAAATATGTACCGATTTTTTTCGTTTTTGCTTTATTCGACGAATAAAACTCTATTCCAGCGTTTCCCGAACTGTGTTCCGCGGAACACTAGTGTTCCGCGATATGTTAATAGGTGTTCCGCGAAAAAAATCGATGCTAGCAATATTTTTTCTTCTAAAATTTACTTAAAAAATATATATGTAAGAAAAATACTAAACACAGTTATATAGTTATTATTATGCGATAATCTGCCTTTAAGAAATAATATACCATACCCGAGAACGCGAAGAAGTCGCATGAGAGATCATGTGATGCATGAAAGCATGACGTTCGATCTGCGCATTGAAGCATAGGCAGCATTTACCAACTAACCGTCGCGTTGATGCGTGTCTTCTATTCGATGATCGCTGGTCTATGTTATGTATCTTGTCTTATAATTTCAACAAATATTTGTGATATTATTCAATGTTTACTTTCTATTAAACATTTATACTACACAATCTCGTTCCCCATGGATCTGTGACTGAAAGAAGGAAGTTTTAAACGAAATGCAGAGTCATGTTGTAACGCGGATCAAAAGTGTGGCATCAGAAAGCACCAGTTGTCATTGCACGTTACATAGACATGCACTAGCAGTTTAAAAAAAATGACTACATCTCTGAAAAATGTGCTAGACAAATACAAGTACAAATCATCAATTATATTTAAGCTCGACCACTTCAATCCAGACTATTTAAAATTTTGTGCGTAGAAATGGGTGCTCAGCACACAGCGCTTCTTCTACATACAGAGGTGAGGTGGCTTTCGCGAGGTAAAGTTCTTGTAAGATTTATTGAGCTACGTGCGCGCATTATATCTCATGAGCTCCTGTTGGTGCTCCGTCAATACATTATAATTAAAAAAGTGTTCCGTGGTCAAATAAGTTTGGGAAACGCTGCTCTATACTATCTTATTCCTGCGAAGTTTACATGTTACACGGTCGAAGTTTTCAGAAATACGCAATTTGTTTCGAAATTTTGTGGATTTTTCGTACTCTTTCCGGGCGTTGCCAAGGCGGCAGTCATTGTTATCTCCGATTCAATTAGCTTCAATGAAGCTTACAAATAGACGAAAGTTTAGCTTTATTCGCTTCGCACTTTTGTTTAAGCAACGAAACGATCGATTTTTATGGATAGCAACGTAAATAGATACTGATTATTATTCAGGAAGCGTTTATAACGATTGATGAAAGTAATTGAACCTTCTTTCGTCTATTGAATACTGGAATCCTACATTTTTTATAAATAAAATCATTATATTCTTCATTATAATGTTTATTAATGTAAATAAGCTCACGTATCTGGTGTACATTTACCGGAGTCAGTGTTCAATCACGGGTTTCTTGCTTACAAGACAAAAGTAAATATTTCAGCGAGGCATAATTACACAAGAAATGAAGCTGGATTTGGTGAAAGTAATATGATAGGAAATAAAATTATCGTAATATTTGGATGCAATAGGCTCGGAAACGGATTGTTACAAGCAAATATGATTAATTGTTAAGAAAAGCTAATAGTAATTTTAAAAGTATCTACTATATATTTTAAAGAGTTTGTATGTTGTGCTGTAGTAGCTTCACTAAATCCGTTGAAATTCAACTGGAAATTCTGCTAGTTATTAATATATCACTAACTTTGACAATCGCTTATAAAGACGTACGTCCGAAATGGTTTTGTAGTTTATGGAAATCGCTTCAGTGTATGTTTTTAATTCACAGTTTGACCATTGTATGAGCAAATCCATGAATCTTGCATAGGTCGGGTAGTAGTAATATCTCGATTTTTTTATGAGAACAGAAGCGCTGTGCCACTCTTGATCGCCTTGTAATCGGACAACCATGGTATAGGTTGATTTCGAATAGTTCTAATTAAAATAATGTTTTTATGATAATTTAACGAGAACCTTAACTTTCCTTCACGAGATATTATGGTTATTTCCTCGAACGTCATTTTTTATTTTTACCTAAAATTTTCCACCCATTTCCTGGTCCGTTACCTCACATTCCTTCCTCTTTAAGATCCGCGTTCGATCGTCGTGTTTTCCCCACTTTTTCAATGTCATTGTCGTGTGATTCCAAATCTCGCGGATATTTCCCTTCGTTACCATATTCGGATATTCTTTCATGATTTCCTTTCTCTGGCTTACTGACTTTTGCATTACGTAATGCGGATGTCTGTTTTAATATTGTCCATTACATTATTCAGTTTAACCGTTTTTTTTTAAGTAAAGCGAATTTTACGTCAGTAAGCTCCATTCTAACTGGCTTGTCAATTTAAATTCTAACTCGTTGAACATTGTGATTTTTCGGGAGTTTACTCACTAAAATTTCTCGCATACTATATTATGACTATTTTAAAAAGAGAATAATCGGCCGAAAGGGGCATAGATTCCAAGTCTATTTTCGCGATTTCACTCGCCCGATTATTTTTTTCGAAAATTAACGCTAGCAACTCGGTATCGTTTTATCATATCACGTATTCTAAACATTTTTATGAAACACGCTGGCTTCTTTTTTACCATAGGCAGCCGTCATTTTTTGTTTCTCGTACCCGAAATATAAAGTATTTTGATCGTGAAATGTTCGACTTCGAGATTTTGATGAATATGTCCGTTTTAGATTCGACAAATTGGTTTTTGTAATTTTATCTTCATATCCTTTGTGCGTAGCTCTAGGGGATATGTGGTTTGACAAATTCTGATAAAATTTCGTATATTTGCAGGGCATTGACCGGTATAGGAGACATGTTGTATGAACCGTATCACGCAACGATGGAAGGCAATTTATTCTTGTCGATTCGCTCAAAATGGTTCCAAAGACTTTGATTGAATTTAGTCCAGTTATAGAAATCAACGTCATGAACAAACACGTGATTATTTCTCTAATATTAATAGTTAACGCCTTGTGGTATTAAAAGTTCTACGCCCATCTACCGCCAAGATCTCCCCACTAACCGTAGCAGCGGTGTTAAATAATTATAAAGGTGATTGATGACATTATTTTGTGCATACGAAGTATAGAGAAAGTATTGTTTTCGTGAAAAATTCGAATTCGAGATTTCAACGGAAATACACGTTTTGAGGTCCCGTGAACACGCTTTGACCGTTTTATCGATGATCTCTGTGTGTCTGTATGTCCGTATGTGTGTGACAAATTTTGTGGGCGCTCTAACTCAAAAGCTATTCATCAGATCAGCATGAAATTCTATATTTGTGGTTTTAGATACGTATATACTTAAGATTTGAAAAGATTTTGATAACAATCGGTTAGCTGGAAGTAGCGGTTTACTCCTGTCAAATGTTAGTTTTTCTTAAATATTTCGCATAAAACTGAATTTTTGTTAACACACGCACGCACGCACACACACATATACTTATATATAAAAGTTGTAGATATTATTTTTTTCTACAACTCTTGTTTGAAATATATTTTCATATGAGGAATATTTCAAGAGATTTTCAATTTTCTTCGAAATTGACGGTTAGTGGGCTGCTCGCGCGCGTGGTAGTGACGGCAAAGGTGAATTTACAAAACAATTGAATCGCTAGCGCTGAAGCGTGTAAGTTGCACTGTTTCTATCGCCGTATTTATTTGATTTTAGTTGACAACTTACATATAGAGAAAGTCATGTGTTGGACACGTCAATTTATTTGATTGCCTTCCTTCGACGTTACGTATTACTCTTTATTGGTATGAATTTTTCAAAAAAATTATATTGTAAATGTTTATAATGGTTGGTTTAGATTGATATATTTCAGCCTGTGATCGACTCATTGTCAGATTTGATTATTTTCCTGTCATATTTAACAAAGTCTCAGCGTATACTGTTTATGTAAGCTAAGTGCTGGGATTTCGCGTGAGGCGATTTTCTAGATTGGATATTATAGCAGCGTCGCGGTATACTTACACCTATTTGTCATGAACTGGAGCGACCTTTTGTATTTTTGTCATTTTGCCTCAGGCGGCAGATTTTCACGCAACGGCTCTATTGCGACAGATACGATCTCAGTCAGTTTTCCATGAATGTTTCAGCTTGATCACTCCATGTGGAGTGATGCTTTACATTAACAGCACATTTTCTATTTCAAGGGTTTCTTCATTTGGTTTTCAACGAGAAAATTAAGAGCGATATTTTAAATTTTCATTGAGAAAAAATAAAATTTTAAACCGCGCTACTGACTGGATGCTCAAACTTGACACTTGGACGTACGAAGGAATTTTTTTTAAATTGTTCAAGTAACCTGAATTCGGTGTTATAAAAATAAACAGTAGAAAATCTGCTTTTTTTTAAAGGAACCACCGGATTTTATATTAACCGCAATGTCAACCGGATTCGACGTAGGACGACGTCATAAAGCACCGAAATAAGATTGAACTAAGAAACATAAACATTCTTGTCGGATTTATTATTCATACTAGTATAAGTGCCCGTCAAAAATGACGGGGATGATCGATTATTCTGAAATAAAATTGAGGCAGTCTTCTTTGACCTAAAATCATACCTCCTGCTAAGAGGGTTGCCTTCGATCCGAGCGAAGGTTCAAAACCCTCGCTGCGAGTATCTGTTGTGCTTCAAAAGCTGACCTTAGTCCCCTTTTTCCAGGTATATTTCTGTTTTTCAGAGCGTGACAGAGGGAGTGAGAAAAGGACAAAGGGACAGAATAAGGCTTTTATATATTACTGATACATTAAAACGTTTTTACTTTCTCCATACGTAGTATAGGGAAAGTATTGTGATATCGAAAAAATCGACTTCGAGATTTCAACGGAAATAGACGTTTTGAGGTCCCTAGAACACGTTTAGACTATTTTCGGAATGATGTCTGTGTGTGTGGATTGTGTGTATGTGATTGTGGGCGCGCTAACTCAGAAATTACTTGTCATATTAATACCAAATTTTAAATGTAACACTTTAGCATTAGCGCAAAGAACTGATTAGTTTTTGGACAATACCGGTTAACCGGAAGTCGAGGTTTATTCGAAACCCGATTCGGTTTTTGCGATATTTCTCCGATAATACATCATTATTGTATATACAATTCTATACAAATGTTATAGAGAATGTAATTTCCTACATCTTTTATTTCAAATAATTTTCCATAGCAGTTATTGTTTAGGAATTATTTATAAATAATCGGTTTTTTCGGTTTCCGTCAAATATCTCCTTTAAAACGTCGTTATTGGTAATCTTCGTGAGGAACAAAGTTGTGGAGAATAATATTTCTTCCAAGTTTTTTTTAAACAAATTTTCGCAGAACCATCCATTTCGGAGATATTTTGCTTTTTCTTAATTTCCAGTATACAGCGCCACCACCATGTAGTGGTGAATTCTGTTAACATATTCCAAATATACCTAATTGACGGCAATAAGGACGACTGTATTCTTTTACGATACGAAATAATAATTTTGTCTTATAATGCTATTCATAATAATTTAAATATCTATACCCAAAATATATGGAAAGTCGTGTTGGCCACATCAGATTTTTTATTATATCATAATGCTATCCTGAAAATTTCATCAGATTCGGTTCAGACGTTTGCGAGATATTAAGCTTCAAAAAGCATTTATTACAGGACAAAGTGACACTTTTATATATGTTTTATGATTTCAACTGCTCATGCGCAGGTATAAAAACGCCTCGCCTAGAAGTTACTCGTTTTTCAGATTTACAAAGATGTAATAAGAGTACCCGTTACTATAAATTAACAGAAATTGTTATAGATATTGTCTGCAAAAATATTTTTTTTAATTTCTTTTTAGATTGCCATTTGTTTATTATTGTTTCCTCGGTCTCATTTGCTAATATACGGTCCGAATTGTATCAGTTTTCATTCATCCGTGGTTTGTGAACACTGCGTGAAAAAACCTATCGCGGCGATATTTATCCGCGTCCGTCCAGCGATTCGTTCACGCGGAGGCGTCGACTCAATCGCTCGAGAGACGAACTGCAGCAATGTTATTTCCACACCATTGGTCGCCGTACTTTTTTTAGGATGCGTGCTCTTCGTCAACGACGTGCCTGAGGAAACTAATTAACGCACGAAAAGTTGCACTGATGCCAATCTATCGCCGATTCGCCCGGCTCGGTTTCCAGTCGCGTCGGACATTTATGGTCTCATTTAATAACGGTTAAAAAGTCTTTCGAGTGTTATTCCGCATGGATACTGAACTATCTTCCACGATAGTTAAGGCGGACTTAACTTTTACCGACCATATTGTATTGCGTATACGTCGATATAGATAAATATTTATGGAAGAGGAAAGGTAAATAGGTATATCAAGAGCAACTAGGTGTTGAAGAAAATACAGTGAGCACTTACCAGAAGGAGAGCCACTTGGGTGTCGGAGAGACACATTTGTAGACGTAGATGATGGAGCTTCCGGGATTATCTCTTCTCAAGCACAAATGTGTCTCTCCGACACCCCAGCGGCTCTCCTGGTAAGTGCTCACTGGGTTTCCTTCAACACTTAAGAGTCTTTCGATATTCTTATTTACCTTTCCTCTTCCACAAGTATACGCACACACCGCATGTTTTGGAACAAAATCGTTAAGAATTCTCTTGGGTCCGGTGTACAAGTCGAACGAAATTTTGTATTTTTTGTTAAAAAATACCACACTTTTGAGGGGAAACCATATCTTTTTCCATGAGAAGCGAGATAATGACGAGTGGAGCAACAATTCCTTCAGTTAAATAAATTTCATTTCTATTACTTTTTGTTCAACAATATGAAACCGCAGAAAAATAAATTGATGTGTCCAACACGTGACTTTCTCCATACGTAAGTTGTCAACTAAAATGAAATAAATACGGCGATAGGAACAATTCAACTTACACGCTTCAGCGATTCAATCGTTTTCACTACCACGCGCGCGAGCTGCCAACTAACCTTCAATTTCGAAGAAAATTGAAAATCTCTTGAAATATTCCTCATATGAAAATTTATTTCAAACAAGAGTTGTAGAAAAAAATAATATCTACAACCTTTATATATATATGTGTGTGTGTGTGTGTTTGTATGTGTGGATTTGTTTGTGTGTGTGCGCGCGCGTGTTAAAAATTCAGTTTTAAGCGAAATACTTAAGAAAAACTAACATTTGACAGGAGTAAACCGCTACTTCCGGCTGACCGATTGTTATCATAAGCTTTTCAAATCTTAAGAATATATATAAAATCACAAATATAGAATTTCATGCTGATCTGACGAATAGTTTTTGATTTAGAGCGCCCACAAAATGTCTGTCACACACATACGGACATACAGATACAGACGCACAAACACAAATAGATCATCGAGAAAACGGTCAAAACGTGTTTACGGGACCTCAAAACGTGTATGTATTTCCGTTGAAATCTCGAATTCGAATTTTTTCATGAAAACAATACTTTCCTTATACTTCGTATATGGAGAAAGTAAAAAAACCAAATGAATTGTAAACATCGATCGAGTCATCCGAGACTTGACACCAAATTTTGGATTCGGTGCATTATTCGAGGCGTAAAATAATGACCAAATACGTTGGCTTCAAACGTTGTCTTATGTGAAATTTACGATTACAGTTCCGCGCGAGTCTGTGTGAACCAGGGAGATTTAAAGGACGTACAAAGACAACTTAATTTTATCAACACAAGTGCGATACCTGATGGAGATGTTGAAGGAACTTTCGTTTGCATTTTTTTTTATCGAGAGATAATGTTCTGAATAAATGGAAGTTTACTTATAGATTCTCTTTCCAAAAAAGAAAACCTGGAAGGTGGAGGCCATTTAACCACTAAGAGAGAAAGAGACGGGAAGATAAACCTTATCGCAGGTGCTGTCGCGAGGCGGAAAAAAGTATTCAAATGTCTCCGGCTTGGGTGCGCGTGCACGTCGTTTTGCGGAAACGGAAAGTGAGCGCATTAAAAAAAAGAAACTCATCAGAATAATGTCAGAATAATGTCAAATGAAATAAAACTCACTCATTATTCTTTTTTGTATTAAGAATTTTTTAGACGAATGAAATTTTTGATGTAATTTGGTAACTTCTATCATCAGAAAACGTTTTATCGTGCCACGTGCGGGTTCAATCTGCGACATTCGAAAAACAAAAAGGATTAAAAGCAAGTAAGTTACCCTAAGCTCAGCATTTCCCAACCTACGGTCCACGGACCACGTGTGGCCCTCGAAGGCTTTGTCGGCCGTCCGCGGAGGTATCCAAAATGTAGTTATTTTTTTAAGGCCGCACCTCATATTTAGTTGGATTTTTTTGGGAAAATTTAAGCATGTTATACACTATCTCGGGTATTGAATATTGTTATTAATGACGTTTGTAAAACTTCAATCATTTATCCTGTACAAATGTTGAAAATAATTTTTGGAATAAAACAAAAAATAATCAGGTAATCCTCAAACAGACAGAAACGTGTGTAACATATTTGAAAATGTGCAAATATTACATAACGAAGTAACCCCTTTTCTTAAACGTAGATACAGTAAGTTAGTGTAAGAAATGAGGTGGGCCGCGGAGTATCTGGAAGTTTTGCTGAAGTGGTCCCGCAGAGTTCAAGAGGTTTGGAAACGGTGCACTAGGTTAAGCAATAAGTGGAAGAACGTTTTCTTCAACATTTTTAGAGTTATGGTTTTCCTCTCCTTTTGGGAAGGGTGTAACCCGCAACGTTGGAATGTAGATCATCTCTAAACATTCCCATCCATGAAAACTTCACTCCTCTATCTTCAGTAGTTTGGTTACAATGTCATTTCGATGTTTATAATTCTCCGATTTCGAAGCCACCTAGCGGAAAATATATGAACTACCGGAAAAATATAATCGGTGTAAAATGCATAGGTTGATAAGAGCTATCTAATTCAAGAAGAATTTTCTAAATATCTCTTAAAACAAAGGTTGGTTGCCCATGGACAGTGATCGCGTTTGCACTTTTCTGCTTTCAAGAAAACATGCCATATATGCAGTAGACCACTGACGACGACTACTCTGTAGTTGTAACTTACGTGTTGTTTATTTCCACAGCCCATGGCTACGGGAATTGTTTTCACACAAGTCGAAAGATGAGCGCTCTAACAAAAGATTTTAAAACTTGCACATAACGGAACGAATATTTAGCGTTGACCATTCAACGCCTCTCCGGTTTCATTCACGCAAATTTCGAGCGCGTTTTTTTTCTAATATAAGCGGATGTCCATCGCTGAACATACTGCACACTTGCGGTCATATTTGCTGATAAGATAACTGGGAAAACCCTCCGAGAAAATCCGCAACCTTTTCATTCGTGGAAGGGCCATTCGGCCTTAACGTCACTTCCCATAAATGCGTGCCCCTCCGTCCCTTTTCCCTTTTGGAGAATATGGATTCCGTAGGAAAATTTTTCCTTCGTGACAGGGCGCGAAGGCGGAGGACATCTTTCTTTCCGTATCTGGGTCCACAAAACAAACGAAACTCTTCCGTATCGTGCGTAGGTAATTGCCCGCGCACGCCACCACCACGTCTCCTCTTATCAGCGTAAATAATAAAAGGCTGAAAGATTTATCCAAGAGTTCTCTGTGACCTTATAGCGTTTATGGTAGATATATACCTTTAGGTTATCGCTGGCTGGATGCGCGCCAAAAGGGCTTAAGTGCGCGGAACGAGAACGCTATTCCCGCTTTTATGTGCTTGCCGTAAATAAATAAAGTGCGTCCACGGAAAATTTAGCCGTGATCGGTTTTTCCCCATTCACTCTATACAGATAATATGACACGATGACTCGACTGGTTTTACTCGTAAGCGCAGTGTACTCTATTTATTTTTTTACTCTTTTCCACTCGATAGATTTTCACGGTCGCCGAGAATCTACGAGTATGCGAGGTTTTGATTTATCGTTTCAATTTTTGTGTCGTCTTTGGAAATAATACACTGTATGAAAACCTTATTTTAAAGATACCGTGGGTGTTTAATTTAGCTTAAATTTCGTTTCTAATTTGTTTTCTATATCATATACGAAGACTGCCCATCAGGTTAATTCCATTATAATAAGTATTCTTTATCGAAAGGCTCCCTCAAACTCCATCCATCCATAGTTTTCAACCCTAAGGTTGGTTTGAAATGACTAGGGAATAGGGATGTGGTGGTTTCCCGTTGCCTTCCACATCAGACACGCACACATGATTGATGAAATATGAAATTATGAAAACGACACAAACATCCATGCCCTTGGCGGGATTCGAACCCGCGACCTTAGTGATGGTAGGCCAATACGCTAGCCCTTCCACCACCGGGGCCGGCTCCCTCAAGCTACGCGATAAAAAAACGTTTTCATTGAGGACATCTAGTGTGGTAAGGTTTACTAACTGAGTTAGCCCTTTCTTCACCGTAAATACCCCAATTCTAGAATGGAGAATTAGTCTGGCTTGGTAGCTTAGTTGGTTAAAGCACCTACCCGGTAAGTGGGAGACCCGGTTTCGAGTCCCGGTCAAGTTTAGAATTTTTCTCCTTCTCTATCCTTACTTTGGCTAATGTATATATTCCGACTGAATAAATTGTCTTACGAATAAAGAGGTATATAAGACCCTGTTGCCTATGGCGAACAGGGTATAATTGAGAGCTATAAGAGTTGTTTGAAGAGACTAACGTTCTGACAGTAATCAATGTTGATAGTTTGCGGTTGGAAGGGCGCGTTATTCCTGAAAAATTAGTCCAAAGGTAAGAGAGAGGTTGGAATATTCAAACTATGGCGGATGTGATGGTACAGATGTAAAGGCAAGGTACGGTGGTGTAAAAAGTTGGAGAGTTTCCGTCATAATAGATACGGCTAACGTTAACTCCTTAAAGACGCCGCAGATGATGATGAAGAATAAAGTATTAAACCATCACATACGTCCATAACTCTTAGTGAGTTATACTTTGAAATTTTCTGACATAGAAGCGGGTTTTCCTCATCATTTCCTAAGAATTTTATCCGCAATATACGAGCAAAGCCGTAGCCGGAAATGCCGGTATCTGCGTATTTAGGTCGCTCTTACAACATTTAGCACTTGCAGAACGAAAACTCTCCAAAGATAGGGGCTCTCGATAAAGTCAGAAGGTCGCATTTTCCTCATGATCTCGTGAGTGCGGGAGTAGACCTAGGTTTCATTATGACCGTGGCGTTATTTGTTTTCAATAGAATTCGAACGGCGTTTTGCGGAGGAAAGCAAACTCGTTCGACTATGCCGTGGAATACATCGATAGCTGACTCCTTCTAGCGCTAGAAAAGGCCAGTTTTTAGAAGAAAAACTTTAAGAGACCCGTGTACAGTTTAGAGCAATTGCATGAAAATATGAAAGATTAAATGAGGATGAGAGATGAATTGCCGAAATCGAATCTTCAATCAATTTGAATCTGAATCTTTGAATATTTTACCAGTTTTTTTATCAATCATTTATCTAATGTAACTTTTAACCTAAGGTTTTAATTTATTAATAGTTTAAAACGAGATTTACCCATATTTTTTTTAATTGTACGGTAACATCTCGATACAACATCTCTACGGAGCATGAATTTTTATACTTTATACTGAAAGTACGGTGTACTGAAAATACCCAAAAGAAGTACAGCGGAGAGGAAAAAGAAAAGAAAACGATCATACTTCTACCATACTTTAATGCTTCTAAAATAATCTGAAATTTTCTTTTGTTTCATCTTTTTTCGAATTTGGCCCGTGTTATAATTTTTTACATCTTCAAATGATATAAACGATGTCTCTGGCACCTCATCAATTTACTAAGAGGTCGCAGTTCAACGTTATACATATATCTTAAGAGATTTTGCCGCACGGAAAATAATATTTGGTAGTTAATTAAAATAAATGGAAAAGTTTTGAAAACTATGAAACACTGGCGGTAGACCGCATAAAATTGCTCAGTGTGCCGCATCCGGCCCAAGGGCAGCAGGTTGGGCTCCCCTGATCTATCGAAATGGTGCTGTTTCCGGAGAACATTTGGTAGATCGTGTTAGAGTGAAAGAGTTTCGTGTAAATTGAAACGGTTAAACAAAAACTAATAGTATTTAGAATTTTGCCTTCAAATATAAGAATCAAACAGCAAAGCATTCCTTCGTGGATTGATGCAGTACAGCTGTCAACTCATTTGTCAACGTACCCATTTCTTAAATATTTTATAACTTATTAAACCTCAAGTGATAAAAATGGTTCCAAAACGCGGTGTTAGTGAAAATGCTGCTAAAAGGTCCAGAAATGTGACATCCCTTCAAATAAAACTAGAAGTGAATGAATGAAAATGACGCAGAGTCTAAAAAATTTCAAGCAAACTGAGGCCTAAAATTCAGTTTTATATGATATGTTATAAAGTCTTTTTGAATTATTGACCTATGACATTGTTCCTGTGGGAAAATAGGTTTCAACTAACGTCGTTTCGCTAATCGTGGGGGATTTCAGGAACCAATTAACGACGGTTATCGAGGTCCTGCTGTACTATTACAGTCATATTCATAACTCTGTGGAAAGTCATGCGCTGGGCTTGTCAGATTTGCACTCGCGATCTGATATTTACTTATCGGTCGCATAATCACTGCCTGCGTTTTATTTCTCATACGAAGAGTTATCTCGGTCCACTCCAACTCTACTGTAGCATCAGTGGTATCGGTTTCTTTATCGAAACGAAAACTGCAAACAAGGAAAAGTAGCAGTAGTTTCAAATTTAGTGTCGCTTTTTTTATCGAATACAGCCGCTAATAAGGTATAAATTATCCACTTATCGGATAAGGGAAACAGTTTTTTATGCCCTCCGCCGCCTCATATACAAATTGACTACGTAAGTGAACCTATTAAGTACAGAATTTTGCGATAACATTTGCAAACCTCTCCAAGCCATCTTTATGTAGCCATTAGAGCTCAGCGCGTTAATTGTATCGCATGGTGAATGATTTTGTTAGTTTGTTTTTTTCCTCGGGACCATATTTTAAACGAGGTGAACCCAAAGCAAATTCACTATAGCGATATGATATTCGTTATCTCGTTTTCATAAACGATTAAAAGTGTAATTAATTTGATGCCGCGTGAAAATTCAGTTAAGTCCGCAGTGCATTCTTAGGGATTAACTTAGAGATTCGTCTGATGCTACGAACGATAATATCCTTTCGCACTCTGGTGACTCGAAGGAATTTTAACGCAATGTATTTGAGTGAATGGAATGAAGGTCGTCAGTTAAGAAATCAAATTGCGATGTTGGCGTGGTGCGTTTGTTTCTAGAAGGTGTCAGTCGTTTCGCAGATGAGGATAACTTGTTTGTTGTCATTGATTCGATCCATCATAATTTTCATGGCGTTGCGATATTTGAGTTAATGGGAGGAGACTTCTGAAACCGTCTCGTTATCTCGCAATAGCTAAAGCGAAAGACGCAATAAATATTCCCAATGGAACAGAAAATGAATTATTGGCAGCATTATAAATGGACTTTTTTTCTCGGTCGATTTGAAACAGTTATATGAATTAAAATAATTATTAATATAGGATGGAAATTGTCGTCCTCCCGCTTACAAAAAGATGCATTTACACACAAGGAAATTAAATGTTTTCGTAATTTTAGATCTTATTTACTTCAGTTACAAAGAAAATTGTTTTTGTTGTCAACTGTTAAGCATATTATCCTTTGTTTGTTTTTCTTAAAAGCGTGTTTTCCAACGATAAAAATTTATTTGTAAAGAAATTTATCTAGTATTGCAATTTTTTAGAAATTTTTTTTGGTATAACTAATATTTTTTACTAAATATAAGGGACAGTTCGTTTTTTGTTTTCAGTAAAGTGACGTTCCCTATTGGGTTATGGGAACCATTAACTCATTTTCATATTTCCTTTGCCCATAACTCCTAATTATCAAATTTCATGAAAATCCGTTCCGTAGAAGCCGAGGACGAGCATGCAAACGGACGGACGGACAGAACGAAGCTAATAGGCGCTAACGTTGGGAACGAAATGAGCCTAAAAAGTCCATTGAAATTCTTTGGAGACTTGTACAACGCTGGAAGTATGACATCTTCGGCACTTGACGAACATTACCTCTTCATTAGCGATAATTACTCATAAGTGACTTAATTGGCTGAACTCTTAGGATACAATTATTGATTGACGGAAGGATGAATCGCATCGGAACAACGTAATATGTCCACCATGGATTCCCAATCCGTCGCTTACAAGCATCTCTGTGTTCCTGAGCAGTCCGATATATCCTTTACGATTCTTAAAAGTGTGCTTACGAGCACGATTGATATTATATTGTGATGCCAAATTGACCAACGGGCATAAAAGGTGCGTTTCGTAAGAAAAACCAGTCTAAGTAGAATATAGTAAAATGCTGCATTTCATGAACTAATATTATGGCTAAAGCGAACGATCACCACGTATATTATTGGTGCTTACTCGATGTCCTAGGATATAACTTGGTGCTTATCTCATGGAAACGTTTGAATACTTCCTGTATGCCAGAGGTGGGTAAACTTTTCCAGATAGTGGATTTGGAGGTTGCTAATTGTTTGGAGGGCCACATTAGAAATTACTTCGGAAGTAAGCTTGAGATTCTTATAGCTAGTTAGACGGAGCGACGTGGAGACATATAGTATTACTTGGATCCATTTTTTGCTTGCATTATGAAATATGTCGCTCTAGACCCTGACATTTTGGTTTAGAGTTGATTGGTGGCGTGGCATGGCAGTTTTGATGAAATACATATGCGAGCTTTAGTTTGACGATATTTGGTTTCCTCTGGAGTTAGTTATTTTTGTAAATGCTATAATCCCGCTAGTTTTTTTTATTTTCAAGGTAAAAACTTTATTTTCGGAAGATTCGCGCATAAAACTAAATCGAAGAAAGTTTGTGTCGCCTCATTTTTCTTGGCAGTAGTCACAAAGCCGTCATTACTGTAAAACTCGCGTTTCTATCGCCGAAAAGTTTTTTTGCGTTCTAATCGATTTCTTTTTTCGACTGATTAATAACCGCATTACTTAAAGCCAGTGTTTTCCAGAAACTTTTGCTGGTGGCGACACCCTAAGCCACGTGTTAAGAAGTGTTAAAAATTATTTAAATTCATGTAGACGGGCAGGGTATATAATGCTGCAGTGCACATTGAGTTTGCAATTAGTAATTATATAATATAAATTTTATATTATAGCCAAATAACTTTGTTTATAATCTTATTGGGATTGTCTTAATTCGTGCTTATTTGTTTAGTTTAATTGGTATTTACAATCGTACATCTTTATACAATCTTACGTCTTTTTTCTTTGTTTTTACCGAAAGAACTGTACTCAATATTAAAAGTTTCTTGTACGTATATATTTTGAGTACATCTCGCGACACAACTCATCGCAAGCAGCGACACACAGTTTGGAAATCACCGCATTAAGCGAATCCAATCTGACATTACACTTTCGCCCCACCGATCCTATTTTTTTCGAGGCCCAAACTGAGTTTTGAACATTAATACGTCGTCCAAACTCATTTTACGTTGATTGCGGGGGCAACGTTAAATCCCTCGGAAGCTGAGAATTATTCGCGAACCGACAGCACGTAAACAAATTAAACATCCCGACGTTCACGCCTTCCCGAAATAAACTAAGGCAAATAATCCCCTAAGGGCCGGCGAATTTTAGGCCCGCGCGCTGCCATAGAAACCGTCTCGGCGCTATTATTAGAGCAGCTAGGCGGATCGGTTTTAAACGCCTCGCACGTGGTTTGCTCCCGCCGCACCGTTTATTACTCCCTTCTAAAAGTTGACCGATCGAGTATTCCAGTACGTTCACGAATCTCCCCCCCCCCCCCCTCCCCCCACCCTCTCTCTTTGTCCTTATCTCTGTAATATTTTTTTATCCATTTCCACCCTTCGATTTTAAAACCTTTTTTATCCTTCTCACTCTCTTGTTTATCTCACGAGTCCTTGGCGAAAATAGAAAGTTTTTTTTCTTTTTCTCACTTCGCTTGCCGAACCTGGAACGCGGAAAATGCGACAAGGAAAGTATTTGCATCCGTCTCCGGCGGGATTCGTTCGCCCCTTGTCCTTTTAATCTTTGTTTGTCTGTATCTCTTCAGACGAGTTTTCCGATATCGTCCCTTACCCCCCCCCCCCTTCCCCTCTCCCCCTCCACTTCTCCCTCTCCCCCTTCTCTTCCCCCCTCTACCGCGACCTGCGATTTTTACCGGTGTGTCGTCCGGAGTTTCGACGCCGACTTGATCTAGCGAAATGCGGTCCTATTAGGTGTATAGAAGTAGTGTCATCGATGACGCAAATGAAAAATAAAATCCAGTTTTTCTAATTTATTCATTATCTGTTATAGGTTAAGAGGGCATAATAACTATTATTTTGTGAAAAAAATTCTTATGGTTCACGTTAATAATTTAAATAAGGGGTTTTCAACCGTCAAGAGTTTTGAAATGCTACGCGAACGTGTTAAAGATTATAATTTTTCTTCTTTGTCTTTAGTGCATGACGGAGGAATCACAAGTTGCAATGTGACGACTGAGAATAACGTCATAAAACAGAAAATACGCCCAAACTGTGAATTTTAACGTTATCAACATGAGTTATCTATCTTAATGCAAGTGCCATTCATTTAATTATCACTTGAACCGTACTAGGGGGTACGCGACCATAGAAAAAAATCGGTGCAACATACATTGTACAAACCTTCTCATATATGGGTACTAATTCGTCGTTTAGTTATCTTTAGAAAATGAAATCGTATGAGCCTGTTTTTAGAAAATCCAATTTTTGTTAAAGTTGCCCAAGAATAAACCAACCTTATATTCATTCATTGAGAAAAATGAAATACGTAGTATTATTGTAGATGTATACTAAGTAACTGTACGAAATTTTATCAAAATCCTTTTAGCCGTTTTCGAGAAAATCGAATTGTTGTTAAAGTTGCCCAGAATAAACTAGCCTTATATTCATTTTTGAGTAATATGACCTATATAGTATTATTGAAGACGTAAACTCAAGTAACTGTACGAAATTTTATCAAAATCGTTAGAGCCGTTTTTGAGAAAATCGAATTATTGTTAAAGCTGCCTAAAATAAACTAGCCTTATATTCATTTTTTGAGAAATATGAATAGTATTATTAAAGACGTAAACTCAAATAACTGTACGAAATTTGATCAAAATCTTTGTAGTCGTTTTTGAGAAAATCGAATTGTTGTTAAAAATGCGTAGAATAAACTACTCTTAATTATTGAGCAATGTCAACCATTTCTACATATACTCTGCTCAGTATGATAAAATGCCGAAGTACGAGATTTCATTCATTTTCGCTCTACCGTTTAGGCTCCAGAGCAAGTAACAGACAGACAGACGGCATTGCAAAAACCACTTTTTCGGATTCAGCGACACCTAAAAGGTATATTTCCGTGAAAATCTCGAGGTCGAATTATTTCGCGATAACAATAGGTACACTTGATACTTCGTATGAGAAAGTAAAAAGCTCTAAGGGGTACGCGAGTTGGTTTTTCAATTTCATGCGTCAGTTTTGTGCTTGTTTAACAATTTAAATTCCGAAGAGAAAATAAATTAAATGGTAGTAAAACCATGCAGATCTAATAGCTAGTAGCGTTTATTTTGTAAGCACATGCGCAAAAAATATAACGCGCTTTCAAATTTGCGCGAAGACTGAAATACGGAGGAATAAATCGAATTAACTAATTTGTGGATTTTGACGCGAACAAACATAATATTTTAATTTATTCGGAACATCGCGGGTCAGCTAGTCCAAGATTCTGGGAACCGCTGTCCTTCAGGAGACGAAAAAAGATGGCACCTCTTTCAAGAGTCATAACAGGACTACGAGGAAACATAAACAACAAGAAAATGATCCTCCAAGCATCCTTTTTAAATCAGGCGAAAAAAAAGAAAACAGAAAATAAATCTCGCAGAGCTTTTCTTTATTTTAAACAACATTCAATTAAGATTCATTTTTGGGAGTGTTTTTTTATTTATTTACCTCCATACTCAGGGGATATCTGCACAACAAAGTATTTACAAAGCATAATTTAATAGAGAACAGGCAGATTTTTTTGTTATGAAGATTCAAAGTGAAAACAAACTAAGATAAACCTCGATGCTCGTCGGCATCTTCACATCCTCACTCTTCTTTACAAGGTCCTTTCTACTGGTAAACCTAGTTACCTTTCCACAAAATTCTTCCCAATTAATGCAGTTCACAACCTTAACACTAGAGGCAACAGAAGCTCCGGATCCCGCACCACCGTACAGATGTTTACAATAAATCCTTTCATGTAACAGCCTGTAGACTTTGGAAGGATCTCCATGTTGACATAAAAATCTCTCCGTCAGTTAGGACATTTAAACTTGCTCTCCACAAATCGTTTTTATCTAAATAAGCCACAACTACCTAAACTGCATAAGAAGGAAACTTTTCCTCCCTCAATCTTTTTTTCTCATTATTCCCCCTTTCACTGTACTCCTCTAAGCACTTACATAGCACTGTCTACACTACCTACACATTCCTGTTATCTGGACAAAGAGTCAATTCCTACTCTGAAAAGCAAAATAAATATATTATTTCTAGCTACTTTTCCTTTACTCATTTATCATCGTTTTATTCCCAACATCCATGATTCCCAACTTCTTTTTGCATGCGTGTGATTATATATCTATTTATATATGGATGTAAATGAGTTTATATGTATGTATGTGCATATAATATGTGTAACGCTATCTTTCCCCATTGCTTAATATGTTTAATTACTCTTGTACTTTCAGATTACTTTTAATACATTAACATATATGTATTATAAACCTTATGTCTTTCTAATAGTATTCATTATTGTATTTATACTATCTAGGGTTTTCGCAGGTTTTTAACCACCCCTCCCCCCCTTCTCTTCGCAGTTGTTTTCCTGCGTGGTTTTTTACTGGGTTGGCCATGCCTACCTGGGTTTTTACCACAAATATTATATCTTTCTTGGAAACTTGCCTAATGTGTAATATGATTTTATTGTTCTATTCTCGTTGTATTTATTTGACGCAACTTTTTCCTTTGTTCTAGTTCTGTTTTCATATATATACTTACTCATGTTATTATATTGTGGTCGATAACGAAGGGTTAAATGGAAGAGGGGACCTTATAGTCTCAATTTCACCCGAAAAATAAAGACAATTATCTATCTATCTACTTATCTTGATACTTGTGTTAGTCGGTAATATTCTTCCTCATAACGTTCAATGCCCTTTGTGTCCATTCAGTTTATTTATTTTTTATAATCCCCTTCCTATGCAAATATGGGAAGAAAATGAATGGGAACCTTGATTCTTTTGTTTCTTTAAGCGTTTTTATTTACTTTTTTCCATGGCGCTAGAGATGACCTAGAGATACGAAGGCCTCTGAAGGAAAGACATTGACTCTTAAGGTCTCCCCATAAGGAGTCACCGCCTCTCATTTCTCCAAGGCCGATCTGCTCTGTCTCGCGAGATAAAATGTTTGACGGGAAAATGTTTGATGAAAAAAAAATTGTTTCCTCCTCTTAAGAAAAAGAACGAAGGAAAATCTTCTCCCAATATCTTTCTCGATTGCATCAACTTGTAATCCGTAATTTCTCAAGGATTTCATTGCGTTGGCCGACGTCTAACTTTTTATTTGTCGAGTTTTCAAGTGACGACTCGACCTGATAAGAACTACTAGTGTTTATATTCCCTCGACAAGAAATGCGGGTTCAAATCCCATCAGGGTCATCGAGGTTAGTGGGGCCGTCGATTGTGATGGATAGTGAGGGGCTGTTTATGATTTACTGATTAACAAGTAGGTAGTGATAGTTTCTATCGGTAATTATCGCGGTCAAATAAACATAGATCATGCGCAAAAAATGTTTCGGTTGCGGCCTAAGGCTGACTTTTGTCCTTTGTAGAGTTTCTCCTGCGTAAAATTTATACTTTAAAATTCCTTCTCGGGAACGCATTTTTGACGTGGTTTTGGATAGACCTTGGAGACTGTCTAGTGGCTATTTTAGATTTTCTTTATCGATTCCAACAAGGAAAATATGCCGGAAAGATTCTCTTGTCAATTTTGAACGATTTTCCGTGTCACTCAAAGGCATAAGGACGATTCCATTACTTATAATGGGGCACTAATATATATATATATATATATATATATATATATATTCACCTATCACGACTACACCCATAAAACTGAGTCTCCAGTTGATAATTTTAATAGCTTCCATAGCTGTAAAAAGCCTTGTAAAACCAGATGTGCATTTCGGTTGTTGCAAGATTTTTATGGTTGTTGGGGCTGTCAGAATTATCTATATGGGCCCAGACGTAAAACGAGTTCGATAATTCATATGCTGAATATTCAAGATATGATTCTTGTGTTTCTTTAAAATAAAAGAAGTACGCGCAATGCGTGAAAACTATTCATCGTTACCTTAGCAGTGCTGATGATATCAACAAATTGATTTAATTCGCGGGCTATTCCGTTTTTGTTGATGGTTGAAAAAAAATTGTTTATAGAACAACTAGTAATTACGTGTCATCGTTCGTGCGTAGTCAGTCCTCGCACAGCGACGAAATTGTTATCGGAAAACTGTATATTTTAGTCTATCATTTAACGAATGCTTTAGGACTCAAGACTCTCTCACCATTTAAGTATTAGAGACACTTCATGGAACAGATAAATGTGAGTTTATTTAAACTCAACCTTTGGCAGTGAAAAATACACTATCGGCTCTTACGTGATGATCGCGTTTAAGACTTGTTGGAACCGGAATGCGAATTCGGGTTGATAAAGTCGCGAAAGCTCTCTAAGTATTAGTTAATCGACGTCTATTTTTATTTTGGTTTCAAAAATTGTGCCTTGAAACATTCTATTCTTAAAGAGAATTGAAAACCATTTCAAGAGCAATCTTATTTTTTAAGGTGGGCCTTCTTAAAAAGTTGAAAGGAGGATGGTTTACACCTGAACGGAAGAGGCTCACGCAAGTGTGTTACGCGATTTACTCGTTTGTTAACCAGAGAAATCCTGGCGAAGGTCTTAAAACATTTCAAAGTAAAAAGAATGAAGAATGTATTGTATTTAGGTTCTTAATCTTCTTCTGGTAAATTTTAGAAGTAGTATCTTCAGTAAAATAAACCAGTTCATGACATTAATTGAATCATGTTGTAGTAATAGGCCTCTGCTGCTTATTATCGCGCTAATTTAGTAAAATAACACTACATATAATAGGGCATATAGAAACTCCGAGTATACTTGAGAAAGTAGGTCTTACGACGTGTGACGGGAGAGAAAAGCCGAACATAACCGTCGTTGACCTTAACCTACCGTAAGCCGACTGGCTAGGAGAAAGGTTAGGCGAAAGAGCGTAACTTTTGGTAAATAAGCTAATTAGGGAGTGTGGATTCACGCAAGTAGAGGAAAGAATGGAAAAATAATGTAATAGACATATTTAGTTAAATCATTCGATGCTTTTTAATTGCAAACTTCCACAGGGCATCAGCGATCGCTTTGCGGTATCCTTAAGTATTAATTAAAATATAAACAAAGGAATAGATGCACAAAGCAAAGTAGTTGATCGTTACCAAACAGCTGGATTCCGGGATTAATTGAGATATGTATTTAAGAATTGGGTTAATAGAGAAGTCACGATTGACGACGATATTGAAAACCTAGTTTATAGGGCATTTTAAACCTTGAATTTTGTTATCGGGATGCTTAAAACATCAATAGAAAAGCCAAAGAAGCAACTTGTGTCCTGTGGAAATCGTACAATGGAAAGCAGCAAGATTTGTTCTAATGGAGGCATGGAAAAAACACCAAAAGAATTGGTCTGGGAAAACTTTCGTGATAGATGACATATAAACAGATTTGGAAGTATGTTTAACATATTTGTGTGGAAGCAAGAATTGAATGATCTTCGTGGTAGAACTCTTAGTTAGCGCGGATTACCGCGATCTCAAATTCACTGCCCAAATCAAAGAACAGAAGCTTTCAAATTCTCCTTTAGTATAATTAGGTCTGTTGATGGAGGAACGGTTTTCTCGAAGAGGTTTTCGAGCCTTTTTACAATTTTTTTAAAAATCGTAGACCGTTTAGACAAAATATCGTAAATGAAATGGATGGTTGAATAATTATATGTAGATACTCGTAACCTGTTTATAATTTTGTTTTTACCTTTAAATATGTACTAGTATTCGTAAAATGGTAGGACGAGTAAGGGTAAGTAGGGAAATGCTTGGCAGGAGATTTCTTGGGACTGTTACAGTAGATGCGAAGAGATAACTCGAACTCTCAATATATGCAAATGCAAATATAATGAAAATGGCAAAATTTTACGACGAATGGCTTTAAGCTTTCCTTGAACATTCACATTTACATTATAATTATTATTTTAATTAAAACGTTCATGTGCGTGCGAAGTTACGATTTATCTGGCGAGATAAATATTTATCTATTATAGAAAGGAATTAGATTGCCTTATTACCTTAATGGAACGTGTATTGAGCTAACCACGCGCACCACGAGAAAGAGGTACATAGAGAACTTGCGCGTTAATCTCAATTCGGGAATTTGCTTTTCATCATAAAGTATTCGTTATTCCTTTGTTTATGAATTAAGATTTAATTTGACAGATTTACCTGTATTTTAGACGAAATTATTGAAGTAGATTAATTGCAGTATTTGATGAAAAAATTTTTCTTCGACCTTTTGTTTAAAAAAATCATAAATCGCGCATTATTTGGAGTACTTAGAAAGCAGATTTTTTTAAAAAGCATCAACAGAATATCAGCATTCTTTTCCTGTGATAAACTAGAAAATTTCCCAAATTTTAAAAGTGGTACATATCATTGATAGTTTAGAAAGACTCAAAAGCCATGAAAAGTTTGCGAAAATCATATATGAATTGCGGAGACTTTGAAGTGATTATCCTAACTGTGACTTCTTTTAAAAACTTGGAGTCCACTGTGATCACTAATGAGGACGGCTGCTATATATGAGATTTATTCGGATCTAATTTCCCCTATCTTTTTATGGCTTTTGAAGTTATTTAAATTAACAAGCTCGTTAATTCCTTCTTGACTAATTAACTCGATTGGAGAAGGTGACACCACTCAACTTTCTATAAAGATTGGATCAGTTTATTGTGTGAACATAACACTGATTGTGAGTCGTCCGGCGAGTAATGTTTTTACGGTAATCTTCAGCCTAATTTAAGTAATTTTTCAACCTTCAAAATTGAGCGTTTCATTATTCTATCACAGTGCTCTCCGAACTCTGGCCCGCGGGCCACATGTGGCTCGGGACCCCATTTAATGTGGCCCTCGAGCCTGTAATAAGTCTTTGCCATTTGCCATCTACAACTGTGAAAAGACTTTTTCCAGAGTAAAATTTATTAAGTCAAAATATCGATCTTGTTTATCTGATGAGCATTCTAATGACCAGAAATACAGAACTTGAACCCCAAATTGATAAAATTCTAGCTGACAAAGGATAGTATTACAGGCCTCATTAAATGTATTTAATCATTATCTCAAATTATGTTTTTTATTATTACCCGTTTTTACTTGAAGCAATTTTCATTCCAGGAATAAGACAGTATTTCTACTTTATAAGATAGTTGCGCTCCATTTATTCTTGATTTCGATTCACATTCGATGAAGAAAAAATAAAAGACGTCGAAAATATTCCCGGAAAAATCGTAATTTACCCAATTCACTAAACCACCTTTTAATACGACAATGGCATACATTTGTATATTTTTCGCCTATATTTTCAAAAAGTTTTTCGTGTCGAGCATAAAATTTATTGACCAAGTGGCCCACTTGTAAAAAAGTTTGGAGACCCGTTCTGTCATAAAAGAAAAAAATCATGGCGGAACCTAGGACAACGACAGAATGAAATCCTGACGGGATAACATGTAAAAAACCGATTCTTGATATTAATTTACGTACTTTCAATTTTTATCGAAAAAAGTGTTTTGTTTTCCGTTCATTCAGTTCAAGTGGCGGCAGTTGATCAAGTTTTTGGTAGCCATTAAACTTATGCGCAGGATTCCGAGAATTCGCTAACGTCCGATATTTGAGGCAACCGGAGTAAAAGTCGCTCGACGAAATTGCCGCGTGCCCAGTTCGCACGTAATTGTTCGGATCCTTGGCACGTCTCTGCTAGTGAGCTGTTGTTTAAATTTACACTAAATTCAAAAGAAGGTCCTGGCTGCTTTTCATCATTTTGTAAACACTCATTTCTCACACTTTCAACTTCACCGCGAAAATTTTTCCTCTGTGCCTTCACGAAATTCCCTAGACGGTAAATTATACCGGCCTTGAAAAAAAATCAGACAATTTTTACTACAATAAACACAAACCAGGAGTTACGAGAAACGATTATTTTTTATCCATTCCTTAACTTCCAGCAATGATGCGAAGGAAGAGTCTGCGTGAGGAGAGACGCACTCACGGGAAAGAGATTCTTTTGACGGAGGCCTACCCGGAAGGATATTTTCGGAATCCAATCGCGAGAAAACCCCTCGTAAGATGTGTCGGAGGAACTCTCTTCCTCACTGGCACCTACGAGTCTGTCTCGTCCTGAGATATCCTTCGCTACCTTTTTTCCCCTCGTTTCCGAATTTCCACCAAGAATCCGCCTCCGGCAGAGAAAGAAAATTCTCATCTTGTTGCATTCGTCCCGCGTGCGTACACGCGAGGACCACCCTTTTTCACGGCCTTTTTCCTCTCTCCCTAAACATTTTAAACAGGGACTAGGAGGCGAATGGAGCCAAAGGTCGCAGCGAGTCGTTATAAAAGATTTATGTTTTCGAGAGCTTCAGTTCTGTTTTTTTTTTCCTCCCCAATCCCTAATCCCTCATTGCTCATACGTCTTCCTCGCACTTGCACCATGGCTGCATTTTCTTGGGTATGAATCTGCCCAGTTTTGGCACCCGTTATGGATGGCTCGTGTTGAAAAGAGGTGGAGGTCGAGGGTGGTGCATCTTTAAGGAACGAGAGAGACTCGGGGGAGTTTCTAGCTTGGCGGAGTAGCGTTGAGGGGGATGGTAAGGGGATAGGAGAGAGAGAGAGAGATGTGTCCGGGATTATTCACGACGCTATATTTAGGAGTTTCTTATGCGTCTTTCTTCTCCCGACGCCTCGGATGAAGGGGAGCAGGAGCCGGCGCGCATTCCGTCGGTATGTCGCTCGCTGACTCATCTCCTGAACGCCTCCATCCCACTTCCACACAACCTCTTTGAGGCCGCGTCTGTCTCGCTCTTTAAGAAGGGAAAAAAAAATAGAAATTACGAAAGGGATAATCTTTTCCGATCCGACCCTTGGGTGGTGTGGCACCTTGCAGAGGAGATGTAGGGGGAGGGGGTGGTGCGGGTCGACCTTTTGTCGTCCTACGGCGCAGTGGGGTGCCGCGTCTGCCAGAATTAAAACATTCTAGTTTCCGTGAGTCGGCGGGTGGCATCTTAGGTCGTGTTTATCCTCGTCTACGATGGGAATAGAATGATGAAATCATCACGGTTAGGTTGAGGATATCCCTGGGTCGAACCCGCGGACTGTTTTAGAGGATGTTTTTCGTCATTTAAGGTTCACTTTTTTCGAGTGTTATTTTTTAAAAATTTGGTGTTGCGGGAATGCGATTCGGTCGTCTCCAGAATCTTGTCTCCTGTACGCCATTTTTTCAGGCTCGAATCTTTTCTTCAGTCCGTTTGTGTTTGTCTTTAACTTAGTTCGAATCTTTCTGAACATTCTCGAATGCGTTCGACGAGGTTGGGAGCTTCCTGAAGATACTTGAGTTATTTATCTTTCCATTTGCCCTGAGAGGAATTTGGAGGCAGCGAAGGTTTGGATTATATTGATAATTATATTGTCAAAACATAAATGCTGAAGTTTAAAATGAATATCCGCCGTTTCTCACGCCATAATGGAAATTATGGCGCTTCAAGTCAATATAATAATTTTTTTTCACTACCCCTTTGAAAATATTTAGTGACCCATATAAAGATCGCGTGCCGATGCAAGAAGACCTCGTATTCATTCAGATATTTTGCATAACGAATCTGATTGTATTTACCTTTTGTCTCTAACGAAATTAAATGGTTTACCAGGCAGTGGTCGACTTGGTGATTTGTTTATGCAACGTCCTGGAATAGTGCGGGGTCTTCGTTTAATTGAAGCTAGGAATACCCAATTAAAAAGCATTTTCGATAAATGTAAATTGATTTAGCGTTTTTTAAATGAGGAATTTCATCTCGCTCTGCTACCATTAACGCATACAGTTGCGTGAGAATTTTTCCCACGCGTGATTTGGCGAACTAGTCTGAACGAGAGGTTCCCAAATCGGTCGCAGATCAGAAAAAAGAACTCCATTAAGTAAATAAATAAATAAAATAAATCGGCTGAAGATGCTGTCGCCATGCGGAGAACGTTTATAGTTATAATTGTATGTCAAATGAAATAAAACAAATTTTACCGCTCGTGGGAAAATTGTGCAAAGTTACCATCGGCGTTTTGTTTAATTTAACGTACAATCGTACCCAATTTGAAAATAACTTTTTCTGTCGAATGGCTGAGTTCCATTCATTGGTAGACGGGTGATTAGAGGACTAAGGTCGCGGGTTCAAACCCCTTAGAGGGTATGGATGCTCGCCATGCTGTGTTACGTTTAAGTATGGACTAGGTTCAGTGGTTCTCAGGAGATACTTTCTTGTGGCCGCAGATGCGGCCACAAGCAAACCTTCGTGGCCACATCAAGGAAAGATTACAGAAAATGTAATGATAATCATGTAAAACCTTCCATATACCTTCTTATTTAATGACAGCGGTTACTTATTTATCATTAACGATTGTTTTTCTTTTAATAATTCGAATTATTGAAATTTTCTTGTGGCCGCACCGAAATTGTCTGGTGGCCGCACTTGACAACCCCTGGACTAGATTGTCTAAAGCAGTGGTTCTCAAACTTTCAACTGTCGCGTCCTCCTTGAATGTAATGCGGCCCCCGTCGAACTGAAATTGGTAAAAATAATAAATTTTAATACAAATTCCTTAATTTTATATAACAGTTAATAATTTTTTCAGATCGTATTTCATAAAATTTCCTGATGAAATTTTATTATTCGTAAATATTTTACATTTGGGCATTTCACCTAACATCGAAAATAATTACACAGTTTGAGAAACACTGGTCTAAATGTCTCCATTAAAATAAAATCGAATTATTATTATTGTTATTCCATGATGAATTTGACCTAATTCCTGCTGCACCAATTTTTTTTCGAGTTCAAACAAAATAAAAGATACGAGTGTAGCGCATGGAGAATTGCTCATAGCGTGTTTATCTCTTAGTCTCTGTTTGTATAAACTGGTGTGTTTGTTCTTGGCGTGCGAAGACACTCTTTCCTTTTCCGCGACGCCGTTTTTCCTCCTTTTATTACCAACTTGTTCGATTTTAGCTTTATTTTTTAAATGTTTATTTTAATTAGGTCAGCTTATAAAAGAGAATTTCCTACGATTATATCCGATTTTAAAAGCTAATTAGGTAAAGACATCACACCGGTAATGCTGGAAGTGCGACTTGCGCAGTGACACTTAGATTCTAATAAGCGTTTGCCAACTCCGGGCCTCTGGTTTAAACCATCAGCGTCAGACAAAAATTGTGATTACCACGTTCGGAAAATGAGCAGAAATATTACGAGAAAATGATGCGTGACTGATGGAGAGCATCAATCCGCTGCATATCAGCGGTCGATTCGCAACATGGGGCGAGTGGCGACCGTGTCGGACAACATTGGCCTACGCGATATACTAATGTAAGAAACGTCATGACTGCTCATCTTGAGGGATCGCGGGAATTATTTTTTAAAAAACTATTTGCCACGTTTGAATCACGTCCGTTTTCGTAGATTTTTACTTGACTTGCTTAGGCGATCGTTTTCAAGCTAGTCCCATACGCTCGGCCTACTGTAAACCCTTGTCTAACGCGGATTTGATTATACACGGTTAAATAAATGCGACACTTATTCACCCAACACGCGTAAATTTTAAATTATAATCGGTCCTGAATATGGCGCCCACCACGTTCAACGCATGTGTCTGACGTGCCTACGAGTTATTAAAAAAAAGGCATTAAATTTGCGCAACCAAGAACGTTGCACATGAGACTTCAGAATTTTCAGTTGTGCGTCTTTTTTCAGCAGACGTTATTCGCGCCCCTATAATCCAATTGATAACGTTGCAGTTTGCTCATAAAAGTGAATCTGCATAATTTTAATCTTCGGCACTGATAAAGGCCAAAGAACTTCAACGCTGTATGTATGTTTAACTTATATAGGCTGAATTTTCTACGTTTATTGAAATGTCAACACGTTGAACTTGATCTTCCTATAGGATATTATTTGTGTCATACTTGTTTTCAAGTGAGCGAATTCGAGATATATCGTCTCATCTAAATTTTATTTTTGAATTCTTAATTATAAATGTGACTGTTATATTAGGATTTTCTTTGCACCTTCATTCCAGTACAAATGCCCCACTGGAAAAATAAATATTGCTGTTAAGTGATTATAATTTTTACAAAGAAATTGTAGTAGAGATGCCTAATTCATATCTGAAAATGGTTTATCAATTTAGGTGTACATACTGAATATTCTTATTTCACTAAGTTATATCTATGATTAATTCATACAACATGACGCATTTATCAAAATCGCAATTAGAGTATGAAAATGTTCATTCGCCAAAAAATTTCATCTGATAAAATAAAATGAATGGAGCTTGGTCGGTTGGTAGGAGTGACAATTTTAAAGCTGTCTAAAAGGAATTTTATATAACTTGCTCGAAATTCATCGTTTGAATTACCGTCGAACTGCTAATCGCGAACTGAAAATTTATTCTTAAATAGTAAAAACTTGAGTTGGCGCACTCATTCATCTAAACTACTAGAGTGATTGTATTCACACCCGCAGATGAATGTGGACGCAGTGTTTAGGTTCCGTTTGAAAGCAAGCTCACGTTTGAGATGTAAATATTCAACGCAGAAGTTAGAAAGGAAAAGGAGGTCAGTGTTACTTCCTACTGAATCGGCTGAGTTGGCAGTCGTAAGAGGAAATGCGCGGGAGAATCTCAAAGATCAGACTTTCATCTGAACGATTCGCGAGGTGTATGATTTAACGAGGACGCCAGATTACGAAAGAGGGCTGGATAATTCGGGAAGTCAAGGCAAAGACCGACGCTTGCCAAAGATCATTTTTATACGATTTAATAATTGAAAATTCGCAAGTTAGGTTGCCGCGTATCATCCCAGAAGACATGCAGGCTGTCACATAGGTTTTTAATTTGTGTCGAATTAATTTCATTTGGTTAACAACTGCAAAGCATTATATCTATCAGGTTATTAATATTCATCCACAAAGAAAATTTTGTCCTATCATGTTGCCAATTACTTACCGTTTCCCGCGAAACAATTGTCGTTTTATCTTTGTTTTTGTCTCCATCTAACATTCGAATGAATTTTAGTCTCATTTTCTTGTAATCCTCATTTTATCGACATTTAATGACTCCCATTAATGGCCATTGTACGCTCATGCATCAAACCTGTCATTCTGTTCGTTGCGTAAAATATGATTAAAATCAACTTGTTGCTTTTATCGACAGATAAAAACGATTCCATTTTGAAACGAGTGCAGTGAATTATCGATAATACCACTCGTATCGATTATCGTTCCCGATATTAAAATCTGGATCATTCTAGACGTATGTAGGTGCATAAGCGTGGGAACTGCGTCACCCGACGGCCGTCCAGCCGATTCTTTCCTCTCTCGAACGCAGTATTTACTTTTGCATCGATATTCCAGGAATAAACCCAACTGGATAGTCTCTCACCCCCTGTCCCCTTCGTAGGCGCGCCTCCATTATAAACAACACGTGGAGCGTGTTCGCCCCATTTTACCGCATCCGCCCCCACCTCGCATAACCACTCTATCTCATCACTCGTTTATCTCGGAGCTTATTCGCGTGCACGCGTGATTCTTTCACGCCTCTCGATTTCACGCTACAGGAAAATCGAAGGAAAATGTGCAGTTATAGGTCGACGTCATCTACGAGTTTCCAAAAGGTCACTTCCGTTAAACCGAGGTCTTCAAACTCGAATCGATTGGAGAAAATGTGAATAATTTCTAAATTGTTTATGACGGGATAATTTAAAATATAATACGCGTCGCATTCCATGTATCATACCTAGGAGTTTCGTTAAAAATCACACGACTCACAAAATAATTTTTAACAGACTAAGGGAAAAATAATTGCTAAATGTTACATTTTTTATCATTTCGTATATTTTTGTCACTCTATTGTTGTCTCGGCCACGGTTTCTCTTTCACCTGAGCAGAATCGAAGATTTCAGAGGGCCGCGCTATTTGAACCGGCGGCGGACTGCACCCCATGTTGGAGCTGAAAAAATGAAAAATAATGAATTGTTGCGTTTACTGTTTAGATAGCATTGTAATGGCAACTATTTTAGCTTTACACATTTTTAAATATAGGTTGATTTCCGTGGAGGAAGGGCACTATGCACACGAAAAGTACTCTTGGTATGTACACCCAACAGTTTTATTGGTGTAATTACCACCTATATCATCTGTTTAATTTCGGTAGACGTATGTTCCTTCATTCATATGCACATACTCGCACGTACCTCGATCCAAATCAACTTGAGGAAAAAATCCCGAGAAAAAAGTGATGAAAGTGTAAACCTCTTTAATTACCGAGGCTCTAAACGAGAAAAATCGACGACGAATGACATAGCAGTTCGGAAAAAGACATAGATTGGAGAAAGAAAACATTACTGTAATTAAATTATAATATACTATACGCCTTTTTCGTAGCCTTATTTAGATGGAAAGGATAGGTGAATTTCTGGTTAAGTCGTTTGCTACGCAGCTGCATTGCGCCTCTATTCCGATCAACCGTTTCCAGATGTAATAGTAAAGGCATACGTCTACGATTTAGATTTTCTGAACGGTTGGTGCAATACCTGTGCCTATCTTTTCCTTTAGTGATACTAGCACTTTTGCGTGTCAAACAAAACAGTCTGCTAAGGAAGTTATTTCCTTAATAGAATACGAAAGAGGGCATATACTATTGAGTGGAGTTAAAAAAAACTGCTCCAAATAGCGTGATTTATAGCTCGATGAATGTGTCACATATCTCTTTAAATAAATAATTACCCCTTTTTACCACTTCATACTTCGCGTTTCTGTGAACGATCGCCTTTAAATCGTACACTTAGGTTTGCAGTAGAATCTCGATATATCGTTTCTGCATTCATCGTTCATTTTTTACATTACATGCAGTATTTCCGGGAAAAAACTTCTTGATTTCCCTCATTTATCGTCTTTTTCCCTCGGTCACTTCAAAAACGATAGATCGAAGTTTCACCGTACACCCGTCGAGATTTTAGCGTTATTTATCGGTTCCATAACTGCGACAGATTTAGCGTCAAAGAAAATAAAACTAAATCCACGAAAGATAAAAGCTGGGCGAAGGATGGTTATTTTCGTACCGTCCGGTAGCTTTAAATGTCAGCAGGAGGACGATTTCGGTCCGGAATCGATCTTCTAATCGCTTGAATACTTTATGGAGGGGCGTGGTCTTTCCGTCATTATTTTTTTCTTTTTTCATCCTCCGCGATTGAAAATCTTGTCCGCTCTATCTGGTGCAAGTAATTGAGAAAGAGGGGGGAGGGGGAAAAGGGGAGTTGGGAGGGGGAGAGGAGGAGGGGAAGAGAGGGGAGGGAGAGGAGAGAGAGAGAGGAGAAAGGCGGTTGCGCAGCCTTCGCTTTGTTTTCATCATCTCTCGCGGAGGTGCAGGTTTTCCTCCTTCGCCTCACAGAAGAGGCCAATCAACGTACCCCTCTCTCTCTCGCTCGGCTCATCCCGAGAGAGTGAGTGTCTGTGTGTCGTTCACTCTCTCTCACACACACACACACCTTCATCCGCCTCAAAAATAACTCGTGAAATATCCTCTCGCCGACTGTTATTTGTTTGCTCCCGTAGTTTTATATTCTAGCGTACGCGTAAAAAAAAGGGTGCATTCGAACAATTGCGCAGCTCGAACTTTTTTTTAGGGTTGCCATAGACTAGGGAGAGCAAATGGGTTTTCATTAGCGTGCCAAAACGTAAAATTTCCGTGATATAGTTTTAGGCGTGCCATACATTTATTACTAAATTTACCTCTATACTTATAATAATATTGATATGGATATATTCGATATAAATTTAAGCGTCTAAAGGGTACAAGTTTGCATATTGTTCATTTTTGACCTGACCTACCGCCAAAAAAAAAAAAAAAACAATTACGCAGATATAAAATTGAAAATTTACGCTAATTAAAATAGTGATTTATTTGTCCGTTTGAACTTTTTTGGGTCATTTTTGAAGGAAGTTCTTTGAAGTTTAACATGTAATTTGTTGATTGAATAGCAACACAATCTGCTGAAACTTCGTCGGTCAGTCTATTTATGCCCACGTATTCAGATTTTAGTTCAGATCGCTAATGCCTGGAATTCAATGTCTGAAAAATAACATCTTGAAATATGTAATCGAAATATCTCTAAAACAATCCGCTGCATGAAAAAAATGTTTCAAACGAAACGTGTAGAAAATTATATTGTCTGCAACTTTTACAATGATAGATATTTGCATCAATGAAGCCCTGAAGGAGAATATGGCAAAAGTGGAAAAATTACAAGAGCAAACCTCCGCTTCCGGTTGACCAGTTTCATCCAAAATCTTATCGGACTTTCAATTTCTAATTAAAATCTTGAATATAAAATTTATTCGATCAAACCATTAGTTTTTGAGTTAGAGCGCCAGAAAGTTCGTAAATACTACGTGGGGTAAATAGTGTAAACCAGGGGTCGGTAACCTTTTCAATATGGCGGACCACATTCGTTGTTGTGAATGTTTCGGATGGCCGCATTGGAAATCACGAGAGCTCCGGCGGGCCGGATAGACGTTTAAATCAGAAGTTACCTAGAGATTCATACTAGTGAAAATCAATTGTAATTAGTTTACTAGCGTTAAAACTCCATCAGAAAAAGTTTTGAGGCCTTGATTCACAGAAAAAATATGGAATTAACTGTGTTAAATTATACCTATCACTTTTTCATCATGGCTTCGCGGGCCGCATAAAACGCATTCGGGGACCGCATGTGGCTCGCGGGCCGTAGGTTGCCGATCCCTGGTGTAAACGTATACAAAGAACCTTAAAACGTGTGTTTCCGTTGAAATCTTAAATAAGATTGTTTCACGAAAACAATAATTTCTCTATACTGCATATGGAAGAAATTATAGGCCACACGTACCCACGCAAGCACACACATCTAGGCAAAATAAAACTCCAACATTCCTGGAGAGAGGAGAGCTAATGCCAAAAAAATATTGCACTGACGTCAATATTCTTAGTTATATGTGGGCCATTAAAATGGCGGAGGCAGCCGTTTAATTTATACGTGTTGGTAAGGTGATGTATTATCGCCATAAGCGGCATGGAATCGTTCTTGATTAAACAGCCAAAATCTTCCTTGTTCTTGTCCTTGACACGTTCGTATACATGCGCATGCACGCACGCGCGTTTGCTAGGGAACTCGCTCACTCACGTTAGAAAGCATGGGTGGATGGGTGTGTGTGTGTGTATGTGCGTGTTTGCATAGGGGTACTATATGAATATGCAAAATTGCGCGTGCGTGATATCTATGCGTGTCACTCACTCCTCAACGCGATAAACGTCTGTCACGGTTCGGTCCCCGAATTCGCAATCGCGGTTGACCGCTCGTATCTCTCTCGGAGATTCGTCCTCTGCAACCTCGTGGGCGTGATTAAATTCATTTCCCTGCGCATGAATGCAACCAGACGTTCGATTAGATTAGGATATCTTTCTTGGAATAATTATCATTAAGGAAAGGACGAAGTTTTTAAAGAGGACGCGCCTTGACAGGAGGAGAAATTAGGTCGCGTTTTATTGAAATATTTTTTTCCTTTAATTCTGACCGTGTTATCTGAATAAAACCCCGCACTCATCCATGTGGGAGAGTGCTTTACGCCGTCGAATGATTGCGAACATAAAACTCTTAATTGGCTTTGTGATGATGTTATTACGCCATCTCTTGAGTAATAATAGTTCCTCCTCAAATTGTACCGCACCTCACTCGTTGATGAGGTGCGGACGTTTTTCCCTGTTATTCCATTAGGCAGCCATTTAACCTTATTCGATACTTATGTAGGAACCATCTCGACAAGAGTTTAATTTTAATTGATAACAATCCGACTTGAAAGCAGGGAATAATTAACCCGTTCACTTTCATCCCAATATCTCGCGTTATTTATGCAAAAGACGGAAGTTCCGTATATTGGGTAGCTAAAGCTCTGGGAGTAAAATTTATTGCTAATGAGCGTGGCCTATGTGTAACACCAACGTAAACCAACGACTCCACTACTGATACACATTTTCCTTGAGTTTTGCAACTAGCATTTCCCCAAATTCCTTATTTCACTTTCGTAACCGAGTAATTTTTTTGTTTTTTGATGTCTACCTAATAATTGCATACATGTTCGGCCAGGCTGTGTCACTTCTCCTAACTTAAGCTTAACCAATCACATCCATTTATGCTTTTACTCTTTCTCATATTTTTAAATGTAATTGTACCAACATTGAACTCGATTTCTCCTTACGAAAAAGAGCACGTTAGGTGCGTTTTGTCATCACATCATTCCAGCATTAGGCGTGCCAAACCTACTTTATAATGAATTTCATCAGCGGCTCTACCAGTTCGACCGTTCAAAAAATTATTGATCTCTATGACCTATTCACAATTTTTATTTTATAGCGTACTAGCTGAAAGTACCCGGCGATGCCCGGGTTATGCCAGACACGTAACCAAGTGACCAAGAGAAAGTCGCCTTTACACTGTAATCCATAAATCTTAAGAATTTTAACTTGTAAGAATATTCAAAATAGGATCGAATCTTTAATAAAGCATACTTACCTTCTAATTACAGCAAATGTCCCATATATTGCTGCGCAGTATGTGTGTCATTTACGAACCAAAGAAGCATTTGTCACTTTCTGGGGAAATGTTGGCGGCCTAGAAAAACTTGTATAGATTAGACGTTTTATTCACAACCACAAACTTATGTCGAGTGACTTCTAAGGAGAGTATTATAAATGTGCGTTAGTAAGCATTACAGATGTATAGTATAAAGGTTTTACTTACTAATAGGTAAGATTCCAGCATACACACGATGAATTGTCGTTATAAACGCTTCCCATACGCAGTCAACAGAATAATTATCCTTAACTATGTACGTTGCTATACATCATTAATTTCGATGATTAAACAACAGTTCGAAGCGAATAACGCTATTCTTTCACCTATTTGAAGGTTTAATTGGCATTAATTGAATCGGAGGCAACAATTACGGTCGCCTTGACAACGTCCGGAAAGAGTACGAAATATCCGTAAAATTTCGAAAACAATTGCCTATTTCTCAATGATTCGACCGTGTAACATGTAAACATCGCAAGAATAAGATAGTATAGAGTTTTAGCCGTCGAATAAAGCAAAAACGAAGAAAATCGGTCCATATTTACGTATTTTAACGTATAAAGGAAAAAAACCTTACACTTTGAAAAATCGAAAATCCCGTGTAAACTTATGGGAATATAAAATTGTCTCCTGGAATCGAACCCGGGTCGATTTCGGAAATCCCAGGTACCCTATGTTACTCGTAGAGTCATATGAAGTCAATTTGCAAAGTTTGGTCACGATAGCTCAAAGGGCGTGGGAATGTATAAGGAACAAACGGACAGACATTCACTTTTATTATATAAGACAAGATATCTCGATATATGTTCGCGACCGAGATTTCCCATTTCATTCCTTATCGAAACGAATTTTGAAATTCGATAAATTTAAGACTAATGAGCTTGGCCTATGTGTAACACCAACGACTCCACTACTGATACACATCCTACTGATCCTTCAGTTTTGCAACTAACATATATCGCCAAGTTCCTTATTTGAGTTTCGTAACCGAGTAATTTTTTGCGTTATGCTCTGTCTGATTATATACGTAGCGCTGATGTCGTTACACAAACTCTTTTGTTATTCGGAGGATATCTCCATTTTAATCGGATTGGAGCCTGATATATCATCGCGTTTCTTCCTCACATTGTATCTGCGAACCTCTTTTGCCATGAAAGGCCATTTGAAACGTGAGTTGGTAATATCAATGGCTCATTAACCTGTTATAATTTGTAATAAAAATTTAATCGACATTCACTACCTGGAAATCATGAAACCGTAGTTTAAAGCAGAGTTGGGTATGTTGCGGTTCCGGAACAAGGAACGGTTCCAAAATGGTTTCACGTCCTAGATCCGGAACGGAAAAATTGTATCGGAACCTGAACCGAAAATTATGTTTTACAGAAATAACATGAAAAATTTATATTTTTAAACATTTCAATTCGTTGCTGAGATATACTCAAAAAACCAAAATTGAACCGGCCATTACATTAAGACCTTTCGACCCAGTGGACTGATTTTGTCCATTTTCAGCTAGAAAATGTATATTGGTTGCTGAGATATCCTCAAGAAACTGAAATTTTGACCGACCAATCCGTGACCTCCGGGGTCACGACCCCGTTGGCCGACTTGAATTATATTCGGCATTGCAACTCCCATGATCAACCTGAAGCTGCTATCAAAATTTAAAACTCCTAACTTTATTCTCTGATGAGTTATGGCTGCCACAGGCAGACAGACAGACATCCTCTTTTATTTATTAGATAATGCTATCCTGCAAATATCATCAAATTCGGTTCAGTCGTTTGCGAGATATTAAGCTTCAAAAATCATTACATACAAAGTGAGTCTTTTATATTAGTGTGGAATTTTACATTTTTTACATAGACTTTTTAATTTCTACTGTTACATATATGTTTATATGAAATTGAAAACGTATACTTTGTTTCGTTATTCTTCTTCCTTGTTAAGTTGGGTGTAGTGTTTGGACCTGGGAATCAAACCATCTACATATGGTTTCCATATTTTGCATAATAGATTCTGGTAAAAAGCTGTTCAATGATTACGTAAAGCAGGGACTAACATTGAATTATCTACCCGAATACATTCTAAGATATCACTTTCCAATCAATTTGATAATCTTTCTTTGCATAGTCATAAAAAAATATTCTCTACAATGACAGGATACAACGAAATTATGGGGTTGGAAGATAAGTCGATTCTTGGTATTATAATATCATCCGTAATCGAAAGAAAGAAACCCATTTGAAGAATATTATTCAGAAGTTGAACTTGTGTAATTAATCAAAGATGTTTTTTTAAGACGGTGATTCAACAAAAACTTCATGAATTTGAAGAGGAAAATATAAATTCAACGTCTTGATCCTATCTACAAGATAAAACTATTTCTTAATCATCCGCCAAATAAAATTTTCTCATACAATATTTGTATTTATCGCGTAAATTAAAACAAACGAAAAAAAGTCCGACATAAATCGTTTTATAAATTACGAGCTTGGGCAGAGGTCGGCAATTTGTATCTAGCCTCAAGATGGTCAACTTTCCGAAGCCGACCCTGACTGTAAATAATGCACGGTGTAAATAATTAGATAATTCGTGTTCTAAGGTTTATTTCCCATCCCCTTGAAGAGCCGACAATATAAATAAGATCACTCAACTTACTTTAATTTTATTTAGACAAAATTCGTAGAGGTTCCTCTAGAAATGCCTGATATTTATGTAGCCAACTGTTCGGAATATAACTTTGAATACATAAATAAATTGAAAGCTTAAAATGCAATTTTAATAGGTTGAACTAAGGTAGAGGAAAAAGAAGAAAGACTCGAAAAATAGAGGTAAAAGTTTTGAATTGAGAAAAGGAAATTTTCTTTTAAAAGATGACCTTTGGTCGACATTAAAAAAAACTCATCATTTTTTATGCAATTGAAAAAAAGCGGTACAATATACATTCTACAAACTTTCTCACATACTAATGCGTCGTTTGGTTATCTTTTGAAAAATATGAACTATGTAGAATCATTATAAACATCAATTTAAATAACTATACGAAATTTGATGAAAATCGTATTGGCCGTTTTTTCGAAAATCCAATTGTTGTTAAAGTTGCCCAAGAATATATTAGCCTTATATTCATTTGTTGAGAAATATGAACTATACAGTATTATTGAAGACGTAAACTCAAGTAACGGTAAGAAATATTATCAAAGTCGTTGTAGCCGTTTTTGAGAAAATCAAATTATTGTTAAAGTTGCCTAGAATAAACTAGCCTTATATTAATTTTTGGAGAAATATTAACTATTTGGTATTATTTAAGATGTAAACTCAAGCAACTGTACGAAATTTGATCAAAATCGTTATAGCCGTTTTTGAGAAAATGAAATTGTTGTTAAAATTGCTTAGAATAAACTGCCCTTAATTATTAAGCATTTTCAACCATTTCTTCATTGCTTCTATTCTGTATGATAAAATGCCTAAGTAAGAGATTTCAATCATTTTCGCTCTGCCGTTTAGGCTCTAGAGCCGCGAGCAGATAGACCCACAGACAGACAGACAGCATTTCGAAAACCGCGTTTTCGGACTCGGGTACGTCTAAAACGTATATTTCCATCAAAATCTCGAAATCGAATTCGTAGATATATATGAGAAAGTAAAATTATAACCAGTGTAAAGTTTTATCAGTAAAAAGCATATTTATAAAAAACTAGGATCGGTTCCGGAACAGGAACTTGAACCGAACCGGTCCTTCTTTTGTTCCCTCGGAACCGAAATCGGAACGGAACGGGTTGTAAAATTTAAGGTTGGAACAACGGTCGGAGCCGAACCGGAACTTCCCAGCTGTGGTTTAATGTGGTATCTGTGTCTATTATTATTGCCTTAAATGGCTTCTCATTCGTGGCATTAATATCTGTATAGTTGGAGTTATCTCCCTAATAATTTCCTACATATTCGGCCTGGCCGTGGCACTAATCTATTCTCCTAACTTACGCTTAACTAATCACATCCATTTATGATTTTACTCTTTCTAATGTTTAAAAAAAATTATGTCAATTAGCAGGATAGGTGAGTTTTGTCATCACTTTATCTCATTGTCAGCATTAAACGTACGAAACATACTTTATAATGAATTTCACCAGCAACTCGATCAATTTTTTACGTTAAAAAAATATTGATATCTAATATGGACACACCCTATTTTCGAGCCATTCACAATTTTTATTTCATAGCACATATCTCGATATATTCGCGACTGAGATTTCGATTTCATTCCTTATCGAAAGGAATTTTGAAATTCGTTAATTTTCCGTTACATTATTTTTACTTTCTCATACGAAGTATCGAGAAAGTATTGTTTTCGCGAAAAAATTCGACCTCGAGATTTTTACCGAAATACACGCTTTAGGTGTCGCTGAATCCGAAAAGGTGGTTTTCGCAATGCCGTCTGTCTGTCTGTCTGTTACTGGCTCTGGAGCCTAGACGGTAGAACGAAAATGAATGAAATCTCGTACTTAGGCATTTTATCATACTGAGCAGAGTATACATAGAAATGGATGACATTGATCAATAATTAAGAGTAGTTTATTCTACGCATTTTAAACAACAATCCGATTTTCTCGAAAACGGCTCTAACGATTTTGATCAAATTTCGTACAGTTACTTGAGTTAACGTCTTCAATAATGCTGTATAGTTCATATTTCTCAAAAAATGAATATAAGGCTAGTTTATTCTGGGCAACTTTAACAACAATTCGATTTTCTCGAAAACGGCTAAAAGGATTTTGATAAAATTTCGTAAAGTTACTTGAGTATACATCTACAATAATACTACGTATTTCATTTTTCTCAATGAATGAATATAAGGTTGGTTTATTCTTGGGCAACTTGAACAAAAATTGGATTTTCTAAAAACAGGCTCATACGATTGTCATTTTCTAAAGATAACTAAACGACGCATTAGTATATGAGAAAGTCTGCACAATGTATGTTGTACCGATTTTTTATACGTGTTATTATGTTCTCGTGTTAAGGAATAATAAACTGAGAAATTGGGGAAATAATCATCACTTTACTTCGGACCACAAGTGTGTATGTAATTGATTATTAATTCACCAATTATTCCATCATCAGGGGGCATATTTGGTATCGTATGTCTTATACGAGTTAAGTTTTAAGAAAATTAATTACTTCTCTGTGAAAAGTGAGAGTTGTACATTTTATTTTTTTTAATTTCTAAAAAGGGGTGACCATATCTAAGAAAATTATTCTGATCAGATGACTGTATGGCATGCGGCGACAGTATTTCACGCTGATGTATTTTGGGATAACTTATTATTATTTTCTTACAGAAATAATCTTTGTAAATATATTTTCGTACGTTATGAAATTTTTAACCCAAAAATATTTTTCTAGCTTACTTATTACTCAGTCCTATATAACAAGAGTGAAATGATGGAAATTTAACTTATATGCGTGTGTGCATAATACTGATCACAAATGAGAAAAATTCCGAACTTATGATTCTCGAGAATGAAGAACTAGTCTGGCTTGGTAGCTTAGTTGGTTAAAGCACCTCCCGGCAAGGGGGAGACCCGGGTTCAGGTCCCGATCAAGGTCAGAATTTTTCTCCTTCTCAGTCTTCACAGTCCTATTTAATAAACTGATTTTACAATGTTTCTGTGTCAAGGGAATAATTCGGGAGCCAGGGGCTCTAATGCGGAGAAATGTGCTAGTTATTGATGTAAATTAAATTGATTATAGTTAATAGTTCGAAAGATGTGCTTTTTAAGGAATCCGTAGGAATTTCTGAACTTATTGTAAGCTTATTTTTAAACGATCTCAACGAAGGAAAAGGACTATTCTATAGGTCTTACGCACGCCAAGCTGCTTTGCCCGTATCACCTTTCTAAAAATGCAACGATTGCTTATATATCAAATTGGTAAAAAAATACATTTCCGACAACAACAAATATTGGGATTATATCCGATAAATAATCAGCACTGAAAACGTCGATGTTTTCATAGGTTTGCGGGTGTCTTTCATTTGTCATCGTCGTTTGATCTTTTTATCCGTGTTTACGTAAAGATTATTGCTCATAGATTCTCGTCTTTATCTGCTCACACCATGTGTGGCCTTTTATGACGACCGATTTGCGACGTTTGCGACGGGGCGAATGTGGGTGGACTCTTTTATTCGAAGACCGCAGGAGTGCGCGTTGCGTGGCAACGTTTCTGGATCTCCCTCGACCTTACCTTTTGACGGCATTACATCCTAGCCCTGAATCCGATGCGAGGAAAGGAACGCAAATTCTTAAAAAGGTAACGGTCCACTAAAGCAATCGAATGCAAAATGAATCCAGAAAAAATTTAATTTCCATTGTCAGTAGCAATTCATAGATGATGATGATGGTACATACGTCGTAAATATTTATTCTCATGTTTTGTCTTGTATATTTTATTTTACGCGAAATATGTTACTGTTGTGAAATTTACTGTTGTAGTTTGACATGACTAGTAAAATTTTCAATGTACCCAACGATTAAAAAAATCCTAATGAAGAGGAAGTATCTCGGTTTCAGTTGTATTTGTCAAAAATATCAACATCCGGAGTTATCGAAGGTAAATATTAATGCCGTTTCGTTAAGGATGAAGCTAATTGAGGCACGTGAAAGTGATTTCAGCTTTCAAATTTTGCAATTATAGGATTGTTTTTTTTTAACGAGAACGTTAATGAAAACCCTTTTCAAAATCACTTTCCTCGTTTCGAATCGAGTCTAAATAACATCTGCCGCAGTAATTCTTCGGTGTATATTTCCCCCCATTTTTAAGTTTATGGCATTATTTTAACTAATTAAATTTCTCTATTTTTCCCCCTTTTCCTCGATTTCTTGTTTTGAAAAATTACGCAGAAAATTTAGAACCTTGAGCATATAAAGAGGAGGTAAAAATAGTTTTCCAGGAAAAATATCGCTATGTCATTGCCTATGGCAGTGGTGCCCAACCTACAGCCCGCTGGCCGTATGTGGCCCGTGAAGGGTTTTTGTACGGCCCGCAAACCCATAATGAAAGAGCAATCCAAAATATTAAACACATAGATTCATTTATTTTATGAAATTTTCGCTAACAAATCTTTTAATATCGGAATGTTTACTATAAAAACCTCATTAAGACTACATATTCACTTAAATGGAACTTCAGAATATATAGATAACTTCCGATTTAAACTCTAATCCGGCCCGCGGAAGAATAGGCAGCTTCCAATGCGGCCCGCCGAAGGATTCGCAACCACCGATGCGGCCCGCCATGTAGAAAAGGTTGGGCACCACTGGCCTATGGCATAGCCTGAAATTGTGTAAAAATTGCATTTTAAACTTGCAAATCTAATAATTCTCCCTCGATTTCAGTTTTAAATTGCGGGATAATCACCCGAAATGGAAGGTTTCGATTGTTAATTTCTTTATAAGAAGAGTGTACGACGGCAAAGGAGCAGCGACTTTGGTATTTTAAAAAAATAGTGCTGGATTCTATGTAAGGGAGGATTTTTCTTTCGCTAAATCGAAAAGGGAGAGGAAACAGATGTTCCTGTTAATGTTAGTTGTTTCGGGACATCTCTCTAATAAACAGCGACGGTTATACGCGCACCTCGACAGGAAATCGATATGAATTAATTCGCCCATTAAGTCAGATGTGTCGAGAGTCACGTAGGCTCCGGAAACTGTGTAGTTTTTTTATTGCGAGTTCAGCCCCTCGCCACGTGTTAAACTGACGTATATTGTTTTCCGGTTCGATATGGATTATCTCGCCGTTGTAGTCAATAGAAGAAAATTTATTGTTTTCTATTAGTCTCTGGTGGGCGTTTAGATACGGGTTGTCACGCCGTTCGGTTTCTATGGTGACATTTTCAGGTCGTTTATCAACCACTCGTGTTGATTAAATATGTTTTCTTTCAGTTTTTCTTTGAATTTTTTTTAGAAAAGGAGATGCAAGAATAAGATTCTCCTTTTTAATAATATCTCGGTGAGATGAATATACGGTCTCGAAGCCGAGAAATCAAGATTTTATGGGAAAATTTCTTTGGAAATTTGTATATTTTTAAAACCATTGTAACTCAATAATGAGGAGTATTTTTAATGCTTCGGACATTTTGACGGAAGAATTTTGTATCGATCGATTCTTTCTCGGGATGCTGACGGGTTTTCTTTTTGCGGCCTCTCGTCCTTTGCGAAAAAAAAAGAAAAAGCGCCTCGAACTTTTTTTTATCGACCTTAGATGCAAAGCATTGGAAGTTATATGGAAAAAGAGAGAGCGAGGGAGTGAAAATTCTTTCTTCGACCCCATTAAGAGTAGTCTGCATCCCACTCAGGTTTCCGGATCGACAATTCCTCTCCGAGGATTAAGTTTCCCTATACCCAAGTATGTGTGTGATCCTGTTGGGATCTCTTAAGATCGTTATTTCCTTCACGAAGAATACTTAGGATAACTTTTGTCTGAGTCTTTTTAACGGTTTTCCTGTTGTAAAATGATATTCCGTCGGAATTGATTTTTCGCATGACATCCTTTGCCTTCGGAGTGAATTAAAAAGAAATACTTCGGCGATATCCGCACGCAGGTCTGTGAGTTTCCACGTCAATATTATTGCCTTTTGATGTATCTCTTCCCTATTTCCACCATTCATGGCAATGAACGTTTCGAGTTTTTACTGGCCTAAGCGAATGGGCAGTGACGGATTCAAAGTGGAATGGAGCGCCCTCCCTAACCCCCTCCAGACTGGGATGGTAGTCATCCATCTCCCTCGTCAAATTTTCTATATTTAATGGAACGAGTTTTTCTGAAAATAATGTAATACTTCTTAGGGGATTCGTTATTATTTTTATGGAATGTTATTGTTACTGAAAATGTTATTCGTAAAACAGTAGGGTAGCTACCTATTCGCGGTCCCCGATGGAAGAATGAATTAAGTGGTCTTCATTCTTGGGCAATAAAAAGAAAGAATTCATGCAAAATAAACTTTTATGATCAAACTAAAACATGCAGTTTTATTGATAATTATTTTGATATTATAGGAAAATAGAAAATATTATTTTGTTTACGTATGATTTGAAATAAAATTGATGTTTTGGTGTTTTTATTAGTTCTTGTTCGTAATAGGGCCCCTTAATCGGTGGGCCCATGTACGTATCGCCTGGAATACGTAGGTATAGATACGCCACTGTTGTGGAAGTTTAGTTTTTCTTTCTAGTTCGATTTAATCGCCCCTGTGAACGAGAAGATCCTATATTGAATATGACCACATCTGTGCGACATTTACGCGTGGAGGTTAACGCTGAAAAACAACAGCGAAATTCATCGCATCACGCTAAAATTATCTCGTTCTGCAGCTTTTAGAAAGCGTATTTCAATTGCGAGGGTGCTTTTAAACACGGAAGTTCGGATCGTGATTGTTAATTCCACAAAACGGAGTAGTGAAAAAAATATTTCGTTTTGACAGTGGAAAAATTCCGCAAGGGGTCGATTATTATATTTTAGTTATTGCATTCATGGTACAGGTCATATTATATCGACATTTTCACGTGAACTAACATGGGGAAAAGGTAATCCGAATTAGTGTAAAGTCCGAATTATAGAACATAATCGTGTATTTTCAAATCGTTGTTCATAAAAACAAGCAAATTTATTCACAATCCACCAACGTATGCTAATAATCACTTTCTACATATCATATTTGATTTCTTATCTCGAGCAACCGTTACATTACCTTACTGTTTCTAATAGAAAATACGTTACTTTATTGCACAAACAAAATTAAATACAAAGAATTCAAATCAAATATGTCACAAAGAATACGATTTTAAAAAAATACTTTAATTAATGTGTTAAACGTTAATAACTACAAATTTAATTAGATGTAGACGGTCCTTCCCAAATCGCATTCGCTTCTCTGAAAAAAAACGTAGTAATACATATCTTTATTAATTTCTGTAGGAAGTGTTTTTTAAGCGAAAAATTGCATTGTTTTTAGTAATTAGATATTATATTTCGATACTTATATAAGCCGACAGGAAGTGGAAAGTTGTATAATAAAATTCTCGTGTAGGAAAAATCTCTGTTCTGCGTAAATAAAAGATGTAATTAAATAAAAGAAGGCAATCTGAATCATAGAGGGTCCGAATTAATGTGGTTTTACTGCATCTAACATATAAAAGACAGTGTCACACTGTCACTTTGTCATGTAATGCTTTTTGAAGCTTAATATCTCGCAAACGACTTAACCGAATTTGATGAAATATTCAGGATAGCATTATGATATAACAAAAGGTTTTAATGTATCGAACTCGAGATCAAAGACTCGGGTTCGATTCCAGGAGATAATTTCCATTTCCCATAAGGTAACACGTAAAAATGGACATTTAGACGTGCAGGCTTTCATTCTTTTTTAGATTAAAATTGGAAAGAATTTACCTACAATCTTCGGATATAAACCATTTTGAAGAAAACATTATAAAGGTTCTTATTCTGTTCGTCTTTTTTCGCCAACAGTTCGAAATTTCTCAATGTAAACGTTTAATTCACACAGTGAGGAAATCTTGCCATTTTAACGGGATGTTGCCTTGCCTACCAATTCCGTTGTTAGACCTCTATATCATATTGTTAATTCAATCCTTATGGGTATAAACGTGTTTTGAATGCTTTTACATAATACGAGAGAGTGGAGTGGGAGAGAGGTAGAGGGGGGGAGCGAGAGGGAGGAGGAGAGAGGGAAGTAGAGAGGGAGGGGGAGAGAGAGGGGGGGAGAGGGAGGGACAGAGAGGCAACTATTTTAAGTTTAACTAAAGATAGCCCGTCAACAACAGAATATTCACTAGGAATGTTGTATATGACAAAATATTTCATATGTAAAAGTGTGATATTAATTATTTTAAATGAAAATAATATTAATATATCTATCTATAATTCTTCCGTTGATATTTTAACGGACATTACACTAGTATATATTACTAGCGTAATTTCCGTTGAAATATCAACGGAAGAATTATAGATAGATTGATTATTAATATTTTCATTTAAAATAATTAATAGCACACTATTACATATGAAATATTTCGTCATATATTACATTTCTAGTGAATATTCTGTTGTCGTTTAGTAAATGCCTTTGGTTTTTATTTTTGGCTATCAAATTCTGATATTCTTCTCCCGCCTTGTTCTCGTCAGTGCTGCATATAATTGTCGGTGTGCAAAGACAGGGAAATAATTATATGTATACATATATAACGTAGGGAAAATAATTAAATTTCGTGCACTTAAAGTTATGATTGTTTTAAAATTGTAATCTGTACGTACTTACGAAGAAAGAAAGCTTACTCGAATCCTCAGTAATGTTCTCCGTCGTTATGTAAATAAAACTCTTTAAAAGATTTAAATTAAAAACTAACTAATTAATCAATCAGCGGAATAATTTCTTTGAATACTATCTGAACAAAAACAAATCAATTTATTTCAACAAATGTTGTAAACTGTTCTCTTGACGATAAAATGGATCATTGTATTGGAGATCCTTATATAATAAACTAATTGTTTATCGTAGAAACCGCTACATAAGCAAACATAAGTGTTTATTATATCTTCCCGTCGTTTTCGTCGAAAGAAAGGTGAGTTGTTTACGTACATGTGGCGCCAACCTATCGGGCAGAATGAGAACTACATTTCGCTGTCGGTCTTCTTGCGTACCTTACAGAATAACGTTTTTATTATAGAGAATAATGAATACATTGCGAAAGTTTCTCAAGTCAATAGCGTTTGATATACTTGACAAACAAACTTTCTTTTTTCGACCAATAAGGAAAGTCGAATATAGATTCTTAGCCGGTCCGTCGGATGTTCAGAACCACGAACTATTTCCGTTAAAAAATTCTTCCCTTCACCTCCTTGTAGCTGTTCCTTCCCCTCGAATTCTCCAGAGTCCTTATACCCTTCCTTCCTTCTTGCCTTCTTTTGTCCCTCTCATATCCCTTCCTCCGAAATTCCTTTCCATGAAATCTGCCCTATCCATCTCTTTTGCGAAGACATGTAGGTTAAAGTCCTTTTCGACTTTATTCGTTACTTCCTCAATTTGCTTTACTCCGGCCAGCTTGTTTTTTATCATCCAATTGCCACCTACTTCTCAAAAACTTCCAATATTCGCCATACCTCAACATCTTCTTTCCTCAAAGCTCATTGCGCGTACTCGTGCTATGTTCCGTGTAAATGGTTTTACCAAATATTTTAAAGATGTGTATTCAACTTTCTGTCATCATCAGGGCCGGATTAAGCGGAACGCAAAAGACGCAAGTGCGTGGGACCCAGAGGACAAGAGGGCCCAATGTGGGCCGAAAGTGTCTCGTCTCGCCCTTTCCAAGTGTTGCCGCACAGATCACAAACCTTACAATAATTGTTACTTGTTACAAATTTACGACTGGAGCCTTAAATGTGTTGTGCTTGGGGCCCATGGGTCTCTTAATTGGATTTATTCTAGCTTAATTGTTTATAGGGCCGGATTAGGCGGTATTCAAAGCAAGCGAGTGGGGCCCAGAGGACAAGGGGGCCCAAAGTGGGCCGACCCTCTCGCCGAAACCCTTTCTACTCGTTGCCGCACAGATCACAAACCTTGCTATATTGTGTTACTTTTAGAAAATTTTACGATTTTGGTGGGGCCTTAAACGTGCTGTGTCTGGGGCCCATGGATCTCTTAATCAGGCCCTGGTCGTCATCATCTTGTTGCTCATTGAGAGCTTGTTTGCTTTCTATAATGTGAGACAAAGCAAAGGTTAGGTCGCGTGTTCAAAATGGCCATCACTGGCACGCTTACATGAACGGCATCGTTTCCCAACAGCTCGGAATGCAGTGGCGCACATGTCAACTGTAATTTTACGTGATTCTTGTTACATCATTTCCCACAAATTCTACAATGTTTGAGGTTTATAACTGTTAATTTTACATTTCTTTCTAGATAAAGTCCGTAGGTGTGATGTCTGGGGATCTTGAGGTGTACTCGTGAGCGTACGCCCGGTAACTTATCCACCATTCTGAAAATTCATTGTCCAGATGGTCGGGGACATATGTGTGATGATGTGGTGGCGCATCATCCTGTTGAAAGTACACCACTCTGTCCTGAGACTACCACACGAATGTCCCTGTCCATCTGGATACTGAATTACTTGTATGGTGGATAGGTCGTCTGGGGGCCGCTTATGAATACAACCCAAGATCTGGACTTTTTTCGTGTGAGATACCAGAAAGATAAAATTTACAGCTATAAACTTTGAACACTAGAATTTGTGGGAGATGATACAACAAGAATCGCGTAAAATTACAGTTGATCTGCATGCGACTGTTGGAAACGAGGCCGTTCGTATACGCGTGCTATTGGTGGACATTTTGAACATCGGACCGAACCTTTGCTGTTAGTCACATTTCCACTACTCGTGTAGCAACTTTGGGTTTATGTTTACTCATTAAACTTTTGGAGAAAAATCATCTCAAAGTGTTTGTACATTATTCTGATTCACCCTGCATTAACACTGTGGTCTTACCCAAATATATTCGCCAGAAACTTCCGGGTTGGCAGTGCGCCCACCCAGACACCGCGCGTGCTTTCCCTTGTACCAATTCCTCGTGCTTAAATACAAAATCGGCGTGCGCGTGGAGAATGCTTGCCATCGTCATGGACGACCGCGTGCTAAAGCCTTGTTTGACCGCCCTTTTCCACAACAACGCGATTCAACGAAAAATAAAAAATATAAGTAAGGTTTAATTTTTAATTTATCGCAGGAATTATGTTATTCTTAACCAAATAAAAACTATGGAAGCCTGATATATATAATGAAACGCATGGGACATTATATGTATGCTCGTGAGCACCTAGGTTAGGTGTAAAGGTAGACCGATGCCCGCATGACTTTTAAAATTGTTATAACCTTAAAAATTCGTATTTCAAGAGAATTTATCAATATTGTTTAAGATTAGCCTATCCATATATGTGTGTTTGTGTATATATATATATATATATATATATATATGAGGGCCACAATTTCATAGTTATAATTATTTATCCATCTCGTTTTCCGCCATTCAACTGTATTCATAGGCATAAATTTATCTCGCATTAGAAACTTTTCCCAGGAGCCCTCAACACAAGCGTATCGTCAGGCGCGGATTTATAGGGTTGCGAGCCCCCTAGGCAAATGCTATTCAAACATTCTTCGTGAGTACGCTATGGACAATTTCATCAAATGCGTGGTACCACATTTTTTCGTAAAAAAGAAATTGTCTTGAAAAAATTACATCAAAATAATCGTGTCAAAATGGAAAAATGTAAACTTATTCGTTAGAGCTAACACATAGTTTATGTAATTTAATGAAAGTGAAAGGTTAGGTGGATGAGAGATTGTGTTATATGAGGTTAACTGAGATAACGCTAAGATTTTGCTGGTACCACTTTGAGATACTTCTGGTATCACTTTTGGCATTTGTACCACACTTTGAACGAATACCACTGACTTGGACGATATTAGTTGGTGAAGCACAATACTCGCGAATTCTGAAAACAGATTATCAAATTATCAATAATTTATTGGCACATATATTTACAATATAATGGGTAAGATTCTGAGATCGATGTCGTTCAGTCTTGGAATAGAACTTTTAGAAATAGTAATTATTTCTTCATTGATAACCGCCAGTTTAGACTGGCCTAATATCGTTTACGCTGATCGTCGTCATCATTTAGGATATATGTGACCGCTTCATTGTGTTTGGAATTTTACACAATGTATGTATACATTTATTTCAAAATAAGAACCTGACTCTGATGGCACTGCCTCGTGGCGAGACCTTAGGTCAGGGGTCGGCAACCCGCGACTCGTGAGCCGCATGCGGCCATTAGGTGCGGCTCCACAAACCAAACTTCCTCTCCCATGTAAATAGCCTAAAACGTCAAGAGTCGCTCGTGACTTCAAATGGTGAAAGTTCACGTTTATTTAAAAGAATATTCCGAAATGCGAATAGAAATTTTTGCGAAAAGAATGGTCTTATTCATCTTGTTCATCTCACGTTACGTTTTAATACTTAATCTCGTGAATTTTGTTACCCACCCCTGACCTAGGCGGTCTCCTGGCCCTACATCCGCCTCCGTGCATCGTAAAAACGCGACCGATCGCTCGTGCCTCCGCACATGTCCGTTTGCCATTTTCACAAGCGTCGCTCGGAGTGTGTGTCTAGGAAACGCTCGTCTCATATGTTTCCCGTTAATTTTAAGGAACGCGGCTTTGTGTTACTCGAGGATCGGCTAGGTTCTTCCCCGCGTTCGCCTTTTTCTCTCAATTCCGGAAACCCTTCTTTCCCCGAGGACTCCGGAGAGGGAAATGCCGTGGAATTCTCTCATCTTTCCCATCGCCACAGGGAGCGTGTGCGGATGCTGCCGCCTCTGCCAGCCGGACGGATACGTTTCGAAATGCCTTTCCCCTCCGCGGAAGGCCCTCCAACGCCCGATCGATAAGTCGGAGAGATGGCCCCCCACGCATCAAACGCGGACTCCCGTGCCCTACTCCTCCTCCCCCTCTCACCGCCCTCTCTCGCCTTTCCCTCCCCCCCCCCCACTCCCCTGCCTCCCCATTCCCCTCTCTTCACCCATCCCTCTCCATCCAAAAGACCTCGTAAAAACGAATAAAAAGATCCCACAAGGAAATTCTGCTAAACTCAACGCCGCTGCCGTTTGCCCATTGGCTCAGCCTCCGCCAGCGTAGCGCGAGGAGGAAGAGGACGCCTCCCCATCTCCCCCTCCCCCCTCGGCGATAGTTCAAAAGGATCCTGTCATTCCAGCCCATTTCTCCGCTTTTCCTTTTTTTTTGAACACCTCAGATTGAATGCAAGGCATAAGGAGTCGTTGCTCTCTCTCTCCCCCTCCCCTCTCCCTCCCCTCTCCATCTCTCTCCCTCCCTCTAGCCCTCCCTCTCTCTCTCTCCCTCCCACCCTCACTATCTCTCCATCCCCCTCTCTCTCTCCATCCCTCTTTCTCTCTCCATCCCTCTTTCTCTCCATCCCTATCTCTCCATCCCTCTCTCTCTCCCACCCTATCTCTCCATCCCTCTCTCTCTCCCACCCTCTCTCTCTTCCCTCTCTCTCTTTCTTTCTTTCTTTCTCGCTTATTTCTCCTTGTCCATTTTTAATCGTACGCGCGCGCGCACACACAAACACATACGCACGGGGGTCGATCGACTTGACCACACCTCGCCTTGTATATTCTCTCCAGGCATTCCGTTGAGGTCGTTCAGACCATTGAGGAAGGAAGCGACTGTTTTTTTATCGTGGGCGTTTCTCCTATGTTTTAGTTTTCCTTGTTTCATCTGTAACGGGCACGTTTGTGCAACAAATACTGCGCAGTATTTCATTTGGCGGACGCGAAGAAAGGAGGGAGGTTGTTTATCGACCTGATTACCGCAGACTGCGTGTAGTTTTTTATATCGTTTAAAAATACACAATCTGGCTACTCGAAATACTTCGGTATTTTTATTAAAGGAATCTGTTTAGAGTAGCATTGGAGAGAGAGTGAGGGAGACAGTAATTTTAGTAAGATAATTATTAACGTGCTCGTGAAATTTGATCGATGTCTGATGCTAAAAAAAATGTCGAGGCAAGGGAAATTTTTATCATGGATGACGACCGTAATAAAGACAAGCATTTTGAAGCGTTTACGTTAAATATGGATTTTAAGTGATTGCGAAACATACATTAGGTGGAAGTTAAAAGTAAAAATTTATTTTCTTACGTATCGGTGAAAAAGTTTATCGCGAAGGGACTGTATTTTTGAGCTCAAATTATTCAATCTTCAAAAAGGGAGTTAACTTCCTGGTTCGTTCACTAGAGAATTATCTAACTCGTAATAAGGATGAAAACAAATTCATGAATAAGCATTTATTGTTAGATATAAAACAGTTGAAAAAGTACTTATATAAGACTAGCTAAAGTACTCGGCGTTGCCCGGGAATACTTGAAAATTAAAATGTTGCTATAATTTGAGCGTATCATAAGGAATGTACATACGTGTAGGATAATTAACACGAAACAAATATGGAAATAAATTATTTATGAAATTAAAGACGCAGTACGTAAAATTTAAATGTTATATTTTATAAAATCTCTTTGTACACTATATTAATGGCTTTGCCGTTTGTGCATAATATATGTAAATTATTTTTATCGCCTACTCTCGAACAACCGACATATAATTGTTCGTGAGAGAAGCACGGATTTCTTAAATCTAGGCCAACAATTTTTAGTGTTTCACCTTGAGCTTTGTTAATGGTCATTGCAAAACTTAACCTGACAGGGAACTCTGGTTCTTCCTCCACCTCTTGACAAAGTTTCTGAGCAGTTTTAAATAAAGACTCGTAGCTGGAATCAGTGCGGTAGTTGGAAATAAAAACCTTTAAATTCTCAATGGCTGTCAAAGCGACGGCAATATTTCCATTGTTACTTTGTAGGATCTTACTGACAGGATTGACATGGTTCAATAGGTCATGCCACAGAACAAGGGAGCATAGGAATTGGACGTCCTTTAACTTGGTGCACAAAAACTGAGCTTCATACCTAGATTCTTTGTTGTGTTTTTCGTCATTAAGTATCTCGTACAGCACGTCATAAATTTCTCCACTTTGGTATCTTAGAGGCTGCAGAGCATTGATACGACTCTCCCAACGAGTTTCTGACAGAGGTTTCAAAGTTAGAGAAGGAATATGTTTTTTGAGAAATGTTGATGACGAAAACAACTTATATATCTCTTGAACAGTTCCAAATAAACTTATTGTTTCAAGGTTAACTATGGCAGTGTCATTTATCACCAAGTTAAGACTGTGAGCGGCACGTGGTACGTAAAAGGCGCGAGGGTTCATATTTAAAATCAGTCTCTGCAACCCATTCCATTTGCCTTTCATGTTAGCACCGTTGTCATAGCCTTGGCCCCTTATGTCACTAATATCAAGTTTCCAGGTGTGCAGTTTATTTAGAAGCGTGTCACATAAACCTTCTCCTGTTGAATCACAGACTTCTAGGATACCTAAGAAATGTTCTTCAATCGCTACAGTACCTTCTTTGCACGAAACGAAACGAACAATAACTGTCATTTGCTCGGTTTTATTGATGTCCGGAGTGCAGTCCAATATAACAGAATAATATTCCGCCTTTTTAATTGAAGATAAGACCTTATCGGTGATGGCCTTACCCAAAATGGCAATAATTTCATTCTATATATCTTTGCTCAAATAGTGGACTTTGCATTCCTGTCTTAGAATTTTCTCTATGTGCGTCTCCATAACAGGATCAAACTTCCCGAATAATTCAACAAGTTTTAGGAAATTGCCATTATTTCTATCAAAGAGCTTATCAGACGAGCCTCTTTGAGCCGGACATTGAGATCCTGAAAATTTTATTATTTCTATGAGCCCGGCAATTACATCTGATCAATGATTTTTTTCTAATTCGTGCAATTTTTGTTTCTGTGAGTCAATTGTAGTTTTGTTTTTGAGATTATTTCCAAATTCACTCCACATTTTCCATTTTTAGCCGGCAGTTTGAAAGGAAAATAAGCCCTCTGATTTTGCTAGTTCCTCTTCTTTATTGCAATATTTTTCTTCTCGAAAATAATCACTTAATTTAGAAGATGAATCGGTCAAACACAAAAGGCTTTTGTGTTTATCTGAGGCAACATGTCTTGTAATATCATTCCTTCCCCCATGAGAAATAGAAAATACACAATTGCACATGTTGCATCGAACATCAGACATAGTGGTTCTTTTTTTTTAAAAAGGGGAATTTCTTTTCCAACTCTTGGTTAAAAACACATTTCCTTCTTTTTGGCGGCATTTCCTAATGAAAGGGATATTTTAAAATTGAAAAAATGAAATGGAAATGGCTTTAAATTTGAAAGAAGCTTTTAAAATGTGAATGATACTTAAAATGAGGATACGAAAATTTCTTTACTTACATTTGGCTCGCTTGACTTGACAAACCTCTGAGCGCGTAAAAGCGATTCGCTCAACTTTCAAGCGTTTTTGGTTCTGAAAACGCCGGTCAAGAGGGACAAACTGCGGAAATGCGGGGCATTTCCCGGGACTACTCACCATACGGGACAAATGAGCTGAATCCGGGACTGTCCCGCCTAATCCGGGACATTGGCTGCCTTAGGATAAACAACTCTACAATGCCAACTCTCGCGAAAATACACCACTTCCTACTGGATTCCCATTGTAACCTCGGCAGAAAAATTAACTAAATTGTAAGACAAAGATAGATATAGTGTAGCGTCACGTCCACTATATACTCCCTATGATATCTTGACGGGGAAAAGAATTAAATTGCCATAAAAACCACGATCAGTCATCTAGCTCTACGCATGCGGCAGCAGACATCACACTGTCCCCGCTTCTCCTTCATCCCATCCCGTATCTAACCTATAGCTTGCTCCATCATGCTTTTCTCCGTCGTGGCTGATAAAAAAGCATCAAATGCTTTGCTCTGCTCTGCTTTGTTGGTGTGCAACTACCCTAACCCTAGCCCTATCAATACCTTATCTATAAATTTATTGAATTTACGTTTTATCATTTTACTGTTGATTAAGTTCCGTGTTTATTTCAAAATAATGATTACACATACATTTCTTACTTTTTTCTGTTTTTCTATTTTTCACTTTTCATTTTTTCATTTTACTCGTTTTAAATTTTTTTGTATTTTGGCGCTCCCTGTATGCTGGCGCCCGCCTGCAATGCAGGCCTTGCAGACCGCGTTGCGCCGGCCCTGTCCGTAAGTCTTGCAGCGTTTTGTTCAAGACTTCCGAAGCAACCTTCTGCGTCATAGTGCATTCATCCCAAACTATACGTGTGATCTTCGCTTCGGCTGTACCTCTACTTATATTACATACTGCTTGATCATTGATATTCAACCGCAGTTTAGTTCACAGTAATAGGCAGTTATATAAATAGAAAAGTTATTGATAAAAACATTACGTATTATCACTTCAGTAGTGCCACAAATGCAAAAATTACATTTTACGGAAATAAATGATGTAAAGTTTAGCAATTTACTAACATTTCATATCTAAGCTAAAAATTGTTGTTAAATATTAAATATGACATTTCAAATATGTATTAACAATTTTACTATTTAATACGTATAACGTATGTAACCATGGAAGCAATAATCATATATTGGTTACAGTTATCTACAATTTAAAATTATATAAATGTCAGATTCATATTTTCGAACATCCGACCCTGATCCCGTTGACATATCTTGATTATATTTGGCATGGCACATCTCATTATTGTCCGTAAACTACTGCCAAAATTTCAAGCTCCTATCTTTATTCTCTGATGAGTTATGGCTGCCACATACAGATAGACATACACACATCTTTTATTATTAAGATATCTCCAAAAGCTTCAACATGGTATGGTCATTGAAGATACCTGAGATAGGTGCTTTTAAAAAATTGTTTACACACACACACACACACATATATATATACACACACACACCCCAACTCACCCTAATCACCACATTTTATCCCGGCATCTACGATACCCTAAAGAGCATCCTAAAGGCAGCCCACCCAATCCTCACTTCCTCCCTCAACCAGGTCTCCTTCCCCAGTCCCCTAATCTCCTTCCGCAGATCTCCCAACCTAGCCAACATCTTGTGGAGAAAGGAACTCCCATCACCTACTCCTCTGCACCCTGCAGGGTCCCATCCCTGAAAGGGGGGGTTTGAAAGAGAGGGTTTGAAAGGGAGGTTTGAAAGGGAGGGTTTGAAAGGGGGGAGGGATTGAAAGGGAGGGTTTGGAAGGGGGGTTTAAAAGGGGAGGTTTAAAAGGGGAGGTTTAAAAGGGGAGGTTTAAAATGGGGTTTGAAAGAGGGGGTTTGAAAGGGGTGTTTTCAAATTCCCCCTATCTCACCTCCCCTTTTAAACCCTCCTTCCAAACCCTCTCTTTCAATCCCTCCCTTTCAATCCCTCCCCCCTTTCAATCCCTCCCCCCTTTCAAACCCTCCCTTTCAAATCCACCCTTTCAAACCCACCTCTCAAACCCTCCCTCTAACCCCCCTTTTAAACCCCACCTTTCAAATCCCACCTTTCAAATCCCACCTTTCAAACCCCCCCCTTTCCAACCCCCCTCTTTCAAATCCCCCCCTTTCAAGCCCCCCTTTCAAACCCTCCCTTTCAACCCCCCCCCCCCTTTCAAACCCCCCCTTTCAAACCCCCCCCTTTCAAACCCCCTCCCCTTTTAAACCTTTCAAACCCCCCATTTCAAAACCCCCCTCCATTCTCCGCATTGCAACAAATCATTCACGTACAGGGCGAGCTGCGTTTCACATGACCTACCTTTCCAAAACCCGTGTTGGCATAACAGAGCTAACTCATATATGTTCTGGAATCTAATACGATTGTGGAGGGCTCACAGGAATAATTCATAAGCTGCTTTTGTTTCTCTCTGTCCATTTTATTCAAAACGACGGCTGATTGAATTCTTAAATACCGTGTATCATCTGACAGTAACTTAAAAAAACAATTTGACTAATATTCCCAATTTTCCATGCATAAATTATTGAAATATATCATTTCCCCGGGCAACACCGAGTATTTCCGGTAGTATAATACAATATGCGATTAAAATATCCTAATTTTGAAATGTTTTAGGATTTTCATGTTTATATAATAGATGTGACATCTCAGTAGCAGAAAATGGAGTGCTTCGAAAACTTTGAAAGCGACTCCTCTGCTCCTACCTTAACACAAATATTTAGAAACCCAGGGAACATTTAAAATCCCGCCAGGACGTACCCGAACAGGAGAAAAAACTCGGACATGTCCGGAGACGCCTGGTAACCCTATGTTTCTATAATAAAGACTAAAATAAGATCTTAATTGATATTAAATAAAGTCAATGCAGATTTTACTTTGAGAAAGCGATATTTGTTTTTATTAGCTTTTTTACTGTGTTCCTGATAAACTTTTTACCACATTTTAATGCTTTCGTCTCAGACTTTTTCTTATACGAATTTTTGTTGATATGGTGAAAAAAGTCACAAGACAATTTTTGGGCAGTTTTGTTTTTAATTTTAAACATTGCCTCAGTTTAGCATGATGGTTCCTGTGATTAAAAGACTTTTTTGAATGATCAGTGTAACTTCAAATTTTTTTTTCAGATGTAGAAAACCGCATTTTTGGATATAAAAATAAGGCATTAATTGTAGTTTATTGAAGAAGTTTTTGACTTTAAAAATTAACAAAAATATATTCACTACGCGTGCATTAAAAAAAATTTCCCGTCCTAGGACACTAGTATATACGATATATATAAAGTGCTTGTTCTTGAATTTCCTGGTTCGTGTAATGTCTCTCCAAGGAAATCAGCGGTTGTATTTGAGCCCAATTAGAATTAGTGAACTATCAGATTTGTGAATTAAGATAGACGGAGATATTTTATTTAGATAAATAGAGCTTGATCGGAAGCATATCTTAAAACCCTCATAGTTCTTTATTTAACTCCATATAAAACTCCGCTGTTGTCCGTACAGCTGCGGGTATGATTATTTCGAAAATTATCTAACAATTAGATGTTTGTTTCACGACCGATCGCAATTAAAAAATATATTTATCGGTATTATGAGTTACAGATACCAATTTATCATATAAACTATCGTAAGATAAAATTGCATCAATTTAAATGCCATCGGTATATCTTCCACGTTTCTAGATTAGTTTGTTTACGTCGAGATCATGGATGGCATTCGTCCTTGAAAAACAGAAGCAATTTTTATCTGATTGTGAGTGTTATTATCCCATTCGCCTCCATGTTTTATTCAAATTTCTTAGCTTATTTCGTAGCTTGTACAGAGCGTATTCCATAGGCATTAAACGTAAAAGAATACCATCTCTTAATTTCCACTGATGAAAATTATCTTGCTGGCTGACAATTTTATGCCTCTCGAAGTCACCTGTGTATTGCATTTCGTCTGGTTTCACTTATCGGTTCGTTGATGCAGTGATGACTGCCTTTTATTCCAATTTTTTTCGCTTTTGGAGCGATGTATTCTGAGCGCTATGGATGTGCTTAGGCTCGGGGTAGAGTATAAATGGCAGGCAAAGCCACAGCTCTTTGTGCTCATACCAGAGCGTTATATATATGAAATTTGGTAACGTACTTTTCGAGTTAGAGCGCCCACAGTCACACACGGACATCATTCCGAAAATAGTCTAAACGTGTTCTATGGACCTCAAAACATGTATTTCCGTTGAAATCTCGACGTCGATTTTTTCATGAAAACAATACTTTCTCTATACTACGTATATGGAAAAAGTAAAAGAAGAGAAGGAAAAGAAACCTACACTGGCTCTTAACGCTTAATGAAATGAAGGATAGGTTAGCGGTCGAAAAGGTTAAAGGGCACCGAACGTCTTTTTAAAGGAGAAAGAGAAGGAATAGATTGAGATAAGAAGGAGAGGAGTCTACTGGGATGAATAAATCAATTCAACCAGATGGCGGAGGGAATTGAAGCATTTCCCCTCTTCTCGCTTTACCTTCTCCGTTAGCTTTCCCTCTTCCCCTGACCTCCATTCGTCATCCCCACGCCGCGTCGTGGGCGGGTAACTACCGCTACATACATACGCGTCTACGGCTTTCCATTCAAGGGAACCATATGGGAACGCTGCGCACTTGACGTGTGTCACGTCTCTCCGACCTGTCGTTTCCTCGTTTGTTAATTCGAAGCGATCGTTTATTTATATTGTGAGCGTTACTCGCCGACTAGTGTCGCGTTCTTCTTCTCTCTTTATTGTTCTTTTTTTTTTGAGGTTAATTTCTTGTCGGAAGTAACGTCCCGCCATAACGTGGAAACAAAATTCCGTGTCGTTTGCCTGATATGCGTCGGAAGTAGGTTTTTGTGTTGTAAAAATATTTCTGTGTGATTCTGTCCTCGGTTATTTTTTTATGGTGTCTACCTGACCCCACACGTTGTTTTCCAAATAATAAAGAATGAATGGGTATGCTGACTTTGGTCACGTCTATAAAACCTTCGTCACTAACCTTACTGCTTATGTCGCAGGTTTCTCTCTTGATTTGAAGCGCGTAGGTTTTACTTTTAGTTTAATTAATGAAATTCAATTGTAATTGAATCCTACCCGATGCGGCTACTTTTCATTACCTTAGGAATTCCAAATGCATGCCGAAGTTCAACCAGATGGAACATACGCTACTGAAAATGAAAAAGAAGGAATTGTTTGGGTGTAGGTTTTTCCTGTCAAAGGGAACAAATCCTGATGTGAACGTAGGTGATTGGTTATAAATTGATGGGAATGATAGATCCGAAGATCTTTATGCGACAGGCATAAGCTGTGATTATGGGAAATGTGGAAACATGGAAAAAGTCTGCTATGACCGGGGCCGGGTTCGATTCCCGGTCATGGCAGATTTTTTCGCCTGTTTCAATATTTCCTAGGTAATTGATATTTTGTCACTTATTTCTGAAGAATTAAAAAAAAATATGAAATAGTTCACTTAAATTTTCTAATAAAACTAATGACGTAAGAATGGCTTTATTTTCACTTAAATCAACTTTTTTCTTTTCTAAATTAAAATAATGAATCATAATCTTTTCTTTTTAATCCCACGTGTGAGCAGTTTAATGATTTTTTTCCCGCGGGAGTAGCTAAGAGTTAAATCTAGAACATGATTCACTTAACGGCGCTTGTTTCGCTGTTATTATTTTATACTGTAATACGTTGCCACCTGGACATGTGCCTAATTGCAGCGTTCACATTTGTAAATAAATAAACATTCTTTCATTAGTGAGCAGAATAATTTAATATTGATGGGCTGCTGTTTGATATTATTATTGTATTTTAAAAGACATTAATTCTGGCAAATTAAATACGAAAATAATTACTTGAGGTTTGGTTAACTTTGGTTAACTTTGAATATCGTAGAATCGAGTATTCGGTCATAAATAAGATGCATTTCGTTGTATTTCAGAGCTACATTTGATAGTTGTTTTAATAGTTTGCATTGAGTGTTCTAAACTTATAATATTTCGTAGTATAAATTTTAATTTATAATCCCTAGTAATTTTTTTGTTTTGTTTGGCCGCTGAAAGTATATGTAACTTTATGTTCGAGGTCGCACTTTTATAATTTTGAATACCTACTGTCACATTACCTTAAACTTCACATGAACTTATTAAGTTAAGGAAGTACACTCCGCGCGATTTCGCATTTATATCGTGAAGACAAATATAATTTTTATATTTTTAACATGGTATATCAATCTAGTCTAAATTTATTACTTCTCGTAAGTTTGTTTCATCGAATTTTGTTTTATCACTATCTTGTTGCCGGGAGATTATTTGTAATGCAATTCAGAAAATGCTTAAGCCTTAAAAAAAGAAGCTTCCGGGAAAATTGACTTATTTCAACCAGTTTCTTTTCCGGGATTTAAAGTTACGAAATTCGCTTGACTAGATTAAAATACGATAGTCGCAGACTCGGCCAACAACGGAATCTATATAAGATAACCTCAATATCTGCGAATCACGTTGAAAAAACAGTCTCGCGTTTCGATTAGTAAGCAGTTCCCCAAAATGGTAAAACCCATAATACGTGTCGACAGAAACCCGTGAAACTGAATCACGACGTTACAGACTATATAAAAGGAATCAGTTGACAAGTTTCATCGCACGACATAAATGATAAAGCCATATGCTATCGTGAAGTTACCAACCGAGTTGTTCCTTTTATTCTTCGTTACTTCGTTAAATTTCTAAATGAAAACATCGGTTGATAGTCCTTTATACTACTGCTGTTATTGAGCCACGTTACGGGCGAGGATTTTAATTTCAGTTAATCGGATCGTAAATTGGATCCTACAAATAAGTCTACGTCGATATTTCATTGTCGCAATTAATCGTAACTTGGGATTCGAATCTCTCCTTTTACACGTTCGTCTCGTAGGTTGTAGGTGTTTGCAGATGTAACGATAAACTTGATATGTTTCCAGTAAAAAAAACCCCAAAGCGTTCCTCATTTTCTAAACGCATTAAAGCTCTGGGAGAAGATAATCCATCGACAACGGAAAACTTGGTTATGCCCCATTCCTTCAAAGGTAATGTTTATCAGTTTGCGGTTGATCGGAAACTCGTAACTATTTCTTTTTTTTCTTTCTCTTCTTCATTTCCTCCTTTCCATAGGAAACCGGTAGTAATACACGAGTGGGGAATTCCCATGTTATTTTTTAACAGAGGAAGTTCACTCGAAACTGATTATTTAAAAAAAAATCATTTTTCGACTTCGGTGGTATTTTTCGAGGTTTTTAACTGACGAAAACAACGAAAATATTGTTTTAGTTTTAACGGCTTATAGTTCGTCTATAAAGTAAGGAAAATTTTCTTTCGTGGAAATATTTGTTATAAGAGTTGTCTTGCAGTGATACAAGTCTTTTTTTTTACGCTGTGCCGTACAACTTTCCATTGGACTTTGAAGGGATATTTTCACTAAAGACGTCGTATAAACTTGAAATTTAATAGCTGTTTAAACAAAAATGTTTTCATCTTTTCTTTATTCTTTACTTGTTAGTCTTCAATAGCGGCAGATTTTCCTTGGTAGTTAATTTTTATCAAGTTAAATTTTATTTCCTTAATAATGAAGCATTTTTTTCATATTCATAACCCATAATGGATGTAGAAAATTCTAGATCTCTATATGATTAGCAGTAAACATTTTTTTGTTTACTACTTACATATTTAAGAGATTTAAATAAACATTCAGGAACTATTTTGTCTATTCTCAATCTTTATTTTATATTTATATTGTTCTCGGAATTGTATTCCGCATTTGTCCGAAATGGAAGATATTTCTATCCAAGATGGTTGTGGTGGCAGAGTATTATGAGCCATCGTGGAGAAATAGCATTTACCGCCGGATTAACTTAAGGTTGAATAGATTCGTAACGAAAGTTGGATTTCATCCATTGGGATCTTATTAAATACAGGTTGAAAGTGTAGGATGATGCAAATCAAGCAAAGAACTTCTAGTTCCTTCAGTTTGAAAGCGTCCTTTATCCTGTCAACAGTGCGCAGGAGAACTAGGAGAAACGCTAGTTGACTTACTTAAGATTACATAAATGTGTTACGAAAGTTGGATTGAATCCATCAGTATCTTGGAGCATATCGGTTGAAACGATAAGAAGTGTAGGATGATGGTAATCGAGCAAAGTTGTTCCTTTAGTTTGAAAGCGTCCATTATCATGCTGACAGCGCGCAGAAGAGAGGGGAGGCTCGCGAGTCACCTAACCAGTCACGTAAGTATTCACGTAACGTGTATATAATTAGGGCTTGTAAATAACGAGGCTGGAAACCGTGGTAGGATGAAATTTAAGGATCGTCGTTAGCCACCGCTGATAAAACGTTTGGATTTTCCGGACCACATACAGACGAAATTAAAAGAAATTCGGGCGGGCATCGCTCTTCCTTTTTTTCGCCGTTGTACTTGTCACGCGACGTTTTTCTTTCTGGAAAGAACATTTGGCGCCGCATAATTTCCTGGAGGCGTATTTATTAAGGTCGCTTAACTGACAGTAACCATGCCGTTGTAGATAACGAAGAAAACGATAACTCTGCATATGGCCTGGTGATAGATAGTGTTCGAGGGTAATTCCCCGGAAAAAATGCTGTTATTCCCTTTCCACTGGTGTGTGCATATATATGTCATAACTGAAATGATTGTATTTGTAATTCAAAAATAACTAACGACTCAGTGAGGATATTAGTGTACACAGTAGGTCATAAAATGAACCGTTCCCATTCGTCCAATCGATGGCCAATCGGAATTTTATGTATGCATTCCGCACATCCCTTTCGTCATATCCTCTAAACCCGCAAAAATCAAAACTCTTCCCGTGTATAATCGAGGATTCATATCCTCTTCCGTCTTTGTCGCTTCCTAAACATCATTAACCTTCGACGTTCATTTCCCTCTCAAGTTCTGCAGAGCGTAGAAAATCCGGAAACCTCAGAGGCGAGTCTCCACAAAATTTCGGGTTTTTCCGGAAAAAAGACCTTTTATTTCCTATAATTAGTGGTTTGAAATGTGATTTCCGCTTTATGTAATTTCATCTTCCTTCTTTTGCTGGTTTGAATTCAATGAATTGTAGTAAAAAACGGAATTTTGGCAATTATTTCAGCTTATGCCATCAATGAATGAAAAAATCTTGTGTGTCCAGCACATATCTTTCTCCATGTAGGGGATAATTAATATGATTGCAGTAGTACTTAACGAGTTGCTTTCGGCAACAGCTTCTTGAATTAACTCGTGATTGATTTTTAAACACAATTATTTTCAAAAGGAAAAATTCCTTGAGTCGCTTTTCACATTGAAAACATTATAGGTAAACAACATTGTTATTTGATGCTGTGAATAACAAACAATAAATTGATGCACTATTAAAATTACCGTTGGCGGCGCTGGCATCGCTGTCAATATTTACAAGAAAATTTGTTTACAAAATCTGAGGCTGGTATTGAGATAATGTTGATCGCGTTTAAAATTACCCTTGGCTGCGTGTGTCGCTATCAAAAATTAGAAAATGTTATCATAACAGCGGAAACTAAGGTATAACTTAACATAAATGCAGATGAATACTCGAAATATATTTTAAACGATCCGTACTATGAATAAATGCATCCAACAAAAGTTGAAGAAAATTGTATTGTCTACAAGTTTGATAGTAATAATTACATTACTGATGTTCTAACAAAAATATTTGGCGAAAACGTAAGAATGTCAAGAGTAAACATACACTTCCGGTTGACCAATTTTGCCAAATCCTGGACGTTTACATTAAATTCTTAATTACCTATAAAGTTTTGTGTTGATTTGATTAATAATTTTTGATTGCGCACAAAGGTCCTATTACTCATTGTCAGACATAATCGATAAATAGTGAAAATGTATTCAGGGGACCTCAAAACGTGTATTTCCGATGAAATCTCGAATTCCATTTTTTTAACTAAAACAATACTTCCTTCTTTACTGCGTATGGAGAAAGAAATTATGCATGAGACCCGGCTGTTACGGTACGTGCAAAACGATGCTTACATTATGTTTTTATCTGAAGGGGCAGTCGGCATATATTAATGATTTATCTAATATATAAAAAAGAATGTGTGTGTATCATAATTTTAAAACTCGAAAACTACAGATCGTTGAAGCAAGAGAAAGGTATCATTTTAACCGGAATAACGACTACTGTGGTATAGTAAAGTTTTTATATCGATTTGATTGATCTGTATAAATTAAAAAATATTGTCTATTTTCATTTTCTCCATTTGAATAACATAGGGACGAGTGCAGCTTATTTTTCATTTGAATTTTAAAATTACTTAGAAACATGGTAGGTACGAACTTGAGACTTGAATGGTTCTACGAAGAAAGGAACAAAGTTTATTTTTATTGAAGACAGAATCAGAATCCTGATCGAATTAGCATAAAAATGCATTTAGAATCAATAAAATACGTGATTTTATCAGTTTTATTACAATATCCATTATAAGCTATCATGACAACTCCCACTGTCGCCGAAATTGAGAGTTCCATGCATTTATAGGGGAAAAATTTTAACGTAATATCGTTTGTCAATTTTTGTGGACGATTTTTATTTGTTTACATGGAAACCAAATATTTGTTGTTTTTAATTGAATTATCTTCTAATCTAACATATAAAGGAGAATGTTTGTAAGTTTGTCCTCTTTGAATGCTTTTAATACGAGATAGGGAGGGAGAGAGATGGATGGCAACGGAGGGGGGGAGATGGAGAGAGGGAATTAGAGGGAGGGGGAGGATGGGAGATGGAGGGGGAGAGAGGGGAGGGAGGGGGAGAAGGGAAGGAGGGGGAGGGAGTTTATACGTTATTTTCGTAAGATTTTCTTCCTTCATTCGTCTAAATAGGAAAATGCGGAGCGGCTTTCTTCATTTTTGCTTTATTCGACGGGTATAACTGTGTACTATCGTATTCTTGCGATGCTTACATGTTACACGGTCGAATTTTTAGATTCATTAAATCCGTTGAAATTCAACGGGCACTCCTGCTAGTATAAATGTAAATGGAGAGCGTTGGAAAACATAGGAAGTACATAACAACGAGAGATAGGAGACTCCAACAACAACAAAAGTGTTCCAGCATCCGGAAATTTCCACGAAAGTGAACCTTTCTTTCAAACGAATTAATTTAATTATTCGCTAGTTAAATGTTTCGTCGGTTTATCCCAACTTTTCCAAGCCATGCAAAAAAAAGTTTTTAATCTGGGTCATACGTATTATCTCATCTTTATGCCATTAGTCTACCTGAGTGAAATATATGATACGTTTGTGTTTCCTCGCCGTTATTTGTGGCATAGAATGTCTTAAGCGTTCCCATTAAGGCAGGGGCGTGCAACCTTTTTACCTGGTGGGCCGCATTCATACATGTGATTCCTTTGGCAAGCAGCAAGTACTTTGGCGGATCGGATGAGAGTTGGCATCGGAACTTACACAAAAGATCATACGTGATTTTAATATGAAAAATTTCGCCACGAAGATTATTTAATACAGATTTATAAAAATGTCGGTGAATAACTGATGTATTTTCACGCAGCAGATAGAATTACTTATTTATGAACTTGAATTGCGTACATATTCATGTAAAATTGAGTTTTCTGCAGTTGCTGCTATTAAGACGAAATATAGATCGAAGATAAGTGTCAAGCAGGAGATAAGAATGTCAGTGTCTAAATTAATGCAACGTTTCTATGAAATGTGTGCAGTGCTGAAAAAGCTTCCAATCTGTTAGGTACGTTAGCTGTAGAATTACCGATAAGTCATAATAGAATTTTTTCTTTAATTACAATTACTATTTGATTTCATTTTATAAATGGAGGCGTAGAAAATTTTTACATCTTTCGGTGAGGTGTTGTCCAGCAAAGCTTGAGAACCACTACAGTAAAGAGTCATACGAAATAATTTTTCAATTTTAATCGGTAATGCTTCCTGGCTTGAATCGTAAAATTCAAGATTTTAATGTTAAGAAAGAAAATTTATTAAACCGAACGGATTGAATCGAAGCGTATTTCACATAGAGATTTTAGAGAAATTATTTTATATATGCCAAACGAAACGCTTTTTGTATTATTTTTCTTGTTTAGAGTTCTTGTACATATATTGGTTTTATAAAAATCTTTTAGGGAAAATGTAATGATCAGAAAAAGTACTCAAGTCAGTGATTTGTGATGTAACCGCGTGGTGATTCCTTGTCACTCGGTAATTATTGTGTTTGAAATTTTGCCTTTTTATTGTGTCATATTAATTATATAGATTTTAGTTTCCTCAAAGTGTATGTATAGGAGACGATATCTCCATTTCTATCAAAATAAATTTGATGATATGTAAAGCGTTCCACAACATTTGAAATATGAATAGTTGCCGTCAGTGGCGTAGCAAGGTGAAGCCGGGCCATGGTTCGAGAATTCTTTACGGGCTCCCCCTCTCCTCCAATATATATTTTTTGGTTATTATATTTTTTAAGGGGTAAATTTTAATGCAATGTTTCATGATCTCAGATTCTTTTCACTGTATTTAGCAGCTCTTGTGGTTTAAAATGACACAAAGGATAAAATTTTGTATATATCGACCATGGGCCTTCGGGCCCCCTCGAGCTCCGGGCCCTGGATCGACCGATCCATCAGATCCATGGTTCCTACGCAGCTGGTTGCCATCTTGTTTGTTTCTGACATGGATTACCGTCGCAACAAATTAACCACATTTTCTCAGAGACCGCTTCATTGAGAAAACTTTTCTGGCATGTTTCATTCCCAACGTCAGTTGTAAAAAGGATTTTTAAAACAAAGCACACCACCAATTTGAGCCTTTCTCGTAATTTCATTTTTTCCCTAATTGAAAAAAATTTCATTCCACATTGTTTTTTACCTAGAAAGATTCCATTTACTGAACATGTTCGCTGTATAATTTTCAGAAAATGATTTTCTTTTTTTTATCACTAGGTTAACGCGCAAATATTGCATTTTTCCTGCTATCAGCGTATGTGTGTCAATGGCAGAGATTTTGTTGCGGATAAATTAACTAGCACGCCTCAATTGGCATTATTCCAGGTTGACTTTCCTTATTCCTCCTTAGCACACCCGTCAACCTCCCTCAAAATTTCCTCTCTCGCGCACGAGATCCTAGCTGTGAAACGCAAATGAACCGCGATGAAGCGTGATTGATCGTGACCGAATAATCGCCGCGATGGACCGATTCCTTTCGGCTCTGGATCTTTTCCTCCGTCTCGGGAGCTTCTCGCGTCTTCCATATTTCTCCCGCTTGTTTGTCAACTCTTCTCCATGAGGTCGAATGGGGTAAACTCCCTGCAGCGGTACGGATGTGACGTTCCGATCGGCTGATTAGCGCATTCTATTATCTCGGCTTGGCGTTACGTAAATTCGCGTCTCTCCCTATTCTCTTCCTTATCCGTTGACTCCATCTCTCCTCGCCCGGTTTTCTCCCTAACTCCCTCCTTTTCCCTCTCTACCTCTATCTCCTTCCCCTCCGACCGCCAGAAGTTTCCTCCGAGTCCCCTTGCGTCTTTTCTCGGAACGCATTTCGCGAAATACGCCTCAGAAGGAAGCCAGGCTTCCTCTCATAATGGAAATGAAACGTATCGTACTTTAAGAGAGAGAGATTGCTTGTTTACGATTCCACCGTGACGTCGTCCTTTGTTATGGTCGAGTTTTTTCCAGGGAAGGAGATGACGGGTAATCATGTTTACGGCCTCGCAGACGTCATCGAATGAAAAAAATGTCGTCGTTGTTATTACGCACTGACGGATGAACGACGTTGATGGGTGGCCGAAGTTATTTACTCTCGGAGCAGCATACGATAATCTTCGAGAGCCGCATGACACAAATTCTGTGCTCATAAATTTGCGTACAGTACATAACCTGTATCCGAAGCAATTCAGATGTATTGCATGTTCCTTAGGGTCCCCAAAACGTCTCAAGTCGCATTACGGTACTGTATTCTGTGGCGAAAAACGTTTAAAAGAACCGCATGTGGCTCGCGAGCCGCGGTTTGTCCACCCCTGGTGTGTGTATATATATATTTTTTTTATTTTCTTTCGTGGTAAGGAGTCTGCTTTTGTCATTTATCTGTTGAGACAGAGAAAGACTTTCAGAGGTTGAAAGTAGGGATTCTGTTTGAAATTGCGGGTGATATTTCGGATCCAGAGGTCGGTAAATATCATATCGGTATATGATCGATGTTGCAAGGAAGTGCTTGGTGGAAATCCATTATAAGTATGTTAGTATACAATTTTCTTGTTTTGGAATTTTGCATTTTTGTACAAATACATTCCATCTGGGTATTCGTGCGCAATGAACATTTGAACGTGAACATTACCATGAAAACATACGGAAAGGGACAGTTCGGCACGACCGATTCGACACGCTCGATTCGGCACGACCGGTTAGGCGACGGGACCATTCGGCGATGGGATTATTCGGCACCGGACAATTCGGCGCCAGCTGTGTTCCACACAGCACCATTCCAATATATTTTTGGAGGGAATGGCATCATGATAATATTAATATTGCAACTATTAAGTTACCGAATCTATTGCGTAGAAATAAAAATGACTATATTTAAAGGAAATTAGATTTAAATTAACTTTCATGAGAAAAAGTACACGATAAAAATTATACGACGAAAAATCGAACTGCATGATCTCATTCTTAAGCCAATGGATAAACTTGAAATAGCAACGTTATTTAAGAAAGTGGATGTTTTCTTAGATAACGGAGCGTTATATGAAACGGCGCTGTAAAAAGTCATTATAAAATTGTACTTATGGAGATGCATTCTCAGCCATACTTTCATTAGTAAAATAAAGAGGAATGGCGTAACAAGGAGCAGAAGGACCCGCGGAAAATTATTATCAGTGGCCTTTCTCACCCTACCCTCTCAAACAACAAATGCATGTGGTTAATTAAAACTGCGACCCATTGTAAAGCCTAACACGTTGAACTTATTAATCAGTTACCAAGAATATGCTGCAAAGGTTGTTTTTTTATATCGCTCTGTAAAATAAGTGATGATAAACTGGAAAGTCGTTCAGAAATTAGGACAGAAATCGCTTTAAAATCTTCTATATTCGGAAAAATTTGAGGACCCCTCGAGGCCCTTGGATGTTACCCACCCACGGTATTGTTAGGCCACTGGGAGCCTCTGATAGGAGAATTGGCCAGGCTGTAGCTAATCCTCAGAAAATGCAGGTCTCTTTAGTAAGCGTCTGAGGTAGACTGTGGTGACCGCTTTTCTCTCGTAGCATTTCTCGGTAGAAGGATATGGCCGCAAGATCAACTCCCTTTCACTGCGACGCTCCGTTCCCTGTCTGTGACATTCTCCAAAAAAATTTCGAGGACCTTGTATATCTTGGAAATGCCATCTGACATCAGGGCTGTCGTGAAATTCCATGTAGGTGGAGCTTCTTTCGCACCGTCGACTTCTCTCTCTCTCTCTCCTCCACTTTTTCTAGTTTCTCCAGTTCTTCATCGGTAAAGACCTCTACAACGAAATGCAGTCGCTCCTCCACATAGTTGGCGTGGAATTCCCCTTGCATTACTTCGGTTAGCATTCGGAACGATGTCGCTCGTTACGCCAGCCTCGGCATCCTCAAACCTTCGAAAGTCTTGACGTGACTCTTTTCACACCTTGCGCCACACACCATTCATACAGGCTTCCTTCCGCGAAGCGCTGATAATCTCAACTGATTTATTTATGTCGAATAATTGTCTAAAATCCATGATGTATTGTTCTCGACCGTCCGTAACTCTACCGACTGATTAAAAAACGCACCTCAGATTGTATCTCTCTAGGTCTTTGATTCTAATTCCACAGAAATTATTTCAACGGATAATTTTTCTCTCCGTTTGATTTCGTCAGAGTTCGGTCACTAGAAGTTCCGTTGCGGCTATTTTAATATGTAGTAAGTTTGTATTTATTTATTGTCTTGTTAATTTCATGCTTTTTTCGACTCTTCATGGTATTCATTTACTATAGATAGAGAGGCGGAAAACTAAAATTATAACGAATGAAAATTTGTTCTCCCCTTCCCCTTGGAATTAGAATCGAATTGAATTTTTAGAAGGTGCTGGTATTCCACTTTTTCGTGTTAAAAATATTCATATAAACTGTTTTGATAATTCCTTTAATTGCATGAATGAGTGAAAGTCGAGTCAGGTAAAATATCTGCGAATTTCGATCGTAATGTGACCTTAGTCATCGAAAGTTTATATTTCTTTGATTCTGATAATTTAATTAATAATTCTGGTTTCTCCGCTCATTATCTTCTGCTTTTCGTTGTATTTCCCGATATCTGTTCGTCTTAAAAACTCCGAAATACATATATCAGCGCATTTTAATGCCGAAAATTTTCTCGTGGAGTGGTATTTAAAAAAATTCTTTTATCGAAACATGAATCTCGTATTTAAAAAATATATTTAATGCTGCGCTGCGTTAATATTCCTGGGTTGTTACTTTGCCCCACCAGAATGTCCTGAAGCGATCTGTTTTCGCGCTTTGTTCATTCAGTTCTCTCGAGGAAGGTTATTTTTTTCAGCTGAGCCCTAAAGGAGGTGATCAAACTAGGAGGTATGCCAAGGTCGCGTGTTTCGAAAGGAGTCTATCTCCGTAATGTCCTAGTGCTCAATTCAGAAACGTTTCTAACCGATTACATTTGGCGGAGAACATGCGAATTTAAAAGTCAAAGGAAATACTTATAAGATTGCTCTTTCACGTTTTAAATGCGTGCAAAATCTTTTTAAATATGGCTGCTTGGCAAAAAATGTCCTCCTTTCCAATTCCCTCCAGCACAGTGTTGAGCAACCTGCGGCCCTCGAGAGCTTTTTATGCGGCCCGCGAAGCTATGATTAAAAAAAGATTTAACACAAATAAATATAATACACATTCAAATTACGACAGTAAAACACTTGATGTTGAAATGTTAATCCTAAAAACCTAATTTAGATTTTATTTTCATTAATATGATGCCTGAGAATCTTTAGTTGACGTCCAATTTAAAGTCTAATCTGGCCCGCCAAAAAATTCGAAACCGCCAATTCAGAAAAGGTTACCCACCACTGTTCTAGGCCGAAGCTTCCAGTGTAGTTCAGGTCAGAGGGCGTGGCCTCCTCCAGTATCCAAAAGCACGATCACAATTATGTGAGATAAGATGTAGGACAACGATATTGAGATTGGAAGTTTTTCAGCACCTTCAGGGATAAATATATAACACATATAAATCAAGTTTTGCAGTGATACGTATTAGGAACATTTTGGTACGGTACACCGCATAAGAATTCATTTCGAAAGTTATTGGGGAGAATGCCAAAGATCCTATTGGTAAAAATCAGTAATTAATACTATTTTACCATAATGAATTTACTGGAAATGGTTTTCCGGCATCAACAAGCATGAAATCATCTTCACTACATTTCACGGTTCGCCTTCGCCTTTTATCTCTTGTTATCACTGTTATTCCGCAGTTCTGTCAAATAGCCATTAATAGACCAATCGTTTTCTATTTAATTGGTAGCTTTCCTTTTAAACTTTTAATGTGACAACTTTTTTGTTATATTTCATTATATTTGAAGGAATATCTTCCCTCATTAAAACTAAATATGGTAATATTTGGAGAGGGTTGTTTTTGGAATTCCGTTTTACAAAAGGTAACGCGATCATGTTTAGATACGCATGAGAGCATTTGACTATCACTGTGGGTCCTACCGCATTAAAACCTGGAATCCTATAATGTGTATGATCTAAATATTGATAAGAAACATTTTTTGATCAGGAAAACACACAACGAGAATTAAAAATAGCAATATTCATCCACAATGAGGTTATATCAAAGGATATAATATCGTAGGCAACAAATGGACACACTTTCCTCCGAGACTGGTGAAGTTGTTAGAGTCGACCGCACCGTGGATCGAAACCACGCATTCGTGTAGTGTGACGATGGAAGTGGATTTTCAGAATTACAATTTCGCACGGAAGGCGAATTTTTTGTTGGTGAGAAGAAGAATATGCCCGGTATTATTATTGCTTATTTGCCATTATCCACTAAATTAAAGTATAATCGTGTCAGGGAGCTTGATACTTTCGTACAGAAATAAGGGCATTCTTGAGAATGTTACAGAAACTCCTCAAAAATTTCAGGCCAAGCTGCGGAACATTACACTCCCGATTTTTTTCGGAGTTAAAACAAGTTATATTCTTAAAGTGACAATCTTTCAATCCCAAATCAAGACAAGTGACATATTTTGCTTATAAAACGCAAAAAATATAATGCGGTGTCTGGACAAAAAAATCATTTCAAATTTCTTGTTATGGAATAGGTTTTTACTTAAAAAGTTAGACAATATTTTTGTACTAGTCTGCGAAATTCTGTTATTAAATTTCAGTCATTCATTGGATATTTTAAACTACAGTAGTCCCTCGGCAATCGCGGGTGTTATGTTCCTGACCTAATCCGCGGTTGTCGAGGGCCAGGGCTTATGGGAAATTGCCGGATTAATGGAGAGTGATGCCTGAGAGACATACTACCTAGAGTCCAATTATGTACACTTCAATGTTTAAAAAAAGTTGGCTATACTTCAAAAACATATCTATTGTAAATAAAACTGCAAAAGAAAATACTTTCAAAGTACAAAGAAGTTCCGTATATTAATAATAAAAAGGCAGATCGGCCCTTGCTGACGCCCCCAGTTTGGCCTTTCGCTTCAAAGAACGCTAAACCTACGCTTCCATAAGTTTCCTCGAAATTCCACCTCCCGACTAATTCGAGTTCTCGGGAGCTTAAAATCCTCTTTCCTGCATCTCTTCTTCTGGTAAAGACTAATAAGTACGCAGCTTCTTCAATGCTTTTAATATTAGTAAAATTACCCAAATAGATACGGCCGCGCGAAGAACGGCGGATGCTCTAGACCAGTGCTTCCCAAACTTTTGAGCTCCTCGGACCATTGCAGCAACCCTCCAGGCCCTGCGGACCACCTCATTTCTGACACAAACGTACTTACTGTAACCACATTAATGAAAAGGGGTTAATTTGACTGCAGAGAGGTGAAATCTAATAAATAATATGGAGTAGAAAAATCTATAAGCTAACTAGGAACATTACTAAAGTATTGAATACCTGGGATAGTGTAAGAATTGATTAACTTTTCCCAAAAAATTCAACTAAATATGGGATTCATTCTAAAAAAATACATTTTGGAAACCTTCGCGGACCACCAACGACCATTTGTGTTCCGCGAACCATAGTTTGGGAAGCATTGCTCTAGACTGGATGCCGCGGTTGGCAAAACCAGGTACAATTTTTTAACCGCGGATGCTTGAAGCCGCGGTTGGCGAGGGAATATTCTATATAAATTGGTTCAAAAACGGTGCTCAAAGTAAGAGGGAGGGAAATCAAAGCATAAAATACCGATAAGTGAACTAATGGATCAAATTAAGTCAAACTGTGAAATAGTAGATCACAGTATTATTGATAAACAGAAAATTATTCAGCACGACATCGTCAAGATCAGTACAGTACCAAGCGAATCAGTTCGGTTGTGACTTTGGTCGCACCTTTTAATTTCCATTAGCGTCGCATTCAAGGCAATCTCGTAAGAGGCCAAGACGAAGTTAATAAGAAACTATGAGGCGGAAGTGACCAAAGAGTTTCAGGAACTGGAGATACATACGCCAACGGCAGCGTAAAGGTCGCCGGTGTAAACTGTCATTATTTTCCGCTCTGAAATTCTCGTTCGTAGCGAAGCGTGAGTCTACCTTGTGTTTCGTTGTCTCCTTGGAATCGCTCGATTACGCACCTTCGCTCATCTTTTCCTCTAGCGATCTGCGTCATTCAGGGGCGAAGATACGATGTTATCCAAACGGTGTTCAGAGTATTATTCGTTAACTTCAAAAGATGTCGACATCTGTGAATTAAGGATTTCAGCGTTGCTTATCTCAGGACCTTATAATGTTTTGTACTTTGGAATCGGATCTTGTCCCTCGCACTATCGTGATTGATCAATATCGGAATTAATACTATCACTATCGGATAACGATTTTTTTCCGCAATTTGTTGACATTATGTATTTAGATATCGGTGCTGTCGAGGGTTCTTTCCCTGTTTCGACGTGTGCTGGCTTTTCCTATGAGACCTCTTCGTGGAATACCCTCGCGTTTTAATTTTCGTTTTGACACCTTTGGAATAAGGATGTGAAAGTCTAAACATGCAAGATATAGGTATATACACACACTATCGATTATCCATTTTAATGAAGTAGAATTAATGAGTGAGAGTTAATAATTTAACGTGAAAATAATGCTCCAGATTTTACTAAATCACGCGCTATCCTTTATCAACTTTATGCATTTTTTAAAAATAGCTTGTGATTTTTTTTCGCGTTTGATATTTTGTTTACAGTGTTTAGACCATGATGGCGGCAGACTGAATGAAAAGAATTTCAATTACCGAAACGCGAGACTATAAAAATACTCGATCGAGCGCAACCTTCGTTAATGTTACCAACAATGGTAAACCCATAAAATGTCGAGTGATCCTCGCCTATATTATTTCTTGCTGCTTTCCTAAAGTAACGATCGCGACTCCAATTGTATTCCTCCCACTGTGTTTGTGGTCCAAAATCGGAAATATTATCCGTTTGATTTTCCTTTAATATACGCCAAAGTCGTCGTTTTGTAGCATAACAAAAGATTTTTAAATTACATTAAACGTCTAAGATGTCGACAGATGTTTTAAACGTATAATGTCATCACATATAAGTCGAACGCACACGGACATGCAGACGTTCTCGTGTTCATTAAGTTAATGCATTATACCTCGTTCTTTGAAATGTGTCGAGCCATTCTTCCCATTCTTGAATTAATTCCTGAGTAGGTTTTTCCTTGTGTTATGCGTGTCCGGTAGGTATAACAGTGGAATTTTGTTAATGATTCATGCGTTTCGGTTGCGTAATTCATGCTAACCCTTCGACGATGCGAAAGCCGTAATTTAGTAAAATCCTCTTCGAGTTTCGGGACGAAATGTCGTGAATGGTCGGCTCAATATTTTTGGGGATTGTGACAGTGAATCATCGGAAGATCACGGCCGAGTGAATAATTAGTTACTTATTACGTCTTACTTGTACCGTGTCAATCAGCCTCGGTAGAGGATGGCGAGAGTCAACTATTGTATACCCAAATTTGATTAATTTTGCACAGAAAGGCCTTGGAGCCGTCTAATCTCTTTCACGCCTTCATGAATCGAAGAAAATATACCTCGAGTGCGAATTCACTTTGAAAGCGACGTTTCATTTGATTCAAACGTGCAAAAATTTCTAACATTTAAAATGCGATTCTTCTCCATTTTGCTACGTGGTGTGAAATATCACACAGTTCATTATGAATTCGTTGAAAGAGAAAGCGTCTGGAGATAATCCCTGGAATCAGTATATTTGTTCCTGATTTCTTTTCTCTCGAATCAAATAATTGTTTTTTTTTTCATCGAATACGTTCGGTGCGACAATGCACTCTTTGTGTCCTTCATTTACATCGATTTTCCGATAAAGTTTTTGATTCTCGTTGAAGTTTTGGCGGTGTTCTCGCTATAATTGCTGCATAATATCATCCATCTGCAATATTGGAAAAATTAATCGCTATCTTTTCGGAGCAAATTGAATGTTTTATTTTGTAATAAGCTCCGTAATGGGTCGCATTTTAACATACTTGTGTGTCCTTCGTATCTCCGCAAGTTACTTAAGATATTCTGTAGTGCCACGAGGATTAAATTAATCTATTTTTAATCCTTTCATTTCTCCTGGAAGTGCTCTGTGACCCTTATTTTAATCGGAAAATATGGAATTATGCGTATTTTATTCTACGGACGTGTTTTTAAATCATATTTTCGCAAGCCGCTAATTATTAATCTATTAAAGGAGAAAAGTTGAATTTTGCGTGCGCTATCGAGCTCGTGTTCGAGGGAAAAAATAATCATTGATGGTTATTGCGATGCAAATGGTGAAACGACGAAAATCTTCGTCGCAAAATGGCTCTCCGTTTTATCTTTTGCGTAACCTCGTCACGCTTTTTTGTAACGCTATAGAGTGGCCTTCGCTCATTGGAGAGGTTCCTCTCGGATGAGGAGGTAATCCCCTCGCTACGATTCGCAGACTCTTTCCTATTGTGAAAACTGTGGAATCCAGCACTCGCCACGATGTTAAGTAATCGCTTGAAGGGAATTGCGATTACTGTCGTCCCACATTCAAAAGGAAAATTCTACTGGCACCAATGGTACAGACATTGCCGCCTGAGATATTAAAGATAGGTTCGAGGGGGGGCGGGGGGTGAGAGAGGGAGATAAATTCGGCCAAGTGTGACAACTCAATGTAAAAGTTTAATACGTATTGCTTAATTTTTGGCGGGAAATCGCTTTGGCGTTATCTTTGGATGTCACGGCATCCCACGATGAAACCACTGTCGAGTCTCCGTGTCAATAAATTTGAGGAAAGCAAAAATTATTAGAATTACATAACTTGAATAACCTCTTTTTGTAGAAGAACGAAGAAATGGACGGAAGTGTTCATTTACAAACGTTCGACTATTCGACATCAAAAGCGGATGTGTCAGAGCATTTGACGATAAAAAGCTTAGTCATAGAAAAAAATGAGATTAAGAATAGACGTTTAAGGAAGAATACTATGTCTGTTTCTTGGGACAAAGAGCATCTTAGAGGATTAGCAAATATAAAAGTGTATGGGTGTCGAATTTTTAGTGTTTCGGAGAATTTTTTTCCCTTTCAGTTTATTTGGCTGCATGGGTGAACTCTACACCCCAGTCATTTGTTTTCAATAAATATTCATCGCTTAGGTTTAGACCCTAAACCGCTGCCCGTCGGACCGCGCTTTCATTCCATTCGGTTCGTCCTGACTCATACCAATTTCAACAGTGTGTGAATATTCGAATATGTCCCTGCGGTGGAGGTGTTTTTTTTTTGAAACTGTGATTTAGTTTTGATCAGTTTCTTTTCAGTAGCGCGCTTAAATTTTTTCATGACTTTTGGTGTATGCCGCGTAAACTTAATTCGAATAATTCCCAAAGATAGACCATATATCCTATCGATACGACCTACTTTTTACTGAAAGCGTTTGCGGTCAACTCATTGCTTTTATTGTCATTTTCGGTCCTTTTCATGACAAATTTTGCAACCTCTCTATAAGACTCTCACCCATTCAACATTTCATGCAATCCCATTAATTTACCAAGAAGGAAATACAGAGTTGTAAGGCACTTTCGAATGTCAGAAGAAACGACTTTAATATATCCTTTGAATTGTTTCAAATCGTAGAAAACTTTACGTATTTTTTCCGACGTTAAAATTTGAGAAATATTTGACAACGAAGGAATCCCTATTACATAGAGGATGTATTTATTTTAAATTTAGGAGAATCGGGGTGCTTCTATTTGGTAAGTTTCTTAATAATTTGAAGGGGTTTCTCTAAGTGACACTTCTCTTTTACGAAACGCCGAGTGTTATTGCGTCATGATAAAGATTGATAAGAACTATATTGGCCCAGAATTTATCTAACAGATTAATCGAAAGGACGCTAAACGTAAAACAATTACCAGGAAATGTGTGTCACAGCGTTATAGAGCGGGAATATTCCCTCCGAATTCTCAGAAACAACAGTGAACAATTTTTGGGAACTGAAGAGATGATATGAACCCGGAAATAGGATTCAGTGGGACAAGTTTCATGATTAACGTTAGGATATCTGTTTTTTCCTCGAGTTTGGAAATCAATAAGTTACACCACACCCACAGTTTATTCAAGTTTTTCTTTTTGGAGGCGAACGTGAATGAGATTTTATGGCCGTATTTACGGTGTTGCAGTCCACAATTCCGTCCGTTTTCATTCGCGCAGATAACAGTGCTCGGCAATAACTTCAGATCGATCAGAATTTCAGCCGTAAAAAGAAATGGTTCGAGAAAGCCCCTTTGACTTCTGCGCTCTTAAAAATATCACAGATTAATTGTGGGATGGATCAGCCTTCGTGCAAATTATTTGCTTACCTTTATTTAATAAAGGTGTACAACTATGAAATTTGGCCATAATTAATGTATGTTTTGTTGCAAACGAAAGAAGTCGGCGAATTCGTCAATTTTAACCGTTGAACTTTTGATTCTGCAAAAAAAGGAATGATCATGACTAAAATAAATCCAACGTCAAAATTATTCTTAATGTCCATGGTTAGGTTTAGAATGCAATCATTCGTGCAAATGAAATTGTTGATACTAGGAAACTGGATTTTAAGCGCAATAGAAGGCTTCCAGAGAGCGCAAAGCTGCTCTCGAACACCAGGTTGTAAACCCCTGCCGTAGAACAGAGGTCGCCAACCGTATGATCGCGGGCACCAAGGTATTGTTTGCCCCAGTGGAATATAATCGTATAATCAAAGAAATGTGTGTGTGCCTCCTAAGTCTTAAGAGGTCAGTGTTAGGGTTTATTAAGTATATGTCCGTTTCTATTGCCATTTTATCCCAGGTTGAGACAATCGGGTGGATTATGTATCATGCCAAGTGTCGTATTAGTTATGTATATGTACTCGTAAAATCCTTAATAAAAGCGTTTTTATTTGGTGCCCGCTGCCCTTTAATTGTCGTGAAAATTAGCTCACCAGCGTGGAAAGGTTGGCGTAGAATTACGACGGTCAGCCTCATTCAAATTCTCGCGGATTTAGGATTGTTACATTGCGAAGATTTGATCACGAGACAGTCCTGTGCTCACACGCATCTTGCTTTTATCTTACTGAGAAGGCTTCTTTCTTTTTCTTTGCTTGGTTATTGTTTCGGCCGTCTCGTTGATATATAAGTGCCTCGACGGGCTATTTTTGGCAACTAAAAAGTATAAAATAAATTCTAGATTGAAAAATATTTTGGCTGCAACGCATCTTGGATTTTAAAATCACGATAGTTTAGCGAATTTTCCATTCACGGATTTTTTTTCAAGAACACATGACGTTCGTTGAAAGAATGTTGCTTGTACTTCACCCATCGAGACCATTTACATGGCTAGAACAAATTTTGAGTACGCGCTTTTATTATATTGGCCTTGGAGATGGAACTTTTTCACCTTTAAATTCTGAAGTTAGTTTACAAAAACTTGACGCTTAAAATCATCATCCATAAGGACGCAATACTGTCGTTTTCAACTCATTCCTGATAGGGATTCTGAGTCACCGAGGCGTAGTCTAAAATTCGCCGTCCTTGCTTGGGTGTGACATTGGCCTCGTCGTCGACGAGTGAGAGTAAAAGAATCGCGCGACCAGCGCAAAATACAATTTTCCTCGTAGTTTTCTTTCCGCGTCAAAATTTAGGTCACGGCTGCCTTTCGGTATACTTTTTTACAGTTACCTCTTGGAACTTCGAGGAGTCCCCTTTCTTCCTAACAAAGATATTGCATTTCCCTTTCACCTAACTGTTTTCTCTTCGCCCATGACCTCAAAATGTCTCTCCTTCGCATTTAATTTTTCAATTAACCTTTCTTATGAAAGTTAAATTTTGAAAAAGAAATTCCTCGATTGACGGAACTCTTGATTTAAAAATTAATCTTTTTTTAGACGTTTGAAACCTTTTCCAGGTACCTTTAACCGCCGGTGACGCTTTCCGTAAATTAATTTAATCGCTTATGTGCTTATATTATGACACGTTTAAATGGCAAGAAAAATGGCGGTAAATATTCCGCGTAATTAATAATTACTAAACTATTTTTCCTTATTATTAACTATGGAATTCCACAATAAAAATTAGGCTTCCCTATTGGATTATATAAAATGGGTACGTTTTCGCCTGGGAATTAATTATTCTTCGTATAAAATGGGTTTTGTGTTAATGTCCGTGTGTGCGTATGGAAGCTACAATTTTACTCTCTTAATTATGCTACTGAGGTAATTCAAATCGATACGTAAGCTTCACGGAGCACTGTTATGTACATGTTATAGAGCAGTGTTTCTCAAACCGTGGTGTGCGCACTCATGACGGTGCGCGACAGGGTTTTTAGGAGTTGTGCGGCAAACTTTAATGAATCACTCTATCGCTTCTTCCAAGTTGAAGTTCAGAAAAACGAAATAAATATCCATTACAGGTAGTAATTATACTTGTGGTATAAACAAAGGTGTATTTAGTGATGGATGCATGTGCAAAATAGTTCGGCTTTGGTGGAGGGGAGAGGGGGGGGGGGGGAGGGAGGGGTGCGTGAATGAATATAATTTGAGAACCACTGTCCTAGAGTACGTACGCACCACATGTAATTTAATGAACCATCTAGTAAGGGTATCCGTGGTACTTCAGTTAATTTCTAACGTGAATAATCTATTTAAAGAAATGCTAAAAGTCGCTCCCGAAACACTTTTCTCGAATCTCAAACAAAACGACGGAACATAGTATCTTTGTTCCGACATTATGGAACGAGAGTTGACCATTTCCCGAGTCATTATTTCCAGTACTGTGTTTAATTAAACACTCTTGGGGGAAATGAAAAGAGGGAGGAAAAGTCAGAAAGAAAAACGAAATTCGTAGAAACCGTAAAAACAAATGCCGGAAGATGCTCTATCGCCCACGAAGAACGTGCTCGTGCTTTTCCTTCTTTCAAAAATTCGGACATTTTTTTCTTGTTTTCGACTGGCCATCTTTCACGTAACCATTCGGCGCAGCTGTTCGTCCTTGACCCTCGTGATATACCGCCGTCTCAACGGGGATGGCATTTTTCTTTTGCCGGAGGATCGTAACGAATGGTTTGTTGTATAAAATTTCCACCGTAAGCGTAACCTTTCGTGTAGACCGCAAGATAAGTTTTACATAAATTATTGCGTTTATATCCAATTGGCGCTAGAACTTTTTCCTGCGAATCGGGTAGGAAAGCGGAATATCTCCGTCGTTTTTTTGTCTGTCGGTTGCGAAGTTAACTTTCGTCATCACATGACCTAGCTATCGATCTTGACATCTCCTTCCTGTCTTCTTTATGATATCACAAAAATCATTCTTGATTCACGCTTCGTTCTCGAAAACAAGATGTTGGAAGGCGTCTCGTTAAAGCGGATGTTTCCGTCGATCCGAGGAAAGAAATGTCCGTCCTCTGAATGTCCTTCGGATGCTTACTTGATAATGACGTAACGAACTCTCCCCCAAGACGTCATCGGCGGTTGCATGTCTCGTCACTGACCAAGTGACGTAGTGTTGGTGGGAATTTCTTTAAAATCCCAGAAGCGCGCGACTTTCCATTGACTGTTTAGTTTCAATTTTTCGTATGATCCCCGTTTTTTAACCATAAGATGCCAGCACGATAAACGTTAAACCGCAGACATACATTACGCCTTTTTTATTCCACGTATGCGTTTACTTAAGCACATCTTTAAGATCTTTTATTTGTTCTTTATGTTTTCGTCTAAACAGATTATCAAAAAGTTTTCAGTTACCTTCCAAATTTCAACAAAAACTTCCATTAAACATTTACGGTTCAGTTTTTGTTTGTCAAAGCTGAAATTTAATCGTTTCAATGATTCTTGGACATGGGTAGGGCGGTAGGAAAATATATTTCATTATTTTAGGTGTTCTTTGTTCCAGGTTTCGGATTTTTGCGATGATTATAATTAATTTGGAAATGCGAATAAATAAAACGCTGCACCCGTACTCATCTTATTCAATTAGAGGAATGAAATAATCTTGGATGCCGAGAGTACCTAATAACTAATTGAAGTCAATATGAATTTGCAGAAAAGTTGGTTTTCTGTGCGGACAGACAATAATAAATTACACAAACAATACAATTTATATATTAAGATTGTTTTATTTTCGAATTTTCCTCGAAGCTTACCACGTTTTTCGTCGGCATAAGTCGTCCGCATTATTAAATTTATGCCACGTAAATAAAAACAAGTACCAGATCCAAGTCGGATACATACAGCGTTTTTTTAAATCGGAAACCGCTCATTAAGATAGCGTTTCCGACGCGTTTTGAATTCGGTTTCCTTTAATGGCATTTATTTTTTTTTAATTTTAATTCCCGCATATCATTCGATGACGAAACGGCAAGTATTCCTAAAAGTTTTCCCTCGCGAAAAATTTAAAACTGTCAGTTAACGTTGGGAAAGAAGAATCAAAATAATAATGACTTGGAAAGATGTATTCCATTCAGTTTTACCTCCACGCGTCCGCTCACTTAACGCAATTTAGGAAGTCCGTGGGCTTCTTTTTTGGGGGGGGAGGGAGGAGAAGGGGGGGGGGGGGGGAAGGAATTCGCAACTCGGCTGTTTCATTAACACGCCGCCGATATCGCACGGAACAGGTGGATATGCGGGAAACGCTCGTTTCCATAATTATTTCCGGAGGGGAAGTGATCAAAGAGGGGATGCCTCCATTTATCGCGTTCGAAGGTTTATTCTCAAACGTCCGGGACGGGGAAATAACGCCATTCATCTCGCGTTCTTTTCGGTTCTTCCCCCTTCGGCTAACCGGCCTCTTTCCACGGATCTTAGTTTCCTCTCCTCTGCTCCCTTCCTTTCCTCCACCCCTCCCCCCCTCTCTCTCTGCGCCAATCCCGATTCGCCGGTTACCGTCTTCCCTTGCGGTGTCGCGAGGAGGGAAGGGGGAGGAGGGAGGGAGGGAGAGAGGATGGAGTGGAGGGGAACGCAATCACCTCAGCTGTAAGCCGATGGCTGCTGTCAGTTCGAAAGATGCTCTTATTAGGAGAGGTACCCGAGCGGAGGACAATTGTTGAACTTTACTGGATTCTGTGCCTTTCTTGTTGGTTTTTTACGTGATCAAACGTTCAGATCCTGGGTGCCGCTGACATTCAGTGACGTGTGTTTTTTTTAAAATAAAACACATTCGTATAAATATTATTTTTTCGGCGAGTGCTTTTGTTGTGTGCGTGTGTTTGTGCATCTTGACGAAAATGAGGACTACGGGCTATAGCGGAGATATGGTGGAAAACTGTCACCCACGTTGCTGGAACGAAATATTCGGGAGCGGAAAGGTGCGGGACAAAGGCTTTTTCGGCCTATCATTCCCTCCTCTCGAACGCGAATAAGATTACCATTCGACGTCGCGAAGAGAGTGCTCTTTCATTTCTTTTTTTTCTTCCGAGGAACATGTGGCCAGGATATTTGTTCTGTAGTTTTCTTTTCCTCCATAAGTCTATACACGTTAACATAACGGAGGTTGACACCTGAAATTTCAATTCCATTTATCCTGGATCCTCGTTTCCTGGTGGGCGTTCTTCTATTTATTGGACTCCTACTTTCCTTCGGAGATGATGAAAGTAAGGATGAGTTTTTAGACACCCTTTTAAAGAGAGCTTTGTTTCTGTGCTTGCCTCTTTCGTCGACGCTTTCGTCATGAGCTTTTTAATGTGAGAGTCATTGCCATTTATTCGAGGAAACGAACGCCTCTTTTTGAATTCGTCACTTTGGCGCGTTGTGAAGGGGGCGGTTAAACGATCGCGCTTTCCGTGAGCCGCTCCCTCCGCTATCGTTGATTTTTTTAACTTTGCGTTGTGATCGATGGAATGTTTTTGGAAATTACTGGTGCTAAACATCTTCAGCGATTTAATATTTTTCGCGATTCGAAATTATTTTCATTCGGCCATCCGGTTTTCCTGTTTAATGATGATTGTTTTAAATCGTTTTTCTGCATTCTCTCAGTTATTACATAGATTTTCAAATTACAGTTATGGATTTAAAAAAAGCGAGTTTAATTTTAAATTAAATAAATACACTACTAATTTTAGGATATTTTACATTTGGTCAGACGAGAACTTTTTCTATATTGTTCCTTGTGCTCAAAATGTGTTTGCTGGCCTTTTATTTTAATGATTTTTTTGTTGAATGAATAAATAATTAAATCAAATTACAGCTGGATTATGGAAATATGCTTTCGCCAACAATATTTCAAATTTAATATAATAACTACATTTGAATTGGACTTACTTTAAAATCAAATCACTTTTTAAAATAAAGGTTTAGCATTTGGAACCTAATAAGATTGTTACATAAAACTATTTATTTCACTTTATGATTATGTTAAAAAAATTCTCTAAATAATTTGAATATTAATGAACCATTCATTTAATTACAGAATGCCAAAGAGCCTGCCAACCTGTCTTCCACAGATGAATTGGACGAGGTTAAGAAAGATTTAAGAATTGTGAGAGAGGAAAACCTTAAATTACAGGCAGTGATTACTGATGTAAGTTATAAAAATTGTTTATATGAAGTGGAAAGTAGCTATCTTTCATTAAAATGTATTTCATTATATTGAGGGACTATTTATAAACTAAGCTCATTTGTTAAAGTATGGCTATATTATAGAGTTTTATATAGTCATCTTAGTCTTTCTCTGTGATTTTTATACATGATATGTTATAAGCATTTGTTCTTTGTTTTCAAGGTTACTGAGGTCAACAAGAGATGGCAGAAATACAATAATGACCGACAGATGTATGTTGAGAAGTTACTTTCAACTATACAGGATCAGCAGGAGCAAATGAATAAAAACATTGAAAATAGGCTACTCATGTCAAAAGAGGTGAGTTATCAGACAATTTTTAAAATTTTACTTCAATATTATTTCCTGAATTCATGTGGGCTTATATAGTTGCATGTATTCTGAAATTAACCATCATTAAAATTTGTTTTCTTTTTCTTGGGCAGGGTGATGAGAATATTGATTTAACCAGGCAACTGCATGCAGAGAATGCCAAATTGCGGGATGAAGTGTCTCAGTTAAAGAGGCGAATGGAGAGTATGGAAAGAGAACACAAAGAACATGTTGAAGTTCTTGAAATCCAGGTAATTTTGTCTTTTAAATATATTCCAGATGAATAGGTTTGGTGAAACTTGATAAATTTAATCTTTTGTAACTTCAGAAAAATTCTACATTTTAAATTTAATACAAAATTAAGAAAAAATGTAATGACATTTGTCTATTATATATTAAGAATTCTGTTTTATACACCAGGAAATTGATCTGTAGATTTGATAGAATTATATTTCTCACTTTATTTATTTTAACAACTTAAAAAAAAAAAATAATTCACTGTATCATGATATTTTTCTTGTTTGGTAGAAAAGTCTTGGGAATATTAATTAATTGGTGTATTTGGAAGAAATTTTTCGACCACTAATCACATTGATGTTCTTTATTCTGCAGGTCAAAGCAAACAAAGATGATTGGGAAGCAGAAAAAAGAGAAAAGGAATTGGCAAGGCAAGAGAAAGAGAAACTTGAAACAAAAATTCAAGAATTACGGGAAGAAATAAGTTTGCTCAAACTTAAGGTAAGCCAAATTTAAATGATACAGTTCTTACCTTCTGTTCTTTTAATTTCAAAGATAACATTCTTTGATTGGTATTTGTTTTATCATTATCTTATGCATCAACATTATTCTTGCAGATTTCTAGCCATCATTTGTCAGGACAGAGGAGGCAGACTACTTGTGGAAACACAGGTGGTTGTCAAATTGTTTATGGAGATGATGGAAGGGAAAGCCATTGTACATCTCACATCACAATTTGCAGAAAAAATTCCTTCCCTACTTTCAGAACCTCAGTACATGTGCCGGCTTCGGTTAGTATACATACTTGTAATTTTAGTGCCATATATTAAAATCATTTATTGCTTTAATTCGTGACAGTAAATAATTTTCTATAGGAATGAAACTTAAAATAAAGATGTAATGAGTAATGTTCTTAAATCCATAAATAAATTTTTAGCCTGGTAGTTATAACTTTCAATCGTGTGTTAGTTTTCCACTAGTTACGATGACTAAATATTAATTTTCCAAGTTTTACATTTATTTGTCAACTATTTAAGTTAAACTTAGATAAATCGATAAGAGGTATAGTTGTAAGTATAGAAAGTATTGCACATATTTTTCTAATGACCGTGAATTATTTTTCATATTATAGGGCCATCTTATTCCTAGAGGCTCTGTGATGTATCTTGATGATGATCTAGTCATTGATGGCGACTCCCAGACAGGCAAACCTGCATTGGAGCCTAATGTGATTGTTCAAGAGAGATCGAGGTCCAATTCAGCTGACGATTCAATGTTGGTTTCTCCTCATGAAAAGAAATCATTCTCAGGGTCCGATGTGAAAGGAGAACTGAGTGGATGCAAGGACAGTGTGGGAAACCAAGACAAAAGTATTTTAGACATTCCAAACACCAATGGAGTGACCCAGTCAAGGTCTGCTTCCACATTTTCATCAGCATCCTCGTTGTCTTTGGCAAGTGCTGGTGGTCGACTGGAAGGCTCTCTTCCTAATATCAAGGAGATGGCCTCAAGTGCTAACAGCCTTGCATCATCATCGGCAAAAGTTCATCTCCCTCCTTTACCCACCTCGTATTCCGATACTGTTGTATCCGATAACGTGCATAAGCCTGCATTGGATTCCAGATGGAATCCCAGTATCTCTGCTAGTCCATTAAAAATCAGTATCAGTAATATGGAGGCTGCAGCTGAAGTCAGTGTTAATCCTCAAGCCTCCTCTGTGATCCCAAATATCACTGCTGAACCTGATTTTGAAGAGTTTCCCGATGGAACCCTTACCCAGACCAGACAAGATGTGATTTGTCCTGGTTGCGGTAAGGTTTTCCATCCTGAAATTCAACTACAGTTCCTTCAACATTTTGGTGAATGTCAAAACAAAAACAAAGCCAATAAAAGTGGTGCTTTAAAAACAAGAAATTAACAGTGCTGTGTGGCAATCAGAAAAAACTGTCCGGAGATGTGTCCCAAGTAATATTTTTGCTCTTGCAATTTGTATTTCCTTTTACCAATTTGTACAGTGTGTAATGTTCCTTTTATTTTGATTAAATTATTATTACAGTGAATTATTTACCTTCAATATTTTATCCCTTACAAGAGGAAAATTACTTTACAAATTCAGTGATTTGGCATTATCTGAGCAAAAGAGAGAGAGAGAGAGTGGTGTGGTTAGTTTAGAAAATATTTTGGCAATGGCTGAAGATGGTATTCTTTGGATTGTCAAGATGGTTCATAATTTTGACAGTAGCTGTTTATGCTGGACTTTCTTAATATACGTACATGGATGGTGATAGAAATGGAGTAGTTTTTCATCTCATTACAAGGGATATTGTCCTGACAAATAAAAACTTCTCAAAATTATATCAGTTTGCATACCCACATTGTTCAGAGTACAAATATAAAAGGTTTAATAGGCATTGTGAGAGATTTTCTATAAGAATTTGAATTATTCCAACATATCCCTGTGCAGCTATCCTGGCCATGGTTTTCCGTGGTTTCCCATGGCCGCAAAGACAAATGTTGGGATAGTTAAATGCATTTGCCCACGGCTCAGCATACCACTATGTAACATTGGTTAAGGTCTTTTGTGTTTTTAACTATATTTTTATGAAGCTTTATTAATACCATGAGTATATAAATGGTTGTTTGCATCGTTCAAGTGTTTAAATATTTTAACTTTGAATTTTATTATAACTTTTTTATTTTTGTTTTAGATAATCATCAACTTAATGGATTTGGGAAAACTAATACAGCTTATTAAGAACTATATATCGTTCTGTATTGCTTTTATTGACATGACTAATTAAAACCATGTTAAATGCAATATTGATTAACATTCAAAATGAGTTGCATAATTTCAAAACAATTCCTTCTATCATGAACATGACAGAATTCATTATCAAAGTAATTTTTGCAGCATTTCATTAATACCAAATTTCAATTCACTAGACTTGCAGCATGCTAGTTCAAGGCATCTATCATAAGTGGATTTTGGTTGGATGGGAATATGCTGTAGTTACAAAAATTGAATACACAATTCCTTGCCTATTCTTGCGGTAAAAAAGGTGTCTTTGATATCAGTGAACTTTTTGAATATATTATAAACAGGTTTATGTACTCTAGTCCCAAAAATGCCAGGAACCCTGATTGAGATGAAAAACTAAAATACAGGGTGCATCAAAATTGTAGAAATTCAGTTGGATTGATAAAAACTTCATGTATAGAGAGATAAGTATGATGACAATTCATAGTAATGCCTGATAAGTATTAGCATATTTTTTGAATAATCATGAAAGCACTTAAAGGATAATCAGAAGAACAGTTTTGAGTGGCGTCTTATTTTTGAAGTGGTATTGGGGAACGAAAACTTCTGAGGTTTAAAGATGTGAATTTGAAAATGACCTATAAACATATTTAACCATTTCTAGGTTATAAGTTTGAGATTGGTAGAACTAAGCAAGATATATACAGAGGAGGCTAAATGAAGACTGCACATGTAAACTGGTGAAGATAATGCAACTATTGTATTACAAAGCTTCATATGGTTGCCAAGAAAGCCTTTAACCGATTAGGGACAGAGCACTGATATATCGATGCTAGGGTATCACCCTTTTCTCTCCTCCATTGTGACGACACGGTATCTACTAATTCTGTCCTTTTTTGCTAGAAGCTTACACACAGTTTGAAGTTCTGTTCTGTGCAGTTACGTTTTTTTGAAAGCAGTTTCTATTTTACAGTGTTTTGAACTTTAACCTTTTTATATTTGACAATGGCGACCCAAAGAAAACATGGAGAGGTTCTCAATGTAAATTTACTGCTTTCCATGCAGAAAGGATAGGTGGAAGTGCAGGGCCAGCCCTAGAAATTGCGGGGCCCAATTAGAAAACTTTTGGCGGGGCCTCTACATCTAAAAGGTGTAGTTTGAAAAAAAAGATTTGGGAGGGGCACAGCAAGTGAGGTCCAAAGGACCGAAGCACCAAGGCCTAAAAGAGCGAGCCAGGGGGTTGGGATCCGGGGTGGATCCCAGGCCGCCAATGCATTTCCTGCATTCTGAGAGCATCAGATGACCTCTCATGAGAACACTAGGGTATGGATAAATCTAAAAAGAATCATCACCAATAGATAGTTTGGAGCCCCTACACCAGGGATGGCGAACCTTCTATTGCCCACATGCCAATATTACTGAAATTGTAGAATCTTTTCCGCCTTGCGTGCCACAAAAAAGTCTGACTTTTCCTGCGTACCAACTAAATTAAATTCGTGATCAAGACAAAAGAGATTGAAATTTGTAATCATAAAACTAATGTTTACAATAGTTAACTAAATAACACAAATGTTTTTGCGACACTAAATCAGTACGATAAATGTTTTGATTGGTTTTAGCCTTTTGTTGGCGTGCCAACCAAAATCGGCTTGCGTGTCACTTATGGCATGTGTGTCATAGGTTCGTCATCCCTGCCCTACACCATTGCGGGGCCCCCTTAGCCATGGGGCCCGATTGGGTCCAATAGGTACAATTGGCCTAAGGCCGGCCTTGTGGAAGTGGGTTGTCCTGAGACTGTAAGGATATACAAAGAATTCATGGGAGGATTCGATAGAAACAACCAGGTATGTAACTACTACAGCTTGTAAATTTATTCAAAAAAGAGGTACTGATCTTTGACTTACTAATCAGGATGATAGTAAATTCTTATATCTACTACAAACAAGTTACCTACTAATAAGCCAGTTTTGCCTAAAAAATTTGAATTGAAGTAAATCATATTTTTAAATACATGAGTTATTTAATACTATAATTAGTAGCTAAATTCATGAGAATCAGAAGATGAAGACATACTTTCCTTATTATACATTAAAAGATAACATTTACTCCAATGTAAATTACCTACTAGGTTATCTTGATTGGTTGATAGTTTTTTCATTAATTTCTGAAACGTAAAATTTTGATAAGGTTACCTGCTTTGTTAATGCCAGTGGGGACTATAACCCAGGCAGTGCTGAATCCAGATGTTGTTAACCAGGAGGAAAAATTAAAATTAAAAAAAAATTAGATTAAACAAAATTTTTAATTATAGTTATACAAAAATCACATTAATTTAAAACCACATTGTATCTGGTTTTATAATTATAAATTTTACAGTCTTATTATTTTATAATTTTCCTTGGGAATTTTATTCCACAGGGGGTTAAAATCCCTCCGGGCCTCCCCTTGGATTCAACACTGAATACTGTTAGAATTTCCATCGGTAGCATTTTGACAGAAGCAGGACATTTTGCAGTATCCCACGAAGCTGGAAAGGATGTTAAGGTTATTTTATAGTTTGGCTCTTAACAGCACCATGCTAAACCATTAATGGAATTTGTTGTTATCCGGAGTGATTTGAGTTTCCTTCCAAACATCATACATGAATGCTTTGAATGAGTTTTAAATAAAAAGATCTAAAAGCTTTAATTGGCTTGTAAAACTGCCTGGAAATGGAACTAGATGCATTTTCATCCTTTTGTATGACACTTGAGATAATGATTAAATGCTTGCTAGAAAATTATTTGAATGCCTTTTTCTTCACATCATCGAATGCTATTTTAATCCATTCACCACCATGGATAAAATTTCAATGAGAAATTCCATCATTTGACTCTTCATTTCCAATGACTATGTAATAATGGCTGTTGCTTGTCGTCAATAAAACACGATGAAGTTAACTAACAATAAGATTTTTTCCCCTCGGCTTTGCAAAAGTTTGTGCCAGCTTTTAATGAAATACAGTTATTTATAAAATAATTGCATCTTTAATTAATTTATAATATTACAAATAATAAACAATTTTTAGAGAAAGAGCCTTAACTACTCAAATATTTCTGTGAAAATCTCAGGAAATCATTACTTATTCGTCATAGCACAAATTTTAAGATTGCCGCGCCAAGCGCTTGTGCGATGTTTATTTGCTTTGTGTCTGCTAAAATGGCTAAGTATCGTGGCATTAATGCAAGACTTTAACATTTACTCGCAGTATACGAAAGTTTTTACACTGTAAGTGGCTTTATATCTATTCGTATGTTTATCAAAGTGGATGATGTTGTTATGTATTGAAGTCATTGCGTAATTATGAGTGATTCGAGGGAAGAAACCCGCAAAGGAATGGAAGATGTCATGGATAATTTCAAAGCAGAGGTAATAATTTCCTAAATTTTTACTCTTACTAATGAAATTTTCGTCAGTTATTTAGTGCTTTCGCATTATTTCGTTAGTTTGCCTTATGCGATGATTGCTAATGAAATAGCTTTTAAATGTTTACTTTAGAATGCAGCTCTGCGTCGGAAACTTCAAAGCAAAGCTGAAGCATTGTTGATTCTTAGTAAGGAACTTGGTCAATGTAGAACTGAACGCGATCAGTTTAAGTTGATGGCAGAACAGTTGCAGGATAGGTGTTCTACTTTGAAGAAGCGATTTCATAATAAGGTATAAAAATTAGCGAAGAATAAACATTGAAACCTGATGATACCGTACCATATCTTACACGTCTCATTGTATTTCAGGGTTATAGTAGTCTGTCGCTATATACGGGGGGTGTTGATACCGAGCACAGTGGGTACAGCGTGGCCCAAATATTAGGTGAAACAACGGAAAAAAACAAAGCTTTGCGGATAGAATTGGAAGACGTACGACAAAGATTAAGAGATGCCCAAGGTGATGTGAAAGTGAGTAATTATTAGGAATGATAAGTTCAGAATGATAACGATTTTTATTATTTTGCATTCTTTGTTTACAGAATTTTATTTTACATAAATTTATTGAGAATATAATTGGTGACTTTTTCTAGGTATTGAGGATGCAATTAGCTCAAGTGCGCTCTTGCTCCTTGAGAGTAAATGATACTTTTCCATCACATCAAAGGGAAGAACTTCTTCAAAAATTGGAAGCTTTAACTTCAAAGGTTTTGTACCATATTATTATTTATTGAGAATTTAATGCGGTTGAATGTGTCACTAGAGTTCAATTTTTGGGAGGCTGGTAAATGTGTAATAGAGTTAATGGGAAATATGCTCTGGGAGGCTTTGAGTCTCTTACATTTAGATATGTGGATCTGAGCTCCATTTACATATCATTAGTAAACATTGCTAACTGTGGGTCATTAATTTCACATTTGTTTGAATTTTATTGATTTTAACTTATGGGTTGATTTTATTGATGTTTAAATTATTACAACAAAGTTGAGGAAAAATTAAATTTTGATGCAGTAAAAATATTATTATTTTTGTAATTTCTCAAGAATTTATTTCTATTGAACTAAACAATAGTTCTCTTCGTGGTCAGTGTTCACAGATGAGACAGGATCTCCAGGTTTTATTGGATGAGAAAGAAGAACTTGTGACTGAAAGAGATGCCTACAAATGTAAGGTTCATAGATTAAACTTCGAGCTGAATACGTTGCTAAAGGGAGATAAAAAGAATGTCATGGACATTGATTCTCTTGTAATGGAAAACAGGTAAAAGTGTTTACTTTGCATTCATGAAATGTTATTGTTTTGCTTCTGATTTAATTGAAAAATATTGGTGATGTCATTTGATAGAGCATATTTGGTTTTATTGGCAAATACAATGATATAATAATTTTAAAATATGATTTAGTTCTGTCACAGTTAATCAAGAGATTGAGAATAGTTCTCTATCCTTTGGAAATCAATATTGCATTTATTACATAGTCCAGTATTTTTTATTTTATTTGGTTCATCGTTTTTTGTAGGTACCTACAGGATCGTTTACAACAGGCAGAAGATGATATGAAGTTGACCAGCCAAGCTCTGGCAAAGTATAAAGTAATATTGTAATCTAATTTAAACAGTATTTATTTTTATAATATTATTATTAACTGCTTTTGCAATCCCAAAATATTTTTACTGTTTAAAGTGAGTCATCTGACTTAGTTTTTCTCAGTACCAGTATCTACATTTTACTTATTGATTAATATTTATTAAAGTTTTGAATGGGAGCAGCTGTAGTAGTGCATGGGAGGTTTTTCTTCTGAAGTGGGCTTTAACAAACAAGTAAAGGTAGCCAGAATTAGCTGCCTAGACATTTTCCTAGATACCAGTGCTATTAGTGGAATAAATCCATTTTGATATATGTACTTATTTTAAGTGAAGCAAAAATATAAGTAAGGAAAGAGAATTTTTTTAAATAGGCATACTGAGAAAACATTCAGAATGAGACAGAATATTTCTTTGATTTCAAGCAGATTTATTTTGACTAAGTGGATGCCCATTCATTGATCAGAAAGAAAAATATATTAAGAAATTTGAATTGAAATGATTAATACTAAAATCATAATCAAAGGTTGTGTATGCAAAAAATTTTAATCTTTCGTTTAAAGAAACATGTCAAAGAAATTATTGAACATTTTGTAATGATGATCTTACAGATCACATTAGTCTTGCCATAAGTTATTTTAAGTTAATTTTTCTTTTATCTTGACATTCCAGTGTAACGGTAACTGTGGGCAAAAACTGAAAGTTCTAATACGAGACCAATTTTATTTAGAGTTTCTCCTGGCTCTTGTTGATGCTCTTAGTAAAATCAATTTTGATTAGAAGTTGACATTTTTAAAGGAACGGAACATTCTCAATGTGTAATGGAATCAATGAATTCCTTGGAATGAAAATGCTGCTATTTCAACTTCAATTAAGTGTTACCTCATTTCAGTAATAACTAATTTTGTGCCAATGCTTAATCCAGTCAAAAGGTTTAGATTTCAGATCAAAATTACTGGATGTTCAATTTTGGGTGTGATCCTGTTAGATGGCAAATCTGGTACATTGGGTCCTCATTATTCATATTATTCATGGTGGTAACTTACCAGGAAATGGCTGTAAATGCTGAAACTGTGAATATCGGGGAATTTTTCTCCATAAAAATACATTATATAAGGGGGGATTATGTTCCAATTTGCCACTATTACTCATGTGACGAAAAAAGAATTTTCTCTCATAAGATTTTATGTAATAAGTGAGATTAGGTTTTAGTCATTGCCAATGTACCCTATGACATCCAAACTAAGAAAACAAATCTATTTGCAGGTGTTCCGATCATGAAAGGTTTAATATACAGGGCAGTACATACGCTGAACATTGCCTAATCTTAATACAAATGAAAATAACTTAGAATTACATAGGTAAATACAAATAAAAATCACACACACATAAATAACACATACATAAATAACTCACATGTGCACACAGTAATACACGAGCATGTACATACAAAAAACACAAACACATAAATGAACACACAAAAAAAAGATATTGTGGGTTAAAACTCGCGAGAATCTCGAATACAATTTTCACAGCACAGTTCCAAAACAGCACGTGATATTGGTACATAATAACACACAGAAGATGGTAAGTTAGTTCACAAATAACAAAAGTAAAAAAATAATACCAACAATGTATGTATGTATCAATAGCAACAAATTAGGAAAGTGTACAGCGTATCACAAATGGAGTATTAGAAAGAAATGATGTATCTGTACATAAGGGAAATAGCATTTTAAAGTTCTTTTTTTCATCGTAAATAATCCATTTTCTTCCTATTTAATGAAACCATGTACACGTAAGTAAATTAAATGTTTGTTTGTGAGATTGTTTATGTTAGCAACAATGAAGAAGTAACCATGCAAGAAAATTTCAAAGTTCAACTCCAGTTAACACTTTCTTGTTTGATTTTCTATATAACGGCTACTCCTACGATAAAATGTATAGAAAAAGAAATACTCCTCTTTACTAGTGCTACAAGTTTTATTTGAAAAATATTTTGATATGAGCAATACTTTGCGAGATTTGACGGAAAGTTAATTTTTTGTCACCAGTGAAGTGGTAGCCCTGATTGGCTTATGTGATTCATTTTTGCGATTTTCTTGTTATCTTTGAGTAGTAAGTTCTTAATATCAAATTTCATGAAAATCCGTTTTGTAGAAGCTGAGAACAAGCATGAGGACGGATGGATGGGCAGACTGATGACAATAGGCTCTCACACTGGAGGCAAAACGTGCCTAAAAAAATAAACAAAATGGGCCAGAAAATAAAATATGTTTTATGAGGCAGTCACTGTTGAACAAGTAGCGTGCATGTCGACTTCTTACTCCGACATGACAAATAGTCCGAGTGACAAATAAACGAAATGAAAAACCGTGGATACCAAAACATTGTTCCATAATGATTGATGAATAAGTCAAATGACTAATGCAGAATCCTCAAATAGCAGGGACCCACTGTTCTTCAATGACAGTCAAGAACATCTTTTGAATAATAAACTGAATTTTCTTCAGAAACAACTTCATCTGCACTTTTGTAATTACAGTAGAACCTCATAAACCCGGCAACCTCGGGAGCTAGCATTTGCCGGGTTTTTGAAAATTTATAAAAATTCCTTAAGTAATGTACATTTTTGGTAATTCAAATGATGAATAGCAATTAAAAGGGAACCCATTATCAATAAAGACTATTTCTTATACATGCACTAAAATGAGAATTATAAAAGAACCATTAAAAAGTAAATAATGAACGTGAAATAAAGCGTATATCTAATACACATTTACAACATTATTTTCATCACACATTATTCTGAGAATTTTTTTAAACAGATCGGGCAACCTAGCTTGCTTCATGCATTTTGATTTTTCCTTCATAAGTTTATCATGTATTTGATACAAACACGTAATCTCTTGAAAATCAATGCAGGAGCATTGTTCTAAAACAGATATTGTATCTGTGACCAACTGTATACAGCGATCTATTGAAGATTTGTCCTTGATCATCGTCACTTTCATTTTCTTCGTCTTTTTCATGCTCATGTTTCAAAACCATGTCCACTATTTCGACTATTTCACACATTTCACATCAGTTAGCTGAAGTACGACATTGCCGATATCAACACAGATTTCAATGTCATCTTCTACCACTCTTTTTGCTATTGTGAATATTTTTCGCTTGTTGTATCAGCATTAGGCCTTAAATAGGTACACCTTTACTTCTTCGCTGATGAAACCACTCAAACAATACCTTATCAACAATATTTACCCCGGATGTGTAGTGTTTTATGGCTACACATAGCTTTAGGTGTATCACTTTCTGCATAAAATTTCAATATTTCCGTTTCTTTCTTCTTTAAGTCATATGCAGTGGAACTACCAATGCTATATTCGTCGCAAAGTCTCTTCACTGAAGTACCCTTTTCAAGTTTTCTTAGTAATTCCACTATTTTTCAATCGTGAGATTTTTCTGTTTACGTTTCATAACGCCACTTATGGGTTATCTTCTTTTTTTGAAGTCATGTCAAAATAGAATTTAACAAAAGTACTAATTGCATTAACGAAAAACAATTGCTATCATCACAAATCTAAACATGAGGTTCTGATGAGGTAAATGAAACAATGTAAATAGATAAGCATACATTATTTAAAGTAATTTCTAGAGTATTAGGATTTTTTACATATAACTTTAAAAAAGTGCCAAGTTTTTGAGAATGCCGGGTATTTGAATGCCGGGTTTATGAGGTTCTACTGTATATAATATCAATACCTATCACTGTGAGTCTGTCTCTTTATTTATTAATGGAGGCTGCTTGTTGATGGATACCAAACAAATCATAATATAACTATATTGGTTATTACCAAGATTGCATTCATGAATGACAATTGCAAAACCTTATTTTCCTCTCCCTAGCTCTTAACTGATGTGTGATACGAATTAAACACAGGATTCTCTCAAGGGGGAGGGGGGTTGTCCGAAATATTTGACAAGCACAACAGTAGTATGCAAGTTATATTCAATATTTTTATCTAGTTTCATTTAAATATATTATTTTATGTTAAAGATTTACTGTGGGTGGTATAATAAAACAGTACTGTTTCTTAAAAACATTTCAAGTGAAAAGTGTGTATGCCAAATTTTATTTTTTACTCAGAGTTTATAATTTGTAAAATGTTGATGTATTTTTTAAAATTACCAGTCTTCCCAGATTTATATAAGAATAGCCAATTTTGTGTGAATTTCAAAAGGCAGTTCATAAATGTGATTTAAAGCTAAAATTAAAAAATACATTTTCAATTTTTAAATTTAAAATAAAGCCTCCTGCTTGACTAGGTTATTGATGTAGAATTATAAAGCTGTTAAATATTTTTATATTAAATCAGAATCATCTCTTGAAAATCTTTTTCAGACAATCTATAAATGTTTTTTCCTTGGTTTTAGAACTTGGGTCTTTGTGCTAATAAGTAATCTAGAAGTGCATGTATTTCAAATATCATAAGTTCTTATTATGGTTGTATTTATTGTAAAAAGAATGAGAATGATGTTTATATGAAATATTTCTGCTGGGGTTATTTAAGGGTTTTATTGACCATAAAATTAAACCATTTGCATGCTTTTGTAAAGTTTTCCCCATTGCTAACTAAACATAATGGTACTAATAGCAGTTACACTTGAACTTCTGTAAGTAGAACATCTATAACTTGAATTTTCTATAACTTGAAGTGAATTAATTTTACAGGACAAAATCATATTCATGTTATTTTTCTTTTATAAGTAAAATATTTTTTTGTTTCCTTTGAGGTTCGATTTATAGAAGTTCCACTGTAATTCCATTCTTAACCCCTCAACTGTTATTTTATGGATATTATATGTTCTTTTACTAACAGAGTATGTTGGACAAGAAGAGAAACAAGGGTACTGTTAAACTTGGAACTAACAGTAGTTCAGGAATGCTAATGACTCATAGACAAGGTTAGTAAGATGATATGTGCTTCTTAAACCTTATAGGACATCAAGACAAAATTTTACATGTTAAATTTGTAATTTCTTCTTAGAAGCTCCATTAACATTGATATGGCTACTCATTTCTATCGGCAACTATCATATTTCTTTTTACATTTATCTATATTATCATGTAGAACTACATAGTTAAAACTAAGTTATTATTATTAGGAAATTCAATTTAACATTATCATTGAGAAATGTGTTTATAATTTACCATTTGATTCATTTGGTGATTACATTTTTGCTAAAGATTCTGTGTTTTTGTAAGCCATAACTGGCTATTGTTTTGATCAAATTTGCTTATCTTTTTTATTCTATATATCAGGGGTCACCAAACTTTTTTCTAAAAGGATCACATGAGGCTCTATGTACTGCTGTGCAGGCCACATAAAAACTTTCAAATGGCTGATTGGGCCATGTGTAAATTTCAATGAGCTAGTTTTGAAAAAATTTTCATTGTATATTGTCATATGGCTATATGAAAATAATAATAATAATAGCATTCACATGCTCAAAAACATTGTCTTAATTTCATAAATTGTGTAATTTGCACCATCATGTACCACATGTACCCCTATTTGTGAATCAATTCGGGAGGGAAAAAATTAATTTGTGCCAAAATAAGTTGACATCTGACATTTTAAAAAATTCCACTTCTTCACTGATTCCCACTCAATGAAACAAGGTCTGCCCAAGATAAGCATCTTCTCCCTCCTAACTGCGTGATGCAATTTATTGGGTGATCTCTTTATGCTGAAGCTAGCAGTAATCTCCTCCTTGGTAGTTACCCCTCTTATGTTAAAGGAGCATTAATGGCTCACAGATATCAGATGCCAACTATTCTGGCAAAGTATAGGTAGAAATTGATAGCAAACTTTTAATAACAGAACTGCTTACTTTGAGTAACAATAATAAACTTAAAACTCATTTAAAAGGTACAACTTTAATATTATAAAAATGTAACATCACCTCAGTGGTCAAATTGTCCATTGTTATCTTGAAGATGCACCAATGGCAGTATAAACCACGCATTTAAACCCTAAATGTTTGCTTGGTTGTATAGATATGCATATACTAAGTAGAATGCTTCGTCTTCTGTAAATATAAATGTAAACACAAGTGTGTTGCAGTGAATTTACTATCGAGACTCACAATTTAATTAATCTGTCCAGAAGTCTTAATGTAAGAAATGCAGTTCCTTTTTTTACTAACATTTTGGGAAGAAATATGTGCGGGGTACACGAGTAAATACTGTATTTCTATTATACTGTCTGCTAGCAAATATGCATCTCTTAAAGAAACTGATGAGGTAAGGCAGTCCAGATAAAATCATTGCATGGGCCATAGTTTGAGGAACCCTGGTCTAAATAATTATAACTTAAATGCACTCACTTGAAATTTGTGAAGTATTTATAAAATTAAATTGAGTGTTTTTAAATGATTTTTAATAAAGAATGAACTTTGTTTATATAAAATCATTTTTATTCTATGAAACTTTGTGCAAATCTCTTATATTAGCTATTCCAAAATTTATTTTTATGTCTAAGAGAGAATTTCATTTTCTCTTTATGGATCTTTAGTTCAGCAGCTTGTGGAAAGAGGAACATCAGCTCAACTTCCAAACACTGCTGCTACCTTGTCTGACATGAAAAGTCTTTGTTCTGCTCTTTTAGAAGCACTTAATGACAAAACGTTAGCTTTGTCTCACCAGAAGAAAGCTAATAGGTACAGTATATTTATTTTTACAGATTTTAAATTGTATTAATTATTATTTAATTAAAATGGAAGACCTGGCACAGTAGTTGTAAGACTTTTTCCCTGCATCCCAGAAACTCTTATTATTCATCTAACGTTGGACTATTGCCTATCAGTGATCCTCAAGTTTGGCCTCCATAGAATTTTAGTTTGACCTCCAGTAGCTTGCTACTATTATTTTTAAAAACTTTTTTTATTGTCAACTGTGACATATCATTTTGTAGATGAAAAATTAAGCAAATAGAATTTGACATTCGTTTTATTTGAGTAAAGTACTTAATAACCATAAGGTATTTCAAAATATGCAGTAGAAATATTAATAAGCCAATTGTGAGCTAATAAAAAATTCCTATTCAACAATAAGTATTGTAGGGTTGGCAAGCTTTAATGAAGAAATTATGTGCAAGACACTCTAATGTTATTTGATCGCATATACTTTAATACACCAAATTGAAATCTTAAGAAATACATGTAATAAATAAACATTAGCATGTAAATTATACAGTTATGTATAATTTGAAAATTTTATTATACAGTAAAAGTTACATATGCCATTTAGGTTGTTATATAACCTACCTACTTAATAGTAATGGCATTCATCATTTAATATAAGCTTTAATTTCTTTTGTGTTTGCAATTATCAAATACCGTATATCGTGGTGTAATAATCAACCTTTGAAGCTTAAAAAAATTTCCTAAAACTTGAAGTCGACTTATATGCCGAATATGTGAACCTTAATTACAGATGAATGATATAGATATTTATGAAGACAATTGATCTTTCAGTGTAGGTGATTTTGAATCAGCTGCTCCAGTGTTTATATCTGTGTTTTGTTAAAACTTGATTTGTACAGGACCTTTATTTTTCTGAAAAAAATTTCATGATTAGTATATATTTTTAAGTGAAACAATGGGGGTCAACTTATACAGCGAATATATGTCTAATCATGTATTTTAAAACCGAAAAGTCGAGGTCGACGAATATGCTGGGTCAACTTATACACCTTGATATAAGGTACTTAATATATTCAAATAATCACCCTTTACTATTTATTTTAACCATTAATGCATAAGAGCAATTTTATGTAATTTCTGTTTGATTTAATGATGATATGTAAGCAAAAGGTGAAGTTATTAAGAGGTTATTGATAAATATGTATACATACCTATATCAAATTTTTAAAAAACTTTTATTGATATGTATCTTTTATTTACTTAGTTTTCATTGCCTCTGATTGCATTTAAATTTATCAAACATAAGCATATACTTGATGATAAAAACGATAATGCAACTCTGCAAAGTCCCAACCTTTTTGTGAATTTTGTTAATCATATGCTTATCTGCACGTTTAATATATGAAAATGTTGTTCTTAATGACTTTTTAATTGCACTCGTCAAATAAGTATTTGTGAATTTCTTAATACAGGGTTTTTATTGTATAATCTAACTTTATGAAAACATTCTAATATAGCTATAATCAAATTAGATGATTGCTGTTTGCTGTGTTATCTAACTCGGACAATAGAATATAAAAAAGTCATGTTTTGTGCCTGTTTTAGAATACTGGCCAGTCGAATATCAGAGCTGGAGTCTCGTCTAGAATCTCTTCAAGGAGGAAGTGTGGTAGCTTTCCCTTCCCGTCACCTTCTAGAAGGATATGCAGGATCAGAAGTTGACCGTGAAGTGGGTCAGTTGCTTGCTAGAACAGTTATGGGCTCTGAAAATTCTGGCCTTGAGGGGTGGCAGAGTGAAGGTGTCTGCAATGGTTTAGGAGATTATAACTTGAATGAAGTGAAAGAGAAAGAATTGGGCACAAGTACTGCTGATGTTTCACACGAGAGTTCTTTACCAACAAGTCCTGGAAGTTCTTGTGGAGGTGCAGAGATGGTTAATGGCAGTAGCAGTGAAGTCCAAATTACTGACGGTAAGAGCTTACTTTTCTCATTATGTTTATAGTGGTTGAAAAATGGTTGATTCATGAAAGCTCATTGAGATTAGATATTTAGCTTGTTTCATATGCAACAACCTGATTTTACAATTAATTATTAAGTTGAACGTTTTTTAGTTGTAGAAAATTTTAGTTTCACACTCTTTAGTCAGGTTTTATGAAAGTAGTTGCAGGCTGCATTTGAATGTATTGGGGTCATCCAAAAAGTATCAACACAGCAGAAGTTAATGAGAACATGTGAGAAAATACCAGTATATGTACTTACTTTTCCATGTAGTCTCGATTGTTTTATATTTGCTCTACATAAAAGTCATTAAACGTCTTAAGCCATTGCAATGATGGGATGGGCACTCCTTCCTTATTGTGCATATAGCCTAGACCAGCATTTCCCAATCTATGGTCCGCAGACTACTTATGGTCCACAAAGGTTTTGCTGGTGGTTTGCGGAGGCTTCCAAAATGTAGTTTTTTTAGGCCTCACCTCATATTTAGTTGGATTTTTTTGGGAAAAGTTAAGCAACTTTTACACAATCACAGGTATTGGATATTGTTATTAATGACGTTTGTAAAACTATTTCATATTTCAAAAATTTCTCCAGTACAAATGTTGAAAATAATTCTTGGAATGAAACAAAAAATAATCTGGTGATTCTCAGACAGACAGAAACGTGTAATATATTTCAAAATGGTCAAATAACCAAGTAACCAGTTTTCTTAAACGTAGTCACAGTAAGTAGGTTAGTGTAAGAAATGAGGTGGTTCACAGAGCTTGGAAGGGTTGCTGAAGTGGTCCACGGAATTCAAAAGGTTAGGAAATGCTGGCCTAAACCTAGTTCTCTCTTGACTTCTTTCCTCTCATGGATGCTCTACAGGGGCAGCATTTTGAATCTGATGTGAAGACAGCAGTTCATCACTGGCTGCATTAACAAGATGCAACCTTTCTTTTGCATGACCATGTTACAGCATTCCACGTTGGTGCAAATGTGTGAAATGTAATGGAGACAGTATGGAGAAATGAGTTTGTGTATTTTTATCCATGTTCTTCTTAGCTATTACCATGTACTACAGGTATATCCCAGTTAACGTTGAAAAGTGAAACATAAATCGAAGCAGTTTTTCCATAAGCATTAATGGTATAAGGGGAGGTAGTATACAGGAGTGTAGGACAGTTTGGTCCAACCATTTACAATAACTTCTCAATCTGATTCTAGACAATCTGTGTCCAAGTTGAGATGGGAAAAAAACACAGGTAATGGATTCAAAGGAAGCAGTGTTAGATGGTCATGCGGATGAGAATTCACTGTCATGCACAACACATACACAGACAGACACAAACTCTTTCCTAGGGACTTAAGGAAAATGTGTGAATTGTGGAAAAAAAAATTAGTTGATTTTACTTTTAAACTTGCTCATTTAATTCTAACAAAATAATCAGTGTTAAAATAGCTAAGTTTAAAAAGATTATAATCTATATATTAATTTATTTTTCAATAATATTTTTTAAATTATGAACATTTACATAATTAAGAGGCAAACTTAAGATTTAAAGGCCATCAAATAATTATGTAGGACCTAAACATAATATGCAATCTCAAATGTGGCTATTTAGTGAAAAAATATGATATTTTCCTCCATTTTCCCTATTTGAGCCTATTAATTTCATGTATTTGTTTTTTAATTTTGTGTTACTCATCAAATGCTTTTTTTCACTATTTCTACTAGAAATATAATTTCTTAAGGCTTGAATCACAGAAACTCGTTCCTCATATGATGCTATAGGGATTTCTTCATTATCTGAAACATTGAAATTTTCTACACTTTTGTACAAAACTGATTTGCAGACATTTTGCAGGTACAAACTAGAAACACTTGTTGTCATAATTACCTATCAACACATCAACATCGCTGATTTATTTACCAAACAAAGTTTTTGATGTCACCCCTAAAAGTCAGCTGCGGTATACCAGTGTGCCCCAACACCTAGTTTGAGAACCACTGGTCTAAACATCAGTAACTGTCTGAATCTGCATTGTCACCAAATCTGAATCAAGTTTAAAGTCAGAAAAAATGTATCCTGTCTGCAATTTTTGCCAATCACTATTCAGGGTGTCATTGTCACCTTTCTGAAGCAATTAGGCATTACAGACTCCTTGACCTGCTTCTAAGATTGTGATATATAATGTAAGAAGTTAAGCACATTTAATTTAATTATCATAGGATCCCTGCCAAAATCATGGAGAGAGATTACTTTTTCTAGAATCATTTTTTGATAAATATACTGGACTATATGGTTGGAGTTCACTTGTGCAACTTACAGGAAAAACCTTCAACTGTATGTTTTGCAAATGTGGATTTGATGGGTGTCCAGGACTCTGATCAAGGAATAACAGAATTTTCCTATTCTGTGACCAGATATTTAGATCCCTGGAAAACCATTTTCATAAAGACCTGGATTCAAATCTTAGGAATCATTTTTATTTTCCATAAAATAACACACAAAACTTGACTTTTCATTCGTTTGCTCATATAAATTCGAAGTATTGGCATACAAGCTTCAGACATGGATTGTTTTAAAGAAAAATGATCAAAGATTCTTATTCTTATTGTTTTTTTCATTTACAATTCAAAATCGCCCGCATTTTAAGTTTAATGCACATAATTTGCACTGAATTTGCCATTTTAACGCTAAATACCTTGACAACGGACATTGCCGTGCTTGAAGTACTATTGTTGTAAAACCATATATAGCTTACAAGCATAAAATTAACGAGTTTTACAAGCAATTTAAATTAAGAGAGGGTAATGCAAGAATACACTAAGATCCCGATTTGTGTCCTTCTTGGAAAACACAATGCAAAGCGAAACGATGCAAATCAGAATGCTGTTTGCTATAATAAATCCTTTAAATTAGCAAGATTAGCCTTCCAAATTTCCATATCTAAAATTCTTAAATCACATTTAAATATGCACATACCATCATATAAAAAATAGATGCATTGTAGAAATAACAACATGATATTAAGTTAAACTAATACATAATTTACTCAAGGTAAAAAGGACAAAAATAAAACTGTCATGTTACATACATGAAAAATTATTGAAATTTTTCTTATTCTGACAATGACAGCGACTAGGTTCTTACCCAGCTACATGCTGAGACCTTACACAAACAAACCTATCCAAAGTTTGTTGCACAGCTTTTTTCTTATCTCATTATAGATTATTTTATAGCAATTTATTCCATCCGTTACTTTCCTCAGCACTCTAGAGCTTCTTTCCTCGCCAGGGTCATCTTCAGTGAAGATCTCCATGGCTGTCTCTATCAACTGAAAGGCTTTGCCTAGTCTTTTTTGTAGTCTGAGTATGTTTCTTAATGGGATCCTTTTTTTTTTCTCTCAGTCCCTCCTAAAGTCAGCTCCTTCTGAATCACTTTTCGGGAGAAAAACTGCTGCTTTGGAAGGGCGAAGGTGGTAACGGAACTGTGGGATTCAATGACAACAGATTTTTAGGAGGTTATACCTAAACGATGCAAGAGCAAAACAACTCGAATCGAGTAGATGCAAATCGGGGCCTTAGTGCATAGTATAAGACGTCTTTAAAAAAATAGATTTCTATGGGGATATCATTTGCACCATTAATTGATTCACATTAAAAACATTATTATTAATAAATTAATTGAAAAAATCCGTGTAAAAATTGCACAGGTACAGGTAGTTGTAATTAATCTGCTATCTCTACTTTTATTTTGCATGTTTGGGAATTGCAGCAAAGACAGTTGATGAAGCCTTGACTAATGATCTCCCTCCTCAACTGCAAGTCCTAGTTAGAAGAGCATTAGAAGAAATCAAAAGTGAAAGCACTACAAATGATCAGAAATTCTCAAAAAGCACAAAATCAACAAGTCCATGAAATTAAACATTGAAAAAAAAGCTGTATATAATTGTGGCCATATCATATATTGTTTTAAGAGATGATTTATTGAATGTTTATATTTATGGAACTTGTTTATTACATATTTACATTTTCAAGGAGTTAAAGGTCTGTGTGTGCATTAATCATGAATGATATGTGCCTGTGACTACTATTGAAGCTTATCATGTTGATTGAAAGTGAAGGAAATTTGGCTGTGACCACATTGTTAGAGCTAGTCATTTTGTTGCAAGATCTGTATTTAAGGAAGAGAGCATACATTATTAAAATGTTATTCTGTACAGTTTTGTTTTTTCTCAGAATGTCTCCTTCTTTATATATTTATGTGTATTATACAATCTGTTTGCCTTTTAAGAAAACTAAGTATGAATGAATAAAACCTTAGAAATAAAATATATAGAGAATATGCTGGAGGAATGAATGTCCGACTTATGATCATCTGTATGTACGAACAAAACTCCATAAGGTATTAATATCTTAATGAATCAACCCACACAAATAAACCAGTCATTGTCCTTGGAAACTGTGACTGCAGAGAGCAGAATCCACCCTCCACATGATGTTCTACAATGCAGTGGCTTCTTACATACTTGCTTATTACGATCAGGATGATAATCTAGACAATGCTAGATTTTACAGCAGTATTGTTTTTCTTCTGTTATTCATTGCAACTGTACTATATTTCCGCTTAAATGTGGGTTGAAAAGGCTTTTTGGGCTGGCTTGGGAACCTAATCAACCTTTATAAAATTTTGTCTATGAGATATTGAGTTCTGAACAAAAGACAAATGAACTTTTGGAATGCAACTCATTCGTAACTCTTGACCAACATTGGTCAAGAAAAACTGATAACATTTTGACCAGAATTTTAGTCATAATGAATTAGCCTGTGTCATAACCTAATGTTTTCATATTATTTACCTAAATGAGAAGTATAGTTTAATATTTAAGATTAAATCTCAAGCTGTTATGTTGATTAAATTTCCAAAGTAGATAACTGACATAAATTTCACTAAACAAAGCTGTCAAAATATATATTTATATGTAAATGCATTTTTTGAATAATGCCAAAAGTGAAATATCTCTTAAAATATGTTTTTAACTTTTTTTGTATAAGCTATAGATGAAAGTGCATCTATGATGGATTTTCAAAAGGAAGACATTTTTATCACCTGCAAAATATTATATGCGAAGGCAAAGTGGAGATCTATTCTGTTATAGCACCACCACTCAGAAATCTTCGGTTATAGCACCACAACTCACGCAATATTTATTGTTGAGAGGCTCATGTAAATATTTATTTTGTGAGGTTATGTATAGTTGGAATTTTTAATTACAAGTAACCGAGGATATTGGTGAGCCTTTGGCTTGCTTTCTTTTTAGAATATAATGCCTTTTATATCGGGTGTAGCCATCTCTGGGCATTATCGTGTCCTTTGCCTCTCTGGAACGAAACTATCCCTTCCCATTGGCCGGTGATCAGGTGGATAAATGTTGCCACAGGCAGATCAGATAATTTTTTGAGATAACCCTTTCACGCAAAACGAAAGCTTGCAAATCCATGACCGATATAAAAGGCATTATAATCTAAAAAGAAAACGAGCCAAAGGCTTGCCAATATCCTCGGTTGCAACATGAAGCTCTGCCCCCAAACCCCCGTATGCTTCGGCTCGCTTTGTTTTCATTGTTATTGTTGGGTTAATAGGTTTCAAGAACGTGGTGGTGCTATAATAGAATAGATCCCAAACTGGAGGTAGCATAAACCTTATGGTGAGTTGCTTAAGGAAATTATTTTGTCAACACTTTTAACTGAATTTTATATGAACAGATAACTTCCACATTTCCTATTAATATTTTAGCAATCACAGAATTTTAAATTTTTTGCTTAATGAATGACGTTATTTTTAAGCAGTACCAGAGGAAATTTTCTCTCCATACACTATTACAATCCCTTACATCCTATTGTGAACATTTAGATTGTATAATCTAGGAGCATTCACTTCTTTATATGGGTCTTATGCTAGCTTTGCAGTTTAGTAATCTACAAGAGGTTCTCATATATTTTGGCAAACAAGTCTTTTAGCTCTGTTTTATTAATAAAGCAAACATTTTCTACTCTGGATTATAGTTATTCCAAGATGATTCGAATTTAACTTATTTGTTAATTTATTACATCATAATGCAGTGAGAGCTCAAAACTGAGTGTGCATTTAAAATGCTATAGAATGTTTCATTGTCAGATATAAAAAGCTAGCTTTAAAGTTTATATTATCTTTAAAGTCGTAAATTATTAATTAACAAAAAAATCGAAAATATTATATCTCAGTAAATAGTTCTATAGATCTTGTAAAAGCTAGCTCTTTCCTAACAACAAACGACATAAACTTAATTTCTAATTTGCGTGAGTGCGAAGTTTTTAAATTTCATGACTTCTGATTGCGAGTTGCAGGTGAGCTACGTGTACATATAACAAATGCACAAATAATGATAAATAATCCATCAGATCCATTATTTCATTCAGGTAACCATTTTAATTTGATTTTATATAATACAATTTAGAATTCAATATTGGTGTATTTTGGAAACTGTTGTTATCGAATTGTACCATAACAACAATTTTATTTTTCGTAATTTCAGACAATAAGGCTAATATTGTGTATATTCCCCCTGCTAATGACGAGAACTTCTCAAGGATAAAAACAGAATTGAATGCACAATTATAAACTAATTGTAATAGTTTTGGGCAAAAGTATATCATTTACAAAATTAAGTTTAAGATAAATATTATGGACACGATTTTCTTTTCTTTAAAGTTATATTAATGGTTCATCCGTGACGCTGCAATCAGATGACGCCAATTTCTGGATTGCACTCATTTCGGTGACAATAAGTTCTGTACACAAAAGAGAGACACATTGCAATAAAATGCACCGTAAGAATGCAGAAAGGTGTAAACCAGTTAAGCAGAGGATGTTCTTCACTCGTAGGAATGAACTTCCACGACATAACCAACAACACTACGTCAAGTATGAAGAGAACGTTTTCCACAGTTTTGTATTCCCATGGAAATACTATGGGATTGGGATTCCTGCCCATCAAGGAGAGTGCATTTTTGACCGGATTCTTCTTGAAGTGGTATCGAGGACAAGACATCGACTTCATGAACAAGTACATCCCCCAGGCTGAGTGTGGCAGTTGGCAGATGCAGTATATCCAGAGAGGTTGGCTGGCGGCAACTGTGCTCATCGCCACGGCATGGGCAGCTAAGGAAAAAGCGAATGAGGGTAAGAATAAAAAACAGCCCAGAGCGCTTTTTCTAAAAATAGCGAGTGATTAAATTTTAATAAAGTATGGTTTCTAGTTCCATTTCCTTGAAAATCATTCATGAGATGATGATCTGAATTATCTATACACCTCTTGTTATAGTTAAACTTTTTCCATTCACTGTTTTGAATCTTACCATTAACCAGTCATTACCGTTATTCAAGCGGCAGTGGTATAAGTCAGTTCTCCGCAACCGGTGTGCCGCGGCACACTACTGCCCTGCGACAAAGTACTCAGTGTGCCGCGGTAAATTTTTAAATTATACGCAAGAGAAAAATTCTATTTTATTCTTCTAATGCTAAGACAACCAAATATTTCTTATGGTGCGGTTTCTTATGGTGTCTACGCCACTGAAACAGAAACCATCTTGTCCCTTAATTGGAGAATTGGAATTTTTGTCGCAGGATTATTTCGTAATCCGGGCTAAACTATTTGAAAACTGTAGACGTTAGCAATAATCTTGGGAAAGGCGATTCTATCTTTTTGTTGGCTATAGTGTAGTAAAAAATGTTCCATACAGTCTCGATATATTTGGTTTGGTGTGCCGCGAAGTTCGAGAGCTCCCGAGAGCGTACCGTAAAATGTAAAAGGTTGTGTAGCACTGGTATAAGTCATTGTTTATCCAAGTACGGGTCGCGACCCTGTACGCTGAATCTCTCGCGTCTGTAGGCGTAAGGCCCTCAGCTAGTGCCCTTCAAAGTACGGGTCGCGACCCATTACTGGGTCGCGAGGCTCACGAGGAAAATATGAGCACTCAATGCACAATCTGCTGAAACGTGTCAAAAACGACGATAAACTAAATGCTCTTATTATATAAATGCCAACATTTTAGTATGAGTTACTTTTTATGGAGAGTTCATGAAAACTCAGTGAAGAACGTATTTTTCTTCCCCTCGCGAGACATTCCACTGGGTCGCGATGGAAAAAGTTTGAAAAACACTACCCTAAGCGAACGCCTAGGTCGCGTAGTTCTATATACCACTATGTGTTCTAAATATATAACTGGGTCGCTTACGTTCTTTATTTCCCTCTGACTATAATAACGATTGAAGCTAATGAATTATACAGTCATGTTCGGGGATAGTCATTTACGAATCACAGCAAAAATAATGAAAACGCAATTTTTCAAGTCTTTGTATTTTCGAGGAAAGAATTTTGCAGTACAGTCAAGCATCGCTAATTCGAAAAGCTTGGGATCTGGGTGTTTTGGACCACAGATAATGGTACATGGAGCAAAGCTGCCGCACCGATGGACCTTGGTCGAGTTTCTTTAATAATTGCACTTTTTCCTGAATTGATAGCGTTTTATGATTTCGTTTACAATTAGATGAATTTCCAGCTTTATTAATTTCATTTGATCTCTTACAAGACATGGTTAGGGTAAATTAAATTAACACTAAATTGTATTTTCTTTAAAAATATGCACTAGATACTGCGCTACCGCATGCGTGTACGCCTTTGTTTGTATTTGTAATGTTCAAATACACGGCTTAGGTTTGGAATAGACTGTAGAGACACAATGCCATGGCGGCCTGTCGGGAAAGTAGTTGGGAATCATTCTTTTCGGATTACAGGTGGTTTCGAACTAACGAATTACGAATTAGCGATGCTTGACTGTATATCTAAAAAATGAAATCGGCCATGCAAATGATAACCAATTAATGAAAACTGATTGCCTTCATTGCATTAAATAAAATACGTGAAAGCGAATGATTTAGGGCAGAGTTCTCCAAACAATGGCCCGAAGGCCCACGACCCCATTTAATGTGGCCATCGAGCCTGTAATAAGTATTTGCCATTCTTCACTAGATACGTATAACAAACAAGCAGTGTTGGGAAACGTTATGCATAGCGTAACGAAATAACGAAATGATTTTTGAATAAGGTAACGAAAAAAGTTAAGGAAATTTCAAAATAACTGTAACGTTATTTCGTTATGTTTACGTGTGTGACATTTTATCTCATGTTTCCCATTCCATTTCTATTCTCTCTTCCTCAGCGGCCTTATTAGCCCCCACGTGCAGTCATACCGCCATAAAATCCGAGGACAAGATGATTGGGGTCTTTCTGGTCACAAGTAGTTGTGCTCCATTTATGTCTGATTTCGATTCATATTCGGTGAAGAAAAAATAAAAGTTAGATTGGGAATGTCGAAAATTTTCCCGTAAAAATCGTAATTTACCCAATTCACTAAACCACATTTTAATACGAAAATAGCATACATTTGTATATTGTGCGCCTATATTTAAAAAAAGTTTTTCATGTTGACACTCTGGCCCGCCAGAATAAGATTTATTGACCAAGCGGCCCAAATTTAAAAAAGTTTCGAGACCCTTGATTTAGGGGATTACTCGTGATAATGTCCAATGGACGAGAATGAAACATTCCGACTGGAATTGGTAGTAAAGTACCAGTGAAACTCATTTCTGAAATTGAAAGAAAACGAGATAGACCGAGTGAAATTTGTAATGCAGAAATACGAAAGTATTTTAAAGTAAAGACTGAATTCTTTATGTTCGAACTTTCTGGCGATCTTTTCGGCAACCAGGGGTGTGCACAGTGGCGGATTCTTAAATGCCCCCATTGCCCTTCATTCGATACTTTCTTAAACCCTTTCCAAGCCAAATTTCTCGGTTCTGCTCCGCAGGTTAAATCCATAAGGCAAGGGAAAGGAAGATTCTGATAAGGGTAGGAATGTTCATAATAAACGGTCTTAGGCAGTGACGGATTCAAGATGGTGGAGGGGAGATCGGTCCCCCCACCTCCTTATGGAAAGTTTCTAGATTCGAAAGTAGGGTAAATGCTCCTTGCTTCGAAAACACTAGCTGCGAACCTGTCAGCAGCCTTTTATATCTCCGTTAATTCCTCACAATAATTCCGCAATTTTTGTCTAATTTAAGCCATTCTACCTAATTTTCTCAATTCTCTCCCAGCTTGTGCCACATTCATTGAGCTATGAATGGATTGTCCTGAAAAGTCATCGCACTGAGAATGCTTTATTCCACAAAAATGAACATTTTAAATGTTTCACCTCTGTCCTTTCCTTTTAACGAATTGAATATCCTTCAGGGAACTTGTTACATTTCAGTAGCTTTGATAATATATCGTACACGTATACATTCGGATATTAGAACGTGGTTTACATGCGTTACATTAAATGCTGGAAAGAAAAATTTTTGAAGTATGACAATGAAATTTTTAGTATTAATGACATTATAATTTAAATGGGGTTTAAGAAAGTAAATTTTCTTCGTTAACAGCTCAGGAGTTTCCGAATCAAATCAGCTCAAAATAACTTCGGAGTCTGAAATTGGAATATTTTTATCTATTAGCTTTGAAGACTCACATCGGATAAGCAGGATTGATGTGCATTCCAGCATTCTCTCCTTCATTCCCAAGGAATTGGTCCAGTCAGGTGAAAAATGAACTCTGTAATGGTCCTTATGGGTTGCTGACGTCAGGGTGACCAAAGACGTAACAATCGATACAACCATCGATGAATCTGAAAAAAATCACATCAGAAAAATTTCTTTGTACAATTAATTGCAATGAAGGATTCAAAGCATATAATGGCAAAGGAATAATAAACAAGTAGAGTGTTATCCATGAAGCTGGATAAAATTAGCCGGTTTTTTCATCTAATATTAAATTAGGGAATGTTTTTTGTTTTATTGCGCTACTAGCTGGAGTGACCGTTAAATTTCAACGGATTTACTGAATCTAAAACTTCCACCGTGTAACATGTAAGCTTGGCAAGAATAAGATAGTACACAGTTATAACTGTCGAATAAAGCAAAAATGAAGAAAACCACTCCGCATTTTCCTATGTAGATGAATGAAGGAAGAAAATCTTGCACTGTGAAAATCGAAAATAACGTATAAACTCCTTCCCCCTCCCTTCCACCGTCTCCTTCCCTTCTCTCCCTCCCTCCCCTCTCTCCCTCCCCCTCTCTCCCTCCCCCTCTCTCCCATATAAATGCATTGAACTCTCAGTTTCGGCGACAATGGGAGTTGTCATAGTAGCTTATAATTGTATTTTAATAAAACTGATAAAATCACGTATTTTATTGATTCTACCCGCATTTCTACGCGAATTCGACCAGAATTCGGAATCTGTCTTCAATAAAAATAAACTTTGTTCTTTCCCGCAAAGAAGTATCCAAGTCTCAAGTTTGTACCATGATTTTAAGTAATTTTAAAGTGCAAATTCAAAGTATTCTACACTCATCCCTGTATTTCAGTTGCAGGACGTGGCAAAATACGTAACGTTCGATAATTAAATCGTTCGCAATTTCGAATCAAAGTGACGGACAGAAACAAAACCTTGACCATTCACGAAGTTAGGATGTAAGGAAGAATCGTACCAAATTTGGTAATTCTAGCTTTTATCGTTTAGGGGGAGTTCCATGAACAAACCAACAAACACCCCCTTCAAAATATATTGTAGGAGATGAAGATTTCTCTCGTTTTCTTAATTGACGAACTGAAGAGAATTTGGATTTTGATCACCTCTTTTATGCGTAAATTTAGTCCATCTTATTTTTTATGTGTTTATGCCGCCACAAATTAGGTTAGTAGGGCCTCGTTTGTAAATGGCATCAATGCGAAAATGTGCGCTCAAAATTTCCGCTTTCCGTCTTTCCCACCTTTATGAGGTATTAAAAAAAATTGTAATGGGTCCCTATCCGACCCTGTATATATTTAAAAACCCAAATCTAAAGAAAAATAAATGGCACCGTAGATCACGTGCACCCTGCAAATTTCAGTCTTATATCTCTTATCGTTTACTTGCTATTTTAATTTAATTGATTGCACAGAGAGCAAAAAAATAATGTCCTTTATGAAATAAAACGCACTAATAGTGGTATTAGAAATGGAAAGAAAGATCACATATCCTTCAGGTAGTATTCGAAGTGAATGGTTTTTTTGTGATTATGTTCTCGATATAAAATTGAAAACGCTACATTCATGCATTAAAGTGAATAGCGACATTGGTTTGCCGGATCTTTTGGTTGCCACTTCATATAAGTTCAGATCATTAATTTAACTTATTTGAGCCGAGCAATCGCGAAAGCGGGCTTTGTTGCTTGCGATTCTTTTATTATCGGATACCGACCCCTAATTGTTGGTATCCTCCTCTCCATCATCAACGATGCCAGTTGCGACCTTATCTGAAATGGGGCTTGGTTCGCCACTTCAAGGAATTCGAACGGTACGAGATTCAGGTTAATGGTCATCATCTTCTCGTAGTACATCCTCTGGATCCTCCTGGAGTCACCAACCCACGCGCCCGATCTCTCCAACCCATTCCACGCCTTCATGTGGGCGTTGTACGCCCTTTCCTCTTGTACGGATACTTTGTCGTAGGTACGTCTGGATTTCAGTGCAAACTTCAGAGACTGCCACAGGCTGTCATCATGAAATGGCACAAGGAGAGGATTTGTTATAAAGAAAAAGAACTGTGAAGATGGTCTCTTCGGTATACAGACCATTACAGCAAGTTTTGCTCTATCTTTATAACCTTAAGCCTCTATTGTATAGAAGTTCTGCGAATATTGATATTAGATATTCCCATATATTTATCAATGGAATTTCTACGTTAGCAATACAATGTTCTGCGGAAAAGGTATTGGATTAAAACCATTTTGCGAGGTTATTGAATTTCACCAATCAGTAAATCAAAGTGATCGTAATACATGATAATGCAAGCAGCATTCTGTTTACGTGGACCTCATATTGCTTTGTACGCGTTTTACCAAGTCCGATAAAGGTATTTAAATTGCTCGTATTTCTTGTGTACTTCATTTTGAGACCGTGCGGACATTTATCTCATTCTAAGGTACTGAGAGAGCGCTAGAGTCCACTGAGAAGGTTGGGGGACATATTTTTAACACGAATGATATTTAAAGAGGCTCTTATTTGGTACCGCCCTATATCCTTCCCCTCTTCCGTCGAAACTTGCAGGAAATTATATGAAAGCTATTCTTAACTTCATCGAGGAAATGCGTACACGTTTTAAGGAAGTATGGATTTATTTTCATTAGCTCTTAAACAGCACATCTATGGCCTTTTACAAAGAGCTTTCAACAGTACAAATACATCCATGCCCAAAGCAGGATTTGAACCCGCGGCCTTATAATTGAGAGGCATACACGCTAACCACCCCTCTACCACGGTCGGCATTTGAAGTCTTTTAGTTTTTGCAAGGCATATACGTGGTGTAGAAATCAAGTGAATGTGCTCATTGAATAGCGAGTAGAGAATATACGTCTTTGAGATATCAATCAAGAGAAATTAATGATTAATTAATTATTAATTTCGTCATTTATTTAAACGACTTTCGAACGATTTTCCGTAATATCGATTTAAATTTTTGTTTTTTTTGTAGTCTCATGTAATATCTTGAAAGTTTTTATTGTTTTCATTTGATTAACAGTAAAACTTTTGTCGATATTTTTTTCCGACTCCCTGTTATAATAATGCCACTCACCTTCTGATATGGAACGTTAGGGCGTCTATGACGTCAAACTTCACCTTTGCGATCTTGGCCCTAAAAGAAAAACAGTTAATTAAAGTTTTGCTGTTTCTTGGATAATGTTGAATGGGATAAATGTATTTAGATGGGGCATTTTAAATACCATTCTCAGGAGTATAAATTGGGCCACTAGGCCATAGTTACTAATTTGGGAGAAAACCCTCTCTTGTGAAACATTGCACAAATAATACCTTAGTTGCCATTCTCATACTTCGTTCGATTAAAATTTTAATAATAGCCTAATAACTCGACATAAAACGTCAAAAGTTGCAAATAGTAAAGTACGACAAATTTTTGATCGCGAAAATAATTTTGGACCGTTTTGATTCACTATATTACTATACAGTTAATCCGGTATTTCCAGGGATATAACATTGGCTGATAATAGTCAAAAGCGCTCTTTTTTTTAGATGCCATTCAGAAAAAATATACAATATTTATGTTTGCAGGTGGTAGGTATAGCCGAGTTATAGAAGTTATCTTTACTCTTAACTGTGGCATACACGCCCTTGTCTCTGACATATAAGACGGGCATTACCATCTTCTACATCCCATTGATAAGGTGGCAGTCGAATTTACGCAAGACAAAAAAATCGAATTTCAAAGCTGGAACTCAACGTATGGCAGCGGAAAGAAATGTTTCTGAGTTACGATCTTACAATTAGTTACAAAGATTTTTACCAATAGTCATCCATTTATCAACTTCCGAACCCCCCTCACTCACTTCTGAACCCCAATCCAAATGCTGTGAATGTGCGGCATCAGGGCGAAAAAGAAGGTTAAGTGGGCGAAAACCATCCTCCTGTAAATGACGTGCTTCACAGCGGCGTATAGGTCGCTTCCTTCGTCTGCCAGGTAGAGGCCAAGGAAGAGAAACCTCTGCATGACCTGCAACATGGTTGCGTAGTATTCCGTATTCTCCCAATCGATCCCTCGCTTCCCTCCTTCGACGTCATCTTCCTCATGCCGCTTCGCGTCCCATGTGTCTTCCACGTCGTCGATTGCTTTGATTACCGTCGCCCCATCCACTTCGCCCTTCACTTCTCCCTTGACTTCTTCCAAATCTTCTAATCTTAAAAAGGAGGGGAATTTCGATTGGTTGCACTCGAATACACCAGGAAATAAAATTTACTTAAAGTACCACTCGCGAACAGTGTGACGTGGGTTGTTTAGATGTAAAAAAATCTTATTTCCAAAAAAAATTATCCATGCGCTGCAAAATATATCAGTTGAATGTTATGATTAGGACGGAAAAAGAAACGTCGAAGAAAAAGAGAAATTATGCCTCACATATAAGAATAGCTTCGTAAAAGTTATATACATACACACACACACACACATAAATATACATACACCTATTAAAAGATATATTGTAACTCGTTCAATAATTGTTAAAAGGATTAAGTTTACATCTTAATCTTCCCCATTTCGAATTTATTTCAAACTCGTCGCTATAAGATTGAAAACCGTTCATAGGTAACTTTCAGTTTTGTTACTTTAAGCCAAGGAAAAAAGTTTTACTGTAAAACAATTGATGGTTAATACTTACTCTTCACTTTCGGAATAATTTTCTAGATCCTTATCGATGGCCTTTGTCCGTTTCATATTTCTGTGGAAAAAAGAAATACATAATCAAAAGACATGCCGCTGTAATTGTTTCAAACTTCATCATAATAAACGTTCGATAACCATTTATAATAAGATGTTTTTTCTTTATTAATATTTATATTGACACATACATAACTGGTATTATAATAAAAATGCTCCTTTGAACGCGCTACTGACTATTTTTAAAGCAATATATATATATATATATTCGTACTTCATCTAGAAACATCATAACACATTTTCCCACAACAGTCAATAGCCAATATTGGTGAGAATGGTAAAAAAAAGTCTTACTCTTCTCTCTTCCTTAGGAACACAACCGATCCATTGAGCGTCGATGCAAAAGTGGGCCATTGTGACGACAGGTGCCCCCCGAAATCTGGGTTCGTCAGCATGCTGTTCATCACGCTCGTCTCTACCCTTGATAGTATCGTCACCAAATCGAAGCCAGTGGGTGTGCTGCTCATCAACTCTCGACACAGGTATCTGGTGTACACATCTTCCATCCCTAATCTTTTGCAGGAACGGTAATCTGGAAATAAACACGGGTATAAAATCGGGTACTTTTTTACCTTCTCCGTACGCAGTGTAGGAGAAAGTATTGTATTCGTGAAAAAAACCGAATTCCGGGTTTCAAGGGAAATATTTGTTTATTTATTTTATTTATCGGCAAGAATTCAGAGACAGCACAGGGCCAATTATACTGAATACCGTAACAACAATAACAAGGGCGAACACACATGACCCTGCCCTCGGTCAGGATTCGAACCTGCGACCCTAGCATTGGGAGCTAGACACGCTAACCACCCCTCTACCAAGGTTCGAAAGATGTTACTTTTTAAAATTTGGCCGCATTTTGTTTATTCAGTATCGCCAAATTTAACTTTAGTCGAACGAATTACAAAATAAATTTTGCACTGTCATTAAACGATGGATTTATTGATAGTGACATAGATTGATACTTGGGGAAAACATTTGACGGAGAAGTTACGAAACAGAAGGAATTTTAGTGCGTTACCTTCCATTTTGCTCCAAGATATGAAGCAATCCTCAGGAATAGGACCTTGTGAAACCGTTGAACTTGCCGAGCCACTGACGAAGTTAGCGTCACCAACAGTCAATCCGCCGTTTAGTCCGAAGGTCTGCAAAGCAAAGAGGTATTATTTTCTAAAGTACGTGACGAATTATAGTAATGTTGGATCTCAAGACGTATAATAAATTATGTAATTACTCTTTCATGTCAACCTGCTTGAGTATGGCTGAATATTGTTGATTGGGATGCATACAATTTAGGATGGGAATGTTTTTATTTTAAGTAAAATGTAATTCCAGAAGTAATCATTGAGCTCACCTTATGGCTGGAATAAAAATTGAAAAACATTGTCTCTCAAATAGCCCTTTTTATGGCTATTGGGTAAACACTTTCATGTAAAATGTTGGCAAGCGAGTTTAAAATAGTTAATGGAAATGTTTATTTATTTTTAACTCCCTCAAACGAAAAATTTTGAAAAAAAGACGAGAACATACGATCATACTCAAAGCAGGATTCTAACTCTCATTTGGAGTCTAACAAAGTCGCGATATTTAGGAAATAGCAGGAGTAGAATTGCACTGTTTGGTTTTGATATAAAAAATCGATTTTTAAACGTTTTTGCAACATTTAAAGAGATATGTCCATTGGAAAGTGAATACTCGGGCAATGACATTGGAAACTTAGGTATTCGTGGGAATTCTTACCTGGAGAAATAAAAGTTTCGGTTTCCCGTCCAGTGACGGGCACTTTTCTGGAATGAAAGGTTGCCACAGAGATTCCTCCGGGTATTCCCCATCATAGGCGCATAACATGCCGTTGTGTCTTCTAGCACTCAGCACTATAATGGCCAAGCAGTCTTCATTGCTGTGATCGATGGAGGCAACTTCCCGACGATAGACGATAAGAAACGAGTGGAAACATTGGGAAATTTAAGTGATTAATTGTGAACATTTCTTGATTTTCGAACGATAAGCAAATGTTATTACAACCGTGTGTTCTGTCGTTATGATTTGAGGACCCCTTGAATTTAGTGGCCGTATCACTTTTTTATGAACTTAAACGCTAAAAATAAGTAATACTTCATCCATGGGCGATTGTCATCCACTAAGACAGGGCTCGACAACATTTTCTGCAAGGCGGGAGCCACATTCGCCCTTACGGAGAGCCGCATTGGAAGTCAAGAAAGCCTCGGCAGGCCGGATGAGTGAATAAATGAGAAGTTATCTAGAGCAGTATTTCTCAATCTTTTTAATAATACGGCCAACCTAAACTACAGGAAATTGTCCGCGGTCCAGCTAAACTACAAGAAAATTTTCGCGGCTCACCTATATATAAATTGGTGAATATATGTATAGGCAGGAGAAAATTCTATATTATTAATTAAAAGCTGCAGATTATGTAGACAATGTAAAGCTATTTATTAAAACGTTCACCAGCCATTCATAACGCTTTAAAAAATTTCGCGACCCACCTCAACTCTTTTTGCGACCAGAGGGTCGCGACCAACCGGTTGAGAATCACTGATTTCTGTGGCGTCACACAAACAAAAATCAAATCCACATAATTTGATAGAGTTAAAACTTCACAACTTGCTGAAAAAATGTGAAATTGCCAATGTGAATTTTTCCTGTCACCTTTTCATTACAGCTTCGCGGGCCACATATTTCTGTCACCGTGTAAATTATTTATATTCGTATCCGGTGATGAAATGCATGATCCGGAACCATAAAAATAGTAATTAATTTTTTTTAATCTGACAAAATTATTAACAGAAATAAACAAAAGATAAAAATAAAATATCCATAACTTTAATTAATTCCATTACAATACTTGATATTACATAAATTTTATACTTTGAAGTTTTAGAGGGACAATATGTCGTATAGCTACCCTGTAAAAATCCCGTTTCCAAACAAATCCTTTGTCGGTTCCTTACATCTGTTTATAAGTAATTTAATCCAAATAGGGTGCTATGGACCTTATGGATATAAATAAAATTACAACTCAGCAATATAGGCGACTCTCTGAATACTATATGTTAGGAATAATTTCCGATCAGTTTAGTGTACATTAGAATTTGAGGGATATATATTTTGAAATAAGCATATGTCGTCAATTTAAAACTAGAAAATATGCCTCTTGGAGAAATTTTTTCAGTTTTTATATTAGCTTTTAAATAAAAAGATTTTAGTCGTAATCCAATATAAAATTGGATGACATCAACAAAAACGACCATTCTTTTTTTAATTAAAACTTAATTTATGTCCGAAAATGATCCGTGTCTCACTGAAAGTCATATTAATCGACTTACCGTTTTCAAGGAGTGAAGTTATTTGGTTTCTGGTGTAATCTTTCTGGACGAGCACTTCAAATCCAAGTTGATGAAACGTATCCGAGAGTTGTTTTATACTCCTCTTCGAGTATTTTGTGGATTCTGTTACGCCTTTGTAGTTTTGATGATTGAATATCAAGCAGAAACCCGTTCTAGGGTGTTCCATGAGGTATTCCTTATTGCAAACCATGTTTTTCTTTCTGAAAAATTGAAACTCGATCGTGAGTCCACGAAGTCCCGAAATTTATTCATACGGAATTATAATAATTTTGAGTTTCCGTCAGTCCATTGTAATTTTAAAGTTGTATCCCATTGAATGCCCAACGTCCTCTCAATTTGACGCGTTTATTACTGTAAATACAAAAATTGCACTTGTTACGCTTTAGTTTACTCGTTAGTCTTCATCGTGAAATGAGACTAATGTGAAATTACAACCGCAGCATAAAAATGTATCACTGTTTTTCTTTCCTATTGTTTTACTTCCCTGATAAATTAAAACGTTCACGTAATCGATCGGTATATTGCTTATATTTTTTAATCAGAGAGGTTAAATAAAACGATATATTACAGGGAAACAGTAATATATGGCGGAATAATTTTCCTAAAATCAGTTTATCAGATTTTGGTAGAATGTCATTTCCGCTGGATGCAAAACAAGAGGCATTAAAATAAAAATTGAAACGTTACATTTAATTGATATGTTAAAGGTATATTTGAACTCAAGCAGAAGCGTTTATTTTAAACGTTTGAGTCGTTATTGTGCGTGTAATGCGAAGCGAAACGACCTACTTTTCTTACTTGAAAGGAGTACTCATTAAGTAGTTTTAAACAGTCATTTCAGCACTCTCATCATACTTTTATTAGAATAGAATCTCTGAAGTTTATTACTACTTAAGTGATAGTTCCTTGAGATTTTTCACTATTGAACAATGAAAAGTACGTTGGTCCTAATAATTTAATTTTTTACATGGTTGTTCGCTCAAAATATTTTTCTTTGCTTAACAGAATAGTATCATATTTGAATTATAAAGAAGGCTCAGAAAGATTATTTCACATAAAGATAAAATAATTGATGATTTAAATCACAAAATTAATGTTGTTATTAGGAATTTCGAGCGCGAAATTGGTGACATACGACATACGTATTACATCTAAAACGTCGGCATGAATAAGATTTCCAAATTAACGTCCCAAGTGTAATAAAAAAACGTGTTTATTTGGCAATTTCGGATTGTAAATCTCCCTTCCCTCTCCTTCATTTACCTTGTCCTAAATTCCTGGAGGATTTGTTAGTTTTCCAGGAATAGAAGTCGTTGTCACACACGTCAATCTAATTTAAGCATCTCCAAAACGCTCATTTGAAAAAAAGCGAGCCTCGCTTGAACTCCCGAGAACAAATACTGTTAGAAGTTTCCTAAATCGTTCGACAAATATTTATCGAATAGCGGGGAGCGTCGACTGAATTATTCTGGTCTTGTTTGAAAAATAATCCGCCTCAATCTGTTCTTTTCTGTCTTTATTCCGGGTGAAATCAGGGTTTTGATTCTGTTGAGAAAATCTCTTTTTATTTGGAATTTACAAAGAAATAGGCAGAAAATAACGAATGGATAAACATTCTAAGGATTATGATAGTATTAAAAAAATCGCATTTTAATCTAGAATAGGCGCAAATTCAGTATAACTTCAAGAGATTAACACACATTATCAGTTATAGTTAAAATATTTCTGTAGGAATTTCAACAGAACAATTGTTTTAAAATCGGCTAGTTTTATTATCAATAATCATCTAGATAATAAAGTTTTAAATTTATTTTCTCTCTAGTGAAATAAATAGGATCTCGAAACAATTTTAACGTGCAATTCGTTTATGTGAATGTCTTTACAACTAAAGAGGTTTAGAGAATGGATTATAAACGGAAACAGAAGGAGAAATTTCTCATTTAGATACTTGCTGTTTAATTTAAACAACCGAGCTAAAATCTATCTATTTATATTAATTTATTTATACAGAAGAAAGCAACGAATTCGTTGCCACATATTTTCGTGTTTTCGAAAATATTCCTTATTTTTTTTATTGTGAACATTATTTTGAAAGCCTTTGTGAAGATAGTGGCATTTGCAGTTTTAATGAAAAGATATATTTACGATGAATGTTAATTAATCATGTGCATTGTAATTTTAGTTGTCAGTTATTAAGTTTCACTTTCCGTTTTACGTACATTTCTCACAAAATTACATAGATCTTTTTCTAGAAATATAAACTTTTACCGCGTTCTTCCGTCTTTCCACCATTGTGTGTGGACGCATTCGAAATTGAATTTTCTAATCAACATAACAGCAAAGCACCTCTCATTTTGTTTATCCAACACAATTAGAAGTATTTTGCATTCCATTCCAAGTAATTAACGAAGTATTAAGAAATTCATGTTTGGATAATGACAAACGTAGGCATTCCCTTTGAAATTACATTTTAATTTTCAGCCCTTTTGAAGACGTTAGACACAGCGATTGTTTTCCTGTAAAATATTAAGACTTACTTTAATACTTTTGTCTTATTATCCCTTCGGTCTTCAACACTGTATTGAGCCTTCGATGGATCCACTTGAAAAATAAACGCAAGATAAAACACACACCGCCTTTTCTTGGGATCCTTTCCAGCTGACGAGAGGTTTCGTAGAAATATCCGTCTTCACTTGATCCGGATTTTGCATTCGCTGGAAACGCGAGTCACCAATTAATTCTTCACTCCCCCAAAAGGAGCACGTGATGGGTCCATTTTCGGCGAGGCACACGTGGTTTACCGAGTCCCTTTTTGTATTCCTTGCTGCAATTATTCGCTATATGAAACTCCTTTAGGAAAATTAATTAAAAACGAAAGTTATACATGTGTACTTTTCTATTTAGAAAAATAATTTGTACCGATTGAGCGGACTATACGTGTTTCGTAGGGAGTGTTTTCAGGGAATAAAAAGGTCGCTTACGAACGCCATGAACCGAACGACTGAACTCGAAAGAGGAAGCTTGATTTCGTGTGCCTGCGAGGGAGCGAGGAAGGGATGGGAGAAATGAAAGGGAGGATGGAGGAGAAATGAGGAGGAGAAGAAGAGTCAGAGAGAGGGAGAGGTGGGGGAGGGATAGGAAGAGAGGGAGGGAGGGATTCTATTTCAAAATATCTTAGCAACTGTCCCTTAAAAACGTATGGGTCTTGGTTCAGAGCCAGCCGCAACTTTCGGATTATGTTCCTACCTTAATCGAGAGTTTTCGATTTTTTTTTCGCAAATAGCATTCGGGCTGCTAAGGAAGTGATCATTTGAAAAAGATTGTCAATGCTTAGTCTATCGTTTGCTTATATTTTAGTTGGAGACAATTAAAAGGAAAATTACCTTTGTTGTAATCTAATTATAAGTAATGGCAGTTTGCAAAAATAATTAGGGAATCAATTTTTAAAAGTTTATTTCGTCAAAATCTTAAAATATGATCCTATTTTTTTGCAAATAGATAAAATATTTGGACTTTTTAAAAATAATTGTCACATTCTTGCCAAAATCAAGTTGACAATGTTTGCTGAAAAGTTTTTTTGTGTATTGGAGGGACATAGTTTGTTAGTTTTATCTAAACGTTAGCGTTACATCATCGATTTTAAAAAAATTATCTCATTTTATTAAAATCGAAATTTTATCTACATGATTTACTTTTTTCTGAACGCCTGTCAGTGTTAGTCTTTTTTGTTTTTAAATATTTATAATAAAATATTATAAATAGGAAAGAATTGAATTTCGCATTAGTGGAGCTACAGAAAGCTTATGATATTGTACCTTGAGTGAGAATGTGGGTAGAAATGAAGCGATGAGAGCTACCAGAATACCGAATAAATCGTATAAAAAGAATATTTGGAAATAACGCTTCGTGCGAAAGGGATAAGAGCAAACTTGCTAAAGTGAAAATCCATGTCACAAAAGGATTGAACCTTTTTACAACCTTATTTAAAATTTATTTGGATTGCACTTTGGAAGAATGGAGTAAGAAGCGCTCAAAGATGTGAATGCCAGTGAAAGATGGAGAAATATATTTTCTTTCACTTATAGATGGCCAGTTGGTATTAGCCCATAATGCGAGGTACGCTGATTATATGATAGAAAATTAATAGGAGTGGATTTACGGTAAATCTTGGGGAAAAGGACATATTAGAATTGGGAAAGGAGAAGGAAACTCAATTGTGTAAAATGAAAGAACCATTCAGGAATACATTGTTTGAATACCTTGGCTCTATAATTTGTAGTGACCGAAGAATCACAAATGATACTCAAGATGGGATCACACTGGTTAGAATTGACATAAAAACTGAGTGGCGTGCTGTGGAATAAAGGTTCAGGAAGGAAACAAATACGATTATATTCAACACGCTTGTTGAGAGTATACCAGTATATGGATGTGAAAGTTGGAATTGGAGGCAGAGATTAATGCTACTGAAATGGAATTTTGGTGGAGGAATTTAAGAGTTTAGCATTTGCAAAGCTTTAGAAACTAAGAGAGGTGGAGGTTAAAGAAAGTTTTTTAAATAGAGATTTTAAAATAAAAAAGCAATACTTGCAGAGAATGGATGATGAAAGATAACCGAAACGAATCCTTCAATGGTCAACCTTCAGAAGAAAGGAACGAGGAAGGCCTGAGAAAACGTGGAGAACCAGAGAGATTAAAGATGAGTTATGGATAAAGAGTGGATAGACTTAGAGAAATGAAGATAGAGGACCATTAACCGACAGTGGCTTGAAAAACTGTAAGGAAAAAAAAAACAAAAATATACTCTCTAGATTTTATTTTTCTGGAGGGAAATCCTATCCACTTAAAACGATTTGTTTAATATGCAAGTAAGTTTAAGAAATGTATGCCCATTTATTCATTATGATACACGCATATCGGTTATCTAAAATGATAAAAGAGTTTATTTTGAAACGTTTTATGGTTTATTCAATAATTGGAGGAAGGGAACATTTTTATCTATAATCTGTTTTCATTCTTAACTGCAAACATTAAATATGATAATGAATGATTCCCAAGGAAACACATCATTTACCAATGACTGTTATGAGAGAGGTATAGAAGCACTTGGTCGAATTTGAGAAATGTAGATAGTCAATTCATTTGAGGTTCATTAATCGTTCGAGTGCTTAATTTCATATTCCACGATGGGAAAAGTGTTCTTCAACTTCCAAGAGGGAGAATCCCATTTAATTTTGCTCTCGGAGTTACGCGGAAATAGAGTACGAGACTCGTTCCGAGGAGATATAGGGAAGAGCAGCTGTAAGAGAAGAGATGAAGGTTAGGTTGAAAGGAAAGGGGGTGGTGGTATAATGTACTATACATAGACCTGAGGTTTCGATTCGTTTCCGACTCCCACAGATAGGCGGCATGTACTTCAAAATTGTTCGCGGGAACGCGGAATTTTGCAAATCGTGAGACTTATGCCCAATATTAGCAATACATGTTAGAATTATGTCCGAAATCGATGAATGATTATAAAAACTTTCGAAGAAAAGCTAGTAAATTAAAACTGAAACTATCAATCTATGTCCCAAAGTTTCGTTTTTTGAAATTACGACAGAAATTTTTAAAGGAAAGGACGTAAATATAGAGGTGGATTGAATGTGACGTATGTACTTTTAAAAATACATTTAAAAAATGGAAAAACTATAAATCAAACTTGTTCTTAAATTTCAGTTGTATAAATTTCTGGTTTTAATAAAAGTTTTACGACAAATGCGATTAAAATGCAATGAGAATAATTCGTACACATTTTGTAACCGATTTTCTGCCCATTTCTGGGCATTACTAAAAAATTCTTGGCTGAATCCACACACATTTCAATTCTATATTGTCACGTGAGTACTGGTTTTTGAGGAAATTGACGTGTTCACCAATAAACAAAGCGATGACAATGGATACTATAATTAGCTCACCTATTCATGTATTAAACCAGATGAACATTACAGCTACGTAGTAACCGATCTCAGTGGTAGTTGACCTCTCTCTGATTTAGTTATTATTTTATGAGTAATATAGTGTATTCTATTCAGGGCCGGTTTCAGGCGTAAATGACGTAAGCGGTCGCTTACAGGCGCCACTTCAGAGGGGCGGCAAAATCAATATTTCAGATTTTGACATTTTCATTTTTTTTACAGGTTTTTTTGCACAGAACTTGAAAACATCGCAAAGAATTATATTTTACGCCTTGGTGTAAGGTGTGAGCGACGTAACCTACCGCTTACATGTGTCACCTAAGAAGGGCGGCAAGATGAACGTCTTAAAGTCTTACATTGTGTAAAACATGCCGATGCACTGTGCACTTTCCTTAACCTCTTTAGCGGAATATATACACGCAAAAGTAATAATTATACTGCTAAGTTTCATGTGCTTTTAGGGATTAAGCATTGTAATTTCAAATAACATTCCCGTCCCAAATACAGCGAGCCTTCAATACTATGTAGAGATTTTGATTACTCGGGGTTTGTATCTTTGTGCAACTATTTAACATTCGGGATGTCTACCTTTTGCACGTAACTTCCCTCTCTGATCCCTGATAAATGACTTTGCAAAGAAAAAAGCCCGAAAAAACTTAATCTCGTCGTTTTCGAAAAGTGGGTTCGTAAAGTTGCGATATAAAAATATTCGGTAATATAATCATTGCATAGTAATTTTGTTATAAGGTCAGTGAATGTTTTATTTCTATTTTCTGAAAATATTTAGCTGAATATTTTTTTGAAAAATGAAACTGATTGTGAGTAAAATAAGTTAATTTTATTTTTTTAGTATTCATTAATATTATTTCATGCCTTTGATATCCAGAGGGGCGGCAAAGCTTTATCTCGCTTACACATATTTTTTAACTGAAACCGGCCCTGATTCTATTGTACTGGTGGTGTAATGGTTAGCGTTTCTGCTTCCCGTTACAAAGTTTCGGGGTTATATCCCGGCGAATGGAGGTTTAAAAAAAAACTATCATCGGTGCCTTCGTCACTTGGGTTCTCTTTTTATGAGCCCGAATGACTATCATAGGATCCCAACAAACAAGCTACTGCGATTCATTCATAGTGCTTGTTTGCTTGCAGGATAAACGGCTGGGGATGCACAATAGATCAGCAATGGTCGCAGTGCAAAGGCTGTAGGTAGCCCACCCTTCTAATTCTAATTCTAATCATCGGTGCCTGGCAGTAGCAGCAGTACTGTCAATATCGTATAGAGCCAAAAACAAATGATGTTGGCTGGGTCTATATCCAATAGAGCTGTAGGCGTGATCAGGACGATACAGTATTGCGATGTGGAAAGCAAGAGGAAAAATACCACCTTACAATTCTCTGGTAATGATTTTATGGTTGGAAAATATGAGTTCTCTCGGGGTAAAACATTCCGGAGGTAAAATAGTCCCCCAATCGGATCTCCGAGAGGGGACTGCCTGAAAGAAGAAATGAGAAGAAATAGGATTGACATCATAGAGCTGAGCGAAGCTAGATGGGAAGAGGGGCAGTTCAACTCGGAAGAATTCACGGTAGTTTACTCTGCAAGAAATAGTGGGACAAGGGGAGAAGCTGTGGTACTTAGTAATGATATGATGAAGCGCGTGGCAAAGATAATAGCAACGAACATTAGGTTGGTGGCAATAAAGCTGAAAGCAGTCCCAATGAACATGTTGATGATCCAGGTATATATGCCAACGTCCGCTGATGAAGAAGAAGAAATTGAGGAGATGTATGAACAAATTAACGACATTTATGAAGAAGACAAAAGGGGAAAGGTAAACTGCATAATAATGGGAGATTGGAACTACATAGTTGGAGGACGAGAAGAAAATGTTGTCAGTCAATACAGACTTGGGAAAAGAAACCGAGGAGAAAAACTGGTAGAATTCTCTGTTAATAACTACCTAGTAATGATTAATACATTGTTCAAAAACCATAAACGAAGGCTGTACACATGGAAAAGTCCAGGAGATAGAATGAGATGCCAAATAGATTACATCCTAGTAAAACAAAGATTCAGGAACAGCATAAAAAAATGCTAAGACATCACCAGGAGCAGACACTGATTCAGATCACATCCTTCTAATAGTCGATGTAACTATAAAGCTCAAACAAATTAGGAAAAAGGGAAGAGAAAGACAGAATTGGGACCTAGAAAAACTGAAAGAAAAGCAAGATGCATTCAGCACAGATTTGGAGGATCGCCTTAGAAATTTGTAAAACAAACCGAAGACCATGGATACAGAATGGGAGGAAATTAAATTGAATAAGATTGGAAAATAAGAGAAGAAAATCATAAAACCATGGATCACTAAGGAAATGATGGAGAAAATGGATGAGAGAAGAAAATGGAAAAACGTTAACAGTGAAGAAGGTAGAGCCAACTATAGATGCATAAACAATGAGTTGAGAAAGGTAACAGATAAAGCTAGAGAAAATTGGATAAAAGAAAAATGTGAGGAAATACGTAAGATATGATGCATGCTAGGGCACTGGAGTTAGAAGATAAGAAGCCTAATGGAATTCGTGGTAAAGGGATTATGGATACAGATGGAAAAATAGTCGCAGAACCAAAGGATGTAGCACAGGTATGGGAAAATATATAAAGGAACTATACAGTAAGCAGGCATTATCAGAACAAATAGGACTGGAAGAAGAGGATACTCTGAAGAAGACTAGGACCAAGTATTATGGAAAGCGAAGTAGAAAAGGTGATACTGGAACTGAAGAAAGGAAAAGTTATAGGCAGAGATGGAATTCTGGCAGAGGTACTTAAAGTCATGGGATCAAAAGGGCTAAAAGTGATTATATAATTAACAAGATTTACAACTCGGGAGAGTAGCCTCAGGATTTCCTATAAGTAACAATGATCCCTCTAAAGATGATGCCTACATTACGATAAGTCTACTGTCACACACTTCGAAGATCATCACGAGGATTTTTAATAAAAAGGCCAGAGGAAAAGGCTGAAGAAATGTTAGGGGAAGATCAATTCAACATCAGAAAAGGATGAGGAGCCAGAGATGCTATCGGTTTAGTAAGATTAATATCAGAAAGGGTAATAGAGTACAGCCAAGATTGCTGCATATGTTTCGTCGACTGACAGAAGGTTTTTGATAGAGTAAATTGGGTACTGCTGATGAGGATACTAAAGGACATCGGTGTAGACTGGAAAGACAGGAGACTGATCAGGAATCTATATGTGAATCAAGTTGTAAAGGTCAAGTTGGAGAATGCGGACACCAGCAGAGTAAATATCGCTAGAGGAGTAAGACAGGGCTGTTGTCTATCGCCAATCCTATTCAATATATATGGAGAAGCGTTAGAAGGCACAGGAGATTTCAAAATTGGAGGAAGGATTATCAGAACAGTGAAATACATGGGTGATCAAGTACTTCTAGCATGAAAGGAAAAAGATCTCCAGAAAAAGACAAATAACAGGTATAAAATATGGTATGGAAATAAATACAGAAAAACACAAGGTCATGCGAATATCAAGTAAAGAAGAAAGAAATTTGAACATAAGCGTTGGAGGAAAGCCATTAGAAAAGTTTCACATTATAAATACCTTGGAAGCATCATCACAGGAGAAGCAAAATGTACCGATGAAATCAGAACTAGAATAACGAAAGCAAAAGCCGCTTTCAGAAGAAAGAAACTCCTACTAACAGGGAATATAAAAGAGGGTATCCGCAAGAAGTTGATAAAATACTATGTATGGAGTATAGCTATGTATGGGGCTGAAACATCAACGCTAGGGAAAAATGATATAAAATACTTGGAAAGCTTCGAAATGTGTACATGGAGAAGAACGCTGAAGATAAAATTGGCAAATAGGCTGAAAAATGAGGAAGTTCTACAAAGAATAGGAGAGGAGCGAACGATTATACAGACTATCAGAAAGAGGAAGGAGAGAGAGCATTATTAAAGAAGTAATAGAAGGAAAACTGGATGGAAAAAGAGAAAGAGGTAGGAAAAGGTTTCAGCTGATAGAAACTTGAAAAGGAAAGAGAGCTATCAAGACAGCATTCTTCCCGCGACACAGAGTTATGTCTGAGTTACGTGATTTCACTGACACAGATATTGTGAATAATGACTGCAAAAGTCACGGTACGAAATGAAAATGTACCATAACAGAAATTGTCAATTCAAAATTGGAGATTTTTTTGATGAAAATAAAAATACGGTACATGCTGTAGTGAACATTCGCTCAAAAAGACCTTGGATGGGCTTTATATATATACTAGTTAATGTGTGCTTGCATTCTGCAAGCATTTTCAAATTTTAGCATTTTTACAAATTCAAATTATTCCCAATAGATGCTGTACATAATCATATAACCGTGTCAAATTTGGAGTGTGTAGATCATTTAGAAATTCCATATAATTTTAATCCTCGTATAGGGCAATAATGGTGCAAAACAGCCCCTAACATTATGAATTTTTACATTCTAAGATTTTTTCCATCTGTTGTAACTAAAAACCCATAATTCTGCCAAATTTCAAGTTTGTATCTCATTAAGAAGTGCCTTATAATTATCACACTCGCATGGGGCCGAAAAGGGGCTAAGCCACCCATTAAAAATTGGAATTTTTGCAATTTTACAATTTTATCTTAGTTTGCCATGAAAATTCTATAATTGTGCCAAATTTCAAGTCTAGATCCTATGCAGCTGCCTCGCATTTTTTGTTCTCACATGGGGCCGAAAAGGAGCAAAACCGCCCCTTAAAAATGAGAATTTTTGTAATTTAATAATTTTATCTTAGGTTGCAATGAAATTTCTATAACCGTGCCAAATTTCAAGTCTCTGGGTCCTATGCAGCTGCATCGTCTTTTTTGTTCTCGAATTGGGCAATAATATGGCAAAACAGCCCTAAAAATGAGGCTTATATCAATATCGGATTTCCTTCATTAGGTGTAGTTAAACATTAACAGCATTAAAATATAAGCCTCTGATTCCCATTAAAAGCTTACCCATATGAAAGGATAGAGCTTATTACCAAGGAAACCTATTGTTAGACCCAGAAAAATTAGCAATTTTTTGTGATAAAAACTATTAATTTACGTTAATTCTACTCGGATTTGAATTCTGTCTTCAAAAATAAGAAACTACAATTTATATGCTATCCGACAGATTAAGTCTCGAGTTCGTATCTTGAAGGGAAGTAATTTTAAAATGCAAATATAAAAACCTCTACACCAATTTACATGTTCTCTTATGGGGAAAAAATGGGGCAAAAAGGGGCCAAAATAGCCCCTCAAAATAGGAATTTCGACAGTTTCGGATTTTTTCCTTCGGTTGTGACCAAAAACCTATATTTCTACCAAATTTCAAGTTTCTATCACATCTGGAAGTGCCTCATAATGTTGTATCCTCCTATATATATGATATCATTCTATATCGACTCTTCTTACAGAGGATATATATAGGAGGATACTAATGTCTGGCCCAAACTACAATAGATGGAGAGCTGCAATTTTCAGTAATTGTAGATGGCATGGAGAAACCGCCAGAAAAATTGAGATCTCATACCTAGGTGTCATGGGTTCGACTCCAGAAATTCCTAAATTTCCATTTTTTCCCATAAGAAAAGCATTGCGGCATATTTGAAAATTAATTTATGGCACTTTCCGACAAGGTAGAGAATTCAAACTTGGAGGGTTGTTAGATACCCAGGAGTTCTATAGGGAACCCTTATCACTTTAACCGCAAGTGTCCTGGGTTCGACTCCGGATGACCCGGTATATCTCCCATAAGAAAGCATGGAAAAATGAATTCCTTCATATAGACGAAACAAAGAGGAATAAATAGGTGATATTTTCAGGGTTTGTAGATGTCATGAGTATAGTATTTGACAACTCCTGCGTAGGTGTCACCGGTTCGATTCCAGGTAGCCTCAAATTTGAGATTATTTCCCAAAAGGAAAGCATTGAAATAGGTGCAGGGCTCTTTTGCATATAGAATTTTTTGTCGGCTTTTAGTCTTTTTTATTAAATGAGAGAAAATGCTTGCAGAATGCAAGCACACATTCACTTGTCATTCTATATCGCCTCTTCTTACAGAGGATATAGGATATATATATATATATATATATATATATATATATATATAGGAGGATACTAATGTCTGGCCCAAACTACAATATTTGGTGAGCTGGAATTTAATACATAGGTGAACCGAAAAAAATAATCGGAGGAATAATTCGAAAATTGCAACAATGTGCATTATTTCGGCCGCTAAAAATTATAAACAATTTTACTAACATTTCATCGTTTAGGTATTTCTAAATGCGCTATCAAGCTGAAATTTTTTCTACCTGTAGAATTCGCCAAATAATAAAAACGGGAATATAGAAATTTGAAAATTTTTATTCGTTCGGCCGTAATAAATTCTCAAATGTTTAACAAATTGACTAATGTTTATGTGCTTTCTGTTGATCCAGGAAGCTGAAAATTATAACAGGGTTAGGAAATATTGTCCCGGTGGTAAATAACATTGAAAATTTTAGAAATATTAATTGGTGTGGCTGTTAAAAATTAATAAAATTTAAACAATGAAATTCATATAAATGCTGTTCTAGAGGTGCTACTTTGATGAAATTTCGAAAAAATGTGAGGTATTCGTAACAATTGATAAAAACCTATAAATGATTTATAATTATAAATTTTAGGGGTTGTTTTTACCCAAATATTTTCAAAAGAGAAAAACACGTAATTCGGAGCCGAGATGCTACCTTAAAAGAGGAAAAGTATTTTTCGGCTTTTATTTTTCCTTTAAGGTGAGAGAAAATGCTTGCAGAATGCAAGCACATATTTACTTGTATATATATATATATCATGTGTAAGAAGCATCTATATATTATAGATATATATCATGTGTAAGAAGCGTCTATATATATATATATATATATATAGACGCTTCTTACACATGATATATATATATATATATATATATATATATATATATATATATATATATATATATATATCATGTGTAAGAAGCGTCTATATATTATAGATATCATGTGTAAGAAGCGTCTATATATTATAGATATATACAGAAAGACTAAAAATCATGTATTTTCCTGATTATGTTCCAGTTTTTGCTAGTAATTCAAGGGTTGAATAGGTTTTGGCTCATTGTGGGTAAGAGAAACAGTGGCTTTTGCCCTTTTTACCTGCCTGAATTCAAAATTGCAATCTTGACCCAAATTATTCTACTGGACTTTCTGCAGTAAAAGTAGAGGCAGTATGCTGTATTGAAGGAGCGATACTTCGTAGAATTCCATCAATGCTGACCTTGGTAGTTAGAGTATCTGCTGCATAGGACATGGATGTTAATGGGTTGTATGTAAGAATGGACTAAATTGTCTAAATATCGCCCTTGAAAATAAAGTCGAATTGTTATTATTAAAGTTGAATATTAGGAAAATACTGTAAAGAACTTATAAACAAGGGATTTATCTGTGTCATGGCACTTAATGAACATGGCTAATTTTCACTCATATTAAAACACAGGGTAAAATGGCATAATCATATCTCATCATTCAACCAGGACTGTTATATTACTGGAAATCAATTTTGAAATTTCAACTTCTTAACCAAATGATAGAACTTTGTTAAATTCATATTTCACGATATAGTTTTTTACACAGTGAGTTAGTATTGAGTTTGAATTATTTGAATCTCTTAGGATAGCCACCTTACAGTAAACAGCAAATGAAAATTTATTTCGTTAATCTCTTGAGAGAGCATCTCATTTTGTTTTGAAAATTTTAAACCATTTTCTCTACAAGTAGTCATGCAATCTCTATTAAAGTCATAATATTTGCATGTTGTATGATACTAATGAAAGCATTAACATAAAATGAATTTAATTTAATTTAGATAATGACAAGTTACCTTTGTATATTCTTATATTTATGAAATCTTTTAGTCAACTCTTTTGCCATATACCAGCTGCTCATAGATTGCTGTGTTTTAAAAATAGATCATGATGTGCAATGTTTACATTATTTAGGACTCAAATAAAAGTATGGAACATTACCATAATGAAAAACAACACGAACAATTTTTTTCCATTTATTGCATTACAGCTCAGCAACATCAAAATAATATCTAAAGCTCTTCATTGACAAATGCCAGGGGGATAATACACAATGATGTTTTTGTATTTTTTATAATTGTATATACTTATATATATATATATACATGCCTATATCAAAACTTTGGACAGACGAGCCTCTCAGTTCTCAAACTTGCCACTAGGTGGTAGTTGAGGGAAATTGTGAATGGCATTGCTGTCTTCGGACCCACACCAGCTGCTCACGCAAAATAAAATAATTTGCAGCGAGACTTGAACGTCACATAGTTATTGTCAGGTCACACGACTTTTCAGGGAGCATTGCATCACTCACCTGAAAGATTGTATATTTTACGACTACAATCTTTTCATAAAGGAGAACAAAAAGTTTTGGTACAATATTAGATATACATGAAAAATGACAACATTGGTTATCATATTAGACAGATAACAAATACCAGATTTTTTCATTAAAGATAAGTAATTAATGATGAATATTTTTATCCTCTTACATGATGGTGAATTTCTTCTTTTTTTTAAAATTCCCTATAGACATTCATGGCACAGTATGAACCACATTTTTTTTGACCTTGATCATGGGAAATATTATTGGATTACAAGCCCTCAATTCAACGACACTCTACATTTCAAGCATTGTTGTCCACTATAATAAGAAAGAGTGCATTGACATATAGTCATATGCATCTTTGAAATACAAGAGAATGAAGAGTTAGGGTGGCAATATTAGCTGAGAGGCATCGTCGTTTTGGAAACCCCTTCCATCTATCATAGTTTGTGACATTTTTTCACATTTCCATCGATATATATATATATTTTTGTATTTATAAACAAGAAACTCTCTACAGTGTTGGTAGGCAGCATTTGCACAAGAGTCTTTTTTTAAATTGTGACCTCGTTCTCTCAGTGGTAAAGCTTCAAGGTCAGTATGTTTGTTTGTTGCATAGGAGTGTTTTTAGAAAAAACATTTGCATATAGGTGTGCACAACACCCTAAAATTCCAATCATGTCTGATTTTTTAATTCCAAATGTGGACCATCATCGCTAAAACCTCTGTTAAGATTCTGTGCAGCCAATCACAAGAATCGTACATTTGAGGGCTAGGTCCAAAATAAATAGTACCTTTTTGGTGAACATTTTTTATTTTTTTATTTAAGAAGCACTCCTATATTTTTTTATTATTTGGTGTCGCCCTTTTGAAATATGGTCAAAGCATATTTTCAAATTTGAAGAATGATACTTCCCATTAGCACATTATTTACATGTCTATCATTTCAATAGGTAAAGATTTGATATTTTTGAGCATTGACTCTCGCTTGAATGTCAAGATGTTAATGTGATTGAATAAGAAACGCAAGTACTGTAATCTAAGAAGTGGAGTTTTAACAGGAAATTTTCTGTGTTTGTTTCAACGTGATCATTTTGAGATTGTAATGATTTTCGTATTGCTGCAATTCTTTTATACAAAATTGCTGTCTCAGATAAATAGAAAAATGCTTCATTCTTCCTAAAGTAGTCAGATAACTGGCTTTAGGAAATGAAATTTACCTTTATAATCTACCCTGTGTGTAGGCTTTTTATCAAATTTATTTGTGGCTCAGCCAGAAGTAAAAAGCTATTTTAAAAAATAAATAATTTAAGTCATATCTCCTCAACAACTTGGACTCAATATACATTTGTGAAACATTGTTGGATCACTTTAAATTCTACTTGCATCGTTTTTGAAGCAGAATGATGATGTAAATGATATTTATCACTCATTAGACTTGTTAGCACTTTCCTTTAAATGTTGTTATACATTTCGTTTTTCTTTTGGTGCCATCACTCGCTAATATTTTGCTTGAAAGCATCCTATTCATCTTCCTCCTCATTCTGGTAGGTTACATACCTCACAGATGATTTTTCACCCAGGATGAGTGACTAGAACAAAAAGATAATGTTAGTCAGTGAATAAAATGATTCAGCAATTTTTATTTATTAATATATTCTGAAAAGTTATAGTTTCTATAATTTCAATAAAACTTCATTTGTATATTAAGTATATTAAGGAGTATGATTATTTTATGCAAAATTGTATCAATAGCTTTGGTTTAAAATGTTTTGGATAGTATCAAATGACACTATTATTTGAGAAATTTTTTCTATAATAATATTTTCATCTTTCAATGCTTGAACTTAACAGTACACTTTTAAACTTCAAACGTTTTATTTACTACATTTTATTAATTAATAATTACGAGCTTTCATTAACAGTTAAACTACCTAATGCTGTTTCTGTGGTACCTATATGTAATTATGCTCATTTGTTGAAGCTTATCTGAACAATGAAAATTTATTTGTTTTTTTAACAGAAGAGAAATAAGAAATTTATATACTTTATGCTGATTTACATGCAACCACTGAGTACAAAAAAATATTTCATTGAATTTGTAGGTTTATATAAAATAATACTTTGCATTATACTACATCATCAATTTGTGTATAAATAAAATAGCTGGTTATAGATTTTAATCTTAAATTTAAATAGCATTACCTTATTTTCCTCTTTTGTTGGGGGATTTTTCAGCATGAACATTAAAGGTGCATAGAGGAAGTTTAGAATTGCTATTCCAAAGAGCATCCATTCAAAACCAATAGTGTTAACTAATGTACCACTCATGGCTGGTCCTGAATAAATAATATTAGAATAAATAATTAATCTTCTATATTTTTTTAATCAAAAGAAATAAATTAAGCTTCAATGAAAATTTTACCAGAATTAGATTTAAATTACACTCAAATTGTAGATTTTCAATAAAAAGGATCAAGTTCAATTATGGGTATTGAATGAAAATGTTTTCTTGTTGCCCTTTAAAGTTATATTTCCATTGGTTAATATAAAAATTGGGAACAGAACTGTTATGGGTTAACATCGTTTGCAGCGCCAATTTCTTTCAAAAGAATGAATTACATGCTATGGTATTACCGCAAAATAAACAACCTAGTAACGGAGGACATTGGCGAGACTTCGGCTCGCTTTGTTTTTAGATTATAATGCCTTTTATATTGGGTGTAGCCGTTTCTGGGCACTATTGCGCCCTTCGCCTCTCTGGAACGAAGCTATCCCTCACCATATGCCGGTGATTGGGTGGGTAAATGTCATCACAGGCAGATCCGTCACGGGTTTGCAAGCTTTCGTTTTGCTTGAAAGTTATTAAATCTAAGTAATTAACAAATATCAGATCCAGCAAAAATAGTATATGTATTTAGTTTAAGAATTCCATTTCATTTCACACACTATTAAAAAAAACATTTACTATGGCTTCATTCCTCCCTTGAACCAATTTCAAAAAGTTTTTCGTGATATTTTTTAACTTTAATGGGTTCCATTTTAAACAAGTTATCTGTTTATATTGAAACATTTGAAAACGTTTCTTAGGACTATTGACTTAGTTCGTCAGTCTCCCACCTGACAAATTGGTGCTGCGATCGATGTTGACCCATAACAGTTCTAAGCAAAAAATTGCAATTTTATGTCAAGGTATATATGGTACTTTTCAAACCATATAAAATTGATACATTTAGAAGTGATTAAAAAGTAACATATAATACTTCATACCCACTGCATATCCTAAGCAAAATGCAACATCTCCAATAGCATATACACTTCCATATACTGCTGAGTGACGAATGTCAACCAGGTAGCCTAATTCTGGCATCATAGAACTGTCTACCATTCCAATTGCAAAACCCAGACCAGCATTTGGTGCAATGAGGTCATTGATGCTGCGTGCCAGAGGTATCTATAGAAGCAGAATAGTGGAATTTTAATTTTAAACAGATATCATAGAATAATATGTATTTAGTCTTAAACGTTTTAATAAGAAAAAGTTTTTATAATGGAAGGTAATCTTAAGTATGTACAATTTAGAAAAATGCAGATTGAAAAATATGTATTATTTACAAAAATTTGACTTGAGTAAGATGAATAGAGAACTTGAAGTAGTCATTGACAGAAATGTTAGAAAATAGATTACCATATTTAATCGATTGTAAGCCGACCTTTTTTTCCTTTTTACCTCCTTAAAAATTGCCATTCGGCTTAGAATTGGGCCTTAAAAATCAATGAACAAAAAAGTAAAGTAATCAATACATTAGTGCCTGTAGTTACATTATAACTCTAGATATAAGTGTATTAATATAGAAGTAAACAGTCTACTTTAAATGTATGTAAAAACAATTGCAATAATTGAATAGGAAGAAATAAATGTTTCGATAAATTCACTCTCGAACCATCTCTAGTATGAGCTTGTGTGCAATCCTAGGATCCCTCGAGCCAACCGTCATTTCTTTGTGCCTTTGCAAGTGTAAATTTTTGTCATTTACTTTGGCGAGTGTTTCAGTTTTTTTTTAATAATTCCATAATGGGACGAACACATTATTCTGCGGACTTTAAGAGAAAAGTGATAGCATATGAGGAAGAAACAACAAATCTTGCTGCACAATGGTGCTACGGGATTGAGGAGTCGAATGTGAGATGTTGGAGAAGACAAAGAGAGAAACCGGGATATTTTGTCGCGAGATTAAAAACCTGGGACATAACAGGGAAAAATTAGATTTTAGTAAAAATTGTATTGAATGCTTGAATATAATTTTGTCGCGAGATTAAAAACCTGGGACATAACAGAGAAAAATTAGATTTTAGTAAAAATTGTATTGAATGCTTGAATATAATTTTGTCGCGAGATTAAAAACCTGGGACATAACAGGGAAAAATTAGATTTTAGTAAAAATTGTATTGAATGCTTGAATATAATGTAATTTGTGTTATCGTAATTTCAGTTGATACCTTTTTTATTTAATTATGAATTGAAAAAGCTGGGGCATTCATACTTATCGGTATTTTTTTGCGACAAATCCTGGAAAACTAGGAACTTTCCTTGTGTGCTCTTGTGAAAAGTGGGGGTCGGCTTACAATTGATTAAATACGGTATTATAAGGAAATTTGTTGAGATATTAAATCTGATTACATAAAATTCATGTCAGTAAATTTGTTTTAAATGTGTTAAAAAGAAAAAAATCATATCAGTCAATAGGATGTAAACTCGTAACAAGTCAAGTTTTTCAAATAAAAAATTGTTACACAGTTAATTGCCTTGGTATTGATTGTTTTTGGAAATACATATGAACTACACATGCATATGAATATCTATATAGTGATAATTTATATGATAATTTAATGGCTAAAAGTCATTATTGTGAAAAAACAGTGATAGTTTCAAATGGAATTTTTTGTGATTTTTCTCATAATTTTATGAATAACAGAATCAGTTCAGTTAAAAATGATTGTAGAGAATGAGAAATATACTTACAATCATCAAACAAATACCAATAATGATTAGACCCAGCAGAGAAGCTAACCACCTGTAATATAAGTTTAAGAAAAATGTTCAAATATCAGCAGTCTATAATTTTGATAAATAAAATGATGAATTGTTCCAAAAACTGAAGGAAAAGAAGATTTGAAAATATGAAAGATGTAACTTTACATGTATAATGTGATATGAAAGTAATGATAGGTGCAAAACATTGTTATCAACTTTATTTAAAGCTTTATGATTTAAAAGGTCATCTTTGATAAGTCAAGAAGAGATATCAGTAACTTTATTGAAATGTAGATTATTGATCTTTTCAAGGCAACTTATGGCAAAATAATGGTCATCATGAGAATAACAAATTATTTAATATGAAAGATAAAAAAGCTTTCGTTGCCATACTTCTTGTTCAATTCAAACATCAATTTCCCTAACAGAAGAAAAATTCTATGAATGTTATTAATGTACAAGGGTACACCTTTATGACCTAATTATTTTTCGTCTTGCTAAAAGTATGAATGCTTTACTGTGGGTGTTGCTAATACTTGCCTTCCCATACGATGTCCCAAAGGTCCAAATAAATTGGTTCCAATTAGGTAAGATATGCTAGCTGGCAAGAATGTGACACCCTGCTTCCATCTCCCTGCACCCATGGTGTCCATCATCCAGATGGGCAGAGAGGGTTCCAGCATGGCTATGCCCATGTTAGCAAAGGTGATGGCACCTGGATATAAGGGAATGTTTACTTTAGTAATGTTTTGGAGACATACAAGACCCTTGTATATTGTGGAGGTTACATTATAAGAAGGTACAGCAAAAACCAAAACTGCGATATTCAAAACTATAAACTTACCTCAATAATGGGGTTAGGATCCTGGGTTCAGGGAAAATGTAGAGAAAGATAAATGCCAACTCAAAATACAATTGATATGAACATGTAAAGATGTAAAAAATTATGTTTATCTATTGAAACTCAAGAAGCTAGCAGGCTAATAAGAAACCTTAGCCTAGCATCAAGCTTCTGTATACCATGTGTTGCCTCTTGGAAGTGGTGAAAATTCGAGATGGTTCTACAATAGTGTTTTCCTAATATTTTCTGATTGCAACATCCTAAGCCACATACTAAAATGAATGCGGCACCCCCATCCTCCATTTTACTTTATTTCTTAATGTCTGTTAACAAGTATTAAAAATGCATTATATTCATGTGCAAGGAGAGATAAGCAGGATATGTAATTCTGCAGTGTATGGTAATACAGATTAAAAATAAAACAATGAAATTTTTAAAACCTTTTTTGTTTTGCTTTTGATTCAATACATGTGCTTCATGAGAATAATGTATAGCTCTTATATTGGGGCACAAGTGGACAAATAATGCATATTTCTTCATCAAACATTTTTATTCATTCTCTTCATGTCTTCAATGTTACAATCACAGATATTTATACATATATTTGATACTCCTCGGTTATCCCAGATCCCTTTTGAAAAATAATTTTTTGTGATAACCCTTTCCCGGGAAAAACATTAAAACAAACTAAGAAAATGAGAACTTGTCAAAAAAAATTTTTATTTACAAGTAACTGAGGATATTGGTGAGCTTTTGGCTCACTTTCTTTTTAGATTATATGCCTTTTATATTGGGTGTAGCTATCTCCGGGTGCTATCACACCCTTCGTCTCTCTGGAACAAAGCTATCCCTCACCATTGTCCAGTGATCTGGTGGGTAAATGTCGCCACAGGCAGATCAGTCATGGGTTTGCATGCTTTCGTTTAGCGTGAAAGGATTATCTCAAAAAATTATTTTTCAAAAGGGGTCCGGGATATCCGAAGAGAACCATATATTTTTAAGCAATGTTAATTTATTTTCACTAAAAGAATAATATTTTCTATTAAAATTTTCTTGTACACATTATGAATGCATCTCGTGACACACCCCATTACACATACCAACACACAATATGAAAATCAGTGCCCTAGAGCAGGGGTCAGCAACCTTTTCCATATGGCGGGTCACATTTATTGTTGTAAATGCTTCGTGGGGCCGCATTGGAAATTGCGAGAGCTTCGGCAGGCCGGATGGGTATTTAAATCAGAAGTTACCTAGAGCTTTTGTGGTTTCATATTAGTGAAAATCAATTCTAATTAATTTACTAGCATTAAAACTCCACCTCAACAGTTTTGAGAGCATAATTTTACTGAAAAAATATGTACAGTAAACCCCTGCTATACGTTGTTTCGCATATGCGTCGCCAATCAGTTAAGGAACATGTTTCGTTATAAGTTGTGTCGCTTCGCATATACGTCGTTTGTGAAATACTAAAAGCAAAATTTCAGAAATTCCAATTGCGGTGCATAAATTATAAATATAACAATAAAAACCCTCTATTCGGCTTTTAATTTCATGTTTATTATTATTTACGTGGATTAATTTAATTTCATGTTTATTATTATTTATATGAATTAATTTAATTTCATGTTTATCAATTCGTGTAAATTCATACTCAGAATAAACATTTGCTGGCCATGTGTTTGAGAGATCACGATGGGTTAGATGGTTCACAAGATACACGGGATAAAAGGGACTGTCCCAATTTTAATGACGATGTGTAAAAACCTATTTCTGAGCTTTGTGAACAGTTGTGTCTAACATTTTGTGTGTTTACATTTGCATTGATATCTCATGAGATATTGGATATACTTTGGATTGCAAAATCTGCTTTAAAAGTACTCTAAAGTACGTATCAGTGTACGTGTAAGTAAAGAAACAATTTTTGCGCTCCATCACACTATAGACAATTATTTTCGGTGATTTCTGAATTTATTATTTCAATTGGTTACTCGTTGTTACGATTAAATGTACAAATATCTGCCAGAAACGTGACCCCTACTTTTATCATAGTTCTTATGGCAATCTTTGTTTCGCTATACGTTGTTTCATTATAAGTCACATTTTTCAGGAATGCATCTCGGACATATAGCGGGGTATTACTGTAATTGACTGTGTTAAATTATACAGATCACTTATTCAATATGGTCGCATGAGGCCTGTGGGCCATAGTTTGCCAAACCCTGCTCTAGAGCAATGTACTGTATACCTTGCAAAAGGTCAAAACAATCCCCTGTGATAACGAAATTGATATACTGAGAGGTTACCTGCAAAAGGTAAAAACTGTGAAAGCTAAACTCATAATATTCAAGGGTCTTCTGTACTAAGCAAAAATACTAAGTTTAGCATTTATGGATAGTTTTCATGAACTGTGTATTCTTAATTAACTACTTTTGAAATATCTTTTTTGTCAATCATCAGTGCATGCATGCAAATCTGACCAATGAATACTAAATTAACTATTCTAGTATATTTTAGATTTTAAAGTAGCTGGTCAAATAAAATTAAATGAAAAGTTTTTATGTATAAAAATTTCCAATAAAAACCACCAGCCCTTTTTTATTACCTGCAGCAACAATGATGTAAGGATCCATGACGAGTGCCTTCAGAGAAGGAGGGTCAGCCTCTTGCTTCACCACACCAGGTTGCAGCACCAGTAACTGAAGTACTGAATGGGGGAGGACACATACAATAGTTAAAAACAGGAGTGAGTAATGTCTTTAATTATATTTTTACATGTTATTAGGCAGACAGTGTATTCTCAAATTCATCCATAGGAGGAAGGATTGATTTTCAACAATCTGGCTAGCAGTTAGTGAATCATCCAGCTCTATATGGAAATTCAGTAGGTATATATAATTTATAATTTGAGTATAAAATAGAAAATGCTCACGTCCATCTCCCAGCGCCAATGCAGACAAGACGAGGAAGGGTGCGCTTTTTCCGACGAACTCATACATGAAACCTCCAAAAGGTGGACCAATCAGGACACCGAGAGCCAGACCACCCAGTGCTATTCCCATAGCATTACCTCGTTCCTTGTCATTCGGGTAGCGTTCTGCCAGCATTCCCATCCCTTGAACAAATGGCGATATTTTAGTCTAATTTTCTTCAGTGCAATCTTAACTGTAAAGCAATGCTATGAATTGACGTTCAACAGGTTTCCAATGAAAAACTTGAATGATGAATTGCAGATGCAATGGTTCTCCCTGACTGGTTTTGACTCACATTTATTTGAACATCAATCGAATGTATAGCACAGTTTAGTCCGATGTTATTCTCACATTTGCACGCAATTTATGAAATCGATTATCTTTTACTAAGGAATCACATGAAAAATTTAACTCGAATTGTAGTAACACTTGTTAGACAGCTGCTGTATTCTTTCTAGTACCTTACTTTATCGTGCTCTTTCTGAAGTAAGCTGTGTTTGATGCCGCTTGCATCGAGGTTTCTTTACGTACCGGAAACACTGGAGCATGAGGATCCAACTCCTTGCAAGGCCCTCGCTATGAAGAGGACACTGTAGCTGCGTCCAAATGCGAAAACTGAAGAAAAAGATATACGAACATTGGATAAGAAAAAATACGTCATGTTAGCGAAACTCTGTGACAATCAATTGCATGCGAAAGAAATTTTTGATTCGAAAATGTATCTGATGGAACTTTTGTACTCTTATATCACCTGATAATTGTTTTTATGCTTTCCAGCGTTTGTAATTAGATGTTCCAAGATACCTTTATTTATGTTTAATATCAGGGCAATATGAATTAATTAACACAAATTTATGGATGTAAAAGTCTCGTTCCAGCCTTTCGTTACACTTTGAAAAGGAAAACCATTTTATAATTCTTCATTTTATACTCACTTATAGTGGACAGGAACATGATGATGAACCCGGTGAACATAGGTATACTATACCCAATCCTTCAAAACAATAGAAAGGTAATATAAGTCATTTTAATTTTTATAAAATGTTATAATGAGTGAGATAAGCTTTGAATTTAATAATCGGAAATGTTTTCCACCGTAAACATTAAGAGGTGGAGATTAGGTTTTTTCTTAGACGGCCATCAAACAGCTCTCGCCTCTTTTCCCTTTTATTTTTTACTTTGCTAATTCACAAATTCTTGTAATCCTTCTAGGAGAATGAAATTTTAATTGATATATTTTGAAAGGATTTCAATGAAATTACAAGGTATTTGGCTATATAGAAAAACCAGCAGCCCTCACATATTCATTTAATTTCAATATTTATCACAAAAACCGATTCATCGATTATTTAAACGTGGGAAAAAGTACTATATCAAGTGATTGCAAAATTAGCTTTTCAGAAACGGCGGATATAATCGAACGAAACCGATCCTTTTAATCATACTTTTCGATAATACCAATGATGCCTATGGAAGTTTACATTTGTCATTGGGATTGGAATCATTAAAATTACTTTTATCTTTATTCTTGCGTCAAATAAAATAGAAACACTTCTCACACGTTTTAATATGAAATGAAAATTTTAATCTGTAAAGTTCGTTTTTACACAGAGCTCCTCTAAAGAGCGGTGTATTTTTTTTGCTAATCGCTCGCAGTCATATCGTAAATCAGTCACGATCAAATCGCGAGACATATACGTGCAAAATTTTAAGAATTGAAAGCGAGCGTTACCTTTTGTAATATGTCCCTTAATGTCATCATTTTTTAACATCACCGTTACCTTGGCGACCGAATCGAATTGACGACATCGACAAAAATAGGATTCTCTTGACAAGTTGCTCGCGAGTGGCGCCGTAGCGGGGATAAGCTCACTTGTGCGTTAGAGGTCCAACGAAGGGATTGGCAATCAACTGGACGAAGGCCTTCGAGGCGAACATGACTCCTACTTCGACCGTTTCCTCGATGAGGTCCTTGTGCCTCCGAAGTCGACGCTCCTCTTCTGGAGAGAGGGTAGGAGTGTAGTTGGTTGGCGGGAGACCTTCCGGAGGATACAGAAGCAACATGTTAGCGTTGTTGTCGGCCTGTCGGAGTTAAGAGGACGCTTGGACTAAGGTTTACCCGGTCGTTACTGTCGGAGCGTTAGAATATTTGTCACTCTGCAACGTTAATAGAATTCCTTTCACTTCTTCAGCTATTATGATCGATGAAGTGGATGACAAATCTAAGAAAATCTGAAGTGCCCAGCACGACTTTTTCCATACAGAGTAATAAATATGATTGCTCTCTACATCAGCGTCCTCAAGAACAATTGTACTTGTGAATAATTTTGAAACACTTTCAATAATCTTTACATTGAAAAAAAATCTGATGTGGCCAGCACATGACTTTCTCCATATTTGGGGTATAGATATTTAAATTATTATATCATTATAAGGCAAAATAAGTTAAATATCTCCGAAATGGATGGTTCTACGAAAATTTGTTTCAAACAAAACTTGGAAAAAATATTATTCTCTACAAATTTGGTCCTCACGAAGATTACCAATAACGACGTTTTTAAGGAGATATTTGACGGAAACCGAAAAAACCGATTATTTATAAATAATCCCTAAAAATTAACTGCTATGGAAAAGAGATATTTCGCCAAAACCGTATCGGGTTTCGAATAAACCTCGACTTTCGGTTAACCAGTATTGTCCAAAAACTAATCAGCTCTTTATGCTCATACCAAAGTATTATATATGAAATTTGGTAATGATATGGCAAGTATTTTTCGAGTTAGAGCGCCCACAATCACGTACACACAGACATCATTCCGAAAATAGTCTAAACGTGTTCTAGTGATCAAAATATCTAACAAACTATCGGTTTTTCGAAAAATTCCTATCACATACACACAGACAACATCGAAAAAATAGTCAAAACGTTTTCTAGGGACCTAAAACCGTGTATTTCCGTTGAAATCTCGAATTCGATTTTTTCAATTCTCTATACTACGTATATGGAGAAAGTAAAAAGTGCTTAAATCTTCATTAATCGCACCCAATAATATCGCTGCAGCTTCTTTCAGGAACCAGCAGTGCTCGCGCGGAGTAATTTTATATCCCATTCAGATATTATTCGCAGCCTTATTTTTTTCTTTCTCCCCCCCCGTACTTCCATGTACTTTACTAGAATAGTGTTCGAAACCTTTATATTCCATCAAAAGTTAAAAATGTGGTTTCATAATTCCCCTAGGATAAGTTTATGTACTTTTGGGCATTCAGTAGGCTGTGCGGTAAAAGTACGTCTTATATCCCTTGTACAATATTATATTGGATGTATATTTTTGATCTCACTGAATTGGCATCAGTGCTTGATTTTAACTTCTGTAAATGTATTTAAATATTTTTTCTGTTTTTTGTATTTTTTCCTTAAAACGTCTAAGTGCTTTGGAATATTTTTCGCCTTAGCAACCCATATTTTACAATTTCGCGTTAAAACTGACACTATATCTCAAATGCAATAATATTACAATGCTGATCTATAAGTTGAAAACAAGCGCAATGAAGTTTATTAGCACTAAAATTTATTACCAATGAATTCTTGCTTGTAATTATTTGTATTTTTAAACAAAACGACGGCCCAATGAAGAAAAACGTAGACCAAATAGAACCCAATATTACAGAACGGAGAATATACCGCTCACGAATACGGTTTGCAGAGCTGAAACTTCGACGATTCTATTAATATAGTGTGTGGAAGTAACAACAAATCCTTTATTGGTGGGTAATGAGAAAAGAAACTTCCTTTGAAAATGGAATCATATCCTCGAAAAGTCTTTGATAGTTTATCTAAAAACTTGCTTAGAGGTCTTACTTCGTTTTTGTTGTTCGTTGTTCGAGAACTATGTTTTTCGGAATTACTTGAAATGGACATAATTAAGTGAAAATTAGTTTGCTCGAAGTATTAAAAATCCTTCATGGATAAGACGAATAAAGTGCGATTAAAACCAGTGGCGGGAAGTATAGATCAATGACCCACCTCCGATGAAAGCTAGGCTGGAATTTTCTTCCTCCGTGTCATTGCCGCCGTACGCTGTCGTGGTTGAGGCAGATTCAGGGGACACCGTTGGAGGCGCCAATGTCGTTTTCGATTCATTCGGGTGCCTTATGTCGTAGAGGAACTCCGGGATGATCGGAACTGCAGGTGGAAAAAGGAAACTATTATTAGGAACAATGCGAAATGTTGATTTGACAGTTTTAGATTGAACTGTACACTTTTGAATGCCTATTCCACCGATGGCTATCAAAGCAGTCGTATACTTTCTAACGTTTTTCATTCTAAACTTATTTTGAATGTTTTGAATTTATGTGAAGATTTCTAAAATGGACACTTCTAGCTTATTTCGTCCGCGCAACGATATTACCCATCGATTACGAGAGAAGACAATGCTGTAGCATTGCATAATCTCACAATATGAAACTTGAACACGTTAGTGGGCAGTAGATTTGTGAAATTTATTTATTTAGTGAAAATAAAAATGAAGCCGAGGGAATAGAATAACAGAGAGGAGAGTGGGAGCGGGAAAGGAGTAGGAGAATGGCGAAAGGGGGAAAAGAGATGTAAAAGAGAGTAATGGCGGTGAACATAATAGGATTAGTTTCCTAAAGGGAGGAGGAAGGTCAACGTTTTAGAGGTACTATAGCACGTTTTACTTCGATTTTAGTAAACTTAATTCTTGAAAGTATTTTTTCGAGTATTATAAACATGTATAAATCAGGATAGAGTTTTATACGGCCTTATGAAAAAATATTTTTCTCAGAATAATTTTTATCGCAGTAACATTTTTATGAATTTTATATTATACTAGCTGAAAGTACCCGGCGATGCCCGGGTTATGCCAGACGTCTTTGGCGAATAAAATTATTTATTATATGGTAATACAATCATTTCACCCTTTGCGCACCTCAAAACGTGTATTTTCGTTGAAATCTCGATTTCGAATTTTTTCATGAAAACAATAATTTCTCTATACTACGTATATTGGAGAAAGTAAAAACTAATTCTGAGATATCTCTGATACCTATGAAATGGGCGAGCTTTCATGTTTTTCTTTTTATTCAAATATATGTCCTATCATTTTTATATAACAATCAATGCAACCGTTTATGTAGAATATCAATGAAGAGAAGATAACCATGTAATGTGTTTCAAATAATAACGTGCGTCCCTGTTCTCATTTAATTAAAAATTTATGCTTGAGCCTATTTGCATTAATAAACATTATGGATGTATAATATAATGGTTCTACTTACAAAGAGATGAGATTCCTGCGTTCAAACGATGATAGAAAGATTCAACTGCTTTGATTGTATCGTTAGAAACGCTTCCCACATGCAGTTAACTGAATAATTATCCGTAAATATTTATGTTGCTATGTATAAACGTTGACATTGCTACAGCAATAATTTCGATGCTTAAACAAAGTTCGAAGCGAATAACGCTATTCTTTCACCTATTTGAAGGTTTAATTGGCATTAATTGAATCGGAGGGAACAATTACGGTCGCCTCGAGAACGTCCGGAAAGAGTACGAAATATCCGTAAAATTTCGAAAACAATTGCGTATTTCTGAATAATTCGATCGTATAACATGTAAACATCGCAAAAATAAGATAATATAGAGTTTTAGCCGTCGAATAAAGCAAAAACGATGAAAATCGGTCCATATTTACGTTTTAACGAATGAAGGAAAAAAACCTTGCACTCTGAAAAATCGAAAATCCCGTGTAAACTTTTGGGAAAATAGAATTGTTTCCTGGATTCGAACCCGGGTCGATTTTGGGAATCCCGGGTACCCTATGTTACTCGTAGAGTCATATGAAGTCAATTTGCAAAGTTTGGTCCCGATAGCTCAAAGGGCGTGGGAATGTATAAGGAACACACGGACAGACACTCAATTTAATTATATAAGATTAAAATTAAAACAGAAAATCGAGGAACAAAGAAGCAAACGTAATTTTTTTCACCTTTCCATAAAATATTACATTTTTTCGTATTTTTTTTAGATCATGAGGCCGTGGTGAAATATTTTTATAAAAATTATTTATTGACAACTGATTTTGGTTGTTAAGATATAGATCTGGAAAACGTATAAAGAACTTGTTATAGGTAAAAGCTTATTTTTTGATTTCTGAAATTCTCTTTTATTTTTTCTTATCATAGAAATTGTCGTATATCTTATTTGATATTATATATGCTTTGTTTATAAGTTTTCCTTCAGATTTACTGATCGATAAATATTTTTTTCCTATTTTTGTGGTCAATTTAAATGTGGCAGAGAGATGGCAATTAAAAAGGGCCCTGTACTATCATTTGGTAGAAGACAGCTGGTGTTTCCACGCTTTAATACTAGTTGCTCTTTGGGTTTATGTGTAGTAATGTAATCCTCGAGAATTCTACAGATGTGAAGAGTGGACAAGAAATTTCCTTTGAAAGTCTCTGAATAGCCATAACAGGGAAACACAACTAGTTGAAGAGTGAGGGGTGACGTCAGTCGTGTTTTACCGCGAGACAACTTACAGCAGGCATACCAAAAAGAAAATATCGACCTCAACAAGATTCATAGGGCGTTTGAGAAAATAAATGCGCATTTCGGCTGCAAAGTAGCTTTCTTCACTGATGACTCTATATCAAGATTGCGTCCCTTTAAAATCAGTTTCATTTTTATCTTCTTTAGTTATCATTTATTGTTGAACAGTAATAAAGCGGAAAACCTGCTGCTATAATTCCTACGCATAAGATTTTCACGTTCAGGCAAACCAAATTCGCCAAAACGTTCTTTAAAATGGATTCAGATATCGATGAATCACCACTATGGACATCTTCATTTTAGTCTAAACGGTTATCTGATTTTTCCAACCGTTTTGAGGCTGTAGGAGATATCTTCACTATCAAGTATTGCAAACATGTCCAGCATTATGCATTTATGAAAGAGCACTATAAAAATTTATATTATGCATATGATTGAGATATTAACTGTTTATTAAACACGCTAATTTTTAAAAAGGGGTTCATTTCATTCAATATACAAAAACAAGTAAGGAATAGAGTTGCTGAAGTAGACAGTAAATTGTGGCTTTTTCAAAAATATTTTAAACGTATAGACAGACAAAACGAGAAACCTGCGCAACGAGACAGAATACTGAACCGATTGGCGCAAAAAAGGAAATATATCTATATTCTGTCGTTTAGGGGGAGTTATCCCATCAGACGTAAAGAAGGACAAATTGAAAGCAAAATCGGATTGAAAAAAACGCTAAAACTCGTCCCTTTTAAGTAAAACAAGTAATTCATTGAAACCGAATAATTATTTTGTTTTGGAAAAATGTACATATAGTATAGATAAGTAAGGATTGGTCCTCCAGTTTGGTTTTCTTAGCTCGCAGTAAGCCAAGCATCCAGTATAAAGGTGCACGTGAATGAGAAACGGCGCTACTCTTGTTGTCATAGTTACCTCGCCGCAAAAAGTGAAATCTGAGGCTACCAAAGTTTTAAGCAGCTTAGGAACCAGGGAATGGAAGCGGTTCGCTGGGGAACAGGGAATGTTTCGGCTTAGATTTACGACTCTAAATCCTGATTACTTTCACAAATCGAATTCCAAAAATCTAATTAAACTAATCTGTGTTTCGGAGGAAGATGTTCATTTTAAGATGTTCGAAATTGAGCCATTGTCATTTATTAACTATGGAAGTAATCGAAAATAAATTAAGTAAACCAGATGTTATTCTAATTCCGTGCCAGTCGTGCAGGTTTTTTTAGTTATTTTAAATTTTGCTTTTGAGGTACACGAGAAAAAAATCTCTTCTGTCATTCTTATAATTTGAGTCTTTTCACTTGTTCATAAATTGGCATTCCATTTATTCTTTGTCGTTTACTTCAGATAGTATTTGCCCATTAAACTATCGATAAAATATTAATGTGGTGAAAACGAAACTTTTCGCTCGTACGACAATTTATCGATTGATAAATGAACATTGGTGCGTTCCTACGAAACGTTTTATTTTACTTTTCTTAGAGTGCAGTCCGAGGTAAGTTATCTCTTCTACATGTTGGGTCGTATTCGTAGTTCCGAATGTTTCGGTTGGCCACATTAAAAAATGTAGGTTCAGGTTAAGTTTATATCGGAAGTAACCTAGAGATTTTGATATAATGAAGTCTTCAAAATTTCTTAACATACAACATTTACCATAAAAGGTTTTAAGACCATAATTTCAACTAAATAACGTGAAATTGTGTTGAATTTCAGGGGAAGCAGCTTCATAGGACGCATAAAATTCCCTCATGAGTCACACGTTTCCGATCCGTGATCTACATCAAGGGTAATCAATCCACAGGTTTAATTTTAGACGACCAGCTGATTCACAGAAAAATATTAAGGTGAGGTATTATCAAACATTTTAATTGCGCTTGGCGTTATTATTATCTCGCATCATATTCTGGATCTTTCGTAATGTGGGAATCACTTAAAGGAAAACTTGAATTTAATCGTGACTCACGCGGTGGATTGATATAAGAATGGCAACCTACAGAAAAACGTCGCCGACCCTTGAACTCTCTCTCTCTCTCTCTAAATCCCTTTCGCCTCTTCCCTATCACTCCTCCCCGTATCTCTCCCTTCCCTGGATATAGAGTCACCCCATGAAACGAGGATCCCGCATTATGCTTTCACAATGTTACCAGATATCATGACGAAACGGTTGGATTTTTTTTACGGCTGTCGGCGCGTGGAAGTCGTTTAGGGCAAATGGACGCTCACCATGGCGGAACGAAAGAGAGGGATAGGGTGGACGCCGTAAAGATGGGAGATAATCCTCCTCACTCCCTCCGATCGCCCTCTCTCTCTCTCTCTCTCTATCCCAGTCTTTTTCCTCCTCTTCCTTCTTCGGCTTTATCAGCGTTCTCTTTCCGTTTTCCTTCCCTACAGTCCCATATCCCACTCCGTTTCTTTCCCTCCCCTCTCTGGACACCAGAGGCGGCTCGAGGAATTTTGGCGCCCCGGGCGAGATAGCACTCCAGTGCCCCCTCGGCAATACTTGTTGAGATATTTTAGAGGTACATGTTTATTTATTCATCTCTATGTAAAAATTATCGATAATGAAAAATTAAAAGGGTTAACATCAAGATTATAGCCTGCTCCGCGATATAAATTGGTATCAATATTGATTCACTTGCAAGCAGGGCCGGATTAAACGGTACGCAAAACACGCAAGTGTGTGGGGCCCGGATGAAAAAGGGGCCCACCAGGAGCGGATTGGGCATTGGGAAAAGTCCTGGTGATGCGATGATGTCCATGGGCGTGGGTTGCCCGAGTGGTTGCTGCCTCGGCCAGGAGCAGTTGCTTTTCCATATTCTAAAGCTATTTCAGCTATGCACGTAAGACGGCGGCAGCCCAGAGTGCGTCGGTGATATCACTAGGCTGAGTAGGTGCGAAGTATTTTACGGGGGGCCATGTAGCGCTGTGCCAGTCTCTTTCAATGCCTCATATAGTTTTCCAATTCTGTATTTCCTTCTTTCTATGTATAACGCTTTTAGAATCTATCAATATCTTAGCACTGGAAGCAGCTAGAGTCATGAAATTTGGTGTGTTCTTAGTTGGTCACATTATCTTATAGAAAAAGTTATTACTTTTACATAAAGTGTCCTTGGTTCGACTCCAGATATCCTTTCGTATTGCCATTTAAAAGCACGGGAAAAACGATTTTGACCGTGCAGACATTTTTTCTTTTGCTCATTAAAATTCCTAAATATTAACTTAGAAACTTCAAACAAAAACGAAAGGACGAACAAAATTCTAAATTATTTTATTATAGCGGTCTTTTCTTGTATCTTTCCTTTTAAATTTTAAAAATACGTAAAAGTGCGTATTTTTTGTGATTTGAACGCTTAATCTAACACGAGTTGCTATGCAACCAGGGCCGGCTCAACAATACAAGCAGACCAAGAGACCGATTGGGGCGCCGAATTTTTAGGGGCGCCAAATTTTCCTGGCAAAAATTTTTCATTTGGTTTTCCATTGATATGTTTAGTGTTTGCAGGTTGCGAATGAATGTGAAAATTTGACTTCAAATGAATGTTCAGGGGCAGCTCTACTCCGAATGGTAAAATAGTATTTCCGAACGCGGCTTCCGAGAAAACTACCGAATACAGATGGCTGGATGTGGTTTTTCCAACATTTTATTACTGTTAAGGTATGTACACATATGCGCATTTCCCGGCAACAGCAGCGATCCAAGCAGCGAATCAAACCTTGCAACAAGAGGGCGCTCGGCACGGTGTTGCAAATCGTTGTTCGCCTGTTTTCCGCCAGTATCCTATCTGTCTCCGAGTAGACATGACTTCTCTTCAAGTAGCTGCTGCAGCTTATATTTTTGTGCATAAATACGCTTCCAAGAAGAAAAGAAGGTAAATTGGTTTCGTTAAATAAATACATTATGTATCTGTTCGCGCCATTTAAAGGATTGAATACGGGCGGTATACTATTTCCTTGGACTGTCGTAATATATGCGCGACAGGGAGCCATCTGGGGCATGAGTTCACGGCTCACGGGTTGGTCGCTGTCGGGGTTTTATGAAGACACTGTGTCTCGGCGGAAGTGGGTCGAAGGTTGTCGTCGTGGACGGAGAGTTGTTGGAGAAGTCTGTCGAAGGTTTTCGTCGTGGATACCGGAGGAGTGGGGATCGACAAGGAGGAGCCGAAAGTTCCCTAATACTGAAGGCAAAAGACCCAAGAGAAGAGGTGAGTGGTGGATTATTGTCGCGGGTTTGGGTTCCCGTCTCAATGTTTCTCGCATAGAATTAAAATTAGATTACAGTCCACTTCGTTCTCGTGCAAATCGCAAACAATTTGGTCCTTCGGGCCGGATAGCCTATGGGTTTTATGAAAATTTGTCGTTAAATGAATTTCGTCTTCGTTAAAGTTTGTCGGCTTTCCTCCATATCTTTTCGCTGAGAATTTGTTACTTTGTATAGTAAAGTGGCATTTGTTGCATTTTTCGTTTGGTAAGCATGCCTACGATCGAAGAATTATTAGTAAAGGAGGAGTTAATTTCGCAGAAAATTATTCGTATCGGGTCAAAAGGGATCCGGCTAACAAGAAAGATGCGATCTTAAGGCATGGCAAGGTTTTCATGAGGCTACGATTCATCATAGTACCGAATTGTCTGATATACAGAAATTTATGTATTTGCGGTCATGTCTAAAAGGAGAAGCATTGTCGTTGGTGTCATCTTTGCCCATTACTAGTGGGAATTATTCGGTGGCGTGAGAGTTGTTGATGTCACGCTACAGTGAACCGTCATTGTTAACGAACGCCTATTTGGAAGGGCTACTGGGTTTGAAATTAGTGGAGCGAGCACCCGAGCAATTGCGAACTTTCGTTACCTTGTTGACGGAATATACGGGCGCTCTAACGGTGTTAGGGCATCGCGTCGAAGATTGGGCCGTACTTCTTTTGTTTATTTTACGGAAGAAGCTCAGCGCAGATCTGAGAGAGAGGTGGGAGAAAAATGTTTCGGAGGAAGGGTTGTCGACGGTGAAATGTTTTATTTCCTTCTTGGAAAAGGAGGCTCGGGTCCTGGAAGCAGCCAAAGGTGGGCCTTCGAAAGGAAGTTCGCCCGGTATTAGATCATCGGGAATACAAATGGAGAAAAAATATAAATTGTATGGGGCCCGGACTAGTACTCAGGTGGCAAGCACGGATGCATATCCTTCTCCCGCGTCTTTGAAATGCGTGTTATGCGGAGCTAAGCATCCACTATACTTGTGCGGAAAATTTAAGGGTTTATCTGTAGATGATAGATTTCGTGTGGCGAAGGAATACCGCCTTTGCCTAAGTTGTTTGCAGTCTGGGCATTTGATTAAAACTTGTCGCAGTCGAAACCCCTGTCGGTACTGTTCGTTTAGTCATCATTCATTGCTGCATTTCACTCCACGGAATCAAGCCTCGGGTAGTGAAAGGGTAGTCAAGAGCGTGGAAAAGGGAGCGAATACAGAAAGCACCTCCGTTGCTCAAGGAAAAATTGAAGATGCGTCTATAACGTCGGTCACTCCTGTGGAAGCAGTTGTTGATTCATCAAAGACCCAGGTGGAAGTTACAAAGTACGTTGTTTTGTTATCCACCGCACAAGGTCGGGTGCGGGACCGACATGGAAATTATCAGAGTGTAAAAATTTTGATTGACAGCGCAAGTCTAGGAACATTAATTACGAAGGCGTGCGCTCTGCGCTTGGGTTTGCCTATTCAAAGGATGATCACGTCCATTTTCGGTTTAGCTCAAACATCGGTGGGCGTCGCTCAAGGGAAATTAATTTGTGTATTAGAACCGACTCCGAAGATGGGGGCATTAGAGCTTGAAGCCTTAGTTATAGAAAATATTGCGCGTTGCCCTACGATGGATGTAGCAAGGCAGCAGTGCCCGCACATACGTAATCTTACGCTGGCGGATCCATCGTATTATCGTCCTGAGGCTATTGATATTTTGCTGGGTGCCGAATGGTTGGGCACAGTAATGATTGGTAATGCAGTAATAGGTTCAAAGGGCGCTCCGTGTGCAATATAGACAGTTTGGGGCTATTGTTTAGTGGGAAAAGTGCCTGAAGAGGCCAACCGCATTGATTCGTTTTGCTTGACGATGGAATCTCAATTGGATTACATTATTCGGAAATTTTGGGAGGTGGAGGAACCTCCGGTCACTCATTACCTAAGTGAGGATGATAAACAATGTGAATCTCACTTTCAGTCAACCGTATCTAGATTGGAAACTGGTCGTTACGTAGTTGATTTTCCTTTTCGAAGTGATGAGGCGCTGTTAGGAAACAGTCCAAACAGTGCATTTCGCCAGTTTCACCAACTTGAACGGCGGCTTGATACACAGCAGAAACTTAGGCAATGCTATAATGCCTTTATGGCGGATTACGAGGCGCAAGACCATATGATTAAGGCCGTGGAGCCACCGATAGTCTCCACGCCCTTTTATATTCCGCATCATTGCATTTATCGCGACGGTGATAAATTCGAAAGGTGGTCTTTGACGCCTCCATGAAGACTGAAAACGGCCCTTCGTTGAATCAGATCATACATAGCTGCAATTGAACATCGTTGATATTTTGTTGTTATTTAGAATGCACAAGGTAGTTCTTATCGCGGACATTCGCCAAATGTACCGGAATATCTGTATTAGTAAGAGGCATTATGATTTCCAGAGAGTGTTTTGGCGTGCAAGTGCGGAACAGCCGCTCGTCGAGTATAGTCTTACAACGGTAACCTATGGAGTGGCATCGGCCCCATACTTGGCAATAAGAACGTTGCAACAATTAGTCGAGGATGAAGGGGAATCTTACCCGGCCGCAGCGCAAGCTCTTTGCAGAGCAACTTACATGGATGACATCGTGTTGTCGAGTCCTCCAGCGGAGGAGGCGGTAAAGGTTAGAGATGAGTTAATAAAGTTGTTGTCATTAGGTGGTTTTTCACTGAGGAAATGGACGGAGAGTTGTTGGAGAAGTCTGTCGAAGGTTGTCGTCGTGGACGGAGAGTTGTTGAAGAAGTCTGTCGAAGGTTGTCGTCGTGGATTGAGAGTTGTTGGAGAAGTCTGTCGAAAGTTGTCGTCGGGGATACCGGAGGCGTGGGGATCGACAAGGAGGAGCCGAAAGTTCCCTAATAATGAAGGCAAAGGACCCAAGAGAAGAGGTGAGTGGTGGATTATTGTCGCGGGTTTGGGTTCCAGTCTCAGTGTCTCTCGCATAGAATTAAAATTACATTACAGTCCACTTCGTTCTCGTGCAAATCGCAAAAATACATAGCTTTTCCTGTTCCTCGGCTTTTACAAATTTTTGCTCTTTCCCGCCGGAATGATGATAACAAGCTTGACATCTTTTTCTGACATTCATCAGCTGAGAAGCCGACTTCAGTTGCGATCTCCTCCCGAGCATCATTTTTCATTAATTTATTAAAATGGTTCTTGTTTTTTGCATCCCAAAGAACCTGTTTGCTGCTATAGATTTCAATAAATTTCAACAACGTTTCATTTGGCCACTCCATTTTAATAATACACTCTACAACTGAACGATATACACATGCGAACGACGACGTGTCTTTCTTGGTGGTAAGATGATAACTGAATGTAAACACGTCTACGCTCGATTAAATGTTGCACGCCCGTCCAGACAGGTTGCAATGTGCGCGCGCAATATCCTTTGATGGTTCGCTGAAATACCGCCTACGCATGGATCGCCAGTGTGTTTCGCGGAAATGTTGCACGTTCGTGTTCGCGTTCGCCAAAATGTTGCGCTACTTTGCTAGGTTCGTTGTTCTCTTGCAGGGAAATGCGCATATGTGTACATACCTTTACATTCTGGGGATCTTTGCTGACCGGGTGAAAGCAGTTCTCACCACCCCTAATATTTTTAGCTGATTCCCTCTGTGATTTGCCGCCCCCGAGGGTTTCTCTCCGGGTGCAATGCACCCCTTGCTCCAAAGGCCTGAAGAGAGAATCAGTCCCTTAGGTTGGAGTGGGGGGGGGGGGAGAAAGGTCATGCCTCGGCATCGCCCCCGCCTTACTAGCCTCTGCAGTCTCATCAGAAGTTGGCCAGCGGGAGACATTTGGAAGGGTGCCCAAGAACCAAGGAAAACCTTAAAAAGTCCGAGGAGGATGCGGGATATCCCAAGACTCTCCCTCCTGCGCTTCCTCTTTGTTTCCATGTGCATTCATTCAGGCACATTCAAAATTCTCGGTGATTGGTTGCGGCTCTTGTTTGAGGACGAAATATATCTTTTGGGTTTCTTTTACTGCTTCTTAGTAATTGCTACGCTGTGTTAGGGTGTGTGAGGACGGGGTACATATTCTTACACCACTGTTTTCAGCCCCTTCTCCTTCAACATTTCCTCCTCCCTCGCATTTTGCTTTGGTGACATCGAAAAAGAAATATTTGTCCGCATTAGTTCCAATACGCCCATCGCTGTGGAAAAGGCAGTGGAGTGGTGTGCGTCTTTTAGTGTTTGAAGGATCTGTTATCAAGTTATAGCAGGTTTTTTCTATAACAGGTTAGTTTTCCTTAGGCATAATTGATGTTTTTGTCTTTGCTCAAGAAGAGACGTCAATATTTAGTGTAAATGGGAAAAATGCATTGATAAAAGCGGGTGTTTCACCCTGAAGTTGGAGATATACCTAGTTTACGATCAACGAAGAATTTCTAAACCAGGAATTTAGTATATACATATTTTTATTCGATCTTTTTCTATACCTATATCTTTCACGTTGTATGGTTAAATTATTTTTTAATTTAATTCAAATAAGTTTGTTGCTATTATACTCTTTCTTGAATCAACCTTTCATAAGTAGTTTAATGTAGAGGTTTTTCTCTTTAAAATTTGAGGTAATTAACTCTATTATTGGGAAATTTTATTTCCTTTTAAGAAATTCATCCTGAAGGTCGTTTTAAATTTTCAATTTTGAATTGATAACAAATTCGTGAGCTGTTTCTGTAACGAAAGTTGTCCTTTGTTGTAATGATTCCAGGTAATATACGATGTTTATCTTGCTGTTTAAGTTCGTAATCAGTCATAAAGTTGGAGTCTCATTTGTTCACGATAAAGCCCGCTTTTCATTCCAACCCATATGTTTTTAATAATTTTTTTCGGAACGTCTTTCCAAGGGCACTTCCACGATAAGGTTTGATTCGATTCGTTTTGTCGCTTCTTTTTCCTCTGCATCCTTCCTTTGCAGTATTCACAGACTCCCAAGTGCATTTTGCAATCAAGAATCAATTTCATCCTTTCTATTTCATTCCAAGACCAATTTGTACCATTAGCTTTAGATAAGTTCGTCACTGCCTTTATTCATGCGTTTTGCAACGCGTGCTTGTGTATGAATAAGGCAATGTGTCGATGTTGAATTTTCGATGCCTTCTTTATGAAACTTACTGCACTATCAAGTTTGACAACCATTGATTGAGCCCCATCTGTGCATACGTATAGCGATGCAATAGTTCCAATCAATCTCATTGTCATTGAAATAAGTATCGCACAATTTATAATTTCTTTGTGACATTTCAAATTTATTTTTCTGTGAATAAAACCTTGTTTTATTTATCAAACCGTTTAATCATAAAAATGCACAAAACTTCAAAATAATTATATCCTATTATACTACTAAACTACCGAATTTTAATGTAAAATTTATGTATCGATGGGGCGCCATAATTGAAATCTGCTTTGGGCGCCAAAATGTCTTGAGCCAGCCCTGTATGCAACCTGTATTGTTTTGTTATTAATTAATTAATGAAGTCAGTATGTTATAATTTTTAATGTTACTCGTCATATGACGGGTTATTATTCTAGTTGTCTTATATTTACGCTATCCTTGGTTTTCTCATCCGCCCCCTCCCCTTGCAGTCCCGAGGCAAGAAAGTCCGAGGAAGATACGGGATTTCCCAAGACCCTTCCTCCTGCGGTTCCTCTTTCTTTCCATGTGCATTCATTCAGGCATGCTCATTTTTTCGGTTTGTTGGTTGCGGCTCTTACTTGATATTTGTATATCTTACCCAGGGCCCGGAAGAGAGGATAATAGCCGGTGCAAATAACTGGGGCCCGGGCTTATTGGGGGACCCGCTCTCAGGAAAAAGTTTCCTGTGAATATGAATCACAATACCTGCAATAAGTGACGTACACACGGGGGGAGGGGGCACCGGGTCCGGACCCCCCTCTGGAAAATTGTGAGTTTTCTAAACTGTGGAAACATACATCGTTATTTTAAATCTGGGTTCATGGGCGCCGTCAGAGAGGAATAGGAGACGGTTTGCCCCCTTTGTTTTTAACTTAAATATAATGAACAATGCCATACGCGACATTGATATAACTTGTATACAACTTTTGTGCTTGTCAGTATTTCGGACCTTCCCTTGAGAGAATTCTGTGGGCGCTACTGCCTGCAATCCGTTAACTTTGCCTTAAATAAACCAATGTCTTTATTAAACTATAATCGTTTAATACTTATATTTTGGTTAATGTCACTTTCTGAATTTCATGCTTATTTACATTCTTTGAACTTCTCATAGAAAGCTGACAGACCAGCACATGACTTTCTCCATACAGAGCAATGAAAATGATTACTGTCGACGTCAGAGTTCTCAGAAACAATTATCGGCGATTACACTGGAGAATAATTTTAAAATATTTTCAATAGTATTTATTACGTAAAAAAACAAGCATCACTTAGCGACGTATTTAACGTAAATTTAGAAGAAAAATCAAAATATCTCTTAAGCTAGCGGTTTTATGAAAAAAATGTTCCAAATAAAACTTCTATCGACTTTTATTCTCTACAACTTTTATAATTACAACTATTTATGAAGATTGAGCTTTAAAGGAGATATTTGGAGAAAACGACGAAAAATCAAAATATCTATTAACTATCGGTTTGACGAAAAATAAAACGTGTAGCAAATTTTATTCTCTACAACTTTTATAATAGCAACTATTTACGGAAATTGAGTTTTAAAGGAGACATTAAAAAAACGGAAAAACGATAAGAATAAACATCCACTTCCGGTTGACCTATATTGTCCAAAAACTCTTGTCACTATTATGAAAGTACGATATTATAGGTTCTCTTAATTAATCCGGCCCCATCTTGGGCCGGGGCCCAGAACCTGTATTTTGCGTGGGGCCCATGAACCGCTTAATCCGGCCCTGCTTGTAAGTAATGAATAGATATATAATCGGTATAGCGACCTCAAGACTTTGGCGCCCCGGGCAGCCGCCCTGCTCGCCAGTACCTCGAGCCGGCAGTGCTGGGCACCACCCGCTAGCTCGCTTCATCCCTATAACAAACCTTCCTCTTCCCTTTTAGTTTCCTCTATCTCCTCTCTTATTCTCTCTCCCCTCCGGAATCTTGCTCATCAATCTGTTCTCTCTCTCTCTCAAACTCTTCTCCTGTTGCCCAAATAATCCTCGTCTTCCTTTTTAAAAGACTTTTGTATCAAGTCGGTTTCACTTGTAAATCGTGACGAAATCTGATCCCGCCCTCCTAATTAATGCATTACCGCTCGTATTTACGAGTTTCACGAACATATCCGCTTAATTGGTCAGTTTGAATTCGCGGAGATATAAGATTATTTTTGTATACCGTGGTATCAGGTGAACCATGAAATTACTATAAAGTTGTTTTAATTAAAATTGTTCCTTTGATTTAATTTTTGGTTTCTCATTTTCTGTCTGTTTGTCATGCTATTTTCTTAACTCTTTTAAACCACCTTCGATTAAAGTTGTTATCCTTCTCTCCCTATTATTCATTTTCTACACTTTCTTTTTCTCTTTGAATATTTTTTGCTCTATTGTCTGCCTTTCGAAATATTTTCCTGTCTTTCTCTGTTATTTTTCTCGCTTCTCTTCTTCCCCCCTTCTACTGTCTTTTTCTTTCCTCTCTTGTTCGAAATTGTGCTTCCGGAAACCCTTAAATAGAAGAGCGAGGACTCGAGTAGTTTTGGGTTGCGAATTTCAAAGGGCTGGGTGTTGAGTAGAAGTCGTTTATGGAAGTGTTTTCTTAGTTTCGCAAGAAAAGGCGGTGGGAATGAGTTTCTTCCAATAGGAAGAATTATTCAAGAGTAATTAAGTATCTTGGATGATTTTACTAGCTTATAATTACATCAGGTATATTTTACACGTAGTGTCGTGGCTGTCGAAATTTAAATTAGGATTCGATACAGGAACATTCTTTATCAAAGAAATATTTCCTTTGCTACTTCCTTTGTCCATCTACAACTCAATACTTCTTCTTATAGTACTTTCTTATACTAATGAAATAATTTGGCTAATCTTCGTTCAATTTTGATTGTCAGGGTCGTATACGTCCAGTTAAATAAAGCAATCTAGAAGGTTGGAGTTTATGGTGCCCTTAAAATAACCAAGCATCGAGATGATCTGTTATATTAGGTTGTCAAGAAATTAATCTCGTTTGTTTGAGAAAAAAAAAGACAACAATTTTATTGAAAAGCAATGAAGTTTAATAAATGAAATAATTTCCATTGTTATATATAATAACTGGCTTTTACCCGCGACTAAGCTATTGTTTTTTACGTTTGATGTTGATGTAAAGAATCCATTTCTCATCTCCTGTCAAAATCCGTTCCAGAAATGGTTCGCATATTTGGCGCGCGAGAAGAACAAATGCTGATGCGTTGGCGAAATTTTTTGTTGGAGAGCTTGTGAGGCACCCAACACCCTCTTTTAGGTCTTTGCCAAGATTTATGAAGTGTATTGTTCACACTGTTACCTAAGGGACATTCAATTTTACCGCCATTTCACGGGTGTGTTGCTGAGGATCAGACTCTACGAGCGCCTTCAATGTTTCCACGTCGATTTCAATATGGCGGTCTCCACCAGAACAATTTTCGAGGCTGAGATCTCCAGAACGGAATGTGTTGAACCATCGCTGACATTTTCGGATATCCAGATCACTTCCATGAAGTTCTCGGACATTCTTTCTGGTTACAGTGGCATTATTTCCTTTTTTGAATTCATGCAGCATTATATGCCGAATGTGTGTCTCGTCGGCCGTCATGTTTAAACAAGAGTATGCGGGGTCCCCAGGGACAACAATAAACATAAATATCCTATTTACACAAATGATTTGTTTAATTGGTTATTTAGAACAAATTCTGAAGGTTATAAATGCTTAATTAAACTACAACTTCTTGGCAACCTAATAGTTTGTTTTGCAATACTGGCGTTTAACTGCCACGTGGATTTATATATTACGTTTTTGGGATAAACAAGAACGACGTTGTTTTTCGTGTTCACAAATTATATATTCAAATAAAATTGCAACATATAACAGCATCAATAAATTTAGACTAGATTTGAGCCAGGAGGAGCCAATAAATGAAAGACAGGAAAGAGTTTATTATGGCTCGGTGAAAGAAATTATTTTTTGGGTAAAATCTCCCCTTTCCCTTCACGAATATAAATTTTCTTCCATATGTCCTTAAATAAACCTTTTTGGAGTGACAAAGCTCGGCGCAATTAGCTGACGCAGACAAAGCACCGCGAGCAACGAACAATAGAGAAAGCAACTCTCAAGTTTTTTCTCCCCTTTCTGATTCCGCCGCGAAAAGTTGTATCTCTGTTTAGGGTTTTTTTCTCGAAAGTCTGAACGTAATTTTTTTTTTTGGAAGGCTAATCTCAAAATAAAAAGGAGAACGGAAGCGACGAAATGGCAAAGTTCGCGGCGAGAGACTGGGAAGCGTGATTACGTGCGTGGAGAGAAAGGAACGGAGAAAAGAGGCAAAGAATGGAAAGGAAGAAGAGAGGGAGGGGTGGTGGTAGGAATGGAGGGTGAGACGAAGGGAAAGCAGGGAGGGAGGGAGGGAGAAGAGTGAGGAGAGAAATGAGGAAGGTAATGGAGAAAAGGAGAGAGAGTGGGGGAGGGTGGAGGAAAAGGTGAGACGGAGGAGGAAAGACAGGGAAAAGAAAAAGGGAGAAAAGAGGAAGATTGGACGAGAAAAAGGAAGAAAGAAAGGAGAGAGAGGGATAGAGTGAGTTGGAGGAAAAGAGGGAGAGAAGAGAGGAGAGATGAAGCGAGAGAAGAGGAAGATGAAGAAAGAGAGAAACGGAGGAGTGAAATAGAGAAATAGAGGAGTGAAATAGAGAATTGGGATAGAAAAGAAATGATATGTATGGGAGATGAGAAGGAAGAAAGAGGAGAGACGGAGAGAGGATAAGAATAAGATGGAGGAGAAAGGAGAGGGAAGAGATGAAGGAGATGAGAGAGAGAGAGCTGAGAAATGACATGGAGGAAAGAAAAGAGGGTGGGAAGAGGGGAATGAGGAGAGAGAGAGAGAGAAGAGATCAGGAAGAGAGGAGGATGGAGTAAGAGAAAAATAATGTAGAAAGGGAAAAATTGATGAAAATAACGAAGACAGGAAGCGAGAAGTGGGATGCAAAGAGAGAGAGAGACGTGGAGAGGAAGTAAAGAATAGGAGAGGAAAGAGGGAAAAGCGGAAAGGAAAAGGAGAGAGAGGATGAGCGGAGGAGAGAAAGGCGAGAGGGAGGGGAAAAGAGGGAAGGTAAAAATATTATATAAGAGAGAAAAGGGGGAATTGGGACGAAGAGGGGAGAGAAAAGAAAGTAGCAGGCTGGGCTGGAAATGAGGTCTTTTTTTGAAGACATGATGGCGATTGCATGCCATTGTGTCCGCAAGTGACCGTCGGGCTGAGAGAGTGGAAGTATCCTTAGAGCGATGTTTCGGGTTGGGATATATATTGCCGAATGCGTTAGGGTAGAGCCTCTTGAATTTCCCCTCCAAACCACCATCCTCAATCATTCTACCTCTCTCGCAATTTGCCACCCTCTACTTATGGATCCTCGTGATAGATTAATCGTTCCTCGTAAATTTTAACTCCCGCTCTCTCTCCCCCCACCCCACTCCACCTTTTTCCTTCTCCCTGCTTTAGGCTCTCTTTTGCATTCTCTTCTAATTGCATTATTTCTTCTCGGGTTCGAATTGCAAATTCCATCCGTTATTGCCTTGGTAGATGGGTGGTTAGGGCATCTCTCTACGTACACTAAGGTTCCGGGTTCGAATCCCTTCCGGTGGCATGAACATTTGTGTTTATCGCACTGGTTTAGACGTAAGAATGGACTATGTGGTTTAAATGGAATACCGAAATTATTAGGATCTAAATGAGATATCGAGAAAAATCGGAAAAATATTTACTACGTATCAACTTCTAAAATATTGTGCAATTATATTTGTTTTCATCGTTAAATTATTCGGCTATACTGGAAATTAGTTAATTCGGTGTGAAAAAGTCAGTGTAAGTAAATATGTTTGAAAATTGTATAGAATATCGTATTCACTTTCAAAATGAAGTACTCTAACTTGCGAATTTGTGACTTCTGCTTTAACTTTAGTTCTGACATTAATGATGAAAGAAATCTTAAGATAAGTTACTGAAGTTGAACTGGTAATTAAAGTTACAGTTTATCGCTGGTATTTACATAATACTCATCGTAATGGGACGCTTTTCTACATGAATGTCTGCACCTAGATTTACTGAAGAAGATTTACTTAAGAGATATAAGCGAAATATATTATGCTTCATGTAAAGCGGTTGAAAAAACCTTTTGAAAATATAGAGATAGGGTATTGAGAGGGGAATATAAGTCAGCTTAGTTGCATTCTTTTGAGTTGTAACTGTTGTTTTACATTTTTATATTTGTACACTAATAGGATTACAGTAATACATGCCCAAAAGCTCACTTATTTTATGTAATTGCTTAAACTTTTTCACATGTAATGTATAATAACTAGATTGATTTTATAATATAAACATTTCATCAAGGAATTCGTTGCTTTTGTGCTTGCTTGGAAGTCAAAGACATATTTTTATTTGAATTACAAAATGAGTTAATCGAGAGATACACTGCATCTAAAATAATGTGTAGTGTTTACATTATAAATGATGTGGGACACATCAGGATTTTTTAAATTGATGAATCAGTCGTGCCGAACTGTCCCTTTCCGTGATTTTTTCAATCATCACAAAAAATGCTATCTTTGCGATAGCTTTTCCATGCGCAATACGCAGGAATATCATCGCGTATCTTCGTAATGTTTACCCGTTTACTCATCAAATGTCTAGCGTAACAATGTAATAGACTGAGAGTAAACAACCGATGATTTCTAAAAAAAAAAGCGCGATACATCTGCTGTTCATGTAAGTAATATCGCTTTCGTTTGTTTTGCGCTTCCGTTTTCCATTCCATTCTGTCGCATAAGGACTCGTATACTGTTCTTTTGATGACAGGAAAATATTTGATATACTGTCCTATGCGCATAAAGAATTATTGCAGTGGCGAAAATAATGCTCCTTTCCTTTTTCTGCTTAATAAAAATTTAATTTCGGCTGAGAAGCTATAAATCTGCGCGTTTATGCAGATTGCGACCATCTTTACGGCCACCGTTAATAGTTATTTGGTCGCATATGTGGGGTTTTGGACTTAATCTCTACGCAATCAGTATATCTCCATCCTCTGCGTAGTGACGCCTTCTCCGTAATCCTCCTTCCTTCCTTCCTCTCTTTCTCTCTCTCCCGCCCCTCTCTCAACCATCCAACTCCCTCTCCCTCCTTTCCCCAACACTTTCCATTCTTAAGCCCCTCTAATACGGCTTCCGTGTCCATAAGACCTTAATCAACTCAAGTTTTATACTCCTCATAGCTTCGTTTTCGATGTTTCCATCTTGGACGCGCTTAAGAATTAACTCTTACGATGATTACGAATTAATCTGAATTTTTAACGTTGAGCACAGATTTATAAGACCGGTCCTATTTTTTCGGTGTCAGCATTAATCCTCTCAAGCGTTAACTCATTCGACGCAGTTCAATAGACGTATACGAACGAGCAACAAGTGATTTCCTATCGTGAACGTGTCTCACGATGAAGCCACGTAGTTTCGATGATGGTTAGGTTCATGATTAAAATTATAATCATTGGAAAGTTGCGATTTAGATACTACGTACACAATTTATATGTTCTTACAAAATTAACAATCAGGCAATTTCGATTGAGAGATTGTTGTTTTTAAATAATAGGGCTTTAATGTTATATTTTTACAAATTCACTTTGACATTTGAATGGGACAATAAAATCAATTGAAAAAACTGTGTTTATACATAAGCATACGCTTAATTTAAACAATTATCTGCATACATAGCTAGGGCATTGTTTAATTTCACATAATGCATATCAGCTCTGCGCTGGCCATACGTAACGCAGGTATGATCCTAATATTTCGTTTCTGTTAAAGTAGTTTACGCGTTGAAGGTCCTAATGTATATTCATGTATACCGGCGCAGTGAAATTTGTTTTAAAATGTTTTCACATGAACCCTTTAGTTGCAAGGCCATGGATTAGGGCGAATTCCCAGAAAAATGTTGTTTATTTGCTTTTATATAGTATACTAGCAGGAGTGCCCGTTGAATTTCAACGGATTTAGTGAATCTAAAACTTCTTTGAATTGTTGAGTTTCTATAATTTTATGGAGCCAATAGCTATTATGAAAAATAAAACCTATATTTCCTTCAAAATATATATGTATTTTAAATATCATTTTGTATGCCTTTTTTTTTTACATATTAACGAAGATTCATATTATTTTCGACGGCTCGAAAATTATCTTTTTTTAATTCATCATTTGGTAAAAGAACATGATCAACCCTCAACACCATAAACTCCCGCGGGAATCTCCAAGACTTTCAATTGGAGCAATTTCAGCGATACTCGAAGCATTCATATAAGCACAAAACACAAACACGGACGAACTTGAGGTCAAAAGTGTTAAGAATTGTAAAAGGTTTCCATTCAGACGCAAGAGTGAACGGAAGAGGTGCTGGATAATGTACTATTTTCCACGGATCTTCATAGCGCATGAATGGATGTTGCGGTCAGAGAGAGAGAGAGGTTAAGAATCTAAAAAAAACGCGAGAAGAAGGTACAAAAGGGGAAGAAAGCAAAGGAAAAAGAGAATGAAAGGTTGAGGATGAAGAAGATGGGCCGGGAATCGGTACAAACACTGGAAACACTCCCGTGACCTCCTTGTATTCTCATGATACGCTGACCTTGTTCGGCTCGTGTGCGTAAGAGCATGAGCGTGTATATTGGAAGAACTGGAAAATAACACTCCTCCTATCAGACAAGTCGGCGAATCCTTCGAACCTTTTTTTCCCCATCAGAAATCGCTCCCTTCTATCCATTCTCCCAGAAATCTTGTATTCTCTCGTTCCACTTCGATTCTCTCTCTCCACCCGATGGATTCGAATTTCCAACGAAAAGACGATCCATATCCTTCCTCTCTCTCTCTTTTCCTCTCACTCCCTATTTCTCTCTCTCTCTCAACCGAGTTATCGCCTTGATAACCCTTAAAAGCCAACTCTCGGAATGTTTTATTCAAGAGTGGCGAGAAGAGGTGGGAGGAATTTCTCCGCTCCCTTTTTAGCTACTCCTCCCTTCTTCCACTCTCCAACTCCTTTGCTACCTCATTCCATCCATCTCACGCTTCCTTTAACCCTTCTGTCACTCTCACTCCCTCTCTCCCTCCTCTCTCTCCCTATTCTCTCTCTCTCTCCCCCTTTCTCTCTCTTCCTTACCTCCTCTTTTATCGCCTCTCTCTTTCTCTCTCGCTCTCTACGCCCTCTGTTTTTCATCTCTTTTTATTCAATTTCTCACTTTCCCTCCACGCATTTTTGATTATCCCTTTTATTTCTGCCCCTTTGCTCCCGTCTTTCCCCGCCTTCTCTCTCTATCCCACCATTTTCTCCCTGTCCCACTTCTCCCATTCTCCTCCTTACTTTCCATCTTTTCCATTTCTCTATTCTTCTCTGTCTTGCTCAGTTAATTCCCCAATTGCTTATATCGTGGGATTTTCCTAATTCTAAATCTTTTTCTTTTCATGATTTATTTGTTTTCCTCTGTCTTTTTTCTATTCTGTCTTCCCGTATTTTCTCTTATTTCGGACACTCGTCATTTTTCTCTTTGCCCTTTCTCTACTGACGATTGTTTCGCGCGTAAAATTTACGTTAACCTTGGTAAAAATACGTTTGTGGATTATTTTGTGAGAAAACCATGAAGGGTTGCGGATGGTTGAAGTGAAGATGCAATGGGAGAGCTTAATAATGAGTGTGCGAAAATAAATTGTCAACTGCTCGTTCATTCGCCCGTTTTTTAAATTTTAACACGGAACGTAATGCATTAATAACGAAGAAAATTATTCATAATATCTCTCTTTTGTCATGATTTAGCCCTAACCAATTCCTACGCCTACCAAATCTTTCACCTGGCTCCAATCATCTCCAAGAGAGAGAGACAGAGAGAGAGAATAATATAACAATTTTATATTTAAGGTCCATAAATTCGCTTCTTCTCTCCATTTGCTTCTCTTTTAAAAATGAATTCTTATCACCGTTCCATTCCGCAATTGCTTCCATTCAGCTAGCATTAATTCTATAAAAAAAAGTGAATGATTCAAGCATATCATCATTTCTGCTGATATTCGTACACTTTTTCCTCCGCATTCACCCTCTTCTTAGCGCCTTCTTTCCTTTCCTTCATTTGTACCATCCCTTCCGTTCGCTTTTTTCTCTTTCCTTTCCTCCTCCTCGAGTCCATCTGCTCAAAGACCAATTCACCAGAGTGGTTTGGAAGAATAAGGGGAGGAAAAAAAGCAAAGATGGTCAACTGCTTACAAATTCGCCTTTCATCAGGTTTATTCGGAACCTTCCTCGTTCGTTTGTCAACGACTTTCCTTCGTTTAATTCTCCATAGTCACGCTCGGTGTATTTGCGAATCTATCCGAACGATCTTTTTTTTTTTCGTTTCTACTCCCACCTGCCTTACAGTCACTTTAACTACTCGCTTCGGAACTCCTGAAGTTTAAGCCACCTTCTCTCCCTTACTTCGCACGCATGCATTTTGTCCTCCAATTGCATTCAGTCTTTCTAAAAACATCCTCTTGGACCGGATTCCTTTCCTTTCTTCGCTGAAGTTTTTTCTTTTATTCCTAAGGATTAATTTATAAATCAACATCAACCTAATATAAATTCTAACGGCCCCCCCACTTCCCCACAGCGGAGAAGAATCACCGCCGACTTTAACCCTAAAGGAATCCCCTTTCAAGGACCAAGAGTCGACCCCGAAGGGCACGCCCACCCCTCGCTCTACTACACCCGACCTCCTCTTCTCTCTTTCCTAGGTTTACTCCTCTCGAGTATCGTTTATCACGGACGTTAATATGCTATTCCCAAGCACGGTGTTAAAAATTTTCCGAAAATCACCAATGAATATATTAAAAATTATTTCGAACAACCAATGAACGCGCGTTATATTAGTATTTCGGTAGTTTTAACAATAGATGATATAATATCGCTATAAAAATGAGTTTGAAACGCTGGATTTTTACGGTAATTTTTAAGTAGGCGATGCAAAAAAGTAACTCCAGCAGTAATAAAGATGCGCATTTTGGCTACAAATTTGCCGATAGGTGAATTACCGCTGAGGGCGGATACTTTGTAGCAGAAATGCACATCTTTTAAGACCAAACTATTTATCGCTGCGATTTTAACCAGTTTGATTCAAACCATACTCGACAGTTCATTTAGGAACTTTTAATTTTTGAGTTTGAAAGATAGCTATTTATAGTCTATGTTTTCTCGATATTGAAATAATACATCCTAACGTTGATAAAGGTGCGGAAAAGACCTGGAACCTTTCCTTTTTTCTTCTTTTCAGTCTCTCCTCTTCGATTTCCTGTTAATTTCCTCTTCTTTCTCCCTCTTTTCTTTCCTTTTCCTCTCTCTTTCTCTGTCTCCCTCACCCCATGGCACCTCTTAGGTCCCTTCGTCTCCCTTCATGTCCTTCTTCTGCTTTCCCCTATTATTACATAGACACCTCTTTCTCCCTCTCCCCTTTTCCACTCTACCTTTCTCTTCCTCAAGCTCCCCTCCATTCATCATCCTCTTCCTCCATTTCGCACTCTCCATCTCTTCCTCTGTCACACATTCGCTACAGCCACTCAAATTTTTTCCTTTTATTTTCCTCCCTTCCGCTGTTTGACGTTTGTCTCCCTCTTCTTCGCCTCTTCCGTCTCCTCCTCCTCTGCCTCCTCCTCCGTCTCCCTCCTCCTCCTCTGCCTCCTCTTGTTTTCTCCTGCAAACGGTCTTAAGGTTTATGCAACCTCTCGTCGGCTCTTTATGTCGTTCCCGTGTCTGTTCCTTTCCCCATTTTTTATCCCTTATTTTTTCCCGAATCTTTTATTTGCGAGAGAGAGAGAAAGAGGGAGAGAGAGAGAAAGAGCTCGTGGTATTAGGTTTTTCGATTTCATTGTTGGGAGAGCGGAATCTCTTTCCTTCTCCGTTTCTCTCCTCTCTTCCACCTCGGTTCCATTCCCTGGGAAAACGTCGGCAAACGTGGAAGCTTATTTACTAAAATGCATCTCCATTAAATGTTAAAAGCGATTCCGATTTTTTTATCTCGTAGAAGCTGCAGAAGGGATCGTTTTCAAAAAATTCAACGAGACATCTTTTAGGTAAGAAATGAATTTAAATGCGTGCGTGCAAATGAAACGAATACTTTCGTATTTTTAATGAAACGGAAAGTCTCTACGGACGGATGGATCATCTGGTAAAAAAAAAAGAAAAAGATATTTTAAACGTAACTACAGTCAGACCACGATTTAGCTCCCTCCTCTATATTATCACCTCCGCATAACGTCCATGAATCGTTGTGAACACAACTACACTACCTGAAGTTGGTAACTGAAAATGAATGTAACAGAGGGTGTTAAGCTGGAGACATGGACCTCGTAGCAATTTCTGATGAGTGGTACGTAAAAGGGGTAAAAGATAAAAATTCTTTCAGCCTTATCTTTCATTCTTCTCGATTGAGTTTACTCTGCAGCGATAGTATATGCCGGGATGAAGCGCGATAAGTCGTAAACCCAAGAAACGATCCAGTCATCGAAATAACGTTTTGACCGAAAAGGAAATTGATGAAGCTGTAGGAAGTTAAAAATGTCATAAGCAAGTTTAAAAAATGGAAAAGTTCATTTGGTAGATTTATGACATCCATCTCACAAATATACACATCGTTTCATTTTGGAACTCTCCCACTAATCTATATTAATTTATAGTCGAAACGAATTTATTACTTGCAGTTGTTCACATTAATGTAGTGATTGTAAGTTTAGGCGTTTTTGATGATCTTGCTATTTATCCTAATCATCACACCAAGCATTTGGGTTGAAACTTTTATAGTACGATTATCAAAAGTGTACCTGTTGCAATTAAATAATAAGTATCTGGTGGTTAACTATGATCAGTAATAGATGGACATTGAAAATTTAAAGCAATACTTTTGAGAAAAAAGTATTTTAACTGATTTCACGGTTGCTCTATATAAATCGTCACGAATAAAATTACAATAGTTTCTTTCATTAAAAAATAAATCTAGTGTATTTTCAAAGTGGGTTTGAGAAGACGAAGGATTTTTATGGTGTATTATTGAAAGGTAGAATAACTATAATGATGATTTCTATAATAGTGCTGATTTAAGTGATTTTTAATTACAAAACCGATACTAAAAATCATGATTTTTTTAAGAAAATGCAAAAATCATTTAATATGAGTGAATTCAACAACTAGGCCATCTTAAACTGTTGATAGCGCGTATGACTAAATAAATAAATAGTATTAAAAGTGTGCACAGAAGTCCTTCTACTGCTCAGTATTTACTTCTCCCTCATTTATCTTCAAAAATGTCTATATAATGAAAAGAAAAACTTCCATAGGCTGATTTATTCGCAGACTTCAAGGTTAAATAATCTTTCTTAAATGTATTTTTCCCCTTTCATTTCCGCAGAGGAGGTGATATAAATCATATTAAAACGTTTGATCAACGATATCCTGCTGCAATTTTGCGCCTTAAGTGAATTACCGTCCGACTCGCTTCCTGCTAACTTTATTACTGCTCTTTGATGATTTCGTGAGATTGAAAATCGCTGGGAGCACGTCGGCCTTATGAAGTTTCGCCAGTTATTAACATATCCCGTGACAGACATATAGAGTAACTTGATTACCCTGGGAAGTTACCTATTTTTAACGATATTTCCGATTTTATTCTCAAAGCCCTAATTCAAGGCTATCTCTTCTTCATTGGTTAATTTTGAATTTTTACACTTTATTTTAGAAAAGCGCAAAAATGCGATTGGCCTCAAATAAAAAACCGTTTTCCTGTCGAGTGATCCATTCATATTTCATTATTAAACATTGGCGGATAGAGCAGACTAATGATTCCTCGAATTCACGGATCAATAGATACAAGCAATATATTTTATCAAATGATTAAATTATGTTATATTTGTTACTTCTATGTTTATACACGGTATTACAAAAATGTCCCAGTGAAATTTAAAATGTAAGAGCATTTTATTCGAGGAAACAAGATGTATACTTTAATAATGTAATCGTGCTTGCATAATTCCGTCCTCTGTTCGTGTTCATTCAATTTTTTGCTTTTGTACGTATTTTTGTATTAATTTTGCACTGTGTATTGTGAGATTGTTTTATTAGCTTCAGCGAAATAGAATTCCGAGGATAGTTCATAGCTTTCTTACTACGTATAAGAATGTTTGAAAAAAAACGTTCAAGTGCAGCTATGGTTCTAAGGGTCTAAAAAGTCTTTCAAATTCGACTGTAATGTCGAATTTTCTGTAAAGGGAATGGACAAACGAAATTTTAAATTTTTGTTGCTTAGTTCTTCTATTGTGCACAAGTCTTGAAATGGTGTTAATACGATATATAACCATTGCATTCGTCCAAAAAGTCCACTGAAAAGCGCAAAATATTTTGGTTCATAACAATCATAACAGCAATGGGCCAAACAGTTACTCCTGAGGGCATTTTAGACCTCATGAGAGGCCCTGATGAAAAGTACAGGCGATTTCAATCAAAATTGTGATTGATGGTGATGTTTTAAGGATAAGAAATATTAGCACTAGATTTTATTTTGTATAATGACACAATATCTTGAGTATGTAAACTCATATACGGCTCGTTGAAGTACTCGTCACAATAGTGTAGTGGGGATATGTCGGACTTATTTAACTGAAGGAGGTGAACCTAGAATTTCTAACCAGTGATCGAGGAGCAGTGTAATCACTTCGTATGCTGAGAAAGTATATCCAGGACGCTGTGGTTTAATGAGTGGAAGGAGAAACTCAATGACGTCTGAAAGGCGTTTGCGATTGGGATTACTGAAGGCGGATCTCTTTCTCGCTCTCTGAACAGTTTAAGCAGCCTCGTCTGGAGTAGAATTAGATATCTAATGATTGACTACTCTTGGATCACTCAGAAAAATTGCGCATCTGGAAGTTGAAATTTATTTTTGTACTTTTGAAATTTTCTCTGGCTTCGGACTTTTTTAAAAAGCTCAACGAGCTCCAATCTTTTCTTTTCGCGAGCGTGCTTTGGTGTGCTGTATACTTTCATAAGCTGCATCTTCTTTTTCACGGGCACTTTACATTTCCGTAATAGAGATCTATTTGAATAATACTCGAAAATCTCAACATATCTCAATTTACATGCTACGAATAAAGTAGAAAAAATGATTGTTACTTTCCTTTGTGAGGGACTGAATTCTTCTAGCTGCAGAGATAGAGCAAAAATTGACGATTTAATAATTCTTTCATGAAAATAGGTTTCTTAGATATCCAGTTATAATTCTTAACAATTAATCAGTTTTATTATATACAAAACATTAATAAGCCAGTTCATATAAGCTAGTGTTTACGTAAGAGTTTGGAATTCTAAAAACGTTGTTTTTTAAATTTCATTTAAATATCGCATATTATCAACCTTTTTGGAAGTGAAATGATATTTAAATTACCTAAAAGTTAACTGATAAGTTTTTTGTGGAACTTTTTATTTAATGCAAACCAAAAGAATGAATCTCTAATAGGTGGAGAATGTCATTGAATCCAATTAGTAGGATTCACTGGCAAGCGATTATTTACTCGTTTTCATGTAGTAAAATATATCTAAGATTCATTTTTATTTTTGTAATAATTTACGATTGAAAACATCCTAAAGTGTTCTTAGAGGATTTATGCTACGCTCCGAAACTGCAAAGGGAACAATATTTTGATTTATTTCACTCGAAAATGTAAGAGTAAAATATTAATTCCACCCACAACCAGTTAAAAAAAGAAGTTTCCAATAACTCCATTCGTGAACTTCCTTGGGAAACTCGATCGTATTAGCCGCAATTCGGCGCATGCGTGGTTCACAACATTTCATAGGATTAAGTGTCACCGGAGAGTTAACCTTCCGGCTTCCTTTTGTCCTCTCTCGTCACTGCTCTTCTTTTATTGCGGCTTCGCCGCTTCGTTGGTCCAAGGAGTCGGCCCGATGCGCGATCGATTGACTCCGGCAGCCACGGAAAATAGCCAGTGGGAGGTGAGGACGAAAAGTGGGGTGGGGGAATGAGAAGGAGGGTAGCGGTGAGAGGGAGTGGAGAGTGCAATTGAGAACAGGCAGAGAGAGAGAGAAAGAGAGAGAGGTGGGGGGACGTGCTCCTTCGGTCAGAGCATTCTGTCGAGATGAGCACCGAATGAACCGCACCTGCTTTTGACGTCTCAAAGCGTTAATGTGTTTTATCTGTGTTATTTCGGGGCGGAATCAAAGCAATAATGTTACAGTCTTCGATTTTCTATGCACTCTACTGAGTTATTAAAACGATGAGCTATGCATATTAAATAGTTTCTCTCTGAAAGATTTATGATGGAGACAGCGGTTACACCATTACCAGCGTTTTAACGCGAAAGATCATCTATTTTGCTGCAAGTAGAATCGATTTAATTTTATATTTATTTGAAAAAATTTTGACATAATTTTTCCTCATTTTATATGCCTTACATTTTATGCAGTTACTCAGGCAATTGAAAAAGTTTTAATTGCATTTGGAGCAAAAAAGGATCATATCAATATTTTTTATTTGAACTCAAAGGATCTTTTTGTTTTATCTGATGCGTCGGAGACATGACTGCTATTTTTAGTTTTTTCAACGAACTTTCAAACGGCCGAAGTGCAAAGCGCAAGCCTTTGGCTAATGAAGTATTGACTGAAGTCAAATAAAGGCGTCTTTGTCGCTGGAGTCATTTGAATAGGCTAGATCAACAGGTTGGGAAGTATCAGTCTTAATTGGAATTCCGTAAAGATATTAATGCAGTGATTCGTGTCTTTCATGTATACATAAAAATGATAAATAATGAATGTAATTGTTTCTTTATACATTTAAATTGCAACATAAGAACGAGTTTTTAAAGTATCCATATATCATTAAAGATCCTCCGTCATATGATGATATTGTGATTAATGAATATTTAAACTTGTCTTAAGTGAAAATGCAGTGGATTATTGGTTCTTATTGAAAATATTAAATATCCGGTTACACTTATTTTTTCAAGATTAATATTAAACTTTCAACATAAGGTTCCAATTGATGTTTATGTTTCTCAGTTAAATTTTTTAATACATTCGACTATGCATCATTTCTGCTGGAGTGTCGTTTTATCTGAAAACAGTGAAGTAAACAATTCGTTTCGAAAATATATTTTCTTGTTTTTGCGCGAGTGCAGCAAAATTCCGAGGAGACCTCTACTATGCTGTTTTTAGTCTTGAGGCAGAAGTGCTCATAAACTGTCAGTGTCGGGCGTATTTATGTTAAACTTGGAGCCACAACCTAACGAAGTATTAGTCAATGCATTTTGAATAATATCACACCGACTCAAGAAAGACAAACGCTGCAAATAATTTTCGCCTTACATAGGTAAGTTTTCATTTATCCCCGATCTTGGATAAAGTGTTTCACTACTCACCAAAGAAAGTTGATATTTTCATTGCGTTACCTTAGCAAATGCAATTTTCTCCTACTGAAGCCATAATCCCTTCTAGCCTCTTAAAAAATATTAGAAATGAGAATTCGTCGGCGGGTTAGGGAAGGAACAGTGCGGAAATTGAACTAGAATTGGAAGGGGACGGAACAGGTAGCGATGAGCAACAGGACGGGAAGGGTGAGCAAGGGAAAGGAGAGTCGAGGCAGGGTATTTAGCTTACATTTTTGAATTCAGAATCCTTTTTAACTTCTGCTAAACAATGCGTGAAGCGTGCTGGAGGGATTAAAAGAAGCAACTCTCTCTCTCTCTTTCTTTACCCCCGAGAAATGTAGCTTGCAATCCGCGAGCGCACTTCAAGAAAAAAAATGAGACATACCACTAGTAAGTTTTAATTCGTTCGTGAAGTAAAGTGGAATATTAAACAGCGGAGAGAGAAGGAGTGAGAAAAGGGTGTTAGGAGAGGCAGAAAGAGAGATTGGAGGTACTTTCCGGGACTCTTCTATCATCTTACATGCTGCGCACTAAAAGTTAGAAAATGAATTCATATAATTGTGCATTCCCTTAATTTCTTCGTCAAAGTTGCATGATATCCGCTGCAACCAAATCGCTGTATCTACAATTAAAAATATATCCAACTAACCTTTATAAATTATAGTTTTCTTTTCAGTGACTATGCTGTACTTTATTGGTAAAAACATGAGTCGGTAGCATGAATAAAAAAACACAGGTGCGTGCATGTGCACACACACACAAATCAGCACATACGCGCTAATAGGAACGGAGAATGAGATTAAAACGTAAAACGAATCGTTCATCGGCATGAAAAAGAGCAGTGAAGCCGGAATGTTATTTCAAAACTCGATCACATTGTGTCGTACGTATCAAAGGACCAAGCGAAATGAAATTGACCATTTTTATATGAATTGTGGTCGTGTATCACCTACAGTCAACACTTTTGTGGTTTTTATTTACGATTATGAAGTTTTTACTCCTAACTCTTAATCTATGCATCCATTTGTTTGAATGCTTGTAATAACTAAAAATTTCTAATAATCCTTCGGTCACTATGATTCACCATCATTTAAAAATTTCCGCGGATAAATCGGTATTAGAAAGACTTCATAATTCACAAGTTATTTAACGGGACTCGTTATATATATTGTGAAAAAAGTTAAAGCTCTCCTTTAATTCCATACGATTTCGTACACTTCCTTATATTAAAAGCAAATTTAACTGTCCATCAAGTAGGAAAGGTGTGAGATGAACCTGAAGGTAGGGAGCGTCGGCGGATTAGGGAAGGAACAGTGCGGAAATTGAACTAGAATTGGAAGGGGACGGAACAGGTAGCGATGAGCAACAGGACGGGAAGGGTGAGCAAGGGAAAGGAGAGTCGAGGCAGGGTATTTAGCTGGCATCGTTGGCTCTTATATATTTGGAGGGTGCTTGCAAACATGTATATATTTATTTACTATTCTTCAGAATATTCAAGTTACTAAACTCGAACGAACTTATTCACAGTCAAAAGAGTGAAATTTAATTTTATTATGAGGCATTCACTCCTATTCCGGATAAGCCAAGCATTTGGTTCGCAATCTAAAATATACGTTTTTTTATATCTTTATCAAGGATAAATTTGATTGCCATTTATCTTAGCGTTTCTCAAACTTTTTAACCCCTCAAGCGCGCAGGACATTTAAATATAATACGTCACGCAGGTCGGAAGAGATTTAGGGAAATTCGCAGTTTTTGCGCGAAATCATATAAAAATTCGTAACTTATTAGATATTTAAGGAATTTGACTGAAATTTTTTGAGGTTTTACATAAAACTATGTATATTTACCTATGTTTTTCACACCTTCTTAGTTATTATTATTCTCGTGAAATACCTCGATGAATTCTTTCACTCAATCACGGAAGCCATTTACTCAGTTTTTCTTTATTCAAAGTTTACGGAGTACTTCACATATACTGTTTTATCTTGGATTTCAACTTCTTCCCCGTAAGTTTTTCAGAAAAAAACCTTCAAATAAGGCTTCTTACCCCTTAGCGCCGTCCTGTGTACTGGGCACGCCGCAGCTTTCTTTATTTTTTTGACACAGTAAATTTTCTTAAATATGGGTAACCTTCATAATTTTAAATAATATTACTGAAATGCAAAAATTTGCAAATAAGCTCAAATCGATCCCTAGTGATGACATCGCCGAAGCCTGGTGTGGATAGAACTCTTTTCGTCGAAAAATAGGAACGAAGCGTGGGCTTCTGCACAATTCCCATCAACATAAAAATTCCCAAAACAGTGTACATTTCCTCCACGGTAATTGGTTTCCACGATAAAACTCTAGATTTCATCGAAAATGTACGCTCACTTGCTTTGATGTATTGGTCAGCATATCGGTTGGTTTCATTTACTATGGCACTAACAAATTCCTCATCGAAAAACAATTGAAAAGTACCTACAATGTCAGTCAAACCCTTAGCTGCCTTTTGAGGGCCGTAACCACCAATGAAATTCTCCTTTCGTCTTACGTAATTCTCCATGCCCTCCCAGAAGTAGTTTTCTATATTATCCTCCTCATGATCACTATCATTATGTGTCAGTGAATCAACTTGAGTACGTTCATCCAAATGATTCTCACTATCACTGTCCGAACTCACGCTTTCTTCCGAATCACTTCCGAGTAGGACTTCCGTCTCCTTGTCAGCACTCGGTATTGCTTGACTATTTTCACTGGTTGAGCACATGATTACTCCTAGTATTTTGAAAATAAGTAAGCAAGTAAACGTAAAATTTACCACAGTAAAGAAAGGCGAACGAAACCTGCCTCCGCACAGTGCAAGGTTTCACTCAGACTGATTTTTTCAGAGCGACGAGAGAACATTTTCCGCGCGGTACAAGTGTCAGCATATTTCCCACGCTTTCCATATCGCAAATATCTTGGAAATACAAAAGATAAATATAAAATATGATCCTCTAGTCTGTCTCACTCTAGCTATATTCCCTCATGAAATACTAAACCAAGCACATGGCCCAGACCTCCTCCTCTCTCTCCCTCTCAAAGTAATGACACAATATAAAAACATGTCTCAAGAGCGGGATAGATGTCTGTTAGCAGACAAATGGGGCCTATATCCTCTTCTTACACCTCACAGTTGCTTTCGTGCAAAGATTTCGTTGAATAGGGGCTTTTTTAGAAGCCAAAATGCCCCAATTCTCCTGTCTACGTGAAAATTTAATCACAAAACTTAACGTATAATAAAAGTAAAAAGAAGGAGAGTAAAAATTACAGAATTAAGCACAATAGGAAGGCCAAAGGTTCCTCTTTTAAAATATATAAAGATTATCCATATCTAATAAAATTTACTGTGTCAAAAAAATAAAGAAAGCTAGCGACCTCCGCGACGTTCCCAGTACGCATGACGACCGCATGTGGAGTTTCCGTCCGACGTTCCCAGTACGCATGACGACGCTGACGGGTTAATAACACCTTAACTTCATGAAATTTCCTGCTGCCCACCCTGTGCCGCAATAAGGAAACTTGGAGCTCCTAAACTTTTTATTTATTGTTACATAGTGAGTTTTGAATATTTTTTGGATCGATAACTAATCGTAAACCTTTTCGTGACCCACCTAAAATTCCTTCGTGGTCTAACGGTTGAATTGTACCTGACTCACTTTAGACATATATTGCTTTTAATTAGGTACTTATCGTAAATTTAAATGTTTTTCATAACATTGCATGTACGGTTTTTACTTACGCTTGAGAACCGCTGTTTGACGGATTACTATATTAAAATAATTTTTCAAGGCGCATGCTCGTGTGCATGCGTGCTCACGTGTTTGTTGTCACAGTTGCATAAAATTAAGGATACTAAACAAAATTTTTATCAAACGATACTTGTTTCTTAAATTTTAGTTAAAAGTTTCATATTTGCTTTTTTAAAACTTTGCTCGCCACGTTGACTGTCCTTCGTATTAGTTATTTCCCATTGATTAATATTTCAACTCGAATATACATATAAGAGAATCTAGGAACAAGATTTGGCGAGGGTGAAAACTAAATGTAATTTCCGGTTTGTCTATCGCATATATTACATTTTTACTCTCTATTTCTCTCTTATTTGAAGCCTTAACAATGATACCACGGAACTGGCAGAGTAACAAAATCATTTAGGGTTGCGAAATAATATGGAATATAATGTATACTGAGAGACTTAAGACTTAACACGGAATGACGCGCTTAAAGGAAGCCCGTTAGAGAAAAATAATAGAATCAGCATTTATTTTTGACCTTTAGAAGAAGTGTAAAGGTAAAGCTTACCTATATAATCCTCAACGTTTTCGAGAATCGATTTTTAAAAATCCAAAATGCGATACGCGGTATCCGTCACGTCGACCGAAAGATCTTCGGCTAAACTCGGACTCTTTCGCTTTGTTGCTAGGGGATGTAATTAAGGAAAGCGGAATCTCGTCCCGACGACCGCTTCCTGCGATGGAGTTGCAAGGAGGGAGAGTTTTTCATCCCCTTATGCATTTGATTCGCTCGAGAGACACGTATTCGCTTCTTATTTTTTGTCTGCCAGCCACCTCTCAGATGCGGAAGACACTCGGATAAAAAAATATATTCCTCGAGATTATATGGAAAGGGAATAAAGGGAAGGGAAGGGAGAGTGGGAGGAGAGAGCGGAAGGCAGGAGAAGAGAGAGAAGGTTGAAAATGGGATTGGATAGAGGAAGAGAGGGAAAGAAATGAAGATAAAAGGAAAGTGAGGAAAAGATAGAGGTTTATGAGGATGAGTGGGAGAGAGGAGTACATAATAGAGAAGGAAGGAGTAGAGTGAGGGAGGCAGAGGAAAATCGAAGAGATATAAGAATTGGGGAAAAATGATGAATGAGAGGAATAAAGTGCGAGGAAACTGGGATGGGAAGTGACGTAGAGAGGATAGATACACAAGCATACTTATCTTACATCCATTCCTTCCATGCATGCGGACACACTTCTACTTTTTTGCTAGGAACCGCTTGTTCTCTTAAAAAAAGATGCTATATTGGAAGTATAATAGATGCAGACGCCTAGTTAACAAGCCAGAACCTCGTTCGGTATCGGAATCGCCCAGAAAAATCGCTCCGCAGATTAAGAACGGTCGTCCACCACCGAATCAAGAAAGAGCTCTGTCAGTACTACCGGTTTCTAGGCCTGGTGTGGTTTACCGCGTTGAGTCGATAATTAAAAATTAAAAAGGGGCTTGGAGACTACGGCGTGATGGATGTTTCACAGGTAAGAAAAAACTCCTTTACCGTACGGTTAAGGAGGTTTTTTCCTACTTGTAAAACAGCGTTGAGTCAAATTAAGCCTCAGGACCAACTTAATGATCCAAAAGAGAATGTAGAGAACGAGAGAGAAACTGAAGATGAATTTCTAATCGTGTCCTATAAAAGTCTCTTCAAGAAAAACATCCACACAGGAATAATATTTTGTAAAGGTAAGCATAATTTTCCCACCGATTTGGTGATAAGAAAATGCGTTGGAACGTTCTCGATGCGTGATAAGAATTTGGATATTTTGTATGGAAGGAATATACTATTGTTGAAGTAAGATAGAAGTAGGTCGTAAGTTTATGAGATGAGTGCTTGGTAAGCTTCAGCAATTAACATTAATCCTGCATTTAATTTTACTTTACTTTATGTGATTAGGTGATAGAATTTCGACGTACGCTAACGTTATACTGATGAATAGTAAAAACTCTGGGAGTGAAATATCCTGTTGAATCTTTAATGCAATAAGGAGAGTAAATGTAAACGTCCTCGAGATTTAACCACTATAGAGATGAGAGTAAGGGAGGGGGAGAGGGATAAAAAGAAGGGGGAGGGGGAAAGGATGAGAGAGATAGAGACAGGGGTGGCAGAAAGATGGAGGGAGAGGGAAAAAGGAGGTGAGAAGAGAGAGGAGGAGAAAGAGGGAGAAGGATATAGGAAAAATGTTGAAGAAAGTGGAGAGAGAGAGCGAAATCGAGAAGCGAGAGAAAAAAGAAGTGAAAGGAGAAGAGGTGGAGAGAGGATTGAATGAGATGGCGCCGCCTACTCCACTCATCCCTCACCGTTCGCTTCTCTCCTCAGCCTCTCCCACTCCCTCCACTGACCCGCCCAGTTCTCCGGCGACCTTTCTTCCCCACCTTCTCCTGCCTCGTTTCGAAATACCTCCTCTCGGAAAAAAGGGGATAATTTGAAGGAGAGGAAATGGCGGGGCTCCATCCAGTGGACCCCTCTCGCCCCCCCCATTAGTCCCTCCATCCCTTCGACATTCCCCCTGCAGAGATTCGTTCGGTCTTTCCTGCCGGTTAAGTATTTCGTGCCTTGAGCCAAGGAGAGCCTCCGAAGGAGTCAGGAATGGAGAGGGTTTGGGGACGAAGGAGAGGAAGAGGAGACAGAAGGGAAATGGGTCGTGAAAAGAAATTCCTCGCCTCGAAGGGAGTGAAATTGGGACCTCAATGGAGTGGAGGTGTGCGCGCGTAGAAAGGGTGGAGTGCGAGGTGGAGGGAAAGGGGAGGGGTGGATAGAGGAGGAGGGGGAATACGGGGAGGGAGGAGGTATGAGAGAATGCTATAATAAAGACGAATGGGTAGGAATGGTGAGGAAAAGGGAGGGAATTGGAAGCGGGTTGGAGATGGTCGGGATGTGATGATCGTGCTAGTTGCCAGAGGGTCCCATTGTTGGAAAAGCTTTTTCCATAAGTTGAGCTGCGTGGAAGGGAAAAGAGAGAGAGACAGAGAGAGAGAGAGAGAGACAGAGAGAGAGTGGGGGTGTATGGGTTTGGTTAACGTTACGAGTTAAATCACCCGTCATAAACTCTTATCGTGAGAAACCGTATATTCCGCCGCAAAAATCAGAGGTGAAATATTCTGATTCGAAAGCAGATTGACCTTCATAGTTTAAAAAGACTTACTTTTATGGAAAAATAGCCTTTTAAATCCTAGTAATTCGACCCAGGCAGGCGATATTTATCCTCTTGTTCGTGGGCATCGGAACCTTACCCATCTTATTTTATGTATTCAGTATTCGAGTGGTTTTATTCTATTTTATAATACAGAATAATAGTGCACCTGTCCTTAATAATTCATTTATTACTAGTATAAGTGCCCGTCAAAAATGACGGGGATGATCGATTATTCTGAAATAAAATTGAGGCAGTCTTCTTTGACCTGAAATCATACCTCCTGCTGAGAGGGTTGCCTTCGATCCGAGCGAAGGTTCGAAACCCTCGCCGCGAGTATCTATTGTGCTTCAAAAGCTGACCTTAGTCCCCTCTTGCCAGGTATATTTCTGTTTTTCAGAGCGTGACAGAGGGCGTGACAAAGGGACAGAATAAGGCTTTTATATATTACCGATACATTAAAACGTTTTTTTATATATCATAATGCTATCCTGAAAATTTCATCAAATTCGGTTCAGTCGTTTGCTAGATATTAAGCTTCAAATAGTATTACATGACAAAGGAACAAAGTGACACTTTTTATATATGTTTTATGATTTATGATGATGAGGAAATTACATCTTTTTTCGACTGTGGCATTGGGTTTAAGCATATAAAACATGTTACCATAAAAATAAATAATTTGCATTAATAAAGGGTTTTGTAACATATATTGTTACTTAAAAATTTTTAACCAACCATGCGTAAATAAGGGGTATTGGCGAAGGAGTGTTAAACGTACTAATACGAGGAAGCTTATATCATTGAAAAGTGGCATAGACTATCGAAATATGCTATTTGTTAGGTGACGATATTTGGTGAAATTTAATTAATACTAACTTCCTGGATATTAATCAATTTGATTTTAACCCACCATGTTCGTCTTTCTGCCATTTCAAGAACGTGGTTATCTATTTTTCCAACAGCGACTGTTAAAATGGCTACAACAAAATTTTTATCTATTCCAGATTCTTATCTCTGCTGTAGATATAAAGTATTATTCTTCAATGAAACAAATTTGTGCCTGGTGTTGTGTAAATCATAAAATCTCTAACGGAAAATTAATAGTGACGACGAACTGTAAATTTAAAATTGAGGACCTTCTAAGCTGAAATATTCATTCAGACTCAATGTTTCATATTTATTGACCAATATTTTCCTCTATCACAAGGCATTATTACCTGTCGTTAGTGGCGGCTGTATTGCCTATTCAACCCAATTTACAAGGGTAATTTTATATTAGAGTGAGCAGTCATGAAAGTAAATAAGTTATATAACATGGTAATATTTAATTGTGACTTAGTTCATATGTAAAGATATAGTATGATCGTTGGATCATTCATTACGCCTTCCATAACAGAACCTGAGAATTTGACATTTGGAATCGGGTAAATTTACAATTTTCTTTGTTTTAGCTGGCTTAAACATAATGAGTAGGTATAATACGGTGATAATTACTTCGTAATAGCATGAATGAAACCTTAAGAAACTTCTCTTATGTATACATTTGTATAGAGAAATTGATTTTCTGAAAATGGGATAAATATTTTGGTTTGTCGAATGCCAAACAATTGTTCTTACTATTTAAAAATATAAGGAGCACTAGGATAAATGACAAATAATGGCAATAAAAGATTTTGTCATTTTGTTTTTAATTACTCTAATTAAAATTGACCTACACCCATTAAATCGCTTTAAAAGTAGATCGCCAACACCAAAAGAAATAAAAAGCCGAGCTTGATTGTGTCTCTTTGTGAAGCCAAAAAAAAAAACAGTTCCCAACAATATACGAATTCTGCAAACAGAATCCCATCAAATCTCTTCGAAGCGCACGTATTATTCTTCTTTCTCCTCCTTATTTTCCATTGCAAGCATTTGGCCGTAATTGAACGTTCTTCTCCCAGTAAAAAGGAATATTTGACGGAGAGGGGGAAACAGCGAAAAGAATGGAAATGGGGAAGAGGGAAAAAGGAACGAGGAAAAGAGAAAAAGAGTTAGAAAAAATAAGAATTGCGAAAGGAACGAGAGGGCATGTGAGGAGAAGGGCGGAAGAGGGCAGCGAAAGAAGAAAAGGTAAATAAATGGACAAAAGGTAGATGTTAAAAGCCATTTCAGGTGAGGTTTCCAGAAATGGAGAGAGAGAGGAGAATCTGTTGACACTTCAGAAAGGGACTGTATCTTTCTCTCTCTCTCTCTCTAGATCTGTGGTTCTCAATCGGGGTTACATGGCACCCCAGGGTGACGCGACGATTATTGAGGGGTGACGCGAATATTTGGTAAATTTACAGTTTATCATATTCTGGCTTATAAGCAAATAATACCAGGAGAATAAACACTCATGCTTATTTAAATGCCAAAAATTTATCCTTATGTGATAGAGAAAGCCCAACTTATCTTTAAAGATGACTTGGATATAATAGAATTCTAAACGGGGTGTCGCAGAACTGAATGAACTGAACAAATATGGTGACGCAGACAAAGAAAAAGGTTGAGAACCACTGCTCTAGATAGAAAGAGAGAGTGTGTATGTATACATATATCATCATTATCGGCATTTTTCAATCCACTGACTTCCACATTTTTCCCTGTCAACTACCTCCCTCCTTCAAGTTTGTCCCAACTACTTAACAAGATTCATTCAATGACACTGGACGTTTATCGCTGATCATTTCGTTTAGCAATATGAACCACCCACTGCCATTTTAGCGCCTTCACCCTTCTAATCACGTCACAGACTCCCGTCTTCTTTCTTACACCGTCGTTCCTTTTGCGGACTCTTCGGGTGATCCCTAACATGCATCTCTCCATGCTCCTCTGTGTTGTTTGCAGGCGCTGTATCATTCTGTCATTCACTTCCATATGTCAGAACAGGCAGAACACATTGGTCATAAAGTCTCCTTTTTAGGAAGGCTGGAATATTTGATTTAAAGATGTTTGCATTCTTGCCAAAAGCACTCCATGCCGGTTGATTTCTCTAAGAAGCGAACCATCAGTAGTGATGAGTTGACCCAAGTAAACATAGCTGGTTACTTCTCCGAGTTCTGCTCCGTTGATATGTATCTTCTCAGAATTTGTGAAGGAGTTGTTTTATTAAGATTCATCTTAAGTCCAGCTTCTCGGCTTGCTTGCTCAAGCTCTTCAGTTCTTCTACGGAGATCTTCTGGGCTTTCTGCGAACAGTATGATGTCATATTCAAAGCGCAGGTGACTTAGATGTTCTCCATTTATCTTTATGCCTTTTTCTTCCCAGTCTAGCGTTTTGAATACTTCCTCTAGAGCTGCTGTAAATAACTTAGGGGGCATAGTATCTCCTTGTCTCACTCCCCCTTCGGTCTTAAAGGCACTTGTTTCTTCATGCAACTGGACAGATGTTGTCGCATTTTCGTAGATATTCTTGATCAAGGTTACATACGTTTCTTCTACTCCTTGTTTCTTTAATGCACATAACACCGACGAATTTCGGACAGAGTCGAATGCTTTCTCGTAGTCGATGAAGCACATACATAGAGGTAATTCGTACGCGTTAGTCCGACTGATTACCTCTTTCACGACTTAGATGTGGTCCATTGTGCGAAATCCAGCTTTCTATCTGGGCTGGGCAGAATCAAGATAATTTTGAAGGCGCATAGTGAGTATTTTGGTGAATATTTTGTATGCTGTTGGGAGTAGGCTGCTCGATCTGTAGTTATTCAATTCTTCTTTGGAACCTTTCTTGTGCAGAAGGATAATACATGCGTTGTTCCATGTTTCTGGTATCTTTTTCTTCCTCAGACACGAAGTAAAAATCTTAGCGAGAATCATTTCCATATGATTACCCGTTGCTTTGAATACTTCCGCTGTGATACCATCCACTCCAGATCCTTTTCCATTCTTCATACTTCTGATTGCGTCTCTCACCTCTTCCGGAAGGATATCTGGAACCTATTCGGTGGGCACATTTCCTACACCATATACTTCATCATTTTCTAGAGGATCCTCATACAACTTGATGTAAAATTCTTGTACCCGTTTTAGGATTAATTTCCTACTATGGGTTATGGAGCCGTCTTCTAGCATCAAGGCAACCAGCTGTCTCTTTCCGATCGAGAGATGTTGCTTCATTTTCTTGTAACTTCTATTATTTTCTGTCTTTTTCTCGATTAGCTCATAATTATATTTCTTCACATCTTCCTTGATGCACTTCCTTATAGTTTTGTTAATTTTGCAAAATGAATCATTTCTTTAGGATCATTAGTAATTTTCATTTCCTTCTTTTTTCCATCGCAGTCTTGTTTTTTCGGTAAACTTTTTCTCTAGCTTTGTTTTAACTGTTCTGCCCATTTCTTGAGCGGTTTCCTTGAGTATCTCCATTAATTGTGTTTCAACTTCTTGCTCTTCCAGCGCACTGAATCGATTTTTCAATTGGAGCTAAAATTCTTCCTTTCGTTCTTTTAGTACTTACGTGTTGATAATAGACTTAGGCTTCTTCTTTATAAGCTTCTGTCTTTCCAACTTTGAGTTGAACTTTATTCTGCATCTTACCAAGCGATGGTCGCTTCCAGTTTTAAACTGGTTGAAGACGGAACAGTCTTCAGCCAATTGCTTCTTATTGACTAATATGTAGTCAATTTCGTTTTGGTACCATTGGGTCCTTTCCAGGTCCATTTTCTATTGGGGCTGTTTTTGAAGAAAGTGCTTATTATATATAGACTAGTACATTCAGCAAAGTCTACAAGTCGGTCCCCTCGTTCGTTTCTGTCTCCATAGCCCCATTTTCCAACTGCGGTGTCGTCTTCCTTTTCTTCTTCTACCTTGGCATTGAAATCACCCATGACCACTATAAGATGGTAGCAGACGAATTTATCGAAAACGAATTCGTAGAAATCGAATTCATCGAAAGCGGATTCGTCGAAAATGCGTTCGTCGAAAGCGAATTCGTCGAAAACAAATTCGTCGAACGATCAATTCATCGAAAGGCTAGTTCTTCGAAAATTATGAAACGAATTTATCGAATTGCGCCTTAGAAGGATGAAGGCATTATAAATTAGAAAAATATGTTTTAATATTTATTTCAAAGCTTGTTTGTAAACGTGTATTTCCGTTGAAATCTCGATTTCGATTTTTTTCATGAAAACAATCCTTTCTCTATACTACGTATATTGGAGAAATTAAAAACTAATTCTGAGATATCTCTGATACCTATGAACTATGCCGGGAGGGTCCATGGAGGTCCGGAGAGAACGTGAACATACGTGAGAGTAATAGGATTTCGTGTTTAACAATGTAATCGATTGGCAAGGCAACTTCACGTTAGAAACGCTCAATTTTGTCAAAATATGATATTAAAACGTTAAATTCGAAAGATTTAGATTCGAAAACGATAAAAGACGATAAGAATAATAAATTGCATTTATTTTTCTTTAATACAGTCCAAGTCCGAAAATCGTAGGTCAAATATATGAATTTTAATAAGCAAAATAAAATAAGGTTGCAGGTTGAAATATCGATTTTTCCATGTTATCTTATGAGGAATGGAAATCATTCTCGGGAATCAAACGCGGATCGATTTTGGAAATCCCGGGTACCCTATGATACTCGTAGAGTCATAAGAAGTCAATTTGCAAAGTTTGGTCCCGATAGCTCAAAGGGCGTGGGAATGTATAAGGAACAGACGGACAGATATTCAATTTTATTATTATATAAGATTAAAAGCGAATAATTACTTATGTTAGTAATTTTGTATTTTAACTTTCCATAAATGTATTGCAAGGATTTTGTTTTCCTTGAAAATTCTATAAATGAATAATATAAATATGAAAATTACCATTCGCCATTTGATTAATTCATTTTCACAAATTTTATAAACCTTACCACGTAACGACTACAACTGACGTTCAAAACTAACATAAGTATTCCGAAGCGTTAGTATAAATCTCAAGCTTTTCCCTCCATTAAAACTCGATTGTATTAATCAGTCTGAATGCAAATCATTTTCATTAACATTTCTTCTTTGAAATAATTACAAATGATTTCGGACGAACTCGTAATTTTCGACAAACTTGCCTTTCGATGAATTAATCGTTCGACGAATTTGTTTTCGATGAATTTGTTTTCGACGAATTCACCTAGAACCCTATTAGATGGCAGCTTCCTTTGTCGTGAAGTTCTCCAACTTCTTGGTGGAAATCTTCCACTTCCTCATCCGAGTATGATGAAGATGGCGCAAAATCTTGGACTATTTGAAGTTGATATCTTTTATTTATTAGCTGCCCGCTCGGATGAACATTCCATTTTCACGATATAATTCTTCAATTTTTTGTTGACGATGAATCCAACTCCTTCTGTCCTTCCTGTGTCAGTTCCACTGTAATTAAAAATATGCCCACTCTTCAACTCCAATAGGCCTTCACCTTTTCTTCTCACTTCACTAAGCCCTTAAATGTCCCACTTGATCTTCTTCAGTTGTTATTGGAGCTATTGAAGTCTATCTTCGCTGGACAAAGTCCGGCAGTTAAAGGTAGTTAGGCTAAGGTTAAAGGAATTGGGTAAGGATGAGAAAGAGTGGCAGTGGGTGCTTAACCTCCGGGAATTCTTAGCACCCTCTGCCTTCATGCCTTGTTCCTTACCACTGCCACGGTCAGAGGCAATCCAGCCTCCGGAGAATGAGGGCCGTTTTTTATGGGTGTACATGTCATGGGGGGATTCCCCCGTGGCATACACACACATGTGTGTGTTGTGTTTGAATAAAAGATGAGTAGAAAAAGAGAAAAATATGAAGAGGTGGATAATGGGAAAGATGTGTAGGTACAGCGAGATGAAAGAAAGATAAACAAAACAAAGGAATAGGGTTTAATCGGAGAAATACAGCGAAGAAATGATGGAAAGAAGATCGAAATGAAAATCTGAAAGGTGAACGCTAGTAAAATGTAAATTTTCGCCGACAAGAGAGGCTAATGTAAATGATAAAAGCTTGATATAATAACGTGAGAACGGAAGGATACGAAACCTTCCTATAGTCCATTTATATTATTTGCTCGATATTATGTGGAAATCGGATATTTTATCGGCTAATTGTCAAAGGTAAACGTGTAATTGGCAACCGGGAATATTTTTGTTGCAATAATCTTATATTAGCTTTATGAAAATTATTTTTAATAAAAAAGATTATGTGAATATAGATTATCTCGCTTCACACAGATTTCCACACATCGTTTGTACATTCAACTTCGTTGTTATAATAACGATTTCCAAGGAAAGTGTTTGCGATACACCCGTCGAATATAGAAAGCAGAGGAAGTATTTTTCCGTGAAAATTTCTTTATCCTCTCTCAATTTCTCTGAATAAAAGGAAGATGAGGGATTAAGTGAGTTCATTTCTCTCCTTTTATCTCTTAACTCCCCCAACCTCTCCCTTCCCCCTCCTCCCACCCGCCATTCTTCTTCTTCCAACAACGAGACTTTTGTTTCTTCACTGAGGGAGAGAGGGAGGATAGGGAAGGGGGGGGGGGGGGGGGAGGGAGATGGTAGGCTGAGAGAAAGGAAGAGAGGAGGACGCGCAAGGCCTTTGGGCCTTTGGATGAATTCCAGTTCTCCCAAGTGAAAGGCAAATCTCTTTTAGAATTCTGGCCAACGTTAATTCGCACTCATTAAGGAATTGACTCTTCAAAAGTCTCCCTTGTCGGAGTCGAAGGATACGTTGCGCGGCGATTAAGACGTCGATGCTTCGCTTTTCGCGGATTCTCGTTTGTTGTTATTTTTAAAAGAATTCTCGCGTCGTCGTAACAATACACTTTCTACCTTCACTGCATTGCTCCTTATTACGGTTATCGCGTATGCTTTAATGACAGTCGGGATTAATAAAAGTGTAACTCGTGAAAAACCGGCATTTAGAATGGTTGAAGAATCTTAGAAAGTCGTATAGGCTTATACAATAATGGTAATGGTTATTGGACAAGTTCTGAACATGTTCTTTATTTATTTTGATGGTACGTTTATATGTGATATTTAATTTATTCATTTAAAACCTACTCAAGAATCTCAAATTAACTAAAAGTACTCACGAGTTTCAGAGTTTATGTCCGTGGAAGGATTTTAACCTGTGACCTTCATTATGGGTGACAATTATTCTTCCAATCCAATGACGCCTTCGTTTTGAAAGAAAAGGAAACGAGACATGCTTTAGAGAAATTTAAACGAAATGTTGGAAATGAATCTTTCTTACGCAATTTCGAGAGGATAGGTGTTCTTAGGAATCGACCTGTGTTAGTGACCTTCCTCGGGGCGCTGTCGACACAGTGGGTTCATGCACCGCCTTTCGTGATAAAGAGACGAAGAAAGCGCGCCCCACTTCTGTTTCGGAGTTTGAGAAGCGTTTTTGCACGCTTAGGGCACGCGATGGCGGTATGGGCAGGGAACGGACGAGAGAATCGCGCGCAAGGCGCACGTGGGCGATCGCGTGTCTTTCAGGAAGCACGTGGGATAACGTAATTCTGTATGAGAGAAAACTCATCTAGTGCTTAGTCAAAGAAACATATTTCTGAATTATAAAGGAAGGACCAGTTGTGGAATAAACAGGATCCTCATTCTTTCTGGGGTTGGGTTACAGGATGAATGATAACCCATTCGGACGGAAGTTCTAATATCAGGTTTTACGCCATCTGTAACAACGTATAATCTACATATGTGTCCACTTCGACTATTTATCTAAATTAAAATCTTAACTTCTCTGCTTTTGTCAGGGTTAATTTTATACTGATCCTCTTAAATCAGCGAGGAAGTTTAGTAAAATCAACTCGAATCGCTCAATTAAAAAATTACAATCTACGAAAACCTAATTCTGAAATGCCACTCGGATTTAAATTAGGCCGACACGCCATGAGTCACAAAGACAACATACATAATCTTATCCAATGGCTATATTTACGAGAAGGACTCCAAAGATTGCAATAAAAATATTTGAGTGTATAAGGTGTAAGGAGAGTCGCATTTCAAGTGTTGATGGAACCAGCAAAGTCCGCATCAATGATAAATTCATATAATTTACCTTCGATATCCTAAAGAGATATTCTTTTAGAGGTTTCTTACTTTCTATAATGCAAGAGATAATTTTTGGACAATTTAAAAAAAATCGTTATTTTAGCTTTGGTTATTCATTCTGAATGTAGATGTGTTTTCTTGACAACTCAAATAACATTTTTTTAAAAAGTTTATAAGATAAAGAAATCGTGCGTCATCAGTGCACTCCATGGATTCCTTTGAAAGAGACCGTATTACCGCTCTTTCATGATCCGTCAATTTTCCTCATGGGCACGTGAATAAGCGAATTTTGGCGCTATAACTCCCTGAATTCTAAGCAAAGTGATCGATCTTTCTAACTCCAAATAGAATCTATAAACTCAAATATGACAAACTTCAAATAAACGGGATGGATAACAAGGTTGAAAAAACACAAAATAATGTTAATTGAGCCATTGGAATTAATAATTATATCTTCTAACACAGTGGCGTAGATACCGCTCGGGCAGCCCGGGGGCCCGTGCTTAAGAGGAGACCGCAAGAGATTGAATGTTGAGTCCAAAATGTTAAGAATTTCTTTAACTTTGCCGGGACAATTTTGAACCATCTTTCTCATGAAAAGAAGAAACATTCCGTAGACCCAAAGGAAGCAGTATAGGCATAAGTAGTCTACGGCCTAATTCTCACTTACGGGATAAATACAAAACTATGAAGAAATACTATAGGAATAGGCCAAGATAAGAGAACCCTCTATGTGCAATCTTAATTAAGCAGCATAGGACCATGTGGTTAGGATGAATAGACTGTTTACAAAGAGTATAAACAGATTCCTTACAAATAAGCGTCTCATAACTCTTTCAGACGATGCTGTTTCGGTTATGAGATAACGGACGGTTTCGGGCGCTTAGGACCGAAGGAAAAAATACTTGCAAAACCGGCTTGATGATGGTGCGACAGCACCGGGCCCCGCGCTTCCTATAAAAAACATCTGTCGTACTTATAAAAGTACAAGCATTTAAATAAAACCTAAAAAATATAGATATGTCCTAGTGAGAGAGATTTCTTTAGTTATTGAAATTTACTATTAAAAATTTTTGACGCGCGCGCACACTTTGCACAGCAATTTTCCTAGCCTGCTCTGAACACTGGATTTGCGTCTGGTGATTGGTCCACTTCCCATAGCACGATACTGCTTTGCCAAAGCTAACTCAGTTTGAGATTTTGTCTTCTCTCGTTAGCGATCAACGATAATAATTATTTCATCTACATAATATTTTCATTATTGTGAGGGTCAATTAGGTCGACTTGCAAACATTTGAGCGGGTCCAAAGAACGAAGAACGCATTTTAAATTTGGCCGAATTTCTCTACTGAAACGACGGAATACGTTCACTTATGGTGGGGCCTGGAAAAAATTTAGCCCGAGGGCCCGCGCATGCCTAGCTACGCCTGCTGCTTTACGTGAAATTAGGCTGTTTTAATCAGCAGTCTTATAGCTATGGGATTTGATCGATATACGTAGTATTAGATTGATTTGTTGTTGCGAGTTTCGAGCAATTATTCTATGTAGCCTGGAACTTTAGACATGTAGAATTAGTATTTGTACGTTAGATTATAGGATAGATGATTAGGTAGAGTGAACGGAATTAAGGCGTGACGAGTTACAAAAATAATTAGTAATTTTGAGACGTGGCTTCGTTAAACTTAGGTGACGGAACGTCTCGGGGTGCCTTTCAAAAAGAAATTGCTGATCCTATCTTTTGTCCCTTTTATCTTCGGTTCCATCCAGTTCATTTTCGTCTCGGGCACTTTCTAGGCGGCGTTCCATCTCCGCGTTGCCGCTTTCCCTCTCTCAACTGCAGGCGATCCCGAGGTGGGAAGAAGAGGAAGCTCTTTTGCGGGACGCAAGCGACCTCATCTCCTCCCTCTCGCTTCTCTCTCATGTGGAAATGGCGAGAGCAAGAAAGGGTGCTTACCTCCGGGTCCGCCCCGCCCTCATCTGAATCTCCTTTTCTCTCTCTCTCTTTCTCCCCCTCCTCCAATCCCGCCTGGTTCTCTCCTTTCCCTTCTCTCTCAAACCCCGACACCCAATTTCCTTGTCCTCTGTCATCAACAGACCTCGCACTACCGGTGTCCATTTCGGCAGCATCGTTCGCCATATACAGAGGGTAGGAATTGAAGGGGACGAGACGAAGTGCACCCTAAGGGTACGGTTAAAGTTAGCGTCGTGGTCGCAGTAGTACCAAAATTGTGTCTGTGGATCGGTTTTAGATTAGGATTAAAGTTTTTAGGCGTGTCAAAGAGGGAATGCCACTTCGACGAAGGCTATCTCGCATATATTTTATTTATAATGTAAATAAATCTGCAGTTTATGATATTTACAACGAATAATTTTGTCATAGTTTTATTTTTTATTAAATTATCACTTCGGTAAGCCGATAATTAAGGCTTGATCAAATTCTCAAGATACTATTACTCGTTTTTCTCAATTTCAGGAATTCGCCAGTTAGATTATATTAAACAATCAATTAATATTAATTTTGTAACAGTTTTAAATCCCAGGTGAATTTTAGACGTTTCTTAACCACCGATTAATTGATTTTTTACATTATTGCCGGTATAAATACAATGACTTTTCGCTCTATTATTTTGATAACAGAATCATCACCTAGAGCTTGAAACCAAATATGTTTATCATTACAGCTATTGAAGCATTATTCGTTCTAGGCGACTCTTTATTATGTTCGGCTGAGGGCGGGGTGGTACTGTGGGTTAATCAATGTCGGGAATACCACCTCTCCAATTTCACATTCAACGGAGCTGTTCTTCTAGGGCGCATTTCCTAGTATTCTGAGCGTGCGTAGAAGACGCACTATAAATGATCAGAATGTAAAGTGACTCATCAAGTGCTCCAATCAAAATGAACGCAACATACGGTCTAGAATAACTAACTGACTGGTGCTCGAGGAGAATCTTCGTTATTCTGCCTAATGCGATCCGCTTCGAGGATCAATAGTCACTCACCGACAGACGTGAGCAGCATGTTGTCCAGGAGGAGTGCTATGGCCACAATTATGAGTACGAGGCGGCGAGACTCGCGGCATGTCTGCAGCACGGCTCCCATCTTGGTGCCTCTGAACGCGTCGTCGAGGATCTTCATCTCGGATGCCTTTGCTTCGGCCGCCGCCCCCTAAGGGTAACGCACCTCCCGGCGCCTCCCCCTGGCCTGAATCGAAGCACACAAACGAAGAGGATGTCAACAAATTACGGTCTCAAAAAGAAATTGCTCCTTGCTTGGCGACGGGTTTCGGGAAAATTCATGATCGCCGAGACAGCTCGGAAATAAGATTTCGTCGCACGAAAACCTGAAGAATTTGCGAGACATTTTGTTAAATTCGATAAAAATGAAGCATGGAGGGAACTAGTAGTTTATATCGTAAGTAGATTTAAAAAATGTCGCGATATGATTGATAAATTAACTAGCTCACATAGCCATAAAATGATTTTTTTGAAGATTATAATTAGATGAATCTCCACTGAGGAAGACCGCTTTGTAGCTAAAATGCGCATGTGATTTTTTCATCTTTTTCCAAACATATAAATTACTAATTGGATTTTGGTCATAAAGCACGGTCGATAATTCATTTTAGATGTCGATTCGGTGATAAAACCCAACCGTCAGAATTTGTGATCTATTCATAAACGTAAACCAAAGTCGTTCATATGTTCTTAATGAAGAAGTTCGGCTTCAAAATTATAATCGATTTTGGATAAACGAAGCACAAAAATTACTTTAATGCTTCAAAACTATACACATTTGTAAAAGAGGATAATAAACGCATGTTATTTGCCGTAGTCCAAAACGCATTAAAGATTATACAAATAAAATAATAGATGAGTGTGTCGCAACGACCTTCTACAATATTGTTGGGCATAAACGGTCAATCTTTAGTTAATGGATGAAATTTTCATTTCTAAAGTGTCAGACTTGTCCATTTTATTCTAAAGTAGCTTCAAGTACGCTAAACATAACTTTGTGGTTTTAATGGAAAATATATATAAATGTAAACCTATTAAAATTTTAATGTTATATTTAGATATTGGAAGTATTTTTCTGCAAAATCAAGCCATCCAAATACCTTTTGAACCAACACAGCGAAATATTATTAAATTCGTCTATTCTGATTTCCAGCCTAAAGGTTTACGTAGCCTAATAAATATAATTTGAGCTAATAGTGTAAGATTTTATGGAAAGAAATAAAGTAAATTCTTTTGGGCTTAAGCTATTTTGGTTTATTACGAAAAAGGTGCGCTGTTTTTTACCGTAGCACCATTTTTACGACAATGTATTTAATAAAATTGACCAAATGCGTACGAAAACTTATCGCAACGATAGTTTTTTCCTTGGTGTTACTGAGCTTGCAAAGGATTCATATCACTCCGTTCGAGTGTCAACTCAAGACGATTTTTTTAATTTTTTCGGTTTTGCATTTTAAAAAAATATATAAATACGTATCGACGTTTTCTTTCGAATGGCGTTTGGAGGCTTCCTTATCCTTTAAGCTCATATTTCGAAGGGACCTAAATTCGGGCGATGGTCCAATCGGCGATGCAAGGTCTAAACGTATGATGCGTCCAAGAGGAAAGGCGAACGGTGGCGCTTATCGCCTCCCCTATTCTCCCGCCCTCCCCGTGACTCCTCTCCCCCCACCTCTCCCACCCCAAAACCCTGTGGCACGACCTGAGCTATCAAGCGAAAGTCGATAATAAAAAAATAACCCTCGTTATGTCATCGCACAACTTCTTTTGCCTCTACGCATGTTGATGTTACAAATAGAGGCTTAGAATCAATAGGACTTTCCAGCAAAAAACGGTACGACCAAACAGCCGTGAGAAATGCCTTTCACTTAATCTTATCCAGACCGCAATTCGGCTAGTATTATTTGGGAAATGCGGGGAAAATTCGATTTTAAAATATCGCCATGTATTGAGTAAGTAATATCGTTCTTATTATATTTTATTGGTAATAAAATGTGACTCACTTTGCTATTTTCATTACGCATCGTGAAATTTTCGGTTCGATCTGCAAGATGGAGCTTGGCATTAAAGAGTCCGATTTTAATATGTAAAATTTGGATAAGCTTCTTTGAGAGAAAGAAAAATTTTTTGCTTTAGAAAGATAATATACAGATTCACAGTCCAAACATTTATTGCAATAACACAGAACATTTTAATTATGTGAGGAATTACGAGTCCCTTTGCCAGTTTTCCTCATATAAATGTTTGAAAAAAAAGAATAACAATTATAAAATAACTGGCTAAAGTAGTTGTTCTCAAACTTTTCACCCCCAAGCCCCCCTTTGGAATCTGCCAAGAACTGGTGCCCCCCCCCCCACCCCCCAAACACATTATTATTACAATACATGTGAAAAAGTTATTATACACACACACACACATGCAAGTTTTAAAATAAATATACATATATAATGTGCAGCCGTACAAATTCATATCTACATGTATCAGCCTGACTCAAGACATTGAGCTTAAAAGGAAAAAACACGTGATTATTGTTAATACACAAGCAATTTATTTATTTTATTGTTCTTTTAGCGTGAAAATGGTACAATAGTTAGTAAAAACACAAAAGGTAAAATTACAAAAATATTACAAGAAAATATTGGTGAGGTTAGAAAAAAACAAACACCCATATTAAAAATTATATATGTGATAAGTTTACTTTTTCAATATGTTCAGTGTGATGGATGGGCTTGTGTTGTTGAGCAGAGTTTTTCAAATCGTGGTTGCATTTCAGAAATGGCAACTCTTAATTCTTTTTTAATGTTCAACCTGGAACGATATTTGGATTTCATGAGGGACAGAGCTGAAAACCCTGTCTCACATGACGCGGCCAGCCGAAGAAACATGGCCAACGGTATGCGGACGAATTGTGGTATTACGTTTGCAGCGACATCCTTTCCCCGTGTTATTTTTTACCGAGTTTCAATAAAATATATTGATTCAATAATGACTTCAATTTAATTTTGCAATCAATTTTTATTACATCAAATTTATTCATTGTAAAAAGAATTAATTGAATTGTATTCAAAAGAATGCTGAGAATCCCCCCGCCAAGATACCTTCGTACTCCCCTTGGGGATCGCTCCTCATATTTTTAGAAACACTGGACTAAAGTATGAATTGTGTATATACATTAACGATCGTTCATTACGAGAGACAATCTTTAGTCAATTATCCCTTACTATATATGTGAAAACCTAATATACTTTCGTATTAATACGCAAGTATTAGTGAACCGTTCTTCTTTAACGGTAACACAATTATATCGGTTGCTACATAGCAAAAATAAAATACATTTTTTTTCAATTTCAGCTCGTTGTATGGTATTTAAAATTTTAGTGCCTGAACGATGACTGGCATGTTTTTATTTATTTTCTCGCCATAAATCGTCGTAAGTAAAGCTATTTATCACATAAAATATACATATAGTTTGCTTTATTATCACTACTTATTTCAAATGCTTCTACTGTAAATTTTAATTTTTTATTAAGAAGTTAAGTAGTTTTAGATCAGGACCCGAGGAGGACTTCTGATAACTTATTTATTTCCTCGATTCCCTTTTTAATAAATAAATATAGTTGGCAACATGTTTTTACGGCCACAGCTTAACTTTAGATTCGTGTCCGTTTCTCTAGATAGTCTTTTCTTTTATCCTCACTTCTTGAATCTTCCCATATCTTATCTTCATTACGTGCCTGAAATATATTGCCTGATCTGTTTACCCTACTCATGTTCTCTAATGATTATAGAACTGACGTATTCTTTGCTGTGTTGAAATATCCAGTGACTTTTTTAATGACACAAAAATATTCCCATAAGGAAATTTATAGTAACAATTGTCGTTAGTTCGGCGACTCTTAAAAAAATATGCACTTTAAGTTCGAAATCATTCGTTTGAGCAGCAATTATGAGTTTCAAATTTGAATTTTGTTATAAATTTCTACTTGACTGCTATAACCATTCATTCGTGTTTCCCGATCGTCAGCGTCGCTACTAAAAGCCTTAAGATAGCGTCCAACGCGCTATTGCGTACATATCGTCCAAAATCGTCAAAGGTAAACATTCAAGCAAGAAAGCAGCGTTGAAGGGCAAACAAAAGACGTCTGTGTAATTCTCACCGTTAGGGATACGGGATACGTGACGTCAACCGCATTGCCCCGGTCGACCCGTATATCTCGCCAAAAGACCCCGACGATCCCTCGGATCAAAAGGGAAAATGGCTTGCGGGCGTAAAATGCGTGTAAAGGGGTAGACGAAAACCGCTCTACACCCTCTTCATGACCGCCTTCACTCTGTGAGAATATCCAACTTATATTTATCCATCGCCTTCTCTTTTTGAACGACTCCTCCTTATTCTCAATTCCTGAAGCATGTGCACCATGTGGAATGCTACAGTCCAACTACGATAGGTATTTTATTGATAGATTTATGGATATTCGATTTTATGCAATGTAGTAATAATCGGCCGTAATATTTTTAAAACTGAGAGCTCGACATAAACAGTCAATTCAAATTTTATTCATATAGATCGGCCAAATTTATAATTTCCTGAATTGTGCTAATATAAATTCATGTTAAGGATTAATGTTCTTAAATTACGCTTTCCAGTTGCTTTGCGATGCTTCCTTGATTTCGTTCTTAACAGATTCTTAAATTTAGCTCTTCAAAGACACCATAAACTTCATTTAGTATAATAAATTTGGCTAGCCATTCTATAGAATTCGAAAATACATGTGGCTGCACGTATAACACCGTTGCATGGGAGTTTTTGCGATTTCTATACTACGTAATTTCTTGATTTATTGCACAGAATAACATCTTAATGTTAGAAAAATATCGTTTATGCACTAGCAATTAAATGACTTCAAAAGAAATTAAAAGTATAATTATCAAATATCTGTTGTACAAACAGCAGTGGCTGAAAGGAATTTTAGCTTGCATAAAGTTCTTTTGTATTATTTGCTGCATGCGTAAGTGAACTTACTTGTATCGTTAAGCATTTTACACCATTTTTATGTCTACTATGTATCGCGATTACAAAATGCCTAACGCAGCGTGGTGCAGCAGGATTACTAGGTTCGCCAAACTTGTGAGTGATCGGAAATTAAAAGAGCTGAGTTTTCATCTCCAGAATCAGGTCAGATAGTTTTTTTTCACTGTAAGTCGTAAAATGTTACTACATGTCTCAGCGCAGTAGGTGTCAGATAAAAACTTGTCAGTTTCTATGCGACGCTTATAGAAAGAAGTGTTTGTCATGCCCATCATTGTTTCAAGGATAGAACTACGATATGCAATATTGTTTTGCGAACTTTTAGAAAAATAGGTACAGATACTTTTGAGATGATAAAAATACAACCAACGAGGATTTTTTGTGTTATTTATTAAAATGGCATAATAGATTATACACCACAACTTAGACTCATTTGCCCCTAATACGTATACCACCAACTAGACACGGCAGCCCCTGATCTTATGCCACCAAACTTACACTATTGCCCCTCTGAAACTCATACAGTAGGCTATACACGACATACCCTTATGCCACCCAACTTACGGTAGGTCGCTCCTGAGACGCATCTATCTATATAAATAAAATTGTTACCTCTGTCTGTACATTTGTTTTTTTGTCGGGTTTTACTTTTTTTGTGTTTTGCATCACAAGAAGACGTTTGAACCTGTTTGCAGAATTGTTGTCTGTCTGTCTGTTTGTTTGTTACCGCATCGCGCAAAAACGGCTGGTCGAATTTTTAAGAAACTTGCAGCGTATCTTTAGACTGGTCCAGCTTACAATATAGGCTACTAGCTGGAGTGGCCGTTGAATTTCAATGGATTTAGTGAATTTAAAACTTCGACCGTGTAGCATGTAAGCATCGCAAGAATAAGATAGTACACATTTATAACCGTCGAATAAATCAAAAATGAAGAAAACCGCTCCGCATTTTCCTATTTAGATGAATGATGGAAGGAAATCTTGCACTGTAAAAGATCGGAAATAACGTATAAACTCCCTCCCCCTCTCTGCCTCCCTCTCCCTTCAAGTGCGCAGGACGTTTACTTAAATCCCGTGTTTGAGGTCAGAACTTTTTCATATTTATTTCGATTTGTATAAAATTTTTTGAAGATTTTAGTAGATCATAACATTTATAAACAATTTCTTTTACATTATCTTACATTAAGCACAATCTTTATAGGAGAGAAGAGAAATACGAAATACGTAAATCACCCCCGATTGTCGACCAGTTAGCGCGCACCCGTGCTTTCGTATATCTTTCAGTATTGCGAAAGCTAAATATGGCATTGATACGCAGTCTTCTTTAAAATAATATTTCAGCTTTTATTAAATTTTATTCGCTGGATGTACCTACCTAAACCAAATAGAAAAAAAATTTCTCCCAGATCAACTTTTTCATGTTTTGACTAAAAATATGAAATTAATTTTACGTTTCATATATTTTTAAAAGACATTTCATAAAACTTATGAAGTGTTGAGTTGTACAGTAGTCATTCATAGTCATTATAGAATTTACATGGTGAAATTTTCCTATTTCGTTCAGTAGAAACGTAGCTATGATGTTGTATGTATCATAATGTATGCGTAATTAGAAAATTAGAAAAGTTTTTTTAAAAGGCATTTGCTTTATCCCATTTACCATGAAATTTACAAGAAAATATAACTTCAATGAAGCATCTATACTGAATTTTTTTTACAAGCATTCACTTCAGACTAACTTCTTGAGAGCGACACGAGAATATTTCTTCGGCGGAGAAGACGCGATTCCCCAATTCGCGAAAAATCGATCACAAAATTTAATGCACATTAAGTGTAATAAAAAAGAAAAAAGATCGCAGAATGACGATAAATAGGTAGGCCTTTTAAAATATATAAAGGTTATCCATATTTAAGAAAATTTACTGTGTCAGTACGCAGGACGACCGCATGTGGAGTTTTCGTCCAACGTACTCAGTACGCAGGACGACGCTGACGGGTTAAATGTAAGGGACTATATAGTCTTAATATAAATGCATTGAACTCTCAATTTTGGCGACAATGGGAGTTGTCGTGGTAGATTATAATTGGTGTTGTAATAAAACTGATAAAATCACGTATTTTATTGATTGTAACCGCATTTCTACTCGAATTCGACCAGAATTCGGAATCTGTCTTCAATAAAAATAAACTTTGTTCTTTCCCGCAAAGAAATATTCAAGTCAAAAGATCGTATGGTGATTTTAAGTAATTTTAAAGTGCAAATTCAAAGTAGTCTACACTCATCCCCGTATTTCAGTTGCAGGACGCGGCAAAATACGTGACGTTCGATAATTAAATCTTTCACCATTTCGAATCAAAGTGATAAACAGAAGCAAAACCTTGACCATTCACTAAGTTAGGATGTAAGGAAGAATCGTACCAACAAACACACCCTTCAAAATATATTATTTACTATAATATATCTTGAAGTGTGTGTTTGTTGGTTTGTTCATGGAACGCTTCCTAAACGATAAAAGCCAGAATAACCAAATTTGGTGAGATCCTTCCTTACATCCTATCTTAGTGAATGGTCAAGGTTTGGTCAACCGGGATTAGTCAGTGCTGCCAATATAGGGGATTAACTTTTTTCCATAAGATAACACGTATGAATCTATTTCTTGACTTGTAAGGTATTCTTCCTTCAAGCATTAAAATACGTAAATATGGACCGATTTTTTTTCGTTTTTCCTTTATTCGACGAATGAAACTCTATATTATCTTATTCCTGCGAAGTTTACATGTTATACGGTCGAAGTTTTCAGAAATACGCTATTTGTTTCGAAATTTTGTGGATTTTTCGTAGTCTTTCCGGGCGTTGCCAAGGCGGCCGTCATTGTTACCTCCGATTCAATTAGCTTCAATGAAGCTTACAAATATACGAAAGTTTACCGTTATTCGATTCGCACTTTTGTTTTAAGCAAAGAAACGATCGATGTTTATGGATACTGAATAGCATTCAGGAAGCGTTTATAACGATTGATGAAAGTAAATGAACCTTCTTTCGTCTATTGAATACTGGAATCTTACATTTTTTGTAAGTAAAATCATTATATTCTACATTATAATGTTTATTAACGTAAATAAGCTCACGTATCTGGTGTACATTTACCAGTCAGTGTTCAATCATGGACAACTGTACGTTGCTTTTTCATGGGTTTCTTGCTTACAAGAAATAAATGTAAACATTTCATAGGCACAAAAAATGAAGCTGGATTTGGCGAAAGTGATATATATGATAGGAAATATAATTACGTTATATTTGAATGCAACACGTTCGGAAACGGATTGTTACAAGCAAATATGATTAATTGTTAAGATAAGCTAATTGTAATTTAAAAAGTATCTACTATATAGGTATTTTAAAGAGTTTGTATGTTGTGCTGTAGTAGCTTGACTAAATCCGTTGAAATTCAACGGGAAATTCTGCTAGTTAAACCAATAAAACACGGTACTCCATGGTGTTATGCCACCCAACTTACACTAGACTGCCCCTGAGGTGCATGCCACCCAGTATACACGACTACCCTGACCTTATGCCACCAAATATTATTCTACCAAATATACATGACATATCCTGATCTTATGCCATCCAACTCTGAAACGGACTCCTCTGCAACATATACCGCCAAACCTACACCAACTCTTTAATGTTTAAAAGGTTTATAATTTAGGCTGTTTGCCTTTAAAATCTTTATCACCAAGCATAAATCAATTTCCCTCGATTTTATGCCATCCAAATGACAGTAGTTTGCCCTTTAAATGTATACTACCAAACATTCTCCGATCTCTTATGCCTCCCAAATTACACCTGGCTGCCCCTGTAACGTATACAACCAAACTTACGTCAAAATAACTCACGATCTTAGACCACCAACCTTTTCCCCTGAATCGTATCACCGTGCACGCTGCCTTCCCGTAAAACACATGCTATCCAGCCTATTAATATTCCCATCTAACATTTATTATTAATAAAAATCTGTAAGATTTAATATTTTTGTACCAGGTTGTTTCGAGTCGTGGTTTCGCCACTACAATCCTGAGCTGAAGTCCCAAACTTTACGGTCGAATGGTTAATGGGGACTCGATCTTATAAGAATAAATGTCGAGTACTATTAAAATGTGCTGAGGAAACAGCTATTGCAGGGATGGCAAATACATGGCAAGCGTGCCAGAAATGGCACGCGTAAGCTTGTATTTTCTGTATAAAATATGAAGCTCCTTAGAGAAGGAGTAAACTAGTGGCACTCGAATAAAAATTCTGATGGTTTACATTACTTTATTGGCACGCGACTCAAAAATAATTTGCCATCCCTGAGCTATTGCAATAACTAAAAAAACGTCCCCGATTTTTAAAAATACGGTTAGATCTTCCATCTTACTGTATACGGTTGGATTTTTTGCCGCTATAACACACCGGAGCATTGCTCTCATTTTTTCCAACAATCCTCCAAATAATAGATAGTCGAGATCATACCTAATCCATTATATTTACCAAAACTCTTACCCCTCATTTCCAATATTCATTTGCAATAGGTACAAGGGCTGCTGACCGGAATTTTAAATATTATATATTATCTTACGAGAAATGAATTTAACAATAGGAACATTTGATTGTTCCTAAGGCGCCTATTTCTTAGATAGCACTATCCCTTTATTCAGCCAGTCATTATCTGAGGGACATGGTTGAAAAGTTTTGTCAAAGAGCCTACAGCTATGAGTTCAAGACCAATGTTTTGCTTACAGGGAGTGTAAACAGATTTAGTATGAACAAGTGGCTCATATTTCATACAGACAATGCAGTTTCTCTTAGGAGATTCCGGGCTCTTTGGCCAGGGATGTCTGGATTTTACATAGCTCGGTTGCGTTGTGAATTTTCTAATCCCTCTCCTTTCTTTGGTTTGGAATAATCGGTGTTAAAAATACCGTAATTTGTTAAGGTTCCGGTGCATTTCTTTAAGGTGAAGAGTTGTGAAGTAGTGCCACGTACATCTAACAAATTGATCTCCCGCACACTGCCTTTACAGTATTTTAGGATATCCGTCAGTTTCAAGACTTGCCCCTTCGGTCAGGCTCAAACTATTCAACTGTAAGTTTCACTTACTTTTCTATTTATAGTGTTCATAAAGAACTTCCAATAAAATGTCAGACAAAAAAAAAATGTACAATCCGTAGTTCAGTTTCTTGTGGTCTATCCGGGAGCAATGATCTTACGGTCTTCAATTCCAGAAGATTTTTTGCTTTAATGAAGTGGCTCATCGTTGCTAAACCAGTTAGTATGTAATTACATATTTTATCTATACATTTTTTGTTTTTTATTAACTATGCGTAACTTTCTAACTTTTTCATACAAATTATCTAGAAACTTATTAAAGATTTGCCTAACTGATCTCTGAGGATTTCGAACATAAATCAGATGCTTTATACCTGCATCGTCGCCACTACAGAAAGGAAGGAAATCACTAAGGGTATGTTTCATTTTCTGTTCATTTATGTTTGCGTCTTTAAAAATCGAAGTACGTACTTATCCTATGACCACCTTGTAATTCCGATTTCTTAGATTTTGGATTTATTTGGTGTTATTTTTTAAACTTCTATTTTCACCTTGTTCGTTCGTCTGCCCATGTTCAAGATTCTAATTATAATAAAAGGCAGTATTAATTGGTCTGTCCTTTGACTGGTTGTTTGTTTGGTCCCTGGGTCACGCTGTAGAGAAATTCAGACAGCTCGTTAAATGGCGTACACAGAGGATCGAAATTTTGGCAGAATATTTGAATAGGATATATGAAGGTAACGCCTAATATTTCTCAAAAATATCGCGAGTTCGAGCACCCGAGTTATGTGAAAATCCACACCGGACTTCTTCTGCCTCACCCTTGGCCAAAGAGCCCGAAATCTCATAAGAAAACTGCATTGTCTGTATGAAATATGAGCCACTTGTTCATACTAAATCTGTTTACACTCTCTGTAAGAAAAGCATTGGTCTTGAACTCATAGCTGTAGGTTCTTTGATAAAAATTTTCAACCATGTCCCTCAGATAATGACTGGCTGAATTGAGGGAGAGTGCTATCTAGGAAAATAGGCGCCTTAAGAAGAATCAAAGGTCCCTATTGTTAAATTCATAGAAGGCGATCGTCCAGAGGAGGGTGGAAACAATCGAGTTAAGTTTGTTGGATGGGAAGAGACGGGTCATATCTCGCCGCCCATTTTCGCAAATACGCATCGGAAAGGATGAGCGGCCGCCCCTGGCTAGGGACCGCCCACGTCGTCCATGCCTAGGACCGGTCCTATCAGCATCTTTCATTACAAGAATAATTTTTCATCAAATAAACAAGTACATGCGTAATACGTAAATATATTTGTTTATTTATTTATAAATGTTTCTACCGTGGAACTTACTGTCTAATAGCTTTAAACGTACCAGAATAACCATCACTTCTGAAGAATTGCATAGCTATTCCTTAAACATTTGCAAATACCACGTTTAACCTCATTGTGTTTGTCTTCAATGCATCTAAATGTTTTCTCTTCCACGTATCTTTTATATCCATCATATTAATCTTCTTTCAGCAACAGAGACAATGTTTTACATATTTCTATCGCGCTCAATAAACGAGTCAACCCCTTCCCAAAATTCTTTTTTCACCATTTTGAGACTGTTTTGAACTATTCTTTTTAAAGATCCCATTCTCAAAGACTTGCGTTTCACTAATGGATTTTCCCTGAAAGTAATATTTAAAGCATTCTTTTATTGGTATCATGAAAATACTCGCGTTTATTGACTCGCGTTAACTTAAGTATTCTCATTACATGAAAAACAGGGCGTGGAGTTTATGACAATTTTATTTGTTAAATCCACGTTACTTTTAATTTTAGTTTCATTAATAGATTCTCAGCGGTAGTTCACTAGTGTGGCATAAATTAGCCCATGTCAAGTATATTTTCCGAAAGTTTTCTTGGATTTTGTTTAAACGTGTATATAAAGACTAGTTTTAAATTGATTTTAAAGTATATTGCAGAAATTCATCCAGGTTAACAATCATGCAGAGGAAGCTCCATTTATTTTATAAGTTTATACGGAATTAAAATATTCGTTTAGTGTAATGTTTTGTTTTTGATATGCAAGAGAAAATTTTACTCAACTCATTAATAAATAAAATAACACAAAAATATAGGTTGATTATAACAGAAACTCAATATGTAACTCGCTGTCGGTATTTTACCATTTGTGAAATTCGATTTTTGTTATTTTAGTTATTTATTTGGAATCCCTCGCACATCATGTCATATACATTTACTGTATGTATGTATATAATGTATGCCAAGTTCTATAAACAAATACATGTTATATGGAGCGCTTCTGTTCTATTTGTAACATGTATTTTTCTCTAATTTGTTATACGTATTGGGTGGATTCTTAAATTTTTATGTTTAACTTTGCCGATCTTTGGTATTTTTTATGCAATCCTGTATCTTCTACCCACTCATATCCTTTTTTCTTCGAAGTCTACCTCGTGCATCTTCTCTTTCTCTCTACTTGCCTCTACCTGCAACATTTCAGTTCAGCTTCGCTTCCTTGGTCTATATATTGTAAATTTCATGTTTGTCTTTAAAACGGCAAATCTGTCCTCACCCATTCTTGCTACTCACCAAGATATAATTTAAATGTGTAGTTCGGAGAAAGTATCGATCGAGTTAAGGAAATCGTAAACAAGAATAATGTTTCGTATTATTGATACTTTAAGTGAAGTATTAATGCAAAGCTTTTATCTTTTCCGAAAAATCGTCGCCGAAGAAATTTACGTTGCCACTATAAAAATTCTTTACCCATTATCGTTAAGATTTGGAATATAGGTATATCTTCCCGTTAATACATCATATTATCCGTTTCGATTAACCTTTGAATTAATCGGTAAATTCTTAAAGAAAAATGTTTTACTGCTTCATGAAAAACAGCAATAAGCGAATGCTTTTGATACTTTGTTAAGAAACAATATCTTTTTTTGACCTTTTTCGGATTGTATATTCTTCCCCAAACCTTTTTATTGTTCGCTCATTCGGCCATCTCAATTTTCCTTCCTTTTCAAAACCAGTTTTCTTTTAGGCGATTTATAGCTTCCCCTTTCTCCCTATCTTTCTCTTGCGTTTCATGTGTGTGTCCTTCCGTTTCCTTCAATTCAATCCGCCTTCCTTTCAGGATTTTCGTCGCTATATCTCAGCCTTTCCATTGCGCTTTGTTCTCTTGAAACCGAGAACGCTTGACTCCATCCAAACGATAAATTAATCATAAGACAAAACCTGGAGGTGTATTTCAATGATAGATCCCTTGTTAAATTCCTAAAAATTATATCCGAAATTTACAAGTTTATTTGGTCTATTTTTGTCCATCCAGTGTGTTGTATTTGCGAAGATTCATCAGCAACGGCCTTTGTAGTAATAAAGCAAGTCTTCAAGATAGTATTCCATATAAAACAACGCAACGTTTTTGGGGATATTTTTATTTCTCAAACTCATAATGGAACGATAAATTGAGTGATCAAGTTTTCCGTTCGTATCGAATCGAGAAACCGTTTTTTCCGGTCTTTCAAATACGAACTGTGCTTCAATAATCGCTCAAAAATACCTTGAATGAGCTGTAGATTCCTCGTGTGCCTTTTATTGTTTTTGATAAACTAATTCTCATTCTAAGAGTCAATAAGTGGCAAATAACGCGATTCCAAACTGATACGAAGCTCTCTTCTGTGGAGATGTGATTGAAAATTTTAATTTTATCGATTGCATAATTTTATATACATTCATAATCTTTCACTCTCAAAGTTTGAATCAAATGCCAGTATCGGTGTGAGCGACTTTCATTGGGCATTAAAAAAAGCATGGAAATCGGTTTGTTTAAGTCTTTTGTTTCTATTGAGTACATCTGGCTTGATGTTCCCTCACTTTGTCATTATCCTCTGCAGTGAATTCCTTTCACTCCCCCATATCTCTTTTCTCTCTCTCTCACTCACCCCCACGTCTTCTCCACTCCATAGACATAATTACAAGCCCACACACACACACACACACTGAGCGTCCCCATCTCCCGCTGCGCAAGATGTCTTCCTTATGTTCACTAACCGCTCCTCCAGCTTCCTCCTTTCTCTCTCCTCCTCTTTTCTCCCTTCCCTCATTTTTTCTCATCCCCGTTTTCGTCCTCTCCCCACTACTCTCACTCCCTCGCCTCTTTTCCCATCCCCACCATCGGACCACTACGTCAGTGCTCTCCAACCTTTTTTGCTCCACGGCACATTTTCATGCATGCTTAAAAACATCGCGGCATACCAAACCACCCCTAATTAACTTCACTGCGTAAATACACATTTTTAAAGAAAAACTGTCATAAAACAAATAAAAGTCGCAATTATATTACATTATTATATATAAAGTAATATTCAAATAATTGTAAAATTTTATTGTAAATTAAGTACACACACAATTCGACGTGTAAAAATGTTATGCTCTTCGACAGCAAATTTGGGCTTGCGTTTTTGGTATAAAGACGCTTTATATTTTTCCCACTAATAGAAAGTACTACAAAAACTTCTTCATCTATGTACGTTCTTTAAGCATGCCCTTTTAATATGGGTCGTTGACGAACAAATAAATTCAAATAAATACGTTGTTGAATTTGGAACGTCATATCGATGGGATATTTAGATATTGAAGGATATTCACCTTTAGCTTTTAGCCAAAATACATCTAAAGGTAGCAAAGTAATTTTAAGTTGTATGATCGTTACTAAGGTTTCTCTCGTAGTTTCAGAATAAATTCTTCGGATGATAAAATGTATGCGAATTTGTTTGTTCCACACACTTTTGTGAAAATTAAATATCCTCAGACTGTACGGCATACTAGTGCCTTCCTTGCGGCACACTAATGTGCCGCGGCACACCAGTTGGAGAGCGTTGCACTACGTAATACTCTTCCCTCCCTCCCTCATACTCCCTATCGCAACCTACTATCCCCTTCGGAAGCATTCCCGATCTCTCTTATTCGTTCCCACCCAAAATCCTATCGGTCCACCTACCGATAAACCTCCTCTCCCGCCGTTGATCGCCTCCCCCTTCTCCCCCCCCTCCCTCCCTCCCTCCCTCCCCCCCTCCCCGCATCCCTCCGCCCTATTCGCCTCCTCATCCCTCCATCGGCGTACTTTCACGCTTCGGTGATTATATCGGAGTGATTCGGGACAAAAGGAACTGACCGCTCAATCCGATCGGCTTTGAATGCCAACTCCTCCCCCTCCTTCCCTCCCTCCGACCGCTCCGAATCCTCATGTGTCACATCCAGACGCGCCTTTCAAATAAATTTCTTTATCGAGAGAGAAACCCTTGTCCACGCGCTCCATCCGATCCACGCGATTCCATGTCCTCCGTTTTTTTGTCTGTTTCTCTCTCTCCCTCCTTTCTCTCCCTCTCTCTCTCTCTCTATCCCCCCCCCTGCTTTCTGTCTCCCTTCATTCACCCTAACCCCCTCGAGAGATACTTCCTCCGTTCTTTCGTGTTAGAGCCCGTTCAAGAGGTTTAAACCACCGAAGATGAGTTATGCGTAATTTTTCATCACATCCAACGATTCCAAGAAAAAAAAAATCGAATAAACCGATGATTTTAAAAATTACAACTGCAGTCCGGAAAATTCATCTGTGTATTCAGATGATAAAAAAACAATATGCATTATACTTTTATAATTTGATTTATTTCTTTGTTATCGTGTCTTTCCGCAAATTAATGTATTCGTTACTGTATTGTATGCATCGTAAAATCCCTCAATTGTCTCCTCATGTTCTGATATTGAGGAACGATGAATATTTTCATTAAGGATAACTCTCGCTCGAAATACTTATAGGGGTTCGAAAATACGATATATATATATAATGCTGTTTTATTGATTTTATTCTGTGTTTGTATGACACAGAAAAAGGAACTAATAGGATCAGCTTGTCACGCGTTAGACAAACGACGTCAAAATTGAAACTCGACTGTGGTGGTAATTCTCGGAATTTTTTGCAGCTAAACGAATGGATATTTATATCGTATGTGTTTTTTTACTCACTCTATTGAGACGTATTATTGTAAACGCGCATCTCCAATAGGCGCGACTCCGACTGCGACCGTCGAGATAAATTAAGAGGGAGGAAGAAGAAACGCTTGGAAGCGGCTGTCGAGATAGCAGCAGCGTCCGTTAATTCTATTAAAGGGACAACGAAACGGGTGAAAAGTACGAACTTTTCATCCGTACTCTCTCCCTGTATTTTCCCCCACACTCCCACTCCATTTCCCTATCCTACCATCCTCCCTCTCGTTTCTGTAATCTCATGTCCTCCCGGGATGATTCGCAAACCTTTGTGGAAGAACTCCCCCGCCGTCTAAACTCGAAAAGTTTTCCCTAACTTCTGCTAATATGCCCGAATGAAGCAGAGTGTCTGCGCCAGGCACAGCGGTATCGCATCCGCGATTCAAGATAAGTGATAAAAAAAAACATATGGCCGAGGTATTCAGGAAAGTGGGCTTTCTTCCGTTTGGACAATATCTTAATGAAACTACATAAGTGTTGAGTTCTCTCAACTACCTAATCATACTAATGGTAACTACAAACAGCGCTGAAGAGAAAACTTTATTTTGTCAAGGTAACACGAAAATGGAAATAGCAGTAATTATTGCAAGCAAGTTGTTTTGGTGCTGAAAGCGTCTTTATTGTGCTTTCAATGTAATTCCTAAAAAAAGGAAAGGAAGTCTTCGTTTTAAATGTTTTTACGGTGATATTCTACATCTTCATTTTATCTCCCACTCAAATCTCCGGATGAAGTTCATGTTTTTCTTTATTTGAAATCTACGTTTTAATTAAATAGACGCCTTTTTGAAGAACAAACTAAAAGTATATTTTCTTCATGGTCAAACTTGTATGTGTGAGTTTCCTAGAATTGTATAATAATTTATATTGTATGCGACTGTAGCAGAGAAAATTATCATTTTAGAATGATTTAACTATCAAGAATAATAGTTGGATCTAGTTAAGCAGTTAAATATTACGTTTTTTAGACGATATCAACCAATATATTTTCTAAAGTGATTCAAAAATGCTTTTGAGAGCCTACTTTTTAATTAAATTGTAGTAACTTCATGCCATTATAATATGTCATTAATAAAACGCTTTCATAAGTTCTATGTGCATACTTAAGTTTCCCATTTCGATGTTTTTACAAAGTTGTTATGAAAATATTTTAATCGAATTTGACAGCGGTAGATTCTCACTATGAATATAAAGCTCTAAAATAATTAAGGCTAGTTTTAGTACATACTTCTTTTTCATGTAAAACAGTCACTTTAATATTTCTGTGAAAATCCAAAATTTGTAATTATTTTTCCACACATTACTAAGGTTACCAAAATTGGACTGCATATTATTAAAATTTTATATATAGTATTGGATTTAAGTCAATCATACATTGCTGCTAAATCAAAATGTACTCGAATTAAGTTTCTTGTTATGAAATCTTTAAATTAGCATTTCTTCAAATTACCGAACGTTTTTATTCCTGCGATATTTTCAAAATTGCGCCGTTAACTACCTCACCACAGCACGCATTATACTATATTAATCCAGCTACCCAACTGAATTCAATTATTCAACTTCCGCGTTCCCGTTCGCATTTTTCAATCATTCGAACAATGAATAAAACCAATCTGGTCTCTGAAAAGTCAATACCTCCTCTTTGTAGAGTCTACATCCTTTTTTCACCTGGGATAGATTTCATTCCATATTCCCGACCGGATTCCTTTTCTCGCTCTCTCTCTTTCTTTTTTTCGGACGTTGCATTTTAATACATTTCCTTCTGGAATCAAGGAAGAGGTCCCGCGAGATGACTTATCCGTTCTTCTGAGAACTGCTTTCGGGATCCGATTCACATTTTCATGTCATCGGCCTTGCTCCTTCTTTCCCTCCCTCTCTCTCCCTCCTCACTCTTTCCTTCCCTCTCCCCCTCCCTTTTCCTTTTATCCTCCTCCATATCTCTCACTCACTCACTCCCTCTTTCAACTACCCATGGGGATTATGTTAACATGGCTCTTGAACAGCCACTCTTATCCCTTACGCAAGTTTCATCTTTAAGGTTGTCCCCTCAGTTCTAGAAGCGATTAATTTCCTTCGGAAATACATATACATACATACATATATATATATATATATATATATATATATATATATCTTTCTCCGACGGGACTCAAAAATAAAATAGCGCGCGATAAGGCTTTGATGGTATTACTCCGCCGTCCAATTATCTCTTCTTTCTACCTATCTTCCTTTTTCTTCATTTCATCATTCTCTCTCGCTGTATGAATCCCTTTTCTCTTCCTCTGCTGTCCCACGCAAAGAAGTCTTTCGGATATAACCAAATAATGGGTTTTATTTCCCCTTCTTCATTATTACTATTGCTATTCGCAGCGTATTTACTTTCTCCATACGTAGTATAGCGAAAGTATTGTGATCACGAAAAAAATCGACTTCGAGATTTCAACGGATATACACGTTTTGAGATCCCTAGAACACGTTTAGACTATTTTCGGAATGATGTCCGTGTGTGTCTGTCTGTGTGGATGTATGTGATTGTGGGCGCTCTAACTCAAAAGGTACTTGCCATATCGTTACTAAATTTCAAATATAATACTTTGGTATGGGCATAAAGAACTGATTAGTTTTTGGACAATAACCGTTAATCGGAAGTTTAGGTTTATTCGAAACCCGATTCGGTTTTTGCGATATTTCTCCGTTAAAACTTCATTATTGTATATACAATTCTATACGAATGTTATAGAGAATGTAATTTCCTATAACTTTCATTTGAAATAATTTTCTATAGCAGTTATTGTTTAGAAAATATTTATAAATAATCGGTTTTTTCGGTTTCCATCAAATATCTCCTTAAAAACGTTGTTATTTGTAATCTTCGTGAGGATCAAAGTTATAGAAAATAACATTCCTTCCAACTTTTGTTTTAAACAATTTTTCGTAAAACCATCCATTTTGGAGATATTTAACTTTTTCGTAATTTTCAGTATACAGCGCCACCAACATGTAGCGGTGAATTCTGTAAACATATTAAAATACAGTAAAACTCGTTTATAACGATCACGCCCAAAACGAAATCTCGGCTATAACGAAGAAATGTCTCGGTCCCTTGAACTTCTCCATAAGGGCATTGGTTAAATTTCTCGGATGTAACGAACACGCATTTTACGAATTCTCGGCTGTAACGAACAAATGTTTGGTCCCGTGGCAAAAAATGCCCCATATATAACGAATTTTGGGGAGCAGAGCGATAAGTAATGAATAGTTTCCGCCCGTTTACCGCGCACTTGTTCGTAGAGGTCCCCTTCCTCCATCTCCCCCTTCCATACGAATTTCCACGCTCCCTTTGTTTTGAAATTGATGTTAAAAATGTGAAATGTTTATGTAAATTAATGACCATAACAATAATATTAATTGACCATTTAAAAAACGTATGTAATAGCAGTCGAACATTTTACATGCCGCGAAGTAGATAAGCATCTCTTTGCATATGTAAGTACGGTATTGAAGTCGACTTACTGCAAATACAGTCAAAGCTGTGTTATTCGGCTATCTTGGGGATTGTGGAAAGCCGATTAGGAGAAATATCCGGTTAGGTGAGCGTTTTTCGATTTTGACATCGCAAATTTAGCAATAACCAAACAAAATTGGGCTTAGGTTCACTATCGTACTCCCCAAACATAACTACATGGGGTTTCCATTTTCCATTTTAATTCTTCCACACGTAGTTAGATATAGACAATATTTACCCATTCTTATTTAATACGTTGCTACGCTTACATGCAAAACAAAAAGACTATTGAAAAGTTTAGGGCGTCCAGGAAGTTTGGGGATTACTGCAGTGAACCTGTTCCCAAAATTGAATTTATTGGATTATATCTTTCTTATTTATCTTTATTTACTCTATTAGAAAAGGACGAAATTATTTAATTCTTCTGAACATTTCTGTGAAAACCAGTCATATAATATTTTATCCAGTTACTCAATTTTTGGCATATGAAGCGTATGATGTTTATTAATTGATTTACTCGTCTCAGAAGATTACATAAATTGCATTAATTTAGCCTTATGAGCCTTGATATCGTAAAGCGTGGAAAATCCGAGGTTGAATTCTTTTGCTATGGCTGCTCTATTTTTTCCTTTTTCAATTAGTTTGATCAGCTCCAGCTCTTGTGTTAGCGTTAAACCAACCTTTTCTCTCCTGTTCCTTGCTTTTAGGTATTTATTTTGATGCCATATTCAATGGATGGGTAATTTTTTAAATAATAAAAAGCGATAAAACTGGAAATTGTAGAAGTACACCAAAACATCTAGACAATTCAAATGGCTTACGTAACCAAAAACGCCATGCTTACTCGGCAGCCACAGAAGTATACGGAGTAAATACATAATATATACATCTTATATTTTAAGAAATTTTAAAGTGGAAGTTGTGGTATTACACTTATACTATTCACACAAAAATTCATAAAAAAAGAAAAAGAAATACAAAATGAATTGTATTTGTGTAATTGCCGGTATCTAAGGGTGGCCGGTTCTAAATAGCCGGATAGCACAGCTTTTACTGTATGTGTATACGTTTTATATGGGACGTATAGGCCAAAAACCATGTTTCTCGTATATAACGTAGTCACGCTTATAACGAAGCAATGAGTCGGTCCCCTCAAATACGTATTAAACGAGTTTTACTGTATACCTAATTTACGGCAATAAGGACGACCGTATTCTTTTACGATACGAAATAATACCTAGATTTCTCTATTCCATTTATTCGTAGATTGATATTTTGTAAATGATGCAAACTCCTTTTAGCCCTTCAAATTATTCAGAAAATTTATGAATATTTTAGCTTTATTTCTGTATAGATGTATGTATGATGCAAGTATGGGGTGTTTTCTTAGTGTGTTTATTTTTAACGTTCTCTTTTTAGAGTCAACTACCGGTGTATCTTCATCGATGACGGCTGTTTAGATAGCTTTTGGAGTCTAAATTCGCATCTCGTTTTCTCTACCGCTTTGAGACAATTGGAGTAACACTGGTCGTCAATTGGATTCCAGCCATAAGATGAGCTCAATATTACATTTTTGGAAGCCAGCGTCGCTTTAAATTCATATGTTTCATTTGCTCGTTCAGATGCACTTAATTTGCCGTTGCCTTAATATCTTTTGCGAGAAGAATGTCATACCAGTCTATCCAGGAGTATTCAAGGTATTATCCTTTTTATTGAGGTAGAATTAACTTTTCTTACGAAAAATATCATTCCATAAAATTATTGCAAAAACTTAAACAAAAATATATTTCATTTTACCACGAAATATTCCATTGCACAGGAAAGAAAGCAAATTTCATATCTGAATAACTTGGTTTAATTTCACTTTAAAACATTATGCATCTATGATGCTAAGCGTCGATACTTAAGTGGCAATGTTGTATAGCATTTTAAAAGCATAATTGAAGCAAGTTATTTGGAAATAAATTTTGTGCTCTTTTCTGGGCACATAACAATAAATAGTGGATATCAAAATTTCTCATACAATTGTCTTATATTATAGTTATACATTTAAAATATTAAGCTAAAGATTGGACCTCTGAAGGGCCGCGTCCCTCTGCAATGGAATACTTAAAGCGGTACGATAGTTTGTTAGTCTATTTGGGTAAAAATTCCATTATTTCATTTCATTCGCTTTATTCTGTGTTTATTTGCATTTGGGACGTATAGGTGGTATTAAGTAACCTCGCATGAAAACTTTAAAAACTCATTTTCGGGATACATATACATATCATAAAATTTTTCAACATGAAATTCCACGCATTTTTTTCAATGCTGCGGAAAATAATATGTAATAACTTTATATTTATTCATTTGTAATAAATAATTTTGGGTAAACATATCTTGTATTAGCATCGTGCTCGCTAATGAAATGGCAAAACCTAATGTTTGCCTGCTCACGCGCCTCGTTACTTCACAATGTGACAATTTATGACGTCAGAATCATATTACGAGTGAGCCAGAAGATGCGAAGTTGGTCGACAGTTTCGATAGAGAGGAAGAGGCGATAGAAGGAAAGAGGAGGGAAGGGACCTCGCTCATCCAATCAATCCAATTCTCTCCTTCTCCGCCTCCCCCACGCAACCCTTTCATTTTAGGAGCAAAGATCAACTCCCTCTAGTTTCATTCTCTCTTCCACGGTCCCTTCCACCTCTCATCTGCCATCTCTTTGACACCTCCTCTCTCTCTCTCTCTCTCACACCCACACACCTCCTCTCTCTATCTCTCTCTACCTTTCTTTCCCCTAAGTTAGCTCTCCTCAGTGTTCCGCTGATAGAATCAATTCATCTCTCACCAGCCGGAGTCAGGGAAATATCGAGATTTTTCAATCTTCACTTGCCGGGAGAGAGGCGTGCGGAAACCTTCCTCCCCCTTCCTTTCTTCTCTCCCTCCTAACCCATCCTCTCCCCCTTCCCCTTTCCTCCGGGGGGGAAAAAAATCTGGTCGCCGTTTTCTTAACGTTCTCCGCTTTCCCTCCATTTCCCTTCCCCTACATTTCCTTCTCTTACAACACTTTTGAGAAAAGGGAGAATAATTCCTCCTTTCAACCCTCGAACGACTCTCCCTCTCTTTGCCTCTCAAACGCTTCCCACCACCCTTTCTACCGCCGAATCAATCGATTCTCGAAAATAAGGCGACGTAGGAAGAGAATGATTTGAGAAAGGAGGAGGGAAGGGTATGCAGTGAGGGGTGACGCGGAAGAGGATGGAAGGCGTAGATTGGTTATGGAACAATGGACTGGGTAGGGGAGGGAAGGGGAAGAGAAAAGAAGAGGCCTTTATCGAAGAGATGATAGGGATGGGGTGAGGATGAGATGGGAAGGGTAAAGAGGGAGAAAATGGGTGAGAAAGAAATTAAAAGAAGATAGGAAGAGGAGGAGAAAAATGCAGAGAAGAGTGAGTGTTGATTGCCATTCATTTTGGGCGAGGTCGAGGACTGTAAGCTCTCTTTTACACCTGAACTCATCCTTCAGAGGGTAGTCGCAAAAAAGTTTCATGAATTGAAAAAGTATACAATAAATATATTCGAACATAACAAAGCAAAAAATCTGATGTGGCCCACACATGACTTTCTCCATGTTTGGGGTATAGATATTTAAATTATTATGAATAGCATTATAAGGCAAAATTATTATTTCGTATCGTAAAAGAATACAGTCGTCCTTATTGCCGTAAATTAAGTGTGTTTTGAATATGGTTACAGAATTCACCGCTACATGTTGGTGGCGCTGTATACTGGATATTTATGAATAAATTATCTACTAAATGGAAGGTTCTACGAAAATTTGTTTCAAACAAAACCTGGAAGAAATATTATTCTCTACAACTTTGGTCCTCACGAAGATTACCAATAACGACGTTGTTAAGGAGATATTTGACGGAAACCGAAAACACCGATTATTTATAAATAATTCCTAAACAATAACGGCTATGGAAAATTGTTTGAAATAAAAGATGTAGGAAATTATATTTTCTACATTTTTTGTAATGGTCAATGTGTACAATAATGAGGGATTATCGGAGAAATATTGCAAAAACCGAATCGGGTTTCGAATAAACCTCGACTTCCGTTTAACCGGTATTATTAAAAAACTAATCAGTTTTTTGTGCTCATGCTAAAGTGTTATATATGAAATTTGGTATTAATATGACAAGTACCTTTTGAATTAGAGCGCCCACAATCACATACATCCATCCATCCACACACACAGACATCAATCCGAAAATAGTCTTAACGTGTTCTAGGGACCTCGAAACGTGTATTTCCGTTAAAATCTCGAAGTCGATTTTTTTCGTGATCACAATACTTTCCCCATACCCTGTATGGAGAAAGTAAAAAGGAGAATGGACCTTAAAACGTTCGGTTCAAATTTGTGACATTTCAAAATTCCGAATGTGAAAAGAAAAAACAAATTACTTAGTTACAATTTCACTTTACAAGAGTCACATTAATACGAAACTAGCAGACGGTGCATGCGTTCTACAAGGATTTTTAAATTGTAGAATTTACACAATTTCGAATTTTTCTCATCGATTTTGTCCAAAACCAAATAACCTTGACAAATTTCAAGTCTATAGCTCCTCTAATTTTGATCCTCGTATGGGGCAATCATGGGGCAAACCAGCCCCTTAAAATTGGATTTTTTTACAATTTAGGATTTTTTCCTTCGATTGTGACCAAAATTCTATAATCTTGCCAAATTTCAAGTCTCTAGCTCATCTGAATGTTCCTTATAATTTTTATCGTCGTATTGGGTAAAAATGGAACAATACAGCCCTTGAAATTTCGAATTTTTACTTCGGATTTCTTCCACTGGTCATAGTTTAATATTAATGGCAAGATTAGTTGCCTGTTGCCGCAATTGCAGCAAATAGATTTCGGCAAGTTCTAGGTTCCTATTGTAAAACATAAATGTTTTCACGCTGCTCCGGAATAAACGTACCCCGTCGCCTAAAGTTCTTTATCATTTAGATTATCTACGAAGAGAAGATAACTATGTCACTTTGAATATGTTAAAAAAATAACATGCGTCCCTATTCTCCTCTAATTTTTAATTTATGTGTGAGCCTATTTGCATTAATAAGCTTTATAGATGTATAATATAATGGTTTTACTTACAAAAAGGTTAGATTTCAGCATTCAAACGATGAAATGCCTTGATTAAATCGTTAGAAAAGCTTCCCATAGGCGGTCAACAGAATAATTATCCGTAAATATTTATGTTGCTATGCATCATTAATTTCGATGACCAAACAACAGTTCGAAGCGAATAACGCTTTTATTTCGTCTATTTTAAGGTTTAAATGAATCGGAGGCAGCAATGAGAGCCTCCTTGGCAACGCCAAGAATGAATAAAAAAAATCCGCAAAATTTCGAAAAAGAATGCGCATTTCTGAAAACTTTGACCGTGTGAAATGCCAACATTGCAAGAATAAGATAGTATAGAGTTTTAGCCGTCGAATAAAGCAAAGACAAATAAGATCGGTCCATATTTACATATTTTGATGAATGACGGAAAAAAACATTGCACTGAAAAATCGGAAATCCCGTGTAAACTTATGTGAAAATATAATTGTCTCCTGGATTCGAACCCGGGGCACTTAAGCAAACGAAAATATTTTTCCAGGGTCCTCATAGCTAGTAGAAACAAAACGCCGTTTAGCGCATATCTTTACGCCGCTGCACAGTGGTTCAAATTACCCCAAAAACTGGCCAAAATTGGAAAAATCAGAATGTAGATATCCTTCCCAAACTAATGTCAACTTAGGTAGAGAGAGAGTCTAAACCATCGCAATACATCCCGTCCACCAGCCCTTTATTATCATTTGCAGACTGGCCGCCGAAGTGTAAGGTTGTGATTCCTGCTCTGCTGTCTGAGTATTTTTAGTAGTTGCTTGTTAAGTTCCGTGAGTGATTGTGAGAATTTGCTGCTTTTGGGCCGGCAATAAAAGCATGGACCCTTCTCCTACAGGTATGTACTTTATGTTTTTATGGTACTTTGGTATTTTTACAGCGCGCTGTAATGCTTCACGTACGTACGTGCGGTTAGAATTAGATAGAATTTTAATATTATAAGATAGGTTTTAATTGCACTGCAACTATTTCAGTGCAGTGAAACCTAGCTCGCATTAGATTGAAATTTTTACCAAAAAATTTGTTTCATTCCTTCTTATGGAATATGTTAATGCAATTCAAGTGGCTAGAAAGCTCTCTGAATTTATTGAAATCCAGTTGTAGCCAGGGCCGGCCCGTGAGATTTGATAGATGACGGCGAGATTTGATTTGGCCGCCACTAACAAATTAAAATTTCCTTGCGACCTTTTTTTTTAGAGGATAGGTTAGCCCTGTTTCCATGTGATTACTTACCTCAGCCTTCATTAACACCATTATACCATCACACTATTACACGGCAACTCTGTGACTACAGGAAATGACTTCCTTATACGTAAAAGAATTGGGTCAACGGAAAATATTTTGTAAAATAATAAATTTTCGTAAGAGATATACAGTCGATTCCGGTTAATTGGAACACATCGGGACTAGAACACTTTGGTCCAATTAAGCGGCTGCCTCAATTATGCGAAGTTTTACGTAAAGAGTTAAAAAGGTGTAAAACAAAAGACAAACTACCGTTTACTGAGCAACAAAAATGTACTTAAATGAATTCTGGAACAAATGGTACAGATCAGAGATAAATATTTCAATTTAATATATGTATCAAACACGTATGTACTTCCTAACAGTTAATGATGTTGGAGGAATTTATCGAGTGTATCCTGCCGTGTTCTGCTGATTGATTGCAACTGAACAAAATCAGCGCAGATATCTAGTGCAGATGAAGAACTGCCTTCATTGCCTTCCTGCATGAAGTAGCGTCGTAATCCAGCAATAAATTTCCTGGCATTCTGGTTAGTCACTCGCTCAAGCTCAGGTGTGTCAACCTCATCACTTTCCTGGTCTTCTGATGGCTCTTGGTGTTTTTCTGCAATTTGTTCAACAATTGCGTCCTCACAATCTTCGTTTTCATTGTAACATTGAAGAGCATTGTCGATGCATGCAAACTCTTCGTAGTTTCTGACGTGTTGCAGTTCCAAAATGGCTTCATTTTCAAGATCGGTCGTATCTGGCATCTCCAAGCCTTAATGCTTCAAACCACAGTGAGCAAAGTAGTTCTGAATGGTCTTACTGCTTATTTCTCGCTAACTATCGGCGACAAACTGTAGTGCTTGTAAAAGGTTAACCCTTTCACTGACTTCCTTGGCTGTTGAAGACAATGTCAGTAGATTTTCTTCAATTGCTTCAAGGATGTAGTTTACCAACTTTCCGTGACACAACGTCTTCAAAAACGCACGCCATCAAGCAGTCACTGTCCCGATTAAACGGCATGGTGTCCCAAATAAGCGAAGCAAATTCTGGTTATTTTCTCGATTTGTTTTTGTTCTTTAAGATTTGTCCCAAATGAACGGCTGCCCCGATTAACCGATGGCCCAATTAACCGGAATATACTGTATTTCGAAAAACATGCCCTTCTAAATAAGAATAATTAAGAAATACATATTTATTTTAAACTTCTTAAGAATTTGAAACATTTTCCTATAGCAAGACTTACATAAAACAGAGAAATACAAATGTCTCAAAATGCACCTAAAAATGTACCCTTCTTGATTAAATGGCAGCAAACTCCCACACATTCTTAAAATTGTACATTTTTGTTTTCTTTTTGTCTGACATTTTATTGGAAGTCCTTTATGAACACTATAAATAGAAAAGTAAGTGAAACTTACAGTTGAATAGTTTGAGCCGGACCGAAGGGGCAAGTCTTGAAACTGATGGATATCCTAAAATACTGTAAAGGCAATGTGCGGGAGATCAGTTTCTTAGATGTACGTGGCACTACTTCACAACTCTTCACCTTAAAGAAATGCATCGGCACCTTAACAAATTACGGTATTTTTAACACGGATTATTCCAAACCAAAGAAAGGAGAGGGATTAGAAAATTCACAACGCAACCGAGCTAGGTGAAAATCCACATCGGACTGGCTTCTTCTGCCTCACCCTTGGCCAAAGAGCTCGAAATCTCATAAGAGAAACTGCATTGTCTGTATGAAATATGAGCCACTTGTTCATACTAAATCTCTTTACACTCCCTGTAACAAAAACTTTGGTCTTGAACTCATAGCTGTAGGCTCTTTGATAAAAATTTTCAAACATGTCCCTCAGATAATGACTGACTGAATTAAGAGAGAGTGCTATCTAGGAAAATAGGCGCCTTAAGAAGAATCAAAGGTCCCTATTGTTAAATTCATTGAAGGCGAGCGTCCAGAGGTGGGCGAAAACAATCGAGTTAAGTTTGTTGGATGGGAAGAGATGGGTCATATCTCACCGCCCATTTTCGCAAATACGCAACGGAAAGGATGAGTGGCCGCCCGTGGCGAGGGGCCGCCCACGTCGCCCACGCCTAGGACCGGCCCTTGTTTTAGCAGAACACTAGTAATTAGGGTGTGAAAAACCTCTTCAAGTCTTCCTTAGCAAAGGTTCGGAATTTTATTAAATTACATATACAGGTAAAGAGAGATAAAAGATTTACAACGAAGGAGGAATTGGTTTGGAAAGCGAAAGAAAGGAGCGATGGCTGAATGAAGAGGAGGAAAAGTAAGGAAGAAGCGTGATTTTTGGAGAATGAGACTGGTAGGAAGGTGATTGGGGACGGAGGTCGCTTTGGTTACCCTTAAGGACCTCGTGTGAGTGTGTGCGTGGGCGTGGGAGAAGTGTCGAAAGGGAAGAGCGCCCTCTCTGTTTAGCTTCGATTAATTCGAGAGAAGTGTTGTTAGAGTCTCTCCACGTGTGTGTGTGTGTGCTTCATTCCGAGTGCCTCTCATTCTCCTCATTCCGCCACCTTGCCTTAAATAAGGGATTTGACGCCTACTTCAAGGCGAATGGAAGTTCCTTGCGGACGCTTCCTTTCTCATTCATTTCTCCCGAGGTCGTATCGTCTTTTTTTTCACGGCACCGTTCAAATGGACGAGTGCCACGGCGTTTTATTTTTGTTAAATACGGAACGAACGTTATTGCTGGAATCAATCTGTACGAGAGAGAGGAAGAAACTCACTGATAATTCAGTTTCTGCGCGCGGCCTTTACACCACTTTATAAATGTCATTTTTACTTTTTAAGTTATAACGTGTTTTTTAAAAATTCTCTCCTTCAAAGTAATCATGGAATTTTTGCGTCAGAAATTTTCAATGAATTGTGTGGTAATTAGATTTAATTGAAGAAAAAACATGATATCGTTAACTTTTATTGATCTTGATTAGGAAACATAAAAGAAGTCTGAGATTGCAGGCATTCGTAAAAATGTGTAGTTTCGTGGGCGTTTCGAAAGAGTGATTCATATCAGTTCCGAGGCCGCTCGGATAAATTCCTCTTGCTACCTGCTTGGCTATTCTCTCTAATGTTAAATCATGTTATTAAGTTGTCCAAAGAATTACAGAGATTTGGAATTTGGCGTCTTGTACATTGCTGACGGATTAAGGAAATCTTCGGGCTTTTTACTCTTTTGCGAGACAAAACACTCATGCTCGAATGCTTTTAACAAGTTTTTTAAATTAAAGAATGATGTTTCGTTTAACGTACACGGCCATAACATAAAAGGAAAAGCAAGCGTCCTCACTTCAATTGACTTCTTTTATACAACCGATTGCACCTTTGTTTAAACATAAATATTAGTGAGTTTAGTTATTCTATTGGGATCAATACGTAAAATAATGAACCTAATATTGCGTCTATTATGGAGGCAATGAAAACGTATTTCTCAAGAAAATTATCTCATTTACTTCGGGCTATCGGGATATATTGTTATGGGGCTATTGCGCGGATAATTTTAAAGTAAGCGAGGAGAATAACCTGAAAACATAAAGAAAATAAGTTTTAAAACTAGGGCAAAGTAAATAACAAAATGGGCCTCTTAAGTGGAATAAATTATCAAAAAGTTTTCCTATTTTGGATTCTGGAGGTAATAGTTTGGAATTCGTCTTTACCAAAATAAAATTGCAAATCATCCATTTTTACTTTCTCCATATACGTAGTATAAAGTAGTTTTCATGAAAAAATCGACTTCGAGATTTCAATGGAAATACACGTTTTGAGGTCCCTAGAACACGTTTAGACTATTTTTGGAATGATGTGTGTGTGTGTGTGAGTGTATGTGATTGTGGGCGCTCTAACTCAAAAAATACTTGCCATATCCTTACCAAAATTCATATATAACACTTCAGCACGAGCACAAAGAACTGATTAGTTTTTGGACAATAACGGTTAACCGAAAGTCGAGGTTTATTCGAAACCTGATTCGGTTTTTGCGATATTTCTCCGTTAAAACATCATTATGATATATACAATTCTATACAAATGTTATAGATAATGTAATTTCCTACAACTTTCATTTGAAATAATTTTCCATAGCAGTTATTGTTTAGGAATTATTTATAAATAATCGGTGTTTTCGGTTTCCGTCAAATATCTCCTTAAAAACGTCGAAATTGTTAATCTTCGTGTGGACCAAAGTTGTAGAGAATAATATTTTCAGCCTGGGTAAGAGAAATAAGTCCCAGGGTGCCAAATCTGGTGAATAAGTTGAGTGGGGAACCACGAGGATTCTGTGCTTGACCAGGAATTCCCTGAGACGTGGCATGGCGCATTGTCGTGGTGCAGGACGACCATTTGTCGTCCGACGAACTGCAACTCGGAGGCGTTGAAGAACGGTTATGTAGACAGTCTGTTTCATGGCCTGTCCTTGGAGAAGAATTTCGTGATGCAGTCTCGTTTGTTCACACCGTTGATGGTCTGTCTGTGTGTGGATCATCGTCAATGGAAATCCGGCCATTTTTAAAACGGGAATACCGCTCAAATGTCTTGGACCGACTTAACGCTGTTTCTCCGAATGCTTTTTGTAACATTTCTTATGTTTCTGTGACTGTCTTACCAAGTTTCCAACAGGACTTGATGCAAGCACGTTGCTCCTTCAAAACATCCATTTCACGACACGACGGAGAGAAAAACACGCTTACACCGTAAATCAACTTATTCACGATTGTGTCTAGCTGCTACACCCTTCTCTACTGTGTGGCATCAGGAGATGTTGCCGAATATGCTATATTGTTGCCACTTCGATACTATTGGTAGTTTCTCCGCAAAAAATTCAGTCCCGGATATTTTTGAACAGCCCTCGTATTCGAAATATGGAAACGGTTATCTCGTCCAGCCATAAAACTGAAGATAATGTTCTAAGTGGACGACCATGTTAGAATCACTAAGGAGAGAATACCTTTCGCGAAAGGTTACACTCCAAATTATTCTACTGAAATATTCAAAATTAAATCTATCGTAAAGGGAAACGTCGTTCCCACGTATCAATTGGAGGATTTGAATGGTGAACCGAACAAGGGAACTTTCTACCGTTCAGAATTAGTGAAAAGCTATCTATCGGAAGATACGGAATTTAAAATAGATGGAACATAAAAGCGGCGGGGAAAAGGCCGTAACCTGGAGTGTTTGGTTAAATGGAGTTGGTATGGTGATGATTTTTACATTTGGGTCAAGGCTTCGGTGGTGAAACGTTTACGATGAACGAGTTTACCTCACTCTCCTCAGCAATAGCTCCCTCAGCTTCTATCCGGAAAATAAGGCTTCACATTTTCGTACTCATTTGGATTCGCGGATAAATTTCAGAGGTGGAGAATGGAAAGTTGGTCTCGCGAAAATTTCGCATCCTAATTTCGTAGAGGATGTTGTTACGAAGAAGCAGCGACTTGATTCACCTCCCGAAAATAACAAGTTACCTACTTTAGTACTGGGAAATAGCCTTCCGATTCAACTCCGAGAGATAATAAAATTGGTGAAGAAACTGAATGTTCAGTCGAAAAATACATTAATGGTATAATGCCCGGAGTAGGATTGCATATATGATTAATTTTTGGAAAAAGTTGCAATCCGCCTCGGAGGATGATAAAAGTAGAATAGGGGTTGAATTTGTCAAAGAACGGCAAAGATTGGGAATTGAAGGTCGTAACAATGAGATAGCTTACGTAGCGGTATCTTTCTTTGGTATGCTTCGATCGGCTACGCCTGAAGAGAAAAAAAGAGTGAACGAGCTAAAAGAGAAAATAAACGGCAATGAATTAGACAATCTAACACTGGAAAAGAAATCTATTATGATAGCTTTACAAATATATATTTATTCAGTATTTTTGTAATCATTTACAAATGAGCCGGGATGGACTAAAAAACATAATTAAAGTTTTAAACTGTCTAAAACTATCACAACCTCCTTATGTAAATCCACAATCCGAATCATCTGTCTAGGCATCACCACCAGTGCTTGAAAAGTGTGAACTGGTGAGGCAATGGATTATAAAAGTATCATCAATAGTAGAGGATAGAGGTCTGCACGGGCCGAAATCTTCCGTCCAAGCCCGAAATTTCACCCCATTTTCGCACCCAGGCCCGGCCCGAGGCCAAAATTATTTTAAACTGGCCCAAATTCAGCCCGACCGTGGATATTTTGTACATTCTTCAGTAAACACATACCCTTTATAAAGTATCTTTTTATGTTTAAAAATTTTCCAATCATTTCAAAGGTAAACGCACTTTTTTCTGAAATTCCTTGATGAAATCCATTGTGGTATTTTTGGGATTTATAAAATGTTTTAATAACACAAAATATATTTCAAACCACAAATGTACGAAGAATACAAATTAAGTCAATTTCTATCAGTACGGAAGACCAATATCATCTGCTACCCAGAGCGAACTGACGACCAATGGCGGATACAAAGGGGAGGGTAGGGAATGAAGCTTCAGATGTAAGACTCCCAAAGATCCTGCTATCTCCAAAGGCAAACAGAACCCTCTTGATAGTGATAGAAGTAGTTGTTTAAGAGATGGACGGTTGGTAGGAATTCGTGGGTGCTCTAGTGGCGGCCTGGGAGATGTGTCTCTTGTAAAGGAGATAATGTACAACTCTCCCTAAAAGAAATAGTGAAGACGAAACAATGCACAGTGGCGCATACATGGAAGGGGTCCACTGGGTCCTCAACTGGTCCGAAGTGGCCCGAACGGGAATGGCGTCAGATAAATCGTCTAGGCCCAAGCCCGGCCCGAGCCCATTACTTTTCAGTCTTACCCGGCCCACGGGTCGGACCGGGCTTAAACCCATGGGCCGAGCCCGGCCCGTGCTGACCTCTGGTAGTGGATAAAGAAAATGTAGTTTATGATGGATTCGCACCGAATTCTTGTGATTATTTAAAGGGAGTTGATGAATTTATCGGAATAGAGATCTTTATACCATCCGGAATATTTCTACATATGTTACCTGCTCGTCACCATTTTACATCTTTTCTAGAATTTCTATACGACATTTAATTTAACAATGAAAATGCTCCAGAAAATCATATACCTTTCATAATGGATATCATTATATTAATTGTTGCGTTTTTTATACGGCAATTACCATATGATGAGTGGGTCGAAAATAGAATTTGGCGTAAACAACTCTGCAAGATAAATAACATGAGAAAGACTACTTGGTAAGAGTTCCACTTTATTAAAAAAGAAACGACCGGTTTCGACTAATATCTAGTCATCATCAGGTGCAAAAACAAGAAGCAACGCAAATACATACGGACTCGTAGGGAAATATGTAGAGGAGACCAATGACTGGAGGGGGGGGGGGAAGGCTGAGTCAGGGTATTGGGGAGGGGTGGGTGTTAGGAAGAAACAAAGTAAGCAAGGGAGAGTGGGTGGGGGAAACAAGTTCGTTAACGAGGTTGAGTGTGTTATCATTGTGGTGTAAAAGTATTTCCAACTTTATTTGCAAAATGAATTACCTCCGGGTTAAAGTTGGAAGAATGATTGTTTTCGAGTAAGTGTTTGGCAAAGTGTGATTTGAATGAGCCTTGTAAGAAAGATTTCTATGTTCGGTTGTCCTAACGTGGAAATTTCTCCGTTTGCCCTATGTAAATGGCGTTGCAGTCATTACATGAGAGTTTATAGACACCCCTTCTGAATAAATGGTCAACCTTATCTTTATTGTTAGATAAAATTTTTCCTAGATTAGTGAGGGTGTAGAAACACTGTACGTAATCTATCTTTGGGGAAGCAATTCGCAATTAGCCGGGAAATATGGTGGATATACGAGTATGGTAATTTACACCAACAGAAGGCGGAGTATTATAACAAGGGTCAAGAGTAAGTTTCCTCTTTTTTCTATATAGGATTGTATCGATTAATTTATGTGGCAAACCGTTGGCGGTGGCTATTTGTTTAATGACATCTAATTCTTTATCGAATTCTACCGGTGAAAGATGGGTGTGGGTTAATCGGTGTATTAGGGCATGATAAGCACGAAGTTGGAAGATCGCCTTAGAAATTTGGAAAACAAACCGAAGACCGCAAATACAGAATGGAAGTGAAAGCCAGCATCAACGATACCTTGAATAAAGAGATTGGGAAACGAGAAGAAAATCAGAAAACCATGGATCACTAAGGAAATGCTGGAGAAAATGGATGAGAGAAGAAAATGGAAAAATGTTAACAGTGAAGAAGATAGAGTCAATTATAGACGCATAAACAATGAGTTGAGAAGGGTAACAGATAAAGCTAGGGAAATTTGGATAAAAGAAAAATGTGAGGAAATACAACAGATGGAGAAGTTAGGACGGTACGACATGATGTACGCTAGGGAACTGGAGTTAGAAGATGAGATGCCTAATGGGATTCGTGGTAAAGAAATTATTAATACAGATGGAAAAATAGTCGCAGAACCAAAGGATGTAGCACAGGTAGGTATGGGAAGGATACATTAAGGAACTATACAAAAAGCAGACAGGATCGGGACAAATGGAACTGGAAGAAGAGAATTGCATTGAAGAAGACAACTTGAGACCGAGTATTATGAAAAGCGAAGTAGAAAAGGCGATACTGGAACTAAAGAAAGGAAAAGCTACAGGCAGCGATGGAATACCGGAAGAGGTACTTAAAGTCATGGGATCGGAAGGACTAAAAGTGATTACGAAACTAATTAACAAGATTTACGACTTGGGAGAGTGGCCTCAGGATTTCTTAGATGTAACAATGATCCCTCTAAAGAAGAAGCCAAATGCAATGCAGTGTAAAGAGTACAGAAAGATATCCCTACTGTCACACACTTCGAAGATCATCACGAGGATTCTTAATAAAAGACTTGAGAAAAAGGCCGAAGAAATGCTAGGGGAAGATCAATTCGGCTTCAGAAAAGGACGAGGAACCAGAGATGCTATCGGTGTAGTGAGAATCGTATCAGAAAGGGCAATAGAGTACAGCCAAGATTGCTGTGTATATTTCGTCGACTGACAGAAGACATTTGATAAACTGGGTACTGCTGATGAGGATATTAAAGGATATAGGTGTAGACTGGAAAGACAGGAGACTGATCAGGAATCTATATGTGAATCAAGTTGTAAAGGCCAGGTTGGAGAATGCGGACACCAGCTGAGTAAATATCGGTAGAGGAGTAAGACACGGCTGCTGTCTATCGCCTATTCTATTCAATATATACAGAGAGAGGTTAATGCAAGAAGCATTAGAAGGCACGGGAGATTTCAAAATCGAAGGAAGGATTATAAGAACAGTGAAATACGCGGATGATCAATACTTCTAGCAAGAAAGGAGAGGAACTCCAGAAAATGATAAATGGACTAGTGATAACAGGTAGAAAATACGATATGGAAATTAATACAGAAAAATCCAAGATTATACGAATATCAAGTAAAGTAGAAGAAAATTTGAACATAAGTATTGGAGGAAAGCCATTAGAACAAATTTCAGATTATAAATACATTGGAAGCATCATAACGACAGAAGCAAAATGTACCGAGGAAATCAGGACTAGAATAACAAAAGAAAAAGCCGTTTTCAGAAGAAAGAAACTCCTACTAACGGGAAACATAAAGCAGGAAATCCGCAAGAGGTTGATAAAATGCTATGTATAGAGTATAGCTTCGTGTGGGGCAGAAACATGTACGCTAAGGAAAAATGATATAAAATAATTGGAAAGCTTCGAAATGTGGACATGGAGAAGAATGCTGAAGATAAAATGGACAGATAGGGTGAAAAATGAGGAAGTACTACGAAGAATAGGAGAGAAGCGAACGATTATACAGACTATCATAAAGAGGAAGGCGAACTGGATTGGGCATTACCTGAGTTTGTATTTAGTGCGAATTTTTCCGGAAAAAGGATATTTTAAAAAATAGTGAAATTTCGGTTGGCCATTGGGGATGGATCTAAAAAACCAAGAAGATATTGAATGTGTTAAAACGGCTTACATTAGAAGAATAAAACTAAGCCTAATTAAGCCTCTTAAGGCGCCACGTATGATTTGCGGGCTTCTACTCTATGCGAGTACCTCACTCTCTTCTCCGCCCCACGACCAGAATAATGGTGCAGTTTGCTTGGAACGAAACTACTGAACGTATCTCCCAATAACTCTCAACTTGAACCCGAACCAATTCAAGAAAAGGAACCGTTCGGGAACGAAATATTTCGTTCCGGCTAAACAATTCCGTTCCGGAACGGAACTAAACCCAAACGAACCGAAACTAAATGGCAAAAGAAAATATATAGTTTCGTTCCGAACCGAAACTATTCTTTAGGTTCGGTTTCGTTTAAAAACCCTGGTGAATTCTACATCACTTTCCCATTAGGTGTTTCCAATTCATTCCCAACACCTTTAAAATCAGCAATCGATCTTGTTCCGGGAAAAATGACAATATATGGATTAACTTCAATATTGAATGGTGCCAATAGCTTTAATGATATCATGCGTAGAAATCAGGATGATTATGCAGGTTTAAAGATGGAAATAAATAATAATGGGGCGAAATATTATTCTCAGATTGGCTATTACGCCTCTGTCCTCGATTTCCTACGTAACGTTCGCAGTAATGAGCAAAGAACTACAATCATAAATATTAAAGAGAGCATCACTAATCTATTACGTCCGTTACGTGAAAAGCAAGAGGATGCGATTAACCCCCACAACTCTAACCTGGAAGAAAAGCTAGAGGACCCTCACACACCTAAGGTTATTTTCGTATATACCGATGTAATGGAACCTCAAGCCATCGGTGATTCCTTTTGTAGATGTTTGAGAATAGTAGATTCGGACAAAACACATCAAATATTCAATCCTAGTCAACAAAAACCGTATTGAGAACGTTGAAATATTATTAGCAGATGAATTTGGGTTAGGAGAACCATTCCTCGACGGGGCGATTCCTTCGCGTATAATGTTGCATTTTAAAAAAAGCTTATCCAGAGAGAGAGAGCGATCGGAAACCGCGAAAGGTAACAACGAGGAAAATCGTGCCCGACTCGCTTTTAAGAGACGTAAAAAATTTTGAAAAAACAAAACCTTCGGGCTGGAATCGAACCAGCGACCTCCAGTCTTAAAATGGATGTGCTCTGGTAACTGAGCTATCGCGAAGAATTGCTGAGATATAAAAGTGGAAGAGATGACTTACGATGTGCGTGATAATCCGACTTCCGACTATATGTAAGGTTGTCCGCGGCGATACTCCTGCTTGCGTCGGTTTTTCCGCCCACGTATAAAAAACACACGAATGTTTAAATTTGCACCCGACTTCGTATCAGAAGGTTCTCTCTCCTCTCTCGCGAACAAGCGAATGCAGGCTTCGCCAAGTGCGGTCTTATCTCCCTCTGGCTGTGGGGTTGGAGTGGGGGAAGGCGGTAACCGTAAAATATACAAACGAGAAAATATTATATGCGAAACATGCATTTGTGCCCGAGGTATTAGTAGGGGTATAAGAAAAAGCATTATTTCGATAAAACATCATTAATCATTAATATGGCGGATGACGTGCATCGATATGCTGCGTATTATGCTAATCAAGGTGGAGTGGAGAGTATTGGACCCCTATACAAAGCGAATCGCAGATATCAGAAAGGGAGGGGGTGGGAGAGTATTTTTACAAATCTCTGGCGATTGGTCAAACCACTTTTCAAGAGCGGTATGAAAGCAGTAGGTAAAGAAGCTGTGAGTGCTGGAATAGGAGCTTTGTCTGATATCGGTGAGGGTACGGGGAGACCTGTCAAGGAAATCTTACGTTCACGCGTAGGTGAAGCAGGACAAAATCTTAAAAGAAGGGCTGAGGTAAAAATACAAAGCATGAGTGGGTCAGGTCTAAGCATACCTATCCAAAAAATCTGATGTGGCCAACACATGACGTTCTCCATATTTGGGGTATAGATATTTAAATTATTATGAGTAGCATTATAAGGCAAAATTATTATTTCGTATCGTAAAAGAATACAGTCGTCCTTATTGCCGTAAATTAAGTATGTTTTGAATATGTTTACAGAATTCACCGCTACATGTTGGTGGCGCTGTATACTGGAAATTAAGAAAAAGCAAAATATCTCCGGAACGGATGGTTCTACGAAATAGGGATTGCAAATTTACCGACTTTTGATTTACGGGTAATTCGGTAAAAATTTTCACAAATACCGGTTTACCGGTAATTTATACAGTTTCAAAAAAATGCTAAATTGAAAGAAAAATGATAGGTAAATATTAATGGAAGACAAATTTTATTCAAATCATCTATAAAACTAATATAAATAAATAAATTGTGTTCAAAACATTTATTCCAAACATAATTACAAGTTTAATATTAATATAAACAAAAAACACTTTGAACAAAATTGTATTCCAAACATAAGTATAAGTTTAATATTATTATAAACAGAACACTGAAAGTCTTTCTTGTTAGATGTCTTTTTGATTAAAATACGTTCGCAGAAAACATAATTTATCGAGACTATGGTCACCTAACTGCAATCTTATTTTAGTACATATAAACCCAGCCGTTGAAAAAGCTCGTTCAGATTCAACACTTGTTGGTCGACTGGTCATTAGGAAATCGAAATCCATTTTAAAGTATTTTCCTCTTATGTTTTCTTCTTGAAAATACATTACATAGTTCTTTTCTTACGACTTGTGTTAGGTCTTTTTTGTTTTTTTTTTGTTTTTGAGATGAATCTTCATAGGCTGAGTCAGTTTTTTTCTTTATCGCCAGTTGAAGTTTTTCCTTCATAGACAATGCAGTTGATGACGAAGGAACTGAAGTCGGTGCATCCTCAGACTAGGAGTTATAATCGTTGACTACTGTTGATTCAGTTTCAGAAATGCGTTCAAGTAACTCTACAATTACCTTTGTTATTGTGGCCTTGCTGGTTTTATTGAAAATTCCGTAATCTTCATCAATTGATTTCTTTGGATCATAAAGAAACTGTAGAACATCAGAATAAGTTGTTCGTCCTTCCTTTATGAGAGCTATCAATACTTCTTTAAGGTCATTGCTTAAAAATGTTTTGATTTCTTAGTTCATCAAGCATAAATTTTAATATTACATCAGCAATATACAAATTTACATTTTTGGATCATAATGCTTCTACAGCAAGTTTTATTGGCTGCAATGCTAATATAGTATTAGAGAGCAGTTCAAGTTCATTTTCTGTAAAGATCAACAGATATTAAGATATTAACGTTTATAACGCATTATCTGCATTAAACATATTCAAGGAATAATATTAAAAACAGAAAAATAACTACTGACATTACATCACCATAAAGAAATATTTTACTAAGGTTTAAAAATTTCATGTAGGAATGAATCACTGTACATGATCAAATACTGCGGGAAAATTACTTTCGATTTACACCATTTTTGATTTATGCCATAAACCTCAGAACGTATCTATGGCGTAAATCGAGTGTCGCCTGTACTTTCTTGACTACTGATTATTGTGTCAGCCTTCAGCGCATGCGCAATTGTCTGCCGAGAGAATCTGGACTTGAGAAACATTGAAACATTCAAACACGGGAATATTACTACTTTTTAACATGCATTAAAAATTTTTTTATTTACTGAATTACCGGTAAAAAGTTACAAAATTACCGGTAAATTTTTACAGGATTTTTGAGCTATTTACCGGTAAATCGATAAACCGGTTTACCGGTATTGCAATCCCTACTACGAAAATTTGTTTCAAACAAAACTTGGAAGAAATATTATTCTCTACAACTTTGACCCTCACGAAGATTACCAATAACGAAGTTTTAAAGGAGATATTTGACGGAAACCGAAAAAACCGTTTATTTATAAATGATTCCTGAACAATAACTGCTATGGAAATTTGTTTGAAATAAAAATTGTAAGAAATTTCATTCTCTATAACCTCTGTATATAATTGTATATACAATAATGATGTATTATCGGAGAAATATCGCAAAAACCGAATCGGGTTTCGAATAAACCTCGACTTCCGTTTAACCGGTATTATTCAAACACTAATCAGTTCTTTGTGCTCATGCTAAAGTGTTATATATGAAATTTGGTATTAATATGACAAGTACTTTTTGAGTTAGAGCGCCCACAATCACATACAGACATCCATCCATCCACACACGCACACACACACACACACATATCATTCCGAACATAGTCTAAACTTGTTCTAGGGACCTCAAAACGTGTATTTCCGTTGAAATCTCGAAGTCGATTTTTTCTTGATCACAGTACTTTCCCTATGTAGTATGGAGAAAGTAAAAACCGAGACTGAAACGAATAAAAGGTGCAGCGAAGACGAAAAAGCCCAAGTTGAGAAGGAGGAAACGTGGAAGTAAACTGCCCGACATATTCTCAAAATGATGGAGGTTATGCCCAGTTCTTTAGACATATTTCAGGTTCCACTATTACAAGCATTTCACTGAATCGCGTGGTTCCATACAAACCAATTTAGAGTTCCTGATTAAAGATGCTGGAGATTCATATAAAGACTTGAGTAGCATATGCTTGACTCTGAAGATTAAATTCACGAAAGCTGATGGATCCGATTACACTGACGACGATGTCAATCAACCCGGTGTCGTAAATAATCTTCTGCATTCCATGTTCGCGCAATGCCACGTTTATTTCAACGGCGTACAAGTCACTCCATAGGAAGACAACTATAATTACCGTTGCTATTTAGAAACCATATTAAATTACGGGCGAGATGCAGCGCAGACTCATCTTCCATGCGTTGGGTGATATATCGACACGGGTGCGGATATCGACTCACAAGAGTCGAGGAGTATCGGTTTCGCCACGAGAAAGGGGGAATACAAAAACAGTAAGGTAGTTGAGTTGGAGGGTAGGATTTTCGCGGATATATTCAATCAACCCAAGTTTCTGATGAACGGTATTGATGTTGTAGCTTTTTCATTAAAGAGCTACATTCTATGAAATCTAAAATAAAAATTTTAGATGCTACTTTGTACGTAAAACATTTCGATATAAAGCCATCAATTTTGTTAGCGCACAGCCGAACGTTGGAAAAGCAAAATGCTAAATATCTTTACAACCATGTGGAGGTTAGGACATTCACCGTATCGCGCGGCACTAGCACACTCAGTCAAGATAACATATAACATCATCATGGGCCATCTCCCCAACAGAGTCATATTCTCCATGGTTGATGTCAAAGCGTACGTCGGTAAGTGACTAAAAATCAGTTTAAATTTCAACATTACAACATTATCGATTTCTCAATTTTATACAATGGAGTACATGTTCCCACGCAAGGATTGTCTAAGAATTTCACTTCTCAACCTTATCACACTCGAGCTTACCACTCCCTGATCGATGGTATCGGAAACTATCACGCTGACAAGGGAAATCTAATTACAAAGGAGATGTTCGCGAACGGATATTTCATTTTAGCATTCGATCTTACGCCGGACGAGTCAGGAAACGAAGACCATATCTCCATCCCGAATAAAGGGAATATCATAATAGAAGCTTAATTTGCGAGTCCCCTACCCACAACGATCACAGTCATCGTGTACGCGGAGTACGATAGTATCATAGAAATCGATAAGACTAGGAACTGATTGCTAATTTCTAATGGATACCTATCAAATTCACTATGTTTTTTCTCGCGATCCGCGCACTAGTGACATTTTTCATAGGCTTTTTCCTTCATATAAGTTACCAAAAGGTCCATTCTCGGGAATTTACATAAAAAATTTAAACCCTTCCACTCGACCCGGAAGTCATTGGGTCGCAGTACACATCATCGGGCGTAATCGTGCAGAATATTTTGATTCTTACTGTAATCCACCTATTATCCCGCCGCTATCCAAATTTCTGAAACATTTTCGACCTCTCAAAATTCCGTTCAACTTCAAATTTTAAAATCTGACCTTTGCGGAGAATTCTGTTGCCTCTATGCACTTCATAAATCCATTCGAAAAATCCCTCACCCAATTCCTACGCCTTTTCAACCACCATCACCTGAACGATTGCCTCGCTCTTAAAGATTATCTTGCGACGGTGGAATGCTTGTTTCCAGCCCACGCATCGGGATATTTCGCTTGCGCCTCCCGAAATTGTGAAAAACTCAAAAAGTGGTTCCAGGACAATGTAAACGTTGAGAATCTTCAACAAAAACTGTAGGCTTTCGGCGAAATACCTCAACATTTTCATGGACTCCGGTAATGTTTTAATTATCATTTGAAAATATGTGTACATTAAATAAATGTGTAAATAGACACATTCAAATTTACCTCCTGCTCTATTACCAACCTGTAATTTTAAAACCCATACCGCCTTCAACCTTGCAACATTTTAATTTCGATATATCGAAGTCAACTTGGCAATGCAGCATATAACGGATTTCGGTCGCCTTTTGTTTCGGTAGATGGCGCAACTGTAATTTCGATATATCGAAATCAACTTGGCCACGCAGCAATATAACGCATTTAGGTCGTCTTCTGTTTAGTACAGATTACCGCCGGTAGATGGCACCACCGGTAAAACCCATTGCAACATTGTAGTTTTGATATATCGAAATAAACTCGGCAACGCAGCAAAATATCGCACTTCGATCTTCTTTTGTTTCGGTAGATGGCGCCACCGGTAGGTCACGTGATACGACGTAATCTGAAATCCATGATGGCGTGCGCTAGAGTCGCTATGTTATCTCTACTACAGAAGATAGACGTCACTTTTTTTTGCCGTCAGAGAGCAGCGTTGTGGCTTCCATCTTGCATTCCGCCTGTTCCCCCTTTAGTTCCTAATTCCACATAAGTCGTTCCTGTCTCTCTCTCTCTGCTCCATTGTTCCCATCACCGCGTAACAAAACGTCATTTCCTCACCCTCTGCGCACCCACGCCTCCGGATTCATGGCACCATCTTCCCCTCTAGCTCCCTCTCTCTCACTCCCTCTCACTCTTTTCTTCCTCTCACTCCATCTCTCTCCCTCTCTACCACGCCTTCTCTCTCTCCTCTCCATCTCTCTCAGAATCCCTCCCCTCAATACCTCTTTCTCCTTTGTCCTTCCTCACTCCCTCCCTCTATCTCCTCCGTATTCCCTCCTCCTTTCTTTCTCCGTCTTTATCTTTTTTTTCTCTCTTCTTCCTGCCCTCTTTTTACCTTCCTCTCTCTCCCTTGTTGTATTATATTCTTTCTCTCTCTCTCTCACGTCCTCTCCATCTCACTCCAGTTCCCTCTCCTTCGTAACTCTTTCTCCTTTGTGATACCGCTTATGATAAGATAAGAGTTAAGAGTCTTATCTCTTCTTTCCCTCTCTCATCCCTTCTTCCTCCCTCTTCCGCAGTCTCTCTCCTCCTCTCCCTCGCTATCGCCACTCCTCTCATCGATTCCGCTCTACATTCCCTCTGGATATCCTCCCACTTCTCCTCCTCCTTTTATATCGCATTTCCTCCTCCTATCCGCGATGAATTTCTTTTCATTGCTTTTTAAAGGACTTTCTTCCCCCGATACTTATTATTTCTCGAGGTATATACTTGGGGTTTCATATGAGCGGTCTTTTTTTTTCTTTTTTTACCTTTCCAGCGGATTTTTTTATATAATATTACCAAAGAACTCTCCGATATTCGAATTACAAACGTGAAAGGGTATCGATGGATTGAAAAGAAAGTCTTTGTTTGAACTATGACGCGATTCGATCTTTTTTTAATACAATGTGTTTAACTTCGGCTTCGGTAAAGGCGTAGTTCAAAGATGTTTTTGTTCGGTCGTTAAATTAAAATCCGACGATATTTTTTCGTTTTGAGGCTTTTAGTCGCAAAAAACTGATAAGATTTATCCATTGTTATACAATATTATATTGATATTATGGAATACATATATTGTTACAAGTCTCCAATAAATTTAATTGCGTTCGCCGTTGCAATTGATCAATATAAGATTTCAATGTTAGCATTTTCCTTATTGAAGCAGTGTTTTTGGTGGAACATAGCGTATTTGTATTAGGCTAAATTAAAAGTAGATCGCCTTTCGTTTTATCTACCGTATTCACCTGAATCTAAGACGACCTTTTTTTCCAAATTTTCAGCTGTAAATATCAAGAGTCGTCTTACATTCGGATACGAAGTATATTTAAGCATTTAATCAGTGGTTTTTACAACAAATGGTATATTAGAGTAAACAATTCACAACAGCAAATTCAAGTACGTACATAAAGACGTGAAATAAACAAATAGTAATAACAATAAGAAAAACATGACGGGAATAATAATTATTTAGACTAATAATCATCGTCGACGATCATAACACAGACGTACTTTCACCTTGCACGTAATGCCAACCGCAATGTTAAAACAAATGAGAGCGGAAATCATTGGGATTCCCCTTTCAAACGACGCACCGCGATTCACTAAGTGTGACAGTAACTTTGAGTTGTGCATTCTTGATTTAAATGCACAACCCTTAAGTTAAAATGACAGATCATGTTGAAGTACGTGGCACGAGTGCAAAGGGAAAGTTAACAAAGGAATTAGACGGAGCTAAGATACAAATTTTAAGCTGATCGTGATAAATTACGCCGAAAAAACTAATAACTGTGATGCGAGTAGAAAGTTCGGTGTATCTGAGGCAAATGTGCGTGGATGGAAACTCTCAAAACAGGAACTAGAAAATGCCAAAGCCACAAGGAAGTCGCTCAGTGGTCCAAAATTAGGCCGATTTCATGGCATTGAAGAAGAAGTAGTCAAGTTTGTGCGCACCATGAGGAAGAACGGTATGCCTGTTTCGACTGAAAGTATTATACTTAAAGCTAATGAAATTACTAGAGGACTTAATATATCATTGCAAGAATTCAAGGCCAGCAGAAGTTGGTGCGTGAGAATGATGCGACGAAATAATTTTTCTTTACGGCGACGAAATAATTTTTCTTTACGGCGACGAACTTCGCTGTGTCAGAAATTGTCAAAGACTATGTTGAAAAACTTCTCGCTTACCAGAAATACGTAATTGGACTTAGAAAAACCAATAGTTACCTTTTGAGCCAAATAGGAAATGCCGATGAAACTCCGGTTTTCTTCTACATGCCATCTAATTATACTGTGAACGAAAAAGGTGCGAAGTCCGTCCTAATTAAAACTACAGGCAACGAAAAAATGCGAGTCACGGTAATGTTGGCGGTTTTAGCAGATGGGACTAAATTACCACCATATGTGATTCTAAAGCGGAAAACAATGCCTAAGAAACATTTGCCAAGTGGAATAATAGGTGTCAAGAAAAGGGGTGGATGACTAAAGAACTAATGAGAGATTGGTTACATGTGGTGTGGAATAGACGGCCAGGAGCTTTACTGAAACAAAGAGCAATGCTTTCACTGGATGCATTCAAGGACACATCTCCTGAAATTAAAAACATAATGAGTGCGATGAATATTGATCTTATTGTAATACCTGGAGGAATGACATCGCAACTTCAAGTTTTAGATGTTGCTGTCAATAAGTGTTTTAAAAATAATTTAAAGGTTTTGTATTCTGAGTGGTTACAGAGTGGAACTCACACTTTAACACCAAAAGGAAATCTTAAGAAACCTGAAGTTGCAATGCTCTGCCAATGGATCAAGGCATCGTGGCAACAAATAAATGCAAAAGTAATAGTGAAAGGATTTAAGAAATGCTGCTTATCTAATGCCATGGATGGGAGTGAGGATGATGTTTTGTGGGAGACTGATGATGAAGTTGAGAGTGATAAAGATAGTGAGGATGGGAAAATAGTGAAGGTTGCATAGACAGTGATGATGACTAACACAATAAAATGATTTTATGCAGCACTTGGATTGAAATGTTTTTTTGTTGTCCTGAAATGAGTGTATTCTTTCAATGTATTTACTTTATTTTTAATGTTATCTTAAAATGAATGCTACCATTTAATTTGTTTGAAAACCTGAATGGTTCTATTTGTGATGTGATCTTATGATTTTAAAATGTTAAAAGACAATGACATTCAAGAAAAGTATAAGAGAAAATAAATATTTCACAAGATTTATAATTTTTGTAGTCATGAAGGTCAATTTGAGCTTTTTTCTCTTTTGGAATCATCAAAATGGGGGGTCGTCTTAGATTCAGGGTCGTCTTGGATTCGGGTGAATACGGTAATTATCTTTTCCATTTTAAATCCTTTATAAAACTATGAAGCATTGGCAATACTCTGAGAGTGGAAAAGTTTATTAATAAATAAACGATCACTCTAAAACAAAGTCATTAAAACTCCAAGTTGTGGTAACAATACAATATTTGGAAAGTTGCCTGTTTTATTACTTCTTGAAAGGAAACACTGCATCATAAATTGTTAACGTACTTTATTTTATAACACCTGATTACTTACTTCAAGTAAGTTCTTTTAAAGTACGTTTATATACTGGTTGAAGATGGAATTGTGCGTCAAAGATTTTAAATTGTTTTATTCACGAGAAATGATGTCGACGAATACGACATCTGCCTATATTCCATTCGAACTCGAATTGAATCTCAACTCTGAATATTCTGTTACTTCATCGCTTTTGAATCGAACGTGATTGGTTCATTGAAGATCGGCGAGTGTTCTTTAAATTGAAACCTACGACGGGGCTTCCTATAACTGTTGATAAGGTTTGCCATGAATGTGATCTAACGATGTTCTCCTTCGTTGCATGAAGTTAAAAATGTCAGCCAAAGCTTCAGCCTAACCATTCAACCTTATCTTTAAATATCAAATATGCCATCTGTAGTGAAATAATTTTGTTAGTTTCAATATTTACAGTGACTTTTTTAAATGTTACATTTTATGCAATATGTTACACTAATGTTGTGATTCTGGAATGCATAGAACTGCGTAAGTAAGGCACACGGAATTGTTGAATAATCTAGGATTAAAAATATATAATTATAGTTTACAGATCTTTAGATAAAAGTAAGGAAATTTTTTGCCATGTTTTTGGCTATTTAGATAGCAGAAGATACTCCAAATAGTCGCTTTATTCTATAAGTGGAATCAAAGACACCGGTTTTTGGATCTTTTAGTTTAAGCCTGTAATTGAGAACGTTTTCACAGGCGGTTCTAATAGATGCGCCATTGCATGACTCACAAATGGAAACTGAACTTTATGATATGTTATCTGAACGAATGTCAGGTTTTATTTTCCATTACCTTTATAAAAATTCCTTTCGTACAATGGATAGCTTTTTTGGTTCCTGGACTATTTCACGGGTTAAAAGGTATGTTACAAGTACCGCATATGAGGAATGATTTTCAGACTCATTATCAAATTAACGCTACACTGACAATGAGTCCGGAATGTAAAAAAAGATTGTCTTTGAAATTCAAAATAAGTTTGAAGCCTTTTTTTCCCTTTCCATTCATTTCGAATCCAGACATTATTATTCGGTCATGCATTGATGATTTTACAAAACAAAGACGTTAAAATGCGCATAATTCAACAAGAAGATTCGCGCCTTAATACGAAAATATTGAAGGAAATTCATTTTAAATCGAGACTGTATTTATATTCCCCAAGGATGCATTGCGTTTAATTCTGTCAAGGAAGAAAAACACTAGTCTCGAGAGCTACAACTCACATCTTGTAAGTTATTTTCTTTCCATGGACCTGCAATAAGTAGGTATGCATTTGTTCTCCTTGTGCCCTAGTTTTACGTCTTAATTAAGTATAGAGAGCTTGACTGTGCGTAGAAAATTTCATATGGATCTGCATTGCATTTTGAGACGCAAAATGAGATTTCTTAAGAGTGAAAAGTTAACGCGTCTCGCTATAAGATAAAAGTTGCTCGCGAGGATAAAAAACAAAGACGATTGGATGGAAATTGCTGAATAGTGGGTTTTTTTTCTTAAAAGTCCCCGAACGTATTTTTTGTCTCGTTTCCCACGATGGGTTACCCTTTTTCCTCAAGGAGACGCGACGGTTGAATATCGAATGCGCGAACTCCATTCAACGAACGAACTAAACCGTTGTTTTTTTTTTAAAAGCATCCCTCCTCTTTTTTTCGGTCTCACGCTCATGCCAGAACCACACGATAGACTGGAAGGAAAAGAGAGGGAGCCAATATTTGCTGTGGCGCCGTGATGAAAAGCGGAATCGAAGGATACGATCGCCGTGATGGCGTGTCGATCGGAAGAAATGGATAAGGACACGTACGCCGTAAAAGAGGTTGTGGAGGAGAGAAAGGGATGTCGTGGAAAAGAAATGGAACAGAAGGCGAGAAGATGTTTGGCGGCAACAGGTGAATACGTGCCGCGAGAAAAAAGAGAGAATGGATGGAAGGAAGGGAAATATAAGGATAGGGAGAGAGAAACACGTATAGAAAGAACTGACGAGTTACATATTAATGGTGGTTTTTTAAAATAAAAAAATGTAGGTATACGTTCTAATACAACTCAAATAAGCATTTGTGATATCATATTTATTCATTTTCGAAAGTAAATTGAACTTTAAACTTTAGTGAGATCTTTTTGTGCTATTGTACGACAAGTGCTCGAATATGGCACGTTTGTCTGGAATCCATATCACAGAAACGGCATTGATGCGGTCGAGAAAGTACAGATGCGCTTTGTAAAATGGTTGTGCATGAAAGAGGGTTTTCCTTATCATAGGTGTGATTACACCAACCTTTGCCGCAGGTATAAATTGACTCCTTTAAAAATTAGACGCAAAGTTACAGACATTATTTTTTGTAGAAACATTTTAACAGGTTTTATTGAATGTAGTGATTTTAATACCCCAGTGCGAAGATCAAGACATACTCCACTTCTTAGGGAAGCATTAGCTAGAGTTGTTGTATGCAAGCACTCTCCAATAATACGGATCGTAAGGACCATGAATGAAATTTTGTCAATTAATGACAGTATTGATATTTTTATTGATTCGTGTATTTGTTCTAAAAATGAAATTTATAAAAGTCTTACTCGTTAAAGTAAGTGTGTTGTGCAATTCTGTCTTAATCATATGTTATTTTATGTATCTGTGTTAATTCTATGTGTTAGGTATTTTATTATAATGCATGTAATTGGGGTTTGTACCTGTTTGCATTCAATAAAATATTAATATTAATATTAACTTTTTAACGCTTCGCTCCTATTGTTGTAGCAACGTAAGCAAAACGAAAATATACCGTAGTAACAGATCCGTATAGATAGTTGATAAAGGTTTTTAAAAATATCATTAAAAAGCAAACGGACAGATTCTAAAATCAGTCGGCTTCATGACTGTCACCAGCCGAAACTATCCTGAAAATTTAGTTGCTCTAACTTGATCGGTGTAAAAGTGGTTCGCCGGACAGGGAATTGTGACTAATGGATAAAACTATTAAATTAGCGGATTTAAAAAGGTGCAGATATGTTGGAAAAGAGATGGAGGGGTTGGTGGAAGGTGGGAGTAAGAAGAGGGAAAGTAGGAATAGGAGGGAAAAGGCGGAGATGGATATAAAACTGCATTTATATGGGAAACGTGTTTTTAAATTATGTTGGATATGAAATTTACATATAAAGTGTCAAAGAAAGATTTTTTTAAAACCAAGTATTAAAAGTCAAATGCGATCAAAACTCTTCGTCGAAATATACTGTGGGATTTCCCTCCGCGATAATTTCATTGGCTTCTCCTGAAAGAAACATTTCAAAAACGGTGAAAAGAGGTTTTTTTTAGCAATTGCTTTCAAAATGAAAGGGATGACTGGATGTGAGGGTAGGTCGGATTGATCACGAGCGGGAGAAGGTGCCGGAAGTAGGAAGGTATAACAGATTCCGAGGTTCAAGTTCATGAGTCCCAGACTGGTTGATATTTGGCAAGAAAAATCCGGCGTGGGCATAAACGGAAGCTTTCACCACTGGTAGCGCTCTAGAGAGTGAGTTTCGCTTTTGGATGTTGGCTTTCCCCTCTTCATTGTGCGTTCCGTTGTTTCATCGAGTCGCATCGTTTCGTAACAGCTGATGGTTATCGCGATTTCTCCTTTCTTCGCCCTCCCAACCCCCTCTCCAAAAAGGCAACCCCCTCATACCACTTTTATGACTCCTTCCTTAGATCCTCCCTCAACGATGGATCTGTCCCCGGCCTGAGATGATTTCGGGAAGGGAATTGTGTCCCGTTTACCGAAGCATGACGCTTATACGACCGGTTTTTAAAAACTCAGTACAACATACATTGTACAAATTTTCTCATATACTAATGCGTTGTTCAGCTATCTTTTGAAAAATATGAACTATGTAGAATCGTTATAAACATCAACTTAAATAACTATACGAAATTTTTTCGAAAATCGAATTGTTATTAAAATTGCCCAAGAATAAACTTGCCTTATATTCATTCTTTGAGAAAAATGAAATATGTAGTATTATTTCAGACGTAAACTCAAGTAACTGTCCGAAATTTGATCAAAATCGTGATAGCCGTTTTTGAGAAAATCAAATTGACGTTAAAAATGTGTAGAATAATTATTGAGCAATATCAACCATTTCTTCATGGCTTCTATTCTGTATGATAAAATGCCTAAGTGCGAGATTTCGTTCATTTTATCTCTACCGTTTAGGCTCTAGGGCCAATAACAGACAGACAGATGGCATTTCGAAAACCACATTTTCGGACGTATATTTCCATCAAAATCTCGAGGTCGAGTTCTATCGCGATAACAATACTTTCTCAATATACTTCGTATATGAGAAAGTAAAAATTGGATTTCGTCCACGATTTGTAGAGTGAAGGAATGTATTTCGTGATAGAAAATGGAAATGGTTATTTGTTGAACTATTCAGCCCATTTGTACCACGACTCAGTTTCGGAGAAAGATTTTTAATTATATTTTGTATTACGTAAACTTTTATGACAGAATAACTTGAAATTGAGCGAATTTAAAATCAATTGTATTGTCACAAAACAAAAAATCGGGCGACGGTGTCTCCATAAACGAGTTTTTCATTTGTTAAAGACATTGATATCTTGTTCGCTTTGTTACGGAATCACAATGGCTCAAAGTGTTAAAACTGTATTACCTTGCTTCAGGTTGAAAACTGCTTCCATTTCTGTCGTCTTATGACAGCGAAAGAGTTTTTGTTGCTCCTCTAGTTTCCTTTAGTGAAATCGGTCTCGTGTCTGAAACTTCTGCGTGAAGGCAGAGATGTGATTACGACACGCACAGGATCTTTAGTGTATCGAAGAGAACTCCAAGACTATCTGCTCTAAATTTCATTCACGGAGCGTATCGATAATACTCCTTATCGAGACTAAAGCATCGCAGCACCTCTATTTCCGTCTCTCTCACTGCGTAATCTCCAAAACGGCGAAGTTTTGGCGCATGAACTAGCGGGGAATATCCTCTCGGTCTTTTTCGTACCCTTTTAACCTCTTTCTCTCTCTCTCTCTCTCTCTCTTGTCTGTTTCTTACCTTAAAACCGACTCCGGCGTCCCTCTCCTACCCTTCTAGTTCCTCGCACGCAATTGGCTGATGTCATTTGCCTCGACACTCCCAAACCACCTCACTCCCGAAAGGGTCCTACTTTCGGCACGTTCACAGTCCACGAGTAACCATCTTGTGGAACAACCACGGGGAGATGAAAAAGGGTGGGGGGGGGAGGGAATCGGGTGTGTGCTCAGCGGATGGGGAGGAGGTGCGGTTTAGAGGGATGGAAGGAAGGAGATGCTCGGAGGGCTCTTTTCGCGATCACGTGTTGCTGGATTTTCTGGGGAAAGGAAAGGAAAGGAGGAGGAAGGCGAAGATTCAATCATGGAAGGAATCCTCGTAGAATTGGGAAATGTTTGCGCTTCTTATTGGGAACGGATGGAGACTATCGGATGAAGGGGAGAAATTCTGGAAGTGTGTGCGTGTGAGAAGGGGAGGGAGAGAGGGGGGGGAAAGAGACAGAGGAGGAAGAGAGAGGGAGGGAAAGAGAGAGGGGGGAAGAGAGAGAGAGGGAACGAGAGAGAGGGATAGAGAGAGAGGGAAAGAGAGAGAGAAAGGGCGAGTGAAAAAAAAGAAAAGGGAGGAGAGGTAAGGAGGGGTAAGGAGATGAGATGTTTGACGTGAAGAGAAATGAAAAGAAAAAGAAGCAATGAGGTATAGGGTAAAAAGGGAGGGATGCTGAGCGAATGTAAAAGAGGAAGCGAACAATTGGGGGAAAATTTGAGCGGGGGATATGGTGAGAGGAAAAGGGAGAGAGAGAGAGAGAGAGGGAAAGAAGAAAAGAGGATGATAAAGGAAAGAGGAAACGTAATCGCATTAAGAAAACAGAGAGAGGAAGGAGAAAAAGAGGATTTAAAGAAGAGAAAATGGTGTCATGAATGAGATGATAAACGAAAGAGATAAGGGAAGAGAAATAAGAGAAAGATAACGGCAGGAAATAAATGAGAGAGCTAAAGGGAAAGTGGAAAAGAAAGACGGAAAATGAAAAGGGAATTTGTAGGAGAGAAGAGAGCGATAGGCAGAGGAACAAACGTCTTCGTTCGGACGATATCGAGGCTATATACTCAATTTTTAAAATTAACCCTCAGTAAGAGATAAGAAGAGGGGAAGATAATGGAAATGGAGAAGAGACATGATTTAAAATGAGGCGTGAGAGAGAAGGCGAAGGATAAAGAACGAAATGGAAATGATAGAACGAAATACCTACATGTATTTAAGCAGCTAAGGAAGCGGGCTGGAGGGAATGATGCATAATCCCACGTGCAATCGATGTACATAGCAAATGGCCGTTGGAAGCGATGAAAAAGTAATGAGAGAAGATAGAATTTGGAGTGGGTGCGGGTGAAAGGTTGGGGGGCGGAGGGCGAGGGAGGGAGGGGAGGGTGAGGGAGAGAGGGAGGGAGGGAGGGGATGAGATGGGGACGAGTGCATCGAGAGATTCATTTAATGTGAGTGCCAAGGTCACGAGCAATCGAAACCGCAGTGTGCAATGGCAGAGAAAGAACTACGGCCTCAATCCTTTAAAGTGAGATTTTTTCGTGTCTTGGGAAATGTCTTTTACGCTTAACTTTCACATAATTCAAATTCTTAGAGTGTTCTATCTTTTGAGAGATGAGTAATAGCGCTAATGAATATCGGCCAATTAAAGAAGGTTAATAACTTTCTTGGCTAGCGATATACTAGCGTAATTGCCCCTCAGAAATGACGGGTTGGTTTACCTGAAATATTAAATTGTCATTAAAAGAGTGCAATTTAGTTACCTATTCAAAATAGCTATTTAAATTAAAACATCCAAGTCCCACTATCAACATTAAATGAACCTTGCTAAATAAATGTTAATAATTACCCGTTAGAAACGAAAACACTCTTGCACTCATTCACATTTTTATTAAATAGAAAAGACAAGCTCTTCTGGAATCGAACCTATACCCTCATCATGGACGGAGAACTTGTTTCAAGCCCTCAATGGTACGTGCCGAGTATCTGGCGAAGAATTAATCGATATTTAACAGACCATTCTTGAGTTATTCGCATTATTCCCTAAAATATTACACACAGAATGACGTTGGATGTTATTATAATAGACACATAGATAACTCATATTTAGTATACATCAACAATTTCTCACAGGAAAATTAAAAGGAGTCGAAAAATTAAATAAAAATCCATTTGCTCAAGAAACTGCGAATAATTTTTGTATGGGAAACGGAAAAAACAAGTGACGCAGACAATTTGACTTAAATGAATTAATTCCGTATTGCATAGTTCGCGAAACGGTCTTTCAAGCTTGTTTATGATAGAATATTATCAATAAAATGTTAAAGATCCTTTCAAAATTATCTGCTGTAATTGTGTAGCAATGAGTGAATTTTATGTTTCATTTTAAAGTCCTCATATGGCGTCGATTTATTTTATTTTTACTTTTTTAAGAGGTCTTAAAGGATGTTAAAACTTCAAGACATTATTGATTAGTATCAAACAGTGCTCAAATCTCCTCCTTTAACTTCTGCAATATCTGGTTGTCATAAAAGAAGGGTACCATTAAGATGTTAATAAAAGCTGGAGAACAAACAGTGAGAGATATTAAGGAAATGTCATTAAGCTTTTTGTTCCACAATTGTGAAACGTTAGCCAAAAAATGTGTAATCAGTTATATTGTTGGAACAAGAGATGAAGCCGATGGTCAAATAGCATAAAAGAATACGTTTCATAGTTGGATCTAGAAGAGAGAGCAATAAGCTAATAACAAACATAGCAGATGATAGAAATGACCATGGGGGAAATTATATTAATATGATGCAAGAAGAAATTATTATTGCCATTTCTTTATTAAGTAATAAGCTTACCGATTGATAATAAATTAGACCGTGGATTTGGAAACAATGCTTCGTAATGAGAAAATTTAATGAGGCGTCGTGAAATATTTTACTGATCCATGATAATGTTTTGGGTAATCAAACGTAAAATTATGACGTTATTAGTTATCTATATTATTGCTCAGTAAAAGTGCTCGCATCTTTCACCTCACAAACCAAACAGCATCAAACAAAACTGTGAAATTTCATTCATGGAAAATCCACAGGTTCGCCGTGATTTGGAGCAAAGCGAAATCAAATACAGCGGTGTATCTCATATCCTTAGATTCGCCATAGCGTGGCAAAAGAGAACAGCCGGGACATCGCCATAGATAAAGGGTAGGAGGGCATAAATATAAGACACTCATTCCAAATCGACATGCAAGGAGCGTATCGCAAATCGGAAGCGTTGGCAAAACAAATAAAAAACTTAAATATCGCATACGAATGAACTGATCGCCATTGCGAGAGACAAAAATAGAGACGTTTTCCGCAGAGATAGAGAAAAGGAGGCAGGTCAGTGAGTGAGAGAGAGAGACAGACAGAAAGAAGACGAAAGAGAAAGGGAGATATATATATATATATATATATATATATATATATATATATATATATATATATATGAAGAGAGGTGGAAAGAGACAGGATGGAGGGAGATACACAAGTTAAGAGAGGGAGAAAGTGAGAGTTTGGTTAAGAGAGAGGTGGATAGAGATAAGAGAGGGATTTTCGAGACAGCCTTATCTTGCCGTCACTCTGTGTCGTGAACGCTGCCTCTTACCGTCGTTTCACCCTCTTACTCCATCAGTCCATTGTGTAAACAACCCGGCCACTACCTTTCCATGCCTTTGACAGAAAGGGAGAAAGCAAACCAAACTTGGGGTTTTCGGACCCCTCTCTCGGATGTTCAGCTCGATTTTAATCAAGTATTGGGAGATATGATTCCCGGTTAATGGCCGAGTGGAGATTTGAAAGTTAACCCAAGGGGGAGATATTCCGCTAGTGGGACATGTAACGAGTGAATAACCAATGTGAAATATGGAAACGGTGTTCCAAAAATTTATCGACCCTTAGGGTAGATTGAAAGATTAAGCGGAGATCCATCTGCTGGATAAATTACCAATAAATCGAGGATTGCACAGGCGTGGTTTGTTTGAGAGCGGTTAAAGAATGTTTTTTTTAAAAAGTGATTTTTTTTTCATTTATCTTCATAAAAGAACAGTAGAACGTAATTTTTCGTGATATCTTCCCGTTTAATATTGGCCAGGCAGAATGCTATACCTGCTAATTATTGACGTTTTAAAGTCTGAAAAAAATGGACTTGTTTTTCCCGAATTTATGTAAATCCATATGAAAAAATACTGAAACCTATTAGTTCTAATGGAAAGAATATTCGAATTAGTTTGTTTTCCATTGTAATTATTCAGCTGTTAATGAAAACTTAATTAATCGGATTATGTGACTATATAAATGTGAGCATACGTACTTATTTTTTAATTTAGTTACGAAAGTTCACCGTTAAATAACATGAAACTGATTAATGAACGCCATTCTAACTGGATGATGTAGCAGCTCAACGATTGTGAATTGTATTTTTTCTATATCGTTAAATTGTTTAAAAAAGCTTTTTATATAATTACATACTGGCGTCAAAGCAACTTTCATCCGTTTCAGATTTAACTAGAGCATAACCAGTACCTATCGTTGAAATTAAACGCGATGATCGCACGAGAAGAGTTCAACAAACATTTCTTCCTCGTTCATGAAATAAAACCCGCGGAAACGGCAAGCATCCTCTCGAGATCCACTTATTCCCAGGCCTTTGATTAAATCGATTCGAATGATCCGAAAGATTAATAAACTTGAACAAGGCCATAACATTCCTACGCGGTGGTAAATAATTCCATGAAGTACTCGGTGAAGGAAGGGGAAGGGAGTGAGGTTTAACAGGCCCTTAATTACCAGAGAAATGCACCCAAAAACACATACCGTGGTCGATCTGATGGCAGAGCATCCAGTTCCCCTTTATCTCCAGAGACCTCTCTCTCCCTTTCCCTCCCCTTTTCCCTCTCTCTCCTCTCCTCCACCCTCCCCTTCTCCCACCCCATTTCCCTCCCCTCAATTTCCCGTCCTCCTCACAATCTTCGTTGACGGCGATGGCGTTGGTGGTCCGAGGTCCTTCCACGACTGATTACTTTCCGGGCAACCCTCCTTAACTCCCTCCCCTCCTTCCTCGCTAAAAAAAAACCTCCTTTCGGCCTCCTCCCACTGTCACTCTTCCTGTACTCTCTCGATACGCCTCACCTCCAACCTCCCTCCCACGCCCTCTATCTCCGTCTCCGCACTCTCCCTCCTCATCACGTCTAATACGTCTCTCTCGCTTCTCCCTCCATTATTTCGTTCTCCTCCAGATCTCTCCTTTCGACCCTTCCCATAATCCATCCAATTCTCTCTCTCTCCCTTTCCCTCCCTCCTATCTTTCTCGCCTCCCATCCATTCGCCTATTCCCGTAGGTCCTGCCTCCTTCCGTTTCGCACCCTCTTCGCCTCCCCCTTTTTACCCTTCTCTTCTGTTGGCGCGCTAAACCTTTCCGACCTCTGCCTTCCCCCACCCCCGCCCCCTCTTCTCTTCCCTTCCCCTCGTTCATCTCCTCTTTCCTCCCCTTTCTCTCTCTCTCTCGCTCTCTCCCCGTTCCATATCCTTGAAATCCCTTTTGCTTCTCTCTTCGGGAGTGATCCCCGGAGATTGAATCAACACGGAGAATATAATGAGAGGGAATCTTAGAGAGGGAGAGAGTGAGAGAGAGAGAGAGGAAGTGCGAGAGATAGTGAGAGGAAGGGTGAGAAATGGGAGCAACCAAAAGGAAGTTGGAGGGTGATTTAAGCGGGAGGGGGCTTTTTGTTACCAAAGGAGATGTGGAGGATACTCATTTAGAATTTAACTGTCGTTGTTGCTTTTTATTTTATTTTTTCCGAGAGAAAATAAATACTTTATTAGTTGTCTTCTCCGAAGTGGATTTTCTCGTTTTCGAGTGTTTTGTTTCCTTCGACTTTAGAGCCAATGTGTGACGTTGAATTAAAAGGAAGATCGTTTTTGTCGTAATGATTTTTTTAAGCGTTTATTTGTGTGATTTTCCGTTTGGATGAAAGGGAAATAATTAGCACCTATGGAGGTTGGAAGAGGAATTGAATGACAGGGAATTGCGCGGGAATCGAACGATTTGATTTTAGTGCTGTGGTTATTGGTTGAAGCTTTCGCGGGTGCTTGTCATGCTGAGGTTATGGATCCTATTATTGATTTTAATGTTTCCTTTGCGTCAAATTCGGGAGAAATTTTAACTAAAATTAAAAGTGGCGTTTGTTTCTTTAAGCGCGACTGTTAATAGTAATGCGTATGTAATTATAAAATCCATTGAGTGTTTCGATTTGCGACTATGTACCGCAATAAATACAGGGTGGAATTTTATAAAATAATTCATACGATATAAATGTCTTTTAGAATAAAAATTTTCGATAGTGACCTGACACACGCTGGAATATATTCGTCTTAGTTTTATTTTAATTTGTTTTCACTGCTTAGAAGAACTTTCAATATCGTACTAAATCCGAAATGGAAATGATAAAGTTAACACCATCATTCGGGTCAAGTGCTGAAGACTACAAGGCTTCCTCCAATGGAATACATTAACTCGACAAATATTTGCTTTTTGAAAAATAACGAGGAAAGGGATTAACCCAGGGCACTTAAAATGCCAAGTGTCCTCTGGCATCTATTAAACCCTAGCAGTATATTGAGAATGTAATGAGAACGACTGATTCCATTCCCTCGAACCTACATCTGCATTGCGATTAACCGTACACGACACAGTAATATTTACAAAACATTCGCTGCAATTTTAATCTGCGAATCCAACCTTGACGTCCGTGCTCGGGGCGCTGAGACGCTGCGCCGAAGGGGCGCTTTAAAAGAGCGAAAGGCTGGCGTGCGCGTGACTTTGAGAATAAATCTTGTTGGGAAGATGAGGTCCTTAAAGAGGCGTCGCTTAGATTCGCGCGGCCCTGCATTTACGACACACGCGTTATATTCGCCCACTCACTCCCGCCCATCACCTCCCATCCCTCCTCCACCTCCTCAACTCCCTTATACTCTTCTCTCACTTCCTTTGAAACCTCAGTCGCTCTCTGCCTGTCTCCATTGTCCAATCTGCCAAGTTTCTCTTCCTCCTTTTCCCTCCCTCCTCCCTTTATCTCCCATTTCGCCTCTTTCTCCCCTCTCAAACTCGCTGTATCCTATTCCCACGCTATCCTCTTCATTGCCTCCTCCTCCATTTTAAGATCCCAGTTGACCGATCGTAATTCGGAGATTGATTGCTCCTCTTAGAGGACTTAGTGTGTATAGTAATCTCGAGGGAAAACACTTGCAGTCACTCCGCGCAAGCTTTTAAGAGTTTCCTTCGTTTGATACCGTGGAACTGCGGTACGTGTTTACGTATGCAAATGTATTTTCGCCTTCTGTCCTATGGGATTCTCTCAGAATTTATACGTTTGGATCCCTCGAAGTGTTTACTGTTGGAACGTTCAACGTAATATTTATCTTATGGTTGCTATCTTGAAATAGTATCTATAGTTCGACTTTGTTTTCTATTATTCGCTGCAGTTTCATATTCTTGAGAGAAATCTAAGGATTGATTTTCTCTCTTTCCATTTAAAATGTCTCTATCGATCGATTGGGAAAAATCGATAATTCGTAAAGCTGAAAATGTTCATTTTCCCATGCTCTTTTAGTATTTATTTCTCTTCCGTTTTCTCCATAAAAGAGGAATCCTACGATGCGCCCTTAAGCCCATTCATTATACATAGATTATTTACATAACATTATACATATATTATTTACATAATTATTTATGTGAAATATTTTATGAGAAATACATTTGAGTTTGAGCCGTGTAGTATAACTTACTTCACTATTCGCATAAGTGAATTATGCGGACCGCGAGTTTGATATCCCTGCGCTAGAGAGTTAAGTGTTAACGAAATCAGGAGGCTTGGGCGAAAGGGGTAAGAAACGTATACACAATGTTAAAAGTTCCAACACAAAAGAGCGACCATGCATCCTAAATGAAGATCAACGCAAAAGATAATGGGAGAATATCAGTCTAAATTGACGGGTCTTATTGAAAAAACAATAATTTCTTATTCTATGACTTTGAGCTGCGATTGACATCGAACGCACAAGCCCACACACTATATTGCAATATATATGCAAATATATTATTAAGAATATGATAGCTTGTTTTCCTCAAAAAAAATTCAATCACATGTTTTCAGAAATCGCTATTTGTATGCCTCGCAAATCATTATTTCTCGGGGCTTGGCTCCCTATAAATCCGCTCCTGTTCGTTATCAATCAAGAATTAAAGTTGTCACCTCCTCGCATTGCCTTGTCGAGGTTTAATATTTTGCCTCTTAATAAATACTCGGAAATTTTAAAATAAAAATACATGTGTGCGTATATACCTTTTATACAAGGGGCAGGAGGGTCGCGTAAAAATGAAACCCGAGGTTAGGAAGGTCTGCTATGGAGTGGGTGAAAAGGAGGGCGGTTGCTATCTGCTGGAAGAAGGAGATGGGGAGAACGGTGGAGCTTAGTCTAACAAGCTATAGGTGAGCGAATGCCCAGAAGGACTCTTTCTCGAAGCTTCTAAAACGGTCCTCTGAGACGATGACGTCCGGGATAGCTCTTCCTCTTCATTCGACTGGGGCAAAGAAAAAAAAACGGAGCGAGTTCCGACTCTAGCAACAAAGAGAATCTCCGATTTAATTAATTTTTGCCCTTTTGTTCGTTTTCTCCGTCAAAATAGGGAGAGGAGGGCATCAAACGTTCGCAATAAATGAGCTGATAATCCGTTTGTTAGCGTCGTGATATTAATGTCCGCTCTCGTATAAAATGTGTGCTTTCAAAATCATTATGTACGACATTATTATAGTATGCTCTACAGAAGAGGCGGGGAAACTACGGCCCGCGGGCCACATCGGGCCCGCGTGAGCGTTGTATACGGCCCGCGATGTCGTTACGAAAGCGAATCATGACGTGTAACGCAGACAATTTCGTATTTTTTGATTAAAATTAAAAAAGAAAAACCTTTTCTTGTGAAGTTTAGACGATAAAATATTATTAAATATCAGTTTTCACAGATAGAAACTTTCGCATTCTCTCAAGTAACTTCCGATGTGGACCCTAATGTGACCTGCCGAATCATTTTCATTTTTTCGTCAAAGTTTCCCCACCCCTGCTCTACAGGGTCTCCCAATACCACTCCCCCCCCCCCCAATACTACTTCCTCCCCCTTACTCCCCCTCCCCCATACTACTGTCTTTCTACCTCCCTCCAAATAACGCTGCACCTGTGTGCTTGGACTACTCCGTCCACTTCTGTCCGTGTCTCCCTCCCACTTTCAAACTGAAAAAGGATATTCGTTTGCTATTTATTTATTTTTTTCTTAATCGAAAGCCATCCTCGGCCAAGCAAACCGCAGAAGGCCGTTCTTTATCGTAATCGCCTCCTCCCTGCGCTTACTAGCATAGAGTTCGAGTCTTTCCGTCCATTAACTTGTGCACAAAAGGCTTATACCGCGTTTGTGGTTATTTTTGCTTCGAATATTGCAACGATTCGCTCCTACCTTTATAAGTAAGCGGAAGTCGATTGAAGTCCAGATGCACAAATATCTACGTATATCGATCTCGAACAAGGAAACCTATTTAACATTTCTTTAATTTACAACATTTGACAAATTACCATGGGAAGTATGGTTAATTAAGACCTAGGTTATTAATTCTGCATGAGTGAATTCGATTTGAATAATTTATGTTGAATCAAATTTTAACGCGCGTTCTTCCAACAAAACCGTAAAAGTGCTCACATATTTATAAAATATCCTTGACCGAGAGTTCCAGAAGTTATCCACACTAATTAATTAATTAATTAATCGAAGTTCGTGTTATTTCGTTTAGATTTATGATCGTGGGAAAACATTTTAGGAGATAAAAATAACCGAAACGAATTTAGCGATCGTTTATGCCAAGAACTTTGATTTAAGAATCTTTGATTCTCATTTGTCAGCTGATTTCTGTGTTTTACGGTATTTATTGTTTTTTATTTTGTGATAAAAAGGGCACCATCTGCTCTGTTTGTCAATGATTTTCATTTGACATCGTACACATCACAGAAAGCTCGATTCATTGTTTCCATTTTGAAGATATCTATTACGCAAGAAAAGATCTCTTACAGAAATGCCCTTATGTTAAGAAATAAAACTATTTTCATTAATACAGATTTCACAATCCCTGCTAAATGATAGTGCGCAATCACAATTTAGCATTTTTTCTTAGCGAATATTTTTTATTTCTCGCAGCTAATAAGTTTCAATCGTATTTTTATTTATATGAAACAAAATTTCACATCGAAGCAGAATTTATTTGGAATGTAATGGACTTCGACATGTTAATTTTGTTTATAGAAAACTCCATCAAAAAACGACATTTTCTGTGCGCGGAATAATTAAAATATCCTAATTTTAGTGGTAAGATAGAGCTTTCGAGCCTATATGCGGAAAACAATAAAGGAAGCTCCTCGTCAAATGCTACTGATCCTTCGTCCTGTGGGATCTTTTTCATTTGGTCGCCTCCAGATCGTCCGGAAACGTTTATTGTCTCCTATGAATAGACATCTTTCGTAACACGCCCACACCCTCGAAAAGTTTCCAAGACATGCCGAACGAAACAAGGTCTTTCTGTCTGCCATTTTCGGCGGACAAAGTGGGAAGTCCCAAAAGAAGGAATCTCAATAGATACGGAATTTCCACCCTCCTCTCTTCTCCCCCTCCCCCTCTCTCTCTCTCTCTCTCTTTCTCACTCTCTCTCACTCTTTCCCATTCTCTCTCTCACTCAACCGATGTCCAATAACGATAATGCTCGGTTACAACGACGCCAACTTTAAGCAGACGTCTCGTCCCAACATCCCTTCTCCCCATTCTCGCAAGACGAAGACAATGGCGCCATCTTTCGTGAGAGACGACGCCTGTTCCGAAGAGATAGGGAACTCTTTACAATTTCCCTCCCCTCTTAGGGAGATGCGTCCGATGGAGATTTTATCCTCGCCTCCCCTAAATGGGGCTGTTAAATCTCCACCCGCGTATTCCGGTCCACGGACCAAATCTCCCTTTCATTACGCCTTTTTACTCCCACTACCCTATCAGTCTCCTCTTCTCTCTCGGAGGTAAAAAAATAAAATAAACAAGCGGAGACACGGCCATTGTCTCGTAAAACAGAATATCGGTTCTCCGGATTGGATGCGTTTTATTGCACGCTCCCAAGTCGTTTCGGAAAGTGCCGAATTTTTTTTTCCCCAACCGGATGTAGGACGACGGCTGTCGTAAAGAAATAAAAACCTTCTTTACGTCGCGCGAAAGGATTTAGTGAGACGGCGGGAGAATTTTTCGCGGACTTTATTTGTCGAAATCGTGACGGACCGTACGGAGGATGGATAAAAGTCCGCGAGGAAGGATTTTGATCTTCTTGGTGGGAAAAATGAGAAGGTTCGGCCGATTGGACCGTTTTTCAATTGGCGGCGCGAGAAAAGAAATCAAGTCCATTCCGTCGTGGTTCGTTTTATCCCGTTCGGTGATTCGGCGCGAAGCGCATTCTTCTTTTAAAAAAATCTCGCCTCTTCCAAAGCTTCCGATCTGGATTAAACGAATTTCTTCGCGCAATTGACAGATAAAGATTTTCGCATCCGAAATGGCAGTATGACTCTTCATAATGTTGGATAAGAAAGCGAATCGAAATTTATAACGTTTACTTTTAAGGAGTGTCTTGGGCAGTAGAAAATACTTCAACGCGACTCAATAAGACTTTTCGTTAAATTTCAAGTATCTAATCTATCTTTACAAAAATAATTTATGGGATTAAATAACTTTGTCCCTTAATTTCACGAAAGCATAAGTTTATAGAATGCATAAGTTAATATTTTTATTATATAAACAGAACTTTTTTGGATTAAGCTACAATCTCTAAATGAAACTCTATCAATCAAATGCTAAACTACGTGAGAATTGTCTTTTGTTGAAAATGCGTGATTATATTTTATTCAACATTTTAATTATTATCATGCTCTCGCCCATCGAATAAATCGAATTCTTATTACTTTCAATATTATAAGATAAACATAGGAGGCAATATCATATAGTTTATAGAACCTGACAAGCGATAGTAATCGATGATTTCTTCGTCTGTTGGCTTAACAAATAGGAAACCATACTCAAAAGTTCTCGAAAATTCTATGCGGATAAAATCTCCAAAAATGAGCTGTAGTCTTTACAAAATTTAGTAAATCTAACAATGGATAGGGGCAAGTTCGAACGGTACTTACATAGAGGAGAGACTGGCGAATCTGTCGCGCAAGCAAATGTCATATTTTCATTTCAAACTTCATCAGAAGTAACGTTAAGGATAGACATAATATATTAAACGTGTTTCGTCGTTTTCACAATATATATTTTCTATTTCAATTAAAATCATGTCGGATAAGCCTCCAAGCTCTCCTTGTGCTTATCTCCCAAACTTCGGCATAAAAAAACTTAACGCTTCTTAGACAATGCTATTAAAAATTCTTTTGATGGGCAGAGAAAATATTTTAAGGGGCAATATTAAAAACTGAACTCCTCTAGTCCTTCCTCTGAACGCAGAGGTATTTCTTCCGCTTAATTTCATCCGACTTGATCCATCATTCCCTGCGAAACATCATTCTCAAATCGATCACGTAGGCCTTATTTTTACCGGTTTATGACAGGTTTTATACCTCGACATCTTATCTCACTCAATCCACCATTACAATAACTTCTTTTATATCCACTCATCCTTTTAAAACATGTTCGCCATTCGAAATTGAATTCCGCGTTTTATTTGGACACGTCGTAATATTTTTTCCTCGAGACTCGTGCAACATTCGATGTATCGAGTGGGCTGATTGCGGTGGGAATCGAGGGGGAGTTGTTGTGGAGGATGTGTCGGGGGAAGGAGTGAGTGAGGGTTGGGGGATGGCGGGAGAGGGGAGAGAAAGGGAGGGAGGGAGGGAGAGAGAGAGAGAGGAGGGACGGTATATGGGTTCGCATCGGTGTCCAAAGGATGGGAAATCGTTAAATGGAGAAGATCAGGCGGAATGAGACGGGTCGCAAAGGAATTGGACCAATTGGGAACTATGGGATGAGAATGCGATGGAAAAAATGGGTTGGGGAGAACAGGGTGGAGGAGAGGAGGGAAAGTAGCGCGTCTGCGGCGAAAAGGAGGGTGTGGGAGAGAGGGAGAGATAGAGAGAGGGGGGAAGGGGTGGGGGTGTGATAGGGCGGTGGAAAGAGGGTATTGGTAAATTAGAGAGAGAGAGAGAAGGGGAGGAGTGGGGGTTTTGGAGGCTGAAAGAAGGGGGAAAAGAGAGGGACGAAGTGAAAGGGGGAGGGATAAGATGAGCAAGTTGGGAGTTGGGCGAGAAAGGGGGAGTAAGAGGTCGAGAGATGAGGTTAGGGAGAGTTTTTAGAAGAAGATGCTATGGGGAGTGGATGTGAGGAGAGGATGAGAGGAGAGGATGAGAGGAGAGGAAGAGAGGAGAGGAAGAGAGGAGAGGATGAGAGGAGAGGAAGAGAGGAGAGGAAGAGAGGAGAGGAAGAGAGGAGAGGAAGAGAGGAGAGGAAGAGAGGAGAGGATGAGAGGAGAGGAAGAGAGGAGAGGAAGAGAGGAGAGGAAGAGAGGAGAGGAAGAGAGGAGAGGATGAGAGGAGAGGATGAGAGGAGAGGAAGAGAGGAGAGGAAGAGAGGAGAGGAAGAGAGGAGAGGAGAGGAAGAGAGGAGAGGAAGAGAGGAGAGGAAGAGAGGAGAGGAAGAGAGGAGAGGAAGAGAGGAGAGGAAGAGAGGAGAGGATGAGAGGAGAGGATGAGAGGAGAGGAAGAGAGGAGAGGAGAGGATGAGAGGAGAGGAAGAGAGGAGAGGAAGAGAGAGAGTGAGTGATTGAGAGAGAGAGAATGAAAGAAGTGGAGGGAGGAAGGAAGGACTAAAAATGGTAGAGAGATGAGTTAGGGTCCGAGGAAATGATAGGGAGAAGTAATCGGAAGAAGCACGAATGGAGGTGAGAATGGGATGGAATGGGAGGCAGAGAGGGGAAGGGGGATGTGGGGGGGGGGGGGGGGGGAGGAAGTGTGGGGGAGGGGGAAGTTTCGTTTAAGGAGAGGAGTTAAGGATGGCATAAAACCAAGGGGGCGAGAAGAAGCTGAGACTTATGGAGCAGAGCGGAGACGCCATGGGCCGGAGAAAGGGCGCCCCTCTCACGACCGGGAATTGGAAGAGAATTGCAACGGATGTTCCCCCGAGAATATCAAATATATAATGGCGGACTAGAAGGAGTGATTTAGTTAGGCCGCGTATATAGACGTACGCAAAGGCACTTATCAACTTTTTTTCTTTCACATTCTCTTTCTCGTTGATACATCCAAATTTACGGTTTTTGCAGGGTATAAGGGAAAAAATAAAACAATTTTTTAAATATATCAGTTAATTTTTTCGATCTGTCCCTACGTTAAAAATTTTAATTACTTATGGGTATATAAGAGTACGAAACGCGTCATTTCCACAAAATTTGCAGCTAAAAAATTTCACGAATTTATATCGCTCAATCAAATCAGAGTGTATTAATAACATTAACTGATTGAAAATAGTGTTGTTATAATGTACATCGTAACGAAAATTTGAAGAAGAGGATATATATTCATTAATTCGTCATTTTATATTATATGCGGAAACATATACTCTGTGTCATATTTCTGGCCTTATTGTTAGACATTCGTATTTGATATATACATCAGATGAGTTGATCAAACTTTGCGAATACAGAATGTGCTTATTTTATATTAAGAAATTGTTAAACTTAAGTCGATACAGCTTATAAACACTGCTTAAATTTATAGAGATGCCACTTCTTTCAAAAAATTTTGGGGTTTCCGAAATAGGACGTTTTCAGCAGCATTTTTAACTAATGTGCCATTTAAAGTATGGATATGATGGGTAAATAGGGATTCAACTTATTTTTATTTTTGGAAATACTGCGGATCAAGCACCTAAATAGTGATAATTATTAATTATGCACCACTTGTGCCTCGAGTTAATTTCTGGTCCATTTCGTTTGGAGAGGCGCGTCTTTTAATGGCTTCCTTAAACTCTTGTTACGGGCAGTCGACTCGATTTTCAACCAGCTATTCTTTACCGAGATCTAAGCCACATTTCCTCGTTTAATTAAAAAAAAATCCCATGAACATGTATTCACTTTGAAATTGAATGAATGGGCGAGTCTTGCTTTAGCAATATTTTCGATTGCAAAATGAATGCCGTTAATAAAAATAATAATGTTAGCGTAAAACGCAAGATTATACAGCATCAAGGTTACCTTAATTTCTTTTCTTTACGCCATATTTAATTTTAGCCTGTAACCATTGATAAATATCATTTAATGTTTCATCTGCGACATAAATGCGTGTTGTTTCCAAGAAACAGAAAAATAGAGCGATAAATTAATGACAAGTGCGCCATAATTTGTATTTATGAAGCGCGTTTGCGAAAGGTGAAAAACGAAAGATCAAACTATATTTTCCGCGACGCGTTTGTTTTCGTATTTTAATTCTTAACGCTTATTAAATTTAATTAGAGCAGTGCTTCTGAACCTTTTTTGCTCCACGGCACACCTTCATGCATGCTTAAGAACATCGCGACACACCGAACCACCCCTAATTAATTTCACTGCTTAAATACTCATTTTTAAAGATAAAAACGAGTGTAACAAGTAAAAGTCGCAGTTATATTAGATTGTTACGATTGGTAAAGCAATAATTGTATAATTTTATTGTGCATTAAATACATACGTAATTTAAAAATTAAATATCTTCGGAGTGTGCGGCACACTAGTCCCTTCCTCGCGGCACACCGGTTGAGAACCACTGAACTAGAGTGTTTCCAGTTTTTTTTGTCATCGCGTTTATCACTCGAAAATAAATTCTCCGACTCGAGAAAAAGAAATAAACCAAACCTCGATCGAGTGGTGGACGTGCTTCCACGGACCTCTCTTTCCTCTCGGGCTATTTTTCATCGCAATTCATCACTTTCATCACCGCGTACCCATTCGCCTCCAGAGAGAGGGGGGGAGGGAGGGGGGGAGGTAGGACATAAAACGCGCCTATTGCACCACTAATCTGAGGATGTTACGACGGCCGTGATTGATTAAGAAGAGAGAATCTAACAGATAGCGAAAAATGGCTATGAAAGAGGAAATATACGGCTTTATCATATAACGAGCAAGTAAAAAAAAACAAGTTGTACGGGATTAAAGAGACGGGGGAGAGAATGGGGAAAGAAAGATGAGCGAGGGAGATGGCGAGAGAGATCGAGAGAGGGGGGAGAGAGGATGGGAGATAAAGATTTAATGAGCCAGATTGTGCGAGAGAGAGATAAGTGGAAGAGTTTCAGGGAAGAGAGTCCTTTCCCACCCCATCCTCAACTCTAACGCCCCCCCCCCCCCGCCCTCCGCCACCCACTCCCCTCCTCCCATCCCCCAAAAAAGGACCACCGTTCCTCCTCCATCCACCCCCCCCTAGCCACCGCACCAAGCCTTGCCTCCTCTCCAAAAGTTACGATTTCGGAATGTTCCCATAAAATGAACCGCGTCCAAAATGCTTAAGGGGAATTTCCAATTGCACCTGGTGCGAGACGGTGGAAGGGGGAGAGGTTGGGAGTGAAAGGAGTGAGAGAGATTGAGAGAGAGAGAGCGATAGGTTAGAGTAGGAGAAGAAAGGTGTCATGTTTCCCCACCATCTCTTCTATATCTTCTTCTTATCTCCCCATACTGTCTTTTTTCCCATCTTCCTCTCTTGCTATTTCATATTCATAGTCTTAATCTACAGTAATATATCCGTTCTCTCCAATCTCCTCTCAGTTTTCCGATTTCGACTTAATTTCCCAACTTTTCTTGTCCCTATCATCCAGTATCCCCTTTCTCCCCTTTTCTGTATTATCTTAATTTCCCCCAACTGCCTCTTTCTCTCCTACTTACTCTCCCATTTTCCCTTTCATTAATCTTTTTTCGCTCACTTTTCCCCTCACTCTAACTTTTCCTATCCCTTTCTATCCCGTCTTTTGATTCCGTCGCTCCCATCCGTCTTCCCTTTCCCTTTCTCTCTCTCTCTCTGTCTCTTTCTCCCCACTTAACATTCTTACCCCTTTATTCCCCTTCTCTATCCTCTCCTCGTAAGCCTTATTCCATATTCTGACGTCCTAATGAAGTCCGAAAACGGATACAAGGAGAAAGAGGAAAATAAAAATACATGAAGATGCCAGGAGGATTATAGATAGAGAGATGCAAAATGAGGAGGTGAGAGAGAGAGAGGGGGGGGGGAAAGGGGATCGTCAAATTCGAGAGGCACTCGAGCGTTGAATAACTCTCAAGTCGGCGAACGCTTCAATCGGGAGACTATTAAAAACCTTTCTAAAGCCGAATCTTTCGCCGCGGTCCAAGTTTATGGCGTTAAAAAAGGGATGAAGGCGAAACAGAAAGCACGGAGACCGTCCTCGAGAGAGATTTTTGGAGAAACCACCTTCTGATCGGAACTAAACGGACGGCTGCCAAATTATTTGACACTCACGATATATACGTATCTCTCTATAATTCAGTGGTTCTCAACCTTTTACCTCCATTGGGCACTTAATATATTCTGGGATATGGAGGCGGGCACAAGCATAAAAAATCTGATGTGGCCACCAGATGACTTTCTCCATACAGATCAATGAATATGATTACTCTCGACGTCAGCGTTCTCAGAAATATTTATCAGCGATTACACTCGAGTATCATTTAAAAACATTTTCAATAGTCCTCCTTTAATAAAAACAATATGTAAATAAAATTTTTAAGTTTGTTCATGGATAAAAAAATTTCGATGCGCAATTAAAATGACTCTTATTGTTAGAGGTGTTATCAACAATTAGATAGTGTCATAGCAGCGGAAACAATGGCATCACCATACTTTTTTCTACCAGGGGAGGGAGAGCTCGAGTTGAGGAAGTTGGACGGGAAGAAACGGGCGACAGGATGTCTGGGCATTTTTCTGGTAGTAATGATTATTTTCATGAAGCAAATGAGTTATTGCTATCGTTCGTTACGGCATTAACAACGTTTTCGGCAGCACTGAAAACAAAAATATTAGTTACAATATTTTCAAGACTTGCATCATAAGGGATTATGAAGATCTCCATGTGTGCAGAGGAAAGTGGGCACCTAGAAATGGCTTGGCGGGCACCTATATAAAATCGAAATGGTCATCAACATGCGTAACGCTCTAATTTTGTGAATAACTCGATTAGAAATAAACTTAGAAGCCTAAAATTTCCCAGGATTTCAGTGTTGATGAATCTTTACGTTATGACTAAAAAATTCGAAAATTCCAGAGGATGAATATCATTTCCTATAAGATAACACGTAAAAATCACCTTTTTGGTTTGAAGGCTTTCATTCTTTTACTCTTTAAAATATCTCAAAATTAAGTTATCGTCACAAAATTTGCGCTAAAACACGCCAAAATGAATGAGGATTCTTATTCTTACCGTTGAATACTCAATCTATTTCGAATTCGCTCATATTTTGAATTTATACTCAAGTTTTTGTAAATTTTTTAACATTTTAATGATAAGATTCTATGGTTACCGATTTGTTGTCCTCGGTAGTTTCCGCGCATATGCACTTAAATATAGGCTTAAAGATCGAAAATAAGATTAAAATTTGCTCTAAATGACCGAAGATTTGAATTTAATGCAAATAAATCGAACGCAGTATTCATGTTATTTATATTTTTTATCTATATTACTAAAATCCTATTTCTGGTTGTCTCTCTCTCTCTCTCTCTCTCTCTCTCTCTCTCTCTCTCTCTCTCTCTCTCTCTCTCTCTCTCTCTCTCTTTAACGCTCTATACCTCAGCCATTTTTAATCTCGGGGAATTTCAGCCATCTAAGTTTATTTTTTATTTAGTCATTCAACTAATTTTCTTAATTTGTCATTAAAAACCAAACATACATCCATTATAAAATATATTCATTAAACTCATATTCAAAACATATTCCCGTTAAACTAATCTAAATCCAATAGGTACATGGTAGGAACGAAGAACCGGCGAGCAAAGGGGGGTGGGGGGCTTGCCCCCTAGTATCTTACAATTTTCTTTTTCGAGGCGTGATAAAAAGGTGTTCAGCCGTTTCGTTAAATGGATTTGTGAATTTATTCGTACATTTTCCAGAGTTTAGCTAGTAATTCTCTCTCATCTCCCGTGAGATTTTCCTTCGATAGTATATATTTAATCACTCGGACTCATTTCGTGAAAGGCTCGACATTATTAACCTTTCTCATAATTATCGGTTGTGTTGTCATTTTTCTCTCTCCATTTCTTCCCAACAGTTATCCTTTTTCTCCCTGTACTTGCCCATTTTATTTTATTGAAGATTTTTTAATCGCCTTATTTGTCGTCTCCGATCACTTTCACCTGTCTACATCCTGTCGCCGCTGTCGGACGATGGATTTCCTGCGTCTACAGATTATTTTCGGTGCTGTCACAGCCGTCTAAACGGAAATGGCGTGATAAAAAGGTGTTCAGCCGTTTCGTTAAATGGATTTGTGAATTTATTCGTACATTTTCCAGAGTTTAGCTAGTAGTATGTTTATTGGCGGATTAAAAAAATGACTTAAAATCTGTAATTTCGTACATGATTATTTACAAAATATTTGTGATTAAAGTTAACTTTGGCGCTAATTCTCATTGTACATGAAAACAAGCGAGTGGCATGTTGATCAAATTGCCGTTGCATAGCGCATTGACTGTGTCTGCAATATTTTTTTATTCCTGACAATCGAATCGATATGCTGCCACGCGACTTTTGATCAACACGATACTTAAGGAGATTGTAATTCAATTTCGGAAGATAATGCTACTTAGGAAACAGAAAAATAGTATATGCTCGATGACTAATACTTTTGCACTCCCATAAGTGCTTGCTGTTTATATTTGCGGTTGACGACAAGGACTACATTGTATGTATAATAGAGTGCGCTGTGAATATGCTAAAAGAGACAGAGAGAGAAAGAAAGGAGATGGCGTTATGAGAAAACAACGTTACCAACAAAAACAAAGCAGATTCAGAAATGGACAGCCTTCATTTTTCGTCTCACCTTCCATCGGAGCATTATCTCACGCTGCCTTTTCCCCCACATTTCGCTAACCTCTCAATTTCCTAACTTGTCGAGAAGTACGGCCTCCATCGCTTAATCGCTCTAACATCCTCTTATGCCCAGTAGGGCGAGAGGAGTAAACCACTCCGTCTCGATCTCACTCTCACCTCCTCATCTGTAACCAATTCCTATTTCCTCCTCTTTGCCTCCCTCTAACTCTCCTCTCTTATCTCCTACATCCGCCCCTCTTGTGTTTCTTTTTCTTTCTCCTTCATTCTTTTCCCATATCCTTATCTTCCCTCTATTTCGATATTTTCTCTTCCCGACTTCCTCTGCGTACTTCTTCCTTCCTCTTGGAACCTCCCTCTCCTCTTACCTTACGCCTTTTCTCTCTCCTCGGTTCCTTTCCTCCAACTCCCTGGACAATCGATTATCCATCCATCTACGTCCACGCCTTACGTGCGAATCCCCTTCTATCGCCCACCCTACTTCCTCCTCCTCCTCCTCCCTAATGCCCAAGCATCCGCCGTCACCCACCGCTTTTCTTTCCCTAAACTCTCTTCCCCTTCCTATCCCCTCCAACACACCCAATTACGCCACAAAGACTCGATACAACCACCCTCACTTTATAAGGTTTCTTCACTCTAAGCGACCTCGCGCCTTGCTTTTTTTTTCTCTCTCTCTCTCTCCCTTTTTTCCTGTGAGCTCTCTCTCGCATTCATTCCTTACGCTCTTTATCTTTTCCACTTCTGACGTCACTGGTCCATGAAAAATTCCACCAATATGAAACGCTTCGATGTTGCGAATCCCTATTAAGGCATGCGAATCTTGTTTTTCCCCATTTTGTACCGAATTCACAAGGATTACTACGAAATGAATACTCTAAAAATAGCTGAAGATACGAGATATGCTATTTAGGTTGTGTTCGGGAGTTCAAGTTCTTAAATTTAAACAATCTGTTCCAGAAAGCTTGAGGTGATTGCGATAAATTTGAGGTAATCACCACTATGATGAGGTCATTAAAATAACTATGATTTTTACATCATTATTAGAATTTGAACCCACTCCCTTGAACCCATTTTACTTGAAAAGAAATGGAAGGTCAGAGGTTTGGTGATATTTTTCAAGAAAGACATCTACATAGTTTATCCACCTCGAATCAACGTCGTGCTCTTAACTAAAATGGTAGATTTGTCGAAAATTTATAAAAATATGAGATTTAATAACAAATTCTTTGAATAATGGCATTAAAAAGACATTTGCGATACGTTTATATCTATTTTAACAATAAATGTGTGTGAGCGCTGGATGTTGAAAGAAGATTCGAGCATATTAGAAGCTTTTATGCTGTGGATACGGCATAGCCTGGGAAAAATTAATTAGACTCAGAAGAAAACAAATGAGTAGGTATTAAATTCTCTATGGAAAGAGAAGAGCTTAATTAGAGTAATTAGGGAGAGACGGAGGAAGTGATTGGGTCCAGTTTTTACAGGCAAGTGGGATTTTGAAGGAAGTAATTGAATCGGTGGCGTATCTATCGGCCGGACGGCTTGGGCGAAGCCTAGAGACCATCGAATTAGTGGGATCCGCAAGAGATCGAATGTGATCTTAAAATATCTAGCCCGAAGGTCCACGCAATCCTAGCCACGCCACTAAACAGAACACCAGCGGAAGGAAAGAAATCCCGATGACAATCTACCGCAGTATTAATTCCTAGAATAGTCTCGCGAAGACTTGAATTAAGCGAAGTAACTCCATTAACTGGGGAGAGGATAACACGACGCGATTATATCCACACGATTTTACCCAAAATAATAATGTCTTTGATATTCGGCGCTCATGTAGACCCATAAATAATTATTTCATTTTTATAAAAATTCTTCCAATTTAACTTATATAACTTACATGACATTTAAAAATCTTGTTAGTACTTCGAAATTTCCAGGTTCTACTTATCAACAAACAAAATCGTTGTTTTTGAGTGAAAGTGAGGAAAGTTAAGGCAACAAGAGAAATTACTCGTCTAAACACTCGCAATTGTTGTGTCGCTTAAACGCAGCATCCGGATTAAAAGCAACTTAAAGAACGTAATTCTACAATATCACAAAATCTTTTGGTTTGATAAACAAATGCTGCTAAAACAATTGATTTTAGTCTAATTCGAACTGAAAGAAAATGCGTTTATAAAAATGTCCGGATCAATTAATCTTCTTAGAAATTTCTCCAACGGTTGGTGTTTTACGACAAAAAATTGATTACATCCACCAAAATGATGGCATACAATACCCATAGGCAAATCAAGAAGCTTTAGTTAAATAACGAAAAAATTTAGCAATTATGCCCTCCGAAATTGCTGATTCAAAAGGAATTCAGAGGTTCCAGAATCGTAATTTAAAGTTATAGGGAGTAGATAGCGTCAGATTCTTAAATCTATTTATACTTGCGATAAAATAAAAAAATGATTTCCGCGCGGATTTTGCTTAATGTGAAATCACTACAGGTATACATAAATTTTTTCTTCTTTGTATGGTCCCCATTAAAGTTTTTCCCCAAATGATTCCCGCTAATATACATATAAGTTGCAGCATTTATATGAAAATGTACCGATTTAATTTTTGAGACATGATCAATGTGAATAGGAAACTACCCAGTTGCAACACGACCGATCGGATTCTTCCTATAAATAAACTGACAGATTCTGACTTTTAATGAACAAAATTAGTCTCGGAAAGACACTAGTTTGGCCAAGTGAAAGGAGCACTTAATTGTTTTTAACTACAAAGTCTCAAACAGTATAAAACAATCTTTCATATCTTAAATATTTGATGCATTGGTTATCTTGACGTACATTCTTCTTCCTTTAATTTCTCATTTTTCCTTTTCCTCGAGATTGGCTACTTCACCGATAGCTATAATTTCACGAATAATTTGTCCAATCAGTCGCTCCTTTTGACTTCCAGCGCTTTAGCAAGCAAGCGTTCGACTCGATTTGCTCCAGATGACGCATGTTCCACTTAGACAATTTGGTGGATGAGATTCCGAGATCCTCTTCGTTTCACTTCCTCGTCTATGATGATGGCTATTTGCTTTCTTCGTCGGATTCCTATAATAGAGACTACTCGTATGAATGACCAGGGACAGTTTAATCAGTGGGTAAAAGGTTTCTCAATTATTATTAAAATCTGCTGATAACTACTTTACGCATTCCAATAAGAGTGGACTTGGATCTATGTTCGCCTGATTTTCCTACATTTACCTTTTATCAGTTTACTAATAATTAAATATGGTATCATCTTCGGTGGCTGCACAACTCCCCTCTCATTTGACGATAAAGTGAATGCCGCTAATAAGTCAAAAACCCACATTTTCAGGAGAGCTTCTAGAAGTCCGTAAAAAATACGCAAATCGGAACAAAGATATACTTTTTACCGGTCACAAGAGGTGAATATTCTTAGTTAGAGGCAGGAGAATCCAATATTGATAAATGACTTGCGCCTTTTTGACAGCCCACCAGATAATTATTATGTACTTTTGTTAATATAATAAATAATTAATCGTTTAATATAAAATCGTCAACGATGAATAATTTTCCTTGAAGTTTGAAAAGGATGAAAATTTTCAATTATATGTGCGTGGAAATTTAAGTACGTTGCTTTACTATAATATATTCTGAGTTATAAGTCTTCAAAAGAGATTGCAAATACAAATTAAACGGAAGGAAAGATCTCTCGATATTGGTCTGCATTTGACGGGATAAAGGTAAAAGACCTGAGACGAACATTTCTCCTCCTCTCAAAACAAATTTTCAACTATAAAACTCGGGATGTCATATTGTTTGGAGAGATATTTTGGCGGGATATTTTGACTTTGTGTATCTCAGTTTTTTTAAGGTTGACGGTGATCGGAGGTGCCGTGGATATATTTCCGGTAAGCGAAGAGAAGGAAATTTACCGCAGCATCAGTAAATAATTAGCATGCTATCGTATCGTACCTACCGTAGAAAGATCGGGAGACCTAAGTAGATAATTTGTTATTTTTTCATATTTAAGTGAAATTTTGAAAGAGGTAGAATTCGTCTTTTTGAACATAAAACTTAAATCGTTGTGAGAATTTATGTATGTTCCTGGAAGGAACGAGAAGAATTTCAATACAAGCTTTTTGAAAGATTTCGCTTGCACTAACTCTATTTAAGACGTCACTTCTTTAGATTAGGTTAAAGCAATACCGATGAGTTTCGTTTCTTTTCTCATTCCAGGTGCCGTGTGATCGTGAATCCCATCCATTTCTCCCGTTTCCAATATCAAACCTTTATTTCCTTCTTGAATCCCAAAGTGATTTCTTCCATTTTCCAAGCTTCATTATGTACGCCCCTACGATATGATCATTTTGTGCTTTGTGCTGAATCTGTCAAGAGGAATTTCTTTAACCCTGGAAGGACGAGGATTTCTTCTTCTACCGCTGAAACATTTATGTCGTAGCAAAGGTAGGGAGACGTCGGTATTTAGATCTCTCCTAATCCCACTTTATTTCCAGCTTCGATTGAATGGCGTTCAGGTCTTCGCAGGCATCCGATTGAAACGAATGTCGGCGTGCTCAGAATTTAATTAGGGTGTGATAATAATAGATGGGTTGAAGGCGGTTAAAGTGAACGCAAGTCTTTAGTTGAAATGTTGATGAAAAATTATTAAGACAATATATATAGAAGATGATTAACATCCTTGCATCATTTAAAATAAATCCATTTTTCAATCGGTTGGAGTTTCTGAACCCTCTCACGCCCAGAATTCAATCACCTTAGCCTTAGCTCAGGAATCGTATTTTTATAATACACTTTAAAATTTAAATTGCCAAGACTTAAAAATCGAATTACTTCGTATAATGTCTTATATCGAAAACAAATTATATCACCCTAAAAATTTGACATCTTGCTTTCATTAGACTATTCTGTCAATTTTTAATTCTTACCAAATCATCAGCTTCAATTTTTATGGGACCCGCCAATTCATTTTCTTTTACTGAATGCACACGCATCGTACGAGCTACTAGATCAATTCCGTCGACAACAGAAAAATAAAAAATCGTGAAGAAAAAATCCGTGGATCGGTGGAAAAATATTTTATCTAGGTGGGCAGCGAAGGGAATCAAGATATTAATAATATTTATGGCCTCAGATAATAGCGCTGAAGTGACTAGTTATATATATATATATATATATATATATATGTGTGTTTTATATAGTTTTATCTTCCTTGCAAACTAAAACCGTTGTGCAAATTTATCCAGCGACTACAATTTTGTGCTTGGTTCAGATTTTATAAACTAAAGAAAAATACGACGCTTAAGTAGGTAATGGGGACTGATAGACATTGAATGTGGAGGTTTTGAAATAATGTAGTCCTGTATCCCGCCAATCCAAGCTATATCACTGTGTTGGATGCCGTAAAATATGTAAAGAGATTGGAAGTGAATAGGGATTCTGAATGGTTTAAATTAGGGAAGTAGTTATGAGAAGATGAAGGGAATGACTTTGGGTGGGATAGATTTGGTAAGGTTTTCCAGGAACCTACAAGAATCAAGACAGTATACCCGCCTGGAACCCATTCCGTGTATTCTGATTGTTGATCGTTCTTATTGTTCGCCAACCAACCCCTCTCTGATCAATCACCATCGAAATTTCGCCTTTGATTATCGGACAATTAGCGGTAACAGGTGAGATTTTTAAACGAAGCCATCCGAGTCCCTCTCGTTAAATTCCTGTCATTTTCCCCTCTCTTTATGCCCCTCTTTCTCTCTCATCCATCTTTTCTTTCCCTCCATTCCCATTATTCCTTCCTCTCTCTTCGCTTTCCTGGAGACAGAGCAGGAGACATTAGCAGACATAATTTTGGCGCCAGATGGCACTCGCGTTTAAGTTTAGAACTTAGATACCTCCGACGATGATGAAAGGTGTTCTGGTCGAGGAGCGGAGGGAAGGTATTTTGAAAGTCGAAACATATATCTCTTTATCCTTGGCTTACACTCTTCGCCTTCCCGATAGTCGATATCGACCATATAACGGCGGTGGGTTTCTTTCAGATGTAAGGAATCTCCTCTTTCTCCGCCGGAGTAATTTATTTCCCTTAAAAGTATGGAGCGATCCACTCTGAACGGATAGCGCGGTTTTTCCTTTTCTTCTCCTCCAAAGGTTTCCTCTCGCAACCATACTATCTCCCCTTACCTACGTGTTACACATCTTCCTCTCTCCACCCCCAATGCGCCGAAGAAGAGCTTCTAAGCGTAAGACGCGGAAAACCTCGTTAATACGGGATCGAGATTTCACCTCGACCTGATACCTCCGAGAGAGGCATTCTTTTGAGCCGAAGTTACGACGAAATATTCCCGAAATATTTCTAAAAATTCTTCCGATTTATCGAACTCTTTGTGGTAAAATGTGGGAGACTGAGGAAACCCGGTGCGGTGTAACATTAAAGCTCACATTTCAGATACATACGCGCACACGTACGTGCATAACTGAGTATTGCTCTAGGACAGGGGTTTTCAACCGATGGCACGCGTACCCCTAGGGGTTCGTTAATTGTTTCCAAGGGGTACCTACGTGAATGTGTTAAAAATTATTATTTTGCTTCTTACTTTGTATTTCGTGCATGACATCGGAATCAAAAGTGACGACTAAGAAAAACTTCATAAAACAGGGAAATACGCCAAATCAGTGAATGTTAACCTTATAAATACGGGTTATCTAAATTAATACAAGGATCATACATCACTTTAAATGTATTTTGGGGTACGCGATCATAAAAAAACTGCTTTAAGGGGTACGAGAGCATTAAAAAAAAAGCTCTAAGGGGTACGCGATTAGAAAAAGGTTGAAAACTCCTGCTCTAGGATATCTGAAGGTTTTGCCACACGAAGTAGCTATAAGACGCGTTATTTCGGGTAAGGTACAATGCACTCTTTCACGAAACGGATACATACCTATTCCGCTGAAACAAAATAATGTATAAATAAAACGATAGCAACTTCCCACGTCATTCCTATTTTTGTCCCTCTTCCTTTCGCTCCACTGCGCTGTTTTTCTTTAGAAAACTTGTGTCCTCATTATTCTACAGATATGTTGGACCAAAAAGAAAACGTATCGTTATGGCGACGTCCGTTAATAAAACCCGGTCGTTTCCATGACTTTCAAGCAGCCGAGGCGCACGTATTTTACTACCAAGCAGACGTGCATAGTGCATACTCCGTCTCGAATGTAATTGAAAATCAGCTTTATACCTCCCTTCCCATATTTCCCCGGAGACAACCTTGAACCGATTCCTTCTGCGTGATGAAGAACCTTACAATTATGAAGCCATCTAAAGGAATATTTTCAAACCACCTGGCAGAGTAATTATTGCCTTCTCCGTTTATTGACAACTCTCGGACGACCCTGCAAAATCACCTCCTTGTCTCTCTCCCTTCCCCTCTCCACTTTCCTCCCTCTCCCAACCTTCTCCCTCAGTCTCTTCATCCACCCATTTCCCCTTCCTAGAGATGGGATTTTTAATTACTTGCCTCGGGGTGCCGTGGGAAACAAAGAGAGGAACGGAGAGAAAGAGAGAGAGGGAGAGAGAGAGAGGAACGAGAGGGAAAGGAAAGTGCGAAAAGAAGTAGGCGGTGGAAAGGTGATTCTCCCTATTCCCTCGCTCAAAACTTTTTTACCACCTATTCCTCTTATTTTTGAACCCATTCCTCCTCCTCTTCCTAAGAGGAGCGGCAAAAGGGCTTTTATTTCTGCCGCGTGTCGCGTCCTTCCGCGCTCTCTACCCTCTCTCTCTCCGTCTCCCCCCCCTCTCTCCCTCTCTCTCTCTCTCTCCCCCCTCTCTCCCTCTCTCTCTCTCTTTCTCTCACTCACTCATAGAGAAGAGGAAACCCGCGGTCCAGATGCTGCGATGCCTCGAAAATTGGAAGATGAGTGGTTGTGTGTGAGTGTGTGTGTGGATTGGTTTGTGCGATAGCGGAGGACTTTGAGATGTGTCCCTGGAGGTGACGCATCCCCAAATTACCCGTCTATTCCGGCGACCCACTCGTGTACCCTTCCTGCCCCCCGACCCTCTTCTCCTTACCCTCTCTCTTCCTCCTTTACCCTTATCTCTCCCCCCCTTCCCCTCTCTCCTCCTCATTCTCCCTCTCTCTCGAGACTCCTCCCTCTCCGTTGACATTCAGAAGCGTTTGCGTGAGGTCGCCGTCTTTGAGAACCGTGTGACGCCTGTTTTCGTGTCCTAATTCCTCAAAAGACACGCAATGAAGATTCGGTTTACGTCGTCGTGGGGATGAAATTTTTAACGGAATGTCGTTTAAGATTGACATATCTCCTATAATATATTTTGAAGGGTGTGTTTGTTGGTTTATTGGTTTGTTGGTTTGTTCATGGAACTCCTCCTAAACGATAAAAGCTAAAATAACCAAATTTCGTACGATTCTTCCTTACATCCTAACTTACAATTAGTGAATGGTCAAGGTTTTGTTTCTGTCCGTCATTTTGATTCGAATTGGCGAACGTTTTAATTATCAAACGTCACGTATTTTGCCGCGTCCTGCAACTGAAATACAGGGATGAGTGTAGACTACTTTGAATTTGCACTTTAAAATTACTTAAAATCACCGTACGATCTTGTGACTTGGATACTTCTTTGCGGGAAAGGTTTATATTTATTGTAGACAGATTCCGAATTCCCAGATGTATGGATTTCGTCCATAAGAAATGTAGAGGTATCTGCGAAAGATTTTTAATACACATAAAAGAGTTGAAGATATGGGCTCAACAACACGGCAGTTCGATTTAATAAATGATAAGCACTCTTTCCTCGAGCGCATTTTGATCCTTTTCGAAGAAACTTGAAATGTTATTCATTACCCGAAAAATGGGTCCCTTAAAACAACCTGGACTGTTTTTAACCCAAACGATGTCGTTGTTTTTGAATCCGCTGACAAATTCTGCACGCCATCGCTCGCTTTATGCACTGATAACACTGTTCGACAGCATTTTTGTTTCCTAAACTTTGAAGGGTGATTCTTTATGAATTCAGCACGCTGAAAACAAATCCGCAATCCGTTTTTTTCCATCACCCTCCATTTTTTTAAAAATTGCAAAAATCTATTTTTTCAGTCAATTTTTTCTCTAAAATTCTCAGATGGCAAAAAAAATGATAACGCAATCTTATTTGCGGCTTATTACTCCAAAAGGTTGCTACTATGAATAAAAAAATGCATCAGTTCAAAAATAAATTACTGTAGAAGCCACAAGCACAAAAAACTGACATTTTTGTGAAAAAACGGGAAAAAACGGAAATATATGAAATTGAAAATGACATAACTCTCCGAAAAGAAATCGTAAAACATTTTGGTAAGCGTAAATTTGAAGCTTATTTTCCCTTCTTTAAGTCACCTTTTCAAGAACTGAATTATGATTATTTTTAAAAAAGTTATTAGCATTTGAAGCACCGAGATGCACATGGCTCAAAGAGTCCACGGTTAGATTCGTCACCGCTATAACCACCGCCAGGCTGCGACGCAATCTATCCGTAGAGTCTACTCAGCTCACGCATTATACCGCATCAAATGCAATAACTTTTCAACAAATAATCAAAAATAAGTGTTTTTCTGTTGTCCAGTGAATTATTCTTCATCAGATATTCTTTTAAGTATTAAAATTATTTTTGCACATTGAAAACAAAAGTAGATTTTTATTCCTCAAAGAAATGTTGCAATAGGTATAGACGATATTTATTGCCAGGATAATTATATAAACTGCATCATTGAGTTCGATAACGACAATTCTATAAAATATAATAAAGGTTAATATTCTAACATCGAAAATATTTCAATATTATTACGTAGAATAAAATAAGGTAAATCTCTCTAGTAGAATCATAATCTTACACCGATATATCTAATTTTGATTAAAAGAGCAATGTCGCGTTCGCGACTGTTTCTTTGCTTTTTTAATCGAAAAATATTTCCATGTCAGATGCGTAAAAATAACACTGTTAAACACAATTTTTGTTCCCTTAAAAATCTTAGGTGATTCTGAGTTTTTTTACGCTGAATCCGAATCTACTTTAAAAATTTTTGTATCACGTATAGATTTCGAGAAATGAGAGTAGTTGTATTTACTCCGTGATGATGGTGAAATTGTGCCTTATCTCGCATCAGCTATTCGACAAGTTCCACATTCTGTTGACTTACCAGTGCCAAGACCACCAACAAATTCAGATTTGGAGAACAGAGATGGAGCCGATGTTTGTAGAAAAAAATAGTTATGATACAGATTTTGAAGTTGATGATTTCCACTTAGTTACTCAATCAGAGTTAAACGATCTTGTCAGAGATCTCAATCTATCAAAAATTCAGGCAGAGTTTTTAGCCTCTCGCCTTCAAGGATGGAATCTTCTTGAAAAGGAAACCAAAGTAACTGCTTTTCGGAACCACCAAAAATACCAAATTAACTTTTTCTCAGAATGCGGCGAACTAACTTTCTGTAACGAAGTAAATGGATTAATGAAATGCCTGGGACAAGATCATAAACCAGAAGAATGGCGACTTTTCATTGACTCATCAAAAATAAGTTTGAAAGCTGGACTTCTTCACAATGGTAACACTAAGCCATCCATCCCACTTGCACATTCAGTCAGTATGAAAGAAACTTATAAAGATATGAAGTCCCTCTTAGAAAAAATTAATTATGATAAGTATAAATAGAATATATGTGGTGACCTTAAGGTAACAGGAATTCTTCTTGGATTACAAAGTGGATATATAAAATACTGTTGTTTTCTCTGTGAATGGGATAGTAGAGCGAAAAAGGATCATTACGTGGTGAAGCAGTGACCTGATCGTGAATGTTTAACGCCAGGAGAAAAAAATATTAAAAATATACCATACTTACCACCATTACACATAAATGAATCGTGATGGTCCAGGTTTTCAGTACCTCCATAGTAAATTTCCGAAGATTAGCGAGTCCAAACTGAAAGAAGGCATTTTTGTTGGCCCTCAAATTAGGCAACTACTTTCAGACACAAAATTTGAAGAATCTTTAAACCAGAAGGAACGTGCTGCCTGGACTGGATTTAAGCAGGTTACAGAAAAGTTTTTGGGAAAAGTGAAGTCTTCAAATTACGAAAGTATTGTGGCAGCAATGCTACAGGCATATCATAATTTAGGTTGTAATATGTCCCTTAAATTACATTTTCTGGATTCCCATCTGCATTTTTTTCCTGCCAATTTGGGCGAAGTCAGTGACGAACATGGAGAAAGGTTCCACCAAGATATTTCCACCATGGAACAACGATATAAAGGAAAGTGGAGTTCTTCCATGTTAGCTGATTATCGTTGGTGTCTCATACGAGAAATTCCACAGTCATCCTACAAGACGAAGTCATCAGCCAAAATATTTTAGGTAAGAGAAGCCATATTTCACTTTTCTTACCGTAAACACAACTATGTTCATTTCTCAAAAAGTATACGTGATACAAAACTTTTAAAAACAGATTAGTATTCAGCACAAAAATGTCTATAAGAAACACCTATTTTAGCAAAGGAAACAAAAAAAAACTTTTCATTTGTTGGACTGTGTAATTGTTCAGTTACGTTAAAACAAAATAATGTGTTTTGGTAGAACTTATTATTTCGCTGTAAATCTGCTTTTTATCTCTCTATCTCACATTTCCTTACGCTTCTGGAACCTCATCCTTGTTTTCATTTCCTCACTTCACACCTCATCCGTCATCTTCCTCTCTTAGCATCGCTTCAATTCCCTCTCTCTCTCTCTCACTCCCTCTATCTCTATTAACCTTTCTCTTTATCTCTTTGGCGTTGCCAAATTCACGTCCTTTGTTGTCGAGACGACGACATATTTTGGCCCGGGACGGAAGAAAAGGAAGGTGTGTGGAAAGCTGAAGAAAGGATTGGATGAGAGGGAGGTAGGAAAGAGGGAGGGAGATAGGGAAAGTGAGGAGAGGAGGGAAAGAAGTCTGCAGGAGGGCATTGGTGTGGGAAAGAATAGGAGACGGAATCTTCCTCTTTCTCCCTCCCTCTCTTCCCCCTTTCTCTCCTTCCCTTACTCTCTTCCCCCCTTTTCTCCTCCCCTTTCTCTCTCTCTCTCTTCCTCACTCCGCCCCTCACCCTCCCCCTACCTCCACCCCGTCTCTCTCTTCCCCTCGAAGGGAAGGAATCGTCATAACGCCGCCTTTCTGCACTCCTACCAATTACCCCGGCTACCCTTCTCCTCCTCCTCCTCCTCTCTCTGTCTTTCTCCTTACCCCTTCCTCTTCCCACTCCCCGTTCCACGCCTTTCTCATTTCCTCCGCAGACGCTCTCGTATCCGCTATCTCACGCGGTGTCTTTTGAAGAAATTCCCAATCTTAAAGAATCCCCCGACGCCATCTTTTTAGCTCCCCCCATCTCCTTTCTCCCTTCCATATCTCCTCCCTCTCTTCTTATGCTTTCTCCTTCTGGTATTTGCCAATTTGTCTTACCTCCATGTTCAACCTGTTCGTACTCTGCTTTTCCTGCTATCCCTCTCTCTCTCTCCTCTTTCTCCCTCCATATTTCTACCCCGCCCTTTACTCAACTGTTACCCATTTCAATATAAACACACCTTAACGGATTTTTTCTAAAATTCTCTCTCTTCCCTCCCCTTTCTCTCCCTTCTCTCTCCTCTTTCTCTATCTTTCTCTCTACCTGTTTCAAAATATTCTTCTATTCTTTCTCCTTTTTAGAATTTTAATACATTCAACCTTTTCCCTGGGACTAAAAAAGGTGACAACTTTTGTAGCCGCCGCTTACTCAGCGTATTCGTAATCTGTTTACAGTGTTAATCCCTTGCAGCCCTTCCGCGGTGTGAAGAATCATGCGCTTGTCGTCAGCGACCAAGAATCTTTCTTCTAGGTTGTCCCGATATTCAGAAGGGATATTTTTACTTACTTTATCTCGAATGCAAAAAAAGGATCTAATCGATTCTGGATAGAATGGAAAGTATCAGCGTAATATTTTTGTAGAGTCAATGGAAACATGATCAGGCCAGTTTTAAAGGATACACAGTTTTCTTTTCTGTTATTCGTTCATTTAAAGAACATGTACTGTCGGTTACAGGATAATGCGATTTTATATTTCTTTTTACTTCAAAATATCACCTGCGGCTCTCTTCTTGAATCTCACTAGCCAATTTGGAAAACAAAAGGCGGAATTCAGTTTAGATTTTACCTCTTAATGTTACGTATTCTGAATCATTTTATTAGGTCCTTCCCGTCCATTTTAATCTATATTCCCTTATTTATTTGTTATTCCGCTGATATTTTCAATCTTTTTTCTTTCCGCTCGTCGAGATATTTCGCCTTGTCGTGGTTTTTGCTCAGTTACGTTGAGCGATGCCTTTTTCTGGAATAATTCCGAGGAGACGATATCAATCAATCCCAATCGACTCTCGACTAATGATAATGAAGTTCCTATCCTAATATTCCTCTTCCCCTCTCTTCTTCCTCTTTCGCACCTCTCCTCCGTTCCCCAAGTTTTCTCTCGTTTCGTATTTCCCTTTTCCTCAATCTTTCCTTCTCCATCTTTCTCGTCCCGATTGCCTTTCAGAGGGGATCCATTAATAATTTAAATGATGAATCGTGGTCCGTTTTGTATCGCGGCGTCCACAGATAATTCAAGAGCGTTACAGGTGGTTCTTCCCTGTTAAGACATTTTTCTTGATTTTTAGATATACCTCACGATCATTGTCGTAAAAACCCTAACTTTCGTGTAAGTAACTTCCGTGTGAAATTTTATTTATTTTATTAGAAATCTATTCCTGCGTCATAAACACAAAATCGCACATGCATGGTTTTAATATGATATGTAAAGGGGCCTTACAAATCTCATCTGAAATTTCCACATGCTGCCGCTTTAGGAAATATTATTACGGAATGATTTTGCACAATATTTTGAATGAGATATGAGCGAATTCCAAAAGTTTCTGCCATTACCAGGTGTTTCGACTAAAATAATTGTCTGATTCAGTATAATGGTTAGTTCGGTAGTTTAAATTACAAGAATAGTCACACATGGTAATAATGTTCCTTGGAAGAAAAAAGGTTTGTGGCGAAGGACATTGATACCCCCTGGAAGCCTGTAAATGGTTCAAAAAATATTTTTCATTACAATTTACCATTATTATCATTATCATCGGGTTTCTGACTGGTATAGGTCCGTGACTATAGGTTAAATCTGGTTTTGCACATCCTCAATTTTTATTCCTGGATACTACTTTCTTCCTCGATTCTCTCTCTTCTCCCGTGAGATTTTCCTTCGATAGTATATATATTTAATCACTCGGACTCATTTCGTGAAAGGCTCGACATTATTAACCTTTCTCATTATTATCGGTTGTGTTGTCATTTTTCTCTCTCCATTTCTTCCCAACAGTTATCCTTTTTCTCCCTGTACTTGCCCATTTTATTTTATTGAAGTTTTTTTAATCGCCTTATTTGTCATCTCCGATCACTTTCACCTGTCATCATCCTGTCGCCGCAGTCGGGCGACGGATTTCCTGCGTCTACAGATTATTTTCGGTGCCGTCACAGTCGTCTAAACGGAAATATTCATCTCGATATCTTTTGCCAGGGCTGAAATTCATCAAATGTTTCCCTCGCAATGAAGGCGTGGCCGTTCTCCATGATTGTTTAATGTATCGCCACGCTCCGTTTTACGGTTGGAACCTAATTTCTCAGATTTTCAATTTTTAATTCTTTTCTATTTTTCTTTAAGCGTTCGTTTTTCTTTAGCTCCCATTTTAGCAGTAATCAACTCTTCGGTTTTTGAAATAGTACTTCAAAGTTGTTCTATTCTCAATTTTTCAACTAATGTAAGTTCACCGAGCTATGCCTTACCAATGTGCGTGTGATCAATCGGAAGCGGAATTTACCTCAATTCACTTACGCGCTAACGTAAACGTTGACGTTATGCACTTTTTGGTTGGTTTTCAACAGAAAAAATCACCACACTCTATGTGGCTACCTCACTTACATGCAGAAAGTGGAATAAACATCGGGGGGAGTAAGACTAAAAGATAACGATATTTACGTCAAACAAAAGTGACTTTTGTCTCTTCCATCTTAGATAACGTCGACATATCTTCAGATCCCTTTCTTATACTCCCGTCAAGGCGAAAGCAATGATTAATTCTCCACCTTAATTTCCTAATGCCTCGCCTCAATTCAAAAGATAAATCCATCCGCGATCAAACGAGCCGCAATAAAACTCAAGAGTCTTTCCAAGGCTTTGGAAAATACATGGCCACGGAAGGAGAAACAGTCTCTGGAACGATAATCCACAATATTGACGTCGGCGCGTTAAATAAATCGCCTCCTCCTTAATTCCCTCCTCCTCTTCCTCTCTCTCTCTCCTCTCTTCCCTACCGCACGCATTGTACCAGATATCGAGAGTCTTATAAAAAAACCCTCCCCTCTCTTCCCTCGCCCCCAATAAAAATCCCTCCATTCTTAAGCGTTCCCCTCCTCCTACTCCGGCACAGACCACACAACAGCATCCCTCTCATTGTTCTCATTTGCAATGGAAGGCGATTCCGCCGCCGCCGCCTCGACAACGCCGGAAACTCCATCTCCCAAGGGATTCGAATCCCTAGGAAGGGCATCATCCATTTGGAACGGCCGTTGGAGGAGAAAGGGTGGCGGAAGAGGAGGAGGAATCGGGGGAAGCTTGCTTTTTCGGTCCCATTCGGAACGGGAAGAAAAGATTGAGTGGAGAGAGAGAAAGAGAGGGAGAGAAAGGATATAGGGGAGGGTGGGAGAGGGTTGAAAGAAATAGGGAGAGAAAAGAGCTACTGTTGGAACGATAGAGGCAATTAATTGAAGTTGGCGTCTGCGGGTGCGTGGATGGGATCCGCTGCCCCGTGAAGGTGGGTGACGGGGGTAGAAGAGGGGGTTGGAGGGAGTGGAAGAGGGGGGTTGGAGGGAGTGGAAGAGGGGGTTGGAGGGAGTGGAAGAGGGGGGTTGGAGGGAGTGGAAGAGGGGGGTTGGAGGGAGTGGAAGAGGGGGGTTGGAGGGAGTGGAATGGGGGTATGGAAGCGGGATGTGCTTCGAAAGGTGATGCGGGAGGCCAATGAGAAATGGGCGACGAGATGTGAGGAACGAGCGGAGGAGAATAAATATGGGTTTTAGAGAGATAGAGAGATGAGGGGAGGAGGAGAGAGGGGTGTAGAGTTAAAAGTGAGAAAAGAGATAATCGGCTGCATAATAAGGGAGAGGTAGAGACAAACCAGTCCCATATTACGCGTAAGTCTTTAAGAGAAAGAGGATGAATAGCAAGATGAGGATTGCGTGGGAGAGACGAATAATCGTCTTCATTAAATGAGAAAGAAAGAGAGGACGTATCTTACGTTAGGATCCTCGTCTTACGTGCATTTCTTAAAAGAAGAGAGAACGGAGGAAAGTTGAAAAGGTAGAACTACCATTGGTGAAAATTTTACTCATTTCTCCCGTCCATCGGTTGTTTCGTTTGGAATGTAGGAGGCTGAAATTATGAATGCATGTACTAATGCTATACGTCCGTTTTATTCCTTACATTTTTACGGCTTGATGAAAGCTTTCTTGAGATTCTTTAGTTTTCTCTTCAAATTTGGCCGGATTAATTATGGGACATCCTTGTCCCATCTTTCTATGGTTTCTTATAGATTCTTCAGATTCATTCGATTATATCGTATTTATAACGGCGATGGTTTTTTCCCCACAGCTCCATTGCCATCTCGAAATGTTCTCTTTTGAATTTTAAAGCATGATTCGATTTTTCTTTCTCTCGTGCTAGCTTTTTTTGTTTTATTCGCAGAATAAGCATCGCCGAGTTTGAGATTTTTTTTGAAAATCTTGAATGTTCCAGCACTCCGAGTTTAAGAGTTCGATATTTTCGAATCGGATTTTAGGATAAAGAGATTGCCCCTTCAATAACTTCTTTTGTATTAGGAACAAAATACTCGAGTGGGTTACTTGAGATATATTTATCAGAATTCAAGAGTAATTCTTTGGAGTTATAGCTAATATGGTCAAGTAAAATAGAATTTAAAAATGTAGAAAATCAAAAATGAAAGAATCTCGAGTTACGCCTTGAATTCAATAGACTAAATCAGAAAGTAAGCACTTAAGCGTCTAACATATAAAAAGAAGCACTTGCTAGATTTTTAATTCAGTGGGACACCACTGAAGACGTACGCTTGGTAGCCTCAATGCGCATCTGATTTTTTAATAACTTTATTATGGTTATTGAAGATATTTAAGATAGGTGCTTGATTTTTTCAATTTTTTTATCATTAAGTGCTTATTTTCTGTATTTGTTTTAGCTAGATAATTCTCGAACCAATAGACCAGCGATTAATAAAACAAAGTTTTTATAGTATCCCCGCGACTACTACAAAAATAAAAGAATCTTCTGAGAGAATTTTTTAGGTATGAAGATCCTAGAATAAAAAATTAATCAATATTCCAGATGCAAATTGAAGAGATAAAAAAGCATGCACGGAAAAAAAAACAATTAAAAAACAAAAATCTCTTCGAATTAACCTCCATGAAGTAGAAACTCTTCTCTTTAATCGCTATGAAATTGTTTCCGTAATCCTTTCAAATGATTCTCTCTTACTTCGAAAATCTCTGTTGATTCTTCATACTTAAAGTCATCAGTTATTCTTTTTCTTAACGAGTCAGCTAAATTTGGAACTGTTCTTCTTGTTTAAATAAAACAGCATGAATAGGTCTGTCGAAATTCAAAGCGGATGCTTGTTGACTATCCTCAGCTTATTCTCAAAGCTCATGTTGTCTGAGAATCTATCCTTTGCGAAATCTCTACCAAACTTAGCTCATTCAAAATGTCTCAGTTTCAAAGGTAATTACTCACTGAAGCCAATTAATCGCATAATGTAATCCACTAAATCGGAATATTCCGACTCTGCGCATTGCATAAACACGGCACGAAACGTGAATAACAGACCGAGATATATCGGCCCTCCGATTGCAAATAGATATTTCAAACGGAATTTTCCAGTCTGCAGTTTGCAGTTTATGAAATTTACCTCCAGAGAAATGAATAGTGAATCCGAAGTGAACTTGTTTAGAACGATACCGTTCCAAGGTTCTCTTCCCCTGTCTCCAAAACAGTAAGAAAGACTAGTCTCTTTTTTTATTGTCTCGTGTCTCTGACCATTGTTCACCTTTATTTCTCCTTACGGTTCTTGCAGTATAAGTTGTTCTAAATTAATCTAGTTTTTCTTTCCGCCCATAGCATGTGTCATTTGCTATTTTAAGTTTGATGATAAGTATAAATAGTGGTGCGTTTGTTCTTCTTAGCGTAATTTATGATTACTTTTGATTGTCAACAAACTTAGCGTGGCTTATCTTTGAATTTAAATTCATATATTCTTCATGATTTTCTGCGTAATTTATAATCTAATATGATAAGGTTTTTGAAATGTCCAAAGTTAACTGACTCAATGAAGAATATGACAGTGTAATATACGATGTAAATTTGACTATCGTAACACTTTTCTAAGGCCAGAAATGTAAAAAAATAATGAAATAGACGTGGAAAACTGGAAGAAGATTTGTCATAACTGCGTTTACTTAATTTTTATCTTAAAAAACAAAGGATTTTATTGAGTCAATTTAAAAAAATGTAGTTCAGCTGTCCAGAAATGTACATCTCATAAACATTTAGTGATTAAATTTCCGTTTTCATATCAAACTGTAAGCATGTAAGATTATTCTGTAATCCGTGCCCATGTATGGCCGTGACTTTGTTTATTATTGTTATTAATTCAATTTAGTTATTTCATGTACCACCACAAAAACGGAAATTTATTCTAGGTACAAAGAAAGCAAAAATGTCCGGGCAGATAAAACATCCGAGCCTTACTCCGTATGTTACCCGAAACGATTCTGCGAAACACGTTCATCGATATTGCGCTCTTAATGCTCGCAAATTACGCAAATAAATGCGAGCATATCGTTGACCCGCCATTTAATTAAAGCTTTTTAGCGAACAAGCACCATTAATTTAAGCAAAATTTGTTAGTGTAGACTGAACTAAAGAGATATGGTCGTGGTATTCGCCAGTTTAAAACTTGACTCTTTTCTATCTATCTCTCTCTCTCTCGCACTCTTCTTCGCTGCCTATCTATCCTGGGTCATTTCATGTCTCCTCTCTCTCTTCTTTCTCAATGCTTATTCTTCCGGAATCAAAAAATACCACCGCCTATTTAAAATCATTCTTGTGTGATATATTGTCCTCTTGTTGATTTTTTTCTCTGAAGTAATTCTAGCTCCAAGCTATAAACTATAATCATAAAATGGATATCCTGTGACCGCATACGTTTTTATTTGTACGTGCTCGTGATAGTTAATAATAATACGAACGAAGCAATACCTGATGTGAGGGACCAATATTGCATACTGACAACTGAAAACTTCATTTGGTGCTGCAGCGATTCTAGCCCATCAATCACGAGAAGCAATTTTACCTTGAAATTTTCCTTATCCGTTTCAAGAGAGCCCAAATGTTTTTCAGAATGTCTAATTATTCGATTTCAAACAGTAATTTTGTAATTATGATTCGCCATATTTTGCTCGTTATCAAGGCGTCAGCGAAATCGATGCCTTATTATTAGCATAGCACAGCCTGGTTGTAAACTAGGAGCTTACAACTGCGCTTTCCATCGTTCCTTTTTATTTCTCTTTCTTATTGTCGCCTATAAGCTGAAATCTTTTTCTTGTTCTTCTTTTTCCCCTTTGATCAAACCTTTTAACATAAAGCCCTTCAAATTCTCCTTCGACCACATATTTTATCACACAGTTTCTCCTCAATTAATGACCGATCCACTCAGGTCCGTTCCCTGAGGCAAAAAGACAAAATTCCGCTCCAGTTCACGACTCATTGGTGCAGATCGGCGGTCACGCTGCTATAATGCCTACCCTAGGAAAGTGGCGCTTGAGGCGGCCGCCTTTCAAACTCACCTCACGCGGCATCCCTGGACCCAGTTCCCTTCTCTCATATTATTCGTAACACTCGTCGTTTTATACCTAACCGTTTTTCCTAGTTTAGGTGTTATTCCGCATTTGGAAGTTATATCACGCCTATCATTAAAGATTGATATTTCTTTATCAAGTGCTGCAAGAAAATTGAAGTTCGGTCTTATATAAGTTCGATTTTTTTATGCTTTTGTTACCTCATTTGCCCCAAACTCTTTTTTCTCCTTTAACTGTCCGGTGTCTTTTTTCTCTTTTTACACAAATTATTTTTGCATTTCAATTACAAAATGAGGAAATAATTTCATAAAATTCTACATCTACAAATTATCCTGCAATTCAACGAAAAGGTTGTTGGCGGGAGATGAAACGCGCAAAATCTTCCGAACGTTCCTAGTTTGACCTATTATGATCCCTGAATGTATTTGAAAAACTTACCTCGATCATCTCCACGTTCGTCTCTTCCGATACATGTGACACCTTAAATATATTCCTAAAACGTCCTCAACTAATACTTCCGAAATGTACCTTCTTATAAGTCAATCTTGAATGCTTTGAGCGCTGAATCAACCAGTTAATGAAATCATCCAATATCCCCTCCTATATTCTCAATCTTGTCATAATAAAGATGCTTATCTATCCACCCTAGCCAGTCCCATCCCTTTTCCCGTCGCCTTCTCTCCTTTTACGCATTTCTGTCTCTCCCTATCGCCCTTCCTCTTCTTCCCCCTCTACTAATCATCCTTCCTCGTTCCCTTGGATACATTCTGACTTGAAAATTCGACTCCTAAATGCTTCCCCTTCAGTCTTCCTCCCTCTACGCTCCCCCTTTCCCCTATCCCTTCCCTTCCTCTGCTTCCCCCCTCCCCTCTCTAAGATCCCTTCAATCAACCGCTTCTTTCTTCCCTTCCCCCCCACCCTCTGCCACCCTTAACACCCACGCTCCTCTTCTCCTCTGCCGTATGCACCCGTCCTTGCTCTCATTCCCTCTCTCTCTCTCCCTCATTACTTCACCCCTCCTTCTCCTTCCCTCCGCTACTTTTTCCTCCTCCATCACTTCCCTCAAATCTTCCCTTGTTCTCTCCGCCTTTTTACGTTTCCTACACTCCTTATCATCCTCACCTCGTCACATCCTCTCTCTCTCTCTCCTTTTCCCGCTTCCTCCCTCTCTCTTTCTCCCCTCACCTTTTCCTTTTCCACCTTTTTTCTCTTTTCCTGTTCATTCATTTTTTTGAATGGCGTACAAGTTAAGTCGTATTTCTCGACTCTCGTCGAACCCGTTCTCAGTTCTTATTCTAGGTTCTCGTTTGTCTCATCTCACTCTATAGCTCTCTCTTTTGTCTATTTTTTACAGATCCTATGTTCTGTTTAGTTTATCTCCATCTGCAAACTCTCTCTCTCTCTCTCTCTCTCTCTCTCTCTCTCTCTCTCTCTCTCTCTCTCTCTCTCTCTCTCTCTCTCTCTCTCTCTCTCTCTCTCTCTCTCTCTCTCTCTCTATATATATATATATATATATATATATATATATATATCATGGTCTTATCTTCGTTCTTTCTCTTGATGCCTTCAGGATGTACGGTTTTCGAATGGAGGCGAAGTTGAGAAATGATATCGTAATTCATCGGAGTTTATTTCTTTTATGATTCAAAAATGGTGAATGTATGAAGATGTAAAAACATATCTTATTTTTCTGTTTTATAACTTAATCACATTGGGAATAACATTCTAGGTTTTTCTTTATTATTCGCTGAGAGATCCAGTAGCCAACCGTTTCTTCTTACAGAGGGCCATGCTTTCCTTTCTATTCCTTTATCTTTCTATCCTAATCCCATTTATTTCATCCTATCACTCAACTTCTCATATTCCGTTCTTTAATTTCATTCTTTTTTCTCTTCCGATACCATTCTCCCATTCCGCGCGTTTCCACTTTTGTTGAGCATTGATTGATAACGCCGTGGATGTCCGAACGATGCCGTCGGGAGTTGAAAGAAGAAGAGAGAGAGGGAGAGAGATGGAGTGGAATGAGGCGAGAGAAAGAGAGGGGAGGGAGTGGAGTTGAGGAGTGGGCGTTATAGTAATGACACTTGACTCTTCTTCCTCTCCCTACTCTCTCTCTTTCTCTCGCAGTCCTTCATTAGCGGACACCCTCTTTTCCTATCTTCTTCTCCCTCACTCTCTCCCTCTTTTCACCCAACAGGTCCCTCTCTCTCTCTCTCTCTCTCTCTCTCTCTCTCTCTCTCTCTCTCTCTACCCTGCGCGCCTTCCGGAGATTCATTTCCTTTCCTATTCGCCTTGAAATGATACGTCTCTGGTGTTGCAGGAAGGGGGGAAGGGTGGGCGGAGATGGGCGAGTCGAGGCTTTCTGTGAAGTTTTCAGTACCACGAGCAGAAGTAATATTATCACTGGAATCAAAATGGAGTATTATATGGACCGCTATAGAAAATTCAACCGTATTCTGCGTGAAAGGCTGCATGAATGTAACGTTAAGTTTAGACTTGATCAAAGTATTTTTGCTGTTTTTCTGTTTCTATGCAAATGAAAGGAATAGAGCCATTGACTCAGATTTCACCAATGCGCTAGATGGAGTTCGATTTCCCGATTAAAGCATTAAGTATGGTTGTAACTTACTTCATGAAATTATCCATTGTAACTGTTTCCTAATCATACATAGACGATTTTTATAAAGCGGTCCGGAACAATAAATAATGGAGCACTTCGAAGCTGTGAGCATACTATTTCACTGAACATTAAATAAAAGTAATGCGACTAATTACATAATTTATCAATTTCCTGACATTCGGATATGGTGCGCGAAAAAAATTTTTAAAACAGAATGACATGTTTAAGAGTCGTGGTTATTTAGATTTTTATAAATATTACCTTTAAAAAGTATACAGGTCATTAATTGATTTGATGGTTGCCACCATTTCTAATTTAATGGTACAAAAGCGTAAATAAACTAGAGACTATGTCAAAAAATTGGATATTTTATGTCTTTGATATACAATGCATAGGAATGCTATTTAATTGGAATAGGTAATTTTACAAACATACTTATGATTTTTTTTAGCGTTTATAAGACAATTGGTAGAGTTGGCCGAAAGAAGCGATTTTTTTAATTCTTCCGACTCAGAACTAAGAGTCACTGAAGCCAATATTGACAAAATATCACTTTACATTTAGTGTGCTATGGTGAAATGTTGGCTATGCATTGCAGAAATTTTGTTTTTATTATTATTTTTTAATATCGCTTAATAAATCTGTCATAATGATTACCAATACATTTAAAACGATAGATAGTAAAGTTTATTCATGTTAAATTAGTTGTGGATGTATTCTCATATAAATTATTTCAGTGCTGGGATGATACCGTTCCGTTTCATCAGACATTTAGAAATACCGTCCCTTATAACAAGCGTTCCGTTTCGTTAAAATTTCATTTCCACTACCAATACAAACGTTCCGTTTCGTAACATTTTCCATTTCAGGCACTGAATTATTTACTAATATAATTTGTAGGAAGCAAATGCTACGAATTTTTTTAGAGAGCACATTATGATAAACGTCATTAGGAACTGTTACAAAACAGGAAAATTTGGAAGCGATTACTCAAGGGCGGAATTAACAGAAATTTTACTCAGAAAAGGTTCTCGTAATGAGAAATTAATTATTTAGGCTATGCTATAGAGAATATATTTGGGTTTAGATGAAGCGAAGATAATTATTCTTATGTTTTAAGTCAAATAAATTCAATTCGAGTGGTATATATAATGTGAAACGCAAGGGAATAATGTAAACGCGTAGTACCTATCTCGCAAAATACCTCTGCGTGATGTTTTTGTTTAAATAATTACCTATGGCATTCTTACCCATGATTTCCTAAAATTACCATTGTTATTTCGGATCATTTAATACTTTTGATAAGTACCTATGTTTATTATTATTTCCGAAAGTATCCTTTACATATATGTCTTACAATGACCGTCGGTATTACGATTTTTTGTTAACACGAGTACGTTAAAATATTTTAATGACCAAATATGTTTCTGTGAGAAATGTATTCGCATTTTTTATTTATATCGCGTTACCTTTTCTTTATAAATCGATTAAAATGTTAAGTGATCCATTTCAGTGCGATCATAGACAAAATCATTTACACCACAACTGACATTGTCAGTAAATATGAATTGATTGATCAATTTCTGAGAAATAAAACAAACATTTAGGAAAAGATCTTAAGATGTAGCTATCAATTACATGAAAAACGACCTAAAAGTATGGTAAACATTTAGATCTAACAAATCAAGTTGGTTATTTCAAGGTCAATAATGCACTGAAATACTGTAACGAGTACCCGATTTCATTAAGACTCCGTGGCGCAACGGTAGCGCGTCTGACTCCAGATCAGAAGGTTGCGTGTTCAAATCACGTCGGGGTCAAAATTTTTTTTGTTGCAAATGTTGTTTTTTCTTTCTTATTTTTCATTCAAGTATATGTTTTCATTATTTTCTTTCTGAGCTTTTTTTGAGCTGTGAAAATTCCACCTGTTCGCTTATTCATATTGATATACAGGAAATTTATCTTATTCTAGCTTACTTCATGCTCCTCTAAGTCAGTGGTGCCCAACTACGACCAGCCATGACTTTAACAATTAAAGGACACAATGTAACAAAAGTAAAATAGAAAATCATAAACACGTATTTTGTGTTTACCTCGCTAACCCCACAACAGATAAATGCATTTAGAAACATTTCAGGTAATTTCGACTCAGAACTAAATCCTTAATTTTCTTAAGTTATTCTTAAGCTCTATTTTCGACTGGGCGTGGCCCGCGAAGAGTACAAAATTGAGCTATGTGGCCCGCGATGAGTGCAGCAATGAATTATGCGGCCCTCGTGCCGAAAAGTTTAGGCACCATTGCTCTTAAGTCATAAAAATATTTTGGTGATGTCTGCTTTCTTTATATTCTTGATTTTAATCGTCCTTTTCTCACATATATGCATCGAAAGTCTTTTTCAAATTCACAATTTAGTGTTATATTCATCACTGGGATCTGCTTAATGACATTAAGGAAGATTTCTATTTTTCTTTCTCGTTTGCCGATTTTCGAAAATCACTCCTCATCTTTTTTTTTCCCCCCTCCGAAATTTGACTCCTAGCATTTTGATGAAAAATGCGCGGCTTCTTACGTGTAAGCTCGTTAAAATGCTAGGAGTCAAAGTGCGGAGAAGGTAAAGAAAATCGCCACTCTCGCCAACAAAAAATGTCCTCTGCATTTTACCTCTGAATATCTCCTTATATTGCTCGGCTCATACTATGACCATATTTTTGTTTCCCATCTGCTTATATATTTGACCTCATCTATTCTCGGTTTCCTTCCTATAAGAAATTTTAAAAATATCGCTCCAATTTAATCTTTATCTACATTCTGTTTTATCTCATTTCCTGTTAACTAAATTAACACGTAAAAAATAAAACTTCGCCCAGGACTAAAAGCGTGAACCTTTGTCGTTGCATCTAAAATTCTCCCGCACGTAATTAATGAATCTCGAATTGCTTTACCGTGTTTCGACTTAACATATGATGGATTTTTCTCGTCTTTTGGTTTTATTTCTTGACCTTCCTTCAAAATGAGTTTTGATAACGACAAAAAAATCCCCTTATAGACGTTCACGCCCTCACTATAATTCGCAGGCTGCAATGGGAAACAAACGCGCTATTCGAAAATCGATGAAGGAAGACAATTTTAGAGGTCTTAGGGTTTAACGTTTACGAGAGCTGTTAGATTAGCAGGCGATAACGTCCACGGTGTATTTCCTCTAGTCGTTCATCCTCCATTTTACACATTTCCAGTCCGTCTAAACAAAACAATAGTCTGGCCTAGAAGGTAAGACTACCCATCCTTACGGGTTTATATATTCCGATTGGACGATATTGATATCTCGAATTTGTATCCGATACGAATTACATTTTCAATGATCCTTCGTCGCAGGAAGATGTTTCTCTGCGTCCGTAATAAGGTAACTAAAACACGAATCGATATTCATTATTTTTATCGAATTTAAGTGAATTTCCTTTTGTTTTTTGTAGTGGTAAAATTACGAACGCGAAACAAGAAACATTTAAATGGTTTTATGTTGAGTCATCTAAACTTTCAAGGATCCTTTAAAATTAAAACTCTTCCCTTCGTGCAAATTGTGTGTGTGAGCGCGCGCGTGTATATATATATATATATATATATATATATATATATGCACACACACATATACTATACATATATACACACACACGCAAACATTTCTCTTTTTTTGTGATGGTAGTTTTTCAAGATCCTTTCTTAAGCGTTGAGGGGGAGCTTTTTTTTCTCGCATTCTAACCGCGCTGTCTACATTTCGTTTCCACGAAAGACAAAGACGCACCTTGAGCAAGAAACTTCGCCCTTATCCTAACGCAACGACCTATTTTATCTCCTAATTCGGCGTAACTCGCGCAGGTGAGGTATAATATAACGGAGACACTCTTAAGTGCTCCCTAACGTAACATGCTCCACTCATCGGTCTCTCTCTCTATCTCTATCTCCTCTTCCCCTATCTCACTATATTACCACACTCATCCACCTCCCTATTCCCACTTCCTCCCACTCCCTACTAACTTCCTTCTCCTCTACTCAGATCCCTTTAATTAGCGCTCGCTAACGCAATTAGTCTTCGCCGCTTCTGCTAAAGCGATCAATTCGATCGGTGTGTGCGCCCCTCCCCTACTCCCTCCCCCATTACCCCCTCCCCCTACACCCTCTTTCCCCCTCCCCTATTCCCCCTCCCTAACTTCCCTACTCTCTCACCCCTCCACTAAACCCTCTTTCCCTATATCCTTGACGCGGTGTCGCTTTCTGCGCCCTTCTCACACCCCCTTCTCACACCTCCTTCCTTTTCACTTCCCTCTTCTTCACTCCACTTCTTTTGCAGTGTACCCGTCTTCCTTTTTTGTTGCAACGCTTTACATCTCTCGCGAACAACTTTACCCTCTTTCCTTCCCTTGTCATATCTCTTCCGTGTCTTTCTCAAACCTATCTCTCCTCTTTCTTCCTTTTTCTCCCTTTTAAAATCTCCTTTTTCATGTCTCTCACTTCCAGTCTCCCTCCTATTTCTCTCGCGTCGTTTTTTAAAAAAATATTCTATCAACACTCCCTTCACTTTTATTATTTTCGATTCCGTTGTACATTTGCTCTACCCGCTTTAAATCTCATTACTCCCTCATTTGTTGTTACTAATTTCCAGTCACAAAATGGCTTTAAACATAACTAGGAGAAGAAGGGCCCGCGTCAAATATTATCCGTGGCTCCTCACCGAATAAATATTTACATAAGTTATGTTCAAAATTAAACTCATTGTAAAGCCTATCAACTTATTAACCAATTATCAAGAATATTTTGAAAAGGTTGGCTTTTTAAATTACTCTGTCCAAAAATAATGATTAACTGAAAAAAACACCATTCATAAATTAGGAAAAAATAATTTGTTGAAAAATCTGAAGTTTTTCCTTAATTCGGAAAAATTCGAGGGCCCTAATTGAGATCCCCGGCGCCCCTAGGCCCGTGGAATTTGTCCACTCACGCCAATCTATTGTTACGCCACTGGTTTAGGTATATTTTCTATTTATATATCTACGTGTAAACTATCTGCGTTTCGATGATAATTTTTCTGGAGAACGACTGTGACAGCTTCTTTTATTTTTCAGTGCTTACGCGCGTTAGTGTTGGCGCATCGTTTATTGGCATCACATCTTTCTTTTGAAGCCTATCCGCTCATGTAATTATATTCCTTAATTCTTGGCATACTTTAACTTTACCACTAGTACACATTTTATTTTATTTTTTCTTCTGAATCGATTTCTCGTTTTTCCCTGTATTTATATTACTTCTTCGGCAATTTTCGAAATTAACGGCCGCGTCTCTATCTCATCCTTCGCTCAGACTTGAATTTCTCTCTAGCCTCCGAATTCCCCTGATCATAACCTTCCCCTTTCTCTTTTCCATTCAAAAAGTCTTTTTTTTTGCTCTCCCGTTACTTTGGGGACGAGGCGGCAGTAGCGGTTACCGATGTGGAGTGAGGTTGACGGAGATTCGCGAGAGGCGGAGTGGGAGAAGAGGAGAGAGGTAAACGTAAATAAAAAACGAGGGCGAACGAGATTGGAATGAATCGAATTGTCTCGATATGAAGCCATAAGATGGGATGATTTTTAATGGAAAATCTGAGAGCGTACAGACGGCAGTAATATTGCAGAATGTAATAGCGTTCGCAGAGAGGCAAATGGAGTAATTCCTCGCGGAGTATTTCGTATTCGGTTTGGAGATAGGAAGGTGCCCTATTTTCATCTAGCGACTCTTAAGCTATATGCGAAATTATTGCTGAAAATTTCCTATTAGTTTAGTTATATGTTAAAAGGGATCGGTGCATTAGTGAAAGGAAACGCAATGAAGTTGCGATTCTTAAGGATCATAAATTAAATAAAGAGAAGTTATGTCTAAGTTTTGACGTAGAACGCCACAATCAGGCCCTTACTCGTGAAGTTGATAGATTAGTGGATCCTTACAAATTGCCGAGGTACATTTGAACTTATAATTACAAAATCAGTTTTTGATATGTTGGTCTTGGTACAATCATTTTGTTACAGACGTGCAAGACATGAAAATTTATGACTTGAATTTTTTATTAACGAGGTTTTACTGTATTTTATTTTACTGAATGTTTTATGGCGAATTTGAACGTAGATGGAAAAAATGTACGAAATAAAAATTTGGAAACGTCATAACGTCCTTCAAATCATTCTTGAAATAAAATGCACTCAAAGTTATGTGGATTGAAACGAATGCAAAATATGGAGGTCTATTATACGAAATAAACATAATTTAAGATATTTTGTAAGTAATTTAATATATTGGTAATATCCGCTTTATATTAATAGTTTTCACATAAGTAGTACTATAAATAGCTAGACTATGAATTAGTTCTAATGAAAAGATTTTTTTACTGACTATACTCATGGCAATTTATTTTTTTTAGTCTCTTTTGGAAGGAGGAAAAAAGTGCTGCAAAATTATTCCTAAAATACACTCTGTGTGAACGCGATAAAATTAGACTTGCAATACCAGCTGGGTTTTTCCGATACGAACTAAAACTTTCAACTTATATCCATAAATTAAATGGGTGGAAAACTCGTTAATCCTTATAAAATATCTTGAAATTTTTATTTTCATATAGAGAGTATGAAAGTTCAAAGAACTCGATGCATGTTTTTTATAAGTTAAGAGATTTTTGTCAATATGGTGGCGATCAATTTAAAGTTTCTTATATTCTTTTATTTTTTACTTGCGCATTTATTTCGGTTTACATATATTGGATTGCAAATATCTTTGGATTTTAGAGAAATATTTTTCTCATATAAATTTGTTGAATGGAAGAAAAAGTTGAGGATTTTGCATTTAAAATATTTCATTATTTTAGTTTTCTTGTGTGCGAATGCATCCTTACTACAGATATAATTTTTGGTGACGCAAATCCTTCCTCTTTTATCATGAAAATTCATTTCTCCTATAAGTGTTGGGTACAAGGGTAAAATAAGTGATGATTATAACTTATTGTTAGATAGGTACAATACTATTGATTAAAGCGAGCGATGTTATATCTCTACCTAGAATTTATGATCGGTGGATCACCTCTGAAAGCCATGTAGTCGAAATGCGTAGCTGGTTCTACCAACCGTTTTGTAGCTATCGGAGTTATCAGCAAACGGGATATTTTATTTTTTTGACGAATAGAAACGTTAATCTCGGCCTTGTCTTTACGCACGCAAAAAAAAATTTTAATTTTCTATTCAGATGAAATAAATACAAAAAATATTCGCCGTAAGTTTTATCCTCATAACTTTGATGATTTCTGACTTACGCATTAATTATTTTGTAAATAAAAAAGAGCATATAATGCGTTTTCAGTGGTCGATTTCAACTAAAAAAAAACATAGTCACCAGAGTTAACAGTGTAACATAAGCGATATTTCTTAATACAAACGCTAGTTATAGATGAATTTGAATTACAAACATTAGCAACTTACCCACTAGTAATTACCTTTAGTCTTACATTAAGCTACCGATGGCTCGAAATCTTACTCGGAGAAACGAGTCATTCTCTAGGAGTATATCAAAAGCTGCGAAATAGCGCCCTTGTAAATAATAATTGTGTCCGCGTTTAACCCCGTCGTCCGTCGTAATGGCATTTTAATCACGCTCGCGTTCCAGTTGGATATCCCTCAAATCCCTATTCCCATACGCCATCATACTCCAAGTGTGACGAATTATCCGCCTCTAATGAAGAGAGCGGAACACACACCAGCCCATCGGCGCCAACGCGAAATTGAGCGCCCATTACCTCCGTCACGGCTCGTTTGCTCCTCTCCTCGAAACTCGATTGAAGGGAAACAGCTAGGGACCTCGGCGGTTCCCTTGGGGTACTCTCTTACGCGCGTAGATAGGGAGAGAAAAGGGGGTTTCAAACATCAATTTAAGGCTCTCGGGGTTTCCGATGGCCACCTGCTGCGCATGACCCTCGTTATGGACTTAAATTTATAATTTACGCGTCCGTAATGGATGCGATTTGAAACTTATTTCCCAACTTGGTGAACGAAAACGATTTCGGAGAATTTAGCATGACTTCGTCAACAAGGTTGGCGCTAAGTCCTCGTATCGAGGAGGCAACTTTCGCCAAGAATGCTTTAAAAGGGTTCGGATGAGACGATGCAGCCTTTCTTACGAACAGAACGAGTGAGATGCTCGGAATAGGAAATTAATATTCACGAGACCCTTTCGAAGAAAGGATGATTTTAATTTTGTGTACCGAGTGTGTAAATATGGAGTAAGAGAAAAGCGACGTTCCCTTTATCCTTTTATTTGTCTCGAAAATGCAATAACCGTTTCGAATATCATCGCAGGATGTTTCCACTCACAAAAATTAAATGCGACGTAAGAGAAGACGCGCTCATATCGAGTCTCGGAAATTTAAAACAATTCAGGAGCATTATTTCATAAAGATAGAGTGGGGGCTGAATTCTCATATTTATATTTCGTTTAAAATTTAATTTTCCAGGGAACCTAAAAATATTTTTGGTTGAATTAAGTACAATAATAAGGTCTCATTTGGAATAAATTGGTTAACATATTTCTCCTCTACTTTCTATAGTCATGCGTTGTTTTTTAAAACATTTTTTTTTGTTTTCGCTAAAATGATTCGTTTCTAATTCCAGCTCCAACATTTACGTCTTCAGTATGAAATAATTTTTGAGAATTGTTTTCAGATAATAGGTTTATTTCGAAAAATACTGAACGGAGAGAAATGATTGGATAAAAATTACAACATGATTTACGTTTGTAAATACCTCTTACAGCACTTCTAGCGTATGACAGAAATGAATAGGTGCGGGTGATGCTTCCTATGATTTTCATCTTCCAAACAACGAAACTAATTTAATCTTTAATTTCACCATAATTTTATCTCCGATCTCCATCATTTTCAATTTTAATGCAGGCGTTCGGTCGGCACGGAGTACAATGCGAACGATGGCAATTACAAAGCCCTCACCTCCCCCTCCTTCGCATTCGCTCAACTCCTCCTTTATTTCGCTCAGTTGAGTCCGTCGCGACGCGGACGCACTCGACGAGCCAACGTATTTACCGCCCGCGATTCTCATCTGTTTCAAACGTGCGCTTGTGGTCTCTCTCGCATATATGTCGACTCACCAGCGCTTGTTTTTGACGTTTTCCCGATTCCACGGTTCCTCCCCTCCACGCAACGTGTTTTTACGTTCTCCGCGTAGAACAACGATGGCTGCTATATTTTTCCTCCAAACATATCAGGTTAAAAGTGAAAAAAATAAATGGGATGCAAAATTTCGATCCGGGAAATAATACAGTCAAACTTCTCCAGTAAGCGGAATTTTTCTTCCCCATGTAACTTTATTGGATTTTGGTTCCTGATAGTCGGAATTTTTAAGATAAAAACTTCATATTTTATATTAAATCGGTGTAATTTAAATAATGGCCATGTAGTCAGATCATCGAATATTGAGCATCAATTCCTTCCACCAAAGACAAAAATTCATTATTCAGCCTTGTGATGGAGCTTTCTAAGCTCACTACCGTATTTTTATGGTGAGATATTTACTGTCCGAAATGGAGGCACGTGAAAGTGTTGCTGATCTTGCGAAAACCAAAACAGGGCTGGATGCTACTAATTTTATTAATCAGGCTTTGAAAAACGAGACACCAGAGTGCATAAAAAATATGTTTTTCAAATTGCGGATTTCCAGCAATCACAGAAGAAATAGACTTCAGTACAACAGAAGATCCAATACAGCACCGAAACATCGAAATTTAGAATATAACTCAAACAGTATATGATCAAAACATTTTTGCCGCTAGTGATTATGTTAACGTTGACGAAGAATCAGCTACCGAAGAAAGTTTCGTAAACGCCGAGAACGTCATTGAAAAAACAATTCATTCAATAGGAAACGAGTCAGAAGAAGAATCGGATATTGATGAAGATGTGAAAGTTTTCGAAATGGTAGTGGCAAAAACAGATGCCATTTAGAGAAATGAATAAAACAGAAGGGCGACAATGAATTTTATGACATTCGCTTTGAAATCTCTTTTTCGCGAAAAACATTGCTCATTAAAAAAATGAAACGAACAATAATGAACGAATTTTTGCCAAAACAATAACCCGCCATTTCAAAATTTTGATTTTGAATAAAAAGTTTTTCTTTCCAAGAAAAATGAATGAATGAGCTTTTGAGAATTTTGTAAATAATACAAACCTTGCTGTGATTTGTAAAAAGAATTTTATGAAAACAAAATAAAGGATAAACATTTTTATGAACATAAAAAAACAATTTTTTAAAATGTGGGAAAAATTAACTCCTAAAAGCCGGAAAGTTTTCGTGGTCTTTCGGAATCCCGGCTCTGAAGAGTTTGATTGTTTTAAAATTAAGTGCTGCTATCCCATGTAGCAACGAAGTGCTAAAGGTGGCTGATATTATATTACTAATGAATTAAATGAGATTACTTTCCCGATGTTGCGATATTATTGAAAATATTGGAATAACTCAACTCTTCTTCAAGAGAGAAAGTAATATAAATGTAGTGTACATGGATATATAAAAATCGGTATACTCCATAGTGCAGTTTGATTCCCTCTCCCCCGTATGGCATAACACGATTATACCATTATTTCGCTTAAGTTTTCGTCTCGAAAAGTTGTCACCGGAGTGACTTAATGGTTGAATTAACTACAGTTGGTAGGGAAACTATCATCGACTGTAAGGTTACTGCCAACCATCTCGAAATCACACAGATGCAGAATTATAAATACATACATAAAAAACACGTCATTCAACAGGTCAACAACAGTGCGCACTTGTTGAATCCATGAAAGTAAAAAGGGATGACCGCTTTGGAAGACGCATACCACTCGATCCGCGTCCCGCCCTTAATGTAAAGAAAAAAATGTTTTCTCCCCCGATCGATGATTCCACCCATCGGAAAAATCACTCGGAGAGTTTTATATCGAGAAGCTGATCCTTGCCTTTTTATTCGAATCGAATCCTTTTTAAAAAAATTTTTTAATATGCGCGCACACACACACACTTTCGCCCCTACGCGAAAGCGATCGTTTGGTTCCCTTTACAAAGCGAACCCCTTCGCGGTGTTAGGAGTATTCGATCCGCGGCTGCGGATGACGGCGGCGCGGAGGAGTGTCTCGCGAGAGAAAGAGGGGGAGAGGTCGAGAGAGAGAGAGAGAGACGGTTTTTTTTTAAAAAGAGTACTACTCACCGAGGCTGTAGAAGGGTGTTCGCCTTGCCTCCTCCTGCTCCACCCCCTACCCCACCGTGGCCTCCACCCCCGCCTCCGCCACCTTCCTCCGTCGCTTTGCCTACTTCATGTCGTCCCGGTCGGGCGCTCCCATCGCCCTCGGCTGCTGCTTGGCGTCTGTGCGAATCGCCTGAGCCGCCGCTCTGGTACTCGGCTCGAGAGGGGGGGAGGGAGGGAGCAGAGGGGGGAGGGGAGAGGAGGGAGAGAGGGGAGGGGACGAAAAATAAAAAAAAATCGAAAAGGAGGGATAAGTTGCGAGCGGCCGAAGAAGGTCGGGAAGCTATAAGAATGAGGTTGGGAGGGAAAGGGGAAAGAGAGAGAAAATGGGTATAAAGTGAGCGAAAAAATAAGAAAATAAAGAGAGAGAGAGAGAGAGAGAAGGGAGGAGTAGAAGAGTGAGAGTAGAGAGAGGACAGCGTTAAGGATTTTGGAAGAGGGAAGAAAGTGGGAAGAGAATAGGGCGAGGATAGTGAAAAGCAGGAGAGGGTCAGTTTGGAGAGGGAAGTGGCGTGAGTAACAGAGAGAGGGGGAAATAAAAAGAAGTTGGGATGGAGACGGATTAGGGTTAAGGGGTAGACGGAAGTGCATGGCGGAGGAGGAAGGGGAGGAGGGGGAGGGATAGAAGAGGTGAGGGAAGAGGGGGGAGGGAGATGGAGTCAAATTTCATCGTCGACGTTGGAGAAAAGGAAGGAGACGGGATATAAGGGAGTGGGAGAGAGAGAGAGAGAGGTGGATATAGGAGAGAGGACGAAGAGGAGAGAGGGAGAGGAGAAATGACGTGAGAGAGAGAGGGGAAGTGGGAGAGAGAAATGGGTGAGAGGGAGATTCAAACAGGAGCAACAGGGTGGCGTTTCAGAACGGATAGGGAGAGTAAACTCGCGGTGAGGAGGGCGAGGTAGAGAGATTGGAAGAGTGGGTGGGATGCGTTTTAACAGGGATAGATGGGAAGTGGGTCTGGTTGTGGGGGAGGCGGGGGGGGAGGGGGATGCGGCGTGGAATCCGAGCGGAAAGTGATGCGCGCACTGCTTCCCCTCCCCCTCGTACCCGTCCCTCCCTTCCTCCCCTCTCCAACCCCTCCTCCTCCCTTTTTTACGACCCCTTCCCCCATTTCCGACCCCCTCGTGCCTCCCCCGTCCCCTCTCCTTCTGACAATGATCCATTGGCGCAGGTCCCAGCGGCGCTATCCTAGCTCGGGCCGCCCCTTACGAACAGATGCGCGATTCAGAGCGTCCTCTTCCTCCTCTCTTTCTCTCTCTCCCTTCCCTCCCGCTCGTCATCGCCACCCTTCGCCCCAATTTTCCGCGCCCCTATCCTCCTCTTCCACCCCCTTACCGCCCCTTCTTTCCTCCCTCCGCCGTCGCCGCTTCGTTATCTCTCGCCTCCTCCCCCTTCTCCACTTCACCCTTACGCCATTTCTCCTCCCTTTTCCTGACTCCCCCTTTTATTTTCGACTCCCTTTTTTGTTCTAGAATCAAACCTTTTTCTCTGCCTTTCTCTCTCTCTCTCTCTCTCTTTTTCCTTTTTCCACATAATCTCTTTTTTAGCGATCCTTTTCGTAAACATTGTTCCCGCGATTTCGTTCCCTTTTCTATTTTTTTTAATTAAGCTCTCATTATTTCCTTTCTCTTTTTTTATTTTCCGCGCAATTTATTCCTCTCCAACCCCTAGTTTCCCTCTCTCCCTTTCGGAAAGTAATCGCAGTAACTTCGGCTTCCCTCTTCTATTTTCCTCCCAACCTTCTCCTCCTCCTTCCCCCTATCCTCTCTCTTCTTCCGAATGGCGTAATTCGGTTTCGTCTTTTTTCTCTCTCTTTCTACGCCGCCTGAGCGTTCGTAACTTTCTTTGCGGCAGAATTTTTTTTCCCGAGCGGTCGGAATTAGATTCGTTAACAAAAGTAAACTGATTGGTCCGTGGCGAGCGTTTTATACGTCAAATGGAGACTCCCTCTGCTTCTGCCGTAGATGGGATTCGTTTGAGCTCGTCTTTAAATAAGCGTTATATAAATTACTCATTTACCCGAAGAATGAGTTTCTTTTATTCACTTTTTAGATGCGCTTAATTCTAAGATTTTATGCCCTTAGAAGGATGATTTAAAGAATTTTGCAGTAGGTCAGCAATCTATAGCTATTTGGGAAAGGCATTTCTCTTCACTGCTGTATATACACTACTATTTATGTCAACAGAAATAGTTGCGACGTAAAATTTTACAAGATGAAATTTAAAAAAGAACTTGTTTCGACTCGCGGAGTTTTGCGTAGAATTTTTACTTCGTTCTTACCGTTAACCAGTTCGTGCCATCTCTTACTAGAACTCATGATTCTGCAACACCACAATACTCAGATCATGCGTATGTAATAAATTGGCGAAATTTAGAAAATTTTATCAATTCCTTAATTTTTTAAATATATAAGTTATCAACTAACTTAAGCCCTTACTGGACTCAAACATAATTGAGTCAAACTTCACTTTGCACCTCAACTGCTCGTACCAGCCGTTCAATTTACGTCACCGCGGAGACTTCTCCGACATTCGGGAGTACAAAAAAGTAAACGAGACAAGCAAGAAAATACATTTACGTCGCGCTAACAGTTTCCAACGCTCAGCGCGGACACGCCCCTTTTTTTCAGATTCTTCACTCACGCACTCATCATGCAAAACTTTACCTTTATCTCTTGGAAGGGTTGGTCCCCCTCCTCAGTCTTCAGCCGACGCGGGTCTTCCTCCTCCTCCACCTCTTCTCTTCTGCGGGGTCCTCTCTTAAGTTGGGGTTGCCGGAGGAAGTGGTCCCTTCTCTCCTCTCGATGTCCTTCCTTCAAAGGATGCCGCTCGCAGCCTCTCTCACACCCTCTCTCCAACTATTATTTCTCTCCCTCGAACACTCACCCTCCTCTACTCTTCTAGAGTGGCTCCTCTCTCTCTCCCTTTCTCCCTCTTTCTCTCTCTCTCCCAGATCCCTCTTCTGAATTTTTTTTAAAAGAGACGACAGCTATAGAAGCGCACCGCCCTCAAAAGCTCTCGCGGCGCAAGAGACGGCAACCGCCGGGGCGGCCGCCACTAATATCCCCGGCACCCACGCCATTCGCTCGCCTCGCGCCCATTGGACGCGGCCCCACGCACCTCCCGGACCCCTCTTCTCTCTCTCTCTCTCTTCTCTTTCCTCCCCCTCCTCACTGCCACCCCACCGCGACCCCTTCCCTTCTTCTTCTTCCGCCCCCCCCCTCGCCTTTCTCCCTTAACTCACCCATCGTAGCTCGGGTCCCTCTGTCCCCTCCTCCTCCTTCCTCTCCTTCCTCTCCTTTCTTCCTCCCCCTCCCCTTTGCCTCCATTATTTGTCCCCTCTCTTAGGAACCGCCCTCCCTTCTCCAACTCTCAACCTCCATCCCTCATCTTCCTCACCCCCTCTTTACAACCTCTCTCTCTCTCTCTCTGTCTCTGCCTCCCTTGGCGTCCGCAACCCAGCTTCACTTTTGCCAACCCTCTTTCTCCCCCTTTTCTCTACTGCCACCTCCTTTCTCTCCTTCCACTTAAACTCCTTCTTCGGCACGTAGTTCTCCCTCCTTGAGGTATATCGATGGAAGCGATTGGGGAACGCATTGGTATTTTCTGCGCTATAATTTTCGACGCCCGCCGTTTTTAATTCGCAGGGGTTGAAAATTTTCCAAGAACGAGGTCAATCGAGAATTTTTTTCGAGATTCAATTAGCGGTATGCAATTTCGGATTATTTTATGTCCCTTATACATTAAGATCTCGCCCTCTAGAGAAATGGCGACGAATATAATTTGCTGATAATATTAAAGGGTTTAAATACCATGGAGATCCATTTTCTTTCCTATTCGTCTTGAAGTGGTACGTCTCTGGTGTTGCAGGAAGCGAAGGGAGGCGGAGGAGGATGAATCGAGGATTGCTGTGAAGTTTTCAGGAATAAAAATGTAGTATTATTTGGACCGCTATAGAAAATTCAACCGTATTCTGCGTGAAAGACTGCATGAACGTAACGTTAAATTTGGATATGATGGAGTATTTTTATACTGCATTCTTTTTATTTCTGTTTCTATTTACCTGGAAGGAATGGGGCCACTGAATTCGCGTCCTCGCCTACAACCATGCACTTGATGTAATTCGAGAGTCCGATGAAAGCATTGGATGTGGTTGTTATGTCCTTCCCGTTAATATCCAGTGATGTTTTCGAAGCATACGTTGAGAATTTGAGCAATCGGTAAACGGTGAACTTTGAAATGAAATTTGAATCTCCATTGACAAAGTATCACTTTAAAACTACTGTTAATCGAGAATTTTTCCAGAATCCAATTAATAGTATGTATTTAACACCCCTTGTATATTAGGATCTCATCCTCTTGGGAAATGGCGATTAATCTAATTCACTGATGATCGTAAGGGATCTAATATCCTGGTAATATTTCGTTATGTCGTTTCATTTTTCCTAGGCGGAGATTGGGAAAGGTTTACGATGATTGAGATCCATGACGCGATTAATTGAACCTTCTAAAGCGTTGCTTTCGGTGCTTTTAGTCCTCTGAATCTCTCTTTTCATTCGAAGTCGGATAAATATTACCAACTACCTTTGTAATGAAACCTTTCCTGATAAAATTCCTATCTCTCATATCGAATCTTGTCTAATGAGGACGATTTATTGTTGTTCATAACTAAATTCACATCATCGAATCAAAACCAAATTGGAGTTGAAGGAAAACACAAACGTAACACCTGACTAACACAATATTCCACCTTCTTCATGTAGGAAAGAGACTCAATCTGATAGAAGAGGTGGAATAATATCCTATGGAAACTTTAATTTTTATCATTAGCTCAACCTTTCTAATTAATATGGACTTATTAAAGTAAGAATGATGAGAACAAAAGTCAGTGAATGAGGTAGGATTACAACTTTCTACCATAGTAACTAAAATAAGACATAGGTACCCAAAACCTCCAAAGGTGAATAAATTACTGTCATATATCAGCTGAGCTTTCAGAAATGCAAAATAGTTGCCAGATGGATGCGTAGTTCAAAATATCGCGTGTGTGTGTGCGTGTGTGTGCGTGTGTGTGCGTGTTTGTTGCAGCCATTGATGTAGAAAGTTTTCAAATTACTCAGCCATGTAGGTTTTTCGTTATAGATAAAAATATATTGCCCGGATTGGAGCTAAAATATTCATTGCCGTTTATATTCGAAATGTTTATATAATTACATTTCGCAGTCGCATGGTGGAAGAAAAATTTTTTTCCGTGATTTTTTAACGCGAATGAGCGAAACACGATATCGCGAAATGAGAAACTGGTCACAAATAGGGATCGCGAAACTACGAATAGAAAAGCAGTAAAAGACGAGGTTTACCTGTTTGTGTGTGCGACTGACGGATTTCTGATAAGAAGATATGAAAATTTGTGGAGCGACTGTCTCTAGAGTTATTCCTTTCTTCACCAGCATCATGCATTTGGGAAAACGTTTTGGCAGAATAAAGAAAAATATCTTTTCCAATGATACACACCGTGGGATGCACACCTGAGGGAGATGACTAATGGAACAGAACTTCTAAACGATCGGCGGCACTTATATGTAGAAACTCCTTCACCAATCACTACCGAAATTCTTTTCTCCCTCTCGACATCCAAAGGGTTCAAAGAGTTCTCCACCGGGGAATATTTTCTGCTCGTCGGGGAAGACGGTCGATATCTTACGAGAGACAAAAGAGCACCTTTCGCGTAGTAAATGCAGTGTATGAACGACCGGACGCCCTAAAAAATTATCGGAAGTGATTGGGATAGCACGCCTTTTGTTTTGTGCCAAAGCTTATAGACTCCCTGACGCACAGCATGAGACAAGTGTGAGGATGGGTGGAAACCTGAAAATGGAGGATAACTGAGCGGTGGAGAAGTCCCGCCTTTCACTTTCACTATTTACAAGTTCCGAAAAAAGTTTCCAGTTCAGAATTCCTTAAAGGCTTGAAAAATATCAGAGTCTTCTAGGACAGTGTTTCTCAAACTGTGGGCCGCAAAATTATTTTAGATGTTAGATGAAATACCAAAATATAAAATATTCACCAATAATAAAATTTTAAGAAATACAATGCGATAAAAATTATTAAAAATTATATAAAATAAAGGAATTAGTATTAAAGTTTATTATATTTACTATTTTCAATTCAAAGGAGGCCGCATAACATTCAAGGAGCCCGCAACAGTTGAAAGTTTGGGAACCACTGCTCTAAGCAACATGCCACCTCACGCCTATGTTTATGTTTCGCGGGTTTTAGGAAGTACATATAGAAAATTCAGGTAACACCGGAAAACATTTCCATTTAAAAGAATTAGGGTCACTAACCTACACGTCTCCAACCGTTCGATGAAGCTTTCCTGTTCAGGTGATATCACTTCCGAGAGATGAATGAGGAAAAAGACTGTCAGTGGCTGCGAAGAATTGCCGTGTTCACCGACCAGGTGGAAAGTAAGAAATTAACCCAAATAATTTAACAAAAACAGGATAAATACTCAAGAAGACAAACACAGCCTCCTTTCACGCCAAGAAACTTCCGACGCAAATGAACACTCCAACGAAATTGTTGCAGCAGAATGGCGAAGAGTTAGCAGTGACACTGTTAGGGGTTAAACACCGGAAACCATATGGTAAGGATGTATTTCAGTGTGACAATTCACACTGCAGCAGTGTGTTGTAACTAATTATTTTCACACCCTTCACCCAATGTCACACCCTATTCGTGTTCTCTCCTTCCTCCATCCCACTTAGGGATATTTCCTTTGTAACAGGAGCTTCCTCCTTACATCACCCCTGCACTCTCCTCTTTCGCCACCCACCTTTTTCCGAAAACGAGTAGCATTTTCTGTCACTCCCATCTTCGAACCCTTCGTCTCAGAATAAAGAGCATTTCTTGGAATACGGACCGCTGCCACCACTCCTACAGCTTTTTTATCTGCCGCCATATATACGTTTCACTACGGGTAATCGATATAATTGTTCTTCTATTTTATCTTTTAATAGAAAGAGAAAAATTATGACAAACATCAGGTCGAAACAATGCGATATTTCCCTGTTCTTATACAGTGCATGTTGCAAAATTTTTGCAGGCCCGAGGGACTTCGCGGCTCAGTGGAGTAGCAAACTCTTATGAGTCCCCCGTGCAATATTCGATTTTGGGGCCACTATCATTAATTTTATCATGAAAGGTATAAGACGTCAGGGGCATTTGGGACCCCCTTTGGCTGGGGGCCCCGGTGCGCTGCACCGGTTCGCTACATGTACGCTACGCCTCTGTCGCGGCTCATTCTCTCAAAAAACCGTCTCTGACAGCAGTTACGTAGGAAGGTTTAAAAACAGAAGAAATAAAATAAATCCTATCTCAACATTTTGTCTTTATTTGTAAGGAATTTCATATTACTATATGTATAAGACGGGCCTCCTTTACCCCCCCCCCCCCCTCCACCCCTTGAATCCGCCCATGATCCTGAGTCTGGCTATCTAAACGAGTAAAATATCCCATCTTTTCCATATTTTCGTCACTCATTTCTACACTGAGCTGTGAGTTCTCACCCTTGGTAAATCTTTAGTTTTCTCATCAGGATTATAATTCTCTATAAATGATAGCAGTTATTATTTATTCCTGTCAAGCAGACTTATTCGATAAAAATAGTTTATAAAAGTGCTTGTGGCAGTATTGCATATTGTAGCTTCACAGTTTGGCACGTCTTTATAGAATGATGTCCGCCACTCACATAAAGTAACTCCCTACCGAGACCGAATTTAGTTGAACGAAAATCAACCAAAGCCAAAAGATGACTCTGTATTGAAATGGGCGGCCACTCTGCAGTAAACTAGGATCGAAAAAATAAACGATTTATGCTAACAAATAATGTATTTCAATTCTTTAACACAAAAAAAACAAGAAACGGTATGAAAATAGGAGATAAAGACAAAATGGAGGCAGAGAGCGACATGTACATATAAGGAAATATTGGCACCACAAACCTATAAGCGGACGACCAACAAGTGAGCACTCGAGGATTCGCAAGAGTGAACATCTTCCGGAAAGAGGAGTGAGTCAACGAGAAATGTTTAAGCCTTTTAAATCACCAACAAATTGGCATTTCTCTCTTTGGTCACCCAGAAGGAAAAAATGCTCGATTAGGTTCCCTTAGATGTTTTTCGCGCGCGTGTATACTAACTTTATCAAAGCACATTTCAAAATAAATGTACTCAATCACGTCCTAAAGGATTTAACGTCTCCCTCATGCGTGAGATGATTACGAGTACCTTTTTTTTATCAAACCACTCGCTTATCGTTTATTTCCTTTTCGGCTGTCCGTCTCTTTACCTCTCCAGCGATTCTGTGCGCGATCGTAATTAGAGTCGTTTACGTCTCTCCCTCTCCTGATATCCCAAAAACACAGGGAAGGAGAAATGCAAGGTGATTTTCGCGCCCTCGAATAACTCACGCGGAAATTGCATCCCATTCGCGTAACGATTAACCCCGAACGGCGAATGCCAAAGTCGTACTTTTCGCGCCGAGTCGCTATAAACGCTTCAATCCTTTTCGGCGTAACGGCTATTCCTTTATTTTTTTTAGTATCGATCCTCTTTCTCAAAATCCGCTAACCTTGTGCTTATCTCGGAAAAAAAAAATAAAGATCTCGTCTTTCCATCTCTTTCAAAAATTTCTCTTTATTTGCTCAATCTCTTTTTCCTCGAAATCTCTCGAATCCTCCTTTTCCATTCAGAGCCCACTCTCCTTTCCCCCTGTCAACTTCTTTACCTCCTCCATAATCCTCATTCTCGACCTCTCTGCTCCCCTCCACCAATTCCCCCTCCCATCCCCACCCTCGCCTCTCACCCTCATTGAAATGGTACAACTCCTCTCCCTCTTCCTCGCCAAAACCGTTACTTTTCTCTTCAGGTCTCTCCTATTGAGTGGCGGCCCATTTCCATTGGCCATTTTAAAGCGGCTTTGCCCTTTAGATGCATGCCAGGCTTGGAAAAACAAGCGAGCACGATTTTAAACTTTTCCTTTGGTAAAATTTTGCTTGAAAGTAGCGAGGTAACGATTATATAACGTTAATTTCGATTAAATGGGTATAGAAAAAAAATAAACGTAAGTTAAAAAATGCGTTTTGCAATTAGAAAATTTGCAAAGATTACTTAATTGTAATAAGTAGGTACTCATATGGAACGTCACGGAAATAGAACTTCTCCGTTTTTTCTTTGAAGAGAACCTTTCCTCCCACATTTTTTGTCAATCTAGACCAGTGATTCCCAACGTGGGCGGTACCGCCCCCCAGGGGGCGTTGAGGAATTTCGTGCGGGGCGGTGCACATCAAGTTGGTTGCAGGTGAGAATTTAAGAAACTGGCATTATGCATCGTAATAGTATGTTATTGATAGAATATGAGAGATCAAAACTGTTAATTGAAGACCGTAATTCAGTGCAACCTCTTCAATCTGTGTACCTCTAACCCGGGAACTCTCGTGCTGTGGAACAAATCATGGAGTTTTTCCCAATACCGTCACTCTCACGTCGGTGCGTTTACATTAAAAACTCAAAAAATTGTTTCATACACGTCACATAACAGATAAACTCCCTCTCAGAATAGGAAGGCGAAAACTCAAACCTAATCACTTAAGAATAACATCACCAAAAGTTTAACATTCTTCCTTTTTCTGTGCCTATTTCCTATCCGAATAGATGCCGTAAGCAAAAAAATTTACTAATCGCAACCTATAAAATCAATATAATAGGCAATATAAAACACTCCAAAGAATAATTAATTGTCGCAAAATAAATTTATCCATAATGAACACCTGTAACATGTTTCTTTCATGCTTTTTTGTCGAGTCGAATCTAACCCTTTCCTCACACTGCACGTTTTATTTCAAGACCCAAACTCTTGTTAAAACCCTCTAGGTAAGACATTCGTAAGTTAAGATAATTCATTGGCAATTCATTGCAAACAATTACAATTTAACGTACCTTATAAAAACATTGCGATCACAACAATCACCTTTATGTGAAGATTTTGTGCATCGCCTATAAATTTTTCACGATTGAGGTTGAATTTAGTTATACCCCAGTATGAAATATTGTGTACATTATGTAATAGCTTTTATATTTTTATGTATTGAAAATGTTTACATATATTTTAATTAATGTTTAGATAGGTTTATATATATTTGTATCATTTCTATGATGTCCCAAAAATAATAGGTTCCGCTTTAAGTCGGAATCCGCTTTACGACGGTGGCCTGGAACCCTAACCTGTCGTAAAACCGGGGGCTGACTGTAGTTTTTTAGCTGTGTAGGGCGGTATTCATTAAGGGGGCGGTGGCAAATATTTTTCAGCAAAAGGGGGCGTTGTGCTGAAAAAGGCTGTGAACCACTGATCTACACTTATTATTTCCATGACTTATCGCCCGTACTACAATATATCTTCATTCCGTTTCCTCTGAGTAGGTCAATCTTATTTTTCACGCCATTTAATGTTTCTGAAAGTCTCGCATTCACGATCTAATGTCCATCCAAACGAGAGAAAAGTGAAGGGTACCATGAGAAGGTCAATTATTAGCACGAATGTATAAGTTTAAATGTAAACCCTAATTATTTATTCCCGTATATGCTCGAATTCAATTTTTTATATTATTAATTTCATTAACTACGATATATTATTGTCATGTTAACGTTCAATCTTAAACACCTTTTAAAGATGACGAATTATTTTATCAGAGGTTAACATAAATTAAAGTTTTGGTGAAGTTTTTATGCGGACAGGCGTATGCTGGACATGAAGATTTTCCTAAAAACCGGAAAAAAAATTCTGCATTGATCGGTAATTGAATTCCGATCTTCAACTTACCGAACGGATATAATACAGAGATTTCTGAATTTTAATTCTACCTTTTCGTTGAAAAGCCTGTCATGGGAGTAACAAAGTAGAACTGAATAATTTATGTTCTTTTTCCGATTTCGCACTTTGAATGCCAGTAATGAACCAAAAATTCTATGCTGTTTTTATGAATGGACTGGAGATGTCGCTATAATTTTCTAGAACACTGGTGATTTTTACTATAAACTTACACCTGATGGTGCTGTAGTCAGTGTAAAATGTGTTGGCATTCTTAATTTTGGTGCAGGTGAAATTTTTCCACGAAGTTTATCAAGTATGTCATGAAAATAAAGCTCCGAAAAACGACAACTGCCTTGGCCTAGCTTCATTCTAATCCCCTTTGCGTGGTTTCCTGTTTTTGTTTTTTCCCTGAGTGCCATACATAAAAAACACGTTCTCATCAAATCATGCACACATATACACACACATATATTCAAAGACGTCGAACCTACCCCGTGGCCTTTATCCCTCTCCCGTTGACTCCATTTTATTCTCTCACTCGCAGCCCTTACTCACCAAACGCCCTTATCCCTTCTTCACGGACCATCTCCTTCGATTGTTTCCAGAGTAAACTCGCTTTTGCCTAGCGCTTCCAATGTATCCATTTCCACTTGAGGTGTTGGGTTGTTTTCTTTCGCCGAGCAGTCGCGTTGGAAAAAGACTGACTTGTAGTCTTTTATCTGAGCAAATCTCCAGGTTTTTCAGGCGGCGCCGACAGTTCTGAGAGAGGTACGAAAAGTAGTATTTTTTTGTATGATTTTTTATAGTTTATGCGGATAAAAATACAGGCACATGTATAAATGTAAAAACTGAGTTAACACTGCTTAGAATTTATTGAGCACATTTTAATGACATACAACTGAGGTTTTTGCATAGTAAACCGTACAATTAGTTTTACAGCATTTCTGTTAATTTGATACCGTAAGAAAAGTTTCAAAATAGCGTATCCTGATTTGAATACTTGCTCTTACGTAGTAGGCTTATACGGAAATAAATACTTCTCTTTTTTTGGAAAATATATCGTGTTATCAATTTTTCAACACGTTGTAATTTTAACTTGATCCTTCTATGGGTCCTTGCAAAGATAATTTATTGATCTTTTGGGTGTCTCTTTTAAGTTCTTCATCTGTGAAACTAAAGTCGAACTACTCCTTATCAGGTAAATACTAGAGAAATAACCTTTGTAACGGAGGCCAGCAACAGTTGTTAGAGATTAACGAAGCATCTTAAATTAATAAAAAACGTAAATTTTCAAATACTGGATAGTTTTCTTGACTGTAGTGATATTTATGAAAGCTCTGTACTTGATATTTTCCCATCAATCAGTTTGCGTTCGTTTTCTATAAATTCGAAATGATTGGACTTAGCACAGGGTGGGCAGATGCTCACGGAAAATTAATTTCTTATGATTTCAATTCGGGTTAATTTTTTCTCATTTTCTTTTTAAACTACGAACTGATTGACCAAAAATTTTAATCATTCCGCAGCAATGAATTTTTTAGTATTTAAAAAAATTCCTAAGAAGAATTTATATTTCGTTTATTTAAGAAAGCATTCAAACAACTTTGCCGATTCGTCGTACTTTTATGGATATTTTTATTATGATTCTCAAATATTTTATACTGGAACTAATTTGTCACAAATTTGGCACGATCTAAAGAAGTCAAATTAAAAAGTCACTGGAACGTCAGGAGAATAAACCACCACGACCTAACATCCAGAAAAATCATCATCCGATTCATCGTAGTCTATTACGTATTTCTTTAAATTGATTTATTTATCTTTTTCCTACAACCCTCAACCTTTTCGTATTCATCCATATTTTCTGTCCTCATCTTATCTTTTATTGTGTCTTGTTCATTTTCAATCTTATCTCTCATTCTTCCACGATTATCCTCTTTTTTTCCTCATTCCCTCTGCTTACTTTCGCCCATTTGCTCCCAACCCAGCCCCATTCACAACTCCCCCACTCTCTCTCTCTCTCTACAATCTCTTCATCTCTACTCTCTTCCTATCACTCTCCCTCCTTCTCGGCATCCACTTGCTACAGCGGAAACCACTCAGAATATGGTAATCCACACCACGCAGATAAACCCTTTGACTCTCTTCCCCAGAGCCCTTTTCTCGCTCTCTCTCTCTCCGTATCTCCTCACCCTCCCCCTCTCTCCTCCGCAAGAAATCCTCCTTTTTCCTTCGCTACATCTCCTCAATTTACGGCTCCTTTCTGCTTTACTAGAGAAGTATCGATTCCTTTTTAGCTTTAAAGAGAAAAAAAAAGAAATCGCGATTAGTTTTCTCGCCGATGACGAATTCTACGATAGTTCATTAATAACCGTATGTAGGTAATCTTCGCCTTAAGAGGAAACTATTTGCGAAAGGCAGTTCGTCTGCTTATAGCTTAATGAATCCGGATTTTTTTAGAAGAAATCTACCCTTCCTTGGCCATGGATTCGTTGCATTTTTATACTAAACCAATCGCGAAAAACGTAATAATAATCTTTCTCTATTTTGCGAATTTTATTTATTATTATAATTGAGACAAAATGTTTAATCGCTTCCCTTTGTGATTTTTTTTCGTTTTTATTTCAGATATTTAAATTTCAAAGTATTTCGACGAAACAATACTACGCCGGAATTTAATTAGAAATATTCATGTACCACTTCTACGGGGAATTTTAGATATTGAGAAATAACAATTACGAATTCTTAACTTTAGCTAAAAAATTGGCAGAAAAAATTAAATAAAACAAAATTAATACAACTGAATCAGTATGCATACAAGAATTTTCGTTCACTGTGCCAAACAATAGGATATCTAAGAGATTAATCAATATTCAGGGTCGTTGTCTTGAATCGAGCCCAAGTTTTAATGAGGAACAAAAATTCCCTCATTTGCAGTGAATGTGTGTTATATTGAGAAACTAAGTTAGTCGTTAATAATATCTTCCATTAGGACTGTGGGAGAATTTGGATCTAATTTTGGGCTCTTTCGTATCGCGTGCGTGTTAGCGTTTATTAGTTCTCTATTGCTTCGAAAAGCACACAAACCTGTATACCGTGACCACAAACATGCGGCATGTAATTTAAATAAAAGCGATCCTCTCATAACTTTGATTTTACCTTAAGTAAGACATAGTGGAGGAGACGATAATAGAGCGATATTTTGTTACAGAAAAATACAAATACAAGATAAAAAACAGATTTATTAAATTACTACATAAAAATTCCACTGCGAAATTAAAGAGACCACTATGGTCAGAGTCATCATCAGGTAACAAATTTTTCTTTAAGTTTTCGATATGAAATTCTACAAAGTTACGGCTAAATTAGTCGAATTTAATATTGAAATATTAAATATTCAGAAACCTTGCGTTTATTGAAAAATGTTATTGAAATATTTACTTTTATAAGTTTTGTTTTCACAAAATATTGAGGCTCATTATTGTGATATGTGGTTCGTCACGTATTTGAAAATTGCCTGTTTGGCCCCCGTTTAACCAGCATATTTGAGTTCCTTTATGCGGAAATACCTCTCGTATACCTAAGTAATTTATCCTAATTTTCTAATATATATTTTCCCTATTTTTGTAGTTTCTCCGATATCAGCTACGAAAATTCGTGGAATGTACGTTTCCCGACTCTTGCACACTCTAAAGGTGGATTAAATGTAGGTTTAAACTCTTTCATGATTAAAAAAATCCCGCGGAAATTTGGCTGATTTAACGCAGGAGTAATTTCTAATTTAAACAAAAGAACAAAGTTCGAAGTACATTTCGAAAGTAAATACGAAAAAAGATGGCTTGAAAAAAATGCAATATTTCATTCGCGTGTATTTCCAATGATAGGCAAACGAAAGGAAACGCAAACTGGAAAACCGCGACACTCCCGGAATTGGTTATGAAAGACAAGCGATTGAAATATGTCCGTTTTTGGGGAAAAAGGAGCCTGAGTGGGAGAGAGAGAGAAAGAGTGCGAGCGGTATAAATAGAGGGAGAGTGAGAGGAATAAGGAACGTATCGAAATGGTCGTTGAAAAAAAAATGAAATGGAGGAAGGTAAAAAAAATGGATGGAAAAGAGAAGGGATAGGAAAGAGGGCATAGGTGAGGGAGAGGTAAGGAGGCCGAGGAATTGTGAAGGTGGGATAGGGAAGGAAGGAAACTGGGAGAATATGGATGAGAGAATGGGGTATGTGCGTAGGAGAGGTAGGAGGAGTGAGAGAAATGGATCAAGCGCAGAGAGAGTCGAATAAATGGGAGAGATAGAGAGAGAGAGAACTGGGAAGAAAAGGAGCGAGAAAAAGGGAGTGAAAACCGGGATAGGTTTGGAAAGAGGAAAAGGTAGGAATGGAAAGAGAGATGAGAATGATAGGAAAAGGGATATATATATAGAGAGTGAGAGGAAGTGAGAGAGAGAGAGAGAGGGGAAGGAAGCGAGAGAGAGAAAGAGAGGCAGGAAGAGAGGGAGAGCTGTTGGTTCCGCCTCTGGACGTGCGTGAATGGGATTGGCAACCAGTTCCACAGATGAGAATGGAGCCGAACACAGTTAATGGATCGGAGCAGAGGGGACCTTTCTCTCTCCCTCTCTCCATTCCTCTTTTTCTCCCTTCGCCCATCCCTCTCTCTCTCTCTCTCTCCGTCCATATCTCAATTTATGTACATAGATATGTAGAGCTCCTACGCGGCCGCTCATCGACCAGTTTTTAAAAAAAAGGTCGCATTTGGGAGATTGTCGAAACAGTTGCCGCTGTGAAAAACGCATGTCGGTCACGTATCCCCTTCCACAAGAAAAAAAAACGAAGATCGTGTTGTTTTAGGAATTCTGATAGAAAACTTAGGGAGCGGTGTAAGAGCCTGAGGATTTTTTTTAATCCACAGTACATATGAGCAAAAAAGGCTCTTTGAAAATTAATCTTTTCGCCTCCTGCATTTTTTTTTCGATTCCTTTTTTCTCGTCCTCGTCTCTCATTTTTGATGATTTTTGGAATCTCGTTCGCTGACGTGATTTATTAGTGTCAACATAACGATTGGAAATGAATCGGCAACGGGTAAAACTTTCTCAGACCAAAGTTTTGGAAATTATATTCGCGTGTCATCGCCGCCATAAAAAGAGATAAACTCCATGAAAATAATAAACTATTGATTCTTTTATAGTGAAATTGTTCTTAATAGGTTTTGTTTAACTTTAATTCCGAATCATTCAGTCATCTTACGAGAATCTAACGATGATTTGTCAAGACGAATTCAACTGCAAGTTCATTTATTTACACCGTTTCCCGTAAAATTTTCGAAATCTGTGTTCAAGTTTGGAGAAACGAAAACAATCCACATTTGTTCAAAAATGACGAGTCTTCCTATCATTATATGTTAGAATATTTCCACATTAAAAATCGCAATCCCTTACACATAAATCTACGATTACCACAGGACATATATGGTAGAAATCTTTGGGAGATGAAGGATGTGCAACCATCGTTAACTATGGGGTGCCTAAGTCTTTGGAAATCCAGGATTCGAACCCAGGAAAAGCTCTGCTGAAGAGTTGGAACTGCTGTATACTGATGGAGTTTACGAGAAGTATGCCAACTCATTCCCTCTCCCAACACTTGTGTTTTTCTCTCCCACGTACTTCCAGTTGTGGGTAGAGGGTTTTCTCCTATGTTTCCGGCTTACACACTTCCGGAAAAAGAACTCTAAAACACCACATCGATCCCCCGCCCCTTCACTATCAAAACCGAGATTCAGAGCGTATGATACATCTCGGGAACCAGATTACGTTTTAAATATTTAAATTGGTAAGTTCTAACTGTCAAATTGAAATCGTCATTCATATCTCGTGTTTGATACTGAAATGAAGCTGTACCGTATTGGAATCAAACCTTATTCAAGTACCATTTTTATAATTTTTTATTTTTCGTTTCGATAAAAATCACTCTCCGAACGGATTTTCATTTGTAGGAGTTTGTAGACTTGTTCAGCCTGATTGTGACGCACTACCGCAGTTCGTATCGCCATATTCTTTCCATGCAATGACCTCCGAAATTAATTTCATTTCGATCCTTGGACCTATCCACCGCCTTTAATCCTCACGCCATTTTCCTCGCCGCCCACAATCTCAATTTTATTCACATTTATAGCTAAATCCTCTCCCTTTATTTATCTGAATCTCCTTATCATTGCAACCCTTTAAAGCGTATTCGTATAACTTTTTCAAGATGCTCCGCTCCTTTTTCTTCTTTCTCCTTATTCCCTTCGTCCTTTCGTGTCGTCCTCTCCATTTAACGCCTCGTCTCCTCTCTCCTTCATCTCTCCCCCTTTCCCTCTTTCTTCCTTTCCCATTCCTCCGATTCTTCATTCTTGCCACTCTCTCAACCTCTCTCCGTCTCTACATTCCCAAATTCATGTTGCTTCCTTTTCCACATCCCCTCCCTTTCGCCATTACATTCCTGCCTATTCTTCTTTCATAATATCCTCCTAATCTACACTTCTTTCTTCCTCATTTCCTTCTTCGTTTCTCTTCCTCCCCTTTATTTACGTCCATTTAACTGCACATCTCCTCTATCACTCTCCCCCCCCCCCTCCACCTCTCCCTCCCTCCCTCCCCCCCTCTCTCTCTCTCGCTCTTATCCATTTCCTTCCTCCCTTCCCTTTGGCATTCATATCTCACTTCCTTCTTCCCCTCTCCCTCTTCTCTCACTTATATCTCTTCCCCTTCTCCCTCCTTTCTTCTCTCCTCATTTCTTCAATTCAATTCGCCATTTTTACCATTCCCTCCTCCCTCTCTCTCATTTCCATCTTTCCTTCTACGCCCTCCCTCCGTCATCCCTCCCACATAATCCTTGAGTCCTCTTCAGCGACCTCCTTCCTCTTTCCCCTCCCAATCTCTCTCTCTCACTCCTCTTCTCTCCTCTCTCTCCTCTCTCTCACTCTCTCTCTCTCTCTTTCCCTCACTCCGCCCCATACCGTCCCTCTTAACTCCTCGACTGTTCTCTACGCTGCCCCTCCCACTTCCTAAAAGGTTGGAATCCTTTATTCGTCTGCTTGACATACCACGCCCACTCCTCTCTTTTTTTTGGATCTTCGGTCGATTTTTTCTCTCTCTCTCTCCCCTTTCTCCTTCTCTATCTACCCTACTACCTAATCCCACCCTCCTATTCCCACTCCTTTCGCCTCCTTTCTCCCAATATCCTCTCCTCCGAACGACTCCATTAAAAAGGCAGAGAAGTGACATTCTAAAAAAAAAAAATCGGAAAAGTCGCCGTGGAGGAAGCGTTTGAAAGCCCGAAATTATGAATCGGATTTTTGTGATTTTCCCCCTTGACGATTCCGCACTTCACTTTCACAGGTGGAGTCTGAAGAGCTAATTTAATCTCCTTTCGGAGAAAACATTTCTTTTTACCTGGAATTTTTGTCACTTTTGTTATCGGGATGTAACTTTTCCGTTTCGGTCAATGTGATTTTAAAATTCGTGTTCTCCCAATATATTTACCCTTCATTTAATGGGATAAAAATATTAAGGAAATAAAAATATTAAATTATTTAATAAAATATCAAACAACCCGCACAGAATAAACACGCACGAAAATGTTTTATTTTATCCAAATTCGTAGATACAATTTAGCATCAGTGGATGGAATTTGCAATGAGAACGTTATTAATAATATTTTTAATCGCCATGAACAAGTTTCAATCGATTCTATGAGCATTAAACAGCTTTAAGTCAATTCTATAAGTGATATCTTCATTATGGATATTTTCCAATACTACATTTCTTTCTCTTAAATTGTTCTTTTAATACTAGAGTATCACGGTCTCTTCAGGACATGAAATTACTTTGTATAAACGAAATAATAGCTTATAAAGGAATTCTCGGGTATTGTTGCTTTCGTTTAATAATTTCCGTTACAAATAAACGCTCAGCGCTGTTCATTCGATTTGTAAGCAGTTCTATCGAATTGATCATGCTTACCAAGTAAGACGTCTATGCCGAAATTCGAAAGTGCTAAGACGCAAATATTTAAGAAAGAAAAAACGTCCTGCTAAACAAAAATACCTGATGAAGAAATAAACTTACTACAATTCTGTATCGCATTTTTAAAAATTGTAGTAATCGACGCTTCTACTAAAATTAAAAGTAAACTACCCCTCAAAAATAGTCACAGAAAATGAGGAATACGTTTCGATAGCTTCCAAATGCGCAGAGATTATCTAATTTCCTCATCGACAGAAATAAGCAATTCCGAAAACGAATCAAAGAGCTCACCTTATTAGTCATCTTAATTATCAACTAGAACAGTTTTTCTCATGCATAATCTTTATTTATTGATTCAAGAATGGAAGGTAATGCACTCAAAATAAAAATTGGTCTTATATAGTGTGAGACTCAATAGTAACATATTTCGCGGCATGATAATGTTTGTATGGATATGATTGTGGTCAAGCGCACCTTTAGCAAAAACTCTTTAAAATAGTGTTACAAGTAAAATAATATTTTTGTTCCCATGTGTTTACTCTTCAAACAGTATGAATTGAATGTGTATAATCTGAATTGGATGTATTCATTAACTATTCAATGCATATTAGTATATATAAATTCTACCGGTAAAAAATAATAGAAAATTGGAAAATTTTTATTTCCATTCATCATAAGATAATAAAATAAAAGCATAATTAATATGTTTGTAACTAACAAAAGTTATAATTTCTACTAAGCGTCATTGCATGTTAGCAATAGAATATCATGAATATCGATGGTTCCGCCGAATTTCCCTAATTGGTTCGTTAATTTTTAATTTATAACATAATTCCAATTTAAAATGTTCACACCAACTCTGATATAAACCTAAACTGTAGATGATACTGTCGTGGCAATTACTGCTTTCGAAGATTTAATAATGTTGGTATCAAAATAAGACAAATAAAAATAATTACTCTTTATTGGACAAGGTAAATACTTGAACCTCTTCAGACTTAGAAAAATTCAACTGAAATGGGTCAAGAAATATTACTAATATTTTAATTCTACGAATAAATGAAATAATATTTTTTCAAAAAACGTTAAGAAGGCTATATGAAAAAATTGTCTATACTTGCGCGTGCTGGCACATAAGGGAGACATTGCGTCTGAAGACGAACTTACCTATGGAAGGATATGGATTGAATCTAGTTTTGTTTGTCAGCGGGTGTGACAGCTACCTATAATCGGTGCAGAAAGAGCTAGAAGGTAGAAAGATTTTGGCTCAACGATTTCCAATACGTTTCCAAGAACAGCTCTTGTTCAAACGACGCTAAAAGGATCTCCCTCCATCCTTTCTCCTGACCCTTGAAAATGATCCCTTTCGGCGAACACACAGTTTCCTTGCGAAGCTAAAGACACGTATACACTCCCACTCACACGCCTTTCGGCGTTGCCACGGGGAAAAAACTAAAACGACGCGTGAATCCATTCTTGCGATTTATTTCTATCGTGACGGAGTTCATTCGAAATGTCAAAATGTCTCTCTATTTTCGGAAACGTTATTTTGCACGATGATTGCACATAAGAGTCTTTATGCGTGGCACTCTTTAAAATTGAAAGAATGGTTAAAATGCATGCAACCGTTCTCGAGTTATTAGAAGAACTTAGTAAAAGCAAAAGCATTTGCTAAAATCATTTGAGTGAATAAAAGTTTGCTTTTGCTTATAAGCATTTGCTAGTCGATTGTAAGCATTTGCTTAAAACTGAGTAGTAAATACGCAGTCTTTCTATCAATCATACTTTGATTATTATATCTTACGAAATAATGAAGCTAGATAACATAAATTTTCCTGCCTCTAACTCGAAATGTTAGCCTTTTTGTTTAGATATAATAAACTTGTAAAGAAAAGTATATTGAATAGATAAATAAATTGTTTCAAAAATTTTCCTTACGTAAATTACTCTGCAAGTCTTAAGTCGTTTCAAACGTTTACATAAAAAACAAGTGATAAATTACTGCCACAGCTGAATGTTGACAGCTGATTGTGACAGCTGGCTATTGATAGCTAATCGTGATAATTGAATGTTCAATTTCTCATTAATTTTCGGTAATATTTTAATTAATTTAATTCACTCAAACAAAACTAATTTTAAAGAAATTAATTACAGGAAAATGTAGGAAAAATATATAGCTAGTGATGAAGCATCTGATGTTGTAGAAACATCTCAACAAATACAATTTGTAAAGCTAATAGAGGAGAAAAAAATTCTTTTAAATAAGAGCCAGACACGAGAGATGAAAAAGAAAAAGGAGAGAGCAATGATGTCAATTGGGAAAAAATATCAGCAAATCTTTGGAAAACCCATTACAGGCACCCAGTTAAAGAAAAACATTCATAATGTGAAGACTCAAGTGAAAAAAGAAAACTGATTTGAAGGCAACTGGGAACAAAAAGATCAAATTAAAGAATTGGAAGCAAACCTTTTTTGCCGTTATGAATGAGGATGATAATCCATTTTCTAGACAATTAGATGTTGATACATCCGCTGGAGTAGATTCTCCTTCAAATCCTATTGAATCTTCCCCGCTTACTTCAGTAACTCCAAAAGTAGCAGACGATAGAATAGTTATAGGTGATAAAAAACAGTCCGTGGCACGAAAACCAACTATAAGTACGCTCCATTACGAAACAGACGAAACCAGGAAGTTATCCCTCCAAGAACTTCAAAGGCTAGTCTTATTAAAACAACTTAATTTAGAAAATTTACAGACTGAACGTGAAAAATTAAGCTGGAATTATTAAAATCTAGTGGAGTGTAGGGCTATTTATTTTAATTATTTGATTTCAACAAAAAGTTTATTTTTCACTTAACAATTGTAAATATTTAAACACCATCATTATCAAACAATAAAGTTGCAATTTCATTTCTTATTCTTTGCCCCTTTCTCTTGATTTCTGCTTCAGTTTCCATCTCTTCTTCTGTCTCCCATGTATGTTCTATATCTAGTAATTCGTTTGTAAAGTCATCACCATCATTTACATTTTTGGCCACATTATCCAATATGAAACAACATAATATGAGGTTTGGTATTTTTTTCTAAAGAAACTCTAACTTTATAACCAATCATTGAAAATCGACGTTTTAACTGTCCAAAAGCAGCTTCAATTACAACTCTTTCGTGAGCTATTATAATGTTTTTCTTTTAGAGTCGTTGGATTTTTAAATGGAACAAGGAAAAACACCATAACCGCTATCTCCGAGAATAATGGACGCACTTTTTGATTTAGACATAAAATCACATAAACTGGAAGTATGCATTCATTAGGCCAACGAATATCAACACTGGTGAAAACGTACTCAGAATCACATGTAGCCTGAACATTTATAGAAGGAAAACCTTTCCTATTCTCATATTCTTCCCCAAAACGGCTCGGCTTTGATATTTGCACATGAGTACAATCTATCGCACCGATTACAGAGGGAAATTGAAACTTCAGATCCCATTTACGTTTAAAATTAGATTCCGCAATTTCTTCGTTTGTCTTTGGAAACTTTATCCAGTCACTCGCTTTTTCACTTATTTTCGAGGCAACAAATTTCACCGCCTTACACACAGTAGTACGATATATGTGATGATCTTCCCCAACTCCAATTTTAAATCCGGGATCACTGATATATCTTAAAAATACTTCCATCTTCTGCTTTCTCTTGATATTGTCGTCCCAGAAATAGATTCGAAATATACTCTACATTTTCCTCTGTGAACCGATATAAATTTTTTAAAACATTCGTCTTTTCTTATATTTTTTCACTTTTCGTGTAATCATAAACTCGACCATATTAATAATATCGATAAAATATCACCAATTTATACTAATAAAAGAACTTGAAAATTTTTAAGTGAACTCCTCACCTCACTTAAGAAATTGTAAGCATATGCTTAAAAGATTTAGCAAAAGGTCGGTTTTATTCACACATTTTAAAGCAAATAAGCAACTGTTTATTCTTTGAAGCAAAAGCGAATGTTATTTTTTTATTCACCTCAAGCCAAGCTTTTGCTTAAAAAATGCTAGAAATCTTAAGCAAAAGCATTTGCTTAATTTTTATTTACTTATAATTTGTGGTCTCTTAAAACTTACCTACCTATATATATCGCGGTAAGTTAATATAAAAGTTGTTAATAAAAAGGCTTTCCTTTTCTCTTTCGTGACCGATATTGAAACATAACTAAGAATTTTAAAAAATCTATAACACATTGACTATTTTCATTTTTAATAAGTGAAGTTTAATTAACTTTTGAACGACTCTGTGGAATTAATTCACGATAAAACACAGAAAAAAACGAGCACTTTTAAAAACTGATGATGCCTTTGAAATGTGCAATTTATTCAGAAGAAATAGTGAAATATTTAACGACCTAATTTTTTATTTTCTTATTAACTATGATGTTTATACTTCTACGTTAAGTATATTTTGGTAATAATTTAATCGAAGCTTAAGTACGAAAAAATTTTAATTTTGTTGATTTAAATTTATATTATAAATGTTTAATTATCAATGCATACGTATTTAAATTAAAATAAATCGATATTGTTATTAAAATATCTATAACAAATCCATCGTGTTACGCTAATTTGATATAGTACTTTGTTATAGCGTTATATTTATGTCTAAAATTTCCTTAAAATTAATTGGGTTCCATGCATCTGATTGCTTAATATAATAAACGTAACATAAATATATTTCAGGTTGATGTGGGCTATAAAACCATGGTCGTCAATAAATTTGTAACTTCTTTCATTTAAATCATTATGCATCAATATTGCAATTAAATGCATAGCGCCTATGAGCAAAAATAAATGTTCAAAATGAAGTTGGTGACTGGAGGAATAGTTCATTGGAAATAATACAGTCAATTTGAGCTTCGTTACCCCTAGCACGTAATGGATGCATCACCCATTATATATTATTATCTGAAGGTGTTGGCCTGTACTGCAGTGTAATATATATCACACGCAATAAAATGCTTTATGCTATTCAGTTTAAAAAGTTGAAGCAATTAAGCTTAGGTGAAAGTTGTTAAATTTGTTCAGTTAATTATTTATCGAATTGATGAAAGTAATAATGCATTGAGTTTTACATCCATGGGTATTCTTCGTTTTGAATTTTTATTTCCTACTGATAGTCCTAGCTTACGGTTTAAGATACTAATTCTGAAAATTCCAGTAACAAATAATGGTTTGATTACTTAAAATACAGAGGAAATAATAAACATAGAGACTTGAGTCAATGACGTTAAGTTAGCCTCAATTCTTTCGGTATGCGCTGGACTTTCGCTCACAAAAACGCTATATAATGGACGTCCCATATGTCAGTTTTTCTTCTTCTCTTACTTTTTCTCCACTTGTATCCCTTCCGAGTGGCTCAAAGCCATGCCACCTGTTGATGAGCTCGAGAAACTGAAATTGCAGTAGGAATCCTAACCTGTTGCCACGTACGAGAGATTTAACAGCCAAAGTCAAGATTGTGACATTCCTTTCCTTCTGTCAACTTTTATTTTCCTTCAAAAAGGTTCGAAGCAGATGGTGAGCTCTAGTCTGATCAAAGCCTTCTTAAAAGGATATATTTTTGATTTATATATTATGCGAAAAAAAACTTTCATCTGATATCGTGAGGCCCGACGAATTGAAAATCTTGATACGGAAGAAATGGTCCAGAGTTTTTCCTGCGCTCAATGTGAAGATTTTTCTTTTTCAAATTCATGCTTTGCTTGCAGTTTGATAAATATTTTCCTTGTTTTACTAGTCTTTGGAACTATTTTATGCGTGATAAGTTTTTTATGCATTCTGAAAGGACAACGAATCCATAGTTAACAGTATTTTAGAGCTTTTTTTTAAGACGATTGTAGAACGTACGTTAGCGTAATCGATTCAACGACATCAAAGCACCAAACCTTAACACCAAATATCTGTGCAAATTTTAAAGTAATATTATGTAGGTCCTAAGACCCCTGTTAGCGTGACGTAATTTTAAGAGTTAGGATAAACACTTAAGATAAAATCATGATTCTCAACCACCACAGCAACAACGAAGAATTCGGCCTCTCCGGAAAACTTTGTGGTTTACATGACTTCTTGTGATTCCTCTAAGGAAATTTTATTTTTCCCTTTTTGTGCGATTTCTCAAATGAAGGCAGTAAAAATTTCGCTGACTTACGTCCTTGCTTGTGAATGTATCGCTTATCCAAGCAAGATATAGGAAACGACCGCGGGATGCTCGGGATACCGTCAAAGGAAGCCACGAGAGAGAGAGAGGGGGGGAGACATTTTCCCGTGAAGTTATTATTAAATCACCATTAAAGGATTTCAAGAAATTTTGCGAACAAAAAACCGTTGGATAACTCTCTGCTAAGGTGGGCCTTGGCTCGATGAAAACTTTACCAAAAAATGCATTTTAAACCAAGGTTCGGCAACTTAATATGGGACGCGAAGTGATTTTATATCAATTAATGAAACAATAACAAAATAAATATTTAAAAAATAAATTTTCACTTATATCAATATTACCCACACTGTAGCTTCTCCGTATCATATTCAGGATATCTCGTGCCAAAAATAAATACTTTGTAAACGCTAGGGATAAAATAAATGCTATGGTGGATCGCGCGGTTTTTCACAAATTTTTAATATCGGCAAAAAATTACATTCGGGATAAAAACGTAGCCGACTCCCGTTTTAAAGCATTTGAAGACACAAAGGATGCAAAATCGATGCGATGGGCTTAATAGGATAATATGGGATCTTTTAAATTTCTACTTCCAAAAAAAAACGATTTACGATGCGGTAATTATTTCCGATTTGAATGTATTTCCACGCTTACTTCCACTCTTGGGTTTTTCTTATTTAATTAATCTTTTCACGGTAAATATGGACGCTATATAAGTCACCGCCTCCTCGATTTCTCACCGCTTTCGTCATGCAGGTGTTGCTCAAGCCCCCGCCATATTCCCCTCTTCTTCTTACGCCTTCCAGCCCAAGAGATTTCTCCACCTACTCCTCTATTATTTCTTCCCCCTTATTCTCTCTTCCCTCCGTCTTCGTTTTCCCTGGCCGCGCCCTGTTCTCCCTTCCCTCTCTCTCTCCCCACCTAGCGCGCCCACACCATCATCCCTTCCCTTTTTTCCTCTTTCCCCTTTCTCCCTCCCTCTTTCCCCTTTCTCCCTCCCTCTCTCCTCCTTCCCCCTCTAATCCCCGCGTGCACGGACACGGGGCTTCCCTCATAAGGACGCAACGTGCCACAGAGCGGATTAAGCCAATGGCAGCGGTAAGAACTTCGATACCCCGTTAAGGCGCGCGAGGCGACAGCACGACGGGTCCTCGCCCCACGGATCGCATATTGTTCCTTAAAGGAAAAAGGTTTTACGAAGTCCCGTAGGAAAGAAACTTAACCGAAGTTTTTTCGTATTCGTCAAGGGAGCCGACTACGAATGAAAGGAATAAAGGAGTTTCTTTACGAGAGTTACACCACTAGGGACTGGATTCGGGATTACATTTTTCGTTTTTATAATTGGATTTACATTTGGGGTCTAGATCCCAAAAGTTGCTTTAACGTAATGCTTGATAGATACTGAAAAAGGAGATTGGAAAAATTGCATTTTGAAAATGATTCCAATGAAGAAGTCGACGGTGAAAACATACCTTTACGTTGATGATGTTAAAGTTTTACGAATTGACTACTGCTTATAACTAAATTAAAAATCATTAATGACTCATAGTAATAAATTTGAGTTTACTTGAAGTTTAAGCCGTTACATACGATTGGAATAAATGGAATTTGGCACGATATATTTTTTCACATCAGATATATCACGATACTAAAACTATTATATATTGGTTGTTGCATTATATCAGCATTTTCAAATAGCATTCTACTTAAGAAAGTTTCAAATAAATGTTAATTGTTCTCCAATTGGACAAGGCAACTCTTAGTTGGGTGAAAGTTTGTCATAAGAATAGTTCGACACATAACCGTTCTATTTCTGGAGAGTTAAAATGCGACCTCGTCGAATCGTAAGGCTTCTCTTGGTTGCATAATTGCCGAAATATAGCGTTCAGTCGACACAAATACTACAACATTTCCACCCTTTTTCCCACTGAAAAGTATGAATATGATCTATTATAAATTGAAATTTTTATCTTAAGAACTGAATATTTAGTTTTATTTTTAGATGTTCCTTTTTCTGTTCTTGACTTGTAGACCCTCCGTCAGGAGTCATTACAAATCTCTCTCAATGTTAGGATGAATCTGATGCGTAAACTAACAATTTCAAGGTATGAGATTTATTAAGTGTCAAAAATTACTTTTTTCACAATTCGTACGCCCATTTTATATAAATGGCATGTGAAAAACTACGCAGACAATAAAAACATCAATACGGTTGTCTGGATCCTAGAGCTGATCTCTCTGATTTCCAGTGACAGGGAAACCAGTATTCGAACATCCATCCATTTTTTAAAAATTTTATTCCTATCTTGGGCATATGGTTTGGCCACATCAGGATTATAATTCGTATCACAATAATAATAATAATAATTGACTTTATTGTTTGTTCAGTGATTAATTCAATTCTCGTCCTTGCATAAAAATGAAATTTTAGTGGTTGTCTTGTGAGGATATTCTCTTTGATCCCATTTTGATAATTGAATCTTTCCGCCGTGCTTGAAAAACTTTGAGGTATTGGCAGTTATGCTGGAAATGGTTCTAAATCGGTTCTACGTTTTATGAATATCTCTTTGAAATATAGGACAAAAATAATATTTATTAAATTTTAAATTCACGCATAACTCCGTGGAATTACTCATGCAAAATTTTAATCTTACTTAATCACGCATATCGTCTAAAAGTTCTAAAATGTATTGACTTATTTATACTTGAAAGTATTTTCGTATTATTATGTATTAATATATAATCAAAAAGAATCTTAACTGTATCTCTTTAGATAATTTTGCGTTTTATGATCATTAATAGTCATCATACAAATTTTCAGCCAGGATCATTGCTGAGTATTATTTAACTGACCCAACTCGTATTTTAATTTTCTTTTGTTTCATTTTATTTTCCTCATCCGTAGCTATGCCTTACTATAGGCTACTGTATAGTCATCATACTCCATTGGCAAACTGATTTATGGTTTTATTATCTCCATTATAATTCAATAGTTAATATTAACACAAACCAATTATCAAGTTAACCCTATGACTGGAATCGTTTTGATGACCAAGGTAACTTCTTATTGAACCAATTACAGGCGAAATGTTACAGAACGGTTGATTTGTAGTTAAACTGTATATTTGGTTCAATCAACCGTTTGATATTTACAGAAGATATCATAGACCATATGCATAAATTCTGGAAAACGGATGAAAAATTCTATTTTGTCCCTGAATCGAACCCGGGTATTCGACCGGACAGATATTCTATCACTGGGCTGCCGAGGCAGACATCCTTCCCTTTCTGAAACTACCCGATCCGGCAATTGGAATCCCGGGTTCGGTTCCCAGTCAAGGCAAAAATTTTCTTTTACTTCTAGTCCAGCTATGTTTTCATTCATAGAATTATACACCAGTATGTACTTTCATTAACGACCGTACAAAGGGATTTTCAGACGCAACAGTATCCTTGATGTTATACTCAGTGTAACACTTTTTTGCTCAGTGGGTTGTATAACTCATTATTACTGCAGGCGCAATAAGTATGTACCCTTCGATTTCTTTTCAGTTCTCATTTCAGTCACTATCGGCAGATCATCACTGATGTTCATTGTTCTGTAGCTGAATTTCGCGCATGTTTTTTCGGACAGTATTATGGTTATTAGAATTATCTCAATCATAAATTGGATTACAGCCATAAGATGAGCTCAATATTTTGTATGTATTTGGAAAATGGATTCCTTGAAACTTCGGGGCTTAAATAAATTACGCCGTCTTCGTTTAATTTACAGAAAAATCCTTTAATGAAAACACATTTAAATGCATCATAATAAAATAATTTTTCATTAATTTTTAAATTTGTTACGGATAACATTGTTCAAACGCGACATCTTCTATTTCAGAAAAATAACATTGAGTTTGGTATATTTATCGGTTATATAGATATTATGTTTTTTAAATAACTGCGATATTTGAGTAAATAATTATAATTTCTGCAGTCACGCTTATTTGATATGATAAAATTAGTTCATGTAATAAGATTGACAATATGAAAATTATTTTTATTTTCGAACAATTTTGGTCCCTGAACATCTGTTATGTTATGTAATAATTATATGAGAGGAGATACTATAATATTTGTATAACATGCTAAATTTAGGTCATTGTTGATTCTTATAAATCAATTTAGCTTACTGAAAAACTTCAGTAAAACAATTAACGCCGTTGTTGGAATACATTTGGAATAACGCCACGTCATGCTGTCTCCAGATACACGGTTTAAATTTTCAATCCTGAAACGCAGTCTTTGTATAAATACCGATTGCTTAGTCATGGATTCAACAAAGCGTCTCCCCACGCAAAAATACCGATATCGACGCATATGCACGACTTATTACTCTGAGGCTGCGAAGTTTTCGGTGGCAGGCACTCCGGACATGGCGTAATTAATGTGTTTTCTGGAAGGGTGGAAAGAAGCCGATCAAGGGAGGCACGACACGGAAGGTTGGAGGTGAAGGGCTTCTCCAGGAGACCAGGGAGCTGATAAATGGGAACTCTTGACTGATGGCCATTGGCCTTTACTCCTCCGTGCGTCCGACCGAAGCGCCCTCTTCCGAGACTACATAAAAAGGCACTAGCATAAAGTCTCCTCCGTCATCCACCATCTCTCTCTCTTCTCCTCTCTCCCTTATTCATCTCTTTCTCTCCCACTCAAACCTATTCTCTCCATTTTCTCTCGACCTTATCTCTTTCTATATCTCGCCTTCTTCTCTCTCTCTCTCTCTATCATCCTGACTCTCTCCTCTTCAAAGAATTATCTTATGCTATGGCTAAGATCAGATTGATAATTCAGATTTCACCAAATGGTTGTGGAAACCAAGTTAGCATTTCGGCTACAAGGCAGCCACCATCAGCGGCAATTCAACGATGATAACAGATATTTTTTTCAGAATATACTTCCGGCGAATTACCACTTATGACTGAAATGCGTATTTGATTTTTCATTACCATTTTAGGACTTTTGGGGAACTCTGATTTATCAATACTTTTCTCATCCGCTTCTCATTATTTGAAATGTTCCACTCTTTTCTTTTTCCAATCAAAATACTTTCTCTCCCTATATCCTTCCTACCTTTCTTCTCTCCCTCCCTCCCTCTCTCTTTCTCCACCTACCTCCATTCCTGTCGCATCCCATCAAATCCTCTACGTCTCTCTCTCTCTCTCCCAACAAAGCAATCATCCTATCTGATTTTTCCTTCTTCCATCGCGAGGATCGTGTTCGTCAATCTTTTCCACCCACAGTTAATTATCTCCACTGTCAACACTCGTTAAAAATTGATACCATCGATCCGTCATTCGTGCGTCGCTCATTCGAGGAACGGCATCCCAACGAAATCTCCCGAAGTAACGGCTTTACTTTGATGTGTACTTCATCGAACACCATTTGATTGTATTTGGCACTTCTCGTTTATGTTTATTTTTGGTAATATTCCGCGAGATGAAAGCAAATATGTACTCGAACGAGTCTTTGTGAGAGTTACAGTTTTCATCTTTTAACCCCATTTTGACAATAACCCTTGATCCTCGCGTCAGGTTCCGATTGTTTTTCCTTCCGTCTTTCCAAACCCAATGACAATTTCTGGGAGAGCCCAGAATAAACCGGAAACCTCAAGCGAATTGATGAAATCGGTTGGATAATATCTTGATCTTCTTTCACAACTTAATCGAAACGCTTGTACTCTACGGCTACCCCAGAAAGTTGCCCATATTACGAGATGAAATGTCAGTAAATACAACATTGTGCGTGAGTGCATATGAATAATCATAAATGTGAGCTTGAAGAAGGAGAATTTCAAAAATTCGAGTTCGGTATTTTTCTTTTCATTCAGTTCACATTTCTGACCTTATTGTATGCTCACTTGTAACAAATATTTAGCATTTTTATTTATAGATTGAAAATTAATGTTATAAAATTTATGTGTGCGTATATATACATACACACACACATACATACATACATATATATATATATATGTGTGTATATAAGAACAGTGAAATACGCGGATGATCAAGTACTTCTAGCAAGAAAGGAAAAGGAACTCCAGAAAATGATAAATAGACTAGTGATAACAGGTAGAAAATACGGTATGGAAATTAATACAGAAAAATCCAAGGTTATGCGAATATCAAGTAAAGAAGAAGAAAATTTGAATATAAGTATTGGAGGAAAGCCATTAGAACAAGTTTCAGATTATAAATACATTGTAAGCATCATAACGAGAGAAGCAAAATGTACAGATGAAATCAGGACTAGAATAACAAAAGCAAAAGCCGCATTCAGAAGAAAGAAACTCCTGCTAACGGGAAATATAAAGCAGGAAATCCGCAAGAGGTTGACAAAATGCTATGTATGGAGTATAGCTTTGTACGGAGCAGAAACATGGACGCTAAGGAAAAATGGTATTAAATACTTGGAAAGCTTCGAAATGTGGACATGGAGAAGAATGCTGAAGATAAAATGGACAGATAGGGTGAAAAATGAGGAAGTACTACGAAGACTAGGAGAGAAGCGAACGATTATACAGACTATCAGAAAGAGGATGGCGAACTGGATTGGGCATTACCTGAGGAGAGAGTGCATGATTAAAGAAGTGCTAGAAGGAAAACTGGATGGAAAAAGAGAAAGAGGTAGGAAAAGGTTTCAGCTAGTATACGACTTGAAAGGGAAAGAGAGCTATCAAGTCATGAAGAAAACTGCGGAAAATAGGAGTATATGGAGAACCAAGTTTAACCTAGAATAATCACGGACCTGTCAATGGACAGACTACCTATGATGATGATATATGTATATATATATTCTCTCCATCAAATGTATATAGTAATGGCTTGTAAATGTGAGGAATGTTCTATTGATTTATCTGGCTCTTCATGTTCGACAAGAGTGTGCTAAGCAGTCATAGCTACTATATTTATAATTGCTGGTAAACTAAAAATATTTATTTTGTCAATTTCTGAAGCAATTTTGAGGTTTATTTGGATGTACGTTATCCGTTATAAATTTTAATCGAACAGCAGAAAATATCCTTTCAAAATATTTAGTCTACGATTGCAAATGAGGCAACTTTTATCTTCTCTACGCTTTAAGAAGACTTAGCACCCTGTTTTTGAATGCCACCGTTTACATCAAGAGGTTTTCATTTAGACCGTAAGCTTTTTACGCGCTTTAAAATGGACGCGATATCTAACGTGTGCGTGTTTGAGGGCAATTTCTACCGAATATTCTATTACATGTTTATATTTATCTTATTGCCCGATCGATGTCGATAAGGGTCTTTCGGCGAAGCATGCCTCGGCGTCCGTACAATACCATCCCTTTCGACATCCGATGGAAAAATCGACCACCCAAAATAAAGACCTCATTCCCCCCATTTTCCTCCGTTCCCTGCGCCCGGCGCATCTCCTCCGTCTCAGTGAACCTCCACCTCCTCGCCCCCTCTCCTATTTCCTTTTCCTCCCACACCTTAGAACCCTGGCCTCGATGGTTCCCACTCTCGCCCCTGGCCACCGCACGCCTACCTCTCATCCTCGCTATTCGGAACGCAATAACGAGGTGACTATCCAGGAGTAGACCTCACCGCGACCTCATCCTTTGCTGAGAGTGATGGCATTTATAGAAGCACACACGCTCTACGTGGGGGAGTTTGGAGGTAAGAGTCGGTGGAAGGATAGGGTTGGAAGTGAGAGGAAGGAGAGAGGGAAGGAGGGGAATGAAGGAAGGAAACGGAGGAGGGAGTATGGTAGGTGGATTAGGGTGAGGAAGAGGAAGATGAGGCCGTGAGGATGACGTCTGAGTTTGAAAAGGGCAGATGGAGCGGGGGTGAGAGAGAGAGAGGGTTGAGAGAGGGAGAGGAGTGAGGCAGTGTGGGTGGCTGGATTCCAACCGACGAAGAATTCCTTCTGGATTCCACTTTTGGAGAAGTGGGTGCGAGGTTCTTCCTCTCCCCCCCCCCTCCCCCTTCCCCCCTGCTCTCTCGATCCTTTCCATTACTCGTCTCCTCGCTTAATCCCCTTTCCCATCCCTTCCTACTCCTCCTCCCCTCTTCCCCTGACCCGTCTCTCTCCCTCTATCTCTTTCGCCCTCCCCCCCTTCTCCCGCGATCACATCTAGGAGATCCCATTTGGTCCTCTCATTTCCATCCATCCTTCGCCATCTCTCCGCGCAACACATATCCCTCGTCCCTACTTATTCCGTTCCATTCTCTTTGCTCGGTGTCCCACTTTTCCCCCCTCCCGCTCATATCGCCTCGCACGAACCTCATAAGTAATTGTGCGTGTGCGTGTTTTCCTCTATGTCTGGGGAGAAAAAAAGAGTCGTTCTGGAAATGTCGGCGCGTTCGGTATTTGTTTAGTATTTCTACCATTTGAAAAATGCTCAAATATCGAAGCACGTTGCTTGAGTTCATTGAAATATCGCGAATTTTAAGTAGAAAAATATGCTCCAGTTTGCATTTTTTTAAATTAAACGTTCCGGCGACTGAAATAAACTCGACGGGTTTTTAACTGGAAACAAAATTAAAATAAAATATTTCTGTGAAATATTTCCCATTTTGGCATAAGACTTGGAATTAATTATTTCTGCTGTTGTATATATGAAAATTCGTTCACTAAAATCATATTCTATTCTTATTTTCCTTAGCTTTTCTTTCCTGTTCTGGCGCACCCGAGAAGATTGTATAAGAAGAAAAATTTTCTAATATGGTTGGAACCAATTTAAGTTTCCGTTGCGTTCTTACTTCGGCGAACTGCAGCCATTTTGTATTTTCTTAAGTATCACGAATCCGATTTTAAAGGTTTATAATAAGTTGCTTAATACAGCGTTTCGTAGTTCTAAACGTTAAATGCCAAACAGAAATTAAATATTCCTGCTCGAGTATAGGGAGAATCTCTTAATAGAAGAAAAAAATAATTGATTAGTAAATTTATGTAAATTCTTTTAATGCTTCAAATGTCACAAATGAAATTTTAACAATAACTTTCATAAATAAAGCCTTTGAAATTGAACCATTATGCTCTTCTTGAGCTTACAAAATGTAGGCGATTTACAAGAAAACAGTTTTTCTTTCTGCTTTACCACATGAAAAATGAGGATCCATGAATAACAAGACAAAAATATCCTAATGGTAATGGTGAGTAAAATAATTTATTACGGCATTATTTACAAAAGTATACTTATATTAACAAAAACAAAGATTTATAAGGAAACTAAATCAGGCTTTTCGCTTTCTAATCGTTTCTTTCAAAATAAAAATATAATATAAGAGTCTTTAGGTCTTCAGGAACTATTAAAATGCGTTATACTGCTTTTAATCAATAACGTGCTCGGCTAGTAACTTTAACACCGAAAATCTGAAGAAATCTCGATTAATACCCATATTAAATTGAAAAATTTTCAGAATCCGTTAACAAGTAACCAGTACTAACACAGAAACTTCATAAAAATGGATCTATAAAACTGCGTAAAAAATGTATTTGTCATTGACTACTACCATTGATAATTAAAACATGGGCTTGGCCCAAGATTACTTAAAACCCGACCACGAGCTAACACCTTTCAATTTTTTTAATTCTTTTTAAATGGGTGAAGCAACATTTTTTATATGGACGTTTATGAGTTTTGCCGACAAAAGATGCAAATAAATTAAATGATATTTATTAATTGAGAAGGTTGGGAGATAATACAATTAGCTCAGCAATTCGTAATTACATAACCGTAGATCGCGTCAGCAACCCTTTATTTTCACATAGATTTTAATCGATTTAGTACTACGTTGAATGAGACAAAATGTCAGGAAAATTCAACACTTTTAATGTATTTGATCGTCTGACAAGTTTAGCCGCTGTCTTTGTCTTATTGTCTTTTCGATAAATTATACAACCAAACCCGTTCACATTTTTCTTCCAAATCTTTTATGTTGTGATTCTCAATGGTGCTAACTCGAATAAAGTCCAGTATAAAAGTTTCTTTTAAACTTCGTGGTGTGGATTTTTAGGATCACCGGCACATTTATCTTATGGGTGGGAAAAATAGCACTTTACCCGCACTTGGACAATGAACTATCGACTTCAGAATGTAAACTACTGAGAACAGGATTTGTCTATTCCGCATCTCTATGACTAATTTTTGTTATAATGGGATAGAACAAAGCCACTTATTACTTTCGTTGCTTTATCATTGTAAAAACCTAAGCATCGCTTTTGCCTCGGCGCTTAACTTGATGGAATGAGCCTCTTCTATCAAAATAATTTATGCATAATTATTGTACACTACTTATATCATTTAAATATATTTTTTCCGACAAAAAGTTTTCAGCTGCAAATACACTATTTATTCTGCCCGCTTTTATAATTTTGTATATAATATAAGTATATCCGAATAGGAAAACGTATTCAGCCTAATATAAACCTTTGCGGCCTATCTGCTTCTTCGCTCTTTAATACAAAATGTGGAATCTTTCTCATTTACATATATATTTCCAACTCACATCACGTCCACTCCTCCGGTCCTCAGAGATCTCCATAATTCTTTTAAAATATTCATGGCTAATAACTTAATCCGTCTTTACTTGTTACTGCCGTATTTCCGTGACTACTATTTTCTGTAAAATGAATATCGATCGTCGAGCCATTGTGCAACCGCTTTCGCTGCAACTGATGGATGGCTCTCATATCACTTTTCCTCACTACAGATTTAACGTAATGGTAATCAAAGTCATTCTATTTCAAATCCTGATATTTTTTAAGTCCTAATTTTTGACTGAAAAATATAATATGGCTCAGTATAATCTTTTTTCGATGTGAGCGCAAACATTAAAAGTTTTTTTTTTAAATGCAGGTACTTTTCCACATGGCAAGTGGTATGAAAAAATTTTACTTCGAAAGGCTGAGTCAATACACGCACATCACGCAGCTGCCATTAATCCACCTTTCTGTCGGATATTTTCCGACAGTTCTCTTTACACTTAATATACACTCAACCTCGCCACCACAATATGATTCCTCCTATGCCTGATTCCCTCCTTCCCCCACCCCCATCCAACACCCTTCCCCCCCTCCCCCGCAACGACCTCTCCCGTCCCCTTATTCCTTCCATCCCCCTCTCCGTGCCTCGCATTCCAAGACACTATCCCAATGCCCTCTCCCGGCCATTCCTCAAACGCCTCTCCCATTCCCCCCTCCCTCCCTCCCTCCCTCCCTCCCCCATCGTTCCCATTCTCAGGATTTAATATCCACGGAGAGTCTAGCGATGGAGTGGGGTGGGCGGAGAGGTTTGAAGAGCGAAGGAGGAGTGGGGAGATGCGTGGGAGTTGGTAGAGGGAGGGAGACGCGCGAGGTGTGTGTGTGTGTGTGAGAGAGAGAGAGAAGAGAACGTGGAGAAAGAGAGGGAAAATGTTGAACGGGAGAGGCGGTGTGAAAGAACCGAATAAAGAGGAACAAAAGAGGTCATTCCCCATAAGTTTTCACATGAGCTAAAAATGTAATTAGACGTATATCGTATTGTTTCGAGTAGATAATAATGTTATACACAATTCGTAAGATTTATGAGCCAATTTGGCTCCATAGAGCTCGTTAAGACAACAGAGGGGTGTTTCACTTGTGCCTCCCATACTCCAATATTCGGGGTATCAATAAAATATTATTATCATCACGTATAAAGGTTGTATAATAAGGTTGTATAATAAGTGGCATAAAATTTGTAATTTTCTGGTTTTATATTTTTATCTTTACCGGAACACAAAACTTTTACGGCTGCAGAAATGTATCTTTCTGGACGTTTAGATAAAAATGCTAAAATACTGATTCGGAAAATTAAATGTGGGCGCATGAATGCGACGAGCGAGAAAAATTGCGACGTCGAAAAAATATCTGATGCTTTAGAGAGCAGCGAAGACAGTGGAAACATAAAATATGTTTAAGGCTTCGCCTTTCGATGGAAACCGGAGGAGATGAACGCAGCTGAGGGAGCGTATCATTGCTAGCTGGAATCCAAGTGCTTTATGCGGTTTACTTCTTTGAAAGATTTCTTCACGGTGCTTAGAAGAGAGGCGCTAAAAATATAGGTTACGTACACATATAGGTTTCTAGATCTTCCTAGGAAAACTTAAACGGTGGAAACTGTTGCAACGAGGTATTTTTACCGAAAAGGAAACGTCCCAAAACTGCATCTTCGTCATAAATAACTTAAACAAATTCAACGCGCCGGTAAAAGTTTTCCACCCTTTTGCGCTTTTATTGCATTTCACCAGAGCCTAATCTGCATATTTATTCATTTCGTCTTTATTTTCCAAATTCGCAAGATAAATTTTTTAATTTTGAATTTCGGTGATTATCGTCTCCTTGCCCTCTGGCAGGTCCCTCGCCATTTTCCCATCCAGAGGGAAAAGTTTTTATATCGCCGAATATCGTAGAGCTTGAACACGCGGTGATTAGAGAGGTGGCGCAAGGTAGAAATAGAGAGAAGAAAGAGAAGTTGGAGAACTGATGAGATGGAGAGAAGAAATCGAGATATATTCTTATTCGCAGAAGCTGTAAACATTTATGTGTGCCGGCCGGGTTAGACTGGTAGGCAGTGCGCCTGCCTTCTAACACAAAGGTGTCGCGGGTTCGAATTCCGCTTCGGGCATGGATGTTGTGATGTATGTTGATTTTCTCTAAGAGAATTTGACGGTGCAAAATAACCCTAGCTGTTGACGCACCTAAAAAACCTAAGTACTACTACTACATTTATGCGTTTGTGGAAATAATGTGAACAATATCTCATTTTCTGATTATTTTCTGTGCGTGGTGAAATGTTTTGTTTCGTTATCACTAAATATTAATACTCTGAATGTTCGACTTTCTATTAAAATCATACACCTCATTTCACACTATCCTGACAGCAGTTTTGAAAGCAGGAATTATTGACTCATTCTGATTCAAAAATGAATAATTAAGAAATGACTTGTCGATTTCACGTTATTGTTTGAATAAAATAGATGTACATAGAAAATCTCTTAACAATTAAAATTTTGTGCAAATTAGGTGCGGATTTTGATGGCAGATTATCTTTCAGCAGATTTTTTATCAGAACCTGTGATCGGTGGATTGCCACTGAGGAAGAATAAGCAGTAGCTTATATGCGCACATGGTTTAGCCAGCTGTTTTATGGTAGCAGGAATTGTCTGGCTCATTTATTGGACTATTTAAATGTATGCATACGCACTCATAAAAAAACGAATTAAACGCGTAGATATGTGCGTATTCCAGTGTTTATTCAGAAAATCCTCCCTATCATCTCTTGCAAATAATAATTATTTGCAAGAGATGATTCCAATTATTGGAAAGGGTTAATAATATTCCATTCATACTTTGATGTGAACTACCATTATTCCACGTAAAATAACGATCACAGTATATAAGTCCAGTGGACCCTCGATAACCGTCGACCTTCGAATCCGTCGTTTCTCACATCCGTCGTCCACTATTTAACTCCATTATTTCTGTATCCGTCGTCGTTTCTCATATCCGTTGTTTTCTCCAGCTGACCCACGTGTCTCAAAAATTGCTCCCATTTAGATTCAGACGTCCTGAGACTTCATACGGTAGAAGATTAAAAGCTCGTCATTTGTAACCATGCCTCAAGTGGCAGAATCCCTGTGAACGTTCCTGAACTCTAGACCCTTTCTTTCATACCCTGAATCATCAAGAATTCCCTGGAACGAATTACTATTATAGCAATACTCCAATACTCCTTATCTGTCGTTTCCTTAACCGTCGCGCTTTTAAGGAACCAATTAATGACGGATATCGAGAGTTCACTGTATTTAGAAACATAGACATTTACACTTAAAAAAAACTTTTTCAAATAAAAAGAACAATAGGAAATTCTCTAAATTAATCCAAAGAATAATCCAACAATTAAACCTAAGAGGTATCATCAGAATCAAAGTGAAAGTTAAGAAAGGGGCAGAAGGAAAAGATTGAGGGAGAGAATGGAAAAAAGTAAGGAGGAGAGAGAATAAAGGATACAAAAAAGTAATGGGAGTAGGGAGGAACAGATTGAAAAGATAGGGAAGAGAGGGAGAGATTGGGATGGAAAGAGGCCTCACAAACTCGCGCATTTTCCCCCTCTCTCTCTCTCCTTTGTCTTCCCTCCCCTACTCCACCTCCCCTACTCCACCTCCCCTACTCCACCTCCCCTCCTCCACCTCCAATCCTCCCCCTCCCATCCTCCCCCTCCCCACCTCTCCCTCTGCTGTCCCACAATCGGGAATCGCGCCTTGTTTCTCGCGACTCTTCACGCGCCGAGTTGTCCGCTCTTGTTCTTAATTAATGCGGTTGAATGGACACCCACACAAACCAATTCCCTCTCTCACGCCTCTCTCTCCCCCCTCCCTCTCTCTCTCCCTCTATCTCTCTCTCCCCTCTCTCTCCCCCTCTCTCCCTCCCCCTCCCTCTCTCTTTTTCCTTCTTAAATGTAAGAATGGACCTTATGGTCTAAATTTCGCCCGAATAAAGACGTTTATCTGTCTATCTATCTATCTATCCCTGTATCCTCCTTCCCCTTGTAACCTTCTCTCCTCACTCTCGAACAGAATAATGGAGTTACCGGGAGTGACCTCATCTCTTACTTCTCTCTCTCTCTCTCCATCTTTTCCTCTCAGAGAGGTCGACCAATCGCTCTCTTTCTCTTCCTCTCCTCTTCCTCCATTCACGCCCAAACCGACAGGATAGACGTGAAATGTAAAGCGCCCCCGTGATGCTCCTCCCCAACTTCGCCAACACATACCGAACACCGACGACGGTAATGGATTTGGCGCAAATTCGTTGCATTATTCCTCGGAAAATGGAAATGTTCAGAGAAATTTTTCCGTTTAATTTCTATTGCGATGTTTTAAGAGGTTTTATAATTATTTTACGGTTCCGATACAATATTTTTAATTGTTAATTATTTGTTTGTCGTCCATGCTTACAAATCTTATATTATTATGCATTTAACGAATATTATGGTTAACGGTGACGTCTGACACTTTCTTCATTTTAAATTAGTTAAGGCAGTAATTTAAGATTTTTTTAATTCAAGCATAGGGACCGGAGAAAAATTTCGATCCCGATAGAAGTTCATTTATCATGTTTTCGAGATAAACTCAAAAGATAAACACATTATAAAACAGTAAAACAGAATGAAACGTTGATATGTGTGTGATTCCAGTAATTGCTCATTTCTATTGGTTTTGTCGTAATTAATCTTAAGATTATGTCCAAGCTGTTCTACACCTATGCTGCAGAGAAGGCGTCGATCAGCGTGTGAGTGAAATTCAAGGGAGAGAGGGTTGATTTGGGGGTGACTATTCGTGATCTCAGGAACGCATGCATGAAATCGCTGGCAATGAAACTCTTCTCGCTTTATAGTCGCAAAATAAATGTATGACCAAAAGGTTTTACTTGTACCTTTCTCAGTATGCCAATTAATGAAAAACGAGTCGGATTAAAAACTATTCATTGCTTGCAAAACACATCGAATAAAAATGATGAATAATCAATGAAATAGATCAGGGATTTTCAAACAGGGTTGGTCCAGAGTTGTAAAGGGTACACCAAAGTAATAAAGATTACAATTTATCTTCTTACTTAATCTTTTACGCATTACTTCGGAATCTAACGTTCTAATATTACAAATAATATTATATTAAAAAGAATCATCTAATTTCAAAATAAATTGAGTTGATTTCATTGTTACTTTAAAATGTACTAAGGTGTATGCTCAAAGAGATACGTCATCAGTAAATGCGTCAAAGAGCCCTGGAATAGACACAACCAAATACTTAAATCTGTACATACGTTTGATGAGCGTTTTTTGCTCGTTTTAAAACATAGAATGCTATTGTGAGATGGCTGAGAAATGAAAGGGTTGTATTATCATGGTATGGGAGTCAACTGCGGTCAAAAGGATATTCTTACGCGTTTCTTCATTTGCTTGAAAAGCTGTTTGAATAATTAACATTCTCTAAAAACCACTGCGGTTGCTGCCGTTTGGCGATGGCAATTCTTCTTCCTTATTTCCCTCGAGGAATCGACGAAGTTTATTTGCGAGAGATCGAGGGCATCCAAACCTCGGTTCGTTTACCAATTATCACGAGATCAGACGCGTTTATCGAGTGATTAAACGAGGTTGCGGAGGTGGTCGGTCAGAATCGAGAGGAAATGTCGGTCGATCGAGAGAAAATGGAGAAGAACGGGGAGTGCGAGTAGGAGGGAGAGAAGAAGGGATCGACTCCTTCAAGTCCGACGCAGGCATCGCTCTCATCATAGGCACCGCAATTCCATCCTGCGGCCTAACCAATAGCTTCGTTCCATCCACCTCCAGTTCCCACCGCACCACTGATTCACCTCTCACCTTTCACCTCTTCTCTCCGTCCTCCAAACTCTCCAAAGCACGCTCCTCTATTTCTCATCGAACCATTCACACGCTTTTCTCTCCCTATCCATTTATTCTTCTCTTTTTATTTCTTAGATCTTCCACGTCCATTTTTCTCCATTTCCACTCTTTCTCCCTCTATATATTTGCACTTGATCTACATATGTAGATATGTGTGCATTTATTTATGTATAACGGTGTTTATATGAGTTTAGTTGTGTATAATTCTCTATCTTGATCCTTTCGATCGTAAATTAATGGTACCAGTAAATTTCTCAGATTTTTCACGCAACTCCTTCTTGTGTGGGTTGTGTTGGGGTTTTTCCTGGGTCGTAATAATTTAATTGTCCTTATTTTTTCCCACAAACAAATATCCCTATCATTCCCGATTATGATAACTTTTCACTAGTGCTTATGTTTTGCTTTTTTTGTAATTGACAATGTGTTAGACCAGGGGTTTTCAATCTTTTCCAACCTGAGGATCCCCATTGGAACATCTGAAATCACACGGACCCCTTGAACACGTGGTTTTGGCATTCGACAACACATTGAGGAATTGAGAGCACGTGTTATTTACTTGGAAAGATCTGACAATTGATTAATGTTTCCATGGCTAGATTCCTTTTAAATTATTACCAAATAATTAATGATATTTCTCTAAATTAATACAAAAGTATTTTTTCTACAAGTGCCACGGACTCCTTCAAGCTTTCGCGGGCCTCCATTTGGGAAACCATGGGTTAGATGGAAGAAGAGGCTGTATAGCCTAAATCTCGCCCTAATAAAGACGTGCACCTATCTATCTCTAGTTTAACTATGGCGACCGCCCTCTTTATCGAGATATTCACAGGAACATATTTTAAAACCTCCATTCATATTAACACAAGGTCCTTAAAGCCAGCCACCTGATTAAGATTTCTTAACAGATAAACTTGATCAAAAGTTCAAAATAGAATTTTCGAACTAGTGTTATGGCTGAAAAAATACAAATGAAGAACCTTAAAATTCCTCACCTATCTCCAATAGCCACAACAAGTGGTAATTCACATTTTTCGGTGGTTACCACTGAAGACGGCTGCTTTGTAGCCAAAATAAGCATCTGGTTTTTACTTTCTGCGTACGTAGTATGGGAAAGTATTGTGATCACGAAGAAAATCGACTTCGAGATTTCAACGGGAATACACGTTTTGAGGTCCCTAGAACACGTTTAGCCTATTTTCGGATTGATTTCTGTGTGTATGTGATTATGGGCGCTCTAACTCTAAAAGTACTTGCCATATCGCTACCAAACTTCATATATAACACTTTAGCATAAGCACAAAGAACTGATTAGTTTTTGGACAATACCGGTTAACCGGAATTCGATGTTTATTCGAAACCCGATTCTGTTTTTGCGATATTTCTTCGTTAAAACATCATTATTCTATACACAATTCTATACAAAAATTATAGACAATGTGATTTCCTACAGCTTTCATTTGAAACAATTTTCCATAGCAGTTATTGTTTAGGAATTATTTATAAAAAATAATCGGTTTTTTCGGTTTCCGTCAAATATCTCCTTAAAAACGTCGTTATTGGTAATCTTCGTGAGGACCAAAGTTATAGACAATAATATTTCTTCCAAGTTTTGTTTGAAACAAATTTTCGTAGAATCTTTCATTTAGTAGATAATTTATTCATAAATATCCAGTATACAGCGCCACCACCATGTAGCAGTGAATTCTGTAAACATATTCAAAATATAATTTACGGCAATAAGAATGACTGTATTCTTTTATGATACGAAATAATAATATTGCCTTATAATGCTATTCATAATAATTTAAATATCTATACCCCAAATATGGAGAAAGTCATGTGTTGGCCACATCAGATTTTTTTAGCTTTAGTGATATATGTATAATAAAAAAACGTGTCGATATTCATAAATGAGATTATAAAAATAAATTATTGGGGTTTTAACAAAGATATCTTATAGTCGGTGTTACCTTAATATTGTTTTAATACAGCATATTTTTGGATAAAAATATTTAAAAACTATAAAAAGTTATTCAGGTTTACAGTATTTGTCATTTTAATTATCCTTCTCAATTAGGGTTGCCAACATCTGGCTTTCGGGCCGGGCCGGGTCATCGCCGTAATCTCCGGTCTCCGGGTGAGTAGCACAAATCTTCGGTTCAATTTCGATTGCAACGGAAAGCCCTTTTTATGACTTTTTTGCGTTTATTATAAATGATTCGAATTAAGATAGTTTGCACTTTTATTTCCATTGTATTTTGTTTTATACAAAAAACTTAAATTGACGATGCTCTTACAATTTCGCTAATTAGCGATATTTAAAAAATAAACAACGATTTTTAATCATATGTCCTAAAACACTGAGTGCCTTTCAGAATATTGAATATATTTATCATTACATTTAATTCCTCTTGGGTTTCTTCTAAAGTATCCAGGTTTCGAGCAAACTCAGGTTCATGAATATCTTAAAGTAGGCAACCCGTAACAACATTTCCGGTTCATGAAGATCTAAAAGTTGGCAACCCTATTCTCAATATATTATTAAAGGAAATTGTGATTTGTTTTGAAATTCATATTCCCGGGCTTCTCGTAATCTTTGAACACGTCATTAGAGCTCACGCAACCTTGCTTTGACCAATAAAAAATTGTCATCGTTCATCTGTTTTTCAAAGGCAGGTGTCCTCGTCCGTGATCCTGTTATTTAATTAACAATATAAGTTGTTTTGTTTGATTCTTCTCAATTTTGGCATTTATTTTCCAATACGCATATTTAGATGTCTTATAAAACAAAGATGCATTTTGTCGTCAATGCTTTTGAAGTTACTCCAAGTTAATACGTTCAGTCATTTCGGATCACCTGTTTTCCTCCAGTCAAAACTTGTTTGTGTTTTGAAAGGAATTAATGGAGTGATACCTTGCCGTAAGCGCTATACTGGCATGGTTATTCCCTGGAATTGTGATAGTCGAATGCAAGAAATATTACCGTTTGTGACCTGTAATGGCTGAGTTTATTTTGAAGATTATCGTAGGATTTATTTGTATTCTTACTTCCTCTAAAGTATCAACGTTACACAATGACGCTCCAGAAAGAAGCTTCGACGAACTTCCATACTGTGATCCTTCCAATACTGGTTGGAAACATAAAGATTCTAGGTTAGTCGCATTAATTAAACCTTGAATAGATATGTTTAGTCACATTTCGTGAAAGTGGCGCCTTATATTGATCCGAATAGTAAGAATGAATCAAATTTTTGTTGTAATTGAAATAGGTTAATTCTGGTGAGCACATTGGATGGAAGACTATCTGCTTTAAATATTGAAGCAGGAGGGGAAGTAGCATGGAGTCTCGATACAGGACCTGGTGCAATGTTGTCATCCAGTATTCACCAGTTGGAGGTGGTATAATTAAAGTTATCATCCGTTATAGTGTGTTATGGCATGTGATAATTGTTCATATTTATAATGCCTTATTTTTTAAAGTTAGCGGTCCATACTGCGATTTATCTGCTTTACGTTATGTTATGTGTCTGTTTTACATTAATTTTTATTTTATATAAATATTATTAAGCTCCATTTTGTTGAACTTCTACTAGTAAATCTACGCCATATTTATAATATTGCTAGCCCTTTGAATTAACTGATCAAGTTATCAATTTTTAATGTAAAATCTTAAATTTGCATTGTATAACAAAATGGAGGTAGATGCTAAAGCAAGTCTTGATGCATAGTTCATTGTTTTATTTTTGACTTTAGTTAACGAAAAATGGACACTGGGCAAGAATGATTCCCTCTTTAAGTGGAGGACTGTACAATTTTAACGGAGATAGTGTGGAAGCCATACCTGTTACTGCTGATAACCTTCTACACAGTGACTTTCGGTACTCTGATGGATCTGTCATTTCAGGTATAAATAAATCTCCGATTTATTTTTAAAGTTTTAGTTTGACAATGAGTATTGCGCATGTATAATTAAGTTTATTAATGAAAACATTTTTATCGACATAGTATATTTGAACGATTATATCAATTTTGTATTTATAGGAGGTAAAGAAAGTCGCACATATGGAGTTGTTGCTAATTCTGGGAGGTTAATCTATGAATGCTCAATGGAAGGCTGTGTAAACTTAACTGAAGGAATGAGCTCAAAAGAAGATGAGAGTAACATTCTTGTCGTACGGAGACAGACACAAACAGTCCGTGCAATTGAGCCCCAAACCGGCATTGAAAGGTAATTGTTGGATAATGTGTGTAAGTTGGAAGTACCTAACTAATATGAAGAACTTTTTGTTAACATTATCCCTCTTTTATTTGGTGAAGGTGGAATTTCAGTGTTGCTCAACATGATGTAAAGTTTTTAAATGATCATAGTCCTGAATGTCACGGGGATAAGAAAGCTACTGTACAAAAAATGCCTGAAGAATACCAAGTTAAAGTAGTTGTCCCCGAAGGCATAGTATGCATTGTGTCTAAAGCACAACCTGAAAAAATTATCTGGAAACAAAAGGTTTGCAAGTTATTTTTAAGAGAAAATTTTGTTCTCTCATTTTTATTGATTAACAATTTATGCTTGAAATTTATACAAGTTGGATTGTCTTTCTTTGCTAAGAGAAGCATATTGTATCAAGTAAAATTATATTTCTCAATTGCAGTTTCATTCACCTGTTGTGCATGCATGGAGGTTAGATGATGGCCAAATGAGTGCTGTGGATCTATTCAGTAATGCTTTAATAGCTTCTCTCAACCTGGAAGAATATTCTAATCTAAATGTAGATCCTCCTAAGCTGTATATTGGAATGTACAACAAACAGGTTTGCTTTGCTTGCATCAAGATATTTTTAACTATTTCTTTATAACTATGTAGACATTTATACTAAACTTTTAAATTTATTTCAGTTGTACATACAAGAAAGTATTCAAATGCAAGCAATAATGAAAAGACAATATTTACAAATACCATCTGGTTCTAGCCACATTCCAAGAATTCCGTGGAGGCCATTTCCTGCCTCAAGTATGTGTACATGTTTTTATTTCAAAATGTTTTTTGACTTCTGTTATTCAAACAAAAATTGTTGATTCTTCCTGAATTTTTTAGGGGGTTCCTTAGATACTATTAGACCACAGACTACTGAAGAAGAAACAGCATTACAACCAGTTGATAGTTCATCCTCTGATTCTACTACAGCTCTATCAGTTTTGTATGCATCTGAGTACATTAATGGTTAGTATTCAATACATCATCGTTTTTTTATTTGCATTTGACTTGAATACTTGGAAAAGGAAAACAGCCTTACTGTATAAATTGAAGAAAATGTTAAAGTTAATTGGATTTTATTTTTTCTGTTTAGGAAATGGGTTTTATCTATTTAGTGAAGAAGACAAACAAAAACCATCAAAAGCTACCATATGCTCTAACGAAGATGCCACAAACCACACATCCCATAATACATCTAACCTGGATGAATTTAATTATTTGGATGATGATGATGAGATGCCTGTACAAATTATTGTATCTCTATGGTTTTGGTGGTATGTTATTCCAAGGAACATTTTGCAAGTTTTTACAATTGTAATTTTATTGTTAATCAAAAAATGAACCCCTTGATAAATTTTGTTTTCATTAATGCTGAGTTTTATTAATGAGTTTCTTTCTTTTACTAGGAAAGAAGTACTAGCAATAAGTATTGCTACAGCTTTATTTGTGAATTTAGTTTTCACTCAGAGATTCTTAAGACTGATGAGATTTCGAATGGCCAGACAGATGGGTTTCAAGGTAAGTAATGACATTTCATTTTATTTCGTTTCATTTATTACTGAATTCTTAAGACTATTGCATACATCATTGTTGTTTTCTTTATACACAACATCACTTCTTTTCATTTATTAGAGAGAATTGATATTGACTGGAGATTGCATTCCATTAATTTGTGAGAATGATTCTGGCATTGACCTTTACCTTACCAAAAGGAGTTATAGTGAATCTAAAGCAGATGAAGTGAGAGATGCATACAAAACACCAGAGTTCACTTCCAGGTATCTTACCGACTTTGAACCAATGCATCGCTTAGGCAAAGGAGGATTTGGAGTTGTCTTTGAAGCGCGGAATAAAATAGATGATTGTAATTATGCAATCAAGAGGATTCCATTGCCAAACAGGTATGTCACATCAACTGTTATATACATATTTAAGAAATATTTTCGTTGTTATATTTATTTGGTCACACTTTTACAAACATTTTTTACTATGCACCTTTATTTTTATTAGATTTGTATCTTATTCTAGAAGGGAAGCTCTAAACTAATACTTTTTACTTACAGGCAAGAATCGAGAGATAGGGTGATGAGGGAAGTCAAAGCCCTTGCCAAACTTGATCACCAAAACATTGTTAGGTATTTTAATGCATGGCTTGAATGTCCTCCTCCAGGTTGGCAAGAAGAACAGGACAAAGTATGGATTGATAAGTAAGCAGTTTTCTGATTTAGTCTTTTTACTGTTTCAGAAGTGATTTTTAATATATAAATAGCATTTGTGGACAAATATTAATTTACTGTCATGTAATATTTGACAACTCTTTCTTCTTGAAGGTTTTTTTTGCCCTACTTGATCATTCTGTCTCTGTTGTTTCAGAGGCATGTTATGTAAAGGGAATTTGTTTCTAGCTACTAAGGTAATCTAATAGAGTTATTATTGTGCATGAGGCAACCTATCCACAAATATAAATAGGCAGTATTTTGTTAACCTTTTAAGAGTAGAAACTTTCCTAATCTGATATATATTTTATAGTGTACACAGTGCGGGAAAAAAGTAATGAGACTGAAATATAATAAAAACAATGACGTATAGGGCAACATGTTTATTAACCATTTCCCTCAAAATAGTCCCAGGGGGACCAAATACACTTATTACAGCATTCATATAAACTTTGGAAAGACTTGGAAAACTCGTCTGCTGTTATAGTATTCAATTCTGCCGTCATGTACTTCTGTATGTCAACGATCATGCCAAATCGGTGACCTTTCAATTTCAACTAGGGAAACAGAAAAAAGTCTGCTGGAGCCAGGTCAGGGAAATATGGGAGGTGATTGAGCACTGAAACCTCATTTTTTGCTTGAAATGTCCTTATGTTTATCGCTGTGTGAGCAAGCATGTTGTCATGCAAGAGCCGCCAACCAGAAGTCTGGTAATTATGGACCTTATCGATTCCTTACTCACATTTAGTTCCCTTGTCATCATTCTGAGTGTCAATCGGCAAGTAAATTGTGCACTTTGTCCACCAATCCTGGGTTGGAGGTCGTTTTTGGTCGTCCACTACGAGGGTCATCTTCCACATCCTCTCTGCCCTCTTGAAAATGCTTAAACCATGAAATGTTTATGCTCAGGACAGAGCTTTATCCCCATAAGCTGTTCGTAACATTTCATGTGTTTCAGTTGGGTTTTTCCCCAGATTTACACAAAACTTGATGTTGACACGTTGTTCCATTTTAGAGTTTCTGACTGCGCAGTAATACATGATGCACAAAACACGTCCATACAAAACAGCAACACAATCTCATCTGGTCATGGCTAGTGGGACTTCCAACGTCACACTTCAGTGCATTTCTAGCAGCCTGTCACGGAACAATACATACTGGATATTTTTATTTTATTTCAGGTTCCTTACTTTCTTGCCACACTGTTTATAGTATTAAAATACTACCATGAATAAAAAGACAGACATACTTTATACCTCGCTGTGAATTGTACAAATGTAGTTTTTGAGTATGCTACCAGATGTGAGAAACATTATTAGCTGCAGGCACAGAACATTGTTTACATAGGGCATGTCACTTTGAGAAATATGGTTATATTGTTATTTCTTTTACAGATTATTATTAAAATGCAATGTAAATGCATTTTTACACTATTACAGTTTTACATTTCTTTATTTTAAAAGGTCAATTTTCTTTCCAGTCGCATTTTAATTTTGCTTAATTTCATTCTCAACAATGTCTACTTTTGTCTTTACCAATTTAAAGTTAACTGGTTAAGGTGGCTTTTGATTAACATTGTGTTTTTACAACAAGTTTTACTTACTGATTAAAATGACGGTAAACAAATTTGGCAGCTATTAATTAAATTTCATATCTTTTTCTATTTTAAGACACTGTAACCATATTTTTGTTGTCCTTTTTTGTTAATCATTGTTGACATTTCATTGTAAAACTATTTTCCTAACATTTTTAGTGACCTGCTGTCAGAATCCCACTTCAGTACAACACCTAGAGATGCAACATCCATTGACCTCAGTGAGAATAGCAATCAGTGCAATGCTTCACTGAGTGGTCTATGCCAGATGAAACCTCCAAACATCATACCTCTCAATACTTCTCCAGTTTTGGGATCAGATACCTCAGTGTGGCTGAATCTATCCAATGGTGCCAGTTCAGATACAGCCACACAATCAATAAGTTTCCCAAATGAGTCCAATGGAACCTCCCAAAGCAATAACTGCGAATCAAGTGATTCCTTCATTGTTTTTGCTGATGGTTCAAATACAGGCAAACAAAATGGAGAAAAGGAAGATATTGCAGGCGCTGTTGAAGAACTGTCCAAATCAAAGGGCTTGCTGATTGGGCAATCCAAAGAACTCCCTCGAGATAGTGGTAGCCCTGAACCAAACTTGAAACAAGTGGTGGTTGTTGAGAAAAACAAACAGTTAGTTGTTAGTAAAATGATGGGTGATGCTTTTGGTCGGAAATCTGAGAATAAAAAATGGAAGAAAAAGTCGGTATCACTGGATTTTGGGTCCAGGAAAGATCAGCGCCAAGAGAATGAAAAGCAAATTCAAAACAAGTCAACTAGAGTTTATCTTTACATCCAGATGCAACTTTGCCGTAAGGAGAGTCTCAGAGAGTGGCTTCGTGATGAGAGGTCTGCAGTGGACAGGAAAGAGTCTCTCAATATATTTGATCAGATTGTTCAAGCTGTTGAATATGTACACCTTCGTGGACTTATTCATAGGGATTTGAAGGTGAGTCATTGTGGCATGCAATTTTTTACTATTATATCATAAGAAATTTTACAAATTGAGAGTAAAAATCAATTCTCATTTTGAAGGGTATATACTCAAATTTTTAATTTGACTAAACTCAGCACAGATAATTCCATTAATATTTCCATTAAAGTGGCCATGTTCTTTCATTTTTTGTATTTGTTTTATGGAAACTTTTCATTTTTAGCTATTTCTTTAAACAAAATGCATATAAATTTTTTTCGTAACCCCAATGCAATGCTTTGGTGTAGTTGTTTTTACTGCTACACGCCAATCTTATATTAGTTTATAATATCTTTCTGGTGATATTTGAAGTTCTTTCCTTTGCATTATTTTGGTGTTCTTTCTGATTTTCTTTTCTATATTTGGTGTATCTTATGGTAACATATCAGTTGCCAACTTATGAAAACATTTAAGTTGAAGATTGAGGTTGATAGGTGATTGACAAATTATCTCGGCTTTATTTTTCAAACGATAATTAAGTTTTAACAAAGTTATTTCAGATGTGCTTTTGCCTAATATAGTTTATGTTAGCTTACCTTAAATGTGAAAAAATATATGTATATAGCAGGGATAAGGAACATACTGCCCTCGAGTTGCATGTGGCCCATAAGAGCATGTTGTGCAGCCCATAAAATTTAACACACAAATTCTTATTTTTCAATTCAGTAATAATAGAACATTATATTGAAATGCTAACCCTAAAAGCCTCATATAGAAGTGATTTTCACTTACATGATTCTTCAAAATCTTTAGATAACTTCCAACTTAAACTTTGATCTGGCCTGCCAAATCATTGGTAACTTCCAATGTGGCATCCTAAAGGATTAACTACCACTAATGCGACCCACTGTGCAGAAAAGGTTCCCCACCTCCCGTATATAGCCAAATCTCTATAACTTGAACATTAAGTAAAGTTGTGCCATGGAGTTATAGAAAATTTTAACTGCAAATGTTCAAGTTATAGATGTTCAACAATTATATTATCAGATGAACTTCTTCATGAGTCGTTAGGTGTTTCTTTTTTTTTGTTTCGCCATGTGTCTGCCTGCATTAATATATCAAAGGCTATACCTCTGAATGAATCTTGATGAAATTTGATGTTTAAGAAGTAAATTGAAGTAAAAATTTTTTAAATGACATGCTTTGGTCATATACCGTATTTACTCGTGTAAGCTGCGCCCCCGTGTATCCCACGCATCCCGGTTTTTGGACCGGCTAGAGGGGAAAAAATTTATTTGAGCCGAAAAAGGGTTTTTTAAATCACCAATTCCTATTTCTCAAAAATGCTATGCTCAAGTTAAGCATCTTCACACTCCTACATGATGAATTTATTGGGTGATCTCTTTATATCGGTACTAGCAGAAATCCTCTCGATAGTCCTCTTTTGTTAAACACAACTGTTTTTGTCATCATACTGGTCACATTCGGCAGAAATTGCTCCGTGACCGATCACCGATCATTCTGCTGTACGTAATTTTCCAGCCATATGGTCACTGATCACTACCATAGCGGTTGTCATTTTTTTGGCGAACTAAAATTATGATCGGTGATCATTCAATGATCACCACGGCGGCCATGACTTTCATAGACGTATCAGAGAATAAAGGAAGCATGCCGTATCTGAACATGGTAGGCGTCGTCTGCCATGAGCACAAAACCCCCACCAACCCAAACTGGTCGCGCATGCACCGTGGCCTCTGTGACGATTGCAGCAGAAGACTTCGTTGAGTTTGGGGAGCACCCATTAATAAACTTAAAACTCATTTAAAATTTTTATACAATGAATGAAAATGACTAAATACACCAAAATTTGGAAATAGAATAATAGATGTGGCATGGGTGCTAGCTTAACGTATATTTGTTTACCGACACGACATTTTAGGAAAAAGGTGTGCGGCAAATAAAAGAATTTGTGTAAGACGTGCACCCCCTTTTTTTCACTGGCGTTTTGGGAAAAAAGGTGCACTGCTTACACGAGTAAATACGGTACCTTATCAGGGCTGCAGCTTCATCTGAAAGCAAAAAAACTTTTTGTTTTAGCTGGTGAAATATTCATTCAATAAAATTATTTCTTCTCAGAAGATGTAGAGCAGGAAAAGGAAATTCTCTTGCCATGTGTATTGATTGGATGGTTAATTTTCAAGAAAAATTGCCATAAAATATTTTCTGTTGCTTATCTGTAAAATATAGAAAAAATTTCTCCTTAAACAAAACTTCAGGGTTAATATAGCAGGCTCAATAACAAGAGCTACCATATTACCAGAAATAAAGTTTGATACTTCAACACCTTAAATTCCATTGAAGTCTTTATTAAGGAAATTTTTAAAATAAAGTGTAATGATACTGATTTTGAATCATCTATCAAGGCAGCTACCTTAGCAGAAAGAAATATAAAAATTTTGCTTCCTGAAGCTCCTTAGAGAAACATGCCTAGTTTATGCTACACTTTTTGCGTGCATTACTCTTTGTTTTTTAAATTGTAATACAATATCTAAACCACTATTTTTGTATCTTTCCCTAGCCATCAAATATATTCTTCTCCCAAGAAGGGCAGATTAAAGTAGGAGATTTTGGGCTAGTAACTGCCATGGCAGAAACAGTGGATAACATAACAACTGGTGAAAAAGATGAGATAAATGCTCTCGAAAATCGTCGCCACACTGCTCAAGTTGGTACCCAACTCTACATGAGTCCTGAGCAGGTATATTTTTATATCTTGTCATACATTTATTTTAAGTGGCTTTATTCATAAACAAGCCTTGTGTGCAGATAATCATAATCCAAATAAGAATAAATACAACCCATTTCATTATTCTTTTGTACCATTTCTATATCTTTCAGTTGATAGGGAAGCCTTATAACTATAAGGTTGATATTTATTCCCTTGGCCTTATACTTTTTGAGCTCCTAGTTCCTTTTAACACTCAAATGGAGAGATGGCGAACCCTTAAGGACTTGAGAGATAATAAGTTCCCTCCAAATTTTCAGCTTGAGCATAGTGAAGAGGTAAGTTTGCAGGTGTCCTGCCATTTGAATGCAGACCTATTGTTGTTATTCCAATTAATTTTCCATCTCTAATTTAAATCAAAATTCAGTTTCAGCTCTTGACTTTAATGTTGTCCCAAGCTCCTGAAAATAGACCAACCACTTTTGGAATCCGTGCTCGGCCACCACTGTTGGAATTACAGGTAAGCAGATCTTGTAGCCAATTCACATTATTATTGTGATATCCTTAGATTTATTTGTTTCATTAATATACTACCGTATCTGCCCGAATAGAAGCCGACCCTGGATTTAAGCTGACCCCCCAAAAATTTCCAATTTTTTGGAAAAACGCAAATTTCGCAGATTTTATGCTGAAGTGTGCCGGGCATTCATGCACATCTTAGAATACATTATTCGAGATCAAAGAAATGTGTGGGAAATGGTTTAGTTGTTGACATTTTGAAATACTACTCCAATTAATAATTTTGTGTTGCTGAATAATGTCCCACATTCATTGACAATAATTTCATTCATCTTCATTTTCACAAAAGGTCAAATAGAGTAACAGCGATCTCGCCAAGATATTTTTTCATCCAAGTCTATTTCCAATGAAATTAGCATATACATTACCTTAAGAAATTGCATTTTTATAATTATACACGTTCCATGTAAAGTTTTACCGAAATTCAAACAGTTGAGCATTCAAAGCTGTCAACGCATTTTGCGTAATCGTCAATTTACGCAAGCGATCTCGCCAAGATATTTTTTCATCCAAGTCTTTTTCCAATGAAATTAGCATATACATTGCCTTAAGAAACAATTTTTATAATGATACACGTTCCATGTAAAGTTTTACCAAAATTCAAACAGTTGAGCATTCAAAGCCGTCAATGTATTTTGCGTAATCGTCTGCATTGTCAGTTTACGCAAGCAATCTCGCCAAGATATTTTTTCATCCAAGTCTTTTTCCAATGAAATTAGCATATACATTGCCTTAAGAAACTGAATTTTTATAATTATACACCTTCCATGTAAAGTTTTACCAAAATTCAAACAGTTGAACATTCAAAGCCGTCAACGCATTTTGCGTAAGCGTCTGCATTGTCAATTTATGCAAGCAATCTCGCCAAGATATTTTTTCATCCAAGCCTATTTCCAATGAAATTAGCATTTACATTGCCTTAAGAAATTGCATTTTTATAATTATACTCGTTCCATGTAAAGTTTTACCGAAATTCAAACAGTTGAGCATTCAAAGTCGTCAACACATTTTGCGTAATCGTCAATTTACGCAAGCGGTCTCGCCAAGATATTTTTATATATATTCATCGTAGGTCAAATATTTACTTTGAAAAAAAATAGTACTGTCATTTGAACACAAAGGCAATGAGAGACTTCGAGATTTAACCATAACCCAAATTTTCCTCGGACTCGCATTTAAGCCGAGGGGTGATTTTTTCATGATAGATTTTGACAAAAAACATCGGCTTGTATTCGGGCAGATACGGTATTTACAATCCTTGATTTGTGCACATTATTGAGTGTACTTGTCACTGCTAGTGTTATTTATTTGCATTAATAACAGTTATTAGATAAAAACAAAAATGGAAAATGTTTGAAATCTTTAAAATTGACTTTTTTCTTGTTTCCTGTAAAATCCACTACAATGTATGTAATTTTGTAAAATCAGCAACAGTACAGTTGGCCTTTATAACAAAAGATTTTCACCTCGAAGAAACGATGACCAATTTTTAACTGGCAATGGGATGAGTCAAGCATCTGGCAAACATTACGTTGAATTTGAACATATCCACCTTGAATTATTTGCACTAAATCATAAAATCTTACACACTGTAATAGAATGAGATTGATTTATTATAATAAGAGGATATTTAAGCCATTTCTTTAGAAGATGTACCTTAGTTATATTTAGGTCTTTATGAGTACATACAGTATTTGATTAAGATATCAAAATAGTTAACACATTGTTAATATCAACTGTTAATCAAAAAGTCTATATTAAATTAAAATCAATATAATGATCGATATAAAGTAACTCTGAAAACACTGTTTCTGTATTTCATGAATATAGCACTGCCTTGACATATTATAGTATGATACCTGTTTTCATTCCCATAAATATGTATATGTATAAATACATATATATACAGATTTTTTTTGAAAATGTCTTAAAATTTAGTTTATCTTAAAGTCATTTTTATCTGTATTTCATATTAGAATATCTTTATTTTCTGTTGTAGTCAACATTACACTCAAAGGACATCTCACCAGTATTTACTGATTTGATATTTATTTACAGTTCATATTTTTAAATCTGATAGTAGTATTCAATAAAATGTTGTGAAATGTAGGATGATAGCATTTAAAAAATTTTTATTGAACTTGGCTTATTCTCAGTAGATGTTGAGAGAGTTTCTTCTTGGAGTTTTAACACAGCAAGATGCTCAAAATCAGCACTTACTTGCAAACTTGTATAATTTTTCTTTGCATAAAGAATTATGCAGCTATTAACATGCTTCCGATGTTGAGAAACATAGTGTCACCATAGCAAAACTTGCTTCGCACAATAATTAGTTTAAGAATATTTTGCAAGCTTTTAAAATACTTAGATAAAATAAATAAATTACGTTATATTTTAATATCATTTAGCAATTAGCTTCATAGTATATCATTGGTAGTGATGCTGTCATGTCAAGCTTTTCATTACATTGTAGGACAACTGTTTTCACTTATTTCAATGCATTTTTATCATTGCAGGATGCTTCTATTAAAGATATTTCTGAGAGTCTTCATTACAACTTGCCTGTTCGGAAGAACTCTTCAAACAGTTCTTTGTCTCAATCAAAACAACAGTAAATGCTAAAACCACCTTATATTTTACTTTTATTTCAAATCAAGTTAACAGTGTTATTACATTCCACTCAGTTAACATATAATGAAAAGATTTCATAGTAAGACATGAACTATGAATTTGTACAGTAAATTGTTATTTATTAAGTTAAAAATTTGCATTGCAAAAGTTTTTGCAGCTAAATTTTATTGAATGCTTATTTCTTTTAAGCATGAATAAATATGTAGCTATTTATTTTTCAAATGTAGCCCTATTAACGTTTTGGGCATTTTTGTATTATTTTTAAGCTTTAAAAACAGTTTTGAGTAAATAATTCACCAAGCTGTAGTTGAATTTATAAATCAAGTTGTTAAATTTTTCTTCAGTTGTCATATTATTGTGATGTATCTTTGCTCTCTGGCAAAGTCATCGTATTTAACAATTCTTTCTCATCTGGAAGAAGTGATAGGCAGTGAAATGATTTTGAATGTTTTATACTATTGTGTACATTATATAGATGTATATTTTAGTATAGTAATGCCATTGAGTATGGCATATGTAAACTACTTTAAATAATAAAATTTTTGACAAAAAAATGCATTGAGTTGCTACAATTTTAAAATTAATGATTTAGAACTAATATATAATTTCAAAATAGCTATACTTGTTTCGTCAGAATGTAACAGCTGTTGAGTTTCAGACGCCAAAATTCCTTTCTTAGCAGAATCCTTCACTCCATCAAATATCAACCCTTTACAATCAATACAAGTTTTTTGACACGTCATTATTTTTTTAGTCAAGTCAGGTTTGTATAAAGTTGCCAGCTCCAACTCCAACTCGGCGCATTGAACTAAATGTAGAACTTGGTTAAAAATGAATTATCGAAAACAATTTATAATGCGATTACTTTGAGATGAAGTGCATCTTACGCCGCATTTCAAGGACTTTGTCAAGATATTTCTTCAGCTCATTTGTTGCATCATCAAGAACTTTAGAATACTCCTCAAACTGAAATTCGTCTATGCTATCCGACAGAGTTTTATTTAAACCTGCCTTCGGGTCCATCTTGCTTATAATTGCGAGCCTCTGAAGGATGATTTCATAAATCCAAGAAATCTTTTTAAATAACACGTTATTACAAAGATAAACCGAGTACAAATAAGTAGAGGAAAAGTTTACATCATAAATAAAAATGATCAATAGTATATGCAGTTATGATTCTACAAAACCGTTTCCAGCGTAATATTTACGAATTGAAACCTACGTTCGAACCTATATGACGTATTGGAAGTTATACCTACGAAATTCAACAGTCAATTGTTATCAGGATTTGGAAGGCAACGTAGGTCGCGTGTTTACCCCGTACAAGTAAGTATGGTATTGTCTTCTTTTAATTGTAATTATAAAACCATGTTTTGAGTGGCAGCAAACCTTTGATGGTTTCCATATTAATCTAAGACAAATTTTTAAAATGGTTGAAAGTGGTTTATGTTGTTTTTTTCGGAGGCCTCGAGTTGTGGCTACCTTCTCCTGAGGTTGAGGTAAGAATAGAACTGTGGAATACTTAACCAAATACTTCGAGTCATCAAGTATGATCAGTCCGCGTGACATAGCGCTGGCAATAAAATTCGTTTGCAATCAATATCTCGTTGCAACCTTGGTTCAGCTTATTTCATTTGTCCTAAAATTGTATTATTCCTATTTAGGTAGATCTACTATAACATTATATTATGCATTTGGGAGATAATACACTACAGCAGATGCACCCATAAGTGGTGATATTTGTAAAAAATACTGCATCGTTGGCTTATTATAAAATAAGCGTAAATTTTCGTTATAGATTCAAGATGGGATCCGATCAGCAATTCTGTCTTCGGTGGAATAATTTCCAAAGCAGCTTGCTCGCATCGTTACCACAGTTACTAGACGCAGATGACTTGACCGATGTTACTTTATCAGCTGGTGGTCGTAACATCCGTGCTCATAGAGTGGTACTTTCAGCTTGTAGTCAGTATTTTAAAGATCTCTTTCGGGTAAGTTTTTATGGGTTTTCTTGAAAATTAGTTCCATTTGTTACAGTTGTATTTTTATTGATATAAACAGCACAATATTAATGGTATCTTAGTTTATTTCGAATAATTTTATTACAATGGAGTTAGTGTTTTTATTAATATGTGTATTTTAAGTGTGATGAGGAAACGTAGATAATATGAATTGTAAGAGTTTTCATTAGGACAAATTAAAGCATATGATTATCAATAAATAAGAAATATCTACCCCAACACTCATATGAACGTATGTTTTAACCTTACGCTTTCATCAAGGCTACTAACAGTAAGTTTGGTAAACTAAAGAAGATAATAGACAATCGCCATTATTTGTGACAGATCAAAACTAGTGACCATTTTAAATCTTAATAGAAAGGAGATCTTAAACTCTTGTTTCTCCCATGATTCAAATATTTGCTAAATTGCTTTTCATTTGATTTCTAGTTATTTTATGTAACCTAAATTATTTAGCAGTATTTATTTTTGCAGACTCAACATTTTCTCATTAAAATAATTTACATTTTCTCACAATTTTAGGAAATGCAGTCATTTCAACATCCTGTGATTGTTTTGCCACAGACGACTTTCAGTGATCTCTGCTCATTAGTGACATTCATGTACAGTGGAGAAGTGAACATCTATCAAGATCAATTAGCTGGGCTACTTTCAACAGCTGATGTTCTACACATAAGAGGTCTAGCAGAAGTCCCACATGCAAATGGAGTAAGCAGTTATTTGGATTAATTCTATTCTTTCTTTCTTTCAGTTTTTTGCCATATGCAAAATAAAACATTATACCTCTGTACAACTTATATGTAACTAATTTCATATTTGAATAATATTACATCAAAAATAAATTGTGCTGACAAACCTAATTGGCAGCAGAACAGAATTGTATTTTTAAGTTCACACTTAAATTAACATGGTAAAATGTCTAGTAGAGCTGGGTTATTTTTTGTTTGCAAATGAATACAAAACTAACAAGATTTTCTTATTGAATTTATGTCTTAGACTCCATTGAAGAAAAAAGTTAACGAAGAGAGTATGCATCAGGAATCTGTTGGCAATAGTCAAGCCTTGCATCGAAAAAAGATCAGTGGACTCCCTCCATCAATGACAGTGAATGAGTCACCTTCACAAGTACCAGTAAGTAAAATAAACAGGCTAGAGAAAACTGGAAAGAGTGTTCCCGGAAAGAAGAGGGCATTTGAGAGAGACGAGCCAGAAGAAGCTGAACCGCCTTTTGTACAGGTGAAAGTGGAGCAGGGAATTGAAGGTGTTGACCTCGAGTCTCCCATTACTCATAGTCGCAAAGCTTACCACCACCATCCAGCCCAAGCCCTCCATCCAGTGCAGCCATTGTTACCAGAGAAGCAGTGCCGAACTCCTCAAGGTGGAGATAGTTATTCTCTACCCCATCCTGTTGAAGATGCAGTTGGAATGGAGGGGGAAGTTGGATACCCTGAAGGAAATCAACCTCCTGTATCTACTGATGCTACTATTCAAGGTACAAACCCTTTCACTAGTAAAGAGTAACATGGCTTATTTTGAGCTGAAGTTATAGAAATGTGGGCTACAAACATTCAAAAATGTTTTCTCTTGCTTGGGAACTCAAGTTCTGAAATATGTGTAATGTAATGGCATTGCTTATTCATTGTTTTTTGCAAACGAGTTATGTTTTCCAATTTTCTCTCCTTCGCTCTGTATCAAATAAGTTTGAGATGGCCATAATTTGCAATAGATGGTTAAATGAAATAGTTTTGATGTAGATATGGTAAGACTCCATTGCAAATATCTTGAAAGATATAAGTAAGAGTTAATTTTTATATTTTTCATAATGAAAATTTTGTAACAACCTAATAACACAATAAAACACAAATTATTTCTCAAAATTAACTTAGATATGAATACTTTTCAATGCTAAGTCATATGTATGTATTTAGAAATGTAGTAAGCAAGTTAATATAAAAGGTTATTAAAGAAACATTAACTTTTAGTGTGCCATGAATGAAACAGTTTGCCAAGGAAGTAATGTAAACATTATGATATAACAGCATCACATACGGTTTTAAATAAAAATACTAGGAAATAAAATCCTTTTACCATTGTGTCTTAACATGAGAAAAATATTTAGTTTATTTTTATGCGGAGTAAATTGTCTTTAAAATGTGTTTACCGCCCAACGTTTTAGAACTTAATTTTCTTATGTAGGCCAGTCATCATCCGAAGATTCTGGAGGGGGTGGCAATGGGTCTGGCGGAGGAAACATTGCTGAGGCTGAGCATCAAAATCTTGGCCAAGGTCCGGTTCAAAAGAGTGGTGGGAGCAATAACAGTGGTAACAATAGTAGTAATAGTAAGTGTTTTGCCACATGTTTTGTTTGCGGGAAACAACTCAGCAACCAGTACAACTTGAAGGTACACCTGGAAACACATCAGAATGTGTGTCATTCATGTCCAGTTTGCGATCACGTGTCTCGCTCGCGTGATGCACTCAGGAAGCACATGGCATACAAGCATACGGACGATCGAGACCGATTCCTCACTTGGAGGATGTCTTCTAGCATGACTGCTGCATCTGCTGCCGCATCATCCCAGGCAGCATCCCTTCCACCATCGTCCACATAGCAATGTTTTCTTGCTCTGTGTTGAAGTATCCCTATTCCCTCCAAGTTAACCTTAATTCTTGCACTAAATTGTAAATGCTGAAAATTTTTTACCACAGTGCAGAAAGGGAATTTCAAAAGTGAGATAATTTCCATAATTTTTTTCTTTGATTATATTTTCTACATGGTATAAAATGTTTCACATGATGTGCATGTGCATTCACTGCAACAAATCAACCAAAGAAAATATCACTTGCACGAAGTGTCATTAGAAATACCATAATTAATTATTTTTGATTTTGTGTGGTTGGTGTTTGTAAATATGGGCTGAAATTACATAATTCTTATATTTTCTTTGGTTTACATTTTAGTCTCGTATTAATTTCTATTGTTCATGATGAAAATACTCTTTAGTGTTGAAAATGATTTCCTAATTGTTTCATTGCTGTTGGAGTTAACTTGATCAATTGAATTTAGTCATACATCGAGTTTCGTTACTAATTTTTGAAATTGAGATTGTGTCTGTTGAAGTAAATTGAATTTTTACATGGTTTTTCTATCCGTCAATCATGTGCCATATTTACCATTTATAAATTTAAAATCGAAAAGTTTGATAATCACACCTAACTAAAGTGGTTATTTAAATTAGTAATATCTGTTCCAATAACCTAATCATGTGGTAATTACTGTTTGTTTGGCAGTAAATGGCATAATGAATAACATCATCCTTTTGTAGTTTATGCTTGTGTTTTAAAATTGATTCATACATCGAATGCTAACTAACTAGTTCCATTCTCAGCCGTATTTACCGTATTTAATCGATTCTAAGCCGACACCGATTGTAAGCCGACCCCCACTTTTCACAAGGCCGCGCATGGAAAAATTACGATTTTAAGATGCTTAGACAGCTGAGGTCATTTATTTCAAAATACCAACAAGTATGAATGCCTCAGATTTTCAGTACGTAATTAAATAAAGAGTATTAACTAAAATTACGGCGACATAAAATACATTTTATTCACTTATTCATAACAACTTCTACTAAAAGAGTAATTTGACCTCGTTATCCCCGGGATCTTATTCTCGTAAAAAATAGCCATTTCTCGTCAATCAAATACGGACACCGTATACATAACATACGTTAGTACTACACGAGTATCACCTGGGCGTTCTTTTTCACTTTTATTCTTAAATTATTCTCCCAAGTTGGCTGCTAAACAGCTAATGCACGAGGAAGTAACAGTTTGCTCGAGAAATCCCAGTACGTGCATTCTAGACACCCTGAAACAAGATAGGTAGAGGAGGGAGGGGAGGGGGGTAGGAAAGGCAAATGTTTCGATTCACGAGTAAAATGAAACATTGTGTACATATGTAGCTTCTTATGTATACGAGCACTATCGCTGCATTTTTTTACGACTTTGACGTGCCACGTATTGTTTACATAATTTATTTCTTCGTAGGTGTTCTGTCATTTTGATTCTTTTTTGCATACATTTGAAGTAGATAGTTTACTTCCACTTTAATACAGTTATATCTCACGTTATAATGTAACTACGGACATAAATTCATTGACTTTTTTAGACTGATTCTAAGCCAAGTGGCGATTTCTGAGATGTAAAAAGGTAAAAATAGGTCGGCTTACAATCGATTAAATACAGTATATCTTTTTTTCATTTCAAAAATGAAATTTCTATATATTAACAGAGAACTGTTTGTATTTTCACAAGTTTTATATTGTCAATGTGAATGAATTCATGATTCACTTGCATGTTTGCATGAGTTACTGTTAAGTTGAACGTGATATAGAATATGCTTAAAAAGCATAATGGACAATATTATATAAATGGAAATTGTTTTTATCGTGCTTAATGACATATCCTTAACATAAGTTAAGCACTTGAAGAGGAATTTCCTTTTAGCCCGTTTTTTTGTTACCATGTTTTTGTCATTGGTTAAGCATAATTTATGAGTGGATGTAAATTTGACAGCCTACCAAAGGATATGCTGTGATGATCAGTCAGTCAGTCATCACCATTTCTCGCTCTTTCCCTCAGTTTGTCATCCTATGTTATTGGCCATTATTCCTATTTACTTGTTTTTTTTTACAAATAATATTGGCTAAAAGCTACCATTACAGTAGTGTAGAGTAATATCCCACCAACTTTTGTCATCTATATTAAAGAGATGTACAATTTAGTAATCATATGAAAGAAGAGCTATACCAGGAAGTTTGTTATTTGAGAGAGTCATTTTTAAAGGATGTTTCATAATGGTTTGGGCTACTGCATCTTTTTAATGAGAATATTACATTAAATATCTCCAAAATAAACTGGTAACATTTATACAAACAGTGCTTTTCACATATCAGTCATGAAAAGAGTACTCAATTTTATTAATATTAGATATTTGTGGGTGAATGAGTGAGGCATTTCTTGATTAAATGTTTGATTCAGTTAAGGTATGAAATTTTTATTAGATTTTTTTAAACTTGCAACTTCCAAAGTTACTTAGAAGACATTTTGGTATTTAATAATTTTTGTTTATTCCAAATTATGTGTAAACATCGTATAAAAATATTTTTTAAACGAGTTTTTACAATTCAACCATATTGTTTTTTTCCCTTGTATTTTTGGATTCTTAATCCATTAACATGATTATTTCTGTAATAATATCAACCCACTCTTCCATTGTTTGGAAGTTTGCATATCATAAGACATCTTGTGAACATTTGTGTTATTATCCTTTAAAGTGCAGCATTTATATGTCTGGTCTTTCAATAAACCCATTGTGCCTTTAGTGTTTGAGCTAATGAGCTCTTAAGGTTTGTTTTCTTAACTGTGTGAACTCATGTTTGAGGTTTTTATATTCAAGAATGTTACTGATTTTCTCATACTTTTTAAGTTAATGGGGTAGTTTTTGTTCCAACAAGATAACATAAACATATTACTTTTTTAAAACCCAGTGTGATCTATTCATTCCTTCCCTGTAATAAGTCAAGGGTTTTTATTTAGAGTGTACAATAAGTTGTAGGTTAATAGTTGTACCTATAGTCAAAGTCCCATCTACCTCAGGTGCTGTGTTCCCTAATCCATTGTTTTCATTTATTCCAAGTTCTCTGAACCATTGCTGTGTTATCATTCATTTGGACCCTTTTACAATCTAGACTTTCAAGTTTAATGTGTGAATACCTTGAAAGGCACTTTTTTTTATTACTTATATAATTTTATGTGGTTAGATCCTTTGTTTGTGTTTATCTGGGTTCTTTTTACTACATTTTTGGAATTTAAAAATAATAATCTTTGCCAAAGTCAAGATGTTTTTTCCTGTATGTACCAATATATGTTTTGAAAGATGAAGATGTTATATTAAGTAAATCCGTTAAATGCTGTACAGTAAGGTTTATCTTCATCCAGTATATACAGCATAACAAGTGTAATCTTCGAAAGACAGTATAATAATTAGCTGCTTTTTTCCGTATTTCTTTTTAGTATACGTTATTTTCATTTAACATCCTGATGCATTAGAAAGACATCTACAGGAGTTTTTAGCCTGGGTAACCATTTGAATTTTATTAATATACATTGATTTTTCAGATAAATGATTTCTCAAAACAAAATCATTTTGTCATGCAACTATGGCATAATGTTAGTGTTACTAGCCATTCTTGTTACTGCCATTATGATTAAGAATATACAGGGTAAAAATTTTGGGGCATTGGTGTTTATTATTCAACACATAAGGACCAAGATTACTCTTGGGAGTTTTGAATATTTGAATATTTCACATTTAAATTGGAAAATGCCTAATAGCCATTGCCTTACATAGTGAATTAATTTGTGCATCTTAATTAGAATTGCAAAAGGTTATGTGACTCTGTGATAACTTTACCGCAGTGTGCTTTAATATTTAATATATGCACAGTGAAATATGTGAATTCCATTTGAAGCTGAATATTCATTTGGAAATAAATGTGGGTTTATAATTTAAAGTTGATATTTTCCTGTAATTCTGGAAGAAAAAACAATACTTTTTAATTGTACATTAGTGTTAGAGTGGGAGAATCAAATCAATTACTCGTGTAGTCAAATTTCATTCAACAAATTGTTGAGTTGTAAATCGTGTTCATGGTTTATTTGCATTTTCATTGTTTTGCTCCACATTGAAGTACATTATTGTGCATTTCAAGCTACAGTTCTGCCAATCCAAGTTCTACTGAAATTTCTTTTATCTGATTTTTCTCCCTCTGATTATGTGAACTACATCATTCTTATATCTTATTTTATGAGCCTATTTATATTTGCATTTTCCTTGTCATTCCATAGCTTGAAGATGTGATGCTTGTGATTTTTCAAGCATGTCTTCTAATTTTCTTTAATGATTATCTTCAGAATTTTATAGTGAGCCCTTTATAAATGTGGAGTAAGAATGAAAAAAATCAAAAAATGATAAATCTTTTCTCAATCTGTAAAGAGGCTTTTATTGATTACAGTTGTATATCACTTTAAAGTCTCTCTAAGACAACTTTTGTGATGCTAGTGTAAAGCAGAAAGACATATTACAAGATGGGTGTGTTTTCATTTGGTTTTATTTGTAAAGTGTTGTCTGTGATATAATGAAATTGTTTAATTAAAAGTGTAAATGACAAACAGCATTCCTATTTAAAGTGATGACATACTTGGTTCGAATGAATTTTTATGGCTGGTCATCTGAGCTGAATGCTGCATATGTCTCTAATTGAATTATAAACTTGAAATTCAGCCCAAGTTTGTAACGGATTTGCCCATTTTACCTTTACAATCAAGTTGTGACCTGTTCAATTTATTATGCAATGTCACATTGGTAGAAACAATATTTTTGTGATTTCTGTAATCTTCATCTTTCTTATTACATTTTTAGTATTTTTTGTTCCTGTTGGTTTGTTATTTCTTTGATGGATTGTTTGTTATGGTTTGTTATAAAGTTTGAATTTGCTTTACATTATTCTTTGGTTATATTTTTCCTGTTAATGCTTACAAGTAGTATTTTGGATTGAAATAAGTAACTATAGTTGCTTCTCCTTGTCATTATTCTGTTTCTTGCATTTCAATATTATATGAAATTCATTATTAGCCTTTAAACCATGTGTAAATCTTTATATGTAGTTCAGCAATGTCAATTAATATTTTATACAGTTATAGAGATTCTTTATAAAAGTGCACTATTTCTAACTTTTCAATGAATTTGGTAAAAATATACCAATTCCAAAGTTGTCTATAAGCATGGAAGAATTTTTGGCAGTGGAAATAAGTAAACTGTATTTAATGTCTTGAAATATTTCTGCATTTGTGATTAAAACTGTTATTCAATGCTTTGTCATTGAGTAAGTCTTAAACCACTTGTTTGATACCAAAGGATAACTGAAAAGTATGAATTAAAAATATTAAGAAAGAATGAAAACATTTTTATTTTAATTGTAATTCAGTTATATGCACATTATAAATATTATTTCCATTTATTATATTGCAAAGTGTTATTGATATAGTGTGAATTTGGGATTCCAGAAGTATTAGTTTCAAGGAAAAGATAACATGATGTATTAATTATTCTCATCTGATAAGTAATGAGTTCCCTGTGAAGTTATTTTTGAGAAATGACCTATGCTTATCAAAGACATTTAGGCACTACTTTGTTGCAATTTAATTCTATTTCCTGGTCGTAGCGATGAGGTTGCCTGACATAACTGTGAGTTTTATTTGACTATGATATAATTTCATCTTAATATTGACTTTAACTTCCTTTAACTTTTATTTGATAATTTTCTTACTGCTTTCATTACATTGTTACCTCAGAGATTGTTTTTTTTAAGTATTGAATATAGTTGTGTATCAAGGCACAAATCTTATATACTTCCTGTTTATAGTAGTTGTAATTTTTAAGCCTTGTGTATTGTCTTTTATACACACATATCCTTGTTCCAACTGACTGTTATGTCTCTCACCCTGTGTTCTTCTGTCTGCCTATCCATCCCTATTCCACCTTTTTCCTTCCTCTTACTTGTGGACAGGCATGATCATCATCCCCTCAAACCAGATCCCAAGCAGTCGTCAAAGCGTCAACTGTCCAGTGTGTGGGCGATTAATCTCTCAGAGGCGCAACCTCAAGCAGCACATGAAGACACACCTCAACCACGCAGATGGTGGAATGGACAAGAATAGAATGAGGTTAACGGATGGGTCGTCAGCATGGTTAGGTGAGAATCAAACTCCTTGTTCAATCTCCTCCATGCCATACATTGCCTCCAAAAATGACAACTTTGTAGAACACAATGTATGTCACAACAGAGAGTGGTTTTTGACAGAAAGTGAGAAGAGAAATGGTGGAATAGTAGGGCAGAGTACTGCAAATTCTATGTTGAACAATATGTCAGTTTTAGGCAATGATGTTTCACGTGGTGAGGATGAGGATGCTGTAAGTGAGCAGTGTTATGTCCGGGATCAGCAATGGTTTAACATTGGTGAGAAAAGAGAGAGTGAGTTTAGGAATGTTGGTGGTGTTTTGGCATCTGATGATTGGTTAATTGAAAAAGAAGTATGCCACACAGGTAGAGAAAACTTGGGCGTAGATCTTGGTGAAAAAGATAAAGGCACAGTTCTTATGTCTACACTCACAGTTCCTAGTGATTCGATTTGAACTATTATCCCCAGTTATGGAACCACATCGTAATAATTCCCTTTTTCCATCAAAATGTGTAATTATTTCAATCGGCATTGTGTGAAGTATTTCTAGCAGTTGGTTTATGGTGAGTGCAATTAATCTTATTCGATTAAAATGAAAATATTTGTGTTGTACTCTCAATCGACCAGGTGCAGATTACCCTAGCATGAAATAGGACTGGAATTTTCTCATTTTTATTAAAATGATTTTTACCTTCATATGTAGTACAGGAGAAAATGTTATAGTTGTGAAAAAAATCGAATTTGAGATTTCAACGGAAATACACGTTTTGAAGTCCCCTTAGTACATTTCCACCATTTTCTCATTTATCTTTGTGTGTGTGATAGGAATTTTCTGGGTGCTCTAACCCAAAAATTGATGATCAGATCAGCACAACACTATATTGTAGATTTTTATTACTTCAGGGTTTGAAAAGGTTTTGTCTGAAGCTAGTAAACCAGAATTGTAGGTTTACTCTTGTTATTTTTCCATTTTTTACAAATTTCTCCTTTAGAAATTAATTTACGTGAATATTTGTCATTATCAAAGTTGTAGAAAATATAATTTCCTGCAAGTTTTGTTTGAAACATTTTTTATAAAACAGATTAAGAGATATTTTAAATATATGAATTTGTTAAGTATGTCACTAAGTGATGCCTTAGTTGCTGTTGCTAAGATAAGATTTTTATTAATTGTTAATACTGATGCCTACACTGCCAAGGGTAATTTTAATTTTGCATCGATATTTAGTTATCTATAGTAACAGCTAGCAATTCTGTTTACTTATTTTTCAATTTGAAAAGTGATTTAAAGTATTTTTCACTGTGAAATTATTCAGTGTTTAACAATTATTCACAAGTGCAATTATTGATAATTATTCTTGACAACGCTGATGTAATTACTCTGTATGAAGAAAGACATTCTTTTTACTGCTGCTCTTTAACAACATCATATAACAAGTATGAGTGATGTATGAGCTGCATTCTTTCTCTAGTTCTGTTGAAATAAAGCATATTATAGAAATTTTATGAAATATACTGACGTAAAATATATAGCTAAAGAACCAGAAAGTTTTGGCAAGTCTCAAACGTAATTTATCATATTTTTACGAAATCTGCAGTGAGAAAGAGGATAGTGATATGAAATGGCAAAGCGTCGTGATGTAGATGACAATTTTGAGTTTTACTGATGCATTCACTGTTAGACTTTAGTTGATCAATTGGAATTAAAAATGAAGCCATTGGTTGAATGGATACCAAAAGACCAAAGGTTGAATACATCTTTGTTTTGTTGAGTATCTTGAGAAGTTGATCTGTTAACTTAGTTCACACATTCCATTTGTTTTCCATTACAATTTATTAAATTCTATCATACTTGGCTAATGTCCATACTAATTATGTATGCAGACATTTTAAAATACCAGTGTGTAATAGCCAGACCATACCTATATGGCAAAATAATTTTTTCAGCTCTTTCATTTGTTAAAGTTGTGATTAGAAAGCAATTTCTAAATATGGAGATCCTCAAACTTTATGTGAAAAGGATCATATAAGGCTTCATATACCGTTAGGCTGGTCATACATGACCTTTCAAATGACTGATCTGGCTCTGTTAAATTCCAAAGAGCCAGTTTTGAGAATTTCTTTGATTATGTAATGTGTTGTATACTTGTATTAAAAGTAGATTGCATCCACACATTCAAAAAAATATTGTTTAGATTTGATAAATGATATCTAATGACACACATGCATGTCTTAATGGAATTAATAAGATGAAATAATTGAGCAGGCCAAATATGACGTCTCAATATATGGAATGATGTGAGCATAAAGAGATATTATATCTTAGAAAAACACAAAACTCTGAAAAGATTCAGAAATGTTTTAAATAAACTTAAGATACAGATTTTTTCTCAAGATATACAAGTAAATGCTTGTGACCCCTGCAGTTTTTATGTAATTAAAATTTAACACATTTTTTGTGTTAACAGTGCACCATTTCCCCTACATTAGCCTGGTTAATTGAGAGTACGTATACTGTATGTTTCAGTCAATTGAAATAGACATATTGCGGAGCAAATTTTTCAGAAGTGGCAATATATTTTCATATTGCTAAATTTATCTTATGGTACCAGCCGCTCTAAAGTTTGATTAGTTTTGGAGTAAAAATAAATAATAGTGAAATGTAAAATGTGATATTAATTTTAGGACACAATCTATTTTATATTGTAAAATAAAACACAATATTTGTATTCTATAATGAAAGACTTTCCTTTATAAAAATTGCTGTAAATATTTTATTTCCATTCAAATAATGAATAATTAGTATTGAAACATTTTAAAGGATAGTGACATGTAGTTCATTTTACATTAAAGACTTCTGATGTCACTGGCTAGTGGACCATCGCCACATGCTGAGATAACTACATCTGTCTGTTGCTATTGGTGAGCTGTAGCAAAAATTTGTTTCATTTCAAGCACGTAAATTTCTGAATTCGCTGGTCTCTAATGCTTACAAAATACATCTCTTTATTTCTCTTACTGTTTATCAGTACAATGATACAGTTCCAGTTTGGCTTATTTTATCTGTTTTATTTATTACACAACTAACCCTGTTACATATACTGCTATCGATAGTTTAACACTGTTGTTCCACCAAGTTTTACTCTTTCCTTGTTATCCCTCTACAAGTATATTGTTATATTTAATAAGCTTCCTCTATTTGAACTGGCAAAAAGTTAAAGCTATTATTTGCTTGACAGTTTTCAACTCAAATGTTTTTCATTTGTAATTAGTATTAGTTTGTTAGAAAATTCATAATTTATCAACTTCATTAAAATTTTTCAAAACTCATATTTTCTGAGATAGAATTTCTATTACCTCAGAGTTCTAGTCTCCAAAACGTTAAAACAATTTTTGGCATTTGTGATCAAATGTGAGCAAACAAGACTTTTAATCATTCTTTTGGCCTAATCAAGAGTTGAATGTTATTTTTCCCATTCAGACCTCAATAAAAAATATCTAGCATATATTTATGCTGACCTTTTAGTAATTTCATTATACCTTTTGATCAGAAGTTCAAATTTTTAATGCAGCAAGAAAAATTCACATCTCATGCAATAATTCTTTAATTTGAAACCATTCAAAAGTACACAGATAACCATTCAGTATTGATATAAAAGTGTTATATTACATAAATATACCGAAATAATTACAAAATATCTTTTTGTAGAAAAAATGCTTTTTCAGATGTCACGAAAAATGACACCCAATACCTGCAATACTTATCCTTTTTAAAGGGATTCAAAAAGTATATCTGCTTCCATACAGACACCAAATAAGTCCATGAAAAAAATGAAATCACTTCAAAGAAAGTACTAGTAACTTTTATGCTCTCGGAAATAGGCTAATTAATACTTTTACCAAATTTAATCTTACATTAACCATGTTGGACAGCATCATTCATTATATTATATTTAAATTATGATTGGTTGTGATTTCCAAGTTAAAAGCACCTATATGTACAAGTTAGCTTCATAAAATAAGTTTTGAAATAACTATAATTACAATTCAATTAATTACCCATATTTTCATTTGGCTTACAGCTTCTGATATGAAAGGCTTCACAAACCTAACAAAAACCTTGTACATTTAGCGATCACATAAAGACATATGAAAAATATATAATTATGCAAAAAATGCATGTACAACTTTCAAACTAAGTTTCTTAAAGTTTAAACAAAGCTTTGATTGAATGAGAGCACACTGACGACACAATTTCCATCACTTCTTTTAAAAACTGGTGGGATTTATTTTTTAATTTCATTGAACTCCTAAGAGCATAAAATCATATTTAGCAATCAGTCATGAATTGCAGCTTTGATCAAATCCATCAGCTGTACTTGATGAATATGTATTTCATTTCACCATTCAAATGCTGTGCTGTCTTCGTAGCCCAGTAATCACTTGCATGCCTAAAAATATGAAAAACAAGCAAATGAGCCAAATTGTTTTAATGTTTTGATTATTATATACACATTTTTCTGTGAAAATTTCATAACAGTATGATGCTTATGCATGTTTAGCTATTTCATTAAAACATGTTGCTGATAGTATTAGCTAAATATTAGGCAGAATTTCTTAGTCATTACCTACAAATAACAGTTAAGAGAGCATAACTTGCTCTTAATTAGAGGTAAAATTAAAAACATTTAAATTTAAAAAATCTAAATGCTACATAAAACTGAGAGAACTGGGTTTTGTCCTATACCAGCATCACCCAGTTAGCCTTAACATGGCAGTGTGGGCTCACCCAGGCTGTGTGAGCTCTGATTGATTTAAGTTTCTTTGTTCACAACTTAAGGTCAGCAGCTGCATTGCTACAGCGCATCCCTTACTCTTCTACTATAGTTTAATCTTTTAACATAACCTCAATCTTTGTGCATGTGGAACCTTTAAGTCCCATTTTGTCATACAGCATCTTTCAGAACCAATATACATGCAACAGTTTTGTGCCATATGATGTTATTTTAAATAATTTTGCATAGCTGCTGTCAAAGTGCTCACCTATATTCCAGACTCATTGTCAGTTGTAGGAAAACATTTGAACACTTACAGAATATTCGGATGAGTAAATCATCCCAAGTGAGGCCATGCAACAAATTGGTGAGAAAGTTTAGCTAAGAATTATTGTTGATGGGTGCAGTGTAAGATGATGAAGGAACACTTTAACATTTGTTAATATAAGAATTTCACAATAAAGATATCTTTTACAATAGCACAGGATACATTAACATGTCAGAAATTATCACATTGAGGTATAGACGTTATAGACAAAATGAAATGCCTGTGGCTGGATAATTTGTGTCTTATACAGTTTGGTCAATGTATAGTTCAATACAGAAACAAACCCCGGGAGAACAAGGAGAGAATTCCTGAAAAAGCTTTCTTTGGAACTTGTGAGTGAACATATCATGAGCAGACTGCTGAGGCCAATTAGGGATCAAGCTGCTAAAATCATGAATAGTGTCCAAAAACAGCCTGAGAAAGAAAATCATGGAAGATGATAGCCAAGTTATGGGAAGGACAGGAAAACCCAGGAGTATCACGTCAGTAGTATCACATGAATTGTTTCAAATTCTTATATTTGGGAAAAATGCTTGATGCAGTGTGCCTCAAAAATGAGGAGGAATTGGAATAAACAATCTTGATCCATGTTCAACGGTTGAAATTTTCTTTAGTAATGGCTTACCTAGTATTGTTTTTCTCCCATGTTTACATTAATGGTTTTTCCTTTTTTGGTACTTATCCATTTCATTATTTTTGTTCTATTCATTAAAAATTTGTGCAATGATAATATAAGATGTCAAAAAATCGCTAGTTAAATTTCTTCACAGCACAAAATTAAATATGAATTTAAAAAGTAACCAAATCTACTAGACCTGGTGCAAACAGTAGTTTTCTTATATAATGAACCAGCTCAGCTGGGTTAAAAGCAGCAATATTGAGCAAAAAAGTCATTGATTTATGTACCCTAATATGGATTATGGAAGTGAATATACTTCTCTTTAGTCAATCTGCAAACATAGGAGAGCAAGTTAACATAAACATGTAGGCCCTTTCTGAAAAAAATTAGTTTTGATATATAAAGCCAATTTGATATAAATATTTATTAGTAATTAAGAAACCCTTAGCACACACTAGAGACCACATCTCACATAGGCTTTGACATGCAATTTTGCATTTGTGACAAAGGTCCTTAACAGTTATGATAACATTTTTTCTCACAAGTTTCATAAACTTTGTACCAGTTTAGAAAGAAATTATAGTTACACATTAGTGTAAAAAATATGTCTATATATTTAATAATTTTAACATTCCCTGCATGAAATTATAACATCCCTAATATCTACTTATCAGACATTTACTGGAAACTCTTAATTATCACAAGACAATTATTACCTTAGAGCCAAAAAGGTCAATCATATAGTATCTTCATTCTTAATTTAAATGTCACTGACAGTCCAAATCTTGGTGTTGCAGTCTTGACCAACAGAAACTATCATATCATTGCTTAGCCAACTAAGTCGGGTAATTTGGCTTTGTGGATGAGCATCTGAAAAAAATTGAAAATTCACATACGAAAGGAAAAAAGATCAAATGGAAACCTATAAAAATTCACCGTATTTACTGGAATATTAACCATCCCTGTATACAAGCCATACACGATTGTCTGAGAGAAGTTTAAGGATTATCTCAGATTTTAGATTTTCCAATTTTTTCCTTGCATTTTGTAAAAGTAAAATTTCTAAAACGTGCAGCTTTTATGTGAGTAAATACGGTATATATATTCACTATCAAACACCAAAATCCATATAAACTTTTGAACTTACCAAACAATATATTAAAGTAATTCAGTTTGTTAGAATGTGAATACATAATAACATTTATTAAATTGAAAAAGAGCTCTGTCAACCTAAATTACTCAAAAATGAATCACAAATGTTGACTTAAAAAAATGCACATTAGGCAAGTCTGAACTGAAGGAAATGTTTCCTGAGTGAGTGATTTAGGTGAAAAAGCATAAAAGATTGAATGAAAATTTCATGAGGATTTAAGAAGGGAGAAAATACTTTTCTTTTTAATTGACTTCTGCTTTGTGCAAACATATATTGTTTACTTACTTTTTATAATGACGTGCTTAGCTGGGTTTTGCACACTCCAAATAATGATAGTTGTGTCCAAGCTTCCACTAGCCACAAGAAGAGAGTTAGGAGACCAAGCAACAGTGTTGACTCGGGCATTGTGGAAGCCCCATTCTTTATTGTGAGCTAGCTGCAAATGCATGTACAACATGAATGAAATTGTGCTGTTATGTGAGAAAGAAGTAAGGATTGATACAAAAAGTGATAGAACATGCAAATATTTGGTAACATTGCAATGGTGAGCAAGAAAAGCGTACAAAAATTCATCAAAAGGAAGACACCATAACCAAAATTTAATCACAGTATTTATGTAAACAGTGTCACATAAACATAATTTTTTTAAGCAAATAGTTTTCAATAAGAAAATCTTAATTGAAATTCTTTTAATGTTCCATATAAAAACATTTGGTCCATAAAAATCTGAAAGATATAACCAATATTACATTTTTATTTGCTAATCGGGTTTCATCAACATGTTATACTGACAAGGCCAGCTTGGTGGTGGTGCCAATGATGTGACTGCACAGAGCCTTGCACTCTCAATGCTCTCTAAAAAGTATTTATTGTACTTATAAGTACACATTTTAAAAAAATCAGAAAAATATCAACACTATCATAGTGAGAGAAAATGATTTATTTCAAAATTTTTTACTATTAAAAATTTGTTATCTATAAGAGGCCCATGTGTATGCGTTTCATTGAGCCCCACAATTTTCCTAGCCAGCTCTGCATATTGGTATAATAAGGACAGTCTGAGAGGGCCAACTGCCTCATTCTGTGCTAAGGGAAGCTGCTTCACTTTCCCTGCTATAGTTATGCCACTGAATGTAGTAAATAAGATGTATTTTTAATTAATATTCATAACCTTACGGATTCCTTGATACATATTTGGCTGCTTTCAAAGTTTCCCTGCTCACCATTTTCACAAGAAACTGGTACGCATTTTTATAGTACATATATTGTTTTGTTTTATAACTACCTGATGTTCAAAATATTTCATTTTATACAACATGCAACCTAGAATATTAAATTTAAATAGAGTGAAATTAAAAAAATCATAACATCAATTGTAAGGTGAGGATATAAATTTTAAATACACAAGAGAATCTGAAAAGTAAAACAATTAAAGCTGCATGCATAATAATACTTCAAAAATTTATCTAAAGAGCTTCTCTATATTCGGCCTAATCCACTGACAAATGGCAAAGTTTTAAGATAGAATTAATGTTAATTATTATTTAACATTGTTTTTCTGTATCGCTTTTGATGCATAAAAAATGAATTTTATTCCATCAGTCTATATACTCAAAGCTGCTATAATTTCTTTACTTTTTTACATTTACTGAAAATAAAAACTGACATGAAATGGATTTCAATTTTTAGAGGTGGTAAAACTAAAGAATGATAGAGACTTTGAGTAAATGTATTTTCAATGTTATTTTGCCTGCTTCAAAGTGTCAAGTTTTTCTGGTGATATTGAACAATACAATAAGATGGAATAGAGTTTGAGTTTGCACCTGAAGAAACAAGAAATTGAAATAAATTAGTGTTTACAACATTAATCCAGTATTGGCCTATTCTGTTGAGTCTTCTGATATCAAGAACTTATTCAATGGTAACTAATAAGTCATACAAAAGATTATGCAGTTCTATATCATCAATCAACAATAAAGGCCTTCCTTGCAAATCCTAAAGAAAGCAAAGAATTCTGTTATGAATTTTCAAGAATTGACTAATAAGAATACAAGAATGGATCAAACAAGAAATAGGAAGAAAAATGGATTTTATTCCTATTACTACATTGTTTGAACAACACACAAATATTAACGAAGAAAATAATAACTCTGTTAAATTTAATATGAGTATCAATTACCACAAAGTTCAGCCAAATTCCTTGGATTTTTTAACTGACGAATATTTTACAAGGAATTATGATTCATTGTGTTTGTACTAATATTCTGTATAGTGCAAAATACTGCATTCTATCGATAAAAATCATTCATGAAAAGTTTACATTAAACTGATAAATATAAAAAATTGCAAGCTATTACAGCAGAATTTTATGGGATGCACGTAAATTCAAAACATTTAGCAAAAGGAAATCTGATAGTCTTGTTATACTAAACACCATTTTCAGATTTACATAACAATTTTCTATAATACCAGCATCCACACAACAATCACGCTACAAAAACATTAAAAGATGGTCAAAACATTTGTATTCAACTTAAAATTAACACATTTATTTTCTTAAAAAAGATATAGCTACCAGACGCATGCTGAATGGAATAGAGATCCAAATATCAAAATTTTGGATCTGTAATCGTATACTCACTTTCTGCACCCATCCAATTTAGTAGAGAATAAAGGTGAAATTGTCATATTTAATGCAAGTTCAAACTTTCACTTGAATTGGTAATTACACAATTTATGTTAAGCCTTTATTACTTTCAAGGAACTGATATATTGGCTCTGCCTGCTTGACTAAAAAATTTGACCATTTTAAATTCAGTCATATGGAGTAAAGCCTGTTTCACACGGTGTGTTTTTCCTTGATGGATTGCTTGCGTGGACCCCTGATGGCTGCTGTGCGTGCTAGCTTGCTGGAAATCCTTCTCGCTGATGGCTGCCTTGCTTGCTACCTTGCTGGTTTTTGAGGTTAGGTCCTGTGCTATTTTTCCTGCGTGTTTTCCTGCTGGCTGGTGGTGTCGGCCAATCACCACCGAGCGCTACATCACATGATCAACACAGAGTCCACCACCCTCTCGTAAAAACTTGCATTTTCACCCATGTGGTGCGCAAGTCAGCCCGCTCTCAGAGTCCTCTGCATGGCACAACACTGACCTATCTCCAAATGGAAGGATTCCTTGCGTTGGTTTCATGCACCATGTGAAATGGTAACCATCAGCGAACCAAGCACAGCGCCCATCAGCGTAGCCCACAGAGTAGCACGCAGGGAATATTGCATGCTAGCCAGCAAGGAAAAACGCACCGTGTGAAACAGGCTTAAGATACCCAGCCCCATAACTGGATATTTTAGCACCTGGGACAAATTACTAAATATGCCTCCCTCTTCAAGAAATTATTTTCTCTAGTTTATTTAGTTACCATTTGGATTTTTTGTGCCCCTTGCTTAGTTGCACCTGGGGGCAGATGCCCTGCCCTAGTTACGGCACTGATGATACCCCATGATCATTAAATATTATATAAGGAAAACTGAAACATTTTAAAAACTAGTAGAATAACAAAATAGCATATTTCATGCAATAATTCAACAAATAATTGTGATTGCCCACATTGAATGTGAGTCAAGTAAACAGTCTAGCAAGAGGAAAACAGTTAAACTTAAGACAATTTAGAAATCTTACAGATATTACTGCTCAAATTGCACCTGATATGATTATGAAAAGTTGCAATTAAAAAGTATGACTTGTAGCTACAACTCAAATAGAAATACAGAGAAACAGCATTAATTCTGCTAACGGTTTATTTATTGACCTATTTTTTGTTCCAGTAAAACACTTGACGATGAAACTAAACCACGATAAAACAAAGATTACAAAATATACCTTTATTTCAAATTTATATGAGTAATTTTCTTTAGTCCAGCTAAAGTTGCAATCATTGATTGTATTTATTCCTGAATTTTTATTTAAAGGTACCCTTCAAAATACCTATTTCTTACTTTAGCAAATGCTTATTTTCTATGTGACAATATTCACTTGCCTATATCAACAGCCCTCTACTAATTTGCTTCAAGCCTAGGAGCCAGGTTCACTATCAAAGGATTTAACAATATTAATCTGTAGTTATATTAGCATACAAGAGACAGCTGAAATCTTACTCATAAACAAACAAAGGCCCTAAATTGTATAAAAGGATGAATTAAAGGCCAACACAAATGGGGGAAGAAGGGACCAATGTGGATGTTTCCCTCTTTCACTTTCAAGGAGTAATTTATTGGACGAGCCATAGTTGTCATCCTAAATATATTTTTTCATTTTCCAAATTTGTTCTCTGCCTCTTACTACACATAAGAGGCAGAGGACAAATTTGGAATTGCCTGGTCTGCAATTTTTGTCAGAGGGACGAAGATCAAATAAAAAATATCTATTTCTTCTGATGATGCTGGAGAGCCCACCCACATTTTTCAAGTCCCCCTCCCCCCCTATAAGTGAGAGAAAAACTTTTGTTTCTGCAAAACCATAGTTGTGCAAGCACAGAGTGCATTTGCACAGTTAGCTCTCAGTACCTTGAAATTTTGAGTATTTTGCAGTCATGCACTGGATTGGTTCATTTTAAATTTTATCAGGTATAATTTCCTGCATGAGATAATAGAATCCCACTGGTGATTTTCTTTTCAAAATTGTCTCACACGCCTACATGATTCTGTCTTTTTTAATGCTAAAGTAAGGAGTAATATATCCCCAGAATTTATATCGCACCAAGGCACACCAATGTCCATTATGATTGATGATATCAGGATAAATAATTTCCTTTCTTTCTCAATGAACAACTTGGCAAAAAAAATTGACTGCATAAAGTGCAAGCATTTGGGCTGACTCATTAAAAATGCCATTGTGTCTTCTTTTCCTCTGTTTCAGTTCGCTTTAAGAATAAAATTGGAGAAAATAGTGGTACCTGCAATTTTTTAGCCCTGCTTTCTAATTTGTATTGTTTTAACCAAAATTTCCTTCCATATCTCAATTAAACAAAACTACATCAATTCTTATTGATTTATTAAGACTAATAATTACATTTAGCATAATGTTGAAAAGGAATGACATATTTCCACAATAAAAAGTTAATGTTAATCAAGCAATTAGCCTATGGGTGAATTTTAATTAACAATGCTAGACAACATGGAAAGTGAAATAGTTCAACTATCAATGCATGGAACCACAAACCAGATTAAAATATGCAACTGAGAGGAGTTAATTCTGAATCAAACTCAGGTCTATGACAAAATTGATAATATAGTAAAAATCATTGTTTTTTGAGCAATGTAACTTACCTGATACTCAGGAACTTTATAGAGAATGACTTTTCGATTAGCATCACAGGAAACAAGATATGAGCCATCTGGTGAATAAGCACAGTCTGTAACGGGACCTAAATGCTCTAATTCTGCCTTTGGACTTAGAGTTGTTCCAATGAGTGAATAAATGTGAACCTAAGATGGATATGAATTATAGCATCAATTATTATAATAAATTTCCCTGTATGTCGAAGAGAAAATATTAAATACCTTGAAATGGTTATAAGTGTTGGGAAAACATTGGTTTTTGAAACTTTTAATGAGTTTAACAGGAAAAAATGAATTCTGTACCTTGTTGTCAACTGTTCCACCCACAGCAACATCTGGGTGTTCAACATTGATGGATGCACAAGAAGGCTCATAATCAACTGGAACACTAGAAGCTTTTCTTCCATCTTGCAAAGTAGCAATCTACATAAAAGAAATTTTATAATCACAATCGTTGCTTGAAAGTTACTTAGATAAAAAGACATGAGTAAACAAATTTAACTTCAGATCAAATGCCAACCTCGGTAACAGATGCTGTTACTATGATATCGACCTTCACATCCATTCCTCTTGGCTGTGAAGCCAGCTTAATCTGGGTTCTCAAATACTCATTTTGCTCAGCACTTATCTCACGTACAGTGTCATCAATTCCACATGTGAATACTGAGCTCCCTACAGCTTTCATGCCATTAATCTGGTTCCCATGGCCTTCACCTGACACCCTCTCATTCTCACCTACAACATTAGAAATCATTATATTAGAGGAATGTATTTATTTATTCATGAAGAGAACCAATAAAATATGAAAAGAAGAGACAATATTAAACCATCCCAAAAAATGTTCCAGGAATGATTTTGTAATTATACCATCACGAATTTAGCTAATAACCATGGAAATTATACAATTAAAATATATACTTTACTCGTTGATTATTACAAGCATGAAAATCAAATTCATATTCTTTATAAAAGCTTTTGATGGGAAAGATACACAAATATAAGCTAAAGTACAATATATCCCCCCCCTGATATTAGCACCATTGACGCAATGGTCACATATGGAGCTACGTCCTATTATCAATCCTTATTACGTTTAGTTGGGTTTGCATTCCTGTGAGGGAGTTACCTGCATATGTGCATAGACCTTTCTTCATGCTGCAGAGTAATTTTGTGCTGCGACTTCTAGTTTTAGGGCATTTGCTCCGCTTCGGGCACATAATCTCTGCTGGCATGGAGACAGTGATATGCGTTCAGTCAGGGCACCAAGGACCCAGCACGACTATCTCTATACCCCCTTCCCCCCGACTGTGGCGGCCACATATGGAACTACATCCTTGACAATGGACACACACAGTAGTACATTGTTATTATTATTACAATAAAAGAAAAGACCGGGTTGGGTTTGTGTTAAAAAAAGTTTCACTTTTCCTCGGCACTACAGAGTTCCCAAAGTTGCTGTTAGTGGCACCTACTATCAGGGGGGGGGATATATTGCACTTCCTCCCATATATATTCTCTGTTTTGATAATCTACAACATATGACATAAACTGCATTTTGTCATGCTATAAAGAGGAAACTTACCAGTGGCAGAATTCCAAGTTGTAACATAACCATCATGAGATCCAGTGTAAATTGTTTTTCTATCTGGGCTCAGAGCTAATACTGTAATAGGTTTGTTATGACCCTGAAACATAAACATATATTACATTTGTCAACTAAATTATTTGAAATAATATATGGTGAAATTCCTAGCTTATAACTAACAAAAACATCAATTCTTATTTGTTACACGTCAAAATTAAATTCACATTTTCACAACTTCTAAAATATTAACATCAGATTTCTCATCTGGGCAAACTTACAGGTTTTTTCCATATGTTGCAAAGACTTAATGAAAAATCTCAAAATGGATAAAGAAAACATTTTTTGGCTATACGTTTTAGTATTTTAAAATGCATGCATAGATGAGAAAGACTTGTAATCTGTTTATAAAATTGAGATTTTACTCACCTTGATTATTCTTATATGCTTTGTAGGATTATTTACATCCAAATAATTGATGAATCCACTGAGCGAAAGGCTTAAGAGGTGCTGGCCTTGCCATAAGCAAGAAACCTATTTTAAATGAATGATCACATTGAAATAAAAAGTGTTCATTAATTACAACTCTTTCATTATTCTGACACATATTATGATAAAATTTGAAGTTTACATTAAATACTTCCAATATCAATTACCAAATTAATGATAATATTTTATCTAAAATTCTAGAAATGGTAAGTGAACAAAGATGCTTGAAGGCTACAACTGCCAACATAAATTTATTTTTAAAAGTAATTGTAAAATTATCATTAGAAAGATTTGTTTTATTGTATGTTACCTGTTGATCCTCTACTTGACTTCCCATTGGGAATTCAGAAATCAATGACTTTGTCTCAACATCCCATAGCCTGCAAGTTTTATCTCCAGATGCAGTGAGAAGTTGTGTTCCATCTGGTTTCCAACCAACCTAATGAGAGACAAGCTGTTATTAGGCCACAATTCTTTTCGTTAAATAAATCAAAACTCATTTGATATACTTCTACTTACTCCATAAACACCTCCCTTATGAGCAGGGGAGCCAAATTCACTGACCAAATCAGCTGTGTCACCAGCATATAAAAATACTTTACCATCAAAGCCACCAGATGCAAACAAATTTCCAGCAGGAGAATAACGAACAGCTTGGACAAACCGTGTATGATCCTGCAAAGGATTGTGAATGATTTGGCTGCCAAAGGTATATCATGTGATTGAGTTATACAAACATCAATCCTCACCATTCAAATGTGGTCAGATAATTAGGCTTAAAAGTGATCATGGTTATCAGATGCTTAACAGAATTAATAGTGAAACAACAACACCTTCACTGTAAATTGTGTACTCAAGTTTTACGGGCATAGGAATTACTGTATCTTTATTTTTTGAAAGCCAAAAGATGATCTGGGTAGTTTGTTTTGAAATCTAATAATCATCTCCAAGCAATTGTGACATAATGTATGTCATTGGATCTACCTGAACCCTTACGAAAATATTCTCCATGCACAAAAACTAACAGCTTCATTGATAACCCCTTAAAACTTATGTGCACACCAACATCCAGGTCCTAACTACACTAACTTAACAGATATCAATGACATACTGAGATCTTTGACTGAGGAACTCTGTCCAACTGTATTAAAGACATAACATGAATAAGTAATTAGAAGTAAACATTACATACCTGCTTGGTCTTCTTGAACTTAAAGGGTGGTCCTTCAAAAACTCCAATTGTGTTATCTTCACTTCCAGTAACAATTCTAAAAGGTCTAGCAGGTCGAAAATCACAGGAATTTATGGGTTTTGATTGGCCAGAGATTTCACCAACAGATGTGCCTGTGTCAGCCATGAAAACATGCCCAAATCTAAAAAAATAAAGTTTTATATTTACAATAACAAACATTTGCAGAAATACAGCAAAAGAAAATATTTACCCACCTCTCTCTACCCTCACCCACAATCACCATTCTTTGGCTATCAGGAGACCATGATATATCTTTAATTGGACCTCCAATTGGCTGAAATTCATTTTTCAGCAAATGCTCCTGATTAACAGTATCCCATATTCTCACTTTACCAGATTGATCTGTAACACACAAACATGTAGCAAGGGCACTATTCATTAAATTTACAATAGCTAAGGTCTTAAAAAGCAAAATTGAAACACTTACCTCCTGAAGCAATATAAAATCCACTTGGTGAATATTTAGCAACATTGACAGCACAAGAGTGTTCGGTATATATGTCGGATATAGCTGGATTCTAAAACAAATAACATAACCCAATCGAGTATGTTTATAAATTGTAAAAACAAATGTATTTTTCCACAAAATGTTATATGAATAATAAAATTTACAAACCTCAATATTTCTAATGATGACACTATTTCCATTAGTGTAAAGAAAGTTTTTTCCTTTAGGATCTCCGCCTAGAACTACAGGTTGTCCCCGTTGGGTTCTCGGCAACGTTGCAAAAATATAAGCTGAATCGAGAAAAATATCAACAATATTACAAAAATTTACAAAGCATTCTCAACTGTGTGAGCCTATATATATGTGGCCATTTTCCAAATCAGAACAATAAATATCGTTTAAATCAGGTCACTTGGGTGATTCATAGAGCACAACTCCTATCCGCTAAATCAAACGAATATAGATTAAGAGCTATACTAACTGATTAGATGCAAAAATGAATTAGAAAATATAAGGTATTTTAAGAATTTTGCGACATAAATACATGCAAATTTTAAGAAATAAAAACTCTATGACCCTATTGTTGCTTATGGTGTTGCTAACAGAAAAGCGAACGTTTTATCACAGTCGTGAATAAACTTAAGAGAAAGTACATGTCAGCAAGAAATTTCCTCAATTTCAGTGGAAAAACCTACTGTTTTTATACGACATAGTTGGGTTCTCCTCAACACTCTCAGCCGGCTTCCTACCCAGGACAAACCCCCGACAAATCTTGACGCCCACTGCCCTCTTGACACGCACGGTCTCCTTCCCTTATTTGGAACACCGAATAGAATTTCACCACCAGTAGATGGTGGTGTCGATCACAAGTTTTGTTAAGAAAATAAGAGCGAAGTTTGATATCGTTACAATTTTTATGTAACATATTGGCAAAGGTCGGAGAACAGTCATTTTTAATTCTGTCGCTATTTTTTGCATTTTCATTGTTATTGTACTCACGTGAGTAATTCGCCTTCTTTATTCAAAATAAGTAACTCTCACAGATAAAATTGATAAGGAAGGATTGAGAATTGTGAAATGAGTGTATGGTATCTAACTGAATATACGACAGATATTATAAAATCGCTTATCGAGAAAGAAAATAAAAGGAGGAAGTTTTCGTTTAGATCGCCTCAGGTAAGTAATTGATAAAATGTCTATAAAGGAATTGTGGTTAGTTTGGATAAATGTCGCTTGTACTTTAACAATTGTGTTGCAGCAAAAAGAAAGGCCGCTGCTCATATCATGGATTCGTCAAGTGGCCGAAGAATTAAAACTGCGAAATTCGACGCTTCATTTAGCTGTGTATGTTCTAGATATTTTCATGGATAATCATGAAATCGCATCCCCGCAGCTTAAGTTGTTTGCAATTGTTTGCTTACTTTTAGCAGGTGTGCATGTTGCTTCCTCAAGCATGGGTTTATCGCGTTTTCCTTTCCTTCTGCTTTTTTGCTAAAAATACTGGTGTAAATAAAATATTACTATTAGTTGGAAATTATTCTAATGTGGTTTAATTTCTCTTGGGTGTCTTTAGCAATTGCATAATGTTCCAGCAGACACTCTGACATAAAAATTAATGAAATTAAAATTTAGCTTGCTTCAAGTAACAATGAATATAACAGCTTTTGTTATTGTATACCATTTTTCCCCAGTAATCTATTGGTTAATTTTGTTAAATCTTGATTGCGCTGGATTGAGCAATGAAGTTGAATGTCAGAATGTACTTATATTTGAGTTTAAAGTTAGTCGTAGTATTTTATACTTAATTGCGCATAGGTTGATCTTTCGCATTTTATTTTTTGCAGCAAAATTTGAAGAGCTTGATACGAACATTCCAAAAATTTCAACGTTGAAATGCAAGATGGATAGTAGTTATTTGGCAACAGAATTTATCACAATGGAAATTGTTATACTGAAATTTGTTGACTGGGACTTGGCTCATCCTACCGTAGCACATTTTTTAGAGTACTTTAGTACCTTTGTTGTCCATCCTACTGATTTGGAGTGCTGTCGTGCAAAGCATAAAAGTCGCATAATGAATGAAGAGGAAATGAAATGCAGTCTTAAACGTTTAAAACTGGATGCTTGTGAAATCATACAGGATTTCATGGATATATCCTCTCAAGGTAAATGACGTTTTTCAATTATAGTTGATGTTATAATGTCACATAACTTTTGTTAAACATCTTAAAATGTTCCGATATGTATTTATTTGTATTTTTTATTTCTTTATTTCTCTCTAGAGTCAATATATATGTTGTTTTTGTGTAAATGAGCTATGGCTCAATTTCTTATTAAATTAAATTAAATAACTTTTTAAAAAAGAGTATTCAAAGTGATGTTTAAAGCAAATTATTTTGAATATTACAAAACGATTTTTTAAGCAAGGAAATTTTTATACAATCATAATGGTTATTTTCATACATTTTGAACTTATTTTGCTATAGATATTAGTTACATGACATTTCGACCATCAGTTATGGCTGCAGCAGTCGTATTTTTGGCACGGCATCTTCTGTCCCTGCAGCCTGAATGGACACCAAGCCTAGCTGAAATCACCAGGCTAAATGTTTCTGATTTCTTGTCGTGTTCATCTTGGCTGATGCGGTAGGTTTGGCTTTGTCATCATAATCCCATATAACTTATTTCAACCTTAGTAGTTTCCAGTATTATTTTGTGACCGAGAAAATAATTTATCTAATTGATAGTTAATTGAACCAAGTGTAATAGTGAGAGTGTACATTTGATTTATTTACTTTTATATATTTATAAAAATAATAATATACACACATACACATAAATATATATTTGAGGAACAAGAAAGGTAAAATAAGATATAAGCAGCAACAAGGAAGCTCTGTGGAAGCATACTGTTTGGAGAACTGCTGGGGGTGTGGGAGAGAAGCAAATAAATAAACGAATGGTGAAAGCTTTTAGGGTAAGACTTCTTCAGCATCGGACAGAATACAAGCCAGTTTTCTTCTCTCAGTCTTATCTGAAAAAACGTTTTACATTAGTTTCTTCGTGCGCATGTCTCTGACAACCCCAGCTGCTCTCCAAACAGTAAGTGTCAACTGGACTTCTTTCCTAGTTGACAAGTACATATATGTATACTCACACACCAAATTTCTCATATTTAGGTAGATTGATAAACTGTCATCTGTGCTATTAAATAATAACTGAAATATGATAACATGTTTGCTTTTAGATTGGCTACTGAAACTTTGATGCTAAACAAACTTTTATTTAAAATGATAAAGTAACTATAAATTGTATGATGTTGTTTTGGATTATTTGTTTAGTTAAAAATATTGCATTCTTATTGTGCTGAAATTTTTTGTGAAAACAGAGAAATGGATAATGATACTGGAAGGAACACTTTAAGCATAGATCAAGGATATTCTACTCACAGTTCATCAAGTAGCCCAGACCTATTCCTATCAACAGTACATGCCAACCAGCAAGAGATTTGTTTAGAAACTCCTATTACCAAGCATAGAGAGTAAGTGTTCCCCTAGGAATTTCCTATTTGTATAATAATCAAGAATTATGATGCATTTATGAGAGGCTGTGAGTACATATTTTTCAATCTCAACAAGTTATATTTTGGAGTTTTTTTTGCAGCAAATTTAATGATCACAATTTAATTAGGCATTTATCTTTAATATTATATATAATTTCTAGTAAAGATAAAGCTATTTATTTTATTGTTATAATTCTGCTTTTTTAATTCAATATCTATTGTTTATCAAGCTGTGATAATTGAGTCATTTTCTTTGGGCATATTTAGCGTTTAAGATATGGTAGCAATTATTTTTGGCAGAAGAATGTTTCTGTTTATTTTAGAAATTATAATTTATTTTTTTATCTTGTGAATATTGTTTGTTTTCTTTATATGTTATTATAAAATTAAGGAATATTTAATTTATATAAAGTTTACAGCATTAGGTTGGCATTTGTTATCATAATAAGTATATATTATTATTATATAATGCAAACTAATAATAATTGTCCTTAAAAAGTTGCGTTGTTTAATTTTGTAAATAGTTATTTATTTCTAAAAAATTTGCCCCATCAAGAAAATGTCAGAAAATTCTCCTAAAATACAGTATTATGAAACTATTTCATTATAATCCAAATGAGCAGCAATGATGAAGATGTCTGAACTCTCTTTTTATATTTTTCTGCTTTTTTTTGTTGAAGTTGTTAACTATAAAGAAAATATAGCCAAAAATGTAACATTTATTTTCATTAAAAGTATTTCAATGAATGTGCTGAGAGAATAATTTTCTTAGAGTTATGGAATTTGTCATTCAGTATTGAAATGTAAAATGAAATATTTAAATAAGAATGGCTTATTTTTGTCTTATGTTCCTAATTTAGATTAAGCACTTTATCAAAAATTGGAAAATTAAATACTTGTATTAGGTGTCTTCGATATGCATAGCAATTAGAGGTATCTAAGATAAGTACTTAATTTTTCAGTTATTCTGGAATTTGTTTTCATCCACAAAATCCACTCTGCTTGTGAGATTAGAATTTTTATATCTTGTTGAAGTTTTTTAAATTAAATATTAGCATGATTTCATGCATATCTCAATTTTAAATCAAAAAGCTGCACAGCTTCTCAAAATATTTTCCTCACATAATTACTATTGATTGAAGGTTTTAAATGCTTATTTTAAAAGAAACTTTATTGGTTTTCATTAACCAGAAGGAATTACAAAGTATGTTTTTGATAACATTTAGTATTAAAGTGCTTCATAAATATACACTACACCATTCTTCTTGAAGGAGTAATTTGGTACTACTTTTCTTGAAATCTGAAAGATAAAAGTCATCCATTAATAGTGAATCTATTAATTTTTCTTATTGAATAATATCATTCTTTTATAAAAATAGATTCTAACTAACCTTTTTAATTTTATTTTCATCTTCAAGACTTTTGAAGCAGCCTTCTAGCTTCCCTGTATACTCTTCCACTTTTGTCAAATATTCTTCTCTTATTATTGTAATTAGAATACCCCCTGAAATTTTTAGGCTTATTTATTAGTATATATTTATTAGTATATGTTGTCTATTCGATGTGAAGCAGTTGGTAAATGACTTTTATAAGGACATCTTTTAGTTATTCAGCCATTCAGTTATCACTACTCATTAGTATTGTTATAACCCTGTTTCATTGTTATAGTTTTATTAGTTTTATTTTTTCACTTATATTTTAATTTACCTGGCTTTAAAATTCGAATCATTTCATTTATGGCAGTGACTGGTATATGGCCTTCTGCCATTGCTCCTGCTGTTGCAACAACATCATATTCATCTGTAATACAAAATGGAAATTTTAAAATGTGAATTGGTTTATTCTATCATTGATGTTAATTTAAATACTAAATATACATACTGCCACTGCTTAAATATTTAAAACTGTTTAAAAAAGGAAGGTAAGTTAATATCGAAATATTTATACAAATTGGTGCTGATAAGATTTTATTTTGGCAAAAACAACTGAATCTTAGGCATATCTTGAAATATAAACTTTTTATGTGTTTCCACTTGGTTCACATTAAAAAATTTAATTTAAAAAAGTATTACACTCGCTTTTCATTAGTCAGTAAACTCAAAATACATTGAATTCCCACATTATTACTTGTTATAATGGCAGATTATAAATATGCATATTATTAAGTGAGATTAATTTGTATATGTTTTGAAGCACCAATGAAAATAATAATGCTTGTTATTATCAATTAGGTTAAGGCATAAATAATATCAGGATTTTTGTATTTTATGCAAAAGCTTGTATAATTAGAGGTTATATACAGCTTTTAAAAAATCATTTTGGCTTACTATCGAATATTTCAGTTTGATGCAAGCCAATGGAATCATGCCAAACTTTGTTATAAATTCCTTTTTGTTTTAGAATCAGAAGCATTTTTTCTGCTGGATCCAAAGCATCCATATTCCTGAAATTTAGTCATTTTCAATCAAGTTAATATATGACTTCAACCTTGATTATATCACTTACTTCTATATTTTATTCATAACTAAATTTCATGCAACATAATTATATTGAACTGATTGGTTAATTTTTTCACTATGTGCCAGAAATGTGATTTTTTGGATGTTTGATGTCCTAAAATAAGCCAGAATATGGTATTACAATGGAAATATTCTCCTAAATATCTGATACAAAGCCTTACTGAAAGCCTAATTTCTTCAATAATTCTCCAACTCGTCCAGTTCCTGCTGCAACATCAAGGATTTTCAAATCTTTTCTCTTGGCTTCTGGGATCACTTCTGCTAGAGCATTTGTTACTATTTCTGCTCCATTGTATAAGCCTGGCCGAAGTTCCTGTTAGAATGAATGGAATGTTTGGACTTTATTCTTTGAAAGTTACAAATGATTATTTCCACAAAAATCAAAATGCTGAGAAATGTATTTCTTAACCCTTTGCGGTCCAATTATTTTTTCCCTGATCCTAGGTCCATTTAATTTTGTCAAAAAATGAAAAAATGCATATTACATTTCATTAAATGTAATAATTTATTATACATGTATTGATGTAGAATTTTTTGTAGCAATCTATCAAATATAAATTTAACAATATTTCTTTAAAGTATGGTACATACATGGCAAAGCATGAATTTTGGTATGGAAAATATTTAAGGCATGTCGGAATAGTTCCAACAAGGGACCATAGCTGGAAAAAAAAGATGTCAGAACTATTCCGATAAGGACTGCAAAGGGTTAAGATTTAAGATCTTTTTAAATTGTTCCACCTAATTCAAATCAAACTCCATGCATAAATCAAAAGTTATGATCCATCAAAGCTAATTTTTGTAAGACTAGATTCACTCAAAATTTAAATGCACCAGAGTAAAATGTGGATTTCCTACTTAATTCTGTTTTATTGTGTCTTACAAATGTTTGTTCAATAGCTACTTTAAAATACAGGTTGGTGGTATTTCCTTTGGGGCATTTGGACCACTAGGTATTTAAATTCATTATTATAGCTCTACTGAAGATTGATATTGAAAATTCTTAGAATGTTAATTTCTTAGTTTCACAATTATGACATGTTAATGCAACAATCTTATAATTTTTTTCTGTTGGCTTACCTCGTCATATTTTTCAGCCCAGTCATTGTACACCTTGACCATTTTATCATGAGTGATCCCCTTCTTGCGTGCCTGGTTATTATAGTTATAGATATCCCAATCTGCTTCAGTTATCTCCACATCCTTCACAATTTCAACTCCATTTGTAGTCATTTTGTCTTGTCAATTTAAACATTTAATGCTATATTTTAGTAACCTTGAAACTGGTTCAAGCAGGATGTTTTTTTATGAGCAACTAAGGAAAGACCAGCCAAAGAGGACAGTAAATGACATTTTTTTTAAATTTTAGATAGACAAACGAAGAAAACACTCACAATGAAGCAGTACTGAATTGATGGAGAAAAAAACAGGCTTTCGTTACAAAGTTAGCACGACAAACAGATGGACCTCTACAAGAAAACTTGTACAATGAGACAGAATACTAAGTCGATTGGCCAAAAAACGATTTTTCTATCTGCTTTCATTTAGGACAGTGTCAGACGGACAAACTGAACGCAGAAGTGGATTTAAGAAAAGTGCTAAAAAGAAGGGAAAACAGGAGCTAATTTAAAAGGGGATGGACAATTGCATTGCTATTGTCTTAACACTTTCGCGGACAGTTGATGATTGCCGTATTATTCTAGAAATGAAAATGTACATTTATATTCTCCAATAGATTTTGAAACTTGTATAAAGACAGACATATATGTTAATGGTTTACAAGAAATTATCAGTAATTATAAGGCATGACTGCTATCACCGTCTTGCCCCTAAACAGTATTACATGACGACGGCTATAGCCGTCTTGTCCACGAACGTGTTAACAAAGTTATTCATACAAAATTTGTTGATAACTTAATCAGTACTAAAGAAGTCACCCTCCAACTTAATGGGAGAAGGTTTTCTGTTCTTACTTTTGCTTAACTTTAATCTAATCTAATGAAAGTGAGGGGGGAGAGGGTGAAAGGATAATAATTTGCTTCCTATAAATAAAGCTTCAAGTATTTGATTCTCTTAACCGCTCTCAGTTTACAATCATTTATCCTTACTCAAATCGCTCACTTCCAAAGATTCACCGTTCACTCTTCGAAAGACGAAATCCTATTTCCTGGTTGGCACAGCGTTTTTGATCGAATGCTGCTGAGTCTAGCCAAAATACTCCAGCTCGATATTCAATTTCTTCCACCTCCTTGCTTCGTTCACAGAGTAAAAAAGGGAGGCTGTTCGGTTGCGAACCCTTTTAAATTTGCCAACACGCATTAATTGGCCCTTGGGTCGCGACACAGGTCATGGTCCAATATCGGTGGTCGTTACATAAGCAAATGATAATCACATGATTGAGTGAGAATTTGCAGTTGCGCGACGTGGACTGGTCGTTAACGATCCAACTCCAACAAAAATCTTATGTCCCATTTACATTATGTGCGTTTAGCGAAAGCGTTCTCATCCGAAAACAAAAAACATCTACGGGTAAGTATACTTTACCGAATCCACGTGTCGTAATGATGCTCGATGTTTTTATTACGATAAGAAAATTCCTGAATTCTCTTATACACGTCCGTGGACTTTTAAATCCTGCTCCGTAACAATAATAATTCATTAGCCGAGTTTGAAGCTTTTTTTATGCGCGCTATGTAAATGTCCTTAGCGCCGTCATTGAGCTGATGATAAATTAGTAAATACGCATGATAATCCAGGAAAGCACGTTGGAAAGATAACCCTTGGTTTCCTATTTATCTACTTTCCTCCCTGAGTTAATAGTATTCTAATTTCTTCTATTAGAAGATTCGTTCTACTTTCGAATTCGAATCCTCAACTTCTGCCAGGTATGCGGATTCATGGTACTTTAATAAATGGAAATACGGATGAAGGGGTCCTGCTCATCTTTCTTAACGTCACCTCGATCAACGGCTGAAATTTTGTACGAAGCCCTCGTTAAAATACGCGAGAAAGTCCTGTGTGTCTCAAAGTCTATTTTAATTACAAAGTAAATCGAAGTGGGAGCGGAAACGGGCTGATTTTCCAATAATTGAAGCTTTGGATTCGGAAACGCGAATGACTGTAATTTTAATGAGTTTTGTGCGGTGGTTTTGAGGGCCACGGTAGTCAAGCTATGAAATGAGCCTTGCGTTCGCATAGTTTACGACCGCGTCTAAATTTTTATCGCTATTTGCATCCAAGAGTATGGAGTACCATCGTTGCGCGGGTATTTTTTCATCGTGTAACTGCTACTTTTTAAACTTAAGATTTTCCGAAGTATTTATTAGTTTTTGGAATCTTTATCAGTCAGTCACATTTCAATGGTTTTTCCTCGCATACTGAAAGCATACTGCGAGGCAGGTCGTTTTTATCACGTTATATCGTATGGTTTCAGTTCTGTAATAAACCACTGAAATGCCATTGGAACGACTTAGAAGAAGGAAGATTGCCCGTCTCCCTCATTGGATTCGCTACTGCTTTTTCAAATATTAAAAAAAAATTATTTTCCTCGTTTCGGTATTTTCCATACAGTTTCTAGAAAAACGTGCTATTTTCTCTTGTTTTTACGGGGATATTTGCATTTTTGTTGAGGTGACATTTAAATTAAGATGCTATCATTTACGTAGATGTTAATTTAAAATTATGTGACCTAAAATGGAGAATATATAAGAATTAAATGGGCGGAATCAATTTTTTAAATTTCATTTTATGCTCGAATATAAGTTAATATTTTTCTGCCTAGAATCCTGCAATTAAGAAAGTTTCATGAGAGTTGTTCTTTCGGAAAATTTTAACGCTAAAGGTAGTTGATATGATTTAATTTTTATTTAATGATAACTTTAACTTGAATTACCCTGAGGGACTTTTTTTTATTCATTTCGGGTTTAGCTCTCTACAGTGTGACCTACTGTCATACAGCAGCGTTGAGCAACCTTCTCTACATGGTGGACCGCATTGATTATTGCGAATCCTACAGTAGGCAGCGTTGGAAATTGCCAATTCTTCGACGAGACGAATTTAAATCAGAAGAAACCTAGAGATTCTGGGATATAATATTAGTAAAAGTCGAGTCTAAATTATTTTTTTTAGGGTTAACCTCTCAGCATTAATTTTTTATTATCATAATTTGAATTTAAAAGATATGAATTGGTTCGGTAAAGTTTACGGATCTCTTTTTCATCATGGTTCGCGAGTCGCATTAAACGCTCGTGGGGTATAAGGTCAATCACGTCACTTGACGTATGCAGTCGGAGTCTCCGAACTCCAAAAGATTCCGGTGGCGTGAAAATGTGAGTCATCCGTGCAAAGATCATATCCTTAAGGTCAGTGAATGAACAGTGGACTTCCATTCAGTTTGAACGGCAATCGTACTACGAGTGGAAAGTTTTTAAGTCCCTTAATCAATTCAGATTTACCAAAGTAAGTTACTCAATGTCCCGATATTGGAATGCCATAAACTAGCTCCGGTTAAAGTAAGAAGAAAACAAGGAAAGGGGAATCTTGGTTAAAATTCTTCTTGGAAGGAGCGGAACATCGAGGAGGGCTTCGGTTTGGTTTCACAGTTAAGGCTTCTCGTTGGGCGTTTTGAAGGAAGCCGACTCGGTCGAGGGATTCCTTATACGCCAACATGCCAACTCGTTTGTTCATCTTTTTTTACTGAATAATGCCATTTTTAGGATTGGCCCTCTCTCTTCACTGAGCCTCAGCCAATTTTATAAATAGGAGGACGCTACCCCCGCCTCGCTTGGGGGAAACCGCAGCTATCCGAAAAAGTTATCTTTACTATTGCCTTGTGCCGCGAAGCATAGTCCAATTGTACATCTGCCTATACTCTCCCTCCTCATTACCCTCTCCCATTTCTTCCTCTTCAGACCTCAACCGCTTCCCTTGCAGCGCGGAAAAGGAAACTTTCGTTTCCTCTAATCGCTTATCTCTACCACAAGCAGTTTTATTTTACCCAAAAATTCCTATTTCATTTAGTGCGCGGGACTGTAAAATAGATAGAATATTTTTTAATTTCGAACACCATCCATTTAACAGCGAATTTTTTATTTGATTACGGACGCTTATTTTTAGGATTTAGTAATTAGTAACTGAATCTTCCCGCCGTGCGTAACCATTTTGATAACGACCGAGTGGTATTTCTGTGGTGAGCGCTCAATTATTGCTCCAATTAAAATCATTAAAATATGAAAAATATCTCTGCCGATATGGTTTATTTTTATAACATACAATTTTTTTATGCTGCGCACTTCATAAATTTGTAGCTTGTGTAGACGACATAATATTGAATAAAGTAATTAAAATTCAAAAGAAACTAAAATACATATGTTTCCGAAAGTGTTCTTTATTGGCTCAAGATTTACGGTTCAATAATATCATCAGTATATGTATAGTGAAGAAGGTATTCGCCATCAATTAAGGAATAAAGTGATACATATATAATTAATATATTATTAACGATAAAATAATGCTAATCAGTAGTTAATTCGACAACTTTTTCTGTTACTAACCATCGTCACTTCACGCTTCCGCTTCTCATTGGGTACTAATGACACAATGAATTTTTAAGCAAACCCGTTGCACAACCCCCAAGCTGTAGGATCACTTGTTCCGCGCACAAATCCACACTGAAAGAAAAAAATCTGATGTGGCCAACACATGACTTTCTCCATATTTGGGGTATAGATATTTAAATTATTATGAGTAGCATTATAAGGCAAAATTATTATTTCGTATCGTAAAAGAAGACACGTCGTTGCCGTAAATTACGTATATTTTGAATGTTTACAGAATTTACCGCTACATGGTGTTGGCGCTGTAGGCTGGTATTAAGAAAAAGCGAAATATATCCGAAATGGATGGTTCTACGAAAATTAGTTTCAAACAAAACTTGGATGAAATATTATTCTCTACAACTTTGGTCCTTACGAAGATTACCAATAACGATGTTGTTGAGATATTTAACGGAAATCTAAAAACCGGTTATTTATAAATAACTCCTAAACAATAACTCCTATAGAAAATTGTTTCAAATGAAAGTTGTAAGAAATTACATTCTCTATAACTTTTGTTTAGAATTGTATATACAATAATGATGTTTTAACAAAGAAATATCGCAAAAACCGAATCGGGTTTCGAATAAACCGCGACTTCCGGTTATCCGTTATTGTCGAAAAACTAATCAGTTCTTTGTGCTCATGTTAAAGTGTTATATATGAAGTTTGGTAACGATGTGGCATGTACTTTTTGAGTTAGAGTGCCCACAATAACACACACACACAGACATCATTCCGAAAATAGTCTAAACGTGTTCTAGGGACCTCAAAACATGTATTTCCGTTGAAATCTCGAAGTCGATTTTTTTCATGAATACAATACTTTCCCATTACTACGTATGGAAAAAGTAAAAACAGTGGCGGTATTAGCCGGGTTTTCCGAAGAGCACCAAGGGGACACACTGCTTGAAGTCCCTTCCAAAGGGCTGGATAAGCCCAGGTTGAGTAAACCTGGCCTCCGCCAAGATTCGAACCCAGGCTTGGTAGGCCAACATTCGGCCACCACTCTTAAACTATTAAACTGAAATACTTGCCAAATTCAAAATATTTTAGAAACGTTTTCAGTGGTATCCGAAGGAAATGTAAAAAAAATGTTTTAAGTATTCGGAAAGCATCAATGATAAATAATGCGATATGAAAAAAACACCCGAAAAACTATATTGTTTGTATTTTATGCAACCGACCTAAAAGAGAAGGGCAAACAACGAAATTTTGTAAGAGAATCGAAATGAGCGCGTGGGCAGGAGCAGATTTAGTACGGGTGGAATGTGTAGTGGGGTGAAGGGGGGAGAGAAGAAAGGAAGAAATTCTTAATTTAGGGTCGGATTACGACCGTCGAGTCTCTTTTTTTTTTACTTCTAAGGAGCCTGGGAGAAAGGAATGAGGAGGGAACGGAGGAAGAGGAAATGAGAATGGGGAAAGGTGTAATGAGAGGGCGGAAGAGAGGCAGAAAAGGTAGAGGAAAATATCATGAACAGAACGGAGACGCATAGAGTGGGTGTTGAGTTGAGAAAAAGGCAAAAGAGGAAGGAAAAAGAAGGGAAGGCCGTAGAAAGGACAGAATGGTGAGAGAGAAGTTTTAAGGGAGTGATTGATTAAGCGAGCGAGTCAAGTGGAAAGATTGTGATCATAAGATTTCAATAGTCTCAAGATCCGTGCATCAGATCTATAGATCAAATCGGCTTTGATTTGATCTATAGATATATGTACCATCTTATAGATTTGAGTTTTAATTGACTTTGATTTGATCTATGGATATACTATCTGATCGATATGGGTTATTAAGGATCACTTGATTATTGCGTTTGGACTCTCAAACGGTTTTCTATGATTTACGTCATGGTTGCTTGCCTGTTCAATAAGATTATCCAGTGAAGCGTTCGCCTAATTCTATCGAATTATTTCATTAGAAGGAATAATTCTGTTCTTAGTTTACTAATTGCTCTAATCGCCCCTAAATTGAAATTTATACATTAATTTGAACAGCAGATTGGTTTATGAAAATTTTTAAATGTTTTAAACTTTCCCCTATAAAATAAAACAAAGATTTTTACTTGTAATTCCTAAATTTTTCATTTACCAGAAATTGCTTTATTGTCGATCACTAATATTTTCTCAGTTATATAATCAAGAAATTGTCTCCTGCTGCTTTCAACCCTTGCCTCAATTTATGGACAGTTTGTATGGCCTCGGTAGAGGTGTGATCCGCATGTATTACTCCCAATGCTAGTGTGCTGTGTTCGAATCTTGCCATGTGGGTTATCGTCGATGTACTAATTGTAAAGGCCATTTTTAGTTCCGTTTGTGAGCCAGTTAAAATTAAAGTAAATGAGAAATTTTAAATTATGGCTTATCAAACGATATGCAAAACTCCTACACCTTTAAACGCGCAAACCTTTATTTTTTGACATAAACAAGAGCAACAATATTTTTGGGAATTTTAAATTACTACCTTAAATAATCAACCGTATGTTAAATTAATTTTAGGCAATTCGAATAATGTTTCTTCGGACATATAAGGACAGTTTAAAAAAGGCTTCATTAAGAACATTTCCAAACTTGGCACATAAAAATGTATTTTAGAGAATAAATCACCGTCACCTATTTAAAATTATTACAACCCATATGTGACAAAAAGCCTGATGAAGTCAGCACATTCTTCAAAATACAAACCCTACCGAATATAGCCCTTGTCTCACAATATTTCCTGTTTTTTCAACCCAACATTTCGATTGCAATTCCGTTTACAAAAGAGGTTCGCACAAAATACTTCACACACAGGTCAACCATTAAACCACGACACCACTTTGCCTTTCTCATCAAAGAGCTGTCTTTCAGCGTCTTCTCCGATGAATTTTAAACGATCTCCTGTTCTCTAGGTTTTATATTCACCATTCAGTATACCTATGCTTGTATAAGATTAAACGCAACAACATAGGACGCTTTTCTTAGAAACCTCATTCGGCCAACTCCCACCGAAGAAGGTTGCATTGCAGTCGAAACGGGCGTATGAGTTTCCAAATCCTTTTATGGATGATGTAGTTTTTCTATGCCAATCCATTTGCGGAGCAGGAACTTTCACAGCGTTGCAGTTTTCTCGCGTGACTCCACCTATGCTCCAATAATAACCCACCAGCCTTTATTATTACCGATTAGGAGATTCAGATGTTATGTCTTATGATCTACTTAAAACCAATGTGGTGGTCGCACGAAATGTCCTATGACACTCGACAAACAAATTTTGATTTTAATATTTAGAACTCTTTAATTTTGAATTCATCTCGAAATGTCTCATTGGAATCTTTGGAAAAGGTTTTATCTTCATCGCTCTGCAATGAATATTCTGTAATTGATTTCGTAAGAGCCAGAGCCGGCTAGGAAAATCGCGGGGCCCGGTACAAAGTGTGTGCGCGGGGCCTCTTACGGGTAAAAAATTTTATTAGTGAATTTTAATCAATAAAGCAATCTCTCTCACTATGAAACTTCAATTTTTTTCAGATAAAAAAAAATGTGTTTTATAAATACGACAAATATTTTTCGGAGAGCGCGGGGCCTCTTAAGAGCGGGGCATGTATCAATCTTTTAAGCTAATAATCTTGATAGCTAAGCTCATTTGTCAGTTGTGGTTTTCGGAAAAAATTAATTGTTTCGGTCCTCTAAATTGTTTTTATTTCATAGGACTTGATACACAAACACCACACCGTTGTTATCAAATGAGTATTTTGGTACAATCTTCCTGTTAATCTGAAAAATAGAAGGATTGTGTTATTTAAGATGTAGTATTTAATACAGTATTTCTACAAAATACTGAAATATATTGATAGTGAAAAGCAGAGGTTCTCAACGTGGTGCCCACCGAGCCATTTCTAGGTGCCCGCTTTCCTCTGCTCACATGTTCATAATCCCTTATCCAATGATGCAAGTCTTGAAAATTTCTTTACTAATACTTTCTTTTGCAGTGCTGCCAAAAATGTTAATGCTGTAACGAACGACAGTAACTCATTTGCTTCATGAAAATAATCGTTACTACCAGAACAGTGCCCAGACATCCTGTCGCCTATGACGAGATATTTCTTTCCATTCATCTTCCTCAACTCGAGCTTCTCTCCCTCTTCTTGTAGAAAAAAGTGTTAAAATCAGTTTTTCTTTTCATAGAATTTAGTTATTTCAAGCATTAATCAAAAATATTAGTTGTTAAATATATTAAATTGCGTCATTTATCATTATTTCTAACAATTTTTAATGCTTGTGCCCGACTCCATATCCCATAATATGTTAAGTGCCCTTGTAGAAAAAAGTGTTAAAATCAGTTTTTCTTTTCATAGAATTTAGTTATTTCAAGCATTAATCAAAAATATTAGTTGTTAAATATATTAAATTGCGTCATTTATCATTATTTCTAACAATTTTTAATGCTTGTGCCCGACTCCATATCCCATAATATGTTAAGTGCCCAATGGAGGTAAAAGGTTGAGAACCACTGGTGTAAAGTGTTTGTGAATGACCAAAACGTTACCTTCTTTATTTTGTTTTCACTTTCCAATCCATTGAAAAGCGGTTCCAATTTACTATACTCCTCGGTGGTTGTGAGATACTCTTCCCTGATGACGACTATTATGTAGCCACCTGTGAGAGGGAAACGCGCAATGAAAAAAAAAAAAACGACGAGAAAGTATTATAACTGAAAGCGAGAGAAGTAGAATTTTAAAAAATTAGGAGATTTATGAATCTGGGAAACCTCCGAGCAATCAATATTTGATTAGGAAACGAAAAACTACCAATTTTCAGATCCTAAACCATGTGAAATTTAATTATTATTATAATTTATTAATTTCTCATATTTTTGTAGCATTTGAATTCGCCGATTAATTTATTAGTACAAATAAAATTAGTTTAATTGTAATAATATGAAATAATATTTTAATTTTATCAGAATATTTAAGTGCCTGATTGAATGAACTACTTACCTGATCGAACTATGCGCACCATTTCGTTAATGGCAATTACTGGAATGTGTCCACCTCCAAAAGCACCGGAAGATACTACTGCATCATAAGCGTCTATAAATTCAATTAGAAAAGGTTCTTGATTAATAATTTTACATTTAACATTTGAGATAGGGAGTGTACGTAATTTTTCATAATTTATCTCCTTGTTAAAATAGGTTGGTACTACAAAAAGATTTTTATACGAAACGGTCATGACTGTCCAGTAAAACCAGTTTTAGTTATAATTTAAAAGAGCGAATTGCCAAAAATATGTTTACCTCTATGGTAATTTTTATCAGTCAATTTTTTCCTTTAAAAAATCAAAATCCGATAATTGTAAGGAAACGTTCATTCCATACTTTCGCTTGCGGTATGCCTCAGTTCTCGTTATCGAAAAAATGTATTCCTATTTAGTTTTTGATTCAATTCCCTATTTAGCCGATGAGGTTTCGGTGGAAATATCTGAAGGGCATCGCATAGCCGCTTTTAAAACTGAAGAATCCACTACTCCAATCTGGCTGACCTTCACGATGACAAAATCACCTGGGGTTGTTCGTGGCGCGCTTGTGGCGTAAGCCGTTTTTTGTAGGTTCAGTATTTTTTTTCAAGCCTTACAATTTGGTTTTCGATTTGACCTCAAATATCGCAGTACCTTGAATTCAAACAACTCTCATCCCTCGTTAATAAAAACATTCGCTCTGGTGAAGGTAACTCATTTTGAATAACCTGTACAATTCAATACAGTTTCCTTCCTTCAGGAATTGTTTTTATGTTGTGAGCATTTTAAGGATTTCCTGTCCAAACTGAAGTCTCTCGACATTTATTCATCTCAGCACTCTCAGAAGGGAAGTCTTTAATTTCGATTAAAAATGTTATTCGCGTATGAACACGATATTATGGTGGACGATTGAGAACTAATACTTTTACGATGCCCTAAGTAAAAATAAATATTCTAATAAACGAACTGAAAATATTTTTAGTAAATGAATGTTAATTTTATTTTTAACTTTTGATACTGAATTCCGATTTCGATCATTCGCTATAATGGTTGAAATGCATAAAGACATATTGTAGTAGAGCTATAAATTATAAATTACGCTACTGTAAAACCTTACATTCTTCGTTAAAAATTCGCGTAGATTAAATATGAACCGGTTTTTAATTTAAAGACGCATTTTCGCTTACCGTCCTCAATTTCCGTTTGATGCTCCCCAATTGTGTCCTTCCATGTTTTCTCATATACTCCATTCTTGCTTAAAATTTCGAGCATTTTTTCCGAGGGATCCAAAGCATCTATGTGCCTGAAATGGGTAAGAACTCGTAATTTATTTGTTGAATCGTAGACAAAAAATGCTAAAGAATTAATCATACATCACCGAAGACATTAAAATTATCGCTTCATACAATATTTTTGTGTGTATGAAACGTTTCCAACCTATCTCATCAAATGAGTTTCATGCAAAATCTTAATACTCCACGATTAAATATGGCGATCTATTTCCTTCGATTTTCTATTTATTTTCCATCTTTACAATTTTGCATAGCATGAAAAGGGAAAGGAACGTAACAGAGATAGTTTTTCAATGACCATGGCTAGTCGTGAAGGTTAGTCAATGAAAAAGGTCAGCGCGATGGCTTTGATAACTGATTACTGGTATCTTACTGGAAGCCTAGTTCATGAAGAATGATTCCTATGCGACCCGTTCCGGCAGCAACATCGAGAACCTTGACATCTCGCTTGTCCAAGTCAGCATATTGCTCGGCTAGCGCTTCTGCAACATATTCTGGTCCTCTGTATAATCCTGGATTTATATCCTGAAAACAAAAATTATGAAACATATGGTTGTAACTTACTTAAGCTTCAGTTTTGAGATAAGTTTATAGAAACGCATCTTTATGGCAAATTTTTAACACGCTTTCGTGACGTCGGAAACTTTTATTATAAAATGCCACTTAAAAAATAAATACCGGCTGTTAAGGATCTGCTCTGGAATGTATGCGACCCGATAACAACAAAAGAAAGGCACTCACTTGGTCATACTTTTCCGCCCAATCATCGTATATCTTAGTGAGTTCTTCTTGAGTAATTCCTTTGGCATGCACTTTGCATACGGCCTCTAGCGCAGTCTTTTTCGCTTCGCGATCGATGTCCTGCGGCATTGTCTTTAAAATATCAAAATATTTGTTCAGCTAGTGCTATGGTAATTTTCGATAAACTATTATATGCAAGATATTTTTAAAATACGGTACCTAATAACTCAAAAGACGACACAAATGAATGTACATTCACATTTAAAGCCTCAGCGCAATTCTTCAGAGAACGCGTTTCTAGGATTAATTTACTGGCCTTTGCTGGAAAGAAAGGGATTCGAAGGGGCTGCGATCGTGGGAAGAGGTACAACCAATGGAAGGTTTTGATAACGCTCCACTGTCCGAGCGCTATCGTCCGAGGATGTATTTAACATGCCGATGGAGGGGAGGGAAAATGGAGGTAGGGGTTAAGAGAGATTAGCGGCAAAGAAGATGATATGATTTTTGGGTTTATGATACTCGAAATTACGGCCAAAAATTTATGAGATGTCGTTTACACGAGACATTTTCTTGCTAGGATGAAATTTTCCTAAGTTTTTATAATGACGTGCATGAGTAAATTTTCATCAAAATGAAAGTAGCGCTCGATGGAACAACTGGAGTTCAATAGCTTCGTTCTCGGATATTGAAAATGAACCAGCAACGTTCTTGTTAAAAAATTAAAATGTTTAGTTTTATTTTAAAATTCCCCACAGCATTATAAAAATGGAGACACATGTAACATTACATAAATATTTCATAAATTACCCATTCAAAGCTTTTTTGTGACATTTTAATTGCCGGTAATATCTACAATTTAAACTGATTCAATTGATATGACAAATTGGATTGTATAGCAAACAATCAAAGCTTTTATCTCCCTAATATTGTGGCTTCATAATATATTTGCCTGTGGCAGGAGCCCTCTTATTACGTGGCCGGACGTCATGGGAGGACCCAGGCTTCATCCAAAGGGGGGGGGGGGGGGGAATTTAGAAGTGAAAAAATAAATTAATAACAAAAATGTTTTTAAAAAATAACTTTTGTATTATGCACCAAAAAGAATAAAATAAATTTTGATTGACTACAATTGTGAGTTCTGTTGGTAAGGAAGATCAAAATTCGCGACAGTTTCAGTAGAATAAGTTTCTTCTTGTACAACAATGCTGATTTACTAAAGTTTATTAAGAACATTTGTAAAAGTTATATGGCGCTTCACATTACACTTTCAATTATCTTGCTTAATTATACATAAGTGTATGTGTAGTGAGTTCAACTTTCCACTGAATTTTAAGTACCCCTTTGCGGGTATTAACTCAAAGTGAAATAAAAATTACTTTCAGCTATATACATATTATAGATATAAGATATCGAGTGAGGTTAATATAAAAGTTATTTAATAAAGTATTTGAAACTATTTTATTTAATACATATTTAAATCAGAAAAACAAAATGTAGAACTTAATAGCAAATAGCGAATACATACAGTGAAACGGTACAGTCCAATATAGTGAAGCAAGTGAAAGAACTTAAATTATGAACTGCTCAGCATGAAGGATGAGATTTAAAGGGTAATTTTTCGAGTGTTCAGAAATTCTAGAGGGGGGTGGGAGTAATTTACCTCCCTCCCTTGAATCTGCCCATGCCGGACGTTGTGCCGAACGGACATTTGTTATTTTGTCCATTTTGCTCAAAAAAATTGTATGAAGAATTATTTAATGATTCTCCAATGGCCTGTCAATATATTTTCTTCTCGATTTTTTGTCTCGAAAACTCTAAGCCTCATGTATTGGCGTACACCGATTTTTTTGTGATACTTTTTACCTCTATAAGAATAAACATTTTTAACTATGGCTTACGAATCATAAAAGAGCTTAGCATAGGAAAAGGCACTTTTTACTTTCGTCATTACTGTCAGGACTAAAGTTAAAGCATAATACACAGATTCACAAGTTAAATTACCTCATGTTGCAAATGAATACGATATTCTATATGATTTTCAATCATATTCTTTTACATTGACTTTTTAAGGACCGAATTACCCCTAATTCTCAAAATTGCAGAATAATGCTATTTATCTATGGAATATCGATAGATTTACTCTCGATACTTTATATTGTTCCTAATAATACAATAATACAAAATCAACACATTCTACGCATAATAAAGGATGATGAAATTGCAGAAATAATCCAATGTCTCATTTCTCTTCCATTTTGCATATAAGAATAACACGAAAATATGACGTTCTTACTAGAATGACAGATGAAAGAGAGTTATCGCAGAGTTTTTTCACACTATTGAATATTTTAGAAGTTGATAAATATGACACATCAGATTTTTTCCCAATATATCGTTCCCAATAATGTGGATATTCCATTTTCATAAATTTAATGTTACTTAGATCATTATCAGCAATTACGACACTTTGTCCTACACACGTAGGAATGCAGTTCGCTAACAAAAATCGTGCCCTTGTAATGGCCCAACAACAACTTGTCTTGTCTGAGCAAAAGGATGACCACCTCTGCCTTACAAGTTGTAAGATTATGTAAGTTACAACATCTACTCAGAGCTGCATTTTTATGTGTGCATTTTCTGGATCTTTTATTGGTTTATTTTATATTCTATTGCATGATCATGAATCTCAATATTTAATATAGAAAGCAATTTTCTACATACAATTTTCCTTCAGATGAATATGTCATGAAATATTTGAATAAAATGTAGATTTTTACTTAAATACATTTTTTAGCATTTAACAGTTATTTTACCTAATTTTGCATTTAAAAATTCATCCTGCGGATTATCCGTGTTTTTTCAATTATCCATGGCCATCCCTGTCCCAATTGCCTGAGTTTTACTGTATTTGCTTCTGGTGCTGAAACTTGGATGTGCTCATGTCGCATTTTGGAAGGGGTCTGCAGAAGCAGACAAAAGAGACCTACCCTGAGTTTTTGTGAATAGAGTATGGCTGCTGATCTTATCGTGAGGACAACCCAGGGCATGTAGGGATAGTCGGGTGTGGTCGTGGGTCAAGGGAGAGTGCAGTGAACTTTTCTCCTCTGTGGTGGCTCAGTATGGTGTTCCTTAAGACAATGGCAGGTACCTTAGAAAACGATTTGCAGGGAAGTCCAAATTTGTTTGGACCACAACAAAGTGGGCTCACTTGGTGGAGGTCTCTTCGCCTCAGAAGCATGACCGTGCTATGACAAGCAGAGCAGCCGTTTTAAGATAACATCCACCCCACTCTTCCGTAAAAATGTGTTTCTTAAACTCATTATTTGCACTATATATAATACAATAAATTATTGGAAAGTACAATTATTTTTTTAAATCATATGTGGTTTAAAAAACGAAAAGGGTGCCTAAATATAAAATAAAATATTTCAGAGTTAATTAATTATTAAATCCTCAATTTCTAAAGTCGATAGAATTTCCAGTTGATAGTTGATAATCTATTTGAAATTGCAGACGATAGACATTCATATCTTTTATTTTTTTAAGCATTATATTCACTCCCCTTACCCGCTCACTTCAGACATAATTTACTTATTTTTTAATTTTCTTAAACTATAAATTTACAGTCGGTAGTCGCCTAATTTCTTATTTTTGATGTGTATTTTCCAGCCTACCCCCTTCCTTTCTCCTTTCGCAAAATGGAAAAATAATCAGTTTCAGATAATAAAGTTGGTGAGAATTTTCCTAGGACGGAATACCTTCTTCAGTATAACATCCTTTCAGCATAACATCAGGTCGGCATAATGTCTATTTGGCATAAAGTCCGTTCGGCATAATGTCGGTCAGCATAACATCGGTCGGCATAACGTCCTTCAGCATAATGTCCATCGGCATACCATCCGGGTACCCTCTTATTAGGCCTTTTCATCCATTAAGAATGCCCCTATGTGTCTTGCACAGTGATAGTTATGCTACTGTTTACAGTGCATGCTAGATGGCAGTACACAGTCATAACATTGCTGTAAAAAAGCAATTCCTCAAAATAAAATTAAACATTTCATTAATTCACTTATTATATTTAAAATATTTATTACTTTGAGACACAAATTCTTCATTTGTGGATAAATTTAATAAGGAATTACAAATGTGAAAATTATTCATCAATATATCTCAAACAACTTAAAGATGATTAAATTGATTATTCTATGTTATAAGTCTAGTCAAAACTAATTGTGTCCATAGGTTGTATCTAAAAGGGTTTGTTAATTAAATTATTAAATAAAGTGAAAAACATGTTTATTGTTTATGTTGGTTCATTTACATCTGTTGAGCCTTTCCATTTGCTAGCTGCCTTAAGACCTCTGCCAGACCTTTCACATATAAACATTATTACAATAGATTATATAGAGCAGGTATTTCAAACACATCAGTGCACAAGCTGCACCAAATCTGCAGGCAACATTAAAGCACCATACCAAATCTGTAGGCCACATTCCATACTTTCTCAGTCTTCACACCATTTTATATTATTTAAGCATTTACTCTCCCCTTCTACAAGGAGAGAAGTTCCCCAACCCTATGATGCTGTCTTAAACCCACCATTAAAATACTAGAGTCAGCATCATTCTCCAGATATGCAAGAAACACACTAGCAGTGTGAAGAACATTCTTCTGTGCCATAATTGTAACTTAAATTTCTTATATTATTTACAAAGATTTACATAAAATATTTTATAAGATATACATTTGAGTTTGGGTCATCTAGTTTTAACAAACTTACTTTATGAGCCACGAGTTTGAGACCCCTGTTATAAAGGGTCTTAATAGTAATAATGAGCAAATTTTTTTAATGTTCTTTTATGTGCTATTCCAGAGCCCAAAATTTGACCAAATAACAGGAGAACATTGAAAATTTTCTCAGCACCATCTCTTTTACTCTTTGGTTGAATATTGCAATGATATACTTGTGTAGTGTATATGAAAAATTCACACATATAATCATAAAAATCATTATATTTTTAAGGTCAAAATTTTGGATCTTTTGTCACTGATTATGTATTAATCTGTTAGGTTAAGAAAGTACAATGCAGTGTATGAGCATTCAAAGATAGATAAGCTAAAATTTAATATTATATACCCTTATAGCTTTTCAAAATACCGTAATTTTCCTATTATAATATGCATTTTTTTTCACAAAAAATTTACAGAAAGAAAGGGTGCGTATTACACATGTAACAAATGCATACAACTTTTTTCAGTAAGGAAATAATTTATATTTTCAGACATTTTTACCAATAAATTATACATTTCAATGCATTTTGATAACATTAAATATCTTTTTCAAAACAAAAATAAGAATAATTATTTAATTACTTTTAGCTGCTCGAATCACTAAAGCTTCTGAATTCATTATCACTGCCCTCACTGTCCTCAAACAGTTCATTGGCGATTTTGTGTTCTCTCTCATCATCTACGTAAATGGCATCGCCGAGAACGTCGTCTTCATCCTCACTATCTACTTTGGCGAAATCATCATCCCATATGATGTCGTATTCAGAACCATCCGTGGTCTTTGTGAGGCAACACTTTTTAAAGCCACGATTTTTAAGAAAAAATCAATGCAGTAGGTGAGGGTCACCACCATTAATTATAATAGAATGCAAGTTGCAAGCAACATATATTATTTTATATACCTCGACCAGCTTGTATGAAGACAGAGTCAGAACTAGACATGATATTCACGTAAACGACAAACTACCTTGCTTGGCAGCAACAGGGCCGCACCGGCCTATGGGTGCAAGGGGTGCATCGCACTCGGGTGGCAACATATTAGGGGCAGCAATTCACGGGCGAAGACAAGAATCTTATCTTAATTTTGAGTTTTTACAAACATACAAACATCCTTTACCATCCACTGTGTTTGTAAACTCATGTGATAGACCACCTTCTAAAATAAAGTTCTTTTACATAACATATCGAGACGATTCGTATAGAGAAAGTTTGCGCAATGTGTTTTGCACAATTTATTTCTTAAATGAAATGCAACTTTTAATTTAAAAATCGAAAAAAATCTGGGCCACAATGCTTTTATAAGTCCATAAGGGGCTGCATAAACTGCTTGCACCCAGGCGGCAAATATGCCCGGCTAGAGCCTGGGCGGCAAGGCAAGAACTGTTATTCTAACTGACCAGATTATTACACAAAGTGAAATTGAGACATGCTTTTATACATTGTATCGATCTTTAAAGTGAGAGTCAAGACTATATAGACGTGAAGTTTTTGTAAACACTCTTGTAAATATCTCACTTGGCAGCAAGGCGAGAACTGTTATTCCAACTGATCAGATTATTACACAATATGACATTGAGACATGTTTTTATACATCTTTAAAGTGAGAGTCAAAATATATAGGCGTTAAGTTTTTGTAAACACTCGCACATATCTCACTTGGCGGCAAGGCGAGAACTGTCTCAATACTGTTAATAACCAAGTGAAAAATGACTGATCTTTTTATAAAAAATGTGTTGTGTATTATACATGGTGATAAGACAATTTTCACATTTCACTCGTAAAAACATGGGTGCGTATTATATAGGGTGCGTATTATAATTGGGAAATTACGGTAATAGTCACTATTCCTGCATTATGATTTTTCATTTTTATCATTTATTGAAACTATAAATTACCTAAAAACTTTCTATTTTTAATGAAAAAATAATCCATTAAAAGCCTACTTATCAGTATATGACCATAGTTTGTTTCCTATTAATTTTCTCTCTGAATGCTTTTGCCTTTTCATTCAAGGAACTAACTAACATCCAGCAATTCCTTTTCTAAATTACTCACTAATGCTCCATCATCTGCAAATCAAACTAATTTGAGTAAGCTAACTTCTATTTTCACTCTTATACCTGTATCTTTCCATCCTCTTCTATCATTTTTTCAGCTTAAATATTAAAGTGTGCTGGTGAGAGTGAGCAACCTGTCTCTGCCTCTTCCTAGTGTTGCCTAATCTGATTCTCCCTCTCTTATCCTTATCTGTTCAGTCTGGTTCATATACAGATATTTGAATAATCACCTATCTCTCCAATCTACTCATTTTCCTCAACATCTCCTTAACTAAGGCCATAAAATTCTATCAAAGGCCTTTTCAAATCTACAAACCATATGAACACAATCCGGTTGCCAGAGCTGGGAGTAGGTATTTTGGTGCCCGGGGCAAAGAACGTGAATCACGCCTCTAACCCAAACCCTGTATTTTATTTCATGTAAAAAATAATTATAATTAAATGATAAACAAGTGCATATCATTTAAATATTTATTTTAATTGCAGTAACATACATTATACAATAACAATTAAATGTAAATTAGCTGTACTTGGCATAACATATGCCGATTTAGCAGATCTTAAAGGTCCTTAATTAAACATTCACACATTTCTTTTTTTAACTTATATTTTTTAATTAAAGATTTCTCTAAAGACGCAATTGTCAATTTCTTGGTTCTTTTCTGAAGCTACAGTAAGTGAATCAGATGATCTGACTCTTGATAGAGCAACATATAATTTTCCATGACTAAAAACAGGAGGCCTATATGCCAGGGGTGCCATATCTCTCAAGTTTAGTAATACCGTTCCGCTAGCTTAACAAGTGTTCCATTTGTAATATATTCCATTTCATACACTGTCGGTAATTGACTATCAGATAGGGCAAAATGTACTTGAAAGGACAAAATCAATAAATTTCCATATTTTTTTAAAATTTAACAACCGGCTCGCAAATTCAGAAAATTTAACAACAGGCTCGAGCGAGCCAGCAGGAGTCGGCTTCAGCTCATCACTGTATATAATGATATATAAATTGCAGAAAACCCAACACGCCCTACTATGGGATTGATCTATAAGCAGAGCTACAAGATCATCATCGATCAGTGCATGACTTTGTCGGAGGAGCACAGTGACTTCACACGAGTGAGTGCCGTGAAGCGGGGCTGCGACAGACTATTTGAATGCTACCGACAACTTTTACGTAATAAGCGAAAAAAGCTAAGCAGTTGACCCTGGACTTTTTTAAGTAAAACTTCGTAGGTGTTCTGAGAAATATTTTGAAATTATGTGCATTTACTGCTAAAAAGCTTTTTTGTCTTACTGTTTACTAGGTAATTTTATAGTTTGTTTAATAAATTTTGTTTGAAAAGGCCGATAGAAATATGTTTTACATTGAATATGGGTCCAAAAATATCATTTGGAAAGTTATGGTGCCCCGGCTAACGCGGATTTTTGCTTAATGCAGAAACCTCAGGATCGCAACCCCCACGTTAAGCGGGGCTCACCTGTACATATAATCACAAATTTGACACCGTCTAGAATGATGCTCCTGGGACAAGGGCCCTGCCTGCCCAACCCAAGTCCCAATTCTGCTGGTTGCATACAATGTATCTTATTACCAAAGTACTCATCATCCCTATAACAACTGTAGTGCTACATCCTTTCTGAAACCTGAACTGATCCACACCTATATAGTTACTTGCTTTGCCTCTAGTCTCCTGTTCAAAATCTTGAGAATAACTTTAGCTGCATTTGAGATTAAACTGATTGTTCTATAATCTTGACATTAATTTGATTTATACTTTTTCTTCAAGGGAATTAAAATTGATCTAGTCAAGTCCTTTGGAGACTCTCCCTCTTCATATAGCTTGCGATGCAATTTATAAAAACTCTCTTTCCCCTCTTTTCCTAATTCCTTTAACATTTCTACAGAGAGGACATCAACTCCTTCTGCTTTCTTTGATTCTGTCACTTCTCTCTCTCTCTCTATCTCAATAGATTCTGGCTTAAAATATTTGCCATACAATTTCTTAATAATGGTAATGATGATCAGATGAAGCTGTAAAATGCAAAACTACTCCAGTAAATCTTTTTTAGTGAAAATTACAATAAGTCTTTCATTACTATTATGTAATATTTCCAAAAATTGGAGCCTTTCCAAGTTGTTTTTAATTTCTCAATATATTCTTTCCGTCTTTTTCTCACATACTATGGCTGAAATAATAGTTTACCATTTGTGTCTTTAATTGTGGCCAACGTGTTTCCCTTATTTTTTCTTATTAATTAAAGTGGAGAGTATACAAATAAAATGTTTATGTTCTCTTGAAAAGTAATATGGCTAATTTGATAAAATACTAGATACAAGTAAATTATAAGCGCAGAAAAACCAGGAGCTCATTTAGTCTGAATTTAAATGTATTGAAATATTTAAGCTTATAGACATGGCCTACATTGATATATTAAGAACTTTAAAGGGCTTCTTCAATCAGATTTTTCTTGTAATTAGTCTTTCTGACAAGGAAGTATGCATAGCTTCAACTTTAATAAACTGATAAAAATCTTGCATTGACAATATTATTGCTTGTAAAGCATCCTAGATAAAAACACATCAATCCATAACTTTGAATGATTTGCCAAATAAGTCATGGACTTCAAATATCAAGGTAATTCATTTTTACTTGGTATCGTTTTCGGGAATAACATCAAGCTGGAGATTTCCATGGAAATACATGTTTAAGATCTCCTGAATATGCTTTCTCTATTTTCTCGAGGTTGCCTGTGTGTCTCTGCCATATGAATTTTGTGAGCACTCTAACTCAAAAATTAATAATTAGATCAAAACAAATTTTTATATCTAAGGTTTTTATTAAAAATTCAAGGTCGTATAATATTTGGCTGCAAATGGTCAACCCGAAGTGGGTCTACTCTTTGTTATTTTTCCTATATATCCCCGTTAAGGACTTCATTAATGCAAATATTTGTCATTTTCAAAGTTGTTTCAAATATAATTTTGTACAAGTATTGCTTGAAACATTTTTTCATACAAGTGACTGTTTCAGAGATACATATTTTCATCATCCATCCGAATTAGTTCAGTATGTTGAATGTCATTGGGAAACAACTTTGTTTTTGTCGCTATGATAAAATTTTTGAATTGTTGATAACAATGCCAACCCTGCCAATTAGGGATGGGTCGCAAACGGAGTCGCAAAGAGTCGACTCCTGCTGCCTTGGAGTCGACTCCAGTTAGTTCCAGGTAGTTCCTTCTAACAATAAGAGTATTTATAAGAACCGTAGGTCGTATCTGTGGTATCTACAGATTCCACGGCGCGGGCGTTCCAAAGGTGGCATAATCTAATGATGGGAAAGATCAGAGAAGCACGAAACATTGCAATGAAGACTTTATTTTGTAACAGAGTAATATGGGAAAATACAGTATTTCATTTTAAATACTTGTCAGTTCTACGAAATTAGTACTAATAATACTAACATACGAATTTAAAAACTAGAAACTAAAGAACAATAAAGGATTTGTAATTACAAAGGCAGTATTATATCCAGTTTTTATTCAAAAATATGATCATGTTTACTGCGTCACCTTTTAGCCATGCTCGCTGTTTCGACAGTATTTGTCCTGATTTAGAAAACAGTCTTTTGCTTGGTACTGATGTTGCGAGGATGCACAAATATTTTCTTGCTAGTTTAGCAAGCGTCGGGAACTTTGTCTCCTTTTGCCACCAATAGGTAAGAGGGTTCTGTGACCTCGCTTCGTAAGGTTTGCCCAGATATCGCTGGACTTCAACAGTAGAATCTACCCTCACCATATGCTGTTGATTTTTTTCTACAACCCGCTTCATAAGAGTCTAATCTACCGAAACATTTTACTCGGCAATTTAAAATTAGGTTCAAAATAAAATCCGCACCATAACGAAAACTTGTCTCTTGAACGAAGCGCGTGAGAGACAATTTTGTTACCCTTCCCCGATGACGTCATCAGAGGGTCGACTCCCCGCACGCGAAGTGACTCCACGGCGTGGAGTCGATTCTCGCGACTCCAGTGTTCATTCGTGCACATCACTACTGCCAATGGTAATCAATATGTTGTTATTGATATCAAGAAATAACACTTTTGTTTACTAATTGTTTTTCAATGTGAATCAAAGCATCTTCCATTGCAAAAAGTATTCAGTGCTTAAAAATTATTCACGAGTGTAATTGCTGATAATTATTTTTGAGGACATTGATGTCAAGAGCAACTTGCAAGTACTATTGCAATCATATTCATTATTCTGTATGGATAAAGTCATGTGGGAGCACCTTGCGTATTCAACAGCCAGAACTAATAACAACTTTAACATAGCTAGTAACACCTCTAGCGGCCAAATAATGAACTCCGTAGTCATAACATCATTTATTTTATAAAATTTTATTTATAAGTAACCGAGGATATTGGTGAGCCTTCGGCTCGCTTTCTTTTTAAATTATAATGCCTTTTATATCGGGTATAGCCATCTCCAGGCGCTATCGCGCCCTTTGTCTCTCTGGAATGAATCTATCCTCCACATTGTCCCATGATCAGGTGGGTAAATGTCGCCACAGGCAGATCAGTCATGGGTTTGTAAGCTTTCGTTTTGCATGAAAGGGTTATCTCAAAAAATTATTTTTCAGAGGAGGTCCAGGATAACCAAAGAGAACCACAACTTTATCGCTGTGACTACAGAGTACATTATTCAGGCACTGGAGGCGTTAATAGTTCTGGCTGTTACTAGATCTGGATCTGGCTGTTGTACATCAGATTTTTATTTACCATTTATTATTTAGAATCTAAGCCCAATTTATCATGGCATTAATAATAATGACAGTTAGGATATATTAAAGAAGTTCAAATATCATGGATGTTATGACATGATGACTCCAATGAATTTGCTAAATGTATAGCTTGAATGACCCAGTTATTTCCAAGGGTACAATGATTGAAACATTTTATAAAGATTTTTGTCATGAAGAAGCCAGTAGACATAATCTAGTAAAGTTTTCAAAGACCAATAGAGGGAATTTCCATTGAGGAATTAAAGAACAAGCTTTACTTATATAAGGCAGGTGCTTAGGATGCATTTTTATGATTTAGGTAGAATTACTTATAGTTCAAGTTCATAATTAAAAAAATAATGATCAGCATGAGCGTCGGCAGAAAATTTTACACAGGGGAGGAGGCAAAACACAAAAATGCCATTTACCCAGGGGCGGACGCAATTTTTCCCAACCTGGGAAAATTTTACTTAACCGGACTCCAACTGACCACAAATCCACACTAATGAATCACTATCTTATAAATATTTTAGTGTGTGTGTATGTATGTTCTTTATATGGTTTTACACCGTTGAAGCTATCGAATTCAAAAGTTTCATGGGCCATCCTATGGACCAAAGGAAGAACTTGGTCTAGGTTTGCAGACCGTGGGGTCTCTTATGACCCATGGGGTCAACAAAATACTATTTCCATAAGAATTCATGGGAAATTGTGTGGCGAAACCCCAAAATGCCATGCAGCCCTTCACTGATGTAGATATAAATATACTTCAATATTAACTTACGATCACGGGAAATGATTTATTATACGCACGAAAGACTGAATATTTTAATTCTGTTCATGTTTCGTAGTATTACATGTTAATCGCTCGAAATTTTCCTTTAAGCGCAAAATTTATCGGTTTAGATGTCCATTTTCCAGGCAGCAACAAAGCTAAATTTCTTAATTGTTGTCCTCTTCAAAGGGAGATATACATGTAAAGATTAATGCAAGGAAAATCCATGCCATGGCACGCCGTAGAGGAAGAATGGCTAACGCCAAGATATGCCTAAATATAGTCTATGAATACTTTTATAGTGAGTCAAATGATTTGTAAGGAATATTAGAACATTGTTATCTTTTATCATTAACTTTGAAAGATTTATCGCAACATAAATCAATACATCTACTTACATTTGTTCGGTAACCAAGATGTTGTCTTTTGTTTACGTTTTGGCTAATAGTATTGACATAATCCACATAGTTTTATTGCTACTTTAAAGGCTTCGGTGCATCTATCCATGTGAATATTAAGTAAGACATTAATGCATACAATACAATACATAAAATAGTAAATGTTAATGTAAGCATCGCTTGCTTAATTAAGGAACGGGGAACGTTAACCCCGAGCAATAAAAATCGTTTGCCACTCTTTCCCGAGCGAAGCCGGGCATTTCAGCTAGTGAATTATAATATCACTGTACTCAGTATCCTCTTGAAATTAACTTAAAGTATATTTCAAAGCAACACAGTCGAGCTCGGAGCGATGTGAACAGCAGGACGGCGAGAGACTGACTGACTTTCTCCCCTCTCCATCGACAGTCTCTCGAGCTTTCATTGGCCGCAGCAGTAAGCATACAACTAGGATTTTCAAGGTCAAGTTTCATAAGAGTAGAAAACAGGTGTAGATTAGTATTAATTGCATCTTAATCGTAAAGGTGTCCAGAAATGAAAGCTGTGTTAAAACAAATTTCTGTTGAGCTTGAAATAGTTCTCTTATTTGAAAACTGCACTAAAATGAAACCAAAATAGTCAAAATTGCACAAAATAAGGGATAGGGGTGTTAATATTATTTTCACAAATACTATTCCTTCAATTTTTAAATGTTTCAATCTTTATTTGTTATCTCTGTTCTTTCACTGTGGATTTTGGCAGCATAATGGAGATAAAATTTTAAGTATTTGAAAATACAATTGACTTTACTATTTAGAAATTATAATGACATTTTTAGATGCATTATTTTTCATGATTTGACCAAACAAAAGATACCCGAACGCCATTATTAAACTACTTTATAGACAAAACATACTCCATTTAAATAGTACCAAAATCTCTTGAACACTGTTCTTGACACCTGCAACCAGAAGAGCCATTAAGTAAAATTCATAATATAGATAGCCAATTCAACTTCAGACAGATTTCTTACTTTGGTGATTTTATTTTCCTTCTCTAATTCATCAAACGTAGGTTCCAACTTCGAGTACTCAGGAGAAATTGTAAGATTTTCTTCTCTGATGGCAATCACAATGATTCCACCTGTTTTGGAAATGAGATTAAACATCATTTTGAGATTTTAAAATTGTTTCAAGGATGAAAATGGATAAACAAAAATAAGAGTCCTTAATGTTGCACCTAGTGGTGTAGCAAAAAAATTAAAAAGTATTAGTTCTTCAATTATCAAAATACAATTCAGAGGGGTGTTGGCCATCCATATTAAGGCAGCTGCAGTGGCAGTAAGTTTTTATTAAATTTACCTGGCTTGGTGATTCTGACAATTTCATACACTGATGACACTGGTATATGTCCTTCACCAAATGCTCCTGATGAAACGACACAGTCATAGTAATCTGAAAATTATTTGAAAATCAATTACTGCTAGCTTTAGCATTTATTTAGTATTTTTGCAGCAGATATTTTGACCTTAATGCCTTTCCAAAACAATTAAGTAAAACTTGGTAAATCTTACTTTAGCATAGTGTTGAATATTTAAAGAGTTACTGAGTTATTAAGGTACTTGTTCACATTATATTGTTGGAATATTTTTAAATATCTTTTTATTGTAAGTTTTCTTGTTTTCTCATAGATGTTTAATATTAATATTAAGGTTATCGTTTCCACCTACCATTTGGTATATCAGTTTGGTGGTATCCAATCGAATCATTCCATATTTTATCATAAATGTTCTTTTCCTTTAGCTTTTCCAGCATTTTCTCTGATGGTTCAAGGGCATCAATATTCCTAGTTTAAATAAAGTTCATTATGATGTAATATATTGATTGACACAAAAAGGACTTTATCATCATTTATTAAACTAATGAAGCATACAGTTTGGAATTAACATATATACACAGGTTTCATATGAGGATTTTTTTATAATATCATTATTGAAATTCAGATTCAAAAAATTTATGCTCTTATGCTCAGAGAGATGATAAAAGCATTCCAAAATCTACCAAAGCCAACAATAATTTAATATAATATTAATATTTATCCACATTTTATCATTCATAACCAAATCCTCACTGCAAAGAAAGCAACAAAGTAATTTTTTGCTGTTATTAAAATTTGTATTGCACTTACTTAAAATGGTTTTTACCCAGATATTCCCCTATTGTTCCAGTGCCTGCTCCAAGATCTAAGATTTTTATGTCCTTCCTTTCTGCTAAACGATAATAGTTTGTAACAGTATTGGATGCTGTAGTTGAGCCCATATAATTACTAGGATTGACATCCTAAAGCAAAAGAATCCAGCAGTAAATTAAAAATTAATTTCAGATAAATTATGAAATTACTCAATTTATTGAAGTGAGACTGGTTAGTTTATAATAAATATTACTTTTAATTAGTCAATACAAAAAATTATTTATATTTTCTGCCGTTAATATTTGTAATTGAACGACTTCATAAGTGATTACATTTATATTAATTTTTTTAAAAGATAAAGATCAAATTGAATATTAAAATTAATATTTATATGATTAATTTAATGTGAAACTTTTTGATTGAATGAGAACAAAAAAAACATTTTTAAACGGGGTTCCTTTTATGCCAAATTTGATTGAAAATTAAGCAGAATCATCAAGGGAATGCCCACAAAGACACTGGCTATTAATTTTAAATAAATTATGTCTTTCACACAAGGTGGCTCAATAGCCCTTTCACATTTCAGAAATTAACGTATGTAATTTGTTATTTATCTCATATATTAAAATCTTTACCAAACTGAGTTTCAAATGAATAAACAATTCAGGTCTTTTTGGTTATATCCCTCCCTCTTATTATTTACTAATTATGTTATAGTTGCCAACGAGATTAGTAAATAAACAATCAAATAATGATTATAACGATAGACCGTGAACAACATCTTAATTTTCAATTTTGTATGCGGTCTATGTTATACCTGACTTGAGTTAATTTAAAGCTTGCTAACCCATGACTGATAGGCCCGTTGCGACATTTACAAACCCAATCACCGGACAATGGGGAGGGATAGTTTGGTTCCAATGAGGCAAAGGGAGCGGTAGTACCCAGAGACAACAACTAATTTAAAAACAAAGCGAGCTGAAGGCTCGCCAATATCCTCTCCATTTGCACTGCAATAGTCAAGCGAGATATAATTATGATTATAACATTCTAAATTATACTATTTATTTATTCATTTTTACCATGTTTTGGTGGAGAGAACAAGGTTGGATTGGTTTCTACCAAGATATCTGTAGTCTACAGAGTAATTATATCTTGCTTAACTGTTGCATCGCAAATGGAGAGGATATTGGTGAGCCTTCAGCTCACTTTGTTTTTAATTTAGTTGTCTTCTCCAGGCGCTACCGCACCCTTCGCCCCGCTGGAACCAAACTATCCCTCCCTGTTGTCCGGTGATCGGGTTTGTAAATGTCACAACGGGCCAATCATTCATGGGTTAGCAAGCTTTAAATAACACATTGAAGCCATTGCTGTATTGTTTATTAAGTATCTCAGAAAAATAATTAGTAAATAATAAGAGGGGGGGATATAACCGAAAAGTACCAACAATTCTTGTTATATTGTGTTAATATTAATCTAAGTTCATACGGTTCATAATAATATTAAATTACGCTAATTTTCAAATGTGGAAAAACTTTTGGGCAATCCTGTATATCACGTTATCTTGAAAAGACCAAGACTGCAATTTTTAGGCGCATTTCGCTTCCAGCCTATTAGCTTCAGTCTGTCTGTCCATCCGTCCACATGTTCATTGTCGGCTTCTACCGAACAGATTTTCATGAAATTTGATATTAAGGACTTACAGTCAAAGGCAATAATAAAGTCACGTAAATGACTCACATAAGCCAATCAGGGGTATCACTTTACTGATGATAAAAACAACTTTCTGTCATATTTCATAAAGTATTGTTCATATCAAAATACTTTTCAAATAAAACTTGTAGAACTATTAGAGTATTTCTTTTCCTACACATTTTTTCGTAGGAGTCGCCGTTATCAATAAAATTAAACAAGAAAGTCTTAATTCGAGTTAACTTAGAAAATTACTTGCCTGATTATTTCATCATTGTTTCTAACATAATCTCACAAAAATCCTTTATATAATGTTACAAGTGTCTGTCCATCTGTCTGTCCGTCTGTCCCCATTTGTATCTCGAGAACCGTTCACGGTAGAGATATGCGGTAAACGGAGTTTAGTTTCTACTAGCTATTAGGTCCCTGGAAAACTATTTTCATTTTTATGAAGTCCCGGGTTCGAATCTTAGGAATCATTTATATTTTATACATAAGATAACGCGTAAAAACACGACTTTTCGGCGAGCAGGCTTTCATTCAATTGCTCATATAAATTCGAAATATTGACATACGAGCTTCGGACCTGAGAGGGGGAAGGAGGGGGAAAGGAGAGAGGGGATAGACAAAGCGGGGGATGGAGAGAGAGGTGGAAGGGAGAAAAAAGAAAAGGAAGAAACAAAGAGGGGGAGAGAGAGAGAGGGAGATGTTTCAGTAATGCAAGAATATAGTAAAAATACTTCTTGAATAGAATAGTTTTCTATGGGCATGTCATTTGCACCATTAATTGATTCACATCATTATTAATAAATTAAGTGAAAGAAAACTTCGCAAACATTGCGCGGGTACAGCTAGTACGTTTAATTTCCTTACGTGCGCATGCAATACTTTTAAATAGGATGTAAATGTATTATTTATGACGAAGAAAGAACTTTCAAACGTTACTTTCCGTACGTACACTCGGTACACTTTCCTAACTTGTTTGTTATGTAGGGAGTCAAATGCAAAACATTAATCTTGTTGTCCCTCATGACGTGCTAATAATGTGGACTCAGAGAAAAGCGCCAACATTCCAAACCCCACTCCACCTCTTTAACCGCCTACGTGACCATCCTCGCCCCAAACCTCCGATATTTTATTCTCGCAAAACCCGTAACGCAAGGCAGGTAGAGCGAGCACACGTTACAAAGCCACTTAACTGGCCCAGTATATTAAAGCTATTTTAATTATTTTGCTTAAATCGTTTTTATTTCGGTGCTAGGTAAAAACATCATAAATTTAGAGATGAACGACAAACGTTGCTGATGTTCCTCGATTGAACAATGACAAGGTGTATTGTACTGTGAATACAGATCATAAACGCTACATCTGTATAAACTAGTGAATCAATAAAAAATATATATATATATGCTGTTAAGATCTAATAACAGGTGGATTTTCCCGTCGAACTTTTCTCACTGGTGAAAATATTTTGTATAGCTTAGAACATCGAGGTCGAAAAGGTTTGTCCTCCCCGGCCTAAGCGTACAAAAATACTCCTTTAAATCATTGCCAAATTTTATGAATAAAGATTCACTTTTCATGGCAAAAACTCAAGATCTTTAGTATTGCTGGCCATTCTGTAATTCTGGGTTGTAATTCGATTATTTTTGAAAACTTTGTGAAGCGGCCATTTATCATATTTCTTTTATTGGTGTCATTGAAATCGTATTCATCAATAATTATACTCGTATTATTCTTTAAACTGAACGTTCATTTCTTCGTAACAATCTCCTTCACTGTTACTGTCGAGGTGCCGCCGTAACGTAAGCACGCCTCATCTGCACGCTTTGTCCGCTCAGTCAAGCCAAGCATCCACGCGAGGTCAACTTTCCCAGGGCCGCGTATTTTCTGTGCGACTGCCTAGGCCAGGGATGGCAAATAGATGGCACGCTAAAACTCTGCGATCATGAGGTAAATATTTAAATGTTATTTTTCAGACAGAATTTCAGGCATCTGAACTAAAATCTGAATAAGTGGGCAGAAATAGACTGACAGACGAAGTTTCAGCAGGTTGTGTTGCTATTCAATCAACAAATTACACGTTAAACTTCAGACAACTTTCATCAAAAATGACTCAAAAAAGTTCAAACGGACAAATAAATACACTATTTTAATTAGCTTAATTTTTCAATTATATATTTCCGTATTTGTTTTTCTTTTGGCCGTAGGTCAGGTAAAAAATTATCAATATGCAAACGTGTACCCTTTGGTCGCTTAAATTTATATCGAATAAATTCATATCAATGTTATTATAAGTATAGAGTTAATTTAGTAATAAACGTATGGCACGCCTAAAACTTTATCACGGAAAATTTACAATTTTGGCATCCTAATGAAAATCCATTTGCCATACCTGGCCTAGGCAGTCTTCGCAAATGTCCTATTTGATACGGTGCACGAATTCTAGCAACGAACCGATTGTGAACGAAAGCTACCGAGAGAAAGTCACATCGTCTAACTTTTTTTTGGAGATTTGGGGACTAGAATACTCTCGCGGTACGTGAACGAATGGTAAATGTGAAAGTGGCCGAAGTGATACTTGTTTGAAAATCAAATTAGCGTAAATTACCTCTTCGTATCTGTGAGCCCAGTCATCGTACGCTTTTACGGTGTCTTCCAGTGTGTTTCCCTTTCGGTGGGTCGCGTGAAGGAGGGCGTCATGGTGCTCGACTTCCTCGGACATCGTAGAGGTTCTCTCTTGTCTCCGCTCCAATCAAAAAAGAACTGGACGACGTAAGTCCCTCGGAGTTTCTCTTTATCTCACTGAGAAGTTGTCCTTTTAGGACCGATTGTGTCCCTCTCCAGTAACCTTCGGCGAAAGTCGTTTGCACATTATCATAACGCGATTGGTCGACCTCAAGGAGGCGCCATCTTTAAAATTTCTATTGTTTATGGAAATGACTGACGACGATTACTCTCTTGTAAAGTTGAAGAAATGTGAATTTTTTACTTCGGAAGGAGAAAAAATAAAGAGAGAGATAGGGAGAAAAAGAAAAAAATACTAGGCCTATGTTATGCCACTTAATTTTATAATTTGAATCATTCACTCTTATTTTAGTTAGCTTATGCTCTATGCCAGTGGTTCTACTTAAGAAATATTCGCGTCTACAATTGCGCGAAACCAATTTTTCGATAAATAAATGGATTTTATAAGTTTTAGACGCATTATGTTTTTGGTAGTGTATCATTATCAATTTATTAAAGGAGAAATGATTGTCATAATGACCTATGAGCATTTTCAGCACGTTGCTTTATCTATTAAAGCACGTTTTTTTGCGGCACCTCGAACAATTGGCTACGGAATTCAAGCGTTCCGTAGCACCCTGTTTGGAAAGCCACTTCCATCAACTTGGTTATTAACATTACAATATTCATAACTAAAATTACTTTTAAGTCTTAGATGAGGAATAGCATGACGCTAAGCAAGTTTCATAAAAAAATGTGTACTGAATAATAGAGAAAAGATATCTATTTCAATTATATAGAATTAACAATTCTGTCATACATACTGTTGATATGAACGTGCGTGCGTTTGTGTGATAATATAGTTGTCGGAATGCGTATGTTTAAATGTTGTACGCACACATTAAGTTTGCATAAAATAATTATTGGACGTTTCCTAGTTTCTAAAATGTAAACTCAGCTAAGTTTTTATCCGTACTTGTCCTTTTAGTAAGGATGAAAAATTAATTCATCGAAAAGTGAAGTATTTATTAATTTGAAGCAACTTATACGCTATCTTTTATCGGCCACTCCTAAAGCTGTTTTTTTGGGAGGGCAAGACCCTTCTAGATAACATTAGGTCAGTGATCCCGTTTGCCGCCAAGCATTTCAAGGACGAAATTGGTTTCTGTGCTATCGAATTTGACAACTAAAGTAAATCCGGAAGATTTCTACTTTTCAAAGCCATAGTTATTCAAATAAGTCAATGGTTGTGGATCAGTTAATAATTATTATTATTTAGGATTAATTTAGCTAAAAGGACAGTTAAAGCCTAGGGTCAGTAAAGATAAATTAGCATATGATGAAACTAGAGTTGCCAACTTTAAGATCTTCATGACCCGGAGATTTTGATCTAAAGCCCGCAGACTTTGAATGAAATCCTGTTTTTTCGCTTTTCACAGGTTTTCTGTTATTCACGAATTGCCTCTTTGAAAAAGTGTGGCAAATTAAAGCAGTGCAAAATGTAAAAACGTCATTATTTGCAGGAAATTTGAAGAAAGGCAATTAATAATCAAAATACTACGATGAGAATTAGAACTTTAATTTCTGTACAAATCCAGTTTCGATGTATTAAATCTAAGATATTTTACTGAGAAAAAGAAAAATGTCTTGCATGGCGGATTTCAAAATTCCCATATAAAGCAAATGTGAAAGATAGTTCCTGGAATCGAATTCGAACCTTCAATATTCGCAAAATAAATTATTCTCTGATAATTTTTCGGAAGATTCACTCATTTAGAGTACAATGTATTATATATAAATCTCTGTTAACCTATCACAAGTCTTTAATTCATTTATACTTTAGGGCGAATTTCCATTTTATTTTCGTAATTACTAATTAAATGCACTGACCCGGAGAAATTGATGTAAAACCTTGAAATCGGAGAAACATTTCACTCGGAATCTCCGGGTGAAAGTTACACAGTTGGCAACCCTGGATGAAACGCACCTAATAATCATGATTTCCATTAATGATATTTGTTGCCGACAAATGTATAGCAACTCCAAGTATCTGCAAGACAAACTTCCTTGAAACTATTCTATGTAATTCAGAAAATAAATTTAATAAAATGCGAAGAATACTGTTCAAGCCATTGTAACGGATTTATTTAAGTACTCATATTCTTGATTACAGATTTTTTAACAATATAAGAACAAAATAAGAAGGAACCCAATGGGAACTCATTTCTTGTGGAAATTATTTCCTAACGCATCATACACACTCTGTTTCAGATATGCAGTAGTGGTTTTTCCTGCCAAAACTAACAAATTATAGAGATTTATCATAATGTAATTTTAAAATTACCATACATCTTTAACTGCAAAATGTTTTTGCCTCTGATTAACTTTTTACTTTTATATAGAAGATCATGAAGAACTGTTCCATCTTCAATTCGCATTGAAATAAAAATACTGTAATATAATCATTTCGTAGACTATGCCTAATTGTTTTCCGGCGAAATTGCTTAAGATAAGAAGAAGAAAATTTACGCTTGATACGGGTAATGTCACTCAGAATTGTTACTGTTGTTATTCTTACCTATATTTTATCTCATGCTTTAAGAATTACATAGGCATTACGTGATAACTTGCTGTTCGCCTACGTATTTATTTCGTACTAAATTTTAATCGTAATCATTAGGTTGAATAATTTGTTCTGTAACTTTACATAAAATAAAATTGAATATTCTCCCGCTTATATTAAATTCATTACATATTATATCGATTTAATGATGCACGTTTCTCAGCTAATTTCGATATCCGCCGGGTGGATCTTATTGTGCACTCGTACCAAAAGCTCTTGGAAACTTGGCTTGGTAGCTTTTTAATAAGTTTCAGTTATAGTTGAAGCACTTACCGTCGTAATATTCCAAATTGAAAGAAACTGCATAAAATTGTTTCGTACGTATTGTAAATCAAGTTGTGCATTTTTTCGATCAATTTCATTTAAAAACTTACATAAAGATTTTTCATTAAAAGATAATATATCACTAGTTACAAATAAAACCAGAGAACAAATTTTCTTGAACGATTTTCGTGATATAAACAATTGAATTTTATGAAATCATCTACTTATTAGCTATTATGCTGTAAATTTTAAAGAACTTTGTACACAAATACAACCCCATTCTTATTGAATGAGTAGTTCGGCACCACAGTCCTCGACACCTGAAAGATAATAAAAAAAATGACAAAATTAAAGTTTTTAGTTTATTTGAAGTCAACCTAAATGTTTCATTCGCAAATATAAGGCAAATACCTTCTCACACGTTCCACTGGCTTCAAGTTCAGCTAGATGCGTTTCGAGCTTACCAGCATATTCGTTCACGTACAATAAATATTCTTCTCTCATGACGATAACTATCAATCCTCCTATAAAATTAATAGTGAAATTGTTAGACATTATTAAGTATGAATTACACTTTCATAACGTTGTCATACTCCCTTATTTGTAGGCTGATCATACGTCCCCTTTTCGCCGGGACAGTCCCGTTTTTGGGCCTTCTCCAGACCGTCCCGTCGTTTTCGGCAAAAAAGTCATTTCGTCCAGTTTTAAAGCCTTTCGCGATTAAAATACAGATTTTTCAATTTTCTTAAAATATGGATCATATTATATCTTAACTGAGCATTTTCTCGGTATCGAAAAGTGAGAATAAGGTCAAGTTGACACTGACTTGATTGAGCAGGATGCACAAATTTACTCGCCTTCCCGTTTCCATGAGCTCCGGATCTTTCATTGTTTATGCTGAATGGACTCTGTTTACTTGCATCTATGTAACAGTATTAATCGAGGTATTCAAACAAACCAAGGCAGAAACTTCAACTTTGTTAAAAAATAAAAGTTGCGTTATAATTCGCCTAAAGAGACAGTGTCTGTGCAAGGCTTTGATTCGGCTGTAATATTTTTCTTGGCTTTTACCCGATCGTATTACCTTCTCAGTTCAGTAGTCATGGAATACTGTTGCGCAATATAGGATCCTTTCGAGGAGGACCTAACTAGGGAGCTCGAAATGGTTCAGCGTAGAGCGGCTAGATTTGTAAAGGGAGAATATCGGTATGATGCGAGTGTATCAGAGATCTTCAGGGACCTGAAATGGCAGACGTTGAAGAGTAGAAGAATTGAGTACAAAAGGAAACCATTTGAAAAGTTTAAAAGCTCCGAATTCGTTGAAGGTACGCGTCATTGTTGAACCCATCGGTGTTAGTGAACGTAACGTCAGATCAGAGCGTACGAGAAAATACGTCGAAACAATCGCTACAGCCGAGAAATACTACTGATCTTTTTTCCCAGACGCGATAAGACAGTCCAACAGAGCAATTAGTTCATTTAGTGCAGTGACACCCAGGGTTGGACTGGGAAGCAAATTCATACCGGGAAATCGAGATCAGCGCCCCCCCCCCCCCCCCCCCCCAATATTTGCAATATTGGCCATAAAAATTTCGTAATGAATAAGATATGTATGAAAGGGATAAAAACTAACTGTATTTCTTATGTCATTAAAGTAAAACATACAGATAGATATAATAAAAGAATACAGTGAACATTCTGTAGTCATTATTAATTCGTAATACAACTTGAATTCTTTTGTAATGAAAAAGTAAACTTTTTTACACAATTGCAAGAAATAAAATTTGTATATTATTTAAACAGATTTTCCAGAATATACGTACTTTTGAATATGTACAATATTGTGAATACAGTAACAACAAATACTTGATTAAATTGATAATTTGTCGTTAAATTCCTTACTATTTTCGCATATTTTTTTATTAACAGGTCATTTTCAAGTTTAAGCAGAATATCTTTGTTCGCCGACATAGTGCTAAAAGAATCAACATTTTCATCTCCTTATCTATTTCGTAATTTATTTTTAATATAACTTAAAATGTTGAAACTTCTCTTACAATAAACTTTTGTGACAGATAATGTAAGTATAATTTTATATGCTTCATAAAGATTGTTATAAGCAGAACTGTATAAATTATACTCATTTAATACTTTGAAGCCGGCCGGGTTAGACTGGTAGGCAGTGCGCCTGCCTTCAAACCCAAAGGTCGCGGGTTCGAATCCCGCTTCGGGCATGGATGCTTCGGAGTAGCATTAGCAGGATTCTTTTATAAATTAAAAAATTTGCCGTCAGCGAAAGCCTAAATTAAATGCGGAAATGTCACGGATTAAAATCTTAAACTTTTCTCACGGAATTTTAGTCACAGGAAATATCTAACCAAACCCTAAAATTGATACATATTTATTAATAATTGTAAAATATATACTGTGACACGTTGAATCAGATAACACGTCAAGAGTTAACAATGAAGTACAGGGAAGTAGACACACATTCACTACCTGAAGCGTGTAATAGAAGGTGAGCCCCTTCAGCAATACAACGGCTGTGACATTTTATACTTTCTTGGTGGAAGAGGAAGAAAATTATGAAAGGGACCTTTTAAAATTGAAAAACAATAATGTGTGTGATGTTGGTATTTGTTATAACAATAAGTGATATAAGAAGTTACGCACCATAATATTTTATTCGCAAACACCAGAATGAAATTATCAACTACTGGATTGAACTACCACCTCCTAGTAAGTTGAACTGGCTGAACGATGAATTAATAAGACAAGATAGCGTGAGAAAATGATTGACGCCATCGTCACCTTTTTCGAGAGCTGACAGCAAGCAAATTAGGGGCGTATCTAGAAATTAGTAGAATAACGCCGAGGGGGGATGAGGATAAGAAGAGGGAAAATTCAGTCAGCCAATACCAGTGAATTTCTGGCTGTGAGAAAGGGATTACTGTTATCCCATACTTCTTAGACTTGTTTATTCTGTCGCACGCTATTCGAGAAAGACTACTTCAATCTCGACCAACCTCCTTTGTTTACTCAATACGGAGTTGGGGAAGACGCCGGCGTACAGGGACATCCCTGGACTTGAAGAGGGGTACACAAAGGGGGAGGGAGGGGAGCAGGTAGAGAGAGAGAAGCGATGAGGAAAGGGGGGAGAGGAAGGAGATATGGTAAAGAATTGGAAAGGGAACCCGCGGGAAATTTAGTTAAGGGGGCACACCAGGGTGACGGCCTGAAACGTAGGGCTATTTTTGGGAATTTTTTATAAAAAAAGTATGCATTTAAATGAATTTATGTTTTAAAAAAACTTAAAGTACATCATTTTGAAAACATTTTCAAATAACAAAAGTTTGATAATAATAATAATTTTAATATATATAGCCGCTGCAACTATTGCGTGTTTCAAAAAGGTTTTCCTTCGGTTGACAGAATTCCAAGGAAACCGCCGATCTGAAACCAAAACATCAGGCATATTCTTAAAATAGAATGTTAAAACTTCGACATGACGATCTCAAAAGTCAAAGTTTACTCGAAAAAAAAAATTGCCCGCGTTTGAAAAAAATAGGTTCAAATTTTCCGAATAAAACTCGCTTGTTTTTTATAATTAAAACAAAAATAAACGTAACTTTAAAAAACCGAGATCGTCATGTCGAAGAGAATCATATTAGTTATATTTTTTCCAAATTTGAAGGCAATCGGTCAAATGGTTATTTAGAAATACTGTCAACCAGGTTAAAAAAAGTGGTTTTCAGAAAAACGCGATTAAAGTTTTACTTTCAATTCTTTAGTACATAATGCGGAATTTCTTTAATTTACCCCTACTCGGCGATTCCTGGGCCATACAGCAAATCTTCTGCAGAAAGAACAGCCTCCTCCCTGGCAATTTTTTTTGTCTACGAAGCAATCTTGCCTCGCGCTTCTCCTCCTGCGCTCGGTGCTCAGCTTGGTCGATGCGGCGCGCGTCCATGGTTTGGCAATATTCATACAAATGCTCGCCGATATTGACTTACATTGCACTTAAAACTTGTAATAAACCCATATGGCCATCATTAAACAAGATTGTTGCTAAATTGGCAGCGGTTTCCACGACTGAAACTCCAGTGAACATAGTTTTCGGTGCTATTTTCCGTATGAGTGCGTTAAAACTTTCGTTGCTGTTTTGGTTGAATGCGCCTAAGCACCGTTCAAAGAGATATTTGTTGGTAAGCTCTTTATAAATTAGCTTAATAGCATCTGCAACATCTTTATGCAGTGGAGGTTTGTGCACATATTCATGTAATTTTCCTGTCGCATTTGCCCGTTGCCATGAGCACCAGGAGTTTTCTCCTTGCGGACAAAAGTGATGTTGCGCTTGTTCATCGGTGCAGGTTGTGTGATAGTAAGCGGTCCAAATGCCGTTAGACATTTTTTGCACAGAATCCGGATTTGCACGAATGGCCTTGCCATAATAACTAGTTAATTCGTCAATTAATTTTCTGGTAAGTTTGCCCCTACCACTGAGACCTTTTTTTCCTTTCTTGACATTGCGGAGTCTTGAGCCCATTCGCTTTTCAACATGATTAACGCATTCCTTTTTTTTTATTGTTACTGAATCCCCATACGGCTTAGAATCAACAACTCCCTTGTAAGTTTTGGTGTCGCTGTCTCCTATGTAGTTTACGTATTTTGCGTCGTGTATTTCTTCGGATCTGCGAAACATAGCGCGAATGCCGTCCACTTCCATTTTTCCCGCCGACCCCTCGTGATTAGCATTACATTCGTTGACATGGTTTTCTTCCCATTCTTTCATTTCTTCTGTATCCTTTTTTTCCTCCCAGTATTCGCAAGCCTTGCAATACGCTGATGTAACAAAAATATCAAGAATTTTCCTCGTATAATAACCAATAAGTGATTGAACACCGTATAAGGAATTAAATCCTCGTTTTTGCCATGTCCCGTCTCCTGACACGGTAAGTTCCACAGTTTCTTCACGTCCTGTAGCTTGCATCATCAATGTTTTTTCTGCTTCACCAGTTTTTTTCGTCGAACATTGTTGGACAGCATCCGAGGTAGTTTTCATACTTTGTACGATAATTTGATATAAAGATTGAAAAATAGGGCGCGGCATTTAATTTAATGATACCCCCAATAATCGCATAGCAAAAACAAATTGTCGGTTTATTTCGTATGCATTATTGATAAGCGGGCACGAGTCCATTGTTTTTGATTCGCATGATGCACAGTTCACCACAACTTTGAACCCTAGTCCCCGTCTACTTCTTTCTGTAAAATTTATGTCACTTCCACAAACCTAGCACTTCACATACTGGCTGATCGCATCAAAAACAGTAACGAAATTCTAAATTCCATACCCGATATTTTGTTTAATATCCACGTTAATCTCTGCGCCACAAGGACACAACGCCGATGGGCTCCGGAGGGCGTAAACACTTGAGGAAACCCTACGCACCGGCTGAACTGCGAGCGACACGCTCAACGCCCCGTGCACGTCTCTCGAAAAAATTCCATAACTTCGTCAATTTCAGGAATTTTGGCATGTAACAGGTCGGAAAATATTCGTGAAAGTCTATAGTTTAAAAATAAAAATTAAAAAAAAATTCGATTTTTTCGAAGGTTCACCCTGGTGTGCCCCCTTAAAGACAGACATAATAATTTGTTCTTCCATATCTCAATTCACGGATACTAAAATGATAAAATTATGGTTTTGTCAGCCGATCGACCCGGCCCCACCGGCTCCATTTTGCACCGGCCCTCCGGGAAATGTCCCGGTGTCCCGCCGGGCCAGTCCAACCCTGGACTGACACCCCCTGCCAAACGCTTCTGGCGGCTTGCAGGGTATTCATGTAAATGTAAAAAAAGTTTAGCAAGCAAAGGAATAATATACATTGTGATAGTGAGAGAAAATTAAGCGAAATTCCTGTGAAAGGTAAGACCACCAGTTCGCTTATTTTAATGGCAATTTATTCTTATGAAACGTCATCGGCATTATTAACTCATCTTACTTGTTTTTTGTGATAATATACATACGTAATAAATGAGAATATTTCTAAAAAATTTTAACAACTAAAATCAACTTTTTAAACAGCATTACTTAATTTGCTTACATTATAGGCTTAATTACCATTTTCTCTTGCTTGATACTGAGCAAATATTAGTTACTTTCATGCAGAGAATTAGAATGTTATCTACTTTTTAAATACAGTTGTTTTCCTTACTATTTGATACTATATTGCTTCCGAAATGAGGTCAAAAGATCTTACCTAGTGGTGATATTTAATTACAAAACCCTATCTGCATTGTAAATTTATTTATTTATTTATTAAATATGTTCACATACAGCGTTAATGCCAATTTACAGTGAACATAATAACAAACAAAATTAAACAAAAAGACAGTATGTACAAATAATAGTAACAGATACAAACTAGCAAGCATTTCATAATACAAGCACGAAAAATTTTAAGATAATATTATGTATTGCATCTATTTACAAATAATTATTTTTAAATTGGCTTTCTGTAAATAGATTTGTAATGAATAAATAGCGTTTGTCTCTTTATTTGAAACTTATCGCTCGACTTCTAAATAACAGAGAAAAATTCAAGATTACGATTATTTTTTATACATTTAAATACTTCATAATGATATTACCTTGTATAATATCTCCTATATATTTATGAAAGTTTGTTTGTTTGTTTATTTGTGCATCTGTACATTTCCACATCGTTAATCAAACTTTCAACAGATACTTTCTTCACAAATAGGAAGGCCGTAGGCTACTTTTTAATCCCAAATGTTTTATATTAAATGTAAAAAAAGTAAAATAACTTTGAATGCTAATGCTAAATATTTTAACACTAGAGATTGGTCAGAAAGAACGGAACAGTTCTTTTCGAACTGTTCTGATGCCTAAACTGTTCAATAAAATAACTGTTCAATAAAATAACTGTTCAATAAAATAACTGTTCTTATAAACTTCCTGTTCTCAAGGAACAGGTAACTCTACATCTTTTACACAGTGAGAAAGGTGGGAAACGATTACGGTGAGTCCCCGACTTACACGGACCCGTAGATACACGGATCATCCGTGCCACTCAATAGATGGCGTTACTAGTACAGTAATCCCTCGGTATACGAGCAATCGGTTTATGAGTTTTCACTTATACGAGATGCACAAATTAATACCTGTTTTTCAATTTACTAGCTAATTTTCGCTTATACGATCTCCTTCCTTTCGCAAACCGATCGTTTTTCCCGGCACCTATTCTCAGCTTTCGTCGGTTCCCGAATCTTCTCGAATGCGCAGAACGTCACGGCATCCCAATTTTAATGATGTAACTATTGTTTATAAAATTTATAAGATGGATGTATTGGGAAATTAATTTTCGCCTGACGAGCAGTTTTCGAGGAACAAATTAAGCTCGTAAACCGAGGGATTACTGTACATTGATGCACAGCTGACAGCGTCGCTTCCGCCATTTAGATTTGTTATCCCGTGGGTGCAAGTTGTGTCTCGTTACTGACTGCTCTTCATAAACAAACTATAAACCCTCATCACATAAGCAGTACTTTTTTAGCTTTAAATATCCATTGAAACGAACATATATGTCAAAAAATATATTGTATTTAAGCATTGTTGGACTTACATGGTTTTCAACTTACACGGCGACCTTCGGAACGAATTAACCGTGTAAGTTGGGGACTTACTGTACTTCCTTATCCGTAATTGGACGGCGGGGACTGATTAAACTAGCGTATTTTCCCAAGTCCTACTATTGATTTGAATCAAATTTGGTACGATTGTGGAGGGCTCCCAGAAATAATTCATACGTGGTTTTTGTTTCTCTCTGCCTGTTTTATTCAAAACGGCGGCTGAGTGAATTGTTAAATACCATGTATCATCTAGAATTCCGATCGGATTTGAACCAAATTTCCCCGGGCAATGCCAGGTATTTCTGCTATTATTAAATATAAATATTCGGCAACAATTATAACAGAAACCTCATGCCTAGTTCACTATTATATTAAAATTGATAGCTAAGAAGACGAGCAAACGTTTTCATATTAAATTTTATTAACGTTAGGATTACTCTTTTCGTGAAAACCCTATGTTAACATAGCGGCGAATAATTTTTCCTTTCAAAAAAGGACATTTTGGCATTAAAAATGTATTCAACTGTTTTTAACGCATATTGCCGAACTCATATGGACGCATCAAGTACGGGTCCTTTCTCTCTATTTAATATAGATAAATTTCTTATTCACAAAATAATTCAAGTTCTTTCAAATGATGTACTTATTGAAGTGATAAAAACCACTCTCTTAAAAAAATCGTGCGAAAAACCTGTCCCGTTTTGTCGCGTTTTCTTGGTGGAAAATGTCCTGTTTTTGTCTTGTTTGGATATGGTCAGCCTACTTATTTGTCCATATCAGGGGGCATTCATAAATTACGTCATGCAGAAATTGAATTCTTTAACCAAATTATGTCAAATTTTTCAACCCCCAACCCTACCATATAAAGAAATACAGCATTTAGTTGTTACAAAATAGTAATTAAGATTTATTTAAATTTTATTTTTGCGCATTTTAGTACATTGCACATAAATCGTACTTATTTTTCATTTTTAACTACTTTTATTTAAATTATTCACCAAACCAAAGACATCACGTTATCAAACAAGTAAGAATTTTTTAAAAAATTCAAAAATAAAATCTTTTTGCTATATAAAATAGGCGGCCTTGAAAGAATAAAACAAGAAAATTTTCAGATTATTTATTTCTAACTTTGGGGCAAAGAATGCTGTGAATATGTAGTAGTTCAATTTCTTGCTACTAAAATGCCCCCAATTATGCATGCAGAGCCACCGCAACGAGATAGACTTTTGGAAAGTTTGAACATTCACAGTTTAACATCTATGTAGATGAGATACAAAATTGTTCATGGACTAAAAACCATCTGCAAACAAACAATGTAACATTCTTTACATTCCGATCATTCGTTCAAGAGATATAAGAGAACAAAAAATGGTCTAACCCAAAATATATAAATAAATAAATATCAGATGAATGCATATAAAAGATTTTATAAAAAACCCTCCCTCCCTCATCATCATCATCCGTCACAAAATTGTCAACCCCCTCTCCACATGATGTAATTTATGGATCTTCCCTTATCGTTCTGGTAAGGTGAGGAAAATATTCTACAATTTTACCATGGCGAAATAGCAGTATGAGAATTCTAGAATAAATTGGCAAACAATGACAATGATTTGATTCTTCTATGGTTCTAACATTATATGTTATTTTGTTTTCAGAAAGAGTAATATCAGTGGAGAAGCGATGCTTAAAAGGAAATCCCCATCCATATTTTTAAACCTTCCTTCCAATAATTTCTATCTAATCGCAGCATTCACAACCACTTCAGCTTTCTATTAATAAGAAACGTCGGAGACCACTTTTAAAGAAAAATTACATAACAATTGCAATAATAAAATTATCAGCAATAAAATTATACGCTAATTGTTTAATATTCAATTTCCATTCAAATTTTAAATAACATATTGAATTCACATAATGTTTATTGTGACATGTTTTTAAATCATGACAGTGATTTGGTTATAACAACTATAGCGATCAACAAAGTTTTTAGCAGCCGACCCTCAATGGCCGTTGACATTTCAATGCGGATCAATTTTAACGCCCAGGGTTCTACTTTACTATACTACCAACACGACAACTTCACTATACTACCAACAGTATATATTTAAGATATAAATAGTAATTTGTTGTTATGCAAACGGTAATTTTATATAATAATTTAGATTCATTAAACCCGTTGAAATTCAACGGGCATTTATGCTAGTTGTTTATAATTAACATTTCATAACTGTCATGTTAAAGAATTGATTGGAATTTTTTTTTTTTTAAACAACAAAAAATACAAAATAAAATTAGTTATAATGATAGACCTTGTATGACATCTTAATTTTCAATTTCATATGCGGTTTATGTTATCCCGGACCCCTTTCGAAAAATAATTTTATGAGGTAATCCTTTCATGCAAAATTAAAGCTTGGAAACCCATGACTGATCTGCCTGTTGCGACATTTACCCACCCGATCACCAGCCAATGGGGAGGGATAGTTTCGTTTCAGAGAGGCGAAGGGCACAATAGTGCCCGGAGATGGTTACACCCGATATAAAAGGCATTGCAATCTAAAGAGAAAGTGAGCCAAAGGCTCACCAGTATCCTCGGTTACTTGTAATATTTACATAGCAATCCCATGAGCCCCTCAACAATAAATATTTACCATGAAAAATATTTGTGGGGCCAAAATGGGAAAGTACCGGAGATCATACAACCCAACCTACCCAACTCAGGATTTTCAGTTGAAATCAGAACAGAAAGGAGATCACACAACCGACCTACCCAACTTGATCCAACTCAAGATTTGTAGTTACCTTGTTGATTTTCGTGTTTTCTATGACACCAAACATAAATAAAATTTTGCTGTCATGTTGGTAGTATAGTAAAGTTGATCCACGCCCAATTCAAATTAGGATGGCGGAGGAAAAGCAGACCTTAGGATGAGTAAATACGACAGATACCAACAAATGAATGTGATGGGCTTACCTGGTTTTACTATCCTGACCATTTCATCTATGGAAGCGAGAGGCATGTGACCCTCGCCCATCCCTCCAGCAGACGTCACGTAATCGTAGGTATCTACAAAGCAATTTTTTAAAAAGTTTTTAAATTGTGTGAAGTAAAAAATTAGTATTTATACATTTCATCTCAACCGAAAAAAATCAAATTTCAAAAATATACTGGTACTAATGCCATTTTATAATTCATCATATGGTTTTTCATTTTAATTCTGAAAATTACAACACCTCAACAAATATCAGATTTTCTTATCTGAATAATATTGACTCAAGCCGCTGTTTTCGTGCTTTCAATAAATTTCTTCAATTATCGTAAATGTATAATCTATGAGATTGTAGTTAAAAATGATTCTGCAATGTCCTGACAGCCTTAAACTTGTGTCTGAGCTTTTGGATTATGCTACTTTATGTATTTCAATGCAAAAATCCTGGTTTTGGTAAGTTAACAAAATATGTACATATTAAATATATTATTTTTTAATAAAACTGCTACTTAATCGTATGACCAAATTGTCTGTAGGCATGATACAATTACTCAACTGTGCTTAAGGTTCAACGATTTTAAGGTTTATATTTAAAAACGATTTGTAGACCACATTTTGAATGGATGGTAAATGAATGATATTTTCTACCATTGTGATTTTTAAATTCATTTAGTTATTCCTGTTTTCAGGGACGATTTATATTACTTTGATTAAAAACAACATTTTATAAATGAATCATTTGTTCTTATTTCTTTTGTGTGCATTTAACGCCAGGCAGATATTTATCTGTCAGAGATTGCATGTACATTCATGTTAATTTTAGCTCCAACTCCACAGAAAATATTATTTTTCTTCATGTTCTAGTGTTACTATTGTATCTCGTCATTTCATACAAGAGTAATAAAACTTTTTCGCTACGAAGTTATTTTTTAGCAATAAATGTTAGTGTACAAGATAAGATTGTTACGAATTGAAATTGTGGGAAAAATATTGCTAGCCTTTTTAAGAATAATTAACACTAAAAACCTATTCATGTTTGTGTCAACTGAATATTGTTTAATTTAAGGCCCTATAATTAAAGAAGCAGTGTTTTTTTAAATACCACTCATCAATTGGTTATTACAAAACATTATATAAATATCCTTGTAATAAGTATTACTTTTTATGATGTTTCCTTTATTTCTCTATTAAGAGCTGATTTGTCAGAAAACACGTTCTTTTATTTCTGCTATGTGTTAAATTGATTTTTACGGTGAAAAAATTCTCACAAGTATCAAAGTTTTTTTACACTAAATTGCGTCATTTATAAAAATATTTTATATAATCGGAATTGATAAAATTAGTTTATTCTCAATATACTTTCCAAAACAGGTGCCATTTATTATTATTCCTCTGAGCTCGCCGAAAACTTTATTTGGAATACTTGCCGGAAGTTCCAAAGGAGGGGAAATAAAAACTTCGTAGGACGAGACGATTTAATCTTCCTTTTCAAGTAAAGATACCATAAGATATTTCAATATTTGACCATTCTGATTTTTCATAATTAATTCACCATTCTCACTGGCTGGTATTTTCTCTTGCTTCCACAATTCTTTAATATATGAATGCAGGAGTTCAGGCACTATAGTTGGCAGACAGTGAGTTCTGCAATAAGAGGTCATTCACTTAAAAATATTAAATTATGGCCATCACAAAATTTATAAATAAAAAACTCAACCATTTAAAAACTTTATTCACAATCAAATTAGCTGCTTTATAAATAATTGCTACTGTATGAGCTGAATGTTATAACACTGCAAAGTCAAAACTCCGTAAGCCTCTGACGATTTAGTATTGTTTTGTGCCACATTGTTTCAGAAGATTTATTTTTATAAAAATATTGTTACAGCAAGGGATGAGAATAACAGAAAAAATTTAAAAGTATTCAAAGTATAAAATTCTGTTCGTTTTATTGGCATGAAAAATTCCTAATGTATAGAGACTATTAATTTGAAACAAAGATCTCTTTCCATATCTACTCTGAGAAAATCTTTCTAAATATTTCTGAATTTTTGCACTACTGAGAAGGAAAGTCATGTCTACGGCAGTATATAATGTGCTTATCTTACTCCCAGGGAATCTTTAAAAACCTTTGCTATGCCCTAAAGTGAGAGAGATGCGCTGGGAAAAGTAGGTAACCAAAATAGATAATAAGAAAACATCAATTGGTGCTTTTTTGATATTCTAGGATACAACTTGGTGCTTGCCACATCGAAAAGATTAGGAAGATTTAAGGGGTGGAATGATTTCCTCTAACACATTCATAAAAATTGTCGTGCCGGACCTGCCTGTTACGTTGATATGTTTTATAGTTTATATACTTTATGTTATGATTATTGTATGTGATTTAATTATCTTTCTGATAGGAACGTTTTTTATCCAAAATTGTGGTGTAACTTACTGTCTTCTATTTGTGTCTGATGCAATCCGATGAAGTCATGCCACACTTTTTTGTATATATTCCTTTGACGAAGTTGGGAGATCATCTTCACGGATGGTTCCAGTGCGTCGATATTGCTGAAAACGGTGAAAAAATAGACTTCTTTTTTCAAGTTATTAAAATCTCGGAAAGTAATTTTGCCCTAGTGAGAATTTCATCATAACACTTTGTTTATTTTTAAATAAATAAACCATAAGTGTCAAATGAGACTTGGATATAACTTAAATGAGCATACGAGAAGACTTCAAAGAAATCATCTGAGCGATAAATGTATGACAACATTTTGAAAATATAGTCATTAATTTCATAAAAGAAGAGATTCATGGATACTGCGAATTGCATACGATACTCCATTAATACAATTAAAAATAATATCACTGAACAAAAATTAAGTTGAGCGTTGGATATTTGCATACCGGAAGCCAAATTTGAAGAGTTCGGTGCCCACTCTCCCCGTGCCGGCTGCTACGTCAAGAACTCTCACATCTGCTATATTTTTCTCGACCCACGATAATTCCTGTGCAAGAGCATTGGCAACAATCTCCGGTCCATTATATACGCCGGGACAAAGATCCTAATTGGAAGAAATAAAATAAATTAGGAAATTCTGCAATGATGTAAAAAAAGAGCACTTTATTAATTAATCCGATACAAGCTCCATCTCGCAAATGTTAACTTATAGCTGCTATAGACGATATACACAGTGCGTCTAAAAAGTAGTGAGAGTGATTTTATAGCGCACCTTGTGATGACGATATTATTCCACTAAAGGCGCTGTTCATTCGTCGAGTCTTCCTCTTTCAATTCTCGCAAACCGCATGCAGTTCTGTTCAGTTGTTGTCAAGATAAGACGTGTTTTGTGAGCATATGTTCGGTGGCATCGTCAATCTTTTAAAAATGGAACAACGTTAAAACATTAAATTTTGTTTTAAACTTGGAAAAAGTGCTTCCAAAACGAACGAAATGTTACATGCGGTTTATGGAGATGAAGCCTTGTCTCGCGCCCAAACTTTTCGGTGGTACGGGGTTTTCGGGAGGGTCTGTTTTTAAAAAATCAGGTATCAAAACGATGCTCATCACATTTTTCGATTCTCAAGGGATTATTCACAAAGAATTCATGCCGCCAGGGCAAACTGACTATATTATATGGGTTTGATGGAGCGTTTACTGGAGAGAAACCACATTTTTATGTACATAGTAATTAAAGCTATTTGTTCGCAATGTAAATTCAAATCTTTAGAAGCTCATTCAAGCTAGTAGGTTGACTGACTATCACCATCAACAGCTGGAACTGCATGTAAAGTGCTGCCAATCCAGGACCGCCTGATGAAGTTACGTTCATTTTAAAATGCAACCGTGAAACCACGTGTTCCTCTCGCCAACCTCCAGCAAAGCGATGAAATGCATTAAGATGTCTTGAAAACGTTCTGCTGTCACAGTGTCCTCAAAGAACATTAGACCGATGATTCTGCACCGTGAGAGCGCACACCACACACCTATTTTCAACGAATACCATGGACTTTCATGATAAGCATGCGGGTTCGCCGAACTCCATAAATGCATATTCTGGCTGTTAACATAGCCGTTCAGATGAAACCATGCTTCGTCTGTAAAAAAAAGTTTTGTCCAACACTCGAATGTTGTTACGAATGAATGCCAACCAACGACGAAGTCTGGAAGCATGATCGGTAGGCCACAACTCGTGCATCTCATGAATGCGATACGCTCGCAACCGAGGCAATTGTGTAGCTTTATGTGCACTACCTACATACATGTTCTTCTGTTGGGAGAGTTTTCGTAATGATGTAGAGGAAGACTGCAACAAACTGAGCCTCACGTCTTCAAACGTTTCGAACTTTAGGACCGTGCGACTGAGATTGTTTCCGATCACACACACTACCGGTCTCTCGGAACTTCCTGATAAGGCCATGAATTGTTGTTTTGTTCGGCACAGTCTCATTTGGGAACGCTTCTCGGAAAGCTTCTAGGCACAACGCAAACGATTTGCTACCAAACTAATGCTCCACAACGAAAATTCGTTGTTCAAGAGTCAGAGCCATCATCATTGATCAACAAAGCGTATTGCTGTCCGGCACAATAAACCTACACACGTCCGTTTTCTTCGCTGCCAATGGGCTGACCAGGGCTGCGTGATGTGGTGTCTCACTGGTCAAGGTCAATCCGACCCCTCTACCGGCGACCAATTAAACATCGCACATGCAGCGTACTGAGACTGAGAATTAATTGCGTTTTAAACTGAACACCCTTTATAAAGGATTTTGCACTGGAATCAGTGGCGTAGCGCAGTGCTCTCCAACCTTTTTTGCTCCACGGCACACCTTCATGAATGCTTAAAAACATCGCGACAGGCCAAACCACTCTTAATTAATTTCATTGCGTAAATACACATTTTTAAAGAAAAACTAGCATAAAACAAATAAAAGTCGCAATTATATTAGATTGTTATGATTGGTAGAGTAATATTCAAATAACTGTAAAATTTTATTGTAAATTAAGTACACACAATTCAACGTGCAAAAATGTTATGCTCTTCGACATAAAATTTTGGTTTGCCTTTTTGGTACAAAGACGCTTTATATTTGGCTCACTGATAGAAAGAGCTTCAAGAACTTCTAGGCTCTTTAAACATGTCCTTTTAATATTTGTAATATGGGTTGAAGAACAACTAAATTCGCATAAATACGTTGTTGAATTTGGAATGTCATATCAATGGGATATTCAGATAATGAAGTATATTCACCTTTAGCTTTTAGCCAAAATATATTTAAAGGTAGCATAATAATTTTAAGTTGTATGATCGTTACTAAGGTCTACCAATTCCTCTCCTAGTTTCAGAATAAATTCTTTGGATGATAAAATGTATGCAAATTTGTTTGTTCCAAACGCTTTTGTGAAAATTAAATATCCTCAGACCGTGCGGCACACTAGCACACCGGTTGAAGAGCACTGGCGTAGTGGACACCCCCGCAGCCCCTGCATGGCGGGGAGGACCGGGATCGAAAGGGGGCCCAAAGCGAACCACGGCTAATAGAGACAAAGAAAAAGAAGTATTAGGAGGTAGATTAAAGAATAATGCGTTCGAAGCGATCGAGCATTCTCCGGAATATGGAACATTGAAAAGCGTGCTCAGATATGCTCGCTTGCGTTGGACCAGGCCCTGCCGACTGGGTTATCTGAAAGATCAAGGATGCTATTGTCTTCTAGAAGGTTTCAGCTTCGTAAACATCAAGTAAAGGTACATTATTATCCACTCACAAAGCTAATGAAGCTTGCCTGCGTAGCAATCATTTCGAGCTGTTGTGTAATTTTCCCTTAGTGTATCTTTAGATGGCATCTGGTATAGAGCGACGCGTGGCGAGCCGAGGCTAGCTGAACTGAGAATATTTCCCATGCAACTCGGACACAGTCTTCATTAGAGGCAGATCGTAAATATTTTTGAAGAACTTGTTTGTAAATTAACCATGGTCAATGGAACCCTCTCTTCTCTCACTGCCTCTGGATTAGAAAGTGAAATTGTGTATACGATTGAATAAAGTGTTCTTAGTCTGACTAAATGTCGAACTCAAGCATATCATGGTGCCCGAAATATGAGTGGAATTTATAATGGTGTTCAGCAACGAATTAGAGAAAAACAGCCAGCTGCTTGTTACATTCACTGTGCAGCTCATAACTTGAACCTTGTGATTAGAGATGCAGTTGAGGGTGTTCCGGAAACGAAAAAATTTTACACTTTTACACTATCATTGAAAAGCTTTATACTTTTTTCGGCAATAGCGTCAAACGTTGGAAAATGCATTTCAGAAAATTAAATTTCTTTTTCTAACTGCAATAGTGTCCAAGTGGTTCAAGTTTTCATCCCATGAGAATGAAAAAATGATGCTTTTATATTTTCATATTTATATTTTTTTTATATAATAAGCCTTGTTAGATGTAATTGCCACCAAAAATATTACTAGATTAATTTTCCGAGTTTTATGCATTGAAACAGATAAGTTAATAAAACTTCACGGTGCTGTTCGTGACGGCACCGTGAAGCCATTATTGTCTAATGTATCTCCAATGCATTTACACATATCCAGCGCCGTGGCGTCCGATGACAGTGTCCGTGCCGTATTTTCGGATATCGTCGGCAAGTTTTCGTCGGCAATTTTTAAGTTTTCACGGTCATGTTACCGACACTGACAGTACTGTGTGTGACACCCGGCAAAGTGCTTTCAGTGAATTTGCGTGCGTTGTGTTGAAATTCGAATTGTGCTATTTCTAGTGTATTTAACAGAACTAAACAAATGCTTTCGCTTAAAATATTTGCTTAGCATTTTTAGGAAAATCTTGATATAAAGTGAATAGTATAAGGCAGTGGTCCTTAACCCCTGGGTCGCGACCCAAAATTAGGTCGCCAAGCCATTTTCAGTGGACCGTCAAAGATCTTCCATTGCTTTCTATATCTATATATATATATATCATTCCTCCTAACAACCCGTTCTATGCTAATGATCTGATTGTGAGACGTTATTTTCATTTATTTATTAAATTCCTATTTATTTTATTACTTATTACAAGTGAGCTATTGGAGGAAATGGGTCGCAGCCAAAAAAGGTTAAGAACCATTGGTATAATGGATAGGTATAATAGGTATAAGGTAAGGTAATAGGTAAGATATAATAGTATAAGGGATTCTCTAATAGTTTAAAACGTGCACGGACGGCAATGGTATGGTACGGTACGGTGAGGTGTAAATCGACCTTCAGTGTGGTGGGGGTGGGGGGGACGGCGGAGGTCCTTGGCGTGAGGTCCCGGAATGGTTCCGCTACGCCACTGACTGGAATATAGAGGAACTGAAAATAACTTCCGTTTTAAAGGTATATTTCCGTGTTATCACATTCACGTAAAACTAATAACCGTGCACAAAAATACTGACACGGACCATACATAGATATCGTGCCAACCAGCATTTCTCCTTATGCGTTTTCGTGTTAGGTAGTCTCCATATCTAAGCTATCATTCCCAGTTGCATTATATTTAATTTTATTTGTGTCCTATTGGTTTTAAGAGATGTCTCTTTGCGGTTAACTAGTTCACCGTACGTGAACTGTTATGAAGAAGAATGTACAAGGTTTCTTATTCTTATCGTCGATTTTCGCCTTCCGTTCGAAATTGCTCGTATTTAACGAATAAATGGCAAATTTTTACCAAATATCGCGCTTTTATCGATAAGTTTCCTGGACTGCGAATATCATTGTTGAGACTCGAGATTCCTATTATTGCCTCAATATTCAAACGTCATACGATAGAAGCATTTACGTAGATGTATCGAGCGAGAGGGAGGCAGAGGGAGCGAGAGGGAGGGGAGGGACAGAGGAGAGAGGGGAGGGAGGGAGGGGGATACGGCAATATAATTTCATTTCCCGTCATATTGCCGGGCATTTACGCTAAGTACTTAAGTATTGTAGATATGAAATTTAAAAAAATAATATTCAATAAACTTTCAAGCTTCTCGGTGTTTATTATTAAAAATGTTGGCAAGATTTCAAATTTGAAATGCAGGCTTCTCTAGTTAATAATAATAATAGTATTCTTTCCCGTTGAGTGCCGCAATAGATATCGCAGGAGCTGCCCGAGGTACCGGCGAACAAGGCGGTTACCCGGGGAGCCATAATCTAAGGGGCGCTATCCGTACCAATTATCTATATCTTACTTGCAAGAAGATAAATGTATGCTAGCTATGTAAAACGTCGAAAAGGCATAATATCCATAGCAGTCTTTCAGTTTTCGTAATTATTGTTTTATTTTTTAAGGAGCGATAAATAAATAAACATTTACATGTCTACTTAAACTATCTGAAGGGGCACTGAAATGCATTTTCGCTCGGGGCATCGAAATACCTCGAGTAGCCCATTTACTCGAGTATGAATATTGATTGAAAATGACTATCTATTGGAAATTTTTGAAGATAAATAAAATCAGATTCATTTGGATAAGATTTTGCTAGAGTGGTATAGCAACACATACTCGTGAAGAGCGGACATATATTTAAATGATTGATTTTTCTAATCGTAATTCCTATTGTAAAAAGAAATAATTTGACCAGATTTCTCAATTTTTTTAGATCCCGCGTTCTTTTATTGCTGACTAGCAGAAATTCCCGGCGTTGCCTGGGAAATTTGGTTCAAATCCGATCGAAATTCTACATGATACAAGGTATTTAAGAATTCACTCGGCAGCCGTTTTGAATAAAATGGGCAGAGAGAAACAAAAACCACCTATGAATTATTTCTGGGAGTCCTCCACAATCGTACCAAATTTGATTCAAATCAATAGTAGGACTTGGGAAAATACGCGTAGTTTAATTAGTACCCACCCTCCAATTACGGATAAGGAAGTAATCGTTTCCCACCTTTCTCACTGTGTATAAGATATGGAGTTACCTGTTCTTTGAGAACAGGAAGTTTATGAGAACAGTTATTTTGTTGAACATTTTAGGCATCAGAACAGTTCGAAAAGAACTGTCCCGTTCTTTCTGACTCATCTCTAGATGGCAATGCATTAGCATACAAAGTTATTTTGCTTTTTGTGCAATTAATATAAAACATTTGGGATTAAAAAGTAGCCTACGACCTTCCTATTTGTGAAGAAAGTATTTGTTGAAAGTTTGATTATTCTAGCTTTAACGGTGTGGAAATATATAGATGCACAAACAAACAAACTTTCATAAATATATAGGAGATTGATCTTGTACTTGTATTGCAAGTGACAAATATCAAATCTGAACTTCCCATGTTAATTTACTCGAGAGATATCGTCGAAAAATCAAATCGATGCCCCCCAAACCCCCACTTAAAATTTTTTTTGAGATACACCACATAGCCTATATTTTAATCTGGATCAGTCTAAAGATACGCTGCAAATTTCATAAAAATTCGACCAGCCGTTTTTGCGTGATGCGGTAACAAACAAACAGACAGACAACAATTCTGCAAACAGGTTCAAACGTCTTCTTGTGATGCAAAACACACAAAAAAGTAAAACCCCCAAAAAAAAAAAACAAATGTACAGACAGAGGTTACAATTTTATTTATATAGATATGCGTCTTTTCTTGAATGATAAACAAAGCAGACCGATGTGTGTTACAATCACCGAAAGAACTATTTCTTCGATTTTTCAGGGCACCATATAGATTGAAGATATACAAGCACGACAAATATTTGCTTTAAACACCAAGTAAAAATCTTATCGCTAAAACCCCACTGATTAAAATTTTGCAAAGTCGAAGTATTTGCCAAAAACTGGATTATTCTAATGAAACCGTCATGTTGTCATTGCGTTGAAATGCCTTCGCAAAAAGCAAAGCTCTTGCTTCGTCCGAAATGTCTAAGGCGGGCTTGTTAGACGAAAGGATCTAAAAATAATTTCGATAGTCGATAATCTCCTCACCTTATCGTAGTTCTCGGCCCATTCGTCGTAGGCTTTGACCATACGGTCGTGTGTGATACCCTTGCAGTGCGCCTTGTAGTTGGCTGCGTAGGCCTGCTTCTCCTCAACAGGCACGCCTTCTTCGCCTTCCATTCTCAATCCGTTCTTCGACATCGCGTCCCTCTAGCTACTGATCCACTGATAGACTCACCCGAAAAAGAGCAGCGAGTTCTACTGGACTGTTCCGCGGTGTCGTCACTAGTTAAACAGACTTTGAGGACTATATATCCCATCGATTAAAAGTCGAACATAGCGTTCGACTGTTTTAGCGAACCGGAGAGAAAGAGAGGGAGAAAGGATGACCGCTTCCGCGAGAGGAGAGAGGGAGAGAGAAAGGGGAGATTAGTTGAAATACAGCGCCCGTCAGATGCCGGAGACCGCTCTCTCCGTTAAGCGATATCAAGTCTGGAGACATTAATGCCGATGAAGATACGTACGTCCTTGATCCAGCAACCTCATCGAAAAGAGGAAGACATTCAATAAAATATGAGTTACTGATCCATTGATAATTACATTATTAGGAAAGTTTCGTCTAACATTTTACTACGTAATTAATTCGTCAAATGAATCGTGTTTTTGTCAACGTAAATGAGAAAATGGAAAAGAAACGTCATTATAACCTCATTATGTTATTATTATCGTAATTATCATTATTTGTACAACCCTTATGTTTTATTTAAGTTGAGTGGAAGGAATGGTGATGGAATTTAACTCATCCAAAGAAAGTAATGACCAGTGAAGACTTCGACTTTTGTCACAAACGTATGTATCCCGTTTCCGATATTGTTACAACAGAACATTCATCGTGTTCCTAAGCAAAAGTACATGATTATGGAGAAATTCCTGTTTTATCTAATCATTTTTTTCCGTGTAATTGAACGTTTGATGTCATGTTTCCGTTAACATTCTGATAACCTCAGCGTAAACTGAATTTGTACATTCTATCATAATGCCATATACCATAGATTGCGTGCGTTTAAGATTAAGTACTCTTTCGCAATTAACGAATCACAGATAGAAATTAATTAACTCTGCTCGTGCGTGAAACTAATAACCTCAAATTGGTCTACTATATTACTGACGAAATTCATTTTGTTCTTTACAATAAATCGAGTCTAATTGATTTGAAATTACTCGATTAAAGCCTTTGAGAATCGATACTTTTTCTATTTTTGGTGCTATAATTATTGATAAATATTCGTTGAAACTTCTTATTGCTACAAATTTATTCTTGCCGTTGTTTCAGGAATTTAAAATCTAGATATTCCTTTTCTATGATGTAAAAATTTTGAAATAGTTAATATCCGTGCGCACATATGAAAGCCTCTTTATTATCGTTTGGCGTCACGTATTTACATCTCCTACCTCTTTCTTAATCAAAATTTGTTAAATATCTTCTAATTAATTCTGTTAGAGTTTCTAAAAAATTTGTGTGAAGTTATCATTCTGTTATCACTTTAATTTTGATTTTTTACTGTATATTTCACGCATATTCAGGTCGTTCTCTGAAGTAATTAAGATATTTATTTAAGCTTAATATGAACAACTTATATATTTCGCTCTAAAAGGTGAATAATCTGTTGAAATTATAGTTGTCTCGGGAATTTTTTTAAAAAATCTTGATGATTAATTTGATATTAGGACATCGTGGTTTGATTGTAGCTCATACCGTTTATACAACTTAGACGAACTTTACAAAGGCGTAAAATAAAAAATTGAAAATTTCAGTGCTCAATCGTGACAAAGTGTGGAACTACACCCAAAATGTAAAGTTATTGACTGATCAATTCGAGGATTAGCTTCAAAAGAAAACTTTTAAGCGAAAGAATGGTTGGTTAAGAGACTACGAACCGGTTCCTTCTTTAAAATAAAGGTTCCACAGATATAGGTGGAAAACATTGGTAAGTAGTACAAAAATATACAGGAGAAAATTATTATGTATCGATAACTGAAATACAGCTATTGCAAATAATTTGACTTTTTCAATAGGTTATCGAATACCGTTCACATTAATTTTTACTAAATAGTTTAAGTTTAAAATATTTACAATACAGAAAAATATATAATATAAAACAGAAACAAAAATAATATAGGATAACGTTTTCACACAAATAACTGTAACTAAAAAATTACGAGGAAATATAATAGTCGGGAAAGCGGCGATAAAAAGGAATAAGAAATATCTATGTAAGAGCCTCGTGCCTTGCCTCAAGAAAAATGAACCACTAAGGAATGAGTGACGAAGGAAATAAATAAGGCCTTTGGCCTTATCCAAAAGGGCTGACTCTCAGCTTCTGTCAATGAATCGGGTGCTTATAGTTCAGGGGAGGGGGAGTGTGGACGTGAGGAATGCGGCGTCGATGGCACGATAACGACGGATGAGCCATAAGAACATGAATGCCGAAACAATGCTAACGCAGCATACCGCTAAACAGAACCGGCTAGGAAAATCGCGTGGCCGAGAGCAAAGTATGCGCGCTGGGACTCTTTCGCGTTAAAAAGTTTTTAATAGTAAATTTTAATAAATAAAGCAAACTCTCTCATTACGGCAGCGTTCTTTTGTTTCCAATTTGTTCGTTCGTACATTACAAGCACAACAAATATGTTTTTAGAGAACCGTCGGCCATGCCGCTAAACTAGAGATTTCATTGAATGGTGGCAAAAATGATGACCTATGGCCATTTGGTTAAGGCCAAATTTTCAGACTCTGGATTTAGAAAGAACGCCGGAATTGGGAATAAAAATATTTTTATAGCTCACAATCGCAATGTGGGATGTTATTTCCATAAGGACACACCACTATCGCGTTTAGCTTTTAATATTTTTTATGTTTGGGCTAAATTTTGCTTTAATGAGCATTTTTATGACACTTTTGCAAATCCGTATCTATGAATGTGTCAGTATTTTATTTGCTTCGTAAACTGCCTATGGCGATGCTAAAATAAAGCCATTCACTCTCCGACAAAACTTGTGGTTCCAAATTTAGCGATAATCTACAAAGAATAACTCACCCGACTGATATTTTGATCATGATAATGTAGCGACTTGTAAAATAAATAGCCTATTGCTGAACTTTAGGACCTATATTAATATATAATACCTACTCGACATGGCGCGATTAAGAAAGATAAAGGGAGGAGAAAGTGTATAACTATATATATACACACATACTATGTCCGAGAGAGATAGAGAGAAATATTGATAGTGGAATGAAGAATATAAAACAAAATTAAACGGACAGATATAACGATATTCACAATAATTCTCACTTTCTATGCAAATATTATGTCAATTTACATGTCTGACAATATTGTACGATTCAAATATGAATTTTCTAGCTTACCCAATATATATATGTGATATGATTGAAGGCGGCCATACACTATCAGGTTTGGCCGGCCGGATTGGAATGGCGCGCCAAACCGGACGGCCAATCCCGACGTGTGTGGGCTCTTCATGCCAAAGCGCCGTGCCATCATGGAGTGTCGTGCGAGTTGGAAATTTTGGCGTGAAGTGTGGGAAAACCGACTGTGTGTAGCTTGTTCCGCACTGGCACGACGTTTCATGTTCAGTCGTCAGTAGAAAATCTCGCGATAACTCGCTTGATGTGTTTTGAATTTTGAGCTTTTCTTTAGAAAATGGCTAATACCGTGACTTTTATGACCCCTTTTTGATGAGTTTCATCGAAGAATTTAGACATTTACCATGCTTATGGAAGATAAAAAGCTCAGATTACAGCAATAGGATGAAAAAAGATGAAGCATACAAACAACTTCTCAATTTAACAAGTGCCACAAATCCAGATGCAGACTTAGATTTTCTGAAGAAAAGGATTGAATTCAAAGAGGTAGTTTCAGAAAAGAACTGAACAAAGTGAGGGAGTCGAAAAAATCCGGAGCATCGGCGGAGAGTGTACATGTTCCCAAGCTTTGGTACTTTGATTTGTTGCTTTTTACAGCAGAACTCATTGAACCGCACATGGCAAAAGCAAATTCACGACTGGGATCAAGAAAATAGTTCTCTAGGGCAGTGCTCCCTAAACTTTTGAGATCCGCGGACCACTACAGCAACCCTGCGGACCACCTCATTTCTGGCAGAAACGTACTTTCTGTAACCACATTAATGAAAAGGGGTTAATTTGACTGCAGAGAGGTGAAATCTGGTAAATAATATGAAGGAGTAGAAAAATCTTTAAGTTAACTAGGTACATTACTAAAGTATTGAATACCTGTGATAGTGTAAGAATTGATTAACTTTTCCCAAAAAAATTCAAGTAAATATGCGGTTCATTCTAAATAATTACATGTTGGAAACCTTCCCTGACCACCAACGAAACCTCTGCGGACCATAGTTTGGGAAGCACTGCTCTAGGATCGATGCGCATGGCACGAGTGTATTGGCCAAACCTGATAGTGTATGGACGCCTTTAGTTACTCCTGCAAGCAATGGCGGATTTACGAATTTGCCGCCCCAAAGCACTTACATAACATGCCACCCCCATTGAAAAAAATCCGTTTTATAGAATTTTTTAAAAATAAGAAAAGCAATAACAAAAAATAAGATACTTTGCTTTTTAGCACTTGAAAATTAAATATAAAATGGTAGAATAATTGAGCAGTAAAATAATAGGCATTTAATTAAAAATAGTATAGAGCGTCTCACAATCAGTGAGAATTTTTGCGTCTTATTTTAATTTCCATAAACTTTTCAACAATGTCATTAAAATTTAAATTATTTGTGTAATCATTATAGCTAAAGAATTTACACGACCTTATGATATAACGGAGCGTAAATACGATTTCAATCTTTTTAAAAGAGAAAAATTTCTTTCTATTGAGCAATTGGTGACATGAGTTGTTAAAAATATCCTCAAGGCTATTTCCAGATTTGGGAAAACAGACTCAATTCCGTTTGATTTAATTATTTTATACAGTTCCATTAAATATTTTTTTTTGGTTTTGCTTCAGGATTACATGTCGAAAGATATTCACGGAAATTGAGACATTCTTCAATAAAGCAGTCTTCTAGGTCGATGTTATAAAAGTCTTGCAATTCTCTTACTTCCGGTCCTCCTGACAGATGGCTTACAAACTTTTTGAACTACAGTGAGTCTCTTTATTATTGGGCCAACATAAAAATAATTTTCAAAACCCATATATTATAAAAATAAATTATAGTAGTTTTTTTGAAACTTATTCACCTCTTTATTGTTGGTTTCCTTACTATGGCAACATATATAAACATGTTTATTCAAATAAACAAAAATATGATATCACAAAATTATTGGGTCAAACCGTCATTAGATACCATCGATATCCAATTCATTATCGATTAGTGTATGCTGTCAGTGCAGTATCGTGCGTTGGTCAATAAGTGCTTCTTGAAAATTTGTGTGCAATTCACAATTGTTTTATTAAAGAAAGAACTGAAATAATCTACGTGCACTTAAAATGGGACGTAAAAGTGCAAACACTTCTTTTAATCAGCGTCAACTGGTTATTTTCCATCATGCCAAGGGCAAAACAGAACGGGAAATTGCTGTAATGCTACAAATGCCTAGAAGTACTGTGGGTAATATTATTAGACGTTTTATAAATGAGGATCGTAAAGATTCGAAGCCAAATCCTGGAAGACCAGCATTACTCAATGATCATGACAAGCGTTGGATTATGCGAAAAGTAAAAGTAAATCCTCGTTTAAGCGCCCTGAAAATTGTAACGGAATTGTCAACTTATTGCGACAAACCTGTACATCCAGAAACCATTCGGCGTTGCATAAGGGAAAATGGTTACAATGGTCGAGTAGCTAGAAAGAAGCCATTCATTAGTAACGCCAATAAGAAAATCAGAATAGCATTTGCAGAAGAGCATTTGGATAAGGGCGGAGATTCCTGGAATCAGGTAATATTTGCTGATGAAAGCAAGTTCAATGTTTTTGGGTCCGACGGTCGTGCCATTGTGTGGAGAAAGCCGAATGAGGAACTAAATAAAGAAAACCTTCAACTGACAGTAAAACATGGTGCAGGATCTGTCATGGTATGGGGCTGTATGTCCACCTCAGGAGTCGGAAATTTGGTCTTCATAGATGGTATAATGGATAAAATGGTCTACCTGAACATTTTAAAGAATAATTTAAAACAGTCGGCTGAAAAAATAGGGATTTTGCAGACCTTTCAGTATTACCAGGACAACGACCCAAAGCATAAAGCTCACATTGTGCGCGAATGGCTGCTTTATAACTGCCCAAAAGTAATTGGCACTCCACCGCAATCCCCTAATATAAATCCCATTGAAAATTTGTGGGATGAGCTCGACCGAAGAGTCAGGAGTCACACAATCAGCAACAGGGAAGAATTGAAAAAACTGCTGCAGGAAGAATGGACCAGTATTCCTGGAACAATCACCAAAAAATTAGTAGAGTGAATTCCAAATAGGCTCAGATGTGTTCTGAAAATAATGGGTACCAAACAAAGTACTAAAAATAAGTCTGTTAGTGTATTAGTAGTAAAAACAATTTATTTTCCATTTGTGGCCCAATAATTTTGTGATGTCATATTTTTGTTTATTTGAATAAACATGTTTATATATGTTGCCATAGTAGTCGAATGCTACTAATTACCTTCCTGTTTTTGTAAGGAACCCAACAATAAAGAGGTGAATAGGTTTTAAAAAAAACCACTATAATTTATTTTTTAAATATATGGGTTTTGAAAATTATTTTTATGTTGGCCCAATAATAAAGAGACTCACTGTATATAGACTTGCCATCCCGAAGAGGCATTAGCCTAACCGGCGTTGACAAAAAAGAAATGTGTAAAATAGGTTCATTGTTATACATATATTATTTGTTAAAACTTTTGTAAGAACAATGTAGTGATTTTCATGTTTTTGAGGCAATAAAAAACTTTTAAAAGTCGAAAAGTCTTGCTTCTGGTATTATTGATTGTAGTGTTTTTTATGTTAATTGGTTTAAGAATTTGAATTTCTCCGTTACAAGTTTGTAGACTCTTGCTCTTTTGTTTAATTCTGAATGCAAACATTCAACTATGACATCAAAAGTATTAGTTTTGAATGACCCACAAAACTGACATAAGTAATAAAACCGTCCTATTAGGCTCAACAGTAATAAATTATGTTGTCGCGTTATTTTTTTTATTCCTTCCAATGAATATTGTCCCAAAAATAAAAAATACATTATATTTCAAACATTCTATCTTCCAATCAAGATCCAACATGAGATTGAAAAAAAGGTGATACATACATGTTTTTATTTCATGAAGATTTCCTCTCTCAAATCTAATAAATATTAGCAAACACATTATTTTATCACAGATGGAACATCTGTAAATATGATTCTTAAGTGCCCGTATATTGTCTGCGTTCACGCTTATTTAGGAGCCTTTGTGTTATAAAGATTAAATTTGGTATTTTGGAAGACCGACAGAAAAACATCGAAACTTTTAGAAATTTGTATTTTGGAAAAGTGCTTTCAACCTCATTGATTCCACTTTATTCCCCATATTTCAAATCGATTAAAAGTTTCACAAAATTACTTAAAGTTAGGGATTTGAAATTTTAAGCTATTTATAGCTTAAAATGGTTCTTTATTATTTTTTTAAGGTAAATCATGGTCCAAATTCCCGAATTAAATCGGAAAAAGTATAGATCTCATCTACACCAATCGAAAAAGCCGATCCAGCCAATGCTTTAAGATAGAAATAAGTCGGCACTTTTGTGGTGGTGTTGATATTTAAGTTTTGATTTGTGTCTTTCAAGCTTACATAATCATCTCACTGACGTTTGCCGTGGCGTAAGCAGATGATGATGTCAAAAATTTAGGAATCCAGTATTTTCAACGGTTTCTACATAAGTATTGCTTATCGTAACTGTTTAGTCAAAAGTTGGATAAATACCGAAAATTATAAATATTTTTCTGCATTACTTTTAAATAGTGGTAAAACAGAAAAATTCTGGAAAATGTTATTGTTTACGTAACGTGACTCTTAGTAGCCAAAGTCATGAAAATTTGGATAATATTTATCATATTCAATTTATGCAAATTACAATGATATGAAGACTTTGTGAAAAATATGGGAACAATAAAAACATAATGACGATTGACAATTTAAGAATACGGGTTGTTTATAACTAATCATCAATAATATTTAGTAACTAATCTAGGTTGAGCAACGTAGGCGCAAACACCCTGGTGTATCATAGTCTTTCTTAAGTTAATTACGCCTGGTAATCTAAAAATCGAAAAATTTAGGACTCATAGATAGGGGCGGCAAATATGCCCGGCGCGGGTCGGGGGGGAGATGCTATCATTGTCGGACTTGGAAATCTTAGGGTCGCCTCTGAGGAAAAGGTGGCAACTCTAGGCATCATACTCAGTTTTTTAATTTCAAAATATAATATTTCAAAAAGGGATTCGCGGTTCATACATAGATTATCCATTTTAAATTGGCGCGTTTAGAAACTTTCCCCTCTGTTAGCTTTATCCAATCAAATGATTCTATTGCATGCGGCGTAAATTCGACAGTCTTTTGTCAAAACCCATGTGTTTTTGATAGTAATGTTTGTTGAGGGGGTTGATTAGTTGATTTGTAAGAAAAGATGACTCAGGTATGCTTAAAAATCCTTTGCAAATAATTTTTCCCATATCTTTAAGTATTTTACACATAATTTGATTGTGAAAGTATAATAATATTTTTATTTTATAGAAACGCAAGAAAAGTGGAGGGCGTGTAAGCAAAGTTAAAAGGAATAATCAAGTCAGAAATAAGCTAGTAAGACAGGGAAAGTTGAAATTAGGCAGAAATAAGAGAAAATCTTTTAACAAAGTTGATTCTCATCACCAAACGCAAATACATCATGAGGAGGAAGAAGAAGAAGAAAGTGATGGAGGTGCCGGATTACTTGAAATGGTTGAGAAAGACGATCTAGAATTCCTAAAGTCAGCTGTTGCCAACCGAAGTTATTCGTTGTTGAACAAAATTAGGTTTACAGAGTAAGTAATATCGGCAGTTTTTATCTAATGAACTAGTTAAGGTTACTAGCAGGATGTTTAATTTTTATTGAATGTGCAGTCTAAGTCCATTGAATTTATTTGACAGGCCATCGAAAGCCAAGTCGGCAAAGAAGAAACCCGAAGTTGAAAAGGATCTCGAAGAGCAATATGAGGAATCTGCATTACCTGATTTATATAGTGGAAAATCAATGAAGCCATTATTACCTATCAAAACCAAACATGGTCTTGTAAAACGAGAAATTGAACAAGAAGGTGAATAAAAAGTCTCCAAACGTGAAAAAAGCTTTATATCATGTTAATTGACATGGATTAAATTTGTATGTCAATGAGCAGACTATGTTAGCAAATAGTTCTGTCACGTCGTTCAGCCTAAGGCTAGTTATTGTTTAATATAAAAAGACCCAGCTTCTTATGTAAGATGTGCTTTGTTAGCGAAAATTTAAGTGTTGGATTGAAAAAGGTCGGAAAAATATATTTTGGATTAATTTTTTCAGCGTGAACGCTGCCTTTTATTATAGTTCATAATGCCATAATTTAATAATTCCCGAGTGTTGAGTTTGTGAATTTGACCATCGGGGCAAAAATGTATCGCTACTGCATTGGTTTTTTGATTGTCTCAGTTTTTTCTATATTTTTTAACGTGCATTGAAGTGTATCTCATTGAAGCCTTCTATCATTTGGTAATTTGACGTCATTATTTTAACTCAAGGCGTTCTATTGCATTTTTTCATTTTATTTTAAACGTTACTTTCAACATTAAAAGTCTCTTTAATAGAGATTGTGCTTAATCTCTGCAACCATGTAATTTATGAAAATTTCTCGAAAGGTATTATATCTTTTATATGGTCTTTCAGTGAAGGAGCAACCACCAAGCAATAAGGTTTCCATTGTAGATGATGCTGATGACAGTAAAGAAAATGACTCTGATGATGACATGGATATTGAATTAGATGAGACAGAAGATAATAGTTCATTGACAACAGTAGAGCTGTTTGCTCGAAGAGAAGAAGCATTGAAAAAACGAAAGTTTATGATTGGAGTCCTTGCAAGTGGACTTCTCGAGAATCCTGAGGAAAAAGTAAACTTTGTTTTGAAACATTCTAATTTGAGCTTTGATCTCCCTTGAGGCAAGGGTGCTTGTATTTTGAATTTCTATTAACTAATGAAATTCCTAAAATTTTAATGTTCATAAGCTATACTTTTAGGCCATAAATTTACTTGACACTGCATTAAATCTATAAGAATTACTACATTGGCAATTACTAACTGTACTTAGAAGTATTTCATTTATCCAAGCATAGTTCTGTAGCATGACTTCAAGGAATGTACAAAGAAAATTCTCATAAACAGTGAAAGGCTGTTATTAACCATGAAATAACATCAACAATAGTTTTATATTATTTCAGTACCTTCTAATATTTCTTTTTGGGTAGTTTTATTTTCAATTAAATGTTCATCTCTCTTAAATTTCATCTTTTGATTATCTATGCATTTTCTTTTGTTTACATTGTAAGTTATTGTTAGCAATGAACTTCTGTAAGGTAAAGCATTTATAAAGTTCAGAACTGTGGGGGAATATTCTTTCATTATTGCTCATATTTAATAATGGTACTTTCCTGTTAACGGGAATACCTTAAAAAATGAGCATGTATTGTTGTGATTGTTTGAGAGGATATAACATTGAAAGGATATATTGACGTATTGTTGGATTTACGATATTTTATTTTAAAAACAACATTAACAGAAACTGATTGGCCAGTCTCGACATTTACAAACCCAATCTCCAGCCAACGTAGAGGGTTTCTTTACAACAAAGTGAGCCGAAGGCTCGTCGATATATCCTCTCAATTTGCGGCACAACAGTCAAGAGGATATAACATTGAAAGGATATATTGACGAGCCTTCGGCTCGCTTTGTTGTAATGGGTAGTTGTCTCCGGGCGCTACCATGCCCTTCGCCTTGCCCGGAACCAAAGAAACCCTCCACGCTGTCCGGAGATTGGGTTTGTAAATGTCGAGACAGGCCAGTCAGTTTATGTTAATGTTGTACGTAAGTATGGCATGGGGATAATACGTAAGTACCAGGTCCTCCGAAGGGTCCTGGAGGTATTCCCGTTAACAGGAAAGTACCTTAATAATTGATAAATTTTAAGGGAAATTTAGTTTTGTTAGATTTTTCTTTTTAATTTGCGATATTACTTTAAATGTGAATACTATGGCAATCACTTTGGTTAAGTATTAAAAGCATTTTTTAACAAATTAAGTAAAAACATTTAAATTATAGAAAGTCATCAAATAATTGAACGTATTTTTACTTTAGAACATTACTTTTTGCTGTACATTTTGTCTTAAAGGCAAACATTATGGCGCAGTTTCAACAAAATGGATTTCATTATTTTGGAAAAACTTTTGTATACAATGATTGTCCTAAATGTTTCTTTGCCATTTTTGGTGTTCAATTTGGTTAATAGTTTTAGAGATAATTTTTTTGGATCAGCATTAAAAATACATTTTGAGACTTCTTTTCTACCAAACAAAAGGTAAAAAATTTCAAATACCTGTTGGAGATGATGGATGAAAAAAATCCTGAGGTGCAGCTTACAGTGAAGAAACTCGCATGTGTCTCAATTCTGGAAGTATTCAAGGACATTCTTCCTGCTTATCAAATCAAGCATTTTGAAAAAGAGGGATCAATGTGTAAGTTCTCGAAATTTTCCAGCTTCATATTTTTTTCCATGTAAAGGGTAATTAACCCTTCGAGTGAAAATTTTGCTCTGAGAAATGCTCAAAAAATCTACTAAAAGTGCCAGCGGCACTCAAAGTGACCCCTAATGTTTTGCCACCAACTCCAATATATAGCCGATTTAAGATGCATGTTTTATGTTTAGTGGTCCATAGAGAGTTCAAGCTACTTTATTCTGCCGACTATTGCTCTATTCTGATATCTTGATTGTAAATATCGCTTTAAATGCTCTTCTTGTTGCTGGAATTAATTTGGAGCATTTGAATATGATGTGTGTAAATTTGATACTTAGGGGTTATACGGCTTGCACTACTTAGTTCAATGTTTAGCCACTAGATGACACTTCTTATGTGCGCTGGTCTGCCTCCTAAGAACATCCTATTTTGGCCATTACGTGGCAGTATATGCATTACTCATTCTGCCTGTGATGTTTCTTTCTCATTCCCAGCGGAATGTGATTTTCATGAGTCCAGTGATCGCCACAACCCAGCCATTATTTTGAAACCCTGATGTTCGACAGTAACATTTGGCATTCAAGTTATAATGGGTGCCTTAAATGAAACCTATCCCTCAGTCTCAGTTTGCAGGCTAAATAGGCTTGCAAGCTTTCATAGAACAGTTAGGTTTTGCAAAAAAGTTATAACGGGTGTCTTAAATGGAACATATCCCTCAGACCCGGTTTGCTGAGTAAATAGGATTGCAAGCTTAATTAGAACAATTACTTTTGCGAAAAAGTTATAATGGGTGCCTTAAATGAAACCTATCCCTTGTCCTGGTTTGCAAGCTAAATACGCTTGTAAGCTAAATAGGCTTGCAAGCTTTGTTAGAACAATAACATTTTGCGAAAAAGTTATAACAGGTGCCTAAATGGAACCTATCCTTCAGACCCAGTTTGCAAGCTAAATAGGCTCCATTTGCGGTGCAACAGTCGGGGGATATATTGCACTTTAGTTATCAATTTTCCTTTGCAAATAACAAAAGAGTAGCAAAAAAACCCAGTGTCACATGTACTCGGGGAAATCCCATTCTGCCAGAAATGAGGTAGTAAAAACATCACAGACAGAACTAGTAATGCACACACTGCCACATAATGGCCAAAATAGGAAGATCTAAGGAGGCAGACCGGCGTGCATAAGAAGTGTCATCTAGAGGCTAAACGTTGAACTAGGAAGTGCGAGCTGCTTAATCCCCAAGTACCGTAAATTTTAATAAATTTGCATATTTCTGGAACTATTAGAGAGAAATCTTAAACATCAGCAAATCGAGTGGTTCTATTTTCTTATTTGTAAAATTTTATAATAAATGTAGAGCCTTCGTAAACTTGTATACATGTGGCCTTATCATAGATAGAAATGAAAGGCAAGTTTATTTCTTGACTATATTGAGAAAGATTAGAAATCTCATGAGCAGGGAATCTGTTTATTCTCTGCTTGAATTCCCTGTGAATACTTATGGTAACCCAACTAGAACAATGTATTAATGGGCTATGGATGTCTCATCTGCAGTAGTTTCAAAAATATAATATCCACATATCTTCGTATATTTTTAGTCACTCTTACTCATTCTTTCATATTCGTTCAAATGGTGGACATAATATCTATATGTATTCTCATTTAATGCTTCCAAACCAATGTTCAACGAAAATACTTTATAAAAATATTTTTTCATTTAATTGTTTTTATTATAAACACAGTAATTGTTTCTTTGACAACTAGTAGGTAAATATGTTGCTTACTTCCTCTAAAAATTCCATTTCTCTAATTTGAATGATTTCATATTTATAGCTATTTTAAATACACCCTGCATTTTTCATTCAAATTGCTTGGCAAATTTCAGATGCCTTTTTGTTATTTGTCTTGCCACTCAGATGGTTAAAACCATTTACATATTTCAGTTATGTCATGATAATAACATCATTTAATCAGACATTTTTGACATTGCATCATTTATTTAAAATAATTTTGTTTTTCTCCTCTAATGTGCTAATGCAATTTAACCCTTATGGCCAGTCAAAATTTAAATGCCGGTAAGCCCTATTCGCGGTAGTAAATTTTGCAAAAATCTTTGATGATGCAATTTCACGGGTAATATTTTATAACTTTATTAAATCAGATATCATAAAAATTTGGTTACTTGTAGAGAAATGTTAAGTAAATATTTAAAAAATTACGGCATAGTTGGTTTTACCCAACTTACACTCCACTGATGACACTAGTTTCCTAAAAATGCAGGTTCGTGTGATATATTTTAAAACAACCTTCTAAACATAATCCTACATCACACTCAGGGCACCTATACACAGTATTCTTTTTCTTTCCATTAGGAGCACACTTGACATCTTCTTTTGGGCCTATATTTTTTTCCCATTGCTGGTATATTTTTGATGAAGTGTCTCTCGACTAAACGGCGTGGTGATGGCTGTATGGGTGGTCACTTGGCACATGGTGACTGTAAAAGATTCCCGTACTTTTCCAACAGTTGTTGAATTAAAAGAAGATGAAAACTTAGATGGTCCACCTTATTTTGACAACTATTGAATGTTACCAATGCATTATGCACCGAAATATTTAATAGCCATCTAAACAATTTTATGTACCATTTGTTACATCTTTTACATTCTAAGAGATAGGGCTGAAGCTTTTGGTCTTTCAAATCCACTCCTCCCATTGTCATATTATATTCTAAAATACAAATAGATTTAAATTTTCCATCTTTTTCCCGAACATTATTACAATGGAAGGTTGTAATGAATGGTACATATTTTTTTCCATTCCATTTCATAACCATTATCCGATCACTCGCCTTTGAAATATGTTCTCCCTTCCTCAGCTTGGCAGCTTTGACTTCTTTTGGAACGTTTTTTCTATTTAAACGCAATGTTCCAGCTACGTGTGCCCCGATTCATCAAAAATTTAGCCAAATCAGGTGAATTGTAATAATTGTCCATCCATAAAATATAACCTTTTCTAAATAAAGGTTCAAGTAATTTAATCACTATTGCTGATGTTTTGAGTCCATCTAGAGTTTCTGAAGTGGAAATTGTCACGTCTGAGCCAGAATAAACAAGGAAATTCCATAAGTAACCAGTGTCTGATTTGGAAAGCTCAAATGTTTTTGTGCCAATTTTGGTGATTAAAAGGAATATATTGTTTAAATGACAGACACCCCTTCCAAAGTGTAAGAGATTCATCCACAGCAATATTTACCTTTGGCAGTTAGATACTTTGAAATTTGTTCTCCAAATAATCAATGATATATTGAATTTTGAAAAGTTTTTTGTTTCCAGAATAATTGCATATTTTTGAATTGTCAATAAAATGAAAAAATTTTGAGATGCTTTCAAACCTATCTTGAGACATTGTTTTGGGGAAAATGCTTATTTCCAAAAGCAGATTTCTCGAAAAGTAAGAACGGATTATAGACTTTTGTACAACACCCATCAACATCATAATTCCCAAATAAATGTAAATTTCACCTAAATATCAACAGGTTTCCATTTGTTAAATCGAAATCTGAAAGAGAATTCTACATTTTTTAAGTAATTCTCTGCATACCGGTTAGTCTCCAAAACGATTATCTCAATTAAGGCTGCATCGAAAAAGTTTGTGACAGACTCAAGAACGTTAGTAATAGAGATAATTGGACCATATTTACCAGTGAAAGAAATTTTTTTGGAATATTACTTTCATCAATATCTGCCCAATTCCACGATGAATGAAAATCTTCAGCCCTACCAGATGAACCACTGTCATTTTTGTCTTTGCTCTCAAGAATTTGAGGAAGGGCAGCAAAATCGACTTCATCTTCACTTGAGCAGTCACTTCCTGGATTTAACTGACTGTATTCTTTGTCTTCAAGTAGTTTTTCAATTTCTTCTTCCTGCAAGAAAGAACCACTCACACTGGAATCCATTGCTTTGCATATAGTGAATATGATAGCAAGGGTGACTCAACTGACTATCTCGAAAGAAAGTTTTTGACTGAAGCCTATGGGCCGAAACATGATGGAATGCATACTGGCTAACTCAGAATTTAATAAAGAGTAACAGAAACCAGATGCCAACGAAGAATAAGCAAAGTGAAAATGAAATAACAGCCGAAAGTGATGAGCATGCACGCTTATTCTAACCCATCCTCGAAGAGATAGGAAAAAAGTTTTCTTTTCTTTGCTTTGAGAGTGGTGAATTATGTCATCTTAAGAGATGACTATGAAGCAGAATCCTTTTAGAAGACAATGGTGCTCTCTATTACTCTAAAGATGAGATTGGTGAGCCATAAAATTAATTTTCAGATGCCACTGTGCACTAACCACCAGGTGATGAGTTCTGCGAGTAGGGCTGGCTGATAGGGTAACCACGCTAAACTTCTGCACTGAGAGGTTAAATAATATCTGAGTTTCATTTGCTTGTCAATCTTGTTTTTTGTCCATCAAGTTATATGTCAATCTTGTTTTTTGTCTATCAAGTTATTTTATGAGAATTTAGCAGGGATAAAATTTACAGGTCAGATGATATCTCTTCCATGCAAATTGCAGCCATTTGTAAAGGTTTTAATTTTATCTTTTCTATTTTAGTAAAGAAAGAGACTTTGCTCTTGCAAGGATACGAAAAAGGTCTTCTAAATAACTACAGAATTTACCTGACAAAGCTGGAGAAAATGTTAAATGTCATTGTGCAAAAAAAAGGAAGTTCATATGTTCCTAAAAAGGTGAGTTCCTTTGTTTATTTAAATCATCTTTTATTTTTTCCTCAGTAATTAAAAATAACTAAAAATAATGGGTACTCTTTGGTTATCCCATACCTCTTTCAATTTGTAGTAATTTTCCTAGTAACCAAGGATATTTGCAAGCCTTCAGCTCACTTTGTTTTTAGATTATAATGGCTTTTATATTGGGTGTAGCCATCTCCGGGCGCTATCGCGCCCTTCACCTCTCTGGAAGGAAGCTATCCCTCACCATTGGCCAGTGATCGGGTGGGTGAATGTTGCCACAGGCAGATCTGTCATGGGTCTGCAAGATTATGTTTTGTGTGAAAGTTATTAAATCTAAGTATTTAACAAATATCAGATCCAGCAAAAATAGTATATTTAGTATAAGAATTCAATTTCATTTCACGCACTATTAAAAAAAACATTCACTATGTCTTCATTCCTCCCTTTAACCAATAATAATGAAACATTTCTTGACAACATAAACAAACCAGAAACAACAACAATAAACAATTACATCTATTAACCCTGGATGAGGAAGGTGGGGTATATTTTTAGGTTGGCACCCCTGAGGCCTTTGACCTTGAGTGGCGTTGTTTGTCTCCTTAGCAGGAAGTTAGTGGGCCAGTTGATGTTAGCCTGTGTTGTTCTCAGCTTGTTGCACACTGACATTGGGGTGTCTTTTAACCTCATCTTACTCATAGTGCAACTATTTTCATCGTGTGATTTTATTCTACAGTTTCAGTTTTAGTTATATTTTGATTAAATTTCTTTTAAAATCTTTAAAGTGTTTTATAGTCTTTGAAGTGCTTATAAGGTATTGTTTGGTTTGATTTTCTTTGTTTTATAATGGCAAGTAGTAGTAAAAAGTATTCGTGTGATGACAAAATTGCAGAGATGTTGGGTGAAGAAAACGAAGACCCTGGTCTAATTAGTGAAGAAGATGATGAACTGCTTCTAACGTTTATGTGTAATAAATAATTTTTAAAAGAGTTTAAAACATATATTTTCTATTTTTCCCTTATGGGGTGCACATGCACCCCACCTTACTCATAGTGCTATAAAATTTAGACCCTACTCATCCAGGGTTAAATGTTCTGGTATAAGCAATTTACTACAAATTGAAAGGGGTGCGGGATAACCAAAGAGTACCAAATAACGTATCACATTAGACTCCTGTTTAATTGGCCTAATCAGGAACAAAGGGTTGACTGATTGATCCTGGGTTGCATTTAAAAAACAATAAATTACAACATATATGAATTTAAAGCAATAGTCTGCAATATTAAATGGCATAGAATAACTCAGACTGCCTCTGCTATTAAATTTATGCTATTTTTCATGTCAAGTTTTTTTTCCACCGAAAGCGTGAAGCCCTAGAATCATTTAAGTGAGGAATGGTCCACTTTAGTTATTTATGTGAATAATAATGTAATAATTAGTTTTGATATATTTGTGTATGCCCTCAATCTATCTATCCATGTAGCAAGAAATAAAGCTAGCTGAAGTTGCATTCAAATGTTTGTGTGAATTGATGGTCTCTCATCCATACTTCAACTTCTGGAGGAATATAGTGCAACTTGTAGTGCCTTTCCTCAGCCACAAACTTCTCTCTATAAGACAGACTTGTGCTGATGCCATCAAGAATGTATTTCATAATGATAAACGAGGAGAAATAACTCTTGAGGTATTTACATATTCATTTTTGTTTTCTCTATCACAATTAAGTATTGATAGATTAGATCTTAACAGAAAAATTTTGTTTTATTAAGATTGTGAGAAAAATTAATTTGTTGGTGAAGAAAAAATCTCATTCTGTCCATGGAGAGGTGCTGGAAGTTTTGCTTTCCTTGCGTCTAAAGGAGGTGAATCTGGATAAAGAAAAAGAGGAAGAAATGAAGCAGAAAAAGTTCATGACTCATAAACAGAAACTGTTGTACTTATCGAAAAGAGAAAGAAAGGTTAGCTCAATTTTCTTTATTTTTAAGTAAGACTTATAATACTGGGAATTGTTAAGTGGATTATGGAGTATACTCCTGTTTTCTTTACCATTTATGTCCATCTTAAACTAAGACATAAAACAAGACTATTGTATTTCAGTATAGGCTTTATGGAGGGTAGAGTTGTCACATCTTTCTAAAAGTCTCATTCCTACCACATAATTAACTACTTTGCTATTGTCATAGCAAATAGATAATGGTATAAATATAAGATCTCACTTTCTTGATTCCATTGGCTTTAAATAAAGTTATCACAATAAAAATAAATTATAACATACATTTTATATATTAGTCATTACATGTTGATTTTTACTTTTCATTTAGAATTTGTGCCAAAAATTCATCTAAGGCATTGTTGATATTTTGGGACTGATTTCTGTTAATAGTTTTGTTATAATAATTTATCCAAAAAATTTGGCTGGCAAAATGCATGATTATTTTTAACCAATGATAAGTTGATACATATTTTCCATTATTTGTGATGAGCAATTATGTTAGTTAAGTAAGATGCATCATACAATGTGATATAGGATACGTCATTACTTCACAATATTCAATACAGTAGGACAGGGGTGCCCATTACGTCTCCCATGGGCGACCGGTCGCCCTTTAGGAGGGTCTGTGTCGCCTACACATCCATCCAGACATTAAGCTTATATGCCTGAGTAAGGAGTTCTATTTTCTAATATGAACTTAATTAAATCAAAAACCAGAAATGCTCTCACTAATGAACATCTCGAAGACTGTTTACTTCTCTCTGTTTCTAGTTACATGCCCAATTACCAATCATTAGCTGAAGATATGCATGCAGTGTAAATGTGCCCATAATTGCGCAAATAAAAAATTAAATTAAATTAATCAGTTGTATAATGTTGTTTGATGTATAATGTATAATAAATGCATTTTCTAGTAAATTTGTAATATAATTCATTCTTAAAATCCCTTTTTATAAATTGAAAAAATAAGTAGCCCACAAGACAATTACCAGGATGAAAGTAGTCCATGATATGAAAAAGTTTGGGCACCCCTGCAGTAGGATATTAGTACACAGTTACAGTATCAATAAACAATATCTCCATCTTCTTACTTTCTGGTCATAAATGAAAGTCCCTAATTTTATAACACATTTTCTCTAACAACATCTCAATTGAATTTTAAACATTTTGATACTATCTAAGGTTTTTAAGGCACTGGGTAAATGATTACATATGGGCTGTTTGTTGCCATCTTGCAATTCTGTTGTGGTGTATGAATATTTAAGCAATTCCTGGTTGGTGATTATGAATATAGTAAGGTTTGCCTGCAATGTAACGAATGACTCATTTTTGAAGTTTAAACAACTTGTCTAGTTGTACTGTAGAGTCCCAGAAAATAAGCCTTTATTTTGCCTGTGAGTAGAATTCACTATAATAAATTGGTTTTTAGAATGTTTACACTTACAATATCTTTGATGGTACTTATCATGAAGCATATACTGTTAAGTTTTTTTAGTATTCTGTCTATATGAATATCCCATGATAACATTTGTAATATATTAATCATAAGAAATCGAGTATAACTACAAAACTTGTTCCAGCGACTGATTACTTATCCTAATGAGTGGACTATTATCACTTTTGTGCTTTTTGATAAACTTAATCATATTTGTTTTATCGCAGTTTATGATAAGATGATTATTGGTACACCATTCATTTATTGCACTTGTGACTCTGTTACCCGAATCTATTAATGAAGGTAGATTATCAGAGGAAATAAGTAAGTTGGTATCATCTGCAAAGACTATTGCTTTAATGTAATTGTTGCTATTGATAACAGTAGGAAGATCGTTTATATAGAGGGAGAATAAAACCAGTTCAAGAATTGAACCCTGTGGAACCCCAGGGGATGGGATACTGATGTTATATATATATTTAGCCCCTTTATACTCAAAGACAATCTTTTGATTTATGTCACTGAGGTAGGATCTTATCCAGTCATTAGTGCACCCTCATATGCAGAGCCGCGCCGGCATATGGGTGCAAGGGGTGCATCGCACCCAGGTGGCAACATATTAGGGGCGGCAATTCACTGGCGGAGGGAAAAATCTCTCTTAAGTTTGTGTTTTGCACAATTTATTTATTAAATTAAATACAACTTTTAATCTAAAAATCGAAAAAATTCTGGGCCAGGTTGTTTTTATAAGTCCGTAAGGGGAGGCATAAACTGCTTGCGCCCGGGCGGAAAATATGCCTGGCTTGGGCCTGCTCATACGCCACATCTTTCAAGTTTCTTGAGAAGTAGTTCATGACCGACAATGTTGAAGACTTTTGATAAATCAAATAAAATGCTAAGAGTTTGTTTGTTGTCATTTATTGGATTTATAATGAAGTTAATCGCTTTGTATATGGTGCTAATTGTTGATTTTTTCTTTTTGAATTTGTTGCGAGGGGGATATAATACTATGTACACAAAGAAAGTTTTCAAGACGTTTATGGAACACCCTTTTAAAAATTTTATAAAAAACACTTTGAATAGCAATAGGTCTATAGTTGTTGAAGTTGTTTGAGTCACAATTTCCTTTATAGACTGGTATAACTTTGGATAAATTCATTTTAGAGGGAAAGAAGCCAATTGATGGGAGAAAGAAGAGGTGTAATGATTATGGGATGGCTATATTTTAATACAAGTGCTGGAATTTCATCAACTTGTGTTGAACAATTTTTATTAAGTTCACATATTATACTGATTATTTCCTTTTCATTTGATGGACTTAGGTATAGGGAATTTTCAAGAAAGGATATATTGGAGTATGAGTTTAAGGGAAAAGGATGATTATTGAATATCTTGTTGAATTCTTTGTTAAAGTTTTCACAGAGTCATGATGGTGTATGTCTGTCATTAGATAAGCTTAAGTTTGTAAGTATTCTAGTAGATTTGGTGCCCTGGAGTGAATTTATGATATTCCATGTCTCCTTGGATTTGTTTTTAGCATTAGTCAGCTTGGTTTTGGATTTTTGTTTGTTATTTAATTTTCTGTGCATGAGATTTCATTTTATGATCTGAAACTTAAATTTAATATCCTTTTACAGATAATTATGAGAATATAACTTTATCTCAGTTTGACATACATTCCTAATTTTTGTATTTGCATTAAAACTTGAAGTATTTTAACTTCTATAATATGTCAAATATTAAAAATATTCCCATAGGAACCACTGCCCTATTATCTCTATGCAGCATTTCTCCTAGACCAGGTGTTTTCACAGCATTGGTCACAACTTGGTGCTGGGTTATAATGCTTACAAGAAAAATGTGAGCACTCAATACATAACCAGCTGAAATATATTTTTGAAATGGCAGAAACAAAACACTCCTATTAGATGAATGCCAGTCTTTCAGTTTATATTGTATTAATTGTAAGTTAATTATTTAAGCAGGGAAAGCATTTGTATATATACATCTTAGTCTTCCATGAAGTCTATAGACTTGCTCTGAAAAACAATTTTTTTCTCAGTGGACAGAGTGCTCATAGGTGCACTTTCTTTGGCATGTTACTATATGGGATTCTACTGTCTAGAATGTTTTTTCCAGCTTGGTAGTATCAGTATGAAGCATCATGCATGCATTTGTGAAAGTGAATGTTCAGCACAATTCACATGCAGGAAATTGAGGTATGCAAATAACGTATCCCAGAGTACCTAAATATATGAGTAGTTATTCAATTGTATACATTATATTTAAGCTTAATATATAATTTGATAGAAACTAGAATGCTTTAATCTAATTTTGTGTGCCTGTCTTATGTTACAGAAAAGCAAGAAACTTGAGCAGTTGGAGAAAGAACTTCTTGAAACAAAGGCAGAAGAGAGCAAGCAGTCAAAGATGAAATATCTTACTGAAACCACTAAATCAATATTTACAATATATTTCAGAATTCTTAAAACTGCACCACATTCCAAGGTCCTCAGTCTCACCCTTGAAGGATTAGCAAAGTAATGTTGTTGTCACATTTAACAATTTTTATATTGATTATTGGCATACAGAGCTATGTTATAATAACATTATCAGCATCTTGTTATTTTCAATATCGAAAATGTTGCCTTGTGTATTTCAATTCTTCTTTTTTACAGGTTTGCCCACTGCATCAATATTGAGTTTTACCATGATCTACTAAATGTTTTGGATGGACTAATGGCTGAGAATGAGGAAAATAATTGCATATTAGGTCATAGGGAACAACTTCATTGTGTACAGACAGTATTTACCATTCTTTCTGGTCCTGGAATAGCTATTAACATTGATCCATTAAAGTTCTATTCTCACCTTTACAGAAATTTACTCCGTGTATCTGCAGGTAACTTTTAGTCATATTTTAGAGTTGTAAATGTATATATTAATAAACTCTTTGAATTCTTTAAAATTACACTTTAGCCACAGGAATTTTGTTCATTTGGTAGCATACTGTTCACCTTTTTGAACAGAGTGGCAGTGATTTATTCCTTTTTCTCAACAGTGTCAGTTAGTCCAGAGCAATTTTTATTTCATTTAAGGTACCTGGTATTTTGGTGTAGATGTCTCGGAACCTCAAATTTTTTATCACCAAAACTATAAATTGTAATTATGTGCTATTGCTAAATTATTTTGAGACAGATATTGTTCTCTATCCAAATAATTATTTTATATTATATCTGACAGATGATATGAAATGTAGGGAGAGAAAAATGTTTTTTTTAAATTGTTGTTCACAAAAGCAACATTCTTAGCAATTTAAACACAAGGACAATTATCTCAAATCTTTTTTATAAGAATGTCTATGCTAAACAAGTGTTTTTCTTTTACAACTTTCATTATTTGTTTGGTTCTTTCTTTCTTGCTAGCTGAATTGCAATGGCCAGGCTTCTATTTTTTATTGTTTCATATACTTGTATAAAGAGAAATTATTTTAATGGTGAAAACATTCTACTTCAAAATGTTTTAGGTGTCCCCAAAATATGACTTTTTCCATACACTCTGTCCATCCTAAATTCAATTATATCTCATTATTATGCATATTATTATCAAAAGTGGATCCTGTGAAGAGATGAACAATATAGCACAACAGTAATTTATTCATGTCGATTTATTTAAAAATGGCTTTAATGATTTTGTTTAAAATTCAGTCAGTTATGGTTGGCGTCGCAAACAATATTACGTAAACCATATTTAAAAAAAATTATAATACATCAAATTATATGCCCAGCTCTCCCCAGTCCTCTGATCTCATACAACAATCCTTGGCCACAATCCTTATGTTAGCACCTATACGATTTTGCCAATCCACATAACAAAGTAAAACCTTTGTCTTATGAACCTCTCTATAAAGAAAACCTCCATATAACAAACTGTGATCTCGGTCCTGCCCCCAGAGCATGTAAAATGCATACAAGAAGCCTCCCAATAATGAACCTCTGTAACTATGGAATTTTCATAAAGCGAAGGTCCCCGAAATTTAATCCACCTCTGTGCAATGAATTTTTAACAAAAACTAAATCATAAACATTGGCTATCACTGGATCGTCTTGGTGCAAAAACACCATGCAAGACATGCCTAACTATCTTCCAACCCCCTCCGAATCACCATCCCTAATTGGAAATGGCCAAATGAGAGAGTGGATCATCCTTGCTGATTACTCTTTAAACTGTCGCCATCACTAAATGCAGTCGTTGGATTATTATCGTACTTAAAATGCTCATATGAATTGCTTACATGTAAAGTTCTTCCCTGCTGTTGTTACTCATGTGAATAACAATTGTCTTAACTAGGTCAATTAGAACGAGCTGTATGGACGTGATATCCAGTGGCGTAGCAAGGTGAAGCCGGGCCCTGGTTCGAGAGTTCTTTACGGCCCCCCCCCCCCCCCCCCTCCTCCAATATATATTTTTTGGTTATTTTTTATGGGGAAAATTTTAATGAAATTAGTTTAATGAACTCGGATTCTTTTCACTGTATTTATCTTGTGGTTTTAAATGACACAAAGGGTAAGATTTTGTATATGCCGACCATGGGCCTTTGGGCCCCCTCGAGCTCTGGGCCCTGGATCGACCGATCCATCGGATCCATGGTCCATATGCCACTGGTGATATCGTATGAAAAAATATGGGAATGAATGATACCTCAGAATAAAGTGCTTTATCACTTCTGTGTAGAGCTATCTCAAAATTGACTATTTCTGAGCTGTTGCACTCACTATTTGTTATGTTACAATATATTGCGTTGTTGCAATTAAGATAAGGAAATGTTTCAAAATACATTGAACACCTAGCGTGATGTCATATTACCTAGGTTGGGGATGGGGGCACAGCAGGGATTTTTGAGTAAATGGGGGTGCGGTAAGTTTGGAAACCACTGACCTAGGGACTGCTCACATATTTTGTGATACAAAGGGGAGGATGGAGTTCGACAAAGTGTTACTTTTTGCTACAGTAGGTAAATATTCGGGGATCTTTTCACCGCCTTCTCCTTTCCCTCCCCACTCTTTCTTATTCATGCGTTAATTATCAGTTCAAGAACTAGCTAGCGGTAGCTCGTGAATCCGAAAACTTTGGATTTCCTTTGCTGAGTTTTTTTATTTTTTTGTCAAATTTCTTACACCTACTTTGGGAAGTTAGTGGGCATTTAATTACCTACTTGAGGGATTAATAATAATCTCTCTATACTAATAAAAATGTTAGGATGGTCATCGTGTCAGATGCTTGGCCTTGAAAACAGTACACGTCACTGAGTACCCCCATTCGACGTACACCTTTCCCACCTAGACCAATATTTGTCTGGCATCCGTCGAACTTGTTCTTGAAACCCGGCCACCAACTGCAGTCCTTCAGAAGCTTCACGGAGGTGAAGTCGTTCGCAAGATCAGAGGATACTGTACAGCGAGAAAATGCGATCGCCAAGGCGAGATCACAGCCATACCCCATATAAGAAAATCAAATTGTTAAAATTGCATAGAATAAACTGCCCTTAATTGTTGTGCAATGTCAACCATTTCTTCATAGCTTCTATTCTGTACGATGAAATGCCTAAGTATGACATTTCATTTATTTAGGCTCTAGAGCTGCGAACAGATGAACAGACAGACAGCATTGCAAAAACCATTTTGTCAGACTCGGGAACACCTTAAACGTATATTTCCATCAAAATCTCAAGATCAAATTGTTTTGCTATTACAATACTTTCTCAATATACTTCGTATATGAAAACGTAAAAATAGTAAGGGTTAGTCCTGTGTCAGTCACTTTCACTCAGCCAAGCTTGAGGGGAAGAATATGCGAGGGGCACAAAGAAGGCATGCAGGTAGTTTGAATAGGGCTTTGGGCCTCAGTGTGCGGCGGCGGCAGTGACTTAAATTATTATTATATAAGTAAAAGCATTGGACAAACAGTTGTATTTGAATATTGAAACTGTACCTATTTCGTACGTAAAATCTTCCCTTCCAATTTCACTCAGCCACACTTGAGAGGAAATGCAGGGGAAGGATATGTGTGGGGCACGAGGAGGGCACGTGGATACTTGTAATAGGGCTTCAAGCCTCCATGCTTGGCAGGGCAGGGCGACTGGGGCACGTGGGATGGAGGCACAGGCCTTCTTATCATAATACTCCAACAGAGCTCCAATTTTAGAGCTGGATGGGCAGCTAGTTATTCTATTAAATGTACTATAGTTCTACATTGTTATACCATGCATTTTTGGAAAGAAAAGTTGGCCCACATGATCCCATTGTATCAATACAGTATGGCCATATAAGTTTTTCTTTTATTTTTACTGGTAACTGCGAATAAAAATACTAGCATGAATCTTATGTTTTATCCATGGGTCTCCAAACGTTTTACTAAAAGGGCCACATGAGGCTTTATATACCACTGTGCGAGCCACATAATACCTTTCAAATCAATGATCAGGTCGTGTGTCAATTTCGGAGTTATTTTTAAGTTTTTTTTTTATTGTTTAATGTGTCATATGTTTAGATTAAAGGTATTTTGCATCCACACACTTGAAAGATGTCATTTGCTGGCAAGCATGATGGGGTGGGTAGGACAAAATCACTGCACCAACCGGATATGGCTCGTAGGCCATAGTTTGGTGATACGATGGATTTTTTTTCAATTTCTAAGTAGAAAATAGAGGTAGTAAGGAAATCCAGCAGTACATGCAGATCTGTGGAAGCAACAGCATTATAACTGGGAAACTCTGTATTTGTGTGTAATTTATGTCATTTACGAATAAATCATATTAAAAATATGAGCTTACTTTTAACATTGATTCATTATTTGAATATACGTAATATTCTCATTGGTATGATTAATGAGGAGATAAATATTTTTAGGCAGAGGCCATGGAGACCTCCCCATAGTTATCTCATCACTGGATGCAGTTTTAATTAAAAGAATGAAGAAGGTGTCGCTCCAGCGTCAGGTAGCCTTTACTAAACGCCTTGGTACATTGGCACTGAACATCCTACATAATGGGGCTCTGTCTTGTCTTAAGCTTATCAAGACAGTGATTCAGGTTGGTTGATCAAATTATATCAAGGTTTGCTTTTAGCCTTTGTACTCCAGTGGAGCTACGTCTGTTTGATTCAGTAATCTCATGGCTAATCCATTGAATTCAATTTTTAACTCAATTATTACACAAAGTATAATATTTTACTCTTTGCTAGTTACTATGAGATTTCAGCCTCCATTCTGAAACACTTGTTATGCATAAATTATATTTTGTATTATTAAAATTAAAAATAACCTTGTGTGATTTTTGAGTCAGATTGAGCTGATGGATTGAACTTGTAGAAACATAAGTTTTAATGCCAGTGATTTTTTGTATTGATATAGATTTTTTCAACTTTTCAAAAATGTTATCTAACCCAGCAGTTCTCAACCTTCTGCATCTTTCGTCCCACCAACCATTTTGTCAAAAAAACATTGGCCCCACCATGATAAAAACCAAATCTCATATGTTCCAATAAATAGATACTTTCATCAAATTCATTTTTGTATTATATTAACTATAAATGGAAATTTTAAGGAATTTCAGTATACAATAAAACCTGTTATTTCGATCCTGGATAATTCAAAGTATGGTGTAATTCGAAGCTAAGATCAGTCCCCGGCCAACACCGTAGGATTTTGCATAGTTTTTGGTATGGATAATTCGAAATATGCCTACAATGAAATTCGAAGTCATGATCTGGTACGGTAACTCACGAAAAGTTTACTTAATTTGAAATCTCCCGTTCTTTTATCAGAAAAGCCATTTTGTACCATTTTGAAGCCGATCGCAAATAAAATTTAGATTATCTGATAGTATAGCTGATATACCTAGTAGAAATGTACGATTCTCGGAAACATGGAGGTTATAAAACGAACAACAAATGTTAATTATAATCGCAATTGTCAGGTTAGGCAACCTCAGGGTCATTGATAAATTTGAGGTCTCCACGTATAATATCCTGCCTGGGTTTAACCTAACTTATTCCCTTCGAGTTTCAACAATGATGACACTAGTCGGATTCTCTTTTGATTATGAGCTTTGTCCTAGTCAGGCATGCTCTAGACTGTAAGGAAAGTTTGTATCTGTCTTTTTCGCTATAGATCATGATAGTGACAGATCCACCATTAAAAAAATCATGCAAAAATTTTGTCCTGTTTTTCTTACAACGATGGGCAGTATCCCATTTTCACCTCGTTGAAATAAAGTCACCCTATTTAATAGTCAACGTGAAATAAAATTCGTAGATGATTCAAATAAATGAATCAGCTTATCCTTGCATCACTGTGAATGCTCACATTCTCAGTCGGATAGTAAAATTTGAGAACTAAACTGAAATGAACAAAAGTTGCAAGAACCCCTATTATCTCAATCCTCATGGTTTCCCAAACCTGGGCATGTTTTTTCTCATGAGAAAGTGATATGCTCCAGAAAAGACAGTGTAATATTGATTTCTGTTACTGAACCAAGCTTTAAATAACGTTGTACAAAGTTACGCAGAATGTCGGCTCTAAAATATCATGCCTTTGTTTTACCAGAGAATAATTGATAAGCTAAAAACAAAAACCTAGTGGTTTTACCCAGTGATGAGCTTGAAAAAAATTACAAACCGGCTCTCTAAAAAAAGTCGTAAGGAAATTTGGATAAGGGAGGCAGGATGTCTAGATGCTAGGGGCACCAGATCGCTCTAGTTTAATAATAGCATTCCGCTACCTTAAGAAGTGTTCAGTTCGTAATATATCCCATTTCATACATTGTCGGTAATTGACTATCAAATAGGGCAAAATGTAATTGAAAGGACAAAATCAATAAATTTTCATATTTTCTAAAAATTTAACAACTGGCTCACACGAGTCAGTGGGAGCCGGCTTCAGGTCATTACTGATTTTACCATAATGTCATACAAGAAGAGCACGATGTAATACACGAGGTGTGACAATAAAGTTCCCAGAATATCCCTGTAAAAGCTGTATTTAATTACCTACCCACTAAATGTTGCTGTCATCTTCAAAGTAGTCTCCTTGGGTAGCAATACACTTTGTGAGTCAGTTTCCACTGTTCAAAACATTTCTGGAACTTGTTTTCTGGAATGCTCTTAAGGTTGGTCATCACATATATCTGAATGTTGGTGATGTCTGAAAATCTATGGCCCTTCAAAGCTGTCTTCAGTTTTGAGAAGAGCCAAAAGTCACATGGAGCCAAATCTGGCGAATATGGAGGATGTTCCAATTTTGTGATCGATTTTTTGGCCAAAAACTCCTGGACAGCGAGTGCCTCATGAGCAGGGGCATGGCACCATCTTTGCTGAAACTTTCCTCATTTCCATATCTGTCAATATCTTACAGTTTCTCTGTCTAAATTCAGTTCTGCCAGCATTCGCAAACTCAATCATCTGTCTGAATGGTCTGAATTTCTGCAGTCTTTCCACATTTTCATCTGTCCAGCGAGTTTTCGGACGTCCAGTTCTTTCATCATCTTTCACGCCCTCCCGACCCTCTAAATCGTTTATGCCACTCATAGACCCTTGACTTTTTCATTGCATCAGCGCCATAAACCATTTTTAATATCTGCCGAGTTTCACTCACGCTTTTGCCTAACTTTGCACAAACCTTGATGTTAATTTCATTGTTCCAACAACCGATCACTCATTTTTCTGCCGGGACCAAAACATGCTTCTATAACCACTGCCACTGCTTCCTTACTACTGCCTTAACTTCCTGTAGCACCATACCAGATGCAAGCACAGACATGTGGCAACATGTCAATGGCTGGCTATTTGTCGCGTTACTCAACGAGGCATCTGTGCGGACATTTCGGGAACTTTATTGTCACACCTCGTATATGCAGCAGTATGGAGTATAGATGAGTGATAATTTTTCGGCGTGCAGTTGAACATCTTTTCTTTGCTGGAGCCTTTTTTCACGCATGGTGGTCTTTATGAATCGCAGACTAAGCTCTGTTCAAATTTGCCATGTATACTAACTTATAAGGCCAATTCATTTGTAGAATGGGTAGATAAGATTCTGTATTGTGGTTTTACTGCCCAAGTAGCTGATCGTAAAAAAGTTCAATTTTTATAAAAGTCGTTTATTTCAAAATCGTAATTTTTTGGTCCTTTGAACTTCAAAAAAACGAGGTTTTACTGTAATTATTTGCCATAGTGCTCTTACCATCTCCAGTAACATAATGTGTATGACTTAAATGCCTATATAAACCACTAGTTGGCTGAAAAGTTGAAGTATTTGTAATTTCAGTAGACTCAACTTTAAAGAATGAAATAATACATAATCTAATTCTACAAAATTAATTTACTAACAGTTATTATTAATCATTTCATTTAAAATTTATGGTACTTTACAGCAAAATAAGCCTGTGGATGTTTTGCTGGATCCTGAATCTACCCTTGGAGGAGGAATTTATTTGCCAGAACTAGATGAGCCTGAGTATTGTAATGCAAGTAACTCCGCATTGTGGGAACTTCTGTTTCTTATTGTAAGAGGAAACACTTTATTTACCATGTTGTATTTATTAATTTAGTCATAATCTTTGTTTTTGTAAACAATTTTAACTTTATTATCTCATTTTAGCGCCATTACCATCCCACTGTAAGGAAGTTTGCTCATCATATTCTTCATGGAGCACCATCAACAGGAGAGGGCACACTACCATCTGAGATCTCAAAATTGTAAGATTTAAATTTTATTTAATATTTGTTGATCAGGTAGCTCATCCTCTTAGCAAGTTATCTCTAGATTGATTGCTCTAAATAACTCGAACTTAATTCTTAAATTGCACACATCAATTTAATTAACTTTTACTAATAGGTCTCCTTCGCAACTGTACCAAGAGTTTGACCCTTCAGAAATGGCCTTCAATCCAGCAGTACCTCCTCCAAAGAAGCAGGCTAATAATTCAAAACTTCCAAGAGCAATGATTCTAAAAAATCTGAACCTCCAGAGAAAACTAGAAGAGACACTGAAAGATGTTAGTCAGAATGTTGAAAATAGTAATATTGACTTTTATCATGATTTCATGTCAAAGAAGGTGAAAAAGTTGTAGAATATATATTCTAATAATGAATTTTTTGTCAGTGCACTGTTTTGTTTTTTACTTTCTCCATACGTAGTAATGGGAAAGTATTGTGTTCACGAAAAAAATCGACTTCGAGATTTCAACGGAAATACATGTTTTGAGGTCCCTAGAACACGTTTAGAGTATTTTCGGAATGATGTCTCTCTGTGTGTGTGTGTGTTATTGTGGGCGCTCTAACTCAAAAAGTACGTGCCATATCGTTACCAAACTTCATATATAACACTTTAGCATGAGCACAAAGAACTGATTTGTTTTTGGACAATAACGGTTAACCGGAAGTCGAGGTTTATTCGAAACCAGGTTCGGTTTTTGCGATATTTGTTCATTAAAACATCATTATTGTATATTCAATTCTATACAAAAGTTATAGAGAATGTAATTTCCTACAACTTTCATTTGAAACAGTTTTCTATTGTAGTTATTGTTTAGGAGTTATTTATAAATAACCGGTTTTCTCCTTAAAAACATCTTTATTGGTAATCTTCGTGAGGGCCAAAGTTGTAGAGAATAATATTTCTTCCAAGTTTTGTTTGAAACAAATTTTCATAGAACCATCCATTTCGGAGATATTTTGCTTTTTACTTTCTCCATACGAAAAATGGGAAGGTATTGTGATCATGAAAAAAATCGACTTCGAGATTTCAACGGAAATACACGTTTTGAGGTCCTTAGAACACGTTTAGACTTTTCGGAATGATGGCTGTGTGCCTGCGTGTTTGTGGGTGTTTGTGTATATCTATCTATCTATATCTATAGTTCACCCTGCAAGCCACCGCAATGGTGTGTGGCAGGGGGTGCAATAGCACCAAGGTAAATCGCATAATAATATATAGTATCACTCTACGTCGGCTGATTTCTTTTCGTAACTTCTGTTCTGCTCAGCTATCGTTCTAGGGAAAAACGAGCCTTTATACCTCTCAGTCCTACAGGCTATCTGTGTTATTATACGAGGATGGTCCATTCTACCAATATAAGTTGGCGCTCTTATTATTTCTTCGACATCGCTGGAGAATATATGCGTTCTAAATCTTTCGAGAAGTTTTAACCTAGAGCGTGATCGGCGCTCAGCTAGTGATTCCCATCCTAAGTCCTGTATCAAGGCTGTAACACTATTGTTTCTATCGTAACAATTTTTGACGAATCTAGCGGCATTTCGCTACACTCTTTCTAACTCGGAGATTGATCCTTTCACGTACGGATCCCATATGCTCGACGCGTACTCTAATAGCAGTCTTACTAACGAAAAGTAACATGTCTCTTTGACTTTTTCCTCACTTTTACCCACTATGCATTTGATGAATCCTAGTTTCTGTTTAACCTTCCCGCATATATTTCGTATGTGCATATCCCACGAGAGGTTACTTGTTAAAGTAACGCCTAAGCATTTGACGGAATCGGCTAGTTTTAGCGGGACGCCTTCAACAGTGATGTGTATGTGTTTGTGGGTGCTCTAACTCAAAAAGTACTTGCCATATCCTTACCAAACTTCATATATAACACTTTAGCATGAGCATAAAGAACCGATTCGTTTTTGGACTATATCGGTTAACTGGAAGTCGAGGTTTATTCGAAACCCGATTCGGTTTTTGCAATATTTCTCCGTTAAAACATCATTATTGTATATACAATTCTATACAAAGGTTATAGAGATTGTAATTTCCTACAACTTTCATTTGAAACAATTTTCCATAGCAGTTATTGTTTAGAAATTATTTATAAATAATCGGTTTTTTCGGTGTTCGTCAAATATCTCCTTAAAAACGTCGTTATTGGTAATCTTCGTGAGGACCAAAGTTGTAGAGAATAATATTTCTTCCAAGTTTTGTTTGAAACAAATTTTCGTAGAACCATCCATTTTGGAGATAATCAACTTTTTCATAATTTCCAGTAGACAGCGCCACCACCATGTAGCGGTGAATTCTGTAAACATATTCAAAATATAACTAATTTACGGCAGTAAGGACGACTATTCTTTTACGATACGAAATGACAATTTTGCCTCATAATGCCATTCATAATAATTTAATAATCTATACCCCAAATATGGAGAAGGTCATGTGTTGGCCACATCAGATTTTGTAATTATGCCTCGCTGAAATTTTTGCTTTTGTCTTGTGATCCAGAAACCCGAGAAAAAGCAACGTACAGTTGTCCATGACTGAACACTGACTCCGCTAAATGTACACCAGATACGTGAGCTTATTTACGTTAATAAACATTATAATGTAAATATAATGATTTTACTTACAAAAAATGTAAGATTCCAGTATCCAATAGACGAAAGAAGGTTCAATTACTTTCTTTAATAAACGCTTACTGAATAATAATCAGTATCTATTTACGTTACTATCCATAAACATCGATCGTTTCGTTGCTTAAACAAAAGTGCGAAGCGAATAACGCTAAACTTTCGTCTATTTATAAGCTTCATTGAAGCTAATTGAATCGGAGGTATATAACAATGACGGCCGCCTTGGCAACGGCCGGAAGGAGTACGAAAAATCCACAAAATTTCGAAACAAATAGCGTATTTCTGAAAACTTCGACCGTGTAACTTGTAAGCTTCGCAGGAATAAGATAGTATAGAGTTTTATTCGTCGAATAAAGCAAACACGAAAAAAAATCGGTCCATATTTACGTATTTTGATGCTTGAAGGAAGAATACCTTGAAAGTCAAGAAATGGATTCATACGTGTTATCTTATGGAAAAATGTAAATTCCCTATATTGGCAGCACTGATTAATCCCGTTGACCAAACCTTGACCATTCACAAAGTTAGGATGTAAGGAAGAATCATACCAAATTTGGTTATTCTAGCTTTTATCGTTTAGGAGTTCCATGAACAAATACACAAACATGCTTTAAAATATATTATAGTAGATACATTTTGAAGTGTGTTTGTTCATGGAACTCCTCCTAAACGATAAAAGCTAGAATAACCAAATTTGGTACAATTCTTCCTTACATCCTAACTTAGTGAATGGTCAAGGTTTGGTCAACCGGGATTAATCAGTGCTGCCAATATAGGGGTTTAACATTTTTCCATAAGATAACACGTATGAATCCATTTTTAGGCGCGTTTCGCTTACAGAGTGAGCGCCTATTACAAAGTCCAACAAATGAAAAGTTTTTTTTGTTTCCTTTGCTAAACTAGGTGTTTCTTATAGACATTTTTGTGCTGAATACTAATCTGTTTTTAAAAGTTTTGTATCACGTATACTTTTTGAGAAATGAACATAGTTGTGTTTACGATAAGAAAAGTGAAATGTGCCTTCTCTTGCCTAAAATATTTTGGCTGATGACTTCATCTTGTAGGATGACTGTGGAATTTCTCGGATGAGACACCAACAATAATCAGCTAACATGGAAGAACTCCACTTTCCTTTATATCGTTGTTCCATGGTGGAAATATCTTGGTGGAACCTTTCTCCATGTTCGTCACTGACCTTGCCCAAATTGGCAGGAAAAAAATGCAGATGGGAATCCAGAAAATGTAATTTAAGGGATATATAAATTATGATATGCCTGTAGCATTGCTGCCACAATATTTTCGTAATTTGAAGACTTCACTTTTCCCAAAAAAATTTCTGTAACCTGCTTAAATCCAGTCCAGGCAGCACGTTCCTTCTGGTTTAAAGATTCTTCAAATTTTGTGTCTGAAAGTAGTTGCCTAATTTGAGGGCCAACAAAAATGCCTTCTTTCAGTTTGGACTCGCTAATCTTCGGAAATTTACTATGGAGGTACTGAAAACCTGAACCATCACGATTCATTGCCTTCACGAAGTTTTTCATAAGTCCAAGCTTTATGTGTAATGGTGGCAAGAATACTATATGTGGGTTCACCAATGGTTTATTTTTAATATTTTTTCTCCTGGCATTAAACATTCACGATCAGGTCACTGCTTAACCATGTAATGATCCTTTTTCGCTCTACTATCCCATTCACAGAGAAAACAACAGTATTTTGTATATCCACTATGTAATCCAAGAAGAATTCCTATTACCTTAAGGTCACCACATATATTCCATTTATACTTATCATAATTAATTCTTTCTAAGAGGGACTTCATATCTTTATAAGTTTCTTTCATATTGACTGAATGTGCAAGTGGGATGGATGGCTTAGTGTTACCATTGTGAGGAAGTCCAGCTTTCAAACTTATTTTTGATGAGTCAATGAAAAGTCGCCATTCTTCTGGTTTATGATCTTGTCCCAGGCATTTCATTAATCAATTTACATCGTTACAGAAAGTTAGTTCCCCGCATTCTGAGAAAAAGTTAATTTGGTCTTTTCGGCAGCTCTGAAAAGCAGTTACTTTGGTTTCCATTTCAAGAAGATTCCATCCTTGAAGGCGAGAGGCTAAAAGCTCTGCCTGAATTTTTGATAGACTGAGATCTCTGACTAGATCGTTTAACTCTGATTGAGTAACTAAATGGGGGCTTTTTGAATCATCAGCTTCAAAATCTGTATCATAACTATTTTTTTCTACAAACATCTGCTCTTCATCTCTGCTCTCCAAATCTGAATTTGTTGGTGGTCTTGGCACTGGTAAGTCAACAGAATGTGGAACTGGTCGAATAGCTGATGCGAGATTAGGCACAATTTCACCATCATCACGGAGTAAATACAACTACTCTCATTTATCGAAATCTATACGTGATAAAAAATTTTTTAAAGTAGATTCGGATTCAGCGTAAAAAAAACTCAGACTCACCTAAGATTTTTAAGGAAACAAAAATTGTGTTTAACAGTGTTATTTTTACGTGTCTGACACGGAAATATTTTTCGATTAAAAAAACAAAGAAACAGTCGCGAACGCGACATCGCTCTTTTAATCAAAGTAAGATATATCAGTGTAAGATTATGATTCTACTAGAGAGATTTACCTTATTTTACTCTACGTAATAATATCGAAATATTTTCGATGTTAGAATATTAACCTTTATTATATTTTATAGAACTGTCATTATCGAACTCAATGATGCAGTTTTTATAATTATCCTGGCAATAAATATCGTCTATACCTATTACAACATTTCTTTGAGGAATAAAAATCTACTTCTGTCTTCGATGTGCAAAAATAATTTTAATACTTAAAAGAATATTTGATGATAATTCACTGGACAACAGAAAAACACTTATTTTTGATTATTTGTTGAAAAGTTATTGCATTTGATGCGGCACACTGCGTGAGCTGAGAAGACTCTACGGATAAATTGCGTCGCAGCCTAGCGGTGGTTATAGCGGCGACGAATCTAACCGTGGACTCTTCGAGCCATGCGCATCTCGGTGCTTTCAAATGCTAATAACTTTTTAACAAATAATCGTAATTCAGTTCTTTAAATATACTGGCAGTTATGGCAGGGGACAAAACAACTAATACATAACCCTACATCGCATTTGATACACATAAAGCATACAATCGACGTACAATCTTCCAAGGCACATCTCTGTCTTTTATTGTTTGGGATTTCTTGGACAAAATGGTCAAGTCTGTCATACCGTAAGATTTCTTTTGACCGAAGATCGATGAAATTATAATTACCGATTCTCAAAGCATTCACATCTCAGACCATTCGATCCGTGCCACCCATGTGTCTGTCATATTCTTTTATGGCTATTGCTTGAGGGATCTGAATAATTTTTTTCAGCTTCTGAGAAAATCTTTCGACAATGGATTTTGGTGCATCACCATATTCCGTAGAGGCTACTGAAACTACAGAGTTGTCCATCCATTTTATAATTTCAATTCCGTCAGTCTTGTCTAATTTATGTTCCTAGTCTCCTCGATTCCGTTTGGCCATATCTGTTTTGCTCGGTAAAGGACAATCCTTTGGAATTCTGTTCTCCCATATTGTTCCAGTTCCATTGTAACCCCTTAGATTCTACTCCATCACCTTCGTGAGTGGAATCTTCGTCCGTGCGATCTCCTGTTTCTGGTGGTGTAATAAATATCTCTGCCTCATTTCCTTCTATATCTCCTTCCCCCTCAAGAAGTCGCATTGCCTCCTCCACTGTTAGCCCATCCTCCAAAACAATATTGTCCCTAATAAAAAATTGTATTGTAAAAATTTAGATTCTTTGGAACAAATTATAAAACTTTGACACTGATTTGACAAAATAAACATCCGAAATCAGTTCAGAAAAGTGTATCATAGCATTTCTGGTAACGTAGCAGTGACAACGCCGAACGTTGCACATATGCAACAGCGTGGTAAACGTCTATCCCAAATCCACTTATTAGAAATAATAATAACAATTTTGCTATGGATGTTGAAATTGTATCCTATTGTAACAAATAAACATAATTTAGTAATACTGAGCTGTTATATAAAAGAAAAAAATAACTTACCATCCAGAAAGATCCATATCACAAAGGTGCCCTTCTAAGAATCAGTTAACACACGAAGAAAATACACTGAAATCACTGAATGCTAGTCAACGACTGAATCTTAGTCATCCAGGAATCCGCAGCAGAGCTCTCTTCGACAGTATGAGTCATATACAAACACAGGAATGTTTACACTTCAGCATATTCATGTTGCATAAGTGCAACATTTGGCACTGGAGGGTTAAGGGTGAATTGATTAAACAACATTTTAAAGAGCGATCGAATTCTTGGGGTGTGGTTTAATCCAATTGTAAATTTCAGCTTATTCTGAATAATAGGACAAAAATGGTCCCTAAAAATTGGAATTCTTATAATATCGTACTTTTTCTGTCAGCTGCGACAAAGAATCTATATTCGTTCCAAATTTCAAAGTCTCTAAGCTCATCTTGAAGAGCCTTATAATTTTTATCTTCCTATGGGGCAACAATGGGTCAAAAACAGCCCAAAAAAGTAAAGTTCAACAATTTTGGGTTTTTTCCTGCAATTTTGACCAAAAATCTATAATTGTACCAAATTTCAAATCTCTCGCTCATCTGGAAGACCCTTATAATTTATATTCTCCTTCTATATCCTATGTAAGCTGCAGCTATATAGTGAAACCTCTGTTTTACACCACTGAAGGGACGGCCTAAAATAAACATAAAATCGAGGAAAGTGTAAAATCGGGGAAATGAAGATTATTTAAGATAAAGTAAAATGTGGACTGCTTTATATCATAACTTTGATAAAATATACATGTTTGAACACAATAACAATGAAATTACAATTAAACTAACTTACATTATGTTTTATTTCTTTAACCAGTTAAAAAGTTTGATATGCGTTCCAACATGCACATCAAGTTCAGCTAAGATATTAATTTTATCACTTATCGTAAATACTTTCCGTTTTACTTTATTATCCATATTTCAGTCCAAAAATTAATTGATGGATTGCCACGTTTATAAACAACGCCAAGCGTTGTGTAGATGTCGTCTTGACTTCCTACTAAAATGACCGATACATAAATGGATTACAACGTTAACCATATTTACTCGTGTACCTCACGCACATATTTTCCCAAAACACCGGGTAAAAAAGGGAGTGTGTCTTACACGAGGATTTCTGAACAGGTTATATAAATTGCGAGTATCGATAGTAAATTTCTGCAATATGCTTGCATCTACAGTTGAGCCCTGCTTAACCCAGCCCTGGCCAACGCGGTTTTGTCATAACGCGGATTTTATTCCAAATTAAATTTTTTTTTAAATATAGACATCTTATACACAGTGCGACCACAGTCTAATATATTATGATTTTTTAAATTTTGCACTAATCAAATTTCCTAAAGTATCCTAAATATTGTGATATTTCAGCAGTGCTGCATAATATTGCATCGTCTGGTGGCCAATTTCACTATTTTCTCTGTAAATTTCATGGGTCTAACACAAAAAATATCTCTCCTAAGGCAGAAAACAAGTGAAAAACGGAAATAGAAATATGATTCATGCTTCATGTTTCTTTAGCGTAATTGGATCATAAAGAATGTTTTTGATGATTTATATTTTTTAATCTATAATTTTCGACAATTACTTTATTACAATGCTAATTTACCATATTAACATGTCATTATAAATAATAATAAAACAATAACGCTACACATCAAAAAATTATATAATTTTGATCTACATATGAAAAAACATTGGTATGAGCGGAGGGATCTTAATGTTTGAATGCATATAATGTATAATAATATATAATCATTGATGAGCTGGAAAAAAATTAAGAACCGGCTCTCTAAAAAAAAAAAGAAACCGTATGGAAATTTGGATAAGGATGGCAGGGGAGGCCTATATGCCAGGGGCACCATATTGCTCTATTTTAGTAATACTGTTCCGCTAGCTTAACAAGTCCTCCTTTCGTAATATATTCCATTTCATACACCGACTGTCGGTAATTGACTATCAGATAGGGCAAAATGTGCTTGAAATGACAAAATCAATATATTTCCATATTTTCTAAAAATTTAACAACCGGCTCACAAATTCGGAGAGAAGTTAACAACAGGCTCGAGTGAGCCGGTGGGAGCCGGCTTCAGCTCATCACTGTATATAATGATATATAAAATGCAGAAAACCCAAAGCGCACTACTATGAGTTTGATCTATAGTGGAGCTGCAAGAGCATCGTCGATCAGTGCATGACTTTGTTGGAGGAGCACAGTGACTTCACACGAGTGATGTGAGTGCCGTGAAGCAGGGCTGCGACGGACTATTTGAATGCTACCGACAAGTTTTATGTAATAAGCGAAAAAAGCTAAGCAGTCGACCCTGGACTCTTTACTTTCTCCATACGTAGTAATGGGAAAGTATTGTGCTCATGAAAAAAATTGACTTCGAGATTTCAATGGAAATATACGTTTTGAGGTCCCTAGAGCACGTTTACACTATTTTCAGAATGTCTGTGTATGTGATTGTGGGTGCTCTAACTCAAAAAGTACTTGCCATATCATTACCAAACTTCATATATACACTTTAGCATGAGCACAAAGAACATTAGTTTTTGGACAATACCGGTTAACTGGAAGTAGAGGTTTATTCGAAACCTGATTCGGTTTTTGCGATATTTCTCCGTTAAAACATCATTATTGTATATACAATTCTATACAAAGGTTATAGAGAATGTAATTTCCTACAACTTTCATTTGAAACAATTTTCCATAGCAGTTATTGTTTAGAAATTATTTATAAATAATCGGTTTTTTCGGTTTCCGTCAATAATCTTAAAAACATCCTTATTGGTAACCTTCATGAGGACCAAAGTTGTAGAGAATAATATTTCTTCCTACTTTTGTTTGAAACAAATTTTCGTAGAACCATCCATTTCAGAGATATTTTGCTTATTCGTAAATTTCCAGTATATAGCACCACCACCATGTAGCGGTTAATTCTGTAAACATACTCAAAATATAATTTATGGCAATAAGGACGACTGTATTCTTTTACAATGCGAAATAATAATTTTGCCTTATAATGCTATTCATAATAATTTCAATATCTATACCCCAAATATGGAGAAAGTCATGTGTTGGCCACATCAGATTTTTTATCATTACAATCTATGAATATGGTCATTAATATTTAGGCTTTAAGCACAGGAGTAGAGAAGAAAATCATTTGCAACTTGGTGGAATGATGGACGAAGCTTCATGCAAGTTCAGGATGTCGTATGGTCTTTCAGAGATTTTTCCTTGCAGAACTATCTTCTAGAAACTGCTGAAGTCTGGCTTCAGCAAGTTTCCTCTCAGCCACTGCTCGCTGGCGTTCTTCAGAAGCAATTTCCTCTTTCATCTTGTACCACCTCATCTTGCTCATATGCTGGTTATATTGCTGAATTCGTCCCTCTTCCATGATTGCCAACCTAGCCTTCAGTTCTTCTTCAACAACTGTTTGGGCAGTTCTGGCTGCAATTCTTCATAAAAAGACTAGAAGGAAGTTACTATTAAACTTCATATAGAATATGATTTATCTGCTGGAAAAATTCCCTTTCTAAAATCCTAACCATATATTATAAAACCCAAATTTGATGCAAGGTAATATCTATGACAATTAAGATGCAAATTGTTGAATAAGAGGTGCACATATCTCAGTAAGCTGGATTTACTTTGAAAACAATCAATACTAAATCATAATAAGACATTTTATCCATGGTGAGCATGTACAGTCATATCAAATAGTCTAGCGATACGGCTCAGTCACCCCACACATAGACCGGAGCTGAAAGTTCCATTGCTTGAGGGGAAGCAGGAGAGGGCAATGATGAGGAGGGGTGGAAGAGTGAGGAGGTGGGTTTCGAAGCCTGGGTAGACTTGCAGGGAGAAACGAACGGAATCAGAGCCGGTGAGACAAACTCCATTCAACAGTGCAAGAGCATCCATTCCTACTCGGAAAAAAGGACTCTCTCAGAGGTTGCCTTGGCATGCCAAGGGTAAGGCCAGTTTCACACGGCGCGGTTGCTGTCCCGCGACTAGACCCCGCACGGCCACGTTCGGTGCGCGATTGATGCGCGATCGTGGTCGCGCGGCTAACAAATCTGTTGACAAGTGAACTTTCTCTGGGACGGATGTCGAGGGAATTGCATTGATTTGGTTGTGGAGGAAACGGCGTAGGAGTAGACGAAGGACAATGTGGATACATCCTATTTTAAGTGAACGTTCAAGAAAAGGACAATTTTATAATAAATTGATAATTTCTTCCCAACACTGCCTTTTCTTTTCCATTTTTCCTCACATTCCATATTCCATAGCGCAGGGCTACTGTCCACTTCTGAAATAAACCTTTCAATGTCGATTTCACCAATTACATCGAAGGTCACAAGAAAGACTGCAAAGAGACAAAAGCGCCTGGTCGCGCTGCTAGTCGCCCTCGTGTGAAGTCCGCCATAAGGACAAGTGTAAAGCTGCCAACAGCTCAGCAAGCTGGTCGCGTCCCGATCGCTTGGACAAAACCAACCGCGCTGCTGGTCGCGTCGTGTGAAATGGGCAATACACTCCTGCATGGTACTACTAAACAAGGTAGGTTGTTGCGCATGTTTCTACGTCTTCCTCGTTCGAGCGTGACGTCACTTGGATTACAGAATTCACCGGTCTATATAGCGCCACCTATCTCAATAAAGCAGACCGTGTTCGACGCTTTGTTTTGGTAGGACAGTGTTTTAGTGCTAATAAAGTTTTATCCAGCGGACTTTGCCATCGTCTACCAGGATGTCACATTGTGTAGTATTTGGTTGCAATAACTGCTACAGAAACAGCAAGGGGAAGGTGAAATTTTTTAGATTTCCTTCTGATCCTGCAATTCAACAACTATGGATACGAGCATGCCGAAGAAGTGACTTCTTTAACGTTAATACAGGTAAAAATATATTTTTTCTATTAATTTCAGATAACTACTATTATTAGAAATAATTTCCTCGTAATTTTGTGTGTAATTTTTAAAGTAAGTGTTGGTAATGGATGTATTAAGGCCAGACTTTATAATCATATATCGTCGCAAATTATTGCAGCTCGCATTTGCTCGGTGCATTTGAGAAAATCCTGCAACAGCAATTACTCGGCTATTCCCCCAAACGCTGTAGAAAGCTTAAACCGGAAGCGGTACCCCGACTTAATTTACCGGTGTGCATGGTGGAAACTGAAGTTTCAAAGAGAAGAAGAGAGAGGATCTCTAATAGAGGCCAGAGGAAGCTCGTGCATCAATTATTAGAGGATAATGCAGTACAAGAATCATCGAATTCGTAAGTAGTCATACTACTCATAGCGTTCATTATGTATAGTTTAAATAATGTTGTTAATATTAATTAATATATTTTTATAAATCCTGACATGGTTACATGCACTAGTATTCTTGAGCAAATCCCTATTAAAATTACATCAAAACTTCAATATCAAATGTGTTTGTAAAACATATGTCATTCTTCCTTGAAGTCTATCAACTAAATAAAACAAAATTAGTAGTTAAGAACTAATATTTATATCATAAAATGGCTAATAGTATTGAATGAGCTCTCATACATCTTCATTTTTCTTATATATTTTGATAATTTCCAGGTGTGAAGTATCTGCAATGGTAGAACATGCAAACGTAGAGCCAGAAAATTTACATACGAAAATGAAAAAGTTGGAGGCAGAAAATGAAAGCTTAAAAGTTAAAGTAAAAGAGCTTGAGGATGAGAATGTGCAATTGCATCTAAGATTAGAAGAACAGGGTAGAAACATAAAAGAAAATACAAGCAAATATGTTGAAGACGTATTGTTGCAGCTGTTTTCTCCAGGTCAAGTTAAGTGTATTTTAAACCCAGGAAAAAGAATTGTTTGGTCAGAAACAGACATTTCAGCAGCCATTTCCCTGCGGTATGTCAGTGCCAGGGCCTATAGATATTTAAGAAATCAGCTAAAATTTCCTTTGCCTAGTCCTACTACACTTAAGTCTTGGGTTGGTAAGTATGATTTCAGCCCTGGTATACAGAAGAATGTCTTATCAATAATGAAAATTAGGAGTGAACACCTCTCAGACCTTGAAAGATTGACTGTCATTTCTTTTGATGAAATGAAGGTAAAGAATGAATTGTGCATGGATAGGAAGTTAGAACAAATTCTTGGTCCCAGTGACCAAGTGCAGACTGTCATGGCCCGTAGTTTGTTTGGTAAGTGGAAACAACCAGTTTTTTATGGATTTGACCAGGTGATGACAAAGAGGCTTTTATTAGATATTATAACTGCATTGGAGGAAAATGGTTATAAAGTAGTTGCTCAAGTTAGTGACATGGGCCTTACAAACAGAACCCTTTGGAATGAGCTTGGTATCAGCATTGAATGTACTTCCTTCAAAAATCCATGCGATAACTCAAGAGATGTCTTTGTTTTTGCTGATGTGCCTCATGTTATGAAGTTGTTTAGAAACCACTTGGTGGACAATGGCAACAAAATTTCTGTATATATTTTAGAAAAGCTTTTCTCTTTGAAAGATGAATTGAACATTATTCCTAAAATAACCCAAGAGCATCTAAATCCGACTCTCTTCAGGAGACAAAAAGTTAAACTTGCTACACAGTTGTTGTCAAACACTGTCGCAAAAGCTCTAGAATATTGCCATGAAAAAGGGAAGATTCTAGAAGACATTGAAGACACAGCCAGGGTTATTAAACTCATGAACAATTTCTTTGATGTCTTTAACTCATCTGTGCTCCATGATAAGCAAGGTCCCCGCCATGCTTATGGGACAAATTTAGAGTCCCAAAATAAGATTCTTGATGATGTGCTGAATTTGGTTGAGGGTTTGCGAGTGGTCAGATTTAAAAGCTTGCAGCCTTTTCAAAGAGGAATAATTGTTTCCATAAAGTCCTTGAAAGGGTTATACAGTTACATCAGGGAACATCATGGGGAGAAGTTTCTTTTGACAACTAAGTTAAACCAGGATGTCCTCGAATGCTTCTTTTCCTACATGAGAGGGATAGGGCATACCAATGACCACCCTAACTGCATAGATTGGAAGCAGAGAATCAGGGCATTTATAATGGGTAAACACTCAGAATCCATTTTTACTGTGAATTGCAATACAGTTGATAATTCAAAGGAGGAATGCCTGATTCAATTTGATAAGGAATGTACAAGAATCACTGAGCTGGAAAAAGAACTATGCATCACGGTCGATGTCTTGAAAGACCTTTTTCCATCCAATCCCCTACATCAAGAGAGTGACACAGAAGAACAGGAATTGCAAAATGTTCAATTTGAGAGTGATGCAGAGGAGCAGGAATTACAACGTGTTTCATATGACCAAGGAAATGATAGCTTGGAGGATGATGGACTAATATATATAGCAGGTTATGTTGCTTTCAGATATAGAGCAAAATATCCTTGGTTGGGCAACACTACATCCACATTAGAACCTTCAAGAGAGAACTGGATAATGCACCTCTCGAAAGGTGGCCTAATGCATCCCTCAGATGATTTTCTGGAAGTTATCAGATATGCCAACAGGGAATTTAAAAATTTTCATGGGGAATACATATCCAAAGAAAAATTTATATTCTCCAAATTAACTGAAGCAATTACAACAAATATTGACTCAAAATGGCCAAAAGATGTAATATCCTTGTTTGTAAGGACAAGGACTTACATTAGAATAAAAATGTTAAATTGCCACTTGAAAGTTCCAGTTAATGGTAGGCAGTTGAAAAATAAATTAAAAAAGATAACAGCTTAGAGGTATTGGCAAATTAATTAGTTCAACTATTATAGCTATATCTAGTTTGGTGTGAATTAATAGATTTCCATTTCAAGAATAAGGAAAACAATGAGTGAAATATCACAATGAATATATACTAAATATTGTGGTGTATACGTCAACCCAAGTTGAACCTGATTGTGTGGTTAGGCATATAATCATTGCATTGTATTCTTTCACTTCACAAGTACTTTACAAAGTATTATTTTTGTCAGACAACATTCAGGTCCTATGTGCTCATATCTAAGAATGCAACAAGATCTCAATTATGTGTTGATTAGGAAATATGCATGTAATCCTCAATGTTCATGTAACATATATTGCTGACATCAAATAAGTACCCTTTCATCATGGCTCCACATGTAAAAAGGATGAATATCAAGCTGTTTTAAGTTAAAAGTCATAGAATTTGCTAAAAATCAAATAATTGTTCTGCAGTGATGGAATTCAAAGTCTGCTAAATAGATTCTAAACACTGAAACAGCAGATTCAATATGGAGATCTCCTGCATTGGATGATTTGTAGTATTCAACTATTGGCATCTCCCAATTTATGAGAGATCCATCATTCCTCCGATGTAAAGCACTTGTTTATTTTACAAAAGAAAGCTGTAAGATCTACTGTTGGTATTTGGTATATAGAATCATGTAAACCTTTGTTTATTCATTTTGGAATATTGACAATCTATAGTTTATATATTTACAAAATCCTCATTTATGCAAAAGAAAATTTGAACAAATATGAAGTTAGATCGGATATCCATTCCCACAATACAAGAAATAAAGATACTATTGACCTGAAATTTTGTAGATTAAAATTAAACTTGTTAGCTTATAATAATGCTGGTATACGGTTATATAATGCATTGTCCCCAAAAGCAAAAACTGTCTCCCTTTTAAGGTTTAAAAATGTGTTGTATTCTTGGTTAGCTGCAAAAGCGTTTTACACTGTAAATGAGTTTTACGAACTGGATGTGGCTAGTATTGCTTTTTAGTTTGTTTATCTTAATATTTTGTACTATGTTTTGATTCTTTTGTTGCATTATTTTTATAATTATTCATTTGGGATTTTTATATTTTCTCTTTTTTATATTTATTACTTGGCATCTGTAATGTGTACCTCATTATTGATGAATAAATTAAATAAATAAATTAGTACCACGTCCAAAATGTAGTTATTTCTCGTAATTGAGCATTTCGAAAAAATAACTCCTATAGTTACTTTATTACCATCACTCATGTACACAACCACAATGTTTACTTAAGTTTACGTAGCTACACAATCCATTCTCAGAATGCACACTATTTTTAACTAAATAAGGGTAATACATTCCATAAACACACACCTTGAAGCAATATTTTCCATACAAAACGTTTTTCGAATGTCGGTTAGTTGAGAATTAAATAATTACACGTCTTCGAACATATAAGATGAAAAGTAAAGGAAAACTTAGTTACCTATACACTTCCGAGGTATTTTTCAATGCTTACGGTAATAAAAATGTCCTATATTTAAAACAATTAACACAGAGATGTGTCGATTAATTTTTGGGTTTATTAATGTTAAAGTAAAGTATAATTTTTGGTAAAACTCCTGCCACGTACAGCAATAGCTTCATACACGCAATAGTCTCCAGCCAAGAGCAGACGATCATCTCCTCCTTGCAATCCACGTGACGTCATGCGCAGAACAGCTCGTTTTCGTCCACCGGAGCGACCTACCTTGGACCTACCTTGTATTAGTAGTACCATGTGGTACCATGCTTGCCAAGAGATTTACATCGACTTCGTGTTACTGTGATCCATTGTCGGGTTTGAATTCTTTAGTTAGAAATTTTGTCTCAAGGTCATTATTTCTTCCGATCCGTAGTTCACAGATTTTTTGAAATTATTTCTTAATTAAACGAAGTGGTTGATCTCTTCACTTTAAGTTAATGGCGGCATAATCTTTGCATTAATTAGGGGAAAGCTTTATATAGGATCAATGCAATTATTTTTCCTTGTTGAAAGTTTTAACCACGTGTATTTTGGGTGGACTGAGTCAAGTTTAGACATGAATATGGTTTTTAACTTGTCGAGTGGTTGTGTAAGCGTCAAGTTACAAGGTAAAGGTTGGTTTTTTATCACATAGGACAGGTAGTGAAATTTCTATCGTTGTTTCGGAAATTTTCTCATACACCATTTTATAAATGATTTTATATACGGTGGTAGCCGATGATGAGGGTTGCCAACAGTGCCAATTTGACGAGAGTCCGGGGCAGTGGATATAACTTTTCGTATATTTTAACCTCGATAAAGCGTACGCTTAGCTGAATAAATAATATTTTAATGAATAACTGAAAAAATATTAAGGTTCTTTCCCAAATAGTCAGTTTTCTGACAAAATTCTCCGTGTCCTGCGATGTTTAATGTTGGCAACCCTATCGTAAAATTCATTCTTTGATATATTTCTTTTTTTTGAGTTGATATTAATGTACGTAATCAGTACATACTAGTCTTATGGTTTTGAAATGAGTATTTAGCCTAACTTAGCAACTAAAGGGATACAAATTTTATATTTTACAAATCTTGGAATTTGAGTTAAATATAATATTTTCGAATATTATCGGAGTGATTTAGCACGAGAGACATTACATGATGTTAACAGAAATAATATTCAGCATGAAATTACAGTACAAACTTTTAAGGTTTCATTCTCTTGTTTCAGAAGAATGTTTCCAGAAGACGTGAGAAGACTTCACAGAACAGCTGTCGTGTTCCCTTTTGAGATATCAAGAAATATTAACGGTGAGTACAATCTCAACTTCTTTAAGTAATTTGCCTATTGCATTTAACGTATTGGCTGTTATCTCAGGAAGTTTCCAGTGAGAATTATGCTGGTTTTTCCATCTATTAATGGTGAAAGTGTAACTTGAGTTTAAATTGGAAAGTGATAAATCTCAACTTCTTTTGTTAACATAAGTGTTATCAATGCTTCAATTTTTGGCATATTTTATGAAATACTTTGTACCTGGGAAATTTTATTTTTCAGTCTACTGACTTTCAATTCAGCATAAATCAATTAAATATGCTGTATAAATAGGAGATAATTTCATAGAAACAAAAATATTAGTTTTGCAGTGACAGTGTAACGTGAAATGTTCATTGAATTTACTCTTTGGTGACGTGTAAAGTATTTAATGTTGAAATTATGGAGACAATTTGAGTCAATGCAAAATTATTAAAATACTTTGCTTGGAAAATGCTTTCTATATGGAAATGGCTGAAGCAGTCGAGGAAATATTTTTGGGAAAAAGATTTATTAGTCAAAAGTCAGTCGAATTATTGGAATACATGCAAACTTTTGGAAAGTTGCTATGCTAATAAAAGTTTGCTGTGACAATTTGTGTTTATTGTTTTTTTTTCACTGGTGGTTGGCTAATTATCAGTTGAGCATGCAAAGAATTGTACATGACTTATTCAAATATCATTTTAGAGCATTTTATTTTATAAATGTTCAGTGAATCAAATCAAAATAGCAATTAAACTGTAACAGATAGAAGGCTGAAATTTGTGGGTTGTATGTGATGTATTATGCCAGTTATTACTATGATAAAGGATTTTATTTTAATGAATAAATGAAAATATATGGATAAGGTTTCCTCCCAAGTATTTATGTATTCATTTATCAGACAAACTTCACGTATTAAATGTTGGCAACCCTTTATCACAAAATTCATTCAAAGCAATGATTTATTTAGTTGATATTAATTTCCATAATCAATATATACTAGTCCAATGGTTTGGAAATAAGCTTAACTAAGTAACTTAAGGGATAAAAGTTTTAGATTTCTTTACAAATCTTTGAGGTTGTGTTACAATAGAATAAATTCCAATATTATCGGAGTGATTTAGCACGAGAGACATTGCATAATGTAACCGGGAATATTATTCAGCATGAATTTACATTACAGATTTCATTCTTTTGTTTCAGAGGAATGTTTGCAGAAGATGTCACAGGACTCAGCTGTCATGTTCTCATATATGTGATAACAAGAAATAATAACAGTGAGTATAATCAGTGTGTTTCTTTTAAGTAGTTTGCCTATTGCATTTAACATATTGGCTGTTTTGTGATACTTTTGTTGGCTGTTACCTGAAGAAGTTTCCAGTGAGAATTATCGACGTATTTAAATGAATAGCTAGGAGGAATTTAGTCGTGTAACCATGCATTTGTTTTTTACTATATGTTCAATACTTACTGTGCTAGTTATTCATCTATTAACGGTGAAAATGTAGTAACTTCAGCGTATATCGGAAAGTGATAAATCTCAACATCTTTTAAGTGGATATTTCGTTGATAGAATAAAATTGATTTTATAATTTAGACCTTCAAAGATTTGCCAATTATCGTTAACATAAGTGTTATCAACGCTTCAATTTTTGGCATAATTTATGAAATACTTTGAGCTGGAGAACTTTTACTTTTCAGTCTACTGACTTTCAATTCAGCATAAATCAATTAAATATGCTGTATAAATAGGAGACAATTTCATAGAAACAAAAATATTAGTTTTGCAGTGACAGTGTAACGTGAAATGTTCATTGAATTTACTCTTTGGTGATGTGTAAAGGATTGAATGTTGAAATTATGGAGACATTTTGAGGAAAGTGATTAAAATATTTTGTTTGGAAAAGGCTATCTATATGAGAATTACTGAAGCAATCGCGGAAATATTTTGAGGAAAGCGATTTCTGAGATTCTTAATAGTGAAAGTTAGTCGAATTATTGGATTACATGCAAATTTTTTTAAAGTTGCTATGCTAATGAAAGTTTGTTATGACAATTCGTTTTTATTGTTTAATTTCGCTGGTGGTTGGCTAATCATCAGTTGATCAAAATTGTAAAATATTTATTCAAATACCATTTTAGAGCATTTTATTTTATGTTCAATAAATCAAATCAAAATAGATATTAAACTAAGAATTAGAAGGCTAATATTTGCAGGTTGTACATGATGCATTATGCTAGTTATTACTAGGACAAAGGATTTTATTTTTGGTGAAATTGGTGTGTCAGCAGGTCCAATGCTTTTTAAAATGTGAAACATATTTCATGGCATTATTATGACGATTTGTATCTTATTAGCCTGTTATTTATGAAGTATTAAAGACAGTGAATAAAGAAGTGACATGAAATCAGAAGCGATAACGTCAGTTTTTACCTTGTTAAGTGCAGCATATTGGTCTTGTTACGATGAAAGCTTTCGGAAGATTAAAAATATTTCCTTACTATTATTTGGCTTAAAGTTCTAATCAGAGTTCATATTCTTTGACCGTTTTTCAATGTAAAAACAAACCATAGTCTTATCCAATGTGAAATTGGTTTTAGATTATATATTATAGATATAGACATTATAACCAATGCCGTGATACGTCGATAATTTCCAATTAAGAATACAGGGAATAATTTTTATAAAGTTAATTCATTAATTTAGTTGATTTGATAGCATAAATTGAAATGAATATTGCTGTTACACTTGAAATTATTAACAGATAATATTTAATACTTATCTGTAGTTAACGATGTTTATTTGTCACAGGAAGACTATAATCTATTAAAATGCCATCTCATCTAAAAATATTTAAAAAATTTTAATAACTTGGTGGTCAGCAGGAGGTGCCTTCTAAAATATCAACTTAAGATTGAGTTAACAAATAGAACGTTGATATCCCTTCATTGACTATTGAGTATATTTACTTTGCCATGCAATCTATTGTTAAACCTTAAAAGAGTTTAAGGTTCGAATTATAAATAAAATACTTTTATTGCACCGGCAAATGACGGTACAATTTTTAATTTCAATTCTTATCTAATGCGATTGCTTTATTTCCTCTGATAATTTACGCTTTATTTTCTATAAAACAATTCTTTATTTGGTTGATTAGTCAACAATCATCATCATCATAGGTAGTCTGTCCATAGACAGGTCCGTGATTATTTATGGTTAAACTTGGTTCTCCATATACTCTTATTTTCTGCAGTTTTCTTCATGACTTGATAGGTCTCTTTCTCTTTCAAGTCGTCTACTAGCTGAAACCTTTTCTTACCTCTTTCTCTTTTTCCATCCAGTTTTCCTTCTAGCACTTCTTTAATCATGCACTCTTTCCTCAGGTAATGCCCAATCCTTTTTTGATATTCTGTATAATCGTTCGCTTCTCTCATATTCTTCGTAGTACTTCCTCATTTTCTACCCTATCTGTCCATTTTTATCGTCAGCATTCTTCTCCATGTTCACATTTCGAAGCTTTCCAAGTATTTAATATCATTTTTCCTTAGTGTCCATGTTTCTGCAGCATACGCTTCATTTTCTATAAAAAATCGTTTACTTGGTTTATTAGTTGAGGCAATATGGAAGGTTAAAATTTAAAAACTAATTGTCAAATAAATCTTCGCATAATAATATGAATAAACTCTTAAAGAATTTAAAATTCTAAAATAGGGCTCTATCAATAAGATGTTCTCTTTCATATTGTTTAAGCAAATTAATCTTTTATATTTATAATTTTAGATTATATTTCTTTATTGAGTTCACCACAACCATTTTTTCCTCTTCATTGTATGTAGTAGCAGTTGATGCTGAGCTGTAGAGGAACCATGAATCGAAGAGTACTGCTTTGCTGAAACGAGAATTGATTCATCTGGGTGCAAGAGTAAAGAGGAATCTGAGCTGGAGGCTATGCATACGGTATGAGAGTTTTTATACCTATATGTTGTTATATTCTTGTTTGTTCAGTATATCAGGCGATAAATATCTTGTATAATATATAGCTGCATCTTACGGAGGATTTAGGAGGAGAGATTAAATTATAAGGCACTTTTTGATGAGCTAGAGACTTCAAATTTGGCATTATTATAGATTTCTGCTCACAACCAATTGAAATGAATACAATACAATAAGAATTCCAATTTTTAGGAGCTGTTTTACTCCTATCATTCAGAATAAGCCGAAATTTATGGTCGGATTAAACTACACACAAACAATTTGATTTCTTTTAAAAATATTTATTAATCAATTTACACGTAAAGTAAATAAATTAAAAATATATCGCCACCCCTGAAAAAGAACGTTTTGTCTGGTATTGTCCATTCGAATATTTTATTTCTGAGAATATAAGGCATCAATTTTCTGTTTGAACTTGAAAACTTATTAAATGCCAAGTTTTTGTGTTGACTTCTGAAACAGCACTGTATTAGCTCATGTTTGCAGACATCATACGTTTCTATGGTGAATATCGTTCAGCAAATTGGATATTGGAAAGTAATTAATTAAATTTAATCTTAAAATAGGAGCAGCCCTTTAAAAAGATTATTTGGATCAGGATGTTTTGTGTTCTACATATAAAATTTTACCAAGAGTGTTTGGCGTGGTTAAATAATTCCAGATTTAATTTAATAATTTAAAGAAATTTGGAGATAAATGTACGATATGCTTGAATTAATTCAGAAAATATTCTTTGGGTTTTTTTGTGGTTTATTCAAGGCAGAAAAATTTCTGAGGCAATACAAATTCTATTCATTATTCAAGTTATCAAAATCAGATAAAGAGTTTAAAATGCAAATGAAATTTCGGTTAGTTTTTAGAGCTTTGATTGAAAATCCGAACTGAATGCCTATATGTAAAGGAAAATATTTTCGTTGTGAAAAATAGAGGAGTGGTTAGTGTGTCTAGCTCCCAATGCCGAGGGCATGGTCGTTTGTGCTTGTTAAAAATATATTACAACACATGTAATTGGAGGAAACTGTTTGTGTTAAATAAATTATTATTATTATTAACATTGATATCTCGTAATTGGCTATTGAGTATATTTACTTTGCCATGCAATTTATTATTAAACTTATAAAGAGTTTGTTTGAATTATAAATATTTGATTCGGTTCCTTTTAACTTTCAATTGTTATATAACGCGATTGCTTTATTTCCCCTGATAATTTACGCTTTATTTTCTATTAAAAAAATCAATTCTTTATTTGGTTTATCAGTTGAGGCCATCATCATCATAGGTAGTCTGTCCGTAGACAGGTTCGTGATTATTCATGGTTAAACTTGGTTCTCCATATACTCCTATTTTCTGCAGTTTTCTTTACAACTTGATTCACATATAGATTCCTGATCAGTCTCCTGTCTTTCCAGTGTACACCTATATCCTTTAATATCCTCATCAGCAGTACCCAGTTTACTCTATCGAAGGCCTTCTGCCAGTCGACGAAACATAGGAGCAATCTTGGCTGTACTCTGTTGCCCTTTCTGATATGATTCTCACTACACCGATAGCATCTCTGGTTCCTCGTCCTATTCTGAAGCGGAATTGATCTTCCCCTAGCATTTCTTCGGCCTTTTTCTCTAGTCTTTTATTAAGAATACTCGTGGTGATCTTCAAAGTGTGTGACAGTAGGGATATCGTTCTGTAGTCCTTAGACTGCATTGCCGTTGGCTTCTTCTTTAGAGGGATCATTGTTACATCTAGGAAATCCTGAGGCCTCTCTCCCGAGTTGTAAATCTTGTTAATTAGTTTCGTAATCACTTTGTCCTTCCAATCCCATGACTTTTAAGTACCTCTGCCGGTATTCCATCGCTGCCTTTCTTTAATTCCAGTATTGCCTTTTATGCTTCGCTTTTCATAATACTTAGTCCCAATCTTCTTCAATGCAATTCTCTTCTTCCAGTTCCATTTGTGCCGATCCTGCCTGCTTGTTGTATAGTTCCCTAATGTATTCTTCCGAGTCGAACTGTCCTTCTCCTTCCCATCTAGCTTCGCTCAGCCCTATGATGTCAATCCTATTTCTTTTCATTTCTTCTTTCAGGTTCTTTATCTTTTCTGCCATCCTCATGGTTTTTACATTCCAAGTACCTATGCATAAGTTATCTTCGACACATGCTTTCCTCAAGGCAGTCCCTGCCCGGAGATCCTATTGGGGGATTATTTTACCTCGAAAGAACTCGTTTTGTCCAACCATATAATCGTTACTAAGGAATTGTAATGTGGCAGTTTCCCTGTTGCTTTCCACATCGCAGATCGCAGTACTGTAGCCATTCAAATCGTCCCGATCACTCCTACAGCTCTATTGGATATAAACCCAACCAACATAATTTGTTTTTAGCTCGATACCAAACTGACAGTACTGCTGCCTACTGCCAGGCACCGATGATAGTTTTTGTTATTAATTAATTAATTTTTTGTGAAAAACCTCCATTCGTGGATATCGAACCCAGGAACTTTGTAACGGGAAGCCGACACGCTAAGCGACACCATATGGAAGGTTAAAATTTTAAAACTAATTGCCAAATAAATCTTTCACATAATAATTTGAATAAACTCGTCAGGAATTTAAAATTTTAAGATTCTAAATAGACCTTGGTAAATGAGATGCGCTCTTTCGTGTTGTTTGGGAAAATTAATCTTTAATATTTAGATTTTTTAGTTTATATTTCTTAATTGAATTCACCACAACCATTTTTCTTCTTTATTTTAGGCATTCACAGTTGATGCTGAGTGAAAATGCGATGGTGTGAGGCATCAAGGAACCATGAATTGAAGAGTATTACTTTGCTGAAACAAGAACTGATGCATCTGGGTGCGAGAGTAAAGCGGATTATGTGCTGGAGGCTACACACATGGGATGAGAGAAGGTTTTTATACCTATATGTTGCTATATTCTGGTTTGTTCAATATATCAGGCGATAAATATCTTGTATAATAATATGGCTGCATATTACGGAAGATTTAGGAGAAGAGATTGTAAATTATAAGGCACTTTTAGATGGGCTAAATGCTTCAAATTTGGCATTATTATAGATTTCTGCTCAGCCAATTGAAATAAATACGATACAATAAGAATTCCAATTTTTAGGAGCTGTTTTTTTCCCGTAATTCAGAATAAGCCAAAATTTACGATCGGATTATACGATACCCCAAGAATTCAATTTCTCTTTAAAATATTTTTAAATCAATTTACACTTAAAGTAAATAAATGAAAAATAGCGCTACCTCTGAAAAAAAAAGTTTTAACTGGTACCTTCTGTAAGAATATTTTATTTCTGAGAATATAAGGCATTAATTTTCTCTTTGAACTTGAAAAGCTTTGTGATAACTCAACTTTTATAAAATGCATTTAATATTGATTATAAATTTATGAGAATATAAGGTGTTGGTTTTCAGTTTCAACTCTAAAAACTTTCTCTAATTTGATTTTATAAGGCATATTCCATTTTGTTTGTAAAGTTTATTAGCGTACTTCTATAAATTTTAACTTTTCATCAAGTTCCACTTCTGTTAATAAGAATCTAATATTGTAAATATTTATTTATGAATTACAGAAGATATTTAAAAACCTTAGAAAACTTATTAAATGCGAAGGTTTCATATTGACTTCTGAGGCAGCACTGTATTAGCTCATGTTTGCAGACTTGTCATGCATTTCTATGGTGAATATCGTTCAGCAAATTGGATGTTGGAAAGTAATTAATTAAATTTAATCTTAAAATAGGAGCAGCCCTTAAAAAAGATTATTTGGATCAGGATGTTTTGTGTTCTACATATAAAATTTTACCAAGAGTGTTTGGCGTGGTTAAATAATTCCAGATTTAATTTAATAATTTAAAGAAATTTGGAGATAAATGTACAATATGCTTGAATTAATTCAGAAAATATTCTTTGGGTTTTTTGTGGTTTATTCGAGGCAGAAAAATTTCTGAGGCAATACAAATTCTATTCATTATTCAAGTTATCAAAATCAGATAAAGAGTTTAAAATGTAAGTGAAATTTCGGTTAGTTTTGAGAGTTTTGATTAAAAATCCGACTGAATGCCTTTGTAAGGGAAAATATTTTCATTGTGAAAAATTTATAATCTCCAAATATTAAGCCATTCATTGGAAATGGTAATTTAATTGTTCTTAATTCTAGGCAATATTTAGAAAAAGATTTAACTTTGTGGAGAGTTACATTTCTTAATTAAGAAAAATTGTGAAGGTTTTTTTATTCTTAATTAAAGTCAATATCCAGAAAAAAGAATTCCAAGTCTGTATACTAAAGTTCTTTTAATAATTCCATCAATATCCAATTTGCTAGAGATTATTTACTTGTAAATAGGTTTCCAAAGTGTTTGTTATTTATATTATTCAGAGAAATCGTAAATTCTTTTGTCTAAATGTATATAAGCTATTGCTTTTTCATTCTGTATAATTACTGCCATTTTTTAAAATCTGAACAAACCAGAATTAGCATTTTTGGGTATATATATATATATATATATATATATATATATTATTTTGTCTCATATTTTTTCTAAGCTGCTGTGCTATTTTTCCTCTTTGTCACCAATAGAAATTGTTAAAATGATATTATCCTTGCCAAAGTGCTTTGTAAAAATGTCCAACTTTTATTGTAGTGTTTGCTAAATTGTAAATTTTTTCTGCACTTCATGAAAATTTTTAAATGGCAATTTTGATTTGTGCTAATATTCAGAGCATTTTAAGTCCAGAAATTTTTTAAAGCTCAGAAATTTTTTAAAGTCAGAGTCAGAAATTATTCTGTCCAAAATGTAAACAAATTATTTTTTTGTCCTAATTTCAGAAAGCTTTTTAAGTCGAAGAGTTAAAAATTATTCTAAGTCCAAATTGTAAACAAGTTAAAAAAATTAATGTGTTTACAATTTGGACGGAATAATTTTTAACTCCAAGACTTTAAAGATTTCTGAAATTAGGACTTGTCCAAAATGTAAACAAACATTTCTTTTGTCTAGCGTCAGTTTTCTTTTCAGTCCAGGTTTTCATTTTGAAGTGCATGATAAAATAAGTAGAGAAAATGTATTGTTTCAGATTGTAAAATTTTTATTGAACTTGTATGTATACATTGTACATTATTTTCATTGCAATAAAGACATTTTATTATGATCAAAACCTGTTGACTCCTTTTAGATAGAAATAATTTCTTTTTCTCGGAGCCTCTTTTAGGTATCGTTGGACTTAAGGGGTTTTTTAGGTATATTTTTGCTAGAATTAGCACACTTTTAGCCTAAAAATGACATTTTTGACCACAAATTCAGCCAAATTTTGCTGATTATTGAACAAATTATTCAACATTATGACAATTTATCTAAATTTCAACTATTGAACAACTGACAAATTACATATTACACAATATTTTCAACTGTTATTCAACAGTTGACATAACTACATATATCACATGAAAAAATAAACCATCAAACACATTTTACAGCTGAATTAAATTATTGAACAAGCACTTGAAGAAATTACTTGCCTCAGATAAAAATAACTGCGACTGAGCTGTGGAAAAATTAATACAAGCATTTAGACTACAGAACAGCCGTCATCAGTGGCGAAATGCCACTGACAACAACTGCTCTGAAGTCGAAATGCATGTATTAATTTTCTCACAGCCCAGTCGCAGCTATTTTTATCAGAGGCAAGCGATTTTTCCAAGTGCTTGTTCTGGAAACACTTAAACATATCACATTATCAATGACCTTAATTACAATTAACAATGTCTCTTATTGGTCAAAATTGAATACACGCAACTGATTCCAAATGGGAGCAATGTTTGCATAAATGACGAAAAAATAATGAATCTCGCAAAGCAATGCTTAATTGGAATTACTTAAATGTCAGAATAACATTTTTATAAACCATTCCAAGTCAGAAATAAACTCCAAAAAATGCAGTTAAAATTTTATGGCATACCTATTTCAAATGTTTATAAAATTAAACCTCTTTATATTTGCCAAATTAATTTGCTTAAAATGCATTGAAATTACACCATGTACCACAATTAGACGCTTGACTGTTTTTTAAAAACGTTAATTGCATAATAGAAACTCAAAGACTAAACATTTACTTCTGATAATTTAATTTTTATAGCAACAAAGATTGAACTAAATACATTTTGTCTTTAAGAATTATCTTGCTTGGATTTAAAAATATAACATTAATGGAGGTAAGTTTATATTTACAACATCAAAAACATATTTGCTCATTTAAAGTTCAGATTCAAAGCTATTATGCAAAATATAACATTTAATCAAAGCAAACACTATTTATGAATAAATATAGCATATTCTCAAAGTTTGTCTTATATTTCCAGGTAATGTACAGTAAATGCATAAAATTAAATGATCTGAGGTTAATTTACATAAAATTTTAGTAATTGCATTGCGTGACTCAACTCACTATCGTTAACAAATCACATTGCTCCTTATCAATAGCTTAACACTTTCATGGCCAATTTGTCAAATTTAAAAGAAAAATCAGCAAATCAAATCATTAAAAATTTAACAATAATTATATTTTTTAACATTATAAATGTGCAAAATGTAAGTAGCAATACATTATCGTTACAAAATATTTATTTAAAGACTTATATTTGAAGAATTTTCAATTGTAATTTATGAAAGTATTGAGTGCACGAAAAACTAAAGTATTTCATTAAATATTTGTATACAATTGAGTTATTTATGTTAATAAATTTAAAGAATTCCTTTTCAGTAACGCTTGTGTTAGAATAAGTCAAAATCTCATATGGAGTTTACCAAAATTATCGTTACGATAATTTAATGAAGATATTTTAAACAGCCATGAAATTGTTAAGTAATCTAAAATATAACTCATCCAACAAGAGACAACGTTAATATTTATATAGAGACCAACCTGAGAATCAAAACAATAACTACAAAATTGAGAAACAAAATAAATATCCTATAATTATTATACCAAATAGAATTGAATGAGCTTCCCACAATCTATATATATTTGCAAAAGTTTGTTTGCATGTCTCATTATGCATGCCATAAACTATAAGACATGAATAACTAAAATTTGGTATGATTATTATTAACATCTTAACTTGATGAATGTATAAAAGGTTTGGTCAATTGGTTAATTATAGTCAGTGCTATAATAACAATAATATAGGAGAATATAACATTTTATAATTCCACTAGAGATGCCTGCATTTTAAATTTGAAATGTCGGAATTTTTTATAAAAAACAAAGAAGCTTCAAAGTTTATTGTATATAAGGATTAGCTATGATGCTGGTCAACGCAGACATCCATGACATTTGACGGTGCAATGAGACACTATTACGTATGTTAACCTTCATAACAGCCTACTTAGACAACAAACCCATTCAGCGGCCGGGTTATGCAATCTTACTTTCGATACTACACAATTTATACAAGTGAAAACATTTACCACTTACTTTATTTGCTCACATTACACTGTGTTGGATGTGGTTTGGTTAATACAAAACGACAAACAACAGATGAACAAACAAAAAGAATTAATGCAACGAAAAACAAAAACAGTAGAAAAGAGAATTAAAATCAAACAGAAATTCAATGCTCCGACTCTTAGAATGATTCTCTAAGCAAAGAGTTTTGTTAAAATAAATTTATGTCAAGTGAATAATACTTTGTTACAATAAGTGGACAATACTTTTGTTAAAACGTTACAAATTGCACTTGACAATGCCTTATCCCCCTCCCTCCCTCTGCTGTTCCCCCCCTTATCTCTCGCGAGGCAATAATATGAATCTCGAGCCTCAAAAATGACATTCGTTGTCCAGGAAACTTATCGATAAAAGTCAAAATCTGTCACATATTCGTTAAATATGCGTAATTTCAAAACATGTGGTGCATTACTTTCTGGGAAACCCTCGTACAATGTTGTGTGAGACAGACGCTCCTTTCTAGGAACCTGGTATTATCTGAATTTTTAAAGAATGTTTATTTTGAACTCTTGAACATCCCGCATATAACTGTCCATGCGTAAAGCAAAGCTACCGTATGGTAACTGACTTAAGAAGTCACCTCTCTACTCTGCGTGCACGGGGATTTCCCTTCTAGGAAGCGCGCTCACCTTCAATGCCCCTCTATTCTAATGGAATTCGTTCCCCTCCACTCTACATATTACCTCCGATCACTGAGGCGTAAGGTAACTTCTAGTAATTTTCAATTGCTACATTGGGCGGAACTACCTGTACTCTACATGCACGTTCTCTACCGGAAGCTTAGAGAACGAACTCCACCTGGCAAAAAGCGTCATCTCACAAAATGAATCGACTGCATTGATTGCCAATTTTAATTACTCGAAATATTTTCCAACACTTTCATTTATATCAATTAAAATATGAAAAAATTTCCCAAATAAAACTTAATTCAAGCATAGATATAATTTTTTGTTCATAATTATTCCCATAATTTGAAGTCACGATGATTTAAAACATAACCTGAGCAACGCTGGGTAAATTTGCTAGTTATTTATAAGCAAAGAACTTTGCAATACCATTTTAATTTAATTTATTCACCAGAGAACTATATAAAGACGTCTGTGTTGCATTGTAAAATAAATTCCAATAATTATTTGATGCACAAAAACGATTACAGTGTAATTTTCCTAATAAACGTTTAATGTGACTAAATCTTAAAAGGATATTTTGTAGTTTAATTTACATTCTTCGTTAGAAATAATTTTATGAACTCTGTATTTATCTCAGATTCACTACAAATATGTTGTCAACAATTTGTTGCTAACATACATTAAAGTTATGGTAATTTAATGTTGTGCTTATGCAAACTGTATAATTATAAAATATCAGTTGATTACTTCGTTTAAAAATTAGTACAAGAGTTTAAAATAACACTAATATTTATAATGAGATTTTAAGATATAAACAAGTTAGGAAAGTGTACACCGTAACACAAATGGGTGCATTTTGTGCACTGGAGTATTTGAAAGAAATTATTTACGTGTTTGGAAGGGAAATAGCATTATAAATTCTTTTCTTCGTCATAAATAATCCATTTTCTTCCCATTTAAAAATATTAAATGCATATGTAAGGAAATTAAACATATTTCCGTGAGATTGTTTACGTTAGCAACAATGAAGAAGTAACCATGCTAGAAAATTTCAAAGTTCAACTCAAATTAAGACTCTTGTTCGATTTTCTCGGAAACGGCGACTCCTACGATGAAAATGTAAAGGAAAAGAAATACCCTACTTTACTAGTTCTACAAGTTTTACTTGATAAATATTTTGATATGACCGATACTTTACGAGATATGAGGGAAAGTTCATATTTTATCACCAGTAAAGTGGTACCCCTGATTGGCTTACGTGACTCATTTATGTGATTTTCTTATTATCTTTGACTGTAAGTCCTTAATATCAAATTTCATGAAAATCTGCTTGGTAGAAGCAGATAACGAACATGCGGACAGACCAGATGGAGACTAATACTAATAGGCGCTTATGCTGGAAGCAAAACGCACCTGACAAATAACCTTGCATGTAATTACATTTACAGATACACATACATTATTAAAAATTTTCTTTAATGACAAGAATGATATGTTACTTATTTGTTCGATATACAAATAGAAGGTGCTTGCATTCTGTAAGCCTTTCAAGTCATTATTTATGGCTTTTGCAAAGTAAAAATTCAAAACTAGTTAAATAAATAAAACAACTTCAAGTACACATTAGAATAAACTTCATTAGCCCACTGATTCCCAACGAAAAGACAAAACTGATAACGTTTTGATTCCGATGCAAATGAATTGGAATATTTCGAGGCGGTGCTTACTGTAAAAGAGAGACTGACTGATATTATTCACTTCTTTCGGTAAATTGTGATGAGATTAGCCACGAGGAAGTGTACCATCTGAAACAAAAGTACCACGAAGCCAATGAAAAGGAAGAAATCCACAGTACATTGAAACCTCTGCATACTGGACCTTGATGGAACGTACTTAGGATGTAACGGACAGAATGTCCGGCGATGCAAAACAGTTAAATGACGCCACTAATACATTGTGTCTCATGCGGACCTATCACATGTGCGTTATTTGGAAGGCCTAATGAATACATCGCAACATTATAACTAACGTATATCACGGCGTATAAGTCGACCTTTGAAGCTTAAAAAATTTTCCTAAAACTTAAAGTCGACTTATACGACGAATACAAAATTGTAAACTTTAAATTACAGATAAATAACATCGATATTTACTAACAAGGGGAGGCCATAACATTAATATTGAAATTCGTAAAACCCTTTTAGGAGGTGAAACTAGAACTAAAACATCACCTATATCTCTCTGCGTTTTTGCCAATGGGCCCTTGTTTAAAAGATATTAACAATTTAAATTCAGGTGTAAGCATGGATGCAACATATATCATTAACCTTACGGTTACAAAACAGAAGCAGCAATAGCTTAACACGTTCGTTGCGGACGACATCATATGATGTCGTCCCGTCCAAGCCCGCGGACGGGCGACATCATATGATGTTGCGCCTCAGTTTTTCTGCGCGTCCGTTTTCTTTCTTCCGTGAAAGGGATTGGACTCTTTGGGAAGGGCCGCAGGAGGGGTTAGTCTCAGTCCCTTTTGAGCTTTCTTCCTGTGTGCATCGTTTTCATGCCGAGTGCGTCATTCGGAAGAAAGGAAGACTTTTCATCTTTCACAAGATATTCAAGGTAAGGCTTATTATTTTTATAGAAATAGGTTTTTATACTTACTTCGTTGTTTTAGTGTATCAAAACATTCCGTTTGAGAACTTAAATAAATTCTTTTTGTAATTTCAGATTTTGCGAAGTTGAAGAATCGTCAATATATTTTGAACCTCATTGTGGTACTCCGTTCGAGTATGTTTTGTTTTTATTGTATATTTTCTAGTATTTAGTAACAAATATTTAATATAAAAAGATATTCATTCTTTTAATAGATTCTGCGTATTTTTCTACTGCTACGTAAAGGAGCATAGTAGGAGTTTTTGACAGAGATTCGAGGTAAGTCCTATTATTTTTATAGAAATTTGGTTTTTATTTACTTCGTTATTTCAGTATGCCAATATATTCACGTTTGAGAAGGTAAATAATTTGTGTAATTTCAACTTTTAGTAAATTGATATATGGATCCGCAACCCTCGACGTCTCAGGCGCAGGATGTTCCATCTCCTGGTATGTTTCATTATATTACATAAACAATTTAAGTTAAGTTTTAGTTTTGTTGATCTGTTATTTTCAAATGAAATTTTTATTGTAGATGCCCCACCATCAAAGAGGCCTAAATTAACGCAGGAGAAATTTATAATTTCTGAGCTTTCTCCTGCGGAAATTGAGGAGCTCCTTGAAGAGTACGATGGGGATTCTTCGGACGTCGAGGACGAAACAGAAGGTGATGACCCTTCGCAACTCCAAGCAGAGGTTTCTACTTTTATTACTTTAGAGGCCCAAACACCCGTTGCATGTCCCCAAGCACTGCCGCCAGATGTTGGTGCAACAGATTCCTCTCCCCCTGTCCTTCATGAATTGCAGCCACTTTCAGCCACCCAACTTTACCCAACCCAACCATCTTTAGACCCTAGACCACCTTCACCTACCCCTTCCATTCCTCCTCCTCCGCCTTCTCCTACACTTTCAATTTCTTCTCCAGAATACCTTCCATCCCCTTTACCTACGTTTGCATGGATAGATACACCACAGGATCCGCGTTGCTTAACTTCTCTTGAGCAGAGTGGTTTGAAAGTCCTCCCAGATGGAAATGATCCTAAAAATTACTTTGATTTGCTATTCAATGACGATTTCTTCCAATTGGTTTTGCGGGAAACAAATAAATTTGCCGAGGAGCTCTTCCTCCGAGGAGTGGCTCCGAGATCCCGCATAACTGATTGGAAAGATCTCGAAATTGAGGAACTCAAAGTATTTTTAGGACTCAAGTTCCATATGGGAATCCTTCAGCTGAATAGGATTGTCGATTACTGGAACACCAACGAGAAATTTAACCTAAATTACTTTTCGTCCCGGATGTCTAGGGATAGATTTCTGAATATTCTCCAAACCTTGCATTTCGTCGAAAATCCAGTAATGGACGACCCTATCTCAGCAGACCCTCTGTTCAAGATAAGGCCTTTTATGGAATTTTTCCATAAAAGAATGCAGACGATCCACTATCCATGCAAACATTTATGTATCGATGAATCTATGGTGCCATGGAGGGGACGATTGTCGTTCCGTCAATTTATAAAGCTGAAAAAACACAAATACGGCGTGAAGCTTTATATGTTGACGGAACCGGACGGGTTGATTCATAGGTTTTTGATTTATGCGGGGGCAATGGATGAAAATCTTTCAGGGAAAGGCCACGCTAATAAAGTTGTCCATAAACTGATGGAAGGGCTGGGGACTGGCCACTCATTATATATGGACAACTTTTATAATAGTGTTGGCCTGACTCGAGAGCTCCTAGACAATGAGCAGTCTTATTGTACTGGGACTCTAAGAGCCAACAGAAAAGGCAACCCTCCAAAGGTTGTACAGAAAAAATTACGGAAAAACGAAATGGTGCAGCAATGGACATCTGATGGGATTAACGTTTCGAAATGGAAGGATAAAAGAGATGTTTTAATGATATCCTCTGAATTTTCAGGGGATATCATTGAAACAACCTCTCGTCGTGCCCGATCAATAAAAAAACCTCAATGTATTGTTCATTATAATAAATACATGGGGGGTATTGATCGGGTAGACCAGTATTTATCGTATTACATTTCGGAACGTAAATCCCTGAAGTGGTACAAGAAATTAGGACTTCACATCATCGAAATGATGATGTTGAACTCCTATTTCTTGTATCAGCGATATAGCGGAGAACGGATGGATCTGTATTCATTTCGTTTATCCGTAATTGATTATCTCTGCGGAAATTCTCCACGCTCCTCGCTTTCGAAATCTATGACTCAACCGTCCTCCTCCTCCATTATCACCATAGATTCACATTTTATAAAAGAATATCCACCAACATCTGGCACAAGGAGGAAGCAAAAGGCTTGCAGGGTGTGCACAGCCAATAAAGTAAGAAAAGTAGTTTCGACCTACTGCGGAGATTGTGAAGGTGAGCCAGGACTCTGTTTAACAAATTGTTTTCAAGAGTGGCATCGCAGATTAATGTGAAATTCTTGTATATACATATTTTTGTTAATTTTTTTGCTTCTGCCTTTGTAAATAGTAATTGTTATTGTAAATAGTAGCTTTCATTGTAAATAATAGTTTTATTATAAATAGTAGCTTCTATTGCACATTGAAATATTTATTGTAAACTAAAAATTGTATTTAACTTGAAACTTGTAATTTTTATTAATAATTATTTTAATTTGTAAATTTGTAAAGTTTAAGGAATGGAAGACGATGTATGAAACAATGCATGGATGTGCTTGAAGCGAAACAAGTATGTAAGGATAGAAAGGTGTGGAGAAATATTGTGAATGGTAGAGGCATTTAGCTTGCTTACCCCGTAAGGGAACAGCGTGATTTGTATGTAATTTGTAAACAGTGAAAGTTATGGAAATAATGATAACATTTATAATTGTAAAAGCAATTGATATATTTTATTACGAATATATACTGTTTTGAAAGTGAATTTCTACATTATTTTTGCAAAATCACCCATGTATTTATAAGTATTCGTTTGAATTTAAGCCAAACCTTTTTCCAAGTTTACAAACCTTGATAACTCGAAATCATCTTCAGAACAATTTTTTGGTGATATAGTAGAATCCTGATGATTATCAGAGATAATTTGGACTGAAAGAAACTCGCACAATCGAAAACATGTATAAGCTGAAAATAAATAAATATATAACTTGTAACTTTCGAATTTTCTACGGGGAATTATATTACGGATTAGGAAGTCGCATCAAACATCGCCTAAAACAGATAATCCCGCATTCTCCAGCAGGCAATAAAGATTATCTCAGCGTGCTAAATTTTTGATTGTATTATACCTAAACATAGAAGCATACTCGTATAAACCCAAACTGTACTGTATTTTAGATGTAATAAAACGGAGAGGGTATCTAAGGATTTTCCGCGTGTAAGACGAAATATGATATCCTCGCTCCTTTATTCCAACATAACAGTTAGGAAAGAGTCTATTTATTAAATTGCTTTAAATACGACACGGAAAAAATATATCCGTTATCTAACAAGGCGTATTCTTCTATTCCAAACCATGTGATGCGGGGTAGTCTACTTTTTGGCTTTTCCCGCTTACGGGCAACATCATATGATGTTCTCGTTCCAAAAATACAAATTAAAGGTATTTTCATTTGTTTCTTATATAACATCATATTTTAAGCTAAAGTACGAAGGTATTGCGAAATTTTCCGAAAAAAATGTCTCCCGTTAGCGGGAGTGTGAAAATTAATTATGCCGCAACGAAGGTGTTAATTGGTAGAATGAATGTCTAGTAGTCGGATGGGCTGGGGTTCGATCCCAACAGCCAGCATTTTTTTTCAGAAATGGTCTGTATATATATTTTAACTAGTAAAATTGTATTATTATTGTCTTCATTACATTTTTGTTTTTTTTTCGCAATTTTTTGATCATTTTTTTTGTCTTTTTCACATACGTACTTGATTTATTTGCACTTTCCACATGTAATTATAACATTATAATTATAAATAAATAATACAACTTAGAATGTTATAATCATTACTTGATTGTTTATTAAAATATCAATTCCTTAATATGACATTTATGAAATGTTTATTATGGACAATTACCTTGTTTTTTTAAATGTATCATCCAAAGTATTGTAATGCTGTAGAAGTAAGTGAGATAGAAGAGGTACACTTCGATAGGAATTAACCATACTAATTGCAAGTTATGATTATATGTGGAATATGCAAATAAATCAAGTACAAAAAAGTACGTGAAAAAAGACAAAAAAATAATCAAAAAATATGCGAAAAAAACATTTCCTTTTTTGAAAAGGGGAATAATGTAATCATCAAAACCATCCTTATGCCTGCCAACGTGATATTATATTGAATTCCACCACCATAGATATTGATTGCGATAACTAGGTGCAGTTAAATTTGATAGCATCATTAACAGCCGACATCAATCAAATCACAGGAACCATTATTTAGTTGGTCAAGCTCTCTGAGAATAGCAGTTTCTTATTGGTTGAAATGAAAACACCTGTCAAATGGAAGGCTCAAGAAGAATAGCACGGACTCGAAAAAATATTCCTATATTTTTTTATTACTATGTTTATTTCTGTATCTTGTTAAAACTTGGATCGTACAGGACCTTGATTTTGCCTGGCAACGATTTCATGAGAAGTATTTTTAAGTGAAACAAAGGGGGTCGACTTATACTGCGAACATATACCTAATCTAGTATTTTCAAGTTGAAAATTCAAGGTCGACTTATACATCGCAATATATGGATATATATACATATTATAATGTATATAATTACTGTATATACTCGTGTATGATGCGTCCCAGTGTATAACTGCCGTGTATAATGCGCACTCGTACTTTATTCCAAAAAATCCCGACTTTTTCTTATACCACGTGTATGACAAACATCCTTCATTTTTGGGAGGTATGTAAATATTAAAACGTTTGGACTTGTCCATAAGTGTATTACGTTCAATAAGCTCCATATTATGTCTAAGAGAGACATCGTCAATAATTAAAGCGACTGAGTTGAGATGGGAGCAACTTCATACAGTAAGTTGGGCAAAGTGATGCCGTGTAGAAAACCGCAGCGCCACTGTTGCCAATGCTTTTACATCAGACAAAAAGGGATCTATAAAATAGTTTTGATTTAAAGTGGACGTTGGTTCTCTCTTTCCTATCTCATTCTAAAACTGTTTGAGAGAAGGAACAACATAAAAATTTAACAAACAAATCTGGAAACAGGAAACGCGACAGGTAGGATTAAGTTCACACACGAGATTCTATGGGTTTTAAATTACTTACATTGTCAATCGTACATACTAGAATCATTAACTAAATAAAATTATTTCAATTTGCTTATTCTATGTTTTTTTTGTTTTTGATATGTGTTTTGCAGGAAGACTTATCTTGTGATTTTGCAAAAATTACAGCAATCAGCTGATGAGCTAGTGAAAAGCGGAATAATTGGAGAGGATGGGATTATAAATGTATAGAAGTAATTAGGTGTTCTATAAATATAATTATGTATGTATAACCTGGAGTATCAATAATTATTGTGCTTTTCTCATTAATTAACCCAAAAAGCGTGAATCTGGTGCGAGGTAGGTTCCTATTTTAAGTGCAGAGAAGTGTTAACTGCGTATAACGCGCACCCCTACATTATGACCTGAAAATGTGGTCTTCAAACAGCGCGTTATACACGAGTATATATGGTAGATACAATGTATAATTTATTGGTGCAGCAAATCCGCAAAAATTAATTGTTCCTGCGTTTGATCATTGTGACTGGTTGAAATTGACTGACTTGCGTTACTCGTGGGGTTTGTTTGTCTTAAAACATTCTTTGTATTCATTGTTACTTTCTGCCCCATTTCCACCAGGGTCCGGAAAAATCTAAAATCTCGAAAAAGTATCCCAAGTTCCATTCCTAAGAATAATTCCTTTCAAATAAGAACGCAAGGGAAAATCAATTTTTCTTACGGTCGCTATAATTTATTTCATTCTTAATTATGTTCTTATAACAATATGCTCCTGCTAGCACACTGCAAGCACCTTTTACTAGTAAAATATAAAAATTAATACGATTCCTATTTTCCTAAATTAATTAGAAAACTCTGTGCTATTACTTCATGCGCTCTAACAATTTGTATGAATATATAGCGGAGTAAAACACTGTCCTTCATAACATGTGCACTTTAACAATTTAAGGCAACACATACGTTTCCTTCGGATGTTTCGGATATAACAGACAGGCCTTCCCCTCCTTTTAGTCCAATATATCGAGGCTTCACTGTATGTATGTAAAGAATGCGATGTCGGACTGTGTACAATACCACGTTTTGCAATATACCATACACGAAAACGTATCAAGTATATAATCGCAAGCTCTGGAATAATATAAATTAAAATAGTTATAACAAATCCAACGTATATTTTCAATCCTTTCAAACTTTTACAAACCTATGCCAACAGGTGCTTCTGATGGAATCTTAACTTACAGTTAGTACTTAAAAAGAGTTAAAAATGAAACAATCTTTTGTTATTCTAAAAGCTCCCAATTGCAAGCGCAATCTGAGTTTATATAAACATTTGAAATACAGTTGGACCTCTATAACCGTCACCATTGATAATCGTTGTTTCGATCAACCCTCATTTGTCGCCAAATGGTACAAAAAAATTAAAAAGTTCCGATGCCAGATTGCACTGTGACAGAGAGAGGAAGATTCCTGGCATTGCCTCCGATTCAATTAGTGCCAATTAAACCTTCAAATAAGTGAAAGAATAGCATTATTCGCTTCACGCTTTAATTTAAGCATCGAAATTAATGCTGTAGCAATGTCAAACTTTATAGATAGCAACAAAAATATTTACGGATAATTATCCAGTTAATAACAATTTAATCAAAGCAATTGATCTTATTTTAAATCATTCGAATGCTGGAATCTTACTTTTTCAGTAAGTAAAACTATTAAACATCTATAATGCTTATTAAGGCAAATTGTCTCATGCATAAATTTAAAATTAGATGAGAATAAGGACATACATTATTTTTTAACAAATTATAAGTTATATGGTTATGTCACCTTCGTAGATAATCTAAATGACAAAGAATGTTAGGCGACGGGCTACGTTTATTCAGGAGCAGCATGAAAACATTTGTTTTAGATTGATAACCTAGAACTCGCCGAAACTTATCTTCTCTTCTTTGTTAATCTAAATAAACGGTTGCGTTGATTGATATATGAAAAAAAGGACATATACTTCAATTAAAAGAAACAAAGAAAATTAAAAACATAAAAGTTTGCAATCAATTACCGTGTAGCATTAATTTCCTCTCTAATTTGACTTTTAAAATACAGATTTCTTACTGACTTTGCACAATTAATTGTCAATATGCACACACAGCCTCGCCCTCAGCGAGATTTGTACCCGCTAACCTTACCTATACTGGGGAAATGCATTATCAGAGTTAAATACGAATTATTGAGTTATATGTGAAATATTGAGACCAACTTATTCTACACAATTCTTAATTTTTTATAAATTAATTGAAAAAACAGTGAAAACACTGTGCGGGTACAGCTAGTACTCCGTTAATTCATCAAATAGAACTTATAATTTTGTTTGTTTAGTTTACATAACAACGCTTTTACTCATTATTACCTCTGACGGTAAAGCAATATCAATTGCAATTTCCCAGGTTGTTGTTACTATCAGCATTTTAATTACTACAAATATAACTTTTAATTAAAGTTTAAGGCAATAATAGCCCATTAATTCATCAAATGGAAGAAAGAAGAATATAACGAGGTCTTTGAAACTGTGTAATTTTTACTTATGTACCAATGACGTGAATCTAAATTGATTCTTTTGAAAATTTTAATGTCAATCTGATTCAAACGTACTTCATTGCGTCATTTTATGTTACTTGTCGCCACCTGGCAGATCCAGCCACCTTGTGACTAAATGAATAAATAAATAAATATTATAGAGACAGAAGAAGATAAAGAAGAACGACATAGAAGAGAAAGAGTGAGAAGATCAATACTGACAGATGAGCAAAGGCAAACAGCGATAGAGAACATAACCGAAATCAGGTAACAAAGAAGAAATGAACAAACTGAAGAAGGGAGTAATATAAGAAGAAGCCAAAACAGAATCGATGCAGCCAACGGCGGAAGGCGAAGAAACGACACAAATTTAAACTCAGCAATAGGAAACGGATTAGCTACTCGACGAGATGATTCACATTTAGGAAAAATGGATAAAGAATGTCAAAATCGTAGAGCTTTGTTTTTTAATAACCGAGAAAAGCATAACAGATGCTGGTACGAGAAGAGCACTTCCGCAGCTTCCAGATATATTAAAACTGCCGTAGAGAGAAAATACCCCTATGTGTAAAAATACGTAAGACTAATGTAGTTTCTGCACATGCCAGGACATGAAATATATATATTTAAAGCGGGAAGCTCATTAGTTCTAATTTGAAATGCAAAATCAATCACACTCACCCATCTTCTTTCTTGATATCGCAAAGCAGAGCTGGCCTGAGGAAGACGTACGATGCTGGCTGCGTTTTCAGACTTCATTCTTCGGAGGCACGCATCTGAAACAACGACAGAAGCAACTCAGAAATCTCGCACCCAAAGGATAAAAATTCTACAAAACCTTAACAATAACTTTTGATTTGAAGTTTATAAAGTAATGGAAACTGGCTAAAAATGTATTATTCATACGTTTTTAAAAACACAGATTCTCATTTTATGAGGTAAACTATAATTTTTACGTTAAAAACACAATATATATTGATAACAAACCCTTAATTAATCCTACGTTAAGAATGTAACGCCATATCTTGGCTATATTTGCCCATAAACAAATCCGTCCTTGCAAAAAACTTTACCAACTCTTCACAGAAAATGATACTTTACAACGATAAAATCACTCATTAAACATGTTATGCGGTAACAAAATGTTATACATAAGGACTAATTTATAAGAATAATTACTCCATTATACATAAATATGATAAATATAACATTTACTATATACATATATATACGGTAAAGATATTTCAACTATAAATCAAAGATGAATAGAGAAGTTATTTAAGATTTCCTTACCTTTGAAGATATAAATCCTCGGGGAGATTGACCAGGACAGCTGGATCACACAATAATAACAGTACATTTATTTTCCAGAAGAACATAGTTACATGGCAAATCAATAAGACAAACTCAATCACAAAAGAAAATACAAAGTAAAACAATATAACAGCACGAGTGGACTAAAGAAAAACAATAATACATCAAAACATCACCATAAATTACAATTAAGTGGCAAAACAGGGCATACTGAATAATTACATATACAAATTCACATATCGATTTACAAAATAAGAAATAGTACTATTAAGAGACGTTAACTAATGTCCAGTAAGCAATGTGAAGATTACACACATTGAAACTATAAAAAACTTTAGATAAAACTTCACTTCACTTAAAGTGTCTTAAAACGTACACAAATCAAACTAAAAGTACATATTTAAAAACTGCTGTCAAAATGCGTCACATGGACCACTGTTTTCGAAGAATAAACGGCCAAACTTTTGTCAAGATCAAAACTATCAACATTAAATTTCGAATACAATAAAAAGGTCTAGTTTTTTCCTTCTAAAATAAATAAAATAAAATAACCAAAAGTATTAAAACACTGCTGTGAAAATGACTATCACGTGGACCAGTTTTCGAAGAACACAAGGCCAAACTTATATCACGATCATAACTATCAACATTAAATTTCGAATACAATAAAAAGGTCTAGTTTTTTCCTTCTAAAAAGGTCTTATGGAAACATAAAATAAATTTCGAACGGTATTACGCACATAACAGATAATCTCGTCAGCCATTTTAAGATTTCTATGAAACAACAAGAAGTAACGCGCAGGCGCGCAGGCTAACCAACATTTCGTCTTATAAAGCAGGATATTTACAATTTCGACAAAAAAACCACAAAAAATAAGCAATTCCTTTTTATATCTTGATTTCACATTTTAGTAGGAACACAATTATAACTTATTATAGGATCGATAAAATTTGCTTAAATGTTATAAATTACTTGCAGTAAATCAAATTTATTGGCATTAAACTTTTGCTTTGCAAACCTAAATTTGGATTCGTCATGGAGAGGGGTAAAAATAAGGCATTAAAATATATTTTCACATTGCTTAAAAACCGACAATGTAATTAATTAAGTAATAACGAATTTTTGGTCCAAATACGATTGCGTTTTTTGGTAACATTTATTTTTCTGTAGGACATGTCTTCATAAACAATTACATGGGTAGTTTCTGCGACATTTACAAATTATGCGGAAACAATTATTAGTTATTAAAAACTATTCACGAGTGTAATTATAAGAATAGCAATTATACTCCGGAAAATACTTTCAGGTTTTTATCTTATCCATGTACTTTGGAAACCTGTGGTATATTCAATTGATACCGATAAAATATTCGTATAAATTTGAAATGTAGGTACCTACCGTAGGAACCTACTGATTTACAAACACAGATGTCCGGAACAGGTAGAAAAATACACTTGTAATTGTCCTAACTAAGATACTCTATTTAGTAAGTGAATTAGCCTTCATAATGCACTTAAGAACCATAAAAAACTAGGGTGAGTCCTTCTTCACGGTAACCTTCCACCTCATTTCCTATTTGAAATCCAAAAACTCACGTAATATATTTTCAAAAAAAACATTCGTGTGTCAATTTCCAACAAATCCTTTATCTAATTTTACAATTGTCCGTCCGTCTTTCTCCATTTGTATCTCCCATTATTACAGCTAATGCTTGTCGCATAAGTATATACGGATCATCCTTTGCATCAATTTATAGAAATTTATAAAATTTTATTATTGTAATAATATCGTATATTTCATAAAGGTAAGCTCCTCTCCATTATGAATTTTACACTAATAATAATAATATTCGAGGCGATTCATTAGCCCCTTAGCTGCATGACTCACCAAACCCTCCAGCTGAACAAGTGTCTGGGGGCGGGTAGCGAAGGTCAACGTGGACTGCGACATAGGATTGAGCCCTTCCAATACCAATTCTATAAATTCTTCATCAGAATACGTTTTTCCGAGTGCTTTCGCGGCAACTTGAACGGAATAATAAAAGTCGCGAGGGGACTCGTGCGGCATCTGAAATCGTTTGACTTTGGTTGTTAGAAGTCGTTCGTATTCCCTTTTTGAGACAAAAGTATCCCATACTTTAGTTATTATATTATCCCATGGAAGTCTCTGGTTAACGACCGCGAGCCAGAATTGGCGACAATTAGCCGGAAGTTTAGACAGCAACAGAGTAAACAGATAATGTTCTGGGATCAAAGACAAAGACAAGACATCGTATACCACTGATATGAATTTAAACCAATTCTCCGACGTGGGTTCATGGAAAGGGGAAATTTCAAGCAACAGCTGATTAGCGACTTTTACACAATCCGCGAAATGAGGCTTCATTTCACCCCCGTTCGACTGGGTCTCTTCTGCAGGTTCAGGAAGCAATCCAACGCCCCTTTTACCGCGTTCTTTAGACATATTTAATACGAAATAACAGGATATTAACCGAACGGCAATCTCGAAAGGAGATGGAATTAATGAGATGACAAAGCGGAATGATTCACAATACAATCAAATACCAGGAGAACTATACCACGAAAAACCAGAAATACTTTTAAACAAACTAGCACTATCCCACAAATTGTTGATCCAAAATAAACCGAACATATAGCAACCTGATAGTTAGATTTACAGAATACATCTCCCCGGGGCCTCCATTTATGTGGCGACCAAAAATCATAACTTACATACTCTTTAGGACGTAGGAATTAAATCATTCTTTCCGTATTTGTTTTTAAAAAACTATGTCGATTCTTCTAGTCTTTTTGCACTTACTATTAACCTCTCAAACTGTGAGAAACTATCTTTAATTTAATAGAAACTTTTACAGCATATGATAGAATACAAAGGGCAGGTAATGTGTATATTGACATTTGCAACATTCTTATATGAGATAAAAGGAAACTGAAAATTTCATGTACAAACAAATGTGGTATGTTTCAAAGCATTAATTTAACTCCAAATATGACAGCAATTCCTAAAATGCATTTATTCCTGCTAATTGTCGTAATGTGATTAATTTGCATTTATAATTTCCAGTGTGAAATATTTTTGTATTATTATTCCTTGACCTTTTATAAAGAAATTAATAAAATGTTCGTGATTACCTTTTATATAAAACCGAGTGCACCTTTGCAATTATGTTAAGAATAACTAACTTATAGGTATAGGTTTTACATTTCTTTGTTAATATATGTTATTGTAGGGTATAGGCTTAAAATTTTGTAAATATGTATATATGTACATATTCATTATTCAATCTTTTAATTTCTATATGCTTTTTGTTGGGGAAATTAACATAATTCAGATATTGTGCGACCTTTTATGTTGCAGTATGTACACATTTTCACTTCTTATGATTTAAAATTATCTGCCTAATATCATTGCCCTCATTAGGTTTGGGAACAGGTATTACATCATGCCTCTTAATGTTAGAGTACATATTTGGATGGTTTCTGTGTGTTGTATGCACTGCTTAGTGTATATATGTTCAGTCATTTCCAAAAGTCAAGCGACACGGCTCGGTCACGCCACACATAGGCCGGAGCTGAAAGTTCCGAGTATGTTGGTATCCATTGCTTGAGGGGAAGCAGGAGAGGGGAATGATAGGGAGGGGTGGAAGAGTGAGGAGGTGGGTTTCGAAGCCTGGGTAGACTTGCAGGGAGAAACGAACGGAATCAGAGCCGGTGAGACAAACGCCATTCAACAGTGCGAGAGCATCCAATCCAACTCGGAAAAATGGACTCTCTGAGAGGTTGCCTTCGCATGCCAAGGGTAACAAGAAAACCTCCGAGAGAAGGAGGCGTGTAAACGGTTCGAAGAGAGGGGAACATGAAGAATATTCCGCGTCTAGAAAGCACTTGCGGAAAAGATGCAATATTTTCATCTTTGTGAGCGTTATTAATGCGAAATGCTAGGCTGCACTTCACTTCGGAAAGCGTAAAAAATCATCAATGGGTCAATGGGAAAAATTATATAATACTCCATAAATTAGGATAACAAAAATGAGAGTTGTTGATTTTGTGGAGATCCTGAATGAGCATCTTCTGCCTATGTCAGACAGATAGTGCCAGATGGCGAAGACGTGGTAGTAATACAAGATAATTAATTCATCGTTAGATACGACCGGTGTAACTCGACAATTTTTTTGACCAGAACTGGATTATCAATGTTCTCTCCTGGCCAGCTCGCTTGCCGGATAGGAATCCCATTGAGAACTTATGGGGTATAATGAGTGGACGGAAGGAAAGTTGAGGACGGCAGCCGCTCTTGAAGAGAATGTTATGGAACTCTAGGGCTCAATCGGACGACGACCACAAATATGTGAAAATTTAGTACGGTTCATTAACCGTCGAATGCAAGGAGTGATCGACTCAGGCTGAGACTTCACTAAATACTAAAATAAAACACTAAATAATCTTTCATTGTTTTCATTGCCTATTAAATGCTGCTAGAATAAAATTTTTATTAGAAAATTTAAATAAAGGCAATATAAAATGTATCCACTATCTGTGAGAAAAGTGCTACATGTGATAAATTGCCATTTATTGGAGTTTTGGTAAAACTGATTGGATAAAGGATGTAAATATTTCCTAATGTTCTCCCGAAAAAGCAATTTTCGTGCTGACAATTTCTTGACGCTTGAGTGATACAGTACGGTGGAATAAAAATTTTATTCCGGCGAGCGAGCTGGCCAGGGCAGAACACTGATATTCCAGTTCTGGTCAAAAAAATTGTCGAGTTACACCGGCCGTAACTAACGACGAATTATCTTGTATTACTACCACGTCTTCGCCGTCTGGCACTATCTGTCTGACATAAGGCAGAAGATGCTCATTCAGGATCTCCACTAAATCAACAGCTCTCATTTTTGTTATCCTAATTTATGGAGTATTATATAATTTTTTCCCTTGAACCATTGATGCTTTTTTACGCTTTCCGAAGTGAAGTGCAGCCTAGCATTTCGCATTAATAACGCTCACAAAGATGAAAATATTGCATCTTTTCCGAAAGTGCTTTCTAGACGCGAAATATTCATTTATGTTTCCCTATCTCATTGTAAGACATCACTGTGGACTTCGAACCGTTTACACGCCTCCTTCTCTCGGAGGTTTTCTTGTTACCGTTGGCATGCGAAGGCAACCACCGAGACAGTCCTTTTTTCCGAGTTGGAATGGATGCCCTCGCACTGTTGAATGGGTTTTGTCTCACCGGTTCTGATTCCTTTCGTTTCTTCCAGCACGCCAACCCAGGCTTCGAAACTCACCTATTCACTCTTCCACCTCACTATCATGCCCCTCTTCTGCTACCCCTCAAGCAGTGGGTACCAACATACTCGGAACTTTCAGCTCCGGACTATGTGTGGCGTGACCGAGCCGTGTCGCTTGACTTTTGGAAATGACTGTTCATTTTTATACTGTTTATTTGGTTACCTTGATATGATATTATGAACTTGTATATGGGTGATTCTACGGAAATGGGACAGAATGATATATGAATTTGGTCAAAGCAAAAAAAGTAACTGTGTTGGTTGATTCTTTGTTATTCGATTCTGGATATCAATAGAAACATTCTACCAAAAAGACCAGACAAACTTTTGCTTTTTAAAGAATTTAATGGATAAAAATGAAAAAGATGAGTCAGATGAATGACTGCACTGCAGGTTAATGAACAGATGAATGAATTCTTTACAGTTGAAAGACAAAATTGAAATGAAAAGGGCAGAAAACAATAAATCTTGATAAATGTATTTATTTTAATAAAAAATATTAATCAACAAACTTAAAATTAAATCTAAATCACAGCCAATTCTTTTGGCGCATAGCTCAAAAACTAAATTAAAATTGTTTATTCTCCCTGTAATTATTACAAACCTCAAAATTACCCTGTAATTTTACTTTCTTTTTCATAAACATCAACGGGTTTATTAAATTTATAATAAATTCGACCACCTTTCACGAGTAGCTTTGGATTGGGAAACTTTTTAAATATTTTATCACAACTCACATAAGATACGTCTGTTTCGTCTACTCTAAACAAGGTACCTACCATCGTCTTTACAAAGTTTACAAAACATTACTTTAACTTCGTTGTCTTCTTCGTCAATATTGTCTTCACAAACGCCAACATAACGATAATCGCATTTTTTTCCTTCAAATTTGATAAGCACGTAATCACCTTTTTTAATTTTTTCTTGGTCAGCAACTCCTTCATGACTGGGCCCTGGAGTATCAAAATCAGTATCTGAAAAGTCATAAACTTCAGTGGCCTTTAGTCTGATTACTGCATGGAATAGTACCTATTTTAAAATGCTCGCACTGTTGACTGCAAAAACAACTTAACGTTTTCATTCGAATAAAATTATCTAGTTTAGAACCTGTAACTTGGTGAACGTTTATGGTACCTACGAATGGAATAATCTCCTTTTCAGTAATCATGAGCTGTACATACTCTATGTCTTCATCTAATACCACTTCAATTATCACGCCATTTAAATTGGATCTTAATGTGTTAGCAAGTGATGATAGATCCGGAACGTCTTTACCTTCAGCCACCAGCCTATCGGCTCCGTCTGGTGCGCCCTTTCCGTGGCCTGCTTCATGGTAATTCCATGTAAAATTGATGGCTTTCGGATAAAATTCTTGCAGCTTGTTACCTAGGCTGTAAAACATTGTTTTATTCCGATATTGGGTAACAGGCCCATCACTCAGAAAATGTAGGTTGGTAATATTTTCATATGATGATAACCATTTGAAAACAGGCTTTAAGTGAGCCCAGATAGCTGGTGGACAGTGGCTCAAGTTTTCTGACGAAGTACAGAAACACTGAGTGTGCAGAGATTTTTCATCTTCATCACTTGTAACATCTCTTACATAGACCACGACAGTGTGGAGGCTGATTTGTCTAAGAGATCCTCCGAAATGGTATTATTGGATTTCCTCTCCATACTTGGTGGCGTAGTTCTCACTAAAATCGAGATGAATCAACGCATCGCGCTCTGTTAAATAACTTTTCTTGAAATTACTTATTTCAGCATATTGGTGAACAATATTACCTATATTGATGTTTTAAGATACGAGAAATATTTTTCTCAAATTTCTTTACTATCTCGTACGGATGAGCTGTTAGAGTAGTCTTCTTTATCTTTTTTATGGTACCTACGCATTTTTCCTGTTTTTGAATCAAGGATGTCTTCAGAAATATTTATCCATTCTTGATAAGAGACGAGAATAGAATGATCCAATTCGTTATAAGTTACAACAGAATTAAAACATTTTGAACATTGTCTTGATAAGCAATCTTCGTCATAACTGTAACAACAAAGTTCATCTAAAACACTTCTGTAATTTGTACTGTTTATTATGTTAACCTTATTCAAGGCTTTAATGAGTAGATCCATATTACAGTGAATCTTACACATACATGTGTCCCATTCATTGATTTTAGGCGGCTTAATCCAAAAAGGACGACACTTACAAAAGAGCGAATATGACAAAGGGAAATGCTCTTCTGTAAACTTTTTATGCAAGTTCTTAAGTGAGTCTGTCAAAATTCTCTTTTGTTTTATTTCTTTTCCCTTTTATTTTGAAACAGTCTTTTTTCCAGGACAAACCCTATTGTTTACATCTTCCTCAAGAAACTGGACAACTTGTGATTTTATTACTTTGTCACTTCTTGGAGAACGATTTACATCCAAAAGTTTCTCTGGCTGAGACTCTGAAGAACGAGCACGTTTATAGGTCACAAATTTGTTACATTCATTTAGTAAACGGTATTTTTTCACAACATTTCCCGTGACAACTTTGGTAAATATTTGTTTCTCCTTTTGCGAAGACAGTTTATTAAAATTATCTTGCAACTGATCTTCAATTACTTCCGCAAATAAAAGTCGCTTTCTGATAACATCATTTTGTGTTTCCGAAATTTTGAGTAAGTTATTTACTTTTGAATTTGGTGTTGCAGCCTGGCGGTCGCGTTTATTCGCTTGACGCATAAGCAACCTCTGAAAATTGCGTAATTTTTGCTTGAGATGTGCGATTTCTTGGTCTTTTTTCATAATAAGTTTGTTTCTAGCCTTCCGAATCTGCACAGATTTCGCTCTAGCTACAATCACTCTTCTATCTTGATTGTGAATTGGCGGCTGAACCGGTACTGGGGCTGGTGATCCTTGACGACATTCAGGAAGTGTCGTTTCTTTTATGAATTGAGAGGCTGCCCTCATTGCAGCTTGTTTTTCTCTGTATTTTACCGCACTTTGCCGCCATTTTTTTCTTTTGTGATGTTTTTCTCTTTCTGTTAGCTCGTTGATTGGCTTGATCGCCCCTTCTGCCTTTCGCTTCTCATATTTTCGTCTGTTTGCTTCTTTATACTTTTCGTATAACTCGGGGTTTTCCTTAATTCTCTTATATCGTTTCTTTTCCAATTCTCTCTTCCGTTTCAATAATTCTTCATGAGTCTTATTATTCTTCCTCCGTGACATTTTAAATACCTGTAACAAGAGTAACACAATATTGTTTCTAAAAATTAACAACCTTAAATTCCCATCCCATTCCTAAATCTTTGAAAATTTTAATAAAAAACCTTATTTCATCACAAGAACGTCGTTAACTTGATTCTGATCAATCACCTGTTAGGATGGAAACAGGTTAATGACGGCGCAGGTTAATGATGGCAAAATGACATCTGCAACATTTTGAAAGAAACTAATTAAAATTGGCAATACAAATGTACACATTTTGATTGCATTCTATGACTACTACATGTGATAGGAAGACGGTAAAAAACAAATGCTTATTAAAACAATAAAATACTTACCAGGTTAATGATACTTTTACTGACACTGTCACAGAAGAATGCACTCATACTTGGTTTCTACTCAACTGTTTACATAACCTCAAAATGGCGCTGCATTGTAGTCTACAGAAACATGAAAGCTATTGGCTGTTACAGTGGCCAATGTGACCGTTGCTTAAAATGGCACAATATTTGAATTTATATTATTGTCAGGTGAATGATGCTTGCCAATGGTGACATCAAAATCAAGTTGTATAAAACTTGAAAAAATAAGAACTTAACGTTTTTATTTCTAGAAACGTAGTACTAGATATTCCAGTAATACAGTTTTATTACATCATTAGTTAAAAGAAGCTTTGAGAATTAAAAAACCTCACAAACATGGGCAGTTCTGGTGAGGTGACATGCCAGGTTATATGATTTTCTAACACTAAAATTATTTTTAAAAGTCAAAATACGTAGGTATCGGTTAATTGAGCACTGTACTAAGCACAGAAACACTTTTCGACTCATCATACATATTAATTTTCCTTTTAGTGGTATTTGTATTCAAAAATAATCACCGACCATCGAATTGTCCCATTATCGTAGAATCACCCATATATGTCATGTGAAGGGTGTCACTGTTTATATGCTTGCATGAATTAACACATTTGAGATGTTGCAGTATGTACATACTTTTACCTTCCTGTGATTTCAAATTATCTAATATCAATGCTCTCATTAGCTTTGAGAGAAAGTATGATTTTATATGCATTTTGTGGCATGAACTAGCACAATGCAGATAATTTGCAACCTTTTATTATTTAGTATGTACCTGCATACATCTTTTTTGTTAATTCATTGTTCATTATGTTCATATTACATTTTTTGTCTATGTTCAATTGCATATTTTCATGGTTTACAGTATTGTCTATACTACTTTGTGTATGTTAAGATTTTCTTATACTTAGTCTCACTTTTTTCTGTTTGTGTAATACCAGTTGAGGATACATTTCTACATATTTTGTACTTTTCCATATGTGATCTCTGTTGAATTGCTAATGTTTGAATTGAGATTTGGCAACTGTTTGTTTTATCTGGTACTACTTTGTAATGTAACTGTGCCAGCTTTACTAGATACCGCCTCCTCCTTATCGATGCTTGACATTAATACTTGGCGTAAAATTCCCCGCACGGGACGAACCCAACAGTGTAACCTTACGTGTCGGAATATCATTGCAGCTCGGATTATCTTGACACGATATGTTACATTGAGGGTCCGCATTCAAAACTTATCGTGACGACATACATTCTATTTGTCCGATTTGCCTGTCCCAATGATATTGGGTCAGGATTTCATCAAAAGGACGCGAATCGTACTTTACCACGACGCGTTTTCCTTTGAAAACTGTCCAGATAAGAAATTCCCTTTCCACTTCAATTCCGACACTTCGTTAGCGTCGTCCGATTCGCCCCCGTCATCAATTGTTCATATGCAATGCCAAAATGCCCCACTTGCAAGCAAAACCCATTCCAACAGGGAAAAGGTTTCCTTCGGCGGCGAAGATAACCTTAGTCGTCCAACAAAGGAAATAAAATGTCTCGTCGATGGCTATTCCGACGTAATCTCTTCACAATTAGGCCAAACCAACCTGATGTGCTATGAGATTGAATTGCTCGATTCAACTCCGGTCAGATCCCCTCCATATCAATGCTCGCCGCCAAAATTGGCCATGATGAGGGCTCATGTCGATAAGATACTCGCCGACGGTATTATCCAGCCTTCGTTATCGAACTGGAGTTCACCTGCCTTTCTCATCCCCAAGAGAGATGGCTCCGAAAGACTAGTGGTCGACTATCGTAAACTCAATAAGCAGGTCAAGGCCGATAATTTTCCTATGCCTTCGATAGAACACGCCCTACAATATTTGGGCTCGGCCAAATATTTCACCATTCTTGATTTAAATTCTGCCTTCCATCAAATTCATTTGACACCGCCTTCAAAGGAGTACACCGCCTTCGTCACACCGTTTGGGCTGTATCAATATAATCGTCTTCCATTTGGTTTAACCACATCTCCTCAGGTCTTTTCAAGGTTGATTGACAAGGTGCTAGGTGATTTAAAATATTCTTGTGTGTATCCATATATTGATGATTTATGCATTTATTCCAAGAGCCTGCAAGAACATCTTCGTCATGTCAAACTGGTATTGGAGAAGCTAAGGGCAGCTGGTCTCACGGTCCATCCAGAGAAGATGAAATTGGCCCACGAATCCATTACCTTCCTTGGACATCGAATCTCCCATGGCGAACTTACCACTGACCCAGAGAGAACACAAACCCTTTCGGCATTTCCTGTTCCTAAATCAGTTAAGGTCGTCTCACGCTTTCTCGGTATGTGCGGTTTTTATTCCAAATTTATTCCAAATTATGCGGAGATAGCATCCCCTCTGAATGCACTCCACAAGAAAGATGTCATTTTCAAATGGACCAATTTGCAGCAAGATTCCTTTGTCACATTGAAACAATGTCTGTCTTCTCCCCCTGTACTTCAACTTCCTAACTTTGAGGAAGAATTCCATTTGTTCGTGGATGCCAGTCAGGTGGCACTTGGGGGGGTTCTTCACCAAACGTTCGATGGGAAGCTAAAGCCTATAGCTTATGCGAGTAGAACCTTGAATAATTTTGAACAAAAGCAGCCATCTTATGAATTGGAGTGTCTTGCTTGTTGTTGGGCGGTCGAAAAATTCAGGACTTATCTACAGCCAAAACTATTCCATTTATACACAGACAATGGGGCGATAACCTGGTTGTTTAAACATCCCAAGCAACTAGGAAAAATTGGACGAATGGTGTTAAAATTGTCATCCTTTTGCTTTGTAATCCATCATGTGCCATCTTCTAAAAATAGGGTAGCAGACTGTCTATCTAGAGCGGTTGACCAACCAATTGAGGATCCAACTCATTGTTCTATGCTGTTACATCAAATACCTCTGTCCTTCACAAACATTAGGGATCACCAGAATTCAGATCCGCACCTAAAACAGCTGATCGAGCAAATCAGACAGGGAAGCCCATCCCACAATTATTTCATTAAGAATGGGTTATTATATCATGGAACAAGCAGACTTAAAAGGGGTAGAGTGGTCGTTCCAGATGCCCTCAAGGCCATGCTATTTTCCTATTTCCATTCCTTACCAACTGCTGGACATATGGGCGTTAGTAAGACTTCTGAGCGAATCTGTAGGGAGTTTTGGTGGAGTAACATGGTCAGAAATAGCCCAGATGGTTAAAACCTGTCATGACTGCCAAACATGTAAACCTAGGAACACCCTTCTCCCTGGAAAAATGAGTTCTACTACTCCTAACTACCCCTGGGAAAGAGTTTATATAGACTTTGTTGGTCCATTACCCAGAAGTCGGAATGGAAATACCTGTGCACTCACAGTCATTGACGGTTTCACCAAATTTACCTTCATTGAACCGTTACGCTCTCAGTTAGCCTCCCAAGTTGTTTCCACGTTATTCCAGAAAATCTTTCCTAAATTTGGCTATCCTAAATTCTTGGTTTCTGATAATGGAACCCAATTCAGATCTGCGCTTCTGGCAGATATGTGTTTTAAATATGGTATAAAACAGATTTTCACAGCCCCTTATTATCCACAACCTAACCAAGCTAAAAGAGTCCACCGCAACCTGAAATATGCCTTAACCATCTTATCCCAACATGACCATAGGAAGTGGGATGAGTATGTGCCCAGCCTAACCTTTGCCTTCAATTCTGCCAAGCACAGCAGTACAGGATATACTCCTGCGAGGGTGTTTATGGGAAGAGAACTTCCTCACCCTCTAACAAATTTCTGGAGAATTCCTCCACAAGCTCTGTCGGAGACATTAACACAATCTGAAAGGCAGTCCCTATGGCAAGATGTGTTAAGAAATTTAAAAAGGACAAGACTTAGACAAGCAGTGGCATTTAATAGAAGTCATTCAGGGAATCCCTTTAAAACTGGTGATATGGTCTTGTACAAAAGGTTTCCTACTAGTTCAAAGGCGCTCCACCAAACCGCCAAACTCACACCACAATGGGTCGGTCCATTTTCGATTAAAAATTTTTTATCTCCTGTGACAGCTGTTCTGGAACTGTCACCCACTAAGGAGAGAATTGCCAATATATCGCATTTAAAATTATATCATAAATAATTCTGTTATTATAACTTGTATGTGCCGGCGTAGGGAATTAGCGACCCCATCGCCCAATGATACTGCATCATTGCAATCAGCCCCCAGATGAGAATCTGGAAAAACATCTCCATTTTCAGCTTAAGCTATGCCTTTGTGAATACAAAGATGATGTTCGAGGCAGCATAAAGGATGATTAGACCTTTATGTTTGTCTCCATGGCTCTAAATTTTTATTATTTAAAGTAACCTAGCCATGTGTTTCTTATGTTTACTGGTAATACTGCCACTATTACCACAATAGTTTTTGTGCACTCTCCCCAATTGGGATAGTGTACCTTAAAATGTTTATTACACTGTATGCTATTGTCAAAATAGTTGTGCATCTCAAACAGGGAAAATATACTAATTTAAAATTGTTTGACTAATCATAATTATCTGGACTATTCTAAATATTAACCAATGTTATAAGAATTATCTGTACCACTGTGAAAATTAATTAATGTTATAACAATTATCTGTACCACTTACTAAGCTCAAAATGGTTAATGTCATACTGACTTGAGCCCTTGTCTTAGAAAATAACTGCTGGTAAGTGCCCAGCATAAAATACTGTTTACTTTACTTAAGTCTAGAACAAGGAACGATGTTAGTCCTACTGCCTTCCTGGGAAATGAGCTTTTACCAGAAAACATTATAAAACTAAATTCACCATTTTTACTTTCTCCATACGTAGTAATGGGAAAGTATTGTGATCACAAAAAAAATCGACTTGGAGATTTCAACGGAAATACGTTTTGAGGTCCCTAGAACACGTTTAGACTATTTTCGGAATGATGTCTGTGTGAGTGGATGGATGTATGTGATTGTGGGTTCTTTAACTCAAAAAGTACTTGTCATATTAATACCAAATTTCATATACACTTTAGCATGAGCACAAAGAACTGATTAGTTTTTGGACAATAACGGTTAACTGGAAGTCGAGGTTTATTCGAAACCTGATTCGGTTTTTGCGATATTTCTCCATTAAAACATCATTATTGTATATAAAATTCTATACAAAGGTTATAGAAAATGTAATTTCCTAAAACTTTCATTTGGAACAATTTTCCATAGCAGTTATTGTTTAGGAATTATTTATAAATAATCGGTTTTTTCGGTTTCTGCCAAATATCTTCTTAAAAACGTTGTAATTGGTCATCTTCGTGGGGACCAAAGTTGTAGAGAATAATATTTCTTCCAAGTTTTGTTTGAAACAAATTTTCGTAGAACCATCCATTTCGGAGATATTTTGCTTTTTCTTAATTTCCAGTATACAGCGCCACCACCATGTAGCGGAGAACTCTGTAAACATATTCAAAATATACCTAATTTACGGCAATAAGGACGACTGTATTCTTTTACGATACGAAATAATAATTTTGCCTTATAATGCTATTCTTAATAATTGAAATAACTATACCCCAAATTTGGAGAAAGTCATGTGTTGGTCACATCAGATTTTTTTCTTTCTGAAGAGTTTCTGTCTGAGGTTACATGTCAGTCATGTATTTTCAGTGTGCAGACCATTTTCTATTACACTAGAAGAAATTCAAAGGTTTATTGGTGTAATACTTTCGATGTCACTTATTCAGCAAGCATCAACTCGTCGGTTTTGGGCACCAGATACATACATTTATCAAGTTGCAACTGCTTTGAAAAGATAAAGAAATTCTCTTACACTTTTGCAACAACATGGAAAATACGAGGAAAACTGACAAGATTATGCCAGTGTTTGAGTATATTAGACAAGCATGTTTCAAAGTACCCATGGAAGAGTATTTGTCTTGTGATGAACAAATAATACCCTACAAAAGTAGAATTAGTTTGAAAACATATGTAATCCTAAAAACACACACAAATGAGGTTATAAAATGTTGGTGCTTCCAGGTACGTCTGGATTTTCGTATGATTTTGAATTGTTTTCTAGCAAAGATGGTTACATAACTGTTCCAGGAGAACCCAATTTAGGTGCTGCGAGTAATATTGTAGTTTGATTATGTAGAAATGTACCGAAGAATATCTATCATAAAATGTACTATGATAATTATTTCAACACTATCCTATTGCTGCCATATTTAGCTAAATATAAGATTCACAGCACTGCTACAGTTAAGAGTAAACCGATTAAAAAATTTTACTTTCTTCACTGAAAAAGCTTGGAGTAAACAGAGTAAACAGCAGTTGTAGATGAAACAGAAATTCATGCTGTCCAACGGTATGACAACATAGTGTCACTTGTTTCTACATATTGTGGAATCCAACCCACCTCCAAAGTAAAACGTTTCTTCAAGGCTGAAAATCAACATAAAGATATAGATTGCCCAAACATAGTATATGAATATAATTGTCATATGGGAGGTGCTGATTTACAGGATTCTTTGTTGGGACTGTATCCAATAAAGCTTCGATGCAAGAAATGATATCATTGAATATTTTATCACATGCTCGATTGTGTAGTAGTAAATTCCTGGCTTCTAGACAGAAGGATAAATAATCAACTAGGTCAAAAGGATAAAATTATCTCTTTTACAATTCAAGAGAGAATTAGCAAAATCATTATGTAACAAAGGTTACTTGGATACTGCAAGGAAAGGTCGTCCTAGAACATTGCCTAGAATAGAAAAGAAGAAAAGACGATGCAAGGAACCTCGACCATCAACAGATCTTCAAACTGACAAAATTGGACATTGGCCTAAGTGGACACAAGAAAGAGAAAGGTGCAAAAGAAATGGTTGCAATGGCAAATTATGAGTAAAACGTCAGAAATGTAATGTACATTTGTGTTGTAACTCAAAAAGTAATTGCTTGACAGATTTTCATATATAATTTGCATACGTATTATACCTAAATGGGCCCACTGGTAAAAATTTTTAATGATATTTTTTATTTTTGCTCAAGTGCTAAAGAGATGGTTACAATGTCAAATCACGAGTAAAATGTCATAAATGTTATGTACATTTGTATTGTAACTCAAAACTAATTTCTTTACAGATTTTCATTTGTAATTTTGCATACATAAGATCCCAAATTGGCCCATTAGAAAATCTTGACAGATTTTCATTTGTAACTTTTATGCATATTGTGTCCAAATGGGAACATTAATAAAAAATTATAAATAATTCGATTGATTTTCAATAATTTTCCTATATTATTATATGATAATGTATGGCTGTAATTAATAATCTCTTATTTTCTATGAATTTTTAAAAAATCATGCAATAGAGGGTTAACGTAAAAACAGGTAATAATAAACAAACATAAATTGAGATAATATGAAATAGAACAAAATAATGATTTTTTTTGTTTTTGTTAATTATTTCGAAAATTTTAACATTTTTCGTTATGTTATTCAAAAATCATTTTGTTACATTATGCATAACATCTCCAAAACTACTTGATTGTTTTATCTAGTAAAAAAGGCAAAGACTTATTACAGGCTCGAGGGCTACATTAAATGGGGTCATGGGCCACATATGGACCACAGGCCATAGTTTGGAGAGCCCTGTTCTAACACGTCCATGGTGACTGTGCCAATTGGATATCTGATTTTGGCACGTAACTTTGCAAAATCAGGAACACTGGTGACCTAAACTCTGTCTTTCACATAGATCAGCAAATCCAAAGGATTCAGAGATGCTGAAAAGTGTAAGAATGACCAAGTAGGTGTTACACTTGGATCCATGCAGAAAAATGACTCAATAATCACATAGCACCTGAGCCATTTCACCTTCTAGTAATTAGAAAAGCTACAGAATTCTCAGTAGCCCCTAAAAATTTAGCAAAAAATATGAGTTGTTTATTTATGCTATCAATCTTGCCTTTTCGTTTTTTTAGAGAAGGTCATAAAATATGGAAGTTTAAATGGAATGCCTACAATTTTGTCAAATTTAACTCCTAAGACAATGCCATAATCATTTAGATCACTGTTCCATAAGATTATCATCATTCTTAACCTTTTACACACGTATTTCGAGTGGGGCTCGACATCGCTGGCACCTGTAGCAATTTGTATGTGGTACTTGACAGGCATTTCAAAGAAAGTTTGGAGATTTCTATCATTTGTGTACTTTTGATGCTCGAAATATAATCCCAAATGTGTCAGCAACCCATCAAAGGTTAGAATGAATTAAGAGCATTCATCATAAGTCTCTCTGGCCTGTCCAGAGTCCCTACAGATAAACAAACTGCAGCAAGCATCCTCAGCACAGTTTTGAGTGGATGATTCATAGGATTTTGGTTCTAGTTTCATCTCATAGGGTATATAAGCAATGGAAGGAAAGACGAATGGCAACCACAGATTATTTTTCCTTTTCTATCTTTTCATCTTACCACATTGAAAAATTTTTCCAGAATTATCACGAGTGATTTGCAAAGATCCAATGATAAATTTTACTTTGATATGGAGGAACTGCACCAAACAACTGATAATTATTACAGTGAGTCCTAAAGAAAGGGAGCTATTTGAACTGGTTGCTGGTCCCCAAGTGGCATTACCTTACAAAAGAGATCATTACTTCACAAAAGAGATTGTCTGTTCCTCTTACCGAGAAATGCATGGAGAGTGGCACCGACAGCAGCATAATTTATAGAAAAATTCCAGGAGGAAGAAGGAGGACAATTTATATATGTGAGATGTGTGAACATAAACCGGGCAAGTGTTTCAAAAAGGATCACACTGAAAAATTATAAGAATTAGTATGAAGGACTACATGCACATATTAACAATAAATTGTAAAAATTGCAAAAAAATCCAAATAAATGCAGTTATTTACCAGATCATGGGTATTTAAATTTCAGGTGGAATTTAAATCCAAGTAGACTACCAAACCTAGGAGAAAAAATATCTAAGTGCATAAGGTTAAAAGTTAATTATATAAACCAGTGATGATAAAATTTTGCTCAAGCCATTTAAAGTAATGGATGTTTCAGCATGAGTTTATGTTGGAAGTTAAAGGCAACTATCTCTATAGATCATCTCAACTCACATCAGTAATGATTTCCTTTCAAATTTTAACCTACTTCAAATGGTGTGTTATTATTTACAAATATAATAAACTTTTAAAAAATACTGATTTAAACTTATTGCATATGGAACATACATTGATATTATTAATATGCCACAAGTGTGAAACTGCTGATATTATGGTATAAAAAAATTAGGAACCACTACTTTAAATAATTTATTTTAAAATATTATTCTTTAAAATTTTCACGATAAAAACTCAAAATATTTGAGCTCTACATTTTGTTTGTCATCTCCTAATACACACAATTCTATACACAAAATTAAGATATTTTTATACTCGAGAATAATATAAATGCATACATATATATTTATACACACCCATACATACACACAGTCACAATTTGTTTCTCAACCATATTCTAATTACATTTGACGATAGTACGGCTCTATTAATAAACGACATTTATCAATGACAGTGATGAATAAGCTATTAATAATATATATTTCTTGTGGATGCCATGGAATTTATATTTAAAAGAGATTCTGGAAGTGCCCATTTGCCAAATACATATTCAAATCATTTGTTGCACATTAACATGGAAGCCCCTCTCATTGATAAGTCATCACATCCCAGAAAGATTTTGGAGGGTAATAGGGAATTGACTAGGTGGGTGGGGGAGAATAAAACAGAGAAAATATTTAATGCCATTAAACATATACCTTCATAGTGCACATGGAGATTAATGACAGTAAAAAAGATATTTTTGTTCTTGATTCTGATGCTAAAATTAGATTCTTTAAGCAGTGAAATTGCTAAGTCTGTCTTCAGCTGAATTGTGGGTCTCGGTGGAAGCATCAATGAACGAGGACAGGATGAGGATCCCTTTCCTTCTGTTCCCTCACTACCATTCTTATTATTCTGCTTTAATCTGATTGCAGATTCCAGTCGCTGTCTAAGGTCTCCTCTATGAGCCATCAAAGATTTGAACTCCTAAAAAAATTACAATTTTGCTTTATAAGGAACTCATTACTTAGGTATTATGAAAGAATGAAATGATATTTAACATTTGATTCAATTTAAATTAACTTTCTTTGAAAATACAAGGAGAAGAGTATGAAAATGAACACTACCTGTGGGTATTGAGGACCAATCCGCATTAAATGTTGTAGACATTGTTCATGAAGAAATCGTCGGTGTTGACTGGCCTCTTTAAATGAAACTCCTTCCAGAAGACAATTTATCAATGAAGGGATAAGGAGGCCAAATAACTGTCTCCCTATAACAAAAAAAGTAATTTCAGTACTTGTTTGTACTTCAAAATGACACAATGAATCTTTCAGGCAAATAAAACTTATGTTAAGTAGAGAAATTGTCATAATGTATATAGCAGTGGCATATGCAGGGGGGGGGGGGGGGGGGGGGGTATGGACCTCCCCTTAAGAAGTAATACAGACATCAATAAAATAATTAACCATTGGATATTATTTCTATCACTTTAAAATTCACTTCTATAATCCCTATAAGGTGCTGTTAGAGTGGATGCATAGTCTGATATTTTCTAAAAAGAATGCATCATCGTCCGTATTTATGCCAAATATAGACTGTGAGTCTGGCACATAAGTCGCCTATTATGTAACCAGGGGTGTAGTTGAGCCTATATTAGTCCTTGATTTCAAAATGATATTATCGAAATAGTCGGAAATTTTATAATGAATCAAATAGTAAAAGAAGTTAATGAAGATGTGATTTATGCTAAGTCTTGGAATAAAACAAAAAATAATCAGGTGATCCTCAGACAGAAACCTGTGTAATATATTTGCAATGGGTAAATACACTACATAAACAAGTAACCCCGTTTCTTAAATGTAGATACAATAAGTAGGTTAGTGTAAGAAATGAGGTCGTTCACAGGACCTGGAAGAGTTGATGAAGTGGTCTGCAGAGTTCTAAAGAGGTGCTTCCCAAACTATGGTCTGCAGACTATTTGTGGTCCGCAGAGGTTTTGTTGGTGGTCCGCAAAGGCTTCCAAAATTAATTTTTTAGAATGAACCGCATATTTAGTTGAATTTTTTTTTGGGAAAAGTTAATCAATTCTTACACTATCACAGGTATTCAATACTTTATTAATGTACCTAGTTAGCTCAAAGATTTTTCTAGTCCTTCATATTTCAAGATTTCACCTCTCTGCAGTCAAATTAACCCCTTTTCATTAATGTGGTTACAGTAAGTACGTTTGTGTCAAATGAGGTGGTCCGCAGGGCCTGGAGAGTTGCTGTAGCAGTCCGCGGAGCTCAAAAGTTTGGGAAGCACTGCTCTAAAGAATACTAGACTGTATTTTCACCATTATTAGAAAATTTTCTGACTAGTCTTCAGCAAAAATTTTCCAATCACAAAATCATAATGGAAAGTATCCAATACATTTTAACAATAACGAATCAAAATGACACTGCTACATCAACAATTTACGTTCACATTGAAAATTTATGCAATTTTTATCCAGAAGACAAAATGCAGTACACAAGAACTTTTTGAAGAAATAATACTTAGGCAGAAACACTTAAAATAATTGCCATTCAATGCAAATGATATTGCATTGAGAGAAGTTGTTTGAAATAAACAAGTTTTCCTGAATGTTTATAATCTTCTATGCATCCTTGTAACACTTCTGGTTATTACTTGTGAGGCTAAAAGAAGTTTTTCGATGTTAAAATAATTGAAAACTTAACTAAGGTCGATAATGTCTGCAAACATTGTCTTTGATGTATATTTATGGGGAAACTAACCAGGATGTGCATTTAATAATTAAAGAATTGGCCAAGAAGCTTAGAAGAATTGATTTTATTTTATAAATAAAAAATGTCATTTTTCAGTTACTAATTATTAATAATGAAATCAAAATTGTTTCAGCTTTTTAACAATGAGTTTCATTTTTGTTCCTAAGAATAGAATTTGTCCCCCTCCCAGGAAAATTCTGCATATGCCACTGGTATATAGATAAGGATTTTACTTGATAAAAATTACGTCTCAATTTTTTCTGAGAAGGATCCAAGTCTGGCATTATGATTACCATTGCCATAAAAGTCCATTGTGAATATAATGTTTGCTTGTAAAATTAACTACAGAAAAATGTATGCTTTTATAAATTGGTATTGCAGTCCACATAATAAATTTAGTAACACTAAGGAAAAATTCACCATTGCACACAGGTGCTTCAAGAATCAACAACATATTGATGTTTCTTTCAGGGGTAGCTAAATTGATGACTTTTCTAAAAACTGTATTTCTTAAATAATAATGGTGGCTTAAAAAGAAAAAATATATACAGTACACCCTCTATCTATGTGAGTTCAAACATCGAGGTTTCACTCATTCAGGGTTTGCTATCACTGCAGCACTGTCAACTCCCTCCCCAAGACATTGCAGCAATCACATTCCTTCTGTTCTGCAAACAATCATGAGTTTTGCTGAATTTATCGTGTTTACTACTGTCTGATCCTAAGAGAGACAGAACTGATAGGAGAGTGACTGAATTTAAGAGAATGATGAATAAACATGAAAATGGAGTTACTGAATCAGTCTGCATGGGATGAGAGTAGGCAACACTGAGAAAAAAGAACAAAACATAAAAATTACTATGGTAGCATGTACCCTAAAAAGCATGAAGTTTCCTCTTATACTAATGATCCCAAATGGAAAAGCCCTTAAGTCTATGGATTGAGGATCAGATGCATAAAAAATGTTCCTCTAAGCAATCATATAATACATGAAAGTCAAAGCACCTGCATAAGCTTAGAGAGCAAAAGGCTGGTGATGGGGTGAGTAATACTACAAGTTCCACCTCCTTCAGCAAAAGTTAGGGACGATTCCAGCAATTTAAAAGGAGTTATATGGGGATTATATGACAGCAGAAATTTATCCTACAAAGATATTAAATTGCATAGAAGATAACAACTAAAAGCCATAACAGGCTTTCAATGCTGCGTTATTTTGGTAGAGGATGTCTTCCAGAACATTTTTGTCCAAGGAGGAGAAAGTGGCTGCCAGCTTTAAGGCAGCCAATTTTTAATCTTGTTTTCTGTGCTAATGCTTCTGGGGACTGTTTTTTGGAGAGCTAAACAAAAAGCCTTAATCAAAATTGCCCTGGTCTTGGTGTGGCTTGATAAAAGGTTCATTAGAGAGGTAGAGAAAGAGTTAAGTTTCCCAAATAACCATTTTCCCAAAAATAATTTTCCTGAAAGATTCATTCCAGAATCAAGTAAATCCTCTCCATTAGTGACTTGCAGTTTCGATAGTTTGCTATTAATATCCAACCCAAAACAAAATTGTCCCAAAGTTGATTAGCCTGTTTATAACAAAACTTTTAAAATTATAACAATAACGTTCCTATTATTTCTATGAATATCTACAACTAGTTACATATGAGCTTTTCTGGAAAGTTATTTATGGGAAAATGACATTAATGAAAATAGCTTTCTGAAAAATTAACCTTTCTACCAAGTGAGCATTCATGAAAATGATTTTCAGGAAAGTGGGCTAATGTCATAGAGAAATTCCTTTCCTCCATATCACTGCCCTTCCAAGGGCATCTTGTCTTAGGCAACGTATCTGCCCATCTGTTGACAAGGAAATGCAAAAGACAGCAATGATGTCCCATGCCATTGGAGGTGAGGGATTTGAGGACAAAGGCAATAGGGACAGACATATTCATTAAGTCTCACAGAGGAGGAGCTCTTAAAGTGTGGTAAGAATGAGGAGAAAATGTAGGCCAAAAATCTCAGTTAAATTTGCAAATACCAGTAGAGATCTTCAAGATGGAAAGGTTATTGATGCCCAAAATCTCTGAGGTGTACAGTTTGGAGTAGAGTATAAGAATGAAGAGAAAGTCTGAGGCTGCCACGATATTCTATGGTGAAATTAATACAAACAAGCAGAAAAATGCTCAAAACCTGCCCATTTTGATATTCCTGCACAAGCTAGAGCTGCAAGTCTCAGACACTGATCCGTTGCACTCTCATGATATCTCCCAATGATCTATATGATACTCCAGAGTAACACAAATCCCACATCCAATACCATCATCATCTTCCTAATCCTCATTGTCTTCATCAACATCTATGTTACCATCATCATCTGTGCTAAAATTAAAGTTCACCATTACATCATTTATTGACGACAAAATATATAGTTATGTTTAAGAGTCCAGATCCTATCTCCCTTTTCCCATAAGTTTTGATTCCTGCAGGACCCATCTTTGCAGTATTCTCAGGAACATATCTCCCCTGAAATTTCAGGGTGTATTGTATTCTTTTTCAAAATACTCAAAGCCATAAGATGAAAAATTTAACATTATACAAAAGTCATTTGAAAAATATTTCGTGCATAATAGTTAACAATTAATTCATCCATTAAAAGATGCTAAAAAAACCTGTAAGGGGTTATTACAAAACCTAAACCTTAATGTTAGCTGAAACATTTGATAAATTTCTTGTCTCTTGAGGTCCTATAAATATGCTCAACTTTTCTGAAAAATCCACCGGTAACACCAGAAAAATATTCCTTGTCAGACGAATAACTTCTCTCCCAAACTTACTTCTGACTAAAATTATGATAATGAACTTATATAAATGTATGATAATTTTTCTCGCAGAATTAAATAACAAATAAGGTTTAGCACACATAATAACATCAATAATTTTACCTTGAATTTTCTTCCCTTTCTGAAATAGGCAATTAAATAGCCAATTGTGTGCAGATGAGCCAAGTTTCATCAAGGATAATATACATACTGTGTGGTTGAAGGGCAACACCAACAGCTGCTTCCAATGCAACCATTCCTTCAAGAAGGGTTGCTATTTCTTCCTCTTCTTTTATCTCCTCTGAATCATTTGGTGGCCATCCTACTTCCACACTCCTTCCAGAGTGTACACCTTGACATACTATCTCCAGCAGGATTGGGGTAAGGTTGCGCATATATGGAGTAGATACCATCACCTCCTCATGAGAAAAGATCTTGCGAAGCACACGCATGCATTCCAAACGTACCTGCATTTGAAAAACAATAATTGAATATATAATCTCCATTTTAAAAATAACATTTCAAATGATATTTATAATCACTATGACTTGTAAAGCACAATATCACAGATGATGTGATTGAACATAATCTTACCCGTGAGTCAACACCCTTCAATCCACTCTTTAGTACATCAGTTGCACGGCTGCACAACTGATAAGCACTGGCTACTTGAGGTGGTGCATTGAGAGCAATGGTGGAAAATGCCTTCATTAGCGTCGATAGTTGGGTATCCTCCTTGGTCTTTCCAGGTAAGCCTTAAGAATTGGAATAAAGGTAAGTACTTTGTTAATGAGCAGGTCTTAATAAAAAGAGGTGGGTGGCATGTCTGCCACTTGATGCTATGTTTGCAGGTTCAAATGCTTTTGGTCTTATATGGCCACCACTGTAGTGGTTAACATACATAGTACAAAATACAAAATGCTACCTATGAGAGCAAGCATTAACACAATTGTCACTTTAGGGCAGAATTCATAAACATCAGTTTTAACATCACGGTTGGACAAAATTGGATAAAGAGATTTAAGGACTTCTTTTTAAGTAGCAAAACAAACTGTATTACCACTGTAGTTTCTTATTTTTGAAGATGGAATGATTAGGCATAAATTTTAGTTTTTATCGGGAAAAAGTAAGAATTTTTCTGGGTTCCAACAATCGACTACCATGGCAATGAGCTCAACGCTTTTATATGGGTATGTTTTTAGTATGAATCAGACAGCTATATTATAATGACATTAATATTAAACTATGACCAATGGAAGAAATCCAATATTCCATATTTTGGGGGTTTTGCCCCATAGGAGGATAAAACTATGAAGCACTATGAGGAACTATGAGCTAGAGACTTGAAATTTGGCACAATTAGAGGTTTTTGGTAGGAAAAAATCCGAAAGTATAAAACTTCCTCTTTTTAGTGGCAATTTTTTACTAAATATAACAATCAAGCAGTGTTGGAAAATGTTGCGCGTAACATAATGAAATACTGAAATGATTTTTGAATAATGTAATGAAAAAAGTTAATGAAATTTTCAAAATAACTGTAACAAAAATGCAACGAAAACAAAGTGTTATTTTGTTATGCATTTCATATTACCTTAATTTATGTTTGTTTATTATTACCTGTTTTTACCTTAAGTAATTTTCATACCAGAAATAAGACAATATTTTCTACTTTATAAAATAGTTGTGCTCCATAAATAAAAGTTAGATTGGACACGTCAAAAAATTTCCTGGAAAAATCGTAATTTACCCAATTCACTAAGCAACCTTTTAATATGAAAATAGCATACATTTGTATATTGTGCACCTATATTTTCAAAAAAGTTTTTCAGGTTGATATTCTAGCCCACAAGCATAAAATTTATTGACCAAGTGGTCCACTTGTAAAAATGTTTGTAGATCTCTCCTCTACTATATAGGCTTAAAATGAAAAAAATATTCAAGTTTTGAATATGTGTACGATAGAGAAAAAAGTGACCCTAACCAGTTGCCGACACCAAATCAAGGACTTTTGCCATTGCACTCTGAAGAAGATGACTCCATTCTTTGGCACATCGAGAATCATGTCCATGACAATCAGAGCAAAGGGAGAACAAACAGCGTAGACTATCCTCAGATGTTTCTCCCCCTTCTCCAAGTACTCCTGTTGCCAGGTACAATATTGTGGGAAGCACTGCTACAGCACCTGCCAGAAACAAAGAAAAACTGGGATGAACAAAAAGCATTTACTAGTACATATTGCTCTAAATTGCCAAATCTCAACAAAATCAGGAGTAACACTATTTTTTTGAGAAATAAATATACACAATTTTGTGTTGCCTGATGATGCCATGATACTGCAAAAACAATCACAATTAATTAAGTTGTGTGGAAATTGTGTATTTATTTATTCAAATAATAGCAAAGTTTATTGAGAACGAGTTAAAGGTTTAATCAAGAAAAATGCAACATTTGATCTATCACACAAATTAGAACAAAAAAGTCAAATATATCCACCATCATTGGTTGAATTAAAGAGATTAAAAGTTAATATATGATAAATTATAAAATGCCTCTCCCACCCCCTCTCCCTCTTCTCTATTGAATTTGTGATGAACTTTTAATAACGAAGTTGATAATAAAATCATTTATAGAAGCTGTTTATTACTTTAAGTTTTAAAGAATTTAAAAAATGAAAATGTGCCGAAATTAGACATGTCAACATCGCTCTGAAAAAAAAGGTGCCAGTACGCCGTACCGTCACAAAAAAAGCACTGGCTACAAGTATATATGTACTTATGAAATGGTTTAACAGATACAAACTTTATACCAAACAAAAATTGCAACGAAACTACACAGATGATCCACAAAACACTACTGTACCCAAAACATGAAATACTGTGCAATGAAAATTTTTTCTATTACATAATCAATTTTAGGCAAACAGCTTGCTAGGCCTAATTCTGCCAAGTTTAACACAATGTTTTCTGAGAAAATTCAATAAACATGGCTTGCTAGATCTAATTCAGCCAGATTTAACACTTAACATTATCTAACAAAATTCTGTAAACTTTCTAAACAAATTACTCATTATGTTGTAGTAAAACAGGTACAACGGAAAATTATAGTTTTAGTCAATGTTCACTTCTTTGTCTGATTATTTGATTCTGGTATGAAGAGGGGTAACCAAAGTATCACCTTCAGATACATTGCTTTTAATGCAATAAAAATCAGAATGTTACTAAATGTTTTTCCTCACCTTGTGGTGAACAAAGACGTGGGATTTCTTGCATTGCATAGAGAGCATTTGCCACTGGACGGGTATCCAATGAGACACTGCCTGATAAAATAGGGCGAGGCGTAGCAGGAGGAATGTCTGGAGAATTTGGTGCAAGGTGTGGATAGTATCGCAGCATAAGACATAGACAGACCTCAAGGAGAGCAAATGCAAGTGACTGTCCAGGAGTGATATCTGCTTCACCCTCAACATCTGCTGGCATTCCTATTCCATCATCAAGGCTACGATTGGCTGGTGAGATTTCTAAGTAGAAAAATTAAACTAATCAAAACAATGTCGACCAAAAGATTTAGGTATTATAAGGACCATTCCAGGATTAGAAGTTGTCAAATAGAAAATTTTCAATAAAAAGTAATGGTGATAGAAACATGATTAATGCAGAGACGATGATTGTTAAACAAAAATTATTACATATTTACTGGATTTTATAACAAATGATTTTAAAATGGGTTTTCATAGTCATTACCTAAATACAGGGCAAAATTTAAGAAAAAATGGAAGAGCTCCTCACCTTTAAGCACCTTTCGCTTGTAAGTTTCAAGAGCTTCCAGACCAGCTTTAAGTATACTTCCAACTACTTCCATTGCAAGAGCATGTACTTCAGGCCACTCACGAGTAAGCACAAGTCTATAATCACAAAAAAAATCAGCTGAAAGTTTTATCTCATAAACTTAACTTTTATGGTATAATATGTCAAAAAATCTGAAGAAAAGTTTCTATTATCTTTGATTGTTTGTTTTAATTTGTCAGTTTTGTGTGGTTTTAAACATGTTAACAAATTTCAAATGTTTTATATGAGACAACAAGAAATTTAGTATCATAGCTACAAGGATATATTACATGAAAATTTGAAATGCTCTATGAATTATATGAAATATAATTTCAAAATTTCATGTAAAACAGGTGGTTTTATAATATGATTGATAAAAATGTATTTTGATTTTACAGTTTACCATATTTGTAAATGACCATAATTAAAATATTTCTATAGGAAATACAGTGGAATTTCTATAAGTTGAACCTTGAGGGAAACAAAATATTCTACTTATAGAAAGTTATAGAAGAAAATAACATGAAAAAGATTTTGTCCTGTAAAATGAATTAACTTTGAGTTATGGAAAATTCAAGTTATAGACGTTCCACTTATAGAAGTTTGACTGTAACTAGCTAATTCGGCATCACCAACCATTATATTCAATGCCTTGGCTTTCAAACAATGCATCATAATGATACATTTTTTAAAATTGTAGAATGGTAATGCAATCAGCTTATAAAAATAATAACAGGCTTGGGAGAAGAGTGCAAGATATAGCAACTACTACTGTATTTAATCAATTGTAAGCCAACCTTTTTTACCTTTTTACCATCTCAGAAATCGCCACTCGGCTTAGAATCGGTGTAAAAAAGTTAGTCAATGAATTTATGTCCTTAGTTACATTATAACGCGAGTGTATTAAAGTGGAAGTAAACTATCTACTTTAAATGTATGCAAAAAAGAATCAAAATGACTGAACACCTATGGAGAAATAAATTATGTAAATAATACGTGGCATGTCAAAGTCGTAAAAAAACGCAGCGATAGGGCTCGTAGGCATAAAAAGCTATATATGTACACAATGTTTCGTTTGACTCATGAATCAAAACATTTGCCTTTCCTACCTCCCTCCCCTCCCTATCTTGTTTCAGTGTGTCTAGTATATGCGTACTGGGATTTCCCGAGCGAACCGTTACTTCCTTGTGCCTTAGCGGCATAGCAGCCAACTTGGGAGAATAATTTAAGAATAAAAGTGAAAAGGAATTCCCAGATGATACTCGTGTAGTACTAACGTATGTTATGTAATATGGTGTCCGCATTTGACTGACGAGAAACGGCTATTTCTTTACGAGAATAAGATCCCGGGGAATAACAAGGTCAAACTACTCTTTTAGTAGAAGTTGTTATGAATAAGTGAATAAAATGTATTTTATGTCGCCGTAATTTTAGTTAATACTCTTTATTTAATTATTAACTGAAAATCTGAGGCGTTCATAATTGTTGGTATTTTTAAATAAATGACCCCAGCTGTCTAACAAGCACTTTAAAATCAAAATTTTTCCTTGCGTGACCTTGTGAAAAGTGGGGGTCAGCTTACAATTGGTGTCGGCTTAGAATCGATTAAATACGGTAAGTTAAAAAGATCAATGAACCAATTTTAACTAGGATACTATGGAATACTTTTGAAACCTATGAGAACTTACCTGTGCAGAACATTACAGAGCTCAATGGCAAGTGACTTGTCTGGAAGAGCAGAATGATTTGGTTGTTGATTGGAAGCGGGATTGACTGTTGAAGATGAATTTGTGTTAAGGGGAGTTGAAGGGAGGAGGAGGGAATGACCAGAAGGTGATGAGAGGAGCGTCTGCAGGGCATTCAAACAAGTTGTCACAGACTCTTTTGGTTCTGATGATGATCGTGGTCCACAGAGTGATTCCATGCAGATACCTGCATCAAAACATTTTTCTATAATTAGATAAAACTTCCGCCAGAATTTTAAAAAATTCCAATTAAAAAGTTTTCACAATGTTCTAAACAATTAATTGCACCACAATGAAATATAATTAAAATATACCATAGCACTATAAAAGTAACATACTACACATTACTGATATGAATTAAGAATACTTATTTTGAAACCACAATAAGCATCATGTTTTCTGCTATTCCCTCAAAAATAACTTATTTTCTAAATACTACTGTAAAATTCCCAGTATGGAAGTTAAATAAGTGATTGTACATTAAGGTGGTCCTTCTATGGAGGCAAAATTTTTTTTTCGAGATATTCTTTGGGACACCCACTACTTTTTTCCTTTCGGCGTGAGGATGCTGTGTGTGAAATTTTGACTCAATTGAACAATATTTAGAGGTGGCTCATCGAGGCTGAAATATTTCACATTTGTCGAAGATTTGTCAGTAAACGAAAAATTGGTTATATTCAACTTGTCTGCCAAAATTTAGCTTTATTTTTCATTTTTTTGTATTAAGGTAGAACAAAGGAAGGGATAAGTCCACTTAAATATTTTAAAGAGAGCTTTATTAATCTCACTTAGCATTCATGTCTTTCACAAGCGCTGCCTTTGAGGAGTCTGTATACATTTTATGGTAAAGGGACAAAACTTGTAGCATATCCTGCTTCTGAGCTTCATCTTTGGTGTGCAGGCTATTGTACTGTTCGATTAGAGCTACTGCTCTCTTAGCAGTGCCATTAACTACTTTCAGGTTCTTAACAATATGAAGAACATGAAGGTAGTCCTCTCTTATATACCAAGTCGATGGGACAGCATCAAGAAAGTCTGAATTCATATCAAACCGTGAAAAAAGAGCTCGTGAATTTAAAGTCACCAGGCCCTCTAACTTAAGTGTTTTCCACTTGAGAAGACTTCCAGATCTCTTCAAATTCACTTCAACTCTCTTTGGAAGATCAGGTATCCTCACCGGTCATGTAGCCCCAACAGCCCTTTTCTCTTTGGTCACAGAGAAAATCTATATCCTGTTGAATCATGACCATTTTCATAGCATCATTATGTATTATATCAAAAAGATCATCTAATTTATCCGTGAAGTCATAAACCATCTTTAGCTGGGTGGGGTTTTCATCACGGCCACTGTTTTTCACTATAGCTTTCCATTCATCATGAAGCTGCACTACATTGTCAACAGCATGTTGTTTCTTTCGGGTCGGGATACAGGCTTTATCCCAGAAGAATTGCACTAGATTCACGATTGTGGTCGCAGCAATAAGAATTTTCTCCTGCAGAGTGATGTGATGTTGGAAGAACACACTTAAGCACCTATCTGTTTGACGGTAGCTTGTTACCCGTGATCTCATGTGCTGTATGACATACTAAATATAGACTGAGGTGTGAATCTTGTTGGGGATGCCATTTTTGCACACAAGAGTAGTCGGCACAGCATGCATCCCACTTACTGCCTGGCACACCTAGCACTAGTGTTTCGAATGCACCCAAGAGCAGGACGCTGATCTAAGCTTGCAGACAGGGATGCCGGTCTGAGCTTGCAGGTGGTTCCAGGAAAACATACTGCACAGTTACAACTGCTGGCCAAGAGCAACATGCTGCTGCATGGGAGGGAACAACGTGGCACTTAAGCTGTGTTGTGTTGCAAGTGTACAGCTGAAATCATTGTGTTATCACTGATTTCTAGTGTATTTTAGATGTCAAGCAGAATAATAACTCCTAACATGTCAAAGAAATTAATTTAGACCATTTTTATTTATTTTTATCCGATTAGGCCCATATTTCACACAAATTACTTTCATACTAAAAGGAAAAAAATGAAGGGGTGTCCTGATCAAATTTCCAAACTTCAAAAATAAGGACAACCCTACTGTACATGTAAAAAATACTTAAATGGATTTTAATAGCAACTGACTCCTGTGTACTTCTTGGCCGCGCGGGGGCTAGTCGCGTGACTGCAATCGCTCCGTGTGAAACGGGTCTAAACGGTTCGAAGTCCTCAGTGGTGTCTTGCAATTAGATAGGGAAATATAAATGAATCTGCCGCGTCTAGAAAGCACTTTCAGAAAAGATGCAATATTTTCACCTTTGTGGGCTTTATTAATGCGAAATGCTAGGCTTCGGAAAGCGTAAAAATCATCAATGGGTCAAGGGCAAAAATTATACAATTATACATCTAATATCCCAGATCTCTCTGTCATCGTAACCCTCTTTGAAGCTTAATATCTCGCAAATTAATGGACCGAATTTGATGTGATTTTCAGGATAGCATTATGATATAATAAAAATACGTTTTAACGTATTAAACTTGAGATCAAAGACCCGGGTTCGACTCCAGAAGATAATTTCCATTTCCCATAAGGTAACACGTAAAAAGGGACATTTCGACATGCAGGCTTTCATTCTTTTTACTTTCTCATACGAAGTATCGAGAAAGTATTGTTTTCGCGAAAAAATTCGACCTCGAGATTGTTACGGAAATACACGTTTTAGGTGTCGCTGAATCCGAAAAAGTGGTTTTCGCAATGCCGTCTATCTGTCTGTCTGTTACTGGCTCTGGAGCCTAGATGGCAGAACGAAAATGAATGAAATCTCGTACTTAGGCATTTTATCATACTGAGCAGAGTATACGTAGAAATGGTTGACATTGCTCAATAATTAAGAGGTTTATTTTACGCATTTTTAACAATCCGATTTTCTCGAAAACGGCTCTAACGATTTTGATCAAATTTCTTACAGTTACTTGAGATTACGTCTTCAATAATACTGTATAGTTCACATTTCTCAAAAAATGAATATAAGGCTAGTTTATTCTAGGCAACTTTAACAATAATTCGATTTTCTCAATAACGGCTATAACAATTTTGATCAAATTTCGTAACTTTACTTGAGTATAGGTCTGCAATAATACTACGTATTTTATTTTTCTCAATGAATGTATATAAGGGTAGTTTATTCTTGGGCAACTTTAACAAAAATTGCATTTTCTAAAAACAGGCTCATACGATTTTCATTTTCTATAGATAATTAAACGATGCATTAGAATATGAGAAAGTTTGTACAATGTATGTTGTACCGATTTTTTAGATTAAAATTAGAAAGAATTGACCTACAATCTTCGGATATAAACCATTTTGAAGAAAACATTATAAAGTTTCTTATTCTGTTCATCTTTTTCCACCTACAGTTCGAAATTTCTCATTGTAAACGTTTAATTCAGACAGTTTGAGGAAATCTTGCCATTTTAACGGGATGTTGCCTTGCCTACCAATTCCATTGTTAGACCTCTATATCATATTGTTAATAATTCAATCCTTATGGGTATAAACGTGCTTTGAATGCTTTTCATACGAGAGAGGGGGGAAGAGAGGTAGAGGGGGGAGCGAGAGGGAGGGGGAGAGAGGGAAGTAGAGGGGGAGAAATGAGGCCGGGGGAGGGAGAGAGAGGGTGTAAGATGGTGGAGGGGATGAGAGGGGGGGATAGAGGGTAAGAGAGGCAACTATTTTAAGTTTAACTAAAGATAGCCCGTCAACAACAGAATATTCACTAGAAATGTTGTATATGGCAAAATATTTCAATGTAAAAGTGTGATATTAATTACTTTAAATGAAAATTATAATTATCTCTCTATAATTGTTCCGTTGATATTTCAACGGGCATTACACTAGTACTCCATAAATTACAATAACAAAAATGAGAGCTGTTGATTTAGTGGAGATCCTGAATGAGCATCTTCTGCCTTATGTCTGACAGATAGTGCCAGACGGCGTAGACGTGGTAGTAATTTAAGATAATTCACTGTTAGATACGATCGGTGTAACTCGACAATTTTTTGACCAAAACTGGAATATCTATGTTCTGCCCTGGCCAGCTCGCTTGCCGGATCTGAATCCCATTGAGAACTTATGAGGTATAATGGTGAATGAGTGGACGGGAGGAAATTTGACGGCAGCCGCTCCTGAAGAGCATGTTATGAGACTCTGGGGCTCAATCGGACGACGGCCACAAATATGTGAAAATTTAGTACGGTCCATGAACCGTCGAATGCAAGGAATGATTGACTCAGGAGGAGATTTCACTAAATACTAAAATAAAACCCTAAATAATCTTTCATTGTTTTCAATGCTTATTAAATTCTGCTAGGATAAAATTTTTATTCGAAAATTCAAATAAAGTCAATATACAATGTATCCACTATCTGTGAGAAAAGTGCCACATGTGATAGTTGACCCAAACAGTTCTAAGCCATTATTTCTTCTAAAACTATTTTGACGTTTATAAACTATATCGGTCTTAAATCTAAATTTTACTTAGCTACATTTTTCATTGTTTATATAACAAATATATTAATACGATTAATACATTCCCGCAACACATAACAAATGAATTACGTAATGGTTTTCGGCGGAAGCAGATAAACTGTACTGGTATCTTTCGTCTGTGATTGCCCTACCATAAACAGAATTAAAGCTGATAATATACCCTTTCAGATTCATGTGTTTGAGACGTTAAAAGTGTGACATATTATGAAAGGAGTATTGTCTGCAGAAAAGAAGTCCTTGTTACTTGAGCGTAGACATTGAATAAAATATCTTTACAGCGGAAGCGTTTAATAACGGGAATGTTTAGTGTATTAACCATTGGAGGAAGGTGCTCTCGGCTGTTAGTTAACAGTTCGAGTCATCCGTGTAATATTGCGGCTAAGGTAAGCATTAAAAAAAAAGATCAATGAAAGTGTTTATCATCGCATTTGTAACGTTTGGTGTACTGTAATTATACATTTCATTCATGTGTGTAACATAAATTTCTTTGATTTTATTCAGGCTTTTAGAGCCAGTAATATATGGACTTCAGGAATGATCAGATTTCAGGCAGGTTCATTTAAAAAGTGGACAACACTAAGAAGTTTACGATTGGTGAGTAATGCCGTCATAGGGAGAATATTTATTATTTTCAACCTATTTTATATAGAATTTATTTTCAGATTATGCCGCATTTTCGAAATAAAGCGACTCAAGTACAAGGCATTGTGAAAACCGTACCCGGTAGAGCAGAGAAGTTTGTGGGATATTGGTTGCTTGGCTGCAGTGGAATGGTATTTGCTGCAGTTGTTCTTGGTAAGGGTACCGATTTATATTCCAGGCAGCTCGTGTAAAATGTTTCATTGACTGTAACTGTAGTCATCAAACGATTCCAGGCAGCATACGTCAATATTACATGTTAATTAAATATATAAGTAGCAGAAATATTTCCATGACTTAATATCTTACTTTTGGAAGTAATCTAGCTGACTGAGCATGTGTGCTTGCTTGCCTGAATGTGTGCGTGCATGGGCGACTGAATGTGTGTGTGTGGCTGGATTTGTAAGTCATTTAATAATCATTTGGTATAGTAATTTATGAAAAGATATTGAACAAAATCTTTAAGGTGGAGTCACTAGACTGACTGAATCAGGATTATCTATGGTTACATGGAAGCTTTTTGGAGAGAAGCCACCCAGTACCCAAGCAGAGTGGGAAATGGAGTTTAAAAATTATCAGCAATACCCAGAGTTCAAGTTGTAAGTTAATTTTTTGGTTTTGTCTTGAAAACATCATTTTATGCTTGCTATATTGTTTTTCATTCCACAAGAAAAAACAAGGAAATAACATTGGAAGAATTTAAGTGGATATGGTGGATGGAATATATTCACCGAATGTGGGGACGCACAATTGGTGCTGCATTTTATATACCAGCTGCTGCATTTTGGGCAAAAGGTTGGCTGAGAAAAGGCATGAAAATTCGTGTTGCAGTCTTTGGGACACTGCTTGCATGTCAGGTATATTTAATTTTCTAAAATCTTGGTCATATATTGGAAGTGATAAAAAGCACAAATTTTTTTTTATTTCTGCAACTAAAACTTGAGAAATATGTACCAAGTAATCTCAATCAAATCTTAAAGTTTACATAAATTTGAATGTATTTAATTCCATTTGGAATCATGTTTTTTAGGGGCTGATGGGATGGTACATGGTTAAATCAGGCCTGGAGGACCGTTTCCATGGGGAGAGTGATGTTCCTCGGGTATCTCAGTATCGTTTGGCAGCCCACTTGAGTTTAGCCTTTGTTTTGTACACACTCTTCCTCTGGTCTTCTCTGGATCATCTTTTACCAGCACAAGCAGTGGCTGCTACAGTAGCTACAAGGAGATTTCGCATGTTAGCACATTCTTGCAAAGGGATGGTTTTTCTAACAGCTGTTTCTGGTAAGTTCTTCTTCACTTGAGCTTTTATTATTATTGTTTATAATGTCTTGAATGCCACAGAGCCAATGGAGCTGATTCAATAGTTGCTGTTAAAATAGCCAACAGTCATAGGCAGTTAACTTTTGCATGGTTCATATTTTTTCCATCAAATAACATTACCAAGAGGTGCCTTTTACCTTAGCCATAGATGTCATTGTTTTTCTCTCTTCTCATGATATTTTCACAGTCTTGATTTGTGACTGAGAAGTAACATAGTGAATTTAAGCAGTAGTCTGATGTTCATATTGTAGATTTCATTTCATTCATGGTTTTCAATTCTAAGATTGGTTTGAAATGACTAGGGAATACAATATATACACATGGTGTGGTGGTTTCCCATTGCCTTCCACACCAGACACACAGGAGGGAAACCCAGTGCCGGCATTAGCCTACTCTTATGAAGAGCACCAAGGAGGCCAACTGCTTAACGTCCCTTCCGAAGGATGGAGCACTGATTTACGTGTTCACCTCTTAGCCATGCAAATAGGGGGCTAGGCAACCTTGGAAAAAAATCTTACTTTCACAGGATTTGAGCCGTGTATACTCAGCATAGCAGGCCAGAGACCTCACCACTATGCCACGGCTTCCCTAGCATTGTAGATTTGCTGAATTATGATATTGAAATCCAGTGGCATATCCTCATCATTGGAGATGAGTATATGGCTATGACAAAAAAAAGGTGTTTTGGAAAAATTTCAAGGGACAAAATTGTTTGAAAAACTTGAAGGCCAAAAATCCACGTGCTTTAACAACGGCATCGATGCCCCATTTTTCAGAATTTTCAATAACATTAAAAAATTCTATTAATTGATTTCTGTAATCCTTCACTGTATTTGTTATTGCATTACCCCATTCTCTGGCTCCACCACGCTGCTATTCTGTTCAGCGCTTCATAGGGTTAGAAAACGGGTGGTGCCAGATAGCACAACTTTGCTAGAGATCTTCCAGTGAATGTATTTTCATGCACGGAACTTTTTCGGCACAACTGCATTTCATAGTTGCCAGCATACTGACAGTTTTCATAATATTATTGCACACCCTGAATATATGCCTCTACTGAAATCATTAAAGGTGATCGTAAATATAAATAATTGTTGATGCTGACTTCTGAAACATTGTGATTTTCCTCTTCGATTTGTTTCCAATTGAAAAATAACAAATAAATTTCAACAGTTAATGAAAAATAATGTGCAAATATTAAACTTCAATTTTTGGAAACAATAATATTTAAATGTATTTAGTAAATAGTAATATACAGTATAGGTCAATATGTAATGAACAGCTTATATTATTATGACATATTGATGTTTATCAAGAAGCTAAAATACAAAATATCTGCTTCTAATTGATTTTGCACTAAATTCACTAACAGTAATTGAGGTCAATTTCCATGTTTAGAATGATAAATAAAAGTGGAAATGGGAAAGATAAAATCTGACATGACTGGCAGCCAAACCTGGTTCTTCTCCTTGCTCTATTTTCATCTTATGTGGCAGATTTGTATTAATGTAAAAGTCAGTCTAAAATTTGATTTTATTGCCATTAAAAATTTAAATTTATTGCCACAGTTAATCCAACTGCTGTAGTATGTGTATATATATTATTATTTAAGAAGCTTGCTTAACCATTATCTATGTCAAACATTACTATTTTCTAGGTGCATTTGTTGCTGGGTTAGATGCTGGGCTAGTTTATAATTCCTTTCCAAAAATGGCTGATAGGTGGATACCTGATGACATCATGGCTTATTCTCCAAAAATGAGTAACATTACTGAGAATCCCACAACTGTGCAGTTCAATCATAGAATACTTGTAAGTTAGCATTTTTACTTATAAGGGATGATTATTTTTCTTAGTTTTTGAAAGTTATTTCAAACTTTGGGTTCATTACAAGCAAATGAATAACATATTGAAAACCATTAAGAATATATTTTCTAGTTCAACTAAGCATAGACATAAGAGAGAACAGTCTCCTACTTATGCAACGATAATGTCAATGCTACTAGGTGAATCACTAATAAACAAAGATGCATGGGAAAGAGATGGCCGACTTCAATTATCTATCTTTATCAGTTAACATATTAACAAATCTGAAAACACAACATACAGTCGAACATCCATAATCCAACAATGCGTAATCTGGCATAGTTGTTTTACAAACAGATGATATATTCAAGTTCAGTCTCAATCGATTTGCTAACGATACTTGTAAATCTGAAAAATAACATGCTAATTTGGCCAATGAGCTCAGGTTTGGCACCAATGTACTTACACATTACACTGTAGCTATATCCAAAACTTATGTGGGAAAGAATCATCCACAGAAATGTAAAGTATTCCCCTGTAGCACTTCCATGGAAATGTGAAGCTAGAAACCTCTATTGACCTGAAAAATAACCATTCACCAGCTTAGATTAGAGTTCCCTAGTGTCACTTCCACAGAAGTATGGGGCAGTGTTAAGGTTGAAGAACAAAATATTTATAGTATTTATGACAATTTCAAATGATCTCAGCATTAAAATTAAATATTAAATTAAATCTTGATACTAATTGTAAGTAAGTGTAAGTGAAACTAAAGCATGTTTTTAATAAGGGATTTTGAACTTGATTCCTGGCCACCTTTGCCTGGATTTTCTTTTATGTTATGGGGATATTATTTTTCTACTATTCATATACCGAATTTGAGTTCTTAATTCCATCTGGAAGTGACTTTAAATATGTTATTCCACATAGGCAAATGAACTAAGAATTGACATATAAAATTATTGTTGTCATAAGCATCTTTCTTTTGTTACATAATGAATATTTTTGTTAAATTATGAATTAAAAATATTCCTCAGGAATGTATCCTAAATTTAAATCAAGTATATGAGAAGGTCTGTGAATACTTTAAGCATTCTCAAAATTTACATTTTTGTCTACAATTTTAATGGGATACGATCACTTTCCTGAATGCTCAGAAACGACAATTTTTCCGAATGTCCAGAAACAATTTTCCCAAAAATCACATTCCCTGTACATTCAGAAAAAAACAGAATTATTGGTTGAAATGCCATGAAAGTATTAGAATGATATTTTAATATTTCATAAAGGTTTATTGTAAAGAATATAAGCTATGACCCTCCATGTAAATTAACAGAATATCATGTATTGTAGGCAAAAGCAGCTAGCAAGTCTTGTTTTCCGCCCATCTCCACATTGATACAACCTCAATATTTTTCCCTCCCTTTTTCTGGGTTCTGTCATGATGGAAACTTGATTTGGATTGTCATTTTCAGGAAAATGGCTATTCCAGGAAGTATACCCAAACCAATTTTAATAAAAGGAATACAAAAATGTTTGTATTTTTAGAAAAAAACATTTCTTAGAAAGGAGATAAAATGGTGCCAGAACATGAGAAATAAGCTTTTATTGTTGGAAATTTTACTAGTTAGTAGGATAAAATCTTAAATCATTTTATAAACTAATGTGAAGACTTTTCTGGTAATTGGTGCTATAGCAAGAAAGTTTGGCACCTGGGGATAACATGATATACACTGCCCTAAAATGTATTATTTTATTTAAAAGTCAAATAAGAAAAATCTTTCATTAATTGCAGATTGTATACAATTTAAAACCAAAAACAATATTTTCAAATTTACTTATCTGATGCTGACCCTTAGTTTCTGTGCCCCTCTGGCTCCTCCCTTGTTATAATACTGCTAGTGGTCCATGGTATTTGTTGTTAGAAATGAAATCCAAATACATATGCATATGTTCAATTTTGTGCATGAATGGTATATTTATGGCAGTACTTCAATTTTTTTTCAATTTTAAATTCTTAACAACTACAGTGCATGTGAAAGCTATAAAGAATAAGAAGTTTCCCTTTAACAGTGAAAGAATAAAATATTGAAAATGAAGTGATCTGAATAATTTTTAAATTAAAATGCCAAAATATCATTACAATTTTTTGAGATATGTTTAAATATGTTTATTAAATAGAAATTTTCCAAGTCATTATATAAGAAATGAATAATTGTATTTATTTCCTTAGATTCAGTTACAATCATAGACTAAAAGATTTTCAGTATTTTTGTTTATAAATGCAAAACAACCCATAAGAAGATGATAAAATTAGATGATGAAATGAACTTTGTTTCTCCATACAAGACAAATTATGAAAGATATTATATACTTATGCACCATGATACAAAACATGTTTTAGATAAGTACTTCGGTAATTTAATTTCAAAGCCAAATTGCTTCCTAGTGTATACTGGGAGATGATTTTGTTATATATTTAGAAATGATAGGAGAAAATAACAAAAATTTGTGTTCCTGTGTTAGTATTCTAGATTTCTTCAGTTATATGACATGGTGTAATTAGTTGTATATGAATAAATCATACAAAGCCATATTGTGGCCTTAAATAACAATAGTGTCAAAATGTTAAATATTGGTCAGAATTTTAACCCTCAGACATATATTTTAATTATAAATCTAGATGCTCTGACTTGGTTGGGTTGCTTTTGAAATGGAAGAATTATGCAATTAAATCAAGGATATAACCTGGTAATTTTTAGTATTAGAATAGAATACCACCACAACTGGGCAAGATTAGCAGTAATTTGAGGCAAATTAGAATTAATTGCTTAGGGTAATATTTTTTAGAATGAAGTTTATTATACTTTCCAGGGAACAAGCACTCTACTAATGATCTCTGGCCTGTGGCTATTGTCTCGACGCAGACATTTACCTCCTCGTGCCTACACTGCCACATCAGCAGTTGCTGCAATGGCATGGATGCAGGTAAATGAAATTAATTTTTAATTTCAAAAATCATTTTACCAGGCAATTGTACATTGATTTTTATAGGCATAAAATAATCCATACCAAATTTGAATATTATTTTAGTAAGTTTTTGCATGGAAATCCTTTTACATTACTTTCCTAGCAGGTTTACCCAATAATTGTTTCAATAGTAAATTTGATGTAATGAAGGCTGCTAGTTTGTATTTGCAACAAATAGAAATGTATACTATAAGTATATATGAGTTTGAGGAAAATCTACTTAAAATCACCTGGTAACATTTTCATATTCAATTGGCTTTTATTTTTTAACAGCCAATATATTACCATTTTAAAGCTTCCCATATTGGGACTGAAGAATATGGCTTTACCCAACATTAACTTATTGCTTTTTGTAATATCATACTTGAATGGATATCTCCACAGTTATGGATGGAAAACCAAAATCACAGTTATTATTCTGGACTATTGTTAAGGATAATTAGAGTATTCTTTGCTAAAAGTATCAATAATGTCAACTCACACCAACTCCTATTTTTCTGATTTAGAGTATTAATGGTATAATTTTCACTGTATGGAAGTTTCTTTCATCTGATTAATTATATTTATTTTAATAAAGTTCACTACTGTGATTGCCTTTTATTGCACATAAAATTGTGCAATCTTTTAAGTTCATATTTAACAATTAATTTTTTGAAAAAATATTTGAAACTCCTATTAGCTGTTGCCAATCTCTCTAATTACAAGCAAGAGATCAATCTTCATGCACAAGCATGACACAAAAATCTTGTAAGGTATGCATTGCATGCATAAATATTTAAACAGACAGCAAACATTTGCTATGCTCTTAGGTAACATGTGATTTCAATTCAACAAGAATTGCTGAGTAATTCTAAGAGTAACTGAGGTGAGTGCAGAATATTGGTAATCAATATTTTGACCAGAAAATGCATCAGAATGTAAAAAAATGATGCATGTCAAGCAGTCAACATACAGAGATACTATAAGTCCTCAATTTAGGTTGAGGATGCACTCCCGGGAAATGCAACATAAAGTGAAACAATGTATAACGAAACCTGATTTTCATGACCCCGCTCTCCAGCTTCAAAACACCATAGCACCTCTAATTGAATATCCAAATTGATAGATTTATGAGATCTCTTTGCTGAAGCACTTTCTGCACTTTTTTCACCAATATTTAAGGGTTGTATGCAAATTAACGAATTAAAAAATCAACCGTCGGAATGCATTCAACACTAAAAAAAATGGGCAGGCCTTTGAGCTGCTTGACAGAACAAGCAATGTCAACGGTGAAAAAAAAACTCTCCGATTCAATACATGTCCTGATCTGTTTGGCGTTACAAATTAGATGACTTTGTAGGAGTCATCAGAGAAGAGATACATTGTATTTCTTCTATGATGGTGCCTCTCCTACTGGGGGGGAAGGGCGCACGTTCAGGTGTGTCTGCTGACTCAAATATCATTCTCCCTCTCTTTCGCCTGCTCCTATACTCGAATCGACATTGCTTTTAGATACTAAAAGATACATCCAGTAACAATGTTAAGGATGAAAACATATGTACTTCACTTGTGAATATCAAGATGTCATGCAAAACTTTTTTGTAATGAGGTAAATTTGATAATGTTTACATGAAATTGTGATTTAAAACAGCACAAAACGGTTTAAATAAAAATGACAGAGTTAGATAGAAATGGTAGTAGAAATAAAGTAACAACCGTCATGTTAAATGAGCCTATATTGTGATAGGATAAGAGAGGCTAACTTGGCAAATATGACGTTGCTACCAGCTCTTTCCTCCAATAAGTTGCAAAAACATTCTAAAACAATTTTCAACAAAAAAAATACACCAGTAAAATAGGATAATTTATTTCTAATCATTCCGTTGCAATGTTTGTCGTGTAATTTTTTATTATAGAGAATCCACTTAGTAACATTTGAGGATAGCTTTAGCTACATTAATGAAATCTTGTAGATACTCGTTATCACTGTAGCTAGTTACCATAGCGGCAAAGCAGCACAACATAGTGCCGTGGTGACAGTAGGAACTTTTGGCAATGACATTATATCGAAACGGCGTGAAGCGGGACAACTTAAATCGAGAACTTACTGTACCGTGTTTTTAAACTATTGATGTATAAATATTAAAGACAATGCAATGTAATTTTCAAAAGTAATTTATCTCTATAAACTGTTTGACTGGATTTCATGTTTTTGAATGATACTTAAGATAATTATTATTTTTCAGGTGGCTCTTGGGATCACAACTTTGTTAACTTATGTGCCAGTTCCACTGGCAGCAAGTCATCAGTCAGGATCTTTAGTATTGCTATCTTTTGCAGTGTGGCTCACACATGAACTTAAATTAGTCAAGGCAATTCCAAAGTAATATATCAGCATTATTAGTCATACTATCATGCAATTTCCACTGAATGACAGTTGGTGACTCTTCGATGTAAATATTCAATCAAATCTGAATGCTTCATCAGTATTGTGTAGTCAGATGATCAATTATGTCAAAATGTTTTAATTTACTGGCTCTACTGTACTTTTGTAAACATTTTTTGTAAGAATATAGAAATATTTCACTGCTAAGCTATTTTTTTATCATCACTCATCACTATTCTGTAAGGTAAATCAATGAAATTTCACGAAATAATTTCTAAGTTAATTCTTGTTTAGTAACCATTACACCAGTTGTGCATTTACCTGACAATATCTTCAACATAGGTAACATCCATAAGTCAACATGCAGGTTTCCTAATCCATTTCCTTTGATAATATCTACAGCGTATAAATTCACATTCAATGAGCAGCCCTGCCTCAACCTTTTAAGTCCACACTTGCCCAACTAACTCCAGGTTTTGAACTAAGGTGGAATGCTTGGTTGAAATGAAATAGATAAAAATGTAAAAAGATCACAACCAAAAAGAAAATTCATAAAATAAAAAATATCAGTATTAATATTCCCCACGATTGAACACTTTCCTTGGATTTGGCTTGAAAAAATTGGCAGACAATAATACTCCAGTAAAACTGCCATGCCAAAACCTACCAGCACCTGCAACTGATTTGAGGTAGTGATTCTGTATCAAAACTGTCGACATCAAACAACCAGGACAGTAACTGGGAATTTGATACACTCAATAAGCTTTACATTATGTACAGTTCTTCATCATAAAATTAATTTTACGAAACCATATTGAAACAAGTTCTATTTACACTTCATCTGCTATGAAATTATGGCTAAATAACTGGATACAAATTCAAATAAAATAAATTTGCGTCAAAAACTTGAAAATATTAATACAAAAATGAAAAAATTATATTAAAATTTCAAACTCACAGTAGTTAAAATTAAACTTCAAACTGAGCTTAACATCCTCCAATTAATATCAATAAAAATTAACTACTCAAATAAGGTGCTGGAGGGTTTCTTCTGGTTTAAAAATGGCATTTTTGTGTTGCTGAAAATTAGTCCAATTACTACTTTTTCCACTCACAAAGACATTGATAATTGGTGAAATATTCTCAAATTGCTGCTCATAATGTACCCATAACTTTTAGTTTCATTACTTTCAGGCACCCATATTTGCTTAATGCAAAGCACCAGCAAAAAATTCAATTTATGTGGAGTTGATTACGATATTGTCCGAAGTTATTTAGTCCATTCAGTGTAACAACAATCAGGTGTGCGTCACTGAATTCTCAGAAGAAATCATTCACACAATGCATAGCACGGAAGTAAATCTTCAGTCTTACGAGTTTGACACATTCCAAAAAGCAGTTGTGGGTTAACAACCCAAGCTGTGGTTTGGTAATTGCCAGTGTTTCCTCAAACTCCTGAGACTCAACTACTGTCTTTCATTGTATTCACTATGACCTGAATAACATAACCAGGAGTCACCTTGGCCTCTTCAATTCTCATTTTATCACTCAAAAGTTTCCCACCAAAGAACCATCTCTGGCAGGATGGCTCAATATTTTCTTGATTCTGAAATTGAAAAAGAAAATATTTACATATGCAAAAAAGGATATCGACACTGCTGCTAGATTTGAATAAGTGAGTTAAGCAATAAATATTAAATATTTCAAGTTGCTTATCAATAAATAATTGTATATTTCACTAGCAAAAGTGCCCATTGAATTTCAACGGAATTAGTGAATGTAAAACTGTGACTGTGTAACATGTAAACATCACAAGAATAAAATAGTACACAGTTTTAACCATCTAATAAAGCAAAAATGAAGAAAACCGCTCCACATTTACGAATTTAAACAAATGAAGGAAGAAAATCTTGCACTGTGAAAAATCTAAAATGACATGTAAACTTATGGGAAAATTATTATTGAATTAAGCTCTCTTTCCTCCCAAATTTTTTATTGCCATATAACCTATGTTACCCGCAGGGTAAAATTATATATCTATGCAAAGTTTCATCCCCATATCTTCAAAACAAAAACTGTAAGTAAAACCAGCAAGAACACAATAAACAACAGAAAATGGATGAACGAAGGAATGAAATTAATTAATTTAACAAAAGACAAAAAAGTAAATAGAGAACATTTAAAAATCACAGAGTGAATATTACCCTCCGACAATTAGCTCGATTCTCTCATTCCCAAGTTCAGTTACGAGAAAATTGTTTATATCAATAATACTTTGGAAACAATGAAATGATTTATCTAATCACAATTTGTGTAAAATCTACGTCTAGTTATTTAAGTTACGTAATTTAAAAAAAATTGTTTTATAGAACTATATGCCCCACAAAAATATCATTTAAAACAGTTTATTAGTAATATTCCAATTAAAATCATCAAATATTTAGTTACCATGTAAACAATGCAAAATCGCACACAGAAATTGAAAAACGATATTATGATAAATTTTCCCTTATAAATGCATAGGACTCTCAACTTCGGTGACAATAGGAGTTGTCATGGTAGATTATAATTGGTATTGTCATAAAACTGATAAAATTTTGATTCTAAACACATTTTTACACCAATTCAGGATTTGGATTCTGTCTTCAATAAAAATAAACTTAGTTCTTTCCTGCATAGAACCATCCCAGTCTCAAGTTCGTACCACGTTTCTAAGTAATTTTAAATTTCAAATAAAAAATAAGCTGCACTCATCTCAATGTTATTCAAATGGAGAAAATGAAAAAATAAAATATTTTTTAAATTACAAAGGTTAATCAAATTTGTATAGAAACCTGACTACACCACTTAACACTTGATTCCGATTAAAATGACACCTTCCTCTTGTTTCTACGTGCTGTAGTTGCTGAGTTATAAAAAACATACATATATACATACATACAAACACTTTATAGATATCTATAGATTAAAGATCAAAAAGCACAAATCAAATTATAGAAAACATCTTTATGGGTATAAAAAAGTTGAATTGTGTTGGTTGTAAATACATACACTCAGCAGTAGAAAAACCTTTTGACATATTGGGTGTTTCATAAATAGAGATCTAAAGTCTAAAATAAAAGATGATAATGTTGGAATGTTCCTGAGACCAGAGGATAAGATTCAAAAATCACAAACTGGACTATGAGAGAACTGCCATCTTTGCAGAATCCTTTGTAGTAAGTCATGATAATGAAACTTCACAATAAGACAGAACTTCTACCAACCATATTTGGGTAATTTTATTTTAGGTGCCCATAACTGATTTGGCAAATAAATTATGGGAAGGTCAGTGAATGGAGCAGTTTACCTGAAGTGCTCTTCAATCCCTTACTTAAAAACATAGGATTAAACTATTTAAAGATAGTAAATTAAGGTACAAACTAACATAAAATTAGCATATTAAAATAAATTTACTTTTATGGATTCAGTATTTTTTATTCAACATGTATATTCATTTATGTAAATGTGCCTAAGTGATGTGGACCCCATGACCACTTCATTAGCTGAGATCTACCTTCAAACCACAAAAATCCTCACATTAGGCACTAATAGTAATTATTAAAGTAAGTGAAACCCTATTTAAGATTTCTCTGGGGAATTAACTTTGTTTACACTAAATAAGGGTAAACACTAAATAGAGGTTATATACTATCACTGCAAGAAACTGATATATTTATCACAGAATAGTTGTTTTACACAATTTTCTGCATGCAAAAATCAAATACAAATTTTAAACTTAAATTAAGGTGAAGATATCATACATGGACACAAAATTTTTGAAAATAATATACCGTATCTGCCCGAATAGAATCCGATCCCAGATTTAAGCCGACCCCCCAAAAATTTCCACAATTTTTTGGCAAAAACGTAAATTTCGTAGATTTTATACTGAAGTGTGCTGGGCATTCATTCACATCTTAGAATACATTATTCGAGATCGAAGAAACGTGGGGGAAATGGTTTAGTTGTTGACATTTTGCATTGCTGAATTATGTTCACATTCAGTGACAATAATTTCATTCATCTTCATTTTCACAAAAGGTCAAATATAGTAACAGTGATCTCGCCAAGATATTTTTTCATCCAAGTCTATTTCCAATGAAATTAGCATTTACATTGCCTTAAAAAATTGCATTTTTATAATTATACACGTTCCATGTAAAGTTTTACCGAAATTCAAACAGTTCAGCATTCACAGCCGTCAACGCATTTTGCATAATCGTCAATTTACACAAGCGATCTCGCAAGATATTTTTTCATGCAAGTCTATATCCAATGAAATTAGCATATACATTGCCTTAAGAAACTGCATTTTTATAATTATACACGTTCCATGTAAAGTTTTACCGAAATCCAAACAGTTGCAGTATTCATTGCCTGCAAGCAATACGACTAAAGTGTGATGTATTTTCTAAAAAATAAATATTAACCTCTTAATACATAGGCAAGTGAGTGATCTTTGAACATCTTATTCCTCAATTTTATTTAAGCAATATAGCAATAATTTTCATTCAACACTATTAGTCTTTATAAATGTTTTACGATATGAAAACCTTTTCTTCGAAATCACTCTACATCAGTGGTGCACAACCTTTTCTGCATGGTGGACCTCACTGGTGGCAGTGAATCCTTTGGTGAGCCGCATTGGAAATTGTCAATGGATTATAGTTAAATTGTAAGTTACCTAGACTCTTAGACACCATATGCATAGAAATCAAGTCCGACTTAGCTTATTAGGATTAACATTTCAATATTAAAAATCATGATGAAATTCAATCCTAGAAATATTTTTGAGAAAAACTCATAAATAGCATTAAAACAACTTACTTGAATTGAGAAATATTTACTAAGATGTTGCAATTTAACGTTAGATATCTTAACAGATTTTGCTACATGGAAAATAATATTTGGTAGTTAATTTAAATAAATGAACCAAGTTTTTAAAACTATGAAACACTGGTGTAGGTTGCAGGTTTAGCACTCCTGCTCTACAATGATGGTTTAACCTTTCATTATTATGTGGTATAGTATGATAAAGTCTTAGCCAATACAGTGAACCCTCATCATTTGTGGCTTAGCTAATTCCCAAGGGATTTTTTTGTATACTGAATTAACATTTATGGCATATAAACTTTACTATTTGCGGATTAAACCAGCAGCATTTCTGCTTTCATTACATAACAAGTAGTTGTTTTATTTTCTCATGATAGTCATGTTAACATGTGTATTTTCTTGCCACACCTTGATTTTACATGAAAACAATAACTTTTTGACAAACTTTACCTTTTTCATATTTCATCTATCATTAACACATTTATTTAATGGGACTGTAATAGTAAGAACTTTTCATAGCACTTTATACTTATGGCTTAAGGACTTCTTTGATCTTTTGAAGTAACTGATATGTCCATGTTTTGCAGTACAAGAATCAATCACATCTCACCATTACATCAAAGCAAACACAACTGGCTCAGTTCAGTTTCCCATCGTCATTATTATTTATAATTATTCTAATTAACTTTTATATTATACTTATTATTCATAGCTAACACATGAATTGCACTTTTTATTTTTATCAACCATGGATCTACACCTAGGTCTCCATAGCACTAGCCTCGCTTATCTCATAACCTTTTGGTTTTTTAACATTTATGAATTTGGCATTTGTGGTGATATCCCAGGCATAACTCCTACAGATGTTGTGGGCCAACTGTATTTTGTATCATATTTAGAAAATTAATCCATAATCTTTTATAATTATTTTTTCAAGCACCTATGAAGGCTCTGATATTCCACATACAGTGAGTATTTCATGAATGTAGAGGAAGTGTTTCAGAGTAAGGATTGCCTACCTGACAAGGGACATAATCCAATACTTTTGAAAGAAATCTTCACAAATGGATTGAAGTAAGGCACTTGTATGACCTTCACGAGAGAATTTTTCCAGGGACATCAATTGGAGACAATTTTGGGTAATAGATGATGGAAATAAGCCTACTCCCCAATAAAGAAGAAAAGAAAGGACTCTTCTTCATGGCATGAAAGAAAAAAACAAAAAGCTAGCACAATTAGCTCAAAGAAAACTAACCTGATAGGCATTCTGGCAACATGAAATAAACACAACATGGAGAAGATAATGGACATACCTAACAAAATTAGGAATTTAAATGTAGAATAAACTCCTTAACCTTATACAGTTAAGGAGTTTATTCTACATTTGAAACATCCATCTCGCTGTAGCCTCCACCCCCTTTTTAATTAAAATTAGGTATGGTACTAGATCTATTTATGCTAGATATTTTTATTTAATTATATTACTTTTATGCTTGTTTGTGTTACACAAGATATGCCTCACTCACTACTGTACCATTTTTAAATTCCAGTAAAAAATATTCAAAATTAGGTAATCAATTTATTTTCAATTTGCATCATTTTGGTATGCAAATCTTTAAAAGCCTGGTCATGAATAATTTTAGCAGCTTATATCACAAAGAATTTCCAAACTATAGTGATTAATTAAATGAAAATACTACCTATATCAAATCTAGAAATTCTTCAGTACAATTATAGTAAAACTTCCTTCATTGTGTGGGTTATGGTCTAGAACAGCGGTTCACAACCGGTGGGCCGCGAAGTGATTGTAGGTGGGCCGCGAAAAGGTTTACGATTAGTTATCGATCCAAATAATTTTAAAAAACTAGCTTTTTTTTGAGATAAAGCTTGAAGACATTAAAAGTATACAAAAGACAATTTTCATTAATAATACAATAAGCGTCTCTGCTTTAAAATTGTCGTTTTTAATCACAAGTCGCATTTCAAGAGCAAAGAAGCCTTTTAACGTAGGAGAAGAGTTAATTAAGCCCTCAATTATAGATGCGTGCCAAGAAATGCTAGGTAAAGACACTGCAAAAAATGAATCAAATTCCCTTGTCTAACAACTCAGTAAAATGTAGAATTTATATGATTTCGGTAGCCATCGAATCTCAATTAATAGAATGAATATACAACTCTCCATGGCTTGCCATTCGATTGGACGAATCGACAGACATCTCAAGTTATGCAATACTCCTTGTTTTTGTGCGTTATGTATATGAGAAAGAAATTCAAGAAGACATCTTATTTATGTCAGAATTACAAACTAGAACGAAAAGTGCTGAAATATTTCGAGTTATCGATGACCACTTTTCAAGTAAAGGTTTGGATTGGAACAAGAATGTCGGTGTTTGTACAGATGGTGCTGAAGTTATGACAGGAATACATGCTGGAGTAACAAGAATCAAAAATATGTCTGCACCCAAAGTACAAACAAATCATCATCAAAAGAGATGCTTCCTGAACTTAACAGTGTTCTTAATAAAGTAGTGGAATTTTATTTATATATTTTTATTTATTTAGTTAATTAATTAATAATTAATGACGTTGCTGCCAACTCCCTAAATTCATGCCTGTTTTTACTTTTATGCACAGAAAGTGGAGCTGAAGACACAAAGTTACTTCTGCTGAATTGCGGTGGCTGTCCAGAGGAAAGACATTGACTAGATTATATGAGCTCAATAAAGAAATCCAAGTTTTCCTAACAGAGAAACGATTACACTTGGAAATAAAACTTCATGATAATAATTGGCTGGTAAAGTTGTCTTATTTGGGGGATATTTTAAAGTTACTAAATGAATTAAATCTTCAGATACAAGGTCATAAATGTTCAATTTTTACAAATTTTCAAAAATTTGAGGGTTTCAAGAAGAAATTAGAAATTTGGGCATTGAGGGTAAATATGATATTTTTGATATGTTCCCAACATTTTCAGACCTTGCATATAATGAAAATTTCAATTTTGACAAAGAGTATGTAAGGTAATACTAGGACACCTTTAAGCCCTCAGGAGAAAATTTGAAGATTATTCTACCTAAGAAAATGATCCTAGAACAGGAAATGTGTGGGTTTGCGATTCCTGTTTGTTTTGCCCCGATCCAAGCAACAAACTCAACACAACAGAACATGATACTCTCCTAGAACTGTCAGGTGACATAACTTTAAAACACGAATTTACAAAAACCGCAACATTGACAAGCTTTGGGGCAAAATTGGACATAGAATACCCAATGTTGAGTCAGAAAGCCGTCCATTCTCTTTCACACATTTATGTGAGACTGCATTCTCAATATTCACCACTACAAAAAATAAATCAAGAAATCGTTTGGACGCTTCTGCTACTATGAGAGTTTCCCTTTCTTCAATACAGTCCAGAATCAACAAACTTGTCAGCCAATGCCAAGCACAAGGCTCACATTAACTAAATACGTAGGCAACCAGTTATTTTTTCAACAAAGGTTTGTTATTGTAAAATTTTTCATAATTTTTGTTGGCTTTACTTCTAAAATAGCAATCGATATTTTAAATTTCACTATTTTGTTATCTTTTACCAGGAAATGGAAAAAGTAATAACTATAACATTTTCTTTCCAGATTATACCTAAAAATGTTGAAAAAGAAACGTGCATTACGCCCAAACAGGAAGACTGGAAGTCGATATTTTCATCATAATTACTTCGAAGAGTGACCCAAACGTTTCCTGAATTTGTATTTATTTCTAAATGTTATAAAAAATTATTTTTATAATCGATTTAGAATCATTTTTAAGGGTATTCCTATAATTATGAAAGTTAGGTTCACCAAATTTCCTTATTATGACCCTGGGTCAGCCGCGGGAAATTTCTTTATGTTCAAGTGGTCCGTGTTATCGAAAAGGTTGAGAACCATTGGTCTAGAAGGACACTGTAGTGGGAATCCATGTTGGAGGATATCATTGAAACTATGGGGAAAATGAGGTTAGGTTCCAAGATTGAAAAAATATACTCCAAAAATAATGTTTGTCAAATAAAATAATAATTTTGTTTATAATTCCTTGCAAACATACATTGTATGTAAATTAACGCTGTAGAGCAATATTATGTTTAGTAAATATAACAGTTACATTTAAGTTTAAATAATACAACAACGCTATCTGTATAAGTTTATCTGCTTCTTTCACTTAAAAAAAAAGTTTTTATGAAACCTTCAGACAAATCGAGGTCCCATATGGCCAAAGTTTTGAAGAAAACATATAAGTAAATGTCTAAATATGTGTAGCTAATTTGATGATGACAAAAATAACCCACTGCTGTTGTAACTCAAACCCTGAATGCAAATTGAAATTGATCACAAGTTTGTTTCCATAATCAACGAAGGCACTGGTAGATAATGAAAACTATTGTAGAAATACAAATAGAATTAATACTTTTCTATATATACAGCAATTTGATCCACACTAGACCAGTTACTGGTTAAATGAAACATAATAAAGAAAATCTAGTCAAAATCTGCAATTTTGGTCATTTTTTGCAACTTTTTCATTCAGTACCGAACCATCTAAAATCAAATCACAAAGCTGCAGTCAGAGAAGTTTGTCACATGTTAGGGTACCACATAAAAGTGAATCCGTGTTGCAGAAGGCCATGTTCAAGGAAGTTTTACTTCATTTTCACTCAACTAGCAAAATTATCAAACTAAAAAAGTGAATGACAAATATATTCATCAATTCCATTTGTAATGATCCAAAGTCATAATGATTACACAAGGAACATCCTGTTAAGAAACTTAATGCTTCTATGAAAAACTGACCCAATTTGGACGAAAACAAACCAGAAGAACCCAAAATACAAAAATTCACGCATTAAGACTGGTGACAATAATATAAAAATGTTAAGATAAGATTTTTACCAATTGTTGTTGTCTTACTTCTTTAAACTTTGACATCTGTGTATCCCCATATGGGATCAGCCAGTAGCATTGCTCATAGCCATGCTACCTCATATGGGGATGCAACGTGATGCAGTATTTTAACCTATATTTACTGACTCATGATGTTGGATCTTATTCCAATCCTTAGCAAAAATAACAGAGAGCTTTCCTTCGGTTTACAAAAAAGTACATAAATCCTGCCATGAGTGGCAGAATGGGGATTTAATTCCAGATGATAAAGGCCAATATTTTCACTTTGGGAACATTTTATCCTAAAATAATTACAGCTATTACACTGTTTAAATTAAAGCTAATGAAATGACATACCTGTAACTTTTTCTTGGCAATAGCTATTGTATCACTCGAATACACACTAAGCTTAACATCAGTGCAAGTGGATGACAGCCTTAATTTCAGAATAACTTCAGTTCCTCCATCCACAGACTCTGCAAAAGCAAGAACGTATTAACCAAGATAAAATTCCACGTTATTTGAAAATTACATTTAATGAACTACTTACCTGAACATTCGACAGGAGAGTCCCTACCACTCGCTTCCTTTACAATGTTAATAGGGTATGAAAGGCAGTAAACTGGAACTTGATATCGATTTCCTAGCTCATCATAGCATTCTGTCAAGAAACCTAAAAATGTAAACAATCGAAATTTAGCATGCCACTTCTCTTGAATCTCTTAATTCAATAATTAGCTTGTTGCCTTGATATTCAATTCTAAGTACCTTTATATGCAAAGTCATATTAAAATAACATAAAAGAAGTCTATAGTAGCTGTGAATCTATACCAGGATTTCTTAAGCTCTTAAAAAATTGTTTTTACGTACGTAGTTCAATATGCTGTTTTCAGTATGGCAAATACCTCTCAGAATGCTTCAGCTTTTGAATTAAGAATTGGTACATTGAAAAGCAAAAATAATTACCATTAGGAACTGATATGATAGCTCCATCCAGAATAGCTTGAGCAAGTTGGAAATCTTGCGATTCCGCTGCAGTAGCTGCGGCTCGAAGGGCATCCCAAATTTCTTTCCGGCCATCAAAAGCAGGTGCAGTATCCCAGAACTCATCACGCTTACTTCTCAGCTGTCCATCCGTCAATGGAACATCGGATTTCCATCGAATAGTTTCATGGCATAGGGGATGATTCTTTCGTGCGTTTCCTAAACATAAACATGTTATTTTGACAACGATGTCACTCGTATTTTATTTTATATTAAGCTGTAAACTAAAAATCTATCACTGCGTCGATGAATATACGTAGAGAGATAACTCTGAACGAGTCGCTACTGCGTATCGAAGACTTTTCCATGCGAAAAACTTCTCATTATGACCTTGGTAATTCCCTACTTCTTGAAACAAATTTAAATTTGATGAATTTATACTATCTTTCATTATCAATAATTTAATATAGTCACAATTCCAAACGCAAACATTATGGTGTCCTAAATTTATTGCTATGCTTACAATTAGATGAACTCCACGCCCTCACCTGAATTAGGCCTGGTGACGACTTCGGAAGTATTTTCTATGGTCCCACTGCTTGAGCGATTAATACCTATGCATCCTCCCATTCTGAGTATTGAGTCTTTGCGGCATCGCAGCCAAATTATTCAACAGTTCACTTGATAATCCTTCTTCCATTTTCCGATCATTCTTGAGAAGTTCACTTTCATTTCACTGAGGGCACTGAAGTCAGTTTTATTGAAAGTGGAAATGGCGGTATCGTCGCTGGTTGATAAATTGCATGAAATCGTGAAAGAGGACGATAACTTAATTTCATATTGTCATGGTTTAGCTTCTGGTAATAAATAATGTATTGCCAATTTTACGCATGCGCTATTTCATATATTTTGCCTCTTATGCAGGGGAAATACATTTGTCCATTAAAACACGAGGTGGCCGGCGAATGTGACATCTCATTAGTATTTTTTTTATTTTCTTGCCCTAGATATACAACAAAGAAGCCTACAGTTTGTAAATTTAGTAGAAAAACTTGGATTTGCATTGGCTGATGAAGACGTAAAGTTGCGTGAACGTGGAACACTTGTCCTGGCACATGTACTCCAGAGTATTCCTAAGGATTTCTTCCAAGAGAATGAGCTACATTTTATTTCAGCTTTCTTCAATGATCGACTTAAAGACCATCATAATGTGATACCAGCTGTGCTTCAGGGAATTTTAGCAATCGTGAGAGATGTAGTTTATAAACAAGATGTCTGGAGCATTCGATTTGTTTTCATAGTATGAATCGGTCCTTCAATGCACTACTTTTCATTTTATAGGCCACTATGAAGCATTTACCAGATGAAGCGCCTTCTCTAATTTTGACCACAATGTTTCGAGAAATAAGCTGTCAGTCACAATTACAAGGCGACCGTCGGGTAATTTACAAGATAATTCATGGCCTACTTGTTAACAAACTCGAAGGTAAACTTAATGAATAAATGGGAAATCTTAGGTGTTATTTAAGTATTTATTCATGTTATTTCATAAATTTTACGAGATTAGTGTAATATGTTTATCAATTAGACATGATAGATTATCATCTTATGCCCCTATATTATCATATATGATTAAGCCATTTTATTGCTTACCGGAAAGTGAAGGAGACTAATTAGAGATTTTATATATCCTTAAGTTCCGATGCATATATGTATTTATACGTATACCTTCTTGTTTTAGAAATGAAGAAAATGGGTCCAGATTTAGTGGTTGGAGTTATCCAGTCGATTGATGGGGAACGAGATCCCAGAAACCTACTATTTCTCTTCAGTATATTACCAACTTTTTTAGAAATATTTCCACTTGGTCACCTCACTGAGGAAATGTTTGACGTGATCTCTTGTTACTTTCCTGTAGACTTTTCTCCTGTAAGTTTATAGCTTATTTTTCATAGAGAACTTTCCAGGTTCATGTTATAAACAGCATTGTTTTAATTTGACAGTCAGCTGATGACCCAAATGCTGTTACAAGGGAAGATCTAGCACAGTTATTGGCGAACTGTTTGATAGCAACAACTTCATTTGCGGAATTCTGTTTACCTCTTTTGATGGAAAAACTTGACTCAAGCGTCCGTGCTGCCAAACTGGATGCTCTGTATGTTTTGGTAAGCAATTTCTTTATTAAATGAATTTGGCGAAGAATCATCAATATTTAATATTAAGACAAAAACAAAATGTTGGTTGTCTATCATCATTTTTAATGTCACTCAAGGGCACTGCAGAAGAAATGCATTTCCCCAAATTATACCATTCAGGTGTAAATGTAATTAATTACTGCTGCATAATACTCTACATATCAAAGAATTATTTGAAGCTTTTATATTCTCAAAATAAATACATAGCTATCCATGCTACTGGGAAATTAACTTGGCCCAAGGATGTCTGACACTTCTTAAATATTTGGCAGTGAAGGCTAGAAATATTATTTTAATGCTACAAAAATAAAATTTTGGTAAAATCGTAAAAATAATTTTTAAGAATTGCTTTCAGATTTTAAAGTTATAAAATTAGTATTTCTCCTATTCAAGAATCAGTACTTTCCTGTTAATGGGAATACTTCCAGGACCTTTCGCAGGACCTGGTACTTACGTATTATCCCCATGCCATATTTACGTACAACATTAACAGAAACAAACCCAATCACCGGACAAGAAACTGATTGGCCTGTCTTGACGTTTACAAACCCAATCTCCAGACAACGTGGAGGGTTTCTTTGGTTCCGGTTGAGGCGAAGGGTGCGGTAGCACCCTGAGACGACTACCCATTACAACAAAGTGAGCCGAAGGCTCGTCAGTATATCCTTTCAATGTTATATCCTCTTGACTGTTGTGCCGCAAATTGAGAGGATATATTGACGAGCCTTCGGCTCGCTTTGTTGTAATGGGTAGTCGTCTCCGGGCGCTACCGTGCCCTTCGCCTCGCCTGGAACCAAAGAATCCCTCCACGTTGTTCGGAGATTGGGTTTGTAAATGTCGAGACCGGCCAATCAGTTTCTGTTAATGTTGTTTTTAAAATAAAATATCGTAAAACCAACAATACGTCAAAATATCCTTTCAATGTTATATCCTCTCAAACAATCATAACGATACATGTCCATTTTGTAAGGTATTCCCGTTAACAGGAAAGTACCCAAGAATCTTTATTAGCCATGACACTAACACCATTTCCCCACTAGAGTTTAATATTATGTGCATAATTTCCTCCTTTCTGTTAAAATATAAGAATGAGGTGTTATGCTAATGAGTACAGCCTCAAAATATAGGAAATAGTCCTCTGGTGATTTAAGACAAATATTTAAAAATTCTATTTTTCTGTGGTCAGATTTTTTAGCTAATTGAAGATTTCTTCCTTCATCATTTCTAAAATGTTGCATTCTGGTATCTTAATTTTTACAATAATATTGCTCAATATATATTTATGTATTTAGAACATCTAATAAATTTAATTTCCATAACATTTGAGTGGTAATTTAAGTGAATATTTTAAATATACTAGTTAAATCTTATTAATAAAAATTTATTTTCTTGCAGAAAGAGGCATGTAATAAGTTTTTATTGAAAGATATTGAACCACACCTAAAAGAGTTGTGGAAAAGCATTGTAAAAGAAATATTGCCTGGGACAGAAAAGGAAATTCAAGATGCAGCTATTATTGCCTTAAAAGCTCTCATTTTTAAACTGTCCATTGAAATTACTGACAAAGACCAATCAAAACTACTCCCAGATCTTCTTACCCAACTTATTGGATGTGAGTACTAAAGGTTTTTAAATACTGTATAGCAGGGGTGCATAAACTTTTCACACCCGCGGGTCACATTTGATGGTTTATACTTATCTCCGAGGGCAGCACTTAATTAAAAGCTGAATAGTGTAAATTGAACAAGAATAAAATTTTAGATAACAGGTAGTAGTAGTAGTAATTAGGTTTTTATGTGCGTCAACAGCTAAGGTTATTTTGCACCGTCAAATTCTCTTAGAGAAAATCAACATACATCACAACATCCATGCCCGAAGCGGGATTCGAACCCGTGACCTTTGGGTTAGAAGGCAGGCGCACTGCCTACCAGTCTAACCCGGCCGGCAGATAACAGGTTAAATCATATTTACTTATCAATAATCTAACACAAAATTATCACGTATATACAATATTTGAAAAGGTGTACAATTCTTTTGAAAGAAGCAGTAAAGGAGTAAAATTTTTCTGGAGTACAAATTTGCTAAAAGTAGTGCGTTTGGTTAACCTTAGCATTTTGCACTCTCTTATAATTTTCACTTTATGATTTACCAAATTGACCTAACCTAAACATTTTCAATATTAACCTTATGATGCAAAATCTTCTGCAGGCTGCACAAACAGCGACGAAGGACTGCAGACTGCACTTTGTGCACCCCTGCTATATAGGGTTATCTCCTCAGAAGTGATAGATCCTTTTTATTTTCTATGAGTTATCCATGAAATATATGAAAATAATAACATTCTTGAAATCAGTTTTTGTCCTTAGTGCTGGTTTGCCATATTCTGAGGAAGCAAATAAGAAATTACAAGGACATTAAGAATTTTTAAACTTGTTGCTTACTTGGTATATAAACATTTTGCAGTTTGAATATAATTTTGTGGTATAGGTAGCAAATAATCTTACAGAGTCACAAAGTATCCATGATTTTGATCAATTAATTTAATGTTACTCTCAGAACAACAGTCTGTTAAAGTATAATATTAGTAAAAATAAAATCCTCATGCAAACCAGCAATGTCAAATTTTTTGTGTGCTTAATTAAATTAATTAAAAATCCAGGACAATGATCCATTCCGAAAGTTTTTCACGACACTGGCACCAATGTCAGCAAACAGATTCAGTAACCTTTATCGTATTGTAGCCAGACGTATTTTATGGTATCGGAGCTCAAAAAATGCATATAAGTTAAAAGTTTAATACAGGCGACTCCTGAGATTTGACAGGGTTGGGTTCCTGAAAACGTGGTCGAATCTCGAACCGTCGAATGTCGAATCAGCACAAATTCAAACAATTAGAGCAGAAATAACAATGTCTAGACTGAAACTAAACCTCTCGTGGTCGTAAGAGAGTGCAATTACTTCGCGTAAACTAGTTTCTAATTCGACCAGTCGAATTCTCAAGTTGGTCGAATCTCGAACGGTCGAATCTCAGGAGTCGCCTGTATCTCCAAATGTAATTTTTGAAATTTATTCAAATATAAAGCATTTAACAGGAAAAAATTGTCAATGTATTTTACAGTATTGATTATATGTAAAAATATATTGTCATTTTAATCCGATGTTACATTTATAAAGAAGCCTAAAGAAAGTACATATATATTTCATTAATGCAATAACTGTGAATATATTCACAATTTTTAGTATTTACATCATCAAACATTGTTATTAATTGTACCGTAACACAAAAATCTTGCAAATTCAAAAAGTTTTAGTTAATAATTCAACAAATAAAAAATATTAACAAAATTCACCAAAAACACTTTTCACTATACATATTACATTTGACCTACCTACCTATCTGAAATTTACACTTAAAACATTAAACATAATTTATTTCCTATAATAACATGTAGCACTTTAAAATGAAAACCCTGATGAATGATTTTAAAACCACTTTTGTATGGAAAATGCTGAAACATAGATCTATAAAGAGGCCTACGTTACATTTGGCACACTTGAATCTTGTTCCTGTTCTTTTTTTATTTGATAACAAGCACAACAATGTAAACAAGAACATTTTACTGGACAATGCTCTGAATGACTCCCCTCTAGTCTTGTTGTTCGTTCAAGTCTACTTCCTATTGGGGAGGATCGAGAAGGATAATGGATCTTGGCAAGCTCTAACAAATTTCGGTACTTGTGGGTTATCCTGGACCACTTTTCAAATGTTTTTTATGTTTTGTTATCCGGTGATCAGGTTTGTAAATGTTGCAACAGGCTGATCAGTCATGGTTTAGCAAGCTTTAGGGTACTTTTGTATTAATACGGCACAACAGCCAAGCGAGATATTTTTGCACCTTAGTCACCAATTTTCCTTTGCAAATCGATAAAGAGTGGCGAAAAACGCATTGTCGCGTGGTCCGGGATAACCGACTAGTACCCAAATTTCACACCAAAGCGAGACAAAAAATTCCTATGCGTCTTAACTCCACTGCAGAATGATGAAGTACAGGCAACTCCCGAGATTCGACAGTTCGAGTTTTGACAAATTCGAGATTTCGACACAGCCGATCGAATTGGGAACTATTTACGCGAGGTTCAGTTTCATTGTAGACATAGTTATTTCTGCTCTAATTGTTTGAGTTTGTGCTGGTTTCACTCATTTTTCTGTTAATCTTTTATTTAAGTTTATTTATTTTATTGATTTATTTATAAATTTATCACTTGATATGATATCTAAAGGGAAATGTAATAGTGATAATGCAAGTGAATCAAATAAAAGAGTGCATAAGACTCATAGTTGTGAATTGAAATTAGAAATTTTAAAGCGTGTTGAGAAAGGTGAAAGCCATACTGTAATCGCACGATCATTGGGAATGTGTCATTCAACAGTCCTAGGTGCAGTGTTGTGATTCCTAAAATGGAAAAACTTTTAAAACTTTGGGTAGATGATCAGTGTCAGAAACACATTCCTATTAGTGAGACCATGATTTGAGCAAAGGCTGCAGACGGCCTGGTCTGGCTCGCATGAGTCGTTTGTAACAAACAACTCGCGCGAGCTGGACCGGGCTGTCTGCACCAAATCCCTGCATACATCTATCTATATATACAACTATATATCGTAGCGAAATTAATATAAAAGTTTTTAAGAAGCACAAAATAATTTGCAGCCTCGCCAGTTAATCTAAGGTTATGCAAACCTGCCCTTCTCTTAAATCTGTCAAACCAGCCATGACCTGCACGAAATGGAGGCTCATCAACAGAAATTTCATCCATCCTTCCCTTCAAATCATCGTAGAGATCCTTAGCCTTTGCTCTAATCATAGTCTCACTAATAGGAATGTGTTTCTGACACTGATCATCTACCCAAAGTTTTAAAAGTTTTCCATTTTAGGAATCACAACACCACGCCTAGGACTGTTGAATGACACATTCCCAACGATCGTGCGATTTCAGTATGGCTTTCACCTTTCTCAACACGCTTGAAAATTTGTAATACTACTCATTCCTCCATTTAAATAACATGGGAATGGATAAGGTGGATTTAATTTAATTTAGATTTTTAAATTACGTAAAATAATCATACAAACAAAAATTTATTTTTTACTTTATAATGCAAAAAATAAGTTATACATTTAAAATATTTATTATTTAATTTATTCATAATTTAATATTGTTGTACAGTAAGTCCCCAACTTACACTGTTAATTCATTCCGAAGGTCGCCGTGTAAGTTGAAAACCATTAAGTCCAACAATGCTTAAATACGATATATTTTTTGACATATACATTCGTTTCAATGGATAGTTAAAGCTAAAAAAGTAGTGCTTATGTGACGAGGGTTTATAGTTTGTTTATGAAGAGAAGTACAGTAATGAGAGACAACTTGTACCCACAGGATAACAAATCTAAATGGCAAAAGCGACGCTGTCAGCTGTGCGTCAACGTACAGTAATCCCTCTGTTTACGACCTTAATTGGTTCCTCGAAAACTGCTCGTAAGGGAAAACTCGTAAAACGAAAATTAATTTCCCAATACATCCCATCTTATAAATGTTATAAACAACAGTTACATCATTAAAGTTGGGATGCCGTGATGTTCTGTGCATTTGAGAAGATTCGGGAACCGACGAAAGCCAAGAATAGGTGCTGGGAAAAACGATCGGTTTGCAAGAGGAAGGAGATCGTATAAGCGAAAATTGGCTCATAAATTGAAAAACAGGTCTTAATTTGTGCATCTCGTATAAGCGAAAACTCGTAAACCGATTCCTCATATACCACGGGATTACTGTACTAGTAACGCCATCTATTGAATGGCAGTTGAACTAAAAATCAAGCGAGCTGATAAGTTGTCATGTAGTCGTGTATCTAAGGATCCGTGTAACTCGGACCCGTGTAAGTTGGGGACTCATTGTATTAATATATTAGTAATGTTATTTTATCTTTATATAACGTGAGGGGAGACTTAATAATTTTTTCCCGAGATGTGGGAACATATCCCCCGATTATAACATGCAAGTCTATGGAAAAACGGCATTCAACATTCGACAATTTGAGATTCGACCACATTTTCAAGAATGCATCCCTGTCGAATCTCGGGAGTCACCTGTACAGGCAGTCCTCAACACCCATACATTCGACATTCGTACAATTCGCTCTTTCGTACATTGTAAATTCTTGCCCCTAAACCGCCTTTTGTATGCCGAATTTGGACTTTCGTTCGTCAGCTGATGATCAAACATTTCGAGCTATTGCATAATGGCACTGTCTGTCAGCCAACACTTGTAATAAATTAAAGTATGCTACGTAATAATATACGTATTATATGTAATGTAAGATTTATGTGTAATGTTTTTTAATATTGTACTGAAATTTGACAAGATGAATACCACTGTAAAGTTGGGTAATAATCAATAAATTATTATTATTATTCAGTCTCAGCAATGCTACCATCTTTGTTTGTACATACAGCAGTGTTTCTTTGTTTGTGCATTTTACACGTATTATTTAATAAATATGAGTGATAAACGGAAAACTGAAAGTGCTAATACAAATGAAAAGAAATGTAGGGCTCATAAAGTGAACACGATTGGGACAAAGATGGAAATAATTAGGCGTGCTGAAAGCGGCGAATCTTTAGCTTCACTCGGAAGCTCATTTGACTTAAGCCGGTCGAGTGTGTGTTCAACTGTGAAGGAGAAGAACAAATATAATAATACAATACGTACTGTGGCGTTCTGAATAAACACAGAATTTTTTAAAGAGCAAGGAACCAATCTACACACGCTTCAATGACGTTGGCAATATCCCGTTGGCAGACCGCAAAACAATTTGAGACATAATGATTGTGCAGTAGCTTGGCTTTCTTGTGAATGACAGTTGAACTCAGCGGGACTTTCTTGATCGCTTCTTCACTTATCTTAATCGATCTTATTGTGGACTCATTCACACCAAGTAATTTACCAACTGATGAAGCAAATTCATTATGTGCAAGTCTATCTAAAACTTCAATTTTCTTCTCCAAACTCATCACTTTTTTGGCTCTTTTTACTGACTTTTCTTTCATTTCAATCATCACTATCTTTGGGGCCAAGATTAGGCAATATTACAAATAAACTATGAAAATAGCAAATGCTTTAATGAAAAAGAGGGATTTCATATGTGCACTTCAGGCAGTCCTCGACTTTCGTACAACTCGCACATTAATAATAATATTTATTTACAGCCGGTAATCACATTGTAGTCACAAATCACAGAATAAGTTTCATTAATCACAAAGTAATTTCTTATCCAACTCAGCCTGTAAAACGGTATTGGGGTTCAGCAACAGCTGGTCCTCCACCTCTGCCAGAAAAGACACTGCCGTATACAAAGATAATTTCACCAAAAATATAAAAAGATAAATAGACATAAACAAGAAAAAGGGAACTTAATACCAAGGTATAATAACTATAGTCAATGACTAGATTATGGTAAGGATGAAAGCACTGTGTTACAAACAGTATGAATAAATGTAACTCTTACAGTAATAAAAATTTCTTGAGAAAAATGAAAAACAAATAATGATAAATTATAATAAAAAGGTAATAATCAATTACACTATGTGTGTGATAACCTTAGGATAATACAAGGGAACAAGAACCCAAGATAGCATAGATTGACACCCCTGAACTGCCTTTTGTGCGCCAATCAGACTTTCGCGCGTCAGCTAAATGACGAACGAATATTTCGAGTGGTGATGGTTGCCAGCCACCAGTTTCCACTGCGTTGCCATCTTTGTCCTTACAGCAGTGTTTATTTGTGCAATTATTTAAATATTTTATTGCATTTTGCCCTATCTCTCTATATTATAAAATCGACAATTGTGTCTAAATGGACCCTGCACAAAAAACTAAACATTTATACCATAATTAGAGATTTTATAATATTTTTTGGCTCTCTGGAACGGAACCCCCTATAACTTGTAAATCTATGTCCAGCATCCGTACATTCGACTTCCGGACACGTTTTCAGGAATGCATTATGTACGGATGTCGAGGACTACCTGTATATAACTATTGAGAATGGTCATGTCCAGGAGTGGAAAAATAACTTTTTCGTACATTTTTACCACTATTGAGGTTTTCTGCTGCTGGTCCACACTCTTCGTCATCCCCACTGTTACACATCATTATCACTTTTGGAGTCACACTCTAAAATCAACTCTGCAATGTCCCTGTTTCACAATGCCATTATAAAGATGGGTGAAATAATTTTAAAAACTTATACAGTAATAGCTCAAATCACTTTTCCAAATAATGTATCAGAGTGGAATGCTGCTAAACTAGGAGACACATCACACGCTACCGCAAACATAAGAGAGAGAAAGAAGAGTGGCTGGAATTTGGTTGGTAAACAAGGTGGGAAATACCCGAGATACAGACTGTCACAAATGTATACATTGATCTTTCTGTGAGCAGTGGATATGATGCCGCACTACTCAGCATTAAGTTTTTGCTCAGTAAATACTTTCCTGAACAGGGCAAGCATAGGAGAAATAAAAACCTATGGAGACTTCCCCTCATTCTTCCTCCAACAAAAGATGTTGACGTAATGCCACTTAATGTATTTGAAAAAATGAAATCCTTGAAAAGATCAGCAATGCATGGCAACCACAACTCGTCTTCTGATTTTAACCCACAGTTGGTCGTGTGGTGAGTGTAACACTCACCATGCAAATGAAAACATTATTACAGTAAACTCCCAGTTATCCTGAATGCCCGAGGAATTGGGTTTTCTGGTTAAGTGAATATTCCAGCTGCTTGAGAGTTTTATTGGATAGGCTTCAATAAAGCTTTTGGATACCAAAATAAGGAACAGATGCAGAATTGTACATTCACCTTGGAATTAATAACCTGTAGACTAGGTACTCGACTCAAATGTTCTTAAATAATTCCTTGACATTCAAGGAAGTAATGAAACTCAAAGATACAAGTATTCAACACTTTTAATTGCAATATTTTAATATTTAATACCTGCAGTACATCCTATGGAATTTCTCATATGTCTATCATTATTAACTTCTCTTTTATTCTAATAACAATGTGAGGTAAGGGTTAACTTCGTCCAACCTTTAGGATTTTACGACAAAAAAATTGTTTCCTTGTCCGAGAAAAGGAAAGAAATTATCCACACCAACACAATGTATTGGCAGAAATTCTTGAGGCAAATTGATATTAAACAAAAGAGAAGTGAATAGTGACACGCAATTATGACACCATTACATACAGTGCAGTTAGTAAATATTAAAATAATGCAATTAAACATGTTAGATAGTTATATATTCCTTAACTAATGTTTCAAAAAACTTGCAAAATTTATTGGCAGTTTCTTGGTCGGCCGATTTTTTTTCACTCGAAACATCTTATGCACATGGTTCACTAATCTCCATTTATTTATAAAAATCTTCGGCCTTTTCAATCAACATTGGTCCAGAAATAGGGGCTCACATGGAACACTTTATAGAAAACCATTCATAAATACCAATATCCAATTGCTCAAGTTTCGGCTTAAGAAGAGTGCGCCGATATTCAACTCTTCTAGTTGTCTCACAAGACGTAATGAATTTCATTAACTGTGATCTCAATTTTCTCTAAACGTTTTATTATATCAAGTTTCTGGGTTAAGGTTAGCACAACCCGTTTCCTTTTATTACCTTTAGCGCATATTGGAATTTTAGGAGGCATTTAAAAAACACATATTTTAGTGGTAACATTCCAAATTAGATGTAAACAAAAAATTGCCGAAAATGTCAATTTTATCGGTAACATTCCAAACTAGATGTAAAAAAATCAAGAGGCAGGAGATGTCTGTTCCTTGAGAATTCCGGTTGCATGAGTGCCGGATAACTGGGAGTTTACTGTACTTTGTTTTCTGTATGAATTCTGACCTTGGGTTGCCATCTACCTTCTTATATGAGTTATATGAAAACGGTGTGACAATGCATAACGCGGTCAAGGGTTAAGGCCAAGGAAGATTGTGCAACTAGAGCTTGACAAACAAGATAATTTAATTAAAACGAAAACATTGAACATTTTACATAGAGAATGACAAATGACAGACCAATTAGTCATATATGCATGAGCATATATTGGACACTTTCCATTTCCCTCCTTGCCATTTCTTATACCAATAGGATGGTGTTACAATTTTCTGGCCTCAGTTAATTCCATTGTTTACCTCACAAAGCTCATGATATATGCAGTGTTCTATGTCCTTTCATTCATTTACTGGCAATTTATCCTCTCTAAATATGGCTTCAAAGAGATGTTCAAGTAGTAGTTTGTGATGATGCTAAACATAATTACAGTGGAACCCCCATTTAACATTTGCGTCGGAGACAAGTTTTTGTACCTTAAATCGAGTAATACATTAAATGGGGGTTATCTAAAATTGAAAGACTAAATGGCAGTTCATTAATGTCAAATATGTTTTATTAGTTAAAACACAAATATTAATTAATTTTTTTCCCTCCGAACCGACCCATAAATATGGGTGTGCGGGGTACACGAGTAAATACTAGTATACCCCTTGCACGCATTCTCGATATCCTGAGCGCTTAGCTGCCTTAGTGTATTTTTTTAAGGTGTCCCGTATTGGTTACTTAGATTTCCCGCATTGGTTACTTAGAAAGCTGGCTGCTTTAAGTAAACACGAGAGAAGATATGCAGTCAGCGAAAAAATACGAAGTCGCCTAATTTGTATCACGACCTTGAGTGCTCTGCATCAGCTGCTCAGGAAACTAGCTGATTTTAGTGTTCATTGATTGCTGAAATTATTACAATCAATTTTTTCATTCGTAAAATTTCACAGAACGAAGATGGTTGAGAATAATACCAACTGTAAGTCCTCCAGCGAAGGTGATTCTTCTAGTTTACGGTTTTTTTGCAAAATTAGTGGTCATTTCATGGCTGTGACCCTCATTGCACCTCCTAGCAGTGAATTTGCGATCTTTGATTTTTCCAAGATACTTTCTTAAAACTTTTAAGCAAATAAACGCTTAATTGAAGCGCTCATATATAGGAGGAATCAACCAAGCATGCAGATCCTTTCAGTTTTTTAAGTTCGCATGCTATAATGAATACATGATATAATGGATTATATAAGATAATATTTACGAGTTTCGAATAATTATCCCTCAGTGAAGCAGTGTGGTGAGCATTGGCAGATGTTTCGATGCCTGTTATCGGCTGACTGTGCACAAAATGACACCGCTAACAGTTCCAACGTCCTTTTAGTCTCATTTGTTACATTTTGGCCCTTTATGCAAAGTGGGCTCTCAAATTTGATTGCGTGTCTTGTGAGGTGTAGGGAAATGCTACAGTGACTGACGAGTAAGAACATGCATCCAAAGTTTTAATAACATCGCCACCTCGATGTAATAATAGCATTGTTGTGAATAAGACCCCTTTTTTTGGGAGATTGTCTTCCTCTTGGGTTAACAAGGTAATTATGACTGTGGTAAATGCAGGTGGCCCAACTAGCTAACTCGTCACATTAGTGATTGAGCGCCTGCGAACTGAAACGTAAAAAAATCCGTGTTCACGTGATGACATCATCACAACTTTCATAAAGCACATAACAGATTAGGACATTTAAGGTGGATTGACAAAACAGCATGACTAAATATTAATTCTTTTCAGTTTATTTCATGTAGTAACAACGCCAGTATGTGATGCACCATTGATGGTTAGATTGAATTAATATATTACATCTCCAACAAATTAAATATTCTCAAGTCACGGTGTAAACGTACCTGAAATCGAGGCGGTGCCCCGCAAGGGACCAGAATTTTGTCCCTTAATTGCGGGCAATTCACTAAATCGGGTCATACAATACATTATTTATATGGAGCTCTGGTCGGGGCCGCAAAAAACTGCCTTAAATGGGGGTAAACCTTAAATGGGAGAACCTTAAATCAGGATTCCACTGTATATTTTTCTATCGATACGAGAGAAGGTGAAAGTGTCTAAAAACTGGAGAATGGTACATCGGTAAGGGCAGTGTATAATATGTAAAATAGAACTTGAGCAGTAAACTCTGGGCAAGAAATAATGAATGCCTATGTGCTATGGGATATGCTAATCAGAGTCTAGAACACTTCTACCCCCAAATTTTATGGATTAGACAAATTCAACTGTACCTTTCAGGATGAAAATATGTATTCTAGATAATTATGGAAATTGATAAATTACCAAAGCCTATATACAATAAAATTTGTGTTTTGAATGTTTGATTCTGAATAGGCTTTCCTCATCTACATCAAATCTTTACCAATTCTTCACTTTCTCCTTTACAACATAAAGTCCACTGTGCCACATCACTTAAGTTCTGTAGTTTTTTCCGATACTCCTCCATCGGGAATGTTTTCATAACTTATAGTTTTGAGCATATTTCCTTCAATAAATTATACAAATGGCTTTTGATCAGTTAAAGAATTGTTTACAATGTTATTGTTGTTTTAAGGGATTGCCTGTGTGTGTCATTAATCATGCCAGCTGCTTTTACACGAAATATCTTTTCACCGCTACTCTTTGAACTTTATAGTGGTAATGTACCGAAAACAAGCAATTAAGCAGCAATTCTTTTTGAATAAATAATTATTAGTTAATTATTAATGAGCTAAGCTGAGGCTAAACCTACACAATTCAGTTAGAAATCCATTTGCCTTTATTATTGCTAATGATAAATGAGATATTATGTGAAAGATGTTTTTTTTTGTTATTTTAGCTTCTCAAAATTTTTTAAGTGAAGTGGATTCAAGCTTATTCATAGCTGTGGTTAAGCTGCTTGTCGCTGCCTCTGAAGCATCACCATTTGCCTGTCATTATGTTGTTAGTCGAGTAAGTTTTGCCCTATTGTTTTATGCTTTTAATATTAATATGATTCAACTATTACATTCAGTTAACATTTAAACTTTTATTTTCAGATCCTGCCTCATCTGGTTGAGGAATGCCTAAAAAAACCTAGTGCATCTGAACTTTCAACTCTTCTTCACACTATTTCAACTTTTCTAGAAGTATGTGAGAAATTGAAAGTTGCCATAATAGGTATGTATATTTTTCATCGGATTTTGACATTATTAAAAGTACTTTTGGTTAATTCTTAGTCATTTATTATGTAATATTTAAAGAGTAGAAAGTGAAAATATTTTAGTTTCAATATTACATATTTTTAAAAGTCGTGTCCCTAGTAATTGATTTATCTTTGTGCATAAATAACAATATTTACTTGCATATAAGCCACACTTGTTTTTAAATACTGAAACTAGGAAAAATTTGTACCTGAATATATGCAGAACTATGGCTTACAAGTTGAGCACAAAAATATAGTGACCTAGAGATTACAAGCTCTTATCATCTATAATAATATTTCTTTCCCTTTTTTATTTGTTTCGGTGTTAAAATGTTATGCTTTCTTTTAGCCATATTTTGACCTTGCTTAATTCAAAAAATAAAATTATTGGACATGCTAGGTATATAACGCAGCGCGAGACTTACTAACTCTCAGCACGAGAACCATACCATTTTAACACTTTCTTCTCACTTAACTAATAACCAAGAAGAAGCCTGGATGAATGTAGGTGGTGCCTTCGGTAGTAGATGAATAGAAAGAGGCTCTAGAATTTAGCAAAGAATTTTATTGGTAGATGTAGGTGTGCGACTGGAGACACTCTAAGATTTACTGACACAATGTCCATTTATGACTCCCTGCTTCCATATGATATGCTGATATCTGTCACAAACCCTTTTTACGTTTATGAAGGGAACAGAATGAGGGAATGGTTTGATTTCCAGAATGTCAGCTGCCTCTTCCTTCCTTCAGGTAAGGGATATGTATTCCTCATTACTAATCCTCATTAGCTGTTTCAGCACTTATGTCCAGAGCGGCCCCCATGCTGGCAGCCTCGCTACCTGTACCTTGTATAGTTATGTTTTGTCCTTTAAACTACTAAGAACTGCTTATAATGTACCTCTCTGAGAACTACAATTGGGCCTTTCTCAAAGATTTCAAATTCTCAAATAACTTAGAGAATAGAGACCAAAAGAAGCAGATCCAGAAATGAAATTGATATTAAGAACGTAAGATGAGATTTCACTGTAATGGTAGACCACTTTCAAACTTTGTTTCGAAATAACCTGTGGTTAAGCAGTCTAAGGGGCCAAATATTGTTTTCAAATTAAAAATTAATCATATTTCGAAATAAACATGCTGTGAAAACTGGTTAACACGAAATGCTAGGGACCAGCACAATCATCCGTGTTATCTGAATTTCAAGTTAATCGAATTGCATAATATCAGTTTTAATGGTAACATTTTCATTTTTCAAATATGGAATTAGGCTCATAGGCAAATGCATGATACATTTCAGTAATAGGATGTGATATACAGCCAAAGATATTATCGCAGTGGGGAAACCATATTTTTCAAATGCCATTTCGTGTTATCCAAAGAATTTTGCTGTATTTATTTTCATGGAACCGAAAAATATTTTCATGTTAAGCCATATTTCGTGTAAACAGTTTCGCAGTAGCAAATGAATATACTGTATACTGAAAGGTATAGGCACTGGAATGGACCGTGCATGCATTTCGTGTTGACTGATATTTCGTTTTAAGCGTTTTCGTGTTAAGTGGTTTCCACTGTAGTCAAATCCTCACAAAACTCTTCTGTTGGCTAGGAAATAGTAACGACTTTGAATTATCAGATACATCAAATTATTTGATATCAAATAAATGAGGTTTTCCTGTATCTCACATTCATAAACCTTTCCAATTTCTTTCTTACATGTATGCTATATAATTATTTTGCAAATGTAAAATTTGAAGAAGAAAATTGCAGCTTATATACAAGCAAATATGAATTTAAAATTGTCTGTAATTTTGAATTTTTAGTTGTATGGGATCTATTTATATTCATTTAGAAAATGCTTTCCAAGTTACCGTAATTTTCCGATTATAATACGCATTATTTTCATGAAAAATTGTCAAAAAGCTAGGGTGCATATTATATACTAGTGAAGGTGTGCTTGCATTCTGCAAGCATTTTCTCTCACCCTAAAGTAAAGAGTAGGGTCACACAAAAGGTACAAGTCATGCTTATTACACCTTAGAAAATACCAACGTGATGTCACGCCGATAAAGCATTGAAAGGCGGAAAGAGAGTTGCGAAACGTCCACAATTTCGGCGCTCTTCAAATATCTAAGTTAGTATCTCGAAAACAAAGCAAGATATTGGAATGAATCTTTTAAATAATTAAAACTCAATCCTTCTACATTTACAGGGGACACCTTTCTTCTATCTATAACAGAACGTAAGTTAGTCAGAGACTATTTTCGGGATGTTTTTACGATGCAGCCTTGCAGAAAACTATTTTTAACAACTGTAGAAGTTATATCTACTATTTAATCAGTTTGTCAGCGTGTAGAATGTTTGTGTAAGCTGCAGAAAAAATTTCACGTGAATCCGGGGAATACACTGTGAGTTATCGTCGTTTATGTTTTAAAGGAGCGGAGCAGTTCTCCTTCTGTCTACAGCTAGGTGTTTAAAATTTATGAATTTTTAACAGCCGCAATATAAAACTTTTATGAAATTTTCAATGTTTTTTACCACCGGAACATTATTTCCTATGTTAATATTGTCAGCTTCCTGGATCTTCCGAATGTACATAACCATTAGTCAATTTGTTTAACATTTAAGAATTTTTTACGGCCGAACGAATAAACATGTTCAAATTTCTATAATCCCGCTTTCATTATTTTGCTAAATCTACCAATAGAAAAAATTTCAGCTTCATAGCACATTTAGAAGTACCTAAACCGTGAAATGTTAGTAAAATTGTTTATAATTTTAACGGCCAAGAAAATAAACATTTTTGCAATTTTTCCTATGATAATTTTTTTCAGTTCACTCTGTATTAAATTTCAGATCTCCAACTATTGTAGTTTGGGCCAGACATTAGTATCCTCCTATATATATATATCCTATACTAGCTGAAATTACCCGGCGATGTCCAGGTTATGGCGACCAACAAACAAAGCCACATAATCCTCTAACTAAATGCTATATTTTACAAGAAATAACAACATAACAGCAAAACAAATGCTCTTGAGACGTAAAAATAGTCTCGCAACATAAAACACTTCATGAATATCAAATTATAGTTACACTCTGTCCTCAGGAAATTTTCAGCACACACCACTGCGGGGAAAATCTTCTCGACTCGTAGGATCCGCTCCTCTCTCTCTCCCTCCGTCACTCGGAATCTTACTCTTCCCGGCGGCGACCCTCAGCTGACGCTCTCTCGGTATCTCTGCCCACTCGTTCTCTCGAAAGCCGCGGTCATGTGATGGAGTGGTTGAGGGGAGATTCGGCGGGTAGCTTAAACGGGCGACTCCTTGACTTCATATTGGTTAATTTCTTGATTACGTTATATAACCATGAGAGAAAGGAGGAAATGGGAAATATATATATAAAGCGCGTTGCTGTGGGACCAGCCATTTGGCAGAGAGGCTTTTGCATTTCTGTTCAGTGATTACGAAAGACGGCGATAACGAAGGACAGTCGATATTCGATCATGGGCGTTTTTCGTCGCGTTTATTTGACAAGTGCTTCATTAAGTGCGGAGATGCGGGGAAAATCGCTGCACGTCTTTGGCGAATAAATTATGTATTATATGGTAATACAATCATTTCACCTTTTGTGCATTATAAATTAGAAAAATATGTTTTAATATTTATTTCAAAGCTTGCTTGCAAACAATATTTTTTGACGCGGGTCACAATGTTGTGCCTATCTACCACCTTCTGTCCCGGCAGCAACTCCGCTATTATTTCTGGCCACTTCGGGTTGCACGTCAATGTGATGAAGAGGTCGGGCCGGCCGTAGTGCCCCACATAGGTGAGTGAGTCCTGCACGTGCTCCTGTGAACGTGGATGGCAGGATGACCATTTGGCCCAGATCGTTTGCATTGGCGGAGCCATCGCTGGCCACCGTGTCCATCAAGTACTCTTGTACCCACCCACCCACCATCGGCAATAGGATCGGATTAAACCTTTATATAATGGCACGCTGCCATTTTGTTTCAAGATGGCGGATGAAATTCAGAATATACTTTTTACTATTTAAATAGGCCCACAGACCATCTCATCAAATTTGGTTAGAATTGGACTAACCGTTTCTGAGATAGCAGGCCGCCATTTTTTTCAATATGGTGAACAAACTTTTTTTAAAGCCTATGTGTTATAGCTTGACCGCGAAGAAAACGTCCTGCACGGAAATTTCCGTGCTCCCCCTCCGCAGAGGGGTATACCCCCACTCCCGCTATAACTCCCTCCCTCATGAACCTCTAGCGGGAGCTTCACTTGCTCGCAGTTACCAGCTTTTGCTGTTTTGTTATTTTTTCCTGTTCTCTTTCGGTTTTGTTAATACATGCTTGAGTTTTGCTTCTCTATCGGACATTCTTCTTGGACTTCGATTTTGATTGGTACATTGGGTTGGATTACTTTTACAACACGCGCTTTGACTTTTGCTACCATATCGGACATTCTTTTTGGATTTCAATTTTGATTTTTGCATTGGTTGGATTGCTTTTACGCAATGGCCAGTACATCAAAATCTTCATCAGCCCAAGGCAGGGCTCTCAAGAGTCAAGCTCGTGAAATCGTTTACAAAGTAAACTCTTATTTAAAAGATTTGGATATGAATGTGGCGTTATCGACAGCCGAGGCTACAGGAGTTGGTGTGACTACTGTGAAGAAAATTGTGAGAGAGGGGAAAATGTCTGCAGAGAAAGGGCAGTTATCTTTCGCCTCTCCTAAGGGCAAAAAATCTGAACGCAAGAAGAGAATTGACCTTGATGATTTTGCAAAATGTTGCATACGAAGAAAAATCCACGAATTCTATGCGGTGCGTAAAATGTTACCGACGGTTAAAAATTTACTCGCATCACTGGAAGAAGATGGTGTACTTTGTTGCAAGTGAACATATTTACTAAAGGTAATTCATGAACTGGTTTTCAAGTGGAAAACCTGTCAATCAAAATGAAAGATTTGATTGAATGTCCAGAGATCGTGGCGTGGAGAGAGAGGTATCTAAGAGAAATAAGGAGATGCAGAGAAAATAAAACAAATATCGTCCACCTGGATGAGACTTACTTGCACGAGCGCCATGTGAGTGCTAAGTGTTGGCAGTCTTACTCAGAAATAGGTGTCCTTGGACCTCTCGGCAAGGGACGATGGCTGATCATTGCACATGCAGGAGGTGAGGTGAGTGGAAAACAGGCCTACGGCCCACGTTTGAGGGAAACTGACAACACTGAGCTGCTTACATGCGACTCTCCGCTCGAGAGTGAGGGGAAGGGAGAGCAGGGGTGGGAAGGTGTAGAGGTGGGGTAAGTAGCCTTAGCTCCACCCACTGGTTGCCAAGAAGGTCGTTTTCTATGCGGTAAAGGTATAAGTGGGTGTTCTAGCTATGTCAATGCAAAATTTCAGCTCTCTCGGTGCAGTAGTTTCTGCGTGATTGAGTAGCAGACAGACACCGCTTCATTTTTATAATATATCTTCTGTAAGAAGAGTCGATATAGAATGATGGTAACAAGCACGTACAACATTTTTTAGTAAGGAAGTAATTTATATTTTCGGAGATATTTTTACTAATAAATCATAATTTCAATGCATTTCGATAACATTCCTTTAAATATTTTTCAAAACAAAAATAAGAATAATTATTAATTTACTTTTAGCTGTCCAAATCTTAGCCTCTGAATTCATTATTTCTGTCCTCAAATAGTTCATCGGTGATTTTGTATTCTCTCTCATTGTCTATGTAAATGGCGTCGCCGAGAACGTCATCTTCATCCTCACTATCGACATTGGCGAAATCATCATCCCATATGATGTCGTCTTCAGAACCATCCATGGCATTTGTGAGGCAACACTTTTTAAAGCCATGCTTTATATGAAAAAATCAACGCAAGTAGCGAGCAACAAATATTATTTTACGTACCTCGACCGGCTTGTATGAAGATGGAGTCAGAACTAGACGTGATATTCATGTAAACTATCTCGCTTGGCGGCAAGGCGAGAACTGTTATTCCAACTGACCAGATTATTACACAAGGCGACATTGAGACATGTTTTTATACATTTTATCGATCTTTAAAGTGAGAGTCAAAATATATAGTTATTAATTTTTTTTTAAACACTCTCGCACATATCTCACTTGGTGGCAAGGTGAGAACTGTCTCGATACTGCTAATAACCAAGTGAAAAATTACAGTGATCATTTTACAAAAAATTAGTTGCGTATTATACATGGTGATAAGACTTTTCACATTTCAGTCGTAAAAACATGGGTGCATATTATATAGGTTGCATATTATGATCAGAAAATTACGGTAAGTAGAAATGAGAATAACTAGTATAAAAGCCCATCAGATGACGGGCTCTCTTTAGTTAAACTTAAAATAGTTGCCTCTTTCCCTCCCTTCCTCTCTCTTCCTCCCTCCCTCCCTCTCTCTTCCTCCCTCCCTCTCACATCCTCTCTCCTTCACCCCTCTACCTCCCTCCTTCCCCCCTCTACCTCCCTTCTTCCCCCTTTCTACCTCCCTATCCCCTCTCTCTCTCTCGTATTAAAAGCATTCAAAGCACATTTATACTCAAGGATTGAAATAACAATATGATATCAAGGTCTAACAATGGAATTAGTAGGAAAGGTAACATACCGTTATAATGGCAAGATTCCCTCAATCTGTGTGAATTGAACGTTTAAATTGAGCAATTTCGAACTGTAGGTGGAAAAAGATGAACAGAATAAGAAGCTTTACAGTGTTTTCTTCAAAATGGTTAATATCTGAAGATTGTAGGTCAATTCTTTCTAATTTTAATCTAAAAAGGAATGAAAGCCTGCATGTCGAAAAGTCCAGTTTTATGTGTTTCCTTATGGAAAATGGAAATGTCTTCCTTGGAGTCGAGCCCAGGACTTTTTTCGAGATTTTTTTGTCCATCACCTTAAAATATGTGAATCGAGCATTCCTGCCAAATTTAGTTTTTCTGCATCTTTTCTTTATCGAGTTATTTGCATTTTTATATGATCACCAACCAACCAACACTTGTCTATTATTATAAGAGATAATACTGTAAAATAAAATGTAAAAGGAATTCAGTTTGATAACCTTATCACTTCCTATTATCTCATATCTTATCAGCAATATTCAGGGAGATATTTTAATTCATTTGCTCAGATATGCTTCCTGATTGGTCACAGTGCATGCCTGGCCTCTATTTGAACGCAGCTAGTGATGGATTTGCTGAAAACGGTGCATTAGGGATGGAAGGCTGGAGAGGTCTGACCCTTACCGTACCTCTTCTGACTTGTTCTGCTGCAGCATCTTTGCCTGCTCAAGCATCTCAGCCTTCTCAAAAAGATGTGTATCATCTAATATGCCAGACTTTGGCAGATGTTGAGTCAGAGCCTATGAGGTTGGTAAAGTTGTCTAGAAATTTTTCATTATTTTTTTTTTGAGGCGGATGTTTTGGATAAAAGTTGTGATATAAGTTTTTATTTCTCATTTTTCTATTGAGATGAAGATTTTTGATAAACTATTTTTATTTTAATATTCCTGTCAATTTAAATCTTTTAGTTGAGACAGGATGTGTATTAAACAAATGTCAGAAATGCAGTTTCATGCATTGCATTATATTGTGTATATATTTTCATTCACTGATAGTTGCATTTGCATTATTATCTGCTATTTATATTACTCATTGAAGGTAACAGGGAGTGCTTTATTTCTTTATAATGATTGTTCATACTTGTTATTTCAGAAATGCTTGCCTTGAATGCTTGAAAGCTCATGCAAAACATTATCCAGATGAAGTTATGGAATTAATTGTTAAGAAGCTAATTTCTGAAAATGGTAATTCATTTGTATGAACTTTTATTTCTTCATCTTTTTTGTTAAATTGGCAATTACCATCAAAATTTATGATTTTGTGTGCATTTGTTTTTAATTATAGCTATCCAGCTAAGTAGGTTGAATTTTACCTTATTTCAGATAAGATTAAGACTGAAGATGTGCTTGGAGATATTCCTCAATATCTAGCAGCATTAAGAAGAAGAATGTCGTCAATGTGTGAACTTGCTTGCTCCATTGGTGAACCTTTTGCATCTTATATTATTCCACAAGTCATTTCATCAATTGTGAATTCTTCATTTCTATTACCTGGGAGGTAAGTTTATAGATTAAGAAAATACTTTTCTTTTGCTCGTATTTTAGGTAATTTCTAATGCAATTACATATTATTAATATACAATTAAAGTAAGAAGGCCAGGGTATTTTATTAAAGATTTGAATAATTTTAAAAGGTCATTATCTAATAATATGCCTTATTTGTATGAAGCTATGATAAACTTTGTGCCTTTTTATAAATATCCAAAATGTTATTTTATTGCATACACCACTATCCATCTTTGAAATAATTTCCATTTAAACACTGATTAGACAAATCATTTATTCACTATTTATCATGAGTTGACTTAAGGGTTCCTAACTATAAAAAAGGATATTTTGAAAGGCTTGGAGCTTATTTAAAAAATATTGAACCTAAGTCATAATTCCTAGGACGTTTTAAGCATTTATATTTAACCATACAAAGCTAGAAGCGCAACATTTCAGCTATAAGAAGTGATCTTTGAATTGTTTCCAAGAAGTTGTTTATGATCCTTATATTTTTTAAGGCTATTTAATTTATCTCTGTTCTTTGGCCAACCTAATGCTCCAACTCTTTCATAGGTAGTGACAACACAATAGCTCTTAAGTAGCTTCCAATGCAAGCTATTCTTTGGACTGCAGAAGCACAACTTACAACACTATTCTGCAAATCACAGAACTACAAATGTGTCCCCCTGCATAAAATATTTACACACCCATTTTAAATCCTTAAGTGTTGTTATTAATAATGTTGCTATCATGAAATTTATTTTTATTGCCAAGTTTCTGTTCAGCTTGTTAGGGTGATTACTGAGTAAGGCCTAATTTTTTTGTTTTTATATTCTTTGATCACTTACCGTAATTTTTCGATTCTAATACACAACCTATATAATACACACCCATGTTTTTTACGAGGGAAATGTGAAAATTGTCCTATCACCATTTATAATACTGATCTCATTTTTTGTAAAAAGATCACTGTAATTTTTCACTTGGTTATTAGCAGTATCGAGACAGTTCTCTTCTTGCCGCGAGAGTGTTTACAAAAACTACATCTATATAGTTTTGATTCTCACTTTAAAGATCGATACAGTGTATAAAAACGTCTCAATGTCGCCTTGTGTAATAATCTGGTCAGTTGGAATAACAGTTCTCGCCTTGCCGCCAAGCGAGATAGTTTATGTGAATATCACGTCTAGTTCTGACTCTGTCTTCATACAAGCCGGTCGAGGTACGTAAAATAATATTTGTTGCTCGCTACTTGCGTTGATTTTTTCATATAAAGCATGGCTTTAAAAAGTGTTGCCTCACAAACGCCATGGATGGTTCTAAATACGACATCGTATGAGATGATGATTTCACCAAAGTGGATAGTGAGGATGAAGATGACATTCTCGGTGATGCCATTTACATAGACAATGAGAGAGAATACAAAATCACCGATGAACTATTTGAGGACAGCAATAATGAATTCAGAGACTAAGATTTGGACAGCTACAAGTAAATAAATAATTATTCTTATTTTTGTTTTGAAAAATATTTAAAGGAATGTTATCGAAATGCATTGAAATGTATGATTTATTGGTAAAAATATCTCCAAAAATATAAATTACTTCCTTACTAAAAAAAGTTGTACGTGCTTGTTACCATATATAATATGCAACCTAACTGTTTACCAATTTTTCGTGAAAAAAATGTGTATTATAATCAGAAAATTACGGTAAGTTCTTTATGTTTGTGTCTCCTATTTAAAGGCTTTATTTTATACTATTGCCTGCAGAAGTAATATTATTTTTTAGACTTAAGCAGACAATTGAATTTTATTTCATAGCAAGAATAAAATTTCTGAAAGGTTGTTTGAACAGATTAAGTTTATTTGTAAACATTTAAAAATTTGTGATCATCTCATAAATTAGTTGAGAAGTTGAGTTTCTCATATCATAATTTAAATTATATATTTTAATCTTATAAATGAATTATATATTGTATTTGATTAAAATGATTTATAATAAAACAACTGTTTTGCTTTGGGAATTATAGACTTGTATTCCATTATTACTTATCAATGTTTAACATACCATTTAATGTAAGCTTAAAATACATATTTTTCTTGGGCTTTTGAAATTATTTTTGCATTCCTAGTCATTTTGTCTCTCTTTAATTTGTAAGATTTATAATCAAATTATTTTACAACAGGTCATTTGTTGGGATTCATTGTCTAAAAAGAGCAATTGAGTCATCAGGAAATAATCAAGAATGGTTATGTGAATACTTAAATGGTGAAATTGGTGCTCCAACAGTTTTAATTAAATGGTGGATGCTTGGTGCTTGCACTGTTAGTGATTTGAATCAGCAGTCAAAGGATCACAGTGGAAAAACTTTTGAGGATCTTGATCTTTTGAATGAGTTAGCAACAGTGATAAGTTTAATTATACGAACCATCAATGCAAGGTATAGTATATACTGCATTCATTTGCTCTTTATCCTTTTTAACCCAGAGGTATTCAAAGTGTCATCTAACGACTTGCAATAGGCAATTCCCAAAGTGGTTATTAGTTGGAAACTGACAGTAGACCACTGCTCTAGCAGTGTGATTGGTGACATTGACGTTGTTCTGATGGATGGTCCCTGATTGAGAAAAATTGAGAACCATTTAATTAAAATAATTATAAATATGTACATGGAAATATATTGTCATGAGCATTGCAGTCTTAATAGCCTTTTGGCATAGTTAGTTACCAAGAAACAGTTGTGCACAGGTTTCATTGTCATGACAGTAATCAGAAACAAATCCTTTAGTTTCCTGATTACTTGCTGCACATAAGGATTGCCATAAAATCATGGTGGTAGACATAATTTCATTAGTTATAAATATCAAGCTAAACATATTTTTGAGATTTTTGGGTGCAGAACATGTAAGCATACAGCTCAAAATTAAACCAATAGATGTGGGATAATAATGGTATTTGTATTTCCTCAATGTTTCATAGGAGAGGAGTGAGAAATTTATCAAACTTGACTGAAAAGTATTTGTTTACTAACCATGAACCATGATTTCAAAACATCATACTTGCCTACATTGTTAAAATATGACTTAAATGCCCTTCATTAAATTGTATGCCTTGCCACCGTTTATGTCAGGCGGTATAGATTTGCCATATTATCCAGCCATCGAGAGTCACCTAGATTTAAAGGCATTTTTCAGAAAACTATTTTCAGTGGGTGTTTACACTTGTTTGCAGGAATAAAAATCTATTAAGGGCACTAAATTCTCCCAGTAAAACTAAGTTCATTTGTTGTAAACTCTGTATAAACAACATTATTATATTGTCTACAATGCATATATCAACGAGGAATCCACTGTTGTGATATTGCATTGTCAATATGGGAAATCACTGGGTTAGCTATGTAGACTGCACATCTTGTAATTTAAGTTTATAACTCCTAGACCAATGCCTAAATTACTTTAGAAAACCACAGATACATATTTTGGTTACAAATACAGTCAACTGATTCCTTTATCATGACTGGATATATTGTTACTGATACGTATACCCAGAGCCATAGTGAGGGCAGGGCAACCAGAGCACATGTATGTATTTTTTCGATCTCTTTGCAACTTATAATGGCCACCCTGAGATTCAGCTGAAGGGCCATGACTGTACCAAGTCATAGGTTAACGTGTGCAACCTTAATTGGTGGATTTTCGGCTGCCTCTACTCTTTATGCTCTGAATGTAATTTCTTTTATTTACCCTCGTCTCCAAAAATGTGTGCGCTCTATTGCATTGCATTACTCAAGCAGAATTTTTGTTCAAGTCGTCGATAAAAAAGTAATTATTGAGGAGGCCTTTATTGACTTGATTGCTGTCAAATTGAAAAAGCGAGGCAAAATCGCGTCAGAAATAATAAAAAAAATTGGAACAGAATGGACTACATTTACAAAATATAAAAGCTTAATCATATGAAAATGCTCCTAATATGAATGGTAAATTAAACGCAAGGAAATAATTTTAAAACATAATCCTCTTGCATGTTTGATATCATGTACAGAGCATTCGCCTAATTTAGCTTGTTATCATTCAACTGAAAAAACTGTCAAATTAGGGAATATTTTTTACAAAGGTAGAGAAACTTCCTTTATTTCGCTGGTTCCACATCAAGCTGAGTTGCACTCATGAAAAAACATGGCACAACATGATGGTCATCAAGAGCAAATGCTGTGAATGCATTGAGGTTATAATTGAAGCAAGTTTATAGGGTGTTAATAAAGTTAAAGAATGAACATGAATGCACAAATGCTGAAGGTTTGCTAAAACAGATCGACGTGCAATTTATATTTTTCTTGTTATTTTGGGACGATTGCCTCCAGAAGATCAACCGCCTCACTAAATCTCTTCAGGGTGCCGATTTAACTGTGGATAGAGACATTGACATTGCAATTTGGTACCAGGCATAAAAGGTTCAGATTCATGACTGGAAGAGTATATGGAAGCGGCAAAGAAATTTTGCAATGAAAAAGGAATACCTGCTGTGCTCCTGAAAATAAGAGAAGAGAAAGGAAATTTCATGGCACGATGGAAACTCTATACCTGAAACAACAGAAAATACTCTCTATGATGCAGTATATCAGGCAATAAATTCTCTTCAAAATCAACTGAACTTCAAAAGTTGTACAGTTCGCCACTTACCTCAGTTAATATTTTTTCTTACATTCATGTCAAATAAAATATTTCCATCGGTTTTTAGTTATATTTATTTCAGAAAACATTTCCAAGCATTTAGACTTGTACTTTTGCCTTAAACTTAGCTCTTAAATATTGTGCTTGCTTTTTATAGTTGGAAAGGCATGTGAATCACACGCGGAGTGTATGGTCTGACTTTTATATTATACTGCATCATTAAATATCCAAGTTGGAGTCATTAAAAAAATTAATTTGCTAGTGATTTTTCTTGCATTGATAATGTACTATCAGGTACAAATCTCCTTTAATTACTTGACGTCTTTAAGATGATATTATTACATTTAAGGTATTAATATGTTTGCTTTTTGTCTAATTGTTAGTTGTTTTTATTATTTTAATAATTTCAGTAACCAAGCAGTATTAGCTGTAATGCTCCTACCTCTGTTTTTCCATTGGAGTGTGTTAAACCAGAACTGCTTGAAAGAAGCTGGCATACCAATTGATTGTAAACCCTTGGACGAGTCATCACCTTGGCAGCAAACTCAGACTGTATGTCTACTATTAGTCCATTGTTAAATTTTTATTATCTTAAATGCCAAATTTTTAGGCATTTATGCAAATACAAATTATTCTAAACAGCATTGTGAATTTTTAGCATACTGTCATTACTTCCTTTAGATTGATACCTATAATCAGTGCTTTGTTTTCTGCTGGTACGTACCAAAATGCCGTTTGCATAAACTAAAACAAATCAAAGTAATTTGCAGTACAATAATGTTTCACTCATATTGTACAATCTCACATATTTCTGCGCTGACATTATATTTAGTTCCCATTTTCTCCTCACTCACTTCTATCATGTTCCAGCACCTTTTTTGATATATAAAAGCACTGCCTCGAATGTTTATTATTCATTGCTAATTTCAATTTAAATAAAAAATTTCATGCAAAGCCAAAATTACATACCATATTTACGCGCATATAAGCCTCACTTTTTTCTTAAATTTTTATTCAAAAAATTAGGGTGCGGCTTATGCACCGAATACAAAGGAAAAACATCCTTAAAGTGAGATATGATCACAATTTCCACGTTTACGTCAGTTTCGATTAGAAGTCGTAAGACAGCTGTCGTGATTTCCTCGAGAATGCAGTACAGACAGAATCAATACGGGAGCGATATTTTCAATACAAAGTATCTTTTTGTAACATTCAAAGTGGCCACCTTGCGTGATTATTCTTCCTCAACACCTCCATAGCTTACAAAGTAGTCTCGAGATAAAGAGCGCCTCAATCTTTGGATATAAACCATTTTGAAGAAAACGTTATAAAGTTTCTTATTCTGTTCATCTTTTTCCATCTACAGTTCTAAATTTCTCATTGTAAACATTTAATTCACACAGTTTGAGGAAATCTTGCCATTTTAACGGGATGTTGCCTTGCCAACCAATTCCATTGTTAGACCTCTATATCATATTGTTAATTCAATCCTTATGGGTATAAACGTTCTTTGAATCCTTTTAATACGAGAGAGAGGGGGGGAAGGTAGAGGGGTGAGTGAAAGGGAGGGGGAGAGAGGGAAGTAGAGGGGAGAGGGAGAAAGAGGGGGAGGTAGAGGGAAGGGGGAGAGAGAGGGGAAAGAGGCAACTATTTTAAGTTTAACTAAAGATAGCCCGTCAACAACAGAATATTCACTAGAAATGTTGTACATATATGACAAAATATTTCGTATGTGAAAGTGTGATATTAATTATTTTAAATGAAAATAATAATAATCTATAATTCTTCCATTGATATTTCAATGGGCATTACACTAGTTAAAATATAATAACGTTTAATCAGTACGTACCCCGAAAGTATGAACAGCAGAACCCAATATACCGCATCTTTAAAAAAAAAAGTTATACTATATTCTGAAATGCATGGAAACCTCAAGGCTGGGCGGCAATATGGAGTGGATGAAAGATGCATCAGGAGATAAAGAAAAATCAACGAAGAAATTTTTTCAAAGGCCCAAGAAAGGTTTATTTACTGAAATCAATGGTGAAGTTGCATAATTTGAGAAGAAGCAACGTGAAGATGGGCTTCCAGTAACAAGTGAAGTTATTATGATAAAAGCATTAGAAATCATAAAAAGAGGTGCATTCCTCGTAATGATTTTCGAGCATCCCGTGGCTGAATCATGCATTTTATGAAGCTATATGGGTTTTTGTAGACATATTGTTGAGTTCAAAATGCAGCCTATATGGAGGGAATTTGTTTTTCTATTTTCAATGTTGAAAAACCCTGGTTGCGGCTTATATCTGAGTAAATACGGTATATCATGAAAAATTTTCCATAATAAAGTAACTTAATAGTTACTAAAAGGTTGTAGCTTAGTTGATTCAATTCCTATAATGTTATGCTGTACATATATAATTCTATTTTGCATTGCCTATTAACAAAACAAAATAGGGATTCTCTTATGAATCATTACATCACAACTTACGAAGTGCTATCAAAAAGTTCCTGGACTGGCCACGTGAAGCGCTAACCGGACGTAGTACAGATGTGGGCCGCTAGTTAGCGTTAAAGAGCTTCATTACGAAGCAGTGTGCCGAGTGTCACATTCATACACGCAAGCGTTTTTTTTTCACGAGTGTTTTTGTGCATCAGTGTTAGTGGTGGTCTGCGATTTTTGCGAGAAGAGAAATTGCAGACTTGAAGGAGCAGCGCGTGTGCATCAAGTTTTGCTTCAAACTCCACAAAACCGCATCAGAGACCCACGAAATGCTTAAACAAGCATTTGGTGATGACGCCATGGGCAGAACCCAGACTTTCGAGTGGTTCTCACAGTTCAAACGTGGGCAAACGTCGGTTGAGGATTCTGAACGTTCTGGTTGGCCCTCAACCAGCAGAACCGAAGAAAATGTTGAAAAAGTGCATCGGGCCATCCACGAGGACTGTCGGCGAACGATTAACAATATCTGCAGCATCGTTGGCCTATCGTTCGGTACGAAATGCTTAAACAAGCATTTGGTGATGACGCCATGGGCAGAACCCAGACTTTTGAGTTGTTCTCGCGGTTCAAACGTGGGCAAACGTCGGTTGAGGATTCTGAACGTTCTGGTTGGCCCTCAACCAGCAGAACACCACTAACACTAACGCACAAAAACGCTCGTGAAAAAAAAACACTTGCGTGTATCAATGTGACACTTGGCACACTGCTTCACAATGAAGCTCTTTAGCGCTACCTAGCAGCCCAAGTCCGTACTACGTCCGGTTAGCACTCCACGCGGCCAGTCTGGGAACTTTTTGATAGCACCTCGTAAGTGTACGTGTAAATCCCGCAAAACTTGTTCAACATCAATATGATAATAACTTTCCTTCTCCCAATTCTTCTCTTGAATACTTAAGAATGTTTTCATTATTATTCAGTAACGTAAGATGATATTCCATAATATCAAATTTTATTGATTGATAAAATAATGGTTTAATCCTCAGGTGATTCTCCTGGAGGCAGCAATAGGGTCTTTAAGGAGAGATGAAGAAATCCAGGATACTCTTTCAAAGATTGGAATTTTGGAGCTATATGAGCATCTTTCTGCACTAGCAATATTTAACCTGCATCCACCTACAAGGTTGTCTTCAGCTAGGTTGTTGGGTTGTCTAATTAACAAGATACCCCAAGGTAAGAACAACATGAAAAATTTCAAAGCACTTTAGGCCATTACTGTTAAAATCTTCAATTGACTGTCACCCATAGGATGAGCTTGGTAATTTTTTCCATATAAATTAGCAGTAATGTATCTTTCAAGTCAAATTTATATTGATGAATCATGTATAGTAATTCGCAAATGTCTGTCCATTGGTTAACCCATTGAGGTTTTTTGGGCACATCCAGTTGTAATTTATTGCTATGCACTCAGGTTTGTGGTAAAATCAAAATGCTTAGAAAAGTCCCGAGTTCAATTCCAGCAATGTTTCTTTTTCCTTCCTTTAATTATCATTGGAGAGAGGGTAAGAAATTTTATTTGCATTTTTAAAAAAAGTTAAAATAAAGATGCAAACTCAAGACGTAAATTTTCATACAGTGAATAGAATTAATGTTCTTTTTCTAGCTTAGAGGATTCAAATCTGTTCCTAATTTGGAATCTGAAAAATGGAAATTTGTTGCATTTTCAACAATAAGAAATTTTCACCACAATTTCAACTCCCATTAGGAATTCAATGCTTTCATATGGGAAATATTTATCATAAATTGGTTTTCAGTTGTCATACACAATTTTAATTTTGCCTTGTTTATATTAAAACCAGTAAGTTGTTCATTTTATTCTAACTATATTTTTGTAATGTTTATGATTGTCCTAACCAAGTAGTGTGAAAATTATGTAATTAAATTTAATCTACATTTAAAATTATCAAAGAATAATAATAATGGTACATTTTACATGCATTTCCTAAGATTCGTTAAATATGTATAGAGTGGGTTTTTTATATTGCTATTTTGAATTAACATAAAAATATATCTTGAACTATTTTGATAATGAATCTTCGTTTAAATGAGCTATTAGAATAAACTACTGAGTTTTGAAAGGCTCAGCAATCAAAATAGTTTCTCATTGAGCAATTATTTATGTGGCATTATTGGGAACTATGAAAAAACTGAGGTAATTTTTTAAAATTTTTATTATAATAGACTTAAATGCTTATGTAGATTGAGGCTGGAAAAAATTTCCTTTATACAATGCCGAATGGCATAGTAGGTGTTTTTAAAGTTAAGGAGGTGAAGCCATGATCCCATATTTGCTTGTACAGGCGACTCCCGAGTCTCGTTGGGGATGCATTCCTGAAAACGTGTTCGAATATTCGAGTGTCGAACGCCGTTTTTCCATATACTTGCATGTTATAATGGGGGGATACGTTCCTGCATCTTGGGAAAAAGTCTCCCCTCACGTTCTATAAAGATAAAATAACATTACTAATATGTTAATACAACAATATTAAATTATGAATAAATTATATAATAAATATTTTAAATGTATAACTTATTTTTTGCACTAAAAAGGAAAAGATAAATGTGTTTCAAACTTCAAAGATAGATGTATGCAATATGCTTTACAGACAGCCTGGTCCGGATCGCGCGAGTTGTTTGTTACAAACGACTCGTGCGAGTTGGATAACATAACTGCGTACATCTATCTATACATACAACTATTTATCGCAGCGAAATTAATATAAAAGTTATTAAAAATGCACAAAATAACTTAAGAATAAACAATAAAATTAAAAATATTTTCATACCTTAAATCTTTTTCAACTGCGCTTACTGGACTTGGTTTATTAATTGAGAAGTTGGAAGAAGAGGAGCTATTGGATGGGGAACTGTTTATTGTTGTTATCAAATTACCTGAATTTATCACGTTCTAGAATTTTTTCCTTCTGTTTCACGCAGGGCATCGAACCGTAATTTTTTTCGCTCCGGTTTTCCTTCCGGTTCACCAAAACAAAATTTTGGTTCGGTTCCGGTTTCGCTCCAGCAAGCGTCAGTGAACCGGTTCAAACCGGTTTTTTTCGCTCCGACCTTAAAATATTTTTAGGAAACTTTCAAGAACTGATTTATTAAGTATTTTTCTTATTAAATCAAATAGATCTTCACTATAAAAATAATGATATTTAAAAAACATAATCAAAACACGAAAATAAATTATTTAAATGTGAATATTTAGTAAGTATCTTATTTATTTAAGATTATATTTTGAATTGAATATTTACAAACCATACATGGGCCGCAAATGACTTCAACATATTAGGAAAGTATAAAGTAAATTATAAATGAGTACGTTTTCTGTGATAGAGTATTCTAAACTTATTATGTTATGCAAAGCATTCATCTCATTTTCTAATTTACTGTGCTTAGTCCTTAGTATTAAATTTTATCAAAATCCGCTGAATAGCTATGGAAAAAAATTGCATCCTGATAGAAGGACGGACAGACAGAAGCTAATATGCGCTAAAGCTGGAATGCCTAATAATGAATTATTAATATTTTTATTTACAAATCCTGCGGTAAAATAAGAGATCGCGTTATCTCAATAGTGCCAGTAAGTTGAGTAAGATATTAAGTTATTTTCATTAACAATTTATAGATCACGTGCACTGCTCATATTATAAAAACTGTAAATGCACGGCTTTATTTTTTCATTCAAATGGATGAAAAATGTATAAAGTGTTTATGGGGAAGAAGGACGCAGAAATTGAGGGTCAGAGAATTCAGAAAGGTTGAGAAATGTTTATTAACATGATACAAATTTACGATGACTGAATATTTTTAATCACTTACGTAGTGTGAGAATGTTAAACTTCATTATTTCATGAAAATTAAATGATAAGTACCGTTTCGAAAAATTATTACTAAGCGAAAACGTGATTTTCACCCGGCAGCAAATAAAAAACATCTACATATTACCCTGCAATCAAACATGCAAACAAAATGAAAATAAGACTTATTCGGCCTGCCGTGAACTTTCTTCAGGCGGAGTCTCTAATGTGGGTTTCTGCAGTCGGCAAAATATTTCACTAAAAGTAACAAATTTGCATTTATATTTAATTTCTCTTCAGTTTTAAACAACCAATACAAATATGTGTGCTCATTTTAAGATGCACTCTATAAAATAAATAGAAATTTACTAATCTGTAACAAAGGATAACCGAAGTAAGAATATCTGAAACCCACGACTGCGGAGCGATCCTTCCTGGATAGGTTTTAGAGAATGATTACCAGAATACAAGGGTTCAGTGGATATGGAGAGGGAGTGAAAGTATATGGGGACAATAACCTCCAACTTTAAGGAAAATCCAAGTTAAGAATCGGGAAATATTTTTGCCGGGAACACAATCTACGGGGTATGCTCGGGGGGAGGGTAGCAAGACAATTAGAGGCTGTCTTCAAAGTACCGCCCAAGTTCCTTTCCAGTAGCCTCTTTTAACAGGTACTCTCAGCAGGATGTATTGTAGACCCTCTCTCTATGTATTGAGATGCAAATGGAAAATCCCACTATTGAGCCAACAGATATTATCACAAAGACACATCCTTCCCAAGGCTGAGGAGAATGTGTTCTCAAGAAAAACCCAACCCTTTTCTTATTCGGTTTCTAAACGTGAGGCTTTCAGAAAGACTCAAACTAAAGCAAAAGGAAAAACCCTTCTTTTGCTCCCACATTTTATGCGAACCGAAAAATATGGAACGAAATAAATAACGGTTTTTGGTTTCGGTTCGGGTTCAGGAAAATATTTTTTTTCAGTTCGGGTTCGGTTTCACTCCAGGAAAAATAACGGTTTTTTACGGTTTCGGTTTTTGGTTCGGTTCCGGTTTGATGCCCTGGTTTCACGTAAGTGCTAATAGTTGTCACATTCCCAACGATCGTAAGATTTCAGTATGGCTTTCAGTATGTTTCTGACACTGATCATCTACCCAAAGTTTTAAAAGTTTTTCCATTTTAGGAATCACAACACCGTGCCTAGGACTGTTTATTGTTGTTATCAAATTACGTGAATTTATCACATCTTCTAGAATTTTCTCCTTCTGTTTCACATAAGTGCTAATAGTTGAAGGACACATTCCCAACGATCGTACGATTTCAGCTTGGCTTTCACCTTTCTCAATATGCTTTAAAATTTCTAATTTCAATTCATAACTATGAATCTTATGCCCTCTTTTATTTGATTCCCTTACATTGTCACTATTACATTTCCTTTTAGATGCCATGTCAAGTGATAAATTTATAAATAAATAAATTTAAATAAAAGATTAACAGAAAGAGTGAAATCAGCACAAATTCAAACAATTAGAGCAGATATAACTACGTCTACACCTAAACTAAACCTTGCGTTTGGTCGGAAACGTCGGAACCAATAACTACGCGAAGTTTATTCCGCGTATATTATCGATCAGCGGGATCGAAATCTTGAATTAATCGAGGCTCGAACAACCGAGACTCGGGAGTCGCCTGTATTATTATTAAGAACAGAACAATTCTAGATTACTGTAAAAATGCATTTGTGATTCCAGTACATAAATGGAGGTGCAGTCTAATTAGGATAATTATCAAACAGTTGATGTAATGATTTTTTTTGCAAACAGATTGAACATATAGTTAGGAGTTACTAGAATCATGAAGAAGTATAGCTAGGTTAACAGGGAAATACAGTACCTGTATTAATAGACATTCATGGAAGGACATAGAATGTTAGCAACATATGGTTGGACTTTGTGGGTTCCATGACTATTTTGGTAGCTCTGTAAGCCTTCCAGGAACCTTGAAAATTCTTACATAATTTTTTAATAGAAACATTTCATTTTATTATTTGTAGTTGAATTTTAAATGTAATAAATGAGATTTTTAATCCTAGTCATTGTAATTGTAAATATTATTTTGTAACTCATATACTAATATCGTAGATATGTTAGAGAGTAATTGATAGAATAAAACAGCAAATCTTGATTGGATGATTGTAAATATTAAAGCAACTTTGTTTGTAATGTTACCATCTGGCATTATTGCTAACTTGTAACCTTTGTTGACAATAATAATAGCTGCCCATCATATGATGAGCATTTACACCTCTTTGTTTATTACATCACAACCTGAGACATTGCATGATTTTTAAGCTTTACCCATGTTATTATAAACTAAATATTTATCACCACTGCTTAAGGGAGTTGATTACCCATGTGATGCTAGAGAAGTTTTTAATAAAGCATTGATATAAAAAATTCTATGAGTTCCTTAATCTCATAAATATTTATATCTTGATCCTAACCAGAGGTTCACCTAGTTAAACTCCTAGCAGATTTAAAGGCAGCTGTTGCCCCCGTGTTGGAAGATAACATCATTCCAGTTTGGCAGAGAGTTAGCTCTGTGCAACTTCATGTATGGGTGACAAAAGCACTTTTACTAAGAGGTCATGAGGATGCTGACATATGGATTGATAGGGTATGTTCGCAAAAAGAAAAAATGTTCTAAGAATATTTTTCTTAAAGAATACACATTTTTGGAGTAGTACTTTAATTTTTTTAAACCTCTCATTAAAAAATCTAGAATTGTTATAGTTAGTATTAAATAGCTTGCTGTCTTGTCTGCTATGTGTATTATTTTTCTATATTAATAACTGAAATGGAGCAAACATTATACGGTGAAACCTCGATATTACACTCTTGGATTTTGTTTTTCCTGATTTTATGCACTTTTTTTCCTGGTCCTGGCTAAATGTTCATAAGACTAAAGTAAAATTTTAACTGATTTTACGTTTCCTCTAATTTACATTTACCCCGAATTTGCATATTATTTTTCGAGTTAGAAAGTATGAAAATTTATTGATTTTGTCCTTTCAAGTACATTTTGCCCTATCTAATAGTCAATTACCGACAGTGTATGAAATGGAATATATTGCGAACCAAACACTTCATAAGCTAGCAGAACACTATTATTAAACTAGAGCAGGGGTGGGGAACCTTTTTCAATCGGAAGGCCAAAATTCATTCTTGGGAGATCTCATCAGGCCGCACTCTGCATTGTGGGTCACATACATACAGGCACTTCCTCTAGTACATTTGTAAGGTTTGTTGTCGTTGCTTATATACGTTTCACGAGTGAAATTCAATGGATACGGTGCTCGCAAATAGAATACCCATACGCAACTTTTTAAATCATGCTTTAGAGCACATGGTACCCACTATCTTTGTCACAATGTAGATATCTCTTCTTGAAGCTTACCAAATATATGAATACACATTGATTTACTTAAGATTGAGCATCACATATAATAATTATTTCAAAAAATAAGCCTGTATTTGTAACATTTTTCACTTAATCTTTCTGAGAACTTTTTGATTCACCGTAGTATATGAAAGGCACCGTATCTGATCTTGCTATCAGTATGCTATGCGTCAATCTAGGCGAGATAATAATGAAGATCCCGAGTAAGACAATGCTATTGGTAGTAAACCGAACGTTTAAATAAAAAAGTGGTTTTTTGATTAAATATCGAATTAAGCAAACTTGGGTGATTTCGAATCTAAAGTTATATTCGATGGTAAATTTCCTTGGATATTTTATTTTAAAGTGGATCTCATCCGTAATGTTATTCTAATGGAAAATAGGCATATTTAGGAATTTCTGGAGTCGAACCCGTGGCACTTAGGAGAAAGTTGACAATTTTTCTGATGGTATATCATATAGGACTAAAATTCTTGAAAATCTCATATAAATCGGCAGTGTAGATTTGGCTGGACATGCTTTCTTATGGGAAATAATGGGGGTCATCTGGAGTCGAACCTGGGCCTTGTTATGAAAAAGTGATATAGTCAACTGATAGATTTGGTGCTCTACTAACGTTACACCAAAATTTATTTCAATGCGATAATGGGAAGTCCCCTAAAATGATTTTCAATGTGCCCTCAGTGTTATTCTTACGGGAAATAGGCATTTTTGGGAATTTTTGGGGTCAAGCCCGGGGCACTTAGAAGTCATCTGACAATTTTTCTGGTGATCTCTTAGTTGAAGAACGAAGTATACAAGATGTTCAACTTTAACTCCTTTTCTTTTTAAAATGAAGTGAGCGGCAGTGATCCTTCCCCAACAAGAACCCAGGGAGATTTAAGAGCGAATATGTATTTGCACGAAGGAGAACAATTTTAAAGAAATAAATAGAACCGGTTTCTGGCAAAGCTATACCGAGATATTGGGTTTTCCCAAACTCAATAAATAAAAGAAAAGGGGTAAGAATTTAGTATTCTTCCAGAGAAAGGATTCGTGGAGAAGGTCAACGGCACCTAGTTCAAGGATTACCGCCCCAGAAGGGTCGTCTCATTTTGTACTGGATTAGCAGTGGCCACACTAAGTGCCCGCCTCTTCGCTACTCCTATGGTGAATTGATCTTTTACCGCTATTGTTTGTATTCCAGCAACCCTGGGCCATAAAAGAGGAAATTTTTCCTGGGATGTTGTCCCATGTTAGGGGTTCGGATTTCCCCATTTCCTTCAGAGTAACAGAAAAAGCAGACCTTAATCGACTACTGATTCAACTACCTCCAAGGGTAGGTTGCGCCCTGCTGGATCGTCCACCCGGATCGCACGGCAACACTGCATAAGGCCGCACTGGGTACCACAAAAGGCCGCAGGTTCCCCACCCCTGAACTAGAGCGATCTGATGCCCCTGACATGTAGGCATCCTTCCACCCTTATCCAAATACCTTACAACTTTTTTTTTTTAGAGAGCCGGTTCTTAATACTTTTTCCAGCTCATCACTGGGTAAAACCACTAGATTTTTGTTTTTGGCTCATCACTTTTTCTCGGGTAAAACAAAGGCATAATCTTTTTAGACGGCATTCGGTATAACTTCGTACAACATTATTTAAAGATTGGTTCAGTAACAGAAATCAATATTACACTCTTTTCTAGAGCATATCACTTTCTCATGAGAAAATCCTTGCCCAGGTTTGGGAAAGCATGAGGATTAAGATAATAGGGGTTCTTGATACTGCTGTTCATTTAAGCTTGGTTCTCGAATTTTGCAATCTTATTGAGAATGTGAGCATTTACAGTGATGCAAGGATAAGCTGATTCATTTATTTGAATCATCTACAACTTTTATTTCACATTGATTATTAAATAGGGTGACCTTATTCCAACGAGGTGAAAACGGGACATTGCCCGTCATTGTAAGAAAAAACGGGACAAAATTTTTGCGTGATTTTTTTAATGGTGGATTTGTAACTGTCACAGTCTATAGCAAAAAAGGCAAATACAAACTTTCTTTACAGTCTGGATCATGCCAGACTAGGACAAAACTCACAATCAAATGAGAATCTGACTAGCACCGTCGTTGTCGAAACTTGAAGGGAATAAGCAGTGCCGGATTACCCAATAGGCACAGTAGACACGTGCCTAGTTAGGGGGGGCCCACCCTGTAGGTTGACTGTTATATAGGCAGTATTATTAAAAGCAAAAAGAAAATTTAATTTAAAAAATCGGTACAATATACATTGTACAAACTTTCTCATATACTAATGTATAGTTTAGTTATCTTTTGAAAAATATGAACTATGTATAATCGTTATAAACATCAACTTAAATAATTATACAAAATTTGATGAAAATCGTATGAGCCATTTTTAGAAAATCCGATTGTTATTAAAGTTGTCCAAGAATAAATTAACCTTATATTAAATTTTTCAGAAATATGAACTAAGTAGTATTATTGAAGACACAACCTTAAGTAAATGTACGAAATTTGATCAGAACTGTTGGAGCCGTTTTTGAGAAAATCAAATTGTTGTTAAAAATGCATAAATAAACTTCCCTTAATTATTAAGCAATGTCAACCATTTCTTCATTGTTTCTATTCTGTGTGGTAAAATTCCTAAGTACGAGATTTCATTCATCTTTGCTCTATCGTGTAGGCTCTAGAGCCGTAAATAGACAGATCCACAGACAGACAGCATTGTGAAAATCACTTTTTCGGACTCAGGTACACCTAAAACATATATTTCCATCTAAATCTTGAGATGGAATTTTTTTGTGAGTACAATACTTTCTCAATATACTTAGTATATGAGAAAGTAAAATGAAGGAGAGAGATTCTTTTCAAAACTTTCTCATAACAAAAATGAGGAAAAAACAACAATGCATGAAGAATGTGTAACTGCATTGAGTCTAATATGCATAGAACATGATTTTGTAAAAAGATAGATTTTTTTCTTATACAGAAATTTGCTGCGTCAAAAGTTCAGAAGGTGAATTTGAGAGGCTTATTTTCGATTTTTTGAAAGATTAAAAATAACAACATTATTTTGTCAATAAAACGTTTTTTGCTATATCATAGTTTTCTTTATACAATCACAAACTACAAGGAGGCTCCCCAAAGTGCCTGTGCCTAGAGGCCCCAGAGGGTCTTAATCTGCAGCTAGGAATAAGTTAGGTTAAACCCAGGCAGGATATTATATGCAGAGACCAGGGAGCCAATTTTGTAACTCCTTCGATTCGATCGAAATCGTAAACTCCCAATTTCTACGTGAAAGCTGGTAAGCGATCGAAATGAAATTATGAGGGAATATGCGATTTTGTAACTAATTTCGACTTCGATCGAAGGAAGTGAGCTCGGTTGAAAACAGTGTTGCAAAATTTATGCTTAGGCCGAGTTGGCGCATGCGCAGTTGACTCTGAGTCGGTTTGTTTACCTATTTCAATTAGATAAAAACCTAATTAAAATGAGTAATTCAGCATAAGTCCTAATACAGTATCCTTATAATATGTTAAATAAAACGAATACAGCATACGTTAAGCAAATATTAGATGATTTTTGTACATATTGTGTTTATCGAATCTATGCCTTGCTACTTCAAATGTTGAAGTTTTTATTTATTATTATTTCGACGAGTGGATATTAGTTTACAGCATTGGATGAATAATTTGTCATTAGTATCATTGACTACGGCAGAAACATTAGGTTATAACGTAAAAATTGGAAGGATAAAGCTGAATATTGGCTGGTATATATAATGTAAAATGTGGAACGCAGGACGAGGGATATTAATTCATTTTCGTAAATGAATTTATTTGAGGTTAACATTGTTTGTTTTGTTATGATTACTTGACTGTCTAAGATTTTGATAACACTTGTCAGCATAGTTTTGCAAGTTCTATACTTCTTAAGAAATGTCTTTAAGAAAGCATTTATTTTGGTTTGTATCATTTATTGATATTGAAATACAGTGTTAATGAATGTTATTAAATATTTTGAGAGTATTGTTAAATAGTTACAAGTTTCCAAAAACCTGCATTTCTTGGACCGTAGTGATGTTAGTTCCTTTTGACATATGTTTCAAGTACTGGTACTACAGGAGGTACACATGAAAATCTTTCTTTATACTGAAGGTAATGTAGTCTTCATTATTGTGATTTTCTATATTATGTTAAATAATACAGTGGACTCTATAATTTCTATTTGATACCTACTCAGTTTAGGTTTTTACTGAACAGTTACATGTATAATTAAGATCATTGATATTTAACTTATTTATTCATTAATTCATGGGCGATGCCCATTAATATGCATTAGAAATACATGTTCAAAATTGATAAGACACAATCCACATTTAGGTATGGAGATATTATATGCAAAATGAAGATACCCACATTAAGTAAGTAATTAGTGAGGATCTCATCAGAAAATGAGAAACATTAGGCATACAAGAAAATATATTAAATGATAACATGTACAATTAATATTTATCACAATTAAACAGGTATATGAAATATGCATATAGGTGTTGAAGTAAATTGTTTATTGATTCAGCACAGTCAATTAAGAAATATAGTTGTCCAAAAAAGGAAAAATCATATTCCTGTCATTAAAATGAAAGGAGTTGAAATAGGTAAAGGATACAATAAGTTATAAATAGCCAAAGGAGAAGATTTTATAACATTGGTATATGAAATAATATAACTGCCAGGGGCGGTGATAATCACAGCCTGATTGTCATATACACCCACTCCCCGACTTACATAAAGGTTCCATTCTGCGAACTCTTACGTAACTCGAGTTTTACGTAAGTCAGATTTCACCGTATTGCCTACGGTAGAAGCCGGCGGCCACTGTCAATTCTCACCTCAACCGCAATACGCAGTATCACTTTACACATATTAATTATATATCAGTATAATTATTTAATAAACTATACTAAATTATAGGCTTATGTATTGAAATTACCGTATCTGCCCGAATACAAGCCGATGTTTTTTGTCAAAATTTATCATGAAAAAATCACCCCTCGGCTTAAATGCGAGTCCGAGGAAAATTTGGGTTATGGTTAAATCTGATGTCTCTCATTGCCTTCGCGTTCAAATGATAGTACTATATTTTTCGTAAAGTAAATATTTGACCTACGATGAATATATATAAAAATATCTTGGCGAGATCGCTTGCGTAAATTGACGGTTACGCAAAATGCGTTGATGGCTTTGAATGCTCAACTGTTTGAATTTCGGTAAAACTTTACATGGAACATGCATAATTATAAAAATGCACTTTCTTAAGGCAATGTAAATGCTAATTTCATTGGAAATAGACTTGGATGAAAGAATATTTTGGCAAGATTGCTTGCGTAAATAGACGATAACGCAAAATGCGTTGACGGATTTGAACGCTCAACTGTTTGAATTTCGGTAAAACTTTACATGGAACATGTATAATTATAAAAATGCAGTTTCTTAAGGCAATGTATATGCTAATTTCATTGGAAATAGACTTGGATGAAAAAATGTCTAGGCGAGATCACTTGCTTAAATTGACGATTACGCAAAATGCGTTGACGGCTTTGAATGCTCAACTGTTTGAATTTCGGTAAAACTTTACATGGACCGTGTATAATTATAAAAATGCAATGTCTTAAAGCAATGTAAATGCTAATTTCATTGGAAATAGACTTGGATGAAAAAATATCTTGGCAAGACCGCTGTTACTATATTTGACCTTTTGTGAAAATGAAGACGAATATATTTATATCTACAGTTCACCCTGCAGTAGCACCAAGGTAAAGCGCATAATAATGTATAGTATCACTCTAGGTCGGCTGATTTCTTTTCGTAACTTCTGTTCTGCTCAGCTATCGTTCTAGGGAAAAACGAGCCTTTATACCTCTCAGTCTTATAGGCTATCTCTCTTATTTTACGAGGATGGTCCATTCTACCAATATAAGTATTATTATTATTTCTTCGACATCGCTGGAGAATATATGCATTCTAAATCTTTCAAGAAGTTTTAACCTAGAGCGTGATCGGCGCTCAGTTAGTGATTCCCATCCTAAGTCCTGTATCAAGCCTGTAACACTTTTGTTTCTTTCGTAACAATTTTTGACGAATCTAGCAGCTTTTCGCTGCACTCTTTCTAGCTCTGAGATTGATCCTTTCTTGTACGGATCCCATATGCTCGACGCGTACTCTAATAGCAGTCTTACTAAAGAGAAGTAACATGTCTCTTTGACTTTTTCCTCACTTTTACCTACTATGCGTTTGATGAATCGTTTCTGTTTCGCCTTCCCGCATATATTTCGTATGTGCATATCCCATGAGAGGTTGCTTGTTAAAGTAATGCCTAAGTATTTGACAGAATCGGCTAGTTTTAGCTGGACGCCTTCAACAGTGTAATTCGTCGTGTCAATGTTTTTGTTTTCCCCAGAATCTCATAAAGGTACACTTTCCTAAGTTCAATTCTAACTGCCACTCTTTACACCACTCGAGAAATGCATTTAAGTCGTCAGAAAGTAATAATTGATCGTTAGGACTGTTAATCTCTCTGTAAACTACTGTATCATCTGCGAATAACTTGATTTTACTTTTAATAACCTTATCTAAGTCGTTTATATATAAAAGGAATAGTAGGGGGCCGATTACACTTCCCTGTGGGACGCCTGAGGCTACGCTGGCTGAATCTGATTTAAATCCATCTATAACAACTATTTGTTCACGGTCATTAAGAAAGTCCCTGATCCACTCGATTATCTTTCGATTTATTCCACAGTCATTTAATTTCTTCACTAACTTACTGTGCGAGACTTTATCAAAAGCCTTCTTGAAGTCGAGGAAAACCGCATCTAACTGAGTCTTACGGTCTCCTGATCTTCCTGTACTTAGTGATACTGTTCACTTCAGATAGTGACATCGTCGTGAAATATACGACACCTTAGTGATACCGTTTGAGTTTCTTGGAGTGGAACTTCATATTTTCTTCTTCATACATATATCCAAACCCATTCTTGGTTCTTGATATTCTGGACTTACATCCTTTGTGTTGTCTCGCCATTCTAAAAGGTAAGTTTAAGTTATTTAGAATGACGGGTAAACAATTACGAAGATCGTGGGTGTAAAGCCTATTCAATGATGGCTTATTTCTACAATAATATGTTAAGATCTGATTAGGATTTCAGCGTAATTTCTAACCGCAAGTGATGTGTATTTTAGGGGATGTTAGCTTATTTTGCAGTTTTAGACAAATATCTTTTTATAGTCGCATTTACGTAAATAACCTATTTTGTAGATTATAACATTATATGCAATTTTTATTCGTCATTTCATTTACTGGAGGCCTCCTGGTACACATTTATGGAGAATGTAACTGTAAATATTCATTACATTGCAAGATTTACAACCCCTTGTGGCGCTACCGTCTCATTTCAGAAGACAATGTATCCATTCGCACGTGCCGTGCTACGTTGATGTTCCGAGCACATATCGTAATATGTATGTATATAGTATGTACTACGAAAATTTTCGTTTGTGGTTCAAGAAAAAGTTTACCTAAGTGAGAGTTTACGTAAGTCGGGGAGTGGGTGTATTTGGCAGCACACCCTGTTTATTTGCATTTACATTGTTATTGTGTTCAAGCATGTATATTTTAGGTGGCTTGCCAAAGTTATGATATAAAGCAACCAATATTATTGTTTAGGTTACATCATTTTCATTTTCCTGATTTAACGCTTTCCTCAATTTTACATTTATTTTAGGTGGTCCCTTCAGTAGTGTAAAAATCGAGGTTTCACTGTAGTATAAATAGCATTCTGAATTAATTTTTAGTGAAGACCAACTCTGGGATTATAATTCTTTAAATCAATATCTTTTTCTTTGTCTGCAGTCTGTAAATGTGACCTTTGTAATGTACTTATTCTTTAAAGTGATTTTGTCTTGGTTTGGAAGTTTGTAACTTGTTGAGTGTTTTCTTTATTCTTTCTGCAACATCAGTTATTTATTTTCAGTTGAACTGGAACAGTTGTAAAAATTATGTTTAACTCATAAACCACTGGATTTATCACTAATGATGTTTGTGTATTTTCATTAAGTGTTTTTGAAATAATTCAATTTAGTGGCAGACATTTGCTAACTATTTAACATTTATGAAATGTCTTCTCTTTTAGCTGATAGGATTCTTAGGTAAAGAGACGTTTGGTGTTGAGGCTGCTAATGGTTTTCAGGAAATCATGATGCAATCAGAAGGATACCTAAATTTTAGCTGCCATGCAAATATTCGGTTAGTTGACATTTAGTTTTCATTTATTTGTATTTAACTTTTTTATTATTAAGTTAATTTATCCAGTAGAATCTTCTGGCTGAGATTTTACATGTGTCTTTCCAATTTTGTCACAAATGTGACAAAATTAATGTATTACTCAAAATATTTTTTGTCATAACTCCTGTATTGCATGAGCGGAAAGATGTGCAGGTTGAACCTCTATAATTTGCAAAGCTTGGGAACAGTGGCATTCCAGATTATAGAATTTTCTGAATACATATGGTTAGCATATAACGACTGTATTGTTGCTACGCACTCTGCCCAAGCCACAATTTTATGTATTTAACATAAGGCTATGAGTAATAAAAACATGGGAAAACAACATATTACTTAAAAAATTGATATAAAAATAAACAGCAGTACAGGCATCCCTTGTTTAACACGCTTTCACATTTATGCAGTTAGCATACCGAGGAACTTTTTCGTTTATTGCGGTAATAATTTCTCATTTGCGGTTTTAATTCCAAGAATTTTGTTTCAGATATCTTCGTTTTATATGTATCTCGAATTTTTATCTTATTTATCGTATTTATTCATACAGTTTATCAGCTTTGAATGCCAAAATGAATTATAACAGTCACATGCACCTAATAAAACATTTTAATGAAATTTTTAGTCTCATGAAACTTTTAAATTCTTAACAAGCAAAAAGGGACTTAATGATGATTTTCACTCCACCAAACTCGAAACTAGACAAAAATTCGTAAATATATTTACGAGATGAAGGAATTCCATATAGTTATGCCTGACACCATTCGCTTCATATTCTTGAGAGTTTACTTGAATGAATTTTTAATTTTTCTCACGTTTTACCTGCTGTTTTTTTGTAAAACAATAAACACCATAATTTTGAGAATGCTCCATCAGATTAGAACTACGGAAATGATTTTTATTTTGATTCCTTAAAATTTTAAATAGAAATGCTGAATTTTCCCTCCTTTCCCCAGCAATCTTTGTGAAATTTTCATTTTAGTAATACGGAAAAAACAATTTTAAAAACTCCAAATTTCGAATACATTCCACTAGCTGGTTGTAGCCTAATATTCACACATATCTGTCGTTTGCTACCCTCTCTCAGTGATAGGGCTCTTACAGGGTATATCCATCCTCTTCAGCCAGGACATGCCAGCTTTAGCCTACTCTTGCAAATAACACCAGGGGGGCAAAAGTCCCTCCCAAAGGACTCAGATGCGAGTAAGAGTGGGTCAGTCAAGAGTTTGGAAAAACTGTATAAGCGTCTCCCACACTCGGTGCAGGGAATACCCCGGAGACTCGAGGGTCTTCCCCCTTCTCCCTCATTATGTCCTCAAAGAGACCATCATCTTCAACTCCTTCGGCTGCTAAGAGGGAAAGTGTTAAACTTTCACAAAAGGTGGGCTTCATGAGGTTGAGACAGGTGATGTGAAGGAGTTGCTAAATTCACATAGTGAAGATATATCAAATGAAGATCTGCTTAATTTGGATATGACGAAAGCATGTTCGGAGTACGAGAAAGACATCACTCGTCAAATTACAACAAATAAACTAGGATGGGTATTCTCTTTAATTGATGAAGCGCAATCAATTATTGGAGAACCGGAGTTTGCATTTGCAAGGACTTGGATCAATCGATAGAATGCTATAGGGAAGTTTATAGGGAGAAGCAGAAGTCTACGGTTCAAAGTACATTGGACATGTTTTTAAGAAAAAGACCATTATCAACGCCAAGCACAAGCATGCCTTCAACAACTGCTTTAGAACACGCCGACGTAATTTGTGCAACCAGCAAAAGTGATGATGCCACCTCTAACACAGATTTCCAATAAATTCTTTTTTGGTGAGTGTTTAATGAAATTTTTAATTTTTATGGTTAATGATTTAATGCAATCATTTTCAGATTTTTTAAATGTTTTATATAGGTTATCGCGATGTAATATTTTTAGCGAACCGACTACTGATGGCACTAGATACAGAAAAACCTTAGCGTGGCAAATTTTTGTGGAGTTACATGTGAAAAGTTTTGAGTTAGGAACGCATCTCATCATTATTACGTGTATTCTTATGGAAAAGTAATTTTCGTTTAGCTCGACATTTTCCTTGAACGTATCTACCGCGTTAAACAAGGGATGCCTGTACTGGTATCCATTATTCATTTACCTAATTGCTGCCGGAAAACCACACCACTGCAAACCATGTTGTGTGTACGGCAATTTTTATCTCACGTAGTTCAACCGTGTTGGTGCGAATCTGCGTACGGTGATGCCACACACAGTGAGGGTCAACTGTGCTTATATGTATAGTTGTCACAATCCTAATCATTGCAGAATTATGGGAAAATTACTAATTTATATTTCAATAACTGCTTTGTACAATACAGTACTTAAAATTGGTATTTGTAGTGTTTTTGAAGCACTGGCTTGACTCATTATTCTGGAGTTGACCTTCTATTCACACTTGTGTCAAAATCTGTAGCTTAAAATCATGAAGGGAGTAGACCCTTACATTATCCAGAATGAAGGAACCCTCGTATTTGTTGTTGAAATGACAAAAATTCATTTACCTTGATAATTTATTGTTTATTAAAACTAAATGTCAAACTTTTTTGTTGATTTGAATAAGAAAGTCAGCATCTGGAGTCAACCTATTAGTGATGAATATTAACACATATTGTTAGATTTTAATTGTATGATTATTGTTTCTTTAGGATACTTTACCGTCAAAGGTTTTACCTTACACTGCCAAAACTTGTAGAGTCTTACAAGAAAGCTTCTCTTAGCACAAAAGGAAACTTTCTGCTGGCACTAGCACATCTTATTGGTGGAGTCCCAAGGAATCTTCTTGTTGCTGACTTGCCAGTTGTAAGTTAAATTAAAACATTTGGAAAATTTTAATGAGATATTTAGAACTAAATTCTAGTGATATTGCCTTTTTATTATGAATTATTTTGTTTTTCTCTTGCAATGAAGGTAATTCCTTTGTTGGTGGAGTCCCTGAAGCAGCCTTCATCTCATGAAGATCCCAGTGAGACTGAGATAATCCACGAGGGAAAAGAAGAAAAGCTTTTGCTCCTTTCAACATTAGAAACTTTAAATGACCTCATGTCCTCATTAAATGTCACACTTTCAGAACATCTTCATACTTTCATCCCAAAAATGCTGAGCATTGCTCGAGCATCAAAGCATATGGTAAGTATTCTGGAAAAATGTGTTGAAGTTTGCATTAATATTTCCTTTTATGAATTTATGATGCTAGTCTGCCATGGTAGAAAGTGTTTGTTTATCTGTTTCACTCATAAATAAAGTACAATTGCAGTGCATATAGAATTACAAATTTTCATTTTATATTTGCAGGAAGTCAGAAGGAAGTCCTTGATGTGCATTTATCACATAAGCAAATATCCAACACCTCTTGTGCTGCCTTTCAAATTTTCTGTAAGTTTCAAAAATGTGATTATTTGTATTTAAATTTTTTATTATGAGAATATTTTTCACATTTTAGATAAAACTAACTTTCTTAAATAAACTAAACATCTTTAATATAAAAATTGATGTGTTCTGTAGAGGAATGTTATAGTTACCGGAAAAAAGCCTATAGAAATACTTATTTAAATTCCACTTGCCCCTACGTAAAATTAATACTTTGTTTTGTAAGATAAGCCTACAAAAATTAAAATGAGAGATAGTAATGTTTTTTCAGTGTTTTTGTGTCTTAAATTGATGTGAATAATAATTCAATTTTTCTATAATATTATAGTATCAAATATGAAATTTTTATATACCAGTAAGAAAAATAATTTGTAAGATTCCTCTTAGTTATCATAAAAAGTATCTATTACTTTCATTTTATTATTTATTACTATCAAACTCAAAAACTGTAGTATTTATTTTCACTGATAATTTATGCACATTAATATTACTACAGTACTATTTATAAAAGATCAAATTTTAAATTGAAAACATTTTAAAGGATTGGCTTAAATTTGAGGTTGACTTGTATTTGGTCATATAACATACTTCTGCTGACTATAATTTAACAATTTCCTTATTTCACTGGGATTTAATAGTTATAGTAAATTTAATTTTTATCCCTTACAGGTGATCAAAGGGTTAGCTCCTTGCTTAGATGACCCAAAGAGATTGGTGCGTAAGGAAGCAGTCAATGCTAGATGTCAGTGGTTTTTAGTTGGAGCTCCAGGATAGGCATTTTTAATATTTATTAATTTTAATGAAATTACTGCATAACTCTAGAAGAGGGTTATGGTTGTTAATTAATAGACAGTTTTAAAATATACAATTTTCAAACATGAATGCCATTTCATTTGTCTTGTTAATCACCAAAATAATAGAATATTTTGTTTCATACATTTCTACAGTAAAATCTTTCCCTTTCTTTAGCACAAACCTTTAATTTCACAATATAATAATAATAACTCATTCCCTCTCTAGTAGATGTAATGTCCAGCTTGATCAGATTCAAGTTTAATCCAAGCAGTCCCTGCTTATACCTCGGGTTACATTCCTGAAAACTGTGACGAAAAGGGGATCATTTTCCATGGACACAAAATTGAATTGAGGGATAAATTCACTGTTTCTGGGATAAATACTGTATATACTCGTGTATAATGCGCACCCGTACTTTTTGCCAAAAAATCCTGACTTTTTGTTATACTCCATGCATAATATGCACCCTTGATTTTTGTGGGGTATAAGAACAAAATTTTAGAATTATATTGTCCTGTTATTAACTACAGTACTGTAAATAAATACATTAAAGCATTAAATTATTGCCAGTTAACAATTTTAAAACTCTTGGACTTGCCCATAAGTATTATGTTTAATAAGCTCCACGTTACGTCTTAGAGAGACATCATCAATAATGAAAGCAAAGAGTTGACATGGCAGCAACTTCATACAGTAAGTTGACCAAACTGATGCCATGTAGAAAACCATAGCGCCACTGCTGCCAATCCTTTTAAATCAGACAAAAAGGGATCTATAAAATAGAAAGTTTTGATTTATAGTGGATATTGGTTCTTTCTTTCCTATCTCATTCTAAAGCTGTTTAATAGAAGGAATAATGCGAAAATTTAACAAACAAATCTGGAAACAGGAAACGCGACAGTTAAGATTAAGTTCATACGTCATTCTATGGGTTTTAAATTACTTACATTGTTAATTGTACAGGTGTCCCTCCCTATTCGTCCCCCCGATTTTCGTGTTTTCGCTTATTCGTCCATATTCAATTATAACCAAACCCCATTCATTCGTCCATTCCCTCCCTTATTCATCCATCGAAATAGCTGGGACCTATGAAGAGGGATTCTCGACGATTACTCGAGAGAGGATTTATCATTCTCAGCAGTATAAACTTAGAACCTTAACAATCAAGAAATGAAAATATCACATAGTATGTCTTGTCTTCCCCTTGTGACTGCGGCTAACAGCAAATTAAAGCACACCACTGAGATGATTTCATCATCACGTTGAGTTTAGGAGTTTTGGGTGATCTGTTTTAGTATTCGTTCAACCACAGACTCCACTGGTCTCAGCTACTTGGCCTCGCTCTGTGTTGTTCGTTCTTCCTTAGTTTGCATTTTGGTGCAATTTTATATTGTTTTGAGTTCTGTGTTTGTGATTAAATCAATCAATTACGTGGCAGCTGTATTTGTAGTTTGGTTTACATCGCGCCTTCGTGGGCCTCATAAAATGCTCCCGCGGGCCATAGGTTCCTATAGATTATGTTTATAGGCTCCGTGCATGGGTCTGCGGTCAGAGACGCCTGGCAGCCAAATCCTCGTTAGTGCGATGAGTCGTTGCTGGCCTTAACGAACGCCTCATATATGACTCCATTTGGAAAGGCAATGAAATGTTGCACTACATTGTCTTGTATTTACAATAAAATTGAGATTGCAATATCTAATCTCCTGTTAAGCGAATATTCCAGAACTTAACCCCATTAGGCGATTTATTCTTCCTTAAAAAAGAACTCATGTACCTATGTTTCAAGTAGCCATATCGCCCTTGAGAAATGTATAACACAATTTTTTTGGCTGAGAACAAGCTTACTTTCCCAACTGCAGGGCTATAGTAGCATTGCAACATGCAAAATTATGAAAATCATAGTAAAGGCTTAGAATTGATTCCTGTTTCTCAGTAAACGCAGCCTTACAAAAACTATTTAAAATGGCCTTTACAAAGCTGCCCTAATTTTTAACAGAGAGTCTTACAGGAAAAGGGGATTGAGATAAGGTACACAATATTAAATAAGCGAAATCGGAGCCTCGGATTTTCGGGTGTCCACGATCAAAGAAAACCAAGGAACATTTTAATAACTCCTAACCAAAGAGATGCAAATGAGGAATAACAGAAAAACCCAAGACACCTTCAAAGGCATAATCACATACGCTAGAATCATGGTTAAAAGTGACAAAGGTAAACGTTTTTCTCTTCTTTGAAACGGGTGAAAGAGTTCTATCAGTGAAATTCCACGATTTCATGCCACTCTTTCTCAGGGCTATCTTTACTGGTAGACGTCAGCGGGGTGCCTGCGCTAATGCCTTGCTGTGCTTATTAGGTTCCCATGGTGTTCCGTCACGGCTGTGGAAATGTAGTAAATAAGAGTCAAGAAATTACTACTATCAATAACTCAGGGTTTACCAAACGTCTTATTCATATAATATGACTAGTTCAGCTGTTAACATTGCAGAATTATATAACAAAACGATGTAACGAGTCAAGATTGTCGCTTTTATTAAGAAATCCTTTAACGTACATAAATCGACGCAAGACGGTTTCAGTAAACATATTCAACTGAAGTTCATAGTCAAATGAAGAATTGAAATCTTGAATATCACCAAAATTTAACAAAAATTTATGAAAATTTTAGCATTTGAGAGATATGCGAACCTATACGTTCATTGAGAAATGAAAGTAAGTTTGTTTACATAGTTTACATTGAAGCGATGCAAGTCACATAAATCAGTACACATAACGTAAGATTTTTTCACTTAGTATTTACTTTTGTCTTTTCACTGCCCTAATCCATCGCTCCTTCTCTTAAATACTCCCTTTCAGGGAAAGCGTAAAATATTACTCCTCCATCAGTATTCCTGGGTGTATTGCTGCACCCGACCACGCAGCAATTACAATTACCCTTGGGCATCGCAAGCAAATTGCTATTTTCCTTTCTCTAAAACACTTCTGTGAAAAATTACGCTCTTCCTGGTCTAATACTATTCACTTAACAAACACAAAATCACTCTTTCTGTGCTCTGACTGTGAGATATACTGGTCTCATGAATCTACTCCCCGCTCTTAACTCCGAAACTTGCCACTCGCGGCACTAGTTGTCCCCGTGCACGGAGACTATAGTACCAATAACTCCATAAAATAAGGTAATATCAATATTTTGGGCTACTTTTTGGGTTTTCAGGATACACAGTACGTGTATCAACATATTGCATCATCGTCAAGTATTAAAAGCAACTTACATATCAGGGGAAGGTATTGGCTTTATATAGTGTTGTTCCCAAGCAAGGCACGTGGGAAAGGGGAGATGGGAAAGAGGTGCGAGGTGTTGGATTTGAAAAAAATAAGTGATATGGGAAAGTATGATTATAAGTGACAAGGTGGCAAGGAAGAAGGTTAAAGCTTTAATTTTGCAAGGGGAAGGGAAAGAAAGGGGGGGTAAGGAATACATATATACTCATAAAGTGTCACATCATTACCTGTCATTTGGAGCACCGTGCTTGGTCTATGTACACTGCACCACAGCTGTCACACTGCACTATGCATGCCCCATTTTTTTTTAATGAGGCATTTCATTCCTGACCAAGAGTCAAATATTTCTGGAAGTGCAATTCGAAACGCGAACTGACTGTCCCAGATGAATCCAACTTGTTCTCAAACAATTGAGTAATTATGACAATGTACATAATAAGCAGATCAGGGATGGAAGAATGAAACAATGTTGTTTTTCACTTAGGCACTTATGAGCGAAACAACAAAAACCGGAATGACAAAAAGCAACAATTTGTCGAATAAACAGATACAAGAATGAAAGAATTAAACAATATTGTTAATTAGGAACTGACATATGAGCGGAATGACGAATAGCAGGGACTGCCTGGACAGTAAAAGGCTATAATGGGGGTTGATAAGGGTAAAAAAAAATGCTCGTTATAAACAAAAATAATTCACTTTTAACTTAAACATTTTGTATTTATATAACAACGAAGGGCTCTGCTCCTATGTGCTACGTGAGTTAACCATGTGCCATGCTCCGCAAGGCAAGGTCACCCTCTAAGTGCACCCATGAAGCACCTTGTGGCATATATTCAGGGATGGATAAATTGAAGTACCTTTTCCCACTTCCTCTTTTTCATAACAAAGAAAACATCTGTAAGCAGTCTCAGAACAAAGGCACCCCAAGCAGGTAACTCAGCAGTAAGTGAACATCTTTTAGTGCAATTTGTATGGTTAAGGTTAAGGAGCACATGAAGCTGAATGTGTTGTATACAAGCCTCACCCTTCCACCACCTCCGTCACTCTCCCAAATGGTTGCACATGCATTCCCCATCCCTCTATCCCCTCCCCTCATTAGCAATACTGCCAGCTCTTCTCCTCCTGCATTAGGTCAATGCATTAAGGAGGGAACAACCCTTTAGTGGATAGAAATTCTTAAATAAAACGTTCTCAATCTTAAAATGTTGTTTAAAGTGATAAGTAAAAAAATAATTATTCGTCAGAGTTTTTTATATTGCTTTAAAACACTTCACTTTTCATTGTTAATGTCTGCTTCTTTAATAGAATATTTCCAGTAAATCACAACAATTACAGTTGAATTATAAACAAAATTTTTACCAAACCATACACATCACCAATTTTTCACCACACTATACCAGATCAATGATAGCTGTTGGCCCAATGCAATTTCTCATGCTATGCACTTTCTCCATTGCTGTAACACGTGAAAGAGTGTCAGATATAATTCTTTTCATTTCAAAATTAGTTAGAATCGAGACACTAACTCCGGAGTTTAACATACGGATGTCAAAAAGAATGTTTATTTTTCCATTCAAGATTAAATTAATTAAATTCCGAGTTAACATAAATATTTATTAGGAATCGAAAGGAATACACATTTCAACGCCTTAACAATGAAAAATGTTTAGTTGTGACTACTTCACGTAACTGAACTAATAAAACAAAGTAAAAATATACGCTTCTTATCTTTTTTCAATAAATCACCTTTACACCAAGAATCCAACTCGATATTAGGGATTAAAATGAATTCAACACGATTAATTTACACCACATTTAATTTGTCACTAGAAAAAAATCCATTTAGCTAATTATTGTGCTATTAAATGTCACAGAGCAAAAGGCTCGAAAATATTAATACACTGCCGAATTTTTCTCGATAGGTAATTTAAATTGCGTATTTTTATTATATCTTGAAATTATCGGCATACTTGAAGATTACAAAGGAAAGCCGACATCTTTGCAGGTGTCGTCTATGCGTGCCAGAGGAAACCAACAGTATTAAGACACGTATAAAAAGGATCAAGATAAATTCATATACTAAATTTGTAAATCATTTTCAAAATTAACTCTTTTTGCTATATGCGATTAATTTATGTGATATTTTAATGTTCTGGATTATAGTTTATTCAATTGTAATATTATATTACTGTAACGAAATTCAACACTGGGAAATAATTCTTATGAAACCAAACATCCATCGGGTTCGAATAATGGATCGAGCGGACTCGGCTTTCTGTAGAAATTTTTAACAACTTGTTCTAAAATTGCTTCAAAATTTAACAACCGGTTCGCGCGAACCGGCTGCAGTTCACCACTAGATATAACTCCTTCATAATAAAAGTGTCTAAACTTCATGATTACCCGATATTCTTCTGCTATCTATTCCTGTGCTATACTTTGGGAAAATAAAATCCATCCTAAGTGGGATAGCAAACCTATTGCACGCAATTGAACATGCAACAGAAAAAACATTTTATATTATAATATAATCATAGTTAAATCATAAAATTATTTCTTTTGGATATATTTAAATTGACACGTAAGCTAGTCATTTTATTTCGAATGGAGTAGGGGAAGGTGGAGGGAAACCGTGCGGTGGGTAATACCGCGCATCGCTGTTACCGACTGAGGGAGACGTTGATGTGGGGTTTGATTTGTGCTGCACCCTCTCGTTAGAAAGACAAAACGTCCCAAAGCACGCAGACGCGCCAGCCATTGTGTCTCCGGCTGTAATCATGAGCAGAAAGAAACACGTGCTTTTCTTATAATTTTACGTGTGTAAAGTATTTGGTGCCTCAAGATTCGAGCGGTTCTCTCCAGAATTCCGTATCAGAGGTCTGTACGGCGCGTATCTAAGGATTATATTGGTATATGATTAAAACTGCTGTGAAAATTATTTAGTATGTTTCATAACTAAAATACTTGTAAGAGTATCAGTGGGATAAAGCTGCGCTCCGCCATGGCTTCTGCGCGGTCTTCCCCCACGTGTTCTGAAATGGTAAACACTAAGGACTTTGTTTTAATTTAACCTCGCTGCAAATGCTGAGATCCTATCACAGGAAAACCCAGCGTAAAAGCTGGACAAAAGAACAGTTAGAAAGCTTTGAGGGCAATAGCAGAGGGTTCGAAGATTCGAAAAGCTGCCAGAGGCTACTGCATCCCGGAATCTACACTGAGGGATCAGCTTAAACAAGAGGATAGAAGTCGTGCTTCTTCCTCACTAGGAAGAAACTATTTTCAACAGGGAGCAAGAGGAAGAAATCGTGCAGCACGTCATTTCTCTAGAAAAATTGTTTTATGTGGTGACACCTCTTCAGCTTAGAAGAATAGCATTCTCGTTCGCCTCTGCGAACAATATCCCTAACAGTTTTAACGCTGAAACAGGGCTAGCAGGCAAAGACTGCTTGTACCTTTTCTTGAAGAGGAATCCCGAAATTAGTTTGCGCCAGCCAGAAGGAACGAGCATAACTAGAATCAGTTTATTTAATGAGGATGAAGTGAAACAGTTTTCTCAAATTTAGATACAGTATTCACAAAGCACTTCTTCCCTCCAGAACGCGTTTACAATCAAGATGAAACTGGAATTACTACCGTACAAAAACAATCCTCCAAAATTTATGCAGCGAAAGGACAAAAGAAAGTAGGAGTTGCTACGTTAGCGGAGAGGGGGAAGAATATCACAGTCGTCTGTTGTGTCAATGCGGCAGGGAGTTATGTCCCACCCATGATAATCTATCCCCGGAAAAGGATGGCGTCTCACCTTGAGAGAGGAGGGCCCCCAATCCCTCGATATTGGGCCTTATTTGGGCATGAGGGAGAGGTTGCAGGGGTGTCTGATGATCATCAGACAGACAAGTATTTACATATATTTATACTTTTTTGAAGCTTTGTTGTGCTGATATTGCAATATTTCAGCATAAAAATATTCTATATACATATTAAGTGGGGATTGTTTGTGTGTGCATGTGTTATCCACTTATCCCTAAACCATTTTTCAATGAAGTATTACTTAATGGTTGTTTTGCAGACAGAGCAACCAGAAAATATCCCAAGTCCATAGCATGTGTTTAATATCCACCAAATTTGTTAGTGGTACTTCAGGTTTTGCCTTAACAGGTCCAGAATGGCAACAAGAAACCTGCATCTATTTTTGACCAAGTTTTGACCTGGTCAAAAAAAGCACTGAAAATTTTGGTCAACTGACCAATTTTTGACTGGTCAATTGACCGGTTGGCCAACCCTACCTATTTTGTAAAGCAAAAAGATTTTATATTTGAATTTTTTTTACTTCTTACTTGTTACTTTTTAATCTCCTTAAAAGTTGCCACTCAGCTTAGAATTGGGTCTTAAAAATCAATGAACGAAAAGGTAAAGTAAAAAATGCATTAGTGCCTGTAGTTACATTATAACTCTAGATATAAGTGTATTAATATATACGTAAACAATCTACTTTAAATGTATGTAAAAAGAATCACAATAATTGAATAGGAAGAAATGTTTCAATAAATTCACTTCAAAGCCATCTCTAGTATGCGTGTGCACATAATCCTAGGATTCCCGGAGTCGTCATTTCCTTGTGCCTTTGCAATCGTAAATTTTTGTCATTTACTTTAGCGAGTTTTTCAATTTTTTTAATAATCCCATAATAGGACGAACGCATTATTCTTTGGACTTTAAGAGAAAAGTGATAGCATATGCAAAAGAAACATCAAATCTTGCTGCACAATGGCACTATGGGAATGATGAGTCGAATGTGAGACACGTGTGAAACCGGGATATTTTTGTTGTGAAATTAAAAATCTGGGACATAACCGGGACAAATTACATTTTAGTAAAAACTGTATTGAATGTTTGAATAAAATGTAATTTGTGTTGTCGTAATTTTAGTTTATACCTTTTTTATTTAATTACGAATTGAAAAAACCGGAGCATTCATACTTTTCGGTATTTTTTTCACAACAAATTCTGAAAAACTAGTATGTCTGTACACCCAACATGGAATTTTCCTTGTGAAAAGTGGGGGTCGGTTTACAATCAATTAAATATGATATACGCCTCAAAAGGCAAAGAAATCCTGTGTTCTTTATAGTGAAGTAATAACCATTTCCAAAAAATTTATCTATGATTAACCCCTCAAGCGCGCAGGACATTTAAATATAATACATCACGCAGGTCGGAAGAGATTTAGGGAAATTCGCAGTTTTTGTGCGAAATCATATAAAAATTCGTAACTTATTAGATATTTATGGAATTTGACTGAAATTTTTAGAGGTTTTACGTAAAACTATGTATATTTACCTGTTTTTCACACCGTCTTAGTTATTATTATTCGCGTGAAATACCTCTATGAATTCTTTCACTCAATCACGGAAGCCATTTACTCAGTTTTTCTTTATTCAAAGTTTACGGAGTACTTCACATCTACTGTTTTATCTTGGATTTCAACTTCTTCCCCGTAAGTTTTTCAGAAAAAAAAACCTTCAAATAAGGATTCTTACCCCTCAGCGCCGTCCTGTGTACTGGGTACGCCGCGGAGATTGCTAGCTTTCTTTATTTTTTTGACACAGTAAATTTTCTTAAATATGGGTAACCTTCATAATTTTAAAAGAGGAACCTTTGGCCTACCTATTCAAAACTATTGCCGTGGTCTTGTTTACATTAGCTGAGACAAGGGGCGAATGAAACACAGTATCCTTCCCCGTGTATACAAGAAATGACCATAAGTAGCCAGTACTTGCATCACAGAGCTCGAAGGTCTTGATTCCGAACTTGGAGGACTTCAGAGGGAGATACTGCTTGAAAGATAGACGGCCCTTCCACAATGTTAGGGACTCGTCTATTGAAATTTCCCATTTCGGTAAAAAAAATTCCTTGAATTTTTCGTTCAGATGTTCAGTAATCGGAAATATTTTTTGTAGCTTTGGAGGACCACGGTAATTATTCTTTTCTTCTTTATTATTGAAATGCAAAAATTTGCAAATAAGCTCAAATCGATCCCTAGTGATGACATCGCCGAAGCCTGGTGTGGATAGAACTCTTTTCGTCGAAAAATAGGAAGAAAGTGTGGGCTTCTGCACAATTCCCATCAACATAAAAATTCCCAAAACAGTGTACATTTCCTCCACGGTAACTGGTTTCCACGATAAAACTCTTGATTTCATCGAAAATGTACGCTCACTTGCTTTGATATATTGGTCAGCATATCGGTTGGTTTCATTTACTATGGCACTAACAAATTCCTTTTCGAAAAACAACTGAAAAGTACCTACAATGTCAGTCAAACCCTTAGCTGCCTTTTGAGGTCCGTAACCACCAATGAAATTCTCCTTTCATCCTACGTAACTCTCCGTGCCCTCCCAGAAGTAGTTTTCTACATTATCCTCCTCATGATCACTATCATTATGTGTCAGTGAATCAATTTGAGTATGTTCATCCAAATGATTCTATCACTGTCCGAACTCACGCTTTCTTCCGAATCACTTCCAAGTAGGACTTCCGTCTCCTTGTCAGCACTCGGTATTGCTGGACTATTTTCACTGGTTGAGCACATGATTACTCCTAGTATTTTGAAAATAAGTAAGCAAGTAAACGTAAAATTTACCACAATAAAGAAAGGTGAACGAAACCTGCCTCCGCACAGTGCAAGGTTTCACTCAGACTGATTTTTTCAGAGCGACAAGAGAACATTTTCCGCGCGATACAAGCGCCAGCATATTTCCCACGCTTTCCATATGGCAAATATCTTGGAAATACAAAAATACAAAATATGATCCTCTAGTCTGTCTCACTCTAGCTATATTCCCTCATGAAATACTAAGCCAAGCACATGGCCCAGACCTCCCCTCTCTCCCTCTCAAAGTGATGACACAATATAAAAACATGTCTCAAGAGCGGGATAGATGTCTGATAGCAGACAAATGGGGCCTATATCCTCTTCTTACACCTCACAGTTGCTTTCATGCAAAGATTTTGTTGAATAGGGGCTTATTAGAAGCCAAAATTCCCCAATTCTCCTATCTACGTGAAAATTTAATCACAAAACTTAACGTATAATAAAAGTAAAAAGAAGGAGAGTAAAAATTACAGAATAAAGCACAATAGGAAGGCCAAAGGTTCCTCTTTTAAAATATATAAAGGTTATCCATATCTAAGAAAATTTACTGTGTCAAAAAAATAAAGAAAGCTAGCGACCTCCGCGACGTTCCCAGTACGCATGACGATGCTGACGGGTTAACACATTTTTATTGAGTGAGCCAATTGTAACACTCATAATAGTGAACTTCACATTCTACACCATACACATTTAACAGACCTTCACCTTAATTCACATTTGCACTATAAAATTAAAAAATCAGCATTTGACATGCCCCAACACTGGCATAATCTCTTAGTCTGCACATAGGATCCAAAGATTTTCTTTTGCTGTTGTTTGAAAATCACAAATATGCTGGCAAGAATAATTCTAGTCTTTCCTTTTCCAGCTGTTTTACTGCTAGAGGAGTTGTTAAATAATCTTCTTCCCTTTGCATAACCCTTAACACGTATTAAAAATTTAGGTGTAATTTTAGGTCAATAGTTTATTGGGAAAAATACTTTGGAGCAAATTTATACAATTTTATAAAGTCAGTCAAAAGCAGGTAAAAAAAAAGGAATCAGGAATACATCAATTACCTTTAAATATCTCATTGATCCCACAATCTATATACATTGTTTGCATTGTTATTGCTTGAAAAAAATCTTAGCTTTTCAAACTTTTCCATCTGGATGTCGTTCTACAATCATGCCAACACCCTGAAAACAAAAATTGGGATTTGTTTATTATTGTTTAAGAATCCAAGTAAATTACCATTAGTCATGACACATCACATTTTAAGAGAATAGTTTTAGCCTGGTACATTAATTGGAATACATTCAACATATTAGCTGCCAGATACAGTGATGTAGGAAGAGATATGTGAATTACCTCTCAATTCAACTGATTAGCCCATAATAATAATAAACAGGGACCCGATCCGATCCTTGGTCTGAACCATGGTCCGCGGTTTTTAGCTGCGGACCAGGATCCACGGACCACTGACCCACAAAAAATTTTTGAGGACCATGGTTAATGAAAATTTAGAGCAGACCATGGACCACTGGTCCACAAAAAAGTATAGAAAGGACCAATGCAAAACAAGTGATTGCTAGAATGTGACAGTTCTACCGTGTTGAAATGCCGGTTCTACACGTAAACCATGACCATCATACCATGAAGGAAGATACATTAACAAATTCCATTGATAAAATGAAAAGAAATTTCTGACTATGTTCCAGATAAATATTACTCTGCTGACACCAATGTGTTAAAATACTGGATGTCTAAGAAGCTTGAGCATAAAAATTTGCACGATCTCGCCGTAACAGTGCTGCGGGTTCCTCCTACTCAGGTGTCAGTAGAAAGGCTCTTTCTGGTCTCAAGTTCATACTGAATCCATTACGGTCCAATTTATCAAAAGAAAAAGTCAATGATATTATGACATTAAGAACAAATGCAATTTTTGCTCGTAAAGCTTAAATTAACAGAAATGCTTTCATAATAATAATAAAGGATATTTATTATTTTCTTATTTTATTTAGTCAGTATATCTGTATGTCTATGTAGCCGTAGAAATCTTGCATATCACCAACTGGTACACAAACATAACAACAGTGGAGATGATAGATATAAATAATAAAAAGATAAAAAAGACTCAGAAATTTAACAAAACAAAACGTTTCCTTGGCATGGCCCCCTTCGTCAGTCAACAAAGAAATTAATAATGAAAAAAAGAAAAATATAAGAAATTAAGAGTGTCATAGTATGAGAGGGAAGAAAATGTCTGGGGCGTAGGGAGGAATGAGACAGAGTCCATGGCGGGGAATAGGTGTGGTCGAGTATTACAATGTAATTGAAGAGTTTAATGAACAATATTAAGATGGGAGAAATAAAACCTTTAATATCCAAATACAATCCAATTCTTTTGTCCTCACCTCAATGCAGCTGGCTGTGGGGTGAAGGGTGGAAAGAACAAGTACGGAAAAACAAGAATCAAATCATGCCACGGAAACGTTTCGTTTTATTAAATTTGTGAGTCACTTTTTTTTCCTTTTATTATTTTTATCTGTGATCTCCACTATTATTATATGTATATACGCATATACATATATAATGAAAACCTTGGTCCGGGACCACTGGTCCGCGAAAAATTTGAGAGGACCATGGTCTGGGACCATTGGTCCGCGAAAATTTTTCAGGACCATGGTCTGTGAAAAATTTGGGAGGACCATGGTCAGCAAAAAATTTGGATCGGGTCCCTGATAATAACTGAAGAGATTCCATTCCAAATACTAAAAAATAAGCTATCACACTTATTACGGCTTACATCCAATAGATCTAAGAAGGAAAGTCCACGACATTCATATCACCCATTTCCTTCAAATTTGCACGGTTGGTAGCAGACCATGAATAATGGAAGTATGTGAAGTAAGAAAACGCAACTCTTTCTCGAGAAAAACGATCTTAAAATGTTAAAAAATTCTTATGGTTGGATATTAACCATAGATATCAGCTTACATAGTGTATCTATGGTAGACTAGTTGCTAACGAGTTGAACCACGGGCGCAGATGTTATCTATCAGCTGTGGTTCGAACCCCATTTATAGTAATTTTTTTGAGGTATTTTCCTTTTTTTCATTAAATTCACTCTGATTTTTCAAAAGAACATTAACCATTTTCATTATTGCTCTTTTCGGAAATAATTACCGAAAAAGGCTAACTTATGTGGCCATCATAATGGGTTGGGGTAGATATGGTATTCAGGAGTGAGGAAAGTGCAGGAAAACATAGGTGCAACTATCACTTGGGTTATATATAGGAGGGGAATTGATAGGATAAAGGTTTGAGGTGGGGAAATGGTAGAGGACCAGGTTTAACATGAAGAGCAGCAGCTCTTTGGATGATATCTGTCATAAAAGCAGGCAAAACAGAAAAATTGCCGACATCACAAACAAACTAAAAATGCGCATTTCCCGCAATGGCAGCGACTTTTTTTGAAGTTTTAAGGGGAAGCAGACATCATTTACGTTTAAAAAGTATTTTCTTCCATCACTCAATATTGAGGCGTACCAAGCATATTTAATCATGTCATAAAAAATCGGCGCACTCATTTGGAGATGGACGAGCGCATGAATTTTAATAGTCTTCCCTTGATGCTATGTCCCGTTGTTCCTCCAGCAGCAGTGAGCAGTTTTGCAGACATTTGAGAAATTCTTAACTTGCCGGTAGAAATAAACGTCACACGGCTGACATAAAGCCGTACATTATGGAGGTATCACTTTCAGTGAGCATGAGGCATCACCGTTGCTGTCAACATACAATGATGTATTTGTTTGTCCTCTCCATGAATCTACCAGCAGCAGAAAATGCTTATCTCCGACAAATGGTTTAAGCACACTTTCTAGAAATGTAATGTAAATTCTCATGGTTAACTTCCCAGAATTGGAGCGTGTCACTACGACATTTTGATAATCTTCAACCAAGTTATTTACATTTTTCTGAACAATGGGGCCAAATTTTCCTGTGGGTTCTTGAAGACACAAGAAGACTTTTGGTAGTAACTTCCCTGATAAACTAATTGAATATTGGGCAGTATAAGAATGGGTTATTTTGTTCAGGCTACGTTTTTTCACCAACACTGATTTGATGCCTCTGTGCCCAAGAGATCTGTCAACTGTGGATTGATACTGACAGCCAGTTTGGTCAGTATTGATGATGTAATTGGCATCAAAATTTATCATGAGCTTCCTTGTCTGTGTCCTAAATTTTGCTACGCTTTCAAGAGTTTGTTCTAATGGCGAATTTGTCTTGCTTGGTACCTCCTCTTTTCATGTCCTCCTCCCACCGTATCAAGTCTTGCTTGCTCTTCAAACGTGACACCCCTTGTTTTTGTAGATTCTTCAAACCATATGTAGGAAAAAGTTTTGCCATGGTAACAACCTTTTTCTAGTATTCTATAGGAATGAAGTCATAATCAACCATTGGTTTCTTCTCCTTCAGGACATAGCGGTCTAGATCTCCATTTTCTTCATCTTCTATTTCCGAATCATAGCCGTCACTTTCATCGGGTAGAATTAATTCATCGTCCTCGACAAATTCATTTTCTCCAAGCATCTCAAGCACTCTACAAAATATCTCCTCTCCAACTGCTGTAGACCGAGTAGAAATTTCTGTTGGCGATTCATGTGAAATGAAATTGTTTTCCAGAAGCAATTCCTCACAGTAACTCCAAGAATTTTTTAGCTCTTGCTTCGAAACTCTGTCATTCAAGAACGTAATGCTCATTCAACTAAAACCTGGCTGTTGATTCATATTCTTATAAACAAAATAGATTATGCCCAAGCAGTCACAATCTAATATTACTAATTTCCTTTGTGATTGTATGACTGATTGATTTAACAATGTCGTTAACATTTTGTTCCATAGAAACAAACAACAAAGTTTATATTTAAATATTAAATATTGTTGTATTCCTGAAAGTTTACATTTAAATATATTAATTTAAATAAATAAATATAAATAAAGTTTACTTTTAAACAATAAATAGCCCAAATATTAAATAGCTCGACGTTGACATTGGGTGATGGAAGAAAATACTTTTTAATTCAATTATTTTAATTTAATTTCCGAAAAGGGCAATTATTAAAATGGTTGTTCTTTTGAAAAATCAATTTAATGAAAAAAAATCTGATGTGGCCAACACGACTTTCTCCATATTTGGGTTAGGTATAGATATTTAAATTATTATGAATAGCATTATAAGGCAAAATTATTATTTCCTATCATAAAAGAATACAGTCATCCTTATTGCTGTAAATTAGGTATATTCTGAATATGTTTACAGAATTCACCGCTACATGGTGATGGCGCTGTATACTGGAAATTAAGAAAAAGCAAAATATCTCCAAAATGGATGGTTCTATGAAAATTTGTTTCAAACAAAACTTGGAATAAATATTATCCTCTACAACTTTGGTCCTCATGAAGATGACCAATTACGACGTTTTTAAGGAGATATTTCACGGAAACCGAAAAAACCGATTATTTATAAATAATTCCTAAACAATAACTGCTATGGAAAATTCTTTCAATTGAAAGTTGTAGGAAATTACATTCTCTATAACCTTTGTATAGAATTGTATATACAATAATGATGTTTTAACGGAGAAATATCGCAAAAACCGAATCGGGTTTTGAATAAACCTCGACTTCCGGTTAACCGTTATTGTCCAAAAACTAATCAGTTCTTTGTCCTCATGCTTAAGTGTTATATATGAAATTTGGTATTAATATGACAAGTACTTTTTGAGTAAGCCACGCCCCCGTGTATCCCGCGCACCCCGGTTTTTGGGCCTGCTATAGGGGAAAAAATTTATTTGAGCCGAAAAAGGGTTTTTTAAATCACCAATTCCTATTTCTCAAAAATGCTCACTCCTACGTGATGAATTTATTGGGTGATCTCTTTATATCGGTACTAGCAGAAATCTCCTCGATAGTCCTCTTTTGTTAAACACTTCAGTCTTTTTGTCGTCATATTGGTCACGTTCAGCAGAAATCGCTCCGGGAGCGATCACCGATCATTCTGCGGTACATAATTTTCCAGCCATATGGTCACTGATCGCTACTGTAGAAGTCGTCATTTTTTTGGTGAACTAAAATTATGATCGGTGATCATTCAATGATCACCACGGCAGCCATGACTTTCATAGACGTATCAGTGAATAAAGGAAGCATGCCATATCTGAACATGGTAGGCGTCGTCTGCCGTGAGCACAAAACCCCAACCAACCCAAATTGGTCACGCATGCACCGTGGCCCCCGTGACGATTGCAGCAGCAGACTTCGTCGAGTTTGGGGAGCACCCGTTAATAAACTTAAGACTCATTTAAAATTTTTATACGAATGAAAATGACTAAATACACAGAAATTTGGAAATAGAATAATAAATGCAGCATGGATGCTATATTAACATATATCTGTTTACCGACACGACAATTTAGGAAAAAAGGCGTGTGGCAAATAAAAGAATTCGTGTAAGACGAGCACCCCCTTTTTTTGACCGGCGTTTTGGGAAAAAAGGTGCGTGGCTTACACAAGTAAATACAGTACTTTCCCATTACTATGTATGGAGAAAGTAAAAAGGAAAAGTACCTCGAAAAAAAAATTGCAATAAATGGAGTTCGCATCACGGCTGATAGATAACGTCTGCGCCCGTGGTTCGATTCGTTGGCAACTAGTCTACCGTAGATATATTATGTATTCTGATATCTATGGTTAATATCCAGCCATAAGAATTTTTTAACATTTTAAAATCGTTTTTCTCGAGAACGAGAAAGAATTGCATTTCCTTACTTCACATACTTCCATTATTCATGGTCTGCTACCAACCATGCAAATTTGAAGGAAATTGGCGATATGAATGTCGTGGACTCCCCTTATAAGTTGGGAACCTAACCGATGAAAGCATTTATGCCTTTTGAAGGAATGTTGAAAAAGAAAAAAATTATGATACAATCTCCTTGTCTGGCAAATAACAATTTTAAGATTTTCACCACTAACAGTAATTTAGAACCAGTTCTCAAACATTTAACATCTATAACCCTCAACCTATCATTCCTTAAGTTTCTAATCATTCTCACATGCAAAGTGTTGTTAAAAGTAGCAGCTTAAAATTTTTTAATAACTGCAAATGGTTAACATTCAGTAATTCAGCTAGATGGAGACCCAAAGTTTGTTAAATGTTTATGTAGAGTTTAGAATCTCTCTTATACATTTTTAAAAGGTCTGCCCTTTTAAAATATGATCTAAGTCAGTGTTTCTCAACCTTTTTAATAACACAGCCCACTTGAACTTCAAGAAATTTCCCTCCCACTGCCATTCTTATTAGGCGCGTTTCGCTTACAGCTTGAGTGCCTATTATCGTCGGTCGGTCCGTCCGTCGGCATGTTCGTTCTCGGCTTCTACTTAACGGATTTTCATGAAATTTGATATTAAGGACTTACAATCAAATATAAGAAGAAAATCACAAAAATGAATCACGTACGCCAATCAGGGGTACCACTTTACTGGTAACAAAAAATTAAATTTTCATCATATCTCGTAAAGTATTGCTCATATCAAAATATTTTTCAAATAAAAGTTGCAGAACTAATAAATTACAGTATTTCTTTTCATATACATTTTTATCATAGGAGTAGCCGTTATCGATAAAATCAAACAAGAAAGTCTTATATCGAGTTGAACTTAGAAAATTCCTTGCATAGTTACTTCTTCATTGTTGCTAACATAAACAATCTCCCAAACAAACGTTTAATTTCCCTACGTGTGCATGTAATATTATTAAATAGGAAGAAAATGGATTATTTATGATTGAGAAAAGAACTTTAAAACGCTATTTCCCTTACGTACAGGTATATAATTGCTTTCTAATACTCCATTGCACGAAACGCGCCCATTTGTGATATGTTGTACACTTTCCTAACTTGTTATATATAATCAATGGGCAGTGATGTATCATTAAAGATGGCAATAGTAGATCATTTATCTGATTTCTGGACAAGCAGAAGTTTATATAACAGATAATGTCAGAATTGGAAGACATGAAGTAACAGCTTTATCATTGAATTTGGAACATGGTAGTTTTATAAAAATATCATGCGGTAAAGTCTTAGAAGGTGGAATAAACACAAAAACTCATGTTTAATGATAATGTTAGAGACGTATACTACCATACAGCCAGTACTTAAGGTCTGCAGGTCCTGTAGTCTCTTATTACTTTAGCATAAGCCTGATACACCCTGTGTTGAAAAGAATTGACGTGACGAGATGAAATCTTGTAGCCGACATCTTGGCACAGGGTGCTACTGAACAGCAAGACACATCAGACATATGCTCTTTCTACTCATACATTTTTGACAGCTATCAAACACTTCAGTCATCTCATGTATTTTATTTTCAAAATAGCTGAATGACAAAGTGTGCAGCTGCAACTACTAACTATTCTAACTTATGAATTACCTGTCCACCTGCTGCACAAGCAGCAATGAGAGCATATTTCCCATCTTCACGAATAAGCCGGTTAGCAGCATGCGCAGTTAAACGCACACCTGTAAATAGTAAAATAACATGCATTACATTTCGTTTATCATTCTACAAAAACTAGTACTATTTGCTATGTTCCTCTTGTAGAAATAATCTACGGTAAATGGGCTTAAGCTACAAGAAAGTTATTTCTTTAAAAAAAGATGCACAAAAGGTATTAAAAGGAATATTGGGGCAGTAAACGAAAAAAAATTGAAAAATATTTTTATTTCAAGTTAAATTTACCTATTTTTTTTACTAACTTTCCATGTTTTATAACTTTCATGCAGAAAACAACTTCTTGAAAAAATCCAATTAAGAGTTAAATTTTTTTCAGAAGAAAGTACCGTATTCACCTGAATCTAAGAAGACCTTTTTTTCCAAATTTTCAGCTGTAAATATCAAGAGTCGTCTTACATTCGAATACGAAGTATATTTAAGCATTTAATCAATGGTTTTTACAACAAATGGTATATTAGAGTAAACAATTCACAACAGCAAATTCAAGTATGTACATAAAGAAGTGAAGTAAACAAATAGTAATAACAATAAGAAAAACATGACGGGAATAATAATTATTTAGACTAATAATCATCGTCGACGATCATAACACAGACGACGTACTTTCATCTTGCAGGTAATGGTAACCGCAATGTCAAAACAAATGAGAGCGGAAATCATTGGGATTCCCCTTTCAAACGACGCACCGTGATTCACTAAGTGTGACAGTAATTTTGAGTTGTGCATTCTTGATTTAAATGCACAACCCTTAAGTTAAAAAGACAGATCATGTTGAAGTACGTGGCACGAGTGCAAAGGGAAAGTTAACAAAGGAATTAGACGGAGCTAAGATACAAATTTTAAGCTGATCGTGATAAATTACGCCGAAAAAACTAATAACTGTGATGCGAGTAGAAAGTTCGGTGTATCTGAGGCAAATGTGCGTCGATGGAAACTCTCAAAACAGGAACTAGAAAAAGCCAAAGCCACAAGGAAGTCGCTCAGTGGTCCAAAATTAGGCCGATTTCATGGCACTGAAGAAGAAGTAGTCAAGTTTGTGCGCACCATGAGGAAGAACGGTATGCCTGTTTCGACTGAAAGTATTATACTTAAAGCTAATGAAATTACTAGAGGACTTAATATATCATTGCAAGAATTCAAGGCCAGCAGAAGAAGTTGGTGCGTGAGATTGATGCGACGAAATAATTTTTCTTTACGGCGACGAACTTCGCTGTGTCAGAAATTGTCAGAAGACTATGTTGAAAAACTTCTCGCTTACCAGAAATACGTAATTGGACTTAGAAAAACCAATAATTACCTTTTGAGCCAAATAGGAAATGCCGATGAAACTCCAGTTTTCTTCTACATGCCATCTAATTATACTGTGAACGAAAAAGGTGCGAAGTCCGTCCTAATTAAAACTACAGACAACGAAAAAATGCGAGTCACGATAATGTTGGCGGTTTTAGCAGATGGGACTAAATTACCACCATATGTGATTCTAAAGCGGAAAACAATGCCTAAGAAACATTTTCCAAGTGGAATAATAGGTGTCAAGAAAAGGGGTGGATGACTAAAGAACTAATGAGAGATTGGTTACATGTGGTGTGGAATAGACGGCCAGGAGCTTTACTGAAACAAAGAGCAATGCTTTCACTGGATGCATTCAAGGACACTTATCTCCTGAAATTAAAAACATAATGAGTGCGATGAATATTGATCTTATTGTAATACCTGGAGGAATGACATCGCAACTTCAAGTTTTAGATGTTGCTGTCAATAAGTGTTTTAAAAATAATTTAAAGGTTTTGTATTCTGAGTGGTTACAGAGTGGAACTCACACTTTAACACCAAAAGGAAATCTTAAGAAACCTGAAGTTGCAATGCTCTGCCAATGGATCAAGGCATCGTGGCAACAAATAAATGCAAAAGTAATAGTGAAAGGATTTAAGAAATGCTGCTTATCTAATGCCATGGATGGGAGTGAGGATGATGTTTTGTGGGAGACTGATGATGAAGTTGAGAGTGATAAAGATAGTGAGCATGAGGAAAATAGTGAAGGTTGCATAGACAGTGATGATGACTAACACAATAAAATGATTTTATGCAGCACTTGGATTGAAATGTTTTTTTGTTGTCCTGAAATGAGTATATTCTTTCAATGTATTTACTTTATTTTTACTGTTATCTTAAAATGAATGCTACCATTTAATTTGTTTGAAAACCTGAATGGTTCTATTTGTGATGTGATCTTATGATTTTAAAATGTTAAAAGACAATGATATTCAAGAAAAGTATAAGAGAAAATAAATATTTCACAAGATTTATAATTTTTGTAGTAATGAAGGTCAATTTGAGCTTTTTTCTCTTTTGGAATCATCAAAATGGGGGGTCGTCTTAGATTCAGGGTCGTCTTGGATTCGGGTGAATACGGTATATCCACAGAATTAATAGACATTAGATCAGGGGTGGGCAAACCACGGCCCATGGGCCATATGTGGCCCTCGAGAGCATTCCATGCAGCCCGCGAAGCTTTGGTAAAAAAGCGATCAGTAAAATTTAACATAATTTCATATTACTTTTGGTAAAATTATGATAATAAAACCTTTAGTTTAAGTTTCCACTTGAATTTATTTTTGCAACCTGTTTGTTTCACAGTAACAACTGTATCATCAGGTGATTTGAAGGGCTTAAACAGCAATATATAGGAATATGTACAAAGAGAGAGAGGGGAAAGTAGTAGAAGTCTAGGGAGAGGTCATTTAGTTGACAGCCTCACGCCTTCAACCTTCTATGAATTTACTGAACTATCATGGCAGATCAATTCCTGTTTCAGAATGTGTACATAGAATTAATCTGCCATAATTATTCAGTGGTAGAATATCTGCCTGGCAAGTAGATGATCCAGGTTCCATTCTTGGCCATAGCAGAGTTTTTCTCCAGAATTAAATTTTCTCCCACATTCTAATTTATACCTATCACATAGGGATTTATGATCCATTCTGTGTATCAGATGCCTTGGGAAAAATAATCAGCAGAAAGGATCTCACCTGTGGCTGCAAATGGATGCCCAATACTAAGGGATCCTCCCCACATGTTCCATTTGTTGAGATCGGGCAAGCCTACCTTCTCACTCCTTCCCATATAATTCTTTGCAAACCAGTCTGAATCCATAGCCTTCAAGTTTGCCAAGATTTGTCCCTGCAAAATAACTACATTAGAAAAGCACGCAATCTCAGGGAGAAACAGTAAAACTATTATGACTTTCCCTCAAATGTTATTTTCACCGATGAAGTCTATGTAATTAGCTAAATTCCTAATCATATGGGGAGTGCATATATTTCACCATTATTTCAGATAAAATAGTTTAGATTCAATATTTACTTTTATCACAATTTTCTAATTATTAATGTGGTATAGTTTGTTTACAAAAAACAATTTATGGGTAAGATGAATTTACAACACAAAAAATGAAGTAATGGCCAATTCCCTCTCTCTATTAATTTAAAAGCTCTCATCATTAGTTACCCTGAATTCTTAAGCCCTACTTAATTCAATAATTATTTTCCCATAAGCTTACAGATAATTTTTGATTTTTCAGTGGAATTTTTTCCTTTGTTCATCAAAATGCTTAAATATGGAGCAATTTTCTTCGTTGTTGCTTTATTCGACAGTTACAACTGTGTACTATCCTATTCATGTGATGTTTACAGGTTACATGGTCAAAGTTTTCAGAAATGCACAATTATTTTCAAATTTTGTTGACTTTTCGTACTATTTCCGGGCGTGGCCAAGGCAACCATCATTGTTACCTCCGATTATTCGATTAGCGTCAATGAAGCTTTCAAATAGACGAAAAAAGCATCATTTCCTTCACACTTATGTTTAAGCAATAAAATTATCGTAGTAGCAAAGCTAGTGTTCAATCGTGGACAACTATACGTTGCCTTTTCATGGGTTTCTTGCTTATAAGACAAAAGTAAACATTTCACAAAGGCATAATTACTCAAGAAATGAAGCTGGATTTGGCAAAAGTGAAATGATAGGAAATCAAATTATTGTTATATATTTTAATGCAATATGCACGGAAATGTTTACGAACAGATTTGGTTGATTGTTAAGAAAAGCTAAGTGAAAAATTATCCTTTATAGACGATTTTCAGGTTTTCGTAGACTAAAATGTGTTTGTATATCCCGCATATGCCCTTAGAATTAGCAGCAAAAGTAGATTCACTAAATCCATTCAAATTCAACGGGCACTTATGCTAGTCTATAATAATTTAATTTTGGTATTAGCATACATATCAAATCCAAAGCTAATTAAATACTGCATTCAACAAGTAGAGCATTTTTTTAAATTCACTACAAAGAAACTAAACAAATTTAATTAAGACGAGACTGGCCATCTTTGAATATGTATCCAAAATTCATATTTAGTCTGATTCAACTTCATTTCTTCTTACTTTTTCCACTAACAAACGTATTGAGTGTGAATAGGCTGTTCAGTCACAAATAGAACAAATAGTTGGCAAGTTCAATGTAACAAAAATGCATGAAGCAGTATAATTTTCTGATTCTAAACCTTAACTAAACTAAAAATAATTTTAAGTTAACTCAAGATTGATTCAGGTTCTCTCAATTGTAAAAATAGATATATTTTTGGTACAGCACTATGAAATCCTATGCTCATATCTCGATTCTAAGTTTTAAAATATAAAGAAAAATAAACCAAACTCATTGATCAAATGGAGACATCAAATATTCCTGGAATAAATCTATGCTCTTATTTTCAATGTACCAACTAAAAATTGCATCGGTTCACACTATTTGAAGAAACAGCAAAACTGAACAGATCATTCCAAAACAATTCACATTAATAACAGAATGAAAATATAATATAAAATAGGCTATTACCGCGAAAGCTTCATGGACTTCCCAGACATCAATATCTTTCAGTGATAGACCAGCTTTTTCCAATACTTTGGGAGTAGCATAAGTGGGTCTATAAAATTAAAAAATTAAACAATCATTTAAAATACTTAAACAATTTAACCCAAAATAAACTAAAGGGACTGACTAACCAAGGCATTGTTTGATGTATCTGTTTAAGTGTTGTACTAATTTCTTTGCTAGAGATAAGAGTGACAAAATATTATAAAAGTATCTTGTGACAAATATTTACAACTAAAAATTAACATTTCACTCAAATTTTTATAATCTATGCAAAGAAATTGAAATTCATATGAAATGTGATAAATTTTGCTTGTGGTCACTAAAGCACTTCAAATTTCTGCAATCATGCTGAATTTGTCAGAAAGATCACTTCAACATGCGCTACACTTTCAAGCAGTGGTGGACCCAGGAGAGGGGGGAGGGAGGGGTCAGTTGGCAGGGGCGGATTCGATAGGTGGAGGGGCAATCGCCCCCTCTTGAGAAGTTTCTGGATCTGCCCCTGCCTTCAACTGAAATTAATACTGCAAAGTAAATCCTTACCCTAACAGGAGTTGGTCCTTGGGATCTTGGGATACATAAATGAAATCCCTCAAGTAGGCTTTTGGTTTCAATCCTAGCTCTTTGGCCTTGGCTTCAGACATTATCAAACAGGCAGATGCACCATCAGTCTTAAAATTAAAAAAATATCCATGAAGTGGTATACCTTAATACACTTCCCAATTCAATTTTTATTAAAACATCCTTAGCTTTAAATCAAATTATATAAGCTGCTTGACTCATTTTTCTTAGACAAAAAATATTTAACTCATTAAAATCCATAAATTAGTTTACTTAATGGTAACTACTGTTACTGCTTAAATTTGAATTGATCAATGCAACTAATATTCTGCATTACGTGAATTTTTTAGGTCTATCAGGTAACTGAAAAGATAACTCATCAAAAAATTAATATTTCAGATAATTCATGACACAAAAGCAGTTGACTTGAATTTTGGTATAATACCAATAATAATATAGCAATAAATATTGCATCATATTCCATACTAACACCAACATAAAGCTTCATACCAAGAAGGAAGCATTGGCAGCAGTCACTGTGCCATGAGGTTTAATAAAAGCTGGCTTAAGTTTTGCCAACTGCTCTGGAGTTGACACCCTAATCCCATTGTCCTTCACAATAGGATTAGCAGCACCAGGAACTATAAATAAGAAAATTACCAAAATCTTAACTCCAGCAGCTATAAATGTTTCGAGTAAATCAAAGTACTATATTTAAGCTAGTCTAGAACGTTCATAGATGCAAGTTACTTTCAAATAAGACCAAAAATTACGATTATAGGTTTAATCAACTATTCATATTTTTTATATTCCATTAATTCAAAATGTCATTATATAAACCTCAGTATACCTTTAAAAGGAACCAAGTCAGAAAGATATCCCTTTTCTTGAGCTTGTTGAGCACAAGTGTGTGAACGGAGGGCATAATCATCTTGTTCTTTTCGAGTAACTCCAAATGCTGCAGCAAGACGATCGCCTGAGTGACCCATAGTTTCTCCCGTCGAAAATTCTGCAACAGCTGGGAGCTACCAATAAAGGGAGAGAGTTTAATGAACTATATCACCAAAATTAATTATGCCAAGTGATAGATTAAAAACTGAGAAAAATATTACCTCAGGAGCAAGGTATGATGGCCTTATCTGGCTGAGTAAACCCAACATCTGGGGAACAGATTTTGCCTTATTGGCCTTAAGCATTAATCCACGCATCTTACGGGAATGGCGAATGGGCACATCAGACATAAACTCCACTCCTCCAGCTACTACCACATCATAAACTCCAGCAGCAATTAAACCAACCCCTAAGGTTAAGTTAAAAATCTATTATCAACAAAATTTGTATAGAATTTCATTTTTGGCAGTTATAATACTACACTATATAAAGTATGTAGTTCAATTATTAAATTCACCTACCAGTCGTGATAGCAACGTTTGAACTGATACAAGCCATGGTTACTGTGTGAGCAGGAGTTTTATCTGAAAAACCTGCACTCAAAGCTGCCTCTCGTCCAATGTTGCTAGTTTTCACTTCTTGGATGACAGTGCCATATACAATATAATCAACAATTTCTTTGGGTATTCCAGTTCTCTTGATTAGACCCCTAATAACAAACATTACTATGATTAAACGCCAGAACACTTAACAATCCTTATCTTTTATTTATTTTATGGGAAGCCCCACTTACAAAAACATAAAAATACAATGCAAATGCATTTATTCTTTATAGCTATAAAAATGGAACCAGATAAAACGCTCAAGATGAAATATAAGGATTCTTTTATACATGATCATACAATGCTAAACATAGCATCGACTTAGGGAAAGATAGTGAAGAAACACATTGGCTAGGTAGCTTGGTTAGAGCACCTGCCTGGAAAGTAAAGACCCGGATTCGAACCCCGATCAAGTTCAGAATTTTCAATTCTCTACGTAGAAATTTAGAATGAAAAGCCATTTAACGTTGGGTGATTATTAAAAAAATAAATTTGAAAGATGACAATTATCGTGAATAAAACTAAATGATGCTAATATTAGAAGGAAGAGGTATTTGCCGTGTACAAAAGTAGTCGAGGCATTTTAGGAACACACCATTACACAGTTCGTAATTTAGCATTTTCAAGCTTACATCAAGGCACTTCGAGCCAAATCATGAGGCATTAGCTTAGCATAGTCCGTTCCGGATAACAGAAATGGGGTTCTAACACCATCTACAAAAACAATATCTTTCCCACTTCTCTCTTTGGTACGACCGGTGCTGGTGGCCGTAGCTAAGGACCGAACAGCACCTGAAACAAACCACTAATTAAGATTACAAAACAGTTACATGTATACTCCGAGAAACAAATCATTCTTAATTAAAAATAAAATCACTCAAGGCATAATACACAATCTAGTAGGTAATTTCGTGCCATGACTTGCATAATAAAAAATCATACGCAAGTGATTTCCAAAGAATATTTACATTCACTTTAATAATGTACGACTACTTAAATAATCTTACATACCAAATTTGAGGGAGGGTAGTCGAGATGACTGGATTTTAAGAATATTATTCACAACTTGCGACGCCATTCTTCGACTCTTCGTCGCAAGGGCTGGGAACACTGGGAAGGATGGTTAACTTCAGCGGAGTCACCTATAATCTAAAATGAAACTAAAATTCAATATGGATTCCCGACCAATCAGGGAACTGCTTCTAAAAAATATGAAAATGTCAAAGATCACCGCTTACGCGACTAAAGTTATTTGAAGAAAAGCTTGCGACAACCTACCTAAAATTGATTGTGTTCACCGTTGCTGACATTTAAAGTCAATAGGGGAGTTGCGTGGCAGTTGAACTTTGGAAGAGAAGCGGCAATTCATATTGCGGTATAATAATTTTATGTAACATTACATCAATTCATTTTTTTCTTTATTAACAACGAAATCCGATGCAAATCCTTAAATATCTACATTTTACACTCATTTTCATTATTTGAGCCCTATCTTAACCTTAAATTCCTTATCTCAACCACGCTATAAATGCACAACATTTTCTCCGGTTATTCTTCATAAATTTACTTTAGTGGCATTACTTTTGGTAATGAAGTATTTTAGAGGAAAACAATTTTACAATTAAGAATGTCTTAAATTTATTATTTAAAATTAAGTTGACCTTTTCATTTTTAGAAGTATAAGTTTACTTCTATAATAAAAAATAGCAGAATAAAGCAAATGATAGCGTACTTGCAGTGGCGCGCTCTGGTCCCCGAAAAAATATTCGGATACATAATCTCAGAAATATTAAATATCTCAACTTAAAAATTAGTGAACCCTCTCTATGATTCCATAGAAAAACGATAGCTAAGAGGAGTCTAAAAGAGAGGTTTCACTATATATATTTCGATTGCAGGACTTCCACTGGATAGTTGTGCTACAAGCTAACTGCTTTTTGAATCTAGGTAAGAATAACATTTATCATTCATATGATACTAGTCATAAGCTGAATTAGATTACAGGATTTTGATCCACTATACTTACTGAATCTCATTTTTTTGACAACTGTAAACTGTACGTTTCCTTAGACTGCTTTACCGCTTCGTTAACTCTGTTCCAAAGGATAGTTTAATATAACAACTTTATCCTTAATTGGAGAACCATGTTACTTTAATTCCAAATAATAATTTTTATAATTAGTTTTTTCACGGTTGCTTGTGAACATTTTGACGCATCGTTGCAACTCCGCTCATTGTGTCTCTCGACTCATACTATTTCGTAAATATCGTAGATGATGCAAGATTTCTTTGTGATCCTTACTTTTCATCGTGCGACAAATTCTTCCGGATTATGAGAGCCATGCTCGACGCTTATACGAATTATATCACTGAGACTTTTACTTCATCACTTGGCACATGAAATCGTTTGCAGCACAGCTCGCAGCAACTCTTGCTGACACAGATACGATGCGTGCTTGGGTAAGGTAGTTCACAAAATTAGCCAGTTATCTCGATAGAAATCCCACGCTCCAAAACATAAAAAATTACGCAATTCATTGATTGGCACATCAACGGTATGTGTTTGAGAGATATTTGCCGTACTATCTCGAAAATATATTAATTTGTTTGAATCAGTGCCGAATTCAACAACCCAAGATATCGCCGTTTTTCAGTTTCAAAGCCATATTTTTTGAATTGAGGTTTTCTCGTTCGGTTTACAACGAAGTGACTAGGTGTTTACTGTTCGGCGAAAAGACGTTAAAATATGGCTCAAAGTGCGCCGTACTTCTAATGGCAAATTATATAAGGAATTCGCATTTAGGTAAAATATTGATAAACCCTCATTTCATCGAATACCGATTCTAAAAAAAGATGAATTAAAATGACTGGATGTCGTTTTCCGGAGTTCTATATAATCAAGAGCACTGGAGAAAATTAAACTAGAACTATCGGCAAAAATGGTAAAAGACGGAAAATCCGACCTAAGGAACATATTACAACTTGTTCTTTGATCTCCGATGTTCTCCATTATACGTCCTTCGTAAATTTTCTCTAATACCGGGTTTTTATCTAACCGGCTATCGGCTAGTAAAAATATTGAAGCAACAGACAAAACCGGCATTTTTTGTTTGGTTACTTTTGAAAAGGTGATTTTAAAAAAAGTATACCTAAATCTATAACATATTCCAATAAAAAAAACAAAATAAATTTTATTCAATACAAAATACAAACAAGTGCAATGTGTCTGAAATTTTCCCCCTCCCTCCCTTGGATCCGCCTGCCTTTCTCTCTTTAAAACTAGCGAAGCTCGAGCCTCGTAATAGTATGGTGAGATCTTCACTCACAACAGCATTCGTTTTTAAAAAACCTCCTTATAGAACTTGCAATTCCATTTATCATGTTTTAAGTTTGAACACACCACCGCCTCCGGTCATATCAAATGTTTGCGTGGTTGCATCCATTTTACTTGAAAAAACAATGATAATTGCTAACCTGCGCTACGTAATGCTGTTTAACACGAGGAATTTACGTAAATTATTAATGACGCACTTGCACGAGTTATTATTAGTCGTGTTATTGCAGGTTTTTCTTTCTCTTACGTAAAATGATTGAATGGAATTTATCTCTGTACTTCTTATAAGTTTATAATCCATAATATACCTGTGGATATTGTCATATTTGAACTATTTCTCAGAGCCATTCCGGGTTTCAATATATGCCAACCATTTCCGACCAAGCTTTACAGTTCTATTTTTGTACTTTATGTGCAGGTTTTGGTCGTAAATGCTCCTATAAAACTTGGTATATAGTAAGTTTTATTCCTGTATTTAGTAGCTGCAAAATCAAGGGAATTCAACTCACAGCAAAACAAGGCAATTTTTCGATAGTATGTAGATATATATTCTATACAGATTTCCAATTACTAAACTCAGCATTATACTGTGGAAAAAAAACTGAATATATTTTATGTTCAGTCTGATCATTAGTCCTTAACTGATTCGAAGTAGACTTCTATAACTTATGAATGGAGTAATGTAATTTGAAGCGGTTTTTAGCATATTAAGCACAAAAAGTTTATTAAAGCAGATTTGTTTGTTTCAGATAACTGCCGATGATTGAGCAGCCTCTGACCCCAAGAATTACGACACCACATGAAAAAGTTCAGTGCGTAGCATGGCTCTTTGAAAAAAATAGGATACTCAGGTGCAACGTAATTTCCAAACAAAATATCAAAAGGCACCACCAAGTAGACCATCGATACATGAATGTCATAAGAAGTTCATGGAGACTGGAAGTGTTTTACGGAAGCGCATTTTTTAGGTTTTATTGTTATTTCATCTTAGATTAGCAAGACATTACCTGTGTCCAAAATTGAAAGCATCATAACGAGAGACGCTGCAAAATATACCGATGAAATTAGGACTGGATTATGGAAAGAAAAAGGAATATGTAAAAAATTGATCAAATCCTACGAATGGAGTAAAGCTTTTTATAACACGAAGAATGATATAAAATACTTCGAAATGTTGGTATTGAGAACCATGTTGGAGATATAATGGACAGATAGGATGAAACAAGAGAAAATGCTATGAAGAATAGGAGGATAGCGGACCATCGTACAGAAAGAGTAAGTTGAACTGGATCTGACATTATTTAAAGACAGAGATATCATGATTAAAGACGTGTTAGGAGGAAAACTTTAAGGGAAAAAAGAAAGAGGACGTAAAAGGTTTCAGCTGATAGCGATTTGAAAGGGAAAGAGAGCTATTAAGAAATGAAGAATATTACGGAACGTAGGAGTATGTGGAGAACTAGGTCTACGGATGACTTCTGTGGGTTTGATTGAGTTTCTGAGAAGTTTGTGTCAGCATTAAAAAAATCGAAATAGTAACTAAATAAACTAAAGAAAATAATTTTTGAAGGAGAGGGTGCATTTTCAGTAGTTTGCCCCGGGCTCTAAAATATCTAGTTACAGTGCTGCTTAGATGGTACATACTCTGATTTCTTTTGCTACCTGGTTTGTGGTGAATTGTCTCCAAGCACTACCTGTATAAAGATCGGAAGTTTTGTCCTTTGTCCCGAACAGGATTTCTGTTACACCGCGTGCCATTTGGTGAGGTCATGGAATATTTGCTTTTTTCCAATTCAGCATTACTGCTACTATATAAACAGTCATCTCTAGGTCAATCATGAATTTGTCGTTTCCGTCTTCCAGGTCAGACTCAACGCTTAACCCTTCCGCGGCGTGTTATTCCCGGTCGATCCATTCAGCAACTCGTTCCTTTAAGTCTTCGGACAAGGATTTATTCTCTGGAACTCTATGCCATTTTCGTGTTGAATTCATTTTTTGACCTACGAACTTTTAATGTTTCCTCCGCGAATTTTCAGACATTACAGATGAGCGTTTCAGAAATTATACCCCTTTCCTACTATTGTTTGACTAATCCTCATAATTGATCGTCAAAGCATGATTCTGCAACGCATCATTAGCCTTAAAGAAACGAATGATTCATTGATGAACATACTCGTACATGAAATAGCATAAAAACATAGCTGGCGAAAAACATCCTACCTACGTAACTGTGTATTGTTTTTGCGTAAATTCTCAAACAGTGACTAATTCTTCGAAAGAATGGTTTTAAATCACGAAGGAGACGCCTGAAATATGTCTAAGGCCACAAATCGATATATTTGAGAACTTCGAAGATGGAGCAATATTTTCATGTGGCTGGCCCAAAATTACTACGCGTATGCACCCTAGGGTTAAACAAATTCAAGATAACAAATTTCCGAGCTTTAATTGATTGAAAATTTTAAGCAAAAATCAAATAAATTTTTAACTCACGCTGGCGTGTATTACTAGGTACTTTTGAAGTAAAAATAGCTTGGAAATAGTTACACTAAAAATTTCCGAGCTAGAAACTGTCGAGTAATATTTTTTCGGTGTACTGCACGCGTCGACGATTCCTTATATCCCAAATGGCAAGTAGGCTCATTCAATTTTTGGCGGCGTACTGGCGATGCAAGTTCGCGCTTTTCTCGCAGCCGCCTTTCTTCGTGGCGTTGCAGGACATCCTGCCACCTGGCGGGCACCCAACGCTCCTCGATCGATACGAAAGTGCTGGTAGTTTTCCACTGACCGGCGGAAGAGGCAGAGAGAGGGGAAAAAGGGAGGGAGGAGGAAGCGGGAGGTCTGGAAGAGGTGGAGGGTTGAAAGAGGGTTGGTTGTTGAGGAGGTGGGAGAGAAAGAGGAGAGAGAGTTGAGGGTAGAGGGAAGAAATACGTGTAAAGCGAGGCAGCTGCGAATCCTCCCCGCTGTCTCTCTGTTCGGTTCGTTTTACATTTTGAAAGGTGCAGCGCCGATTTCCCAACGAATTTTCTTTCAGGTCGCTCTAAAATAGATGCAAATGCGATCCTCGAGAGACGATGCAATTTGGCTGTGAGATGAGTTAATTGCGCAGAAAACTTGATAATATGCATTCGCTCTATGTACAAAAAAAATATCGTTACAAAATTGCGGGCCGATCCTAATACAATAAATGTGAGTTATACATCTATAGCAAAATCCTCAGATCACTTGCATAAACAGCGAAGAATGTGAAATTAAATAAGTGGAAGACCTGATAGTATTACCGGCGAATGAAATGTAAATTGAGCCAAAGTCAGTATGTGGTCATGCATAGTACAAAAAAACGATGACAGCATTGAAATAATCATGAAGACGCACCTAAAAATTATTACCGTCATCAGTAAAATGGTTAGGTAACGTTGAGAACGGCTAATTTTGCGTTCAAGTTCGCACATGTTTTATTATACCATTTAATGGCTATGTTAGTTTTTTCATACGAGTTCGAAAATTAAGTTTTAAGTAATCACCATTTGCAGTAGGAAAGTGAGAAAAAACATTTTTTGTAATATCCTGCCATATGATTCATCTCTCAGATATATACCTATATTTTCCAACTCTATGTCCACTAATAGTGGGTCTGTTATTTCTGAGGTCAATAAATTATCATAGGTCCTTGCAATTACATAGCCCCGTGATCATGAGGAGCCCCAGGGGATCCTAGCAATCACAGAGGTGTGTGCATGGAGGGGGTGGTCCGTGAAAAGATTTTCACCTGTGCTCCTGAGTCTTTTAATCCGGCTTTGAATCCTAGCAACACGAAATGTACGTTGGTATTTCCGACTCTTCGCTCTTTTAAATGTGCCCTCGTCTTCTCTTCGAATTTCGTCTTTCCGTCGAGCCGATTTTTTCCCATGCAGTCCAAAATGTCGCCGGAGTGTGCATCGTTTCAGCACCGCAACTACGCCGTGGGACTTCAAATATAATTAAGATAGCTAAAGATACTCGAGCTGCTGGAGAAAAGAAACAAATTCCATAAGTTTACCACCCTGTAAGTCAAGGGTGATTTCATTCTAATTAAATGAAAATGTTATTAATTGAGAATGGTGAGGTCTACTTCGTTATCGTGGTAATCTAGATGCGTCCAGAGCGCAGAGGGGGGGATATACAGTACGTGCGCCTCACAGACGAAAAAACTTCGAGGGACAAGGCTTTGCATATGCCCCCTGGTGATGCATGGCATGATTCTCTGCTTCGTTCGAAGGTGCACGATGATTTAGCGTTCGGTGTTTGTTTTTCACGTACGCATGGGAAATAAATCACCCTAGTGTCTTTCCTTGAGGCAACACTTAACATTTATATCAGATATACAAGAGTTGAGAATCCCATCTTGATCTCCCGTTGATCTCTCCAACAATCGATACGTCCATGGTAATGAGTTGCCCTGAATATGTCTATTTTATTGACCTCCTTGGGTTCTATTCCATTCATTTCAATCTCATGAGGGTGCACGCCACCTTGGTCTTGGTTTATTTTAAGTTCAACGTTTCAACTGGATAGTTATGCTTCTTTATTTCCTTAAATTATTTCGAAATGTCTATGTATATGTGTGCAATTTGCCAATAAAATTCCGTCGCCAAGATTTTTAAGACAATAGTTCCTTTTCTCCGTCCTTCTCTGTGTCAAGCCAAAAATGGCAGTTGTCTGATTGACCTCCTATCCTTAAAAATACTCTTAATAGTCAACGCTTGGACTTATTTCGTTCCAAACACAGTGGTTACGATTGATTTGAGGATGGCTTCAGTCGAATAAGCTTAAATCAAGAAAGAAGTCTTATAAATTTAAATCAGAGTGATTATTGCAATTGAAAACTTTACTATCCCGTCAAATTTTCTATTCTGAGGTAAATGGGGAGCTGCCGAAAAGATGTTGATGTTGTCAAACATATATTCTTTCTTATTTTAAACGCGTTATAGTTTGGTGATATGAATTATACAGGCATTTTTTAGAGGCTCACACAATTTCACTCCACTGTCACTTCGAAGGAATTCCATCGATTGAACTAGCCATGTAATTTTTCATACTTTTCGACCGCATGTATAGCGTTCCATTCAAGATAAGTCGCGTTTTTCCTTCTTTTTAAGTTTGCCTTTTCTGAATTTTTCCTTCAGGTAATTTATCTCATACTTTAAATAGTATTGTCAACGATTTCCTCATTGGAATCTTATCTTCTCTTGTTCTCTATCTTTACTTCTTCGTGATTACCCGTCATCAAAGGATATTTTCAGCCAAGCCATAATTAAACTTCCGCCTATAATATATCATGCAATTTGTCGTAGTTATAAACAATTCTGAGAAGTGAATCTTCTTCTTATGACTGCCAAGACTTTTGATTCTCATAATTTATTTGTGCCAGTTATAACAGTCCATCCGGATTCTTCATGAGTACTTTTTGAAAAACTTTCCATTTTCCTCATCTTCTTCTTTCACCTGGGCCGTCTCTTGAGTTGAGTTTAAGGGGCGATCTCCTCAGGCGGCATTACTTGAGTGTCGCCGCCTATCTGCACCTACGTTCAGTGAACTGGGGAGGCATTTTGTCTTTTTGGCTCAAATGGAAGATTTCTACCCAACGTTCCTGCTTTTCACCTAACGCCTTGATGAGATATTTGTTGTTAAAGGTGAAATCCATTTCAAATTTTTCAAAGACGAGCGTTCGCGATTCTGCTGGTTGTCCTTAAGATTCTTTATATTCTGAAATTCTCATCCAAACGTGTATTCTACGGTGTATCCCAAAATTCCCTTTGTTAAGATTGGGAAGTAAAAATAAAACGCATGTTATATTTACTGTCGTATTTATTGTTGTATTTATGGGTTATGGTCACAACTGCTTATAATAAAAAACATCAATAAGGGAGTCCCATAAGCCAGCGTTTCTCAAACGGGAATCGAGGTGCCCCTAGGGCAGGGGTTCCCAACCCGGTGCTCACGAGCAGGGCCGTCCCTAGGGCATGGCAAATCGGGGCGACCGCCCCGGGCCCCTCGATTTCAGAGGCCCCGCGCTTCTATATTACCGCAAGGAAAGTCTAAATTTAATTTGGCGGTTAATGATAACGGGGCCCCGCATAGGTCGATTTGCTCTGGGCCTCGCACCTCTGTTGGGGCGGCCTTGCTGTGGAAACCTGAATGTGGTCTTTGACAGTCAGACTGTGCTCTTCTACAGTGCTTAATATCTCATTTCTTAGAACCAATAATTTAATTTGCTCGGTTGCTTACTTTCTAAACGTATTCAAGATCATTAGTAATAACTTTGATGTTGGTTTGATTTTATTCATGATCATTCTTATTTTTTCATAAAGATAGTGATGCTCGCTTGATATTATAGGATAGAACTTGGTGCTTGCTTTATATTCTGGGATACAACTTGGCGCTCGCCACATCGAAAAGGTTAGGAACCCCTGCCCTAGAGCCTCGGAGGTCGCGAGTTATTTCTCGGGGGTCCGACAGTTGAGTAGGACATAATGATTATTTTGATCCCGCGCACAGCTCTGATTAATATTTCAGGGTGAAAAAACGAGACAATATATGAAAAAAGTATGAACAATTCATGGAGAAAGGACAGCAGAAATTGCGAGACTTCGCAGGGGTTCCGCGGTTCATAAAAGGTTGTGAAACACTGCCGTAAACCCCTTTACCTCTGGTTGCGATCTGGAATTTTTTTATTCTCGCTTTTTTCAGTGTAAATATGCGTCACCAGAGTTTGTTTAAAACACAGGAGCTTGTTTTATTTTTGCTGCTTAATCTTATCGCCTGATGGTAAATTGACTATTGGGGCATCCAATACATCTCACGAATTTTACGACCGCTTCCCACATCGAACTTTTTTTGGCCAATACGCAACCACGTGCTATAGTAAGCAAAATTGGACTGCTGTCTCGATTCCTCGATATCGATAAAGCAAACGCTTTCAGCATTCGGAACTCGATGTGAGTAGCGGAGGCGTAGCTGCGTGATGCGAGCGAGGTTCGAGTGTCGTTTGTGGCCCCATTTGGCGGAAGAGGGGGAGGGGAGGGGTGAACACTGGAAAGTTTGAGGAACGGAGTCGGAAAACGAAAGAAGGCAGGGATACGAACACTTAGTTGGCACGGAAGTATAGGCTTAAAAATCAATAGTAAAAATTGACCAGTAAAAATGTCGAAGATAAATAAGAGGTCTGATGTTGATAGAAAAGGGGGAGTGAGGAAGATGGTAAGGGAGAGAGATAGGAACGGGAATGCGCCGAAAAAAACAGGCATGAACGCCGCTTTCCACTTTCTTACCTCGCGTGAGTGAGCTGCGAAACTCTCTCTCTCTCTCTTTCTCGTAATTGACAAATCTTTTCCTAGAATTCCAAGCAAGTACACAAGAGATATTTGAGGGAAATAATCAAACTCATTCTTTACGTTTGCTTTCATCATCAAGAATGGAAGACGAAATGAAGTCTAAGATGAAACGAACTTTTCTCTGGAACAAAAGTGTAGTGCGACGAAGCTTATACAAATCAAACGTACATAAATCGATTTTTTTATGTTTAAAGAAAGATATATACTATCTCCAGTATTCATGTAAGTGAAAATTAAGATTCATTAGTATAAATATTTCTCTTCGAAATAACCTTACAAGAGTCTCCATAATTATTTTCTGAAAGCTGATGTGAAACATGTCTTCCGATTTAGAAAAAATCTGAGTAAAACGATGTTTTCAAGCTTTCAAGAAAGGACTGAACGTCTGGAGTATATCGTGCTTACCAACAATAAATAGATTTCATTACAGTTATTTATGAATAGAATAATGATATACCGAAAACCGGAAAATGAAATTATTACGTATGGATTGTGTATATACGTATCCATGTTTTTATATTATTTATTTAGATTGTAGGTATATTCATATTAAGTATTTAATATCGAATTTACTGAATGTTAATATAATGATAGCATATTTATATAAGTAATAAGCCAACACATTTACTACCTTGAAAATCTTATGCACTGTTGTATTTTCTTGAAGCTACCTAAATGAAATAATTCATATCCAAATAAATAGCGACATAAAACTTCGATATTCCATTTGAATGATAATAAAATTTTTTTAAATCTGATGTGGCCAACACATGACTATCCTTATTTGGGGTAGGTATAGATATTTAAATTATTATGAAAAGCATTATAAGGTAAAATTATTCTTTCGTATCGTAAAAGAATACAGTCGTCCTTATTGCCGTAAATTAGGTATATTTTGAATATGTTTACTGAATACACCGCTACATGGTGGTGGAACTGTATACTGGAAATTACGAATAAGTTAAATATCTCCGAAATGAATGGTTCTACGAAAATTTGTTTCAAACAAAACTTGGAAGAAATACTATTCTCTACGAAGTTTTTGAGATATTTGACGGAAACCGAAAAAACCGATTATTTATAAATAATTCCTAAACAATAACTGCTATGGAAAATTGTTTAAAATAAAAGTTGTAGGAAATTACATTCTCTATAACCTTTGTATAGAATTGCATATACAATAATGATGTTTTAACGGAGATATTTCGCCAAAACCGAATCGGGTTTCGAATAAACCTCGACTTTCGGTTAACCGTTATTGTCCAAAAACTAATCAGTTCTTTGTGCTCATGCTTAAGTGGTATATATGAAATTTGGTATTATTATGACAAGTACTTTTTGAGTTAGAGCGCCCACAATCACATACAGACATCCACACAGACACACACACATCATTCCGAAAATAGTCTAAACGTGTTCTAGGGACCTCAAAACGTGTATTTCCGTTGAAATCTCGAAGTCGATTTTTTTCGTGATCACAATACTTTCTCCATATTATGTATGGAGCAAATAAAAAAACTATCCTGTTGTAAGGCGATTTGGACCAAAAATTAACTTTTGGAGATATTTTTACACTTACAACATGTACTTCATTATATCATAATTAACAAATCTACGCATCATAGAAACGGATTGTTTAATATTTTCATTTCTTGGTAGGAAAAGGTTTCAGCTGATAGACGACTTGAAAGGGAAAGAGAGCTATCAAGACATGAAGAAGACTGCGGAAAATAGGAGTATATGGAGAACCAAGTTTAACCATGAATAATCACGGACCTGTCAACGGACAGACTACCTATGATGATGATGATTGAGACAAAAATCAACCGCCATTGCGATTTGCGAAAAAGAAAGGGTGCCCATAGATAAAGGCAACCACGGACAGATTAAGGTATATTCCTGTGCAGCTATTCTTTTCTTTTCCCACACACCAGCGTGCGCGGCAGCTTTCCTTTGCAATATTTTCTTATCGGCGCACATACTAAGTTTCGGCTACGTTTGTAATATGCCGCTAAGCGAGTTGTTTATTCCACTACAGTACTAGCACTAGCAATGCCTGTATTCAGCCGATCTCAGCGCCGCTGACAGCGGTTGGGCTTAACTGAGTTTTTAAGCAGGCTGTAATTAATGCTGGTATTATATTGATAAATTACACCACAAAAATAATGTCATATGTAAGACTTCTCAGGAATAACGTTTACTTTAGAGCTCATTACTCCCTATGTCATATCGCACTTCAATTTCGACAGTTTCTGCCATGTAAAAATAGATGTCACTTTGTCGTTTTAAGAAATTACTAGCAGCCCGTTGCAGCTACGCTTGCAAATAATCTAAATAGTTCCGCCCTATATTAGATCTTCTTTGTCCCTTACTCATTTGACGTGTTTCCCTATTTCTTTGTCTTTCTTGTACCTCCGCTCCTCATCTACATGGGCAATCCTCTGAGCTTCCGCATCTCTTTCTCTCTCTTTCCTCCAATACTCTTCCTTTGGTCTCTGGCTCCTCTTCCTTACTCTGGCAGCTGTAGCTGGGCTAATAGCTCTCCTTTTCGCTGGTCTACCCCTTGGCTTTTTTTAATTTTCTGCGATTTTACAGCAATATATTAGAGCAATTACGTGATCACAATGTCACAGAGTTACTCAATGCTAGTTTAATATCGCAGTATATTCAAAGGGGAAAAATTTTAATTCTACCTTACCTTAGTTCCAATGATTATCGTTGCACCCTTATAGACGAACTCACAAACAGTTGCTTTCCTTCAAGTGACTATCAACGACTGCTTTTAACTTCTTACAGGACCTATTATAAAGGCGACGTCAATGCAAGCGTTTATTTAGATTATAATCTAAAATGAATTTCAACTTATTACAATTACACAAATGAGTATCGTAATGAGCTGCCATTCCTAGACCGGAGCTTAGGTTTTTCATTCAGCGCCCGCTGTTCAACGAGTCCAGTTCGGAGTGTCCCCAAGTCGACACCTCGAAGATCAGTAACTTTCTTGCATTGTGATGGTGTTAGTGTAAAGTTAACTGCATTTCTTTAAATGTTTCGCTTATCAAGTCCAGGTATCTTCGAAACCACGACCATTTATTCTCAATTTTTGTATTTTTCATATATTTGCGTGAGCGAATTTTATCGAAATGTACGCCGACGAAAATCCTGTCTTCCCTTTTGGTTTAAAAGCTTCACATCTTAGTCTCCGCGATTTCTCGCCGAAATTAAGACTAAATATGGAAGCTATTTAAATTCCAGTAAAATATAGAAATGTTGCCTTCTGAATTTAGGCATTTCTACGTATCATCTACGACGCGATGTTAATAGGCATACTTTATCGTAGTGTCGTTATATTCTCATCCCCCTGCCAGAAAGTGATTATTCACTCTTGTACATACGTTTAATGCCTTCAAATGAAATGTGTGAAAAGATAGCGGCATGTTTCCCAATTTCGAAATTAACCTAAGGCTAAGTAATTCCTCCGAAATTTTTCGGGGATTATATTCGAGAGGGCTGCGAGTTGTTACATTGAATGCAAACAGGATGACTTTAAAGACCCCATTTGATTGAAAGCGTTATAACATTCCAAACAAGTTTTTAATAGTACACATATAAGCATGATTTTATGAAACTTGCAATCCTACCAAGACTGATACTTGCAAAGAAACGTTGATAACAGTAGAACTTTAATTTAATATTTCACGCTAGCGAATGAAAAGTATGCAACTTCAGATTTAATGTTGCTGGTTGAATATTTTATTTAATGATCTGTTAAAACTTTTGTATTTAATAAATATTATGAGTAAACATACATTTTATTTTCGTAACTGTATTATCGTCATACCTAGGTCAGATATATTCCGAGATGGTAATCCAATTAGTATGCATGAGCAAAGTTACGAATAATTAAACCGAAATTTTTGTGGGTAAAATTGTGATAGGGCAATGATTAGTCTATTATTTATTTAGGATGTTAGATAATATTTACCACTCGTATAATCGTGATGTATTTGGCTGCTATCTTATACAGAAACTCGTTATCTTTAAATATAAATACACCGATCCTATCTCTGTAATAATTACGCAGTCAATAACTTCCATAGTAATCGCATGGAATGGTTAAATGGTATCTGTGATGCTAACAGTGTGGTCAATAATCGTCTTTATTTGCAAAAACAATATACCAATTTATCGTTAAAAGATATTAGCCCGATGGCTTATTTCCTCTGAAATTGTTTTTTAAATGTAATTTTCGTTATTGTACCTTAGTGGTGCACAAACGAAACGGGTCATCTACCAAATAGTTTATAATATTTTTATTCTTGCCTGTGATAGATTTTAGGTAACGCTTGGAGATTTCTTTCTGCTGCATTCTGTGGTGCATGCGTTGCAGGATACTGCAATAAAAAATAGAAACAAAGTAAATTAGCTTGCTTTTAACCATATTATCGTGTATGTAATTTCAGCATGCATAAAATTGGCATCTTATACAAGTTCATCGTGTAATTTCCCAAGTGATGTTCTTTTTCTATGATCATTGTGCTCTCTTATATTACTTATATTATATCTTATATCATGCAAGCAGTGCACTCACGAACGCAAAATTATAAAGATATTTTTGTGAATGAAAATTTGATAAATATCCAGAAATAGAATGTTTCTTGTAATTATTTTTCAGGAAGAAAACTGACGAAAAGCGCCGCGTGTTAGGATTGCGTAGGGAACTGCGGTTTTAAGAGAGTAGGGAAAAGTAGGATTATGTGAGTAGGGAATATTAGGATTAGGCGAGGAGGGGAATGTGTGTGCATGATGGAGAGATTGTGGGGTGTATGATTGCCCCGGGACGAATGCTTTGGTGATGGGTGTATGAATGATGTGTAGAGTAGAGTAGTGTATGCATGTGTACAGTAGTGTAGATATGTAGTGTTTGTTTGATGGATGAATGACTTACTGTATCTTCGATTGCAGCGTTTAGATAGATTTTAATCGCGTTTCTTTAGATACGAGCGCTTTAGATACTGTATCATTGATTTCAGCATTTAGTTAGATTTTCATTGCGTTTACTTAGATACGAGCGGTTTAGGTATAGTATCATCGACTGTAGCTTTTAGCTAGATTTTCATTGCGTTTCTTTAGATACGAACACTTTAGGTATTGTATCGTAGATTGCGGCATTTAGATAGATTTTAATTATGTTATTTAGATAGGAGTACTGTAGGTTATGGAGTGGTTGCCTCCGGGCACCGGAACGGGTAGACTAGTCACGGTACAAGAATATTATATAGACACAAACTTGGAATGGTTAACATATTCAATTGAGTAAAAAGAGAACTACATGAAGGCCTGTGAGGAGCATTCAACATACAACTAACAATGTGCTTTTGAATAAGGAACACTTTGTGCAATAATGATGGAGATGAGCTCCAGAAAACAATACCATATGAAGCTCTTGCATAAAAATAGTTATAATAAACAGATTTGAGGATTTCAAGATATACTATTTCTTTAATAAATCTTATACAGTAGAATGATGAATTACATTTTTTGGAGTTATTGTGTTACATGTTCTGACCAGTTTAATGTTTCTTCAATGTGAATGCCCAGGATTTTGGTATTTGGAGTAGGTGTGATTCTTACATCATTGACTATTAGGCTTATGGTATCCTGAAGTTTTTTCTGAGAGAAGTGCATCACTTGAGTCTTATCATAATTCAATTGCAGCCTATTAGTTTCGCACCAGCTGTTCATATTGCAGATAATATTTTTACCCTCCGCTTCCAGTGAATTGGTATCAGGTGCTGAGATGATAAAATCAGTGTCATCTGCAAAGATGATGCTTTTTACTGTTGATTTGTTAGATATGTGGGAGATCATTTATGAAAATTATAAACAATATAGGCCCAAGAATGGAGCCTTGGGGGACACCAATTATGCATGATTTTATATCAGAGCTCTGCTTAGCATTATTTAAGTTTAAAATTACTCTCTGTGATCTATTGGTAAGATAAGTATTTATCCAATTATAAGTAACCCCTCTGATTCCCATATTGTGACATTTATGCAGTAGGATTTGATGGTTCACCATGTCAAAAGCATGACTAAAATCAAAAAATAGTCCTAGGGTTTGGTTTTTGTTGTCAATTGAACCTAAACTGAAATTTATAGCCTGGAAAAGAGCAGATTCTGTTGATCTTCCCTTTCTATAACCTCATTGTAAGTCTGATATTAACCTAAAAATTTCAAGGAAGGTAATGTCTATTGAAAAAGACTAATTCAAATAACTTAGAAAATTGTGATAAAAGAGAAATTGGTCTATAGCTGCCTATACTTTCTTTTTCCCCTTTGTTTTTGTACACTGGTATTACTTTGCTAATTTTTAATGTGTCAGGGAAGGTTCCTAGCCTTAAGGACTCATTCAGTAAGAATAATAGTGGTTTCAAGATAAAATCTTTGCATTTGTACAACAAGTTACCAGGTACACCATCTAGACCAGCTGCTGACCCTTTATTTAATCTGCACAAGGGATTGATACTTTTGTGACGAGGGGAGAAGAGGGTTTTTTGTAATTGTGACGTTTTTTGTTTGGTGAAAAAATATTAACAACATATTTGTTACTAAAATTTAATTTTGGGGTATTTTTATGCTGTTTTCCTGTAGAAAGAGGCTTAGGCGATTTTTGTTCCATCCTATGATTTTTTCCAATATGTATAGGTAAAACATATTTATTTAAATGAAATAATTTAAGCCATATTACCTTCTTTAATTTAAATAAATGCACCTAAAAACAAGTATAATTTATGTGTAATGTACAATGAAATCTCACCTATATCTGAGTAAAAACTAAATTTTTTATTTCGTTAAATGGAAGGACGGTTGAAGTTAATCTAGACATCTATTCGTTAAGCCTGCTCCAAGCGCCAAAATATAACGGAATGACTCTGACATATGCTGCAGTGACAGAAAGGAAAACCGTAAAAAAAGGAAGGAGGGCGATAATAGATATTTTGCGCCATTCCCTTCCACGTGAGATTTAATTTTCTCATCCTTTTCCTCCAAATGAAATTTAACGGTATATAACACATCTTAGCCTTATTTAGGAAGTAGTGAACATAAACTTTCAGATAATAAATCCAGTTATAAAAGAAGGGACCTTTGGACTATCAATTTTCCTTTGGACATGGAGATATCGATAGATAAAACTTCCACTCAAAATGGTCTCCTAATAATAAAGAATGCTCCCTCAAGAAACATACCGATACAGTGAAACCTCTCTAAGTGGACACCTCCGTGAAGCGGACACCTCTTTTGCGCACACTTACTCTAGGGTCCCGGCCAGAAGCATTAGATATTACACGGTAAGCAACCTCTCCAAAACGGACACTCTCCAATACGGACGCGGACACTTTAAAAGGCGTCCCTTTTGTATTTTCAACTTCCCTATAAAGGACACTCAGGGCTGGCTCAAAACAATGTATGCATATAATTACGTACATGGTATTACTTGGGAAGCAACGTACATATTACGAATCAGACAGCAACATTATTATCCACGAAAAAACGCCATTACGGCCGTAGCCTTATTTTCACAACCATTCAGTGCTTCCATTGTCTTCAGTGAGGAAAGTTATTACCTTCTCCAAATAGGCATTAGTATTTTGGATATTTTGCATAATATGCGCAAGTAAGTATATTTAATATTATATTTTATCATAAAGACAATACAAATAACTGTATTATCATGTAGTTCATTCAGTACTTAAAAACGGTATTACCGTGTTACTTCTCGCGTATTTTTCTCCAAGACATTAATATTTTTAATTGTTGTTATTATAGGAGCAATTTCACAACATTAACATTATAAATGCATAAGCCCACCCTACGTCATTTTGAAGAAAGTGAATACGGTACACTACAGTTTTTTCTGAGGAGAAAGTGTGCTGTTCTTATAGTTTATCTCGAGTTTAATAATTCCTTTTACAACTTTTCCAATTTTTCGTGTTTCAGACCCTTTTAACCGTTGACTATATATCGAAATCAGTTAAATTTAAAATAAAAAGTTGAAGTGATTGAGTTTTACGGGAAGGAAAAGTGCACAGTCTGTAAATTGGCTAAACATTTCAAAATAAGTTAAATATCAGCAGCACTCATCATAAAAAATCAAGAGGCCTTGTTAAACAGTGGCGGGAAAACAGGAATGGAAAAAAATATCGTAAGTTTTGTAATGGCAAAGGTACATATACAGTTTAGTGGATAAATTGACTTTTGAGTGGTTTTGTCGGGTGTGAGTCCAAAAAATTCCAATCTCGGGGTCTATGATACAAACAAAAGCTTTGGAAATATCTGCGGAAATCTATGCAAATGATTTTTATGGCTCAAATGGCTGGTTGGATAAATTCCGTGGACGGCACAATATTTCCTTCAAAGCAATTTGTGGGGAGTCTGAAGACAACGTATCTGCAGCTAAGTGCGCTGAGCCTATTAGAAAACTTATCGCGCGCCCATTGTTGTTTCAGGCTTCAACTGCGGTTATGAGGTTCGCCCAAGTTTTCTATTTCTCCATTCATCTTATATCACGATGATCGAAACTGTTTGACAAATACTTTCCTTCAGCTCTTGTTTTAGAAGAGGGTTGCTTTGACACAATACGTTTTACACCATAAAAAATAATCCGTCTTTTAATAATTAAAAACAGTCGGAGACTACGGCGAGATGGATATTTTAAAATTTAAAAAAAAATATATATATATATATATGTACTCCTTAACCGTACAAGGTGAGAATATTTAGAGACGAAATAAACGGTAAAATTAAACAGGGTAAGGAACAAACAAAAATTTTACACTTAAAGGTCTTTTAATAGAAGAAGACACGCTAAATAACATCTAGCGGATGACATGTTTCGTAGCTGGCACAGCGCCCTCATCTGCCAAGACTCACACTCAAAATAAGTGCGGTAAAACGACCACTTTGCTGTTAACATAACATGTTTGCATATGATGAAATCAGTGCCGTAAATGGAAATTTGGCGTCCGAGTAGCAATCATGAAGCGGTGCTCCCTACCCTCACATTAAAAATCTACTTAAAATGTTTATTTTCCGTGTTTGGTACCCCTTAGGTTTCGTCGGCGATAGTGGCCGGTGAACGGTCGCACTACCCTTCCGCCGGCACTGCACATAACCAATTATTTGAATTTTTGTACGACATTACATTGTTTATCCATACAGATTCAGATGTTATTTTTTTTAATGTCAAGATGTGCATATAGCATTGACAGATGATATGGAACCTTTAAATTTGAACAATGAACTTTTAATTATTAGAAGTGTTTTAAATAGTGAGATGAAACCATTAAATGTTTTAAATTATATAAAAATAATTTAGTAGAAAAATTTCCAAATATCTTTATATCACTCAGAATTCTACTAACTCTTCCTGTAGTCGTTGCCAGCGGAGAACGATCTTTTACGAAATTGAAATTAATCAAAAACTATTTACGTTCTACATGGCACGGGAAAGGTTGACAGAAATAGCAATATTGTCCATCGAACATGACATTTCAACCAATCTAAATTTCGAAGATGTTATAGATGATTTTGTTAAAGAAAAAGCGCGCAAAGTACACTTAAGTTAATTATATTGTTATTTAAATAAAAGTTTAATTTAATTTTTTTGTATAATAAAATTTAAATCTAATATTTTAATTTATGTCATTTCATTGCTGTATATCCACAATGTTTCCTTGCTCCGCCCGTACCCACTGTACCGGCCCTGTTCATATCAATGGCGCCACTAGAGTTCTGCGTGTTCATATACAAATTTGGAAAGCGGTTTCGAGCTCTATGTTTGTCTTATATTTTTCCAAACAACTTTTCGAATCGCCAGAAAGAAAGAAAAAGTTTTCATGAGCCAAATGTACGTTTATAATTCTACTCCCATAAACAGTCGTCAACCGACACCTACCTAGGAGAATGACAATTTTTCGCTGTACTAAAATCGGTGTAGCGCCATCTCAACCCCCAAAAGGGGACCTAATATCAAGGAATATCCTTGGAGATACGCCTATTAAGTCTATTAATTCTTCGATATTTTATTCCAGATCGGAAAGCACGCCTTCTAATCTTGGGTGGCGAACGAGTGACTGGAGAGGTAGATTGGAATGGAGGAAGTAGACAACAGAGGATGATGGAAGTCTCCGCGAAAATGATTCCTAGGATGTTTATCCGTTGGCGAATATCACGAGGGTCTACGGAGTGGGCAAAGGAATCAGGAGTGGACGCGGCCGGTGCAGTGGAGGGGCAGTAGGAGTTAGGGAAAAAGGACAATGGGAAAGAGGGGGGGAAGGGGTCAGGGTGAAACGTTAACGAGAGGTCGGCGCATTCGAGAACCGAGCAACGCTCTCTCACCCCCCACCCCCCCCCCCCCCCCTTCCCAATCATATCTGAAAGGGGCGCGGGGGCGGAGAAAATGTTTGAAAACGGGGCGGGAAGAGAGCGAGGGGTTGAGAGCTTTTGCGCCATCTGACAACGAGACGCGGAATATGGGAATGCACAACGGTGTGCCGCACAGACACAGAGATCCGATGACGTAGCTTAGGCAAAGACCTAAGGGGGAGATTCTTCTGAATAGCTATCGAAGACCTACGTAGAGAAGGATTATGCCGAGTAGCGAGATGGAGTGAGACAGAAAGGATGGAGATGAGGAAAGAGGGTGGTAGAAGGAGGCTAGGGGTACGGAAGCGGAATTTATGAAATAAAGAAAGGCGCACTTCGTGGCCTGGATTCGAGGAAGTCGTTCCACGTACGGTAAAACACGGTTGTATTAAGTGAATATTTGCAGCAACAGGAACATTTGTGAAGTTATCTTTGAGAACGCAATATGGATAATGAGATTAATTACGGATAGAATGATCGAAAAAAGTTTTTCCTAATCACTGTATTTTTTCTTCGATTTTTAGGCGCGTTTCGCTTACAGCGTGAGCGCCTATTATCGTCGGTCGGTCCGTCTGTCCGTCCGTCCGCATGTTCGTTCTCGGCTTCTACTGAACGGATTTTCATGAAATTTGATATTAAGGACTTTCAATCAAATATAAGAAGAAAATCGCAAAAATGAATCACGTATGCCAATCAGGGGTACCACTTTACTGGTGACAAAAAATTACATTTTCGTCATATCTCGTAAAATATTCCGCATATCAAAATATTTTTCAAATAAAAGTTGTAGAACTGGTAAAGAAGAGTAGTTTCTTTCCTATACACTTTTATCGTAGAAGTAGCCTTTATTGAGAAAATCAAACAAAAACGTCTTATATATCGAGTTGAACTTAGAAAATTTCTTGCATGGTTAATTCTTCATTGTTGCTAACATAAACAATCTCACAAACAAACGTTTAATTTCCTTACGTGTGCATGCACTATTTTTAAATAGGAAGAAAATGGATTATTTATAATGAAGAAAAGAACTTTAAAACGCTATTTCCCTTACGTACAGGTATATGATTTCTTTCTAACACTCCATTGCACGAAACGCGCCCATTTGTGATACGTTGTACGCTTTCCTAACTTGTTTTATTAAAGAAGCTTCATTCACGCGATCATATATATCCTTACGAAGTCACATTTTGCATAAAAATAAAAGTTAATGTCAAAAAATTTAACTAACATAAGCTAAGTAAAGCGCTTAAATTATCAAATTTATGACCATTTGATATTACATATCGTTCTTCAAAGTTTTAAACCGAATTTAAAAATAGTATTATCGCATTTTATGAAAATTTGAATGGTCAAGTCTTTGTCAAAGCAGGAAAAAGCAATCTTTTCTCAGAAGGAGAGCTGCATTCAATGTTGCAAATTATTCGGCGGAGTATGTGTTTATATAGGTAGTAACTCATATACGATATTCCGTGGTATTTCAATGAAAATCAAATGGAAATAATTTATAAGAGCTAAAACTACGACAAAATGTTTTATAACTATAATTTTAATTTACGAGCGTAGAATTATCATTGTTAAATGTCTTGGACCACTTTATCGTTATAGTTTAGCGTTTCGTGTGAATCCCACGAGTCATAGAATGCCGACCTCAATGTTAGAGAGCGATGATGAGTGTAATTGTTGAAAGAGAAGGATATATCATTTAAAGAATGTGGTGGGTAGAGAACTGAAGTGGGAGAAGGAGCGGCTGAGATGAATGGGAAAATAAAAAATAATTGCAAAGTTATTATTAAAAATTGCTTTCGTTAATCCTCCACTTATTCCGAAAATGGCAACAAACACCAGGTTAGGCGCATATGCGCGTGCGTGTGTGTGAGAGAGTTTGCCTAGGATCTATGGCTGTGTGACTCGTGCATGTGTTTAGGTGCAAGTTTTCGTTGCATTTTCGTAAGCGAAAAAATGAACTAATGATTATTTAATTCAGTAAATCATGTTCGAGTGTAGAAGAAACTGTATATGAATTTTTACCAATTCAGTCACGCATTAAATGAAAAAAATGAGTATCCGGAGGGGGGTGGACGGAGGGGGTGGATGAGGGAAGTGGATGGAGGTAAGTGGATGAGAGTAGATAGGGTAGATGGGGGTAGAGAGGGGTGGATGGGAGATGGATGGAGGTGTTGTGACGGAAGCAGTGTTTCGTACTGAGGAGAGCTGTATTTGTATCCTGCTAAAAGGGAAAACGAAAAAAGTATTCATGTACACTAAAAAAATGTATGTAAACTTAAAAGTTACTTTGCCACAAACTCATAGAGAGAGAGGAGAGGTGGGTGGAAAATGAATGAGGAGGGAAGAGTAAAAACAACGAGTTAACAAACGACTTCTTCGAGAGTTTGGATATTCACGAGCGGATGAAAATTTCACGAATAATACACTCTATTAACTTCTTTTCCATTTCTGCATACTTGTATTTCATCTCCGTTTCGCTCGTTGAGTGCATACTTTTTCCGAAAAGGCAAGAACCCGTGAAAATCAGGCCGCCGCCCTCTGGGGCGCTCTGTTAAGCGCCGCGTCCAAATCGAATGCTTCTCCCAGAAGTCTGCACGATCCTAAATTTCATGCTCCGTGCCGCGTGGATCGCTCGGCTATCGGGCTGTGGAGGAAGTTATGCGTTATTTCAATTCATTACAAAAAATACTGCGCAGTTCGTAACGCCCTGTACCTCGCGGGGTAATCATGTGTCTCGAAAAAGGCCAGAAGGGCCTCTCCGATCGCTATTTAATCAGACTGTTTTATCCGGACAATCTTTCGTAATAAAAACGTGGATTTTATTAAAGCTTGCCTATTTTTGCAGTTTTATTTGATCGAGAAATAATACTAACATCACTTATTAGTTCAAAGAAATATCAGAGTCGCGATAAAAACTTGGCACACGAAAGGCTATAAAACTAATTTTACTTTCATGGCTAAAAACAACTTGAATACGCTCCAAATTAATCCAAAATCCATTTTTAAAATCGAAAGCTGCATGTTTTTTAGGTTTTATCAAAGAGAAATATAACTGGTACTTATCACATTTCACTTCCATTCCAAAATATGAATTCGGCATCTTTAGTGCTCTTTCCTGATATCTACCGACGAATGGACAGCATATATTTGTTTGGACGTAATAAAACAGACAGTTTGTACAGAGACAGGTTAAATCAAAGCCACGAGTCGAGAGAAACCGGTCCGAGCTCACTCCAAATTTCGGCAGCAACACGAGTTTGATGCCCGAAGTGCGTAGGAGCGGAACGTACGTTCTACAGAAAATCGCTTCTGACCCTCCAAACACACGGTTTTCCACATTAAGCGTGAATTACTTGGGTCTGCTCTTATTTCAGTCATATCAATTTAAGTATACTTACAAATGTTCTCGGAGATACAAACTTCGTTAAATAGACGAAGGAAAGTCCTATGAATAGACTCAGGACAAAAGTTTCTTCCCTTAATTCAGATACCTGGTCCTACCAAGAGTAGCACCCTTCAGATACGCGAGCGTTTCCTGCCCATACCACTCTTCTCTAGTACATCTCAGCATCTCCCAATGTTCCTCCTCGTACGGCTATATATGTTTCGGATCATCTCGTCCGGAGAGTCGCGACTAGTCGGTACTATAATCATTTTAACGGGAATAAAAAGCGCATCGGACGCCGTCATAAGAGCTTCCCTAGAGGGGGCGCTTCTTCTTCGTTGTTGGGGGAGGAGAAGAGGGGGGGGAGGTGCCTCCGACGGACGCCTTGTCCACGTCCATATCCATTTGGAAACCGATTCCGTTTGCGCTACTTTAAAGTTTCGACCGACCCCGGAGCCAAAGGGACGAGGCGCTTTGTTGCCAGAATGACGCCACTGCCGAGGGCCTGTGACGCAAGGCGCGAGCGGTCAATGAGATTCGCCCCCAGAAGGGAAGGGGACAATGCGACTACGTGTTTGCGCCTGCGCCTCCACAAAAGACCGGAAGACGTAATGATTTCAATTGGTGCTTTTGTCATTATCGTGCACTCGAGATAGGCGATTCGATTCCGCGGCATAACACGTAACGATTATAGAGCGGTCGGGGCGACGGACGAAAGCGCTGGAGATTCTTTCACACCACGTGATCGGATCCTTGCGTTTTTGGGCAGGCATTTTCGGCAGTCCTCCGACAGTTGTCCTTTGAGGACCTTTGATTTTTATGGGCTCTCTTACATCAGCGAGTGATCTGAGGACGCTTTCGGAATTAGATGTGGGGTGGACTTCCAAATCGTTATAAATCACGACGATGAGACGAAATCTAAACTAAAGTGTCTCAAGGCTTCCTCGACGCAGAGAAATATGGGTGACAGACACGGGCATAGAGGGAAGATGTTAGGTATAGAATCTCTATGTAACCAAACGATGGTTGACCTGCTATCTAAACGCTCATCTCAGAATGAACCGTAAAGAAATTTTCGTCTGATTTGCGCCGAAATATATTCCAATATCCAAAATTTTACGCTAAAATGCTTATAACGTCCTCTCTTTAAAGTTGAACCGATTTAAAAATTTCTCTCCCCAGATATGCTGTGTCAATGAAGTGCAGTTCCTGAATTATGTATGTCCCAGTGAAATTCATTTACAAAACAAATAAAAAATTGGAATAACGCTATAAGAAGCGAAAAGTTAACGTGCAGTTTTTCTTAAGATTTTCTGAGTACGCTATGGAACAATTCGGCTGGGTAAGACTGGTTGGCAGTGTGCCTGCCTTATAACCCAAAGGTCGCGGGTTCGAATCCCGAATTCGGGCATGGATATGTTATATGCTGATTTATGTCTTTGATACTGTTAACATTTCACTGTAAAATGGCGAATACGCTGTATGTGGAATTATTTATAAATAAAATTTTAAAAAATATGTCACAACACCGCGAAAATTCTTTTAAGCGATTTTACGCGTTAATCACAGTAGCTTGTAATACCAAAAACTATTTTTGATGAGGGTGGAACCGGAATTTCAGCGGGTTTAAATACAGTTTCGTTTTCGCGGTGATTCCGCAAATATCTTGAACTGGAAATTGCACACCAATAGGAATAGTGAACAACGTGACCATAAATTAAAAGTGATTTACAACATTCTGAAGATATATTGCTAATGTTACTCGACGTAATTGACAAACTCCATCAGCATTATCAAAGTGACGCGAATGATGTATTCTCTCTTTAAAAATAAGCAGGTCCGTTTTCTTGAAGTTTTTCTAAACTTTCTCTGTGTTTCGTTTTGCATGAAATTTCTACGCATATGGCTAACAAAACTGTATTCAGAAATATTCTCTTCTTCCGTCACAATGCGTATGCATAATTAATGTTTTCCTGGCGAAATCTCTCTCGCGATAGAGTCGACACAACTCCGACGGCGGCGCTCGTATGCGCCACTCCTAAATCCGAGACTATTAAGAATCCAACAGTTAATTTTACGGCAGATTTATCCCCTTGGCCGCTCCCGTTTTGTCCTGCCGGGAAAAGGCAGGAGCGAGACAGAGAGAGAGAGAGATAGAGAGAGATAGAGAGAGGGTGGGAGCAAGGGTGTGCTCGAGGGAGAGCTCTAACGTATGTACTAAACAAGATTTTTCGCGTGCCGGGGAAAGCGTTTTTGCAAAAAAAAACTCTCCCTTGAACGTTAGGAAGTGTACAACGTATCACAAATGGGCGCGTTTCGTGCAATGGAGTCTTAGAAAGCAATTATATACCTGTACGTAAGGGAAATAGCGTTTTAAAGTCCTTCTCTTCATCATAAATAATCCATTTTCTTCCTATATAATAGTATTACATGCTGTTACATGCATACGTAAGGAAATTAAACGTTTGTTTGGGAGATTGTTTATGTTAGCAACAATGAAGAAGTAACTATGCAAGGAATTTTCTAAGTTCAACTCGATATATAAGACTTTCTTGTTTGATTTTATCGATAACGGCTACTCCTATGATAAAAATGTATATGAAAAGAAATACTCTAATTTATTAGTTCTGCAACTTTTATTTGAAACATATTTGGATATGAGCAATACTTTACGAGCTATGATGAAAATTTAATTTTTTGTTACCAGTAAAGTGGTACCCCTGATTGGCGTACGTGATTCGTTTTTGCGATTTTCTTATTATATTTGATAGAAAGTCCTTAATATCAAACTTCATAAAAATCCGTTCAGTAGAAGCCGAGAACGAACATGCGGACGGACGGACGGACGGACCGACCGACGATAATAGTCGCTCACGCTGTAAGCGAAACGCGCCTAAAAAGAGTATTCCGCTAAAAATTTGGGGGTTGTGTTCAAATCTCTCCGCTCTCGCATCCCTCTTCTACGTTTCTTTCACTCCTCTCCCCCTCATTTCCTACTCTCTCTCTCATATCTCCCTCTTAATATCTCTCCCTCCCCTTCTCTTTTTTCCCCTCAATTCTTCCTCACCTCTCCTCATCTCTTTTCCCATCTCTCCCTCTCTCTTTCTCTCCCTCCTTTCCTTTTCCCCCTCCCTCCCTTCATTCCTTCTCTCTCTCTCCCCCCTCCCTCCCTTCATTCCTTCTCTCCCTCCCCCCTCTCTACCTCCTCCCACAGCCGACTCGCTCCGCCCCCGTGCACTCCAGTTTTAACTCCGAAGATGCGCGCATTCCTAATGGATCCAAGAAGAGTCGAAACGCTTGTTCCTTTTTGCGGTAGCGCAGTCCGCTTTCTTAGGAGTGTAACGTATGCGTCACCGCAGCCGAATTCTTTTTCGTAATGGAATCGAGTAAATTTATAATTTAAAACGTTTACGGAAGATTTGGAGGGAAGGATAGATTGGTAAAAGGTTACGAAATCGATCCTCTCGCAGCGGCTGATGTTTTCGATCTCCATCGATTACGCTCCGACGATTAAATGCATGGAGAAGATCGAGTCGAAAAGAATGGAATTTTCCGTCCATGGCCACATGAAAATAGTCTTCGTGCCTTCACGGACGAGGAGGGAGGGAGGCGGGTGAGGTTGAAGGAGAGAACGAGAGGCTGTGAATGAAGAGTCGGATTCGGCCTTTAGTCACCGAATAAAAATCTGGCCATCCGAAGGATTATGATGATGGCGACGCTGAATACGGTCCAAAGATGACACATGTCGAGGGCTTCCATCCAACCGCGGCCTGGTCAAACAGTTTGGAATTAATCGGTTCGTCATCGCTGCAGGAATTGCGCATCGTTTCCTCGTCCGACCTACTCAACAATTTAGTAGGTTTAGCCCGTTTATTATTGCGAATCTGGAGCCAAATAAACCAATCCCTTCGTTTCTTTTCTCTCATCCAAAACCCAAACGATTTTATGCCTTCTGTCGGGTTGTTTCGATCTTGGCCTAAAATAAGTGTGGTTTGTCGTTACGAGTATCATTTTATTATTATCGACTTAATGAAATTTACCAACGTCGCTTTGAGTGCAACATAAATCCTCAAAAAAAAGAACCAAATCCCGCACTCGTTCGCTATTAAGGTTATAGAGATTGAGGAAACGCGAAAGAAATCGCTCGATTACTCATGAAAAAAATAAGAGATAGATATAAATAATGTTGAAGAGCACACGTCTCCTAGAACGCTGTTATCGAAGCAAATATCGCTTGTCATACATCATATTTATGTTCAGCGCGTAAACCCTTGATATGTAAAAAGAAACAATGAAAGGAAACAAATCATTACGTAATTATTTAAAGTTTTTAATTGGATATCTGTAGAGGAACGTCTACTGAATGCTAGATTAAAGCTACCAAAGTATATAGGTCGAAGGTGCCAGCTAACGAGGTTATTAGGAAACATTTAAACACCCACCAATACCGGACCCGGAAGATAAAAATGCGTGAGAACGACCGACATAAATGTTTGTTCTTCTGTATATGATGATCATAACATGAGAACTAAGGCAATAATAGTTGGATGAAATGCAATGCATTCTCTGCCAACGACCAGTACAATTAAATGCGGAGCAAAATACAGATGCAGATATGAGTGCTGCAATCAAGCAGTCCTTTCAGTCCCTGAAGTAGTGACTCTCCCTTCTGGTTTGTCGGGTTAATCTCGGTCGCTGCCACTTCCTTAGCAGAATCGATCGAAACCGGCGACACGGTTCAAGAACTGGGGTCAAATGAGCGGACCGTCGCCCACACACAAGAAGCATCGAAGTTTTTCAACGGAAACTGAGAAGAGGTAAAATTCGAATCTGTTTATATCTATTCTACATCATTGTGTCTGCACCCTGGAAACGCGCGTAGTGTGTGATAGGAAGTGGCAAGCACAAAGAATATAAGCTCTGTACCTATAGTTGATACACCTTAGGAAGTCTGTTTGCCCTTCCTATCACTTTGGAAAAGTAATAACTCCTAACTAAGTTCGCTGAAGAGCTCTATACCAAGCGAAACTCAATAATAGGAAGAAACGTGCAGTACGCACGACGAAATTATTTAAACTTGGCACTTGTTTCCACAGAATAATATGAGCAAATACAAGGTTTTAATAATTTCGTGTATGTTCTATTTGCGGCACGTGTTCCTTCCTCTTGATCCTTAAAGGTATTCTTCAAATGTCACTCGATAATTCCCTGTCATGTGAATTGCTCAATAAAGAATTCTCGAGCTCGTTAAAATCAAGCTGGTACAAAACGATCTGTTGAATATATATATTCGATATCAAATTATTCCCGACGAAATATATATGCTGTTTATGATTTTGAGATATATTGCATATTAGAAAAAATAAATTCACGAAATTTCGCCTCAAGCCTCTTTCGCTCATTTTCGATTCCTCCTCCTGCCTCTCTTACCTCCCTCCCTCCCCTCCTCCCTTTCTCTCCCTTCCCTCTACATGCGCCTCGAAAAAAGTTGTCCAACCGCTCCTCTTCCGAACGGCAAGAGGCAAGCACCCAAGGGAGAAAGATAGGAACGAATCGATCCCGAGAGATATCCGAAACGAATCGAACGCCTTACTAAGTAATCAATTCCGTACCACACCCGAGAATCGTCGCTCGTACACTCCTCAAAATAACTCCGTTGGCACGCGGTCGAAACTCAGGCACGTATGAGTTTTCCATCCTTCCTTTGTTCCTCGTCCTTAATCCTCCAATACGCCCTCTCCCTCTCGATCCCACCTGCATCCCATCCCTACGACCCTTACCTCACCCCTTCCCCCCCCTCCCCCTTTTCACGCGACCTTTTTGCCGATAATTATCCCTTTGATTGAATTGTTGACGGTTTACTCCATTCCGGAATCGTTTGTTATACGAGTGAGCCGCTTTTTAAAAGGCAAGGCGTTCCCTTTACTGTTGTTGGAGCGTAACCTCGGCCGAGGAAGAGTTTGAAGGAGGAATGGAAGCGGGGTTATATAGGGAGCGAAAGATGTCGGTTGGTAGGGAGGGAGGGAGGAGGGGGAGAGAGAAGGGGGTGAGAGGGAGAGAGACATTAACTCTCCCTCTCTCTCTTGAATGGTTCCTCTTAAAAAAAAAACAGAATAAGATTTGATGCGGAGGTAGCGATGGTGGCCGGAGAAGAAGCAGGCGGGTCGGTGTTTGAATTGAAATTACCGCTCAATTTGCGTTAGTTTGGACCAATTCAAAGTCGTCTTTTGTAACCCGAAGCGCTTGCGCAGAACGAGACCTTGCGCTTTCTTACGACGTCGTCTTTTAATCCTCCTCTTTTGTTCGGATGTCCTCGCGGAGAGATTGAATTCTCTTCGGCGGCGTAAGGAATGATTGCTTGACCCGCATGACAAATCTTTCTGGTTGAGGATATGAGAAATTTACCATAAATTGAGTAAATTTGTTTTTTTTTATTATATCAAAACAATCTGCCTGCCCTTTGCTCGGTGATGCTTTTGTAGAGCATAGCGACATCACACAATCTCAATTATTACGATTTTTTTCTAGATTCTCTTATATATTACGCTTTAGAAACAGGAAATTCCGAAACTAGTTAAACATTGATTGCAGTGTCTTGTTTTAGGCTGGTTTGCAAAGGATTTAAATTATATTAAAAAGAAAACTGTCATTTTCCCGCACTGACGTTGAGGTGGCGAGTTCATATTTCGATTATGTCTTTTTAAATCTACGCGTGCACAAAATTTCGTCCCTTGATTTCATGTGCAAGTGGCAGGAAAACGGCGCGGACACATACTTTAGAATTAAAAAATAGTAATATTCATGAAGGACAGTATCGAAACCACTTCGGAACCCAACTTTATTTTAGCAAAACTGAGGGAAGATTGAAATTGCTTTGAAATTATTAGAAATCGATTAATAATGGATTTAAAAAATGCATCTGTTAAGAGTTTGGGAAATCACCATCGGTAGTATACAGCCACATTTTTTTATGTCACGGTTATAAAACTTTCAACCAAGCAATAAAATTTCTAAAGTTGCATATTAATATTTTCGGAAGCTACCAAGTTGTCACTGACAAAAATTACATGATAATACCGTTAGAACTTATAATCCAAATGGGAAACCTTAACTTTGTAGAATGCTATATTTCTGAACAAATGACACGACAAACTATGTAACAATTCCACTATCCTATATATATTTTTGGAAGTGCCGCCCCCCCCCCCCCTCCCCCTGTATCTCAAAAGCCGTTTGTCATAGAGATATGCGGTAAACTGCGTTTTGTTCCAACAAGCTTGGAGTTCCCTAGAAATATATTTTCATTTTCATAAAGTTCCGGGTTCGAATCCAGGAGACAATTATATTTTCCCATAAGTTTACACGGGGTTTTCGATTTTTCAGAGTGCAAGGTTTTTTTCCTTCAGTCATCAAAATACGTAAATATGGACCGATTTTCTTCTTTTTTGCTTTATTCGACGGCTAAAACTCTATACTATCTTATTCTTGAGATGTTTACATGTTACACGGTCGAAGTTTTCAGAAATACGCATTCATATTCGAAATTTTGTGGATTTTTCGTACTCATTCCGGGCGTTGCCAAGGAGACTCTCATTGTTGCCTCCGATTCATTTAATGCCAAATTAAACCTTCAAATCAACGAAAGAAAAGCGTAGAGTTACAGTAGAGTTACCATGTATAACTAAGTCAGGGGTATTCAACTCGACGGTTTTCGTTTTCGGTATTAAACGTAAACAAATGGAAATGCAGCGTTGTTTATCCAATGCAATTTCAGTCACCCCGATAATGATTCCGAGCGCGCGCCTGAATGCGGGCAACCAACGCGCTCGACGCGGCGTGCGTTCCGACTAACGCTAAGTAAATATTTACTTCACTAAGATCGCGAAATGGCTTTCGCGATACGGGAGAGGCATTTCTCTACCTTCCGCTCAAGCTCTCCTCTTCGCGTGGACCCCGATTCGGCAATCTGAGCCAAAGAGAGGCGGGGACGGATGGGGTCGAAATGGGGCCCCGGAGCCTGATGCAGGAAATCGCATCGCGGAACCACGACTCTCCTGAAACCATAGGAATGATCGATATAATCAGAACCGGGCCTATATTGATCCTTGGTCGGAATGATTCGGGTCTCAAGTAAATTCAGATTAATTCGATATTTTTACCTTTATCTTACGCCTTCGTTGTCACAAGAGCCCTATATCAAAAATTGTTTTTATTCGTCTCTTTTAAAGGTAAGGTTTAATACACCCTCTATTAAATTTTAGAAGCTTTTTAAAGCAACTTCAACTTCCTTTCCCCAAAGTTTGCGTTTACATATCTTTCCGTTGATCTGACTGTCCTGAAAAGGGTTTAAATTATAGAATAATAGAATTTATATCTATCCCTAATGGAATCTATCCCAAAAATAAATAAGTTCGGTTTTTAAAAAGTTTTAGGCATTTCTACCTTTGAAAAGGTTTGATAAAATATTTCGAGGTTCCTCAAACCATATGGTCTGACTCAGGGTATGATTATCATTTGAAATACAATAGTGGAATCAAGAAGGAAAGATATTTTTCCTTGGGCTTTGCCCAGCTGCTCGCCTTTTCGGAGGCTGTGAGAGGCGTGGCGGTGGGAATCGATCCTCATCCATGCGTCCCGCGCTCCTTTCTTGTTTTTCTGTCGCGGTTCCCTCTTACCCCTCCCTATTCGCCTTCGTGCGCTCTCGCGTTGCGTGATGCGTACCACCACTCCCATACCCTTCTCTCACCCTCCAATCACACTCCTTCTCCCGCTTTTCGTTTAGGGCGTCTCCGGTCACATCGCACGCTCACCCCGACACCTTTTCCCTAAATCAAAAGCACCCATCTCGTGATTTGGTCACTCACGTTGCGCTGCGGAATCAATTCATAATTACATCTACGGGATCTTCGGTTTTTTGCATCTAGTTGCGACTTTTTTAACACGAAAATAAAAATTAAAAAGACCCTCTTTACCTGTGCATTCTCCAGCCGCACGCGCCTTCAGTTCGAGCCCACACAGATTCCACGTGACGCGCTGAGTTTACGAGAAGTCCCTACAAGCATTTTCTTATCTCTTCATCAGAATATGGGCTTACTCTTTAGGTGAAATTCTACCAGGTCGGAGATAACTCTACCTAGAAACTCCTTCTCGATCTCCGAGAATATAGGACTGTATGTGGAACATTTTCTTATCTTACAGAGGCAACCCACGGCTAAGAAACTCAGTTTCTAAATCAAGCCTACCTAAGGATTTGTTTGGTTACGTAATCCGCCTGATTGCAAATACATTGTGAAGGGATCATCCTCTATACGGTTATTTATTTTTAAAAATACGATTTTGGAAAACCAATTGAAAATAACTTTTGGAAATAATTATAAAATGAACAAAAGACTCCTGCAATGACGCCATAGGCTGTACGTGGTCGATAGAGATTACATGCGCGAAAGTAATAATCATATAGTAATCTGTCAATGAAATTTCACCTTAAACATTATTTCAGCAATTCGGTATGATCTCAAAAGCAAATCCTTGATCCTTTGGCCATAGAAGAGTGGTGTGACCAAAAGCGTATTTCAGCTTTAAAATTGCCATCCTCTTAATAACCCAAAAAAAGATTCTTTTACCGCTGAGGATGGGATTCTCGATGCATTTACTTTTAAAATCGTCCCATGACAATAATTACATGGAATTAAAATACAGCAAGTAAGGAAAGAGCTGCTGAAGCCGACAGTAAATGGCAGTTTTATTAAAAAAATAAAATGTAGACAGACGGGTGGAAACATTGAGGAAACAAGACAGAATACTGAATCTATTGGCGAAAAAACGAAGTCTCCCTCTGTTTTCGTTTAGGAGTTAGTGCGTCAGGAAGACAGACGAACAAACCGAACGCATAAGTATATTTTTTTAAATCTAAATATTCAATTTAAGCGCCCAATTGAAGCATTTTAGGTTCGCACGAATTAATAACGACCACTTATCTACTGGGAAAGATTAGTACGGACAAATTATGACCAGTGGTTGCAGAAGACTCGTGACGATAGAGGGAACCTCAGGCACCGCGGGATCCTCTGGTGACGGCGAAACCTTTGAACCACTCATCTTGAGCGCGTCGGAAATCCAAGAAATCGGTTTTCGCGCTGAAACGCCGACGTCAGTCAATGGAGGAATTTATATCGATTAAGCTCCTGTGCGTCAGAAGTAGCTCTGACTACGGATTTCTTACATATCGGTTAACTGAAACAATACTATAAGACAGGCACGTCACCTCAGTGATGCAGTAATTGAATACGAAAGGACGTAAAGAAAAATCCTTAGATCTTTTATACATGCTTGGGCAATAATTAATTAATTTAATGCAAAAATAAAAATCTTGCCAAATACCCTAAATCAGTGGTCGGCAACCTTTTTACCGCTGAGGGCTCATTTCACATTTGGAAATAAATGGCGGGCGGGGTGTAAGATTGGTAAATTAACTTCAGCAGAAGGTAAAACATGGGCATGCGCGTCCCCCATTCGCTTGGTTATCTAATGTTCTCCTTTCGGCCGGCGGGCGACTGAAAAATGTCTTGCGGGCGCCATGGCGTACTGAATGGGTTCAAGCAAAAAAAAGTGGCATGGGTCTTTTTTTAGGTAAACTAACCCAGAGATAGTGAAGAACGAGTGTGACTCATTCTCCGTACTGAATTGGTTAATATATATTTTTTGCCTTTAACGTTATATTTGTATATTTTGTATAGCAATTTATTTTGTTTGTGGTCTTCCAAGGCATACAGATATTTGGATTGCAAAAATCCTTTTCGAATAATTTAACAGCACACAGATGTTGATAGAAAATTTGGAATACAATAATTACATTTTTCTATCCGAAGAGCTTTAAATGGGCTGTGAGTAGTCTCACGAGCCGGGCCTACAATTTCTTCGACAACGGACAGGTCCGGGTCCATATTTGCCAAGAAAATCAGGCCCGTGCAGAGCTCTACCCCGAATTACTGGCTTCAGGCATACCGCCACTCTGGCTTTACGTCAACATCATTGGGAAGTATCGGTGGCGTTACCATGGGGGTTGGTTCTTTACCTGTACACAGGCACTCGTACATAAATTTATATAATCATTTCAGTAAGCGGTTCTATCATAGGAAAGCTGAAACGATAAAAAAAATTGACTTTCATCCTATCGGCGAAGCAAAACAAATATTACCGAAATTTTTCCGCAAAGAGCCTCAGAAGATAAGGGAAATAAACTCGAGTTATGGCTTGTTTTCCTGGCGATAAGTCGGGTTATTATGACGATAAGCCGAGATTAGGCGCTCTTTATAAATACCGGAGCAAGGCTGCCTTCCAGGCGAGCGTTACATCTGTTTTGACGAGAATGGTGCCGGATTTCGCAGGAACCAAAGTCGTTTGCTCTCGGGCCAACGGAACGGAGCCACCGTTATCGGCTACGACAGTGGTGCCCAACCTTTTCTACATGGCGGGCCGCATCGGTGGTTGCGAATCCTTCGGCGGGCCGCATTGGAAGTTGCCAATTCTTCCGCGGGCCGGATTAGAGTTTATAAATCGGAAGTTATCTATATATTCTGAGGTTCCTTTTAGGTGAAAATATAGTATTAATGAGGTTTTTATAGTAAACATTCTGATATTAAAAGATTTCTTAGCGAAAATTTCATAGAAATGAATTTGTTTTATTTTTCCGATTGCTTTTTTATCATGGGTTCGCGGGCCGCACAAAGACCCTTCACGGTCCACATCCGGACCGCGAGCCGTAGGTTGGATACCACTGGGCTACGACCTTCGATTCTTTCCCGCACGCAGCGGATCACGGCCGTTTGAACCGCATTCCGGAAAAACTCATAGAATTGAATGGAAATCCATCTTAATGAGGTCCGATTGCGAGAATCGAACCAAGAAACCTCTGGGAAGGCGAATGCGACCACATAGCCGGTGGCGGGCATACCCGTCCCAGACTCGAAAGGCCATCGCTCAATAAACGTCGTTTTATTCGACTAACTAGCGAGCGAAGAGTTCTCTAGGCCAAGGGCGCGACTGCAAAAACGAGTCGCATGCAGTTGCGAAAGACGTTTCGCTAGAAGTAAACTAACGCCGTCGAGTCAGGACCTCCGAGCCGTGCCAATAAAAGCGTCGAAAAAATTAAAAACGGTCTAAAAATTCCCGCGTCCCAAACCAGTGCCACTCCATGATTTGCTGTAACGAGCTGCTGCACCGCCCCACTCTCTCAACCAGCGTTCCCTCCTTCCCTCTCTAGCAATCCTCCTCCTCACCTAGGAGCCCTTGTTCTCCTTTCGCCGCCCTCGGCCGCAAGAGATCGCTAAGTGGAGCAGACCACCACCGGAAGGATATGCGGACGAAGAGAAAGAGAGAGGATTGCCTCCTCTCTGGTTGTACGGAGAGCGAAAGATAGGTAGAGATATAGACGAACTCTGCGACGCACGGATATCCCGGTGCCAAAAAAAACGCTTTATCTATCCAACGGCTGCACATCGCGGTCTAAAGTTAGATTCCCTATCCTCCCGCCGCCGCCGGCTTCCTTCCTCCATGCGTCCGCCCAAACCACGTGGTCCTCGACTTAAAGAAAGTCGGAGAGAGAGGAAAAGACCCGCGCTTCGGCAGCAGCGACTTCTTTCACACTTCTTCCCCCAACGGGTTAGCGACCGCTTTTGAAGGGGTGGGGGGGACGTGAGCGAGCTCCCCCTTGCGGAGAGCGCGCGAACTACCTCCACCGCCTCTCTTCGGCAGAGGAAGCAGGTTCCGGAAGAAGCGGTGTGGTGGGGGGAGGGGGGGGGGAGCAGGGAGGCCCGCGGATGAGGAGGTGCGGCGAGGGGGGGAGGCGGTGCGCGGGGGACGGAAGGAGTGGGACGCGAACGCAGATGCGGCACGGGCATGAGCACATGGCGAGGCGAGAGAAGGGGTAGAAGACGGATACCCCACCTCGGGACGCACGCCTCTTCCTCCACATTCTCCCGGCCACCTCTTATCCGTCGCGAAATATACACACATCGGCGACTTTCGGAAAGGCCTAGTGCCACTGAGGCTTCCGGTAGAGTGCCGCCTCTTCAAGAAGGGAGAAAAAGCGAGCGGAACGAAGACGCAAAGCACGCGTTCGGAACACACTTGCTCGCACAAGCCCCCTCCTCCCCACACCAAAGTCCTATATATGAAACATATACTGTCAATATATGTAGATATATGGGCTGTATATGGGCTTATGATATATGAGCGGCCAATATATGTCAAATGTATGCAACAATATATGGAATTACCATATATTTTGTATACATATATTTTACATATATAGGAAATATGAGGATTTAAAATATATGAAAATATATTTAGTATTTTATATATTTTTCATGTATGGGAAATATGTGGAAAAAAATATATTTTCCTTCCATATATGGATACATATACGGATTTAAAATATATGTAAATATATTTAATATTTCATATTGGTTTCATATATGGGAAACATGTTGAATAAATATATATACTTGAAATCCATATATGTACCCTTATATGATGAATAATATAGGTGAATTTCGGAAATATTTCATATATTCTTCATGTATGAAAAATATGACTTTTTCGTTAACACATAGCTAAATATATGCCTTCAAAATATAACTTTTTTCTTACAGTATATGACTATTTATGCATGACATCTGGAATGAAAATATACTTTCAATATGTCTCACAGTCAGTACAAAGAATCCTAACTTGGTTCCATCATCATCATATAGTCTCCATATATGGATCCATATATTTAACATATATGTGCTTTCTTGGCTTAACTTATTTTCCATATATTGCCCATATATGGCTCAATATATGTGAATATATATGAAATGGGCCAATTTCTAATAGAATCCATATATTTTAAAATATATGTATAAATATATTACTTCCCATATATTGGCCATATATGGGACTTTAGCGTGGGTCCCCACCCCCAAGGCCTCCGAGAAGGGATAGTTTAGCGACATGGAGTTCGGGAGTGGTACGGTGTTCGAGCTACCGCACAGCCATCGTGCGACTCCTCCGGCGCGGAATAGTGCCTCTAGAAGGAGGGGAAGCAGGGAGGAAAATAGGGGGAGCGGAGAGAAGAGGGGGGCAGAGGCAGAGAGAGTGCCTTCTCGGAGAAGAATAAAAGCGAGCGCCGCCGGCGCCGTCGACCATTGGCGAGAGAGCAGAGCTAACGTGCGCGCGCTTACATTTTTTACGTTTCGTGCACCGCGTCTGCGCCGGCGAATTTTGTTTCGTGAGAGATCGCGAAGTGGGGGAAAACGTTTACGCATACGAGAGTTGGCAGTCATTCGCACCACGAGTGTCCGAGAGACCTACAGTGAGACCGAATCACCATGGTGGCAAGAGAACAGAACGGGGGTACTGTACCGTCGCCCCAAAGACTTAAGCCGCCCCCGCAAACGCGCCTCGGGAGAGGAGCTGCATCAGAGAGCGGCAGAGAGATGTCGAGGCTGAACGATGTCCGCGCTCCTCCGTCCGCCACGAGGGTGACCAAGGAGGAAGAGGAGGAGGAGGACTCCGGAGTGACCATAGAGGTGCCGGAAGAGAGGGCCGCGTGGTCGAACAAGCTTCAGTTCTTCCTATCAATCGTGGGCTACTCAGTAGGCCTCGGAAACATCTGGAGGTTCCCGTACCTGTGCCAGCAAAACGGCGGAGGTGAGTCGCGTCGACAGGAGGCGCCACGTGACGGGGGGCGACGCCGGGAGGCAGCGACCTCGCGCGGTGTATCCGCGAAACACGTGCGAAAGATCTGAGACCGGGTGGGGGGGGGGGTTGTTTGTTTACGAGAGAGAGTGGATGTTTTTGCCGGGAAATACTCCCCTCCAGGTTTCTAACCTGTCGGTTTTTTTCCGTGTCGCGATCAATTAGTGAGCCTTGGTGCGCGAGGTGAGAGATTGCTAGATTCGCGACGAGGTGGGCCGTTTTTTTCGAACGTGCTATTGGCGCGTGTGGCCGTGGCCGCAGAGAACTGCGAAGTGTCGCATGACGTACTCGCGGAAAATTAAAAAAAACTCCGCTCCATCGATTTTGCGAAAGATGCCACCGTACGTGGAGCCGAGAATGGCGATCGATGTTGGGGTCACTGTGTCAGTGACAGTTCAGCCGACGTCTTCCTCCTCGTGGATTAAACAATGCGTATTTTCGCACCTAACAAGTGTCTCCGGGAGGTGGAAGGGAGGGGGGAGTGGGTGCGTACGACCGTGAGAGGGGTGGGGGAGTGGAGAGGTGAGTGGGGGTGGAAGGACTCCTGGAGGAGGAGAGGGGACCAACGAACAGAGGTGGGAAAGCGGTGGCCGTTCCGATTGGCAAAGTGCTTTAACCGCAGCTTTTACGTCACGCGACGCCACAAACGCGACGACGATGCAACTCGTGTACGCCGGTGCGAAGACCTCCATTGAGGAAAGAATCGCATGCTATCTTTAAACGCGTGCATATAGTTAAAAATGTGATCAAGGGAACGACGAGAAGTTTTATTTCATCACACCGCTGTGCTTCTCGACGCATTTTTCTCATGCAAATCAGTTCATTGTAAAAAGGACAAATGTAGGATTTTTTTTAAAGAGATGTGAAAAATAAATAAATCGTTCCTGTCCCATTTAATCATACCTCAAAAATAACAAGTTTTGGTGTGGAATCTTTTCCAGATGGTTTACGTAACAAAAGTTACTGCATTGTATTCGATAGACAAGTGGCCCCCAAACTGGGCCCCGCGGTACGCTGAAAAATCGTTTTTAAGAAAATAAAGCAATGATTTTGAATTGTGTATGTCATTTGGGCATTAGAGCTTTTTCATAATAGATTACCGATGATTTAGTACCGACAAAAGAATTCAGCAAAACGTTGTGGCAATCTTATCTAAAAATATACAACCTTATTTCGCCGCGAAATCCTTTATATCTTTGGACTCCGCGCCTACAAAAACGTTAAGACCACTGCGATAGACTTGAAGCGTGAAATGCTATGCCACTGTGAGAGAGAGGAGGAAAATTCGTGGCGACGTTAAGACATAAAATATATCATTTGTAGTCATTCCTAAAGCATTAACCGCAAAAGCCCACGCTAGCTTCCTCGTGCGCGGTTTTAATCTTTTTTGAGGAAGCGCGTAGGCGGATGTGGCTTCAGGTAATTGACAAAATATTTCTTCTTTTTGCGTCTTCGGCGTTCGGAAAAAAACGCAGAATTTTCTTTGCGTTTGCGACGGTCGTAAAACGTCACACAAAAAAAGCGAGGCGAAATCCTAAAGAGGGAAGAGAGTAAAATAAGGAGAGGGAAGTTAGAGGCGAGGAGAGAGGAATAGGAGGAAAAAAATAGAGGCAGGGTGAGAGCGCGAGGAATAGAAAATAAGAGAGGTTAGCTGCTTCCATTCTCAGAGTTCTTAAAGGAGGGTAGACGGGGTCTCACATTCCGCAGCGAGGCCCAAAAAAAAAAAAAAAACGCTGGGACCGCATTCCGTTTGAACGGCCTATCTATCAGTGCTCTCGAGCTACGATTTGCGTCCTTACCTACCTTTCTCATTCCATCTCCCTTTTTCCTTCTCTTTCCGCTAGTTCTTTTCCGAAAAAGCACGATTCCCATTCCGGAAAGACCGTCGATTGAGGCCGCTGTCATCGAACTGGTCGTTCGCACTTTAATGTGTCACTTGTAAACGAGAAGTGCATAGCGGGAGATGTAATTGTATTTACTCGCAACCCACTTGGTTGTTTTTTCCATTCGTTAACCGTGGGAGCTGTAAATTTTCCGTCGCTAACTAGTACCGCGTAGAAACTTGGCCCGCCTTCGAATCTTATCCCGCTAGATGGAGCAGTAATCGATCGAACCGTGGTTCACGTTTTCAACGGCATCTCACTTAACGCTCAGAATTTTTGTTCCCGTTTCGTATTTTTTAAAATATTCGATGAAATAGCCGATTAGTCTTTAGCTAAACATTCGAAATAAAAGTATCTAACCATAAAAGCGCGAACTGTAGGAAAAAATAAAACTCCTCTATGCATTTATAAGTACCACGAAATTCAGTATTGATTTTCCTTTAATTATTAATTAATTAATTATTTTGTTAACCTTTAAGAGCATAGTAAGAGTCCTCTAACTATATTTTTTAAGATTCTTTGTAGCCATGATTATGTACTAGAGAAAACTGTAAGAGAGAAATTCAAACGAAGCTTACGTCGGTATTAAAATGTGTGTTCTTTTACCGATAACTGTAACTACATTTCGATCTACCCTTAAACAAGTTTATGTCGATTATTTTAACTTTTTGTACAAAAAATCAATAAAAACCCGTAAGCTCGAAATGAAATTTATCTTATTAAAAGATTGAAATTACATAATAGTTATTTATTTATATATTTATTGGCAAGAATTCAGAGACAACATAGGGCCAATTACGCTGAATATCGTAACAACAATAACAAGGACGAACACACAACCATGCCCTCGGAAAGGATTCGAACCTGCGTCCCTAGCATTGGGAGCTAGACACGCTAATCACCCCTCTACCAAGGCCGGCAAATATATAGTACAAAGAAGTAATCTTCTCTAAAGGTGCTGCCGTTTTCCTTCGAACATTTACCGACACTTTTTACGTCATTCTTCACAATTTCACGTCCAACCAACGGCATGGATTCGTAATATTCCACCTTTATATGCTAACGTAATCCTCTGTCGGATATCATAGCATTTGTTTTAAAACTCCAACTTCTCTTTTTAGCGAGACATAACTCACCGCAAACTCACACCGACTTTCAATTACGACGCAGTAAGGTTTTATGGTCTCCTGGGTTGGGCTGGTCCATATCTCGGGGCGAGAAGGGGAGCAATCCAACACCGAAATACACTCACTGCCAATTTTTCACGCGTTTACGCTCCAAGGAATGCTATAAGAAATCGTACAAAAACTCGATCCACCAGTTTTGCTCTTTCTAATTTTTAAGGTCTATTTTAGGCCGTGAGCGTTTAAAAAAAGAGAAAATACGCTAAACTTTCCTCGCCGTCAACTTGTACAGTCCGTATGATTTTGAATAACAAGGTCGCCGCCTATAATTAACTTGTAAGTAATATTTAAACTTTGTATTTCACGTAGTGTCAATATTAAATGACGTTAAAACTTCCAAGGGCTTCTTTTTACTCTTCCCGTTTCCTTCCAAGACGCTTTTCTGTTTTTCGCATACGTTTTCATCACTCGGCGACCTTGAGTCTCAAAGGTTTTTTCTCACGATCTACCTCTTCGATTTTTTACGACCCATTGTTTGAAATATTCGGCATGACTCGGTTGCGGCTTTGCTTTGGCGCCACGACCGAGCCGTGCTTAATGATGAGGAAACTCGGACGCACTCAGAGAAATAACTCATATTTAACAACCGACAATCCCTGTCCCGGGAGGAAACGGGGAGAATATTTCAGTAAGAACTTTTACACACAAACATACAGAAAGTATAATTAACATTCGTTAAATATCGCGAATGGCGCCCTGAAATTGATTTTTTTTGCAGTCCTACCGGCTTAAAATTGAAAGCAATACACTATAAAGGTCGTTATAGGGGAGTTTTAGCGTATGCAGGAATTTTCGAGAAAATCTCGATATATCGAAATAAGGTAGGACGAAAATTTCGATTTATAAACTTCTAAATTAATCGATAGTTTTAAGGTAAGAAAGATTATCTTTGAGAGTTATTGGGGTACGGCTATATAAATATACACACGTACTTCACCCAGTGTTTCTCAACATTTTTTTTAGACTAGCACACTGTCAAAGATAAACAGAATTTCGCGGCACCTCCTTCTTGAAACATAGTCGTATATTTATACACATAGGTAGCACGACTCGCGACGGTTGGACTCAATCATTTATTGGTACTCCATCAAAACCAATCCATTAGATGCACGATTGTTGTCATAATTGCTTATAAACAATTCCAAACCGTCGATTTATTTGTTTAGACACGTTTTTTCGGAACATAGGAAAACACTGCCTTAAACCATCAATGAAAAATCTTATAACAGCACGAAAAAATGTCTACGGTTCTTCGTCTGCCCTCGTCTGGCCTTCATCGCGTTTCGTCCCTCCCTCTTCCCCTTGCTCACACGCAGTCCTCCCGGAAAAGAGGGCTTTGTTTTCGATTAGCGCGTTCACCGTCATCGAACATCAGACGCCGGCTATTGCTCTCAACATAACCAGCATTCGAAAACATTAATCACCATCGCTTTGCGGTCCACGAGTGAATTGTATCGGTACATTTTGAGACATAATATTCACCGCGTCTAGAATCAAGTGCGACCCTAAGCAGTGGCGCACACAGGATTTTTTCGAGGGGGGGGGGTCCGAAATATTTGACAAGCACAAAAGTTGTATACGAGTTATATCATTAACTACATCCCGCGTATTGCATTATTATATATTTATGTTAAAAAACAAAGGAGGCAAAGTCTCCTATTCCTCTCTGACGGCGCCCATGAACCCAAATTTAAAATAACTATGTATGTTTCCACAGTTTAGAAAAAGTCACAATATTCCAAGGGGCGGGCGGACTCGGTGCACCCCCCGTGTGTGCGCCACTGACCCTAAGCACCGGCGAACCGGACGGCTGCCCGGGACGCCAAAGTATTGGGGCGCTAACCCGATCACCTATCTAGATATCTAGACATTACTTGCAAGTGAATAAATGTTGGGTACCAATTTATATCGCAGAACAGGCGGTAATATACATGAAATTACTTTTGCTTTGGTTTGTCGATTATTTTACGGAGCAATGAATAAATTAAGAAATTCTTTTAAATTTTGTGGAAGGGGGCGATGAAGCGGTCTCTCGCCTCGCCTAGAGCTTCAAAATACCTTGGATCAGGACCACCGAGAGGGCGGGGATACCGGGGCAAAATCCCCGGGGCCCTGGCCTCTTTGTCAAAGAATGAATATAAGGGTAGTTTATTGTTGGGCAACTTTAACAAAAACTTGATTTTCTAAAAACAGGCTGATACGATTTTCATTTTCTAAAGATAACTAAACGACGCATTAGTATATGAGAAAGCTTGTACAATGTATGTTGTACCGATTTTTTAAATTCGAAACTAATGGGAAAATCAAACGCAGTAGCGCTTTATCCGCTAAGCCAAGTAGGCGACTGCCTATTTTTTAAAAAAGTTTATGGCAACAAGTACGAGTTTGAGACTCTCAAACCCATACTTTTTGCAAAAATTTACTCTGCCTACGGGCGCGCAATGACTTAATGCGCCCCTGCTTAAACGAAACTTGTTTTTACGAATAGCATCAATCAAGCAACGTGGTTGGAGAGCCGCTAAAAACTGGTATGTCGTCGTATTTTCTAACCGAGAATTACGAATTTTTTTTCTATTTAGTCGTTTAAATAAAAATATCTTTCTTTGCAGCGAGGATCTTTTTTTTTCACGGCCAACAGTGGGCGACAGTCACTGCTGCCGACAGATTTCACCGCGATCCATCTGACGAGCGCGCGTCGAAAGCAAATGCACCATCCTAGCGTAACTGAAGCACGGACTGCTCACGTCATTCGTCTCGTTTCGTAACGAAACGAAGATCGAACGCCAACTCGCGAGGGATACAGAGGATGAGAGAGTGAGAGAATAGCAAACGGTGGCTGCGCTTCATTCCCTCTCCCCCCCTTTGACCTCCCTTACCTCTCGAATTCTCCGTAATGACGAGACGTGAGTCACGGGGAAGGCAGGGCGTGCACGGAGAGAGAGAGAGAAAGAAAGAGATAAGGAGTGTCTCCGCCGCCTCCTCACGCATTTCGTAGGCGTCATTCGGAAACGTCGCGCTTGTTATAGGAGCAGCTTTAATCCTCTCTGCCCCGGGGGTCGGTGCCGACCCAAGCCCGCGCCAGTTAAGGAAGGGGAGGAGAGTGATGGAGAGGGGAAGAGGCTGAGGGAGAGTGGCTGAGGGGGAGGAAGAGTGAGGATGGAGAAGGGAGGAAAGGGTAAAGAGAGGCGTCCTTGAGGGAGAGAGCGACCTTCCCGGGAAAAGAAGAGGTAACGGGATATCGCCGAATAAGCGCCTCCGAAACGATATACTCTTTTGCCTCTCCACCTAAAAGTACTCTAACCACCCTCCTCATCACCTCTTCATCCACTCTCCTTCATGCCTTTGCCCTCATCGTCCTATCTCTCTCTCTCCCTTTCTCCTTGCAATAAATTTCCCGCCCTTCTCTCCTTTCTTTCCCCTTTCTTTCTCTACCTCTCCACACTCCTTCCATTTTCTCCACCGTCTCCGACCTCATGCCCTGACCTCCCTATCCTCAGCATACCTACACATCTTCCCACGTCCTCTTTCTCTTCGCCACTCCTTTCTTTCTCGTCTCTTTCGCCCACTCTGGCGATTTTATCCCCACCCCACGCTCCACATCTTGGAGAATTCAAATTCAAACGTATAATCACAATCGAAGAAACTTTATAAACTGAATACAGTGCTGATTGGGATTGCACTAAATTCGGGATATAGAACTTAACGTAATAAAATCTTCTTCGGCTAATCGAAAATTCGAGTTATAGAGGCTAAGTTGTATCGAATTCTCTTTTTTTATCTCTCTTAATTCCTTCCTACTCCATCTCCATGCTCTTCCTGCCAACTCTCTCCCTCCTCATCCGTATATTAACCGAGGCCATGCGAGTTATCGAGGTAGAAAGGAGATAAAGAGAGGGTGAGAGAGAAGTGGGAAGTGGGAGTTGAGGGTACGCGTGTCTGCTTCGCCTTCCTCTTCCAAACACGTCAAGGAGAGCGAGTCGCTGGCTGATGAGCGCGCGTTTGTGTGAGAGAGAGAGAGGGAGAAATACAGAAGCGAGTTGATGAATTAATCAAGGCATATCTTTCTCTCGGATCATTTGGACTGCGCTCCTGTGGGAGTAATAGATCTTCGGGTCTATAGGGGAGAGGGAGGGAAGAGAAGGGTGCGGAGGGAGAAAGCGACTAGCTTTCTCTCCTCTCGCTTTTCCAGAGGGAGAGGGGGAAAGAGACCGACCGGGAGACTGCAACGACCGAATAGGTACGACTCCGTCGCCAGCATCGCGGTCCGGGAACTGCGTAGAAGGCGCACATGTCCAAACAGGTACGCGAACCGGACCGGTTAGAGCGGAGAGGCGGAAATCTCACGCTCCGAGACACGTTTGCACGCGTATATCCACATCTGCCGTGTTTTGCCTCCCGGGCCAGGGGAAAAAAATCAATACATCAAGTTCTCTCTCGTGGAGCATCAAGGCCGCGTACACGCCCTTTCTCCCTCCCCTTCCCGCCTTCCGCCACGCCACACGATCCCATAGAGTCAAAGAACTCCATTACCTCCTCCCTTGAAATATCTCTCTCTCTCTCTCCCTCCCTCCTCCACTCCACGCCTGGGAACTCGTCCTCTCTCTCTCTCTCCCTACCGAATCCTGTATATTCCTCCCGGATGCCTCGCGGCACCTGCGCCATGCCACTCGCCCTCTCCACGCAACTCCACTATTACGCTCTCTTTCCCGACCTCCTAACCCTCCTTAGAATGCGATGACGTAGGTTTCATTCAGCTGCACCAAGAGATGAAAATGAAGCGAAGCGAGAGTGAGAGAGAGAGAAAGGCCCATTCAACCTCTGGAATCCTCTCTTCTCGTTTCTTCCTCTCTCTTTAGTCGTTCTTTATCCCAATCTTCTGTCTCCACTTTCTCTTCGTCATCTTTACTCTTTCCACGCCTCCTTTAATCTTCGTCCAATCTCGCAGCCTATCAATTTTATCTCCACGCTCTCTATATTGCCATCCTCTCCGATTGTTCTTCTTTTCTCCATTTCTTCCTCTCTCCACCTTCTCTATACCCTCTTTTTTCAATACTTTCTCTCCATCTCCTCTCCCTCCTCTGCCCCTCTTTCTCTAGCTTCATTGCTTGATGACGCGACCTTCATACCCGGAGAACGCCCAACCCTCGATAAATTTTTAAGAGGACGCTAACGCCCAACTCCTCTCCATGTTTTCCGCCCAAGTTGTGTTGAAAAAGGCTCAGGGAAAAAATATAAATTGCATCTCGTCAGCGCAAATAACCCTGATGCGGGAGAATGAGATTACGTTGCGATACTTTCGGAATTTTCGAAATTCTTTGAAATTTCGAGTGAAAAATATCGACGATGGTATAATAGAATTTTAGGAATGGAAATTAAGTGCCCATCTCTTTTGTCTTCTCTCCCATTCGGGTTCTCTCGTCTCTTTCCCTTCTCCTTACTTTCCCGTCTAAATTCCCTTCAATCTGACACAGATTTAAAAAAAATAGATACAAACCAAATGTTTATATGGCATCTCAAGGACGTAGAAATGAGCTGAAATGAAACGTCGTCACTAGCTTATTTGTCCATTTAGCTATTAGGCTCGTTCCAATTTGTAGAGAGAAAAGCATTATGCAATCGACGTGTCGACTGTCTTTTTTTTCCTGTTCTCCCTTCTCTGCTCTTTTGTATGTGCTCCCTTTCTCCCTTGCTAACTCCCTCTCATCCTTTCTTCCCTCGTCTCATTCCTACCCCCATCCAACCCCTTTCTCCAACCATTAACCCATTTCCTCCCCCTCCCCCTTACCCTTAACCCTTATTCCCATTATCTCCTTCCTCCGTCTCAATTAACTCCTTCAGAACCCACTTTCTTTAGGGCTACGGGGGGCCAATTCATAATGCCCGCTCCGCATTATTTAGAGGACCGCTTCCAATTACTGTTAATAGACGCTGCAAGTGTATTGATCTACTTCTTTCGCGAAGTTCTTTTTTTTCTGCGACATCTGAAAATACAGTGGGCGTCGGTATTTCATCCATTGTGTGGGAGTCCCAATATCGCTGCCAGAGAAAGAATGACGTTTTCCAAAAAAAAACTCGCCTAGTTTCCCACGAGACTCGATCGACTGCAACCCGCAGTGATTTTTTTTAAATTCAGGTACGATTTTTTTCGACATAAGCTACGAAGATAGGTCAGAATTTAGCCAAAAAATATATTTCAACCCAAATATGAATTTAGAGGTAAAGGTGGTTCGTATACAGCGAATGTGCTGAACTTGACTAATAATTCGATTTCGAAAGCACTTCGATTAAATATTTTATTGTTAGAAATGAAGGAATCAGGTTGACAGAATGGCCGCAAATTTGTACTGAAAAGTGTGACCTTTTAACACCGGAGTCAGATCGACAAAATCGCGAGTTTCTTTTAATATACATCGCTTACGTTCGTTGTCACCACTTTTTCGTTTTCTAGAGTTCGAATTTGGGAATCCGCAGGAGTGGGTTTCAAAGAATCTCTATATGACTTGATTTTGGCAAGATTATACGCCGCATCGTCGAGGTTGCCTAATCCCTTTGTCTGAAACCCGTGTAGAATTTCAGCTAGTCATTCCATTCCTTCGATTTACATACTTCATCTTCCGAATCATCGTGTCATCATATTATTAAGTTTTTGTCTAGAGATCATATTATTCTGCTAATGACGTAGCAAATTTCGGGTAGGTTTTGGACGGAGTTTCCGACTTTTTCAACGGCTGATCATCGGATAATTTTCGCTCATGTAACAGTATTTTACCGATAAAACTCTCTTATTAATGAGTAATATTATTATGAATGATTATTTTTGTAGATTTAATGGTTAAGGAGATTAACTCTATTAACGACGCAGTCAATTCTGGCAATAAAGACACTTCAAGAGTTGGAGCATCGGAGCGAAACAATCAAGGAATCGGATCAGATCCTAGATTAATAGTAACCACTGCCTTAGAGATCGAAACAAGTGCTCTGGCTTCCAGCATTTGATCCGAAAGCATTCGGTCGAAATGATTCACGAAGTATGTTTTACTCGGTGATATAGTTTTCATTTCAGTATTTTATAATTAATAAAGATCTGTGTTCGTCACTGTTTGTCGATGCTTAAAACTCTAAAATCAAACCAACATCCAATATCGTTAATATGGTGGAGATTTAAAAACTCAAGAGATTCGGTTATTTTCCATGTTTTCTTTTTCATTCATTCTCTGAATTCATGTTCCAGTAATCTTGATATGGAGGAATTTTTTATCATTCATGGTTAACAGCGGTGAATAAAGGAATTTGTAGATTGTTTTAGAAAAGCTACCAACCCTTTCTTTAATGTGAGGGGTAATTGCTGGCAGAATTGCGATTCTTCTTGTATATAACTGTGTAGTTATTTTTTCGATAAGATTTTCATGACGAAAATTCGTGCGATAAGAAGTAGAACCTTTAATCTATGATTTGCTTAAATATTCGAATAATAGTACATACATATATGCATCGAGTTGGCATATTTCAAAACTTTATTAAGACGTTTGGTCAAATTACTTTTGTAACAAAAACTCGTGAAAGTAGAACGTTTATTTTCTTGTGATCATCAATTACATCGAATCGCAAACTTTCCGTTCCGATTGGGGTTATTAATGGCGTCCGTCGGGGTAACTTTCTAGTACCATTACTTTTATCGTACGTACACTTAAGCGATCTGACTGATCACATATCCAGCAAAGTAAGGCTTCTCACGGATGGCACACTAATTTATCAACAGACACTCACCCGAAGACAAATTTGTTTTGCAAAGGAATTAGAACACAATCGCAAAGTGGTGTGAAGAGTGGCACCAAGACCTAAATAATATAAAGTGTACGAACGTCAGTCTCGCGCGAGGCGAATAGGATATGAATAATAATACTAACTCCCACCTATATCGGAATGCAATACCACGAAGACAAAATAAACAAGATACATCGTTTTTCAAAGCAATACTGAGGTTCGTTCTCTCCTAGGACAAGCAGAGATCACAATGGGAGAAACAAGTTAGGAGCAGCGGCGTAACGTATTAATAGCGAACCGATGCAATGAACCGGGGCCCCCGCCCAAAAGGGCCCATTCAATGGGGTCGAACCAATTAAGAATCATTTCGACAAAAATTATTTATATTTTGTCATGTTACTTTTTTAACTCGTTATTTTCTGTAAATTATTTTTCAACCGTTCCAGGTCGAGAGATCCTCGACATCGTTAACTTTTCCGTTCCACTGTTTTCGATTCTCGTCTTTTTTCAAGTGAGACTCGTCAAAATAATCGATACCATCGATACCAAACCTTGGTATATCTCTGCGACCTTGTTCTGCCTCGTCTATTTAACACCCTCATTTGTCCCACACTATCATATTGAGAAACACACTGTCTTGCTCTCATCGATAGATAGCAAGTTTGTTTATAATTGAAAACTTGCTGTTTTTAGAATAAAAAGTATTACATGAACCACCAAAAAGGATTTTGCATTGGGATCTCCAAAAAGTTTGCCTCGCTACTGATTAGGAGTGTTGCGAATAAATTGGTGAATTGTATCGCCTTCCACCAAGCTCCGAAGCGTCATTTGGAGAGCATACAGGCGGTGTTATAAGAAAGGTCAACAAAATGCTAATAATACAGACGGGAGTTTTTAGCAAACTCCTCGCATGGTCAAAGAATTATCATGACTCCATAGGTCTTATGTGTGGGAGGAATACTGAGCGGTTCTTTCCTCTACTTTGGACAATTTCATCGATTTGAGAACGCTGCAGCATAAACTCATCTTAGAATTTTATAAAATAGAGCTACATCTTCAAGGTTGGAGTGTGACATGAGGTCATAATCACCAACCTCAGTTAAACAAAATAAATCAAAGAATAAATTTTACATAGCAAACACCTAAAAATTATTTTCTTTTATTTTGCTTAATAATTGTGGAAAATGACAGAGGTAAGGTTAAGACCCTCGAATCTATTGTCGCACAATAAAGAGATGAAAAACAGAATTTTGCGGTAAAGATAGTCCTTTTAAGTACAAATGCCCAAGAATTACTATTCTTAGGTACCATCTATACTCATCAATGCCTTCTTGAAGATAGAAACCCTCGAAACCACTTGAATTCCCGCATCGCGAAGCGGTGTGGCCAAGAGGCTCCCCTTCCATAATCTCACTGATATGGCTGGAACGAGGTTTTCTTTAAAAAAAAAATACCGTAGGAAGGCCTTAAAAAACTATTTTGGTGTAGTTTTTCACAGGGAATACGAATAACTGATCAAAAAATACATATCTTGATCGATTATTCTGTAATAAAATTGAGGCAGTGTTCTTTGACATGAAATCATACCTCCTGCTGAGAGGGTTGCCTTCGATCCGAGTAAAGGTTCGAAACCCACGCCGCGAGTATCTATTGTGCTTCAAAAACTGACCATATTTCCCTCTTGCCAGGTATATTTTTATGCTTGCCCCCACACAGAAGGGATAAAGCCAAAATCTTTTACTAGAGCGTGAATACTGCCAACATCGTCAGACATTTACGTCACATTTGTCGCGCACCATTAAGACATCTAAGAGCGCCACTCTTTCGCCGTAACAGGTAGTAAACCAAGGGTTTATTTACCTTCCACCTCTTCTGCAACACGCCTTTTTCGCACCACGGTGTCAAACGTGAGCATTAGATCATCAGCTGTCGCAGACATGGGGGCCAAATTTTATTTACCCTTTCTGTCGTCCTCTCTTTGCGGCCCAAAGAGACTTTCTTTTCGAAAGATGCGGAAGAGGATCGAATCGCCGTCCTTTCGGTTACATCCACCTGTCCTCTACCTCCATTCCGTCCCCCCTAAATCCCTCTCCCTCCTCCCACCCCTTTGCCCTCCTACCGCCCACCCACCTACGGATCGATTCGACGGCGTCGGACAGCGTGGCGCGGGAGAAGCGAATTTCGGGAAGTACGGGTAGCCGTGAAGGCGCCTCCAGATCTATTGGTGTCCCTCGACCTTCGACCCTTACTTCTATGACAGAAAATTACGGCTACGGTAGAAAATCCCGAAGAAGTATTTTGCTTCTGACGAAATTCTAGTATCGCAAACATCTCCATTTCGATTCTCTTGCAAATCAATCTTCGTTCTTCTCTGCAAATGCAAGTTTTATATCTGTTGGCGCCTCCAATCTTAACTGACGACATAGATGATTTATTGAGCGATTAAAAGGTTGATTAAATCACGCTTTCATTTCCACCGCATAGGAGTCTTAATTCACAGGTAGGCGTATTGCCGCCGATGACGGCTACTTTGTAGTTTAAATGCATACATTTTCAGCTTCTCGCGAGTTATACGCTGCGTTCGCGCTTTATTTTTGAATTTATACCTTATGAGGAATTCAACCCCGCAAATATTTTATAGAAGTAACGAGGCAGCTGCTAATGTTATCTCTCACCTAGCCGATTTGTCTTATGTGTTAGCGATATAAATAATATATAATGAACTCAAATAAATACACATTCGCAGGATTAATTTTAACTTCGCATTCGATAAGCTCTGCTTTGTTCTCCGTCTTAATAGATTAATCCGAAGGTAATTCTTTCAGAGAGGTTTTTTTCGCTCGTTCGCTCCGCTACGAAAAAACGAAACCCGACGACCATCCGCTGAAATAACACCGCATAGAATCCACACCAGGGGCGGCGCTCTCCTCTGCCACATACTGACCCCTTACAATTCCCTTAATCCCGTTCCACGATAGGAAATAAAGAGCCGACGGTCACGTGGCAAACGACGAAACCGCAAACCACTCGAAGTTACGTGACGCGGGCGGACACGCATATCTGAGGGCACCGTACGAATTAAAATGTATTCTAGGGGACGAATTAAGGATGGAATACGAATCGAGATTGAATGGACGCCTTATCACTGCCTCCTCACTCTCTTTCTTCTATTTCCTATCTTCCATTTCCTCTCCTTATCTTCCCTTTCCTCTCTCCTCCTCGGCATCTCACAGAGTCTAGATAAGATGCCCTGCCATATATGTAGATGAGGAAGTTTCATCTGCATAAACCCTCAACGCGACATTTTGCGTGACTCGATTTTAAACGTAAACACAGCCTCTCCTTCCCAAATATCGCTCAAGCTTCTCCCATTCCCTCTTATATTCAATCGTTTACACTCCTCCTCTTCACCCATCGCATGCACGCTTTTCTCCAATACCATCGAATGTTCGTACTATTTATTTTCAAAAAATTAGTTCTAAAACTTCCAGAATAAAACTCGTTCAAATTAAACGATTTTTTTTACCCGCGGGCAGAAATTGCATCTGAATGAAAAAAAAAGAATTGAACTAAAGTATGTCGCCGAATAAAAGGTCCTAATTGTGCCCAAAATATTGGGTAATTAACTCGAATTGAAATGTCCGAATTACGATAATATAACAGAGGTATATTAAGAAACTCTAAAACTTGTGTGTGTGTGTGTACTTCTAAACACCCACACATCTAAGAACATACCACAATAACTCCGGAAATAAATAATATTCGTAATTTTGCTTCACGAATTTTTTTTCTCGAATTTTTGCTGCACGCGAACACTTTTTTCTGCGCGGAAGATGTCACAAAGGTGTTGCGTGTTCTCTGAAAGGAATCGATAGATAGATTCGGTCGCGAGAAGGACGAGTCCAAAACAGATGCCCTGAGTCAAGTGAAAGGTCCACGGAAGGTTGATCCCTTCTGCTGGTCGGAGAAACTGAGTTGGATGCAGGAGGAGGGAGAGATTAAGGAATGGAGTGGGGCAGAGGAGGAGGGCGAGGGCAGATGCATGAGGAGGTACGAATTGAGTCAGATGGGAAGGAGAAGCCCTCTTTTTACGCGTCACAAGTCTTCGTATGACGAAAGCGAAGGGAAGGGGTGAGAGTTGAGGAAAAAGGGGGGAGAGTGAGTAGTTTCAGGAATTGATCAGGGATGAGTAGGTGGAGGAAAGAGGAGCGATAGAGGGAGGAGAAAGGTGAAAGGCGAGGAGCAGAGTTTGACTTAAGATTAGACCGAGGATGATTGATTTAATATCTAGCTGACAGCGTAGGCACAGACAATTAGCTTATGATAATATGGAGCTATAGTCGACACTTCCAGGAATATACGGGCAACCATGTAGAACAAGGGTGGGCAAACTTTTCTGCATGGCGGGCCGCATCGGTGATTGCGAATTCTTCAGCGGGCCACATTGAAAGATGCCAATGCTTAGGCGGGCCAGATTATAGTTTAAATCGGAAATTGCTTAGATTCTTAGGCATCATACATAAGTGAAAAACAAGCACAAACAAGGATTGTAGGGCTAAATTTCAAAACTAAAGGATTTATTCTCATAATTTTACCAAAAGTTATATAAAATTGTGTTAAATTTTACAGATTGCTTTTTTACCAAAGCTTCGCGGGCCACGTTAAATGCTCTCGAGGGCCACATATGGCCCGCGGGCCAGGGTTTTCCCACCCCTGAAATAGGAGGATGGCATGTGTGCGAGCGTGAGAGAATGCGTGATGAAGGAGGTTAGCGGGAAACAGGAGAGGCGAACGTGTTACGACGGGCCTAATAGACTCGCTTATTATGCTGATAGCGGCTTTGCTGATGGGACACGATCGATTGGGAGCCGCCCTTCGACTCTAAACAATTGCATCCGCTGTGGATTCGAGCGGGAACTGTGGGAGGGAAATAAAAAGAGAAAACAAAACGCTGAGGAGAGCGCTTTAGAAACGAACCGAGTGCACTCGAACGGATAATCTGTACGCGTAAAGGTAATCCACCTCAATTAGAATTTCAGCTTCGCAATTAAGAGGAGAGATATTTGCGGAAATTTTCCAGCGGCTAGGGAAGGAAATATTTCAAGGTTAGAGCGTGTGCCAACGAAATTGAGCGTCAGTTGTCCTACTTGGCATCCCGAGATGATCATCATCATACAACGGAGGAAACCGAAGGCTAAACGGCCGATCGACCGATTAGAAGAGATCGGGAAATAACTAATTTTCGCTTAATTAAATGGAAACGAAAGTGACGTAAAAAAATTAATAATTGCTTTTGAAGGAGTACGTTGATGTTTTGCAACTGAAATCGATGTTCTATGACAAATAAATTCCCTATCGGTTAGTTAACCTCATCAAATACAGCCTCGTAAAATCACTTGTGATTTTATTATTGCTACATCCGCGCTAAAAAAATATTTACATCTCCCGAAAACTTTGCGGAAGTTGTTTAAGAATTTTACAACGCAGCATTTATTTGTACATATATGATTTCCAGTTCGTTTTATCCCCAAATTTACTTTCGTCGTCGAACAGTCACATCCGCACACGTTAATATTCTGAATTAACGTATGGAATAGCATTTGAAAATATATTCTTAGTCTCGCGACTGGCTTTTACGTAGATGCGTAGCACATACGAACATCCTTCAACTATTTTAACATTTTATCTTCTTGCACGGTTCGGAGATATAATTTCAAGTTATCATAACTTACTAGATTTTTCTCATAAACCTCCATACCATGCAATATTTGCTAGATATCAAATAAAACCATAAACTACGACGCAGGCGAAAGGAAGATATAAACCGAGACCTTAATTCTGCCAAGCAGATTTTTTTTTAGATTGCTGCCTGCTTGAATTTTCAACCTCCTTTCGTTCTTTTGCAAACTTAGGCTCAAGGATACTTCATTAGAGAAACAAACAAATCTCTTGGCCTATAATCATTCCTCCTTGATAAGAGGCTAAAAACGATGTTATTACCGTCACATATTCTCCTTCAGTGTTGACACAGACGTAACTCATAAACATGCCCTTACAGATTTATGCGTTGCAAGAATTGTTTGCAATATGTATTGAAAGAAGGCAAAAACTGTCTATTTGAAAGAACATCCGACAGTCACGTTCATACGGGCGCTTAATGGCCGAAGAATATTATATATTTTCCTTCTCTGTCCTTAGCAAATGTATTTTTTAAAACAGTGATGTAATAAGTAACTTATATGTGTCCATGAAGAGAAAGTAATTTTTATTCCGGGAAATTTTATGAAGGTGCTGTCACGTAATAGCTAGATTTGGCGTGCTCATTGTATTCAACTGTATGATTAGATGATAAGTGCATTCAAACGATGAAATCGTAATTTTATTTACGGAAAGTTTTGCGTGAAGCACGGGTAAAAAATGTCCGATTTGTTTCGTAGTGGCGACAACTCATTTCGAGCGACGCAAGGAGGCATGTCATCGTCTTTCGCAAAGAGGAATTATTTCGAAGGTGTGGTCCTTTTGCCGCGATAAGAAGAAAACTAGCGACGACATTCAAGGTCCCGAAAGAGAGAGATAGATAGAGAGATAGAGAGAGAGTTAGAGAGTTAGAAAGAAGTTGTTACGAGAAGTAAACAGAGGATGACACGATAAAAATTATTTTACAAATTCACATTATATAACGCACGAAAATTAAACGAAAGGCCATAAAAAACGACGCTCGATCGGCAAGTTTGTTTTCGTGTACTTTATAGTATTATTTTATTGGATATATAATGGTCACGATTTAAAACCTCAAATGGTTGTTTCGTAACGGTGTGCTGACACATCGCATCTCTTAATCCTTCCTCGTAGGATAAATGCAGTCATCGTTTGTGAGATATTTCTTGGCTCTCGGTTACTTAACATATTTTTCCTCTCTGTTCTCATGAGTGCCTATTAGACTCTTCTCTCGACTCTTTCCTCGTGATTTTCATTAAAGAATTAACCGTATCCTTGACCTGCCTCTGTGCCTATAGCTCCAAGCTTTCGATCTACCATCGCACCCCAGACATCTCGCTCACCGTAATTCATTTTTTCCGCAAACCGCCTCTAATTTCCGCGTCACGCTTTTCATCCTTTTCTCACACCGATCACTTCCGTAGTTAGCGCGTCAGAAATTTCTGTTATGCGCTCAGCGCACGCTTTCTGAGAGGCTATCGTTGTCATAACTGATCGGCTCGTTCGGAAATTTAAAGCATCATTTAACGGAGGCTAACTCTTGATTAACGTACTCTACGTGTGGATGTCACCGCGTGCGACTCGGTCGCTCAGGAAAGCGAAAGATGGCAAAGGGGCTTCGCGGTATCGATTTCAAAATGAAAACGTCCCAAGTCGCATGTGAAAAGGTTTCGGGGCGGAGAAGATGATCTCCTGCCAAGAGAGTTACTTAACTGCCGCCGTCGCCGCCCTATCTCTCTCCTCTCTCCGTCACCGTCTGTCCGTTACTTAGCTCCCTTTGAAAAACCCCTCCTCTATGCGACGGCTTTGTTTCGTGAAAACAAAATTTTTTTGGCTCTCTCGTGAAGGAAAAACTTTGGGACGAAAATAGTCAAGGCTTTATTGCAAAAATAACTTTACCACCGTCCTCTAAGCTGACCTACTATGTCTTCGACTTAAAATTAAAAAGCCCGGTTGTGTTGATTGTTTATTGTTTTTTATATATAGACATATATATGTGTATATGTGTGTGTGTATATATATATATATAGCGGCCTAACGTGTCGGAAAAATGCGGAAATATATCTATTGCATATCGTTGTCTTTTGGCTTCTAAAGCAAGTTTAAGCACAAAAAATATGGAGAATCGAACACATAACTTTTAAATGCTTTTTGTGACAATTATTGGCAAATATTTAAATGTTAATTATAAGTGAATTAATTAACAAGTTGTTCAATTAGTTTACTGGTCTCAAAAAGTACAGCTAAAACCTACTCGCCACTTGACAAAATCCACTCGCCCATAATTCATTTCGTGAGGGGTTAGGCAAAAAACTGTCCTTCTTTAACTCTCCCGTGGTTAGTGTTCGTGCGTATTTCTGGAGCCCTGCTTAGTTATCAGTATAAAAGCTAAATAAAACTTTAAAATCACTTAAAGAAAATTACGTCTATGCAATAATCTTCATTTAATTAAAGAGTCAGAATTTAAGTCGTGATGTTGTAGAAAAGATATTCATTTTGACGTAGTGCTAAATATGATTGCGTTTTAAAAGATTATTTCAGCTGTTCATGTCTGTTTAAATGGATAAAAAGTTGCATTGCATATTAAATTATCGTCTTCATCCATCACTCGGCAACAACGATTTGTCCAGTTACATTCGCCACTAACAATGAGGAACCTAAACTATAATGCCGAAGGGGTTGATTGGCGGACTTCATTAACGATTCCTTTTCAAAAGTAATAGATTTAATTTATCATGTAAGATTGACATATTTCCTACGCTCCTGCCAAATACGAAAAACCTATTATTATATTTATTTATTTCACATTGAAAGATAACCCTTCGCTCGCAGTTCACAATAATCTTAGAATCTATTGTTTAGTGTTAAAATGTTTATCTGTAAAGCTCTTTGCGGATGAAGAATTGAAGTAATCCGAAAAAACCGCTCCGACCTATTTTGAGAGAAAATTGTTTGAGAGATGTGCTTTTTCGGCAAAACATGTGTCGTCTATCGATTGTTTGTCTGGTTTGGGTTCGGGAGGCATTCAGGGGATAGAAAGGGGTAAAAGGCGCCTTTTTTTCTGAGAAAGGAGTCTACACCCACTTTACGAGTCTCGTTCTTCATTTTTCTGTCCAGGCAATACAATCCGCTAGCTGGGGACAGGAATAGGCCATTTACGAGCCGCACTAATTGCCATCGACGGGTGGTAAACAACAACCCTTTGAGCATGCTGAATTTTGAGACTCGGAGATAGGCCATTGTTCAATTTTGCGCGAAGTAACTACTCCACTGGTGTGCTGTCTGGATTTTTTAAATCGATAAAGACGATTTAACCAAGCGAGTCAGCTCCATGTGTAGCTTATGTATCAATGTTTTATTTGCGGAGTAAAAGAAAGGTTAAAAATTAAATTTAACGTTATCGGAAAAAAGTAACGGAGATCGAGATAAAGTCATTGTTCACGCGTTCTTTAACTATAAAGGTGTGCTTTTGCTTTTGAATGTTATACATTTTCTTCCCTGTGACTCCAAACCATCATGTACGTCTGTATACTTTCTTTCCAGTAGCTGTGAGCGTTTCCTATCAAAACCAAATGGAAATTACATAAAGTTAATTTGCTGAGAATCTCCAAGTTCCAATGTTTGACATTCCCAATTGAGGCTCTTGACGCGTCTTCATCAGGTTCAGTTAACCGGACACCCGCCGTCGCCTTGAGGGTCGCGCGCAGAAAATGATTAATCAGCATTTTTTACGTTAAGTATCCAGTAGGCAGCAGCAAACTTGCAAAAAAAATTCGGACAGGGGGCATGCTTGTAAAAATACGCCACTAGGGTCATTTCTTAGTTTCCACGCGCGTATCTCTATTTCTCTTTGTTTTTTTGTCATAAAAAAACTGAGATAGGACCTTGTCCAGCGAACAGTCCTCTCTTTGGTTTTTTCTGCGATTCCTGTGAAACTCGAATTAATTGTCACTCGCTTGGCGACGGTTGTGGCTATCGCAACGATTCTTTGCGCGATCGATCAGTCTTCTTATCTTTTCTGAAACGAATATGTCCATTAGAGAGCTTTTAGTTCATCCATCCGTGTTGCGCATTCATAGCTGGCACAAATGTTATCACGCTTATATGTTCCTTCCTCTCTTTTCGGCGGCCACGTCCACTCATCAGCCGCACGAGAAAATCTTTCTTGAATTATATTTTTTTCCCATGATAATTATGGTCTGTTCGGAATGAATGACGGGATGTGGATTCTACGTTGGTGGCATTACGATTTGAAATGTGACAGACGATGCTACGATAATGCAATCGGTGATCAGATGAGCTGTTATGCATTCTGTTAGCCTTCGATCTCATCATCGTGGAAACTTACCTGCAGCACGCACTGGAATAGTGCGCATGAAATACTGAGTGGAGGAGACGAGGAATGTCTCGCTATGCAAGATCGTAAAGCCGATAAAATAGATATTCCAAAATTTTGTGGTGCATATTACATATTGGCGATCATGCTTCACTCTTCGTGTTCTGCAGCAGTCATAAATCTTTCCCTTGAGTATGTACTTGCCTCAAAAACACGCAGGGGGCTTTAAGGGTAGAGTGAGAAATTTCGATTGGTTTTTCACGATCACAATAACAAATTAAAAAACGATCAAGTGTATCTATTCAGGAACGCCAAGAATTTTCCATTGTGGCAATGACGAAGGCAATTTATTACGATCAATTACGACCATTACCTCATTCATTCGATAGCAAACGACGCATTACGAGCACAGAAAACATACGTAAATATGTGAGCTAAAAACTTTCAGGTCCGACACGATTCCGACATACTTTCCCTAGAACACAAAAGCTATTGTACTTAAAAAAAATTTTCAAACTTTTTTTGAAAAGGTTTGGAAAACCCATATGGTCTTATTATTCCCGATAATTTATTCTTGCTTCATATAAAGAAGAATGTGAATTATGTTTTTAAAAATTATTATTAGGCTATGGTGATGGATGTAAACAAACTACTTTGACGAGTTACATTCATAGATCCAGTTTCGTTATATCACATTAATGCCCTCAAGTACAGGAAACGTAAATTTACCTAAGGCTTAAATATTCGCTGATTGCCGCATATTTCACCTCTTTGGAAAATTGCTCGCGCTCTATTTCCATTTTGGATCACCCACTCAAATTCTGACGCTGTCGTTTGGAGGAATAAAATAATTACTTTTTTCGATGATATAATACGAAAAACCACTCAAATTAATTGAAATGGCACATTTGTTTCCTTTCCTGCAAGCATGCACACACACATTTTGAAGATGTCGTGGAGTGGAATCAATTTTATGGTTTTTTAACGATATTATATCGTTAAAAAACCATAAAATTATTTTAATAAGTTACTGGTGTAGTTGAGCAAATATCACAAGACGTTTTGATAAATCGAAGATCTATTTTCCCAGCTGTACACTTTAACTTGATGTTTTATAACTCGAATTTTTCGTCTTCCTTTAAGATCCGAATTATAGAGATTTGACCACATCTTTATAGTTCCATATGTTATAGTTCATATATAGATCGGAAATGGCTATGGGGCAACATAGATAACACAAGACTGCCTGCGCGTCATATTAAGCAAAAAGACCCTGTCGACCAACAGTATAATACATTTCAGGATGCACAATATTGAGTACATAAATATGCATGCGTTTAATAGTAGAACTAACCTACAAATATCGTATATTGAATGCATTTACATAGTTTCGTATCTCTGAGTCTACCAGTGAAAATAATCTCTTTCACGTACATATAACGGAATCATAGCAACAAGAGGGCTGCGTTAAACAAAATGGCGAGTCGCGTATTGGGAAATTACTGTAAGATAAGTAATCCTTCAGATACGTAAATCGTACAGTCTAAATCAGGGTTTCTCAAACAAAGTTCCGCAGAATTGATGCATGTGGTGCACGTCAGTGATTAAAATACGAAGTTAAATGTTAGATTGACTGCAACAGCGGACTGAAACGTCAATAGACCCTAACACCAGATATATGATCTAGGTCTTCAAACTGTGTTCTGCGGAACCCAAGGGTTCCCCAGAAGCTAAATGAGGTTACGCGATAGACAAGACCCGATACGTTCTTCCTTCTCTTATTTACAGCAGGGAACTTGAACTTAACTTGTAAACTGTATAATGTAAGATACATAAATTATGTAAATAACAATTACAGTGGCTATAAAATAAATTTTATTGCGATTTGGCTTACCACCTCTTAGGGTTTCGCGAGCAAAAATATTTTAATATAAGGGTTCCGTAGCTTCAAAAAGTTTGGAAACCCCTGATCTAGGGGGAGGGTCTGCAATCGTATTCAATTCTGGAGATTTCTCCGCGAATGCGAACAGTTTGATATCCCATGGCCTAAATCACGCCTTTTAATTTTCAGGTCGCATGTCCCGCGAGGCGCAATGCACACACGCATGCATTTACACGCGAACTTTTATACGCACGCGACCTCACCAAAGGAAAACCCTATTTTTTCCGGCGTCACCCTTCTCTTTTACGAAACGCGCCGCAGGGGTCGCCGCGGTTTGAAAACCTTCCCTACCGAAGGACTCCTTCGGCGGAGAGCTCGTTTTAGCATCGCTTAGAAGCACGAAACGGGGGCACTCATCCAACATCGTCAACTACTTTACCTGCTCTTCCCTCCAAACGAAAGGTTAATAAATTTCATTTTTTTCACGAAGGATCGCTTCTTCGGCGAATACTTCCGCGTGACGAATAGGTCTCCTCTCCCCATTAAACCGCCTCCATCACCATCGCTACATGACAGCGACATCGTCTGCATCGTATGCACCGGCTACACCGTTTCGCTCAACTGAGTCCGCCGCTCGCTGTAAGGTTTCGCCGCGCCCTCGAATCCTCCTCAACTCCCACCCTTTTCCGCCCTCGTCATTTCGGTAGGAATGGACGTCGTCGTTCGATTTTTTTACGCGACCAATAAAACGACTCGGGCTAACGATAGCTCCCTCGTCCTTATCCGGAAGAAAAGGACGATGTTAAACTCATGAGGAGACGGTCGGACGACGAAGGTTGAGGGATAAAAAGGGTAAGAACAGCGATTCCAATCGTCCGAGTTTCTCTTTCGCTTCTTTTTCTACCGCAAACTTCGATTTTCTAGGAAAGTAAGGCGACGCAATATATGAAAATCGATGTTATTACTGCAAAAATACCGAGTCTTGCTTCCAATATTTGCGTTTGAAATTCTAGGGCAAAACTCCTCTCCTTCGATTAGATAATGAAAGGATTTTTCGCCAACCCTCCCAAGACGGTAATTTTTACTGCAGAAAAATATTATTTTTATCATTTTTCACAGACTTAAAAATCCTAGTCTTATATGTAGTATGTGGTGCAGTAGGTTGAAGCTATAATTACAGCATTATCTGACATAAACTTCGGCGGAGGGCGTCCCAGAGTCGAGGCACATCCATCCTCTCCCTCCTTCCCACAATCCCCTCCTCTCGCCCTCTTCCTCCCCTTCCCTTTCTCTCTGTTCCTCTCTTCCCATAACCTACGTTATTCCTTATTTGGACCTGTCATCGTGCATTTGCTGTTCACCTGACCGTGATCCACTTACCTCCCACAGTCTCTCCTTCCCTAACTCCTTGCTCTTCTCCTCTTCCTCTCTCCCTCAATACGCTCCTCTCTTCCCTTTCTCTCTCTCTCATTCTCCAAGAAGTGGATGTCATGAGACACACACAGGCTGCGTGAGTAATGACTCCGTGCTCTGGGAAATGACGCTAGAGCGATTTGCATGTTTGAAAAATGAATGAAACTCCTTCTACCGCGTAAGTTTTAATGGAAATTGTGATTTGGAAAGAAAATAAGAATGCTTTCAGGATTCTAGAGTCAACCTTTACTTTTCGCACTTGTAAAGAAGACGAAGTGAAATTTTTAGCATCCACCGAAAAGGTATAGTCTTCGCAAACTAAAGCCGTAAATCAGTTGGCAACTTAATTTCGTAAATTTTAAGCGTTCTTCACACCACAGATTTGACTCATTTCTTAAATAAACGCCAAAAAGATAAATAAATGTAACACGAACTTAATTTCGTACCTGTTTGTTTAATACAAATGTGTTTGATAATTATGAAAATAGGGCCAAAATTCAAAAGAATATTATCACCACTTTAAGGATTTGAAAGTGCGGAATTTTAATCGTAACTTTCATTTAAATTCGAAATTCGTAAATAAATTATGAAAACCATTTACCGGAATGACAAAAACCTGAATTACGTTCTCCGCGTTTCCAACGTCGTTTCTTGTTCCAAGGTTTCTCCATTCTCACTCGCGTTATCCCGTATACTATTATATCGAGCTTATGTCACGTATTCACGAAGCGGTGAGACGTGTATGAATGAATGAATGATGAAATGAGAGGACTGCCGGTAAAGAACCAGGAGGTTAAAATAGATTGACTTCGGCGATTGCCGCTTCTCGTGTGTTTTATCGCGGAGGTTTCTCAACCGGCGATTTTTTTTTTGTGCTTCGGAGCGTCTCGAAGACGAAGGTCTTCCCTCTAGGGACTCGAACCCGCGACCCCTAAAGAGCGAGCGATCTCGGTCACTCGAAGGGTGTCAATTATAATCGCAATTCGCGCGAAACGATTTCACTTCTTCTCACCCGGATTACGCATCCACTTAAAAGGAGTCTAATCATCGCTTCCGAAAAAAAAAAACGATTTCGCAAACGTTCGACCTAGGACGATGATGCACCGATACGAGAGAGCCTTATAAACGGCACGTTTCATTCTTATCGCACGCGACCCTCACGCGCGAACGCCTTCTCCATTCCTCCGCGTGCTGACACCACCCCCACTCCGCACACACACACACGCACCCCTTCTCTCCCTCTTGCTTTTTCCATTGACCGTCGCTGCTTCTCTTGCCTCGATTCTTTGTTCGCACTCGGCTTTACCCAAGAGATTGGAGTCCGCCTTGGCCTCGTAAAGCAAAAACGCCTTACCCGCGTTTGCTCATAAAGGAGTTACGTCAAATGCAAATATCGCACGCTGAAAGGGAAATAAACGAGCTGCCGGATCGATCGCCATTTGTAGGTAATTACATCAGCGCTCTCTATCTTAATGAGACCGGAGGATTTCTTTTCGAATTTATCGCCTCGTTCTTTTCGATCGTATCGAAGGTATCGTTTGAACTTGCGAAAGAAAACCGTTTAGCGTTAATCAGAAAATACGGTTAAGCCGCAGACTCGTTCTTTCGATCGAGAGGAAAAAACTGATAGTGTCAAGGTCAAGTTAAAGGCGGAGAGTATCCGTCCCTGGGAGTAATTATGCAAAAAAGACACTGCGGTAGATGCGGGTGAATTGTGAATGGAGGAAAAAGTTTTCAGCGCGCGAGGGATGAAAAACGAAAGGAGTAATGATCGCTTTAAAATTGATATATGATACTTAACAAGCAGGCATGAAGACAGCGCGAGAGAAGCTGTCAAAATAAAATATTTCGATCCGAGGCGGCGTATTTATTGGTTATAAATTAGGGTCGATAAATCCGAGACATTTATCCCGTTCGTAAAATTGCAATGATTTTTCCGAGAAAATTTCTTTCGTGATAGTTATTATTTAATAGGTTCGAAAATTTCTATCGGTTGATTTTTCTTGCGGTTTTTTTAATAAAATCTAATTATGACCAGAGAAACCTGCATTTCAAATTTTAAATATTGCCAATATTTTTTAATAATAAACTCAGAGAAGCTTGGAAGTTTATTGAATATTATTTTTTTAAATTAATATCTACAATACTTATGTACTTTGCGTAAATGCCCGTCAATATGACGGGAAAGAATATTATATTTCCGTATCCTCCTCCCTCCCTTCCTCTCCCCTCCATCCTCCTCATTCCCTCCCTCTCACTCTCTCTGCCTCCCTCTCGCTCGATACATCTACGTAAATGCTTCGTATTTCTATCGTATGACGTATGAGTACTGAGGCAATAATAGGAATCTAGAGTCTCAACAATGATATTCGTTCTCCAGGAAATTTATCGAGAAAAGCACGATATTTTGTCAAAATTTGTCACATATTCATTAAAGTAATTTCGAACGGAAGGCGAAAATCGACGATAATAATAAGAAACCTTGTACATTCTTCTTTAAAACATTCTAGGTAAGGTGATTGTAGGTCAATTTTGTCTCATTTTAATTTGCCAAAGAGTGAAAGCCTTCACGTCGAAAGATCACATTTTACGTGTTAATTTATGGAAAACGGAAATTACGTACCTCCTGAAGTAGAACCCGGGTCTTTTTTCGGGATTTTCTTTTCGTCATTGCCTTTTAATGCGTGATTCATGCATTTCTTACAAATTTCAAACTCGTACCTGTCGAAAATTATCTTAAATCGCGTCTAGACAAGAAAACAAAAATCCTACGCCGATTGTAATATAGATTTTAATGAGTTTTTCATTAAAAATGTATTGTGAGAAATCATGAATAGTTGGTCCCATCTCAATTTTTCGGCGTTTACTCAACTTAGGCCCTAAAATGGTTTAGGCATGTCACATTATAACAGGGCTCTCCAAACTGTGGCCCTCGAGCCTGTAATAAGTCTTTGCCATTTTTTACTAGATACCTATAACAATCAAGCAGTGTTGGAAAACATTATGCGCAACTTAACGAAAAAACGTAATGATTTTTGAATACCGTAACGAAAAACGTCAAAGAAATTTTCAAAATAACTGCAACGAAGATGAAAAAAATTTTTATTTCGTTGTGTATTTCATATTATCTCAATTGATTTTTTATTATTACCTGTTTTACTTCTAAATAAGACTGAATATTTTCTACATTATAATATAGTTGTGATCCATTATGTCTGATTTCGATTCATAATCGATTAAGAAAAAATAAAAGTTAGATTGGATACGTCGAAAAATTTTCCAGAAAAATCGTAATTTACTCAATTCACTAAACCGCCTTTTAATACGAAAGTAGCATACATTTGTACATTGTGCGCCTATGTTTTCAAAAAGTTATTCATGTCGATACTCTGGCCCGCGAGCATAAAATTTATTGACCAAGTAGCACACTTGTAAAAAAAAAGTTCGTATATATGGACGGATTTAAAGAACTTTTTATTTGCATATTAATAATTTAATCACGATTCGAATTAAAAACTTGTATATGCGACCGAATTAATTAAATTTACTTTCTGTCGCTAAGAGAAATTGAACCTGTTAAAAATTGACCAAAATTAGTCTTATTTAAAGCCATTTTTTAGTTGACAGAAAAAGTAACGAAGCAATCAACAGAAATTGGTGTATGTAGGTAGGAAGCGGAGAACAATAAGTACTATTTGTGCGGAGCACTCAGTGATTTTATATAACCTAACCAATTTCTGAAAATTCTAGACTTTCCGTAAAATATACGAGTGAAATCAGCCCGCGTCTACTTTGCTTATGCGCTCCTTTCAATTATTTTAATTTTCTTTAAATGTTGGTATTTTTATTCGAGTTTCGCGGACGTCAAGGAAGATCGCTACTGATCGTAGGAAATGCTAAAGATTCAAGTAGGTGTATAATATTATTGCGATTTGTCATTGTGGTTATTATTCAACCTCTCTTAGCGGACTTGGCCATTTCGTAACGTTCGAAGATAATGCGAGAGCACAGCGAGCGGAAACGGAAGTGTTCGTAAACATTCGATAGGTTCGCAATATTTATAGAGTGAAATATAAAATATGCCCAATCAGCGAATTGCAAGTAACTACACAACGTTTCTTCACATGATAAGGGAGAATTGCAATCGACCACCATAAGAGTTTATGACATCTCGGAGAACACTTTAGCAACGTATATCACCTGTTAGGCAAGCGAATTAAATGCTTTGTCAAAGTGTTATTATAATTTTGAGTTACTGCATTAACCCTTTAAGACCTGATGTACACGATTGTGTACATGATATGATTTCCATTATCCTATGAAAAATTTGTATTAAACAATATTTATAACATATTGTGCCTGATTATGAACGTTTTCTGCACCTGAGAGATATAATTCAGGTCTGAAAGGGTTAAAATAATCTGAAATTCATTCTCGAAGTACTTTTCCTGCAAATGTGAGAGAGAAACCGACCTAAACTTAACAGTTATATTTATTTACTTCCAACGCGTTCCCATTTTCCCCCAATAAATATCATTTAAATTTCCGATCGCATTGTAGGTGATGTACTCAAACTCAATATCCTGAATTTTAATTCTTTTTTAAAATGTAGAATGCCAAAGAATTTTAATTGAAGCGCATCTAAATAACTCGCTCATAGATTTTCTTCTAAGCAAACATTAAAGAGTATAAACGCATATATGGGTAACTAAAGCTAGTCTATAATCCTTTCCGCCGGTGCTATCCTCTGCCAAATGTCAAACACATATGCGTTCCAAGTTACTTGGCAGGCGCATTATATTTGGCAAAAATAACCAGGTTATATTCTATAAATGCTTATGTTCGGTAATTATCAATTTTTCCGCAGAAACCACAGAAACTGTTACATAGCCTACAACTGTATAATAAATATTCATATTAATGCATCGTTCATTTTAAGTTACGAAAGTTTGTTTAATATAAATTACGTAGTTCATAAAAGCGTGGGCGGAATATATAATTATCTTGTGTCTTATAAAAGGTTAAAATAAACTGGTGTTAGATTTATATTCGGTGTGAGTGATAACATTGGGCCAAATTCTTGAGAATCCGAAAGTATGAGTCATTGCCTTGAATGCTATCTTTATAGTTCTGGTGAATTTAAGCAACACACCCTTAGAGGATGGATGGATCGCACAGAAGGAGAGATAAATAAGCAAAACTTAAATCAAACCATTTTAACCTTCACGCCATCTTATGAAACTTTCTCTGTAAATTATGATTCAAGTGATTGTTTTTAACTATTACTCTAATAACTCTTAAAATTAGAACCCAAAAATTCACTAATATACAACCGAACCTCATACCCCCCTCATGTATAGTAAACGAGCGAAATTAGCGGTTTATTTATATCAACCTCATTGGTATAGGGGTCTAATTTGTAGAAAAATAATGCAAGCAAAAAATGTATTATATCACCTGACGTAAATTCGAGTCGTAAGTAGAAACTAAAATAGTGGAATTTACCGTTTTTATTGCTTACTTTATGGAACGAATCCACAAAAGTCAATTTTATCCATGGAAATATGTTAAAATTCGTATCGTTTAAACTCCTACGTTTCACTCTTTTTGCCTCCCTCCATCATTTCATCTTCTCTCCCTTTCCCTCATTTTCCGTCGACCTCCCCTACTATACTCCCACCAATTCCCTAAATAAAGCCAAAGTATGACGCATTCAACTGTAGATCGCATCCGCAGAGAAATTCCGCCGAAATTACGAAAGCACAATTTTCAGGAAAAAAATACGCCGCCGTATCGAACAGCCGCACACATCTTATAATTTATATTAATTACTTATTTTATGTTTTGAAATAAGAGCCCTTAGAGACCTAATTGCCGTTGCTTTTCGGAAATTTCCGGGTGCTAGAAAAAGTAGCTTGTTCCATAGCCAACTCTACATAGTTCTCTGAATACCTTACGTTTGCATAGTTTTTTTTACGTTTGATTTTTTATTTATCACGTCTAATAAAAATATGACATATAAATCCCGAATTAAGCCCACTTTAAATTTTAATACAAAAAAACAGCCAGTTTTATTACGTATTCCTGATATTGAGAAGTTATACATTAGGCGTAAATATGCGAATATACCTAACGTACGTAATCTCCTATAATATATTTTGAAGGGTGTGTTTGTGGTTTGTTCATGGAACTCCTCGTAAACGATAAAAGCTAGAATAACCAAATTTGGTACGATTCTTCCTTACATTCTCATTTAGTGAATGGTCAAGGTTTTGTTTCTGTCCGTCACTTTGACTCGAAATGGCGAACGATTTAATTATCGAACGTCACGTATTTTTCCGCGTCCTGCAACTGAAATGAAAGGGATGGGTGTAGACTACTTTGAATTTGCACTTTAAAATTACTTACAATCACGGTACGAACTTGAGACTTGGATACTTCTCTGCGGGAAAGAACAGAGTTTATTTTTATTGAAGACAGATACCGAATTCTGGTCGAATTCGCATATAAATGCGGTTAGAATCAATAAAATACGTGAATTTATCAGTTTTATTACAATACCAATTATAAGCTACCATGACAACTCCCATTGTCGCCGAAATTGAGAGTTCAATGCATTTATATTGACACTATATAGTCCCTTCTTACATTTAAGAGAGAGAGAGAGGGAGAGAAAGGGAGCGAGGGGGAGGGAGGGCGGGAGAGGGAGCGAGCGGGAGGGAGGGAGGGAGAGAGGGGAGGAAGGGAGAGGAGGGAGGAAGGGAGAGAAGGGAAGGAGAGGGTGGGAGGGAGTTTACACGTTATTTTCGATTTTTCGATTTTTCTTCATTTTTGCTTTATTCGACGGTTATAACTGTGTACTATCTTATTCTTGCGATGCTTACATGTTACACCAGGGGTCCCCAAACTACGGCCCGCGCAGTGATTTAATCCGGCCCGCCTGCCTTACCTCATATATTCCTATAAGTGTTGTGTATTCACCAACAGCAATTTTCATCAAGTATCATTCGATCGCCAGCTCGTGTTTTAGGTATATACCTGAAACTTTTAAACTTTTCTCTATTCTCGATAACCACCCCCACCCCCTCCTCCCCCGTCCCTCCCGCTCGAAATAATTTGTAACGGTGAAGTTGGGCGGTCGAAACTTGCTCTTTGAAGTTTTCACACGGCCCGATCAGTCATTTGAAAAGTCTTAAGTGGCCCGCGCTGTCGTGCATAAAGCCTAATGTGGCCCTTTCAATAAAAAGTTTGGTGACCCCTGTGTTACACGGTCGAAGTTTTAGATTCACTAAATCCGTTGAAATTCAACGGGCACTCCAGCTAGTACCAAATAATTTCCATTTCAATTCTAGTTCTTAGTAACACATAAAATCGAGTCGCTACTCGCATCGGAGGGGGAGAGCTTAAACTGGTCTTCGATATTTCCCCAACGGCACTTATCCGGTCGCCTCATGGAATACTCCGGGCTGCGAGGGAGGATGATGGAAGGGAAAGGAGGAAGGTGGGAGATATTGGTTAATCCCGTCTCCTGAGACGGCGGGAGGAATGGGGGGTGGAAAGAGTATTCCTCCCTCCCTCCTACATCCATCTTCTTCTTTGCATGACTACGGGTGCTTCGTGCTACACAAAAAATGGCTTTCGGACTTAATCCGATAAATCATGCCGTCTACTTTTCCCTAACGTTACGTCACGGCACTTCTTCTCGTGGGAATGACAAACCTCCAGCACCCATCATGCCCCCCCCCCCCCGCCCACTCCTAACACGCCCCGCGCCCGCCCGCCCGTTCCTCCCTCCCCACGTTCCGCCTTCGTCTTGCTCCTATCGGCGCGGGCAAAGGCTGGTACGACCCGCGGTGCATGACGGCAATTCACACGAAATGCCGATTGCGCAGCTGACTTTGGGTAGGCGACATTCCAGGGATCACTTTATCCGCGAAGAATTTCACTCCTATTAGCGAAGGTGGCGTGGACCACATTCAAGGTCTGATTCGTTTCGTTTGTTTATTTTCCGTTTCCGGATGTTACGTTGAACATTTCTTAAATCGCGCCCCTCAATCAACTCACAGAAAATCACATAATGTAGACCAGTAGTGCCTAAGCAACGGCCCGCCGAGTGCTTTTACCTAACCATTAAAAGACGCTATTTGGCCCCTCTATTTGCATAAAATAAAATAAATTTAAACTAATAAGGTAATATTGATCCTAAAATTAACCCTATAGTTTCCTAAAATTATCCCTCAACCGTATTTTCGACTTGTAGCCCGCGAAAAGTTTAGACACCAGTGGGGTAAGCATAAGCCATGAAAACCCTGTATGTATACACTAAAAGTTTAAAGTCACATTTAAAATGCAACTAAAACACGATCAGCTAAAAGGAATCAAAACGGAAGAAAAAATGAAATAATTTTCGCCAATGCAACTAGCGGATGGAATAACACGCTCATAACAATCTAGGTACGATTTATTAAGTATTTAATCGGATTAACAAGGTGCTTACACTTCCGCCGTTTCTGAATTTATTTATTTTCACTGCCGTGTTGACATTTTCTCCATCAGAGTAGCTTTATGCTGTGTGTATAAATAATTACAGAGAAATAATTTTGGATTGAAGGTTTCAATGCGGCTCAGGAGAACAAAACATCGTTTGTTTATACATAGGAAAGTTCGCCCGTGGACGTGAATACACGCACACACATAGTATTATGCAGTATTTACTGTATTAATATTTAAGTCAATAACAACTGTAACAATTTCAGCACATGGATAAAGAAAACTTGACTTCGGGATATATTTGTGGTTTGCATATAGAAATATTCTAGAAGCAGTGTATCTTTATAAACATACATACATGCCTCTTTCCGTTCATATACATCATCATTAAAAAGAAACTCTATCAGCAGAATTTTCAATGATAAGATTTTTTAATTTCATTCCTTGTGGTTCGACCGTATATGTACAGAAGAAGCGGTAGAGATCAAATGAATCAAGGATAGGCTTTCAAACAGAAAAAAATCGCAATAAACGTCATCGGAAGAAAACGTACCATGCTGTTCTCATAAATCATCCACTTCACTAGCAAAATAATAAACTGATAAAATAACAAGCACAGCATCTTTTCTGAGAAGTGCCACGTGTTCGACCGAAATTGAATTCCAAATGCTTAAAGATCATAGGAGTAGTCTAAACATCATAATGTTGTTATAGAACGTGAACTAAAATCGCTTATTAATAACTGATTCCGAATCAAGAATCTCGCGAACAAAGAAATAGGAATGGAGAAAGGGTTTTACGCGGTGTTTCTCCATAAGCGAGTTGCGTGCGCAGTCCCTCAGCATAGCGAGAGTCGCCTGTTTACGAATTTAAGAGCGTTTTCCGCTGTTTCATTCGGTCGATTTTAATTAACTGGTACACAAAAAAAATTAATTTTCATTATTACATAGGTCCCTTGACTCCCGATCTCTGTGACGTGCAATAAGTAGGTTTAAAAAATGAATCGGTCATTTTCTTTAACAACAACAATTGTTATTTTTAATTATAGAGAAGACAAGTACGGGCACCACATACAAAATCGTCGAACATAGTATGTTATTGCATCATTCCCGCTTAGAATAGGAAATGACGAGTGCCCCTTTGAATGTACCTTCAGCTAAATTTATTTTTTAACAATGTTTGTTTTGATGGATTCCAGATTGAGAGATTAAGGTCGCGGATTTGTGTCCGCCAGAAAGGGGTTGTCATCAATAAAAATAGGTTGAGTAACGCTGGGCTTACGTATTGGACCGTTTTGATCTGATGAAAAGCAGTGTGCGGAATCCCTTCCCTATCTATCTCAGTCGGCTGGATTAGCCACGGTCGGCCATCCGAATAAGCGGCGTAGGTATTCCGTTTAACCTTCCCTCTCCCTTCATCGCAAGAGTTAACGTCAGCTGCATTCGGAAAGCGCACGAGGTTGAACTTCGACCGCTATGCCATAGCACGAGGAAGGGAAAGAGAGTTCGCTTATGCCAAGCTTTCCAACATCCCACACGCCAAGTATCAAGAGTGCAAATCACAAACTCAGCGATGCGGCTCTTCCTTCCTCTTTGTGTTTCCTGGCAATCCCCATAACAATTGATGTCGGAGCCCCGATGGAAAGAGCTGCGCCCTTTTTGGAAGTCTCTATTATTACTACTGAGATAGAGGGTAAAACGAAAAGGGCTTATCTCGGTTCCTTCTCCTACCACCTCCGAAGACTCTTATCGGACTCGCCGCAGCGATCTCAACGCCATCGTGCGGAAGACGGCCTAAAACCATACGAGCCTCACATTCTCTCTTATCAAATTCTTAAAACGCACACCTTCTTTTAAATGTACTAGCTGGGGTACCCGGCGTTGCCCGGGAAAATTTATCATTTGACTTTACTCCTTTCACTTGCAGCTTTGGCTTGTGATTGGCTCGCTTCGCTCACTGCTGTTATAACACCTGTCGTGCAATGAATTCAACTAATTAAGCAAGAACATGGAGTAGCAAATTTAGCTTCATTTCCATCATAAATAATCAATCAATCATTTTCATCTCTTCTGCAATCCTACCAATCCTAATGGGAGATAATTCCTGACTATCCAGCCTGCCAATCATATCATTCCTATCTATCCTACTGAAGAGCTTTCGGATAGACAACATTGAGGGTTTTGCCAGTTGGTGCTAAGATAAACAGGTTTGAGAGAGAGACAGGATGGGAAATAACCGTCACCATTCACCAAGGCGTCACTTCACGCTCGCGGTAGTCTTATAGTGTGGGCGTTTTGCTGAATAAATACCTTTCACCTCTGTTAAAAATACTAATGTTTTAACAAATTTAATGTGGACAGTTAACGTTTTCACGAATTCATTCCATTTGCTGATCTTTAGAATGAAGTTAAATATTGAATATTAAGAAAGACAAAAGAACACGAAAAATATGCCGCGCTTTCTCGTTATCCAAATATAAATTCGCATATCTCGAGAACGAAGTAAGATATCGGAATGAATCCTTCAGGTGCTGTCGATTTAATCCTTCGCCTACATTTCATAGGAGACATTTTGAGTGTATCTCTAATAGATCTCTAATGGAACGTAAATTCGATAGAGACTCATTTTTCCATTACACCGACGTAAATTTTTTCGTCGGGTAAGGATACACATTTTTACTTTCTCCATACGTAGTAATGGGAAAGTATTGTATTCATGAAAAAAATCGACTTCGAGATTTCAACGGAAATACATGTTTTGAGGTCCCTAGAACACGTTTAGACTTTTCGGAATGATGTCTGTGTGTGTGTGTGTTATTGTGGGCGCTCTAACTCAAAAAGCACTTGCCATATCCTTACCAAACTTCATATATAACACTTTAGCATGAGCACAAAGAACCGATTTGTTTTTGGACGATATCGGTTAACTGGAAGTCGAGGTTTATTCGAAACCCGATTCGGTTTTTGCGATATTTCTCCGTTAAAAGATCATTATTGTATATACAATTCTATACAAAGGTTATAGAGAATGTAATTTCCTACAACTTTCATTTGAAACAATTTTCCATAGCAGTTATTGTTTAGAAATTATAAATAATCGGTTTTTTCGGTTTCCGTCAAATATCTCCTTAACAACATCGTTATTGGTAATCTTCGTAAGGACCAAAGTTGTAGAGAATAATATTTCTTCCAAGTTTTGTTTGAAACTAATTTTCGTAGAACCATCCATTTAGGATATATTTCGCTTTATCTTAATACCTGTATACAGCGCCAACACCATGTAGTGGTGGATTATGTAAACATATTCAAAATTTACGTAATTTACGGCAGTAAGGACGACTGTATACATTTACGATACGAAATAATAATTTTGCCTCGTAATATTATTCACAATAATTTAAATATCTATGCCCCAAATATGGAGAAAGTCATGTGTTGGCCACATCAGATTTTTTTATTTCTCTAACGGCTGAAGTTATTCACATTCTGTTAGGTTCTTCAGCGAGTGGAGATATGGATCAATATGTCGTAATTTTCTCAGCAATGTGAGTACAGCCAAGTGTTCATTATCGTCGTTGACATTTTAAGAAAAAATCGTAAACGCGCGCGGCAAATTTTCGGAAATTTAGGAATTTTTCTAGTCGAACCCGGGACACCGACGTGAAAAATCTCGGTGTTTTTGCAGTGTACTCTATACTTTACACTATTCCAAAAACTTTCAGCACTCTATTCCATATGGTATACACGGTATGGTGGTTAAATTTTTTTGCGTGTAATTAAACGGGGAATATTCCGGACGGAACCCACAAACACGCAAACAAATACACAGACTTTGAGCTTTATTTAGTAAGATTCTGTAGTTTTAACACCGCGACGCATTTTGCTGCCGAAAACTTTCATTTGTAACTGCTAAATAAAATCTTCCCGTTAGCGTTTAAACGATAAGTCGTAGTAAAAGGGAGACTTCGTACCTACAAAATAAGCAGTGTTACTTTATTTATTCGTTCGTATTATAATAGCTTTTATTCGTATTTTTTTTCGTTATCTCGTAATTCCCGTCCCCTCGAGATTCTCGACGCTGCTCCGTTATCGATCACTGGCTCATTACCCTCGTTCTACGTCTCGGTTCTTTCGTTCTTATTCGTCCGTCTGACTCCTCTATCTCGCCCAATTTTTTCCTGCGTTCCCACGTTATTAAATCGTAAGAAAAAGGATTTACACTCCTAGCGATACTACCATTTGAGATGTATATTATTTTTATTTTTTTTAATAGAAAAGAAAATAGGTATATTTGATAATATTCCACTCTATAACTCAATGTAAAATCCCACAAACCGTAAGTCGTATTGATACCGTTTATTTAATGGCAGCTTAGAATTCATCGCAAGAATACTTCTGAATTAGTTGTTAAATATTAATGGAAAGTGGAATTTGCAAACGTGGAACTACATAAAAAATTAAGAAAGTAAATTAAATGTGCTTTATCACCAAAATCAATCAAAAAAGTATACTTGATCAACGATAGATTCATATTGCTTTTATTGGAACATGCCTAATAATAAATCCCGAATATGCGCTTTAGAGCCAATTTTCGCGTTTAACGCATGTAATGTGAGACGAATCGCAAGCCAAATAGCTTAAGCTGCAATGGCTAGCAGTCAAAATATATATACACAAAAAACAGCACGACTACAAACGTATCACCCTTAACAGAACAACGAGCCAAATTTCTATAAAAACGCGAGAAAGTTACTACATATTATGAGCGAAATCATTTGCAATTCCCTCGTTCATTAAAATTCGTGAGAATGTTATTACGAAAACGATTTATCATGGACGGATCTACGAATTGGCTAACAGAGAAGCTCTCACGGGCCGGAAAGGTCTCGTTTTATAAAAAATATTAAATATCACACAGATAAAGTATTATTATAAACAGAAATAAACAATACTAATTGAGTAAAGAGCTTACTTTTCATCTGAATGTTTCCCTCATTTGTTTAGCTTCACTTATAATTAGTTAAATTAGGTACGTTAAAGTCTCTCAAATGTCAATAGCAATGGGCTCCAAAAATTCGCCACTGCCATTTGTGTTTTAAGTTGACCTTATTTAAAGCTACTTTTAAAGCGAAATATGTATGTTCTGAAGTTTTATATAAATATTTTGGATAGGTGCAGGACGTACTGATAAGGTACTTTCGATTGAAAGGTTATTTTTACTCACTTGCCGCACCTGCTAAACGGAAGAATATTCTATCGAACTACTTTAACGATTAAGCTACAAAAATGCTGCATTGCGCTAGGTATCCGCCCACCTGACCTATACATGATACTTTTAGGATGCGATGCGGACTGATTTTTTTTATATGTTGTAGCCTAGAAAATCAAATCGTATAGGTATCTCATTGTTTATATTGTCCTTAAATTGCACCATAAAGGCAAAATACGACGGAGCACATTCAACCAAGGAACCAATATGGTAAAATGCGTCATCTACATCTCCTTCAAATTCCGATCTAGGTCACTCCTTTCATTCATTTCTAAACCACACACAATCTATTTATGGATCATTTTATTTTGACATTCCACGACTAAAGTTTTTCTCGGTTTCACTGAAAACCCAATTTCTGGCTGTCGGAAAATCACCTTATCTACAAAGAAACCGCTTTTGGCTGCGAATAATCAATTTCTGAGACGCGATCCAAAATGGCAAATGTTGGTGTGGCTCCCGCCATCTCCACTCTCACCCTTACTTGACACGTCTTTTATCGAACAGACCGCGAAAAATTCTCAATGGCCAACTTCTTGATTAATTTCAACATCGTATAGTTGTTAGAACCGTTTGTATTTCAACTTCATATATGTATTTAATTTGAATTCTTACTAACCTTTTCATATATACTATTTTTTCTTTATGTTTATTTTCTTAACAGATGCACATCTTTCGTCGAACTAAAATGTCCTTAAAGTTCAGTTGTCTAAAATTATGTAATCCTATGCATTCAAAAGTGCAACTCATGAAGTAACACTATTAAATTGCATATATATATATCCCAATAGAATATGTAATCATCTAGTGTAATTTGTATATATCGTTGGTAGGGAAATGATTGAAACGAAAGGGAAAATGCTTAGTATAAAAAATCGAGCATTTTCTGCATAATTGTAACAATCTTCCTTATTTACTCAGATTAGAAAAGGAAGCTTTTATACAACACTCTTATATGTAACCATGTCTTTTAAATCTATTTTTGTCGTTCTGTCCCTCCACCGAAAACCACCGTACCTAACTTGTCTCTCTTTCCTTCTCTTTTGTGTACAAACGTCTTTTTCCATACGCATTTCCACCCCCGCCACCTCATTCTTCGATATCTTCTTTCACTCCCCAATCGCTTTTTCAGTTATACTCAAGGACATGAAATTCGAGGAAGAAGCTTTACTACTAAATGTAAATCATTTGTGAAAATTTTCACTCGCCGCGAATTTCAGTTCCTCGAACGCGGTCGAGAAAGTTACAAACCTTCAGGGCGAGATAAAACAACCAGTTGATATGAAAACAAAACATTCTTTAACTAATTTCCGGAGAAACGAAAGAATGTCATAATGCGTTTATCAGGAATTTTGCGAAATGATTTGTACATAGAAGAAACGCGCATAGTGGAGGAAATTGTAATTGAAATATGATGAAACAGCAAGTGACACTATGAAAGAAGGAGACAATAGAGCTTTAGTTTCATTAACAAGGAAACATCAACAATGTAACGCAGTGTCATTCAAGTTGCCACTGTTTGCGTTTCTTTCTTTCAACCCCTCCATTGTCTTCGCAGGAAGTGATAAGTTATTCGTGATTCATTAATCTAACACTTGTTAAAGGTAAGCAGAGTCAACAAAACTTCCTTTTCACGACGCGCGAAGGAAATTTCCATAGTTAAAATTTGTCATTGAGGTGGTAAATGCAATCCAAACATTTCATGCTTCATACGGTGAAGCTAGTCTATTCCGACCGGAGAATGGGGTAATCGAACTCATACACGCCCCATAGCTTCACATGCTTGCGAGTGTGTCCTATTTAATCGCCGATACGATTTAATAATGTTACCGATTGATTAATATTAGAATTAAAAAATGGCGTTCAAATATAATATTTTCTCTAGCATACTAGAAGAATCAAGTACACTTAAATTCATAAATTTTAAGCCATCTCTATAGTATATGCCGCTCAATATGATCACACTGGGTTCTATTTAATTGATAACATTTAACTGATAAAAATAGAGGACAGACTTCATTAAACACGATTTGCTTTTGGGATTCCTAGTAGTAAGCGGCGTCTCCTGGATTAAAATCACGTTAATGACCTGGCGATCGGCCATTCAGTCATGTACGTGCGGTATGTTTGATTTATAAATACTGACGCGCAAAAAAAGAATAAACGGAACGATATACAACGTTATAAATCTACTGTGGATGTTTTTCCAACAAGAAAACTAAGACCAACAAGAGGGTTTTATGCAGCCCGCGAAGCTATAATAAAAAAGCGACCCATAAAATTTAAGATGCAGATTCACATTTTTACTTTCTCCATACGTAGTAATGGGAAAGTATTGTATTCACGAAAAAAATCGACTTTGAGATTTTAACGGAAATACACGTTTTGAGGTCCCTAGAACACGTTTAGACTATTTTCGGAATGATGTCTGTGTGTGTATGTGATTGTGGGCGCTCTAACTCAAAAAGCACTTGCCATATCCTTACCAAACTTCATATATAACACTTTAGCATGAGCACAAAGAATCGATTTGTTTTTCGGATGATATCGGTTAACTGGAAGTCGAGGTTTATTCGAAACCCGATTCGGTTTTTGCGATATTTCTCCGTTAAAACATCATTATTGTATATACAATTCTATACAAAGGTTATAGAGAATGTAATTTCCTACAACTTTCATTTGAAACAATTTTCCATAGCAGTTATTGTTTAGAAATTATAAATAATCGGTTTTTTCGGTTTCCGTCAAATCTCTTTTAAAACGTCGTAATTGGTAATCTTCGTGAGGACCAAAGTTGTAGAGAATAATATTTCTTCCAGGTTTTGTTTGAAACAAATTTTCGTAGAACCATCCATTTCGGGGATATTTTGCTTTTTCTTAATTTGCAGTATACAGCGCTACCACCGTGTAGCGGTGGATTATGTAAACATATTCAAAATTTACGTAATTTACGGCAGTAAGGACGACTGTATACTTTTACGATACGAAATAATAATTTTGCCTTATAATGCTATTCATAAAAAGAATTTAAATATCTATACCCCAAATATGGAGAAAGTCATGTGTTGGCCACATCAGATTTTTTGGTTAAGCTAAGATAATAAAACTTTTAATTTTGAAATTTTAGCCCCAAAATTCGTTGTTAGACGACGTTCACTTATATGCTACCTCAGAATACGCTTGATAACTTCCGATTCAAATCAATCTGACGCGCCGAAGCAATGGCTTAGGTAGTATTTGCAACCACTGATGCGGCCTGACATGCATAAAATGCTGCCTTCCACTGCAGTGAAGGATTACCTAAAAACCATCGCCGTCGCGACTAACCACAATTTGTCATGTGCTTTATTTAAATGATTCACAATGGTAGTTGAGTCTCACCGCATATGTTACAATTCACGTTAAAGAAAAACCTTGACGCTTGGATCCGCTCGCCTCGCGGTATTTTGCATTTTTGGCACTTTTCTCAATTACGTAACGAAGGACACTTCCAAATGGACTTTTACCTCTCGCGCTGCGATACTGGAACCGTCTTCCAGATCGCGTGTTTGATTTGTGGAGAAGAATGTGAGAATAAGGATGTGTTCGTGCGGCACGCGTGCTCTTACCTAGCACACCTTTCAACACTCAGGAAAAGGATTTGGCATGCGTCTAAAAAGAAATCCTAAACAATTATGCAATAGCGTACATCATTACCAAGCACTCGTCTTTCGCGGTTTCCTTAAAAAAAACCTAACGTATATAATAAAAACAAAAAAATAGTTCCGCGTGGAAAATTTCAAGTTTAGTTATATCTATGCGTATGATTCAGACTATTTATTTTTATCTCATTTGCTCCTCGCAACAAATTATATGTCCCATATTTAAAAAATAACCATAACATTCTTTTCGTTGGTTGATGGCTCTTCTCGCTAGGTTAATTTTATTTATTATGAAGCGGTATAAATTGTGTTTGCATTATATTAGTTTTAAATGTTTACATTTTCAATATTTCGAATTGCGAATGAAAAAAATCCGCGATAATATATTTTTAATAATTTTTAATTATATTTATTGCGTGAAAAATTTGCTTTATTCTTAGTCGTTAAATGGTTTTTTTCTAAGGCGAATGTTTTATTGTGGCATTAGAAACTCTTCCTCCTTAGATAGTCATTCAGTCATTTTACGCTGGTGTGCTAAAAATACCAGTCAAAGTGGCTTATTTGTCCATTTTCACGCATTACGCACATCTTCGGTATAACCCTTCCCGCTCGGTGCAAAATGGAATGTTTCATCCAAAATCCTAGATAGAATTAGCGAGGTATTGGATGGCAACGAAAAAACGAATTGCCAATCGACCGGCGGCTCGACATGACGACGTCTCCATATGTGCGTTTATGTGATTCACTCACCCGTTTTACGGCAATGAGGTGCTTTCACATTTAAAATATATATCTTCCGAAGCATTTTTTCACCCTCATTACGAATCTGAAATCAGAATTGTTATACGATTATTGAGAAAAAATGTTAAAGTTAAACATTTATATCGAACTACGGAAAACGATAATCGAAAGTCGATAGTTCGCGACATCACTAGCCGATAGCAGCGGAAGCAGTTTCTGATAGTACACGTAAAGTAAACACATTTGGTAGTTACGTAACAAAACTACATACATTTCTCATCTTTGATGGAAATATTATTTTTAGGACGGTTTTACTGATTTTATGTCCTTAAAATATGGAAGATTTAAGGAAACAGGATAAAAAATACAAGTGTTGCTTTGTTCCGTTGTGCACAAATACGAGTGTAAAAACTCCTGATAAACTGTTTATAAATGTTATTAAAGGCAAAAAACGAACTAGTTGGATTAAGGCAACTAGAAGAGGTAGGTACTAAGAAGTCCCCCCTTTCTCAAACAAGTACACTACATTACTGTGAAGATCATTTTAATGTGACTACAATTTTACGAAAATTTTAAATATCTTAGCGTCCAGTCTAAACCTTCTAATAACACACTACGTAATATATACTGTAAATTATTTGATAAATGTAAAAATCTACGATATAGATATCACTAAGGCACAAAATTCCCTTCGCATTAGCAAAACAAGTACAGAATAAAAACAGCTTGACATACACGAAGAGGACGAGAAATACCGGATCGTGACGTCACGTAGCAGAAGCGAGTCAGCAACGATGAATCGATCCGACCAACATGTTAAAACGATAAAAAAATATATTTATAAACAATTCCTTTTACTTTTCCTTGCAACACAATATTGCTTTCTATATATAGTTCTGTCCTAAAGAGTCTTCACGAAAATTAAAATTTCGTGAAAGTACCTCACTACCGCCATCCTCCTCATTTATCCGGTCCATTCGGAAAGGACGAATTCTCCGTAACTGCGTCCGCGCTTTCTTCCGATGGCGTCACAGGTTCGCATCGTCGTACGCGCGCGTGCCTACGACGCGCCGATTTTTATTTCATTCTGGCGGACCGCGAGCTCTCGGATTGGGTCCCAAGAGGATTTTCTTAACTCGAGGGAGATGGATTATAAAAGGGCGAGACGGCGGTATTGACCTTGGAATTCTCGAGTTTTCTTCCAACCGCCCGCCCGCGCACCTCCTGGAGAGTTATTTCTGCGCGCCATCGAGGGATAATGAAAAGCAGCCGATGCCTCGACCGCCGAAGAATCCTCCCTCCCTCTCTCTTACTCTCTCTGAGAACGTACCTCTTTTGCCCGGATGTCTTCTCGTTCTCCCATCCCAAAACATTCGGGCCAGTTTACCCACACTCTCTCCCCTCCTGTCCCATTACGTCATCCTCCGAATCTATTTCTCGCGTCGGGATGAGAAGGAGAAGGGAGAACGCGAATTTATTTTTGATTAGAGGGCGAACGGCCAGTGGAAGAGAGTGAGGGAAGGGGGAAGAGAGTGAGTGAGATGGGGGGGGAGGGAGGAAGAGGAGAGGAGGCGCAAACGTCGTCACAAGAGCCGACCTTGTGTGACGGAGGTGATGAGGAGAGAGAAAGAGAGGGAGAGATTTAGGCGAGGAAGAAATGGTGGAGAATGGGCAACTACCTATGAGAGTGGGGAGGACGCCGATTCGCGTCAAGTTGACCGAGGCGACATTGGTTACGTATCCCACCGCCTTGAATCAACCGGAGCGGATTTTTTTATTTTTCGCGTTGGATAAACGTGAGACCTCTGTCGAAAGGATCGCTACTCATTTGAGCGCGGGACGGTTCCGTTTGTGAAAACTAAGGGAAGAGCAGTTATGGGAAGAGATTGAGGAGGAGAGAGAGAGAGCGAAGGTGGGAAATATCGTTTGAGATCCCTGTTAAGAGAAGTGAGAGAGGGCGCTTGAAAATGAGGAGCTCTCGGAGCGAATCCTTTCGAGAGAGTGAGAGACAGAGAGAGAGAATGATGAAGGGAGGGACTCTTTTTAAGAGCCTTATCCCTCTCTCTCCTGCATTCATCTTCTCCACTCTAGTTTCTTCCTAAGCCACTTCAACAGAAGTCCCTTCTCATCGCTCTTGGCCTTCTCTCCTGTCCTCTCTCCTATTTTCTCTCTCCTCTCCCTTTCTTCTTTTTTTTCTTCTTCTTCTTCCCTCGTTTATATAAATAGCCATTGAAAGTAAATACTACTTTCGCCGAGCCTTCTCCTCATTTATTTGAAGAAGATTAATATTAGAATATTTTTGCGAATAATATTTGACTGGCTTTCCTTAGATACCTACTATAATTCGATCAGTTTTTTCAAACGAAAATTCAATAATAATCCAGTTTATTTTGGATGCATTCTAAAAATTGTTAATCTTTATACACCTTCCCTTTGTTTTGAAACAGAAAAGAAAAATAAACATTGCATTCGTTTACTTTAAGTGTTGTTCGCTACAAACCAACTTCATATCTCAATTACCTTTATATCTTCCGTTAACTTATTAGGAATCGAGCATTATATTTCAAACGACACCCTTTTATTAAGTCATTTTCATTTTTTCGGCGGCTAGCGATATAAATTTATTCGAGCGATTAACTAGTTTTTCCGGATACTTTAAATTTATTTGGGAATGATCTTATAAACACATTTATTTTGTACTTATATTTTACTCCGAAAATCCTAGAAGTTAATTTTTATGTTACGCTTTACAACCGAGTCAATTAGATGTGTCAATTACCTCTATAAAGGAATGTTACAGTGTATTCATTTAGACAACAGAATCGATTACGGTAACTGCCTGAGGTAAATAATAAATCTAAATCGGAAAAATATTTTTTGTCCTCTTATTAATTAAAATGATGAATTCCTATCTCGCATCTGACGTTTTCGAATGTGCTAATTATAATAAATTGTCCCTGCAGTGATTCTTTTATGCACGCCATGGCGTCGGGAGAATTCTGGAAAATTCAAACATCTTCTTCGCTCTCGACCGCTCATTATTAGCTCGGAGGGAAGTGACGCCGACGCAATCAGCGATACGTGCGAAAACGCTCTTCACCTTGTCAGTCAAACGCCGTCGCCCTCGCGTCGGCCATTCGCGCCCTCCTTCACCAATTCGAAAGAAGAGAAGAAAGTGGGAATGAAAGGGATAGGCGAGAAGGGCGAGGTGCGGGTAAATTAATAATTTCTGCATCATCCTCTCGTGATCCTCTCGACCGTCGATGGAGAGGTCTCTTTTTTTGCTTGATGCGAGAGGGGAAGGAGTTTAACACGAGTTTAATGGTACCATTAAAGAATCCTTTCCCTTCTTTGCCCCCTCCGTGTCCCTCTTTGCCCCCTCTCACTGTCTCGTCCCGGACCACCTCGTACCAGGTAGGGCCATTCCTACAATCGATACGTAGTATGGTGGCCTAACAGCGCAACCAACGAATTGCGAAATCCTGGAAAATAGGTCGCCTCAATGTCCGCGGGGCATTTCCTTAAGAACATGAGCTTAATGTCCGAGAAAATCAGTCATGACGGTAACCACGCTCAATCTTTTAGTGAAACCTTTAACTATTAACAAATTCCGCCTGAGTGACTACCATTTGACCTTCGTACGATAATGTTCCGCGGAATAGATTCCCTCCGCCTGCTATGATTCACGAAACAATTGACTAAAAGAACAGTGCTTGCTAAAATTAAAAATCGGGCTGATTAAAAAAAAAGAATAGCCGAACTTAAACTCGATCGAATTTTTACATACAAATAAAAACTGTTTCGTATGTTAAATGCAGCAGCTAGGGAAAACCAAAATGGATTTGTAAAAATACGTGGCGCCTATTGTCTTAGGTTTGAAAAAATTACCTCGTGGTGAGCCTTGGAAATTAAAAAAAATGAAAGGATTCGAGAAATTATTCATCGAGCTTGCCCTTTAGAATCAACGATCCATGAACTACTCCATCGTACGGCTACTTTTTGCTGAAAATATAGTTTACTCAATTGTTTCTTCACTGAAAGATTTACATACATAATTTATTTTATGCTACCAATCAGTTTTCTTTTATATGATTCAATTTTAATGAAGACTAATAGGCAATATTAAAGCTTCTACGATAAATCTCGGTTAGGCAATGCGTATATAGCATAAAAAACTTCGCTGACGTGAAACATTAAAATGATTCTCCTCTCTTTCGTGCTCAATTCCCTTTCTTCGCATCCCTTTCGCCCTTGCCGCGTCCTCGCTTGTCTTTTGTCTTTCCCGAGGTCATATTCCATATTCCACTTTGGTCCCTTCTCCTCACGACCCTTAAAATCTCCATCTTCCCCATCTCGATAGGTTCCATTCTTAGTGTTTCTCCTATTACCCTCCGAATATGTTTGTTGCATCTCCGGATATAACTGAGAGAAAAGTGATCATACATATTCCTCTATTCTTCCACCAAGCGTTAATGCTACTATTAAAAAAAATTGCTGTTGTAACTAGAGATTTCCAAGTTCAGTTAAATTATCGATTTCCAATTCGCGACCAAGTGAAAAATGAACAATTCTCCTAATTAAAGTTTGACATTTGAGACATTATCGGAAAATTTTTATGAAGATCCAGAAACTGTTCAATAGTATTTTTTGATATGTGTATTTATCGTGATCTCAGGCTTAATTTCTTATATAGATATTACATGAAATGCGGATCCTTTCGTTCCCTAATGGCCATGGTTCATTCAGAAGATTCCAATCATAATAAAAGCTATATTTCTCAATATCATTTTTTTAATAGTGCACCAAAGCTTGAATTTAAAATTAAATTATTTTTGAGAAAATTGCTCCGTTAGTCGGTGATTTTATTGAATGCGATGCTAACAAATGGGCAGCAAAGACTAATTTTACATACGATAATTTGAACTTAACTATTAACACAGAATGGTCGAGCAATTACTACACACAGATCGAAGTGAAACTGCAGGGTATTTCGGCAAACGTCGCCCAATGAGAAATTCCCTACCATCTTTAATGTACAATAATTAAATAATGAATGCTATATTCGTTTATATCTTTTCGGAATTTTCCGCTGAACCGACGGCTGCTTTAAATATTTGCTCAGTCCGCCATCCCAACTCACTCCTTATTTAATTTTAATGAGCGCCTGACTGCCAGAGCCGCCGACACGCAGCTAAAGGTTCACGACTCGCGTCACGTATAGCGAGTCATCAAGGGAGCATAGCATGTGAAAAGGGGATTTAACACGCGTGAGCCTTTATTATTAGGACGGGATTGAAAGAGGAGGAAAAAGCATCCATTCGAACATTTCTCCCCGCAAACTCACTCACTCCCTCTCCATCTCTCTCTCTCTCTCTCTCTCTCTCTCTCTCTCTCTCTCTCTCTCTCTCTCTCTCTCTCTCTCTCTCTCTCTCTCTCTCTCTCACTCCTCCGTCGCAGCTTTAGTCGTGCGCTCTCTGTGGACTCCTTTTCGAGGGAAGGAGGTCGACGCCGGGACGATAATATCGACCGAAGGGGGAAATATGCATTTCGTACGGCAAGAATCGTGTGCGACGCTCCGTTCGCAGAACCGGATTCGTCTGTATACGACTGCGCTCCTAACAATCGCGCGGACTGGAAGGGAAAGGGGAAGGGGGCAACGGAGGGAGAAAAAAACCGTTTTATGGCTTGGTAGTGACAGTTGAATCGCTCTCTACTTTGCGTCATAAGAAATGGTATGACAGAACGAAAGAACTTCTATTGAGTGAAGTGAACACCTCTCACAACTCCCTTCACGAAAATACTTTTTTTTCTGGTTATGATAAGATGAAAATTTAACGCACGTGTAAAGGATTGGACGAAACGGAAAGAAACGTGGAAATTTTCAAGTTTAAATAAAGAGTGCGAAGAGAAATGTAGATCAAAATTGAATAGGTATAGAGCCGCAATGAAAATAAATACATTTTTTGTTGCTTATAAAAGTTTTCATTTGGGTAATTTAAGTTGATTTAATAAAATATTATGGACTTATGCTCGGAATCCAGTCGATTCAATAGCCTCTTCATAGATACAGAAATTGTCTACATTCTCATTTCAATTTACGTTAATTCCACAGCTAATAAAAGACAGCAAAATGTTAGTCAACGAAACACAAAATGAAGGCATGGAGTAAAAATGTCATCATTCAGATATTTAATTAAAGCATGAAAAAAAATAGTGAGTTTGGCTAGTATCAGTAATCGTAACGAAATTAGTACCAACCGCTATGTAAAGCAATGAAAAAGGCGCAATGGGAACATTGTGCTAAAATTGAAGAGAAACGTGCCTTTAGAAGGGCAAAAATTAGATCACCATCGACTTTCTTTTTTTAAGAATGGCCTCTCATCGGAGCCATTAAATAAGATCCAGGCAAGATGGATCTAGCGAATTTTAATCGGGTTTAACGTCTGGGAAGTCGCGCCATTACGACCGCGATAAAAAGACTTTAGAATTGGAGTCAATTTTGTTGTACGTGATCGGCAAAAGAGAGCAGCCAAATGCGCCCGGCATGCATTCATAATAGATGGACACAATGCAGAATGTGCGCGAGGCAAAATTCGCGAGCGGAAGGGGATGAAAGGGAATAATAGGAGGGCCAAAATCGCGGTCCTAAATAGGAAGCGGCGAAGAGTCGCGTCATGTGAGACACACGGACTCTCCCTTTCGCTCAATCTCTCTCTCTCTCACACACACACAATCACGAGATTGGTCGATGGTCCGGTGATGAATTTATTACACTCTTAAAGAGTTGATTCTAAAGGCGTGTTTCTGGCGCGCTAGCAGTATACCGAAGTGCCCTCAAATGCACGATTTTGGTGTTTATTCCCCAGTTTCCTAGACATTTTTAATGTGGAACGTTTATTTCACAAGCAAAATTATTTTATGTCACCGTCTTATTTTTGCTATCGTTCGATTACTTCGTGACTATTTTATCTAATCATGACATATTCTGTCATTCGATGTATTTATTGGGGAAAAAATATTTGTGGGCGTGGATTAAATTTTTTGAAATGTCAGTTCACTTGCTAAAAAATGTTTATATAGATTATACATATGAAATGTGATATTTCTAGAAACTAATTTTCTTTCTTTCTTCTATCGACAGGTGAGTTTTACATTCCCGGACCTTTGATCGATTGCGCTTCCTCTTTTGCTGAAATGTGTCCGGTAAGTGACAAGTGGGATGATTCTAATAAAATGACCAGAAAGTTATGGATTCCCCATAATAACACGTGGACAGCGAACTACTGCGAAAAGTATAAAAAATTGAAGGCATTCATATTTTATGGCTCGAGTCATGCAATATAAGATTATCCATAGACTACTTCGCATTTTGTAGTTAATGGAGCATGTAATTACCGGGATTCTTTTAAAAAGAAGAGAGATTAATGAAAACCTTTAACGAGAAATTTCTCCGAACACTAAAATTGTTCGTGCATACGTTCTCCATATCGACAAACAATCATGTATCGTGCAATTCTATTTTCATATAATGGCGGAACGATACAGTAAACCGACCTTTCAAAGAGCGTTGCTTCTGGGAGTCTAGCTCAGCCACACAGGACAGAGGTCAAGATCGATTTTTGAAAGATGAGACGGCGTGACTTGCTCCCATTCTCCCTCCCTTCTCTCCTTCCCTTCTCCCCCTTCCTCTCGTTTCCTGCCCTTCCACTCCATTCCACGCCTTCTTCCTTCTCTGCCCGTTCCAAAACCTTCCTCCGGCCCATCCGTTAAGCACTCTGTCTTATCCTCTTGTGACTGTAAACGTGAGCTTTTATTTATTCTCCATTATGCAGTTTTCTCCCAACATCCTTATATTCTGGGGATTTTCTCCCAGCCTCAAGCGCCTCTTATTCCCATCGGTTTTTTTTCCCGAAGTTGCCTCTCGAATAGGATTTTTCGAATCTCATTTCCGCGAGCAAAACGATATGGTAGAATATCCCCGTATCCACTACCAGTTAAATGTTATTATCTTAAAATATGCCCATATATTATCTTTCGACACCATCCACGACTCGAGGGATTGTATCTTCGAATTAATATTCCACGTTACTGTTTTTTCTGCTTGTTTGGTGTTAAGTGCAACTAAGCTCCTCATAAGGATAAACCTCTTCAAAATCTAGGAACTCGTTTTTCCAATTTCCTCCTAACTTATGCTCCGTCCCTGTCATCTTGATCCTATGCTCCCTCCTTCTCTCCCTCCTCTCTCTCCCCTTTCTCCTTCCATCTCTCTCTCCCTCTCTCTCCTCCTGTCCCTATCTCCCCTCTCTCTCCTTCCTTATCTCTCCCTCTCTCTCCTTCCTTATCTCTCCCTCTCTCTCCCCTTTCTCTCTCTCTCTTCCCTTTCTCTTCCTCTCCTCCCTTCTTTATCTCCTTCCTCTCTATCTCCTCCTCTCTCTCCTCCCTTCTCTATCTCCTCCTCTATCTCCTCCCTTCTCTATCTCCTCCCTTCTCTATCTCCTCCTCTCTCTCCTCCCTTCTCTCTCCTCCCTTCTCTCTCCCTCTGTCTCCCCTTTCTCTCTCTCCCTCTCTCTCCCCTTTCTCTTCCTCTCCTCCCTTCTTTATCTCCTTCCTTCTCTATCTCCTTCCTTCTCTATCTCCTCCCTTCTCTATCTCCTCCTCTCTCTCCTCCTCCTCTCTCTCCTCCCTCCTCTCTCCCTCTCTCTCTCTCCCCTTTCTCTCTCTCCCCTTTCTCTCTCTCTCTCCCTCTTCACTTCCCAATTTCTCCCCCACTGGCATCTCCTCATTCTCCACATCAATTGCCTCACACTCCTCCTCCTATACCATTCCATCCAAATCCTATTTCCCCTCCCCTCCCCCCCTCTCCTTTTTATCCGCTATTTTTTCCTCCACACAATCTTTCTAACACGCAGGTTCTCACGAGAAGCACACGAAATACAAAGGTTTGACTACCCCTCCGCTATGGTTCGCTTCGTTCCCCAACCTTTATCAGGAAAAAGTTCCGTCGAACCGTGATGGAGGGGTCGCGGATGTGTATTTTATACGTTCTTGAATCTCCGCAGCGAACTCTATTTGGACGTTGAGAATCAATGAAGTGCAAAAGTCAATAGGTGACGTCGTCAGCATGAAGTTTACGATTATATCAGTAGCCTTTGGTTCATTTGCGATCTCCTGCTAAACTAGGTAACAAGGAGGGCTATTCAAAGAAGGGAGTGTGTGTGTGTGAGCGGTGCAGGTGCAATCAATGCTCTCCACGGAAAAAATCTCGAGAGAAAGTGGAATACTAAACGCCGTTCCATTCTCGAAAGAGCACGAGTCTAAGAGGAGAGGATAAAACCAGTTGAGACCAGCAACCTAATTGATTCTCCGGCTAGATTATATTAAGTGGGATAACTGTTTTGGAATAGGTTTCCACTGAATGCCATTGAAGGATTCAGTCAATAATGACCTGTCGCTCAGAATGTCTACGCTTAAATCGTTCAGCTTCGTTTTTTTCCCCTCGAATTCTTGCACTCCTTCTAACTCGATTAACACCGCAATTTACGAAATCCTTAATGATTCAACCGAGAAATTTTTATCGCTCAAATAAAAAAGAATTAGCGAAGTAATGAACAGTAATAAAATGTTTATTTTTCAGGAAAATCCTGAAGATATCGACTCTCTACCGAATCCCTGACCTATTCGCGCGACGAATTGGAATAAATGTGCATACACGTCATACGCCGTATCGATTCTCGAGAAAATATAAAATGGTCGCATCCGACGTAAGTATATACTCTTTATACTTCTTGAAGAGATCTTTTTTTTTTTAAACCGACGACGGCGTGTTAGGAAAATAAGTTTCGGAGGAACAGACACTTCAGACATCGCACCACGACATCTTTTCCTAGGGACTGATGTTTAAACAACTCTTATCCGATTCTTTTCAACTTATCTCCGGATTTTTCGAATGGACTCGTCGAGGAAGGGGTTAAATTAAGAACGTGGGAAGTGCGAAAACGGATGCGAAGCTTGAGTCAAAGACGTGAGAATTAGGTGATAAAACTGGTGCAGAAGCGGAGAATTGCGAAAAAAAATACAAGGAATTATGTAGGTGTGAGGTGGGAAGGAAAGGTTTGATAGAGGTGTGAAAGAAATATGTACGGAAAAGATCTTTACCGCTCTCTTTTTCTATCTCCCTCCCAATCTTCTCCCCATCGAAACTCCTAACCCCTCTCTATCCTCCCCCTTCCCCCCTTGGGCTCCCTCTCCCCTCCCCTCCCCATTCCCCCCTCCCTCCCCTCCTTATATCCAAATGGTGGTGCTCTCTCCTCGCGTGATGAGTTCGACCGCTGAAGGTCGTGGAGGAAAGGAACTCCGGATTCTAATTCTATTCCCCTCCGTACTGATCAATTTGTTCCGTATTTACGCAGTCCACCTCCCAATTTACCATGCGAAGGAATAAATTTTTTTTAAATGCTGGCGCCTAAATGCGCGTGACATGGAAGACAGCCGTGTATTATTAGTTGCATACCCTGTTTCGCATTTTTCCTTGTCTCCGCTAGTTCGTCGATCGTCTTCGCTCTTTCGCCGTGTGAATGCATTATGGGCAAACAACAGGAAACTGACATAGTATTCTGAATGACTAGATGAACTGCGATGAAACTGCATCGTCATGGATGCAGTTGACTCGCTAAATTGAATTTTTGCAGGAAACTACGAAGTTTACCGTTGTCGGTTTTATTTTTTTTAATGGCAAGTTAATTTGTTTACTTCTTGATTCATCGTATGCAAACGTTTCCCTGACATTAATGTTAAATAAAACCATTTTAGCGAAAACATGAATAATGCATCTCCTACAGAGTTCATAGTGATTAAAGTTAAAATTATCATCTTAAATAAAATGTATTTTATTTTATAGATACCTAATACTAACAAATGCAGAGCCAATGTTTTAATGTCCATTATATTAACGAGCATCAATTGTTTTCCATTTTGACGATGTTATGGCTTCCTAAGAACATTTATTTTTAAATGAAAAGAATTTCATCTAAAGACATTTTTTCAGCGTTATTCACAAGAAAAATAATTCTAAAAATGTTCTACGAATATTGGATTATGTGGGGAGTTAGAGAATGCCGATCATGTTGTAAATTTAAATAATGTCTACTTTATTATCTATTAATGTAGATAAATTGTCATGATATCATTATGTATTCATTTCCAAACCAACTAGTGGCGTATTTTAATGTCAAAAGGATTTAATAAGGGATTTACAGCAGAATAGAGCTTTTATATTTATCATCCGAGATTAACATACGACGAGGACAAGTTTAAAGGTTGAATGCTTCATAGAAAAATAAACACAACAAATTTTCTCTTCATGGTATAAACCAAATTATAATTAAGAATTAACATACATGATAATATAACACTTTTCATACCAATTTCAGCACTTTAGTAGCAGATCGATAGTGAAACGTATTATTTAAGTGTTTATAAATGTTACATAGTTCACGAAAATTTCTTGTGATGAGTTTCTCCTGAAATTTTCATTCAAATTCCGTTTCCTTGTATATATTTCGCAGATAGATTTCTATCTCGTTATCTCCGAATGAGGCTATAAAAGCAATAGTTGCTGTGTAGCTCGCGAAATAGTATAAACATCAAATATGGTGAATTGCATTGAAAATTAAGAATAGAAGACGTGCAAATATTTTGTAGTAACATTAGAAAATTTGTCCTATCGTAAAAATTCGCAACTCTTTTGACTGATCGAATCGACAAAACACGCGATGCATATAAAACCTTGAAACTTGCGTAATAATTTTTCGGAGCTGAAGTTCTATCATTTAGAGTTACATGCGAGCCTAAGAATATCAAAGAAACCATTCGCTGTGAGTTAACATCTCCACGCTATAAGTGTTTTTGAAGGTGTGAAATATTGAACAAACAGATCCTCGTCCAATGAATAGGATCTACACGACGGAGCGACTTGGAAATTTCTAAAGAGAAGACGAAAGCTTCCCGTCCAGATCTGCGATAAAAGAAGGCTGCATAATATTAGGATAAAATTAAAGGAATAAATAAAAGTAAAAAAATGAGCGCGGGTAACGAGGTCGTGAGAATTTCGCGGTAATGAGGTTGAAAGTTTGAGGCGCAGGAATGAGAGAGAGAGAGAAGCTGAAGAAATAGCGCAGTAGTGTTCACCTTGGGAGAATACAGGAAAAATTGAGGTAGGAATGAGGTTAGGGCATAGGATGACGTCGCAGAAAGGGTCATAAGTATAGGGAAGAAGAATATATTTTTTTTTGGCGGAGATGCTGGATCCAGCGTGTGTGTGTGTGTGTGTGTGTGTGTGTGTGTATTTGTGTGTGCGCACGACTGGGTCGAGTTTCTGCTGCAAGCTCCATCGCCCGATGTCATTATGATCAAGCGGTAGCGCGGTGGGTACATTAGGGAAGAGTGTGAGTTTAGGCAAGGAAGGAAGAGCGTGGGTGGGAGAGGAAGTTGAGGGGGGAAATAAGAGGGGGAGGAAGGCAGAGGGAGGGAGGGAGGGAGGGAGAAGTGAGGGAAGAAATAGATGGAGAAAATTAAAGAGCGGGGAGATTTAAAGGGGCTTCCTGGGAAGGCGAGGTGAGAGAGTGAGTGAGTGAGAGGAGTGGGGGAGAATCCGGAGGAAAGAATGCAGTTGGGGGAGAAAGGAAGTTGAGAGAGGGAGGGAGAGAGAAAGAAAGCGAGGGAAAGGGAGTGGGAGGAGGTGGAGGGAGGTGTCGGGGAAGCGAGGAAGGACAGTGAGAGGGATGGAAAAGACGTGGGAATGGGGAGGGGAGATGGGGGAGGGGAACGTATATTCCGCTTCTTTGACTCCGTTCCAAGTTCATCGGGACCGTGCTCTCAGGAAAGAACGGTTTGTCAGTCGCGTGGGCGGAAAGACGTAGTTTGAAGTGGGGGGAAGGGGAGGAAAGATTACGTCTTTAGAAGAAATTCCCCGCAAGGCGGCCCTTTCCTCCCCCCCCTCGCCCTTTCTCCCTCCCCCGTCCAACCACCCCCGCCGTTCTTCGCCTCCCCCTCATCCCACCATCGCATCGTTCGTCGTATCATCTTCCGAATCTAGCCCGCCAACTCGCGCCTGCCGTGGGCGAGACGTCGGATCGATCTCGCTCGCTACGTCACACGTGTTTGGCATTCTTTTAGCTCGGTAAGTGCGGAGATGGTGTGCGAAAGAGGTTCCCAGATCGACGGAGAAACGTTAACGGGTGAAATCCGCTGAAATTTCGCTATGTGGTTTTTCAAGTTTGGGGAAAAAATCGCGTTACTGCATTCCCACTTCCCCGCGGATGAGAAATCGACAATTTTATTAGTGATCACGGAAATTAATTTCTTGTTAAATCCCTTTAGTCGAGTATTTTTCGTTGTTAGCTATGAAATTCTTATTTTATCAAGAAATCGAATATCAGCTATTGTTTTCCAAAAAGATTCATTTACCCAAAATACTAAACATGTTTATTATTAAAATTTACTTGGAACGTTATCTTATTGCGAACCGCAGAATAAAATTAAATTATTAATAAAGTGAAAATAGCATTTTATTGTTACATTTCAATTGTCGATCTCTCATTTTTCATTCGTTCAAAAATCCTTCGAATCCATTACAAATTTATTTAATTCGCAAAGGGAACATTGCTCTTAGGAAACCGGATTGAAACGTTTCCATGTTTTTTCGTTACATCATCATTTGACGAAATTTATCTTCCACAAAATCCTCAGATAAAACCGTTTTAAAGTTCATATTAATAGAAAAGCCAACAAACAAACTCGCGCATCGTCATTTAAAACTAAATTTATTATAGGATATAATTTATACTTCGTATGCCTAAAAAACTGCTAAATTCTCGTTATTTATTGAGAATACTTCCACTCAAGCGACAACAAAATACATACAGAAAAAGGTAAGGGAGGTAAAAAGAAGCGGATTACAGATAATCATGGCATAGAGAATTAAATATATCGCTCAGGAAATTATTTAATGAGCAATTCCGCCCACTGAACCTCTTTTCGTTCAACTTTTGATAACAACCGGAAGATCAGTGACATAATCCATTTTGGTTTTAAGGGAGATATTAATTAATTAATTATTTCCGAGCGAAATCATCGTGCAAACCTCGACCGCAGATAAAATGTGGAGACGGACAAAATTAAAAGATGACACATTAAATTTTGATTCTAATTGCGATAAAGTTGTAGAAAAAGGCCGAATAAATTATTTTAAAAGGGAATATAAATAATAATATACCTTTTATATTGTCAAAATAGATAAAATCGATAGTTTTAGCGCTTTAGCTTTACTTACGATCAAGAAGATGAGCCCATATTGAGAAGTGAAAGTGGGAAACATCGAGTGAGTAAGGAAAGGATTAGTGATGTACCGGTACTAAAAAATACTGGATACCGAGTCCCCGTGGAAGGAAAAAAAATTACCCGGCCGGGTATCCGGGTACCCGGCCGGGTAGGTTGAACCAATTTGGTTCAAGATGTGTGGGCTTGCTTAAATGTAATTTTGTTTAAAAATAAAAGCAAACAAGAAGAATTTCGTACTGAGGATAATACATCTTATTCTAAAGAAGAGAGGCAATTTGAAAATTTTCTTAAATGTCCTAATATCCCTCATAAAGAAAATCCTTTAACTTGGTGGGCAAAAAATGCAGCTAGCTATTTTTCCTGAATTGTCAAAATTGGCCAGACGTTACTTGTCATCACCTCCAGGCAGGATACCCAGTGAAAGGATGTTTAGCGAGGCGGGAATCGTAATCGAAGAGCGGAGGAATAAACTTCTTACGCGAAATGCAAAAAAACTATTGTTTCTTCATCATAATCTCCCATTATTGAAATTTAATTATTAAAATTTTGATTGCACTTTTATTTCATTCTTTAATTAAGAAGATTTTTTAAAGTTTATAAGACTTTAAAATCTAGTACTGTTAACCGGTCGTTAAATATAATTATGCTTATTATGTAAAATGTTATTTCATGGTTCAGTTTAACTTTTGTTCGAGTAATCGGTTTTTAAAAGTTTATTATAATTAAAATATCGTTTCTCTGAATGTTTCTTGTTGGCTAAAAAGTAAAAGTAAAATATTAAATTCCATTTAATTTGTTTTTATTGTTATCCTTTTTTGCTCATGAGGGACCCAGTACCCGGCATCGGGTCCCAGCAGCGCCCGTTGTCGGGTCCGGGTAATTTCCGGGTACTGAAAATATGGCCGGGTATACCGGGTACCGGGTAATTGCCAGGTACCCGGTACATCACTAGAAAGGATGGAGGTACTGATTAACAGTCAGAAATAAAGCTGATTCATTCGAAATGCAAAATTAAAAATAAAAGAAAATTTAATAGCTAATAGCACTAAAAAAGGGAAGTATTTTTTTTATCCAGCAGGAAGTATTTCGATTTATATAAATTTTTTAATCATAGGGGTTTCAATTGTTTGTTTCAGCAGTACTTAAAAGTTAATGTAAAAGTTTTATGGCAATTCTTCACTCCATATCCATTATTTGTTTCAAGTGTACAGTATACATATATACGAGAATAAAAATATAGAACTCGTTCACAAGAGAGCTTATCAAGTAGTAGAAGGGAAGAATTTCCGGTAATTGGCATGACGCTGCATCCTAGCAACAAAAAGCTACTATGCAATGCATCTTTTCGTTACGGTTGTTCAGGCGAAGACGTTCCTTTGATTGTGACAAGGAGGATTTCGAGAAAGAGGGTGGTTAGGCTGTTGAGTCGGTTAAACTAACGCCGGTTGAGAGAGAATCCAAGGATTGTCAAACCTGAATATCACTACTCCCTAATGTTTCTCGCACTGATGCACTGAAATGCAATATTAAACGCGTGTTTTCATTAAAGCCTATAGGAAAAGAACTAAATTACCGCTCACAATAAGATATTCGCAAAACAGTAACTGGCTAGACCACGCCAGATAAAAACTAATCAGACCTCAATGGCTACAACATTCCAAATCCGATTCGAATGCAGTCCGGTCTCTTCTAGAAAATGTTCTCGGGGAGTGAATGCCAGTTATAGTAAACGATCAATTTTTCAAAAGACATCTTACAAGATTCGTATCGAATACCTATAAGATGATATAAAATGACAAACTATGAATTAACTCGATAAAATACCTTCTGTGCCATTACTTCTATGTACCCACGAAGAAACACAACGTATAAACCATCGCAGACATTAGATTGCAAAAAAAATCACCTTCATTTTTCACTTGGAGTCGGATTTAGTGGGATTGGTGTATTGGAAATACCTCTGGACTGAATGGATATCATTTAGCAGTCACGTACATGTTTAAACGCGATTTATCTTTTCTACAGATGTGCGAAAAATATTTCAAAATCTATCCCAATATCCGCAAGAAAAATTAACCCTGCGTTTTCACACCCACTAAAATGTTATATGATTACAATCCTCGAAATGTTACACGCCATTAATTAACGTTTTTTAAAAGCTGACCGAATTCTTTTTCCAGCGGTTATGCGAACCTATACATAAATACAAACACGAAGCACGAAAGCAGTTCCGATGGTCCCAAAGACTCCGTTTTTCCGGGAAATTATCGCATGAGATAAAAGGTGGTACTCGAGAGGGTCCCTCGAACGAGGACCGACGAGTGAGTTGTCCCTCCGAAGTTTACCTTGAGGCGCATCTAAGTGGTCCTCAAAACTTTCCGCTCCCCATCCCATTCCTCCTCGCCAAGACGAAAACCTCAAACTTTTCCACTGATTGCCCTCGCCCAGCCCGCTGCTCACTTGCCTGCTTCCCTCTATACCTGCTGCCTCTGCTGATGGAAGCCGGGAGGATAAATAGAAAGGCAAAGAGAAAGAGGGAGTGGGGGTTGTTAAGCGGGGAAGAAAAGAAGGGCGAGAGAAGATGGTGAAAGTGTAATGCAATGGTCGGTAGCGGACCGTGTTTTTCAAGTGGGAGAGGCAAAGAAGGTGGAAAGAAGGAAACGCTGTTTGCATTTCGCTCTGACGTTTACGGAGATTTCAGGGCAATTATCCCGCATTCGAGAAGGTGGCGTTTTATGTGTTTATAAAAGCACGTTCACATATCCGTACCATCTACGTCTATTATCCGTAAAGGATCCTTTATATAGGCTGTGGATAGCCATATAGGAAAAAACGACGTCCACCAATCACTCGTTATAGCTCGAGAAACAAACAAAAATGTTAAGGTAAACATCTCTTTGAGAGTACATAGTCGAGTTCTAGCTACAAATCATCTTAATAAAGCGGCTCTCAAGCTGGAGGTCGCGAAGACGGAACAGTGTAAAATACAATAGTTTCTATATTTTATATTTGATTTAATTTTATTGTGTAATTTTTTCGCTGTTAATATTTTCAAAATCCTGGTTTTCTCTAAATTTTTTCATTCGCATTTTATATTTATTGGTAGATGGGTGAGGTTAAGGGGATTGCTATAAGGTCGGCTGTCATAAGAGGGGTTCGCGAAAAGATCGGCTGCCTTAAAGAGGGGGTCGGAGATGGATTAAGTTTGGGGACCGCTGTCTTAAGGTTTCGACCAGTTAGCCTTGGCCATCAAAAGGATGATGGGAACCGGGTTTGTCTGAAAAACTTCTAACTCGATCAACTTCTGGCAGCGAAAGACTGAAACATTCCGAACAGAATTCTAGCAGCTCTTCTCCTTATTCGCAAAAAAACCAAATGTACTCAACTAGGGGTATCGAAAACGTGATTGATTTCTCACTGCAATTCACTACCTTGCAGTACTAGAAAATTTTAATCCCATGGAATTTTAGCTAGGAATGACAATTGGTGTTCATTATTTAACCTAAATCACGTGATTCAGAGTGCTTGCTCACATGTAGACAGGTTATTAAATGACTTAATATAATTCGTTGCACACATGCACATTTAAACGTATACTCGCACATATATGCGTGTCTGCAAGCTGATGAATATAATAATTTTTATGACTTCTTCAAACATCTCTATTCATAAGTCTGTCTTTCTTCAACCACAGTATTTTTTCGTCGAACCTACAATTAAGTTTTGTTGCCGCTATTTATCTCTCGAAATCGAATCTAGAGATACTTTTGTATAGCGATGGTCTTTAGCTGCGCTCAGCCTATTGCTGTTTCACTTTCTTCTGTTTCATTTACGTAACAGGCCTTTTCCTGGATTTTAAGATGCGTGTTCCTCCAGATTCGTCGGATCTCCTTATGTGTTAACTGACAACCGCCTCTTCATGTATATACGTATATCCATCACCAGCTTCTTCCAAATGCACTTCAGCTCGTGTTCTCTTCTCACACGTTTCCATACATTGATGGTTCATAGCCAAGGTAAACGTTGCTACTTCGTCGCCCTCATTGGAACGGTCGACTTTCATCTGTTTGCCATAAAATATTATTAACGACAAGTTGCAATCCCTTTTCAAGTGTCTCGGTGCATTCGAATCTTCACGATCCCTTTGTTGTCCATATTCTTTTTGAGTTCTGCCGTGTAGCCTCTCGTATGTTGCCACTTCTACGCTCAGTGTCGACGTGGTCGAAGGCAAATGGATAGTCCCGCGTCCCTTGGCACGCACGCTTCCATGACGACTTGGATGTGATCCATTGTGCGGAATCCGCTTCTAATTCCTGCCGCCTCTCTGAGCTTGGCCAAGAAGAGTTTTCATTTCGAACGGTTTCTCAGTACTATGGCGGATATATTGTAAAAGATTATTTTCAGGTATATGGACTTGTTTCCTTTCTGGCGACACTGAGTTATGACTCGGGCAAATCTAGCTGCAGCTTGGAAATAGATTCGCAAGAGTATTCGTCATTTTCTTCTCTGGGTTCACCGTCATCCCTCGGCACTCTGCCACTCTTAATACCCTTGATTGCTCATCCCAATTATTCTCGTAATGCCATTATTAATATCTTCCCTTTATTACTTTTTCATTGAAAAGAGAAATTTGTAGGCAAATAAACTGGACGCGAGCATTGTTGCACTAAAGTGAGATGAGTACATTTTAAATCATTTTCAGAGAGAAATCGACAATTAAATTATTCGCCTTCCTTGCGCACGCCGACATTGTGAATTTATACCTTTCTCTACTCGTTGATAACAAATTTAGGAATGAGCCTGATTCTTTTACGAAAAAAATAATACAGATAATATGTAGTATATACGTATTATCCATTGCGTTTAGGTAGCTCGTACGTGCAATCTTATAATTCTTCGTCGGTGTAAGATGTTTCTCCGATCATTTCAACCTCTTCTCTAATGTATGTAAGGAAATGTTGTTCTATAATGAAGGAAGTCAGCAGTGTGCCCGCTGATGATAGGGTAACAACCTTTCCCTTTTCTGTATGAATGATATTTCCTAATCCGTATTCACTCGTAACATATTCTTATCTCGCTTGTATTAAGAAAAACTTGCAGAATCCCTCAGGGACCCTCTGTCCGTCGCCGCTGTCGCAGTTATAAAGTAGTAGAGACATTCATACGATTACATACACGGTCTCAGGGAGATTTTGCGTCGTATCATTCAAGAGACGCGTTTCGGCTGTGGGAGGCCTATTCAACGGCTCTATCTGCCATGAGTCAGTCTGGTACAAAGGAGTCGTACAGAGAAGGGCGGAAACAGTTTTTATAAAGAGACCTCTCGGAAGATGACCAGCGATTCGTACGAAAGGATAACTGCGTGAAACGAATAAACATGGGGCATGTTCATACAAGCGAGATTGAGATGTCTACCGTTTGTCATGTTTTCTACGTACGAGTGCTTTGTAATGGTTAGTAGGAAGAGCCCTCTACCGCCCCATGCTAAGATGGCATGTTCCAATCCTTATCTGGAGCCGGACGGATGTTCTCGGCAATGTTATGGTTAAAAGAGTGACTGCTGCATATGAAAAATGCTGAATAAATAAATAAGAAGAAAGATGGAGATTCGTTCGAAAATTTCCTGAAGCGCTTTGATAAAGTTACAGGAAACCGAGGCGTCAAAAAAAAAGCAAAATAGGCGAAACTTGTTCAAAAAGAGTGACCCACGCTTTCTGAAATTACCCTCCTCTCTCAAAGACCTGGCCTACTTGAAAAAGTGGCCCTTTTTGAAATCCTATTCCCACCTCCTGAAACGTGCAAACCTGATGTGTCAAGCAGACGACACAGCGGCCAATCAACCGCTCGCTTTTCTGATATTCTTCGCCTTGGCTCTCTCCGCGTTGCCTATAGGAGAGAGTGCCCATCTCGGTCTCTCGTTTAAGACGACGACAGTTGAAGTATCGACGATCTATTTATCTAATTTTTGTTGAGTAAACCAGCACGCTCCCTCTAGTCAGATCTGTTGATCAAAATTGTGGAAATCCATATCTACTCTCTAATCTTGCTGAGATTACGATTAGCCGAACCGTAGTGCTGTTTCCATATAATAAATTTGACATTCGCTGTATTTAATTTCAAAAAACACCACTACGTCTACTGCTTTCTTTGAATGCATGGGAAATTTTTGGCGCTATTCGTAAAATTGTGGTTTAAAAAAGAAAATTTTAAATTCTACATCGGTAAAGATTATGCAGTAACTATAATACGACTTATTATTATGTAAAAAATATATAATTCGCAGATAACATGCAAAATTCAACTAGATTAGCAGAAATCGGAGTAGAATATGTTCAAAAGAGCAAATAGGTTTGGATGGGATTGTTGACGTAATAAAGAGATGGAGAGTTATGTTTCGCCATGAGAAGAATTGCATTTTTAAGTCGTGCTGCGACAGCGGATGATTTGTGGCTTATTGCTTTCCATTGTCAAGGTGCGACACCTTGCTTCATTCCTCACGCGGATGATGGCGTCGTAGTTTCTGACGGGATTTGCGCTTGTGGTATAGGAGAATTGCGTTCTGTCGTCTGAGAAAAACGGGCAGTAAGAAAAAGTCGTGGGAGGGGAGAGAGAAGGAAAAGAGAAGGAAAGAGCGGGTCTGGAGCTCTGAAGTGGGAACAGAAAGATAGACTGAGTGAGAACTAAAATAGGACCATCCGGTACCAGGCAACGAGGCGAATATGATATTTATAGTTGTAAAACAAGAGATGATCTAAGGAAGACAAGATGTCGCAGATTCCTCGTGAAGGGGATAGTCAAGTGAATTATGTTTCGATAAGTGATGATCTATTTTATGCATAAGTTATGCAAAGAATCATCCGATGAGAAAAATGCTGAATAAGAATCATTAACATGCCTAATGGTATCCTGAGATGTTGCATGATGTTAGGGACCAATTGGTTCTCAGGGCACCATAAGGCATACTGAACAACGAGATATATTACTATAAAAATAACTTTCAAAACATTCAACTTCAATATTTTCTCTGAAAACTTTAAATACAAATATTAAACGTAATTATAATCATTTTGTAACGCACTGAACCTTTTAAGATTAGAACCAACGCAGTCCAGTCATATTGCTTCAAATGAACGAATCAAATTAAAACGGACGAATAAACAGATTCGGCCGCGAAGGAATATTAAAATTATATAAAATATCATAAAATAAAAATGATACTGGAAAAAATATGCATTGAAGATTTTTTTCTGATTCCGAGCTTACCGGCGCGAGAATAATTCCTTAAAATGTCCCCGTAACCTCCGTGCGGTATTCATTAAAGTTAAACGGATATCGCTGCGCGGTTTTATAATCGCCTCAAACCCCATATAACCGTATTACATTCAGCCGGGAACGCGAGACGGCGACGGCTAATAACTTCCATCGCGTGCCACGGTGACATTTCCTGGATGGCATCCCGCTTACGCTGGAGATAGCTGAAAGTGTCTGCGGACGTCTTACGGCGCCTGCGAGAGGCCCTGAAATTCCAGCGGCGTAGGGCAGAAAAATCGGCGGGTGTCAGAATGCGCTGATGAGATTGTTGTGTTGAGTGGATGGGGAGAGTGGTCTTTGAAGAGGATTAACAAAAGACTGGAGGGTCAGCGAAGGAGGGCTCGACATGGGGGATGAAAACGTAAGGGGAGGGAGAAAGGAATGGAAGAGGAGAAGGAGAAAGATTGGGTTCGAAAGCAATAAAGATAAAATAAGGGTGAATTTCCTTACGCTACTCTCCTATCCCTTTCTCCTCTCTCTATCCCTTTCTCTCTCTCTATCGGCCTTAGTAGACGGGTGGCTAGAGTATCTGCCAACGGATGCTAAGGTCGAGGGTTCGAGTCCCGCCTAGGATATGGATGTTTGTGTTCGTCAGAGTTGTATGTAAGATTGGACATGTTTGTCTAAATATCGCTCTTAATAAAAACGGATCGTTGTTATCCCTTTCTCCTCCCTCTATCTCTTTCATCTTTTCCTCCCTCCTTGTCCTTTCTACCACAACACTTTCTGTTTTTCTCTTTTTCCTGTTTCCATCTCTCCTCACTCCCCGCCTCTTTCTCCTCCTCTCATACATTTCCCACTATTATCAATCTCCGTCCGTTAATTGTTTCCCTTCTCTTCCTCTTATCATTCCTTCTCTTTCTTTCCCGTCCGGTACATACATGGGGGGAAGAAAAGAATGAGGGAGGAGGAGGACAAAAGGCTAACGGTTATTTTGAGAGAGAAATGGGTTTCTAAAAGTAGAGTTGCAAATTTCTCGTTTCCCGATGTCGAGTTGATGAGGGATCAAGTGTAATTTTGGGCGATCTGTTTCGGTAAATAATAGTTGTTTATTGGCGACTGGCCAAATATTTAAAAACTGTATTGCAACTTCAGGACTACGGCAGAAATTCCAAAGAATAATGCTTCCACTTCGATACTAATATGAGGCATCAAAAATTCGACTCCTTCGAATTGAAATAGTTGGAAGGAAAGTCGGATAACTTAATTTAATTATCGCCTGAAACGAGGGGGTAATCCCGACATTAAACTTTATGCTTTATTCTCTAAGAGGAAAGTTACAGTATTTAATAACATTCAGTTGCTTCTATAAAATATAAACTAAATCTAATTCTCACGATTATTATTTGTAACTACGTTTAGAATATCGTTAAGTTTTCGAGATATGACGAGGTTTTCAACAAGTGTTTTTTATTCAATTAACATCGCTCGCATCTTAAGACTTTTTTCGTTTTGTTATGAAGGTTATGAGGAAATCACATTCGTGTTTTACCCTTGGGCGGTGTTCAATGACGCATGCAATTTGTTGATACCAACTTATTCAGTCGCAAAAACGTGGCTACGTTAATAAGAGGAATAGGAAATCCAAATATCCATTTAAATTGCCGTGATAAAACGGTTTTAAAATAATAGACGCTGCAGTATCAACCACTGTGGAATACAATGTGGATTCACGGCCACTTGTGAGTAGTGAATATCGATGAAGTGGTTAGAATGCCGCGTTATCGACTTTATCTATCATTTGTCATAGATACTTGCAAATTTTTTCTATTATTCCAAATAAATGCTTCATTAGGATTCAGGTGTTGAAAATGGAGTCAATGAATAAATGCAAATGTTTCCAATTCAATGAAATTTAAATATACATATTTTAAATAAAGTTTAAACTACCAAAGAAAAAAGCTTTGATTTCTTAAAGCGCAATTATCGAAATAAAGGCAAACGTCTCATTTCGAGCATAATCGCCATGTATTTGATAAAATTCCTATCGAAGCAGCAATCTTTACGGATACATTATCAAAATAAGCAAAACTGAAGATTGTAACTTACCGAGTGAACAGAAAATTTGAAATTCCAGAATAAGCACTTAAGTATCAATATCGAATAGCCATAAAAAGTTACAAAAAAACAAGATTAAAACGCCAAGATAACAATATGATAAGTAATGCAGTTTTCCCAGAACATCACACGCTGTAGAAAATAAAATTTAAAAATAACAAAATGATTTATAAGAAAGAATCACTGGCTAGAGCTGTTTGCTGTATCCTACGACAGGGCGATAAGGTAAAACGAAAATACAGCATCCCCTACAAAATAACCTATGAAATAATCCCTGAAAGACGCTTATGTGGGAAAAGCGATCAATTCGTGTCAGTTGTTGTGGATGAAGAACTTTTGGAACAGGTCTGTTATTAGTCACCCATCATTAAAACACACTAAATGCCGCGACGGGCCGATCAGTCATGGGTTAGCAAGCTTTAAATTAACTCAAGTCAACCGAGATATATTTCCTCTGTAGACTACATATCCTTGGTTACTAGGCAAAAAGAGAATGCCTAAATGCCGTTTTATGCCAAGACTAGTGTACCCGCCCGTCTTAGGAGGGGGAATTTTTTTTAATGCATGCGTAGGTTATGTTTAAAATTAAAAACAAAACTGCCCAAAAATTGCCTTGTGAACTTTTTTCTCCATATCGACAAATATTCGCATACGAAAAAGTCTGCAACGAAAGTATTAAAATGTGGTAAAAAGTTTATCGGGAACACAGTAAAAAAGCTAATAAAAACAAATATCGCTTTCTCAAAGTAAAATCTGCATTGTCTTTATTTAATTTCGATTAAGATCTTATTTTAATCTTTATTATACTAACACATCACAATTTTTACATAAATGTTCCGATACTTTTCTATTTAAAATTAAATTAAATTTAAAATTGGATTCTTAAAATTTGTTAAGCTGCAGTTGAACATGCAAAAAAATTGTTTTAATGCGTTCGAACAGTCGTGATTTTTCACGAAAGAATTGAGCGTTTTTTTCTAATTCTGTTGCATTCACCTTACCAATGTCAAAAAAGTACAAACATAAAAAGAATTGACCCTACCATATGTAATTTTTCTAATCTAATGGAAAATAACTTAAGTTTTGTACACTTATTTTATAACTGTTTTAAACTTATATATGTTAATTAAATAGTTTATGAAACGAATGTAAACATATGATTTGTGATTTCTCAACATTGAATGATTCGTCGCAACGTTATAAATTAAAATTCATATTTCAAAACATAACATAGCTGTCACATCTAATATATAAAATTGACTTCGTCGTCGTCGTCGGTGGGAAACTCTGTAATGATATTTTTAACAAACTTTCCGAGTAGCTAGAATATTGACATTTGGTAGGAATGTTCGGTTCTTAGAGTAGCAGCCATTTACGGGAAAAAAACTCCAAAATCGACCCGGGTTCGATTCCCGAGAATGATTTCCATTCCTCATAAGATAACATGGAAAACTCGATATTTCGACCTGCAACCTTATTTTATTTTGCTTATTAAAATTCACATAATTGACCTACGATTTTCGGACTGTATTAACAAAAAATAAATGCAGTTTCTAATTCTTATCGTCTTTTATCGCTTTCGAATTTAACGTTTTAATATCATATTTTGACAAAATTTAGCGTTTTTAACGTGAAGTTGCCTTGTCAACCGATTACATTGTTAAACTCGATCACGAATGGTGGAGTCTTTTAATTACTACTTAAAGGATATCTGTTATAGAAATGAGTCTGAGAATAATAACCGTATTTACAATGAAACAATATGTAAATATTAATGTGTTCTACCGGAAAACTATCGAGTTTAATAATAATCATATTTATTTTCTCTTATCATGTTTTAACTTTATTTATACGTTGTTGAACAGAACAGAAGGAAAAACAAAAAATATTGTTTACAATCAAGCTTTGAAATAAATATTAAAACATATTTTTCTAATTTATAATGCCTTCATCCTTTGGTAAAAAATGCGCAAAAGGTGAAATGTTTGTACACCGCTCCCCGGTTATAACGCGGGGTATCGTGGAAGGAGCTGCGACCCGCGTTATAAGACAACCGCGGTCATTTTTTTCATTTCTATACTTGCTACAAACGACAAAATTCAAATAAAAAACAATATACTGTGAGTAAAAGAAATTTATTTAATTGATTCCTTAAAACGTCAGTATATTTTGTTGCTTTTACTTTAAAACTACAGGACTTTCTTTCCAAGAAATAGAGGAAGACCCGCGGTATATCAGATTCCGCGGTATAACCGACGGCGTTATAACCGGGGAGCGGTGTATTACCATATAATACATAATTTTATTCGCCAAAGACGGCTGGCATAACGCGGGCATTGCCGGGTACTTTCAGCTAATCTGTTTAATAAATTAAGACGATAAATTTAATTTAAAGATTTAATGTTAATATTTCACTACTGCGATTTTATCGTAAAGATATTTTTGCTAATATAAGGGAAAAGAATAAAATTTCGTGCACTTTTTAATGTATCCGCTCGCGTTAAACAGTTTATGTAACGAAGGTAGACATATTCCTCAATAATGATATCCCGAACCCTGATTGGCTTGCCATTCAACAAATGAAAACGCTCCAAAAGCTGTACAACCACTCAAACAGAAATTGGCTATTAGGTATATGAGACGATTGACAACAATTAAAAAGACAAAGGAACTTACCAACCTGTAGAGCTCGACCTCTTTACTAGAAGGTAGTATTGTTCACGCTTTCCAACATCGGCTGCTTGAGCCAAGTTTTCTTGAAATTCAGTTTCGTATATAATTTGAAGAGCATTTTACGCGATAAATTTTTGGGAAGAAATAATATTAATGAATAAAGGGTAAATCACAATTGCATAATTGGCAAAAACTAGCTCAAAATTACATCAGTATGCGAAAGAATAATTTGTACATTTGTTTAGAACGATATCCAACCTTTCAGCGAAGAAACACAATTTCGAATTCGAATCATGTTCCGAGCACTACCGGCGAGAAGCGTGAATATTCTCTCTCGCACCCTACTATCGCCTTGCGAGCAAGGAACGTTGCTCGGAGAGGTTCGGAAGCCTTGTTGAGGAACTGTTTCCCAGACAACCAAAACACCACAACATCGACGAACGATAGATAGTTTCGCTACTCTCCGCAGAGGCGGTGGCGCCACCGTTAAGAGAGATTTTAAGCACGACGCGAAAAGCTGTGAAAACCCTCGCGTAAACATTTACTCTTTCAACCTTTAATAACCTTTCTTGCTTAAGTCAACAGTTATAGACTTCACCAAAAAAGCACATTTGCCTGGATTAATATTTTGAAAGCGTTATAACTCGAAATGGAGCGACGACGGTTTACGATCCCTAGCTCATTTTTGCAGCAGAGGCGAAATATAAACAATACGTTACTGCAATATTTTTATGCTAGGGAATTCAAATGGTTTGTCTCTTCCAAAAAAAATCAAAACCTTCCCTATTCCGAGTGAAACGCATGTCCCAATCTAAAAACTAGTAAAAGATCTTCAAACGCCTCAGTTATTGTTTGCGAGACATCTCCCATAATCCTGAGTAATCGCCGCAGTAACGGCGCCCTGAGACCGTGAGCGTCAACGAATTCTCCTCAAATGAATCATCGTTACCGACGACGCACCGAAAACTGCACACAAGGCACAACTCTCGGAAAAAGCATAAGGGACACCGCCCACGATTTCCTCCGCTTTCCACTCCCACGCAAAAGGGAAGAGAGTGTCGGAGAGTGTGTGGGAGTCTGTGGGGGAGAAAGAAAAAGGACGAAACGACTGAGGAAGAAGAGGACGGATTTGCAAACTGATCCGCGTTCTCTTCACTACAAGATTCATTAATTTTTTCGTTTGAAAAGAAAAACGATACGTTTTTAAAACGTCGTCGGCGAATAATTTCGGCGACCAGTAGCTTTTGGTTCAACGTTCGATGCGAATATTTAAACCCCTTCCAATAAAAGTTATTAATTTTCAATCAATTTGATTAAATCTCGAGTCGCTTAACGCCCTTACATTTGCTACTCGCGAATAGATTAATCCCATGTCTCAAACAGTATAAATCGTTTATTTAAATCTTATTTATGTATATACTTAAGTTGAAATATTTTCCACGGCCATAAGTTGTCGTAATGACATTGACATATTAATTGGCGTGAATGAAACGGAATCGATCAAATAGCATTAAAAAATAAAATATCATGATTGGCGACAACATTTTTCGAGTGGATATCGATAAGGGTAGAAACGGCCGGAGAGAGGGAATCGAAAATCATTCTTAACTCGTTCTCGAAACATTTACCTTTTAGGGCGTCGCACCATTCTTGACATTCCTTCGAAATAACGCGCGTTCGCCGAGTTTGCCGTGAAGATATAAACAAGCTCCGGGAATCGTAGCTACGCCTCGACACTCTCCCCAATCCTATTCCCGTAACGCCAAATCCCTCGCGGATTGGTCGGAAAATTCAACGCCTCTAGACGACGAAGAGAAAGGAGCTATAGAGGGCGCATAAAGGGTAATTTTAACACGAAGCCGCCGCGCTTAATTTGTGTACATCCGTCCGAAAGGGAAACAAAAAAAACGGAAAAATGCACAAGATGTCGACGCCCCCCCTTCCTCCCTCTCCTGGCCGCTCCTTCAGCTCTCATTCCTCCGCCTTTCCCTTTACCCTCTCTTTCCCACCCCTCCTACGCGCCTTCCTCCGTGAAGATAGCGCGAACGCTGCCAGTGGAATATTCCGCTCCCTCTCCTCTTCGCGTGGAAGGGACACTGCCCTCCCTTCCTTCCCTCATCCCCTTCCTATACTTCCCTTCCCTCCCTCCTGCGCCCAGCCCGCCTGTCGCGGCCGAACCCGACTCCCCCCTTCCGAAGCCACTTTGTCCCTCCCCTCCACCACCCCCTTCAACCTCGCCGCCCATAACCCTCCCAGTCCCTTCTCTAATCCTCTCCTCCCTCATTCCACGGCCCGCCCCTCCCACATTCTGCCCCACGAGACTTTCTTTAAGGACGCCACGAGGAGGTTTTGGGGGAGATGGAGGGAGGGAAAAGGAGAGAGAGAGAGAGAGAGAGAGAGATGAATGGAAGGTGAGGGTGAAGAGGAAAAAGGCGGCTCTTCCCTACAGGCGGCCGGAAAAGAGAGTGGTAAAAAGGCAGGAGTGCGTTCCTGAAAATTACGAAATCGAGATGACACCTCACGAGGAAGGGAAAAAAGATTACAAAACTCCCTTTTGTTTGTAAACAACCTATCTCGGGGTAGGGGTAGGCGATTCGTGATGAATTATAATTATAGATCAATGATATTTGAAGGCACGTTATCGCGGCGGGCTAAAATTCTGCATACCGACGCGGAATTCCTAAGAAGTTCGAATCCTACTCCGGTCGTTGCTGTCGGTATTCATCTTTGTTTACTGTTTAGCGTCTCCTTTTAATTAGTTCGAGAACGTTCCTTGAACTGAACTAATTTATCGTATTCAGTTTCTGAATAAAACATTTACGGGCTTGTGCCGACTAACTGGGACCATATTTAAAACGAGGCCCATCCTCCAATCCGAGCTCAGGTGTCTTTACCCTCTTACCAGGGTAAAACACTAGCCGACCACGTGTTTTGCAATAAAATTTGAACTATTTTATGTTGTTAACTTAGTGCGATTGTGACTCGAACAACATATTCGGGTGAATGCGCTAATCAAGAGCGTCTTTCTAACGGAATTCTACGATAAATAATAACATATTTACGCTCACATCTAATCTTGACGCCAAGGAATACCAACCTCTTAAGAGTTTTTGGACGGGATTGTAATGAAAGCAGACATTCGCGAGACGGTGCGGAGGGTGTAACGCTTGGTTGCTATATGGTTTATATCTAAAGATTATATACCAATTCTTTCTAATTATAATTCCAAAAAGAATGAAAGTCTGCACGTCGTAAATCCGAGTTTTACGTGTTACCTTATGGGAAATGAAAATGCTTTCCTTGGAGTCGAACCCAAGACTTCTTTCGAGATTTGTTTTGCCATCACCTTAAAATATGTATATCCAGCATACCTGCCACATTTAGAGTTTCTATATTTTTAAACCTAATTTTTGGCTTTTTTCGAATGAGATTTGAATTTCTACGATATGGAAATTCATTTCCATACTTTTTTCGCCATGACTGTGAAAATACCGCGTCGATATCTCATTTTAAAGATATTTGAAAATGCTAAAGAAAAAAGGCCTCGCTTCGTTTCAGCTCTGCCCATATTATTCAAATGGAGAAAAGATATGCTCCTGAAGTCAAACCCAGGACTACTATGTACACGGCGAGCAATTTCAACTTGAAAAGTTGAATAGTCAAGCGATTCCTGAAAGTTTGATCGAAAAAGGTTATAAAGCTTTTTAGTTATGAGCGGTTTTCCTTTTCTCCTATCTAACATCATATAGCAACCAAGCGTTACACCCTCCGCACCGTCTCGCGAATGTCTGCTTTCATTACAATCCCGTCCAAAAACTCTTAAGAGGTTGGTATTCCTTGGCGTCAAGATTAGATGTGAGCGTAAATATGTTATTTATTTATCATAGAATTCCGTTAAAAAGACGCTCTTGATTAGCGCATTCACCCGAATATGTTGCTTGAGTCACAATCGCACTAAGTTAACAACATAAAATAGTTCAAATTTTATTGCAAAAGACGTGGTCGGCTAGTGCCCCCCTGGTAAGAGGGTAAAGACACCTGATCTCGGATTTGAGGATGGGCCTCGAGGTATGGGCCTCTAACCCGAGTTAATGACGGTCGATGGGTCAGCTTCGCGGTCAGTTTTAAATGTGGTCCCAGTTAGTCGACACAAGCCCATTTACGGAAGTACGATCATGTAAATTATACGATTCCTTATATTAATGCCACGGATTGGAAACGATATTAAAATTGGCTCTTGCATTTTTTTCAGGTCTAGATGTGACTGGTGGCTCAAAAATAATAATTTCCGAATTCAGATTTTAGGTTTTAACGAACATATTATATAATTCTACTATAGAACAGTTGAGTACACCATGTGTGGATTTCGATCACAACGTGTCTGTCTTCAAGGACATTTCATTGATCCTAATGCTAATACCAACGCTCTTATGAAAATATAACCTCGCTGAAATGCAACTGACGACGAATGTTTTGTCAATGAAATGCGCGCGTAAAATCTTCAATCGTCGAACCGTTAAACCGAATTACCTATATCGTTTATTCGGTCCGAGTGCTGTGGTCGAAGTACCTACCACAAACTAATTACTCTAATTTTAACGAAGGAGAAGTCGACAAAACGAAGTGTCCGTATTTTCAAACGCCAATGTTTTTTGCTACTTCGATAGTCAATTACCCTCGACGATCGTGTGCTTGTACATTCTACGAAACGTCACGAATAGGACGGAGTGCATCAGTGACCTCGCCTCTCGTATCGTAGGCGCCCGGTGCACTTTCCTCCGCCTCCCCAATTCAGCCGCCCCCGCAATCCTCCACGTCGCCTCCCCATCACCTCCCCATCGCTCTTCTCCAAGAGGCGTGTCGGATTGCCGAAATTTCACGACTCGGTGGATGAAGCTTCGAATTTGGACTGGTGTGGAACGCTTAAGAAGTGGAGGAGGAAAGATAGAGAGGGGGAGGTAGATGCGGATTTATTTTTAGCACCGCTCTACCGTTACACTTGTTATCCCTTTGAAAATGAATCGCGTCTTCTGCCACGCGGTAATCGAGGAAATCTACGGCAACGACCTGTTATAATATAATGAAGTTCCTATGCTCTTTTCCATATTTGCATCTGGGTGTATACATAAAATCGAAATGCGATATCTCTGGCGTACATAACACGAAGAAGATATTCTTTCTTAATCGTATTCTCATGTGTTGAACTGAGGTTCGACAACTCGTAGTCGCATCGAATAAATGTATGGCTTAGCACAAAGTGTCTAGGTAAAAACTTGCAGAATATTAAAGAGCGCAGTAAGAAAATGATTCCATTTGTATTGTACATCTTACCTAATTTTCTTTCCATACCCAGGGGTAATCTTTTCTTTCATCGTAAAGATCGGCTTTAGATACGTATTTTATTAATTAAAAATATATTGACAGATTAATTGAGCTCTACGGTTCACCGCGTTTGATAATAGGATATATCGATTTCCCAATCAGGGCCCGTGGCCAATAAGTTTTGGTGGTTGTTGCCCTACTTTTACCGTTCGATACTTTTATTTTTGACCGTGAGTCTGCATTGAAAGCAATGCTCGTTTGTTTGAGGCTCTATAGCGAAATATCGGATGTGCGCTATTTCAACTGAGAAGTTCCACGTGCTTGGCAGCATGGAGTGGGCCACTCGCCCATGGAAACAAACCTGCCGACAGGCGAAGGTCATGCCATCTCGCGGCGACCGACTGAGACACCTTCATGGTCCATCGCTACCTCACTCTATGAAAAAGAAAATGGATGTATCAAAACGGATCGAAGCACATTTTTGCGTGCTATTCTTTCTGCGCCTTTCTTTCTTGGAAATATTAACGAGCCTTACGTTTTCCAAAAAAAAAATATTAAATCAATCCTCCGTTATTTTTTCAATAATTAATCCGTAACGGTGCTTATGATTTAATTTACCGTTAAAAAAAATCCGCTCGATCCCTCATAAGACTGTTAACTACAACACCTCACATGTATTGACTTTGGGCTATATTTCTCATTAAAATGCAGCCAAAATAGGGCCGCTATCGTTGCATTGGCTAAGATATTTTTTAAATACTGCAATTATTTGCTCACTTTTTTTTAATTTCAACTTTAATTAATTTACTGAAACTGCATTGGTATTTCATTTCTCTGAACCAGTTTGTAAAATATGAAAATTGAATGACATTTTTTATTTGCTGGTGAGTTAAACATTATTTAAATTAGTTAAATTTAGTATCGTTTAAATATTCAGATTTACTGTTCCAAATAAATGGCCTGAGAATTCGATAATTAAACAAGCATCCATAAATGTTTTTTTCGCGCAATGCTTTTGCCATTTTATTTGATTTGTATATTATTTTTAAGAAAATATTTATATTCTTTGGGAGTCCGTTTGTTCCCGAGTTACCTCTGACTATTGCAGAGAAAAACAGAATGTCTTTGCTAGCTTTTTAACACAGTTGATTTAAGATAATTTTTCCTTCGAAGCTTCAAATCATTCTGTCACAACAAATAAAAAGTCCAACGTAAACATGATCCCATCTTGTTTAAGAAATATTCACCAGCCTTGACCACCACTTATGTAATAGTGTAAGCCTCCCAAAACAACCGATCTGCTTCTTAGCCTTCCTGATGTAAATAACTGTACATTTTTTGTCGTTAATATTGATTCTAGAGAGTGACTGTCGAACTTGCAGTGGATATGCACAAACGAAAATCACACAAAATCGATATTTTTCTATCTCTTTGTTTATGCTTCCAGGTGCCTTCCTCATTCCGTACGTGGTGATGCTGATCCTCGAAGGCATTCCCTTGTTCCTGGTGGAGCTGGGTATCGGTCAGAGGATGCGAATGGGGTCGCTTGGCGTTTGGAACACCATTCACCCGTGGCTTGGTGGCATCGGTATTTCCTCTTGCATAGTGACTTTTTTTGTTGCACTCTACTACAATGTCATCATCACCTGGTGCTTCTATTACCTCTTCAACTCGTTTCAGGTGTGTCTTTACTTCTTTCGATGACGGATCGTTCGCTATCACAATAGTAGCTCCGCAGCTTTTTCAGTTCCATTAATACGGAGTTAGGGCGTAAAAATGCGAACGCACCAAGTTTAGCCTGGCGATATAAGTAGCAAGTTAGCACAGAAGCAATATGTATAGATGGCACCATCCCTTGTCTGCATAACTCGATTCCAGTGAACTGCAGGACGATACCAACGTAAATATATTTATAGAGCAAAGATATCCAGATGAAGATGTTTTTTAGGTCCAATCTCTAGCATAGAGCACTTTGAAACCTTTGACTTACAGGTTTTGCAGGAGTAATTATGAAAAATATGTTTAACAAATAATCGTAATGTTAAATTGTTTTCTTGTCTCCTTCATAAAGTTCGAACCAATTTTCAAGCTTGCAAAACACATATTTTCTCATATGCTTAATTTCAAATTATCAAATCGAATTATGGCTCCTACTTAGTTTCCTGGCTTAAATATTTAGTTTTTGGGACAAAATCCTTCTTTAGCAGGTAAGTTTTGCTTTAAATACATTACACATAAATACACACACAAACAAGTATATAGTGTAATGTATCTGTAACTTTGATACTATAGCCATATACAATTCTGGCCAAATTAAGAAACAAGGTATTAATTATATTAAGATTTTTATATTTTCATATCTCGCTGTATGTGGCAATTTATAGCAATTACTTGGATATCGGTCAGATAATTAAAACTTTTTTGGTCAAAATTTGGTGTTTTTGGCCCCAGAAAGTATTAATTAAGGATTTAACTTAAAAATATAATAGCTCGGCGGATATTTTGAGAGATTTTTCAAAATTTCATGCACCGATGACTGATATTTTACGTAAATTTATATTCAATTGAATTTTAATCGTGAATCTCATTAGAAGTTATTTGTACCTTGCTAAATCAGATCTTTAGATTTATTTTTCTCCCCACTTCTCTTCACACTAATGCTTGCAAACAAATAAGCTTCGCATTACAATCATGCCTCGTTTAGCGCAAAGGATACGTTCCGAACGGTCTTTGCGCTAACCAAACCGATTATAACATGTACTCAGTAGTGATCAGTTCGCGAAATTGCAAGGTTCGCTAATGTTACTTTTTTATTTATTTAATATTATCATTAAAAATCAATATTAATACAATTTTATATCTTTCGCAGCGGTGCTCGTTTATGCATAGATCGCTAGGTTCTGCGTCACTGAAGCGCTCAAATCTACTTACTTATTGTATGTAAGTGTCGGGGTATTCACCATTTTCAATAATTGCTTGAAATTCGTCAGGAAACTTTATACCTGCATCTTTATCAGCGCTTGCTGATTCACCTGTAAAACGAACGCTATGTATATTTGCGCGGCGTTTAAAATTTCGAAATCAACCGGAACTGGCATGAAATGTTTCTGAAGAATCTCCACCCTCTTCTTGTTTTACACATTCAAACAGGGAAAGTGCTTTACAGCAAATTATTGCTTGACTAAGGGGCATATGTTCATTAGAACGCTTAGAATCAATCCACAACACCAGCAGTTTCTCCATTTTCTCAAGCATATTACTAACAATAAGTGATCGGGTGAGTTTCTTCGCAGTTACTGCACTGGCTGCTTCAATGGAACTTTTTATTTTGTCTTTATTTAACAAAATTGTATGAATTGTAGAAGTTGTGAAGTTAAACTTACGTGCAATATTGCTCTGACGCTCACCTTGTTCAAAACACTGAATTAAATTTTTCCTCAAGATTTATGTTTTCCTTGATCCTCCCCACTCTCTCTCCGTTCGGTTTGTTTTACATTTTGAAAGGTGCAGTGCCGCTTTCCTAACAAATTTTCTTTCGGGTCACTCTAAAATAGATGCAAATGCGATCCTCAAGAGACGATGCAATTTGGCTATGAGATGAGTTAATTGCGCATAAAACTTGATAATATGCATTCGCTCTATGTACAAAAAAAAATATCGTTACAAAATTGCGGGCCGATCCTAATACAATAAATGTGAGTTATACATCTATAGCAAAATCCTCAGATCACTTGCATAAATAATGAAGAATGTGAAATTAAATAAGTGGAAGACCTGATAGTATTACCGGTGAATGAAATGTAAATTGAGCCCAAGTCAGTATGTGGTCATGCATAGTACAAACAAGTTAGGAAAATGTACAACGTATCACAAATGGGCGCGTTTCGTGCAATGGAGTATTAGAAAGAAATGACATACCTGTATGTAAGGGAAATAGCGTTTTAAAGTTCTTTTCTTCATCATAAATGAGCCAAGTTATGCAGAAAGCAACCAACCCTCAAAATTAAAAATTTTCAAGTAACCTGTGCACTGCATAGGAAAAAACCCTATTCTGCCTCCTGCAAAAAACATCCAACCCAAACTAGTACCATGTTGTGCTACAGCTGCCTTCAAACTAACCCAAAATCTGTGATTGTTAAATTTAACAATCAGTAAAGTCTTAATATCTCAGCTTCTTGTCCATGTGGGTTGGTAGGTTTCTGCATAACTCGGTCCAAATAATCCATTTTCTTCCTATTTAATAATACTGCATGCACATATAAGAAAATTAAACATTTGTTTGTGAAATTGTTTATGTTAGCAACAATGAAGAAGTAGCCATGCAATAAATTTTCTAAGTTCAACTCGATTTAACTTTCTTGTTCAATTTTCTTGATAACGGCTACTCCGACGATAAAAACGTATAGGAAAAGAAATACTCTAATTTATTAGTTCTACAATTTTTATTTGAAAAATATTTTGATATGAGCAATACTTTACGAGATATGATGGAAAGTTCATTTTTTATCACCAGTAAAGTACCCCTGATTGGCTTACGTGATTCATTTTTGTGATTTTTTTATTATCTTTGATTGTAAGTCCTTAATAACAAATTCCATTAAAATCCATTTGGTAGAAGCCGAGAATGAATATGCGGACGGACGGACACACAGACCGACTGACGACAATAGGTTTGGCATAACAATGAGTGGCGCACAAAATGACGGGGAAGAGTGATAATGATATCACTTGTTTCGACATTTAGCATAAACATGATCGATAGAGTTCATTATTCTGTAGAAGAGATCAGTAACTTTTTCCCTGCACAGATTATCCATAAGATTTTCAAGCACTGTTAGACGACAGATAAGTGATAAATTTAGGTCATAATACTTCTTGAACTTCCTGACATTGGAACGAGCATATTTATTTAAGGCCGTCTAGCACATCTGGTCTCTCAAACACATCTTTCTGATCAGCACTTAATGTCACGAAGCACATTTAAAAAACAGAAAAAGATATCATAGTTAAATATGATAAAGTAAGTTTTTCTAATATGCATTGAGTGGTAGAATAAAATTACCATTTCATTTTTTTAAATTTCGCTGTATAGCTAATAAAACGAGTTCATGATAAGGTACTTTCAGAATGAAGTTGAGAAATGCCCGAGCACATAATGTTAAAAGTTGCTTCCTTAAATAACATGAGGCAGTCTGTTACTTTGAAGGTCAAAATATACGAAAATGTCTGGGAAAGATCTTGCATATTATAAAATTTTAATCTTGAATGCTAAAATGAAACTAAATGGAATGACAATTTTCGTTTTATATTATGTATCTTTGATTTCTCAAATTACTGATGTAAATCACATTTTATACCAATACTTACAGCATGTTGAACATTAAACTTCGTTACTCTAATATCAATATATGCTCATTTATGAGGCTCATTAAAGTTTGATTCAATTTAGGATTGTTTAACGTACGTTTCTATTTTTATGTAAATATATCTGAATTTCATCATTTGAATGCCTTTTCAAATAATAATTAATTCTTTCTTTTCTCCATGCATGGTTTTCTTTTTAACAGAGTCCTCTCCCATGGGCAGAATGCCCACTCATTCCGGAAAACGGGACCTCTCACATGATACCAGTCGAAGAGTGTGATTTGTCCTCCGAGACTGCTTACTTCTGGTACCGCACCACTCTTGATGTGGCTCCCTCTATGGAGGAACCAGGGAATCTCAAGTGGTGGATCGTGCTCTGCCTCTTACTAGCTTGGATCACGGTTTATTTCATTGTCATGAAAGGGATACAGTCATCTGGCAAGGTGGTCTACTTCACCTCTCTCTTCCCATACATTGTCCTCACCATATTCTTTGTCCGTGGGATAACGCTTCCAGGAGCAGGAGCAGGTCTCATACACATGTACACACCAAAGGTATGTTAAAACTTTCCAAAATTTGAGGACCTGTCTTTAGTTTAAAGCATCCTATTCATTATGGCAAGTAATTTTAGTCTTAATAATGAAACAGCACTATCATGACTTTCATCAGCTCATTGTATTCCACTGCCAATTTTTATCCTCTTACTTTCTAATTTTCTCCCAATAACTATTGAAAGTTTGGAGAATCAGAATAATTTATTAACCATAGTTTCTAGGATTTCCCAACTTTTCTGTCACCAACATTTTTTATCTAAATCACTGCTTACATCTCTTTCTATCTCCTAATTATGCTGCTTAAGACTTTATACAGTAATACTTCGCTATACAGGGTGTTGCTAAAAGGTTTGGCCAAACTTTGGGAGTGTGTTCTTCTGGCTCTTAGGATGAAATAAGTTCATATAGACATAGGTCCGGAAATGCTTCCCAACCGAGTTAAAGAGCTGATTAGGGGTTTCACATCACAGTGTATGGAGAATTCTTCAGGGTCAGCGTCTCTACCCATATCACGTACAGCGGGTGCAGCCCCTCTCGCCAGCTGTTACCCTCACGGGTAATGTTTTGTGAGTGGTTTCTGCAGCAGTGCATTCAACCTAATTTTCAGCAGTGTGTACTTTTCACGGATGAGGCAAAGTTCACACAAGACGCCATTTTCAACTATCACAACAATCATCAATGGACAGATGAAAATCCGCATGCTGTCTCCCAGTCACGGCATCAACATCGGTTTTCCTGGAACGTCTGGGTCAGAATCGTAGGAGATTATGTAATTGGGCCGTGTTTCCTGCCACCTAGGCTCAATGGTCACAGTTACAGGCATTTCCTGGAAAGCGAGTTACCTGCATTACTAGACGATGTTCTATTAGAGACGCGCCGTCGAATGTGGTCCATGCATGACGGGGCTCCAGCTCATTTTAGCCGCACTGCTCAGTACTTTCTTAACCAAATGTACACTGGCCATTGGATTGGTAGAGGAGGAATCACTGCATGGCCTGCATGCTCTCCGAACCTCAATCCCCTAGATTTTTTCATTTGGGGATATCTCAAACAGCTTGTTTATGCCACACCAGTTCCTGATGTACAAGTTCTCCAAGACCATATTGTGGATGGTTGTCACACAATTCGGAATACTCCTGGAATTTTCGAACATGTTCGGCAGTCCATGAGGCGATGCTGTGAAGCATGTATTGCTACTCAAGGAGGTCACTTCGAACATTTTCTCTGATGTGTAGAGGTGAAGATTTGAATGAGTATAACTCGGGCAGGAAGCATTTCCGGACCTATGTCTATATGAACTTATTTCATCCTAAGAGCCAAAAGAACACTCTCCCAAAGTTTGGCCAAACCTTTTAGCATTCCTGAAAAATGTGACATAACGAAATAACGTATAGCAAAACAAAGATTACCATGAGAACTATGATAAAAGTTAGGGGTTACATTTCTGGCAGATATTTTGTGACACATTTGTTTCCCAAATACTACACATCAATACAGTACATTGGACATACTATGTTACCGCTATGTGTTTACCACTCATTGCTACATTTAATCGTAGCAACGAGTAACCAATTGCAATAATAAATTCAGAAATCACCGAAAATAATTGTCTATATTGTAAAGGAGCACAAAAATTGTTTCTTTACTTACACATACACTGATATGCACTTTAGAGTACTTTTCTAGAAGATTTCGCAATCCAAAGTATATCCAATATCTCATGAGATATCAATGCCAAGGTAAACACACAAAATGTTAGACACAACTGTTCACAAAGCTCTCTTATAGCTGACTGTTGCTCAGAAATAGATTTTTACACATCATCATTAAAATTGGGACACTCTTTTATCCCCTGTGTATCTTGTGAACCACCTAACCCATCGTGATCTCTCAAATGTTTATTCTGAGTATGATTTTACACAAATTGATAAACATGAAATTAAATTAATTCATATAAATAATAATAAACATGAAATTAAAAGCCGAATAGAGGGTATTTATTGTTATAGTTATAATTTATGTAACGCAATTGGAATTTCTGAAATTTTGCTTTTAGTATTTCACAAATGATGTATATGCGAAGCGACACAACTTATAACGAAACATGTTCCTTAACTGATTGGCGACGTATATGCGAAACAACGTATAGCAGGGTTTTACTGTAATCCATACCTCTTAAGCTTCTTTTTGAGGAATGCAAATATTATATTACATTCCATTTTTTAGGAATTTATTGCCTAATCTACATATCTTAATCATTCTTTTTACTTCCTTATGATGAAATTATCTCAAAGCATTAAGAATTTGAAAAAGAATTTCCTTTTCAGATCTCATATCTTTCACACCATGTCACTAGCTATGGATGTCACTGTTGACTACAATGGCTCTACAGGATAGCACACTACCGATCATCAATGGTAGCTGTGTTAATAAACTTGTAAAGCAATTTTGAAAAAAGAATGTAAAAATCAATTTCAGAGACATTTTTGCAATGTTGAAGTGGGGATTCATTGAAAATAATAATGAGATTTTTCTCTTTAAGAGAAATCTAAATCATTTTTTCAAAACAATATCAATGAACACTTTCCTCAGTAACATTCAGTAAATGGTTTTATGCAATTATCTGTAGCTTTTAGATCAGTGTTGTATATCTTACTATCTTTATCATATTAAACATTGTTCGATAATATTCTGTATCATCAATGCCTAATATAACTATCTGTATTTTCTTTAAAACATAGGTAGAAAAGTTAGCTGACCCAACAGTTTGGCTTGATGCAGCTACTCAGGTATTCTACTCATTTGGTTTGGCATTTGGAACGTTGGTTGCATTTGGAAGCTACAATCCTCCAAATAATAACTGTGTCCGTGATGTAATCCTGGTATCCATTACCAATGCACTCACAGCAATTTATGCATCTGTTGTGATCTTTGCCATTCTGGGATTCAAGGCGATGTCCAATGTCATCAAATGCAATGAACAGTGAGTGTGGTGTGAAATTATCAATATAAAAATGCTTTAACTTAATGAAATCTCATACCTGAACTGAGGAGAATGAAGAGAAATTATTAGAATAGGAACAACAGGTACTGTGTTTCTTTGGAATTGGATGTTATTGACAATCAGAAAAAAGAAACACATTATTTGAAGTAAATTAATCATGCTGAGTGATGTAATGCATACATTTTCAATTAAAAGTATTCTCATAAAATGTAACAGAGAACAAATAATACAAATTGTACAAATGCTAGAATATTTCTATAATATATTAATGGAATATTTCCTCTAAAATTTCAGCAATATGGGCAAATTGGTAATGCATGGTTACCTCAACTCAACAGATGTAACAACAGATGAGTATGAGTCAGCATTGGCTATTGCTAAAGCTTCAAATTTTTCACCAAACTGGGGTCTACAAGAGTGTAGTCTTCAAAATGAATTGGATCAGGTAAAAAAATTATTCAATAATACCCCATCATTTTAAATCTAGTTAATTGTACTTTTATCTAATTATTTATATGTAAATAAAACTACACAGCAATTGAAGCTTCTAAAATCTTAGCTCCTGCAGTTTTAATAATTCTTTGTCTTTACAAATATAATAGAACCAACATGTAAACATAATTGGAAAAATGTCAATCACATTAAATATGATAATTTTACAAACTTGTTTGACAAGCAGTTTTAAAAATTAATAAATTAGTAATTATCTGAATAGAGCAAAATCGTCTATAATTGTTAATCTTTGTGTTCAAATTTTTTTCAACTCCAGTTATCTGGAATGCCTGAGGAATTGGGTTTTCCCATTAAGTGAATATTCTGGTTCTTTGAGTTTTATTGGACAGGCCTCAATAAGGAACTTGGATAAATAAGAAACATGCAGAATTGTACATTCATCTTGGAATTGCTAACCTGTAGACTATGTATTCTACACACAAGTGTTCTTCAATCAGGGCCGGCCTGAGGGCGGTGCGAGTGGTGCAACTGCAATGAGCCCCGTACTTAGGATGACCCCACGCTCACCCTCATCCAACGCGGGCGGGCAGATGAAGCCGACTTCCCGCGTCACACACTCAACCCCTCCAACTCGGATAGTTACATTGTAGTTAAAGTGTTTATTCTCCCTGAGACCGTTCCGTTTACCAGGAATCGATAAACTTCCGAATCGCATCACTCATTATATCTCAACTGAAACTTTTCTCCATCTCCAATGCTTAAAAACAGGGCCGGCTTGAAGGCGGTGCCAACGGTGCCCAGCACCGGGCCCCGCGTTTGAGAAGGCAATGCCAACATTTAAAATTATTATTATACATTAATATTAATTATTGTAAGAGTCTAGAAAAGTCGACCGTATGATTGCTGCATGACGGTAGTATGATTTAGAGAGAAAGCGAGGAAGAGCGAAAGAATGTGCAAGAACTTAGACGGTTCGTGAAGAAACAATCGAATGGCGATCGGAAGATGACTGTGAACCAATGGGTGTGAATGAATGTGGAATTGATTGTAGGCATTGATTAGTGAACAATGAACTTAGGAAGGCAAAAAATATTGATGAGGCCCTGCGCTCTCACTTTGCACCGGGCCCCGCAATTTTCCAAGCCGGCCAAGTCTTCAATAATTCCTTAACATTCAAGGAAGTAATGAAATTCAAATTTACAAGTATTCAGCACGTTTTATTGTAATCTTTACTAACTACATTACATCCTATGGAGTTTCTCGTATACCTATCGCTATTAGCTTCTCTTTTGTCCTAATAACAACTGGAGGTAAAGGTTAACTTAGTCCAACCTTGAGGATTTTCCGACCAAATAAAAAGTTTCCTTGTCCAAGAAAGAAGAGAAATTATCCACACCCAATACAATGTATTAGCAGAAATTCTTGAGGCCAAATGATATGAAACAAAAGAGAAGTGAATACTGACACACAATCATTACACCATTACATAAAGTGCAGTTAGTAAAGTCACAAAATTTATCGGCAGCTTCTTGGTCAGCAGACTTTTAATCACCCAAAACATCTGGATGCCTGATCCCATGCCTAATCTTAAAATGTGTAAGCCATCTATCTGAAAATGCACACGGTTCACTAATCTCAATTTCCTTATAAAAATCTTTGGTTTTTTCAATCAACATTGGTCCAGAGATAGGGGATCCCTCGGAACGCTTTATAGAAAACCATTCATAAATAGCAACCTCCAATTACTCAAGTTTCAGCTTATGAAGAGTGCACCAATATTCACTTCCTCTAGTTGTCTTAGAAGACATAATGAATTTCATTAACAGTGATTTCTGCACCTTAATGTCATAAATAAGTAATGCAAGAACTGGCATTGAACTCTTTCATTAAAACATTGCGGCTCTCACCTTTCTCTAAACGTTTTATTATATCAAGTTTCTGGGTTAAGGTTAGCACAGCCCATTTCCTTTTATCACCTTTAGCGCAAATTGGAGTTTTAGGAGGCATTTAAAAAGGGTGTGTGAAATATTCTATTTAACACAAACACTGAGTCCAAGAAACATCCACAATTACATATTGCGACTGCCGAAATGCCACTCTGAACTAGACATAATAAAAAAATCGAGTGGCAGGAGATGCAGGTTGATTGAGAATTCTGGTTGCATGAGTGCCGGATAACTGGGAGTTTACTTTATTTCAATAATGAAGATAATTTTTAATTTCTTATATACATTTAGCATGGTAATGGTCTGAATATTGGGGGTCTTGACTTAATTCATTTCCTATTTACATATAATTAAGTTTATTGGTGAATCTGCACCAATAATATCTCAGAATTTCCATAACCAAAATATACCCTGCTGTTTATGATCTATATTAAAAGTGTCAAATGTTTAAGCTGATTTAATTTGTTGCTTTCAAGGTATATTAGATTTGATTAAGTCATGCTTTGGCAATATAAATTTAAAAGGGCATTTAAAAAATGCAATTCCTTCACTAAGGCTAAGATGATTTAAATCTGAGTAACAGAGGGTTATATGATATTTTAACTCACAAAGATATAAACTAAATTTCATTTTAGGCTGCTGAGGGCACAGGACTGGCTTTCATAGTTTTTACGCAAGCCATAGTTGAACTGCCTGGTGCACCATTTTGGGCCGTTATCTTCTTTTTAATGCTTCTTGCGCTCGGACTAGGATCACAGATTGGAATATTGGAAGGAATGTTGTGCACAATTTTTGAATTGGAAGTGTTCCGCAAAATTCGAAAAGAATTCTTAACAGGTGACATATTCATCATACTATTACTGATAAAAATATTTTCTTTAATGCTAAGTTTCTTTTTTCATTAAAAAGGAAAAGGTAGTGCTCGATAAACATTCAATGGAGTACAATATTTGCTTAAAACTCACTAAGTCCTTTTGTTCACTTCCGTACATAATTTGCACTGTTTACCTTAAATCTCACTTAATTTTTATAATTCATTTTTACATAAATAAATAATTCATACCCACATGAACAAATGAAAAGCTTGATATTCTCATAAACAGTCTGAGCTGGGCCATTACTTAACAGACTGAAATATTAAAAGCATCCAGAATTCTTGCTATAGCTTTCAGGGTAAAGGTTTTCATTACTTTAAATATGCCACACCAACTCTTATCAAAATATTATTACTAGAATATCTATTAATGCATTATTACCACAATAGATGTAACATTTCTTGTTCACTTATTCACATATCTTCATATTATAATAATGTTGATGTTACTTGTGAAATAGATGTTTTATTTGATTTTTATTTCTTCTACCCATAGCTGGAGTTTGTGTCATCTGTTTCTTCGTTGGCCTGATATTCACAACAGGAGCAGGAGAATACTGGCTGAAATTATTTGACTCATTTGCTGGGACCATTGGATTGGTATTTGTTGCCCTTTTGGAGATGATTGCAGTAATGTACATATATGGGCATCGCAAGTTAGTACCAAAAGATTAGTTTAACAAACTATTTATATTATAAAATGATTGCTAAATGATGAGACAAATCATATGTTTATACTGGTACTCAACAGACACACCTATATTTTTCTGTACGTCATTGAGATGTTCATATCTATATCATCTAACACCAAATCAAATTCTCTCCAGGAATTTCAATCTCCTTCATTTCTCTGAACATACTAAAACCATTTCAGTCAAATTACTTTTATTTGACCTACCTTTGATAACTACAAAACATTTATATATATATATATATCATCATCATCACCAGCCTTTTTCAGTCCACTGATGGAGGAAGGCCTCCCCCAGACTCTTCCAGTTTTCCCTGTCAACTTAGGGGACATTGTATCTCGTCTCACTCCCTTTTCGGTCTTAAAGGCACTCGTCTCTTCATGCAGCTGGACAGATGTTGTCGCATTTTCGTATCCATGCCATCTTCACTCTCCGGTTGATTTCTCCAAGAAGCGAACCATCAGTAGTGATGAGTTGACCTAAGTAAACATAGCTGGTTACTTCTCCAAGTTCTGCTCCGTTGATATGTATCTTCTCAGAATTTGTGAAGGAGTTGTACATAACCTTTGTTTTATTAAGATTCATCTTAAGTCCAGCTTCTCGGCTATATATATAATTTTATATATATATATATATATATACGTATATATATATATATATATATATATATATATATATATATATATATATATATATATATATATATATATATATATATATATATATGTATATGTATATATATATATATATATATATATATATATATATATATATATATATATATATATATATATATATATATACGTATATTCCCCCGAATATACGTTTTCCCGCAATTTACACTTTTTTTTTAAAGGTCCCGTTTTTGTCCCGTTCATTTTAGTACTACAGTTTCCTGCAATACACGCATCGTAAAAATAACCATTCCAGCATTTTACGCAATTTCACTCAACCTTATTTTTGTTTTATTTGCATTTCACTGCAAACAACCTATAGTTTATGAATTACTGAAAAGACGATAGTGAACACGTTGGTCGAAAGTGCCAATGTGATAAAATAACGCTATTTACGTTTTGCCTTGATTTAATACCTGGATGTGCTGCCATTTTCCGGTTTCTTGATAAAACTACGTGACAGTCGCTGTCGCACTGTTTCCATGATGACAGTTTCCTGGTAGTAGCTACTGTGATAAAGGCCGTCGTGTTTTACAGTCACCGTGTAAACGAAACAAAGGCATTAAAATTTTTTATTATTTATTGTTCTCTTCAATAAATTACCATATCAACTCTTAAAACTTATTTTCTTCCTGATTTTGGAGAAAAAATCGTAAATCAATGCTGCCAATATTCAACTGTTTTGAGAAAAATGGAATTTTGCAGACCGGAATTTTTCAGAATGTTAACTCGCGGACCGGTGGCATTCAGTGGACCATTGATTTAAAAACACTGTTTTGTTCATTTTCATTAATAATTATTGTTGAAGGTACCCTTACTTCTTGTAGGATGTCGCAGAGAAACAGGAAAGCCTTATCCATGCAGGATAAAGTTTCAATTTTGAAAAAATTTGACAACCACGTTGGTATGTGGATATCACTGTCCAAACAACTCGGATTGCCGATTATTAAATCCCGAAAAATTGTCGAAGATGGCACCATTCAGTGCGGGTCACACGCCAAAAAAAGAAAATACACGAAGACCTCTAAATACGACAAGTTAGAAAAATCCTTTGGGAAGGTTTCCTTTTAATTCCCATTTTAGAAGACATTCCTATTTTAAAATAATATACTAGGGGTATAAATTGAATTTAAAAAAGGAAATCAGCAACATAACACGAACACTCAGCAGCTCAGGAGTTTTTTATAAAAACATTTTGTTTAAATTAAATTCATGCTCGAATACGCAAATCGCATTCATTTGTTATACTAGTAATTAATGCTTGCATTCTGCAAGCATAAAAATAATGGTTGATATTTTTTTGCATTGAATTAATACAAACAGGTAAAAAAGGCATATCAGAAAACAGAATCGACGCTAAAAAATAATGGTTGATATTCTTTTTTACATTCAATAAAAAACGTGATCAGGTAAAAGCATATTAGAAAACAGAATCGACGATGAAAATAATGGTTATTCTTTTTTGCATTGAATAAAAAACATAAACAGGTAAAAAAGGCGTATTAGAAAACAGAATCGACGATAAAAATAATGGTTGATATTTTTTTGCATTGAATAAAAAATGCACGAACATATGAAAAAGACGTATTAGAAAACAGAATTGATGATAAAAATGGTTGCTATTCTGTTTAGCATGCAAGAAGCAGTGGAAAACATAAAACAGGTAAATTTTCATTTTTTAAGGTTCGTAATGACCATCTTATGCGGGAAAACATTTAAAGCAGGAACATATTAAACAGGAAAAATTACATTATTCTACGAGAAAATCTTGGGACCGAAAGATTTGAACATCTTAGACGGGAAAACATCTTAAACGGGTTCCACTGTAATTAATCAACATCTAGTGGAAAGCAAAAGTAATACATCAGATGATGATGAAGAGATTCCTTTTCCATCCTACACGGATGTGATAGCATCAATCGAAAATTTAAGACGTTTTTTTTCAGGAGGCTTTGTAGGTGAACATTTAATAAAAAATCTTTACGAAATAGAAAATGAGGTACAAAAATGTCGAATAAAAAACACTAAACAAACTAAGGTGTCAGACCTTAGAAAAAAATTAAATTGTGCTGATATTTTTAAATAAATGTTTTTTCTTATTCATCTTCTTTTAATCTCATTATTTCTTACATGAAAATATGTATGCATTCTGTATAACACGAGTATTATTCTACAAATTTCATTTCCCCCGATTTATGTTTTCCCTCCATTTACAACATTTTTGTCCAGTCCCCAGAAAAGTGTATATTAGGGGTTTCACTGTGTATGTGTGTGTATACAGGGTGTCCCACAATGCAAGGTCGATACTTCACCTACATTTAGGGGAAGTCATTACAAGTCAAAAATAAAGAGTAATTTTGCATATTCTCAATAATAAAGGAGTAATGGACATTTGAAGTTGTTGATGGAAATAAGAAGAAAAGCAAGCTTTCTGTTTAAAATGTTTATTGAGCAATTACTTGTTACAAGAATTGCTCAAAGTGGCCACCATCTTCTCTTTAAAAGAGAACTTGTTGCTGTGCGAAGCATAACACTATCCATTTTGATCTGTGCTGCAGTATCGTTGAAGCGGTCTGACATTTCTTCTACAGTTTGCACTTTCATTTCATAAACAAAGCTTTTCATATGGCCCCATAAGTAATAATCTAAAGGGGTCAAATCTGGCGACCTTGGCAGCCAAGCTTGTGGCCCTCTCCAGCCGATCTAGCAACCCTCAAACATTGGTTTAAGAATAGTCTTACACATCATGCAAAGTGTGCTGGTGCACCATCATGATGAAACCACATACCCTCTAACCTCAAGTGGCACATCTTCCAGAAGTTCTGGTAGGTGGTATTCAAGGAAGTTTAGGTGTCTCTCTATAGTTAAACGATGTTCCAACATGAACGGTCCAATAAGTTTATCGTCAATACTCCCACACCAAATGTTTACAGAAAATCTGTGTAGACAATGTGTTTCATTTCGATTCTCCAAGGCCCACGAATGGGAATTTATACAGTTTGTTATTCCATCCCTAGTGAACAGTCAGTCAGTCACTCAGTAAACAAAACTCGTGGAATCAGCTGATCATTTTGAAGGATCCAGTTTCAGAATTCCATACGTGCAGAACAATCTTCAGGCTGAAGAGCTTGCACATCCTGAAGGTGAAATGGATAATAACCGTGTTGGATAAGAGTTCTCCATACACTCATTTGTGACATGTGAGTCTGTTAAGATATTCTACGAACACTGGTGGTTGGACTGTTGTTCACCATCTCGAGTATGACCTCTTCCTCATCCACTGTTTGCTGTATCGAACGCTCAATCTTTGGCTTCGGAAATGCATCTTTTTCTTGTAAATACCTGTGCACGTGTGAAAACAATTGCCAATCAGGTGTTCGCCGATTTGAGAATCGCCTGTTGTATTCATGGTCGGCTACTGCCACATTCCCATCGCAGAATTCATAAACAAAATGAATGTCGGCATACTCTTCATTAGTGTTCATAGACATTTTGAAAAACAACAACAATCACCATGAGTCACACTAGTGAACTAGCTATTATCAACCAACCTTGTGTTGACCTGTGTGCCCAGCATTTTTCCCATTGGTTGCATTTCTTCTTTCTAGCTACTATCACACAACCTTATGTCGACCTGTGTACTCAGCAATGTTGCCAATGGTTTCTTTTCTTCTTATTTCCATCAACAACTTCAAATGTCCATTACTCCTTTATTATTGAGAATAGGCAAAATGATTACTCTTTATTTTCAACTTGTAATGACTTCCTCTAAACGTAGATGAAGTATCGACCTCGCATCATGGGACACCCTGTATATATATATACACCAGCCCCTCAACATCCGCGAGTTCAGCATTCGCGAGTTCAAGTATTTGCGAGGTAGCCATAAAATTTCATTATTTCAAAAAGGCAACCGTTCTCAGGTTATAAAATTAAAATTAGACAGTCAACAATCCCATAAGCTGTGTGACTATCCAAAATATTACTAATCTTGCAATAAAAGTGGTTAGAATTGTTGTAATCAATAAGGTATTAATTGATGCAAGTAGAAACTAAGTATTTGGTGTTAACCGTATAAATACTTGAGGACAGTAGATGTTAACCTTTCAAAAATGCAACTCATAATGCAACAATAAGTTATAATTCCGAAAATTGGAATCATTCTGTTACATAGTATGCACTATGTATGTACATACAGAGTTACAAAACCGCACCACGGAGTCGAACGCTACGCCACCACCATTCCCCACCTCCCGGGCATTTTCATTCTTGCCTGCATTTTGCTCAGACTGGTCGCTCTTACATACTTTTCATCAGCTTTTGCGCTTTGATTTACTTATTACTGTAATTTTTAATTTAATAATTGCGATTTTTTATTAACTATGTTTTCAAAAAGAAAATCATCTGTTAAAAGTAAATCAAGTATAAAGAGATCAAAGAATATATACTATATAACATGTATTACGTGTTACTACGTTTTCATTTTGTTTTAACTGTTTTCTAGTTTTTTTGTTTATTTTTAGCCTACGAACTTTAATTTTAGGTTTAGCGTTGAGCACAAAGCAGTGTGAATGTTGAATATTAAGTTTGGGTAGTATAATCATCGCAAAATCCTTATCCGCGAATTTCAACATTCGCGAGGTTATTGGGAACGTATCCCTCGCGAATGTTGAGGGGCTGGTGTATATATATATATATATATACAGAGTATACCAAAATTCGCACCCACGAATCTCAGTATGCGATTCCTTGCCAAATTCTAAGACCAGAATATTCTTTGTAAAAATTTCAAAAGCTTCATTATTACCGAGTAAAATGTATTTAAAGTTTATGCGATTTGTCAACGCTGTACTGTGATGAGTTGGCTGTACGATGGAAGTCCACTGCTACCGTGCGTATCTTCTCGCACAGTCTTGGCTAAGTGCTAAAGAATTCATTTTCGGTGTTGATGGTCGCAGGTTCAATTCCCAGAAGTGCTGATTTTTTTCCCTGCCGATTTAGAGTCTCCTCTTTATTCTTTTTTTAATGTGACTTTAGAATATTTTAATTCATTGTTTCTTCCGTTTAACCTATTTATCTTTTTCATCTTGTTACTTCATGGTCTTTGCATTATTTTTATTCATTTTAGGTTCACATAATATTTTTTAACGTGAATTTTTCTAAATAATGGCATAAATGTGTATTGCTTTTATTGATAAATAATAAATATCTCAGCAGTTAATCTGATGAATTTCATATAAAAAATTAATTTCCATATTATGATCAAGAGGTAAAGCATATTTTCAATTCTTTTTTTCCCTCTGTATTATAGATAATAAACATAGCACACATTCAACCAATGTAAATTATATTGGTATAAACATTTAACATTTACATTCTCAGGCTAATGTCTTGGATATAAATATTTGCTCAAATAGTACTATTATTGGATTACATTTGTTTCCTTTTTTCTTCATCAGATTTACTCAAGATATAGAGGACATGACTGGAATTCGTCCTGGATGGTATTGGCAGATAACTTGGAGGTTCCTGGGGCCACTTATAATGACATGCATCTTGGTGGCATCCATAGTATTTCGAATACTGCATAGACCTACTTATCAAGCCTGGGATGCTTCCAAGGTATAATGGACATTTTAGATTTTGTCATAATAAACGGAAAAAAATCTGATGTGGTCAACACGACTTTCACCATATTTGGGGTATAGATATTTAAATTATTATGAATAGCATTATAAGACAAAATTATTATTTCGTATCATAAAAGAATACAGTTGTCCTTATTGCCGTAAATTAGGTATATTTTGAATATGTTTACAGAATTAACCGCTACATGGTGGTGGCGCTGTATACTGGAAATTACGAAAAAGCAAAATATCTCGGAAATGGATGGTTCTATGAAAATTTGTTTCAAACAAAACTTGGAAGAAATATTATTCTCTACAACTTTGGTCCTCACGAAGATGACCAATTATGATGTTTTTAAGGAGATATTTGACGGAAACCAAAAAAAACGATTATTTTTTATAAATAATTCCTAAACAATAACTGCTATGAAAAATTGTTTGAAATAAAAGATGTAAGAAATTATATTTTCTACATTTTTTGTAATGGTCAATGTATACAATAATGACGTATTATCGGAGAAATATCGCAAAAACCCAATCGGGTTTTGAATAAACCTCGACTTCCGGTTAACCGGTATTGTCCAAAAACTAATCAGTTCTTTGTGCTCATGCTAAAGTATAATATATGAAATTTGGTATTAATATGACAAGTACTTTTTGAGTTAGAGCACCCACAATCACATACATCCAAACAGACACACACACACACATCATTCCGAAAATAGTTTAAATGTGTTCTAGGGACCTCAAAACATGTATTTCCGTTGAAATCTCGAAGTCGGTTTTTTTCGTGATCACAATACTTTCCCATTACTACGTATGGAGAAAGTAAATATTATTACCCATAAAATAGTAAAATTTCTCATTTGTTTAACTGATCTATTAAGAAAAATAAAAAAATATATAGATTGGGTAAGATTTATTTTATAAATCATATTCATATCTTCACGATTTACGGTTGGAATATTTGAAAAGAATTTGAAAGTGAACCTGATTGAACAATGCACTTAGACGTGTGAATATTGTAACTGTTTTCAAGCTAACCAAAGCCAATCATTAATCTACAAGTTGGCATGGATAAATGATAATCATGGTGAGCTTCATTTTAAAGGTCATATGCATATCACAGTATTAAATTGCACGATCAAAAATTGTGTGCATGTTAAAGTTGACAAGATCATAAGCTATGTGCTGCAGATACAAATAAATTAAAAATTTCATGGAACAATAATCATTAAGAATATGAAATTATTCAAACATTTTCTCTAACTTATAGGGAAAGACAACCGATATGGAATATCCAAGTTGGGTATTGGGCATAGCTATGCTAATGATCAAAGCTGGAACTCTACCGATCGTCCTAGTATTCCTCCTTCGAAGGTTCCAATGCCTCAAATTTGACACCAGCATACACCAGGGTGCTATACGCAGGATAGATACCACAACATCTACTAAGGAAATGATGGGTGATGTGGATGTAAGTTGCCAGGCTTATATCTTTCATAAGAATTTAATTTTATTGACAAGCTAGAATTTAGTACATATGCATAATATAGTTGTAAGTTATTTCATATCGATTTTTTAATGAAGAATAATGGTTTCCTTATATTTTTAGGAATAATAGTGAATTGAATACTAATAGATTAAAATATCTTAAGTTAAAATACTTTCAATTTTTCAAGGCAGCTTTTTGACTCTGAGTCAACACATTCTAGTTTAAGTTTATTTTTTACTCATCAGAATGCTTGATGTTGAACCTAAATTTGAATTTTATTGAGATTTAGGCTAGTTATTAGAAGATTGGTATAAATGCTAATAAAACAGTATCCTTGGTACTTTAAAAAATATTTTGCAAGATTGCACTTAGTGGCATAAATAGGAGCAGAAGGGCCTGTGGCAAAATATCGATGGTTCTTCTTCTCCCTTCCCCTAATAAATACATATGTTCAGTTAAAAATGAAAACCATTGTAGAATCTACCAAGATGCACTTATTAATCAATTACTAGGAGTATGCTAAAAAGGCTAGGCTTTTTAAATTATCGCATATTCTATACAAAAAATTTCAAAATCTAGAAAAAAAAATCTGATGTGGTCAACACATGACTTTCTCCATATGTGGGGTATAGATATTTAAATTATTATGAATAGTATTATGAGGCAAAATTATTATTTCGTACCGTAAAAGAATACAGTCGTCCTTATTGCCGTAAATTAGGTATATTTTGAATATGTTTACAGAATTCACCACTACATGGTTCTGGCGCTGTATACTGGTATTAAGAAAAAGCAAAATATCTCCAAAATGGATGGTTCTACGAAAATTTGTTTCAAACAAAACTTGGAATAAATATTATCCTCTACAACTTTGGTCCTCATGAAGATGACCAATTACGACGTTTTTAAGGAGATATTTGACGGAAACTGAAAAAACCGATTATTTATAATTTCTAAACAATAACTGCTATGAAAAATTATTTCAAATGAAAGTTGTAGGAAATTACATTCTCTATAATATTTGTATCAAGTTGTATATACAATAATGATGTTTTAATGGAGAAATATTGCAAAAACCGAATTGGGTTTCAAATAAACCTTAACTTCCAGTTAACCGGTATTGTCCAAAAACTAATCAGCTCTTCGTGCTCATACCAATGTGTTATATATGAAATTTGGTAATACTATGGGAAGTACTTTTCATGTTAGTGCCCACAATCACATACACACATCATTCCAAAAATAGTCTGAATGTGTTCTACGGACCTCAAAACATGTATTTCTGTTGAAATCTTTAAGTCGATTTTTTCTTGAAAACAATACTTTCTCTATACTACATATATGGAGAAAGTAAAAATGTGTGCCTTATACACAGGAAAAAAGTTAATACTTTACTCCTAGCATTATGATGCTTCGATTCCTAAGATTTTTTGATGACAAATTCATGATATTCTTCTAGCTTCCTGGTGCCCTCCTTCTTGGCCTAATTTCACCACTTTTAATTAAAATTGTGCAGTGTATAATTTCTGCCTTGATTTAATTTCATTTTCCATTGGATTTTTATTAAATAACAAAGTATGGTGACAAATCTATTACAGGCACATGTCGCCTAGGATAAAAGCAGAAAAACAAAGAAGGGCTTACATTATTATTTATTTGGTAAAAGACTCAACAAAATTGGAAAGAGAAAAATCAGATTAGGCCATTATTCATTTATTCAAAGGATCTCTCCTTACCAATCTGCAGAAAATTTTTGACAGCGTTATATAACGTATATCTTCGAGCGTAAGGCGATTCAAGTATAAGTCGAAGAGTCCTTTTTAGCATAAAACATCGTCTAAAATCCAAGTTTTGAGTATAAGTCGAAGCAAAGAATATGAAAACGATAATTTTGAAATTTACAAAAAAATTAATATATATACAGGTGAACCTCTTCTTACGAACACTCAAGAAATGAACAATTCGCATTTATGAACATTCCACATACCAATGTATTGCGTCTTGCACCTCATTTACGAACACACCCTCCTGCACTTACGAATATTGGTCGCAGTAAGACCACGTAAACTTGTCAACACTTGTCATTTGCCATTGTATTCGAAACCATATGGGCGCGTGTTTATGTACATATTGTTTTTTATTACCCTTGAAATATGGAAAACAATCATAAATGTAGTGTTTGTGAAAGTGCTAAGTGGTAAAAAAACGTTGAGTGCTTTCGATGGAAACTAAAATGGACATAATACATAGATCAGAAAAAGGTGAGTCGCTTGAGTAGTTAGAGCGAATTTTTCATTCTAATGCGCTTCAAGGTCAGTCAAATGTTGTTTTTCACCAGTCATGTTTAATTATTGATCTAGAAAAATGTCCATCTAGTTTGTGATTCGAATATAAGTCAAAAGTAGGGTTTGATCGGCCTAAAAAAGCAAGAAATTTCTCAACTTATACTCCAAGATATACAGTATACATTTTAATGAGCATTAAAAACACTGAGATGCTCATTATCTACTAGGTGCACATTATCGATCAGAAAATACGGTACTCCCCTCAAAATAATAATTAATTGGAAAATCATTCAGAAAATTCAGGGGAAAAAAAAGAAATTGGTAAAAAAATTATTTTTTTCGCTATGTATTAGGAAAATTTTGAGTGCTCATGGCATTTGGCCACCCACACCACTCTGTTATTATACCACTAATTATGATGCAAGTATAATCTCAATTTAATACTGTACTGATAGCATACTTCTGTTTATGTTTATTTTCTATCATATAAGATAATTATAGTTAAGGAACTATGGCTTCAATATCAAGTTTCATTGTTTCCAGTCTTACAACTGTATACCTATGAAATATAGTTACTAATTTAATATACCAGGATTTTTCATTCACAATGATTCCATACAGTAATCTCCTGATTAAAGAATACCATTTTTATAAGGTTGTCCAAAAATCAGTTGATTGTAAATTGGGAAGATTTTCCCATGGAAACATAAAATGATATATTGAAGATTAATGTACTAAATATTCAAAGCCAGTTGATTTTGCATTATAATTATTATCCTACAGGCAGGGACTTGAGTAAACTTAAACAATGTTCTTAGTTTAGAAATGGTATTGTTGATTTTAAATGTGCAATGCTAGTCATATAACTGAAACAAATACTTTTTTATTATTGATAGATTAAAATATCAAGGAAATAACTAAACATATATCATTATAGAGAGTATAGAAAATTAAATACTGGGAGAAGTTTTCACCTATTAAGGCAAGGCAACTGAAATAAATTTATACTAATGAGATAAAAACTTGTCAATTTGGCATTATTTACATTAACTATATGAACAGGTGTGAGTTTAATGTATTATTACCTCATATTTACTTTAGTAGTCATTCAAACTATATGTCTAAGACTTTGAATTGGCTATAAATGGTGTATACGTAATTCAATTCAATATAAAGAGATTCTCCCAGCACAGGTATGCAATAAAACTTTAAAAACCTATGGCAATGAAGATATATTACTTCAACCTCTTCTCCATTGTTATGCCAAAGAATTAAACTTAAGAGATAATTTTGAAATACTCACATGAAGAATATATTTCAAAATGGTTTTGGAACTAATTTGTCTAAAAATATTGTTTTCGTCTATATAGCAAGTGATAGTTTGGCTATAAAACAGCAGAAAACCTACACTTAAATTTTGGTGTCACAACTCAAAAAGTTTTAAACGTAAAAATCCATCTATGATTAGCATGCTAATTAACCAACTCTAGAAAAATAAGGCATTTTTATAGTGTTGTACAATATAATTGATAATATGTATGTATAAAGATAAGGTATTTAAATATGTTGTATATGCTCCTAATTTTATTTTTGTCACTATACATGAATATTTCTATGATGAATTGATTTCATCTTAGCAATATCTAACATGTAATGATTCACTTTAGCTCTCCATTTTATAAAATATTGTCTTTCCATAATAATGACACTAAAAATATTGAGCATCAACTTGTGTAAAACTAAAAATTTTATCCCTCATTTCTGTCCAACAAGTCCTCTATTAAGTTTTTGTCTGAATTAGTTTGGTAGTGGATATTCCTCCACATTTAATTCCTATTAGCTGTCCTGAATGTCACGTGAGTTACAAGATATTTTGTATTTAATCATACTTATACAATCTCTACGCCAAACCATCAACCCACAACATATCTCTCATGAAGGATATACATATACATCATGCTTCAAGGGAATACTTTCTATGCAATGTATTTTTAATTGTCGGGAAGGAATTGGAGGTGTGACACATGTGAGAAAGAGAAGTGGGAAGAGAAAGAGAGTGAGCGGAGGAGGGAATGAGAGGGAAGAGGTGGGTTTTTGAGCATTATGCAGATTGGAAGAGACATAAAGGAAGGAATCACACAGATATGAAGGAAATGTGAGTGAAGAGAAAAGATCATTTCAGTTTTTTGAAAGAATCTCATCATCTCCCACTGCACGCTGTTCATTTTTTATGTTAAAAATGAGTGGCAATCCCAATATGCTTTATTATTGGTACAAGAAGCATGCAAACCCTTCAATGTTTGCTGCATTTCAGCTTTTGTAGATTGGAAATCTAAATATTAAAATTACAAGTAGAGATTTTTTATCTGTAGGTTAGATTCTTTTTTTAGATTTATGTTTTAAATATTTCTGTGTAGACAGAATTCAGAAAGCATGAATTGCTATTAAAATGGAAAATAAGCTTATATTTTTGACAAAATAAAGAATGGTAGACAGTGCAACATATGACTTATGCTAACATCTACATCACGCATATTGTATCAAAACTGACTAAAATGTGTTCTTGTGACTGAACTGCAAATTTAAATTTTTTAGGAGAAAAAATTAAGTATCTTTTCCAAATCAGATACTATTCTACATTTATTAACATAATAAAATAAAAATAGAAGAAATTATTTATTTGCACCAATAATGTTTCAGGAGGATATTGAAACTGTGAATAATATAAGAACTATAATTCCTTTAAATCCCTCTTCATGGTATAGATCCCAACAGTAATCTATTATTTTAGAGTGATGGACATGAAATTTATAAATATAAAGGGTACCTCTTTATAAAAATGAAATAGCCTATTTTGATTTTTTCAAATACCATTACAGTATTTTACCAACATTTTCTAAATTATGGATTGCATAATTACATGGCCATTCTCATAAAATTCCCAATGTTTTCTAACTGCTCAGTCACACTCAAACATGATTAACAAGTATTAAATCTAACATGCTCATTTCTATAGCTGACATAATTGACTAATAATTACCATAGAAAAAGTGATCCAGATGCACACTGAAATGAATAAACCTCAACATTAATTCAATAATCACTGAATCTAATAAGGTTCTCATTAGAATCAATGATGGTTTAGCTGCCACTGATTAAGTAAACTGTTTTATGGATGCAGGAGTTACCATATCATACATTGGACACATGCCAATACATGGACTACATAATTCATTTTTTATGTTTGAATGTCTATTGCTATCAAAGATGTTTAGGAAAAAATTTTCTTGGATTTATTCAAGAGAAAGGGCAGTTATATTAATTGAATGCCTGACAAGTACTTCAAGAATTTGATCAATTATTAATATAAAAAATTATAAAAAGTGTGCAAAAGTAAAATCTATAACAGGTAAAAGATAGTATTAAAAATTACATTTCAATAGATGAGTACTGTGTGTGACTACAGATATAGATGTCAGTTTGTGTTACTGAAATAATCAGAGTATAATACAGCCTGATTATGATCAGCATATAACCAGTATTTTGTGTTGTTTAAAATGCATACAATAAAAAGGTACTTTACATGCACCTAATAATTAAAAATCCATTCTTTACAGAAGATATGATAGGATTCTTCTAAAGACAAGTGAATGTGTTGTTCAGAACATTTTAGCAGGTTTTATATCTCATTTTTAATATAATATTTTTCTTGCATGCTATAGGATTTGAAAATTGTATGTTTATGCATGGTAGATAATTCAAGTTTTATAGAACTTGAAGCTATGATGCAAAAATTTATAGTTTTTAGCTTCAAGAAATGTCTAATGTTAATTTTTTAAATATTATTTAACTGCAGTGTACAAAATTTGACAAAGAGAAAATATGGGGTAACGCCATAAACTATTCTTCAATGCAACAGTTTAGGCTGATAAAATTAATTTCCCATTGATTAATATTTACTATACATACTTCACTATAATGAAAACTTGATATATATATATATAAATTAAGAAGAAAATACCTAAGTAAATATTTTTTAAATGAAAATAGTAAGTGAATAATGCTTATAATTGAATTCAAAACAAGCACATAAAATACTTTGATTAATAAGTAGTTGACAAGTACACTCATTAAGTAAAGAAATCTTAGCTAAATCGAATGATCTATTTTGCAATTAATTTCATCAAACTTTAATGCAAACACTGAACCTGCATTTCCAAAACAAAACATTTGAAACTACGTGTTTTTCTTCTTGCATTCAGCTACATGATTGAAATCAGACTTGCATCTTTAAACTGGCTCAAATATATTGATTTGTTCTGCTTCATCAAGGGAATCAGAGAGCCTGTTAGCAAATATGTATATGTTTTCAAACAAAGTTGCACAAATGGCTACCTTGGTAAAAATTCAGTGGATTTCACTCGATTTCAGTTCATCATCATGCTTAAGGTTCATGAAATCACATATTAAACTGTAATGTGTCTTTACACACAGTTTCAAAAGGATTAACAAATATTCTGAACAATGTTTTATCTCACTAAGAATCATGAATCTCTTTTTAAGTGAGTCATGGGTATATTTTATGCACCAACTATTCATCTTGTATTGATGAAAATTTTTTCGCATAGTTGGAAAAGTAACAACTATTGTTATTCCAAAGCTTCTGGGGACATGATAATTAAACTCTGAAAGCTACCACATTGCTACCAGTTTCTGATATGAGATGGTTTTTCCTCTGCAGTCTGAGATTCAAATCATTTAAGTGTGTCAAAATATCTGTTAAAAAGGCTGTCACATACCCATTTTGCTTCTTCAAAAAGATTATCTGTCTTTTATCTGTGAAAAATACTTTTATATCTTCAAATAAAAAGTTAGTATTGCAATATTCATCTTTGATGTCATCAAGAAAGGCTGGAACTGTCTGTGGCCTAGATCATATGATCTAATAAATTTTAATGCGACATAATCCATTCTTTTACGAAATCCCAGATTCTTGCCACTTAGATTTCTCTGGTGAATGATGCAGTGATATTGAATTAATTCATTTTGGAGCTACAACTTTTGTATGTTAGTAAAGAGATACCACCTCATCTTGAGAACCAGTCATAGAAGGCATACCGTCAGTAAATATGCCTACAAATTTTGATAATTCAAAATTACACCTCAAGACTGAAATAATCTCTCCATCAAATATGATTCCTTTATCTGACTTTGCAGTGAATGGAGCTCTACAAGTTCTTTGCATACTTCAAAGTCAGATATTATACCAAGCGTAAATATACACATTTGCAGAATTGTGATGTCTGTTGGCTTATTAACAGACAGTGAAAAGTAAATACATTTACTGAATACCTCAGCAAATTTAGTTTCAACATCATTTTATGTTGTAAAGAAAGCCAGACACCAGCCTGAACCATAAGCAACAAATCTTTTTTCTATAGAAATTATATCACCAACAAAATTTTTTTAACCTTTCCCTGGCATTCAAAATAGAAGTATCCCAATTTTGTGAAAAAAACTATCCCTTTTCTAAAAATACTTTCCTTGAAAATAGATGAAAAACTATCAGCATAGATCTTTGATTGTTATTAAATCTTGTATCATGAAAATTTTTTAAAAGGTAAAATAAAAAGCTGCATATTTTTTACTTTACATTTCGTTAGGAACAAATTAGATTCAAGCTCTTTTTAATATAAACAAAATACATCTTAATCAGCACACACTGCAGTAATTTTGTTATTCTATTTAACAAAAAACAAACTATAATCAATTACTATATTTTTTAATTATTTTGTAGTGTACTAAAATAAAGAATTCAACAATGAATCTTGCGGGGTCATCTTAATGAAAATGAAATAAATACAAAAAATTAAATACTATTTTTCAAGCCTTTGACATTGTCAAGCCAATATTTTCAATATAATTTGGCTTTGCATATAGGTAGTTAGATCTGTGTAGAGCTTAAGTATGACACTATTAAAATAAGCATTTATAACTGAATGGCTTATTTTAAAAAAATATAGAGAAAAAAGTAGATCATATATGCATGAAATGTATGCATAATAAATGTGCTGTCAACTTAGTGATTAACTAATCCAATGCAAAAGTTGTCATTTGTCTTTTATTCATTACAGCTGGATGAGTACCATGATCTTCCCACTGATGACTACCAAGATGATGGACCTGATACATCCCACCGCATTGGAAAGACTTTTAAAATGGAAGTTCTAGACTGCTGATTCAAATTCTTCAATTGTAATATTTACTTTCCCTTTTTATACAAAGTATTTTTTGATAGGACAGATTATGACAGTTCTAAACATCCAAAGAATGGCAAATTCAAACTTGAACAAAGATTCGAAAGTGGCTAGTCATAAAAACTAATGAGAGGAGTAACTTGAGATCTGAAAATGTAATATTTATAAAAATACTTATAACAACAGCTAACACAGAATGCTCATGGAATTAAAAAATTTGTCTTAAAAGGTTGCATAATTATCTGCTCTAAGGTTTTGAAAGAAATAAGCTGGCATAATAATTTAGGTGTTCATGAATTACAAAATGTGATAGTAATTTTCATATGACTTATAATAAGTACATATAAATTATGCTGCAAACAGATTTTTTAACAATTTTATGATCATGGTAAACATTGAAACTTGACGATAGTGCCACATACATAAAAACAGTTTGGACTATAAATAGAACTTAAGAAAAATGTCCTAAATTAAAATCCTTCATTAAAAATAGCCCAATAGTTTATTTCAGATGTTATTTTTTGCCATGAAAAATATCACAATGAATAATTTCACTGGGGATTTGTATATTACAAACAGATACAGTCAGTATTGTTATTTGATTCACAGTAGGTTACTGGAAAGCATTTAAATTTAGTTTGTATCTAAATAGTGCCATTCTGTGTTTGAACTCATGTTCACAATGTAATCTCATTTTTAAAGTCACTTGGATTTTGTCTAGTTTGATAAATTCACAGTTTAAATGAGTCTGAATCAATGCTTCAAGATCCAAAAGGCTGTGATTTATTTAATTTATAAACTTAATGTTTGAATTAGCAGTAGTGTCTTTTTTTACTCTAATTCACACATAATATTAGGGTTATTTGGTCTTAATGAAATGAGTAAGATTAAGAACTTTCAATTTTAGAAATAAATTTAAATATTTTAAAGAAATTTGCATAGTATTAATTTGCTGTGATAATACACAGGAATTTAATTTTCAATTGCTCAGAATAAAATTTTAGGTCTAGGCTTAAATCTTATCATGTTACAACAAAGCAGCTGTTGAGTCTAAAAAGTTTTTAGAATGTAAACAAAAAAACCATAAGGCTTTGAAAGGGTACAGAAATATTTCCATATATATACACACACACACACATATAAATATATATAAATATATATATATAAATATATATATAAATATATATATATGGGGTGCTTCAATATTTTTAAATTGAGTAATAAACATTTGATAGTTACATTGCTACTATTGTAAATAATTTTTATATAAGGTTTTTATGCAACTAAAGTGTAAATACACCAAAGCAAGTTTTAGTGAGACATAGTTTGCTTACTTGCTTCTGAAGCTGTAAAAGTCATTCCTTTCTTAGCGTAGAAAATCTTTTTATAGTGAAGAGTGATTTTATTTGTAGCATTGATCCACTATTTTCTGAAGTGGTTCAGTACATTTTATGGGTTCCTAAAATTACGTAATTTTACATTACATTTGGGCTCAAAAAGTTATGCTTATTGTATAGATCTTAGGCAGAAATAACCTTTTTTGAAGTTTGTTATTATTTTCATCTTGTAAATTGACATCTAATAAGAGGACTATGTTGGTACATTTTGAACTTAACATCAGTAAAGGCAAACTAATGAGCAATACAAGCCATTATATAAATATATTTTCAAATGACAAATTATTACGATAAGTTACAATGGCTTGTGAACTGTAAATAAATGTTAAATTACAAATAAACTACTTTGTTGATAAAGTGTTTCTTTATTTCTTTCCACAAGGAATTGAATTGGTTCTTGTATTTCATAGTAGTAATCCACACTTAAAATTTGCTATACCCTCAGTTTTTCCATTAAAATGCATTTAAAATCATTTCAAACATGAGTAATTACCATATCTTTTGCTTTCAGCAACCAAATTTATATAATTGCCTACAATAATACAACTATTAATATCAATAAAGGTATAGATTTACAGAAATGCAATTTGTAATAATTACTCAAATAGTTTGTTATTAAGTTTTCAAATGTATATATATATATATATACATACATACATACATACACACATACATACACACACACGCGCACACACACACACACATTCATACATACAGGCAGACCTCGTCTTTTGCGGAGTTACTTCCCTGAAAACACCACGCAAGGGAAGTAATTAAGGCAATGGGAAATACAGTGTTTGATTCCCATCATAGCGAGATTTGTCCAGTGTTGGTGACCACAGAAAAATAGATGGAAAAAATGAACGTCAATGAAAGAGAGACATAAACAAGATAAAAGAACACGAAAAAGTATCAGAAAATAAAATCTTATTTAAGTAACGGTAAAATCGAGAAAAATAAACGTCAGGTGCCTAACTTGCAGGAGCTAATTACCTGAATACGGCAGACCTCATCTTTCTCGAGGGCTACATTCCTGAAAAACTTCACAAGGACTGTCTTTCCCCTCGGGACTTCAAAAAGAAAGAAAGCTCCAGACCGGTGATACCAGCTTATATTTTGTAACTTTTCACATGTGAAGGCACGCAAAACTGTGGGAGGATTGCATCCTAAAAATATTTAATTCTGCATATATCTTACATTAATGCACTTATGCAAATATTTTTACATATTAGAGTAACGCAACAATATTTCTCAGACCTGACTATGAGAGAAAATGTGAGGAAGACTCGATTCATTCCATATATAGAAGATTTCAGGTAGTCTTTTCCATGATTTTTTCTACGAAAGAGCGAAACATGAGACCGAGAAAGACAAAACTGGTCGCAAATGCACTGCGAAAGATCGAAACACGCGAAAGATAAAGCCGCGAAAGACGAGGTCTGCCTGTGTGTGTGTATATATATATATATAACACCCCATTTAAATATCCCAAACCACGCACCACACCTTCATTCAATTGACAACAGGTCCCCGGCGAGGAGTTATATCCCATAAACCTGTAAGTGTACCTTCCTTTTTTGTATATTTTTTTCTTCCTTTGCCCACTTTTTAACTTTTACTGTTTAATTGTCTCTAAATATTCACTTTGTATGGTTAAGGAGTTTTTTTCTTAATTTTGAAACATCATAACACTGGTTAACTAAGGATGAGATTCTTGTATCTGATATCGAAGGCTTTAGCCTCATCTCTTTCTTTTGTTGAAACCATCACAAATGTGGTAGGGTGGCTATTTATAGTAGACTAGGTATAAATATTCAATGCCTTAACTTTGATAGTAGCATTGCAAAAGTTTGTGAAAGCTCAATGGCCTTCTTGAAAGTTAATTCTTCTCAGTATGGCATTATCTGCATGTACCATCCCCCAAATAGTGATTTTTCCTCTCCAAGTCTTCAGTGATGCCTTAATGTTTATATGTAGTAGCTTCAAATATTGCCAGAATCATATTGTACAAAACAGCCATATGACCTTGGGAAGGAATCCATGGGAGCACACATTGGCAGCACTTACTAGGATCTTACATGCAAGTCCTGACAGGTCCAAAGCAGATGAGTGACTCATAGCGCTAGTTTGTGTTGGAGCGTGCATTACGTCACACTGCAGTGCGAAATGTCCGTGATTGAGCAGCGTACAAACATCAAATTTTGCGTTGCTTCAGAAATCACCGTCAGAGACATTAGCAATACTGTAGCAAGCATATGGTGACATGGCGATGAAACACAGCCAAGTATACGAGTGGCACAAGTGTTTCCGTGAGGGCCGTGAAAGCATCAGTGATGATCCACCCAGTGGTCATCCATCAACTTCAACAAACGATGCAAACATTGTGTGTGCAAGAGACTGCAAGAAGTGACAGATGCCAAACTGTAGAGGAAATCGCCTCAAAAGTAGGAATTTCAGTTGGCAGTTGCCGCAGCATTCTGCACGATCACTTGAACATGCATTGTGTTTGTCAACACGTGGTCTCTCGAATGTTGACAAAAGACTAGTGGGAAACATGCATGCTTTTGGCGGGTGACCTCATCAATATGGCAGATAAGGATGGCAATTTTTTGGACAACGTTATCATGGGAGGCGAGACATGGTGCTTTATGTACGACTCCCAAACAAAGCGGCAATCTTCCGAGTGGAAGTCACCAGCAGGAGAAAGGTCATGTTGGAGGTTTTTCCGATTCCCAGGGTATTATCCATTTTGAGTTTGTACCAGAATGGCAAACAGTAACTAAGGAAATGTATGTTGAAGTGTTGTGCCGTCTGAGAGACGTGGTCAGAAGGAAACGACCTGAGAAATGGGTGAACAGCACTTGGATTCTCCTTCATGACAATGTGCAAGCACACAGGTCCCTTTTGGTAAAGCAGTACCTGGCTAAACACAATGTAACAGCATTGGAACATCTAACTTACTCCCCAGATTTGGCACCATGAGATTTCTACCTTTTTCCATGGATGAAACATGCCCTGAAAGGATGACATTTCCCCAACACAGATGATGTCATTCGTGGTACAATGGATGTGCTGCACAGGGTTGGACAAAATGGCTTCCAGGAGTGTTCCCAGCAACTTTACAGCTACTGGCAAAAGTGTGTAGCTGCCCAAGGATGCTATTTTGAAGGAAATGTACTGCAGACAATTTTATTATTATGTGTTATCACAAAATAAAATAATTCCAGGAACTTTTTGAAGCTACCAAGTATGCTCAATGGAAATAGGACTGTTTCAACATTGATTTACTGAAAAGTTCATCAGAAAGTACCAATAATACTAATCACCTTTCAACATTTGGACTTGAAATAATCAACAATGAGCCCACCAGAATTACTCCTCAATCAATGTCCTTGATTGACCACGTTACTTATATCTAATTTAATGCCTTCCTCTCTCTCTAGTGATATCATCAATACAGGTCTCTCTGACAAGTTGAGTATCAAATATGTTGCCAAATTTCACAAACTTCCAGTAGTCTCTAACCCTATATTTATGTCTAAATGGCTTTTTACTGCCAGTGCTATTGAGAAATTTCTGCACTCATTGTCCCATGAGTCATGGTGTGATATTTTTAATATACACAATGTTAATGTTAAATTTAATAATTTCTTGAATGTTTTCATTGTCCATTTCAATGCAGCCTTCAAGCAAATTAAACAACAACCTATCCACAAAAGGAAAATCTACTCACCACTAATTATAAAGAAGGCCCAGCAAGTACATGACCTCTTTTCTAGAACTAAATACACTGAACCCAGCCTGCATCCTCAATATTTACAAGCCCTCAAAGAATTGAAGTCCTGCTTAATTCATGAACGAAAAGTTGCCGTCGAGTGTTTCTTAAACAAGTCTACCAATAAGAATAAATCATATTCGAACCGGGACACTTAGCAAGCGGAAATATTCTTCAAGGGACCTTATAGCTAGTAGAAAAAAATGCCATTTACCGCACATCTTTACGACAAATGGTTCTCGAGAAATACACCACTGTAATGCTTCACGTACATACATACGTACAATTAGGATTTTAATATTATAAGATTGGACTGTGATTACATATTGTATTGTTAAATAAAAATACATGTAAAATTTTAGTTTTCTACCTCTCAGTAGGTTTCAGTTCATACTTCCCAATCTACCCTACTCAAAGTCCTTCTCTTTATCTTTTCATAACAATCTCCCTCATTTAACATTTCCAATTTCCTAGCATCCTCCCTTTTTTGCTTCCTTCAACAGCTGGGTTGCCACCTCTCCAGGCTTTGGGACTAGTCTCCAGGTTAAGTGTAAAATTCTCCAAGTCAGCAACATACATGGACCAGATTGACAATCCTAGTGACCTCATGTCTCATTTTTCGGCCAATTTTTCCTCAAATGTCCCACGTCCAGTGTGAAATCAATACAGGATGCACTTTTTTATGAAAATACAGTATAATGCCCATTAACCAAGGTAATCAGGACCAAGCCCACCTCGGATACCGAAAAACTCGGTTAATAGAGAGGTTAAGGTAAAAATAGAGATTATGATCAGAAAAAAATCGTAAAATTAACACAAATTTAAACACACTAAAGTCGTTTAAAAAGCAACACTAAACAATAGACTAACCTTTACTTTTTCTGAAAAAAGTCTGTCAGAGTCCTGTTTTATCTTATGTGTTTTCTTTTTCGCAGCAATATTCCTCCAGCGCTTAAGCAGTAGTAAATCTGCCAGCGTCGCTTCCTCTTGTTGTTCGATGTAGGAGATTGCAGCCTCTATTGCCTTTAGTCCATCAGAATGAGATATTTTGGCTTCTTCCTTCGCTTCTTCTTCATCACTCTCCTCCTCTCCTTGTTGGGTCACCGTCTTTACTATCATTTCATCTGAAAGTTCGTGTTCGTCATCTGCACACATCCATTCAGCTATGTCATGTGCTTCAACGGGTCCAGAGGCTGGAAGTTTTTTAGCAAGTTCAAAAAGAGTCATATCGTCTTCATCATCATCTTCTCCTTTATCATCATCATCATCAGCGTTTTCTTCATTCTGTCTAGGCCTGTCAATTTCAATCATCTTCCTCCATGATTTTTCTAAGGTCGAAGATTTTACATTTTCCCACGCCTCAGCAACCCAATAAACGACATCCTTCAGCATTATGTAATCAAATGAGCGAAATGATGGAGAATGACCTTGGCGAAGACCCACCTTGGTTAACACGGAGGCTCAATCGACCGGGGCTCGGTTAATGGGGGTTCTAATGTAGATATATTGATTTAAGATACAATTTAAAACAAGATAAATTAATTTACAGTGAGGTCCTCTCAGCAGTGGAAGGTACCAAATTAAACCTAATTGAAAATCTTTACAATGAAGTAATCTGAACACTATTTCGCCTACTATAAATACTAATTCACCTGATTATCAGGTGACCAAGAAATGGGTAAAAACATTCAATGATGGAACGAATTTTACCTAATTGCTGAAGCTTATATTAAAGATTTTATGTATTCCCATCAGTAATTCCTTTGATGAAAAACATATGGATGGATGAAAGGAATAGGATGAAGATAGATTTAGTAAAAGCAGAAATATGTACTAAATTAAATTATTATGTCCTGTGAGGAGTTATTAATTTTTTTAAGACAGTCACAGCAAAATGATCTATGTATTTATAAACAGTAAACATACTTCAATTTCTTCACCTATGAGAATTCCAGGTTAAATTAGGAAATCGCCGGGTCAGATTAAAAAATCTCCGGGTCATTGGGGAATTTGAGATGGCAACCCACTTCAACAGTCCACCAAATCTCAAATTTTGAACCTTTATTTATCATTCAACAACTCTAATTAAAGTTCTCTTTTCTCTAGGTACATTAATACCTTCACATTTATTTTCTTCCATTCCAGTCCTATGCCAATTATAACGAAAACATTTCCAAGCGCTGGCAACTTCCCATTACAAGAATATCCCTGCATTTTAATAATATATTTTACTATTACAATTTTGAAGTTGATAACACATCAAAATCCATCATAATTCTTCCATAGTCAACTTATGTTGTTACAACCTGTTTGTGTGATAAATTTGCAATATCTTCAAATTTATTAGTAAAAAGTATGTCTATTCGGCTTTGGTAGACAAGTAATTAAAGTACCTGCTGATAAACACTAAGGGTACAGGCTCAAATCCCACCTGGGACAGGGATGTTTGTGTTCGTCATGTTAAGGTTATAAGCAGTGCTTTTTTCTATCAAAAAAGATTCCGTAACGCAATAAAGGTGTGTTGAAAAAATAGGAATTGAATATAATTTGTCAGTGGAGAAATATGCAAGATTGTACAATATGAGTAAACTATTATTACATTGCAATGACTTCTTTTGATTTGTTTTAGGTTATGTAAACTAGTTTTTTATTGCAATAAAGATCCCAGAACGGCATTCTGGCAGAAAAAAGCACTGGTTATATGTAAGAATGGACATTATTGTATCAATATTGTTCTCAATAAAGACATTATTATTTTTTAAATATGATATCTAAAGAATAAGGTAATCTTTTGATGCATCTGCAATATTTTTTCATCAAAGAATTTCTCCTCTTCATACTCTATACTTTTCACTTGCATCAGTTATCTGCAATAAGTTTTATCTTATTACTTTCATGACTGGTATCTGTTTTTTCACTCCTTCACAAGGAAAACTTCATGAGCTTTAATTGGGATATAGTAAGATTGAGTAATAACCTATAGATTATAGTAATTTGTACCTCAATTTTATCCCCAAATTTAATTATCGTATATCGCAGTGTATAAGTCAAACTTTGAAGCTTAAAAATTTTTTCCTAAAACTTAGTCAACTTATACACCGAATATAAAAATTACCCTATATACCATAATTTTCCAATTATAATACACACCCTATATAATACGCACCCATGTTTTTATAAGTGTGAAAATTGTCTTATCACCATGTATAATACGCAACTCATTTTTTGTAAAAAGATCACTGTAAATGCGTATTATAACTAGAAAATTACTGTAAATTATCCTTTGAGAGCAACCTGTCACTTTACTAGTTTCCCTAACTGATTCACTCATGTAAAACCGAGATACATGAAATACTATGTGCTCCTTTTACTTTTATAAACATTTTAGAATGACATACGAGATTATTTTAATATAAACAAGAACAACTTCAGGTCCTCATTTTAAAAGATTTCTTTAAGATCGCTTTCGATATTTGTATTTATTCAATTTTCCTCACTCACATGGTATGGCATGGGTTAGGTAAATTTCTCCAGCTTCTGAAAATCCGTGCTAGCTAAAGATGAGAAAACAATTCCCACCCTATTGCTGCCACCCAAAATTGCCAGGAGAAGCAAATTTCAAAAATTTGATTTTTACTGGTGAGACAATCAAGAAATATATAAACAGAAGACACTTAGGTCCCTGACCTTGCTTTACTGGTGGTCACCGGCCCAGTGGCACTGAGGAATGAATAAAAACTTCCTCACAAGTGTTCCATCTTCTCGTAACAAAGGTGCGTGAATAATGAAATCTTTTGTCTCCCTCCGTCCCTCTCAACATAGCTGCTGACACATTTAGACTACTTTTCAAGAATTCAGTTTAAGAGGTAGACTTGTGAAGTGAGGATGGTTTCGTTTTTATTTTGCAGTGTGCTTGTGCATATCATCAGTGGATTCCATGTATTTTTATTTAAAGAGGTACTTCTGCTGAAAAAAGTGCTGAAGTGTTGCTGTACATATTTGTGAATGTTTTAAATTTAGGAAAGTTATGTGGTTACGTGCAAGCGTATCATTGGAAAAAATTATACCCAATGAGTGTTTTGTGCATATGTAATTAACAGTGTGTGCCAGTACAGAGGTCAGTGTAATAAGGGATGTTGTTGTATAGTGGTGCGTCATTGAATTCCAGTTTGATTTATCGAAAGGAGTGGTTTTTATTCATGTTTTCATTGTTAAAGTTCAATTTATTCAGCTGCTTTTCTATTCCATTATTCAGTGATTTAATTAAGAATTTAGAAAACAAAAGAATAAAATGGATGTTGAGAGGACGATTAAGAAGTAAAGAGAAAATTATTATTATTAATATATTTAATTATTTCCTGAAAGACAAGAACATGAGTGAAGAGGTTGGGGAAACTAGGAAAGCAACAGATTGCTCTCGAAGGATAATTTATAAGTTACATTATGATAATGCTATAACATTTTTATGGATATAAATGTAGAGGAATATTTCAAAATTTTATGGTTACATGAAGTGAATTGGCATCAAAACAAAATAATAATAGCAATTACCTATGCGTTAAAATCACTGCCACAAGAATAAATCATTTTTATAAAATCAAAGCATCTAAAGTATTTACAGTTTAAATTAACAGTTAAACCTAAAGTAAATGCATATTTTTCTCCGGGAAGCGGCAGTGGCCATCCCGACCACGCTCTCTCTCTTTCAAATATAATTCGATATTTCGAAAACCATTGAACACTATTGCTTCCCGATTGCAGCATCCACAAATATGAACCTTTCTTCACATTTTTCCCTACATACTGTATCCATCTAAAACCAAAGGAATGGAAATTAGCAGGCGATTGAAAATTTCGTTGTATTTTCAAGTTGTGTTTTTGTTTCAACTATTTCAAAATAATTATCGTACTTTTTGGCCAACAATCAAGGAGATATTCATTGATTATAACCTTTAAAGAAGTAACATATGAAAAATCACTACTTTCGATTGGAAATTGCCAGAGATATGACAGTTTTGGTTTTCTATGTGTTAACGCAGGAAAAAACATAGGGTTTTCAGTTATTATTTTATTTCAGTAATTTAAAAATTCAGAACTATTAAAGAACAAATTTTCTTCTATAAATCACGAAAAATACAATTAAAAACAGCAATAAATAATGTTTTTAATGATTTTGGTGGCAAGATTTGCTTATCTGCACCTTGCATAGAGGCTAGCTTTAGAAATAGATACAGCTATACAGAAAATAACATGGGATAGAGAGAGAGGGTGAATCTCCCATAAAAGCCCATACTGAACAAAAATGATGGAATGGACTATAGTAAATTTTTAATGACAGAACTACTCATTTTGAGTGACAATAATAAACTTAAAGCTCAATTAAAAGGTACAGCTTTAATATCATCTCAATCTTGAAGATGCACCAACAGCAGTATAAACCACACATTTAAACCCTAAACATTTGCTTGGTCACGTAGATACGCATATACTTTGTAAAATTCGTCTTTTGCGAGCATAAACATAGACGCAAGCATGTTGCAGTAAATTTACTATCGAAACTCACAATTTTTAAAACTTCTTCAATCTTCATGTATGACGTGCAGTCCCTTTTTTTACTGATACTTTGGGAAAAAAGTGCACGGGGCACGCATATACGATATTTTATTGAATTTCACCTCTGCAGAGATCGATCGCAATCACTAGGTATAGTTAATTTCGATAGTATCGTTAACAGCTGACATAAGTCGAATTATAGAAAGCTTTATTAATTTCTTATTGGTTGAAATTACAACACCTGTCACATGGAAGGCTCAAGAAACATAGCATGGACTCTAAACAATATTTATATATTTTTATTATTGTTTGTTTTGTTAAAACTTGGATTGTACAGGACCTTGATTCTGTCTGGAAAAAATTCATGAGAAGTATTTTTAAGCAAAACAATGGGGGTCAACTTATACAGCAAACAAATACTTAATCCAGTATTTTCAAGTCGAAAAGCCAAGGTCGACTTATACATCGCAATATACAGTACTTGCCTAACATGAAATCCAAAATGAAAACCTTAAACAATATTACAGTACCTCCGCTTCAAAGACTACTCTGAGGATATTTAAAATTTTCTTCTTTAAATAAATGCAACAATTATTTTTCTTGATGTGTACACTAATTAAGAAAAAAATTTTGAAATGCTTCAGTTAACTAGCTCATTTAAATACCAATCAAAGATTGTGTAAACACAAAGAAAGTGAAAATCACTCTTTTTAGATGAAAAGACAACAAATTCATACAAAAATAATAAATCTTTGAGTTAATTCAGAGCAATATTTTTAGAATTTGCTTTCAATTAAATTCATTATACCTAAAAGGATTTTACTGTATTTCATGAAATATTAAGTGCGTAAAATTTTTAATCAATCAAACTTGGACATAACAAGAATTCAGCCACTATAATATTATTGTTGTATCTATTCCTCATTATCTACAAAAGAAGTTACAGACAAATTACAACAGACTCGCCTATAACAAATATCTGTCAATTTTGTGCACCCATGATTGATTCTACTACTGGAAGAAAATACTATTTCAAAAGATATTATTACATTTCGCTGACTCTTACTGTTATTGTGCATAATTATTGTATTATTATGGGATATAATTCCATCTGCCAGCACCAAAGTAAAAAATGTCATCCACCATTACATGAAATCATTGACCTTCATGGTATTACTTTATATTACATGAACAGAAGACAACTCATATTCTTTTAATTGGGCAAACCTCATTTTGTGTTTAAGCAAATAAGGCATGTTAACACACACACTGCAATGACTTGTTGCCAATGAGGATTATATCTAACCATCATGAACCTGGACCTTGTAGTTAAAATATCACTCTTGAAGATTTGAAAGCCATATAAGACTAGAACTAAGTGTAATTCAATTGTTAGTTGAAGAAGGGAAATTGCAGAAACATAAACATAGCTATTTCTTATTGTTTTTATGTAGCAACATTAAAAATAATGTACAATATTTTATCTTGGAATAAATTTTTAAATACCATACATTTGTGCAAATGTATATAAGAAAAAGTACCACAATTTTAAGTAAATCTATGGTCAAGAACATAGAAATAAAGATGACATAATAGCACAAAACACAAAAGATATATCACAGGGTAACTCACACCTTTTTTGCAGTCTATAGATGAAGAGTAAATAGAAGTCTCTTGGAAAAAAGAATGTTATGTACTTGTAAATAGAAGCAGAGAGACCAAAAAGGGACAGCCTAAATTGTTTTGTAACTGGGTGAACCACACCTCTCTTTAGTCTCAATCACTTCAACAATGCAATGCCATATGTTACAAATGTATCCCTTTATTATTGCTTAATTTTCGAGAGACATTGCATGATTATAAAATTTAGTTCATAAAAATTACATCTCTGAAATGATTTTTGAGTGTTTCCTGAGAAATGAGTAGTAATTTTATTCTTATTTTTGGATAAATTATTGATATTTAAAATATGTGGAAAAAGCTAGGCTCATGGAGCCATCAGTGCCAAATAATACTCTCAGCAAAATAAAGCCTTATATTTTCTACCAGATCATAAGTAAGCTCAGATAATAAGAGTCGAGTTCCTTTATCTGCAAAATATGTAAAGAGAATCATCATTGGCTCCAAAGGCCATTTTTGCAGGATTAGCTTGGTAGTTAGTGTGTTATATACTAACCATAACACTGATCATAATAATATACATATCTCAGTAGAGAAGATTTATACGTTTTCATTTACTGGCAATATCAAATATCATCAAATATTTATAAAGACTTTTTGTGGTTAAGGGATTAATTAACTCTTAATGAAATTCTGTTGTACTAAAGGAACACATTTAAAGACACTTAAATGATTAATAAGTAGATCTATTGCAAAAATTCCTCTGTAAATGCTAGTAACCTCACCTCATTGAAGGCTATAATTATACATATAATATCCCAGATCTCTCTGTCATCGTAACCCTTTTTGAAGCTTAATATCTCGCAAATTAATGAACCGAATTTGATGTGATTTTCAGGATAGCATTATGATATAATAAAAATACGTTTTAATGTATTAAACTTGAGATCAAAGACCCGGGTTCGACTCCAGAAGATAATTTCCAATTCCCATAAGGTAACGTAAAAAGGGACTTTTCGACATGCAAGCTTTCATTCTTTTTTACATTAAAATTAGAAAGAATTGACCTACAATCTTCGGATATAAACCACTTTGAAGAAAACATTATAAAGTTTCTTATTCTGTTCATCTTTTTCCGCCTACAGTTTGAAATTTCTCAATGTAAACGTTTAATTCACAAAGTTTGAGGAAATCTTGCCATTTTAAGGGGATGTTACCTTGCCTACCTACTCCATTGTTAGACCTCTATATCATATTGTTAATTCAAGCCTTATGGGTATAAACGTGCTTTGAATGCTTTTAATACAAAAGAGGGAGGGGAGAGGGGGGAGCGAGAGGGAGGGAAGTAGAGGAAAGAGGAGAAAAGAGGGGGAGGGGAGAGAGGGGGACAAATGAGGGGGGAGGGAGAGAGAAGGGGGAGGGAGAGAGGGTGCGAGGGAGAGAGGGTGCGAGGGAGAGAGGGTGCGAGGGAGAGTGTGAGGGAGAGAGGGTGTAAGATGGGGGAGGGGGAGAGAGGTAGGGTGTGAGAGGGAGAGGGTTTGAGGAGGAGAGGGGGGAAGGTGGAGGGAGGGAGAGAAAAAAGAGGCCACTATTTTAAGTTTAACTAAAGATAGCCCGTCAACAACAGAATATTCACTAGAAATGTTGTATATGGCAAAATATTTCATATGTAAAAGTGTGATATTATTTTAAATGAAAATAATAATAATCTATCTATAATTCTTCTGCTGATATTTCAACAGGGATCACACTAGTAACAATACAGAATTCAATTCAATTTTTAATGAAAACTATTAATTAATTTAGAAAAACCAGCATGAAAATTGAATTTTTATTCAAAACTCACAAATGAAGTTTAATTTTACTGCCAATCTCCCAACTTTCCTTACAAACTGGATCAACAATCTTTTCCATGTTGCTGGATGCATTATTATTTGCTGGTGCTTTGATTGGCTGCTTAGAAGTTAGAAGTGCATAGGCACAACAGATAACAGTTTTAATCCTAAGTTAACTAGAGATCCTGTGACATTATACAAGATAATTTTTAAGACAATATTTTGACATTTTTATTAACAAACGTCCTTTTTCAACTGAACTGGTCAACTTTAATTTTAACTTTGTAAAATACATAAAACCCATGAATGATGATGACACAAGCTAAAAATATTCACTGAAAAGAATCAAGGGATGTGCTTCTTATATTAAAATTTCCATAAGTTTCATAGATAGATAAATCTATTAAAAAATTATCTTCTTTAAAATTTCTTTAAGTAACCATTTAAAGAAGTGTCTGTATGTCTGTCTGCCCTCTATGCTTTCGGACACTGTGAGAGCCAACAAAACCAAATTTAGTATAGCAACCACTTTCACCCAGGGGATTAATGAGGGCTATGTATGTATCTGATTCCAACGTCTTGAGTTCAAATCCAGCTTTACTTTTTCTTATTACAATAGCATATTCTTATACACCGCAAGAACCAACGCAATCAAATTTTGCACAGAATTCACTTACATCCATCCAGAAACTCGGAACTTGACCAAAAAATGCCTAAAGTATACAATTCATGCTGTCAATTTCTGAAGAGGCACCAAATCAATAACCAAATTTGGTTTAAATGCAAAAACTCGACATTTTTTTTAGCTGAAAATCTTTGTCTCTCACGGTTGTCGCCTAATACACCAAATTTTGTGTCATTCTGTTACTCTTTTTGAGCTGAAGAGCACCAGAGCATTATTTTTTAGGTGCGTTTCGCTTCCAGCGTGAGTGCCTATTATCGTCGGTCTGTCCATCCATCTGTCCGCATGTTCGTTCTCGGCTTCTACCGAACTGATTTTCATGAAATTTGATATTAAGGACTTACAATCAAATATAAGAAGAAAATCGCAAAAATTAATCACGTACGCCAATCAGGGGTACCACTTTACTGGTGACAAAATTAAATTTTTGTCATATCTTGTATTACTCATATCAAAATATTTTTCAAATAAAAGTTGTAGAACTTGTAAAGAAGAGTATTTTCTTTCCTATACATTTTTATCGTAGGAGTAGCCGTTATCGAGAAAATCAAATGAGAATGTCTTAATTCGAGTTGAACACAATTAGAAAATTTCTTGCATGATTACTTCTTCATTGTTGCTATCATAAACAATCTCACAAACAAACGTTTAATTTCCATATGCATGCATGCAATATTATTAAATAGGAAGAAAAAGGATTATTTTTGAAGAATATAAGAAATTTAAAATGCTATTTTCCTCACGTACGGGTATATAATTTCTTTCTAATACTCCATTGCACAAAACGCACCCATTTGTGATACATTGTACACTTTCCTAACTTGTCTCTTAAGTACCAGGGTTTGAACCCACGTTCAATTTTTTCTTAGTTTATGGGATTTGTATTTGAAGCAGCTTTGAGACATTCTTGAATTTTTCTCAGAATATTTTTTTTTTATTGGAGCAATAGAGATCATATAGGACACAGGGAGAGTAAAATATACTCTTTTAATGATTTTCATGAAAAATAATCTTCGTTTCAACCAATGCAGACAAAATATTACTTGCCTATTTGGCACTTTCTCGAATTTCTATCTCTGAAACTATAAGTTACAATTATGTGCTCACTCTGACTTTTTTGTGGCAAATGTTGTACTTTATCTGAATAAATTTTCTAATCAATGCTTCACAGATTATGTAAGAGCTAGGAATTTTGTTATACATCAAGTATGCAACCCCTGGCAATGCCAGGTACGTCACCTAGTTTATATTTTGCAAACATTTGAGAAAGGAATTACTCTACCTAAATCCTTTCAGAAATTAATTTGCTTATAAATCTAATTAGGTAGCACATTTAACATGATTGAATAATATAACCTTCTGAGGTCACAGGCATACAAGTACACTCATCATTCATCAAAGACACACTAAGCTACAAAACGCTGTAATGATAAAAGCTTTACCGATGAATACAAAATGCACAAAAAGCTATCTATAAAACTTTTAATTGAAACTAAAAGAACAATAATAGGCTCTTAAAGGCAAATAATAAAACCAATGTGGCATGGAAAATCATAAGCAATGCAAAAAGACAAGTACCTAATGACTCCCTACTAATATCTGTAGAAATATCTAGCACAACAATTAATGATACCACAGCCAATGCCTTTTATCTCAATACACATTTCACTACTGATGATAAACCAACAACTCGTTTTCCATTACTCTCATTTAAACATACCAAATCACTCTGACTCCATATTTCTACATCATTGCCTGGAGAAGGAATTAAAGATCATTATACAAAACATGGTAAGTAAAGCCTCCACAGGTATGGATGACATACCAAGTTTCATTATTTCTCGCTCATTTGAGTTAATAAAAAAATCCTCTATTGTATCTAATAAATGAATCATTAACATGGAATTTTCTCCTCTCCACTTAAAAAACCCAAAAATAATACCTATTTACAAGAACAAGGGAGATATAAAAGATATTAATACAGGTCCATGCCGGGCATATTTGCTGCCCGGGCGCAGGCAGTTTATGTCTCCCCTTATGAACTTATAAAAGTACCCTGGCCCAGATTTTTAGATTAAAAGTGGTATTTAATTCAAGAAATAAATTGCGCAAAACACAAAATTAAGAGAGATTCTGCCCATGAATTGCTGCCTCTAATATGTTTCTGCCCGGGTGCAATGCACCCCTTGCACCCATAGGCTGGCAAGGCTCTGTATTAATAGTTATAGACCAATCACATTACAAAGCCACTTCTCCAAAATTATAAACAAGTTAGGAAAGTGTACAGCGTATCACAAATAGGCGTTTTGTGCAATGGAGTATTTGAAAGAAATGCTATACATGTACATAAGGGAAATAGTATATTCAAGTTCATTCCTTCAACATAAATACTCTGTTAAGGAATATTTGGATGACAATGTTTAATAACATAGATTCTAATATTAATACGCAAATTTTGGCATATTTATTCAAAAAATGACGTGTGATTGTGAATGTATATTTTATACTTTTTTAATATCATTTTATGAATGCATATAGTATATTTCTTGTAATTTCTTAACTATATACATCAAACTTGATAAAACGATTCCTATATCTACATGAATGATTGTATGATCTAAGGGATAATAAAGAATATTATTATTTATAAATTTTCCTCAATATTGTGTGGGGCCAATATATTTGGTAATTAATCTTATTAGGTATTTATTGGTAAAGTTAAAAAATTATAGATTTCTGATTTGACATGCTTTTCAGAGATACCAGTGTTTTAAGAATCTTCCAATGTATGGTATCATACAAAGTGATTACCAGGACATAAGAGAGAGCTAATCATGCATGTTTTTAAATAAAATTGCCTTATATCATTATTGTTACTACTATTTTGATAAATTATTTCTTAAGTTAAAGACATCCTTAATCCAAAACATAGTAATACAGTAAATCCTCGATATCCGTCGTTAACTGGATCCTTAAAAGTGCGACTGATAAGGAAATGACGGATACGGAGTATTGGACTCCCATGCTATAATAGTAAATCGTTCCAGGGAATTCTTGATGATTCAGGGTATGAAAGAAAGGGTCTAGAGTTCAGGAACGTTCACAGGGATTCTGCCACTTGAGGCATGGTTACAAATGACGAGCTTTTAATCTTCTACCATATGAAGTCTCAGGACATCTGAATCTACATGGGAGAAATTTTTGAGACACGTGGGTCAGCTGGAGAGAACAACGGATATGAGAAACGATGACAGATACAGAAATAATTGAGTTAAATAGTGGACGATGGATATGAGAAACGACAGATTCGAATGTCGACGGTTATCGAGGGCTCACTGTACTCTTGGCCTCTTAGCTTTCTCATTTGACTTCGCAGACATGGGTACTGAGTTTGTTGCAAAAATAAAGCAAATAAGACACAAAATCGGCAAGAACTAGTTTGAGAACCACTCACTAGGAGTATTGCTGGTAGACTGAAGCTGCTGAACGAAAAGGGAGTGCCATACATGACGCGTTAGAGAAGTGGTGACATGAAGACGGATACAAGAACCTAAGACGGATACAGAAATAGTGGCGTTAAATAGTGGACGATGGATATGAGAAACGATGGATTGGGAAGCCGACGGATATCGAGGGCCCACTGTATATTTTATTAGGCATAGGAGTAGCCACTCATCCAATTCTGATAATGGACCATTACTAAAAATTAGAGCTTTCCCAGTTATTTTCATAAAAATTTCCATCAGAATAGCTGAGACACTAGTGGAGACTAGAAAAAGATTTTATTGTGAATAAAAAACAGCAATATAGAGTTAACATGCAACTAGAGCAAAAAACTAAAGGTTAATCATTATGTCAATAAGTAACTGTTAGAGCATACAAAGGATGTGGATTATATAATGACAGAGACAGGTAATGCCATTCATAAATATGTAAATACAACAAACATTCACAACAATTGGCATAACCTCATTAATAAAGGATAAAACAAGCTATCTGTATTTTGCAACTTTGCAGCATAAGAAAAATTCTTGGAGAACCACGGGAATAAAAAATATATTTAAGTAGCCTGTTTTGTAAGGAATGGTACAAGGCTAGGAGAAACCTAAGTGAACTTTATTCCTAATAATTATTTACTAGTGTGATTTTTAGGGCTTGTTTTTATCATTCTCTCTTAAGTTTAGCAGTTAAAAAGACTATACTACATGATTTTTAAAACAATCATTTCCTCTTCCCTTAATAATAATAATTTATTAAGCACAAACATGTGTCCAAAATTACATGCGCTATAATAAGAGATGAATAAATAACATAATAAATAAAAACAAAAAACAGAAAAAGCCACATACACCACAAAAAAAATCTGATGTGGCCAACACGACTTTCTCCATATCTGGGGTATTTGTGCCCATACCAAAGTGTTATATATGAAATTTGGTAACGATATGGCAAGTACTAGAGCGCCCACAATCACATACACAGACATCATTCCGAAAATAGTCTAAACGTGTTCTAGGGACCTCAAATCCTGTATTTCCATTGAAATCCGAAGTCGATTTTTTTCGTGATCACAATACTTTCCCATTACTACGTATGGAGAAAGTAAAAAGCAATAATAAAAAAATAAAATAGTCAACACTGGATACACCCTGAAGCACCAACAATACACTCAGGAGTGTTCTACGCTGCTAAAAGACTACAGAATCCTGTTCTTTAAAACATGAAATGAGTTGTGAAAAACATCCACGGTGCTATTCGACTTATTGGCAGCTTTAAGTGTTTTGAGAATAAGAGAGTATTTATACAAATTCACCCTGCAGAATGGTTCCTTAAAGAGGGGAGTATGTCACAATCGACAGTTGGGGACTGCTAGGTCTACCAGCTTGAGTAATTTGCTGGAATTGTGCCATACAAAATATTGCACACAAAAATTACATCAAATGTCTCACATCTTGTGAACAGAGGACAAATTCTGAACATGTTGCAGAGTTTTAAGTAATCACTTTTGCTGTATGTAATCTTTTTCTTATGACAAAGCCACTTAATAAAGTGTCTTTGTACTGTTTTGATGGTGTCAACTTTTGATTTTTGATCAGGATTCCAGATTACACTGCCGTATTCCATGATGGGCCTAACTAATTATAGGTATGATTTCACTATAGTAGTGAGGGAGATATTATGGAAAGAACTGTGCTTAATGAAGCCCTATAGCCTGAAAGCTTTAGAGGAGGGGTGCACAACATACAGCCCGCCGACAGTTTTTGTTTGGCCCGATTGTGGCTCAGCTGGTTAATCGTTTTCTATAAAAAATACAATTAAAATTTGTAGGTAAATTATATTTGTTTGCCACTTCATTTTTTTGTCACATAACAATTGCATGAAACATTTGTTATGGTAATTAATAAATCGACAATAGCGTAGTTAAGTTTTTATTACAGTGAAATCTCGTTACAACGTACTTCACAATTACGTATATTTCAAATTAACGTACTTTTTTTAAATCCCCGTCAATTTTCCCGTATAAATACTGTATATATATTTCAAAATAATGTATTTGAACTTAACGTAAAGAGGTCCCGAAAATAGATTTTTGTGGTTTTAACGGTCTTTTATGCCTAGCTCAACCATAACCAATTCTTGCTCATTCAAGTCGTTTACATCAATTTTGAAGGCATCTTTTGTCTTTAGTATGAAAAGATCTGCGGAATGCAGCCAAAATCCCAAAAGAAGGAATTTTCCAAGCTGACAAATTTAGAACCGATGATCAGTTATCCCTATCCTTGGTTTCACACTAGCATTGAGATAAAATCTTAAGTTATAGGATATATATCTCTTGTTAGACTCATTATAGCCAGTTTTGGTTTGCGCCGGACCTGGGAGAATGCTGAACCTCCACTGAGATGCTTCCAGAAAAAATACTGTACTCCTTATGGGTATATTCAATATAGCGTACTTTCAGTATAAAGTATAATAATTAATGCTCCGTATAGATACGTTGTATCGAGATTTTACTGTATGGACAAAATTTTCCAAGTGTGGCCTGCTTAGTCCCAATAACGGTCGATTTTAGCCCGTGTCAACATCTGAGTTGTGCACCCCTGCAGCAGGCGATTTGTGCCTGTTATGTGGAAGTAAGTGACGGCAAAGAAATACTGCGAGAAGATTTCCTCGGATTTGTTCCAGTTCAAGATGTAACTGCACCTGGGCTAGCATTAACTATTACCTCAACTCTGTCAGAATTGGGAGTAGATTTAGAAAAAATGATCGGCCAAGGATACGACGGTGCTGCCATAATGAGTGAGAGATTTAAGGGAGTCCGATCAATAATTTCAGAGAAGTATCCGAAAGCACAGTATGTGCACTGTACGGCCCATAGTTTAAATCTAGCCATAGCTCATTCATGTGAAATTTCCATGATTTGAAATTGCCTTGGAACTGTCAAATCGGTCATCAACTTTTTCCACGAGTCTTCTCAAAGAGATGCAGACTACAAAAATGTAGTAGGACGTGAGCCACCACAATATTCTCCGATTGTGTGAAACAAGATGGTTGGAAAAAGATCAGTCAATAGCTCGATTTGTTGAAATGTATCCGCTTTACAAATCTTGCAGAACTCCAATTCAAAAGAAACATCGCAGCAAGCTTTTCAGTTTTTGCATTGTGTAACATCAGGACAGTTTGTAATGTCGTTACTCATGTTAAATAAACTGTTTTCTTACAGTGCCACACTATGTCAGGCACTTCAGAAGGTAAATTCTGATCTTGTTCAGTGCTGTGAACATGTGAAAGTTGTAATTCAGACATTACAAGAAATGAGCGAATCCTAAACATTTTGATGCAATTTGTTCTTCAGCAGAAGACCTAGTTGGAGAAGAAATAAAGAAGCCGACAACAACTAATCGTCAAACAGGACGGGACAATGCACCTGCTGAGAGCTCCAAAGAATATTATAAAATAAATCTTTATCTCACGTTCTTGGACCACTTCATAACAGAACTGAACTCTCGATTTTCCGACCATAATATGCACATTGCAAAATTGCAACTACTTCTTCCCAGAAAATGTGAAAATGCAGAGTCTCAGTCCTTGGAGTAGTGTTTTAAAATGTTTGATGGACTTGTTGGAAATTTTTCAAGTTTTGAAGCAGAAATGCAAATGTGGAAAAATAAATGGCGAACAGTTTCTGAAGACAAAAAACCAGGGACTGTATTAGAAGCAATAGAAAATTACAACCAGCTTTTTTATCCAAATATTCGCAAATTGTTGGTGATCCTAACAAATCTGCCAGTTTCAACTGCAATGCCTGAGAGAACGTTTTCCACCTTGAAGAGACTGAAGTCATGGCTCCGCAATTCCACGGGGGATGCTCGACTGATAGGACTCGTTCTTCTAAGCATTCATCGGACCGTTAAAATCAAAACAGATTATGTCATTTCCCACTTGGCAGCAAGGAGGAAAAGGTTCAATCTAATTTTGTAGGTAATTATCTGAAAAAAAAAGTGGTTTTTACATTTTTAATAATACTTACTATAGCAAAAATTTCAATTAAAAATAGGATTGTAGATGATAAAACTAATTTAATAAATGCATGTTTTTATACATAATGACTGTTTAAATTTTATTAGCCTTAGCCTACTCAGAACTAAACACCCCCCATTCTTGATCTATATATACGGCCATGCCCCTACTTTAGAGCATAATGTCCTTAGGTGGGAATTGTAACTTGGTTTAGACTCAAGCATAATTCCCAAATCATTGATGCAATCAACCAGCCATCAGTGAAATAATAAAAGACAGGCAACGCATCACACCCACTTGTGTCCTAACAGCTTAGTATGCTTTGTACTTACTTCCAATGCAGATTTTAGATAGATCTCGAGACTCTTAAAATAAAACTAATTAATAAATGTACTATAAATTACAATATAAAATACACCTTTACATTTAACTAAATTACAATGATGTTGAATTAAAATATTTTTCGTATTTTGACTCTTTCAGAACAATTTATTACATAAATAAATAATGGAAGACAAAGTAGTTACATTTTGACTTATCGAATACATTTTTAAGCAATTTGAACAAATTTAGGTATCCATTACTACAGAAACTCCCAAAATAGTAACATTTTCTGCTGTAGTAAAACAATTGTAAACATTATTCTTATAGACGTTTTAAGTTTCAGTGTTTAACTGAAGAATAAAGGTAACAATTTAAATAAGCATGTAACAGCTCCAGAATGGTAAAAAATCAACATTATCAAGAATCTTTTGCTTTTCTTACCATACTAAGCTGTGGAAAAGAACTTTTATTAGGAGGTGGGTTAATCTTTGATGCTAGGTACACAAATGGTTCATACAAACTTGTGCGGTCCATGGCATCAACTTCAAACAACTTTACTTTTTCACGAGCCATACAGTTTGATACCTTGGAACTGTCCACTCTATCGTGCTTTCCCGCTATCTTGTGAGCCAGTATAACTATAGCAACCTGAAAAAAGTAATGTCTACTTAGCTATTCTGAAGACTTTATCCATGAAAATGGGCATACATTGGGTGGATTTCTTTCAAATTATATTTTTAAACGAGTTGAAACATTTAAAAATGGCTTGGGTCAATGACATTTAAACAAGCTATAAGTATTTAACTTCCCTTACTTCTTTCTTTTCTCTGTTTTTATCTATATCTTTTTTTAGTCCTAATACCACATCAAATGATTCTGGTTTGTTGGTATCGTAAACTAGAACAAATCCATCAGCAAATGTAAGATATTGTCGAGGAAACTCGGTCTGAGTAGAAACCAAACCAGCAGTATCGTAAAAACGTAGTTTTTCCTTAGTTCCCCGGTCAGTTTCTACATTAGCCACATATATATCTTCAATAGTGGAATACAAATCCTAAAAAAATTAAAATCCATTAAGTAAATAAATATCAGATGGTGGTAAAAACCAACATACCATTTACTCACCGTTTCTTTTGACAAGTTTCCATATATTAACTGCTCCAAAATTGAAGTTTTACCCACCCCTTTCATGCCACAGACAACTATTTTTGGAGTTTTACCCATGTTTAATTTGGCATATCTTTTCCTTCCTAAGAGGGCAACAGGTGAGCTCCCTGCGATTCAACAGTGTTTGCAAATAATTACTTCATAATAAGTATTACAGAGCTATTTTGGCAGAAATTGTATTTATTTCAAACTGTCAGTATCAAAGAAGTCTATTTTAATGAAATACACGCATGTTATCCTATTCCTACGTTAAGAATTACGTTAAAATTTTCACCACTACATGTCTGACAGCCACCAAATGAACTAAATATTTACTATCCGTCACTTGTCGGCCGTGACAGTGACTAACCTAGGTGCAACATTCGGGCCCTTTCACCTAAGCTCGATGGTGGCCATTTTGTAGCCTTTTTTGTGTTTCCCTTAATATGAAGTGCATAAACGGAAACAATATCGTTAAATATGATAACCACTAAAATAATAATACGGTAAAATGTTCACTTTCTTAAGCAGTTGGCTTAAACTTTACAATAGTTTATTCATGGAGGCCGAGTGCAACCTACTAGTTCCGTGAAGCGTGCGTTTCAAAATTACATCGATGCTATTGTTTTTATTTGTATAAAACCTACGATATTTAATAATAACAAGAATAGGCTTTAGTTTGGATAGAATTAATTAAATGGCTCAAATTTTACTGATTTTTTTACAGCTTCAGTCATATTTAGATAAAAAACTGCTTTAGCATTTATTGATTTCCATATAGCAGAGAATTGTTGAGATCCTGCCACACGGCGCAGTCATCTACCCTGGGCAGCATCAATTGGCGAAGACCAGACCCCTTACAGTTATCCGAGAGACTAAGACGTGCTTACCTCTAAGGTAATCGAGAAAAAAAGACAAATCTAATTGATTGGTCGACTACTCAGAATGGCAAATACGGTCAAAGTTTGATGATAAAATTAAACTTTCATTCGTATCCGAGAATTATACTCGAATAAGTTTTACGACACTAGGATATTTACCCGTGCGGGATAAATAATTACGGTGTAGGTAGGCTAACTGAAATTAATTTGAAAATAACTTTTAATTTAACAGATTCATATCTCAAAGTTGAATTTTATTTCAGGATATGGAAATATTTTCAATCCACTGAAAAGTAAAACATAAGAAATGATTGTCTATCTGTTAGTTTAATATGTAGAAGCGAACTATCGAGAGATATAGCAAAGACATTGTTATCATATGTACATCTGTGGTTAAAAAAATCGCTGTGACTATCCTAGAGCTGAGCAAGTTACTATTAATAAATGCTAAGGTAAGAAAATGTATCAATCAGTGTAAATTACCTGAATTCAGGTGAGTATGCTAAAAATAGATTTAAAAATTGCAATTCTATAAATCGTTAAAAACCAGCCAGTTCCTTTTTGCACGATTAGAAAACGATTATATTTATTTCCTAAAACAAAAGCATGGAAAAATAAATATAAAAGCAAAAACAATGATTTTTCCTTAAACGCAAAATAATATTCACCAAATCGCTCTTTTTAGTTGTCCTTAGTGTAAGAAAGGCTATCATATCTTTTTCTCCGCATATTTATATTCTTTCCAGTTTCCTGATACTGTTTAAATGAAGATTATATGTCATGTTTTTAGGCAAACGCAGTATCGGATGGCTGAAGTCACAGCTCGTAATAACCATTCTAAGAGTCGGTGATGCGCTTCCCAATCATTTTGGAAAGAGAAAAGGAAAGAAATTTAGGATGCCGCATAAATTAGGATTCTCTGTGGTATACGCCTCAGGTAAGATAATTTCAAGTTTACTTATTTATAAACCATCGAATAGTCTTTTTCACTTTAGCCTGTAAGAAGAAATTCCGAAATACATAATTAAACATACTATCAAAGATTATGTTTTGAACGATAATCTTATTTTATGAAACAAAATCATACTTTAAAAAATTTTTGGATATATTATTGACAAAAATGTGTCTTGCATTTTAATTGTGATATTATGAAACGAAAATAATACGTTCAGATAGACTACAGAGGCAACATTCTTAACGTTGAAATTTAACATAGCGGATGACAAGTCTCGAAAAAAGATTCTGTTCAGAGGTCGGTCGATATTTTTCAAATGACAGAAAACGACTAGGGGTCATTCAGAGGTGTAAAATAATAATTAGACCTACTAGATTAGCATTCTCCACCAAACTATTCATAAGAATTATCTTTTGGCTTTTAATCATTTAAAATATAGAGACACGAATTAATTTCTGTCAATGGAAAATGTTTTTGTCTAAGAACTCCCCAGTAAGTTTTAATATATGGATATATAATTTCGCACGTTATCGAATCTCACACTTCTAGACCAAATAACGGCGATACTGGTCAATGGAATTATTTTAATAGTTATGCATAATCTGAAACAGGGGTCGGCAAACTCTGGCACACGTGCCAAAGCAGGCATGTGAATATATTTTGTACGGCAAACTAATTCACACAAAAATTACAAATATCATTTTATTTCTTGTCGTTACTACATCGCATTATATTCGGGATGCTCAGTATTATAAAGATCACATTTCGTTAAAATTACGGACAAAATAAATTAACGGGTGATACGCAAGGATATTTTTTTAAAAATATCGATAAAGGACACTCAACAGAGATAGGTTGCCGATCGCTGTTCCAAACAATCCCTCCAATAAGAACGCCTTGCCCTGAAATGTATTCATAATTGTGATTGTTTTTTTAAAATGCTTAGTCCAATTTATCCAAAATGGTCTGTTACAACACAGAATTTCGCTAATAAATTATACAATAGACGAAAAGCATTTTTGAGAGGAATTTTTCTTTTGGAAAAAATTATACATGTAGATGCAAATTCAATGCTGAAAATTCCCAAATGTTTTCACCTGAAAAGTATTTTATTTCTTTTATAACTACACATTTTAACGTTTCTTTTTCTTCTGTTCATTGTATAATGAAACACCAAAAATAATTTTTAATACTACTATTAAAAACTGAAAGTAAACGGTATTTCACGCTTATTTTTAACCTAGGAAAAGCAGAATTAGTGCCAGTGAATCACGCAATCAATTAATTTTTCGTCTTTGTTTGAGACAATAAAACATCCGAATATATATGATAATTCTACATGTTCTTGAATTTTAAAATGAAAAAAATATTGGAAACTTTCAATTTCGGAGAGAAATGTTAAAAAGTCAAACATACTTGGAAAACACATCATCTGAAATTTGCCTACAATTTTGAGAATACAGCCTCAGAAAATTATATAATTTGTTTGGAAGAACAACAGGAATCATAATTTACATCATCTATAATAATTTTCGGAAACTGATTCACCAGGGCCCTGGATAAAATGAACATAAGGCCCCTATGTCAACAAAAACGAACCCAACAAAATCCGTCCTCCCTCCTGTAACGGGCCCCGACAGAACGACCGGTTCGCCCGTACCTCTATCCGGCCCTGCGCATATAAAGCCGCCGCAGGTGCCTGGCAGGGGTTAGTTTCTCCACTTGTACCTCTAATCATACCAGGGAAACGAAAAAGAAATATTATTAAATATAAAGTATTACTTTAAAATGCATTATTCATTGCTGCGGTGGATTGTTGTCTCTAAGCCTACGCAAGTTAGCGGGAGTAATTTGAGTTATTACAGTATCAATATCGTCGTTGCCAGCTGACCGCTCTGAATAAATCGGTCACAGGGTAGAAGGAACGAAGCGATGTGGGGCTGGAATTAAATTCTAAAGGAAAGAGCAGAAATATGGAATGGATGCCTAAATGGACTGCATCATTTTCTTTCCCGTTTCATATTTCTACCTAACAAAACAATAGAAATTACAATTAATATCCCATTAACCTCATAAAATTAAAATCATTACTTTTAGGGGAGTTATTATTTTATACTGTGAAAAAGATTCCAGGTACACAAAATTATTTATGTCATTCGAATTTTGTAACTATTTTAAATAGGGAAGTATTTGCGAATAAGAGATAACATCAAATCTTGTTCTACATCGAGTAACAAGAGGAATACTTTGAGAAATATTTCAGAACTGTCCGTCAAAAAAGGACGGGTAAGCACAGTGATGAGCTGAAAAGAAAATGAAGAACCGGCTCTCCAAAAATAAACGCAAGGAAATTTGCATAAGGGTGGCAGGATGCCTACATGCCAGGGGCACGAGATCGCTCTAGTTTAGTAATACCGTTACGCTAGCTTAACAAGTGTTCGTTTCGTGATATATTCCATTTCATACACTGACAGTAAATGAATGTCAGATAGGGTAAAATGTACCTGAAAGGACAAAATCAATAAATTTTCATATTTTATAAAAATTTAACAACCTGCTCGCAAATTCGGAGAAAAATTAACAAACGGCTCGCGCGAGCCGGCTTCAGCTCAACAATTAGTAAGCATGAAAAAAGAATTAAATTAAAACTCTCCATTCTCCCTCAATCCCATTCTTTTCCATCCCATTCTCCCTTTCTCTGCGATAGCGGTAGAATACCGCTGCCGGTGCGGTGGTGCAAATACCAAGACAAATGGACACTTGAGAATTATAAGGATGGCGACGTCACTAATATAAAATAAACAATGACCTCAAGTACAGAATATTTCATTCTGAACAGGACCCAGATAATCATATTTTTAATCAATCTCGGATTACTAAGTGGCCAATCATAAGGGGAGGGACTAAGATTTAATTTGTTTAATTCATGAGTTCACAAACTTTCTGCACTCATGGATCACCACCAGAATAGAATTCAAAAACAGATCACTAAGGCGAATAAAGTATAACCATGGACATCAATTCATACATGCCATTGAAGTCTATTGTCGGTTTCCAGCTATATACTAAACCTTTTGAACCGCAGATAGTCCCATCTTTATTACAATCGCCAAAGTATTGGGGGTGCTATCCCTATAATCTATCTAGACCAGGTGTCTCAAACTCGCGGTCCGCCTAGTTCACTTATGCGGCTAGTGAAGTAAGTTATACTATACGGCCCAAACTCAAATATAATTCTTATAAAATATTTCACCTAAATTTTTATAAATAATATAAGAAATTTAATAATTGTATCAAATCAGCACTGCATCCCCATTTATAGCGCCCTGCACAGTTGGGGTACAGAAGAATTTTCTTCCCACTGCCAACGTGATTTTAGCTTGTTTTCCTAACCCACGACGCCAAATAGAATTTTGCAATGAATTGGTTTAATACCACATCATAGGTTTCGGCAATTTATTCCCTTGTGGAAGGGAAGAGTAGGTATATGAAACTGTTTGAGGACTAGGAAAGTAGGGAATGCGGTCCAGAGAATTTGGTATGGACCCTTAATGCAACTCGTGGATTTGATGGAAAGCCATTATCAATTATTTTACGGAGCAATGAATAAATTAATAGGTTCTTTAAAAAAATATCAAAAATTTATGGAGCGGTTAATCACCCGGGTACGAATATACCTCAGGCCATTCCTGATCGCACCCATCTTTTAATTCTGTCATTTAATCATTAACACAGACCATCTCTGGCAGTGTGTTTCAAACCTAGTACATATTGAGTTGCAAAGTTCACAAGGAAAATATGAGTACTCAAAGCATAACTATCTGAAATATATCTAAAATTCCATAAAACAAAATGCTCCTATTATATGAATGCTAATATTTTAGTATACATTCCTTTTTATTTTGAATTAATGGAAATTAATCAGAAGACTTACGTCACAATAGACTATAGACATGGTAGAAGAGAGATATAAAAGTGCTGGTATATTTTACTAGCTGAGTAACTTATCCTTATCTCTTCTACAAGGGGAAGATGAAAACCACCGTGCGAGGGAATTGGAGGCCCATGGACCCACCGTGAGAGGATGGCAGTCGGCCCGTCATTGCTCTTACCCTCAAGAGTTGGTTTTGCGGCTCGATTACAAGTCTGTCATTCACCGAGTCCAGATTCTCACTCACCAGTATCTCATCCGTATGTATGACATGCTTGTTTGAAGCCTGAGAAAATATTATTCTGATCGGTTAACAGTCATGTTACATGAAAATTTCTATCAAAAAGTAAAAACTTCAAAATTTTACCACACTAAAAAATCAGCCAAGTCATGGCCTTATGTGGCCTTATTGCAGATCTACCACTGATGGTGACCAATATCACCACTTAAAATTATTTAACATCATACCCCACTCTAATCTATGATGTAAATTATTTAATGAGATGAGTTAGTCTACAATTATCAATTTAAAAATTTTATGGAAAAATTATTTTTAAGTAAGCAATTGTCCTACATTCATTTTCTACTTTACCTGATTTTAAGACGCGTGTGTATTTATTTAACTAGCGTAATTGCCCATCAAATATGGCAGATATGCGTGAATTAAATATTAAGATTAAAATTAAAGAAACCAACATTTATATGCATCGAAAAGCAAACAACAAATATAAAAACCACAATACTGTTTCTGAAAGTAAAACTAGTAGTGGACATACAAAGTTGTGTAATTTTAATATGCAAATGATTAATGTGCTACAGTCATCCATGTGTTAATTAAATGGAAAAATAACACTCCTAGAACCGAACCCATGACTTCAATGTAGACGGTGAGCAGCCAAAAATTTTTAATGGGCAAGTCTACGTAAATTCTGAAATGGTCAATTTCTCTTGGGCTTCTAGCCAGGTTATAGTGGTCTTCATGGCCGATGTTTTAAATTCTGAAAGTATGAGTCGAATGGTATTTACAATAATGCCCCTGGATCATATGCCGCTGGTGGTGCTCTGAGCATTACTCATTACGCATAGCCAAGCAAATTACAGTATATAAGGGGATTGATGGTTTAGAGTGGTTGACAAGATAGAATATTATTTGGTCATATAAAGTATTTTGGTGAAAATAATAATGCTGTTCAAAGTTTAATTTGATCAATGGTAAAGTCATTGCCAAGGTTGAAATGAAAAAAATTATCAAACATCATTATCAAAAATTTGTTGTCTACAAATGGCAAGAAAATATGGCATTTAATGAAGAAATATTTAAGCTGCATAACAGAGGTAGCAAAAACCTACTTATATTCAGACCGGCATATGATAATCTGTCACAAGCATAGTTCCCTCTAATTTTTTTCATGCATGTGTAGAATGAATATTGCTGTGCATGCCTAAATGACACTAATGTGCAGATGTGCACCCAGGTTGGCACACCCTGTTTGGTAATATCCTAAGATAAACTCAGTCATGCATGCTTGAAAAATGTAGTGCATGGCACATCAAAAACTGCAACTGCTGCATGGCCGTGCAGTCGCGCAGCTTAGAGAGAACCATGGTTACAAGACACATTCCATGCAAATAAATTCATGAACAGTTAACATAAATTGTATTAGAAGCAATACAGAAAGAATGCTTATCCCTTAGGCATCCCCAACTTATCTCAAGTCACTCTGTGTTATTGTGTTTGGCAGTGATAAGCTCTAACTAACCCCTAAATAGAAATTTAGTGTAACACATTAAGTTAAAAGAGCCATGCTGCAGTCATCCCTGCTGTATAAAATTAATCTAACTTACTACTGATCTCATGTAAGTAACAGAAAGGCTGAATATATCATAACAAAGTTTTTCTTCCTCAGAATCTGGTCGCCTCTTAAATCTAGCCCACTTGTGATGAGGAGATTGCCAGTTTTCAAACATCTCTGTATTTCAGAGAGCTATACTGATTGAATAGATTAGTTTTGGAAAACTTAACTGATTCCTTAACTAACAGATAGAGTAATTAAAAATTAAAAATAGGAAAACTTTGATAAACAAATTATGAAGCACATTTATAATTTAACATATTATCACCTTTTCTCAACTCTCGAGCATTGGACAGAATATTGCAACTTGACAATCGTTTAGATGACGGTGAATAATTGGTGGGTTAACGGGCCTGGTGAGAGGAATAATTTAAAAAAATAGCTTTTGAAGAGATTATAGTACAGGTCATGATGCTGCATTTTTGTTAGATATTTGCTGGAATGAATTTTCTTTCTTATAGCGCAGCGTGTGGAGTTCTTTGTCGGGAATGATGAAGGCATTGAGTGTGGACAGGCAGAAGACATGAGCAGAGTGGAAGAGGTGGGCGGAGAAGAAGATGGCCATGCAGAGGCACAAGAGGCCCACATGGCCCCACGGCATAGCAGCCACTCTTCTCACCCCCAGCAGCCACATTTCACTCACCTGGGTTTTGTTCCACTCTCCAGCAATGAGGCCACTGGGTTCAAAGCACGTGAACTCAAATCAGTGTCAGTGTCTTGCACAGGACGCTACTTACGTCTTCTTCTTCACACTAACCACCCAAATGCTCTTAACACCTGGAACCAGGTACTTTGCCAGTTCTGTTAGTCTGTCCAAAAAGAAAATAACATGATAATAATTTAATAATGATAATAAAGACCATATGTAGGATACAAAACATTTCATTAAATGGGGTAGTACCTAATAAATCAATAATAATGATTTGTTAGAGAATGAAAATGTATTATTATATAGTATTTCTTTAAGCAAATATTATTGTTTATTTCATTAAAATACACTGAAAATTATTGTTCCATACCTTACCTTATAGTATGTTGCATGCTTGCTGCATTTATAAAAGAACACTAACATAGATTTTACATACATGATTCAGAAGAGAATTAATATTGTTTGAAATGAATTTTAACAAAGAAAGACCTGATTGACTAAGTGCATTTAAGTAAAAAATCAAAAGATGAGAAATCTCTTTTCATAAGAAAATGTTACTCAGCATATCTTATTATCATTAGTTATTTACTGCAATAAAATTGCTCAAATAAAAATAGCGCATCAAATGTAGACTCATGAGTGCATATTCATAATGAAAAATTATTTTTGAATCATTTCTTTAAAATTTTCAATTTGATGACATAATTTTTTTATACTACTCTATAACAGGTTGGTTTAGTGGCTGTCAACCTACTTGGAGAAGAAGTTGAAGACAACAACAACTGCCATCAGAACAAAGATGAGGAGTTGGGCAAGAGGGAAGTTCGAGAGGATGACCGAGAGCTTGTAGTCAATGGAGACGAGGCTGATAGAGCCATACGCAACAATTGTCACACATCTTCCTCCCATTCTTCCTCCTCTACCTCCCCTTTTGCCTCCCCCTCTCCACTCTCTTCCCTTCTTTTTGCTGGCTCCAGATGTGGGGGAGCACAGAGCAACATCAATGATAACTTTCCTAGGTTGCTCAGTTCTAGAAATTACACTTCCCCATATGATGACCTGGCATTCGAAATGTATGTGGATACAGAGGTGGCAACCATCATTAGACATATGGAAATTAAGAAAAGGGAAGCAGTAGAAGGTACAGTTGTAAACAACATTAATACAATTAATCATTTTACTTGTGTAAAAATTTCCTCTACCTATTCCTTTGTGACCATCATTCATTTTGGGCTCAATTCAGTTGAAATAATGTTTAGTAAAACTTTTGTTGCATAAAATGAATTTATAAATCACCATAGAAAGTCAGCAATATATATAACAAGAAGCACAAAAGTCATTAAAGTAATCGCTTTTATCATCTGCATTTCTTCATTTAAATTATCTGAAATAGTGCTGAAGAGCAAATTGATAATGTGACCAAAAATTAATACAGTAGTCATATTTATCTAAATTAATGAATTCACATAATATAATCATTTTTGATTTCATATTATGAATATGAGAAAGGTTAATAAAAAATAACTGGAATGAGTAAATAAAGAATTTTTTTCAGGGGAGCGTTTTGAATATGCTCGTAAGCTCAAGTGTGCCATGGATGAGTTGCGCTCTGCTGGAGAAAGGTTAGGACGATGGGCATTGGAAAAAAGGAAAGCTGCTGATGCAGAGGACTTTGAGCGTGCAAGGAGGAAGAAATTACAGATGGAAGAATTTAGAGCTCATGTTTACACTTCCTTCAGAGTGGCTCAGCTAATGGAAATACATGGGGTGAGAATTATAGATAATACTGTTTATCTATATTTGAATTACTAGCGTAATTGCCCATCAATATGACGGGATATCTTTAGTTAACCTTACCTCCCTCCCTCTCTCCCCCTCCGTTACAATCCCTCTCTCTCCCTCCCTATCTCATATTAAAAACATTCAAAGCACGCTTACACCCATAAGGATTGATTTAACAATAGGATTTTGTGGTCTAACAATATAATTAGTCACCATGGCAACATTCCGTTAAAATGGCAAGATTTCCATAAAATATGTAAGTTAAACGTTTAACGTGGGATATTTTGAACTGCGGGTGAAAAAAGATGAACAGAATAAGAAGCTTTATAATTTTTTCTTCAAAATGGTTCAAATCCGAAGGTTGTACGTTAATTCCTTCTAATTTTAATTTCCAAATGAATAAAAGCCTGCACGTCGAAAAATAGCGTTTTTACATGTTAAGTAATGGAAAATGGAAATGCCTCCATTGGAGTCGAACCAAGGAATTTTTTTGCGATTTAAACTCGTCATCACCTGAAAAAGTGTTAATCAAGCATCCCTGCCAAATTTCGAGTTTCTATCTTCATTACTTCTCGAGTTATTAGCATTTACATTAGCGTTATAGACAGAGAATTGCTTTTTATTATAATGATAGTTTTTAAACTATTTAATATTTTTCACAACACTTATAAAAATAAAACAATCCAAAGTGATATTATTAATGTTTCTTTGATTTACATAAAAATCACAAAATTGCTTGCACACTAAAAATTTCCTATGGGTTTCAGAAAAAATTCTAAAATAGTGTAATTATGGACAGGTTTTAAGTCTTTCTCCAAGGAAGTAGTTTGCTTATGGATATATTCTTGTAATAAAGGTTTTTACAGCATTATTCAGTGCCAATAAATGTTTCTGGGTTTTGCTGTATGTAGAACATTTCTTACATTCAGTACTAAATCCCAATATGGCAGGCATCTTCAGAATAAAGCATCAATTCAGTGTTTTAAGCACTATTTATATACTGGTAATGGACTTTTATCTTTCACTTTTCCAGTCAACATTGGCTTTTGGTAAAAAGATGCTTTGATCTCATGCTTATTCTGTATCTATTCATTTTTATATTCTCAATTCTTTGTAAATTAGCCATCAAGATTAAATTTATGCACTGGTCTTGATGTTGCAAGTTCTGCAACAGCAGATACCTGGATTCAATACCTCATTAGAATTTTTCCGCTTCTTTCCATTAATAATAATAATAATAATAATTCTTGCAGTCTAGTATTTTGCCTTCACCAAGCATACTAACTTAAGATCTACATCACAAATAACAGTGAGGTTTTATCTTTGATGGAGGGAAATTTGCATAATAACTTGATCACATCAAATAATTCACCATTAGTAAGATAGAGTACCAAGCATATAGCTCTGCTTTTTTCTAAAATAAACAAAGCAATGACAACATCCACCAAATGATATCCTAGATATCTTCAGCATGCTCTCTCTCTCTTCACAAAAGTGCCTGGAAGAAGCCATCAAGATTCTAAGTAAACTCAAGAAAACAATTACCAGCAGGTTTTCTCGACAGAGAAAATTACAGGCCAATTTTGCTTACCTCCCTATCTTGCAAGGTTCTCAAGCACATTATCGTTAGCTCCGTGATGGACTTCTTAGATAGTCAGAACTTGCTAAGTAAATATCAGCATGGCTTCAGGAAGACAAGATCTTGTGAAACACAGCTCGCTCTGTTCGTTCACGATATACTAAGATCAGGAGACCGTAAGACTCAGTTAGATGCGGTTTTCCTTGACTTCAAGAAGGCTTTCGATAAAGTCCCGCACAGTAAGTTAGTGAAGAAATTAAATGACTGTGGAATAAATCGAAACATAATCGAGTGGCTCAGGGACTTTCTCAATGAGCGTGAACAAATAGTAGTTATAGATGGATTTAAATCAGATTCAGTCAGCGTAGCCTCAGGCGTTCCACAGGGAAGTGTAATCGGCCCCCTACTATTCCTTTTATACATAAACGACTTAGATAAGGTTATTAAAAGTAAAATCAAGTTATTCACGGATGATACAGTAGTTTACAGAGAGATTAACAGTCCTAATGATCAATTATTACTTTCTGACGACTTAAATGCAATTCTCGAGTGGTGTAAAGAGTGGCAGTTAGAATTGAACTTAGGAAAGTGTTCCTTTATGAGATTCTGGGGAAACAAAAACATTGACATGACGAATTACACTGTTGAAGGCGTCCAGCTAAAACTAGCCGATTCTGTCAAATACTTAGGCGTTACTTTAACAAGCAACCTCTCGTGGGATATGCACATACGAAATATATGCGGGAAGGCTAAACAGAAACTAGGATTCATCAAACGCATAGTAGGTAAAAGAGAGGAAAAAGTCAAAGAGACATGTTACTTCTCGTTAGTAAGACCGCTATTAGAGTACGCGTCGAGCATATGGGATCCGTACGTGAAAGGATCAATCTCCGAGTTAGAAAGAGTGCAGCGAAAAGCCGCTAGATTCGTCAAAAATTGTTACGATAGAAACAATAGTGTTACAGCCTTGATACAGGACTTAAGATGGGAATCACTAGCTGAGCGCTGATCACGCTCTAGGTTAAAACTTCTTGAAAGATTTAGAACGCATATATTCTCCAGCGATGTCGAAGAAATAATAATAATACTTATATTGGTAGAATGGACCATCCTCGTAAAATAAGAGAGATAGCCTGTAGGACTGAGAGGTATAAAGGCTCGTTTTTCCCTAGAACGATAGCTGAGCAGAACAGAAGTTACGAAAAGAAATTAGCCGACGTAGAGTGATACTATATATTATTATGCGCTTTACCTTGGTGCTATTGCACCCCCTGCCACACACCATTGCGGTGGCTTGCAGGGTGAACTATAGATATAGATACAAAATGGCTGCTATTTGTAAATAATTGTGACTTTCTATGGAACAACCACATAAAAACAGGCAGAGGGATTAATCAAGATTTCTCTTCTGTAATAATACCAACATCTACATGGAGAATGTAAAAAAGGGTACCATTTTCCTTGAATATGTGGCCATTTTGATGGTTAAGCTAAATGAACATTACCATCATTGATCCTCCAGGACAGATAAACTGAACAATTTCCTGGGCAGATTCCATAAAATTTCTGCCCTTCAATCCCTAATGGCTACCTCTAATTTCTTAACATCCTTGTCAAGATGAAAACCATTGAAACTGTTGGACACATTTATTTATCATATAATACTGTAAATAAAGGATATTTTGCTATTTAATATTTTTAAAGAACCATAAACAAAAACTAAATCTTTAAAACTACTAGGCACTTACCTAGTTTGCCTTATGGTAAACGCGGCACTGGACAGTTTTGTAAAATGATGCATGCTTACTATTTTATTAGCAAGTCTTCACACCAGCATCCACAGTAGGTACAACACATCTGTGATGAAAAAGATAGTATAGGAAACTATCTGACCATGAGTTAATGAAAGAAGGGAAGCACACATGCATAAAGATCCCATGAATTTAAACTAAAGTCAAAAATTCATTAAACAATTTTGGTCAAATAATAAACTATAAGAAAGCAAACCTAAGTCCACTGCCTAGGTAAGATTGTTATTTCACTGGAGAAACTTAACACATTTCCTGAATCCTAAGAACAGGCAATATCAGCTTAACTTTAAGCAATGTTTCGAAAGTTAAGGAACTGTTTTCTTCACCAAGAATGAACTTTCACCATTACTGATAAAAGGAATTTACATAGAGGCTTGTAGCTTTATGATTTTATGGGCTCTTTCAGAAATACAGAACAATTGATAGAACTCTGCATGAAGTCATGAATAATTGTCAATGAAAGAACTTGTAATTGCAGCAACCTCAAGACCAGATCACAAAACCATGCTTGATGACACCAAAGGGAGTAACATACTTTATCAGATTACATGAAGCATTTTAAATATAAAACAACACTAAATATCAACAGAGATAAGAGCTACAAAATGAATGAAGGAAGGATGCATCTGTTCCTAAAAATGGAAAAGTCAATCAGAAAAGTGAAAGAACAAAATGCTTTAGTGTGAAGGGTCCATTATTAACAACTATGTGAAAGGCACCATTACCAGCAATATAAATGGAGGCAAAAACAACGAAATGACACCTCATTCTTGTAAATTTTCACTGCGGCATGAGTTTTCAACAGCAATTAACTGCCGTTTGAATAATAGGCATATTACTATAAATTAAAACCATAGCATTTTCTAATTTATTTATTTTACAGGCATAAATAAGCATGAATTAACTAAACAAAAACATTACAGGCTCTTTTGTATAGATGAAAACACGAATATCAACTTATTAAGTAATGAGATTAAATTAAAAATTTCATTCTTAGTTATTTTGGTGGTTAAATCCATGTAATTGACTGATTCTTAATTATACTCTCACAAAACCCACAGCCACTTTCACAGAATGATGATACAGATGACCCCCATGGAGTAGCACCAGCAATCGAGCATCTGGGTGTGCCCATTTCAGCTGGTCGTCATCCAAGTCGACCTCCATCCAGTCCATCTAGGCAGCAACTTCATCAGGGTAGCCACACGTACCAGAACTCTAATTGTCGTCAACACCAAGTTCAGCATCGTCACTGTGCAGCTTGTTCATCAATGAGTAGAGAACCGCAGAAAGGAAATTCCCAGCTCCCTTCTCATTCCCCACCACCAGCTCACCTTCCACCGACATCTCTCTCACCTCCACTTGATCTTCCTGCAAGAGGTTGCACTTCTCCACTTGGCAGTCCACCCTCTAACCAGCGAACAAACCTTCGTGGCTCTCAAAAGAAGAAAAAGGCTACTGTTTCACCTACAGTTCCAGTTGGGTCACAGTTAGTGAAGAGCAGCTATGAGGCATATGATGAAAGAACTGTTCCCGCTCTCAGACAGTGAGTTAGGTTAAGTTTCATCCCACATTTAGTTTAGTACTTAATCATTGTGGTACAGTGCACTCTCACAAATCCAGGATGCTCGGGACCAAGACAATGCTGGATATCCCAGCTATTTTATCCAGGTATTTTCCTTCAAAAATGCAGATATGAACAGGGGTGGTTTTTTCATTAGGCACAGTAGGAATGTGCCTAATGGTACTGGCATTCTAGAGATATGATGAGTTTTGCTCATGCAATGAAATAAAGAATAAAGCATTTCTTATTTATGTACTTACCAAACTATTTCACTGATTCTACTCTAAATGTGAGATTCATAAATAAAGAATAAAGCATTTCTTATTTATGTACTTACCAAACTATTTTACTGATTCTACTCTAAATGTGAGATTTATAAGGATTGCTGGTAGATGTTTACATTGAAGGAGATGGGTGAGGTGACAAGCTTGCTGTCTGATGTTGATAAGGAGTAAATCACAGAATTTTCAAAGTTTGAATACACAGGTGTAGATGGGTCAACACTTTTCTTTGTAGATTTTTAAAAAGATACTATGCAATGTAGACTGCACCTGTAATGAGTTTTTTCTCATATCCTTAGCATACTAATTATATCATTACAATGGGCGAAGAAAATAAGAATTTCACTAATGATTTATAATCAATGCTGGAAACGGCACCAGCTGAGCATGGAATCTGGAGTGCAAAACAATAAAATAGTAAGACAAAACTTTTTGATTTTCTGGTAATCTTCCTGGAACATTACCACGATTTCAACTGTAAAAAATTGCTGGTTTTCTGGTGAAACCAGTTTTCTGAATGCCGGATTTCAGGGACTGTACTATATAAATATTTATTTTATAATTTTATGACTTTGCATAATTCCTTATTTTACATGAATTCCTATTAGAATGGGCTAAGTTTAACATTCAAGTGAATGATCCAATATAAAAGTTAATAAAAATATCTCACATAAGTAAGGGATATTTAATGAAATGAAGAACAAAAATATTATTCACAACAATTTTTATGAAATAATAATAATAGAAGCTATATATTTACCTATTACTGTTTTCAGTCAAAATGAAGATGGTGGCGCTGTAGTTGATGAATGGTTACCTTCAGGTGAAGGAGGAAGCTTTCGTCTCAGTGACCGGGAGAAACGACAAGCAACCCTTCCAATTGCAGTTTTTGGGTTACCTCTTGTAAGCTGACTTGATATTTTTCTGAATAAAAGTTATTAATCAACTAATTAACTTACTAATAGGAAATGCTGGTGCCTAGTTACAGAGAAGCTTCAAATCAGCAAAATATTTGTGTCATTCATTGAGGAAAAATATTTTTTAATTGTTATGTAGATGTAACTACCAGTTTAAAAAAAGTATTCTACATAAATTACTATGAACAGAGAAAACAATGCTTCATATAGTGAATTTAATTTCAATTTAATTTTTGTCTTGCTTTGAATTGTCTATAAAAATAAAGGCTGGTTGCCAGATGATATGAGTGAATACCCATTCTATGAACTAGGGATCCATTAAAATTGAGTGTGTATTGTCAACCTTATTTTAATATAGTCCTAAACTGTATCTTAAGAAAAACTGCAAGCATATAAATATTCTTTCATTAGAGATACTCCTATCATATTTTGTTAAGATTCTATGAGATTTTTTAAAGAATCAAAAAAATTATTACTTGTGTTTACACTTACAATATTTACTATAATCAGAGCAACAATAAAACACTCTAAAATAGTAAAGCAAAATGAAGTCTATTCATCACAGAATTCTGCTGTATTAACTACACGACAATCAGTTTTTGGCAACTTTTTAAGTGCATCTTATCAGGTGGCTCATGTATTATGTAATTCCCACCCTATTTAGTTTTTTAAATGAAACAGTAACACAAAGAGTTTTCTTCTTAACCTATTCATGTGCAATTGACCCATCTGATTTTTTAATTGTTAAAAAATAATTAATAATACATAATAATAATAATTCCAAAAATTTAATTTTTACAAACCTAGCTTAGTCATTACATCTTTAATGGCCTACATTAATAATAATCTGAATGAAAATTCAATTTTGACTGATTATTAAAATTAAGCACTTTATAATTTGTAAAACAGACAAATTAATGGTATTTAAAATGACAAGCCACTTAGACATTGAAATCTACCAATTACATAATAATAATGACCATCATTAACAATGACCAAATTTCTTGATAATCCTTAGGTAGAGAAGTTTTACTCAAGACAGTACACAGAGAGGGAGGAAGGTTTACAGATGCTGAGAGAGGAGCTTTTGAAGCCTTCAAAATCAAGAGGCCAGAGCTCTGGGAGAGATGGGAGTGAGGTCAAAGATGGAAAGGTAGAAACAAAGGAGGATGTGGATGAAGGGAGCAGAGAGGCAGAGCCTAAGAAAGAAGAGACAAGTGAGCAAGAAACTGTGGTAAATGAGGCACCAAAAGTGGAAGGGACAGGGGAGCCACCTGTGGTGAATGGGGAGAAGAAGGAGGATGGTGAGGAGAAGAAGGAGGATGGTGAGGAGAAGAAGGAGGATGGTGAGGTGAAGAAGGAGGATGGTGAGGAGAAGAAGGAAGCTGAGAGGTCGAGAGAAAAAATGAGGCAAGAGAGGGTATCTGCTAATAAATGTGCAAGAGCTGCAGTCTTCCTTCTCCACAGAGCCTTGAGGGACAAAGTATTTCCGGTTTACAGTCTTGCCACTGAGGTCATCCGCTTCTTTTTTTCCCAGTTTGTACCATCTAGAAGGTAAAGTTTCTTAATTTCTCGATATTCAAACTACCTTTGGAAAAAATGTATTTTATTCTTGAGATTCCATATTAGTGTTTTAATGGAAACAAAATTACAACATAAAGAGCATTGATAGTTCTCCATTAATTTAGGTTTTTTCCTTTTTTGGTTTAATAAAGGTTTACACCACAGTATACTTATTTTTTTCTCAAGGGTATCTCCAGGAGAAGTGGCCAAGAGTGTAGAAAGACTTCTTCCAGAGCTTATTTCAAAATCTGGGGACTGTGCTCCACGTGTTCACAATCTAGCAATTAACACCATCATCAGAATGTCTGAATGTAAGGATGTACGGTATGTTCTTCATTATTTTTTGTCAGGTGCAGAGACCTTAAATTTAAATTACCCTTGCATGGATAACTAAAATACATTCTAAGCTGTCACTGAATAAATATGTTTGTGTTATCATTGCTACAGAATACTCTTGGTTTTCTTGGTACTCACCTTGGTGTATTTATTCTATAGTAAACTAAACTGATGAGTCACTTTGTGGAAAAACCAGAATAATAAGAAATAAGTCAAAATACATTGTAATTTCCACTTTTTGTTTGCATCACTGGTTCTATCATTACCCTGCATTTTAAACCAATTTACCAGGTTAGTTATTGGACATATATACACAGTACTTTTTTTCTGGTAGTACGTAATAACACAATTTTTCAAAAAATAAAATGTCCATTATTAAAATAAATACAATTACTCGTTTCAGCATTTTTGGAAAACAATTACATATTGATAGATAAAGTGAATGTATGTAGTAAGAAACATAAGGTAGTGTAGAGTATCCTAACTCCTCCCTTTAAAACTCTTTCTCTGCCAGCAGCCATCTTAAATCATTACCTGAAGTGCCAATAATTTTTTTCATTTTTATATTCCAAACCAATCTAAATATGTATTGTAATTATTGAAAATATTATTTTTAATTTGCATCGACTCTTGAAAATAATATCCTAATTGGAATATTTTATGCCAAAAATTTTGAAAAATACCTATCTTACTAAAATAAAATGAAAATATTATTCAAATTTTGAAGCTGTGAAATGTTCAGGTGTGATATTTTTATTTCTATCATATTCCTTACTATTGTCATTATCCTAAAAATGATAAAAATGAATAAAAAAATTAGTAAATTCAATATTGTACAGTTCTTTTCAAAACATTTCCCCGCATGCCTTAGGAGTACAAATCTGAGTATTGGTAACTTTATTCTAGGAAAAAACACTGTGTGTATAGTGCTTTTTCCGGTGGTATTCAATGGTATATGGTTTAATTAAGTAAGTAAAGAGCAACTGAAGCAGACAGTAAATGGTGATTTTTTCAAAAAATTTAGATAGATGAAGAAACCGAGAAAACATACATAAATGAGACAGAATACTGAATTGATTGGCAAAAATATGAAGTCTCTAGCTGTTTTCTTTTTGAAGGAGTTAGTGCATCAGACAGACCAGGGGGAAAACCACAGGCATAAGTGATTTTTTTTAAATAATCAATTTGAGGATTCTTGGAAAAGCATTTACATGAAAAAATGTTTCAAAAAGAATTTAAAAATAAGTAATTTTTTCAGAAAATTTTCCTTCCCCTCAATAGGATCTGTCATATCTGCTTACCTGTACCTTTTTTTTTAGAAAAAAGTATGTGCCCAAATATGAGGTAGCAGGAAAGAGTGAAGGGGGAGTTTGGGAGGGATAGTAAAATTGACTCTTATTGGAAGTTGGCGATTCCAACTAGAGAGGGTCATGACCATTAAACAGCCAGCTATAATTAATATCAAAAGTAAAACATATTAACTTGGCAGGAGAGTGTGTTGGGAAAATTGGGTGATAGAAAGGAGATGGAAATGGTTGAGGAAGATAAAATCATTTAGTTCAGTTTTGTTTCTTGCTAGACTTGTATATACTGTTTCAAGTTTTTATTAGAAAACTAGAACATAAGTGCTGTTTGTTGAATAAGGATCCTTCAAAACTCTTTCCATAGCATTTCTTTAACAGAATCATAGAAGTTAGTTAATATCAGAAATATTACATAGTCCATCCCAAGGCCACAAGCTGGGCTCTCTGAAATAGTTTAAAATAATTCAAACTGAGCTAGCAAAAAATAATAATACAGGCTCTGACCTTATCCTATAGTATAACTTCCTGCTTATTTATATTTTAATATTTTTTAATTTCTATTCTACAAAATTTTTTAAATTTATTGTCCACAGGGAACAGCATCTCATACCAATGCACATTACTAAGCCTTTGACAAGCAGCACTAACCCACGGCTTGCTTTGAGCCGAGCTGAAATGGCTGAACAACTTATTCTCCGTCATGGTATCTCAACAGAGAAACAGAGGTAAGTGAAGCAGAGAATTCTACCACAAAAAAATAAGCTGTTAGTGTTGTAATTCTACACATGCAGGCACTCTTCAAGTTATCTAAGCCCAACTTATGCAAACCTGCACTTACGTAAATCACAAAAAAAAGTTTTCATTACACAGAAAGTTTACGTTAGCAGTTTGCGTGAGCGGGAACTACTGACATGCACAGAGGAAGAATGCAAGGTGTACATTGTAATGTGGTGTTCTCAGTGTGTTCTACCACGTTTGCTTGATCTCATAATGTGTGTTTTGTTTTTGCGCAAATTAATGTTATGCCCTTGCAATCATAGCTTTTGTTTGGGTTTAAGCGACAGTGTATAGTGAAAGAGGTCTGTTTAAAAATGAAGAATGAGAAAGCCTACTTCAAAGAGATTTATGACTAAACATCTTGAAGTAAGGGAATAGATGATGATCCTTGCTTCTCTTAACTATTGTATATGTGGGTCTCACTGAAAGTTTTGAGACACGAGGAAACTATTAGTCTCATTGTAGATCTATTGGAATATAGTTTTATATATAACAATGAGTAAACAATGCAAGTTTCAAGTTATTACGATGCATTTTTTAGAAGTTATACCATTTTATATCAACACAGTTCTTCTTTCGTCCTTAGTCTACTATATAATAAAAATTCCAATTACCTGGGACTATTTTGCCCCATTATTGCCCCATACAAGGATAACAATTATAAGGAACTTCTAGATGGGCTAGAGACTTTAAATTTGGCAGGATTACATATTTGGACAAAACCGATGAGAAGAATACAAAATTGTAAAAATTCCAAATTTCAAAAATGCTTGCAGAGTGCAAGCACCGTCTACTAAGTATATGTATATATATATATATATACTTGAAAGGGAAAGAGAGCTATCACGTCATGAAGAAAACTGCGGAAAATAGGAGTATATGGAGAACCAAGTTTAACCTAGAATAATCACGGACCTGTCAATGGACAGACTACCTATGATGATGATGATATATATATATATTTATTTATTTAGGGCAACTAGGTGTTGTTGTGTCTCTCTTGTGCTGACGAAGGGATCATCCCGAAAGCTCTAACCTCTACAAATGTGTCTCTCCAATACCACAGCGGCTCTACTTCCGGTAAGTGTTCACTGGGTTTCCTTCAACACCTAGTTGCCCTAAATATCCTTACTTACCTTTCCTCTTTCGTAGTATTTATATATATATATATATATGTGCTTAAAGAAAAGGAAAGGTAATAATAAAGGTGGCAACAAGGTGTTGGAGGCAGCCCAGTGGACACTTACCTAAATTGGAGAGCCGCTGGGGGTGCTGAAGAAATATGAAAAACACAAAAACACGAAAATAACATAAAGTCGAATCTTTCGGGCAGACACCCTTTGTCAGCGATGGAGAGAAATGTACTGTTTGAGGTGATGCACTGGGGCGGATATGAGAGGGGGGGGGGAGAAAGTCGAGAAAGTGTATGTGAGCAAGTTCCCACTGTTGGAGTAAGGGGGCAGGTGTGTCGTCCAGTAGGGCGCGGATGGTCCTTACAATGTAACAATTATTGAAGCTTACATTGTGTACGTTAGAGTGAGATGCCACAGGAAGGGGGTGTTTGAGATTTATGCTGTTCCGGTGGCCATTCATTCTGATGTTGAATATACCGTATCTGCCCGAATAGAAACCAACCCCGGATTTAAGCCGACCCCCAAAAATTTCCACAATTTTTTGGCAAAATCGTAAAATTCGTAGATTTTATGCTGAAGTGCGCCGGACATTGGTTCTACGACAACTCATCACAGTCAATTCGTCGCAGGACAAACTTGTCGCACGTCAATTTGGCACGCATTGCTATCATGCGACGAATTGACGTGTGACGAGTTGTCTTGCAACGAATTGACGCGCGACGAATTGACTGTGACGAGTTGACTGTATACCGCCGGGCATTCATGCACGGCTTGGAATACATTATTCGAGATCAAGTGGGAAATGGTTTAGTTGTTGACATTTTGAAACATTACTCCAATTAATAATTTTGCATTGTTGAATAATGTTCCACATTCAGTGACAATAATTTCATTCATCTTCATTTTCACAAAAGGTCAAAAGGTCAAATATAGTAATAGCGATCTCGCCATGATAATTTTTCATCCGAGTCTATTTCGAATGAAATTAGCATTTACATTGCCTTAAGAAATTGCATTTTTATAATTATACATGTTCCATGTAAAGTTTTACCAAAATTCAAACAGTTGAGCATTCAAAGCCGTCAACGCATTTAGCGTAATCATCTGCGTAGTCAAAACACGCAAATAATGTGACCACTCAAATAATGTGAAAAACCCAGCCTTAAACGCTAACAAAGCACAGGTAGTGAGTGCTAAATTCAATATTCTAGCCTTTATTATTTATTCAATAATATTCATCGTAGGTCAAATATTTACTTTACGAAAAATATAGTACAGGCAGACCTCGTCTTTCGCGGGGTTACATTCCTGAAAACACCGCGAAAGATAAAATCGCGAAAGAGAAGTAATTAAGACACGGGAAATACAGGGTTTGGTTTTCATCCCAGCAAAAACGGATCATTTGTCCTCTGTATTGGTGACCGCAGAAAATAGAGAAAGAGATGGAAAAATTAACTTCAATGAAGACTTGAACAAGTTAAAAGAAGAGGAAAAAAGTATCAGAAAATAAAGTCTTATTTAAGTTCCGTAGTACAATCGTGAAAAAAGAATGAATGGAGGTTGCCTAACTTGCAGGGGCTAATTCCCCGAATATGGCAGGTCGTGTCTTTCTTGGGGTTACATTCCTGAAAAACTCCGCGAAACTCCACCAATAATAAATGATGTGCAAAACGCAAAGCTTAAGCATTTGAACTATGTCAAACCTGAGCAAATAACCCAGTGATCCTCAATCGGAAGGGCCAAGAGTTGAGTCTTTCCCCTCGGGACTTCCCTGCCGTAATAAAGACAGAAGGCTCCTGAACGGTGATGCCAGCTTATATTCTTTAACTTTTCAAGTGCGAAGGGACACAATAGTATGGGAGGATTGCATCCTAAAAATATTTATAAGTATATATAAGACACGTACACGTGTCTTATATACATATATACTTTAAAAAATAGATACACATCTATTTTTTTAAATTATGTAAATACTTTTACAGAATAACATAACAATATTTTTCAGGTCTGATTATGAGAGAAAATGTGAGGAAAACGCGATTCATTCCATATATGGAAAATTTTGCGCAGCCTTCTCCGTGATTTTTTCTGTGAAAGAGCAAAACATAAGACCGTGAAAGACAAAACTGGTCGCAAATGCAGAACCTCGAAAGATCGAAACACGTGAAAGATAAAGCCACGAAAGACGAGGTCTGCCTGTACTATCATTTGAATGCGACGGCAATGAGAGACATGCTGCCATCTATGGGCGACTACAAGATTTAACCATAACTCAAATTTTCCTTGGACTCGCATTTAAGCCAAGGGGTGATTTTTTCATAATAGATTTTGACAAAAAACATCAGCTGGTATTCGGGCAGATACGGTATATACTATACATATTTTTTCTTCTTTTTCTTTTTGCTTAGTCTGTGTGCGTGTGTGTGTGTGTGTGTATGTATATATGTAGATCAGTGGCGGTCGGTCTATGCAAGCAATGCAAGCACTGCTTGCCTAGTGAAACAACAATGCAACAAACTTTTTTAATTACTTGAAGAAATTTACTTACTATTATAAAATTGATAGAAATATATTTAGTATTTTCGTCATTTGCACGAATTTCTACTAACTTGATTGCACTTTGTATTACTTAATTGTTATAGAGTGGGCCTCGAGAAGCAGTTTGAGATCTGCTTCACAACATTTCTGCATTTCTAATATAAATTTCAGATGTAACTGCCTGGCCACACTAGGCGATTCTCCTCTCATAGGCGTTGTTTTGTAATCAGGAAACATGTACTTCTTATTTAGAGAGAATATTAACCAGTGAAGTAGAAAAAGTGCCTATTCATTAGGATCAGGGCCGTAGTGACCACTTTTGGCACTCTGGGCAGAGGATTTTTTGGTGCCCCCAAGATAATCTAATCAAATGATAAGTACATATATTTAAGGGATATTTAACTAAAATAAACAATCTATTCTTTAAAGATTTTTTTTCAAGCTTTACTTGCTGCAAACATATTAATTGATTGATTCATTGAAATCTATATTTTTATATTCAGTAGAAAAGATGGCTAGACCAGAAAGTCCCTCTTGGTTCATTGATGATCGTAGGTAATTTTTAATCAATTTTAGTTTACTAAAAGAACATTCCCCAGTTGAAATTGATGTGGCGAATGTCAAGAAAATTATCAGCAAAATTTCCACATTGGGAAATAAACTTAAAAGTTCATATTCATGAAGAAATTCCAATATTTTTCTCTGAGTAATTGTTACACTTTTTATCGAAGGCAGGTAGTGTTTCAAACTGTGAATTTCTTCGATTAACTTTCTTTTTTTCCCCCTTATTTTTGGGAGCACAGCAGGTATTCCTTTTTCCTCACAAAATTTCTTTGCCTCTTCCATATACTCTTCCAGTCATGACTGAACCTTTTATGTCTGGTATTGGTAATTGCAGATCATGTCAATGACTCTATCCACAGTTACATCGGCACCCTGAAGAGATTGAAAGAGGTGATTGATCTTTTAGAGGCAAACATCCCAAAATAAAAAGAAAAATATAAATTGCATGTTGATCTGGTTTAGCAAACCTTCAGCATCTGTGCATTCATGTTCATTCTTTAATTTTATTAATGCCCTATAAACTTGCTTCAATTGTAATCTCAATGAATTCACATCATATGCTCTTGATGACTATCATGTTGTGCCATGTTTTGTTAACGTCACCTTAAGGACCACCATGAGTGCAACCCATCTCAATGTGGAACCAGCAAAATAAAGGAACACTTTCTCTACCTTTGTAAAAAAATTCCCTAATTTGACACATTTTTCAGTAGAATGATAAAAAGCTAAATTAAGCAAATGCTCTGTACATGGTATGAAACATGCAAGAGATTTATGTTTTGAAATCATTTCTTGAAACCATTTAATTTAACGGTCATATTAGGAGCATTTTTATATGATTTAGTTCTTATGTTTTGTAAATCTTATCCATCCTGTTCCAATTTTTGGATTATTTCTGATGCGATTTCATCTCTCTTTATCAATTTGACAGTAAAAAAAATCAGTAAAGGCCTCCTCAATAATTACTTTTTATTGACAAATTCTGTTCAACTAATGCAATTCAATAGGGCATGCAATTTTTTTTGGACGATTCTAGAGAGGGACATATTTGGACATCGTGTGACTCCCCGGTTAGCTTGGACATGAAAAAATCACTCATGTGCCTGGGTGTTGTGAGCATTTCATGCAGAGGTATAGTCCTATTTTTAAAAAATTAGCACACACTTGAAGAAACATTTGGTTTGGTGTTTAGCTAATCCATGTAAATTTTTCCATGATTCAATATACCTGGTCAAAATAAATTCACCCAAAAGGCGGCCCATTTATTTTAATTGTTAGTATACTGCTGATGTTTTCCACCAACATTAATGACTGCAAAAATAATATAAGAGGGAATTAGAGGGAGTGAGAGGGAGGGAGAGGGAGGGAGGGAGAGAGAGGGAGAGAGAGGGAGAGAGAGGGAGGGGGAAGGGACAGAGGAGGGAGGGGTGGGATGAAGGGAGGGAGGGAGATACAGCAATATAATTTTCTTTCCCATCATACTGATGGGCATTTACACTAAGTACTTAAGCATTGTAGATATGAAATTAAAAGAAATAATATTCAATAAACTTTCAAGCTTCTCTGTGTTTATTATTAAAAATGCTGATATTTCAAATTTGAAATGCAGGCTTCTCTAGTTTTATTATAATATATTCATCCCACCTTTTCACAATCTGATGCATTATCTTTATTTAAATAAGATACATATGAATGTTAATAAATCTTTATAAGCATTACATATTAATTTATTTGTCATCTTTGTTTAGGAAGTAGATGAATACTTACTTTCAAACATCTTTCTATTCAGTGGCCTTACATGTAGAGTGCTGTCAGAGTTAGGATGCTCAGGATTGCACCATCCTTCTGAAGCTGTTAGGAAGGCATCTGAGCGAGTTCTAATACAAGTGTACCAAGTCAATCCACGACTGGTACGGAAGCAACTTCCTCCAGAGGATGACCTTACCCGTAGAAATCTTCTGTATAGGCACCTGTTTCAAGAATTTGAAAGAATAGACATTCAGGTAAATTCATGTTTAAGTTTTAATAAATTTTAATGGAAAAATATTAAACTTGATTTGCTAATGTATGTTTGGATTCATTTTCTCATTACCTAATTGTATTGTCAACCCCCGATTTAGCACTCACATGTAGTGCCATATTTCCTTAACACCAATGGAAGCTTTTGAAAGTATCCTCCATATACCAAGCAATGATGGGTACCTATATGAATTTACCAACATTTCCTTTATAGCATTGACATAGGACAACTAGTGGCATTAAATTGGGGATTGATTGTACTTTTCTTGATAGATTTTTCAGGTTAGTAAGTGATTAAATATATGCTGATTTCTTACATGCTAAATAATTTTTGTCATCATTTTTATCTATTAATTTATTTCTTATGATTTTCATTTTGAGGTCATTAGCCCATTTCAATGAGTTCATTAATTTATTGTTTTCAAATTTATACTATTCAGTCTCATTCTTTAAATAATATTTTGCATATCTGTCATCTGAAGATAAATAAATATGTAGAAAGTACAATATTTCAATTAACTAATTAATGATTTCATCATTGGCTTGTTTTCATTGATCTATAATTATTAATAATATTTATTAATTTTTACTAATTACAAAAATAAATTTCTGTATCTATAGACAATCTCATTTTATTTCAAATTAATTATTGAATGTAATCCATTTTTATTATGTTTCATGTCAATATTTTTATGATTTATGTCTTTATGCTGATAGATATAGATTATAATTACTACCTGGTGGACTTTTAAACCTGAGTTTGTTCTACTCCATCCCAAGGATATGCAAGTACATGTAATGCTATTCTAGAAGGTATGTTAAACCTTGTGGTTTATGGAACTAATTTATGTTAGAATATATCACTGCAAACCATGTATCATTAAGAGCAATATATGATCCCCACATCACAAAAGTGATAGAATTGATTTGAAGAAGAAATATTAATTTTCTGGCAATTGTTATAATACAGTAAACCCTCGCTTTAACGGACCTCGGTTTTGCAGACTTCGGATTTAACGGACAAAATCTGTCGGATCCGAGTTTTGTGCGACTTTCAGGCAATGGACTTTGCCCCAAACAATGGGACGTTGTTTGGCGAATCAGTCTGGACAATGTAGTACACTGTAATGTACAGTGTACTCAATACAACTGACTTAAACAAAGTGGCTATCTCAGCCTCTTTGTTTGACTTCTCTCTGTGCATAAAGCATCATTAATTTTGATGCTCAAACTACAGTTTGAAATGAATAATGCTATTCTTTCATCTATTTGAAGGTTTAATTGGCATTAAATGAATCAGAGGCAACAATGAGAGCCTCATTGGCAACGCCCAGAATGAGTATGAAAAATCTGTAAAATTCCAAAAAAGAATGCGTATTTCTGAAAACTTCGACAGTGTAAAATGTAAACATCACAAGAATAATATAGTATAGTTTTAGCCATCAAATAAAGAAAAACAAAGATAATCGGTCCACATTTACGTATTTTTATGAATGATGGAAAAAACCTTGCACTCTGAAAAATTGAAAATCCCATGTAAGCTTATGGGAAAATATAATTGTCTCTTTGATTCAAATTCAGTACACTTTAGCATAAGAAAATATTTTTCCAGAGACCTCATAGCTAATAGAAACAAAACACCGTTTACCGCATATCTTTACGGTTCTCGAGAAATATGCCGCTGCAATGTTCCACGTACGTGCGATGAGAATTTTAATATTATAAGATTACTAGTGTAATGCCCATCAAAAATGACGGGAGGAAAGATACAATGGTTCAAACTATTTAGGGAGATCATATTAACATCAGAAAATCGTTTCCCCCTCCCTCCCTCTCTCTCCCCATCTCTTCCCCTTCCCTCTCCCCCATTCTCTCTCCCGCTATCTCGTATTAGAAGCATTCAAAGCACGTTTATACTCATAAGGATTGAAATAACAATATGATATCGAGGTCTAAAAATGGAGTAGGTAGGCAAGGTAACATCCCGTTAAAAATGGCAAGATATCCTCAAACTGTGTGAATTAAACGTTTAAATTGAGCAATTTCAAACTGTAGGCGGAAAAAGATGAAAAGAATAAGAAACTTTATAATGTTTTCTTCAAAATGGTTTACATCCAAAGATTGTAGGTCAATTCTTTCTGATTTTAATCTAAAAAAGAATAAAATGAATGAATGAAATGTCCATTTTTACTTGTTACCTTATGGGAAATGGAAAATATACCCTGGAGTTGAATCCAGGTCTTTGATCTCGAGTTTGATACATTAAAACGTTTTTTTATTATATCATAATGCTATACTGAAAATTTCATCAAATTCGGTTCAGTTGTTTGCGAGATATTAAGCTTCAAAAAGCATTACACACAACGTTTGCTACAGGCTAAGGCTTTTATTTATATGATTACTAGCTGAAACACTTTGCTTCGCTCGGGAAAGTTTTCTTTTTATTGCTTGGGGCAAACGTTCCTCATTCCTTAATTACGCAAGCGATGCTTACATTAACATTTACTATTTTATATATTGTAAAGTTTTACCATTAATATAATTACGCATTAACATCTTACTTAATATTCACATGGATAGAAGCACCGAAGCCTTTAAAGCAGCAATAAAATTATGTGGATTATGTCAATACTATTAGCCAAAACGTAAACAATAAACAACATCTCGGTTACCAAACAACTGTAAGTAGATGTATCAGTTTATGTTGCGATAAATCTTTCAGTGTTAATGGTACCCTTTATCTTGGCGTTAGCTATTCTTCCTCTATGGTGTGCCACGGCGTGGACTTTCCTTGCATTGATCTTTTCATGGATATCTCTCCCTTTGAAAAGAAATACAATTAGGAAATTTAGCTTTGTTGCTGCCTGGAAAAACTGATAAATTTTGCCCTTAAAGGAAAATTTCAAGCGATTTAGCATGTAATACGACAAAACATGAACAGAATTAAAATGTTCAGTCTTTCGTGCATAAAATAAGCCATTTCCCATGATTGTAAGTTAATATTTAGGTATATTTATATCCATATCAGTGAAGGGCTGCATGGCATTTTGGGGTTTCTCCACACAATTTCTCAAGCATTCTTATGGAAATAGTGTTTTGTTGACCCCATGGGATATAACAGACCCCACGGTCTGCAAACCTAGACCAAGTTCTTCCTTTGGTCCATAGGATGGCCCATGAAACTTTTGAATTCGATAGCTTCAACAGTGTAAAAACGTATAAAGAACATACACACACACATACACTCTAAAATATTGATAAGATTATTGTTTTTGTTGTTATTACAGTAAAGTATCATTTTAGACAGTAATTATCATAAAGTACTATCAATAAAGTAGGTTTTCTCATGTACGAGTGTGTTTTTGTGCTCAAAAAATCCCATTCTCCATTTAACGGACATTCGGCTTTAACGGACACCCCTTCCCTCTATTAGTCCATTAAATCGAGGAAATACTGTACTTACATTGACAAAGCAGCCCTCACAACCAGTTATGGATGTATTTAAGAATTTTTAAATGCAATATCCAAGTTAGTTTATTACAATTAAAAATAACTTAGTCTCCATTCATATTTATAATGTGATTACAAACATTTTTAAAAAGACTATTGAGTAGTAGAAGATAAACCAACAATTTCTTATTTTTATCAGTCAAAATTTGTTTTTTCTAAAATTTAACTACAATAATCATTCAAATCACATACAAATAATTTATTTTAGCAATAATTACAATTACTGATGAGTATATATTTGTAATATAAGATCATCAATCATTTTAACAACTTTAAATATAGAACTGAATATAAACTGATGAGTAGAATATTTGTAAAAGAAATTATTGTAGCTGCTTATTATCTTCTGGATCATATAAATTATTATAATTTATACTGTATTCATTTGATATCACTGTTTCAAGAGCGGCTTATATTTTTTGTAAAAGAATATCACCAAAATATTCATTTAGATGAGAATATGCTAGAAATTCAAATAATCATTTTCATTGATTTTATTTTCACTTGATATTTTTTGTATTATAGATCACATAGAGAAATAACCCAGAATATTTGTCAAAACTGGATTTGTAGTTTGATAGTTGTTTCTTTAGCAAATAATCTGAAAACAAGAGGTCCAAATTTTCATGTGGGCTCTGGTAGATTTTTCCAGCTTTTTGTTTTTATAATTAAGCATCAGATGTGTAATAAATGTTTCCCATAGATAAATATATACTAAATCTAGCTAATCAAGATATCACAAGTTGGGTTAAACTTAACTTTCATGCTTCCCAGAGAAAGAAAGATATGCTGCAAAAGAGCAAGGCAGCTGGAGGAGGAAATTTGGTCAATAGGACACCAGTGGGAGGAAACAACACAACTGGTGGTACAGCAGGTGCCTCTGCATCATGCTCATATCCTTCTCCAGCACACACTGTGAGCAGTTCATCATCCACATCCTCATCTTCTGTAATGACATCTCCACCAGGTGCATACCCGGCAAACACACCACTCCAAATGCAAGGGAAAAGTCAAAGTTCCTGGCAGACTCAGCAGCGTCTGAGTCCTGTTCCTGATGGAGCAAATGAAGATAGGTAAGTTAATAATATTTTGCTTATCAAATCAAATACAGGCAGCATCTGCTTAACGTACATCTGCTGATACTTACATTACATATTGACACCATATATCTGCACCTACGTATGTACTGCCCACTGATACATACATCGATTCTTGCACACAAGAGTAAACAGACGAGGTTGAGAGAGCTTAGGTGGAGCACAGCCTGACGCTGGACCCTCGTGATCAGTGGATCTGCCTCCCTTGTATAAACAACTTGGAGAAGGCAGGCCTCTTGAAATGTTTATAAACAGAACTCACTTAGCTTTAATAAAGCATCCACTAACTCATTTCATTTTACAGTTGATGTAGCACATCATCTTAAGGCATAGACTTACGAAAGACGTTATGGAATTTTTAAGCAGACCAAGCACCCATACTGCTGACTCGTGATGACTTAAGTTAATATCTCATGTGCCAACATACAAAACATTTATGATTTCTTGAATTTTGCGAGTGCTTTTATATCTAAATAATTTTAGTGAAAATTTTAGTCAAAAGGGAAACATGAGTGCAAAACATAAAAAGGTGTATCATTACCTTTGAGGAGAAAATAAGCATTATAAATATGGCTTCCAGAAAATGCAAGACTTCACAACGATTTGAAAAAAAGTATGAGAGGAAGTTCTAGTGCAAGTGATAGTGAGCCATTTAATGCAAGCTGGGGGTGGTTCCACAGATTTAAGATCTGTGCTAGGCTACATAGCATCAAAGTGACAGGTGAAGCTGCGAGTGCAGATGTTTGATCCACATTAAAATGGGAAAGAATTAGTTCAAGTATTGATATTAATTAACTCTCTACTGGTGACATGGAGGCAAAATCTTCTCCATGATGTGTTCAGACTTGATTAGACAATAACACACTTTATGATGTTGTTGATACCTTCATTTCAGTAGGTCTCAAGGATGTGTGCAGGATAAACATTATTTTCTCTTTTATCAAGTTCATGCAAGTAAAGTGTTATCACTGTTAATATTACTAAAGATTTGCAACTGAGTCATAAAATCAACCTTTCTTTATTTCCCTGAAGACCCAGACTTTGATGAAGAAGTGAGAGGAGTTACCGTATATACTCGTGTATATGCCGACTCCATGTATAGTACGACCCCTGATTTTTTGGTGAACAAATCTGATTTTATCATATATCTCGTTTATAGTACGACTCCAGCTTTCCACCGGGGTCGATATATTTCGTTTCGATAGCTTGATGGTTACTAGCGAGATATATCGAACGACCTTGATTTTCCACACCACCATAGAATAGACCGTAAATGTCGTAAATAGTATTTCTTGCGAGGACACTAAAATTCGGATAAGTTAAGTATCTTACTCCTAAAACATTTAATAAAAAGTGATATGAATCATGATTGCACAAGATGAAATAAAATCATAACAATTCTAGTACGTCTGGATTACGTTCCGCGTACGTAATGGTTCCACTCATTCATCTACTTAATAGGTAGGGATAATGGATAAAAAGAAATTACTTTGTAATATTCCACAGTCTTTGTTTCTTCAATCACATACCGACCGGTTTCCACTACAAAATTATTCTAATGATGTTACTAACCGACATAACACTTTTAGAATGACTTTTTAGTGGAAACCGATCGGTGTGTGATTGAAGAAACAATAAAGACTGAATATTACAAAAATAATTTCTTTTTTCCAAGATGCCGAAATTCCATAAAGTTACGCCGTCTACGATACTTTTAGTCCAACTCGTTCCAATCCATCCCTTGTAAAAAGACGCAAACAAAGATGTACATACATAAAATTCAAGAAAAGAAGTGCCCGTAAATCTTCACTTATATCAAGTATTTGTGAATTTGAAGCTGTATATATGAAAAAGATTCTACTCTTCACGAAGCAACATAACAACGATAAAGGACCTCACTGTTAAAGTTAGCCTACCATTAGAATGCGTGCGGGTGGCATAACTTCACCGAAAATGCCCGTGAAGATGCATGAATTTTAAATCCTCAAATGCATTACTCGTGTATAGTACGATCCCCAATTTTTGCAATAAAAATTTGGTCGTAAAAACTCGTACTATACAAGAGTATATACGGTATTCAACAATTATTCATTCATGAGCTAAGTGATCTAAAAAACATCAATGACCTGCAGTTATTATTGTGATATCCTCTTGTTTTTGTATAATAATTCAGTTTTTTGAAACCCATAAAATTGTTCTGCAATATATTTCAGAAAATTTTTCTTCTTCTAATATCTTAGCAATTTAAAAAAATAAATTCCTTTGTGGAAATCTAAAATTTGCTATTCTAGTAATACACTTATTAACCTATTGTATAATGACCAGATTTTGGATCAGCGAATGAAGGACAAAATCAGGATTTCAGGTTAGTCAATGCAGGATGAAGCCCTTTCAGATTGCTCATTGCTGGGTAAAAAAAAAGCTTTTTAAAGAATTTTTTTTTTCTACTTACGAGTATAAAAGTATAATTAATATTGGAATCAATATTCTACCTTTTTGAATTAGCAAACACATGAACTTTTTATATGCATGTAAAACACGATAAAAATACAACGAACATAGCAAAAAAGGAAATTCATAAATAAAATGGTATATGTTAAACGTTAAAAAACAAACTGTAACCAATCATTGTACGATATATTTACACAAATATGGTTATATCAGGTAAATAATTATAAACTTACATTTTATTCAGTCATTGCTCACTACTGACTTTAATGAGATTGAAACAAAAAGAGAATTATGGCTGAGAATCAGATATAACCTATAAGGATTTAAAAAACAATGATTACCCCCTGCAGCGATTAGTCAGAGACAGCTGTACTCAAAATATGACAATTTCTTTCAGGAAATAGTTATAAACTTACATTTTGTTCCAGCTCTTGCACACTAACACACCACATGAGAAATAAACAGGTAATGAAACAGATCAAAATGTTTGAACTACATCTGGGATTTTAGCATCGAACTTCAGATTCACGCAACTAGCATTCGACATTCTGCTAGTTCTAACAATGTGACAAAATTCGTCCAAGTTCCTAACAGTGTAACCAAAAGGTGTAAATTACATGGTTTCAACATTTATTGATCAATGTAACCAATTCACATTGTACCTACATTAGTAGTTGCACTTATCATTGGTCGTGCAGAAAGTCCTAAAATAAATATTCTAATAGGATTGAGACACCTTATACAAGGACACCTAATGTACAATGCAGGACATTATCTGGGACACTTTATCTTGCAGGACAGTAAGTCAAAATCCGGGACTTTTCCACAAAATCCAGGATGTCTGGTCACTATAACCTATTGTGATACCTCAGGGCCATAGACAAATCTACCTATTTGCATTAAATAAAATCTCTCAATGTACTTAAGGTAGATATACCATTTTTAATTTATTTCATGCTTGAAGGATAATTACTTCAATTTTTATGAAATTGTAATTTTTCTCTGACTTGTTTCATATTTAAAACTAATACCATCTCCAATCTGTGCAATAATACAATAAACATAGGTCACAATGCTTGTATAAGTTACCCAAGCAGTAAAGCAAAAAATAATGTGAGCAGTGACATTTTTTACTAACTTTTTTAAAGTCATATAGGGGAAATTGCCCTCCAGGTCCCATTAATGCAGCATAACTGGTGACCCATATACAGTAAACCCTTGATTTAACGGACCTCGGTTTAGTGGACAAAATCTGTTGGATCCGAGTTTTGTGTGACTTTCAGGCAATGGACTTTGCCCCAAACAATGGGACGTTGTTTGGCGAATCAGTCTGGACAATGTAGTACACTGTAATGTACAGTGTACTCAATACAACTGACTTAAACAAAGTGGCTATCTCAGCCTCTTTGTTTGACTTCTCTCTGTGCATAAAGCATCATTAATTTTGATGCTCAAACTACAGTTCGAAATGAATAATGCTATTCTTTCATCTATTTGAAGGTTTAATTGGCATTAAATGAATCAGAGGCAACAATGAGAGCCTCATTGGCAACGCCCGGAATGAGTATGAAAAATCTGTAAACTGCAACTGAACCAGGTCCCACACTCTCTTAAAAAGTATTCGTCATACTTATAAAGTACATGCATTTTTTTAAAAAACCTTAAAAAGTACTGAAGTGTTATGGTGAGAGAGATTGCTTTAGTTATTAAAATTTACTAATAAAAATTTTCGACATGTAAAAGGCCCTGTATGCACACTTTGCGCCAGACCCCAAGATTTTCCTAGCCACCTCTGCACCAATGGCAATAATGACATGACTTTTGAGACTGAGCTAAAGTTGAATTTTTTATGTTGTTCTATTTTACATGGTTTAAATTTTATAATTTAAAAGTTTTCAATGACCTTATAAAAATCCTGTATTGATGCTGGTTATTTTACACATTTCACGAGCACTATATTCACCAATAGCTATAACAAAAATTACCTGAGAGTTCTAAAAAATTTATCATATTTCTTTGAATGGGCAGGATGTGCGTATTTTGCTTGGAAAGGAACAAAGCATTTGGAACGGAGGAGGGCCTTAACCTGCATTATTGGAGAAATTGCCCTATGCTCACACGGTGTACTCATTGTCGCCAAGTAACTGAAGTATCTGCTCTTTCATCACATCTTATTGGTAAGCAAGCACATGAGAATTCTGTAGTATACTTTAAAATAAACTGATTATTAAACATTATGTCCACAAGGCTTTCTTTTGGCAACCAGCATGCATGTCCCTTTATGGCCACCATATTTTTAACCAAGACAACTCAGTGTCAAAAGGATATACATATGTATTATATTTGTAAAACTAAAGTAAGACAATCTTAATAACAAAAATCTGTATTCAGATTGTCGACCCATTCCCACAGGTTGAGGTTGGAGCAATGCCCACTATCTCTGCAGCTCCTGCTGTATTTTTGCACAAAAATACTAATTTCTGAACTTAGATATATGTATGAAATATGGAATGTATTTAAAAAATATTTTTAAATTGAACAATCTAACTTACATTACCAACAATCAGTTAACCCCAATTATTCAGCAACCCATGTTCACTTCACACATAGAACATATGGAGTGAACACACCTACATAGATTAGTAATTCTGCCATTACCAAGTTACATCATTTTAATCAGTGCAGTCTGGAAAATTTTCAAATCAAAGAATTATCACTGATTCAAATTAATCTTGGTAGTAAAGTGGATTTACTTGAAAAATTCTACTATCATTTGTTTTCCATCTTTTTTCCATGTGAGGTGAGTGTGTTGCACAACAACTGTACAAACAATGTGCTAGATGCAAGCTGGCAATCCCATTGGAAGACTATGAAGAGCACCAAAAGAGCCTTTCATGTAGAGGTAATGTTATTCTCAAGGAAGCAGAAAAGTCATCACTTTTTAAGACAACTTTTCTTAAAACATTGAACATTTGGATGACAATGATAATAAATTCTCTTGTAGATGGAAAGGGTGAACGGTGTCCTTTGTGCCACAGTGTGATTCAACCTCCTGGAGAAGATGGGTGGCGCATTCACCTCAAGGGTCCTGGCCCAGGGCAATGCGCATCACAGTCAAGAAGAAGGCATGGCAGGGGTAAAGTTGCAAAACACTGCAAATTTAATGTTAATTTTCTGCAAAGCCAGTGTATAAAATGTCAGTATTAAGATCAACACTAAAATTTACATTGGTATGTGGCCATGCTATTTTTTAATTTGTTTTTGTCAGTAATTGTCAAATAATATTTTAATCGATAATTGTTACTGGAAAATCACTTTTCCCTCAAAAATAGAAAAACAGGATATTTTTATATATTGTCTTATTTTGAAATGCAAGTAACAAAAATATAATTTCTGTCTCCCAGTTATATAAAAGAATCGACTTGAAAATGTAATGTAATAGTATTTCAAAATACTTTCTTGTTCATAGATTATTTTTACTCATACATTCTAAGTTTAAGCAAAGCTGTACAGTAGACTATCTTATGATGCAGGGGATATATGTCTGGAATATTGCATGAATTAAGAATCAGATAATGCATGAATTAAGAATCAGGGTGATAAGATTTTAAGGTTAACCCTTAGAGCAGTGTTTCCCAACCTGGGTGCCGCGGTGCCCTGGGGTGCCGTGAAGTGTTCTGAGGGGTGCCGCAAAAATTATTCTGTTTTCCCATTTTTAGTCTCATTTTTCATCGTCGACTTTCAAAAATCAAAACGAGAGTTAAGACGAACTTCATTTCGTCACAAAGGCACTTCAAAATGGAAGGAGATATGGAGAAGGAGGTTAGGGGTTCAACTTCACTACAATTATTACTGATGGTGGATAGGAAGGGGTGCCGCCAAATTATGAAAAGTCACTTAAGGGTGCCGCGACTCTAAAAAGATTGGGAAACACTGCCTTAGAGTATAAGTATATTTTAAAAAGGATGTGCTGAATTAGCAAACAATTTTACACTAAATACATGATAATAATAATGTAATTTATTTGTCCAAAGATCAAAGTATTGATATAGGACAAGTCCAAATGAAAAAAGAAAAAACACAAAAAAAGGAAAAACACAGTACATCATTAAATCACAATCAGCATATTATTAAGAGAAAATGTCTCCTTCACATAGTCACTAAGGCTATAATAAAGTTTGTTATGCAGGAAAATACTTAACTTACACTTGAAAGCAGAAATTTCTTTGATGCTTTTCAGTTCACAAGTGAGGTTATTGTATAAATGCAATACCATCGCTTTAGGGCCATGAGCAGTTACTCAAGTACAAGCATAGGGGACATATAAATCACTATGCTGTCTAGTATTATAGATATGAATAATCAAATTTTTCTCATATTCATGTAAGTTCATTCTTGTACGAAGCAGAGCTATCATAATGTATACACATGGTAGTGGCAAAATATTTAATTTAAAAAAAAAAGGTTAGCAAGGAGCATCATAAGATGCATGAGCAATCAACTGAATAACCCTTTTTTGAATCCTAAATATAGAGATAGCATGTGGAGAACCCCAAAAAAGTATAGTCTATACTAAATGTGAGTAAAATTCACCATAATATAACATCAAAAAAACATCATTAGACACAGTGGATCTAATAGACCTTATAAGGAAATAGATAGGACTAAGCTTTCTATCTAATTTGTGAATATGAACATTCCATGAAATATGAGAATAAGCACAGACTCCCAAAAAATTTGTACTTTTGACTTGGGGAATAGCTTTCACATTAATACCAATGAAAAGAATTTTACAAGGTTTATTTATATTAGAAAAATAAATCAGCTGTGATTTGTCAACATTAAGTGTTAGAAAATTATTTTGACACCAACTGTTCAAAAGCTGGGCAACCAACTTACCATTATTTAACAAACCACCAGATCAAGATAAGGAAAGAATAAAATTTGTGGATCTGGTTTAGAATAGATGACGTACCACTAGCGATGTAACTGGCAAGAAAATGAACTACGTAGCAATTGAATCATAGACATTCTTTACACACAGGAGTTTTCAAATGACTGAGTTACCACACAATTGCTTAGCTTCGGTGCCCTGACTGGAACAATATCTCCCTCCCCATCCCGGAGATATGGTGCCCGAAGCAGAGCAAACATAATATGAGTTGATAGTTGGGCAACAGTATTGAGATCGAGTTGTACTGGGTGCCTTCGGCGCCCTGACAGAATTCATATCTCCCTTTCCATGCCAGCAGAGTAGCACAACACTGCAGAATGAGATCCTTACAACGTAGTTCTAATTCTGACCAATAGGGATGCCACAGGTACGTCACCCATGATCTTAAATAAATTTGAATAATGCACCTTATTAATTGTATCTGGTTTAATTTTCTATAAAATGTAGTATATAACTAATAGTTAATCAATAAATAAATGTTGGTTTTGTTATTAACAAAAAAAAAAAAAACTAAATATGGGGGATCAATGTGATATGCTTTGGCATTTACAAAAGATTTTTGTTGAGTTGATGTAATTGAGTTTGGCCCTCAAAGGATTAAAATGGAAAAATGAAGAATTAAAACCAGGCCACCCACACATACAAAGCAATCTCATTTTCATTTAGCCATACCTATTTTATGAAAATCATATGAGCAAATCTGCATTCTGGGAACTAGAGCCATAGTGACACAAGGGCTCACGCTAAAAATATAATAAGTTATTGAATGACTTGTTAAATTTTGTATTGATTCAGTGACATAAACTCTATGATTAAAAAGTAAAAGCTATAAAAAACATGTTTTAAATTAATATATTTTATTAGAATGATATGTTTACACATTATAGCATGTCTTCATCAGAGCTGTGAGCACACTTGGTGATTTCCGATTACAAAAATTTCATTGAATTTGCATTTTTATTGTTAATCTGTTTAAATATGCAAACACGATGAGGGTAAATGATAGAGACCTTTTTTGGGTCCTCTACACACAGCATATGCTGCATATCCAACCAATCTGACTCTGCTAGAAGCATATTATAGGAGGATCTACTGTATTCATGTAATCTACTTTATATAAGAAAATCACAATTTAATGCTAGTTTAACTTAATATACATAACCAAAATAATGTTCTGAGCATGTATAGTGTTGAATGTTAATTCACAAAAATTCAATAAAAGTTGAAGAACTTCAACATACAGTCTTGATGTATCCAATAATATTCTAATGCTTTTATATGCTCTGTATCACAATGCCTTAAATTTATCCATTCACTGACTATAGTGGGAACAATATAATGAAAATAAGAAGTTACAAGAATTGCATTAAAAAATTAAATTATTAAAAATAACTTGTTTCCATAAATTTGGAATACTGTATTAAGCTTTATAACTGAAGGGCTTGCATTTCTTATATAACTCTAGTTCAGAATAATGTGTACAGAGGCACCAAAATGTGATAAGATTACAGTCCACAGATTGAAGTAAAATACACCATACTGGCTGTTATGAAGAATGAGATGTGAATTCTTCTAATAAAGAAAGTACTTTTTCATCCGTCAGGTTGACATGTATAAATAGTAAAACTTAGCTCTTGCAGCATTCCTTGAGTAAGATTACAGTTTTTGCATGTTACATCTTCCTTCAACTGTGGTAATGGAGATGATACAGATGGTGCTTAACAATATATTAAAAACTGTTTAAATATTTGCTCTATTAACAAGTGAATGTCTACTGTGATGGACAGATACTGCATAATTATAAATTCATCTACCATAATTCCCATTCAACTTGTACAATCATATGGAAATCTGGTAAGTTACTTCCATAATGCAGCCTATCATAATCATGTTTTCTCATGTTTGTTAAGTACATATTATCCCTGCTGCACCTGGTTCTCTACCATAGCTGCTGCATGAGCTTTGAGATCTTTAACTGACACAACGTTTACAAATACCTCCTCAAGTTTCATACTCCTATCAACTGCATATTAGGTACTTCTTGAAAATCTTCTTGCCTGTGCAATGCTGATATTCTGTGCAACACAAAGAAACACACTTCACTTACACCTTTTTGGATAAGCTTTAATTTAATGCAGATATATGTCAAATGCCTGCTTTAAAGTCATCTGATATATCACAGAATCCACAGCACCAGTAGTCGTTATATGAAACTATCCTCACTCTTCACTTGGTAACTGATTTCACACAAGTACCTACCACTTTCAATGTTATTTTATAAGAATTATATTATCCTCTTGAAAGTAATCTTTTATATTGAACTTTTTTTGCTGAAATGATTTTCAGCATTCCTAATTATGGCCTCTGTGCTTTTTGGCCAAGTTATGCAATGGTGATTTTTTTCAGTCAACCATCTCACATAATCTTTGTATTTCTGTTTCTTATCCATCTTAAACAAACTTTAAGCACTATTTATTAACCACATGTATATAAAATACATTTTCTTTTATTGGTGAACATTTTCCAAAAACATCGTGTCAGTTATTAAGAATGGGAATAGCACTATTTTGTGGCCTAAAATCTCTCAAACATATTCTGCTAAAATATCAATTGTAGTGGAATTGGTTAAGAGAGAACAGTAATTGGCATTGAACTAAAAACTGAAGTAAATTCTGACAAAATGTCTGCAGTAATGATAGAAGGAGATGGGTAGAATGAGATATGGGGTATTAAGGCAGATGAGAGAGGATGGTAAGATGAAGGCAGGAGGAAGATATGAAACTACAACAAAAATAGACAATGTCATGTATTTCATTTTAAAAAATGGCTAACATGGGTACAAATAAGCTGCAGTGACTAATTGCCAAACTACAAGAGTGATGAATCAATGTGCCTTTAAGATAGGAAAACGATACAATGGAAATGTACACAGTGCAGGTAAAATTGTGCTATGGTAATAGCAAGCAGTAGGCAGCTATGCCTAAATAATTATCACCTTTGAGTGAAAAGAAAAACACAATTGATTAGGTACCTCCCAATTTACTACTGGTTTGGGAGATATTATATTATGTTTTTTGACACTTTGTAATTGCAGAAGATTGGCTCCAATCAAATCGCTTTGGAAAAAATCGAATCAGCATCTCCATCAATCCAGGAAAAATATAATTTTGTACAGTTTCACAGATTTTTTTTGCTCATTAGGCGAATGCTTTATTTATTAAATATGCAATTACTGTGATATTTCACAAATCATTGTGACTTTATGTTCATATAACATTCATTTATATCTTTTTCTTCAATTGACAGGGGGATCTAAGTCCCCATCAGAGCCAAAGAATGTTGCAGCCAAGTCTACTCCATCCATACCTCCGCCCAATGTTATCACTTAAGAAGAATGCCGAAGGCTTGCCATAAAGTCAATAAAAACATCAAAAATACAAAAAACATACACAAAATAAGAAAATGATTCCATCAAAAGATGCCATCCATAATTGTCCTTGTACAAACATGAAAGTAATAATGTAGATTTACTAATAAACATTCAGAAAATAAATACAAATTTATATGAGCTTTGTCAAAACCAATACGTAATCCCATTTATTTTATTCCCTAGTCTAAAGCGAAAAGTAATTTAGGCAGTCTTGGCTTATTGTTAGTGTTTCTTTGCCAAGGTGGTCTAATTTGCAACAATATATTAATATAACATACCAAATGATACCAACATTTATTGTCGTTTTCCAACAGATCATTTTATATATATGAAAGCATTGCTTCATATAGCTAATATTTTCCGATTTTCTTTTTAAATAAATTGGTCAACTATTTTACTTTTCTTTCATAGCTTTGAACTAAGACGCTGTCTATCACTCACCTCCAGAAAAATTACTACCTTTACGCTACCAAGATTTCGTTTGAGCAAGGTGGCGGCATTTTGTCAAAATTTGATTACTAAACTTTCCAGCAATACATCGTGTGTTTGACCTTTTATATTATATTTTATCACGAATTTGGCAATCTTACCGATATAATTACAGCTATATAATAGTTTTTTATTCAATTATTTAAATACTGAAAGTTATACCTTATTCCAATTCACTTCAAAGTATTACTCAGAAAAGTTCTGAAGTTTTCATTCGTAATTTATTTACTCAATTCTCTTCTATATATGATCTCTAGAAGATTTAAATTTCCGTATTTAAAAGTTTATACACTGCAGAAACTTAGTCGTATAACCCAACATGCATTATACCACATTATACATGAATTAATACGTTAACGCGTACGTGCCGCGACAAAATGTAAAGAAGCAATTTTAAGGCATCTGATTGGCTCGATTAAAATATTTTAAATAAAGTTTACTCAGCTAAATTTTAAAAAATTTGAAATGTCAATTTATTATTATGTTCACTGATCAAAATTTACAATTTATTTTTTAATCATTTAATTTAATAAATAATATTTTATAATTTTATTTGCTTACAAGGTGTACAATTAATACATAACATATTTCTTTAAGTCTCTATAATTTCCTCTGCGTGATACTGATCTATCTAATACTACTTATGCTACTAATTTCCTTTGTAATTGATTTATCTACCAATTTTGTTAACATTTCGTTCCATAGAAACAAATTAAAGTTTACATTTAAATATTGTTGCATCCTATACGAAATTAATTTTCTGAAAGTTCACATTTAAATAAATATATGTAACTAAAGTTTACATTTAAATATTAAATAGCCTGACGTTCCATAGAAACAAACAAAATAAAGTTTACATTAAATATTGTTGTATTCCAATACTAATTTCCTAAAAACCCTCTCCCATAACTCATGAATCTGATCATTCAAGTCAAGAGACACGAAAACGTCAAGACCATAACGCTTATATGAGACAATACAGAGAAAAAATCTAACACAACGGAGCTTGAAGCTGGAGAACAAGTGGCTGTTGAACAGATGATGCAGAAAATGTCAATGAATCAGCAATGTCCATTGGGTATGCCACAACATCATCTTCATCTCAAAGTTGGAGCATTTGTCATGTTACTTAGGAATTTAGATACAAAAAAAGGGCTTCTTAATGGTACCAGAATGGTTGTAAAAAAAATTGCAAAATAACTTTATCAACGCAGAAATTATTACGGGAAGTAACAAAGGAGACCGAGTGTTTATTCCACGAATTAATTTGATAGCAAGTGACAGTAGTTTACCTTTCACCATGCGAAGACGCTAATTTCCAGTCATTTTGGCTTTTGCAATGACAATGAATAAAGTTCAGGGCCAAACATTTGATCATGTTGGTGTTTACTTGCCTGAGTCTGTATTTGGACATGGTCAACTCTACGTGGGCCTCACAAGAGCAAGAAATTATAAAAATGTGAAAGATTTTGATGAATGAAAAAACATTCACCAAGGATGTGGTGATTAAAGAGCCGTTAAAGTGATTTTTTCATCCGATCAAGATTTTCTCCCCGTCATTTTTGACAGGTTTCCACTAGTTTATTAATGATGTCCTTCTAGCTGTTATTAAATTACAAATTAATAAACCTAAAAACATTTCCAGAGTGCAGGAATTTTTTGTATAAGGAGGTTGTCCTTTTTTAGGTGATTAAATTGTCACGATATTTAGCACTCTTTAAAAAAATTTAATAAAAATAATTTCAAAAATCCTTAACTAACTTCTTGATGCCATGCAAGGTAAAAATGTATGGGTTTCAAAACATTAAATTTAACTTTGTTTTAACACATATTACAAACATTTGTCACAATGCCATTTTAGTTCAATTTGCCAGATCAAAAAGTATAAAATTTAAAAATCAAGTATCTATACAAGGATATTTCAAACAGTATATGTAATTAATTCGTCATATATAAGGCAAATACAGCCAACAGTATTAAGTAGCAAATTGCACATAAATAATTTTCCTTTTATTAGCATTATAATTTAAAATACTAAATGTATAAGCTTGTGATTAAACCATCTAAGCCTCAATGTTCACAATGCTTTTTAACTTGAGTACAGTGCCATCAAGTGAGGTGATTTTGGTGGCACTTTTCTAGAGGCAGGATTATAGCATTGAGGTCTCCAGCCTGCACCTATGTTGTATGAACTTGGGCAGAATTTTGTCTCAGGTGGGTAGATTTCCAAGCAATATCTCTGCTTGAGTACAAGTATCTATGAAATAAAATGCACTTTTACACTGCATTTGCTGATTGAGGGACAAATGAGGAGGAAAGAAAGTAACCAGGAACATAGTACCACATACAGACATAATTGGTATGTTAAAGGCAATATTTTTTGCAATTCTTTCAATCATCCCATTCTTCTTAGACATACCCTATGATGCTAATCTGAAGATTTGCAGCATGTAATGATCATATAGCTTTACCTATTGCATTGACTTACAATATTCTTAAGATTCCAAAGATTAACGGTTCCATAATGACAGCAAATGAGTAGGATTACTTCAGAGCCATGGCAAGGACATTCAGCGCCCGGGGCGAAACCATGTAGCGGTGCCCCTCTACTCTCAAATAATATTACCATTTCTGTATTATTATTTCTTAATAGTTGAGGTACCCGGTGTTTCCCGGATAAATCTAACACTATCACTAACACCGATTTGCTATGAAGATCGTTTGTGCAGACACTTGGGAAACCATGTTTTCCTCTCCATAATCTTTTAAAGTACTGCTTAAAAACTTTTTCAGAGAAAATAATATGACTGCCACAAAATAGTCAGCAAAAGCTCTTAATTAAAGCTGATAGTTTCGTCGATAGAAATCCGAGAAAGTTCCAAACATGCCATTACGTATTTTGTTTATCGGTTGAAAAGTAGATTTTTTGGTAAGGCCAATTAATCCACTTTATTTTCCTCTACATCGGTTTTTACGATTTGTTTGGTACCAATTAAAAAATGTATTCGGATATAAAAATTCGAGAATGTCATGAGACTGCTTAACATGTAAATCCCATAATTGAAGGAGAAATTACACTTGGACTCAAATCATGGTACTTTGCAAAACAAGATCCCTTGTTTCTCTTCAGCTTGCAAACACTAACAAAATGGTACCAAATCTTTGTTTTATACAGTGATCACTGCGAGGGCCAACGATTTTCAGCCAAAAAATTCTAATTTTTGCGTTTAAAACCAATTTGCATATAGATTTGATGCCTTTTCTGAAATAATTGATACAAAAATAAAGTTATTCTTTTGGTCATGGTCAGGGCCATAACTATGGTTTTGGGGCCCCCATGCAAGTCTAGTTTTTGGGGCCCCCATTTATATAAAAATATATGAAATTATTATAAAACTACAGGATAAGTAATACATAACAATTCTGTTGAAGTATTATTAACTAATATTTTCAAAATATTGACTTGATTTATTTTGCATTTGGTGCCCCTTGGGCTTCGGCACCTGGGGCGGTTGCCCCTCCCAACCCCCCTTGCTATGCTCCTGAACCCTGAGATTACAACAAATTTAAGAGAAATACATGCCTTCCTTTACTTGAATTATTTGATTTGACCAATAATAACAATTATAAGTCAACTAACGAAATTTGGATACCAGGTAGTTAAAAAAGCACAATTGGTTTTGACAACTTTTAAAAAACAATAACAATTGAATGTAATGAAATATACTACCACTAACTATGACCGAGTAGTACACATGCTTCTCACACTCTCCTGGAAAAAAAGTATGCAGTGCTACTCATGGCACCCAAAGTGTTAATGACTTCTTTTAGATAAACTGAGGGGGACCCAAAAGTTTTTCTGCTTAGGGGCCCCCAATTTTAAGTTCTGCCACTGTCTACAACCCATTAAAAAGTTTGAACATTTAAATATTATGTATTAAGGGCATATGTTCATTATTCAAAGAACAGAGTAAATTTCTTCTATCAACATGCAAACTTACTATGTAACTTCCAATGTTGTTAATATTTCCAATTTTTCTTGAATGCTAGACATTTCTTTTTCGCTTGATAATTTATTGTTTTGATGAAACATCTGCACAATAGCAAGCCACACATTTTTTCCTATTTTACATTCCTTAAATCAACATACAGTAAACCCTCTATTATCCGTGCACAGGTTATCCGGTTTGCAGATTATCCGTGCTGCCTCTCTCCTTATGCCTCGAAATTTTCTTAATACAGGTGAGCCCGCTTAACGCGGCTCGGCCAACGCGGATTCGTTATAACGTGGATTTTATTTCAAATTAAAATTTTTAAAAAAATATAGATATCTTATGCACAGTGCGACTGCAGTTTAATATCTTATGATTTTTAAATTTCCCACTAATCAAATTTCCTAAAGTATCCTAAATATTATAATATTTCAGCAGTGTTGCGTAATATTGCATCGTCTGGTGGCCAATTCCACTCTTTTCCCTGTATATTTCACAGGTCTAACGCAAAAATATATCTCCTAAGGCGGAAAACATTTGAAAAACGGAAATAGAAATGATTCATGCTTCATGTTTCTTTGGCATCATTGGATCGTAAAGAATATTTTTGATGATTTATATTTTTAACTCTATAATTTTCGACAATTACTTTATTACAATTTTAATTTACCATATTAACATGTCATTATAAATAATAATAAAAAAATAACGCTACACGTCAAAAAATTATATAATTTTGATCTACATATGAAAAAACATGTGCTACGCGCGGAGGAATCTTAATGTTTGAAGGCATATAATGTATAATAATATAAAATCAGTGATGAGCTGGAAAAAAATTAAGAACCGGCTCTCTACAAAAGAAAGTAAGGAAATTTGCATAAGGAGGGCAGGGGAGGCCTATATGCCAGGAGCACCATATTGCTCTAGTTTAGTATTACAGTTCTGCTAGCTTAACAAGGGTTTCCATTTCACACACTATCGGTAATCGACTATCAGATAGGGTAAAATGTACTTGAAAGGACAAAATCAATAAATTTCCATATTTTCTAAAAATTTAACAACCGGCTTGCAAATTCTGAGAAAGATTAACAACAGGCTCACGCGAGCTGGCCGGAGCCGGCTTCAGCTCATGACTGTATATAATGATATATAAATTGCAGAAAACCCAACACGCACTACTATGGCTTTGATCCATAAGCGGAGCCGCAAGAGCATTGTCGATCAGCACATGACTATGTTGGAGGAGCACAATGAATTCACATGCGTGAGTGATGTGAAGCAGGGCTGCGATGGATTATTTGAATGCTACCGACAAGTTTTACGTAATAAGAGAAAAAAAGCTAAGCAGTTGACCCTGGACTCTTTTTCAAATAAAACTTTGTAGGTGTTCTGAGAAATATTTTGAAATTATGTACGTCTACAGCTAAAAAGCTTTTTTGTCTTACTGTTTACTAGGTAATTTTAGTTTGTTTAATAAATTACGTTCTAAAAGTCCAATAGAAAAATGTTTTACATTGAATGTGGGTCCAAAAATACCATTTGGGAAGTTATTTCCCTCTGGACGCCTAAAGGTTATGGTACCCCAGCGAGCACGGTTTTACACTTAATGCGGAGACCTCAGGAACGCATCTCCCGCGTTAAGCGGGGCTCACCTGTACTCTTAATTGCAAAGAAATTCAACACTGTGAGATAACAACATTATATTAATGTCTAAAGATTTTATTATATGGGACAAAATGATTTTGATTACTGCGATGTCATAACAGTCAGGAAAATACGAACAATCATAAAAGAAAGTGTAAAGAAGTCCTCAAAACAAACTAAAACCACGAACTTTTTGAATGGACCAATATAAAAGCCTTGTTTTATAACGTTTTTGTTACTATTTTAATGAGAATTTAAGCACACAGTTTGAAATAAATCATTTTTGCATTATCCATGTTTTTTGCTTATTTGTGTTTCTTCCTAAGTATGTAAATATATTGCTTTTTTAATGTTAGTAAGTTTCATGACAATATCACGGGAAGCAGCATGCGACTTTGGTCAATCAGTTCTTTCTTTGCGGGCAGTGGCGCAGTCGCTTGTTTTCTAACCTTTTTGTCCACGAGAATTGAAGCACGTATTTTTAAATAAATCATTTTCGCATTATCCGTGTTTTTAGATTATTCATGCTTCCTCTTACATCCATTAGGCCAGATAATCCAGAATTTACAGTATTAAAAAAAATTACTTTTCATTATCATATTTACTGTATTGCATATTTTTCATGATATAAACCTTGTGTTTATTGCATTTAAGTTCCTATTCATTAGCATTTTGTTGTGCTACTGATTGTTTCCATGAGAAATTTAGATTGTGATCACAAAATCTCCAATAAAACTCATATCAAATAATACAGATTTCACTTTTCGGCTACATACTCATTTGCACGACTAGTGTCAGAACTCACATAATGAAATGAAACATTGTGGACAAAGTCCTCAAGTAAAAAGTCACATTTTCTTTAAATATTTAACTGCATAAAAATATTCACATACAGCATAAGTCTCTCATGATTATTTTTTTGATTTTTGAAGCAAAATAGCAAATCATACAATCATCACAGAGAAACTTTGGTCCCACATTTTATTGATAAAACCAATATTATTGTTGATGCAAAACAACATGCAAAATACATATTATATGGCTATTTCATGCAAAAGAATGTTGAAAAATCGGAGTGTCAAAGAAATATCACAATTTTATCACTTTCACTTTTTACAAAATATTTACCAGTTTATGATTGATCAGAAGTACTTTAAATAACAATAGGAAATATACAACAAAACATATCAATTGATTTTATTTTAAATAATGAAAATTTTCAATTCAACTTAGATACAAAATTCAAATGTAAATCTACATCATTATTGAGATTTAAGGGTCAGGTTTTAAAAAATTGCAGAAATGAGAGTTTTGTGCTAATTTTGTTCAAAGTAAAATTTAATGTTATGCAAATATAAAATTAACATTATGAAGTCAAATCTGTACAAATTTTTAATTAAAAAACAGCAGTAAAATCCTGTATAGCAAAATTAATTGCATACAAGATAGTCATACTCATCCACCTCTTATGGAACACTTCCATACATTTTCGTTAATACTTCAGTTTCAGCAAGCCATCTTAATTTCTTCCACTCTATTATATCAGTCAACCTTTCCTGTTTCACTAGCACCTCCTGAAACCAACTCCCCAGCACCTTCACTTAATGAAAGTGAATCACATTCACTATTAAGTGCCCCAATTTCATTCCCCCCTTCCTCAATTGCAGAGGATTCATCTTTGTCATCTCCTAAATCATCTTCAACATTTGCTGCTCCCTGTTCACCATCATTTTCTTCCCATTTTTCCTTTGCAGCTGCAGCATCAGCTAACTCTCTCTCCTTGAATTTATTAGCCTCTGAAGAATAAAATCAAGTGTAAATATTCTAATTTAAAAAATCATTCCTATAAATGTAATTTTGATGCAAATGCAACATTTGGAAATCATGTACAAATTTCTCAAGACTAAATGTCGCCATGCATAATTTCAACAGCTTAAATCGTATCTTTAAATTAAAGTATAGAACCTTTTATCCAGATTCCAATTATTATATTTGGGGTATAGATATTTAAATTATTATGAATAGCATTATAAGGCAAAATTATTATTTCATATCGTAAGAGAATACAGTCGTCCTTATTGCCGTAAATTATATTTTGAGTATGTTTACAGAATTCACCGCTAGTTGGTGGCGCTGTATACTGAAAATTTACGAATAAGTTAAATATCTCCAAAATGGATGGTTCTACGAAAATTTGTTTAAAACAAAACTTGAAAGAAATATTATTCCCTACAAATTTGGTCCTCACGAAGATTACCAATAACGACATTTTTAAGGAGATATTTGATGGAAACCGAAAAAACCGATTATTTATAAATAATTCCTAAGCAATAACTACTATGAAAAATTGTTTCGAATGAAAGTTGTAGGAAATTACATTCTCTATAACAATTGTATAGAATTGTATATACAATAATGATGTTTTAACTGAGAAATATCGCAAAAAACGAATCGGTTTCAAATAAATCTCGACTTCTGGTTAACCAGTATTGTCCAAAAACTAATCAGTTCTTTATGCTCATGCTAAAGTGTTGTATATGAAGTTTGGTAACAATATGGCAAGTACTTTTTGAGTTAGAGTGCCCACAATCACATACATCCACACACACATCATTCCGAAAATAGTCTAAATGTGTTCTAGGGACCTCAAAACGTGTATTTCCGTTGAAATCTCAGTCGATTTTTTTCGTGATCACAATACTTTCCCATTACTACGTATGGAGAAAGTAATAATTAAAAATCATAAAATAATTTATGGAAAGAAAGACGTTTCAATAAGCAATTTTGAGCAAAAGAGAAATTCATGGTAGCCATGGTTGGACTGGCCCCGCGGGACACCGGGACATTTCCCAGTGGGCCGGGTCGGTCGGCTGACAAAGCCATAATTTTATCATTTTAGCATCCGTGAATTGAGATATGGAAGAACAAATTTTTATGTCTGTCTTTAACTAAATTTCCCACAGGTTCCCTTTTGAATTCTTTACCGTATCTCCTTCCTCTCTCCCCATTCCTCATCGCCTCTCTCTACCTGCTCCCCTCCCTCCCCCTATGTGTACTCGTCTTCAAGTCCAGGGATTTCCCTGCATGCCAGCATCTTTCCCAACTCCGTACTCAGTAAACAAAGGAAGTTGGTCAAGATAGAAGTAGCCTTTCGCGAATAGCGTGCAACAGAATAAGCAAGTCTAAGAAGTATGGGATAACAACAGTAAGCCTGTTCTCACAGCCAGAGATTCACTGGTATTGGCTGGCCGAATTTTCCCTCTTCTTATCCTCATCCCCCCCTCGCCCTTATTCTACTAATTTATATACACGCCCCTGATTTTGCTTGCTCCTGGCACTCGAAAAAGGTGACGATGACGTCAATCATTTTCTCATGCTATCTTGTCTTATTAATTCATTGTTCGGTCAGTTCAACTTCCTTGGAGGTGATAGTCCAAGTTGATAATTTCATTCTGGTATTTGCGAATAATACATTTTGGTAACTTCTTATTGCACTTATTGTTATAACAAATATCAACATCACACACATTCTTGATTTTCAATTTTAAAGGGTTTCTTTCATAATTTTCTTCCTTTTCAAACAAAAAATTGTAAAAGAAGAGGCAGCAAAGTGCAGAAAATTAACAAATTTCATACAAACTCATTTAAAAAAGAAAGATGAATCTGAGCAGGTGCATGAACAAGTAATGACATCGCCCACAGATTCTTCTTCTAATTTTGCAATTGAATTGAATGAAAATGTATTAACTTCATCAATTAAGTTATATAACATCGAGCAAGAAAATAATTTCGAGGCTAAATATAGATAAACCAGTTGAAATGGATATGGTTTTAAATGAGGAAAATTTATCAGATGTTTGTAGCACCAACGCAACATTACATTAAAGCCTTTTGAGCAGTCATCGAATATAGTCACCTAAAAATGATTTCTTTGATTGTAAAAAAGTTTATTATAGAAGTGATGGGATGCAAAGAAAATGGATAAGCTATTCAATTGAAAAAAAAGCTTTGTTTTGTAGTTTATGTTTATCTTTTTCTCAATGTTCTGATGTAATTAGTTCTTTTGAAAAGGGCATGAATGGCTGGAAGCGTATTTACCAAAGAATTGCCGAACATGAAAAAAGTAAAAGACATAAAAGTTCAGTTGAATCATTTTTTCCAGTTAAGCCAATCAAAAACTTTAGATTATTTTCTCTCTGAAAAAATGAAAAATTTAAGAACGCAAAAAATAAAAGAAAATATTTAAATTATATTATATTATTGATATTTTAAATTAATTGGCAAGCGTGAAATTAGTTTTCGAGGAAAACACGAAAACGTTTCAGAGCTTGGAGATATGATAGGTATCATGGCAATTTTTTTAGAAATTTTGATATTGTTAAAAAAGCACAACCAAACTTTGGAAAACCATGTCCCAGTCCAAACCTGATGGTAGCCCACGAATTCAGTGACAGTGAATGAGAAGACGTATTAACTATCGTTTGTGCTCGTGTCAATCAGTGCAGCAGGCATCATTGCGGTACAGGACATTTGGTTTTGCCTAATTACTTTTCCTAAGAAAAAATATTATTGGCGTTGAAGGGTTGAAACTATTTTACCCACTCCCGCAGCTAACAGCCCCTCTTCTTCCAACAGAAATTTTACTACTTCTCAATTAATTAACCATGTCCAGTAAGCACAGTTGAAAAAGATTTCAGGCATGAAAACATTTTTATTTAAGTTCTTTAGTCTTAAATTATTTTATGCTTTTTAATTATTTAATATTGTTTTCTTAGAACTTAGCATACATCCCTCAATAATAACATGTACTTTTATGGGGAACATTTGACTGTTCAAGATTTGAACGCATTTCCAGGAACACATCCCCATTGAATCTCAAGCATCGCCTGTAACATGTCCATGCCTGCTGTGTGCATGCTCCATAACTGTTCCCTAGTCGAATGAGTCAGGATGTGCATCCAAGCTGACGGCTGCCATGTATACAAGACATTTCTGACTGGGAATGACCTCAGGAATAAGATCTCTACATACCTATAATAAAAACGTAGTGGTCATAGTCATGGTCATCATCACCATCATCATGTGTAATGTGACGGGGAAGAGTGCAGCTTATTTTTCGTTTGCATTACTTAGAATCATCGTACAAACTTGGGACTTAAAACAAAGAACGTCTAAAAGAATAGAAATTTATTTTCCTACCATCGACTTTACAAACCATTTAAAAATAAAATATCCTGGAAAAGGTCCCAGGTTCGACTCCATAAGTTTACATGGGATTTTCAATTTTTCAAAGTGCAAGAATTTTTTCCTTTATTCATCAAAATGCCTAAATATGGACTGATTTTCTTCATTTTTACTTTATTCAACTGCTAAAACTGTATACTATCTTATTCCTGTGATGTTTACATGTTACACAGCCGAAAATTTCAGAAATAGCCATCCTTTTTCAAAATCTTCTGGATTTTTCATACTCTTTCTGGGTGTTGCAAGGGCAGCCCACATTGTTGCCTCTGATTCAATTATGCTCAATTAAGCCTTCAAACAGACGAAATAATGGCACTATCTGCTTTGAAATTTTGTTTAACACATTCACGACATCGTGCAAAGTCAGCACCATTCGCTTCCCTTGTTTTCTACTACTGCTGTTACTAATGTTCTTTAGGGTATCTTTTAATGTTTATAAAATAACTTTAATAACAAACAGAATTTTTATGCAGTATGTCATGGCTGTTAAGTTTATAGAAGATCAGTCATGATTGTGGTGACATCTATTAGACAATTGGAAAATGTAATTTCACTAAAGATGCCATTAGAGTGAGTTTGCCAATAGAATGGGTGCCATTAAAATGAGCTTTTACTGTACTTGGAAAAATGATAAGAATAAATCTTCACTTACGGTTGACCAGTTTCAGCCAAAACTTTTTCAAATGTTGAATTGCTAATAAAAATCTTAAGTATAAAGTTATTTGTAGATTTGAGGATGTTTTTCAGTTAAAGCACTCACAAAATTCCTACTGCACATGCACAAAGACATTTGAGAAAATAATGAAAATGTATTTAAGAGACCTCAAAACAAGTATTTCCATCAAAATCCCAAATAAGATTTTTTTCACAAATACAATACTTTCTCCTATACTACATATGGAGAAAGTAATAAAAAATAATGAATTTTATTTTAGGTATATTCATTTTGGAACACCCTATATTTATGAATTCAAGAACCTATTCTTGCCACATTGCCCACTTACCAAATTTGGACACATCTCCACCACAAAGTCGGAGGTAATGCACCCGCTCTCCCTTTGGCACATAGGCACGCAATGATGCTTTCCCCTTCCAACCAACCAATTCAATGGAGAAAGGCTCACTCTCCTTATTATCTGCATCACCTTCATCTTTATAGACTAGTACACAGCATCCCGTTTCTGGAAACAACAAAATAAATGAGAAATATAAGAAAGAAACAGAAAATGAAATTTTACTGCATTATATTAAGTGTTTCAGTATTTTTCTGTTTGAATGATGGAAATTTACTTATAGTGTGGATACAATACTCAAGTATAATTTTTTTTATACTCCTAGAATGTCAATAAAACCCCGGTTAAATTTAAAAAATTAATTACAGAACCAAGGGCAATTTCTTGTATAATTTATAACTTTGTCCTAACAGTTAAGCTACTCTCTAATAAGGATTTTGTCAGAGTACTCTATTATCAACACTTAGTTACAATCACTCATAACCAGTGATGGAAACTGATTGCAACTTGCAATTCGTAAGGGTTCTATCCAGAGGCATAATGTACATATAGCCAACCGGTGCGACGCACCGGAATCCCCAGCTGAAGGGGTCCCCAGGAAGTGAAATGAAAGAGAGGCAATGTTAATGAGATGCTCCTTACCTCCTCACTTCCCATAGACCACTTTCCAAATGAACCATCCAAGTGTATATGTGTCATTTCTTGACAGATTAACATTCAAGTTTAAGCAGTGCGTAGTATGTGAATGGTAAGAACTGGAGGATGGAGCTTGATTCCAAATAATGTAGATAATATGAATGCTACCTTTTTTCGTTTAAATTATTTATTCTTTTAACTATTTATCTACTCCACTTTTTAAATATGAAATTAGTGCATTTGACGATATAATATGTAAATTAAAAAAAGAAACCCCCCCCCCCCCCCCCCCCTCATTCTGGGGATATCCCAGACCCCCGGTCACCCCACTGCACAAGTCCATCACTGACCGCCCCCCCAGTTAAAAAATACCATTTCCATCACTGCTCATAACTGCATAACTGAAGCACATTAAACACTGAAACAATGAGAAACACCAGAAGTCCCCAACCATAATCTAAGTAATCCATTAAAACTGACAGAAAATCCTTGAGAGCAGCAATGATACATTAAAAATTAATTTGTCTCATTTATTGGGATTTATGGAAAATCATAGTAATGAGTCCAACATGGATTTTCTAGAATTTACACAACTATGGACATTACCATTTACTTATGGAAAATTACTTTAAAATTGTTTAGAACATCCACTGTATTTTCTAAACATATCACTAAATAAAGCTATTCAGGTTTTAAAATTTCTTGTACTCATAAAATAGATATTTTGTGTAAGGTGAATGGATTGTATTAATTGTCAAAGAAACAAAGGAAGTTGACTATTAATTTTTAAAATGCAGTAAAGTAATAATTTTGAAGAAATATTTTTAATATAAAAAAAAATGATTCAATGGCTTTCAGAAATCACTATCTCCAGTGATTCTTCTGACAAAATCTCTTCCTCTGAATAAGAAACTGCACACATCTTCATACAGCAAATTATAGTACATATATTGATAATGCTTCATTTCTTGAAGAACTTTACTACAATATCTAATCTGATCTTGACCTAGAATATTTGACCCTCTTGCACATATTCCTGAGAGTAAGATATTTTATTTTGGCAGCCCAAGTCAGCTGTTGGTAATCATCCATTATCCATGTATTCCATTTCTCATATATTCTGTGTAAATAGCTCATTTAACACGTTCAATGTGGACTACATCTTAAGATATACTCCCGCCAACCCCGCATGCGGGCTACATCTTATGATGTTCGCTTTCGCTTCCCTTTCTCCGTCGTTTTTTTCCTTCTGCGGCTTGGATTTGACCATGAGAGGAGGCCTGTAGGAAGCTATAGACTCGTCTCGCTATCTTTCGAAGCGTGTGCGTTGTTTTTGTGCCGAGTTTTCCGTTGTGGAGAAAAGCAGATTTTGGTGTTTTTGGAGATTTTGCAGTAAGCCTTATTTTTCTTATGTATATTGTTTTTAATGTATTTCATTGTTTAAATTTAACATGTTAGTCACTTTTGGAAAGATAAAAGAATTGTTTTTTAATTTCAGGCCTTTGAACGACGTTCTTTGCGCGTGTACGCTGAACTTTCGTTCGATCATACGATCAAAGTTGATCGAGCAAGTGTTATTCGCTTGTTGTTTTTGTTGTTTGAATGTTTCAATCTAGTCATTTTTTAAAACATACATAAATTATTTTTATTTTCAGAATTTCGGATTTTTGGTCCTTTTTTACGTCGACCGTTCGTTTTATCGTCCGATCGAAGAGTATCGAGTGAGAGTTATTCGCTTGTGTGTTTTGTTATTATTATTTACCTTTACAATATAGTAGCAAAGATTTTTATACAGAATAAAATATCTTTTTTCAGTTGTATATAGGTACCTAAATAAAGAATATGGATTTGCAACCGTCGACGTCCTATGCGCAGAATGTCCCTTCTTCTGGTATGTTTCATTATTTTAATAAATAATTTCTAAGTTTCAGTTTTGTAAACTTGTTAGTTCAATGGAAAATTTTATTTCAGACGCCCCACTGTCAAAGAGGTGGAAAATAGAGGAGAAATACTTTTTCGGACCTTTCTTCCGAGAAAGTATGCCAGCTCCTCGAGGAATATGGGGAGGATGTTTGGGACGATGAAGACGAAGGCAGTGATCCTTCCCAACCCGTGGTAAGAGATACAGCTTTTGTTTCTTTAGAGCCCGAAACATCCCTTGCAAGGACCCACACATGTCCGCCAGATGTCCCTTTCCCAGGATCCCCTCCACATGTTTTCCATGAATTACAACCGCTTTCACCTACCCAATTGGACCTACACCAATCTTTACCACCATCTCCTACTCCTCTTTCAATTTCTCCTCCTCCAGCCTCTCCAGAATATCTTCCTTCACCCATCCCTTCGCCTCTTCCTTCACCAACTTTTTCATGGTTAGATACACCTCAGGAACCTCTCCATATTCCTTTTCTTGGGCAAAGTGGTTTGAAAGTCCTCCCAGATGGAAATGCTCCCAAGGATTACTTTGATTTAATTTTTAACGACGATTATTTCCAATTGGTAGTGCAGGAAACAAATAAATTTGCCGAGGAGCTCTTCCTCCGAGGAGTGTCCCCGAGAGCCCGCATTACTGACTGGAAAGATCTCGAGAAAGAGGAACTCAAAGTATTCCTAGGGCTCCAGTTGCATATGGGAGTCCTTCAGCTGAATAGGATAATTGACTACTGGAATACCAATGAAAAGTTTGACTTGAAATTTTTTTCAAGAAGAATGTCTAGGGATAGGTTCCTTGCCATTCTTCAAAGCATTCATTTCGTTAGTAATCCAGCAGTCGATGAATCTACCTCAGCAGACCCTTTGCTCAAAATAAGACCTCTTATGGAATTTTTCCATAATACAATGGAGAGGATCCACTACCCATACAAAGTGTTGTGCATTGATGAATCGATGGTATCATGGAGGGGGCGATTGTCATTCCGTCAATTTATAAAGAATAAGAAACATAAGTATGGAATCAATCTTTATATGTTGACGGAACCGGACGGGTTGCTTCATAGGTTTTTAATTTATGCTGGGGCTATGGATAAAAATCTTGCTGGAAAAGGCCACGCTAACAAAGTTGTCCATAAACTAATGGAAGGGCTGATGAATGGGCACTCGTTATATATGGACAACTATTACAAAAGTGTTGGCCTGACTCGAGAGCTCCAAGTCTTATTGTACTGGAACTCTAAGAGCCAACAGAAAAGATAACCCCAAAAAGGTTGTACAGAAAAAGTTACGGAGAAACGAAATGATACAACAGTGTATCACTGATGAGATAAACGTTTCGAAATGGAATGATAAAGGAGAGATTTTAATGATATCCTCTGAATTTTCAGGGGATCTCATTGAAACAACCTCTCGTCGTTCCCGTTCAGTAAATAAACCCCAATGTATTGTTCGGGTCGACCAAATGTAATCTTATTATATTTCCGAACGTAAATCTCTGAAGTGGTACAAAAAACTAGGTCTTCACATCATCGAAATGATGATGTTGAACTCCTATTTTTTGTACCAAAGATACAGCGGGGTACATATGGATCTGTATTCATTTCATTTGGCCGTAATTGATTATCTTTGTGGCAAAGATCGGCGCCCCTCGCATAAAAAACCTGCGTATCAACCATCTACCTCCTCCATTATCACCATCGATTCTCATTTCATCAAGGAATTCCAGCTACAACCCGGAAAGAGGAGGAGAAAACAAAAACCTTGCAGGGTGTGCTCGGGTAATAAAGTAAGAAAGGTTGTAACCACTTGCTGCGGGGATTGTGAAGGTGAGCCAGGGCTTTGTTTGACCAATTGTTTCCAGGAATACCATAGAAGAATAATGAACCAATAGAATAAATTTATAATTATTTTGGTTATTAAAATTTTCTATTGGTGCATCTTACTTCAATGTTATTTCTGGAAACAACTGGTTATGTTTTTATGTTTGTTTGTATATAAAAATGGAATATATTAATATTCCATTGTAAATACTTATTGTAAATAGAAACATATATGTAGTGTAAATAGTAGTTTCTATTGCAATTAGAAATTTTTATTGTTAGTAGCAGGCTTCATTTTAAATGGCATATAGCATAAATTGTAGTTTCTATTGGAAATGGAAACATTTACGTACTGTAAATAGTGACTTTCATTGCACACTTTTTACTGTAAATAGTAGGCTTGTATTGCAAATAATTGCCACTAATGTGAATTGAAAACTTTGTAATGTAAACAGGCACTTTTATTGTAAATTGAAAATTTTGTATATATTATTCTATTGGAAATGGAAACATTTACGAACTGTAAATAGTGACTTTCATTGCACACTTTTTACTGTCAATAGTAGGCTTGTATTGCAAATAGTTGCCACTAATGTAAATTGAAAACTCTGTAATGTAAACAGACACTTTTACTGTAAATTGAAAATTTTGTATATATTATCCTGAATGGAAACAATTATTGTAAATGTAAATAATGTTAATTTTTAAAAAAATGATTAAAAAAATCGTAAAAACAAAGATTTAATTACATTTTATAATCAATAAATTATTTTGAAAGTGAATTGTGTATTATATCATTATTTAATATTATCTATTAGTTATTATTTATTGAAAAATAATCCATACATTTATAAAGATCAATAATTATGTGAGCTAGACTTTTTCTCCAAGTTTACAAACTGAAAAAAAGAAATTTGGAATAATTTTTTTGGCGATATTTTAGATGTAATCAAAGAGTTAGCCAATCTTGGGACTATATGCGGGTCGGATGGTATAATATGACATCCTCGTGCGTTTTCTCTTAAAAATGTAAGGATTAAATTCATTATATAGTTCTGAAGATGCCGTGAAAGATCCAATATCGTTACGTGTCGCCGAAATGTGTTGTGGGTTTGCCTACCTTTGGCCAACCCTGCATGCGGACGACATCATAAGATGTACCAGTTAAATAATTAATATTTAAAGAAATTTGAATTTATTTCTTAAATAACATAATATTTTAACCTAAAACACGAAATCATGGGGAATTTCTCCGAAAAAAATATCACCCGTACACGGGAATGTGCCAATTATGTTTTCCGCAATGAACGTGTTAATGGAATATTAAGCAGCTTCAGTAAAGAGGCTGGCCTAAAGGTATGACAGCCAATTCAATGAGTTTTATTCACACAGAAATGAAATTAGAACAAAACTGATTGCGTACAATAAAAACATTCTTCTTCATCGAAACTCCTTTATTTGTTTCTCAAACTTTGTAGATCCACATTTTCATTCCATTCTCATTCATCCAGCCCTACATAAATATGCTCAAAAATTCTGGCTGGTTTATTTCACTTGAAAATCAGAATTTTAGTAACATCTACATAACATACAAGCACTGCTACTAAGTGTACTTTTCTCATGATCACTTGTTTTGATGATTACAGTTCTTCTGCCTCTTATTTTTACACACCTGTTTGAGATGTTACCAAACATATTTTCTATCTGCCCTAGTTATGTACTTTTTACATCCTAAGTGTGTATAGTGAAAACATAACAATCATGAAAAATTAGATTTAGCACTTTCTGGTATCTCTTAGTCTGAAAAGGTGGTTTATACAATTCCATTTGCCTGTAGTCATCTGTGAATGCCTCTATAGGCTAAAAGACTACACAGAATCAGAGTAAATCTCATATTTACATAGGAAATACCCAGAAAAGAAGAAACGTTGAAATTAATTGTCTTATTTATCAAAAATACTATTGTGAGAACTGGGAAAGTGAGATTCCTCTTTAACCTTATGTGGCATTTTAGGATTTGCTTTTACAACAAAAATGTACATCTTAAATATAGGAAAATATGGTATTATGCTGAAATATCAGATGTTTTTCCAAGAAATATTTAGTATATTTTATGGGCTTTAAAAATTTGTTGTTGATAAATGATTACTGTAATGTGACTATCAAAAGTTTTTATCACAAAATAGCATACAAACACTAAAGGTCACTCTCAAACAATGTTTTAAGTTACACAACCAACTTAGAGCATTAACATTAAGTTGACACAAAGAAATTCTTAACATAGCACTAATTTCTTAAATAAAGCTAATGCTAGTTGGAATATTGTGAGGATAGTGCAATGATTCACTGCAAATAAACATAACTAAACAATTATTATATTAAGTAGAAAAATGCTTTAAAATTTTTATCACAAGGGGTCGGCAACTTGTATGTGGTGGGCTGTATCATAGTTATCAGTGCTGCACTGAAAGTTGCAAATGAAATTTAAAAGAGAGGTGTCAAGTGTTAAGATTCACAGATAAATTTTCCATTGTGGTTTTGCAAGCAATTGCTCAATGTTTCCCATGGGCTGTAGGTTGCTGACCCCAGCTTTAAATCATTTTCACTTCAATTGGACTGAGCTAACCATTCAGGACAGTCATTATGATGAACAAAATATACAGTTACATCAGAAACACGCAACTTCCATGAGACAGGTCACAATAAAGTTTGGGATGCTCATATTAAAATACGTTATTGGAAGCTGACTCAGATAAAGCAGCATTAAGAAACAACTCTACCTTCTATCCCTCCCACCTGATGTCTGAGAGTAGAGCTGAGTCTTGACATGTAGGGCATTGGATTGCTACAGAGAGTAATCACATCCTTTTTGAGCATCTTGAGGCGGCGCGACGTCAGGAATGGGGTAAGGTTGGTCAGACCCTGCAATAGCATGTGGGAGGAGGAAAGGTAAAGAAGGTATGTATGGTTGGGAATAAATGAAAGGAAACGTCCAATTCGGAAAAGCAGGCAAGGTGAGAGAGAGAGTTGAATATAGGGTTAGAAAAGGAGGGATAGGATAAAATAGAAACGTGTAGGAGAGAGGAGGGAGGGAGAGAAGGAGAAAACATTCTTTAGGCAATAAACATATTAGAAATAATTAGAATCACCTAATTTTTGAAGATTGTCCTGAGTCCTTTGGTGTAGTAAGATTGTTTCAGGAGGTCTGTGGGCATCATCATTTGCCAGGACAGTTATAAGGTCCTCTCGCATGACAGCCAATTTCCGCTTCTCACCAACCAATGGGAAAATGCTGGAAATACCCTATACATGCGTGGGCATAAATCATTTCCATAATAAAGCTTTAATTAATGAAATGTTTACTCAAGAATTGGGAATCAATCAACTGAGAAAGCAAAACAAAAATTAATTTATTCAAAGATTTTGAATTATATCGTCATGTTAAGTATTAACTAGAGTACCATAAATAAATACGTTAAAGCATTCAACTATTGCTAGTTAGCAATTTTAAAATGCTTGAACATGTCCATAAGTATTACGTTCAATAAGATCCACATTACGTCTTAGAGGGACATCATCAATAATGAAAGCGTATGAGTTGAGATGGCAGCAACTTCATACAGTAAGTTGGCTAAACTGATGCCATGTAGAAAACCGCAGTGCCACTGCTGCCAATCCTTTTAACTCAGACAAGAAGGGATCTAGATTGAGTCTTGATTTATAGTGGATTTTGGTTCTCTCTTACCTATCTCATTCTAAAACTGTTTAATAGAAGGAATAATGTGAAAATTTAACAAACAAATCTGGAAACAGGAAATGCGACAGTTAAAATTAAGTTCAAACAAGCCATTCTATGGGTTTTAAATTACATTGTTAACTGTACAGGCGTCCATCCCAATTCATCCCCCTGATTTTCGTCTTTTCACTTATTCATCCATAACCAATTATAACCAAACTCCCATTCATTCGTCCATTCCCTTGCTTATTCGTCCATCAAAATAGCTGGGACCTACGAAGAGGGACTCTCAGACGATTACTCATCAAACGATGAGACGCTAAGGATTTATCGTTCTCAGCAGTATAAACTTATAACCCTACGATCAAGAAATGAAAATATCATGTAGGATGTCTGTCTTCCCCTTGTGACTGCAGCTAACAGCAAATTAAAGCACACCACTGAGATGATTTCATCATCATGTTGAGTTTAGGAAGGGTTTTGGTTGATCTGTTTTAGTATTCGTTCAACCACTGACTCCACTGGTCCCAGCTACTTGGCCTCACTCCGTGTTGTTGTTCGTTCTTCCTTAGTTTGTGTTTCGGTGCAATTTCATATTGTTGAGTGCGAATGTGAGTTCTGCATTTGTAATTAAATCAATTAATTACGTGGCGGCCGTATTTGTAGTTTGGTTTACATCACGCCTTCGTGGGCCGCTTAAAATGCTCCCGTGGGCCATAGGTTCCTATAGATTGTGTTTATAGTACCAATAACTCCATAAAATAAGGTAATATCAATATTTTGGTCTGTTTTTTGGGTTTTCAGGAATGAATTATACATTTATAACATTGCGTCTAAGGGAAATAGCCCTCGATATTCATTTTTTTGCTTATCGTCCAGTTTCCTTGGAACCAATTACAGACAAATATCAAGGGATGCCTATACATAGTAGAATCATTAACTAAATAAAATTATTTCAATTTTTGTTCCGTTTTCGATGCATGTTTTGTGGGAAGTCTATCTGGCGATTTTGCTAAGACTACAGCAATCACCTGATGAGCTAGTGCAGTGGTCCTTAGGCAGATCTACCTGTGACCCCCTCTGTGCAGATGTTTGGTCACTGCGACCCCCCATGATTTTTTATAATTTAAATAAAGGATTTCTCCAGAAATAGGAATTTAGGATAATATGCTAAAATTTTACCACTGAAATTATTTTATTAACATTTTTTTAATGCGAATACACATATTTTGAGATATTTATCATTACCGAGACGTATATACTTGTTATTTATTACATTGGATTAACATTATGTATTTTAAAAATTATATATATATATATGGGTTTAAAGAATTTTATTTATCTTTTAAACATAACTTGTCAATTCTGGGACACAGCTTACTTAGAACACAACGTAATTTGCCATCAACATCTATCAACTTGTTTCTCGCTTTACATTTAATTGACAATAAATTAAAAAATCCAAGTTCACAAAGATAAGTAGTGAGAAAAGCCACTAGGACCTGTTCTGCTAAGCTGAAAATATTTTTATATTGTCCCTTCATCTTTAACCAAAACTCTAATAAGCTCACACCAGAATCTAGCAACATTTTACATTGTATAGTTTTTGAATTGACTGATCCACTACACTGTAGTCAGGGATTGAGAGAATGAGCAAAAAAATAGCTGAACTAATGAAGACTGCTCGCGACCCCCAATAGGGGTCGCGACCCTATGTTTGAGGACCACTGAGCTAGTGAAATGCAGAATATTTGCAGGATGGTATTATAACTGTATAGAAGTAATTAGGTGTTCTATATGTATACTGAATATATGTATAACCTGGATTATCGATAATTATTGTGGTTTTCCCCTTAATTCACCCCAAAAGCGAGAATCTGGTATGAGGTAGGTTCACTTTAATTTCCAATTTTAAGTGCCCAAAAGTGTTACCCATGTATAATGTGCACCCCTATTTTATGACCTTAAAATGTGGTCTTCAAACAGATCGTTACACACAAGTATATACGGTATGTATGCATTTGTGCGTGTGTATAGATATAATTATTAAATGTTTATTAAAGATTAATTTAGAATACACCATTTAATTTTAACTCCCAGTCTCAGCAATGTAAACAATACTTTTGAATAACTATTTATTGAGAGGGAGAATCAAAGATATACATTTAAAAATATTAATAAATGTAATCCTGATGAATTCTTATACAACTACAAATTTTATAATTAACGGCACTAATTATTATTGGCTACAACTTCTTCCTAAAATGATATATGTGATGTTATAGCAAACTCCCTTCAATTAACTGTTATATTTACAATACATTCAGATACCAGAGTAGAAAGCTGCCCATTGGTTTTGAAATGGTCAGATAAAACCTACTGAGAGGTGTAATTTTACTTTATATTAATGATGAAATTTGTATACAGGCAGTCCTCGACATCCGTACATAATGCGTTCCTGAAAACGTGTACGAAAGTCGAATGTACAGATGTTTCCATGTTATTGGGGGGGTTCTGTTCCCAGGGAACCAAAAAATATTATAAAATCTCTAATTATGGTATAAATGTTTAGTTTTTTGAGCAGGGGCCTTTCAGACACAATCGTCGATTTTATAATATAGAGAGAGAGGGCAAAATGCAAAAATATATTTAAATAATTGCACAAATAAACACTGCTGTACAGACAAAGATGGCGACGTGCCACAAACTGGTGGCTGGCAGCACCATCTCGAAATGTTCGTTCGTCATTTCGCTGACAAACGAAATTCCGAATTTGGCATACGGAAGGTGGTTTAGGGGTGTCAATGTATAATGTATGAAAGTGCGAGTTTTTTTCTTTAAAGCATTTTGCTATTTTCATACTTTGTTGTAATATTGCCTAATCATGGCCCCAAAGAGAGTGATGACTGAAATGAAAGAAAAGTCGGTAAAAAGGGCGAAAAAAGTGATGAGTTTGGAGAAGAAAATTGAAGTTTTAGATAGGCTTGCACATAATGAATTTGCTTCATCAGTTGGTAAATTACTTGGTGTGACCGAGTCCACAATAAAATTGATAAGGAAAGTGAAGAAGTGATCCGAAGCTAGTGTTGCAAGTGATACATCAACGAGTATAAAAGTGTCCTTTTTACCTAGGAATCCATATGTAGAGAAGACAGAGAAGGCTTTAAACCTGTGAATCGAGACCCAAACTCGCAAGATAATCTCGCTGAGTTCACTTGTCATTCGCAAGAAAGCCAAGCAACTGCACAATCATTATGTCGCAAATTGTTATGCGGTCTGCTAACGGGATATCACCAACGTCATCGAAGCATGTATAGATCGGTTCCTTGCTCTTTAAAAAAATGTGGCGTTTATTCAGAACGCCACAGTACATATTGTATTATTATATTTTTTCCTCTCCTTCACAATTGAACACACACTCGACCGGCATCTGATTGAAGCTAAAGATTCGCCGCTTATGGCATGCCCAATTATTTCTATCGTCTCAATCGTGTTCAGTTTATGAGTCCTATGTTTCTTTTCACTTGTATTAGCACTTTCAATTTTCCATTTCTCACTCATGTTTATAAAATAATATGTGTAAAATGCACAAACAAAGAAACACTGCTGTACGTACAAACAAAGATGGTAACGTTGCCAAGACTGAATAATATATAATAAGAATTTATTGATTATTAACCGACTTTACAGTGGTATTAATCTTGTCAAATTTCAGTACAATATTAAAAAACATTACATATAATACGTATATTATTAGATAGCATACTTTAATTTGGTAATTTATAAAAAGTGTTGGCTTGGCTGGCAGACAGCACCATTATGTGATAGCTCGAAATGTTTGTTCGTCAGCTGATGTACGAAAGTCCGAATTCGGAGTACGAAAGGCGGTTTAGGGGCGACAATTTATAATGTACGAAAGAGCGAATTGTACGGTGGTCGAATGTATGGATGTCGAGGACTGCCTGTACATTGAAAGATAAAGAGTTACTGGCAACATTGGAACTTACACAGGGTATTTATTAAGAGGAAGAAGGGCTGTGATTTGGATTAACTATATCAAATCAATTCAATTACATTTATCCTTACTTTTGTCACAAGTTAACATTTGCGTAAGGATAAAAAAAGTAAATCAATATAACAGTTACAGTTTACTGCACAAATATTAATTGAAAAGGTAAAGACAAGACTAAAGAAATTTTATTCAATATTCAAGTAATGATTTCTCAACCTTTTTGATAATATGATACATCTAACAAGGGAACCTTACGACATGTTTGTTGCTGATTTGGTTGAAACTTGGTGAGCATGTAGCACACTCCTAGTGATGAAAAATGCCAAAGCAAGAAGACGCACCTCTCAAGCATTCGTGAGATTTTTGCAATTAAATTTAAGGAACATACTAGAGGTCCAATTTATCTTCTAATATGAGTGGTAAAAGGCAGCTTAGGTGGTGGCCCAGTTGGTTAAGGGTCGGCCTCCGAAACGTTTGGGTGTGTGTTCGATCCTAATGCTCGCAAATTTTTTTTCAATTTTTATTTGTTGATTTTGTTCTATCATCTTGTAATTTTTGGGATGTATTATTTGCTGAAAGTTTACTGGACTTATAATTACATTTTCCCTAATTATGTAAAGCAAAAACATTTTTTCGCAATAAAGTTGAAAAGAATTGAATTTGAATTACCAGCGAAAATTAAATGGGAGTAAGGGCTGTTTATCACACATATTCAACTCTTTTCTTTTACAAGGAGCTAATGCTTCATTGCAAATTATTATTGTACACATTTATTTAGCAATAAGTGAGTTTGGAAATGTAATTGTATCATGTTCAAAATCAGGCAAACAAACAGCAAAGCTGTACAAATTATTCTTGCAGAATGCTCCTCTACCCTATATAAAAAATGAACAGTTTCTTCTGCTTCTTGATTCTTGGGGAGGTCAGACTAACCCCACAGTGTACAACGAAATCTTTGTTGACGATAAGGATGAATCAACATGCACTGTTAAATTTATTCTGCCAAAATGTACTCCACTCTGCCAACCCTGTGATGTTTATTTTAATAGGCAGATTAAAAACTTCATTAAGCGGATGCAGAACTGCTCATTTTTAATAGAACAAAAATGGGAAATATCATCATGTGAGGATGCAATCAAATTATATTCATTGCTTCATCACCAATTAAGAGTACCAGTATTTTGTGATATGATTAGGTACGAGTGGTATGCTTGGAAACTGACAAGTGATAGGAGGATTTTTAAGAATGTGAATGGTGTTTGTTTTTCAGCAAAATCTGTTAAAAATAACTGTTCCTGTCAATCAATTGGTGTAATAATGTGTGCATGGTATAAGCCAGACCTCTGCTTTTCATAATTCTATGATAACTACCATCCAAAACATTGTACATCATCTAATAAAATCGATATGTACAATAATAACTTGCAATGAAGCATTAGCTCCTTGTAAAAGAAAAGAGTTGAATATGTGTGATAAACAGCCCTTATTCCCATTTAATTTTTGCTGGTAATTCAAATTCAATTCTTTTCAACTTTATTGCGAAAAAATATTTTTGCTTTACATAATTAGGGAAAATGTAATTATAAATCCAGTAAACTTTCAGCAAATAATACATCCCAAAAATTACAAGATGATAGAACAAAATCAACAAATAAAAATTGAAAAAAAATTTGCGAGCATTAGGATCGAACACGCACCCAAACATTTCGGAGTCCAACCCTTAACCAACTGGGCCACACCTAAGCTGCCTTTTACCATTCATATTAGAAGATAAATTGGACCCTAGTATGTTCCCTAAATTTAATTGCAAAAATCTCACGAATGCTTGAGAGGTGCGTCTTCTTGCTTTGGCATTTTTCATCACTAGGAGTGTGCTACATGCTCACTAAGTTTCAACCAAATTGGCGACGAACATGTCATAAGGTCCACTTGTAAGCTACAGAAAATCATCCACGGCTTACCTAAATTACAGGAAAGTCTTCACAGTGCACCTATATATGATCAGGTGAATAAATAGGCAGGTGAAATTTCTATATTATTGACTAAAAGTTGCAGGTTACTTAAAAAATGCCAAATGATTTATTAAAATATGCATTAGCTATTTATAATCTTTTATTTTTATAACATATTAAGTTTTCACTACATTGTTATCCAATCTTAAATATTTTTTCAAATTTTCGTGACCCACCTCAACTCCTTTTGTGGCCCACCAGGGGGTAGCGACCATCCATTTGAGAAACACTGTCTTAAAGTAATTTACTAAAAACAATGAAATCTCATATGCTACATTAGCTACAGAGTCAGCATGAGTTGATTTTGGACCCTAGGTAAAAACCTATTATTGAACCACATATGCTTACGAAAATTTTAATTAACAATAAGATGTTTTTAAGGCAAAGTAGTGATAAACTTCATATGAAGGCTATCGTGGCACTGTTCTGGTAGGATGGAGTCTTCTTTTCGGTTGTTCTGTTGCAGTGTCCGCTGCTTTTGCTGACGTTTCATTTCCATTACGGGTATGCTTCTTCAGGTTGGCCTGAAGAAGCTTACTCACAATGAAAATGAATCATCGTCAGTGAAAGCAATGAACACCATGGCAGGATAACCCGAAAGAAGTCATCCTACCTTAAGTAGTGATAAAACAAATAACAATGAAAAAATAAAGAATATTATACCATGCAGCTTTTAGAAATGCAGAATTTAGGCACTTACACGTTACATTAAAGTGTATGCAGCTTATGGCACCAATAATTACATTATAATTACCAATAAACATTATTCTGAAATAAATATACAAAAAAATCACATAAGATTTTGTTGGCAGAAGGATGTTAGCAACTTTGAACTTTCCCATATTACAAACTCTTGAATATTGAACTCATTAGATGTTTCCTCTATTTGAAAATAAGCAAATATGATTTAAAATAAGAAAGACTTACCTCTTGGGCAATACGGAAAGCACAACTCATGGATCTGTTGTCACACCTCACAAAGGATTTGACTCCTGTATTGATAAACTAATGAGCACAACAATTAGAGATTTATTTTCAAGAGCAACAATTAAAACCACAAGATTTAATCAATTTCTTACCTTAATTTTATCATCATTGTTGATCACTATATCTCTTACTGCAGAATTAGTTAGATATATATTTTTCTTTTTTCCTTCTTTGCACCTTGTCAGAAGCAACTTGGGATTGAGATCTTCCAGTCCATAATAACTCCTATAAAATATAATTTCTCAGCTATATTTTTGCTGCTTGCAAAATAATTAAGTTAAACTAAAATGTTTTCCATGTTTACAGAAGCTTAAATTTCACAAACCCCATACCAATAAAAAAAAAACAAAATGTTATATACATTTAGGAATTACCTTAGAGTGAATGTTTTTTTGTTTCTCTCAAGTGGAAACATTTTTGTTAATTTTGAGTGGATTATGTTTTACTTTTTTACATGTACAGGTGAGCCCCGCTTAACCTTTAACTAGTCGCGCTGGCACACAGAGTGCACCAGCTGTATTGTTTTGACAGCCAATGGCAAGTGGGGGATCATATTACAACCTCGCTTCGTGTAACCTTTCTTCAACTCACTCTTATCAGTTCCTGACTAGACCTACAGTGAACAGTGTCGCTGTTTGTTATATTCTAGCAGTATTAGCTGTAAACTTCTCTTTGGAGCATTCCGTGCACCGCGCGAGCAATTATGTAAGTGTATTTATTCCTTTTTCCTCCAAACGCGATCATATCAGGGGTTTATAATTTTGTGAAATATGATTCCTTATTTGATGTTTCCGAGTTTTTCTTACATTTTAACTTCACTTTGAAGTAAGAAAGAAGAAAGAAAAAAGTGGTTTATACCTATATTTCAACGGAGGTTTTCATGTTTGCAGGGCCCGAATTATTGTAAGAGAGGAAGATTATGCAAATGTTTTGCAAGAGTTGTCTGACGAAGAAAGGGAAAGAGCAGAATTAGATGATGAATCTTCTGACTCAGAAGTTGAGAACATTTCGTTTAGTGATCATGATTCAGAATCGGAAATCGATGCTGCAGATGTAAATGCTGCTAGTGATGGATCGACCACAGATGATGAGGGCGACGAGGAAAATTTTTATATGAGAGAAGTTGCAAGAAAAAGAAAAGGGAAAACTGAAGTCACTGCACTGCATAAATGGGAAAAAAAACTCCAGTTAGAAGTAAATTTGTCAAAACATCAACAAAAAATATTTTTAAAAAAAGATTTCCTTCTGTATAAGCTACTGAGTCCAATCTTGGTGATGAATTGGCAGCATTTCTGCAAATCATAAACGATGACATGCTGGAAGAAATTACTAAGTACACTAACATATACATAGCTCGGAAGAGGGCATCTGGCAAGTTCACAAGAGAAAGAGATGCTAATGACATGTCAAAGTCGGAAATTATGGCATTCATTGGATTATTATACCTTATAGGCTCAAAAAAACTTAGAAAAACTGATGTGAAAGAGATATTTACTGATGACGGAACAGGCATTGAAATTTGTCGTGAAGTCATGAGCCGGAATAGATTTTTGTTTTTACACGGTGCTATCAGATTTGATGATACTACTACTTGGCATGAGAGAAAAAAAATCGATAAACTTGAAGCAATAAGGTCATTTCTTGATCAATTCACCACAAATTGTAAAAGTGCCTACTCACCTGGGGAATTTCTTACAATTGATGAAAAATTAGAACCGTTTTGCGGACAATGTAGTTTTATTCAGTACATTCCGAAAAAACCAGCCAAATGTGGCATTAAAATTTTTGCTCTAGCAGATGCCAAAACATTTTACACATGTAATTTGGAAGTTTATTGCGGTAGACAGCCAATCGGACCTTATCATGTTGAAAATTCTGCACTGGAAATTGTCAATCGGTTGACTGATCATCTGAAAGGCTCATTCAGAAATTTAACTTGTGACAACTGGTACTCCAGTTGTCAACTTGCTAAAAGCCTACTCTCAAATGGACTTACTTTTATTGGAACTCTCAAGCAAAATAAAACAGAAATCCCTAAAGAGTTTCTCCCCTCCAAATCAAGAGCGGTGGGAACATCTGTATTTGGCTTTCAAAAAGACATAACAATGGTGTCATATGTACCAAAGAGAAACAAAGCTGTGGTGGTGTTGTCCACAATGCATGATCAAGATGACATAAACGCAAAAACCGGGAAACCAGAAATTATAATGGACTACAATAGATATAAAGGAGGAGTAGACACTGTGGATAAGATGTGCGGTACTTATACGGTAACAAGAAGGACTCAGATATGGCCTTTCAACCTTTTCATGGCTTTACTAAATGTTGCTGGCATAAATAGTTATTTATTGTTCTCCTTTTCACAGGAAGGTGACAAATTGTATAGGAAATTTTTTTTGAAGAATTTAGCATTCAGCATAAAGGCACATTTACATGAAAGGTACTCATAAAATCGCTACAATAAAATATTAAAGCAATGATTAAAAACTTACTTGGCCAAGGACATGAAGAAGAATTGAAAAAAGTTCAAGATTTGACAAAAAAGAAAGGCAGATGCACTTTGTGTGGGCATGCAAAGAATATAAACACTACAGTAAGGTGCTCATCGTGCCACAATTTTACGTGTAAAAATCATATCGCATTTACTATTCACACCTCCCGAGAGTGTGCTCAGTCTGATAATGATAACTCAGAATAGCAGTTCATGTTAGTACAGTTTCACATGTAAATTTCAAATTATATTTTTGAAGCATTTCTAAAATTTTTAAGTTAAGAAAAAAATATTGTTTTAAGGTTCATATTTTTCAATTTTTACATATTTTGTTTGTATTTATCAAACTATTTCATTTTCAAAATTTAATAGCAGTTTTTGTAATACTGTATTCCAAAAGTGAATATTATATAAATATTAATAGGATATTATGTGAATCCTTGTGTTTATCCTTCATTCAAAAAATTATAAAATTATTTACTTTTTTTCAACAATATTTTTTCAAATTATAAGCTTTCTAAACTTTAAATAAAGTTGTAACAATACTATGTATTTTATTAATGAAAATATCTACCTAAATGGAATGGCTCACTTTGTGCTCCATGCGAGCACTTATGTAACAGATTCCTGGGTGAGTAGTTAAAGGTTAATGCAGGGGATGCATTCCTAAGGTCTAAGTGAAAATCTGTGCTCGCCAGGGCACCATAACCTTTAGGTGCCCAGAAGGAAATAACTTCCCAAGTAGTATTTTTGGACCCACATTAAACATATTTCTACTGGACTTTTAGAACGTAATTTATTAAACAAACTATAAAATTACCTATCAAACGGTAAGACAAAAAAGCTTTTTAGCTGTAGACGTACATAATTTCAAAATATTTCTCAGAACACCTATGAAGTTTTATTTAACAAAGAGTCCAGGGTCGACTGCTTAGCTTTTTTTCGCTTATTACGTAAAACTTGTTGGTAGCATTCAAATAATCCATCGCAGCCCCGCTTCACATCACTCACTCATGTGAATTCATTGAGCTCCTCCAACATAGTCATGCGTTGATCGACAATGCTCTTGCGGCTCCGCTTATAGATCAAAGCCATAGTAGTGCGTGTTGGGTTTTCTGCAATTTATATATCATTATATACAGTGATGAGCTGAAGCTGGCTCCCGCCAGCTTGCACAAGCCTGTTGTTAATCTTTCTCAGAATTTGCATGCCGGTTGTTAAATTTTTAGAAAATATGGAAATTTATTGATTTTGTCCTTTCAAGTACATTTTACCCTATCTGATAGTCAATTACCGATAGTGTGAAATGGAATATATTATGAATGGAACCCTTGTTAAGCTAGCAGAACGGTAATACTAAACTAGAGCGATATGGTGCCCCTGGTGTATAGGCCTCCTGCCACCGTTCCAAATTTCCCAACTCCCTTTATTTTTAGAGCCGGTTCTTAATTTTTTTTCCAGTTCATCAGATTATATATTATTATACATTATATGCATTCAAACATTAAGATCCCTCCGCACGTACCACGTTTTTTTCATATGTAGATCAAAATTATATAATTTTTTTATGTGTAGCGTTATTGTTTTCTTATTATTTATAATGACATGTTAATACGGTAAATTAACATTGTAATAAAGTAATTGCCGAAAATTATAGATTTTAAAAATATAAATCATCAAAAACATTCTTTATGATCCAATGATGCCAAAGAAACATGAAGCATGAATCATATTTCTATTTCCATTTTTCTAATGTTTTCTGCCTTAGGAGATATATTTTTGTGTTAGACCTGTGAAATTTACAGGGAAAAGAGTGGAATTGGCCACCAGACGATGCAATATTACGCAACACTGCTGAAATATCACAATATTTAGGATACTTTATGAAATTTGATTAGTGCGAAATTTAAAAAATCATAAGATATTAAACTGCAGTCGCACTGCACATAAGATATCTATATTTTAAAATTTTTTTAAATTTGAAATAAAATCCACGTTATAACAAATCCGCATTGGCCGGGGCCACATTAAGTGGGGCTCACCTGTATTTGTAATATTTGCATTGGTCTATACTTTCCTTTTGCAACATAGAAATATTATAAAGCTTCTTTATCTACACCTCAAATTATGATATTTTTATGCACTTTTTCTAAAATTTTACATTCCATTTTGAAAATGTATACTGTTTTCACTTGCAAAATATATATTTATTTCACAGAATTGTGCCATTTATTTTAAGGTTGTAAAAAATAGTGTTTCCATGCTAAAACATTGTCATGTTTTCACTCTTGTTGGTCTGCATTTATTGGAAAGGATGCGCCTTTTAGAATGACTTGGGATTCAGCCGGCTTCTTTTTCAAATGGGTCGAGGCAGGGCTGCCGAGAGCCAGCGCGGGTCCTGGGGAAAATACCATTGCGAGCCTCTTTACTCTGTTTTAAGTTCAATAAGGGAACGTGGCCCATCGGCAGGCCCATGACAGCTGACTCCCACTCCCCCCTACTCTACGGTATTGGCTCGCAGTATTATAAACAGAATTTGTCAAATTCCATCCAATTAAAATTTTTTATCAAAATTACATGTAAAATATATGTTGGTACTATATATCTGCATATCACATCATAATTAGACTTGGCATAATTCGATTAATTTTGATAAACAGCAAATTTGAAAAAATCAAATATTCGATGGAATTTAATTACCGTCGATAAGTGTAAGTCTTTCATCGCTAAAATTTTTGCGAAATTACGTCATGGTTTTTAAATTTGGTTTTCCAAATTAACACCTAAAATGTATTTTAGTACCAAAAAATCAACATGTAAAAAAATCGGTACTTGTCATAACAGACGACCACATTTGAATCGGAATTTCCTACACTATGCACTGTGAGGTCCCCCGTGACATTTTTAAGTAGCTGTGCTGCAACAGAGTCCAAAAGTACGAATTACGTGAGAACAGATATTAGTATGAATGAATACCGATCGCCAGATGCCCCTATAGTACTTTAACTAATAAATTCTCACAAAATTTACATTTCTAGGGGCCATACAAATAATCCATCCTCCGAAGGAGAGTTTCCCATCATCATCGTTCTGTGTTTGCATTCTAGGCATTTTTCTAGATTCCTCCTGATTTTTTACCAGCACCGCAACTTTTTCCTTCATAATATTTACGTATAAATTTAGTTGTATATTATAATAGCGTAACATTAAGTTTGTTATTGAATGGTCGCGATTTCGTAATTGTATGATTGAACAAATAAAATTTAGTTTCTCATCTCTAAAAAATTGGGAGTAAACAATACTGTTCTTTAGAACTGACCATACGATGACACTCCGAGTGCTTGTGGGTCCAGACCCCGTGCCCAAAGACGGAATTTCCCGAAGGAGAGAAAAATAATAGTGGGGAGGAGTTTCAGGGTGCTAAGGGGTGATAAAACAGCAGTAGGTTGGGTTGGGAAAACCAAAATCCAAATCTGAGAAATGGAAATGGTAAATGGAGAAAATGCCGCCAGGTGATATTGGTTGCACCCGCATATTGCAATGGGAAAACCTTATGACAGATCCTAATACCGGGCCCCGGGGATTTTGCCCCAGTATCCCCACCCTCTTGGTGGCCCTGGTTCAAGGCATGTGTTTGGCACGTGCGGTAATGTCTTGGGATAATTAGAGTCGGCATTTTTTCATGGTGGGCAGTAATAGTCTTGTGATTCTCTACTGGAATTTTATGCAGCACATGTATGAGTTATGACAATGTTTTGTCAACATTACATTGGCCTCTTTAGGTTTACAGGATTACAAATATCATATAATAAGTTTCTGAAGTCAATTTCTTCCATCCACAGCCCTCACCCTGTTGGCTGTTGAGAAGCAACAGCCTTACCTCTAGCAGCAAGGAATTGAAGTATCTTCTAATACGCAAAGTAATGTAGTGAAGTGACAGCCCTGCCTCTAGTGAAAAGGAATAGAACTACCTTCTAATATGTAAAGTAAATTAAAGTAATAAAAAAATCGATAAGACTTTACGTTCCCCATTGTTAGAAGCGACGGTGGCACCATATTGAATTGTGGTGAAAAGGAGTACCAACCCAACGTGAAATGACAAATCTGTCTTCGAGGATATTGGTGAACCTTCGGTTTGCTTTTTTTTATATCAGTTGTCGTCTCTGGGCGCTATTGCGCCCTTTGCCTTGCCCGGAACCAAACTATCCCTCCCCGTTGTCCGGTGATTGGGTTTGTAAATGTCGAGACAGGCCAATCAGTCATGGTTGACGTAACGTAAAGTCTAGCCTTTCTTTGTACCATAAAAAGTAACACAAACAATGTAAATAATATGTCAAAAAACTACTAACATCAGTGTTAAATTTCGTCAGTCCTTAATTTTTGGCGGATACAGTTTGACTGGGTATAATTTATTCTTAAAATTACACTAAAAATATCTCGCACAAAACAAAGATCGCTGTAATTCAACAATAAAAGAAATAATAAACAACAGTTGCTAGAGATCGTAGGGAAATTCAATATGGCGCCACCGTCGCTTCTAACAATGCGGAACGTAAAGTAAAGTCTAGCCAAAAAATCAAATAGATAACTTAGAATATAACCTTATGGTTCATCATCTCAGCGAAATCAAAGATAAAACGTAGGATAAGGGGGAACAAATCAAAATTACCTCCTATATTAAGGAATTCCAATTCACTACAAACCAACACGATACACAATCTAAAAGAGGATATATATACTTACGACAAACACTGTCATGAAATGACAATTATTCAGAATCAAACACAAAATAATTATTTTCCCTAGATTACCTCATGTAAATAAATATTTGTTGCCTTGGAAATACCAATAAATCAATCTTGGTAAAGGAAAAATTGTATTCTTGCCAATAAACAGAAACAAAAGATCATTATTTATTTTGCGTGTTGTCTAATATCATTTGGAGTCGAAAAGAAAATATTCTTCAAACCCCTAAAGTTTGAATAAACGCTCAAGGTAATTTTTGCAATTATTTTATTATTACATTTAAGTAGCTTAGTTTAGGCTTTATATGTAGGTTAAATTGAAAGCCGAAAGAGCTGATCAATTGGGGACAAAGGCCTCGAATCTCTCCACGGGAGCTAGGAGATGATGGTCTGTGTGGTCAGAAATAGACTAGTTAACAATAAAATGGCAATTGAGGTTCCTACTAACAGAGCTGTAGAATTAATTACAAAGAAATATTCTGAGGAATGATAATGTCATTTTTGGAGATAGTATTTTTGCAATTTCTTGAGTTCATTTTGAAACTGTCACAAATGATACACCTATGAAACTAAAATAGACATCTTTAATACTGGCCATTTAAAGAGTATAAAAATAGACAGTATCATATACATTAAAATAGCATATGGCAACACTTAGCTTGTACAAAACAAAATCAACACTAAGGAATTTACAAAAAAGGGCAGTATATCAGCAGGTAATATTAAAACCTTTAACTAGATACGTTAAGTCATAATGCTGAATGTTTTCTGTAATGCTGTTCAGAGTAATTTAACATCCTAATCATTGTAACAATAGCAGCTCTCTTGTGAGAATAGCAACTAATCAAGATATGATAAAATAATATAAGAATAAAACATTCATTTAGAATGGTATTTATTTTTTAATCACATGGTTAAAGGATTGACATGCACAAAAACCCAAAATGAAAACAAATTTTAAGAACAGAGGAAGGGAAAAATTAAATATTTGACTACTACAATTTTCAAACCTTTCTTCCATGAACTAAATAGCATATTTATTTGTGTAATACCCGCACTTTTTTTCCCTAAAAAATGGACCCAGAAAAAGGGGGTGCGGACATTACACAAGATATACCCCTTTACCTTTTGACAGTAGGCAACCCGCAAAACGTGTTGTGTTTCGTGGCAAAGAATGATTTCAATGTGTTTCCTGGAAGGTGCCATACACCGCAGACTTTGTCTTTAATTTTACGTGATTCATGCTTAAATTTGAAGAACACAACGGCAACGAGCAGGCTGAAACGTGCTCCACTCTCCGAGGTGTGCCGATGGGTGCTCGCAGCATGGCCCAGCGTAAGTGAAGTAACTGTGATCAAAGGCTTTAAAGTGACTGGAATTTCGAATTCATTGGATGGAACTGAGGACCATTACTTATGGGGTGATTATGTTGCAGATGAAGACCAGATCAGTGATTAGTTATTAGGAAAAAACGAACGTGGAATTCCTAAAGAAGTCCTTGAAATGCGAGTTGAATACATAAATTCGTTTAAAAATTTGGGATTTTACGATATTTGTTTTCATTGTAATTTTTACGGGTATTTACATACAATTTTATAATCGAAAGACAATGAGACCGCATGGAGCCTTAACCTAAATCGACTTATAATTATGATAAGAAAGAATCAAAAATCGTTCCCTTGGATGTTGGGATTTAGTTTGTGCACATTAATTTTTAAGTTTTCTTTTATGAGAGGTGCACTCTTTTCAGTGATGGTAGCATATCTGTCGTGATTCCGAACATTTAGCAAAAATAAAGTATGTACACTGTGCAGTGACTCAAAATGGAACCTTTTAGCAATATTAATGCACTGGCCTTCAAAATATGCTTCCGAATTCTTTCCTTATAATATAATATTGTTGAATGTCAATTTTTCACGATTGATTTCGTTAGAATACGCATTTAAAAAGTTGTTTTAATATTTACGCCTTAAATACATGATTTTTGCCACTTACGCATTATCAGACTCGACTTCATTTAGATTTACCGATGTTGCCATTAAATAACAAAATTGGAATTTTTAAAGTGTGAGCATTACATAAATACCTTGTTTCCCAAGATATTTACTTCCAAAAATGGGGGTGCAGGTATTACACGTGTGCGGGTGTTACTCGAATAAATATGTAGTTATTACAATAACCATTTTGTTTTTATCAATGAAACAGGTGTTGGAGGATTTAGAAGATCACACTGCATGACTATGCGCGGCATGGATTACAGAACTGATTTTTTTATCTCCCTAAAAGTATATTCCTTTTACAGAACAAAACAAAATAAAGCAAAGATTATTTCTATAGGTATTTCATACTTGATTTCTGGCCAAACAGGATCATTGTCCTCAAAGAATACAAATGGATCTTCTCGGAAGCCATGAATCCTTCTCTTCTTGCGAGGAGGTTCACTTTTTACATCACTTGATTTCCCATCACTACTCTGTGTAGCTTCCTTTTCACCAGAGCCTTTCCTTTCAACTTTAGCAGCACTTGCTTCCCAAGGGAGAGGCCTCACCTTCTGCAGTACTGCCACGAAAAAACCACCAGTATCCTGATGATGTGGTAATATTCTAATGCTAGGCATTCAGGAAAAAAGATCAATCTAAACTAATTATCATTATAAAGTATACATTTGTAAATGAGTTAAGTTCAAAACAGAATTTTTACTTTACTAACTAGAAAGCATAATTTGTGAAGCACATCTTACCATCTATCAAGGTTAAACTCACTGGCTTTATCTGGGCTTGGTGGAAACATTGTCGGTCGAATTTGAGTTTGCCATTTTTCAGGGACTTCTGAGAAAGAAGAATAACCCACCATATCCCGTGAAGTGGGTATCCAACTGGAGAGTCCTTTGCAATATACAAGGCCCGGAAGCGAAGAGGACACATCCACAAGCTCTAATGCTCCTGATTTATTAATGGCAGAGATGCAGTGATAAATACTGGCTGAGTGCATACATCATATCATCAATACTTAATTGCATTTTGAATTCATAAATGCTTATACTATGATCTAGTTCATTTACTTCCATTTAAAATAAATTTTACTTTTAAGAAAACAAAACTGCAGCAAATAGCATAGATTTCTTTGCTATACTCAAAGCACCATATGCCATAAAAATGGAATGCTTCACAGCTTATGTATTAATGCATGCAAGTTAATACATTTGTCTCAAAATAAAATAACATTTTTCCAAATTATGATATTTTACCTTCTGTCTCAACAATTAATCTGTGAATGACAGCCTCATCCTCCAATGGGTTGAAGGAACAAGTAGAGTAAACCATCCTCCCTCCAACAGAAAGCATTTCAGCTCCACGTCGTGCTATTCTGTACTGAATCCTTTTGCATTGATAGAGAAAGACATGAAGCCATTAATGAAACACAAAATGGTCAACTTAAAAGTCAATAATTAACATAAAACCCTAAAATGCATGTAAAATATAAATCAATACTTAATAAAATTGAATTAGTGTGTGCTACCAATTAACCATGGTAATGGAGAGAGAAATAACCATGAATAATAAAATATATTGAAAGAGTAACGCTTTTGAAACCAGTTCTGACCTAAAATTAGTCATAATACTTAATCATTCTTTTGTCTTCATAAGCTACAAAATCCATGACATATATCTATATATTTGGCATGCCATATAAAGTCTTATATGGCCATAAAATTTTATTCAGCCTAAAAAATTATTCTGAAAAAGTGATCTATTAAATTTATTATAGTGTTACACAATTTTATATTACAGAAAATACAAAATGTTTCTCATAATTTTTTGTCTGTAATACAGCATTCACATGCAAATGATATGACATACAGCAGAACTTGGTTAATACGACAACTCAGATATAAGAGCATATTCTTCAGGTCCCATCCCCGTTTCTACAATATTGCAATACATTCACCATGGTTATAATGTATTAACACACTCAGTTATAGCGACAATGGAAGTTAGTAAGTAACAAATATTTGTATGTGTATGCACAGAGTTGGCACAACACATTTTTGTATATGTGGGTGAGAAGAAGAGAACTAATCTATAGATATCTACTAGCAGAAGTGTCCGTTGAATTCCAATGGATTTAGTGAATCTAAAACTTCAACTGTGTAACATGTAAACATCATAAGAATAACATAGTACACAGTTTTAACCATCCAATAAAGCAAAAATGAAGAAAACCGGTCTGCATTTACCTATTTAGATGAATGAAGGAAGAAAATCTTGCACTGTGAAAAATCAAAAATTATGTGTAAACTAATGGGAAAATAATTATTGAATTAAGCTCTCCCTCCTCCAATTTTTATTGTCATATAGCCTATGTTACCCCCAGGGTAAAATTATATACCTATGCGAAGTTTCATGACGATATATTCAAAACGAAAACTGTAAGTATAACCAGCAAGAACAAAATAATCAACAGAAAATGGATGAACAAAGGAACATACAAAATTAATTAATTTAACGAAAGACAAAAAAGTAAAGAGAGAACGTTTAAGAATCAAAGAGTGAATATTACCCTCCTAGCATTCGCTCGATTCTCTCGTCCACAAGTTCTGTTACGAGAAAATTGTTTATATCAACAATACTTTGGAAACAATAAAACGAATTATCCAATCAAAATTTGTGGAAAATCTACGTCTAATTATTTATGTTACTTATGTAGTTTTAAAAACAGCTTGCTTTGGAGAACTGTACGCCAAACAAAAATATCATTAAAAACTATTTATTAGTAATATTTCAATTAAAATCAACAAATATTAGGTTACCATGTAAACAAAGCAAAATCACACATAAATTGAAAAATGATATTACGTTAAAATGTTTTGCATATACTATGTAAATGCACTGGATTATCAACTTCAGTGACAATGGGAGTTGTCATGGTAGCTTATAATTGGTACTGTCATAAAAATGATAAAATCATGTATTTTTCTGATTCTGAACGCATTTTTATGCTAATTTGATCAGGATTCGGATTCTGTCTTCAATAAAAATGAATTTTGTTCTTTCCTTCATAGAAACATCTAAGTCTTAAATTAGTACCATGTTTCTCACTAATTTTAAAATTCAAATGAAAAATAAGCTGCACTCATGTTATTCAAATGGAGAAAATGAAAAAAGAAAATATTTTTTAAAATTAGAAAGGTCCATCAAATCAATATAAAAACCTGACTGCACTACTTAACTCTTTATTCCAGTTAAAATGATATTTTCCTCTTGTTTCTACGAGCTGTAGTTGCTGAGCTATAAAAAACATACATACATACAAACACTTTCCTTTATAGATATGCATAGTTGTATAGGTATCTATAAAGAAAAGTGTTTGTATGTATGTTCTCCAAAGCAAACTGTTTTTAAAACTACATAAATAAGTTGACGTCTACAGCGACAGAAAATTAGAAAAAAAAAATCAAAAAATGTGGGGATTCCCCGTAGATGTGTTCTCTCCATGGTTCCCTCCAAAAGCTTGGTTCCTCTAATGCGACCGACGCATCCAGTCACTGCATGCAGCCGCTACTGCGTTTGTCCCAATGACTGTTGTGCATGTAACTAGATTAACCTGGTTCCACTAGTGCATTTGCCGCAGGGCATTGCTAGCGTCGGCTGCAATGACTGGTTAACAGACCAGTATTGCATCAGCCATCGCTGCGACAATTTAGTTTTTAAGTAGCTATTCAGGTTAAAAGTTTAGATTGCATCACTGTAAAAGTTAAAAATGAGTGGCGATAAGTTTAGCCGTGATGAAGATACAATTCTAATTGATTTCTTGTCAATCGGAAAAAAGCATGAAATTTCACTTTGTCATCAAAAAGGTGTTTAGTTATTAAATTAATGTAATAACCTTCCACATTTCTCTGTTCAAACATGACGTGCCATGGACTTCTCTCACTGCTCATGGCAGTGATGATGATTTCTTCATCTTCTTTGTCAAAGGTGTGAAAAGCTAAGAGAAGTTCTCGAGCCATTTCCATAACGTTTTTACAGTTGGAACACTAAGATCGAACTGATCGCTTCTGCGTCCGCTGTTCAAGCGAAACCACCCTCACTGCATGTGACGGACGCAGCAGCGACTGCATGCGTCGGTCGCACTAGCGGAACCAAGCCTTAAGATGCATGACTGCACAGTCGCGCAGCAGTTTTTGAAGTGCCGCAAACTAAATTTTTCAAGCTCACATAATTGTATTTTAGAATATATCGGTACATGGCCGCGTCAACCCTGGTGCACTTCCGCACCCTTGCATCATGTAGGCACACATAGCGATATTCATTCCGCCAATGGATGAAAAAAAATTAAGAGGGAACTATGGTTCTCTCCCGGGTTAAAGGAGCATCAGCGGCTCACGATGAATACGGCAAATACAGAAACCAGATGCCAACTTATTCTGGCAAAAGTGTAGGTAGTAAATTTTTAATGACAGAACTGCTTATTTTGAGCAACAATAATACACTTAAAACTCAATCGAAAAGGTACAGCTTTTATATTATAAAAATACTACATCATCTCAATGTTGAAGATGTACCAATGGCAGCATAAACATGCATTTAAACCCTAAACATTTTTTGGTCATGTAGATATGCGTAAACTTCATAGAATTCTTCGTCTTTTGTGAATATAAATGTAGACGCAAAAATGTTGTAGTAAATTTATTAATGAAACTCGCAATATTTAAAACTCGGTCAGAAATCTTCATGTACCAACATTTTGGAAAAAAAGGTGTGCGGGGCACACATTTGCAATATTTTATTGAATTTCACCACCATAGAGACCGATCGCGCTCACTAGGTATAGTTCATTTCGATAGTATCATTAACAGCTAACATCAATCGAATTATAGTAAACTTTATTTAGTGGGTCCAGCTCTCCAAGAATAACAGTTTCTTATTGGTTGAAATTAAAACATCTGTCACATGGAATACTCAAGAAGAATAGCACGGACTCTAAACAATATTTATATTTTTATTATTATATTTATTTCTGTTTTGTTAAAACTTCGATTGTACATGACTTTGACTGAAAATGGTTTAATGAGAAGTATCTTTAAGTAAAAAAGTGGGGGTCGACTTATATGGCGAACATATGCCTAATCATGTATTTTCATCCAAAAAGCAGGGGTCGACTTATATGCCAGAATATACGGTAGCTTATGAGCGTAAAAATAATGTTTTATAAGCCACTTAAATATAGAGAGGATAAGCGGAAAAGGAGGGAGGGGAGGGAGGGATGGGAGAAAGGTGGAAGGGAGAGGGGAGAGACAAAGAGGGGGAGCAGGAGAGGGAGAGAGATGCTTCAATAAGGGAAGAATATAGTAAAAGACATCTTTAACAGAATAGTTTTCTATGGGGATATCATTTGCAACATTAATTAATTCACATTATTATTAATAAATTAACTGAAAAAATGTGTAAACATTGCACAGATACAGCTAGTTATTATTAATTCGTATTCTTGATATTGGTGGGTCAGAACTAAAAACAAACTCCATCGCTTCCAATTGCGGTTTGTTGATTTTGTGAATAACATCACGCTGGGGGTCTTGGCTAAAGTCAGACTTTAGGAAAAATGTTTATTATATGGCTCTTAAAAGGATACCATATCTGTCATTTTTTACAATGTAAATAAAATTCATATTAAAAGTACATTTTTTGTTTTTATCAAGATTTTCAAAGTGAATGTATGTGTAGACTTTTCGTATGATTTTTTTAAAGGGGACCCGTTCTAAATTTCCGCAGGGGGATCCAGGATTTATAGTTTCACCACTGGTTAGATATATACTTGCCTTATAAGTTGACCTGTCTCTTTCACTTAACTACTACTTTTCATAAAAAATTTCTTCAGAGAAAAACAAGGTCCCATGCAATTAAAGTTTTGAAAAAATATGGAGATAAACATCTCAACAAGATGTACACAATGCTGAATAACTGATTTCACAATTAGGAAATATGCAGGAAATTCTTATTAGGAAATATGCAAAAAATTCTTATTTAAGAAAAGGAGAAAATGTCTCCATCTGCATTTCACCTTTGACATCATGTAGCACTGTTCTCTGATACATATTGCAATTTGCAATATGGTTCATTCGAATTGATGACTAATACTCTGCCTTGCGAATCAAAAAAATTACATCCACAGCTATTTTTGAGTGAAAAGTTGTAGAATTTGCTGAATCATCAAATAACTTTGCTGCACCATGAGAATTCTATATCAGCTTCAAGCTGGTGCAAGAATGGAGAAAGAATGGAGAAAGAATGAATCCATCATGATTAAGATGCCTGACCAAACATTCCAGAGAAAAGACAGGTGTCATTGTCCTGTAATTCCCATTTTTATACTTGGCACATAAGAATACCACATGTTTTTGAAAGATTTTTTAAAGTTTTAAATGTCATGTTATACACTGTGATTTACAGTAAGACATTTAAGGTTTCCATTTTCATTAAAAACCTTTTTTCTAACAAAAATCTTTCGCCTCAACATGATATCCATTTAATTTAAACTGAATTTATGACCACAATATATCTATAAGATATAGATGCTTCTGACATAGGATATAGGAGGAAGAGGATATAAATTATGAGGCACTTCCACATAAGCTACTAACTTGAAATTTGGTACGTAAATAGGTCTAGTTTAGTGTTTCCCAAACTTTTTGAACGCACACACCCCTTTTTATAAAGATCCAAATCTTGTGAACCCCTCCAAAAAATAAAAATTTTCAAGGCTTATAAATTGTTAGAGAACATATCAAAGAATACAACGCTACTTTAGCTTTCACTTCAATGGGTGCCGAAATCAAAACACCTCCAGGAATAGGACCCTACTGTTTTCGTATTCATGGACAAATTTACTATAAGGTTTCTCCACTGTTCACGAACGAACAGAACAAACCAGGGTATGGACAACTGTATATATTTGATTCGGGTGAAGCAACAAACAAACGTATGGATTATAACCAAGACTGTTTACGAATTGTAATGGAAAGATTAGATACGATGTTACGACAAATAAATCCATTTGCTAAGTCTTACAATCAAATGCATAGGATAACACAATCTAATCCAACAGTAAAAGTTAGAATGGTTTTTATGGAATATCCAAACTTAGACTTAAGAAGAGATAACGCACCTACTTTAAAAACAGAATTATTGTATGCCACGTAAGATCATTTGAATCTCTAATTATTATCTGCAAATCAAGAGATTGAAAATTGTGTATATAAAGAAATTTATGTTACTGAGCAATAAAGTTTGACTAGCTCGCAAATGTTCTGCGCAGGTAAAGCTAGTTGTTTTATATTTATTATTTTAATTAAACAACTAGCTGAACCCGCGCAATATTTGCACGTTTTTTTTCAATTAATTTATAAAAAAATTAAGGAGTGTAAAAAAAGTTGATCTCAATAATTCACATTTAACTATACTAATGCATTTTCCAGGTATTGGTAAGGTTCGCGGGTTCGAATCTCGCTGAGAGTACGGCTGTGTGTGTACTGACAATTTATTATGCGAAATCTGCATTTTAAATTTCATATTAGAGAGGAAATTAATGCTACGCAGTAATTGATTGCAAACTTTTCCATTTCCCATAAAATAACACGTAAAAATGGAATTCTCGACCTGAAGGCTTTCACTCTTTTTGAGATAAAAATAATAAAGTATTGACCTACAATCTTCGGTTATGAACCTTTTTGAATAAAACATTATAAAGTTTCTTTTTCTGTTCATCATTTTCTGCCTGCAGTTCGAAATAGCTCAATTTAAATGTTTAATGCATGTAATACTGAAATTCAAGTGGAGAATAAAAGAGTAATTGAAATGGTAATATCAGTTTACAGAGGAATGTAAACAATGGATAAAACAACTCCACAGAGGTATATTTTTCCACTTCCATTATCTCAATGAAGAGAAGATAACCATGTAATGTGTCAAAAAATTAACGTATGTCCCTATTCCCATCTAATCTGAAATTTATGCGTGAGACTATTTGCGTTAATAAGCATTACAGATGTATAATATAATGGTCCTACGTATTAAAATGTAAGATTCCAGCATTCAAACGATGAAATGAAGATTCACCTGCTTTGAACAAATCGTTAGAAACGCTTCCCAAATGCAGTTGACTGAATAATTAACCGTAAATATTTACGTTTCTATGTATACTAAAGTTTGAAGTATTCTTTTTAGTAACTAATATTATCGGACTATGCACTCAAGTCGTATGATCGTATAGTTCAATTCAATTCCTTCCGCCTGAGGTTTCTTTAAGTAAAGGGGCTCTGTCCCTGACCGCTGTCCGGTTTAAAACCGTGAAATTGGTGGCAAAAATAGAGCATACCTTTCTAGCTCTGTTTAAGAGCTGGTGTGTTAAGTCTTCCGTCTCTTTTCCACATCCATTCGGGAGAATAACCCATAAGTCAGTCAGAAATCTGCATTTTAAGTCATATTAGAGAGGATATTAATGCTACACAGTAATTGATCACGAACATTTATGTTTATAACTTTCTTTGTTTCTTATTACTGAATAATATGCCCTTTATTTTTTTTATATACAGGCAGTCCTTGACTTTTGTACATTCCACTTTCGTACAATTCGCTCTTTCGTACATTGTAAATTCTCGCCCCTAAACCGCCTTTTGTATGCTGAACAACGCCGAATTTGAACTTTCGTTCATCAGCTGACGATCAAACATTTCCAACTATCGCATAATGGTGCTGTCTGTCAGCCAAGCAAACACTTTTAATAAATTAAAGTATGCTACATAATAAGATACGTATTGTATGTAATGTAAGATTTGTGTGTAATGTTTTTACTTTCTCCATACGTAGTAATGGGAAAGTATTGTATTCATGAAAAAAATCGACTTCGAGATTTCAACGGAAATACATCTTTTGAGGTTGCTAGAACACGTTTAGACTATTTTCGGAATGATGTCTGTGTTTGTGTATGTTATTGTGGGCGCTCTAACTCAAAAAGTACGTGCCATATCGTTACCAAACTTCATATCTAACACTCTTACATGAGCACAAAGAACTGATTAGTTTTTGGACAATAACGGATAACCGGAAGTCGAGGTTTATTCGAAACCCGATTCGGTTTTTGCGATATTTCTTCGTTAAAACATCATTATTGTATATACAATTCTATACAAAAGTTATAGAGAATGTCATTTCCTACAGTTTTCATTTGAAACAATTTTCTATGGGAGTTATTGTTTAGGAGTTATTTATAAATAACAGGTTTTTCGGTTTCCGTTAAATATCTCCTTAAAAACATCGTTATTGGTAATCTTCGTAAGGACCAAAGTTGTAGAGAATAATATTTCTTTCAAGTTTTGTTTAAAACTAATTTTCGTAGAACCATCCATTTTGGATATATTTCGCTTTATCTTAATACCTGTATACAGCGCCAACACCATGTAGCGGTGAATTCTGTAAACATTCAAAATATACGTAATTTACGGCAAGGACGTGTCTTCTTCTACGATACGAAATAATAATTTTGCCTCGTAATATTATTCATAATAATTTAAATATCTATGCCCCAAATATGGAGAAAGTCATGTGTTGGCCACATCAGATTTTATATATATATATACATATATAGTATATATACAAAGGTCATAGATAATGTAATTTTCTACAACTTTCATTTGAAACAATTTTCCATAGCAGGTATTGTTTAAGGTATTATTTATACATAATCGGTTTTTTCGGTTTCTGTCAAATATATCCTTAAAAACGTCGTTATTGGTAATCTTCGTGAGGAACAAAGTTGTAGAGAATAATATTTCTTCCAAGTTTTGTTTGAAACAAATTTTTGTAGAACCATCCATTTCGGAGATATTTTGCTTTTTCTTAATTTGCAGTATACAGCGGCACCACCATGTAGCGGTGGATTATGTAAACATATTCAAAATTTACGTAATTTACGGCAATAAGGCCGACTGTATACTTTTACGATACGAAATAATAATTTTGCCTTATAATGCTATTCATAAAAAGAATTTAAATATCTATACCCCAAATATGGAGAAAGTCATGTGTTGGCCACATCAGATTTTTTAATATTGTACTGAAATTTGACAATATTAATACCACTGTAAAGTCAGTTAATAATCAATAAATTATTATTATTATTATTCAGTCTTGGCAATGTTACTGTCTTTGTTTGTACGTACAGCAGTGTTTCTTTGTTTGTGCATTTTACACGTATTATTTTATAAACATGAGTGATAAACGGAAAACTGAAAGTGCTAATGCAAGTGGAAAGAAACGTAGGACTCATAAAGTGAACACGATTGAGACAAAGATGGAAATAATTAGGCGTGCCGAAAGCGGCGAATCTTTAGCTTCAATCGGACGCTCATTGGACTTAAGCCAGTCGAGTGTGTGTTCAATTGTGAAGGAGAAGAACAAATATAATAATACAATACGTACTGTGGAGTTCTGAATAAACACCACATTTTTTTAAAGAGCATGGAATCGATCTACACACGCTTCGATGACGTTGGCGATATCCCGTTAGCAGACCGCGAAACAATTTGAGACATAATGATTGTGCAGTAGCTTGGTTTTCTTGTGAATGACAATTGAACTCAGTGGGACTTTCTTGATCGCTTCTTCACTTTTCTTAATCAATCTTATTGTGGACTCGTTCACACCAAGTAATTTACCAACTGATGAAGCAAATTCATTATGTGCAAGTCTATCTAAAACTTCAATTTTCTTCTTCAAACTCGTCACTTTTTTTGCCCTTTTTACCGACTTTTTCTTCATTTCAATCATCACTCTCTTTGGGGTCAAGTTTAGGCAATATTACAAAAAACTATGAAAATAGCAAATGCTTTGATGAAAAAAGAGGGATTTCGTATGTGCACTTCAGGCGGTCCTCGACTTTCTTGCGTTTGATATTCGTACAACTCGCACATTAATAATAATATTTATTTACAGCCGGTAATCACATTGTAGTCACAAATCACAGAATAAGTTTCATTAATCACAAAGTAATTTCTTATCCAACTCAGCCTGTAAAACGGTATTGGGATTCAGCAACAGCTGGTCTTCCACCTCTGCCAGAAAAGACACTGCTATAAACAAAGATAATTTCACCAAAAATATAAAAAATAAATAGACAAACAAGAAAAAGTGAAGTTAATACCAAGGTATAATAACTATAGTCAATGACTAGATTATGGTAAGGATGGAAGCACTGTGTTACAAACAGTACGAATAAATGTAACTCTTACAGTAATAAAGATTTCTTGAGAAAAAAGAATAATGAAAAACAAATAATGACAAATTATAATAAAAAGATAATAATCAATTACACTATGTGAGTGATAACCTTAGGATAATACAAGGAAACAAGAACCCAAGACAGCATAGATTGACACCCCTGAACCGTCTTTTGTGCGCCGATCAGACTGTCGCGCATCAGCTAAATGACGAATGAATATTTTGAGTGGTGCTGGTTGCCAGCCACCAGTTTCCGCTGCGTCGCCATCTTTGTCCATACAGCAGTGTTTATTTGTGCAATTATTTAAATATTTTATTGCATTTTGCCCTATCTCTCTATACTATAAAATCGACGATTGTGTCTAAAAGGCCCCTGCACAAAAAAACTAAACATTTATACCATAATTAGAGATTTTATAATATTTTTTGGCTCTCTGGGAACGGAACCCCCCTATAACATGTAAATCTATGCTCGACTTTCGTACATTCGACTTTCGTACATTCGACTTTCGGACACGTTTTCAGGAACGCATTATGTATGAAAGTCGAGGACTGCCTGTAACATTATGAGAAGTCAGTCAGAAATCTGCATTTTAAAAGCCCCAACCTAAGAAAATATTGCCGCTCAGAAACAGGAGGATTAACTGCTACGATAGTAGAATATACGCCCAGCAAGTGGATGGCAAAATTTCAGAAATTCCAATTGCGGTGCATAAATTATAACTATAACAATAAAATCCCTCTATTCGGCTTTTAATTTCATGTTTATTATTATTTATATGAATTAATTTAATTTTGTGTTTATCAAGTCGTGTAAAACCATATTTAGAATAAACATTTGCTGGCCATGTGTTTGAGAGATCACGATGGGTTAGGTGGTTCACAAGATACACAGGGGATAAAAGGGACTGCCTCAATTTTAATGACGATTTGTAAAAACCTATTGTCGGCATGCGCCACTTACTGTGCTATCTACTTCTTCCCGGTGGCGATCTTAGGAACTAGGATCTTTCTTCTATCCCCGCCCTCCCCTCTCACGAGCTACGAATTTCATGCGTTTACGTACGAGTGAACACTTTTTAATACATTCTTCTTACCTGCCTAACTTTTCTTCTGATATACCTACCATACATCGTTGATGTTACTAAAATTTCTATTGTTTAATTTAAATTACTGTTTCAACTAATAAAATTTTGTGCATATACCTTTAAGAAAATGCCCGGAATTGGGCAATTGTCTGATTCAGCAAGGCAAAGTCATCGTTTTAGAGAAAATGAATCTACAACTTCATACCAAAATCACCTAGAAAACGAACGAGAAAGAGATCTTTACGGCGAGAACAATTAGAAAGTCCCGATAGGTCCCTTATTAATGAGAGGCATAGAGAGGGTTGAGCACGCGAAACGACAAATGCCCGGGAAGTTCGCCTTGAAAGCTACTGCATAGGCTCATATCGGCGGCGTGCTCAATTGTCTAGCCAAGACAGTGCAGAAAGGCAAGCTAGGATTGAGAGCCAAGTAGAAAGATGGGGCTCCAAAGTTTGTTCTGCTTTTCCGAAATGCACCCGGGCAAAGCCGGGTACAAAACGCTAGTTATGTTATATTCAAACATTCAATACAACTTTTACTAACACTAAAATCTAATTTGTCCATGCCCCAGATTTTTAATCTCGCAACAAAAATATCCTGGTTTCACTCTTTGTCTTCTCCAACATCTCACATTCGACTCATCATTCCCATAGCACCACTGCGCAGCAAGATTTTATGTTTCTTCTGCATATGCTATCACTTTTCTCTTAAAGTCTGCAAAATAATGCATTCGTCCCATTATGGGATTATTAAAAAAAATTGAAAAACTCACTAAAGTAAATGACAAAAATTTATGCTTGCAAATGACAGTTGGCTTGGGGAATCCTAGATTTACGTGTATGCGCATGCTAGAGATGGCTCAGGAGTGAATTTATCGAAACATTTATTTCAATTTTTAAGACCTGATTATAAGCCGAGTAGCAATTTTGAAGTAAAAAGGTAGAAAAGGTCAGCTTACAATCGATGAAATACGGTATATATACAGACAAATACATTGCTTAACCAAGAACAATCTATTTATTAACTACCACTTATTAGGAAGCTATATAAAACTTTTAATACCAATAAATATCACATTACGAAAATTGCAACTCTTAGAGTTTGGTAAAATATTTTCATTGACCAGAAATTCACCACATTAAGCACTGTTTATGTATCTGACAAATTATATCTTCTATTAAAACATTATTTGAATTTGTAGTTATTTGCTAGATATATAAATTATTTTAAATCTCAATAAAAAATAAATTGTAAACACTGAAACACCTCATTCAATATGGTGATTACCTGTACTGCAAGATTAGCCATATTCAATTACTATTCTATACCAATTGCCCAGGATTCAAGATTTGTATTTTATACTTGGCATAGAAGTCAATCCTAGTTTTGTCAAAGATCTTTTAACGCGTTAAAGGTTGACTTATATGTTGCAATATATTGTATATATCAATGAGACAAGGAAAACTTGAAAAAACTTCCAGCAATCAATTTGTTACAATGAAATGGCATTATCTGATCTTCTACCATTTTTTTACTAAATTATTTTTACATATAGTGAAGTTATAACAACATACCCATGAAGGTTATTTCCATTGGCAGCATTCCACTTTGCCCAAACATCTGGATTTTTCCGGATTGTCCCATCTCCTGAACACGGAACATCACACAGTATTCTATCAAACTTCAGGGTCATCTTATTCTCATCTAGAATTGAGAAACATTACTTACTATTTTAACAGTAAAATAGAACCTGTAAACTAAGGAAATGATAAAAGCTATTTTCTGAAAATTGCCATTCCTCATGTGAATACATTGTTAACAAGTAACTTAAAACATTTTTCTGTCAAGAATAATTTTTAAAGTTGTTTTTTCATGTGACATTAATATGCTATTGTTTTGTTTTATTTCACCACTATCATCTGTCTAATCTCAATGCTAGCTCTTAAGATAACTATATTTTCTGGTTTCTCATCAGACAGATGTGTTCATTAATGCAGGATTTTGAGGCAGAAATTTAAAGCAGTGAAGAGTGAGATAAAAAATTCTCACATTGATATTTTGGTCCTGGTTGCAAGAAACTAGTAATTTTCAATAGATTCTTGAGTTTGCAAGATTCATTCCAAGAAAATGAAAGTAATGAGAAAGTTATAGTCTTGATAACATTATGAAACATCTTGAAATGTGCAGAAAATGGGAATAAGATTTTGTTATATCCATACACAATAATTACTTAAATTACTATATAGTGGCACACCAGCTTTCCACACCACCTGATGTGGCATGAATGTGTCCAGCAAAGAAAATATGAAGGCAGAGCATAATTGACAATGGAAACCAGTCAAAATTTCCAAACAGCTTTTCAGCCAAGATTACTGCAGTCTCTTGAGGTGGAATCTTTTCCACAAAAATACCATAAAAGGTCAAGACTTACTATCATATTAGTTTAGGGGACATCACTCCATACCAGGGACCCTTATTACACAACCACACAGAGTACACATTCTTTCTTAGAAATTGGATTGCCTATATCCAATCCTAAATCTGTCCAATAAAAATGGTTTATCATAATAACTTCCATTATTACTGATTTATTGTAAGAATGTTAATGTTAGAGGTCAAAAATTGAAATTGTAGTCATGCCATTACCATTAAAAGTGCATGTAAGCAGCATGGTAACACTAGATTGGTATAAAAGAAATCAAAATATCTTTACAAGCCATTATGACAAGATTAAAATAATTAACTATTATAATTAGCATAACCAATAAATATTTTTAATGCATAAATAGAAAGTTTAACAGTCTAGATTCTTGAAATATTTTGTTTTCTAAAGAAGTTTCAATCAAATGCAGTTTCATTTCTTCAGTAACCTGGACCAATTTCATTTCTTTGCCATAATACTAACAGAAATCAACTCCAATAATCATATACAGGCGACTCCCGAGATTCGACAGGGATGCATTCCTTAAAACGTGGTTGAATCTCGAACCATTGAATGTTAAATCAGCACAAATTGAAACAATTAAGAGCAGAAATAATGATGTCTAGACTGAAACTAAACCTCTCGTGGTCGGGCGGGCTGAAAATTACTTCGCGTAAACTTGTTTCTAATTCGACCGATCGATTGGCTGGGTCAATTCGACCAGTTGAATTCTCGAGTTGGTCGAATCTCGGGAGTCGCCTGTATGGAAAAACAACCAAACTTCAAAATAAATTTACATTCCAATTTAAAGTAATAGCCAAAGTTACCTTTATCACTGACAGTAAAGTTTGGTAAGACAGCAGAATCATGATTAGTAATTACAAAGCAAGGACTAGAAAGTCTCTTAGCTTGGTGCACAAGCATGTAGCATCGTTTATTGTCTACATCATTGGCTACAACAAATCCATCTAAGAAAGAAGAGAGAAAAATCCATAAAGATATAGTTAAATACAAAGTATATGCATAACCATTAACAAAACAAATAGTGTTATCCATGAACATGGATAAAATTAGAGCATTTTTATTTATTTTTCATGTGGTTATACCCTCACACATTCAGTCAATAGAAACTTGCATGTTTTATAACAAGGGTACCATGTGAGGTTAGTGTTTAAATGAGAGACTTAATAGCTAAGCTAACATTATATTGCACATCATCATACTACATAAACATATATTTTACATAAAATATACTTTTTTGGATAACTGATATTACCAAAATGACATTTAAGTTTAGAAAGCAATCAATTTTGTATTAAGATTTTGAAAGTTTCCCTATCTGCCTCTATAGTTTTCAAAACTCAAACTTTTCAAGAATAAGTGGCATCAATACAGAAATGTGCACTCAAAGTTTCAACTTTATATCTTTTACACCTTTGGAGATATTAAAAAAAGTTTTCAATGAGTCCAAACCTTGACTTGTATATTTTCCAAAACTCAAAACTATGAAAGCCAAATGGCAGCAGTACAGAAATCTACCTTCCAAGTTTCAGCTCTCTATTGTTTATGGTTTTGTCATGATTTCAATTTAACAAAGTAAATAGACAGATGCCAAAGTAAGACCATAAGTTCATTTATTTATAATGCATTAAAATTTTTAAACTGAGTTCAGAATAGAAATACTGAAGAAAATAGAATATTTTTTATTTACACCAAAATATTTTATAACAGAAGACTCAAAATTCTCCTAAGTTTATACCTGGGATCTTTCCTTCTTCAGAATGTAGCAATTCAATGAGCTGTGCTGTTTTAGAGCCTGGTGCTGCACACATGTCCAATACCTAATAATCACAACAAATTTGTAATAAGTGCTTAGAAAAGGCATCCACGTTAACAGAACAGTAATATTATACTTGCAATTATGTAAAGGTTTTGTTAACAATTTCAACTGTACTGTAGACTATTATCTGCAAACTAAGCTGAAAAACACACATTTGTAGCATATGAAATCTACTTTTTCTAGTTTTGCTGCAAAATAGTTGAATTTGTCTTTTCAAACTGATAAATAACATAAAAGTGTGAATGAATTAGATAGCATACATTAGTCAACAAACTACATGAATTTAAAATTTGCAGATAAATTCTTTGATTTCTGTAAAGAAATGTTAAATTTCGATAAACTACATTTGCTTTTAAAAGCAACAAGAATAAATTCATTAATATATTGATAGGGAAAAACTTATTTACACAAGCTGAGAATATTGAGCATATACCAGATATGTATTACTTCACAAAAATTTAAGAAATTTTTATGGAGAATACTAATTGGCATTATTGTCAAAGAAGTACTAGCTGCCAAAAGTTTCATAATCTGTTTGTGGACTACAATCAATCCAGATATTGTAGTAAAGCCCTTCAAGAAGTTCAGCATTAGCAACACCATAGAAAACCGTAGCATAAAACAGTATTTCTCAACCAGGTGTCCACAGACCCCTAGGGGTACGTGCATTATTTCACAGGGTCTACAAGTTGAATAAAATGTGTTTATTTTTATCTATTACTTGATTGAACCCAGACACAACTCTGATTAATATTTCAAAGCATATCTGATTATTGGTTTTTGAGTTAAGACCGCCCATAAAATTCCTATCAAACACACACACACACACACACATCATCATAAAGAAAAGAGTGAAAACAAATTCAGGGGGCCTTAAAACGTGCATTCCCACTGAAATCTTAAATTCGATTTTTTTCACGAAAATAATGCTTTCTCCTACGCTGCATATGGAGAAAGTAAAAACCATGCAAATTATAGCAACAATGTGTACAGTTTGTCTGATGTAATCTGACAAGACATGATTTGACAAAAAGATATAAATGCCATCTTCTGTCACACCAAAAGAAAATATTCAAATAATTTTCAAATTAATTAAAAAGCATAAGTAACGTAGAATTAGTTGTAACATTTAAAATATTTTAGTTTTTTTATAACTATGCAATTAAATGTCTTACATATAAAGAGAGACAGAGGGTAACAAATAGTCCTGCAGTCTTTCAGTATGTATTTACCAGATAACCAAATGTTCCCTATATTTTGATGGTTATTTACCATATTTACCTGAATATAAGATGAGGTTTTTCCAATTTTAGCACCTGAAAAATCTTGAGTCGTCATATATTCACGTAGTATGAAATAACTTAGCATAAATCAATCATATGTCATAAAAGTGGATGACATTCATTTTGATGCCTGTGGATGTAATTCTATCCTATCACAATGGAAAGCTGGGTCGCTCAACAGACAAGGTATGCACAGAGAAACAATCTTGTTGCGCCAGCCGCTACACTTCCACAATGTAATGCTTGAGTTCCAAAACCGGATACTTCATGCACTACAATGTATCTCAGTGTGGCTTAAGCTAAATAGGATAACTAGTTCTTGTTAAAAGCAAAAATGCTGTGGTTGAGTTAGTTTTACAGTTCGCATGTAGATTTAATGTACAATCAACCTTTTGTTAAAGAAATTCCAGTTTTTTAAAGTAAAATAGGGATGATTATGTTGACAGTAGAGCTTCTACATCATCACAATTATCAAAATCAATCCATAAGAGTTACGACAAGAACTTTAAACTCATGGTGGTAAAACATGCTGAAGAAACGAACAATTGTGTCGCTGCATGAAAATTTTGTGTTACCGAAGCAAATGTGCGGTGGTGGAAAAACCAAAAGAAAAACTAGTGTGCCAGTTCAATGTGGAAAGCATTTTATAGGCCCAGAGAAGGGCAATACACAGTTATAGAAGAGCAAGTAGTGGCGCTTGTGTGTGGAAAATGCAACAATGGCCTGCCAGTTACAAGGGAGGTTATACAGATGAAGGCCCTGGAAATGGCAACATCATTCAAGGTATCATGACAGCATTTCAAGGCAAGTGTTGGTTGGATTATCAGGTTTATGAGATGAAATGTATTCTCTCTTCATCGAAGAACAACATTGGCACAAAGACTTCCCTCAGATTATACTGAAAAAGTACTTGAAGAAAAAAAACCAACTGAGGTGCAACTAGCACAATGGATAAAAATTGCATGGGACAGCATCTCTTCAGAATCAATTGTTCTTGGATATAAAAAGTGTTGTGTTTTCAACAGCATGCATGAATCAAAAGATGACATTCTGTGGATAGAGGAAGATGAAGCAGCTGTTGAAGTAGTGAAAGTGAAGAAATTTATGAATAGGTATGTGTGGATATGAAGAAGAATTTGCATAAAAATTTTAATAATTGTAATTATAACTTGAATGCAAAAATTGTAATAACTGAACATAATCAGATAATAAATTTGTCAAAATTACTGGTTTCAATATTTTTCCTTAAATACTGAGTTTTAAAAAGGGGTGTCGTCTTATATTCGGGTAAATACGGTATGTCTTCTAACAATCATGTTAAAATGGGTTTCTATGGTGAAATATTCAATTCCCTTTAAAAATATAATCCTACCTAGAAGTCATTAAAACTTAGATAGGTAATACATTCTTGATATAACCTAAAATAATACTAGCAAAGAGTACAAAACAGAGGTCATTTTAAATATTCCAAATGGCAAACCTAAAAAAATATTCACGGTGACAGTAATCTATAAGTTAATACATATACTGAAATGATAAATACCTTGTGATGTGGTTTTACATCAAGAACCAAAGGAGGTATCATGCTAACCACTTCCTGACGACTTATGCTACCACATTCTGTCTCTGAGACAAGAAAATTATGAAGACGAACATAAGCCTCAGACCTACGAATATCCTTCCTAGTCAATTGAAGCTGCCAAGCAAGTCCATCGGGGTACCTTATTCAAAACATAAATAACTGAATTAATATTAAATACAATATGTCACACACCCTTTATCTAGCATTATAAACACACAGGAAAGAAAATCTAACAAGCATGAATACTGCCTGGTATGCACAAATCCTTTGTTACATTTTTTGTGGTTGCTTGCAAAGAATATAGTTTATGAACAGCACAAAATTTTTCAATTCAAGAATGGAATTTAATTAAAAAGTTAATAGTCATGTTATTTTATAACTACTCCGACACTAGACCTATTCCAAAATGGGACTTTTTCCTAAAGAGTTTAAAATTCATAAATTGAGACAGGTACCTTTTATGCTAATGGTAGATAATTATGAGCTTTTAGTGATTTAATCTCACCGGCTACTCAAAAGGGATATTTTGATGCTAAAACCTCACGGAAAATGTCAAAAAGAGCAGAAAAGAAAGAATTTTGGAGCCATTACAGAAGCAAAAATATTTGAACTCATCTATCAGCATAATTTCATTTAATTTCAAAAATTTTACAGATGTAGTTATGCATTCATTGCATACCTGCAATCAGTGCCATAGTGAGGGGAGGGCAAGGTCCAGGTTCATAAGGGGGTGCCAAATTGAATATTTATTGTAGAGAAAAAAACATTTTTAGTTCATTTTGGGAGACCAAAAAACCTCTGCCCAGGGCAGCAAATGGGGTCACTGCGGCTCTGCCTGCAATACTCTTTCTTGATAAAATATTGCTTTTATTTATGAATTTTAACTTTACAAACATTTTAATATTTTTAAAATTGGATATATCTATCAAGAGATGTCTCTCATATCAGCCTGTGCATGGCCACCTAAACATTTACAACCAAATTAAACTTTGAAGATGATGTTGGCGTATGAGCTTGCCCTACCTAAGGTACAGGCAAGTCAGGTGACCTGGTGAGCCAAATTCTTGGTTGTACTGCCCAAACAATATACCAATACATTATATGCAATGTAAATGTTAACAATCAATGAACAGATTTCAATTCAATGGCATTTTTGTTTTAGTCTTCATTGTTCCAATTTTTAACTTGTTTAAAGTAGTATGGAATACATCACTATGCAATTATGAAGATTGTTTAAATCAAAGGAGATGCTGGAATGCATCCTTACCTAGGTGCATAATTACCTTGGGGTAATGCAGCTAATGCTGGCACATAAATTTTTTAGATAGCTCACAGATAGAAAATAAGCTTAGCTAGGGCACGTTTATGTTTTTTTTTTCATTAAACAAATTGGACATTTCATCCGATTCATTATGGCACAGTGAATTTTGGTCTCATGCAGTTCATTGTAGTAAAATGGCCTTCTAAAAATCCTTTGGAACTTCTAATCACATTTCCAATAGCATTTGAAATCAAAATATTTTTATTCAACACATCCAAAAATATAATATTAATAAATAATATTAAAAGTACCTGAGAAATTCTCAAAGACAAAAGATTCTTTTCATAAGCAACCTATCCACGTTTGATAAGTTAAAATAGTAATTTTATAGGGATAATTACTCAAAAAGATCACCTTTTTTAAACTAGAGGTTAAGAATACTATTACTTAAGTTTCTTTGGCTATTGCAAGAATACTTCAGATAAATTAATTCTTGAAAATTACTGATTTATTCAACTTTAAGTTTATTCATGTTCAAGCCCATTTCATAGCCTCTATCAAATAGTTTTTAAAAATTAAATGACAAAACTGCTGAAACAGTTATCTATGGAAACTAAATGTGTATTTCTGTCTTGTGAGGAAAAGAGATAAGCAAATGAAATTTCAGTCAGATGAATATTAAACAAATCAAAGGAAATGAGACGAAATATGTATAAAGAAGGTAATATGAACACTTTGAAGCAAGCAAGAAGCATCAATATTCATGCACAGACAAAAATGTCAATAAATTTCGGCAAAGTTTCAGTATTAAAAATGTTTTAAATTAAATTGAACGTCATTTAGAAAACGCCTAACTAGTGGACGGTTAGATGTTTTAGACGATTTTAAAAATTGGTTTGATTCTAGAATATGTAAATGTCAACATCATCATGTATTACATATAAGTGAACTCTAATCAAATTCCAATACATCTCTGAGACTTCTCTTTTGAGTAAAGCTGTCTCAAAATAAATACTGCCAAAGGAATCTCACAATTTTGTAATGACAAACTGTTTTTGAATTATTATTCTAACATACCATGGAATACAAACTGGTTTCGTCTCGTCTTTCGTTTTCAAGTCGGTGTCGCAGACATTTGTTGAATTAACAATGCTGCTGAAATACTCTCCCTGGACGATCTTAAGGAGCGCTTTCGCTTGTGACTTATAACCAGTGATTCTAAAAGCAGCTGGTAAACTTTCTCTTAATGTTTTCATAAAATCTTCCCATTCGTTTTCGGGGCATATACACTGCGACTGTAGATAAAAAACATTTGCTTTGAAGTAATGAACATTAATGATGAGATCACATTTTTAAAAAGTACATTTTACACACCTTATAATATTTTTCAAAATCTAAATTTTCTTTTTTTATGTCTTCATAAGACACTCGAGGTCTATCGTCGACTGTACCATCCTGTACCTATAAAATTGAAATATATTTTAGTTATTAAAATATATAACAGCGTCATAATATCTAATGATTTATATTACCTTTTCTCTTCGTTTTTGGGCAAAACTAAACTCTTTTCTACGCAACTTCTTCGACTTCCCCATCTTAAATAATTGAATTCCTCGGATAGAAAGACTTTCTAGAATTATTTTTTGTACCTTTTGACTGTTGAAAATTGAAGTGATTATATTTTTCATATGCTTTTACAGGAAAAATTAGGTTTTTTTTATACAGTAATAATGTCATCACATTCTGTTTCTTACTTTGAATTGACGCACGTGTCTTGCGCATTCCTCTTCTTTCACTGAAAACGCTGAAAACAATCGAAATTAAATTCACATGTATGAGAATTACCGATAAACAATCGTAAATATTATAAGTATGAAAAATTTCTGAGAACTTATATAAATAGAAAATGCCAAATGTTAATAAGTGATCAAATAATAATATTTAAATACATTTATATTAAAAACTGCAGAAGTTACATTATTGATAAGTAGTTTTAAAGGACATATAGCTGAGGTTTTGCTCGTTATTTCTTAAAATAGAATTTCGGAAGGTTCTTTTATATTTATGTATATTTCGGAGAATAAGTTTAGGAAATAATTCCCAATATATAATTTGAAATGCCACGTTTCTCATAGGTTAGGACAATTTTTGTCCTAATTCATTGCCTTCAATGAACTTTATATTCTTAATTCTTCACAAGCCTGCACCCGGTGTAAAACCCGAGAGACCATCATCAAATATGTGAATGTCTCCGAGTTGGGTTTAACTGTTTTAAGCTTTAACAGATCTCATTGTAATCCATATTTTTAGCAGTACGATAGTGCGTAAAATCTACCAACAAAATGATTTCTTTAGAAATATTATAAATGGTTAAAATGCTCAAGTAAAATGCACGAATGCATAATGAATAAATACGCCTTCTTATTTCATTTAAACCTTATGATAAAGCTTTTATTTTTCCGCAAACCACAATTAAATCCGACAGCCGTTATTTTGCAATGAGGGAGACCAGACTTCCGCCTTCGATATTTCAACAGATAAGGGAATGTCGTCAGCTGTTTTTCATGAGTCGTTTTTGAGCCAGTCACCGTATAAATGCGCTGAGAAGACATCCAAAGCGTTGTTATGAAACAGTGGAATTGATGACAGGTATATAGATGATGATGTATATAGATGACTAGGGTGTCGTAAATTTGCCTCCGAAGCATTGGTGTTTCAGCTGTACTCTGTTCCTGAGGATAACGTTCGTAGCATTTAACATACTTGCAATAGTTACCATTAAATTGCATATATATCCATTTTCAAAATGAGATTATTTTTCGAAATTTTCCTATCGATCCATCTTGGATGTCTTCTCATTACCGGTAAGTCACGGACGTAAATGATTATGAAACATATTGACTATATGTATAATAAATAATGGAATCTTTCCCGTTGTAGCTTCATCGGTTCTTGAATCTCGTTCTGCTAATACAGTCTCTCAAGAAAATGCAGTTCCCGTTTTTAGTAACAAATACACTGTCAAGGGAACTCTCTACATACCCTACGCAGAAATAAGAGAACCATTTTTTGCATGGTTTGATTCTGAAATTGGTTCCAGTCGGATCGACTATTACGGTGGTAAGACATTTAAAAAATCCCATTACTATTAAAAACATTCTTATTAATATTCCTAATTAGGGACACTCAAGTTTGACGAAATTGATTCACAGATATGGTAAAAACTTATCAGTTGAGTAAGCAAGGGGAATTTGGAACTTTAAGAAAAATCGTTCCAATGACAACAGAAACGCAGCTAAATGAAATATCTTGCCTTGAAGTCAATGGCTCTAAAGAGTCTCCAGTTTCACCGCAAAGTATTCTACCCGACCTCACCGGATATCATGTAAGTGCAGGGCCTCTGAGAGGGGGACCAGGAGGCCCATTTTGCCTTGGCCTCAAGCTTAACCCTTTATATGTTACTGGTACAATAGTGTACCACTTTTTTAAAATTTAACTTTCTTTGGTTAGTAATATAATATGATATTTAGCAGTTATAAATGAAAATAAAGTGATTTTCATTCCTTGACTTCTTGCCCTATAAAGGGTTAAGGGAGCCCAAATTTGCTTAATATCAACTAAAATTGCACAAAAATTTGAATTTTCGTTTATAATTGATACGTTTGCATGGAAAATGGCTAACATGGGATTTTATAAATATATATACAAATTACATTGTGTTATTTTGCTACATATTGTTTTGTTTTCATATGTTTTTATTTTTACTACGACTAGGGGCCACAAAAATTAGTGGTCCAGACCCCTCTGAACTACTGAGATGGCCTGTGTAGATGAAAGTAATGAAGTGTTGTTTTAAAGAGATCGGTGTAGTTATTAAATTTGTCATTTTTTTCAGTGTCTTGGAACTGAAACTGTAGATAGTTTGAGTTGTGAGAAATGGAGGCTAGTTGAAACTAAAGGAGAAAAAGTAAACAAGTATACCATGTGGATAAGATACAAGGTAAGCCTTATATCTCACATTCGTTTCATACAATTTCAGATCTTTATGAGCTCTTGTAGGATTAAATTATTATTGATCCTACATTGTTATTTATTCACATCTGAATCTCTTTTAAAAATTTACCCTAGTCTGATGTTACTACAAAAGTTTTGGTTAATTAACTGTATCTTTGCATATCACTAATGTTTCATGGCTTCTACTTTTGTCAGTTTTTTACTACCATGAATTACCATATATATCTGCTTCTTATTGTAACAACACTTTGTTAACTCTACAAAAGATACCATATTTTACTCTTTGAATGATGGATTAAAGAGCTTCAACTGTCCTTAAATTTAAAAATAGAATAAGATGTCAAAAAATTAGGATGCTGGATACTCTTAGGATTCATTATATGAAAAATAAATAGTTATCTGATATATTGAATTTGGTTCCCACAGAAATCCCCTAAGACTCCATCAGTTGTGGCACCTATTCCAGTTCGTTTTGAAATGAAAGGATACAATACACTTTTGGGCTCCCATTATGACCACTACTACTTAAATTATGAGTGGTACTCATTTGAGAGTCCTAATCCTAACGCATTTCAAGTGGATGGCAGTGAGTTCTATTTTTTGCATTATTCATTACAAGAATGTGCTCCTACATTGTCACACATAATTCATCATTCTTTATCTAACCAATTCATTACAATGAATTATTGTTTAATTGGATCTTAAAAAGGAATAATTTTTAGCTCAATATCATCCTAATACTTTATAATGCAGCAAAAAGAACCAACTAATTTATCAGTGACCTTTCAAATAATTTCTGCAGGAAATATATAATTTATGTCCAAATAGCTCTCCCTCATATTAATTTTTGTCTGGTCTACGATCACAAGTTGTTTTATCTAAATGTAGGGTGACCAGATTTTGACTTCATAAAAAGAGGACAGATTGTTAAAAAATACATGAAAAAAAGAGGACAGCAGAAAAAGTTTTATTAGGAATTTACTTTAGAAGTACAGGGTGTTTTATATAAATTTAAAATGGCTCAGTAAACCCAAATAATGCAACATTAAAAGTAAATAAAAATTTTATAAAATTATCTAATCATATTTTTCTAAGCTCCCACTTTTTTTAAATTCTTCATCATTAATTATATGATCATAAAACTTCGTACAAGACAAATTTTAAAAATTATATTTTGTGATTAGGAAGCCTATAATAGATTCAACTGCCAAACGATTTCTGTCATCTGTCCCCTGGGCATTCATTAGACTAAAAATACTCTCAATGTTTGCATTGTGAGCTGGAATTTCAAAGGAGTTACTCTGGAAAATATTTTATTTGGGAAATTACTTGACATGCCATATTTGAAGAAAATATAAGGGAAACAAAATATCAATGTAATTTTGCCATCTCAAGTGATTTAACATAATTTATTCATGGAAGCAAGATAAGCAATGATGGTTATGATATTTAAAACATCTCGAATTACACAGTACGTTTTTATTTTCCCAAAAACTCTTGAATTAAATAATAGTGATATTTACTTACATTTAACTTAAGAGACAAGGTTTTGAATGAAAGCTTTTCAGCTTTATTCTAATTAAATAACTCCACTCAATTCACTTTGATGTTATTTCAAATATTTTAAAGCTATTTCCACCATAACTTGTTAATTTATTAATGGAAAAAATAAAAGAATTACTGAAGTCACTAAAGTAAAGCTAAGCTGAAATTATTCAGCATTTAGAATGAGTAAAATCATAAAGACTACATAATAATGCCATTCACATATGTTGTACCTAAAATAGAGGACAAAAGAGGACAGACTCAAAAAAAGACAGAGGACAAAAGTTTTGAGGCTTAAAAAGAGGACATGCCCTCTAAAAAGAGGACGTCTGGTCACCCTATCTAAATGATCATAATTTTGAACTCCTCTGCTCGTTAGCATTATTTTTCATATCTTTTTTAAATCTGGAAATTGGAAGAAATGTCTGATCCATTACCATTAAAAAGTAGAAATCAATTAATTTTTATTATTGGTTTATTGTTGCATTATTTTTTTATTCCTATTTCAGATCTCACTTGTCAGCCTTTCCCTGGCCCAGGAGACCAGCATGTCTATACATTTAATCCTATGAAAGAGTTCATCCACAACTATGATTCTCATGTAGAATCAGCTTTTGATCATTTCAGGGAAAGACATAATAAACAATACAATGATCAGGTAGAGAAAAGTCATCGTATGAATGTATTTCGTCAGAATATGAGGTATGAAGTTTTGTTGATTTTAAATATTTTTATGCACTAGCAGAGTTTCATACAAAATTTAATTTGGTTGCATTTCTATAATATGATCAAATAAAAAAATATGATCCAGGTAGATGTAATGAAAGATTGAAATACATAGTCTCAAAGTTTATCCACATAAATAATAACTTTTTCAAAATCTACCCTTTAAACATTTAGAAGTACCATTTTCTATATGTGTATATACATTATGGAAGCTGACTTGACATGTGTTATATCAGCATTTTGAACAAAGATGATTTTCATACTTAAATCGATTACCGTATATATTCGTGTATAGTACAAGTTTTTACGACCAAATTTTTATTGCAAAAATTGGGGATCGTACTATACACGAGTAATGCATTTGAGGATTTAAAATTCATGCATCTTCGTGGGCATTTTCGGTGAAGTTATGCCACCCGCACGCATTCTAATGGTAGGCTAACCTTAACAGTGAGGTCCTTTATCTTTGTTATGTTGCTTCGTGAAGAGTAGAATTTTTTTCATATATACAGCTTCAAATTCACAAATACTTGATATAAGTGAAGATTTACGGGCACTTCTTTTCTTGAATTTTATGTATGTACGTCTTTGTTTGCGTCTTTTTACAAGGGATGGATTGGAACGAGTTAGACTAAAAGTATCGTAGACGGCGTAACTTTATGGAATTTCGACATCTTGGAAAAAAGAAATTATTTTTGTAATATTTAACAGTCTTTATTGTTTCTTCAATCACACACCGATCGGTTTCCACTACAAAGTCATTCTAAAGGTGTTACGTCGGTTAGTAACATCATTAGAATGATTTTGTAGTAGAAACCGGTCGGTGTGTGATTGAAGAAACAATAAAGACTGTGGAATATTACAAGGTAATTTCTTTTTATCCGTTATCCCTACCTATTAAGTAGATGAGCGAGTGGAACCATTACGTACGCAGAACGTAATCCAGACATACTAGAATTGTTACGATTTTATTTCATCTTGTGCAATCATGATTCATATCACTTTTTATTAAATGTTTTAGGAGTAAGATACTTAACTTTCTGAATTTTAGTGTACTCGCAAGAAATACTATTTATGACATTTACGGTCTATTTAAGCAGTAAAAACATTTCAATTTCCTAGGTTTATCACTTCTAAAAATAGAGCTGGATTAGGTTTTGAGTTGGGAGTGAATCATCTGGCTGACCAAACTGATGAAGAACTCAAGGCATTGAGGGGAAGACGTTACTCTGGCATCTATAATGGAGGCTCACCTTTTCCAACTCTCTCGGAAGCTGAAATAAAGGATGTGCCTGAATCAATAGATTGGCGACTTTATGGAGCTGTCACACCAGTCAAAGGTAACTGATTACAAGCTACTTGGAAGAGAAAATCTACTTTTTGTCCTTTTATAAAGAAGCTTGTTGTGTGTCATATTTCTTTCACAATTATTTTTATTTTAAGCAGCAATACATTTTTGTCTGGTTGACAATTAACCCTTTAACTGCCATGCTCTGGTATACCCATGCTATCAATATGAACCCTCACTGCTATATATAGATATACCCGGTTTGGAACTATCGAATTTTGTAAAGTTTTTATGGATGCCTGTTCGCTGCAAATGCTTTTCTGTCTTAGCTGCCATCTATTGAAACTCATTGTACTGGCTGTGCTTTACTAAGGAGCCAGAAAAAATGTTTACCATTTTTTAAAAAAATCACTAAAAATTGAGAGAAATTGAAAAACTCAGCAGTTATGAGATTAACTTCAATTTTTCTTGATTCACACTGCTGTCAGTTCTGCTTGCATAAAGTATTCTCTATTAATTACTGTTTAAAAAAGTTGAGTGAAAAATTGCAGAGTAAATTACATAAGGCACTTTTTCCTTGTTTCAGGATTATGACATCATCATAAGATTTAATCTTTGTTTAAGATCAATGTCCTCATAATATCCTTTATATAATTTTACAAGTGTCCATCTGTCTGGGACTTTTTTTCTTTGCTAAACAAAGTGATTACACTTTTTTTTCCAGCCCACAAAACTAACTTTATTCTATGGTAATTCTTTATGTTCAACTAAAAAAATTTTGTAATCAGTATGTATATGAAATTTAGTAAATAACTTGTATATATTATTAAAATCTGGCAAAAGGGTTAAATGTAAGAAGGGACTTCACAGTCTTAATTTCCCCCTAAACAAAGTCGTTTGTCTGTCTGTCCTCATTTGTATCTCAAGAACCGTTTGGCATAGAGATATGCGGTAAATAGCATTTTGTTTCTACTAGCTAGGTAGTCCCAGGAAAAGTAGTTTCATTTTCATAAAGTCCTGGGTTTGAATCCAGGAAACAATTATATTTTCCCATAAGTTTACATGAGATTTTTGATTTTTCAGAGTGCAAGTTTTTTTCTTCATTTATCAAAATGCCTAAATATGAACTGATTGTCTTCATTTTAGCTTCATTCGACGGATAAAATTGTACACTCTCTTATTCTTGCAACGTTTACATGATACTCGGTCGAAGCTTTCAGAAATATGCATTTGTTTTCGAAATTTTGCAGATATTTCATACTATTTCCGGGCTTTGATAAGATGACCATCATTGTTGCCTCTGATTCAATTAGTGTCATTCAAATAGATGAAAGAAAAGTATTATTTGCTTCACACTTTTAAACATGCTGTAGCAATGTCAAACTTTATACATAGCAACATAAAGATTTACGGATAATTATTCAGTTAACCACGTATGAGAAGCGTTTCTAACGATTTAATCAAAGGAGTTGAATCTTCCTTTCATAGTTTGAATGCTGGAATCTTACGTTTTTGTAAGTAGAACCATTATATTATACATCTATAATGCTTATTAATGCAAATAGGCTCAAGCATAAATTTAAAATTTGACCAGAATAGGGGTGTATGTTATTTTTTAAAAACATATTGAAAGTTACATGGTTATCCTCCTTTCATAGATAATCTAAATGAACGGTTGAATTGATTGTTATATAAAAAAGAAAGGACACATAATTCAGTAAAAAGAAACAAAGAAAATTAAAAATCAGCGAGATTCAAACCCACGGACCTTACATTAGGAGACAAATAAATTAAAATCCTATACCGGGGAAATGCATTATGTTAAATGTGAATTATTTAGATCAACTTATTTTACACACTTCTTCATTTTTTATAAATTAATTGAAAAAACCGTGCAAACATTGCTCAGGTACAGCTAGCAGTATGAATTCCCTTTTAAAAGAATTAAAGCAACACTATCACTTATAAAATAATCTTGACCTATAAATGTTAATATCTATTCCATATTTTATTAATAAAAGGCTTGCAAAAATTCTCCCTTATTTAATACTAATAATTAAATATTATCTATATTGATATTCATTTATAAAACAAAAAGTTTACTAATTATACGAATAAGAATTATTCAAAGTATTTATGCACTATATTATATTTAACGACTTTTTAGCAACATTTTCTTTGAGTTTAGCGACATTTCCTTTGAGTTTAGCTACTTTTTAGGGTGGGTGACATTTTCAAATTTATTTTGGCAACTATGAGGGAACAGGATAGGAAGGTGGAGATTTAGTGAATGGGAGGTAGAGGAGGGGTGGAAGAGGGAGGGAGACAGAAAGGGTGAAAATGACCATCGTTTTTGCCTTTATAATTCCCTTTTTTAGATGCGTTTCGCTTAAGCGTGAGCACCTATTATCGTTGGTCGGTCCATCCGTCCACATGTTCGTTCTCGGCTTCTACCAGACGGATTTTCATGAAATTTGATATTAAGGACTTACAATCAATTATAAGAAGAAAATCGCAAAAATGAATCTCGTATGCCAATCAGGGGTACCACTTTACTGATAACAAAAAATGAAATTTTCATCATATCTCGTAAAGTATTGCTCATATCAAAATTTTTTTCAAATAAAAGTTGTAGAACTGGTAAAGAAGAGCATTTCCTTTCCTATACATTTCTATCATAGAAGTAGCCGTTATCGAGAAAATCAAACAAAAACGTCTTAAATCGAGTTGAACTTAGAAAATTTCTTGCATGGTTAATTCTTCATTGTTGCTAACATAAACAATCTCACAAACAAACGTTTAATTTACTTATGTGTCCATGCAATATTTTTAAATAGGAAGAAAATGGATTATTTTTTAATAATATAAGAACTTTAAAATGCAATTTCCCTCACAGGTATATAATTGCTTTCTAATACTCCATTGCACGAAACGCGCCCATTTGTGATACGTTGTACACTTTCCTAACTTGTTGGTGGTATTCAATGGGAGCAATTGTGCCTGTTGTCCTCTCAAACTTCTGTAGACCAACGAATCTTCTATCAGTGTAACTCTTACTCCGCAAGGATATTTATTTCCTTAGAACTAACCTCCTGTGCAGATTCGAGATATTTTGTGATGAATGCATCTAGGAGTGCATTTTGCTCAGCACGTAGGACAAGGTTCAGCGGTTAATTTTTTTCTAGTGTTCAGAAATCTTGGGGGGAGGGATAATTACCTCCTTTACCCCCTGTATCTGCCCTTGTGTATCGCCCCTCCTAAAGACATTTTCTGAATCCGTCTCTGCTCCAAGTTTCAGGATTCCAGAGATATTAACTGGACAGACAGATGGACAGATAAACTGAATGCATATGGGATTTTTTTTACAGAAAAATGCTAAAAATTAAATTAGTTGTTATTGGATTTATTGTTGTAATTTATCTAATTGCAGATCAATCTGTCTGTGGCTCCTGCTGGAGTTTTGGAACAACGGGTACAATTGAAGGAGCATACTTCTTAAAATATGGTCATCTTGTTCGACTATCTCAGCAGGTACTTATGGTAGTGGTTTCTCTTATCATGAGAAATGACCACATTTCCAGACATTAATTACCCTAACTTAAAATGATCTCATGAATGAACTCTTCTTAATAGACCTTAGGAATATATCATATACCTGTGCTTGGAAGTATATTTAAGTTTGTTTCTTGTTTGTAGGCACTGATTGATTGTAGTTGGGGATATGGGAATAATGGCTGTGATGGCGGGGAAGATTTTCGTTCATATCAATGGATGATGAAGCATGGTGGCCTGCCATTGGAAGATGAATATGGACCTTACATGGGCCAGGTATAGTTATTTTTATGATTCATCATGAAAAATCAAATGTAGGTATACTGATTTTTCTCATTTTCCTCTTTCTGTACATTGTACTTTATCCATTTACTGGGAAATATTTCTTAAATTTTTACCCTTTTCTCTCCGGAATGTTTTCAAATGCTGTACTCAAATTTATTTCATTCATTATACATATGTAGCTGAAATTTACATTGTTTAATTTATTTTATAATCTCTGTTATTTTTGTCTTATTTATTTTAATTCTATAATGTAAACTGTACCATATGACAAAAGGGCTAAATAGAGTCATTTCCTTCTCATTCATCAGTATATGTATGTTCATAACTTGTAATTTTCTATAATGTGATAACTATTGGAGCATTTGCTTGCTTAAATTTACTTTAATGGTACTAAACTAACTGAGCATGGGATGGAATTTTTCATTCTTTTCTCTCACTAATTATTTCTTATTTATTCCATTGTTAATTATTATTTAGCATTACGTTCTGCTAATGTCTTATGGCTGTTCTTAAGTTATATTGAAATATCATGCTATATTTGAAAGTGCTCAACATTTACTCACCAGAGGATAGTGGTTCAAAATAAACAGACTTTAAACAAAATAATAGTGTGAAAAAAGCAATATATTTCTCTACACTGTTTGCCCAGAAAATACTTAATTTTATACTCAATGTATTTAAATCAGCAGTTATGCCTTTCTTATGTAAGCAAAATTTACTTTTAATTTTTCTTAATTTTACTAAATTTTATTGTATGGCATTTTGTCTACAGGATGGATACTGCCACTTAAACAGTACCAAATTAGTGGCTCAAATCACTGGATATGTCAATGTTACATCTGGAGACATTGATGCTCTAAAATATGCAGTTGCAAAGCATGGTCCAATTTCAGTTGCCATTGATGCAGCCCATAAGACGTTCTCATTTTACTCTAATGGAATATATTATGATGAAGAATGCCGTAAGTACTTCTTGGCTATTTAAAAAATTTAAATTATTACTTATGGCATAAAATGCCAGGAAAATAGTTCTAGACATTTATAATATGTATAAAATATCCATTTCTTATGGAAAGTTGTTCATCTTGAAACTGCTTGGAAGAGGTATGTACGTTAAGTGCCACATGAGCCTTGTGGTCATATTCGTTGGTTTTCAAAATGGTGGTCTACATCCTTTTCTAGTGAAAATATTTTATTAAATTTTTAAGGAAAAAGGTTGTCTAGTCAGCTGAAAAGAAGTTTTATATCATTAAAGTGCATCTTGAGACGAATATGGCTAATAATTTAAGTGATCTGTGTCCTGCTTGTAAAAAAATTACAAATGACGGTGACAATGTTTTGCAGTGTGACGGTGAATGCGAGAGATTTTGGCATATTCGCTGTGCCAAAGTTAGTAAAAAACAATATAAAGAATTATTGGACACAAAGGAAGAATGGATTTGCCAGGTATACAATGTGGAACTGAGTGTGAAAGGTTCATCTAAAGATAAGGCTCCTTTTGACGGCCTCGTGAATATTATTAAGGATGATTTAAAAGGACTTTCTACAGAAGATCTTCTAAGAAAGCTCATTGTTGAAAATAGGGAGTTAAAAAATGAAATATGATGAAGGCAAGGGTATGTTGTTAAAGTTGAAAAAGTCTTTAGAAGAAAATGATAATTGGAGAAATAAAGTGAAAATACTGGATTCCCAAGTTGAGAGACTTGAGCAACACAAAATATTGTACTGTGTTGAAGTGAAAGGTGTGCCTATGATGCCAAAAGAAGATACTAAACTAATAATATTCAAGATTTCAAAATGCCTGAACAAGCAAGTAAATGATAGTGATATTGACTATGTCAAATGACTAAAATCAAACTGTGAATACACTCTGTCCATAGTGGTTAAGTTTTGTAGGCAGTCTGTCAGAGATGAATTTTTATCCTGTGCAAGATCAAAAAGAAGGAGTGAAGGTGTTGAAGGGAGGAGCAGTTTTCAACTGCAGACTATGGATATTGGATTGGACGTGTCACCAAGGCAGATATATATAAATGAACATCTCACATCCTATCAGTCCTTTTTATTTCGGGAAGCACGTAGGTCAAAAGCAAAGAATGGATATAAATTTGTATGGGCTCGAAATGGGAGCATTTATATGAGGAAAGAAAATGGTGATCCCATAATAAGAATTAGAAGTGAGGATGATATTCCTAAAGGTAACCTATAATTTCGTGTGCTGTTTCTGCTCTTTCTTTATCCTATTGTTATGGATAGCAATAAAATACAATTTTATTATCAAAATGTTAGAGGGCTGAGGACAAAAACGCATGTTTTCTTGGTTGCATCTTCAGAAACATTTTTTGATGTCATACTTCTAACAGAAACTTGGCTTAATGATAATGTTATTGATGCAGAGTTGTTTCATGAAAATTATACAGTTTACCGAAAAGATAGAGATGCAAAATTAACAGGAAAGCTTAAGGGTGAGGGTGTTATCATAGCAGTCAATAATAAGTATTACTCAGAAAGAATAAAGTCTCTAGACTCTAGAGACTTGTGGTGAAAATCTTTGGGTAATGATTAGAACTTGTGAGCAAAAAATGATATATATTTGTGTATCTTATTTCCCACCAAATTGTTCTGTAGAAGTATAGAAACAATTTTATTATAAAGTGTTATCTAGTACTATAGTGAATAGTGACATTATAATTGCTGGTGATTTTAACATTTCTCATTTTAGAAGTGATTCCTATTGTAATAATATTTTATTGGAGCTTAATATTTTTCTTAATTGTTCAGGTCTTAAACAGATTAATAATATATATAACAACAATGGTAATATGTTAGACCTTGTAATGACAAATGTAGAAAATATTCAAATAACACATACTTTGGGTGCAATGTAAGTGAAGATGTTCATCATCCAGCTCTTGAAATTACTTGGGAAATAGGTAATATATCACAAGTGAAACCTGAATATGATACCAATTCTTATAATTTTAAAAGAGGAGATTATCTTAAACTTTATTATGAACTCAAAAATAAGGATTGGAAATTGGTTGAGTCTCTTAATAATGTGGATGAAGCAGTAGGTATTTTTTATAAATTCATGTATGAAGCCATGGAATTATGTATTCCCAAATGTAAACAGTCGTGGTTTAAGTATCCCTGTTGGTAGACAACTAGCATCATCAAGAGAATTAAAAGGAAATATAGGCATTGGAAAATATTTAAACGTACTAAATCCCCATATCATTTATGGCAGTTTAAGATTCTGCAATATGATATAAAATCTAATATAAAATCTAATATAAAGCAAGCTTATCATGCTTATATTAATGATATTGAAAATAACTTATTGTTGAATGGAGATATTAATAAATTTTGGGAATTTGTTAATAACAGGAAAAGTGATAGATCTAGCCCGCATAGCATGAAGTACAAAGATAAAATATATATAGCAATCCTATTGATATTACTACACAATTTCAGGAATATTTTAAGTCAGTTTATGTAGCTGATACTAAACCTAATTACTCTTTTTCAGATTATATAGGTAGAACTTTATTAAATGATGTTAGCTTGAATATAATTAGTAAAGAAGATGTCAGTCATGCAATTAAGAAATTAAAAAATAAGAAGACTATTGGATATGACAATATACCATCTTATATAATTAAAGCATGTCATGATATATTTTTGGAGCCATTATATTTTATATTCAATCTATCATTAAGAACATGTACATTCCCAAGTAAATGGAAAATAGCTAAAATATGCCCAATATTTAAAAGTGGAGAGAAAAATCAATTTAGTAATTATCGACCTGTATCTATACTAAGTCCTCTTACAAAACTTTATGAATCTATTCTCTATAAGTATATATATAGTCAAGTAGAAACAATTCTGATAGATTCACAATATGGATTCCATTGAAGGAAGTGGTGAGGGGACTAGGTATGAGACAGTGCATTAGGGAATGCACTAGGGTGACGTCCAAGTCGGCCACACTGATAGGCTTAGTTGTGACAAATATGAGGAGTGTGCGGTGTGTAGTAGAGAGATTGCCACGAATTAGTGATCATGAAAACATTGTTGTGTACCTTGGATTAGCGGCAGGGCAGCAAAGTGGGGTGATAGAGAGGCAGAGAGTTAACCATAAAAGGATGCTTGAATTATTGTGCATTCAGCAAATACAGGTGGATGTAGATGTAAACAAGTTATGCAATGAAATATATGATGAAGTGGAGAGATGTGCGAGGGAGGCTGTGTTTGTGGAAAAGTGGAAGAGTAGTAGGAAACTAAAGCCATGGTTTAATGAGAAGGTAAAGAAGAGTTTAGCTGACAGAGATCAGAAATATGAAGTATATAGATTGACTGAGGTGGCAGAAGAGGTGGTGGACATCAGTGTGGCGTGGCAGGACTACAAGAACTCCCGGAATGTAGCTGTTTCGACATTGCGGTGGGAGAAGAAGCAATGGTATAAGAGCTGGTTGAGAGACAATAAGAATGATCCAAAGAGGATGTGGGTGGTATTGAAGGATCTGATGTCACTAAAGAAAACGGGAGTGCTGGAGGAAGTGGATTTCGATGGTGTGAAGGTCTGTGATAAAAAAATGATAGCGGAGAGACTGAACAATTACTTTTTGGATAGTATTGACCTGATTATGAATACCTTTCTGTGATAAGTTCTGTGATAAGTTGAAACCAGTTGTAGGATGGAACTGCATGAGGACGTTTAAGGAGTTGAGTGTTGAGGAGTTGCATAAGATAGTGCTCTCAATGAAGAAAGTGGCTAGCATGGACGAGCTGAACTTGGAAGTGATAGTGGAGGGGTGAGCAAAGGTGGGAGACTTGCTGCTGACGCTAGTGAATATGTCTTTAAGAGAGGGAGTCGTTCCGGAGAGGCTTAAAGTAGCCACAGTGGTACCAGTTCCTAAGGTTGCAAGATCTAAGAAACACAGTGACTTGAGGCTGATAAACATGCTACCGATATTAGACAAGATTTTGGAGCAGGTGGTAAAGCAGCAAATCATGGTATACATGAGAGAGACGGATCTACTGGTGTCACAGCAGTCAGGCTTTCGAGAGCAGCACTCCACGGAAACAGTTATCCAGTTGGTGTTGTCTAAATGGAGGGCGGCATTGGATGAGAGGGATGCAGTAATTATTGCTGTGTTCCTCGATCTGAAAAGAGCTTTTGAGACAGTGTTTACGCAGCTGTTACTGAAGAAATTGGAGTGTTATAGGTTTTGTGGAAAGGGGTTGCAATGGTTTGATAGTTACCTATGTGGTAGAGTCCAGTGGGTGCGTTGTAGGGATGTCGTTTCGGGAAATAAAAGAGTAAAATGGGGTGTACCTCAGGGGTCTAACCTGGGTCCTCTTTTGTTTGTGATTTATATCAGTGACTTAGTGAAGATTATGCAGAGTTGTCAAGTGCATATTTTTGCGGATGACACATTGATGTATGCGGTGGGTAAGGATGTGGGGAATCTGTGTGAGGCTGTGAATTTAGAGTTAGTTAATATCTGTGATTGGTTGAATTGTAATAAGTTAAAATTGAATATTGAGAAAACTAAATGCATGGTAGTGTCTAGTCTAAGGGATTGTCGGACATGTTCTGTGATAATTGATAATAGGAAATTAGAAGTAGTGCAGCAGTTTAAGTATTTGGGGGTGATGATTGGCTGTAAGCTTAACATGAAGGGGCATTGTGATTATATAGGAAAAAAGATAGCTAAGAAAGTGGGTGTTTTATCGAGACTTCGCAGGAGTTTGTCAAAGGATGCTAAGATTTTAATTTACAATGCTATTGTGTATCCTCATTTTAGTTATTGTGTCAGTATTTTGTCACTGTTGAGTAAGTCTGATGTGGTTAGGTTGCAGGGACTGCAGAACAGAGCCATGAGGGTTATACTAAATTGTACGTTAGATGCTAGAATTAAGGATATGTTATGTAGTTTAGGTTGGTTATGTGTGCGGTACATTATTTTCAAAGAACAATGATTTTTATATTTAAAATTGAGAAAGACTTGTTACCTGCCTATTTAAATTATTTCTTAGAGCGTAACTGTGATATGTACTCATACAACACTAGGAATAAAGATAGTTTTCATATAAGCTATGTAAATAAGAGTAGTACTCAGAGGAGTATTTTTTATAATAGTTTAAGAGAATATAATAAGTTACCATTAATAATACAGCAGAAAAAGAATGTTAATTGTTTTAGTAGTAGGTTAGTTAAGTTCATTTGTGTTAGTAAAGTTAAGGATTAGAGATTTTTGTTTATTGGGTAAGGATAATGGTGGTTGAGAAGTGTGTGATTTAGTAATTAGCTTCTTCATAGCTATTTAAATATACTATACTATAATATAATGGGAGATCGTCTACTTCTAACTTAGTTTGCTTTTCAGATTCTGTATGTAATTCTTTAGATATAGGTAAACAAGTAGATGTAATTTATACAGATTTTCAGAAAGCATTCTGTATTGTTAGAAAAGTTTCTAAAATTGGGTTTTTCCATAAGACTAGTGAAATTGATTTCTTCATATTCACAAGATAGAAAACAATATGTTATTTACAAAGGAGCAATATCTGATGTCTTTCATGCCCCTGGAGTTCCTCGGGGCTCAAATTTAGGGCCGCTAATGTTTTTACTTTTTATAAATGACCTAACTGATTGTGTTTTAGAATCTAAATGCCTTATGTATGCAGATGATGTGAAATTGTTTAAAGAAATTACAGATATAAATGACTGTATCAAACTCCAGACAGATCTAGATAATATTATGAAATGGAGTAAAAAGTATTTTTTACCATTTAATATTTTTAAATGTTTTATAGTGACATATACTCGTAAAAAAAACATTTCGATTATTGTTATATTATGGGTGGTATGCTTTTAAAAAAAACAAAATAGTGTCAAAGATTTAGGAGTTTATTTTGATCTACTCACATTGAGCAAATAGTATCATCTACTTCCAAGACTTTGGGATTCATATTTAAAAGTTGCTATGATTTTTCTAATAAAAAGGTTATGATCTGGCTGTATTATAGTTTCATTCGTAGCAAACTTGAATATGCTTCAATAGTCTAGACTCCTTATTTTAAAAAATATGTGAAGTTAATTGAAGAGATTCAATAGAAATTTTTAAGAGTTTTATTTTATAGAGATGCAGCTATATATGAACATCATGAATTTTATGTTTCTTATGAAGAATTATTATCCTTATATAATATTAGTACACTTGAAAGTAGGAGGAGAGTAGCAGGTTGTCTATTTTTGTATGATGTTATTCATAATGGCAAAGATTGTATTCTGTTAAATAACTTAAATTTTTATGTTTCTACATTTAGTAATAGGCATCATCAAACTTTTTAAAAAACTTATGCAAAAACAAATTTAGGTATAAATTCTCCGTTGACCCATATATGCATGGAAATTAACAAATTAGGTTATAAGACTGATATATTTTCAAAGAGAGTGGATTTTGTTAATAGTATTAAGAAATACATTCTTTAAACTTATTGTTATTTTTATATTAATATTTGAACAAGTCTTACGTGTTTTTAAATTGAATATGAAGATGTAATGTTGACCATTATTATGTAATGTAAGAAAATGTTTTCCCTAATTCAATTGATGGTAGAACTGTAAATACAATAAATAAATTAGTAGACATTCTGGAATATCAGGAGCAAAAATCTACAGTAATTTTTCTCCTACTTTTCCAGAATGTCTTTGCATTCAGCATATGCCTGCCTGCATAGAATTTACATCAAAACTTTCAGTTGTGTTTATCTCTTCAGTAGCTTAAATCTAAACAGAGAGATGTTGATTTTTTAATCTTGATGCATGTTTTATGAAAATTTTTTATATTTGCATATGTTAATTTTTAGTTAGTTCCTGGTTGAAAGCCAAATTATAAAACTTTATAAAATATGTAATGAGTATATGGATCAAATTTTGGCAGAGAAAAATACCACATTGAAACACACTTAACCATGCCTATGGATGAAGTTGTACACAAGTTTTTATATGTGGAAAACTTAAATTAATTCAGCTCATCAGGTGCATAAGTAGAAACTCCGTGAAAGGATCTATTGCTACAATAGAAATGGTTTTGAATGTGAAAAAAGAAATGGGAACATTTTCTTATTACAATAGGGTGATAAGTTGATATGAGGAGGATTTCGTAAGCACATTATTTGGAAGAATAGAGATAGTAAAATCATACAGACAAAGGGATATAGCATTACAAAGTTATCTAATGTTATCAGACCCCATTGTGAGTATTCCACGCAGATTAAACCATAATTAAGGTATTTAGTTTATTAAACTCATGATGGGTGTAGTAGCCTAATTTTTTCTGTGTTATTTAATATGTATTAGAAAAAAATGTACTTCTAGCAAATTAAGATTTAATGTTACTGAATGGTATAAATGTAATGGTTTCTGGACGAGGTATGTGAACTCATATGGTGAATATATACTTGAAGCAGATGCAATTTTATATAATTTTTGTATCAATATAATTTAATTTATTTCAGGCAACAAGCCAGACCAATTAGACCATGCTGTTCTTGTAGTAGGATATGGAACCATCAATGGTAAATCGTATTGGCTTGTGAAAAACTCCTGGTCTAACTATTGGGGCAATGATGGCTATGTTTTGATGGCTCAAAAAGACAATAACTGTGGTGTTCTTACTGACCCAACTTATGTACTTATGTGAGGATATATATCATACAAAATTTAGACTACTTAAATTTGTAATGCATGTAATTTAGTCTCTCTATTTTTATTGACTCATTTAGCAAATGTCAATACCATATTGATTAGGGATCTTTCCATGACATGACCTGTTAGAATCAAATAGAAATATTTTAGGATTATGTAAATATGCAATATTTGATGAATCTGAAGGATCATAGTGAATTAAACTTGCCAGTTTCATTTTGTGATAAAATGTAATCTCATTTTGTTTTGATAAATATTTTTGTAATGATTACAATATTTGTAATGGAAACCTGTGTTTTTTGACTTTTCATCAAATATTATCTGTTTATCTATGGTAAAGAAGTGTATTTTTATATATGTACTTCAATAAATAATTACAGTGACAGCTTTTAATTACCGTAATTTTCCGATTATAATACGCATTTTTTTCTCGAAATAGTTGACAAAAAGTTAGGATGCGTATTATATATGGTTATAAATGCATACAACTTTTTTCAGTATGGAAATAATTTATATTTTCAAACATCTTTTTACCAATAAATCGTACATTTCAATGCATTTCGATAACATTCCCTTAAATATTGTTTTTCAAAACAAAAATAAGAATATTTATTTATTTACTGTCAGAATTACTACAGCCTAGGAATTCATTACCACTCCCGTCACTGTCCTCAAACAGTTCCTCGGCAATCTTGTGTTCTCTCTCATCGTCTATGTAAATTGCGTCGCCGAGAACATTTTAGACACCTCGATCGGCTTGTATGAACTGGACTTGATGTTCACGTAAACGATGTCGCTGGGCAGCAAAGGACGAACTCGTATTCTATCCGACAAGATTAATACAAAAGGTGAAATTGAGACAAAATGTTTTCATACAGTGTAGCGATCTTTAATGGGAGAGTCAGAACATAACGTGATATTCTTGTAAACTCTCTTACATGTATCTCATTTGGCAGCAAGGTGAGAACTGTCCCGATACTACACATAGTCAAGTAAAATTACATTGATCTTTTACAAAAAAATAGGTGCGTATTATACATAGTGATAAGAGAATTTTCACATTTCACTCGTGAAAACATGGGTGCGTATTATATAGGTTGCATATTATAATCGGAAAATTATGGTATTCTCTTTTCAATAATTTTCTTTATTCAGTAAAATCCCGATTATCCAAGGTCGACAGAGCCGCACCAACCTCAGATAATACAGAACATTGCCTATATCAGGAAAATACATGATGACTTTAGTGCGATATCTCATTTACAAAAGCCATCACATCTTTTCCTGCTATCTACATTCATTTTGTAGGCCTCAGTATATAACAATACATACCTTAGTAAAACTTTGTTTTGAAATAAATAAAAGTACAAACAGATTACTGTGAAATAAATGGGATTTATTATCAAAATACCCTAATTATTAAGTTCAGTGTTGCCACTTTGATACTTTTGAATTACAAATTTTGAAAATCATACTTAGCTACTTTTTCCCCATGTGCCTTGGAAAATGCAGCATTGCTCAAAAAGCAATTGATAGGGAACCAAATGGGTCTACTTTTTCACAAGGTGAGTGAAAAGTTGATTAGATAGTGAAATAGCCCATTACAGGTATATTCAAAGGATGGTACCCAAGTAGGATGATTTTTACATATTTACATTTGGAAGAGCATGCTATCTACTAAAAAAAGAGCACTTAATTACCACAAACTTTAAAATATTAAGTATGTATCTCTGACAGCCATAACAAGACTAAGAAAATCAAGTTTTAATTTCTGATATGTAAATGCTAATTCTTGAATTTGTTTTCCGCCATAAGGTATATTAATACTAATCTAATCACTACCAAACCAAAGTTTGTAAATATGTACTCATCAAGGTCAAGTGAATGGCAAAGTGGCAGAATCTATGGAATTATTATTTTTCTCTAGGAAATTAAAAATTTCAACGAAAAGAAATAATTTGATAAACAGTCTAGACCAGGTCTGTCCAACCTATAGATACAGGCAATATGTTGCCCATATGGCAGATAAAGTTCCAAGTAGTAACAGACATTTTCTGCTTTTAGTCATATAAAATGTTTGGTGACATTCATTTCAAATCCCTTTTAAATGTAGTGTTTTCAAGCAAGGTACTATGTTTTAAGGCATATAAATCATTGAATTAAGAACAGACATTTCATTACAATCACGATCATAACTTTTAAGAAATACAACTTCTTAAATATGCCTCTCTTAGACTGAATTCGTTTTGTTTCAATTTACTTACATAAATCTGGCTTATGTAGCGTGAAAATTATCAAGTAAATTCTGATGGACAATGACTTGAATGACAGTATGAGAATAGCTTTGACGAAGTACATGTTTCTTCATACACCAAGAAAAATAAAATTAAATGTCGGATTTCACATAAAGATTCTGAGAACTAAAATAACTTTTGTTTTTCCCCAAGATTATTCCTATGTCCAGATACAATTCATTTTCAACAATATTTTGAAATGAACAATACTGTATATTGTCTACATGTTGAAATTTTTTAGTTAAAATTGCTCACTGACCTAAAAGGCTAGGCAGGCCCAGTGGCATAGCCAGGGATGGTGCATGTGCACCTCCCAACTGCTACAGATAATATGAAATTTTCAGTGCCTTAACCAATGCAGTAATAATGTTAATTAAAACATGAATGTAGTGCATATATTTTATGGTAGTTACATTGTCAATATAAACTCGAAAATGCCTAATTGTGATAGTGGACTGCAAAAAATAATATGGTGCAACCCCCAAACCAAATTTCTATCTATGCCCATAGTATTCCCATTGTTAAAATTATCCAATTCGAGCAGTGGTTCTGAGACATTACTGATTACTATAAATGTTTCATTTTTATAAACTTTTATAGTGGTTGACAAGTTTTATAATGTTCTATTTTGTGTAAGTCCTAAGCATACTCAATTAGGAGTACAGAAGTTTATTTTCAAAATTGATAGGCAATTCTTAATGAATTTAGGGGAAATCATCATATGTGATTGAAGTTGTTTGATCACTTGAACTAAGAAAAATATTTACTACTTGAAAATCCTTAAGAGAAAATAAAAATTAACTTTTATTTTTTCAGTTCTGGGAGACTGTCAGTAATCAACTTGTATAGACTCAACTTTGTTGAATGATTCCATAATGAATTAAAGAAAAAAATTATTTTCCACAGAACAAATTTTAACACTACCGGTTTCGCCTTTTACAGTATCATGAATCTTGATGCCGTAAAGGCAAAACTGGAAGTATTAAAATTTGTTCTGTGGAAAATAATTTTTTTCTTTAATTCATTAACATAAAGTAAAATTACAATTAATGCAAAATATACTTTACAGCAATAATCATTAAATCCTAGTTATATGCAAAATAACGAAGAAAATTGCATAAATTAATAATAATTAATCAGTCAAATGGAATATTATATTAGTGTTAAGATATTCACTTGTTCAATAAAATAATTACCTAAGTACCTAATAAGGCTTTCTAATCTACATTTAAATGATCCAAGTTCTTTCACAGTCCTCAAATTTTTGGGAAGTTTATTATATATCAAAATAATTAAGATCCATCAAGGCTTTCCTGGTTCTATTAAAGAAAATGTGGAGATTATTATATCCCTTGGTGCCATAACAATGCAAATCACAGTGTTTTTTCAAAGTCACATATGTTTCTTTTAATATACAAAAGTACAGTAGGGATATATACACAAGGTATGGGGAGATTATTTAGCCTTCGAAATAAAGGATCGCTTGGGGTTGTAGGATTCATTATCCATTAGACAAGACTTTTTTTGGTTCCTGGAAATTTGAATAGTTAAGAGGGGACATCTCTAAAAAACGATACTATATGAAAATAGAATTCTCCATAGCATAGGCTTAGGAGTACCTCGGTGTGTCTCTGATTTTCAAAGTAGCGACCATCAAGTTACTTTCTAGTGCATCCAGCAGGCACAAATATTATTTTGCAGAAGTAGGAATGGCCATAAATAAAATGAAACCGACGCCAAAAATTATTAAATCGTCCCTTGGAACGTTTATAAAGAAAACAGGCGAACAAATTAAATTACTGGTGCTATAAAAGGCGATTTTAAGCATTGTAGAAGCGCGCGACGGGTAAAGTTACAAGAAATGCCGCGACCGTTCCATGTATAACGAAAAGGAATGCAATTTAATCCGCAAGCGCAAAAAAGACTATGAAAACCCAACGAAAAATTTGGTAGTGCCAGAGCGTTAAATTTACCATAATTTCACTCAATTTTACAAATTTGGCTAGTGTCATATAAATTACCATCCATATATCGAAGTATCGATAGATGTTTCGATATCCATGGGCTAAATGATCAAATATACGATTGTCCCCGCTCAAATGTAATGGTGTGTAGATTAATGATAATTTTGTTGTAAAATTGAAGAAATGTCACAAGATGATTCTTCGAAGTTTAATAGTACTATTAAACAGGAGAATGTGGCATCTGAAAATAAACATTCTAGTCGATTATTTGACGAAACGGATTTTGTGCCAGACTCATACAAAGTTACAAAGTTCGACATTTTATGGTTGATTATTTCTATCTGCAGTCATATTTTTGATGTAGGATTTGACATATATGTAGCATTCAGCTATTATATTCATTCTCAAACTTGGAACTTCGCATGTACTCTAGTTTTCATAATAGTTCCCTCCGTATCTACAACTTTAGTTAGTATGAGATGGTAAGTTAAGTATTCGTTTCATTTTTAATTTAAATTGATTTTAAAATTTTGATGGAAATTATCATTAATTTACAGGTATATTATGGATTCTAAATTCGATAAAAATAAATCGCCCATGAAGAAATTAATTATGCGTTGCCTTGCCCTAGTATTACAATTGGCCCCAACTTTAAGGTAAACATTCTAGTATAGGAAGCTGTATTCTTCTTGATTATAAGATTTTATCTGGACCGTGTTTTTTACAGATATATCGAGTCATTGGGTTATGCTATCAAATCTAGAAAGTATAGAAAGGAAAATAATAAACTAAGGGAAAGAGAGTTTTGTTACCTAATGCTAAAAGAAGACGCCGATGCTGCTCTTTTAAGAGTTATCGAGTGTTTTCTTGAATCTGCACCTCAGCTGGTATTGCAATTGTCTATATTGATGTACAAAACCCATTCAGCAATGTCAGTTCATGGTAAGACATTAATGTAATTTAATTTGCACAAGATCTCAATGAGCAACAACTCTTAGAGGGACAGTACATAGATACTGTTTCAATTTAATGTGAATGATCGTATTAAGTAGATTTCTTACCATGTAGAATTTTATACATACTGTGTATGAACACTAACAGTGGAAACTGGTTAACACCAAATGGGATAAGCTAACGCAATTATTTTGTGTGAAAAGTTTCATTAAAAATTTTTCATTAATAAAATATGGAAGTATATATGCACATATGTAAGCAAATACAAGCTGTATGTCATTGAAGAAACATAATTGCATTACAGTGAAATATCTTTAGTGGCATATCTTTGGGGTCCATGGATTGCCTTCCATTTGAAAGTGCATTGCATTGAAAATTACATATTTTGAAGTATTTTGTAATGAGATTTTGTGTTTTATGACATTTTAACTGCGGATTGTTAGATTTATTTACATAATTCTTTATAATATTAATAGCTCTATATTTTAGTAGGCCTGTTTCACGCAAAAGCATGCTTTGCATGCTAGACTGGGTAAGTTAGAATTAAGTTTCTTGTGCAATTCTATTGGATTGGTGCCTTTGGTCCTTGCAAATCAACTCCCTACACTTTGTTTGTCAGCGTGGTTGCCATCTTTAATGATTATGCACATAATATTTTTTAATGGGTGGGTAAGCTTATTCACACCACTTAGCTACTCTTAATATAGTGGCAATATAAGCTGTGAATAAAGAAGTAAACAACCTTACTTTTGATACGCTATTGTATACATCAACCAAAAATAGGAACCTTTATTAACTCAAAATTTTATTTTTAATGTTAAGGGGAAAATTTTTGACTTTTTCTACAGAAATAATGCAATGGATGTCAGTGATTACATCTTTTGTGAGCATGGCATGGGCTTTGGCCTCATATCAGCGTTCCTTAAGATATCCTCAGGAAAACAAGGACAACATCACTTATGAGGGAATCGCTGTTCAGTTCTTATGGCATTTAATGATAATAGGTAAGTTAATGATGAATTTTGTGTACCACTCCTTCTCATGCTTAGGAGCCGACTCCACGGGGGCGACGGGTTCAATTGCCCGTATAAATATTCGGATATAACTATTCTGCCCCCGTGGTAAAAGTTAAAAGTTCTCATGAAAATGTCGTAGGAATTTATAATATTTTATCATTTTAGCCAAATTTTCTCCATAACCTTGTGTATTTGATTTATGAATATTATACATCTGGAATTTTGACATTGTTTTATTTGCCTTTTCATGTATTGGAGTAGTTCCTTTTGTTCAGCCTTTGGCAAACTTTCCATTTTTGTTATTTTTCTTTTAAATTTGCCATTAAATGCATTTACTTCTATTTCAAATCTAATGATTAATAATGCTGGTTGAAAGAGTAAAAAAAACGAATGTTTTTTTTCCATAGTGTCTCGGGTCATCTCCTTGGGCTGTCTGGCCACTCAGTTCCCTATCTGGATGATTATTGGCTGTGTTGTGCATATTATGTTTTACCATACCTATCTTCTTATTAAAGGACCAAAAGGGGCTTGTGGAAAGTCCATAGTTTGGCAAAATGCTCTTTGTCTGATATTAGCTGCAATTTACATCTTTACTGGTATTCAGGTACGAGATGGGCCAACTCGGTGGTTCTACACTCTTCTGTATTCTGTCTTCTTCCTGGAGAATGTGGCATTGGTAACTATATGGTTCTTCATGGTATCTAGTAAAGTCGCTGTATGGTTCTGCTGGCTAGTCCCACTTGCTTCTTTAGGTTGCTTTGTTTTAGGCATTTGTCTCATGATATTATACTACAAGTTTTTCCATCCAAAGAAATTGCTTGGAAATGTTTTCATCTAATGACTTATTTTCAATTTTTATATGTGCCCACCAGTTATACTCAATTTAAACTGCCCATGTTAATTTAATCCAGTTCTGGTGACCATTTTGTTGAATGAAGACTTGATGTGTAAAATTGTTTTTGATCAACCGTAGAAATGGAATGGATAAATGCTTCACCAAATATATCTTTTATCCATCTGTGCAAAAAAGATAATTATATTTTTGTTAATTTATTATTATTCTATACTTTGTTTTAATTATACAGTGGGTTCCGCTTATTAGAATCAAGTTGGGAAACCATTATTTGATTCAATTAACTGGCTGATTCAGTTATATGGAAGTTGGGTATTTTAGGTATGTTAAATAAGAAAATGCGAAAATAGAATTCATGCTAATTTTAATTGCTTAAGAACAATTACTTGACCCAATGTACATATTATGTTGTTTTAAAAAAGTCTAACATCTTTTGAATCAAATTCTTAAGATGAGACAATGCATCATCTTCCACCTTGTACAAACGGCTGAACTCCTCCAGCTGTCCTCCTCTTAACTCGAGGTTTCTTCTAAGAACCAGAAGAAGGTGCTGGCAAAGAGTCTTCTTGGTCTTCTTCCTCTACATCTTCATCAACACTCGATTTATTATTTAAAATGTCAAGAACAATGTCATCTTCTGTCAATACCGGAGCTGCAATGATCTCATCATCGTTTGAACTCCATCTTCTCAACTCTTCATCAAATTCCTCCTCTTCACTGCACGGCTATGGAAACACTCGATGAATACTGACTAGACCTGAGAGGATGAAACAGAGTGCAAACAGTTGCAGGAGAGGGGGCAGGAAAAGAGTGCATTGGATAATGCCTCAAGTGTGGAGACCATTTGGGACCGAACTTGGAAAATGACACGATATTAGTTTGCCCACATTCCATGATCGAATTGGGAAATCCCAGTTTTGCGATACCCGCTCTTGAAATACCCATGCCCCCACTCCTTTTCAAGCCTCAGCTCTCTCCCTGGGTGTTCTACCTTTGTTCTTATGAAGCTACGGAAGTGACCATCATGCGTGCTCATGGCCAACTTTCATGGAATGTGGACTTTGGAGCCCTGTTTTGATTCAATAAACCGAAATAAGTGATTCCAATAAGAGGAGAATTTTGTAAGCATTTGATACCATATGATTTTGGTTTTCGTGTTTTGATTCAATAAAGCGGCTGATTCAATAAACCACTGATTCTATTAAGCGGAACTTACTGTACTTCATTAATTTATATGTTATATTTCCTGGTTTTTGTTATTGAACTTAATCTTAATCAATATGCTAATACCATGACAAAATTTTTTAGGCCACACCATCTATTGAATTTCTATATTATTTTGTATTGATTTATATTATACAAAAAATTATAGCCTAAAATAATATTATTTTGATGTTTAAGTATTATTGTAACCTAATATAACTTACTTGCCATTTGTTGTTTGTGAAACAAGGTGTCATCTTAAATTTGAAAGAAACTGTAAATGATAAGCATTATTTTGTAATATTTTGCCTTGCATTTCTTTTATATAATATTCATGAATGCACATTATTTTAGTCAGAACTGAAGTTGAGCTGATATTTAACTTTTCAAAAAGTTACTATCACAAGATCTTAACTCTTAACTGTCTGCCCAAAGTAGAGATCACTGATATGGATTACATTTTTTATTTATCTGAAAATAGAATATTTTATGTGAAGGTGTTTCAGATGTTCAAAACATAGTTTTGCCTTATTTTTTATTGCTTACTAGTTTGGTAAAAATTGCTTCCACATTTTGTTTTTTTCTTTTTCTATTTTATCTAATTATCCTTGAATTTTTATATAATCTCTGAATATCTGACACATCAACATCAAATCCTCCAGAAAGTTACCCTATTTACTCGAGTAAAATCCACATGTGTGAATGCCCACAACCCTGTTTTTAGTGGTAAATATATGTGAAAAATGGAATTTGCATACTGCCTGCACTTCAGTCTAGGTCTCAATGCCTTTCGATTTTAAAGTAATTTTTAAATACCAACTCAAATTGTGCATCTTATCTGCTATATAACATGTACTTAAAACTATTCTGACAGAGCAAAAACTGACGTTCGGAAAATCAGAAATAAACCGGTCACTAGACGCATTGCAACTCGGTTACATAGAAGCATTTATCATATTTATGTGGATAAAATGTATCACTTACAGCTTTCAGAAAGCGCAAATGAACAACTCCAACAGCTATTTAGTGACATTTCCAATGCTAGATTGTGTTCTTTAATTAATTCAGAGTATTAAAAGTCTATTATTTTAGGATTGCGTAACATAAAAAGAACCCAAAAAATGCAGTTACGATAAAATATGATTTGAACATGTCATGAATTAAAAGGTTATCGTATAGAATTCCTCTAAACCAGTGTGTGAGTACTTTCCTTTTTAAAAATATTTTTTTATGATTATTAGGTTTCTCCATTCACCATAATATGCAATTCAGTTGTGTGTATTTCTCTTTCATCACCTTTTATATGAGAATGAACTTTGTCTGACTCTCTTCTGTTTACATAGGATATTTACGTGAATTAGGTTTCCTACTGACAGCTGGCAAGGAATTTTTAAAAAGTACCTGATAAATGGCATGCTTATTACATTATTCCACGCATTTAAAAAATATATTGGTTATAAATGAGGAAATACACGGTATATTGCACCTACCAAAAAACAGACTCAATACTTCACGTCAGGCACGAAGTATTGTGTAGGTGTTTCACAGGTGGCCTACCCTCAAAAGATGAATGGGCAAATCTTATGTAATGTCCGCACCCCCACCTTTTTGATGGGAACTTTTGGGGGAAAAAATGCTGGTATTGCATGAGTAAATATTGTTTCATTTGCTCTTGGCTATAGCTAAAGTAATTTTTATTTATGCAAGGCTAGTTGACAAGCAAATGTTGAATGAGCATGCTTACTTGTTGTTTTAATTATGAAATATGCTGTGGTACACTATATTTATTGAGAATTTATATGTTCAGATTACACAAATACCATAATGAGATTATGGGACGAAAATATTTATTATGTTAATCATTGCCATAAAATTAAAATTTTGTGATATTTTGTCATATATTTGTAAACACCTTGGATAATCCAATAAATGATTACTTTTGTATGTTTTCTGAGAATTTAATTAAAATACCTAATCTGTCATAACTTCTAAATGAGGCAACTCAATGAAAATGAAAGTCATAATTATAATCTGTTTCTGTAAAGGAAGTATCTTGCTTACATATCAACTGTTTCCATCAATAATTTTACAAAAAATCAAGTAATTTTACTAGTATTCAGTATATGATCGGCATACCAATTCTCCACTTTAAAATATGTGTAACATTTTCGATGGTTTGTCACAATTTGATTTCTTTCATGACAAAGTTTTCCAACTCCATTCAACCGGTCCAAGAAAAATACTCATGGTTCATCAGACCACAAGATTATCTGTGGTTAAATTGGTGTATTCCTTGAAGACAAAATTTAAAACAGTAAATAATATCTCTGTAGAGGCATGTACTATGTTACTTCCTGGAGATGTAAATACTATTTATTTCCTTGAGATATAAAATGTGTAACATCGTCCAGTGTACACCAAGGGCGGATCTAGAAACTTCCCAAGGGGGGCGATTCTTGACTATTGTTCCTTGGGGGTGAGGGATATTTTTAATTTGTGCACTAAATCCTTGTAAAAATTATTTTCTATTAATAAACCATGGTACACGATAAAATAGTATGATAATTATCACAGTGAAACCTATTGGGGAAGACCTGCACCATGAAAACCCTCTTGACTTCCGATTTTGCTACCCCTAAATAATATCGCCCTCCCTTGGATCTGCCACTGGTGTACATATATAATAAGGTTAAGTTTAGGCAAAACTAATATTATAGAAATAATCTGTGCAATACAAATAGTCAGTAAAGTGGGTTTAAAGAGGTTTTTTAATTTATTTAAAGTTATGGCCGTGATGTTAGATGGGCTATAGTATAATCTGATGGAGATCCTCTCAAAGCTGTTGAGAGTTTTTCTTAGCTTGTAGTAGTAAGTTCTAATGTTAGACTTATTCTTAGTTTCATATTTATACACCATGGTATGATCCTCAAAATTGCTCAAATTTTTCTTAATATACATAAGGCACTGGTCAACAAATATTAAGAGAAGAGACAATCTTTAGCTTAGTGAAATGTGGCTTACAATGTGTTCTGAAATAAACACCACAGATATGTCTTACTGCCTTCTTTTGCAATCTAAATACTTTAAAAGATGAGGAATAGTTTGTCTATAAAAGTGTCCCATGTGCAAGGTATGCACATTTGTGAAGATTCTTAATCATAAAAATACCTTTAGATACTTATTTAGCAACGTGAACAATATGTATCTTCTAATTAAAACACTAGGCAATAAATATATCAAGAAAGTTAATGGGTTCACTATCATGAATTACTCTGTAGTTTAAACTAATTGTTAGATCTAGGACAGTGATGGCAAACCTTCTATTGACTGCGTGCCAATATTACTGAAATTATCGAATCTTTTCCGCCTCACGTGCCACAAAAAAGTCCTTGATTTTTTTTGCTTGCCAACTAAATTAAATTCGTGATCAAGACATAAGAGATTGAAATTTTTAACCATAAAACTAATGTTTACAGTAGTTAACTAAATAACACAAATGTTTTTGTGGCACTAAATCAGTACAATAAATGCTTTGATTGGTTTTCGCCTTTCATTGGTGTGCCAACCAAAATCGTCTTGCATGCCACTTATGGCACGCATGCCATAGGTTCGCCATCACTGATCTAGGATCTTACTAATATTTAAAGAGCTTATTTGCTGCATACCAATCTTTCACTCACAGAAGTAATGGTTATAGAGTGGCTAGAGACTTGGCCTTCTACACAGCAGTCCCAGGTTCAAATCTGGCAGAAGTAGGATTTTTCAATCTTAGATTTCTCCATAGCCTACTTATGTGGTTTAAGGAGACATTGCAAGTCTGAGCTCCATCCTTTGGAATGGATGTTAAGCAGTTGGCCCACTTGGTACTCTTTGTAGAGTAGGCTAATGCTGGCACTGGGTTTCCCTCCTCCCTTTTGTGTGAGTCTGAAGGTGTTCTGGTGATATTAGTCCAAGATGCTTTTTCGATTAAAATGCCTATCTTTCACTACCTTTGATTTTTAAAAATATGAGTGATGCCATATTATTAGCTGCATCAACATGGAGATTAATCCAAAATCATCGACAAATAAGTTGCCTTTAACAGATTTATCTGTCACACTGTCAGGAAAATCATTTATTATATAAAGGCGACTCCCGAGATTTGACAGGGATGCATTCCTGAAAATGTGGTCAAATGTTGAAAGTCGAATCAGCACAAATTTAAACAATTAGAGCAGAAATAACGATGTCTAGACTGAAACTAAACCTCTCGTGGTCGGGCGGGCCGAAAATTACTTCGTGTAAACTAGTTTCTAATTCGACCGATCGATCGGCTGGGTCGATTCGACCGGTTGAATTCTCGAGTTGGTCAAATCTCGAACGGTCAAATCTTGGGAGTCACCTGTATATAATGAACAATAAGGGTCCTAGGATGGAACCCTGTAAGACACCATAATAGACTAGGAGGTAATTGGAAAATGTTCGAATGAACAAGACAATTTCTAATCTATCACTCAAGTATGATTTGAACAATGAAATACAATTGGTTTCAATTCCATAGAAATGAAGCTTTTTCATCAACTCATCATGAGATATAGTATCAAATGCATTGGACATAAACATTCTACTCTGGCAAATCTTATTTTCCAAACTAGTTAGACAATCCTTAACTAGTGAAAGAACAGCATCACAAGTATTAAGGCTAGCATGGAAACCATACTAATAACTCAAAAACAATTTACTTTTCTCAAAATATTTGATAACTTATTCATTTATAAGGGTCTTAAATACATTTTAGATTATTGATACAATGGATATGGGCCTATAATTATCACATGAATTTTTATTACCTTTATTAAAAATAGTATTTACATTCACAGATGTGGTTTTCTCCTTCAATGATGGATTTTCAAATTTTTACTATAGATTTCTGTTCTCATTCAACCATGTTTTTCCCTTCAGAGTATAACATCCTTGGATAAATGGAAGTACATAGTTCTTTCTGTATAGAATATTCCTCAAAATTATTGGATCTATTTCAGTTTGATTCCTGTCTCGAATGCAGGTGTTGAAAGAATTTTTAGTGTAATGATCAATGTGTGGACCGATGAGCAAAACAGATTATGCGTGGAATCAGTGCGAAGTGAACTTTGTGTTTTTTTCAATATACCGTTCAATTGTTCTGAGATGAAAGATGTGTTTTTGAAAAATAGAAAACTTATAAAAGTCACAATCAAATTTAAAGTATAACAATTCTGCTACATCAAACAATTCCCCACCTCCCCTCCCTCCATTCCCACGATGGTGTCCGGTATTTTTGTGGAGGACATCTGGCAACCCTACTCAGAAAACCAATGAGATTGCCTACATAAACTTAATGCAGGGCCGGCCAAAGGAGGGATGCAAGGCATCCGGGCCTCCAAATAATCGGAGGCCCAGAAGTTCTCAATTATTCAAGTATTGAGTGTAAATGTTGCAAAACCTTTTACTAAAAATCACTTGCAAACTGATTTCAAATAAATTCTGTAAGAGATTAGTGGATTTCCTTGAGAAAAATAACTTATTATCAACTGCTCAATTTGGCTTTCAGTCCAAAAAATCTACAGAGCTCTTCTTGATATAATTGACTACATCACCCATAAAATAACCCTTGGTTTATTTTTTGATCTGAGCAAAGCTTTTTATACTGTTGATTATGATGATTACTTGCCAAATGTGCATTTCTTGGCATCAGGGGTGTTGCAAACAATTCTATGGCAAGCTATCTCAGCAACAGAAATCAAATTGTCTCAATTTCAAAAGATACTGCTAAATTTCTTTCTGCACCATATAAGATAAGCTGTGGCACCCCTCAAGGGTCAATTATTGGTTCTTCACCTTTCTTCATCTTCACAAATGATCTACCTAATAAAATTTCCTCCATGGCACAAAACAAGGTAATCTTATATCCTGGTGATATCAGTGTTTTACTGTCAAATCATTATGATCATGATATAGTAAACTCAAGCTTTGCTTTAAAAGTTCATGTTGTCGAGTGGTGTTTGATAAACAAAAAATGAACGAAAATAAGACCTCTTGATCATCAAGCCCAGTCTAAGGAAATGTAAAGTACCTAACATTCATGAAGAAAGTAGCATTGTCTCTTATCTTTCAAATAACCTGGTGAAGAGTTTGTAAATCGAGAAGTAAGGATATTTTTCTATTAAATGTCACATTTAATAAAAACTGCTCCTTTACTTATTGCTGAAATTCATTTTCAAGATTAGGCTGCTAATATTTTATAGGAATTCCTGGTTTGTATTTTCCAGTGGATCATATTTTTCCATTTCAGTTTTCGTCGATATTGAGGGGTATTTTCATTTTATAGAATGGTCTGATTTCTGAGCCATCAAATGTGTAAATGGAACCCTGACAGTGGGTCAAGGAGTGTGAAGATGTGAACGTGGTATGTGAAGCAGTTTTTAAGACTTTGGGGATGCCATTAAGGTGGCAGAGAAGGTAACTGTGTGGAGAGGGAAGTAGATTTTAAGCTGTGGTTTATTATAGAGGAGAAGGCAGTGGTGGGTGCCTGAAACGATAGTTTCACTAGATTTATGTTGGCTAAGACGGAAGATATGGTGAGTAAGGTTGAGGTGGAGTGGAAGCAGTTTAAGAGGGATAGGAATAGGGCTGTGGCAGTACTGAGGAAGGCAAAGATGTTCTGGCATGAGGCTCAAGTTAATGGGAATAAGGGAGATCCAGTGAAACTATGGAGAGTGCTAAAGAGGTTGATAAGTAGTGAATCGAAAGGAAGGTCAGGAATTGAGTTTGAGGATGGTCTGTGCTGTGATGATGATGAGGAAATTGCTGAGCAATTAAATAAGTATTATGTTGGGAGTATTAAGGGTATTATTGCTGGAATACCTATAGCTCAGGGGCTTACTCTGGTTGAAGAGGAGGGTTTGTAGTGTTTCACACCAGTTATGTTGGAACAGCTGAGGGAGATGTAGTACGTACTGAAACCAGTGTCCAGTTCTGATGGTGTTACTCTGATATGCTGAAGGATTCCTGGGAGGTAGTTGGACTGGAGGTTCTGCATATGGTGAATCTTCACTGGCGACGGGTAGTACCGGACAAGCTGAAGGTTGCTACAGTGGTGCCTATTCCCAAAGTAAAGAATTCAAGGAAATACAATCAGATGAGGCCTGTGAATTTATTACCTTTATTAGAGAAAATGTTGGAGGTGATCAAGAGGCAGTTGATGTATGTCAAGAAAGGGGGGATCCTGGTACTGGAGCAGTCTGGTTTTAGGGATGGCCACTCGACAGAGACAATATTGCAGTTGGTACTAACTGAGTGGAAATTATTATTAAATGATGTTAAGAATGTGATACTGGCAGTGTTCCTCGATCTACAAAGGGTGTTTGAAATGGTGAATACTGGCCTTCTGCTGCAGCAGCTTGGGAGCTATGGGCTGAAGGGTCGAGCTTTGAGATGGGTGAAGAGTTATTTGGAGAGGAGGAGGCAGGTGATGGAGTATCTCAGTAGGGTTGCCAAATCTTTGTGACAGCTAAGTAGGACATTTGAAAATTAAGTAGGATATTCCAAAATTTAATCATATTTTCACGGTACTCTTAGGACAGAAAGAAATTATTTACAGCCATATTGTGATAAAATTATGTAATAAATTGGCCAGCACTTAGATGAAAATTCTCTTTAATTTCAAATAATTTTCCCATATTAAGCCCTAAAATATTGTCTAAATTTAGAGTATTAATGATATCGCAAAAATCTCGATACTTGGGCAGTATATCATTGGAAAAGGAAAAATGAGGTAAAGTTGATAACCATTTTTGTTATGCTCAATTTTTTTCATTAAATATCTCAGACAAGCAGAGTAAAAAGACAAAAATTCTTTTTTCAACTTTTCTGTATCATGGGGAAGTAGCTTTTTCATTCAACATTGAGGTTATAAACCAAAAAAACTGAGCCTCCTCTGCGACCTGTTATTTTTTATTTAAATTAGCACATTATATTCATAATTATATGCATGTAGTGCATCCTATACTATTGTGATCTAATAAATGCAAAATATGAGTGGAGGAGATGTAGCGGAAGAGGTTGTAAAAAAAACAATGTGAATCCCACCCATTAGGTCCTAGTAGCCATGTCATTGATTAGGGGCGATGTCACAGGTAGATCTTCCAAACAGAGATGTGTCACAAAGTAGGACATTTGAGTCCTACTTGACATTAGCGTAGGATAGAGGACATTTTATCTCAAAGTAGGACTGTCCTACTGGCAGTAGGACAGTTGGCAACCCTAATCACAGGGGTCCAAATTGGGTCCATTGTTGTTCCTACTAAGTATTAATGAGTTACCAAAGGTGATAGAGAAGTGTAGAATTCGTTTATTTGCAGATGATGCTCTATTATATTGTTTTGGCAATGATTTTGAGGAAGTGTTTAGTGTTGTGAATAGTGAATTAGATTTAGTGTTTAAGTGGCTATGTTGAAGTAAGTTAAGTGTTAATGTGATTAAGACAAAGGGTATGGCATTAGGAAGTAAAGAGAGGCTGGATGAGGGGCGAGACAAAGGGCTTGAAATTGTGAAGAAATTTTCTCGGGTTTCTAGCGGGGTTACAGCGCACCTAATGGCCGACGTTTTGGTGACTAACCCTGTCGCCATGATCAGTGTTACTGACTACCAATGAATACCATGAAAAGGTGCTACATCTACTCCAGGATGCAGCATATAGGCCTTTATCACGAGACCCAACAGAGTTCATAGCAAGAAAAACCTCGGTGCTACTCAAGAAAGCAGGGCTCCCTCCAGAGACATACAGGAACCTTCGACCTCAGGCAGCAGTATGGCCTGCCGAAAATCGTAGTGGTGCCCCTTCCGCCAATCACCGACAAGCCGCCATCCCATGGCGGATATATAAACCCGACCCAGACTTCCCTCGGCACTCAGGTTCCCTGATGATGGTGACAGAGTTAGTCACTGAAACGTTGGCCATTAGCTGTGCTGTAACCCAGCTAAAAACCTGAGAAAATTTCTTCATGATCATCCGCTAGGAAAGTTTGAAATCAGGCTTGAAATTGTACAAGGGTGCAGAGTGGAAATGGTACATAGCTTTAAATACTTGGGTGTTATTGTAGATAGTAAGTTAAACCCTAAAGAGCATTGTGATTATGTAGTTAAGAAGATGGCTAGAAAAGTGGGTGTGCTGAGTATTTTAAGATATGTGATACCTAAGGAAACCAAAGTTACCATTTACAATGTTATTTTCTGTCCCCATATATTATATTGTGTAACCTTATTGTACCTGGTGAATAAGTCTGAAATAGCCCAACTGCAGCTTCTTCAGAACTGAGCAATGAGAGCTGTACTAGGAGGAAATTGGTTTTTTAGAATTAATGACATGTTGAAAGAATTAAGATGGTTGAATGTTACTGATTTTATCTATTGTGAGCCTATGTGTTCTGTATACAAGATGGTCAGAGGTTATGTGCGGGAATATTTGTGTAAATATGTAATTAAGGGCATATGAATATGAGGGGTAGATGTAACTTGTATGTGGTTCACACGAACAAAGCTACGACCAAAAAGATGCTATATTATCGGGATCGGACCAAATTTAAGAAGTTACCAGCAGCTTTAAGGGAGACTATGGATTTAAGGGGTTTTAGGGTTTTGATGGGTAATATCGTATGTTATGGGAGGGGTACTGACTGATGTAAATTAGAGAATAATTTAGGTACTTACTTACATATACAGTTTATTCTGTACTAGCTGCAGTACCCGGCGTTGCCCGGGTCAATTTGTCTAAGGATTTGATAACTTTAAATCAAAATTATGGAGGAACAGGGAGACATAGCCTCCCCCCCCCCCCCCCCCCCCCCCCTCCTTAAATTTTGTATACACATTGTAGAAGGGATAATGTATGATTTAAGTAAAAAAATTTAAACACGAAAATTTTAAAAAATTTCCAAAAGAGTGGGGGGTTATAGGGGGAGGCGGGGGGAAACAAAGTTGCCTAAAATCTTTTCAGGGATGATATAAAATCATGTGCAAAGTTTGAAAGTTGTGGAACTTTTGGTTCTTAAGTTATAAACGGACATACATACAAACACACTAAATTATATATTAAGGTGATGTTTAGTATAATAATGTGATAATAGCTTTAACATGTAAATAGGTTATGAATTTTAGCTATTATAGAATTGCCAACCGGACTATTTTGACCGGATGCCCGTTTGATTATAAAACCGATGTTATAAAAAAATAAAAATGTTATAAAAAATATGTAGCACGTAATCACAGCAACAAACCGCACAAAAACATGTTAAAACAACATCTGCAAGTATTAAAACTATGTAGCAATATACAGTACGGTTGGTCACATTGTTTTAATTGACGGAGTTGGTTGTCATGCGAACGGTAAACTATGATGGGTGCTTAAGGTTTGGTCATTTCAAGGCTGGATTAAAATAATAAGAGTGAAATTGGTATACGTTACAATTTCTTTAATACTATCACGATATTTTTCTCTGGGTAATTTTAATTTTAGGTGAAAACTGCAATCAGTAAATCATTTGGAATTTCAATAATTTATTGTTATTACAGTTTATAAAAATGGTAAGTATTGCCATCGAGTGATTCTTTAAAGTAATATTTTGGCTCTATAAAATTTTGAAATTACTTTGTGTTTAAATATGAAATTTGTGGTTCAAAAGTTTGACACGTTATTTGACAGGCATCCGAAGTTGAGGAGACAATGAAAAGAATACAGTCTCATAAAGGAGTTGTTGGGACAATTGTTGTTAATGCAGAAGGTAATTATAATAAATTGAAGAAGATAATTACCTATTTTATTGAATCTGTTTTCTTATCTGTATTGTCGTACTTACAAACGTTTTCTAGGCATTCCAATAAAATCAACCCTTGATAACACTACTACAGTTCAATATGCTGCTCTTATTAGCCAGCTTTCGGACAAGGCAAGAAGTGTTGTGAGGGATTTAGATCCTACGAATGATCTAACATTCTTACGTATTAGGTCCAAAAAACACGAAATAATGGTTGCTCCCGGTGAGTTGTTGGTTAGATTTAAATTTATCATTATTATTTTGTTTATTTATATATCAACGGGCGTACGCTCAATTTCACGGATGTCAATAACAAGTTTCAATAGTAAAATATTTGGTATAGTTACATTAAAATCAATATGGTTGCTATGACACTGGCAGTTCCGAGTTTAGATTACGTTTATCAACGGCACATATATGGGGCGTATATTCCAATAAATCACAATATAATAACATTCACTTACTGATAAGTCATAGACATTAAAAATATCACAGCAAAATTCACTATGCAATAAAATCAAATTCAGGCTATAAAATGAAATAACATTTTAATGGGTATGTATAATATCATATCTGGATGACAGCGGTCACTACATCATCAGTATGTTAATGAGTATTAAATGCATTAGTGAAAATATATATATAATGCATAAAGATGTCATCAGAAAATGAGATATCTTACATTAATTATAGGTATATAATAGGTCTGCTTTAAATACTTATTTTGTTTAAAAAACAAGTTGAGTCAACACTCAGTCTTTTAATTTGATGAATGTTTGTTTTGAAGAGGTCAGTGTTCTTATGTTAACAATACGGTAAAGTCTTTCTATGAGGCTGTAACATGTGTAGTTTCTTTTATGGTAGTTGTACGAGAATGGAAGTAAGTCATGAACATTTTGTGAGGGCACCCTGAATTTAATTAGGCTAAGTAATCTGGGGTAATCTATATGGTTATTTGTAAGTTTGAATAAAAATATTATTTCGGACTCGGTTCTGCAAGATGACAGGGGGATTACCTAATTTTAATCCAGTTAAAATTGCGAGCATAGTGTTTTATCATAAATATAATCAATATGATTAGCAAATATCATATTTGCATAAAAAATTACTCCAAGATCTTTAATTGTGTTGACCTTAGGTAGATCAACACCATAGATTGAGTAGGTAGAATCAAATGGATATTTGCATTTAGAATGTGATAAATGAGCATTTGTTAACATTTAAATGCAGTCTGTTTGATTCAAATCATATTTTAATTCCATCAATAGCCTTTTGGAGTAACTCTTTGTCATGAACTGATATTATTTCCTGAAACAATTTCATGTCATCAGGAAAGAGTAAGAAGGAGGTTTGGAGGATGGTTGAGATATAAAGTTTAACCCTCGTGTACTTGCATCTGGGTCGAATCGATCCAGATCAACTTTATACGTCAATATCTTTTTATTTTAAGATGCAACTAACTTCATTCACCTAGTAGATGGCTTTTACAATGTTTTAAACATGTCACATGCCCACGGGCATGGCACTGAAAATTTAATGATGAATAAGAGCAAATAACTGATAGGCGGTCTGTAGTGTTCAAATTTTGAACCTGTATATACTGGCATTTGCTAATAAGCTTGGCTGTTACTTTATTTAACCCTTTTGCATACAATTGCTATAGCCATCATCATTATGAAGTTGCACAGAGGAAATGCATCTATGTTAGTCATGATTTATAATAACCCAGAAAGCCATAATACAAACTTATAAAAACTTCAGCATTTATAGGAGGCGTTAGATCAGGGGTGCCCAATATATGGCCCGTGGGCCAAATGTGGCCCGCCGACACCTTTTGTTCGGCCCAATTGAAGCTGGGAGTAACTCAGCTGGTTAATTCCTTTTATATAAAAAATACAATTTAAATTTGTAAGTAAATTATATTTGTTTGCCACTTCATTTTTTTGTCATATAAAAATTGCATGTGAAATTTGTTATGGTAATTAATAAATTGACAATAGTGTAGTTAAGTTTTTATTATGGACAAAATTTTCAAAGTGTGGCCCACTTAGGTCCAATCAAGGTCGATTTTGGCCCACGTCAACTTCTGAGTTGTGCACAGGGCCGGCTTTAGACATTTGGCTGCCCTGAGGTGGGAAAAATATTGCCCCCCCCCCTCCCCTCCACCACAAGCTTTGTGGGTCACCAATTCATCATTATCTAGGAATTTGATCTGTACAGTTTATATAAGGATTTTTAAAATTTGTACTCAGAAAATATGTTGCAGGTTATTTTTATTTACATGATAAATACAAGTATTTTATGGAAAAAATATAAATCTAAGTAATATATATCAAGAATATAACAACAAAATGCTGTCAGGAATATAATCATAGTAAAAATAAATGATAAATGCAATTTACTAACAATTTTAATTTTACTATTATCAGGAATTTAAATTTAAAATGCTGAACTATAAAAACTAGTCTTTCATTGTACATAGTATATAGGTACTTTATTGAAAATGCATTCTTCGGCATTTTATTGTTACAAATTCATCAATTATGTCTTCATATTTCAAGGATTCCATAATATCACTCTCTGTGGACATTATTGATAGACCAGTTAAACGATCATCTGTCATTGTTGTACATAAGTAATTTTTTATGATTTTTAACTTGGAAACTGATCTTTCTGCAGATGCTATTGTTACAGGCAAGGTTAACAAAATCCGTAAGGCTATAAATGTATTAGGATAAACAGCTGCTAAGTGATTTTTGTATATATATAATTTAGTACGTCTATTGGTAACAATTCTATGGTTACTTGTTTTATCAAAACTCTTAACCCATCAGTCATATCTTGAGCATCTATGTCACTTTCTTCACCAACACACTTAGTACAGTTTGTAAATTCTTACAATGATTAAATATTGTTTTTTGTCCATGTTCTTCATTTCACACAATTTATATAAGAAATTAAAAGAGTCACAGTGATTTTTAAGTAATTCAGACCTCTCCTTTATAGAAGCAATTGTTTGGTCCAATACAGAATTTTTAAAAATTACCCTGAAGTTATCCTCAGGATCTTGCAAACTTTCATCGACATGCTCATATTCAAAATGGGTTTTCTTTCTTCGTGGGCAAATTTTGGTCTCTTCTGTAAAAGTCGGTTCTATCTTTAATTTGCTTGCTAGTTCTCGAGCATCTGTTAAAATGTTGTTAAATCCAAGTTCTGACCTACATTCTTCAAAATATGCCTGAATCTGCTCTAGAGAATTTACGGAAGACTTTATATCCACCGATGGACTTGGCAACATTTTGCTAATTCTATTTGTTTTCAATAAAATATTGTACCAAACAACAATTGAACAAAGAAATTTAAAATTTTTCATTTTCATAAAAAACAAGAATTTTCAGGGCTTGAAAAAAATATTCTAAACTCTTAGTCAGTTTTGAGTTTTTTCGGTTTTTCTTTTTTGCAATATATATTTGTATTCGTTTTTCTATAAATGAAACTTTCTCACATTTTCGAGTATCCGTTCTAATAAATGACTAGAAATTGAAACCCAAAAATTAAAATTTTCTATTTCTATTATTAGACCCAACAATAGTAGTTACGTGATCGAAAAATAACGATAGTAGTAGAAGGTTAAAACCTTTGGCTTTAGGATAGGAGGAGGATAAGAGGGGTGTCTGGTCTTTCGTCTCATCTATCCAGGTTGATTCTATGACAAAAACGACGTTGGTGAGCGGTGTCAGAAGTAAGCGTGCCACCGGTGGCCCGTTTGGCAGAAGGCTCCACATATTTGCTGGCACACCGGTGTGCCGTTCGGCAGATAAAAGGTTAATAGTGGTCGTATGCCACCCTCTCCTTCGGTCGCCCCTCTTGGGGCGGCTCTGCATATGCGGAATCCTACACAAGTTGAATTTCCCGGTAGGTACTTAGCGCCGCCGCCCCCTTGTCTGTACGCCCTGAGGCGGCTGCCTCTCTTGCTTACCGTCTGAAGCCGGCCCTGGTTGTGCACCCCTGCTTTAGATATATTAGCACAGTTCTATAAAATGAAATAATATAGATCATATTTTAAATTTTTTATTATAATGATAATAATATTATCAGCGATAATTTTATAAATTTAGTATTTGGTGTGGTGTTCATTACATTATGTTGTTGTTTTTATTTTATAGATAAAGAGTTCATCTTAATTGTTATTCAGAATCCAACTGAGTAAACAGAAGACATTGAAAAACTGTGCACAATGTAGCCTAACATTGAAAATAAGCATTGCTTTATATGTTAATTTAATCAATATTATGTATTCTTTGTAACTTATTATTGTAAGCAATATTCTGTATAGCTTTCTATTGAAAATAAATTAAAGTTAACATTTTCAATATGGAATAATATTTCATGTTTCCTGAAGATTTTTTTATATATACAGTGGACCCTCGATATATCGGACTAAAGGGGCAAAGGCCTGACCGTTATCGCTGAGTGTCCGTTATATCTGAAGGAAACGTATATGTTAGCTTAAATTGCTAAAATGCTGCTATATATTTATACAAATTGTTAGTGTATGGGCAATAATTGTGCAGAATCTTTATAATCAATTTACGAAAAATATGAATCGTATGAATTACGTATTCATTTTTATATTTTACTAGTACAAGGTGCTTGCAGTTTGCAAGCAGGAACATATCTATATCAGAACATAATTTTAAATTAAATAAATTATAGTGACTGTAAGAAAAATGGCTTGCAAAATGAAAATTGATTTTTCTATGTATTCTTATTTGAAACAAAATTATTCTGGAATCGAACTTTGGATAATTTTTTGAGATTTTAGATTTTTCTAGACCCTGGTGGAAATTTGGGAGAAAATAACAGAAAGTCTGCCTGTTACATTGAGGTCAGATATACTGAGAGTTCAGTGTGTTTGCATTTTTAACTCGATTTCAAAAATATAAATGAGTTATTGTTATCACTTTGTCATCAGTCCATCTGTAGACATTCAACTTTTTTCTTGTAAGAGATATTTGGAAATTTTGTTTTGAATTATGTAACTCTTATCAATCTATGAATTATACAACAATTGGATTTTTCCCTGTTTCATGGATTTTCTGCTAGGTGGCTCTTTGAAATTGCATTGTAGCCAAACTGCTGAAGCTAGAGGAATGAAATTTTCACAGAGAGGAAGGCGTAGTGAGTATATGAATTCCAATGGTGTGGGTTGCAAGGAAGAATGCAAACCATAACCCTGAGAAATTTTAAGAAAATGAGCTTTCACTTCTTGCTATAGCAAGGGTATCTTACTTGTTTTTTGGTCCATTCGCATGAAGGAGTCCTGAAAGTTAAGATGTTACATAAAGTTGTAAGTTATTATTGTGTTTAAAGCTACTTAACTATGTATGTACTATGGAGTTTTCCTGTAATATTCTTACTGTTCTCTAAGGGCTTCAATGTGTGTGTTGTTCTATGATACATTTATCAGGCAAGTTACATCTCATGGTGCTCTCTCCTGCTGATGCTTATTGCACCAAAGGCCTATACATAGGCAATGGAGTGATGGAATCAAAATAAAAGTTTACAGTTACCAAGAGTGTTGATGAGGATATTATTGTGGAAATCACTTCAATTTGATGCTTTTCTCAAAATTTATTGTGGTTGAACTACTTTGGTTGGCTTTCTCATAATAGTTATAACTACAGGGTGATCATTTTATCAGGAAACGCAATAGCACCGGCCCTCGCATGGCTAATTCCTCCGGACTTCAGCCTGTATTGGCCACGTGGCAGTATGCGCTATCTCGTTGGAAATATCCATACTGTCTTTCTTCATCAGTTAGCTGAGCAAAAAATGGTTCCAATATGTTCCTAATGTATCGAGCTGAGTTCATGGTTTCATTAAAAAAAATTGGACCGGTTATTTTTCTATCACTAACAGCACCCCACACACCAATCTTTACATCATGTAATGGGATCCGGTGAATTGCATGCGGATTCTCGTCACTCCAAATTCGGGTATTTTGAGATTTTACATAACCACTGACATGAAAATAGGCCTCGTTATGAAGAGCAACTGCAGATCAACGAGCCCATCGTGCAGCACCCAGTTATAAAATTCAGTCCTTTTGGGAGCATCAAGAGGTTTGAGCTCATGCACTACTCTCACCTTGTATGGGTGAAACTTAATTAACTTAGTAGCCTTGAAAGCAGATCTGTAAGATACACTGGTCTCTTGCAACAAATGCTTTAAAGATTTCTGAGGGCTAAATTGTAACTGCACTTGAATTGTTTTGTCCGTGAGCACTCTTAGTTTATAAAACGCTTATTAAATAAAATTATAAAACTATAGTTTATAAAACACTTAATAAAATAAAAATAAGCACAGCAACATAACGAACAGTACCACAGGTCTTCTGAACAGAATGAAAGCTTACTGGCTATGGCTAGCAGAACATGTAAGCAGGCTTGGGAGATCCCCACTAATGTGTCATCGCCACATGCGGCCGATACTGGCTGAAGTCTGGAGGAATTAGCCGTGCGAGGGCCGGTGCTAGTGCATTTCCTGATAAAATGATCACCCTGTATTTTGTGATTGATTTCAGTTGTCAACTTCAGTCAACCAAGGTTATATGAGGTATTTGCAAATCTTTGGTAAAAAAATTTTCTTTAACATGTTTTTGTAAGTACAAAAGCATAGGTACGTATTTACTAATCAGTTATAGTATAAAAGCCCGTCAATATGACGGACTGTCTTTAGTTAAACTTAAAATAGTTGCCTAACAACAGGTGGAAGAGGGGACTATAAAATCTCAATCTCGCCCCAATAAAGATATTAATCAATCAATCCCTCTCTCTGCACACACTTCCCCTCTTGTATTAAAAGCATTCAAAGCACGCTTACACCCATAAGGATTGAAATAACAATATGATATTGAGGTCTAACAATGGAATTGGTAGGCTAGGCAACGTCCTGTTAAAATGGCAAGATTTCCTCAAACTGTGTGAATTAAACGTTTAAATTGAGCAATTTCAAACTAGGTGAAAAAAGAACAGAATAAGAAACTGTTTTCTTCAAAATGGTTCATATCTGAAGATTGTAGGTCAATTCTTTCTAATATTTATCTCAAAAAGAATGAAAGCCTGCAAGTCAATTTTTATGTTACCTTATGGGAAATGTAAATGTCTTCCTTGGAGTCAAACCCAGGACTTTGTTTTTTCGTCATCTTAAAATATGTGGACCAAGCATTTCTGTCAAATTTTGTTTTAAAGAATCTCTGCATATTCCTTCTTGTGCTTTTGGAAAATAATTTGCTCTTATATTTTATGGATTTCAGTAAAGTTTGTATATTATTTGTTAGAAGTTTTCGTCTTTAGAAAATTCCTTACCAAGAAATTATTAATAAAAATCTTGTATTAATTTATTTACACAGACAAATTACATCATAGAAATAAAAAAACCAAATTTCAATATTTCATCTCAATACAAAAAAGCTTTTAAAAAGAAAACAATAAGGGGAAATATGCAAAAATAGAACCATAAATAATTATACAATTTTAATTATGGAAAATAATCAGGATAATTCAAGTTTGATGGAATGTGTTATTGCTCTTCTTTCATGCAAAATTGAGAAACAAGCAGCTCACGTTAGAAATTATTTAACACTTTTGTGGAGCATAAATTAGGGGAAAATTACTTTCCCACTAATAACTTTTGGACAAGTTAATTGAAAATATATTTTCCTTATGTAAGGGGGACTAGGGTCCTTTAAATTTAAATCTCTTAAAAATGAGCAAGGCATAAGACCCCTCAAAAACTATTCACATAAAAATTATTTCTTTCATAATTATGCACAAGTACGATTTTTCTGCTTATTACTTAAAATGATAAAAAATTTCACTTTCCTCATTTGCAGCAGTCTTTAATATATTTTTTCATACTTTTAATAAAGTTTTTGTCATTTTATTTATTCAACATCATTTGAAAAGCTGTTATTCTACCAACTTCCAAAGCAATTCAAGTCATTTTCCAGTGTTCAAAGCCAGGCAATTGCATTGCTGCGCTATTTTGCAGTCTTACTGAACACTTTAAGACACTTAAGATCACCTTTCCTAGCACCAGAAATTCGTTTCCTTAAAAATAAAAAGGGCAACCTTGACTAAATGGTGTCCCATTTATAACCAGACTTTTGACTAATGGACATTTAAAAGATGCACAGTAAGACAACTCCCATGTTTGTACTTCACTGTAATTTAATAAATGTAAGGTTGGGAAACCCGTTCTAAATTATAATTGAAATATTTCACCAATGCAAGAATCTCATCTTGGTCACCATTCCAATGACATCCTACCCCAAAAATTTATATACATGATGGAATTGAGGAAAATGCATTCAAACCATAATTTAAACTTCTTTATTCAAGACTTTCTTGATCAGTAAACAGTTTTTGTACATTAACTACACGTGGTGGCAATGTCTATACCACCTTAAACACACGGAATGACAAATAAATCTTAAAATTTCTATGATCACTCATAGCCACAGATGTTAAATACACAGAAACTGAATAAAAGGATAGGCACATGCAGTGTCTCCATTTAAGTCATCAGGCAATACTGAATTTTAATTTGTTACTAGCTTGTTTTTGACAAGGTTTAACACACAAACAAGGCGTTCTTATAAGACAACCAATTTAATTATATTTCCAACAAGAAACAATACAGCCATTGGCACAAATCACTGAACTGCCTCTACCCTCATAAAATGAGATGCATACTACATATTAAGTCCTGGGTATTTATACTGCTGTTGAAAATGCAGTCAGATGTCACATTTACATAAATGGAAACCAAATGACTTGGATAACCATTTTATTACCCCCCTCCCACAAACTAATTCCACTAAATAATTATTCCTTCCATTGATTCTTCTCGTAGTCCCACTTTGAGGCAACTCCTTCAACTGGATTGACAGCCAAGTCTATCATTCTTTTCAGCTGAGCCTCCTTTCTCGCATCCGTAAATGATTCGGGCAGAGGCTTATAAACTGAAATGTAATATGTAATTATGAAAAATATTGCCATACGAGTTACTGAAATATTGGTCAAATTAAAAACGATGCACTTACCAAATATCTTCATGCCCATATATGCCCATAGGGCCAAAGAAACAAACATGAGGGTAATTCCAACAACAGATTTCCATTCTCCGGTTGGAGCCTTCATTTCCGCGAATGTCTGACAAAACGATGCTCTGTAAAGTTAAATAAACGTAAGTTCACGTTATTATAAACTACAATGAAAGTAATTTCCACATCCGTTACCTATACAACGCCTTTTTCTCTTCCATCGTCAATTTCTTCCAGTCCCCCTTTTCCTTTTCTCTCAATGCCTTTAAACAAGGAATACAAATTAAGAATAAAAATAAATATATCTGATATTTTAAAGACTCGAAGTAATGCGTACCTGTATATCAGGGGTATTTTCCTTGAAACGAATTGCTGGAAGAGGGAAATCAACCCTATCCACATAATTTGCTTGACCGTTGAAACCGTATCCCACTATTTCTCGACTACCAATTTTGCTCTTCCCGTGAATACTTGCTTTCTGTATCTTTTGGATGCTCCTTAGAGATAAGCTTAGAAGGCGATTCGCCATGTCGAATTTTTAGGTTGCCTAGGATAACAAACAAACGTATTAAGCTAAATAATTCTAATTTTCACAACTCGTAACAATCCTAATACTGCCATACAGTAACCTGCCGAAAAGTACGACGTAACCAATATGTTACAAATAATAACCAAAACAATGCTTCATTTGAACTAAAAGTCAATTAAAATTAATAGAATAAGTTTTAGCTTTGCGAATCTACAATTTCCTTATAAAAAGATATGCATATTCCGTAATTTTAGAAACGCGGTTCTTCACTATTATATGATTAAAATACAAACGCTATTGAATTACTTAATTGTTCCGGCTACTTGGAGTAGCTAATATATATTAAGTAACGAAAACTTTGAGTGAAACATCAACGTACCTGCAGCTATATGAATACCTCAAGGGAGAAAGGAATGACGACCGATGGCGACCGTCACATAAGAGTTTTATTCCCTAATCTTAGGTGGCGCTGTAACATTCGAACGTTGAATCTCGTGTTGGTGGAAATTTTGATTCGTCTTTGCGGTTTAGTGTGGTATTAATTAACCAATATAATCTAAGGGAGAAGAAGCTATACCCACATATTTCATTAATTTAAATCTCTTGGTTATTTAATTAATTCCTCTTTTACATTAAGAGGTTTGGCTATTAAACTCGGAAGCCGGGCGTCATGGAATTGAATGACGGCAACTTGCAAACTTTAGCAGGTTATTTGCAACAGACTTTATCACCTGATGTTAGTGTGAGAAAACCAGGTTTGTACATTGATTTTTTTAAGTTAAACGTCGAAAGTTATTAATTTATTTAGTTTGACCCGGAAAATTTATTTTAAATATCTATTGCAGCCGAAAAGTTTCTTGAATCAATTGAAGTGACACAGAATTTTCCATTATTGCTGCTACATTTGGTTGGAAAGGAAGATTTGCCACTGAATATTCGGCTTTCTGGTGCTGTTGCCTTCAAGAACTTTGTTAAGAGAAATTGGGAAGTGGTCTGTAGATTAACATTTCGATTCCAAATTTATTGCTTAGCATTATTAACACCATTACTAATTTTATAAGTGTATTTATCATAGATGTCCCATGGTTTTAAAAGTCAATGAAATGAATTAATTTTAAATAATTTTTATTTTATGCGTTACTTCTAAAAAATAATGCTTATGGAGTTACAGCAATTAAAATTGTATCAGTGAAAAAGAATCCCTATACTATTGCTTTGCGGTACAAGATTATTTTTTCCTTGAAAATGTTCATTTTTAGGCATGCTATATTGTTTATCAATGTAACAATATCAGCCAATGTTTTAACTTTTTTTGTCATTCTGAGCTCCTATACAGAAAACTTGTTCTATTCCAGCCTTCAAGTTAGTTTTTTACCGCGAACCATATTGAATGGGACAAAATAAATTGTGACCATAATGAGTTGAAATGATCTTGTGACAGCAAGGTAATTTGGCATTCTCTGTTGACGTGACTTATGGTCAGCCTTTGTAATTCAAGCATCATGAAATCCATGGAAATAGAATAACATAAAACTGATAATAACATAAAACTAATAATAAATAACATAAATCTCGGATATCAAAATAGACTTTTATGCATGGTGATGGGTGATTATGATAGTATAAACATATTTGTAAAAACGTATGGTGTGTATTACTGTTTGGAGACATTCTGGAAGAAGATAGGGATATACCCAAATTTTCTCATGGGTATGCTCTAGGATAGAATTAATAGACAAGAAGCCCAAAGGGAAATAGACAAAACAGAGTAATTGTTTCGATTAACAAGATTTAAAAAAACTAGAGTAATAGTTAAATTTTATGCATACAGTCTAACATTGAAGAAATTAAGTAGCATAAACTACAATGTTTAAGACCTTTTGTCATTTGTAAGTGCTAATAAAGTTTTTGTTTACAATTAATTAAAATTACCAAAATTATTGATTCAGTTTTAGTTTTTTTAGCAAATAAACCAAGTAATTGATGCTAGTACTTGATACTTTTTCTCAAAAATACATGTATTTAAGCACACCGTACATCAAGTCCTAATATATCCAAGATATGTACCTGAGAATTGTGATGTATAATGAAATTGCTTATATAAAAAACAATTTTCCTGTAGGAATAGTTGTAAAACTAGATCATCACTTTCCTAGTGAACATTTTTTGTCACATTTGTGGCAGTTGAACTCCAACTCAAACATGGTAATAGAGTTAATTAGACAACATATGCCACAGAAATTCAAGTGATGCATATTAACATTTGAAGAGTCTCATGTGGCTCAAGAAATTTGGAATTTGAAAATTCACTCACCCTTCCATAATCCTATGATCCGGTCTTAAAGTCATTCATTATAAAATCAAGAGTTATGCTCTTCTGTACCCCAGTAAATGGTAATGAGCAATAAACCATGGTTATTTTGAAAGTGGTGATTTATTATGCATCTTTAAACCTCTTAGATTATTTACAAAGATTTGCATGAAATATAAGAAATACATTGTAATATAAAATAACTTTGTGGGTCACAAATACACCACGAGGTCCTAGAGTTTGAGACCCCTGTTCTAGATTGTTTTTTGTAGAGTTGAGACTATACTGTTTGCAGGATGGAGATGAAGGCCAGGATCGTATCCATGCTTCTGACAGAGATGCTGTAAAAGCTCTCATTGTAGATCTCATGCTCCGCTCTCCAGAATCAGTACAGAGACAATTAAGTGATGCTGTATCTCTTATTGGTCGACATGATTTCCCAGACAAGTGGCCAGGATTATTATCTCAAATGGTAGAAAAATTTAATGCTGGTTAGTTGTCTCATTTTCTGTAAATTTTAACTCACTTTTAGTAGCAATTTATAAAATCTGAAGTAGTACCTTTAACTGATATTTATGCTTGAATATTCTTTAGTTAAACTATAATATACATTTGTATAGTAGCATAGGCATAAGATTTTTAATCTGCCAAAGAGCCATTTTTCTTAAATAACGAATTATTCAATTTTTATCTTAAAGTAAACCAACTTTTGTTAAAAATTCATGTAAATTCTAAAGCAGACAGCAACAGCTGCGAAAAAATATTTTAAAATTAATTATAATTATGTAAAATAATTTCAGCTATTATATAAATAGGTTTTTATTCAGGGTTCTTTTAAAGCGACACATGAATTTACAGCACAGAAATAAAATCAGGGCACAGACGGCTCATGTCATTTATTATCATTTGTAATTTATTTGAATCATTAGTGTGTATTTATTATAATTTTGGTGCTATTATCTGGTGTTTATCTATTTTTCTAGGTGATTTTCATGTCATAAATGGAGTTCTTCGTACAGCACACTCCTTGTTCAAACGGTACAGACATGAATTCAAGTCTCAGCGACTATGGACTGAGATCAAGTTTGTTCTAGACACATTTGCTCGCCCTCTCACCGATCTTTTTGTGGTAAGAAATTTATTCAAGTAGTTTTAAGAATTTTAATTTTTTCTTCTAGTTTTTAAATGAGATATTTTAAGTTTTGTCTGGGAAATCATTTCATATTTTTTATAATTATTACTTTATTCTTCTCTTTGTTCCCTTTGACACTATATCAGTATTGATTAATATTTCAGGCTACAATGAATTTGACTACTGTTCATGCAAACAATGTCGATGCATTGAAAACACTCTACAACTCCCTTACAATTATCTGCAAAGTTTTCTACTCGCTTAACTTCCAGGTAAGAGCTAATAAGACATGTATTGCAAGTCATAGATTATAAATTAGATTACTAATTATATTAAGTATTTAAAATTTCTGTTTAGGTAATATTTGATTTTTACTTGTACATATTGAAAATGACTAATACCATTGAATTCAAGCAAAATAATTCTTTTATAATAAATCGCCACTATAGAAAATTGAGTTTAACTTAACCCTTAGTTGTGTGAAAAAAGTTACGTAATTAGTTGTGTGGGGTCAATATGACCCCAAAATGATTTGCACATTTTAGGATGAAAATATTGCTTTCTTTTTATCATACTGGAAATATAATAATTTTAACACTATAATCCAATATTAATTATTAACTTTTAATGCAATATTGGTTAAAATAAAATTTATAACATGAAAAAAAATTTTTTACTCTCTTTCTGTCCCCACAATCATAGCATTTCATTAATATATGCTCTTTGTAAATAAAAGCCCCACAAATGGAAAACCTAAATTACACTTTATTGTCCTTAGCTCTAAGGCAGAATTTACATATTGAAAGTCCTGCCTTCCTACACAAATCCCTCCCGTTGAGTGAGAATGTGTTTTTGGAGATCTTGCGGTAAAAATTGACTATGGGATCTCGAAATCTATCACTCTTTCACTGAATCTGTAGATAGTACTTTAATAAATTTCATTTTTAACATTTTTGTTTATACATTATGAAAACATTGATGGTGGCAAGGTTAAAAAAAGCTAACAGCTGCCTTGTTGTTCTTCTGCCAACATTATAAGTGGCACAAAGCTGATCGCATGTATCGGCTCCCCCTTTTGTTGCATTTTACATTATTGTTATTTTGGGTTTTCGGAGATCATGGTGCTGTCATCAATTTTATCATCATGTTGCATGGTTGATATAAGTATCAGTGATCTGTTTTTCACTGGAACAGGAGACTATTGTGATATCTTCAATGAAGCTGAAAATGCAGTTTCTAACCTCCCTGTCTCATTTTGGATGAAAATCAGGTGGTATTTCTTTTTTATTTTACGAAAATTGCCAACAAGTGTCAACTTGAACTCCAATAGAAGTGACTTAGATAAAGGGACACTTGTGTACCAATTATCAGTGATAACGTTTTGATTCATTCCTTTTATTAGCATAATTAAACATTTCACCACTTGATCAGAGATAGATAAATTACAAAAACTTTCTGATAACCTAGATTTATGATACATACAGCAATGATTACCCACTTTCTATTCCCCAACTAAATCCCATGCAAAAAAAATTGTGTTGCTGCCTAGATTCAGGGGAGAGCTCTGCTGTAGCTTGGCATAAAATTCGTTATAATGCTCTATATAGATATTTTTTTAAATAAATTATTTGTCATATTGTTCATTATATCAAGCTGTACATAGAGATAGATTTGAATTGAAATCTCTCAAGCCATTTCTGAGAAAAATTGACTTTTTATGAAAGTTGACAAGAATAAACTAACCTCAATTCTTGTTATATGTGTTACATATCAACATTATATTTCAGATGATATTGTACAAAAATGCAAGATTTTATTATATTGTGTGCAACCGTTCAGGTCCCAGAACGTGAAAAAAGAGACTGACAGATGACGTAGCAAAAACAGCTTTTTCATACTAAAGAGTACCTAAAAAATGTATTTTCGTCAAAATAACAAATTAAAATTTTTTTATCTCAATATCTATTGTATCTATATTTTGAATAAAAAATTAAAAATATCACAACAAATCCCAAAATAACAAAAATGCTAAAACACCATGAAGAAGGTTAATGGCAAAGATAATGCTAGTTTAATCTAGATAAGCGATAAATTCGTTTGATATCGATGAAAACAGATTGCTTGGAGTCATATTGACCCCACGCAACTAATTAAGGGTTAAATTGCTTTTGTGCAAGTTGTCACTGTCTTTTTGGCACTCCAGAGAGGAGCAATGCCTTGTGATTATTTTAATATATATACACCATAAAGAACCTTGCATGCTTATGGAAATGCTTTTTGTTTTTGCTGTAGTTATTTATTGTAATTCCTAGAGGTCTATTTATAAAGATATATGAAAAATCAGATGGCCTGATGACAATATATTTTTGCAGTTGTTTCCTTTGGTTAACAAAGGTGGCATTAAATCAACATTGGATTACTTTATTGCTGGCTTATATGCTGTAGCAAGATTTTGATACTAAACCTTCGGAAAATTGATTTCAGTGTATGTATTTACCCTCACATTATTTATGGTAATAATGTAAGAGACTAGCAGAAGTACCCGGCGTTGCTCGGGTTTTTATGTAATATAAAATTAATAAAATCAATTTTAAATTAAGACCTATTAAGACATGAACGGGCATGGGATTGATAGCCCTTTGTCCTTTATTCATCTTCCTCTTTGATGTTTAGATATTATATAATCTTTTTTGTTAATAAATAGCTTATGTAGTCAATTTTGGGAAGCATGCAGAAGTTATGTATAAAATCTTATTACAGACACAATTTTTTTAAGAAAAGTCACACGTAAGGAAACAATGAACAGGAAACGATTGGACAATTCATTGAATAAAATATGAATCTAATTATCAAGTGATAGGAAGGACAAATGCAGCAAAAATGAATATGAATAAACTCTTGAATCAACAAAGATCTGGATCTCTTCAAACAAACCAACATACAAATAAAAAAGGTAACAAAAATGAACACTATCAAAAAGCAGTAGGAATACATTAGTTTTCAATAACAAATTATCAGTGGAACTCAGAAAGAAATTTTAGAGCCGCAAGTGAAATTTAATGCAGTCACAAAGGAAATATTTAAAGAAGCTGAAAAAGTGAAGAAAAATGTGCTATGTTTATTCACAGTCCCTTACTTTCATCAGTAAAAATTATTGAAAATAAATGTATTCAATAATATAATCCTTGCGCCGTAATCCAGCAAGGATACTTGGCATCGTTGATGTTAAGTATAAAATATTAAAACATTCAGATTGACTGAAATCCTCCAACTCTTAAGAGTTCTGAAATAAAAACTCCACCTTCAAATTTATAATATTAAATTATCCTCTAAAACTTCTTTATAAACAACATTTTTAGTTCTTCCGTTAGGAGCAAATACAAAAATGTCATCACTACTACCAACTCTGGAGCATGCAACATACAGTTGGCCATGCGAAAAACAGGGTTCTATTAAATCTAAACCCACCTTTTGGAAAGACGGCCCTGAGCTTTGTTAATGGAAATTGCAAAGCTTAAATTAATGGGAAACTGAAGTCTCTTAAATTCAAAAGGAAGATCAGACGGAATAATTGGTATTCGTGGAATGAAGACGTCTTCTCCTTTATGGTTTCCAGTCATAATGCTTGCCCCAATAACATTCGGCATAAGGTTTTTAATAATAAGCCTAGTTCCATTGCAAAGTCGAGGTGGGTCTAGATTTCTGAGCAAAATAATAGGTGCACCAGGTTTGAGTAAAAGATTATGCAGCAGAACTCCTGGTGGGTGCAGAGAGTTAAGGAACTCAACTGGGTATTGAATTAACTGGTTAGGATCAGTAACACTGTCAATGGATACATAAGATTGGACTGATCCAGGTAATTGGTCAAGTAATTTCTCATTGAATTTATGAACTGCTTCATTTTTCGGTGCTAAAATAGCTCTTTCACTCAACCAGAGTTACTAAAATTTCTATTTAAATTAGGGAATACTTTATCTACTAACATATTAATAGAAGAAACTAAATTTCCACATGGCAAATGATGGAGTTCCTCAGAATCAACAGGAATATTACCATTTCCAATATCTAACAGTTTCTCTGCAAAATTCCCAACATTTTGACTGTTTTGTAAATAAACTCTCATATTGGTCACTTAAGAGTTATTACGTGTTGCCATAGATATGACGCCTTGAGGCAAGAGTGAATTTCATCCGCTTTAGTTCCTTTCAGTATTACAGGTAATATTTGACGGTAATCTCCAGCCATTAGAAAAGTAACTCCACCCATCGCTTTGTTAGTGTTTCATAAATCTTTAAGTGTTCTATCCAAAGCCTCAAATGCACCTTATATGACATTGTACATTCGTCCCAGACAATCAACTTACATTGCTGCAAGATTTCTGCACTGGTAGAACCCTTTCTAATGCTGCAAATAGGGTGTTCTGTGTGGGCCAATTTCAAAGGTAATTTGAAAACAGAATGAGCCGTTCTCCCTCCAGTAAGAAGTGTGGCAGCAATACCAGAAGAAGCCACAGCAAGTGCTATTTTCCCATTCAGACGGATCTTAGCAAGGAGTAAATTAATTAAAAAAGTCTTTCCAGTATCACCAGGAGCATCAATAAAGAATATGTCACCCTTCTCTTTTGTGATTGAATTTAGTATTTTATTATATGCACTTCTTTGGCAGGACATCAATTTCGGCTCCTTTTCAGTTATATGTTTTTGCAGTTCCTCAGTGTTATATGATGTTTCTCGCAGTACTTCTGAAGCAAGGTTATGTTGGTAGTTTCTAACAGGGGATGGTAGTCCAATGGATTTCAGATTTCTGCCTCCAAGGGAATGTAATTTGTCCTCTAACAGAACCAAAGACTCGTTGAAGATGGCATCGTTGAAAGTGACGTTCAGATTTATCATATGGGCTTGATACAGGATATCCTCACTAAGATTCTCTTTATGACTGTCCCACAGTTTCAAAGGATTTGAAAGTCCACATGTTTGTAACATAACAGCAAATAGATTTCTTAGCTGGTATGGTGATCGTGTCACAGCTTCTTCAGACAAAGTAGCATTCCAATGCTCGTCGTTTTCAAGAAGACCTCGCAAATTGCATGCTTGTCTGAATGTTTCACAGACTTTCCCATCTACTGTTTTTATGTCATTAAATGAAGTTGGGCTTCATGTAGCAGCATCCTTAAGAAATAGCACTCAAAATTGTTAGGGTGTACAGTATATACTCTTCCGAGGGCATCTGTGGACTTGATTCCAGGTTGACCAGGAACATCTTTCCCTTGGGTTCGTCTTTTCCATTCCTTCTTACTCATGTCCCATATGTGTAATATTTAGGTACCTGGTTGTAAAACAGCCCCCTGGCAAACTCATCAACTTGGCAGAGTTTAAAAAATCCTGTTAGAGTTGTTAATTTGGGAGTTTCAACTTGTAGATGTGCATTTTAGGGAGTAAAATAAATTCTCTCGCCATTTTCTAAGTGAACTGCTAGATGAATCACTGATGGATACCTTTCATGAATGGGGAAGTTTAGAATTCTCCAAATTGCTTCATTGCTGCTAATGTATCTTGCAAGTTGATAGCGTGTAATTTCATCATTTTCTTTTGCAGCAAGCCCAAAAACAGCCATATCAGACCCTTTGTTCACATATTTGCAAATGTATTTTATAGATTTAATTGAGTTGCAAAATTCAACATTTATATGAGCCTCGAAAATTCGCGAAAGAATGGGACAGTAAGGCACAATCCATCTTTTATCAATTTCAAACTCTGCATTTCGTGACTGAATCATCATTTTGAATCCCCCATCTTCAAGTCTCCTTCGTCGGTAGAGTGGATATCCATCATGGCCTGTTTGTGTTTCCAAAAGAAATTTCCTTGGATACTTTTTTTGAACATTTGCCATCTTTCATGCATGGAGAATTAGGATTCAATACACCACGTGGACTATGGACCATTTGTGTTTTGATCACCTTAAACAATATTGGATCAGCATTTGGATCAGGGAGTTCAGCACTTATGAATGAATGAATCTCATCAGCATAAATTTTTTGCGAAAGCCAAATCAAAATATGTGAATGAGGTAAACCACGTTTTTGCCACTCAATTGTGTACATATAACATCTTGTACAACCAAAAATTTCACCTTTAACAATCAAATTCATCATTTTGATGAGCTTCTGACGGAAAACTCTTGCAATTAAGTCATGACGGTTATGTGCTTTCTGTCCTTGAAAAAGTTCTTTGTGAATTTCATTCCATGACGGATTACATGTGAATGTGATAAAGAGATCCGGTTTACCATAATTTCTTACATAAGTCATAGCATCTTGTGTTCTCTCTTGCATATATCTAGGGCCTCCAGTAAAAGTTGAGGGCAAAATGACCAACTTGCCCAAGTTTGATACGTCAGCATCATTGTTAATTGCATCACGCAAGTGAGCATAAGATTCAGCTCTCAGTTGTTTTTAATTGAGTCAAAGGAACAATAGGCGTTCGCTTTCAATCTTTGCATACATATCAACAATAAACTGATGGAAAAGACTTCTATAATAAAATAAGTGGTTTGATTCACTGGATCTGATCATAAGTCGATAAGCATAAAAATCATTAGCTGAAACTTTCTTAATAGATGTGGGTATTCTTGTTAGAGGATCAACTTGTGGTATGTTGAAATGATACCCATGCTCTCCTTGCCAAAATATGAGGGGATATTGAAGAGCAACATATGCCTGGTTAGTTTCTGATATTTTTTTAACTGAACTATCCCTCAATTCTAGAACTATGTCTCTTTTTCAATACTGTTGTCCAACCAGTAAAACTACAACCTCGTTTACAGTAGGAGTATTAAATTGACGGGGATGTGCATTACTTGGAGCCTTATCTGGGCAAATTATTACTTGATAGTTATTTGAAGGTGAATTTTGCAGTGCATACTTGAATTTCTTCACTAATTCGTTATTCGAATGAAGCATTTCTTGTAACTTAGTTATAATTTCCTTCTTTACACCGAAATTACTTCTACAGCGCTGATCACACTCTTCATGGGAGTTACCCATAAAATAAATTTGAATAAATTTAGGCTCTTCATTTGGCAAGGGAAGCAATGAGCCTATTTGATGGTAGACTTGTCCTTGAATTTTAAAAGTGGGCATAAATCCTTGATCAACAGTTTTCTTTGATGCTCCAAAAGAAGTCATTTGAAAGCAATTGTTATACTTTTGTATATTATCCAAAAAATTCTTAGATTCAGAAGACTGGCCGTAAAGAAGGTCTATTAAAACAGGTGGAGGTTCCAAAAGAGATGGCAAGTGAACTTTATCATTTGAGCAACACATTCCAGGAGTTTCTCCTGCCCATTTCTTGGCATTACAAAAACGACATATCTTAGTCATAGAACCAACTTCTATTCTAACATCTGCAGAATAATCATTTGTTGGATTGTATTCAAAAGCTGCTCTGTGCCATAACATGGCAGACCTTCTTAATGTTATTCGTGTTCGTTCTATTCTTTGTCTTTGTTCCCTCTCCTCCTGAGAATGAGCAGCATGTTCTTGCATGGCTCTGAGTCGGTGATCTCTCTCCTCCTGAGATTCACATGCCCTGGAATGAGCAGCATGTTCTTGCATGGCTCTGAGTCGGTGATCTCTCTCCTTCTGAGATTCACCTGCCCCGGAATGAGCAGCATGTCCTTGCATGGCTCTGAGTCGGTGATCTCTCTCCTTCTGAGATTCACCTGCCCTGGAATGAGCAGCATGTTCTTGCATGGCTCTGAGTCTGTGATCTCTCTCCTCCTGAGATTCACCTGCCCTGGAATGAGCAGCATGTTCTTGCATAGCTCTGAGTCGGTGATCATGTTGTTCTTTTGTCTCATTAGCACGCCCAATCAACATTAAATTCCTTTTTCTTCTCTGTTCATGCCTTGAGTCAATTCTTCCTCTTTTTCTTCGTGGCATGATGGGGATTATTATATTTCAATTTTTAGATGCAATCTTTTCAAATATTAGGTGTATGTAATGTGTTTAACTGAGGATAATAGATGAACAAACTATCCAAAATATGCAAATCCAAAATTCAAAACGGAAATGATCTACCAATCTGATAAATGAAGCAATGGGTAATACAAAGATGAAACAAACGCCAACAAATATGCAAGATAAAACAACGAAAAACAAAACCAAATGAATGAAACTAACCAAAAGCCGGGAAAAGGCACAACTCAAATCAATAAAAGGAAAAAAACAAATTGAAACAAAATAGAAAGAACACAAGAAATAAAGTGGAAAGAACACGAAACGAACCGATACAAAAACTACAAAAACCACCAAGAAAAAAGAAATGAATTAAACGCTAACCAATAGCCAGCAGAAAAGGTGTAAACCGACAAATAAATAATCGTGGAACATAAATTAAGAGTACAACCAAAGAATATAAACAAAGAATACAAAAATAACAAACTAAGAACGAACACAAAGAACACAAAAAATGGACATGAAACGAAAGCAAATGAAAACAACAAACCAACTGAAACCAACCAACAAATAATCTCCTAAAGTTCAATGTAAAAACCACCAAGAAAAAAGAAATGAATTAAACTCTAACCAATAGCCGGCATAAAAGGTGTAAACCGACAAATAAGTAATCAAGGAACAAAAATCAAGAGCACAACCAAAGAATATAAACAAAGAATACAAAATGAACAACTAAGAACGAAAACAAAGAAAACAAACAAAGAACACAAAAAATGGACACGAAACGAAAGCAAATGAATACAACAAACTAACTGAAACCAACCAACGAATAATCTCTTAAAGCTCAATGTATCTGATGATGGTGACTGACGCTTGCTATTCAGTTGCTAAATAAACAACCAACAATCACAAAATAGCGTTCAACTATTTCTACATTTACAATATGTTTATAGTTCAAACGTAATTTGTGTACATCGGTTGCTAAGTATATCCAAATGCTGAGCAATAATGAAAAATAAGATTTTTCCTTCAATTCGTCTTATTTGGTCTGTAAGTCCCTCTTTTAAAAAATTATTCCAAAAGAGGAGATAATTTACCACAAAAAGTCTGCAAGAGCATATTTCTGCGATATATATGTAAGGAGTTAAAAAATTTGAGAAATTTACGAAAAAATTTTAAATGGAAATCCCATATAAACGAAAATATTTTATTATAATTAAATAGTACACAGAATCGGTTTAAAAACCTTACTACACCACCGTACACATGATAACGGTTAGTATGACACCTTCCTCTTTTTTCTGCGTGTTGTAGTTTCTGCGCCTTAGTAGAACATACATACATACAAACACCTTACTTTATAGATATGTATAGATATAGCACACTAAAATATCCTAGTAAAACAAAGTCTGTTCATCAAAGAACTTCACAAAGCTCTTAAACTCAATCAAAAAAAAATATATGCAATACACATAAATGAAGCATGCAATATCTGGAGATCTTGTCTCAAACTTTTCTTATTAAAAGCATTTGATAATGCAATAAACTTAAATTTTTCTTTCAACATTGTAATTCTTATTCACAGAACCATTTAGTTTTATTTCATTCATTCTAAAACCATGTTTTGTTGTTGTACTTTTATTTATATGGTAATGTTTTCAATTTTGTATATGACAGATATAAAAAGATATACTCCAAAGTAATTATTATTTCAGGATTTGCCAGAATTTTTTGAAGATAATATGTCTACGTGGATGAGCAACTTTCACACTCTGCTCAACACAGATATCAAAGAGCTAAAGACAGAGGTTGGTAATACACCTAATTGTAATTAATGGGTATTAATTTAATGTATTTATTTCCTTTACTAAGATATTAACCTTTCATTGTGGTAATTTTTATATCTGTTAGCATCCCAAAGTGGTCATTTGAATGTATTTCAATGTCCTTGGCATGTATATATTTTTCTGCAGAAGAAAAGGTAAATAGATGGCTCAGATTATAAGCTTTGAGTAAAAAGAAGTCAGAGTGTACATATGTATAGACAACCACTGCTAAAGCTGGATGCCAAGGTCCATAGATATATGTATGTCAATTGGCCTTAGGGGTTAAGATGTTCATGCCTGCAGCATTTTTGCAAAGTCCCTCTCAGAGGTTTTTGTGTGTAAGCACATGCCAGGAATGCATTTTTGGTTCGTTCCAAACTAAGATTTTTATACAAAATGACGTTATTTATAAAATCACTTGCAAAAAAAGTCTGACTTACCAGATGCAATGTGGAAATAGTCTTCTAACACAGATGAATCTTGTAGGTCCTTCACCCACTATATATTATTCACATAAATATTCTGCCCAACTTATAAATTAACAATTTTAAGAAGAAAAGCCTACTTTCAACATCTTTCAAAGTCCGTTTGCCATCATCAAGTACTGGAAGAACACTATGGTAGAGACATAGCTGGTTTTTCTTGAGAGGAATTTGTACTTCCAAATAAACCCAAACACTATGTTCAAACTCATAACACACATTGGTTATTCCAATTGTTATGATCAGTTATAATAAAAGCAAATTATCATTTTGTTATTTCATGTATAAGATATAAATACTATAAAAAAAAGTGAAACTCAACCCATTGGTGATATTCAATCTTCTATCTTATTACTTTCTCCATATGTAGTAATGGGAAAGTATTGTGATCACGAAAAAAATCGACTGAGATTTCAACGGAAGTACACGTTTTGAGGTCCCTAGAACACGTTTAGATTATTTTCGTAATGATGTCTGTGTGTGTATGTGATTGTGGGCGCTCTAACTCAAAAAGTACTTCCCATATCGTTACCAAACTTCATATATAACACTTTAGCATGAGCACAAAAACTGATTAGTTTTTGTACAATAACGGTTAACCGGAAGTCAAGGTTTATTCGAAACCCAATTTGGTTTTTGTGATATTTCTCCTTTAAACATCATTATTGTATACAAAATTGTATACAGAGGTTATAGAGAATGTAATTTCCTACAACTTTCATTTGAAACAGTTTTGCATAGCAGTTATTGTTTAGGAATTATTTATAAATAATCGGTTTCTTCAGTTTCTGTCAAATATCTCCTTAAAAACGTCATAATTGGTCATTTTCGTGAGGACCAAAGTTGTAGAGAATAATATTTCTTCCAAGTTTTGTTTGAAACAAATTTTCGTAGAGCCGTCCATTTCGGAGATATTTTGCTTTTTCTTAATTTCCAGTATACAGCGCCACCACCATGTAGCAGTGAATTCTGTAAACGTATTCAAAATATACGTAATTTTTGGCAATAAGGATGACTGTATTCTTTTACGATATGAAGTAATAATTTTGCCTTATAATGCTATTCATAATAATTTAAATATCTATACCCAAATATGGAGAAAGTCAAGTGTTGGCCACATCAGATTGTATATCTATAAAATAAAGTGTTTGTATGTATTTTTATAGCTCTGCAACTACAGCATGTAGAAACAAGAGAAAGGTATCATTTTAACTGGAATAACGAGTATGGTGGTTTAGTAAGGTTTTTATATCGATTTGATTGACCTGTCTAATTTTAAAAAATATTTTCTTTTTTCATTTTCTCCATTTAAATAACATAGAGATGAGTGCAGCGTATTTTTCATTTGAATTTTTAAATTACTTAGAAACATGGTACGAACTTGAGACTTGAATGGTTCTATGAAGAAAAGAACAAAGTTTATTTTTACTGAAGACAGAATCCGTATCTTGATCGAATTTAGAATCAATAAAATATGTGATTTTATCAGTTTTATTACAATACCCATTATAAGCTACCATGACAACTCCCATTGTTGCCGAAATTGAGAGTTCAATGCATATGGGAAAAATTTTAACACGATGTCGTTTGTCAATTTCTGTGTACGATTTTAATTTGTTTACATGAAAACCAAGTATTTGTTGTTTTTAATTGAATTATCTTCTAATCTTCTAATATATAAAGGAGAATGTTTGTAAGTTTGTTCGCTTTGAATGCTTTTAATACAAGATAGGGAGGGAGAGAGATAGATGATAACGGAGGGGGGAGATGGAGAGAGGGAATTAGGGGGAAGAGGTGGAGAGAGGAGGAGTGAGGGGAAGAAGAGAGGGAGGGAGGGAGGGGGAGAAGGGAAGGAGAGGGTGGAAGGGAGGGGGAGGGAGTTTATACGTTATTTTCGCAAGATTTTCTTCCTTACGTATTACATGGTCTAAGTTTTAGATTCGCTAAATCCGTTGAAATGCAATGGGCACTCCAGCTAGTCTAATATATTTATAGTGCACAATGATGATTGTTTATATTCCATTTGAGGTAGCCAATCAATGCTTGAGAAGATATAACTGATCAAATAGTTTATTTTTATCAGTAAGAGAATGTAGGCCTATATTGAATCAAATTTGAAGATAAATTGTCGAAATCTCAATTATAAAATAGTTATAAATGTTAAGAAGCACAGTTCTGCACATCAGAATCCTGCCACTTATATATTAATCAAATGAAAAAATCAGAATTCCGTGGAATCAAACGCAGGCCTTTGTTTTACACAGCAAATGGTCAAACATCATGCGATGTCAATCTAAGTAAAACTGAAAGAATCTTTAAAATCGATTTTTTCTGACGTTATTTGAAATATGTATGCCTGCAACATTATATGTGAACAACATTCAACATTGTGTAATAATTAATGAAATTGAGAGGCAGTTGGTTTCATCGACTTTTATAGATATAGGATCTAGATTTAAACAAGGTATTAGTTATTAACTTTTTTATCCCATTGGTGGCCCAATTTTTTAAGACTGGCATATTGGCATTTTGTAGGTATATTCTTATATAAAGGAAGTGGAATGGGAGCTTAAGCCTTGTATTTAAGAGGAATTTTTTTCTCAGGAAGATGAAGCGGTAGGGCCCCTGGAACTGCTAAAGTCACAAGTGTGTGATAATGTTTCACTGTATGCACAGAAGTATGATGAAGAGTTTCAGCCATTTCTACCACAAATGGTAACAGATGTATGGAATCTACTTGTAACAACTGGCCCTCAACCAAAATTTGATGTGGTATGATTTTCTAATACTTGTTGTAATGATTCTTGTGTTGTATTGTTTTGTATTTTTAAGATGATCTTTTGATGATGAAGATTTATGGAAAATTCCTTATATAATCAATATTATTAAAAATTTCATACCAAAATTTGAAAGATGCAACAGTTTTCTGGTATATTTTTTCTTGTGTCTTAATTACACAAAAGTTAAAAGAATAATATGATTGCAATAAATTATTTTGATTATCTTTGTAATTAAATTTCAAGGTAAAGGAGGAGAAAAATGTTGAACTTGATTGGGAAATAAACCCGAGTCTTCCATTTGATTGACAGACTAACCCCCATTATAAATGTTGAAAAACTCTCTTGTGTACTTCCTTAATGGTTAACTATACTCTCTTAATTGTAATGGAATGATAATATTTATAAAACCTGATAATTTTTATAATACATTTGTTCAAGTAACTGCTATTCTCTAATATTAGTGAACTTCTTTATTTACTTAATTGAAGAACACAAGTTTAACTGATCAGTATTGTAATAAATGCCATTTTGTATATACTAGTTTTATTGATTTTTGGTATGTAATGCTTTTCTTCCATAGCTTGTAAGCAATGCCCTGCAGTTCCTTGTCTCTGTGGCTGAGCGGGCTCATTACAGTAAACTTTTTGAAGATCCTTCTGTTCTTTCAAGTATTTGTGAGAAAGTAATAATTCCAAATGTGGAATTTGGAAGTAAGTTATTAACCACTCATTTTAAAATTACTACCAAATAGTTTAATCAAGCATAATCTTATTCTAAATTGTCATCGTTCATAAAGATGAATATTAACACAAATGCCATTTGATTTTTCTTTAATCGTTTTTCTAATTTTTGGTCCAAATATACTGAATACATAAGCGTTTTTTTTATATAAAAAAGCACTAAAATAGATATAATGTGAAATCTTAGTCCATGATTTTCAGAATTTTCAGAATTTTTATAAAAAAGCACTAAAATAGATATAATGTGAAATCTTAGTCCATGATTTTCAGAATTAAATTCACATCACTTATATGTCTGTTTATAGTTTTTGTGATATAATTTTATTCTCATCTTGTCACCATGACTTTATTTTCCGTGGTTTTGGTGATGTACTTGATTTTAAACTGTGTCTTTAGCATGTATTTTGATAACAATTGCATATTTTTTAGTATGCCATGGTCCATAATATTAAGACTTGTACAAAAGAATGCAAATTTCAGTACAGTGCATTATAACTGTAAGCTTTTAGTTTTAATATTTGAAATTGATATAGTCCTCACTGTTTTTACTTTCTCCATACGTAGTAATGGGAAAGTATTGTATTCATGAAAAAAATCGACTTCGAGATTTCAAAGGAAATACATGTTTTGAGGTTTAGACTATTTTTGGAATGTCTGTGTGTGTGTGTGTGTGTGTTAGTGTGGGCGCTCTAACTCAAAAAGTACGTGCCATATCGTTACCAAACTTCATATATAACACTTTAACATGAGCACAAAGAACTGATTAGTTTTTGGACAATAACGGATAACCGGAAGTTGAGGTTTATTCGAAACCCGATTCGGCTTTTGTGATATTTCTTCGTTAAAATATCATTTTTGTATTTACAACTCTATACAAAAGTTATAGAGAATGTAATTTCCTACAACTTTCATTTGAAACAATTTTCTATAGGAGTTATTGTTTAGGAGTTATTTATAAATAACAGGTTTTTCGGTTTCCGTTAAATATCTCTTTAAAAACATCGTTATTGGTAATCTTCTTAAGGACCAAAGTTGTAGAGAATAATATTTCTTCCAAGTTTTGTTTGAAACTAATTTTTGTAGAACCAACTATTTTGGATAAATTTCGCTTTATCTTAATACCAGTATACAGCGCCAACACCATGTAGCGGTGAATTCTGTAATCATTCAAAATATACGTAATTTACAGCAACAAGGACGTGTCTTCTTTTATGATACGAAATAATAATTTTGCCTAGTAATATTATTCATAATAATTTAAATATCTATACCCCAAATATGGAGAAAGTCATGTGTTGGCCACATCAGATTTTTTGCTTTATCATTACTGAATTCTGTGGGCCGTAGTTTCCCCACCTCTGGCTTACACCAAGATACAATTTCCACAAACTTACATTACCCGCTAAAATACCTTAAATTACCCCCAGAGGAGTAATTACCCACAGGTTGGGAAACACTGTATAAGAGGATTGTTTATTCTCATTGATTTTTTTACATGCAAGTAGTTAAGTAAGTTAAAAAGCCATTACAAAAGAAATAAACAAGCAGTGATAAAAATTTGGATTGATTTGCCCTGTTAACAATTGATTCTCTGATAATTTGAATGCCTATAATACCGTAAAACCTTTACTTTATGAACTCGCTTAGAATGAAGAACTCCGTATAATGAAAATTATCACCGGTCCTGAAAAATTTACTAATAAAAATATTCAGAAAACCTCTATATTACGAACCTCCGATAATTATGAAACCTCCCAATTACGAAATAAAAATCTCACCCATTCCACTAAAAACAAACCTCCATATAGTAGCGAATTTAAAAAAAGAATATTGTACCTGCTGTTGTAAAGCAGAAATGAATGCCATCTATGCGGATGTTAATTCTGCTATTATGACCTCACGTGAATGATTTGAAGTGTAGTAATTGTTGTAATTTCAAGCATTTCGAGTTATAAGGTAGACAAGTAGACCTCGTTTTTCGTGGCTTTATTGTTCGTGTAATTTGATCTTTCGGGTTCCACATTTGCGACCAGTTTTGTCTTTCACGGTCTCATGTTTCACTCTTTCATGGAGAAAAATCACGGAAAAGGCTACATGAAATTTTTTATATGTAGAATGAATCGCCTTTTCCTCGCATTTTCTCTCATAGTTAGGCCTGAAAAAATATTGTTGCTTTATTATAATATGTAAAAATATTTACGTAAGTGCATTAATGTAATGTATATACGTAATTAAAAATATTATATATGCATGTCTTTTTTATACACACACACAGTCATGCCTCGTTTAGCGCAGTTTCGATATAGCGCAATTGGAATCCCGTGGTATACATTTTTATTTATTTTTTAATAAAATAAATACTGTATGTATGGTACGTACTACAAAATGAAAATACTGTTCACGGTGCACATTTTTGCTGACGTAATATTACAAACAGCTGTTGAGCTTCACGAACTATTTGTTCATCTATGAACCGGAACTTCCTTAGGTGGATGGGGAGTTTTTTCACGTATCGTCTCGTGAGTAGATATTGGAAGGTTACAAACATACGAGTCCAAACACTTGAGATGTGGATTTCCATCTTCCTTTCGAACGATGAAATCTTTTATTTACAAAAAAATTTCATCACTCCGAATTCCCTGAAGTGGATGAGGGAAAAGGACCGAACTTGAACCTACCTATTTTCAAGCCAGCAAACCCTCAGTAGTCATTGAACTATAGTTATCAGTTAGTCAGCATATTCTTTCTGCCTACTTTTGTGAGTTTTTGCCTGCAGCGCGGGCCTAACTTGCACGTTTGCTTGGTCACATAAATACGCATATACTTCGTAGAATTCGATGTCTTTTATGAATATAAACGTAGACGCAAGCATAGAATTTACTATCAATACTTACAGTTTATATAACCTGTTCAGAAATCCTTGTGTAAGACACGCACCCCCTTTTTTCCCCTGCGTTTCAGGAAAAAATGTGCGCAGGGTACACGAGTAAATACGATATCTATGTCAAAATAACATTTTAACAATAAATAGGGGGAAATAATTTTAGTAAATCATGGCGATCATGGCAGAAAGGAGAAAGTTGAGTCAAGGCTATGAAAGTGTAGAAAATAGTACTAAATTATCAAGGAAAACATAAATCTTGAGGAAAAACTTAAAGTGATTCAGTGTTTTGAACAAGGTGAGCGTCAGAGCAATATTGCACGTAAGTTTAACTTCACAACTTCTACAATTCATACAGTTTTGTTAAATAAAGACAAAATAAAAAGTTCCATTGAAGCAGCCAGTGCAGTAACTGCGAAGAAACTCACCCGATCACTTATTGTTAGTAATATGCTTGAGAAAATGGAGAAACTGCTAGTGTTGTGGATTGATTCTAAGCGTTCTAATGAACATATGCCCCTTAGTCAAGCAATAATTTGCAGTAAAGCACTTTCCCTGTTTGAATGTGTAAAACAAGAGGGTGGAGATTCTTCAGAAACATTTCATGCCAGTTCCGGTTGATTTCGAAATTTTAAACGCCGCGCAAATATACATAACGTTCGTTTTACAGGTGAATCAGCAAGCGCTGATAAAAATGCAGCTATAAAGTTTCCTGACGAATTTCAAGCAATTATTGAAAATGGTGAATACCCCGACACTTACATACAATAAGTAATTTACGTGTAGATGTGAGCGCTTCAGTGATGAAAATGATAACTCGCAGAACCTAGCGATCTATGCATAAATGCAAGAACCGCTGCGAAAGATGTAAAATTGTATTAATAATGATTTTTAATGATAATTAATATTAAATAAATAAAAAAGTAACATTAGTGAATCTTGCAATTTCACGAACTGATCACTACTAAGTACATGTTATAATCGGTTTGTTTAGCGCAAATTTGGTTAGCGAAAAGACCGTTCGGAACGTATCCTTTGCGCTGAACAAGGCATGACTGTACTTATAAATATTTTGTGCCCCTTCACATGTGAAAAGTTGCAAAATATAAGCTGATATCACCTTTCAGGATCAACTTTTGATCCTTCCTATTCAGGATCATTGTGATATTTGCTCAGGTTTGACATAGTTCAAACGCTTAAGCTTTGCATTTTATACATCATTTATTATTGGTGGAGTTTCGTGGAGTTTTTCAGGAATGCAAAACCCTGAGAAAGACAAGGTCTGACGTATTTGGAAATTAGCTCCTGCAAGTTAAAGAACCGTCGTTCATTTATCACAATTCTACTATGGAACCATGGCTGCCCGTGTGCAAGGCTCTCATTGGCCGCTCATGTGCAAGTCTCATTTGCCACCCTTTTAGGCGTTCTTTACCAAATAAAAAAATGCCTTATGGTATGATAAATTTCCATAGCCAATAAATATGTAAGAATATATGGCATACTGTAATACAATCTGCAATCCTATAACAATACAGTATGTGTCTGATGATAAATCTGCCATCCCTGTTGTTTGGCTGCCCGTGTGTGTTGCCCCTGTACGGAACTTAAATAAGATTTTATTTTCTGATACTTTTTCATGTTCTTAGGCATTTTAGCATACAGAGTAGAAGCTATGAAGAAATGGTTGACGTTGCTCAATAATTAAGGGAAGTTTATTCTACGCATTTTTGACAACAATTTGATTTTCTCAAAAATGACTGTAATGATTTTGATCAAATTTTGTACAGTTACTTGAGCTTACATTATCAATAGTACTACATAGTTCATATTTCTCAAAAAATGAATATAAGGCTAGTTTATTCTAGGCATCTTTAACAACAGTGTGATTTTCTTAAAAACAGATACAACGATTTTGATCAAATTTTGTACAGTTACTTGAGTTTACGTCTGAAATAATACTACATAATTCATTTTTCTCAAAGAATGAATATAAGGCTAGTTTATTCTTAAGTAACTTTAATAACAATTGGATTTTCGAAAAAAACGGCTTATACGATTTTCATCAAATTTCGTATAGTTAAGTTGATATTTATAACAATTCTACATAGGTAGTTCATATTTTTCAAAAGATAACTAAACAACGCATTAGTATGTAAGAAAGTTTGTGCAATATTTGTTGTACTGATTTTTTAAAAGTATACCTACCAACAGAATAGTATATTAAAGGTGATGATATTGACAAATATTATTGCTCAATTTAACTGTTTTCATAAATTTTAGGCATTAAGGCATGAAGTTTACTATTTGAGATGTCCTGTATAATTTTCCTCCTACAATATTTTTTCTCAATATTTTAGCTTCTGATGAAGAGCTCTTTGGTGATAACCCTGAGGAATATCTGCGACGTGATCTAGAGGGATCTGATGTTGGAACCAGGCGACGTTCTGCATGTGACCTAGTTAAAGCTCTCTCCAATCATTTTGAAGCTCAGATGATGTCTGTGTTTGGTGATTATGTTCAAGTAGGTTAACTGTTCATTAACCTGATTTACAAAATTGGTTAAATAATATAAGAAATTTTTATTCACAAGTCTAGTTTAGTTGCCTTAATTTCCTCATTTGTATTGGTGCTGGACATTTCTAATTACTGGTTAATTAAAATATTGAAGGTTTTTTAAGCATAAGGTATTCCTTATTCCTAATAAACCGTGTCCTTATTAAACTGTCCGTAATAGTTTTTAGGATGCTTTTTCATTTGATTTTTGCTACCTTTGTCAGATAGGAGGATTTTTTAAAAATTAGTACTGTAAGGAGGAAGGAAATGTGTTACTCTATTATACTCGTTTTCTACTCTTATGAAGCTTGACCTTGAAAATCCTAGTTGTACGCTTACTGATGCAGCCAATGAAAGCTCGAGAGACTGTCGATGGGGAGGGGAGAAAGTCAGTCGGTCTCTCGCCATCGTGCTGTTCACATCGCTCCGAGCTCGACTGTGTTGCCAGATCTACCGCATTTACGCCTTAGCGTTCGCATGCGACTTTCTTCAAGAGCGGATATCGGGCAAGAGCGTATTACTTTTCCGCACCTCTCGAAAACTTCAAATGGTGGTGGAAGGGGAAAACGCCCTGATTGGCTATTCGCTGCGCCACGGTCAAGCTTCATAAGAGTAGAAAACGGGTATAAATATGTAAGTGGATTTAGTTTGACTTTTTATATATTTACCCAGCAGTTATGAAAGAAAAAAACTTGTTTTTCTTTTATGGATCAGATTATTAACAAGTAACCCTTTTATCAAGGAAATTTATGGAATCAAACCTTGTATATTTGCTCAATTTCTGCAGAAAAATCTCTTCATATCCAATACTCTCCATGTAGACTTGAAGATGACTGCTTTTGTGAGATCTTTAGCTGCCACTAATTTAGAGTTTGTTAATAAGATTTACAAAATGAAGTTCTTGATTGATTATACTATTATTGATCATTTGATTCATTGGCAACATTATTATCTCACTAGAACATTGTTTAGTTTAACACCAGGTGAGTTAATGGAATGAACACCATTACAAAAGGAACACTAACGTATCTGCCCGAATACAAGCCGATGTTTTTTGTCAAAATCTATCATGAAAAAATCACCCCTTGGCTTAAATGCGAGTCCGAGGAAAATTTGGGTTATGGTTAAATCTCAAAGTCTCTCATTGCCTTTGCGTTCAAATGATAGTACTATATTTTTCGTAATGTAAATATTTGACCTATGATGAATATATATTAAAAAATCTTGGCGAGATTGCTTGCGTAAATTGACGGTTACGCAAAATGCGTTGACGGCTTGAATGCTCAACTATTTGAATTTCGGTTAAACTTTACATGGAACATGTATAATTATAAAAATGCAGTTTTTTAAGGCAATGTATATGCTAATTTCATTGGAAATAGACTTGGATGAAAAAATATCTTGGCGAGATCGCTTGCGTAAATTGACGATTATGCAAAATGTGTTGACTGCTTTGAACGTTCAACTGTTTGAATTTCAGTAAAACTTTACATGGAACGTGTATAATTTTAAAAATGAACTTTCTTAAGGCAATGTAAATGATAATTTCATTGGAAATAGACTTGGATGAAAAAATATCTTGGCGAGATCACTGTTACTATATTTGACCTTTTGTGAAAATGAAGATGAATGAAATTATTGTCACTGAATGTGGAACATTATTCAGCAACACAAAATTATTAATTGGAGTTATATTTCAAAATGTCGACAACTAAACCATTTCCCACACATTTCTTCAATCTCGAATAATGTATTCTAAGATGTGCATACTTCAGCATAAAATCTATGAGATTTACGTTTTTGCCAAAAAATTGTGGAAATTTTTGAGGAGTCGGCTTCTATTCAGGCAGATACGGTAATTATTAATAAGTAGGGCACATCTCTCAAGCAGCGTACATCTCAGAGTGCTGCGTCACATACACACACTGTAACTTGGAGAGGGGTGTGACAGCTGTGCACCATGGCGGAAACAATTCCAACCACAGCCTATGACCTTCTATCAATAAACATATTGGCTGTAAGGAAATTTTCAATGTGCTGGATCCCAAACCTTCTGGCACTTTAAGAAATGCTGCAGATTCAGAACCTTTCGTGAAATTTGTCATTTTGAATCATATCTAGCTAGTTTGGGCACAATGTAGGAATGAATAAGATCTCGGGACACACATTCAGCCACTGACCAAACAGTAGTCAAAACAAGGAGAGGATAACTCTATGCTGCTGCAAATCTGTTTATGGAATTCAAAGGAAATTTTGATTGAGGATTATTCCCAGAAGGGCCTGTTAATAACCAGGGAATATGCCACTGGTGCAGTTGAATTGGAAAATCAAGACCAAATTTTTATTAAGTTCTGGAAAGGCAGTAGACTGGCTCTCAAGTTTACTATTGCTACAGTTGCATGGCATGAATATCCACCCAGTGGCAGATGCAAAGATGGTTCCTCCTCCTTGGATGAGCACATTGCCTCTTCTTGGTTGTTTTCTTAAATACATTCCTTATAAAATTCCTCATTTTGGCAACCCAGATTAGATCTTTTCATAAAATGGAAAGAATGATCTTGGCAACAATGAGTTGTACAGTGGGTCCCCACTTAACGTCCTAGTTACGTTCCAGAAAAGTTGGACGTTTGTGAGGAATTTTCTCCCATAAGGATCAGTGGGATATGGGAGGGTTAAGTTTTATGTCCTTCTTATATGAAGTACAATATTTTTGAAACACTTCATCGCAAAGACATTGTAAAAGAAACACTTTATAAAACACATTTTCATCTTGCCTTACCATTGCTTTTAACTTTTATACCTCCTTTTAATAATTACCGAGACTAACATTATAAATGTTTTAATGACATGAGGTCATGACCTACGAGTTTTGTGCGCTGCAGAGGACAAATGTCATGAAGATGCAAAAGGTGAACCATTTAGATATTAAGCAAAAACGTTCCTTAATAAATTTTGGACAAGTGAAATGGCATTAAACAGGGACCCCCTGTAATTTGTCACTAATGATGAATCCAAGCAATAGAAGTGCAAGGTTTTTGGAGTCGTAATATTAATGAGCAAATTACTGTATTATCAGTTTTATTTTTTAAGCATCAGGGTAAATACATGAAATAACAGGAATTGGAATGTTTCATTCATCTACTATGATGATTTTTTAAAGCATAATGGATGATTAGTCCAGTTATTTTGAGAAATTATTCGTATAATTTGGCTGAAGGGTTTCAAAGTGCGAACTGTCATAATTCTCCTCTATTCATGTAATTCTTGTCTTAATTTATGTCAACTTAAAATTAGTGTAGTTATTAGCTAAAAATTTATTTAAATAATTTATTGCATGACATCATTAGCTATAAAGCAGATGAAAATGTGCTTAATGTTGTTTTAGGCAATGCTTTCACGTTATGCTGAGAATCCAGAATCCAACTGGAGATGCAAAGATGCCGCTCTCTACCTAGTTACGTCATTAGCAGTGAAGGGATCTACTCAAAAACATGGAACAACACAAATATCTCAATTAGTAAATATTGGAGATTTTGCTGTGCAGCATATTTATCCTGAATTAGAGAAGACAGATGGTATGAGAAATTACTTTATATAGTAAACATACTTGTATCTGAACTTTCTGGGACCTGACCTAGGTCAAATAACAGAAAAAGTTGAATACTAGGTGAACCGTTGTAGATAAATCCAAAAACAATTTTTACTGAAAAAATTGTGCATTCACAAATTATCCATATTTAAATAAGACAAATGCTGTAAACTGCACTAGGTGTTCATTGGAGAAGTTTAGGTGGCTTAGTCATTAAGAATATTACCGTATTTTCTGGTAAATAACGCGCGTTACCTATACAAAAAAGTTTGAAATTTAGAAAAAATGGATGTGCGCGTTATACACAGGAATAGAAGTGACAAACATTTATTTATGCTTAGTACTATGATGCTTTGATTTCTCATTTATTTTTTGACAAATTCACGATATTTTCTCCCATCCTTTTTATAAGCCAGAAAGTACCTAATTGTTGGAAATTATATGATGACTTAAGACTTTTAACCACTAAAATATAAAATTTTCAAGTTCTAAGATTATTTATTGATGGATTTAACATGTAATCAAAAATCAGCACTCTGAAAAAGAATTTTTATTCATTGAGGCAGTCTGATTATGGTCCCGAGTTTTTACTACATATCTAATGTTTAAAAATAAAAACATACATCTCTTCTCACGTTGTCCGAATGGAGGAATGAAATATTTCTGTACTCAAACCATTCAATTTTTAACTTCGATTAAAACTCGAATATTTGAAATTCTATAAACTTAGACCTTTCTAAATCAACTGAATCATAATTTTTCCAGTTCTGGCTGGAAGCACTTTCTGCATTGCACTGCATGTTTCCTCCTATGTAAATTTTTAAAATCCACTTCACTTTTTCTCCATTCTCAAACACTGGATTATCCTATGTTAAATTTTCTTCCAACTTCCCGATTCCCTTTTTCTTGGGCTAGTTTCACCACTTCTAATTTAAATTGTGCAGTATATGAATTCCGCCTTGATTTAGTTTTGTTTTCCATGGACTTTTTATTTAATAACCAAGTATAGTACTTGTCACTTAAGATAAAATCAGGAGAAAGAAAGCCTTACATCGTTATTCATTTGGTAAAAGACTCAACAAAACTGTAAAGACAAAAATCAGTTTCTGTTATTAATTTATTCAAAAACCCTCTAATTGCCAATCTGCAGGAATTTTTTGACTTGAGCATTATCTGTACATTTTAACACGTTAAAAACACTGTAATGCACAGTATCTACTAGGTGCACATTATCGACTGGAAAATACGATAATAGGAATTGAGGTAATGGTTGCACTGGTGTTCTCATCAATCTTAAAAGTTAAAGTTTAAGCATAAAATTCCACAGGAAGCCTCTCATTCACTTGAGCAGATATGGAAAGCATAGCATGAGTAATCTCAATTACATATGGAGATAGCCATGTTATCTGTCTAAAAAAAAGTGGAATTATCATATAACTGGAAATCAGATACAAGGACTTATACTGTACAATTTAATGAATGGAATATATTGGAATGAGTTTTGACAAGGAATATTTTCATTTTTATGATAATTAATTAATTTAGGGGGTATAATAATTGATAAATTTTGTGTAATTAATCCTTTGCCTGATTTGCCTTTATCACACAGGCACTGCTTCATGTGTTGTCTCTGTTTTGATATGGAGTGTTTTTGTTTTCCCCAGATTATAATTTCTCATCGAGTTTTTGCTATATTGTGTTGAAAATACCATAATATTTTAACTGAAGAAGTAATTACTGCTTTTGTCATTATTTTTGTAGAATAATTGAATTTTTGATTAAAAAAAACAATATTTACAAGTTAATGCTATGTCATAAGAGTTATTATGATTTCAGTATCAATAGATAGGCCTTTACAACAACTCTTTCAGTGACATCCCTGCCTGTTATTCGAGCTGATGCTATTAAGTATGTAATTACGTTCCGAAACCAGTTACAATCTCAAGTAGTGGTAGGACGAGCTCTTCCAAGGTTGGTGCACTTGCTGACATCTCCTCACCGTGTAGTGCACTCATATGCTGCTTGCGCCATTGATGGCATCCTTGCCTTAAGGACAGCAGCACCTGCAGGGAATGCTGCATCTCTTCCAGTGTATGCAAACAATTCTTATTGTACAGCAATAATTTTATCAAATTGGTCCTTCAGATATAACTTTTTGCTAATTTTAATCAACTTTAGCAAAAATGTTTTTTCTCCTTGTTATTTTGTTGTAAAATATTATGTTTAGCACTTAAGTTTTTAAAAAATTGCAGTCAAACTTCTTTTTAATGCATCTATATCAAGAAGTTATTTTAATTATAAAGGTTATAAATTTTTTAATTACAGTTGTTTATAATTTCCTTCATTTTTCCATAGGAAATTTTTTTGCTCTGTTGAAAATCTGTTAGTTTAATATCAACATATACCTTTTGCATATTATATTCTAGTGTGCATTGAAGCAATGAATAATCAGGAGGCTGCAAAAAGTAATTAACTTTTTTGTTGTATCAGGTCACTACACCATCCATAGCTGTGAAGTTTATTTTTCCTATTTGCTCTTTTATTCTTTTGCTTACTGTTAAACCATAGCATTGCAAATTACTTATCTATTTTTTAAAAAGTTGCTCTTACCATTTCTTCTAAGTTATCTTCATCAGGCTGGTTTTAGGTAAAAGACACTAAAATTTTTTGCCTCATGCTGTGTATGTATTTTCATTCATACTCATTCTTAGGAATTTTTCAATAATCTATGAGCAACAAGAATTTTTTCTGCATATAAGATCCAGCAGTAATTTTACTCGTTTTCTTTGAATACTCAAATATGTAGCTTTAATTACTTAATCTCTTTGTTGCTTATATAAAAAGTTGTATTTTTATGGCTGTTATTTGACGATGATGATCTAAAAGGACAAAGAATAAGAGTTTTTAAAAATGTCATCATACATTGAGATTAAAAACTTCTATTGTAATTGACCTAATATTGACAATATTTATCAATTTTAAAATTTTACAATCATGGTTGGTTTTTTCTTTAGGGTCAGCGCAAATGACTTGCTTTCCTTATCAAGAGATCTGCTTACTAATTTGTTTGGTGTATTCTCCTTTCCTGGTTCTGAGGAAAATGAATTTGCAATGAAAGGTAAGCTTATGATTTTTTTTACAGACAAATACTCATTGAAATAATTGACAGTATATTCAAGTGCATTGTGTTAGATGGCAGAAGGGACTGTCCAGTCTCAATCTCGCCCAGAAATAAAGACTATTCTATTCTATTATTTCAGTCTATTAATATTATAGCCTTTGTATGTCATTCTGTCACACTTAGAAACATTTTCATTATTAAAATGTTAATGCCGAGGCGACCAATAGTGTAACAGCAGTGACTCTGGTGGGTTGCCAGGTTCTCTTCCCTCTCACTACTCCTTAACTATTTTCTCTTTCGTAAAAATCGGCTACCCTGCTGCGAGGGAAATCTGAGCAACCCATTGGTGAGTCACTCAGTCATACCAGAATAACTGCAGTGACACACTGGTGGGCTGCCTTGGCATTGTATTTAGGCAATCATATCTTCATTAAATTATGTATACCTGATGTGATGTAGATATTGGGCGGTATTATTGTTTACCTAAATAATTAATATGAGGGGTAGAATGCTATTTTTCAAGTTGTGCAGATTAAAGTTAAGTATAAATATCTATGTATTTGTGTATTGTTTAGATGCATGTCAGCAATATAGTTGTTAGTAAGCTATAACAAAAGTAATAATTGATGTATACCTGACCCTCCTATAACGTGGGAGATGCATTCTGGACAAGCACTGTGTAATGTGAATCTGCATTATGCAAACCCTGTTTTACATAGTGAAATGGGGGTTGTGTTCCATACCCTTTCATACATCCTCATCCAGAACAAAAATTCCAAAACCTATCTTTCTTATGCATATTCATGTAATAAGGCAGTCTCATCTGCGTTAAAAAACTTGCTGTATCCTTCATCTTTCACAATAGCCTTAAACTTATCTGGGAATTTAGAAGCGGCAAAGTCATCAGCACTAGCAGCTTCACGCTTAAGTTTGATATTATGGAGGTTTTGACACTTTCTGAACTTGTGAAACCAACTTTTACTTGCTAAGAATTGCTTGGCAGTCGAAGGACCTGCCTCTTCTTTCTGTAAGTGATCGCAAAGCTTCGGCGCCTTTGCACGGATGGTGTTAGAGCTAATCGCAATTTTCTTTTGATTCTGGTCTTCCATCCAGATACCCAACATTTTTTCCAACATTGGGTTTCTCACTCTTGCTATTTTCTTTGCAGCTATTGAACATGACTGAGCCACAAAGCTTCTACTTTTTTCTTTGTTTTTCTTTATTGTGCATATGCTTGACTTGTTCACATTATATATAAATGCCCAAGAGATGCAGCTGTCTCTCCACTGTCAAGTCGTTGAATAATATCAAGGTTTGATTCTAGAGTTAGTGCAGTCCTGGATTTCTTCCTGGGGGTAGCCATAATTGTATTAAATATTTAAAAGAAATGATGATATGAATGCACGAATAATAATAAAAGGAAGAAATCTTATCAGGTAAGAAGAGCAAGAGCCCTCCAGTTCATCTCTCCCTCACTCAGCAATCAGGAATTCCACATTTGAAGTCTGACCAAACTGCATTGATATGAACTGAAACCCACGTTGTATGAGTTCTTGGTAGTAAAAAACAAACCATGCTGTAGCAAAGCCATGGTATAAGAACATGTGTTAGAGGAGGGCCAGGTGTATTTGTAATGGAATTTTAAATAATATTTTCAAGCTGTTACTGTAGGTTTTTTATTTTTATAACAAATTAAGGTAATTGCTATTTTTGGGAAATATCCATCATGATTCTTTTTTATTTTTGTATCAATTTCATGTTCATTTTTTTAGATAGCAAAAAATGATTTTATTTTCTATTATATTTTTATGTTACATTAAGTTGTCCAGAGCAGATGGTTTGTCATGTTATGTAAGTTACTCTAACCAACATTTACAAGCTTCATATGACTCTTGCATCTATTGTATGTAGCTCACAGAGCTGCATCTAGCAGACAGTAGCATAGCAAATTCTTATGGGGCCCCCATACAAAATTTGATTTTGGGGCCCCTATCATTAATTTTATCATGAAACATATAGTGTCAGGGTCATTTTGGGGGCCCCCTTTGGCATTGCACCGGTTTACTACATGTATGCTATGCCACTGCTAGCAGATATACATCATACAGGGGCTACAGAAGAACTCTACATTCAGTTATAAGAAAAAATGAAAAACCGCATAGTTTAAAGGAACAATTAGTATGGTCAATGTAATGAGATAGGCACAAGACTTGTAACAAATATCTATGCCACAACCATAGATTACAGTTTGCATTTCATTTTGACATCAAGTATCAATTACTACATTGTATTTGTCAGTCACCAGGCTTTAATTACTGTATTTACTCGTGTATCCCATGCACCTTTTTCTCCAAAATGTCAGTAAAAAAGGAACTACATGTCTTACATTAAGATTTCTGAACAGATTATATAAATTGTGAGTCTTGATAGTAAATTCGTGTTTGTGCTCGCAAAAGACGAAGAATTCTATGAATTTTACACATATCTATATGACTAAGCAAATGCTTAGGGTTTAAATATGCAATTTATACTGCCGTTGGTGTATCTTCAAGATCACTATGAACAATTTGATGATTAAGATGACATTATGTTTTTATAATATTAAAGGTGTGCCAATTAAATGAGTTTGAAGTAGTTTATTATTACTCAAAACAAGCAGTTCTATCATTAAAAGTTTACTGTCAATTTCTACTTTTGCCGGAATAAGTTGGTATCTTTATTTGCCAAATTTATTGTGAGCCCTTGATTATCCTTTAACATAAGAGGGGCGACTACTGAAGAGGAGATTTCTGCTAGCATCGGCATAAAGCGATCACCAATAAATAGCATCACGCAGGTAGGAGGGAAAAGATACTTAACTTGGGCAGACCTTATTTCAGGGAGAAGGATTCAGTGACGAGGCCAAACTATTTTTTTAATCCTAGATGTAAAATTATTCCAGCACGAATTTATTTTTTCCCTTCGAGCTGGCCCAAAAATAGGGGTGGTACACGAGGGCGTGAGTTACATGAGTAAACCTGAAATGCTGTATGGGTGCATATGTTCGGTTAGCTAAAACTTATTCGCCATGTTTGGGCATGCATGCCTAACAGCGGTACACTCTAATTGCACCTCTTTATTTCTAACAACAATTGGAGCAGGTTCAACCAACCCTATTGAATGAGAAATACAGTAATACCTCGATATACAAATACGCGATATACTTAGTATTTATGACAATCGAGCTGATTCAATCAACGCCTACAATGTTAGTGTACATGATGATGGAATAACTTCTGGCTCAGAATTATTGAACACGTGATCTTAGTTAGGCAGTGAATATCAGATTCAATGCAATGCAGTACATATACTTTTCTCCAGTTTAGTTCGTTTCATCAAGCAGTCCATAGGTATTGACTGTTTACAAGTTATCTTCATAACGTCAGCTTCGTTGTAAGAATTCTGACATTGTGTTGTTTTTCACCACAATAAAGTGTTTTATTTGCAATAAGTGATTGTTGTTAACCGGAGAATGTTATTTTACCTCAAAATACCAAAACTAATGAAACCATGTGCAGATGTTGTTGGAGCAATCATAAAATCACGGAAAGTTATCTCATTAGCACAAAAGCTGTGTTGTAAGTGAAATTTTACATACACTTTTTACTTCTAATAGTGTAAGTTATCATGATTACAATGTATGTACAATAAATAGTATAATACTATTTTAAAATACAATCTTTTAAAAATGTGATTAGTACTTATTAAAAGGTTTATGTTATAAGATTTTAAATTATTAAGGTTGGTATCGCGTCCTATTATATTAATGTTATTCGATATACAAAGTTTCGATATACAAACGAAGTTTCAGGAACGCATCTACTTTGTATATTGAGGTATTACTTTATCAGCCAAAACAAAATGTTCAAGACACATAAGCACTGTTGATTTCACTTATATATTAATCATTTTCCTTTTAACAGCAAGAAGACAATGGTCACTTAAGAGACAAAATTATGCATAAATTATTTTTGTATGTGAATCATATCTACCATATTTTTCGGGTTATAAGATGCACTTTTTTTTTCCGGATAAATGGCTCCCAAAATCAATCTGCATCTTATAGACTGACAGTATTGTATTCTGTACTGACACGAACTCAATGCTCCCTAAAATGGGATAATTGTCAGTCATTTGTTGCAAATACATTAAAATATACATTATTAATAATTAATGTACAAGATGAGTGCAGTAGGTTTGAGTTTTATTTTCTTCTAGAGATATTAATGCTTTTAATTTTGCTTCATTTCTTAGGAATTATGCGGGTATTTTCTGTGCTCCAAGAGAAGTCTTTGCCTCACATGGAAGAAGCACTTCCAAAATTGACCAACAAACTTACTGTTGCTGCAAAGAATCCTTCAAGGCCACATTTCAATCACTACTTGTTTGAAACACTTGCACTAACAATTAGGTTGGTAGCATACATTCATTTATTAGCTTAGATTTTCCTGTAAAGTAGTTAAAGCATTCATTTGTAACTTCTTTATTTTGAAACTAACATATATATTAAAATATGGATCTGTAATTTCGTATGAATTACTTCATAACTAACTATGTAATGTAAATAACAAATGTTTAAAATGTCCTAGGGTGTAAAACCGAATGGATCTGTAGATTCATATGAATCATAAAAGAATGAGAAGGATAACTTAGTAAAAGTGGAACTTTTACTAAGTTATCCTTCTCATTATTTTATGATGGAGTTCAACCAAGTAAAGGCCTCCTCCGTTGATTTCATATGAATCATTTCATATTTTTTTAAGTATAATAATTTATGCCGAGGATGCATTCCCGGGAAATGCAACATAAATTGCAACAACGTATAACAAAACCTGATTTTTGTAAGCTCGCTCTCCAGCTTCAAAATGCCATAGCACCTCTAATTTCACCTCCAAATTGATAGATTTATGAGATCTCTTTGATGAAGCATTTTCTGCACATTTTTCAGCCATGTTTTAAGGGCTGTGTGCAATTTAATGAATTACAAAAATCGACCATAATTACGTAGGAACACTAAAAGAATGGGCAGGCCTTAGATCTGCCTTGACGGAACAACCAATGCCAACGGGGAGAAAAAACTCTGACCCAATCTGTTTGGTGTTACAAATTAGATGACTTTGTAGGTGTAATCAGAGACGAGATACATTGTATTTTGTGCCCCTTCCACTGAGAGGGAGGGGCTCACATTTGGGTGTGCCTGCTATCTCAAATATCATTCCCTCTCATGCGAAACTATTAAATAAATTTGATAAACGTTTGCATGAAATTTTAAACTGCACGAAACGATGTTAAATCAAAATAACAGAAAGAGAGAAATGGTGGTATAAATAAAGTAACAACCTTATGTTAAATGAAGCAATACATATTGTGTGAAGACAGGAGAAGCTAACTTGACAAATATGATGTAGCCACCAGCTCTCTTTCATCCATTAAGTCGCAAAAACATTCTAAAACAATTTTCAATGAAAAAATACACCAGTCAGTTCACGAAATAGGATCATTTATTTCTATTCATTCCGTCGCAATGTTTTTCGTTTAATTTTTTATTATAGAGAATCCATTTAGAAACATTTGAGAATAGATTAGCTACACGAAGGAAATAGCGTTGATACTTGTCACTGTAGCTTGTTACTGCAGTGGCAAAGCAGCGCAACGTAGTGCCATGGTGGTGGTAGGAATTTTTGGCAACAATCTTATATCAAAATGATGTAAAGCAGCATGACTTAAATCGAGGACTTACTGTATATCAGAAATCAACTCATCGTAATTCTTACACTTTAAAAGTAACTAATGTCATCTTTTTACATTGTGAGCAGTATAGCATGCAGAGCCACTCCAGGTGCAGCATCCTCTTTTGAAGCTGTGCTCTTCCCAATTTTTCAAGATATCCTCCAACAAGATGTACAAGGTGAGGTTTGTCATAAAATTCAAATTGGTATATCTTTCTGCAAAATTTGGGAAAGAAGTAGTAATCAGGGACCCGATCCGATCCTTAATCCGGACCATGGTTCGCATCTGGTCCGCTGTTTTTAGCTGCAGACCAGGATCCACAGACCACTGGTCCGCGAAAAATTTTTGAGGACCATTGGTTCGCGAAAATTTTGAGCAGACCATGGTTCGGGACCACTGGTCCGTGAAATTTTTGAGTGGACCATGATCTGGGACCACTGGTCCGCGAAAATTTTGAGCGGACCATGATCCAAGATCACTGGTCCGCAAAAAAGTATAGAAAGGACCAATACAAAACAAGTGATTGCTAGAATGTGACAGTTCTACTGTGTTGAAATGCAGGTTCTACACGTAAACCATGATCATCATACCATGAAGGAAGATACATTAACAAATTTCATTGATAAAATGAAAAGAGAAATTTCTGATTACATTCCAGATAAACATTACTCTGCTGGCACCAATGTGTTAAAATACTGGATGTCTAAGAAGCTTGAGCATAAAAATTTGCTCGATCTCGCCGTAACAGTGCTGAGGGTTCCCCCTACTCAGGTGTCAGTAGAAAGGCTCTTTTCTGGCCTCAAGTTCATACTGAATCCATTACACTCAAGTTTATCAAAAGAAAAACTCAATGATATTATGATGTTAAGAACAAATGCAATTTTTGCTCGTAAAGCTTAAATTAACAGAAATGCTTTCATAATAATAATAAAAGATATTTATTATTTTCTTATTTTATTTAGTCAGTATATCTGTATGTCTATGTAGATGTAGAAATCTTGCATATCAGTAACTGGTACACACACACACACAATAACAGTGGAGATGATAGATAAAAATAATAAAAAGATAAAAAAGTGACTCAGAAATTTAACAAAACGAAACGTTTCCTTGGCGTGGCCCCCTTCTTCAGTCAATAAAGAAATTAGTAATGAAAAAAAGAAAAAGATAAGAAATTAAGTGTGTCATAGTATGAGAGAGGAGAAAATGTCTGGGGCGTGGGGGGGGAGTGAGACAGAGTCCATGGCAGGGAATATGTGTGGTAGAGTATTACAATGTAGTTGAAGAGTTTAATGAACAATATTAAGATGGGGGAATTAAAAGCTTTAATATCCAAGTACAATCTAATTCTTTTGTCCTCACCTCGATGCAGCTGGCAGTGAGGTGAAGGGAGGAAAGAACAAGTACGGAAAAATAAGAATCAAATCATGCCATGGAAACGTTTCGTTTTATTAAATTTTTGTTACTTTTTTATCTTTTTATTATTTTTATCTGTGATTTCCACTATTATTATGTGTATGTATACTATGTATGTATATACACATACACACATATAATGAAAATCTTGGTCCGGGGCCACTGGTCCGCGAAAAATTTGGATCGGGTCCCTGGTAGTAATTGATCAAAAATAACAAATGCTCTCCCTTTTTCAACAGAGTTCATCCCTTATGTCTTTCAACTGCTATCTTTGCTATTGGAACTAAGGCCTGAGGAGGGAGGTGAAGGAAAGGCTGTTAGTGGGCCTTACATGGCCCTGCTTCCTTGTCTTGTTGCTCCTGTCCTCTGGGACAACTCTGGAAATGTGGTGCCATTGGCACGTCTCCTTTGTGCATATGTTAGCCGTGGAGGCTCTGAGGTCTGCTCATCTTCGAGACTGGTGAGCAAACTTGCTACAGAGTAAATTAACATCTCTTTTAATGTTCCAATTAAAAATGAATTGTTTGGTAGTATTTTGCTCATAAGAATGTTGTAAAATATTCTCAACAAAATTAAAAATCAAGGAGCAACACTAAAATACTTTTTCATAGCCATGTGCTTGTAGTCCTTACAGCAATGTCAGTCTTCTGATTCTGAAGTTGAGGTTCATCACTTGACATCAGAGGAATGAGGAGAACTTTTTGGTAGCTGTACATAAAACGATACATAATAGTAATGTCACTGGGTGTTATCCTGGTTTATCAAGTAGATCAGGGGTCACCAAACTTTATATTGAAAGGGCCACATTAGGCTTTATGTACGACAGCACGGGCCACTTAAGACTTTTCAAATGACTGATTGGGCCATGTGAAAACTTAAAAGAGCAAGTTTTGACCGCCCAACTTCATCGTTAAAAATTATTTCGAGTGGGAGGGGGGGATGTATCGAGAAAAGAGAGGTTTCAGGTATTTACCTAAAAAACGAGTTGGCGCGATCGAATGATACTTGATGAAAATTGCTGTTGGTGAATACACAAAACTTAAAGAAATATATGAGGTAAGGCAGGTGAGCCAGATTAAATCACTGTGCGGGCCGTAGTTTGGGGACCCCCTAAAGTAGATAGATGAGTTTTTTATTATTGTTTTTTAAATCAAGATCTATTACAGGTTGAATTTTATAACCAAAATCTTAGGGCAATTTTTGAGTAAATGAATATTTTGTGAAAGTCAACAAGAATTAATTTCCTTTCATTATTTTGGGATATGGTTCTTCTCAATAAGATGATACTGTGTATAAATGCAAGATATATTCAAAATTTATAAAATTATCTAGCTACTATAGTTGTGCACCAGACAGACTATAGACGGACTGGATTGGGAAAACCACTTTCAGACACAGTCGCCTATGATGTGCATAATCATCAAAACCTTGTTGAGTTTTTCATGTACAGGCATTCCTTGATATTGTGAGCTTCACTTAGCGCAGTTTTGTTATAGTGTTCTTTTTACCTGTTGTTAAATTTCCACATTTTTTGGTTATACAAAAGATGTGCATAACTTATTCTACATTTAGTATGTCTAATTAGTACTCGTAGATAAATTACAATTAAATTAAATATTGTTAAACAATCCAATTTGCAAAAAAATGTCTCCTGTAGTTCTTGTATGGTATTTTGGTTGCAGCTAATCTGAAAAAATGGGATGTCGACGATATTAGGTCTTACTTATCAGATGTCACTGCAGCTTTTGTTTTCTTTCTTATATATACTACTTGTAGTACTTTTAACTATTTTAGTTCTCTGGCAGAGATGTCCATGCACATTTTAGCTTGCAAACCGGCACGAAAGTCATTTTTGTTTAGGGTCATTGTAAGGCGAGTTGACTTTGAAGAATGTATTACATAGACACACGTAATCACGTTGGGTGGCAATGCTGAATGCACAGTTTTTTGAGTAGGAAGGCTGGCCACATTTCAGTAAGAAGTGTGGAAAAAAATTCCCTGCGAGGAATAACATAACTGCCCTTCACACTCATTTAGTTGTCCGTCTCCTGTGGTCTAAGTTGCTAGCCAAATGCATCAGCGGAATTATTTTCTGTGTCAAAAGCGTGAAAATACATGTTCTATGGATGTTTCTGAAAAGAAAAATTTTCTCATTAAGTGAAACTTGATGTGATAAGATGAATTGAAGCTGGAGAATGGCAAGTTTAAGTTTGCAAAGCCTTGGACTTAGCAGGATCAACATCAAGAATTATTTTGAAAAATAGTCAAAATTAAAGTGTGTAGATTCATAACAACTCCATGTAACACTACAAAATTGAATAGAGCTGTCTTTGACTATGATTGAGATGGAACAACTCCTTATGCATTTTATTGAAGACAATATTCAATACCGGGTCACGAATTAAACCTATTAATATTGATCCTTATGGAAAAATTCTCTTAGTGCGGTTTCAGTTAGTGCTCTGTTTTCTAGGAACCAATTAAGAGCACTAAGTGAGGGATGCCTGTAATATTATATCTTTATACAAGTGCGCTCCCTCAAATCCAGGAAAGTCAGGTTCAGCAGAAAATCAGGAAGTTTTATTTTTATTGCTCTCATTTATACTGTTTTCCATGAAAAATTTTATATAATAATAGCCGTCGTCCATTGGTTGGTTGGTTGGTCACGCTATGCAAACGCTAATAACTCGAGAAATAATAATGATAGAAATTCAAAATTTGGTAGGGATGCTTGATTAACACTTCTTCAGAGAATGACAAATTTAAATCGCGAAAAAATTCCTTGCTTCATCTCCAAGAGAGGCATTTCCATTTCCCATTACTTTACATGTAAAATGCGATTTTTCGACATGCAGGCTTTTATTCATTTGGAAAGTAAAATTAGAAGAAATTAACAGATGACCTTCGGATTTGAACTAATTTGAAGAAAAAGTTATAAAGTTTCTTATTCCGTTCAACTTTTTTCGCCCACAGTTCGAAATATTAGAATATTGGAAAATTGGAAATAAAAAGCATTCTTAAATTAAATTCTTTGTAAACCATACATGCTTACGATTTTATATTGTTATTCCTCGAATTAATTTCGTAACAATGGCTGAAGTTTGGAAACGAATATAAATTAAAATTCAATTAAAATTAAAAGGACATTTAAAACTGTTAACAGGCAATTTTCGAAGAAACAACAATGGATCTTCTAATGAATTGATTTGTTTTTATAAAAGAATTTTGGTGCTTATTTAATACAGAGTAAGTTCTAAGACTTATAATCCATTTAAATCTAATAAAAGTGGCTATTATAGTTTAAAGAAAGAACTTTATTTATTCACTTTACAGAATGAATTAATTTTAGCATTGTCTATTATAAAAGGAATTACTTTGGAATTTACAGTATGTAAAGTGGAAGTTGTACTGAATTGACTCAAGTTTTGGGTACTTTCCTGTTAACGGGAATACCTCAAAAAATAAACACGTGTTGTTTTGATATGTTACGACGTATTTGTTTGTTAACAATGCGTAACAACAGGGGAATTACTTAAAAATCACACTTTTTTGAAACTTATTTATTAATAAAAGCAACATAATTACTAATACAATCTAAATTTATGTTACTAGGGGGCCAATATGTCTTTATGGCATTTAAAATAGCTGGAAATATGTCGATTTCTTTGTTATGTTGTCGCCACATGACTTCTGCTGACAGGCTTTCGCGTTGCATTTCCAAAATATTCTGTTGCAGAAGTAAAGTTTCATAATATGATCCTTCTTGCACATTCGCCCTTTAGATAAGATACCATGGTCTTGAAGCAAAGATACAGCTTCTTTTCCACTCCTTGGCAAGCTCCACAAATTCATCATTAAGGGATCAACGTAAATATCTTAACGAGATTTGTTACGCATTGTTAACAAACAAAATATCACAACATAGCACAACAATACGTGTTTATTTTTTAGGTATTCCCGTTAACAGGAAAGTACCATTTCAAAGTAAAAATCAATTTAAAACTATTGAAAGTTGTTGTTTCGGAAACTGTGAAGGCAAGAGTGCTGAGCGGACGCTAAATGATATTAAGGTACATTTTATTCCAAAATCTATTTAAAGTGTTATCAGAGGCAATTGAAGAGTGAACAAATTTTTTTGTTAGCAGAATTCTGATTATTTCATGAAATTGAAATGCTAATGCATTAATCCATTAAAATCTGTTAAGAGTGGCTATTTTAGTTGAAAGAAATACCTATATGTACATGGTACTTTTATTCACTTTTCAGAATGAATGAATTCTAGGTTAACATTGCACATTATAAAAGAATTTTCTTTGGAATAAGAAGTTTGTTATGTGGTTATTTTAACTGAAATGAATCAAGTTCTCTTCTAAGTTTGAAATCCATTTAAAACTGGTGAAAGTGGTTGTTTCAGAAAATGAGAAGCAAGAGTGCTGAGCAGACGATAAACGATATTGAGGTACATTATATTCCAAAATCTATTTAAAGTATTATCAGAAGATTGAACCAATTTTTTGGAACCAGAATTCTACTTATTTAATGAAATTGAAATCCTAATGCTGTCATCAGTTTAAAACTAGTAACAATGGATATTTTAGTAGAAAGAAAGGTACTATTTTATTCACAAGGAATTTCTGTGAGATTTTAGTTAATTAATTAAAACAAACTTATAATATAGAAATATTTGATGGTTAAAACAGTGCACAATTTTATTCTTGCGATTTTTACATGTTGCATTGACGAAAATTTAGATTCATTAAACCCGTTGAAATTCAATGGGCACTTATGCTAGTTAAATATAAAATCATGTCATCCATCTGTACTTTGTACATGAGAAATTAAAAGAAAATATGCAATAAATTGTTTTAAAATTTTTCACTCCACTCTTTATCAAGGAATTAGATGTTAATACTTCTTTCCTGATTTTATTTCTCAACTTTATTGCTTTGCCAACTTTGAAGAACTCTTTTTTTTTGTTCTTTCCTAACCATAAGTTTTGTCCACAACATTCCAGTTTTTATTTAATTACATGAGCAATCATTATTTTGTATTTTTCTATAATTATGCAGGAAATCATTATTAAAATTGTTTCTCTCTTGATGAATGTGTAGTAAATTTCACTTAATTATCATAATTCAATTATTTTCAAAGTAATTAATCTTTTCGGCATTTTATAATTCTGGTAAGTTTTTCTTACCATTTTCTTGTGTCTATCTGGTTAAATAAAGTTTATCTTCATTTTCAGAGTGGTCTTCTGGGAGTTTTTCAAAAGTTAATTGCATCCAAAATTAATGATGGTGAGGGATTTAGGCTCATGTCAGCAATACTTCTTCATTGCCCAGCGTGAGTAGTTGAAAGTTCACATAGGCATTCATTTAATTAAAACAATTTCCACTAAAGAAATATTTAAAATTGCTATGCAGAAGGTATAGATCATCTCCATAATAATGATTTAGTTAATGTGACTTACTTGCTACTGCATTTGCATATAGAACTTAATATTGGCAGGAACCATATAAATTTAAAATATGATGCAATTGCAAGAATGTCCACATATTGTGGGAAGATTTTCATGTTACTTGTTGCTTAAGGCATGAACACACTGGACAACATCGCTTCAACTTGGCAACTTTCAACACCCATTCAACTTGGCAACATCGTCGCCAACATCATTGACAACGTCGGTCGGCAAAACTTCAAAGGGATTGCCTTATTGAAAAGTTGTCTGCTCAAAATGGGAAACAAGGCGATTTCTCAACCCTTCAACCGTACCCCCACCTCCACCCAATGCTCGCTGCGCATGCATGTGAGTCAGTTATGCGTTTTGCCTTTCACTCACTCAGAACAAATGTTTTTGTTCTCCCACGCAAAGGCCATGAATACTGGCCTGAAAAGTTGAAACGTCAAAAAAGAAATCGTCCGCTGTGTGGATGCGCAACAAGCTGTTCAACATCAGTCCAACAACTTTCGATGTTGAGGACGATGTTGAAAGTTGCCGAGTTGAAGTGATGTTGTCCAGTGTGTACATACCATTAGATTTCACAATTAATTGTAAGACATCTGTTGGAATGTATCAATTTTTTATACAAAATTGCTAAAAAGATATGTTTTTAATTGTTTTAGTAATTCTCTCATCATCAAGAAAAAGTTACTTAGAATTCACATAATACCTTTGCAGATCTACTGTTTATTATTATTGCTGCATCCACATGTAAATGAAAGTTATATTTTAAAATTATTATATTAAAGGATTTGACTGAATTTCTATATATTTATCTGAGTATAAGACAAATTTGTATTCTTTTTTAGCATGTGAAAGACAAATATACCTCTTATATAGACATAGTATAAAATAACTCTACTTGGATGTATGATTTTAAATCAAGGGAGTAAAATATGAAAATTTGACATTACCAAAATGAATGTAAACTTCTGTAAAAGATTGAAAGGGAAACAAGTATGTCATTTAAAGGAAAGTGTTTTGAGCCCGAGAGTAGGTGTTGAGCATTTTTGCTTAAGTGGGAAGCTCTACTAAGAGAGCTGTCTTAAATTCAGGAAAATCATTGTGTGGATACATACATGTTATTATGAATTAAAACAATAATCATAATCTAAACTAATTGGTTTCTCATTTTATTGAATATTAGGGAGGAGCTGTCCCCATTTGTCCGCCAGGTGTTTGTTGTTCTTTTCCAAAGGCTTTCCTTCTCCAAGACAATTAAATTTGTTAAAGGGCTTCTGGCATTTTTTTGTTTGTACATTGTTAAGTGTGGAGCATCTACGTTTGTTGAATTAGTAGACGGTATTCAGCAAAGGTAAGAACAATCCTTTCATCTTTTATATCCTATTAGCTTTAAAAAGTTCTGATATTACCGTATTTACTCATGTACCCTGCACACATTTTTTCCCCAAACGCCGGGGAAAAAAGGGGGTGCACGTCTTACACGAGTATTTCTCAACAGGTTATATAAATTGTGAGTATCAATAGTAAATTCTCTGCAAAATGCTTGCATCTACGTTTATATTCGTAAAAGACGTCGAATTCTACGAATTACAGTAGGGCCTCCAAATTCATGGGGGTTACATTCCCGACAACACCGCGAATTTGGAATCCGCAAAAATAGAAGCCAAGGCCTTATGAAACAATGGGGGTTAGGTTCGTGGCTTCTGCATGCATATGAAGCCTCGCATAATTATATCGGCATATTTCTCGAGAACTGTTCATCATAAAGATATGCGGTAAACAGCGTTTTGTTTCTACTGGCTATGAGGTCCCGGGAAAAATATTTTCGTTTGCTAAAGTGTCCCGGTTCGAATCCAGGAGACATTTTCTCATAAGTTTAAACAGGATTTTTGATTTTTCAGAGTGCAAGGTTTTTTTCCTTCATTCATTAAAAACGTAAATATGGACCGATTTTCTTCTTTTTTGCTTTATTCGATGGCTAAGGCTCTATAATATCTTATTCGTGTGATGTTTACATGTTATACGGTCGAATTTTTGAGAAATACGAATTCTTTTTCGAAATTTTGCTGATTTTTCGTACTCATTCTGGGCGTTGCCAAGGAGACTCATTATTGCTTCCGATTCATTTAAGCCTTAAATTTGAAGGTTTAATTGGCCTTAAATTTTAAGGCCAATTAAACCTTCAAATAGACTAAATAAAAGCGTTATTGTTATCTTCTCTTCATTGATAATATAAATAAACGCTTGCATTGACGTTGCCTTTACAGTAGGTCCTGTAAGAAGTTAAAAGCAGTAGCTGATAGACACTTGGAGGAAAGCAACTGTTTGTGAGTTCGTCTATAAGGGTGCAACGATAATCATTGGAAGGTAGGTAAGGTAGAATTAAAAATTTTTCCCCTTTGAATATACCGCGATATGATCTAACATAGATTATTTGCAAGTGTAGCTGCAGTGGTCTGCTAGTGTGGCATTTAAATCTGCCATAGCTGTACAGTAGGTTTAAAGATAATTTTGCATAAACCATGATTAGCAAAGAAAATACCGAAAAAATACTTATTCAATCACGTAAACGGCAAAAAAATGCATTAAATTTGGTGAGAGCTAGAAAACAAAACCTCTCGCCGAGCATACCATTACGCTATCGTTATGTTCAGCAATATAATCAACCTTTAAATGAAGGTTATTGTTCCTCTGGCCTAGTGTCCAATTCATCCGGGCACATCACAGAGGAGTGCGGGAGATCAGCGCTTGCCTGCCCACTGATGCCGCACTCTGGCCACTAGCAAGTTTATTTAGCAACTCAATTTTCTCACTTAAAGTCAACGTCTTCTTTTTGTGTCTGCTCTTGGTATTATCACTTGCTTTCCTATTGGTAGACATTTTCGTAAAACAGGGCCACAGCGTGATAAAAAAAACCTCGCGGACAGGGAAATTCATTTGTTTAGTGTTTTTCTCATCCCTTCAAAGATCGCAGCAGTAGTCGGAAAATCCGTGAAACTGCGAAGCACGCGAATTTGGAAGCCACAAATTTGGAGGCTCGACTGTATATGCAAATTTATGTGACCAAGCACACATGTAAGCTTAGCCCGCTCTGCAGGCAAAAACTTGAAAAAGTAGGCAGAAAGATTATGCCGACTAACTGATAACTATAGTTCAATGACTACTGAGGGTTTACCGGCTTGAAAATGGGTAGGTTCAAGTTTGGTCCTTTTCCCTGATCCACTTCAAGGAATTCGGAGTGGTGAAATTTTTTTTGTGATTAAAAGATTTCATCGTTCGAAAGGAAGACAGAAATCCACATCTCAAGTGTTTGGACTTGTTTGTTCTTAACCTTCCAATATTTACTCAAGAGACGATATGCGGAAAAACTCCCCATCCACCTAAGGATGATGAACAAATAATTTGTGAAGCTCCGCATCTGTTCGTAATGTTACGATAAAAACAGAAGTGGGGACAAAGTTGCATAATAATGCAACAAAAACAGTTAAGGGGTTAACAAAAGAGGACTGTCGGTGAGGAGATTTCTGCTGGTATCGTCATAAAGAGATCATCCAATAAATTGCGTCACGTAGAAGGGAGAAGATGCTTAACTTGAGTGGAATTTGTTTCAGGGAGTGGGAATCGGTGACAAAAAAAAACTTATTCTGGCTCAAATTAATTTTTTTCCTCAGAACCGGCCCAAAAATAAGAGTGCGTGGGGTACATGAATACGTGGGTTACATGAGTAAATACGGTATAACATATATGCTCGTGCAATAACTATGAGTGTATAATGCCTGCATCCCCTATTTTAAATTGAATATCTGGAGAAAATGTATGTACGTTATTTACTATTTTGAAAAAATCGCTGCAATATTTCAATCTTAAACTGATATGATGCTGAAACTAAATAAAATCAACATCCAGAAAAGCAAAGGTTGTACAGTATAAATATTATCTTAAAATTGCTTTCCTTACCTTGTTAGAATTTTTTTGGGTAATTATCAGATCACTTCTCTTTGATTCATTAGCATTTGATCAATTGCTTGTTAATCCAAAAAAAGTTGTTACAGTTTTATAATTTTAATTAGCTAAACTGATAAATAAAACCTTTGGAACATGCATGAAACCTTTGAAACATTTCTGCGAGGTTAAATTATTCAACAAATGATGATTTTCTGAGACTTACAGCAGTCCATGTATGGTTTGTACCAGAAATTTTAAGAAAATGTTTTGACAATGTAGGATGCATGTTTTTTTTATAAATTTGGGTATTTAGTTTTAAAGACGTAGAAAACTATACAATATTTTTGTTACAATAAGCATCCAAATGTTGCCTATTAATGATTCTTTTTATGTTACAGGATGTTTGCAATGGTGGTTGAAAGACTTATTGTCACAGATGTACAGAAAGTAGCTGGAAAAATTAACCGCAAGGTGGTTGCTGTGGGTCTTACAAAGCTTCTCACCGAGTGCACACAACTAAGAGAAGGACAATATGCAAACTTGTGGTCAGTATAGAATGTAAAATTTATTTATATAAATGTCATGCAAAATATTAACTACAGTAAAACCTCGTTATTTTGAAGTTCAAGGGACCAAAAAATTACAACTTTGAAGTATCCAGGTTCGAAATATACGAACTTTCGTAAAAATCGAACTTTCTTACGATCTGCAACTTGGACAGCAAAATCGCAATACAGAATCTTATCTATCCGTTCTACAAATGAATTAGCCATACTAGTTAGTCATATATAGATGGTGAATTCGAACAGAGCTGAAGTGAACACTTAGTTCATGATTCACAATCATCTTGTGAAAAATAGGCTAGAGTGATTATCCTGAATTTCCCAGTACATCTCAAGTTACTCTTTTGTGCCGCATTTCGGAAGAAAGGACGTTCAACCTCACGCCAAAAGATTTCCATGCATCTATCGAATTGCAAACTAACTTTTTACAAGAGATCAAACTCATAAGTTATTTATAGAACTTCATTATGAAAACTTAACTAGAAATGGCCGTTATATTATGATGCACTCTAATTACCCGGAGCAGCCTGAGGAATTTGGTGCTCCGGGCGAGATAGCACTCTAGCATCCTCCCCTCCCCCCTCCATAAATATTTGTGATAATTGCAAAGTACATATTAATTTATTCATCATGCTGTAAAGATTTCAGATAAAGAAAAAACAATGAATGCCATAAAGATTCCAGTCTGTTTGGAGATATAAATTGGTATCCAGTATTTATTCGCATTGCAAGTAATGTATAGATAGATGGTTGGAATAGTGCCCCCAAGATTTTGGTGCCTCGGGCAGTATCTTTTTGTTTCTGTTGTGCATTTTGGAGCTCAATGATAGAGAATGAGGATAGTATACCTAGTAGAGAGCCCTCAGTTCTACCGAGGGAAGTTTTGATTATCATTGAAGAATGTTATCTGTAATATATAGCTGCTTCTTATATAGGAGGAGGTGAATATAAATTTTAAAGCACTTCCAGATGAGCTAAAGGCTTGAAATTTGGCACAATGATAGGTTTTTGGTCACAACGATGGAAAAAATCCTAAATTGTTAAAATTCCAATTTTTAGGGGTTGTTTTTACCCCATTATTGCTCCATAAGAAAAGCACACAAGCACAGAAGTTTATATATTTGATTTTTTAAATTATTTACTGTCAACATTCAAACTTTAGACTTGAACTATTGGAAAGCTAAAAGATAGTAGTATCTTTTTTTGAAGACAAATTCAAATTTGTGTAGGTTTAGCGCAAATATTTATTTTTTATCGGGAATTTTTCTGTCTCAATAATGAACTACCATGGAAACAAGCTCAATGCTTTTATATGGGTAAGCTTTTAATGGTTATCAGAGGGCAATATTATAATGCCAGTAATTTTAAACTATAATGTAAATTTATGATGCCGTCATAAACATAAAACACAAAACAGGCTGAAATGCTTGCAGAATGCAAGCACAGTCTACTTGTATAATGATATTTGCAAATAATGAAAATTAACATTGTACTTTTAGATATGTTTATGGACAAGAAATTTTGGTATTTCCACTTGCCCTTAGTCTTCTTTCAAACTCACAACTAAAAATAACCTCCCTCTCTCCCCTCTTCTCTGGGAGTATAAATCATAATTAGCAATGTGCGGGCTTCTATGGCAACAGAAATTTTCTTTTCAATAATTTTGTAATTTTATTGTTGAAAGCACAATTTTGGACGGTTTGGCCTGTATTTGAAATTTGGCAGTATGAAAATAAAAATTCATTATTTTCTCTGGACCTGGGATCAAGTCCCACCATTGCGTCTTGATTTTGATTAACTTTAATGCTAAAATAAAAAAATATGTTACACACATTCCCGTGTTATTCAAATGGAGGAAATTAAATAGGAGAAAATAATATTCCTTTATTTCTAAGGATTTTGGGGATGGATAGAATCAACGACCCCCCTAGAACACAATGAAGGTCATTTCGTATAAATGTCGAAAGTTTGTTCAAAATCAAATCATTGGCTCTGTATACATTCACCAATTACCTTTGCTGGAAGGACATCAGGACAGACATTCAATTTTTTTAATAGTATGATATGAAAATAGGGTTTTCATTGATGAAGATATTTTTTATATCCTTGTCACTTAATTATGATTAATTGAAAACGTTTTCTCTCAATAGGCCGCCTCTATTGAATGCACTTGTTGAACTTTTTGAGCTTCCTGAGGATGATAGTGAAAAGGTGGAGGATATTCCTTATAATGTTACAGAAGCAGATTCAAATGCAGGTGGTTATCAGGCAGCTTATTCAAGACTAACTTTTGCCCGTTGCAAGGAAACAGATCCCCTTGCACGTAAGTGTAAAATAAATTCAAATTTAAAATACCATATTCAAAAGTTTCTGACTTATGATTTTTACAATTACAATTTAAAAAATTTTATTTGCAGATATTTCAGATCCAAAATTGCTGTTAGCAGAGTCCTTAGGTAAATTATCTGTGACACATCCGGGTCGTTTAGGGCCACTTATTCATGCTGGACTTTCACCTCAAGGGCGTGCTCATTTAGAGAGGTACTTCGGGGCTGCTAATGTCACACTTGCTTGATGCTTCTAGTGTGTCCTGATGGCTAACTCCAGTGATGATAATTTGTTTGTGGACAAGTTTTACATATTCGTTGGTAAATCAAGTTGCACTCAATCTTTCCTTCCATCTTAAATGGCAAGCTGTTTCTACATTGTAGAAAGTGAAGAACAGTTATGGGATGTGAAAATGACATTGCAAATTGTGAAAATATAAAATTTGAAAGGAAAAGTGTGAAGGCTACCAACTGAATATTTTTATATTTGTGATGTGAATATTAAGTAGTTTTAAGTTAATTGTAAACAAAAGCTATTTTTCAACCAAGTCTTTTATTTTTTATGGGATACATTTTGAACCTTCCATTTATATTTGTTTTAATACTATACTTTACTCTTGTGCCTATTATTGAATTAATAATCGATATATTCGCTACAGTGTCATCCAATACCCTAATGCAAGATAGTGATTAGTAATTCTAAAAGAAACCTATATAACACATTATAATGAATGTGTAATGCTTAACCCTGAATTTGAATTGAAAATTTTTAAAATTAAATGAATGAAGTGTAATTTATCGAATGTTTGCCAAAAATGTACAGAGATAGCCTTTCATTTTTTTATATCCTTTGACTTTCATAGTTATAAAATAGATTTGTTTTGCAGATAAGGTAATTTACTAACTGAAAATGTTATCTTTGAGTGTTATGTATTTGCAGTGTTGGGTCTCCAAGAAGGTTATTGCTTGGAGACAGTGAAATTTTTGCAGAATTGTCATATTAAAAGATAGATTACCGTAAATACCCATCTATAACGTGCACTTTCCCCCCGATATTTTGGGGCTTAAAAGCGGGGTGCATGTTATACGAGGGTACATAATTGTGGTATTTGAAAAAATTAATTGCATGCACAGATAAGAGAAGACAGATTGATTTAATATGGATATTGGCCATATTAAGCACGTTAAGTTAAATTGAATTTGATTATATATGATATTAACTTTAATCTACGCGAATAAAATATATGTAAGCTAATACTATATGCAAACGCGAAGGTCACTTATATAAATACAGCGACTTCAGGTGCCATGCCCATTTCATAAATATGGCGCTAACCAAGTTCCAAAGGTACTAAAAATTACCTGTTGATGTTCCAGGTTCCATTAAAATTTCTAAATGGTATATTTTCTTGGCTTCCTCTGAATCAACAATGCCGAGAACAGAAGAAACTCATGTATTTTTGCTCAAATCTCAAGCTTGTGAATCCCCGATTCACTATACAGTTTTACATTTTGCTTCTAATTGGCTTTATGCTCTATGGCTCTCTAGATGGCCAGAAACAAAGGATACCAGTCAGAGCTGGATTGATTGAGGTGCGAACGGTGCGACTGCACAGGGCCCTGCACTTAAAGAGGCCCGTGCTTTTTGAGAAACATTTGTTGTACTTTAAATCACACACATTTTTGAAAAAATATTGATGTGTCATAGTGAGAGAGATTAAGTTATTATAATTTACTATTAAAAATTTTTGATGCATAAGAGGTCCCGCATGCACACTTTGCACTGGACACCGTGATTTTCCTGGCCGTCTCTAACGTCAGTTTTAATTCAGTGTTTTATCATATCATAATGATACTGACAATGTAACGCATAATATTTGCAGTTAAATGATAAATTTGAGTGTGAGACAAAAATTCTAGGAAAATGTGCACACTATATGTGGGTATATGAAAAGTCACAGAATATGAGGCCAAAAACTTAACCTGCGTGTTATACGCGGGTGTGCATTATACATGGTATTTACGGTAGTGTAAAATTCAGAATATTATTAATTATAATCCAATACTTTTAGAGACAAACAATTACATTAGGTTAATTTAAAATGAAAGGCTTTCAAAGAGCAAAAGAGGTCAAGCAAAACTGAAGCCTTGTGGACCCATAATTAAGGGGCAAGGCCATAAATAGGGATGCCTTGCCTTGTGGCAGAAATTGTCTGATGTCACTGCTGGGTATTCGCTTAAAATGTTGCTGCAGGCTCTCTCTTCTTACTGGATATTCATTGAAGAAACAGTCATAATGGTTGAACCTTATAAGCTATAGATTACAGTTTGATTTTCCTGGATATTGTGTAACTTGGAGAAAAGATGAGATTTTATCAGCTGCTTGTTTTTTTCTATTTTTTGATCACATGTACAACTAATGCTTTGGCTTTGAGTTGTTTGATATCTTCACGATAATGAATTATTATTAACTAATTTTCACCTAAAGAAAGAATCCAACTTTGTCTTTCTATATTATGCATTTTATAAAGGTGCCTCAAAAATCACAAAATTTAAGTACCATATATTATACAACTTTTATAACAACTTGTTGATTTTTCAGCACAAAAATTAATGTTTAAGCATATATTCACCATATAAATAGACATCTTTCATTTACCAAATAATGAAATCTTTCTTCAGAAAATATTAAGGTGCATTACAAAGTTTCAAATAAAACATGGAGATATCCATATCAGTAATTAAAAGCTGACTTGATAATCAGGAAATACATGAGAAATTGATATTTGTAAATATATATTCACTTATGTTCACCTGGTGTATATCAGGGGCTCACAATGTGGGTGCCGTGACGCCCATCAAGGTTTGCCATGGCGCATGCCGAGGCTTGTTCTGCTGTCCTTAACACTTCGAGCTCTTGTGACTAATAGTGTTGAGCGTCTACATAGTTCTGGAAAGTACCAATGTAATAAGACTTCATGACTTTATCTAATAGAATCTACATATGATGTATTTTAAGTTTTAACTCGGTTTTATTTGTCACGGCAAGAATACTGGCACCCGCCACTTTTGCTTTAAAGTCGAATTCGACGTGTATATGTCACATAGTATCATTTTCTGGTGCCTGTTGTGATTTGCAGAAATATTTATTCAAACATATCCATCCTAGCTTTGCCAAGCAAAAGAATAAAATATGAATCTAATTTCAAATTAATCAACCATCTTTGATGTTAAATTCAAGAATAGGCACTTAGGTATCAAAAATTGAAAAAATAAGTACTTATCTTAGTCATCTCCAATAACTATAACGAGGCTATGAAGTGTTTATACTTGAATTTGTTCTCGCCATAAGGTGATCTCCAAGGGCATCGGCAGAAAATTTTGCAAGGGGGGGGCAAAAGAAAAATTTCTATTACCCAGGGGCAGACAATTTTTTCCAACCTGGGAAAATTTTACCCGGCCCCCATCTGACCACAAATGCACACCAATGAATCACTATGAATTATCACTGTACTGAATATCCTCTTGAAATTAACTTAAAGTATATTTTAAATGACTTAATCTATTCCGCACGTGATGATTAGCCTTTCCCTTGAAGCAGGTTAAAATCTGTGCTTGAAATGGAAAATGTTACGAAATGGAACGCTTGTATTGGTAGTGGAATGGAAATTTTTACGTAATGGAATGCTGGTTATAAGGGATGATATTTCTACATGTCTGATGAAACGGAACGGTATCATCGGCACGTGTGACGAGCCAGAGTGGCATTCCAGTGCGTTCTGGCTCATTCCAAACACGTAAAAATCCACTCTGATCGGCTAAATACTTCGACACAAATAACAAATATGTATTAATCTTTTATTCGCCTTAATTTTCAGGAAACGATTAACATCCAATATAAATATTGCATGTTTATAATATTTATACTATAATAGCCCAGGTCTGTTGGTTGGTTGGTTGGTCACGCTTTCATGATGGCCGATATGGAGCGTTTTAACAAACTTCCTTAATAGGTAGAAGATTGAAATTTGGCAACGATGCTTGATTAACATATTTTAAGGTAGTGACGAAAATAAACTCCAAAAAAGTCCTGGGTTCGACTCCAAGGAAGACATTTCCATTTTCCGTAAGGTAACATGTAAAAATCAATTTTTTGATGTGCAGACTTTTATTGTTTTTGAAATTAAAATTCGAAGGAATTAATCTACGATCTTCGGATCTGAACCATTTTGAAGAAAAAATTACAAAGTTTCTTATTCTGTTCATAGTTTTCCGCATACAATTTGAAATCGTTCATGTTATACGTTTAATTCACATATTTTGTGGAACTATTGCCATTTTAACGGAATGTTGCCTTGGCTACCAATTATATTGTTAGACCTCAAAATCCTATTGTATCAATCCTTATGGGTGTAAGCGTGCTTTGAATGTTTTTAATACGAGAGAGATAGGGAGGGAGCGGGAGAAAGGAAGAAGGGTGGAAGGGAGGGAAGAGGGGGAAGGGGTGGAGAGGGAGGGGAAGGAGAAAAAAAAAGGAAGAGAGAGGGGAGAGGAAGTGAGGGGGAGAAAGGGAGAGAGATGGAGGGAGGGGAGAAGGGAAGGAGAGGGTGGAAGAGAGGGAGGGAGGAGGAGAGAGAGGGGGAGGGAGGCAACTATTTTAAGGTTAACTAAAGATACCCCGTCATATTGACGGGTAATTACGCTAGTATTAAAAATATCCACCTTTAACAAACGACAACGAATGTTCTGGCACATGAAAACTTTTTTCGATAGTTTTTGGATGATTTTGGATGTACAGTCCATTGACCTAAAACTTTGATTATGGTTAATTACATGGAACGAAAATAGTCCTTCTGCTGTTGCTAATTGTCTTTCCTTTTCAGCAAAATTAGTTTTTCAGAAGAAATCCTCTTAAGAGCAGGAAGCTGCATTACTTAAGGCTCTCTTATGCTTTTCTGTTGCTAAATGTTTTGTGATATCATATCTGCCACCATGGGAGACAGAAAACTCGCCGTTACATTCATCGCAATGAACAATATCTTCTTTTTTACTTTTTTTCATAAAGGAAAATCTTTCACCTAAAGTTCATTGAACTTACAAGTTCTCTTCCTGTTAGATTTTTTTCCATTCCTATAGGTAAAAGGAAAGAACTTAATTTTAAAAAGCTTTTAAATTATTACCACACCTTATGTGTTCACAAAATAATAAATCACTGAAAAGTTACCCAAGAGCACTTGTCAATATCTCATCAAACTATCTTATTAAAAACCAAGCATACGTCAGGATTCCACTACTGACAGCTTGTAACGAATGAGCCATAGGGAATCACAGAAATGAGTCCTATTACGACAAAATCCAGTACTGCTGAAGAAGAAAGTGGTACCAAACTCTAATGGCATTTCCAAAGGAAAAGTTAAAACCTAATGCGCAACAGTGGCTAAGTATCAGAGCTACAAAGTTAAAGTCATGTTTGAATCAAACAATACATCCCTCCTTTTCGACCAGGGAATAAGAAAATATATAAAGAGATTACTTGCTTATTAACTGCTACTGCATCTTTGTGACACTGCCAAAAGAGACCTTATTGCCTTCACTTCCCTCCCTTGCCTCCTCCTGCTGACGCCGATGGTGATCTCAATAATTCTCTAATGAGTATTCATTGTTGTTCAGCTTGTATGTAAGATTCCTATTTTTATACATAGCCTGTAAGTCGACCTTGGTTTTTGAAAGATTACTTTAAAGGTCAACTTAAACACTGACATACAGTAATCAAATAGATTAATTTTATGCTAAAAAGTCAAATATTAGACCAGTGACTTTAGGAAGGTAAAGGTAAATAATTCTGTTGCTGTAGATGTATAATTATGCATATATTATGACAAATAGTTAATGCTACAAATTTATATTATCATCACTATTGCTACTGCTGCTCATTGTTTTGTAAACTGGATATCTCACATGTACTTTCCCAGGATGATCAGTCAAGCTAACAATTACATTTCTTCTTTTATAATTTTTCTTTTTATTTTATATTATAGTTTATGTGGGGTTGTGATGAATGATTTAACTTTTAGTAAGAGTAAAAATAGAGTAGTCCCCCGGTAACCATGGGTTATGCTCCTTACTCAACCCACAGTTGTCAAAACTGCTGTTGAAAAGGAAATTAGGATTTAGGGAGAGTAATATCTGAAAGGTATACGTATACATAATTTCCATAATGTACACTTCAGTCTCAAAAATAAATAATCGGCTATAGACTTGAAATTTAGCACGGTTATATGATTTTGGACAAATTCGATTGGGAAAAATTCAAAATTGTAAAAATGCTTAATTTTAAAATGTTTATTATTGTGGCTGCTAAAAATTCATAAAGTGTAAACAATTAAGTATATATAAATGCACTTCTAGAGGTGCTACATCGATGAAATTTTGTAGAAATGTGAGTTATTCGTAACAAAAGATGAAAAAGTAATATTTTTATAATTATAAATTTTAGGGGTTGTTTTTACCCCAATATTGTCCAAAAAGAAAAACGTAAATTGGTGCAGAGGTGCAAACTTCTGCATTTAAAAATTATTTATCGGCTCTTACTCTATATTAAGTTGATATAAAATGCTTGCAGAATGCAAGCACATATTACTTGTGTATATAATATATATATATATAAACACACGAGGTGCTACCCAAAAGTTCCGGGACTGGCCGCAAGGAGCGTTAACCGGAAGTAGTAGGGACTTCTGCCGCTAAGATGTGCTGAAGACATCCTTTATGAAGCAGTGTGTAAAGTTCAGGAGTGTGTGTGCACGTGTTTTCTTTTCACGTGAGTTTTTTCAACCCTTTGTTACTGGCGTTATGCAATTTTCTTGTGTAGTGAAATGGCAGACTGCATCAAGTTTTGCTTCAAGCTTGACAAAACCATGTCCGAGACACATGAAATGCTTAAGCAAGCATTCGGTGACGAGGCTATGAGTAAAACCCGGACTTTCAAGTGGTTCTTGCATTTGAAACGTGGACAAATTTCTGTTGAAGATTCCGAACATTCTGGTCAGCCTTCAACCAGCACAATGGACAAAAACATGGAAAAAGTGCGGCAGATCATTCGCGAGGATCGTCGGGGTACCATCCAAGATGTCAGCAGCGTTGTTGGCCTGTCGTACGGGACATGTCAACGAATTCTGTCTGTTGAACTAAACATGAGGCAGATTGCAGCCAAATTTGCTCTGTCTGTGCAGCAGTTCTTGGCCAAGAAGAACATGGCAGTGGCCCCCCATCCTCCCTACTCCCCCGACTTAGCCCCCTGCGACTTCTTCCTGTTCCCCAAGATGATAATTCGTATGAAGGGACGGAGATTTGACACCGTTGAGGACATCCAGACAGAATAACAGAAAGTGCTGAACAGCATTTCAAAATCACAGTTCCAGAGGTGCTTCCATGACTGGCAGAGGTGCTGGGATCGTTGTATCAACTTCCAAGGGGACTACTTCGAGGGTGATGGTGGCGATTAGAACCTCAGGTAAGCCTACGGTAGTTTATGGCTACAGTCCCGAAACTTTTGGGTAGCGTCTCGTGTGTGTGTGTGTATATATACAGGACTGTGCCGATGGGTGAGGCAGTGAGGCAACCGCCTCAGGCGCCTCTCGAAGGGTGGTGCCAAAATTTGACAAAAATGAAAACCTATCAAAATAAATGCATAAGGCCAGCGAAGCCAGGGGGCGCCACATTATATCTCGCCTCAGGTGACAAAATGTCTGGGCACGGCCGTGTGTGTGTATACACACGCGCGCGCACGCACACACAGGGCCATAGTCAGGGCCACCGCAACTGGGTGTGCGAGTTGTGCAGGAGAGGAGGGGCGGCCAGAGAGGAATAATGCCCTGAGAGGTATGGCGGAACTTGAGATTTTTGCAGCTGCCTAACGATGAGTTGATGGAGTGTGAGGGTGGCCGAATTTTGCCTACCTGCCTACAAAATGAAAGGAGTAATGGGGAAAACCAAAGCAGTCGAAATATTTTCAACTGCTTACCCGCTGAGAAGGGTCTCTCCGGGTTCTTAAATCCCTTATCTGGGGGACAGTGTCGGCAATGACCGAAAAAGGGCAATACTATATCTCAGCCTTTTGGAATCTACGCCGCGGGTATTTCCCATAGCTCTAACACATTCTTCTCCAGGGCAGGTGTCCCTTGGAACACTTAAAACAAATATTTAAGATTCTTTTTCTTCTTACATCGGGGAAGAGTATTCCCAAAGCATTTGTTTCGGAAATGCCGGTTGCAAACCAGAGGTCTACGAACTTTCATTTCTCTCCCTTGCTATTTTCGTTAGTATTTCATCGCTAGTCGTTGGAGGAAGATCGAGACCGCTGGTGCTTTGAATTTGTTTTGTGCAGGTTTCTTTCCTGTGTGATCTAATTCTACATTAAATTGCTGGTTTTTAGAGTTAGACCATCTGATACTTTGGATTTCACATTTGTTGTCTAACAATAGGAGGTATGTATCTTTTCCATGCTAGTAGATGTGTGGTGTTGTCTCGGATATAACGCGATCCCGAAATTACTGTAAAAGTGAAAATGGCAAAACATTTTATTATAGGTTTCGGACTTGAATTTAAAGAAACTTGTGGAGATATTCACTAAATTTATTACATGCACTGTATGTTATTGACCTTGTGTTACATTAATAGGCTCACTACGCGTCATAAATCTGATAATTCTTAAAGAAATTAACTACTTGAACTTCGAATTTAACATGACCCACATTTGTATATTTTCAGGATAAAGTGCATTATATTCGAGACGATCTTTGTTTTTTACCGTGCAGACATTTTTTGTCAACTTTCCAATGGAAAGTATTTGTATAATAAACGAAAGAATTAATAAATGTTTCGATTTTCTTCCTGAAAACTTAGATGATAGTAATTCATATCGCCGTTTAGAGAAACGAAACTATTCATTGCATTAGAGGTCAATATCGCTTCATTTATTCTTGGGTACTTTGATCTAATACAGTAAAACCCTCGAAAAGTGGAATCTCATGAGACTCGACTAAATGTCCGTTTTTCACAGATCTTCCGCCTTGAACAGGCTAAAATAGTCGTTTTTCATCAAAATGTAGGAATATAGAACCCCTACCATCGTGCTGTGCCATGTTTTTCCGGCGTCACCTTTAGGAGCTTTATTAGTACAACCCATCATGATGTGGTACCAGTGAAATAAAGGAACAGTTTCTATACCTTTGCAAAATATTTCCTAATTTGACGGTTAGTTTTTTCAGTGGAATGATAACAAGCTAAAAAAAGCGAATGCTCTGTACGTGGTATGAAACATGCAAGAGGGTTATGTTTGCAACCATTTAATTTACCGGTCATATCAGGAGCATTTTCATATGATTGAGCTCTCATATTTTGTAAATTTAGTCCATCCTGTTCCAACTTTTGGATTATTTCTGACGTGATTTCGTCTCTCTTTTTCGATTTGAAAGCAAAAAAAATCAATAAAAAAATAATTGGCTAATGCAATGCGATTTTTGGGGAAGGGGCTAAATAAAATAAATTACATTCAGAGTGTAAAGAGTAGAGGCAGCCTAAAAGCCACCAATTAAGTTTGCACACGTTCACCTATGACTTGGTACAGTCATGGCCCTTCAGCTGAACCTCAGGTTGGCCGTTATAAGTTTTGAAGAGATCAAAAAAACAGAACTATAACCACATTTTATCAAGTGTATAATAAGACTTTTTTATATATACACCCACACACACACAGTAGAGTCTCGCTTATCCAAGTCCACTTATCCGAGGTTCCGGGTTAACTGAGGCGGCGGTGGCGTAACATGGCGGCCAAAAAGTGATCGACCAAAGTTGGGCAGAAATCATTAAAAGACTATTTTGTTTATGTAATATCAATAAATTGTTCTTTTAGTTTAGTTATGTAGTTAGCTTAGTCCACTTTACCTCGGATAATCGAGAGACTACTGTATATATATATATAATAATAACTCTTCATATATGAATATAGTAAATATTTCATCCACTATGTAGATAAATCAACAAAAAAACGTTTTTAACATAGTATGGTAGAAATAAATGGTGTTAAAAATACAATAAATGTAAAAACAGTATTTTGCTACCCAAATGCTATTGATATAGACAGATATGTGCTAACATCTCTGTTGAAGATTTCTGATAAATTTTTACTTATACCTCATTCATTTCATAGGTCACTAACTACCTCAAAGAAGTTGATGTAGTTCTTAATTGAAGTCATGTGGTTTAAAAAATGTTAGATTTTAAAAATTGGGCATAAGTTAAAATGAAATCTTCTATATGGAAGATACATGTTTGCATTTTTTTCAGCTTATAAGTGCTTTTAATATTTCATAAGTACCGTAATCCCTCGTTTACACAAGCATTTTACCAAGACTTGCGAAAAAGAAACAGGAGGGAATGCAAGTGCAAAATACATTCAATTTAAGGCCAGTAAGGGCTGGTTCGAAAACTTTAAAAAGAGGTATTACCTGCATAACATAAAACCTGTGGGAGAATCTGCCTCAGCAGATCATGATGCCGCAGCAAAGTTTCCTGAACAATTGAAAAATGTGATCCAGGAGAAGGGTTACTTACTGGAGCAAGTTTTTAATGCTGACGAATCTGGTTTGTTTTGGAAGTGGATGCTTCTAGAACTTTTATTTATTCAAAGCAGCCAAGGACAGATTGACTCTTCTCCTTTGTAGCAACGCTTCTGGCGATTGCTTCATCAAGCCAATGCTTGTGTATGGGTCGCTTAACCCCCATGCGCTAAAGGGCAAGAATAAGGACCATCTCTCTGTCTTTTGGAGGTCTAACCACAAGGCATGGGTTACTGCAGCCTTATTCACAAACTGGTTCAACAACTGTTTTGTCCCCGAGGTTGAGCGATATTTTTTGAGAAAACAACTACAATTTAAGGCGTTACTCCTCATCGACAATGCACCTGGTCATCTTGAGACACTCCAATTCGCTCATCCAAACATTGAGGTTATGTTTCTTCTTCCCAACACAACATCACTTCTTCAGCCCATGGACCAAGGTGTGATAGCAACAATGAAGAGTTATTATATTCACCCTACTTTTAAACACATCTTGGATGCTATGGACAGGGACTCAACACTAACACTGCCACAGTGTTGGAAAAACTACAACATCGCAGATTGCTTAAGCATTATAAAAGATTCAATTGAAGAGATAAAGCCATCTACGTTGAACGCCTGTTGGAGAAAAATTTGGAAGGATGCAGTGAAGGACTTCAGGGACATTCCTCCGGTTACTGTTGAGGTGCAGCACATTTTAGAGGTAGCGAGACATTTGGAAGGTGAGGGGCTCACCGACATGCAGCCTAATGATGTTGAGGAGCTCCTTCAGTCCCAGGCCGAGGAGTTAACAGAAGAGGATCTTGAATCTTCCAGTAGCGATGAAAAGGACGATTTTGTCATAGAGAAATGAATTTTGACTCTAAATAACCTTAGCAAGGGAATGCTGATGGCATTTAACCTTGCTGACCATTTTATGAAAATTCATCCAGTTACAGAGCGTAGCTTAAACTTTAAGTGAGGGCTGGAAGAATTGTTGAGGCCCTGTAAGGAAGTGCAGAGGGATTTGAGAAGTAGAATGACCCAATCATCCATTCTGAGTTTTTTTGAGAACAAAACTACCACTGATGCTCAAGCTAACCAAGATATTGTCGTATTAAATGAAGACGTGAACTAGAAGGATAGTCTACTTTTTTGGAGATAAGTAAATCTTGTTCTATCACCTTGTTCTTAAATTTTTTTCTTATTGTTTTGTCAACCTTACAATCAGTTTTAATAATTTTATCGTGGATTAAACAGAAAATAAAGTTTACTTTGTTTTTTATACACGTATTTAATGCCATTTTTATTGTTATTCCCCTAACCCCTTATTTTCTTTGTTCTTGCCAACATCAGCACTTTTCAGGAACGTAACCCCCATAGTTGGTGAGGGATTACTACTGGTTCTCTGGCAGTACTTCTACTAAAAGTGGAGTTTTCAACGTTATCTTTCCCTGGCCTATATATAACCATTCTCATGTGTCTTTTTAAAGAAAATAATGTTCATGAAAAATTTAATGAGATGGGAAATGCTTATGTTTGTGGAAGATGATGAAGGACACTTAACATAAAAAAAGCACTTTTCAAGCTTCCAGCTCAGTGTTATAATTCCAAAAAGACAATCAAACTCAAAAATGTTCTGTGTGTAAGTATGTTTTTGCATTCACATTCTCATTGCAGTAATTTAATACAAACCTTAAAAAATATACATTTTTGGAATGAGGACTTGGGTGATTGCTAACTTTAAGTAGATCTGCCCTTACAACCATGTAGAGGGGAGCTAATGATACAAAAGTTTTACTGCAGTTATAGGAAAATAAGTTGTGTAGAGCAGTAGTTCTCAAATTGGGTGCTGCAGCTATTTTTTTTAGGAGTGCTGTGAAAAACTAAGTTTAGTAAATAAATCAACATTTTGGACATGTTTAAAGGTAATTTAGGCAATTTTTCCATTAATAAATTGATTATGGCCATCAGGAATCAAAGTAATAGATTTCCATCTTGCCATGGGTATATATGATGGTGTTAGTTATTCTTGGTTGTGTGAATAATTTGACTGTCTCAAGTTGTTCCCTAATAAAGAAGTGTTATTATTATTGTTAGATATATAGAATTGGAGTCTCGTGGTTCCAGTTTTGTGTGGGATTTGAAGTTCTTATCCAAAGACTATTGTTGCATATTCTTCCAAATTAATGAAAAGCCTTTTTCTTTGGCCATGTTAATTGTAAGGCTGAGCAAGATGATCATCACATAATTTTGAATTTGTGATAAAATTATGGTAATTTTCTTATTTACTAGAATACAAAGCTATGGTAAGTTCTGCTCTGTGCATTTTGTATATAAAAATTTTAAGATGCAAATGCAAACATTTATGCTTCGTTTCACAACAATTAACATTACCGTAATTTTCAGGTGATATGATAGGCTGTGTGTAATATGACTTACAATTAATGAAAAACATCAACGTTTCACGGACTTCTCTCGCCCTAATCAAAGTTCCATTTCTCAAGTAAGACAGCTTACCACACATAAGGCTACAAACCAAACTGTTTTTGTTCAAATGACAACATAACTTTGAGTTATAATTAAAGCAACCAATTATGTCCGTGTCAAAATCAATACATGCACCATATTTTACGAATAAAAAACAATAAATTCGGGAGTAATAAATAAACTTTTTAAATCAGCATAAACTGCATTTGCTAAAAGTAGGAACATCAACATAAAAAATAAGAACTGTTTGTGTTCATTTTACGAATATTCTATGATTAAAATTCAATCAATTAATAAAACGTTTTAACTTAGTTAAATAAGTGGAAAGCTTAAAATCCGGAGGATAGAAATCGAGATGTTAAAATACCGATAAATGATCTGTGACGGCGCCAGAGCGGATTATTTAATAAAAATTTTAAGCACATATATACGAGTCAGTAAAAAATAGTCGAAATCAGTCCGGCAATGAATAAAACCAATACAGTTGGTCCCTTTAGTTATAATATAATAGTCGTATTTTTTACCCACCAGTATTTATTTTATGCGAATTAGTATTTTTTGTTCCAATTTAGTATCAACGAATTATTTGAACTACACGCGCTGAAATGACAAGATAGATGAGCATTTATATAATGAATGCATTTCCTTTATTTGTAATTTAATTTTAAGATAGTACTGTGTATCATATGTCTTGGGCGTCTTAATTTGTAGGGGCGAACCAAAACAACGCTTTATCCCACTTCGCGCTGCCATGGATACGGGAGGAAAGTCATTGTTCGTGACTTTCGAGGAAAATGGTAAGAGAAAATCTTTCGATGTGACGTTGATACATATTTTGTGGAAATTGGAAAAAGTTTTAAATATGAGAAATACCGTTTTCTTTCTAGAGCCAAGTGCATTTTACTCTTTGAAAAAACATTACGTTTTTATTTAGTATAAAACTGCCTTTGTGCCAAATATTTTATGCTCAGTCATTTTTAGATTTCTTGTGTAGAACTCCCGATAACAATGTTGATGCACTTTTTGAGAAACCTATTATTGTATTCTTTCAGTTATATTAATAAATTCTCTAAAATCTTAAGGATTACTGATCGTCATATCCTGGGTTACTTTGTCCCAATGGATTTTAAGTTATATGTAGTTATTAAATATTATTCTGATTTATTTTTTGTATATTTCGGCTCTCTTTAAAGATTCTTATAAACTTTTCATTGTTAATTTAATTTCGAGAAGTAATTTTTAACTACTCTATTTTGTGAATTTAGAGGAGAAAATTTTTTAAATTGAACGGGAATCGAACCCGAGTTTCCCATTTTCCGGGAAGGTGCTTTAACCAACTAAGCTATCAAGCCAGTCCCGAGTTCGATTCCTGGTCAAGTTCAGAATTTTTCTCCTCTAACTTCACATTTGTGATCAGTCATATGCACTCACGCATATAAAGTTATACCTTCCATTCACTCTTGTTACTCTCTTTTTGCTATTGGGTATTTTCTCTTTCCATTATTTTTAAATGCTTTTTTCAGGTAACTAGTCAGCTGTCATGTATTTGTTCCATAATGTGAACGGCCAAGCATACTTTTTGTATATACCCAGACTAGATGATATTTACCGAGACTAATTTGTTCAAATATTTAAATGTTACATGGACATAAAAGACAACTCAGTTTCACAAAAATAAGATTATTTTCTTATTCAGTTATTTTTAAGATTTTATTTCACATTCTTATTAAATTTTTCTCTTAAGATAATTTCAAAGTAATTGGTTGAATTCTGTTAATCTACAAAGCACAACTAATCACTAGCAAAATTGGCAGTTTCAAATTTGAGCCCTGCTATATTCATATTTATTCTCAAAAAGCTTACTATTATATAATTTATTTATTTGGTATATAACTAAAAATTCAATTCTATGTATGAGCTAAATTTGTTCAAAAATCATGTTTACGTTAATAAATACATAAACACTTTTCTTTGGACAATTAAAATTAAAAACAGCAGATCATCAAAACAAAGCAACATGTTTGATTAATGCAAACAAACATCAACCTGTTTGATAAATGAATAAATATACAAAATGCAATGAATAATTAAATAAAACTTTTCAAGATATTTCAGGAACTTCAAATTGTTCCAATATATTTGTTAATTTTTGCCATATTGTAAATTTAAACAATTCATGGGGCAAAATATACAATTCAGTCAAATCTCATACAAATCACCGGAATGTAGGTGCAACTTTACATTATTATGTCAATAGTAAATATCCACATTTATGATACTTGTTAGTTTATTCAATTATTAGTATTAACGAAAAAAATCAGACAAAAAATAAAATTTTATAATAAAAAAAAATATATAAAAAAAATTGCTTGTCGAATACGTTTTCATTTCATGAAATGAATCATAGCCGCCAAAAAAGGGGAAGGGGGGTGGGGGGAAAAAGAAGGGAGGGGGAGGCTCTACAGGGGGTGTTGTCGATGGAGTTGATACAACAGAAATGAATCGCGAGCAATTAGAAGCCCATGCTCACCGTCTTCGTGAAGAGCTGGAAAGGGAGAGAGAGGAGAGAAATTTCTTCCAGCTGGAAAGAGATAAACTCAAGGCATTCTGGGATATCACCCGGAAAGAGCTGGATGAGACCAAAGCTGAACTTCGGTATGAATCATTCACCTCTAAAAACAATCTCTTGCTCTGTATATACATTTTAAAAATTAATTTTGGGGGTCCCCTAATCATTTCATAATGTTTAAAACAAATGTTTGTCCAATAAAAGTCCATACCTAACACTGTGAACATACTGAAATTATTGAATTAAACCATATTTTCTGGTATCTTTGTTTTGCTCCTGTATTAAAGTTTAAATGTTGGAATTTTTAATGTTGAATATTATTTCCATTTAGGTTTATATATTTTCTGAATCAAAAACTCTCATAACAGGCATAACCATTACATAAGTATTGTATTAATCTTATTAAATACGTGCTGACATAGTAAGTATCTTACTGTTAGTGAAATAAGGATCTTTATTTGCTGTAAACTTTCAGAAATAAAGATCGTGATATGGAAGAAGCAGAGGAGGCTCATCAATCTGAGATGAAATTTCTTAAGCAGAAAATAAAGCATCTTCTGTATGAACATCAGAATAACATCTCTGAGCTTAAGGTTATGAGACAAATTTTTAGCTTTTAAATTCTGTAACCAATGAACTCATTTTCTTCATGTTTCTTCTTTGGTATTTTTTCAGGCAGAAAACATGGTGTCCTTAAAGTTATCACAAGAGGCTCACCAGGAGGAAGAGGGTGAATTGTTGAATGATCTTAAGAAACTCAAAGCTGAAATGGTAGAAAAAGAGTTAGCTCATCAAGAGCAAATGCGTGCTTTGCGACTGGTTGGTACAGCTAACTTTATATCTCTGCATTTGTTATTACTGAAAATAATTTTGTCTTCCATTTAATTGAAGACAAACAAAAATTTGATTACATGTTAATGCATACAAATTCTCTCTAATGTTTGCACTGTGGGTTTAATTACCTTAGCAACACAGTGAAGAACTAGGAGCCAAACAGGAGAAATTCCTAAGAGAAGCAAAAGAGATTGAATCTAAGGGAGAGCGAAGCCTTATTTCTCTTCGATCAGAATTAACCCTGATGCATCAAATGGAGCTGACAGAAGTTGAAGAGCGTAAGAACATGCAAATTAACACTTTGATGCAGAACCATGAGCAAGCATTCACAGATGCTAAAAATTATTACAATGACATTACACTGAATAATTTGGCTCTTATTGGAAGCTTAAAGGTTAGAAGTTATGATTTTAAATTCTACTTATCTTAAAAGTTATTATTTTTCATATACACTTCAGTTTCTGATGGGCAAGTAGATATTTTGGTGCCATGAGCAAGTTCTTCTTGAATTTTTCTCATCACTTCACTTCAATCCATGAGACAATGCTCTTATTGACAGGAGGTGAATAAAATGGTATTTAATAGAAAATAGTTTTCATTAATGAAATTATCGGATGCTTGTAGGAGGAGATGGAAAATCTCAAGCAACAAGGAGAAAGAATGGAGAGACAAGTACGAGATGTTCAGGCTGAGAACAGCAAACTTGTGGAGCCATTGCGTCTTGCACGTAAGGAGGTGGTTGAGCTTAGACGCAACCTTCAAAACTATGAGAGAGACAAGATATGCCTTGCTGTTAGTATTCTTTTTCAAATTTATTTTTATCCTGGAATACCTATAGAAAGTGTATGTAGGCATAGTAAATTTATATAAATTTCCAAAGAAAAGTGAACTTCAATTGGTTTTCATCCAATAACATTATAGAAATTATCTTTAACATTCCTAGATAAAATATTTTCTATGCAGATATTTTCCATGTTAATTTCATAATATTTAGATTAACTTTTAGAATAGGATGAAAAGAAAAAACCTGTAAAGTAATGCCAAATTTTTTCACAAAACTAACAATAGGTATTCAAATTACAAAATAACGATCATTATTAGTTCACTAGAGAAAACCAAGTTAGTATAATGGATGAAAATAAATTCTAGAATAAGCGCGTAAAGTATAAAAAATTGACAAATAACCAGGTTTTATAGCCTTGTTATGGATATTGGAGATACATAAGACAAGTACATACTTAATTTAAAATTTTTTGATACTTGAATTCTTATTCTGGAATTAACCATCATTATGGTAAAGGAGGATGATGATCGCTTTATAACTTAGATGAGTATCAGTATTTTTTAATAAAAAAGACATTGGCGTAAGAGCAACAAGCAACACAGGTATCTTCAGACTTGAACCTTTAATTTTATCAGTGTCTAAATAAGATGTATTGAAAATTTATTTCTGAAAATACTTTTTAAATAGCTGGCTTTTGGCTGACAAATACAGTAATTGAAATTTTGTATTGCTTTCTTGAAAAGCTTAAATTGTTTTTTTATCCACATAATATTGCTGATGAAATTTATTGCAAGCAAAAGGATATTTTATAGTAAATGCTTTATTTTTGTACACCTCTATACAGAACACAAGACTCAAATTGAAAAATGCTCAAAAAGAACTAGAGGATCTAAAAGCAGCATATGAGGTTCTTGAGCTTCGATTTAGCAAGGTAAGTGTGCATTACTTTTTCCAAATATACATTATATATCTAAGAATAAATTTTCTGCTTTTTGGGCTATGCTTTTAGAATTATTTATATAACCATTGTCCATAAACAGCCAAATTTAGCCTTTTAAAACAGATTAAATAACAATTATAACAAAAAGAACGATGATAATAAATAGGAACGACATAACAAAGGAGAGGTACAAATAAAATCCAAGGAATTTGGCTGAACTTTGCGGTAATTGATACTCATATTAATGAAGGAAAATAACTTCATTAAATTCCACAATTTTTTATTTCACGACTGGTTTCGCTAAATAACTAGCACCATCAGGTGAGAAAAATGCTCAAAATATCCTTCATATACTAGGTTGACAGAGGGGAGGAAAGCAAAGGAGGGGGGAGATTTCATAAAAGAACTAAACACCATCAAGCAAATAGTGGTCAACAATGGTTATAATACTAAATTAATTGATCACCTGCTCTCCATTAAAATTAAATGAATTGCTGCTCAAAAAATTATTGCCATCCCCTGGAAATTAATAATAATGTTTCACGTTGGTGAAAAATCCCATTCCTTGGCAATGTGACGTATAAACTGGCAAAATTGTTTTCTAAATACAATCTCAGACCCGCCTTCTACACCCCCACCAACTTAGTGAAAATATTTGTTAGGGTTAAAGATCCTATTGACAAACTCTCGAAGAGAAGGGTTTACGAACTGAAGTTCAGTGACTGTGAGGCCTGCTATATCGGCCACACTGGTAGAAGTTTGGGAGTAAGGTGCAACGAACATAAATGGTGCTTTGCATTGGAAAATCCATCTTCACATTTTGCCAAGCATCTTATGGAGGACGGACACAACAGTGATTTCATCCCGAAAGTGCTCCATGTGGAAATGAAGGGGTTCAGGTTGGATGCACTGGAGCAATTGGAAATTATAAATTTTGAGTCAAAAAGTTTACTTACTACAGTCTGAACGAAATTAATTTGGGATTGACACTTTGGGATAGAGGAGGGGTGGGGGCTTGACGGGAAAGACTCCCCTCCTTCACAGCCAATCACAGGTGGAGGGGAGGGAAGTGTTGCTAAGAGCAACCATGCTGCGTTGCCACTATGTCCCCTGCGAAGGTTTTTGCATGTGTTTGGGGGCATTTGTTAAGCACATGCTGGCAACATCGCACCCGAGCCGCCTCAAACGTCAATCCCAATGTAATTTCGTCCAGATAGTTTCTTTTTCAAAATATTGTGTGTACTCAAATTGACTCACTTGTAAACACTTTGTAAATACCGTGTCATTGTTTGTCCTCTTCCACTTATCACCCGCTTCCTTCGCCACCTTTGGTTGCTCTATTACACTGTCCTTAATGGTTACCACCCCCACCCCATCATCCACCAATTACCCCATGTTTGTTTTTCTCCCCCCTCCCTTGCTTTCTTCTCTTCCATCAACCTGGTATATATAGGATATTTACAGCACTTGTCTCACCTGATGATGCTAGTTATTTAGCAAAACCGGTCGTGAAATAAAAAATTGTGGAATTTAACTTAGTTATTTTTCTTCGTTAATAATGAGAGGTACAAAGAAAGTCTAATTACATTTTATTGTAGTCATATGAGGAATAGGATGACAAAAGGTCAATGGGAGGACTAAGAGCAGTTAAGGAGTTACAGAAGAGAGGAAGACAGTAAAACATAGATGTCTGAGACACAGAAAGGCGGTTGGTGAAGAAGACGTGCATTGGGAGTGATGCAGGAAGGTGCATTGGGGGTGATGCAGTAAGGTCCATGGAGAAAGAAGTAGGATATCATTTAAATAGTAGCAGCCATTCATAATGGAGAGAAGGAATTTCAAGTCTATGATTTTCCATCTGATGGTGAAGAAGGAAATGCTGAATGATAAAAGTGTTTGTTCATGGGCTAGATTACGAAAAGCAATAATATGGTATTTGTTTATAAGAAAAGGTTAAGAGGATGATTATGAAGTTTGAGGGCTGATGAGGATGCATAGGACCACACGAGGGCACAATATTCAAACAAAGGAAGAATACAATTGGTAAAGCAGATTTTAGGACATAGGGGTCATCAAATTCAATAAACATATGTACTGGGAGACCGATGAGCAACATGAACTTAGATGAAATCTTTTTAATATGATCAGAAAAGGTGAGCTTATCAATCATTCTGGGACATACCTTAAGGCAGGGGTTTTCAAAGTATGGCCCATGGCCCAAAGGTGAGTTGCATAACTTTCAATAAGGGCCTCAATGAAGGGTCTATTCAAGATATTTTGATGCAAAATTCAGGCTAAATTGTTGTCATATCGATCAAAATCAACTAATGGGATTAAATAGTTATTAAATTGTAGAGTTTTGATTTTAAATGCATTCTTAGAAATAATTATATTTTATGAGATTGAATTTTGGTGTCAAATAAAGTATTTTCTATTATTAATATTGGACCTTGGAGGAAAAAGCTTGAAACCCCCTGCCTTAAAGAATAGCTTGGTCAGAGTAGCAATATACATTGGAAATAGGCTTCTTAAAAAGAGTAAAGGATAAGGATTCAATTGAATTGACCCACAAAATCTATACTTTGCAACAGAATTAAGAGCAACCTGGAGAGACTGACTTACACATATCCACAATCATGGGCGCCCGCAGTAAGGGGCAAGAGGGGGCACTTGCCCCCACCTATGTTTCCCAAAAAATTTTACTTATGGTATTTTAAAGTTTAAGCTGGCAAAAGCAGAGCTGACAGATCGCGGTGTCAATGGCGTGACTGCACCGGGTCCTGTGTTTTCTAAAAATATTTGTTTTATTTGTGGCTGGGCAAAAATCTACTGAAGTGTGGCTGCAAGTATATGTTTTGAGTGCAATAAAACTCCCATACTCCTGTTGAAACTGTATTTCCAAATGTTGATTGTAAGAAATATAAGGAATGCAGATGACTGGATGTAATTTTCCCGACATTTTTGTTGCAATTTGGGTTCTGTATAATCAATAGTAAAGGAAGAAGTAATCCGAGCACTTGCTGAGAGGCTTCCCGGAAACCCATTCGCAAAACTGAAGAAGAAAAGATAGAACACTTTAAAGTAATTATTTGCTCTCCAGCATTATTCCAAGTGTCCTATGCCAGTGGGGGAGGGAGTTTTACTTCTACTGTGCGAATGAGAATAACAAATAAGTGAATATTTCATATATAAACGAAAAGAATGGTTCTGATCCAATGTAGACAATCTACTTTTATCTATAACGAAAAATCCCACATTGCTGAGTAATTTGGAATCTTTCGATATCTATCACGGCAACTAATTCGCGTTGCTAATAACATTAGATGTAATACTTTATGGTGAATTTTAGAAACAAACATTTTATCTGCGGTGTGCAATACTACTCCCCTAAAACGAAAAGCAGGCCCTGCTTAAAAAATCAATTTAAAAATCTGATGTGGCCAACACATGACTTTCTCCATATTTGGGGTATAGATATTTAAATTATTATGAATAGCATTATGAGGCAAAATTATCATTTCATATCGTAAAAGAATACAGTCGTCCTTATTGCCATAAATTAAGTATATTTTGAATATGTTTACAGAATTCACCGCTATGTGGTGGTGGCACTGTATACTGAAAATTACGAAAATGTTGAATACCTCCGAAGTAGATGGTTCTGCGAAAATTTGTTTCAAACAATACCTGGAAGAAATATTATTCTCTACAACTTTGGTCCTCACGAAGATTACCAATAAGGACGTTTTTAAGGAGATATTTGACGGAAACCGAAAAAACCGATTATTTATAAATAATTCCTAAAGAATAACTGCTATGGAAAATTGTTTCAAATGAAAGTTGTTGGAAATTACATTCTCTATAACATTTGTATAGAATTGTATATACAATAATGATGTTTTAACGGAGAAATATCACAAAAATCAAACCTTGAGTTTCGGTTAACCGTTATTGTACAAAAACTAATCAGTTCTTTGTGCTCATGCTAAAGTGTTATATATGAAGTTTGGTAACGATATGGCAAGTACTTTTTGAGTTAAGAGCGCCCACAATCACATACACATACCCACACATTCCAAAAAGTCTAAACGTGTTCTAGGGACCTCAAAACGTGTATTTCCGTTGAAATCTCAAAGTCGATTTTTTTCGTGATCACAATACTTTCCCATTACTACGTATGGAGAAAGTAAAAATTTGTTTTTTGCTATATTTGTGTAAATAGCCCCTGCGAGGTGAGCAACCAATGCTAATGAGTAGGCATTTTGCCCCCCCCTGAAAAAATTTCTGCAGGCGCCCATGTCCACAATGCCCTAAATATATTTACATATACGGAGAACAGGAGGGGACCAAGGACACTGCCCTTTAGAGCACTAGGGCAGGAAAGGAAACTTTATTGATGACAACACGCTATGTCTAGTGAGACAAGAGGTTTGAAATGAGGGAAAGCAGGGATCCATGAATATTGAAGTGGTTTTTTTAGCTTGTATGTGAGAAGGAAGCTGTTTACTGGGTCAAAGATAGAACGAGAAGAATAGATATGGGATGGTGATTTTTGACAGTTCTTGGGACCACATTTCAATATTGGATTGATGTTGGTTGTCTTCTGCATAGCAGAAAGGTGCAACTAGAGAAATGCCTATTAAATATCATGGAGATTGGTAGGTACAGGGTGTTTGTTGATATCATGCCGTGAAAATCTCCTATTTTTTTTTAATTGGCAGTCTTCAAAAGCTGGTTTATTAGTATGCTAGATTTGAGAGGTTTTACTGTGTATCACACACTTGTCCCTTTTATCCTATGTATTTTAATTTGCTTTTTTGTAGATTAAAGATGAAAAAGATGCTCTTGACAACAGATTTAATTCAGCTGTTTTGGAAATCCAGCAGAGGCTGGGTCTACGATCTGAGATACTGAATCATAAGGTAACAACTTCTTTGGTTTTTACAGTTAATGGTAACTGTAAAATTGTTTAGTAATCGATTGTTAATAATTTTTAAATAATATTTAAAACACTTTATTATTAAACAAATAAGAGACTGTTGCTAAAGCAAGAGATGGAAGGACATTATCTTAAAAATTTTTAGTGTACTGGTTTGCCTATCCCTTTGAGGAAGGGATAACCCACACCATTGAAATGTAGATATTTATTAGACCATTCCATCTGTGAAAACTTCACTTCTGTAGCTTCAGTAGCTACAATACCATTTCAAAATTTTGCATTTTCCAATTTTGAAGCAACCTAGTGGAAAATCTTTGAACTACTTGGAAAATCCAGTCAGTAGAAAATTGATAGATTGATAATAGCAGTTTAATTCCTAAGAATTTTCCAAACATCTCTTAAAAGAAAAAAGTTGATTGTTCACAGATGGAAAATAATTATATTAACTCTTTTTTCTTTTAAGAGAAACAGTTTTTCCAAAACTAATAAAAAAGTTAGGAAAACTATATGTGCATCTTGGTAACAAAGTTGCTGTTATACTTTTTTAGAATTTACTCTCTGATTACTGCTGCTCTGTAAGGTGCAATGCAAAGCTGGTTATCAAAATCCTGTTGTGACTATGGAAGAAACATGTATATTCCGGCATATAAGTCGACCTTTGAAGCCTAAAACATTTTCCTAAAACTTAAGATCGGCTTATACACCAAACATATATATAGTAACAAGCCCATACAACTTTTTTATTAAGAAAATAATTTATATTTTCAGACATATTTTTACCAATAAATCATACGTCATTGCATTTCGATAAAATTCCTTTAAATATTGTTTTTCAAAACAAAAGTAAGAATAATTATTTATTTACTTTTAGCTGTCCGAATCTTAGCCTTTGAATTCATTATTGCTGTCCTCAAATAGTTCGTCAGCGATTTTGTGTTCTCTCTCATCATCTATGCAAATGGTGTCACCGAGAACGTCATCTTCATCCTCACTATCCACTTCGGTGAAATCATAATCCCATATGATGTCGTCTTCAGAACCATCCATGGCATTTTTTTAAAGCCATGCTTTTTAAGAAAAAATCAATGCAAGTTGCAAGCAACAAATATTATTTTACATACCTCAACCGGCTTGTATGAAGACAGAGTCAGAACTAGACGTGATATTCACGTAAACTATCTCGCTAGGCTGCAAGGCGAGAAATGTTATTCCAACTGTTCAGATTATTACACAATGTGACATGTTTTTATTCATTATATTGACCTTTAAAGTGAGAGGCAAAATATATAGACGTTAAATTTTTGTAAACACTCTCGCACATATCTCATTTGGCAGCAAGACGAGAACTGTCTCGATACTGCTAATAACCAAGTGAAAAATTACAGTGATCTTTTTACAAAAAATTAGTTGCGTATTATACGTGGTGATAAGACAGTTTTCACATTTCACTCATAAAAGCATGGGTGCATATTATATAGGTTGCATATTATAATCGGAAAATTACAGTAGTCAGAAATCTTCACGTATGACGCGGTCTCTTTTTTTACAGACATTTTGGGAAAAAGGTGCGCGGGGTACACATTTGCGATATTTTATTGAATTTCACCACTGTAGAGATTGATCGCGATCACTAGGTATAGTTCATTTCGATAGTATCATTAGCTGTTGACATAAATCGAATTATAGGAAACTTGATTTAGTGGTTCAAGCTCTCCAAGAATAAGTTTCTTATTGGTTGAAATAAAAACATCTGTCACATGGAATGCTCAAGAAGAATAACACAGACTCTAAATAGTATTTATATTTTTATTATTGTTTATTTGTTTTGTTTAAATTTGGTTTGTACATGACATTGATTTTGTCTGAGAAGTATTTTTAAGTGAAAAAGTGGAGGTCAACTTATATGGTGAACGTGTGTCATCATGTATTTTCATCCAAAAAAGCAGGGATCGACTTATATGCCGGAATATACGGTAATTCAATTTGATTTCAAGCATAATAAAAGTTTACTAATTCTTTCTTGAATTACAGTTTTTATGATAAAAAGATCAAATTATTTTGTCATTTTCTCCAGATTCCAGACTCACTCATAATCCAATATTTAAGGGTTGATTAGTTACGCTAAAAGTTAAGAAAATGTTACAAATAAGTTGTTCTTCTTTTAGAGAATGCTTAAATTTGTTTTTCTGTACATATTCCTGCTGTTATGTCACATCACTATTCCCGTCAAAGATAAAATTTCACCTATCCTTTTACAATGCAGAGCATAGATAGCAAAAGTGGACCTCATTTAACCTGATAAATGTAATCAGTAACAGAGGGTTATAAGGAAATTCATCAATGTCTTTGGAGAAAACTCAAATGCAACATTGTATATAAAAATTTATGAATGCCGAAAATGCTTTCTAAAGCATGTGCAATGGAATATCCAATACAACTATTTCAAGATATAATTTTCTTTAAGTTAAAACTTTTCCTTTCTATTGAAACATTGATTTAAATCTTATACAGGTTCTTGCACTCCAGGAAGCTCTGGAGAGGAAGGATATACAGCTAAAAGAACTAATTGGGGCAAGCAACATAGATCCAACTTCACTTGCTGGTGTTTCTCGTCAAATTGAGGTAACAAAATAATAGATACAATAAAGAATAAAATAATAGATATAGGCATTGCAACTGAAATGGAAAGAGTAGTTCTCTTTTTCCCGTATTATAAAATTTCTTAAATAATGAATTCTCAGTTACATTCATGTTATTCTGAAAAAATCTGATTTGTCCAGCACATGCCTTTCTCCATACAGAGTAATGTATATGGTTGTTCTCAACATCAGCATCCTCAAGAATAATTATCGGCAATTACACTTTGCATCTTAATCAGTTTCAATAACAAAAATCTAATGTGTCCAGCACATCACTTTCTCTACAGAGAATAATGAATATGATTGTTCTCGACATCAGTGTCTTCAAGAATACTTATCGGCAATTACACTTTAGAATATTTTAAAACTTTCAATAATCTTTACAATGAAAAAACAATAAGTAAACAAAATTGTTAGCTATTGCTATGGATAAGAAAATATTGATGCATAATTAAAATTACCCTTGGCAGCGTAGGCATCGCTATCAACAATTAGAATATTTTACCATAGCAATGGAAACAATGGTATCAGCGACGTACTTCACATAAATTCAGAGGAAAAGTCAAAGTATCTGTTAAACAATCGGTTTTATGAAAAAATGCTTCAAACAAAACTTGTAGAAAATTACATTCTCTGCAACTTTGACAATGACAAATATTTACATAAATGGAGTTTTAAAGGAGATATTTGGAAAAAAAAGAAAAATGACAAGAATAAACTTTCACTTCCAGTTTAAGCCAAAATTCCATCACATACACAGTGACATCATTGAGAAAATTGTGAAAATATACTCAGGGGATCTCAAATATGTATTTCTGTTGAAATATGAAATTCAATTTTTTTCACAAATACAATATTTTCTCCTATATACATACTGAGAAAGTAAAAATATACTTTTTTTCAGAGACCAACTGAATTTCGGTTTTGGCACTGAAACCCACGTAAAACAATGTTTTGGTTTTGGCCATATTTGAATAGTTACGGCCGTAACTTTGCACCATTGCCGTTTATATAAATCACACACATTTCACACAAAAACCACCCAGTTGCTGAAATTTCCATACAATGCCGGGCATAGCGGCCTGTGGTGGAACTAATGTCTAGCGCTATATGAGCACACCACGTGACAACTAAGAACTAGCCAATTAAGCTTCACCAAGGCAATTATAGCAGTTTTGGTTTCTGCTTTAGCCAAAACCGTAATGTAAGTTTCGGCTTCAGTTTCAGTTATGGCCGTAGCTATAAAAATGACTTTTGGTCGGTCTCTACTTTTTTCACCAATTAATTGCACAATTTTTGTTTCATTTTAGGAGGTTCTTGAGAGGAAGGATGCTGCAATCAGGGAGATGCAGTGGGAATTGACACGTGTAACAAAGGCACATGATGACCTCATCAGCACCTATGAAGCGAAACTGAAACAGCATGGGATTCCTGCTGCAGAACTAGGCTTTGAGCCACTGCGCCTTGCAGGTGGACCTGCAACAAGTAGGAGCTCAACTCGTGATGCATCCCTCACTACTGGAAAAAGACAACGCCTTGGTCCTGCTGGTTTGGTGACAGTCAATCCCTAACAAGAGATATTGATATTGATCTTCTCCCCAAAAATGACACCTTCTCAATTTAAAATGCTTGCTTTGAGTCAATATGAATGCTGAAAAATCCTTTGTTTATTAAAAAGTTCTCTCAGAAGTAAATGATATACACATCTTTACAGTTGTGACACATTTCTTAGATATTCTCAGTGATCACAATTATCATGAGTAAGAGGATTTAAGCAGGTTTAAACTATACAATAAGAGTTGTAAAAATGTAACTTCCTTGTGATGAATCAATAAGAGTTAAATAACTCTATCTTATTTGCAATTCATAAAGCACCATTTAAAATTATTATAAGGATTGTCTATTATATTCAACAAAAATAAGTTTATCTAATTTGAAAAATACTTTTTACTCTTATTTATGCATCACATCTTGTTTAACAATGTTATACTGATATGCACAATATATATATATATAAAAATACAAGATACATTTGTACTTACTCTAAAAGTAAAACATATTGGGCAAGAAATGTTAATGTTGGATATTTATATATACATTTAAATTAGAATAATACATTTTAATTTGAAGCATATACAAAATAACTCATATTTTGAAAAATAAATTAATTTATCGAAGTCCAACATGTTAAATATTCACAGAGTAAAACATAAGAAGTTAAGAACTGGAAAAACAGTTTTCACCACCAGTTCTTTACATTCTTTCCATTATGAGAAGTAATAACTTCATCATGATGACTGATTTCAATGGTAACTATCTTTGGATCCAATTACTCATTAAAGAGTTCATAGACACATGGATAGAATTTCTGGGTAGCCACAAACTCTGCCGCACTTGAGTAATTAAGAACTGATGTTGAAATTGAACTCAGTGTCTTCATACTTTCGTTATGTGCCTTGCTTTTTTTATTTTTATATTTCACAGCTTTACACATTTGAAGGACAACGTAATGCAGCCACAGAACATTGGTATATGGGGCAAATTTGCTCCATATATTCCTGGAAAAATGAAAACAATTTCGAATGAGATTACTAAACTGTTTATAGAAATAGTTTTTCGTATTTACTTAAGAATCCAATATAATGGATGATATAATACAACCTTCTATGTCATAAATTACAAGGAGAATATTAAAAAAGTTCTCAATAATTAACCTGGAAATGGATAATCTATAATATATTTTGAAGCGTGTGTTTTTGTGTTTGTTCATGGAACTCCTCCTAAACGGTAAAAGCTGGATTAACCAAATTTGGTATGATTCTTCCTTACATTCTAACATCCTAACTTAGTGAATTGTCAAGGTTTGGTCAACTGGGATTAATCAGTGCTGCCAATATAGGGGATTAACATTTTTCCATAAGATAACACGTATGAATCCATTTCTTGACTTGCAAGGTATTCTTCCTTCAAGCATAAAAATATGTAAATATCGACTGATTTCTTTCATTTTTACTTCATTCGATGAATAAAACTCTATACTATCTTATTCCTGCGAAGTTTACATGTTACATGGTCGAAGTTTCCAGAAATATGCTATTTCTTTCGAAATTTTGTGGATTTTTCATACTCTTTCCGGGCGTTGCCAAGGCAGCCATCATTGTTACCTCCAATTCAGTTAGCTTCAATGAAGCTTACAAATAGACGAAAGTTTAGCGTTATTCGATTCACACTTTTCTTTAAGGAACGAAACGATCGATGTTTATGGATAGCAACATAAATAGATACTGATTATTATTCAGGAAGCGTTTATAACGATTGATGAAAGTAATTGAACCTTCTTTCGTCTATTGAATACTGGAATCATACATTTTTTGTAAGTAAAAGCATTATATTCTACATTATAATGTTTATTAACGTAAATAAGCTCATGTACCTGGTGTACATTTACCGGAGTCAGTGTTCAATCATGGACAACTGTATGTTGCTTTTTCACGGGTTTCTTGCTTACAAGACATAAAAGTAAATATTTCAGCGAGGCATAATTACACAAGAAATGAAGCTGATTTGGCGAAAGTAATATGATAGGAAATAAAATTTTCGTTATATTTGAATGCAATACGTTCGGAAATGGATTGTTACAAGCAAATATGATTAATTGATAAGAGAAGCTAATTGTAAGTTAAAAAGTATCTACTATATATTTTAAAGAGTTTGTATGTTGTGCTGTAGTAGCTTCACTAAATCTGTTGAAATTCAACAGGAAATTCTGCAAGTTAGAGAATAAATGTCTTCTCTATCATATAATTCTGAGTTTGATGTGTGATGCTTTCAAAATTCATAATTTTGAAGTAAACATGATGGATATAACGATTTTTCATAAATATACAATTTTAAAGAACTGGTGATGGTACTATATAAACAATTATTTAAAAATTTTTAAACTATTATAAAAATGTTTTTTAGGTGTTTTGTTTCCACCATAAGCACTTCGATTTGTCTGTACATGTTCGTTCTTGGCTTCTAATGAATGGATTTTAATGAAATTTGATATTTAGGACTTATGGCTAAACATAATAAGAAAATGGCATAAAAGGTTCACATAACCCAACTGGGGTTGCCACTTTACTGGATACAAAAGTGAACTTTCTATATATCTTGTAAAATATAAGTTATACAGAAAAAGTCTTCAAATAAAATTTGTAGAACTAGTCAAATACAATATTTATTTTCCTTTACATTTTTATCACATGAGTAGCCATTTTCAAGAAAATCAAATACGAAAGTCATAATTCACTTTGGACTTAAAAAATTCTTGCATGGATGCTACCTAATTGTCAACAAAAACACTTTGTTGTAACTGAAGTTATAAAAATAAGTTTAATTTCCTTACATGTGCATGCTGCATTTTGTAAGTGCAAGGAAATGGGTTATCTACGACGAAGAAAAGAATGTAAATGTAAAGATTACAACTACTTAACTCAAGTAAGGTATGTTTTAAATAATTTTTCATTGTTTGATTACAGTGAGATTTGTTACAATGTTCTTCACAATTACGTATGTTTCAAATTGATGTATTCTTTTTGAGAATCCCCGTCAATTTCCCATATAAATACAGTAATTTTCCGATTATAATATGCACCCATGTTTTTACGAGTTAAATGTGAAAATTGTCTTATCACCATGTATAATACGCAACTCATTTTTTGTCAAGAGATCACTGTAATTTTTCACTTGGTTATTAGCAGTATCGAGACAGTTCTCACCTTGCCGCCAAGTGAGATATGTGCGCGTTTATGAAAACTTAACATCTATATATCGTATTTACTCGTGTACCCCGTGCACATTTTTTTCCCGAAATGCCGGGAAAAGGATTACATGAGGATTTCTGAAGAGGTTATATAAATTGTATCAATAGTAAATTCTCTGCAATATGCTTGCGTCTACGTTTATATTCGTAAAAGACATCAAATTCTATGAAGTATACATGTATTTATGCAACCAAGAAAACGTGAAAGTTATGCCTGCACTGCAGGCAAAAACTCACAAAAGTAGGCAGAAAGAATACGCCGACTAACTGATAACTATAGTTCAATGACTACTGAGGGTTTGCGGTTTGAGAATAGGTAGGTTCAAGTGTGGTCCTTTTCCCTCATCCACTTCAAGGAATTTGGAATGGTGAAATATTGTTGCGAATGAAAGATTTCATCGTTCAAAATGAAGACTGAAATCCACATATCAAGTGTTTGGACTTGTTTGTTCTTAACCTTCCAATATTTACTCACGAAACAATACGTGAAAAAACTCCCCATCCGTGTAGGGAAGTTCCCGTTCATAGATGAACAAATAGTTTGTGAAGCTCCGTATCAGTGCATAATGTTACATCAAAAACAGTTAAGGGGTTAAAAAAAGAGAACTATCAGTGAGATTTCTGCTAGTGTCATCATAAAGAGATCATCCAATAAATTGCGTCACGTAGAAGGGAGAAGATGCTTACCTTGAGCAGAACTTGTTTCAGGGAGTAGGAATCGTTGACTTAAAAACAACTTATTCTGGCTCAAATTATGAGGGAAAGTCAGTAAGTCACAAATGAAAGCAGAACAAATGTAATGGAAGTAACAGGCTTTCAATATGCATCACTAGGTAGCAGCACAGTCTAGGATTACTTGTGACACAAGCTGGATGCGCCTGCACATGATACACGGCTATTTTCGGTAGTTTAAGATGGTGTCTGTGCTCGAGAAGTGTACAATGATAGAGCAGCATGCTGTAGTGCATTTTTTGTGGGCAAAAGGACTTCCTGCAAAGGATATTCAAATGGTTCCCGTTTACGGTGAGAAGTGTTTGTCGCGTAAAGCGGTTTACAACTGGGTTCAGAAATTCTCACAAGGACGCTCAACACTTGAAGATGATGACCGACCTGGTCGCCCTGTGGAGATTGTGACAGAAGCAACTGTGAAACAGGTGGAAGAAATGATCCGAGTTGACAGGAGGATAACGAGAGACAGTGTAGCGACCATGATTGGGTGTTCTCACGGTTTAGCCTGCAGCATAATGCATGATCGTCTGAATTTTCGCAAAGTGTGTGCACAGTGGGTGCCCAGAGAACTGAACCCAGGAGACAATTCAAAAACTCAAGTGGGAACTTCTTGATCATCCCCCCTACAGCCCTGACCTTGTCCCAAGCGACTTTCACCTGTTCCGTCTGCTAAAACAACACCTTGGTGACAAACGTTTCTCTGATGATGAAGAGGTTGAAAATGGGGTGCAGCGGTGGCTGAGACAACAGACGAAAGAATTTTATGCTGCAGGTTTTGAGGGACTGGTAAAGCGATGGGACAAGTGTATTAATGTTGCAGGGGATTATGTTGAGAAATAAATGTTTTTTACAGGTTAGTATCTCACTTATTTTACTTTTTATAACCATTTGTGAGTTACTTACTGACTTTCCCTCGTAATTTTTTCCCTCCGAACTGGCCCAAAAATAGGAGTGCACGAGTGTGCAGGTTACATGAGTGAACACGGTATTTTGACTTTCACTTTAAAGATCGATATAATGTATAAAACATGTCTCAATGTCACATTGTGTAATAATCTGATCAGTTGGAATAACAGTTATCAAATTGTCGCCAAGCGAGATATGTGCAAGTGTTTATGAAAACTTCACATCTATATAGTTTTGACTCTCACTTTAAAGATCGATACAATGTATAAAAACATGTCTCAATGACGCATGGTGTAATATCAGTTCCTGCCTTGCCGCCAAGCAAGATAGGCAGTTTACATTAATATCACGTCTAGTTCTGACTCTGCCTTCATACAAGCTGGTCGAGATATGTAAAATAATATTTGTTGCTTGCAACGCCATGGAAGGTTCTGAAGACAACATCATATGGGATGATGATTTCGCCGAAGTGGATAGTGAGGATGAAGATGACGTTCTCGGCGACACCATTTGCATAGACGATGAGAGAGAATACAAAATCGCCGACGAACTATTTGAGGACAGCAATAATGAATTCAGAGGCTAAGATTCGGACAGCTAAAAGTAAATAAATAATTATTCTTATTTTTGTTTTGAAAAAAATATTTAATGGAATTTTATCAAAATGCAATGAAATGTATGATTTATTGGTAAAAATATTAAATTAAAACATAAATACTCCTTAACCGTACCAAGTGAGAATATTAAGAAACAAAATAAACAATAAGAAAGGGTTTAAAAAAAAACCAGGTAAGGAAGGAATCAATGGAAAGAAAAACAAAAGTAACACTTACAGGTTTACGGGGGAAGAAAACCTCGCAGGTAGCCTGGTGTCACCCGTTCATGCACTCATATCCTTCCCCAAAGGAAAAAAAAACTTTTTTCCTCAGGAGAACAATCACTCAAACACGCACTCAAACAACAAAAGGAAATAAAAGAGTGGAAAACCTAGTACATATTCACTCCTTAAGAAACCAATGTTTTAGAAAACACATTTATACACACACTATCGCAAAACCGGGAATCTCTAAATATTCAAGGGATACTATACGTATTTCGGTTGCAATGCAGTCATCATCAGAGGGAGATTTTGAAATTCCCTTGGTACGGTTAAGGAGTATTTATGTTTTAATTTAATTAATTCATCTCGCCGTAGTCTCCGATCTTTTTTAATTATGGTAAAAATGTCCGAAAATATAAATTATTTCCTTACTAAAAAAAGTTCTATGTGCTTGCTACCATGTATTATACACACCCTAACTTTTTGTCAATTTTTTGTGAAAAAAATGCATATTATAATCAGAAAATTACGGTATTTCAAAATAACGTACGTCAATTTAATGTACTTTTCAATACTATGTATGAAATTCAGAGGTTCCAAAAATAGATTTTTGTGGTTTTAACGTATGCTTTCACCTTAAATGACTCACAAGGGGACCGACCTTAAGACATGTTTGTCACCGATTTGGTTGAAACTTAGTGAGCATGTAGCACACTCCTAGTGATGAAAAATGCCAAAGCAAGAAGACGCATCTCTCAAGCATTTGCGAGATATTTGCAATTAAATTTAGCGAACATACTAGGGGTCCAATTTATCTCCTAATATGAGTGGTCAAGTCCAGCTTAAGCGGTGGCCAAGTTGGTTAAGGGTCGGCTTCTGGAATGTTTGGGTGCGAGTTCGATCTTAACATTCGTAAATGTTTTTCAATTTTTATTTGTTGATTTTGTTCTATTGTCTTGTAATTTTTGGGATATATTATTTGCTGAAAGTTTACTGGATTTATAATTACATTTTCGCTAATTATGTAAACCAAAAAAATATTTTCACAATAAATTGGAAAAAGAATTGAATTTGAATTACCAGCCAAAATTAAATGGGAATAAGGGTTGTTTATCACACATATTCAACTCTTTTCTTTTACAGGGAGCTAATGCTTCATTGCAAATTATTATTGCACACATTTATTTATCGATTTTATTAGATGACGTACGTTTCGGGTGGTAGTTATCATAGAATTATGAAAAGCAGAGATCTAGCTTACACCATGCACACATTATTAAACCAACTGATTGACAGGAACAGTTATTTTTAACAGATTTCGCTGAAAAATGCACATCATTCACATTCTTAAAAATCCTCCTATCGCTTCAGTTTCGAAGCATACCACTTGTACCTAATCATATCGCGAAATACTAGTGCCCTTAATTGGTGATGAAGCAACGAATACAATTTGATTGCATCCTCACATGATGATATTTCACGCTTTTGTTCTATTAAAAATGAGCAATTCTGCATCCGCTTAAAGAAGTTATTAACCTATAAAAATAAACATCAAAAGGTTGGCAGAGTGGAGTACATTTTGGCAGAATAAATTTAACAGTGCACGTTGATTCATCCTTATCGTCAACAAAGATTTTGTCGTACATTGCGGGGTTAGTCTGACCTTCCCAAGAATCAATTAGCAGAAGAAACTTCATTTTTGACATAAGGTAGAGGAGCATTCTACAAGAACTTGTACAGATTTGCTGTTCGTTTTCCTGATTTTGAACATGATACAATTACATTCCAAACTCACTCATCGATTAATAAATATGTACAATAATAATTTGCAATGAAGCATTAGCTCCCTGTAAAAGAAAAGAGTTGAATATGTATGATAAACAGCCCTTATTCCCATTTAATTTTTGCTGGTAATTCAAATTCAATTCTTTTTCAACTTTATCGTGAAAATATTTTTTTGCTTTACATAATTAGCGAAAATGTAATTATAAATCCAGTAAACTTTCAGCAAATAATATATCCCAAAAATTACAAGACAATAGAACAAAATCAACAAATAAAAATTGAAAAACATTTACGAATGTTAAGATCGAACTCGCACCCAAACATTCCAGAAGCCGACCTTTAACCAACTTGGCCACCGCTTAAGCTGGACTTGACCACTCATATTAGGAGATAAATTGGACCCCTAGTATGTTCGCTAAATTTAATTGCAAATATCTCGCAAATGCTTGAGAGGTGCGTCTTCTTGCTTTGGCATTTTTCATCACTAGGAGTGTGCTACATGCTCACCAAGTTTCAACCAAATCGGCGACGAACATGTCGTAAGGTTCCTTTGTCAGTACAAGCAATTCCTGCTTATTCAAGTAGTTTACACCAATTTTGAAGGCATCTTTTGTATTTAGAAGAAAAGATGTGGAACTCAGCCAAAATCCCAAAAGAAGGAATTTTCTGAACTGAAAATTTAGAACTGATGATCAGTTATCCTTCTTGTATTTTCACAATAGCATTGAGATAAAATCTTAACTTCTAGGAATTATATCTCTTGTTAGACTCATTCTGGCCAGCTTTGTTTTGCGCCAGACCTGTGAGAATGCCAATCTGAGATGCTTCCTGAGAAAATACTGTACTCCTTATGGGTATTTTCAGTATACCATATTTTCAGTATAAAGTATAAAAATGCATGCTCCATAGAGATATGTTGTATCAAGATTTTACTGTAATTACAACTGCTGGAAAATACATTGGTAAATAAAAATTTATTATTCCTTGGCATTATTTCTGAGTTTATGTTGATGGAGTCCATTTATCAAGACATAATTCCTAAATTTTAGAAGGAAAAAATGTTGTTTGAATTGATTTATATTCAAAGAACATAGTCACTTCAATTATCATTTAAAATGATAAGACTGAATCACTCACTCAGTGTGTTTTCTCATGAGCCTATACACTTCAAACTGGTACTCTCCTGTAGATTCAAAAATATCAGGTGTGACAGCAAGGTCAGCAAACAGTGGTCGACCATTTATGGAAGCCCGTGAAAGGCTAAAGTCCACAATTTTCACAACAACACCTTTTGTCTCCATTGTCATTTTTTCACCAGCAATGGTAAAACTAACATGTTTTGCTGGAGTCTTGCACACCATGATGTTACCCCAGTGAAGATCACGGTGTTCAAACTCAATGGCCATTTCTCCTACTGCAAGTGCATGTGCCACCTTAGTGGATGAGAGAGTTTCAAATTGAACAGATATGCTACACAGCAGATTATGATTTAAAAATTATAATCTGAGTAGGTATAAACAGGCAATTATGTTTTGCAACTACATATTCAATTTATTAGTTTTTAAATGAATATAACCATAAGATTTCATAAAAAATATGAGATAATTAAAATATCAAAGATTAAATAATCACATTTCAAATTGACAAAATTTCTAACAAGGTTACAATAAATTTCTTTTACTCTCTAGAAATCATATAATTAATAGTGTTTTTGCATAATGTTGAATTTTTTCTCTAGACAAATGTAAATAAAAGTAATGATGCATAATTTTATGTATTTTTCTAAGATTTTAACAATTTAGGTTGACTAATAATTTTCCTTCACAAGCATAAGAAATTTAGTATCTAGTTCAATATGTGCAAATGAAATACTTATATTTCTCACCAGAATGTAACATGTAAACTTACTTGGCCGAAAACAGAAAGAGCTTGAGATGCTGAAGAAAACTGAAAATCTTCCATACACACTCCTGCATATTCCAGCTCTGTCACTAACATTAGTTGTTGCTCAGAAAACACAGAAGGACAGTCATTTTCTGATCCTGTATAAATGGAAAAAATAAAAGGTTACTAGCTGCTAAACATCCTTTTAGGCTTACATAGTTTGATTCCTTTAACTTGTATACTGATGCAACTATCTTGGGTGCAAATGTAAAGAAGGCACTATTGTTGAAATTTTAGATCTATCCCATGAAACATTGGACCAAATCCCAAATACTTCCGTGTCTGAATTTTGCCTCAATATCCTAAAAAAATGCAAATATAAATGTTTACAAATGACACCAACTGTCTCAATGAACACTATTCCTATCACTCTTGCATAATTTAACTTTAACCCTGCATGAAAAGTTATGTGCTTCCCTAAAAATCTGCTCCAGTGATATATTTGGAAGTCGCACAAGGGCTAACAAATCAATTGTAACAGCAGTATCTTCTTTCTCTCCTCACTTTCTTCCCTTTTAAGTCTCTTTCTGCATTACGTGTAGTACACTGTCTTGCAGATTTTTTTTTCGGATGCTTATACCATTACAGGAAAAATGCATTTAGTCATACAAAGTGGGTTTTGTGAGTTCTTTGGGCACTCTCCTTTGGAAAGAATCCTGGAGAGTGGTACTTCTCTATTACGGAAAATCTGTATTCCAGCGGTGTAATTTTCTCACCTTTTTTTTGGAATTTAAGACAGGAATTCCACAATGCCTGATGTAAAATGTAAAAAAAATATTTTTTTATAAAATTTTTGCCACATTTCCTCGGAAATGTATACAGTAACAAATGTTAATCAACTTCGTCAATGCCAGCCATTGTATCATCATAATCCACTGCTATTTACAGCTTAAGGTTGTGGTGGTGGAGTGGTCAGAGCATTGCCCTCTCACCCCCAGAAATACAGGCAAATAATTTTGGGAATACAAGAGTCACCTCTATAAATACTGGCAAATCAGGGAAGGAGTTAACGAGAATAACAATAATATTCGTTCAAAATAATGCAATATTTACATTAACACTGATAAGGCAAAATGGAGCTTCATCTAAAACAACAAGATCAATAAAATAAGGAGGCAAACACTTTTTAATTAGTATCATACCTTTCTCTTCATCATACTGCTGCCATAGTTGCAGTAGCATTTCAGGATATGGGCCATGCACACACTTAAAACCTAAAGACTCCACAAAACATTCGGTTATGAAATTAACTCCATTCCGCAGGTCACTCAGAGAACTGTAAAAATCAATGGAAAAACTTAGTGCATAATAATCTATATTTTACAATAATAAAAGAATACAGCACCCTGAAATTATTTTCCACCAAAATTTATATTTTCAAATGGAAACAATTGTTTCTAAGACCCAAACTTATTTTCATTAGCTTAACGCTTTATATAGTTTTGCATGTTTAGTAGATTTTATAATTAGGAAAAATTTCTGATGCTCAAAAGTAGTAATTTCTCATTGGTTCATAACAATTTATGGAGGAAGTGTAGTACACCCTCCCCCTTCAAAATGGCACCACTAAAAAACATATACAGGCGACTCCCGAGATTCGACCAACTCGAGAATTCTACTGGTTGAATTGACCCAGCTGATCGATCGGTCGAATTAGAAACTAGTTTACGTGAAGTAATTTTTGGCCTGCCCGACCATGAGAGGTTTAGTTTCAGTCTAGACATCATTATTTCTGCTCTAATTGTTTGAATTTGTGCTGATTCAACATTCGACGGTTCGAGATTCGAGCAAGTTTTCAGGAACGCATCCCTGTCAAATCTCGGAAGTTGCCTGTATTTCTGGGAAATATCATGACAACCATAAATAAACAAGCATATGAAACAAAATGAGGTACTACCGGGTTATCCCAGACCCCCTTTGAAAAATAATTTTTTGCGATAACCTTTCCCAGAAAAAACATCAAAACAAACTAAGAAAATGAGAAATTGTCAAAAAACTTTTAATTTACAAGTAACAGAGGATATTGGCGAGCCTTCGACTCGCTTTCTTTTTAGATTATAATGCCTTTTATATCAGATGCAGCCGTCTCTGGGTGCTATCACACCCTTCGCCTCTTGGGAACAATACTATCCCTCCCCATTGCCCAGTGATTGGGTGGGTAAATGTTGCCACAGGCAGATCTGTCATGGGTTTAAAAGCTTCACTCCGACAATATTTTTGGAGCAACGACAAGTTTGTCTTGTCAGCTTAATCGATGCTATTTCAAAGCATAAATTTTCATTTCCAGTTGTTTTCGATGACATTTTGGTCCATTAGGAATTGTAAACTCTTTTGTTCATTACTGAGCATCAACATAAATTGCTCAAGAGTATGCAACATATTAGAAGGGTGAAATATTTTTGATTGTTAAATCCCAAATACATAAACAATAACACAAACTAAATAAACAATAGCATAGTAACTGTTGCAAAAAAAGAAAAAAAAGGGGGGTTATATTACACTTTGACCCAATTTATGTTGACATGGGGATGGAAATTTGTGACAGGATTCTGAGTAGTGATGTGATTAATAATGACAATTTTGTGAATTCAAAAACAGGAAATACCCTTACATCTTTACAATAGAATTAACATATATAAATATAGAAAGATATTAAATATACCTAACATTTCAAAAACAAAACTACTTCCAATGAGCAATGGCATTCTAAAAGAGTTGGATTAAAATTAGTTAATAATTTAAATTAACACTAAAAAATACAAAGAATTCAGATGTAACAGTGATAAGAAAAAATTGGCTGCTTACTTGGTTATGTATATTTCTGACAAAATATCAGTAGTTTTCTTCTGTTCTTCGCCATTGACTATCAAGTCACCTTCAAATGGTTGAACTTTCCAAACGCTACGAGTACCTGTCTCATCCAAACAGCCAAAAACTTCTGAAAACACACCCTCACCCACTTTCTGTAGAGTAACAGGTTTCCTGGAAATAAAACATTTCCAACATGTTGAAACAAGGGCAATGAAATTGTTAATAAACTGGAATTGAAGAATAGGGCATTAGAAACTCTCTAAACAATGATACTGATGGTTACAGGTTCTATTCAATTGCTATTTACATTTTATTTTTACATTTTCAAGGAAACTTTTACTCTTAGATAAAATATTTTTGCACATTTTTTCAGAAATTCAAAGCAATAAAATTCCTAGGAATAGTAAAATGCACAACGGTTACATCATAAAAATCAAAATGCAAAGAATCTTGGATAACAACACCCAAAATTAAAAAGAGAACAACGAATACCAAAAATGTTGATGAAATCACAATACCAGAATGCACAAACAAAAAGTAATTTAGTAGACCCTTCAATATTTAACATGATCGGAAACAAAAAGGTGTCATTAAATATTTGCAGGAATTCTTCAAGACCGGTTTTAAATATTAACTCTGCATACTTGGTTTTGATTGGGATGCTCTTGGCATGAAAAAAACAAGTATTACACGGACATGCTAAGTCACCAACCTCTGTTGAACAAATTCTGAAAAATCCATTGCACACGTTTGGTTGCAGGCATGAAGAACTGCTTCCCATGAAGTAGGTAAAGAATCAGAAAGACCTGTCGACACATTTGATATGCTTTTTAGAATTTCAGATCCCACTTTCTGATTTTCCAGCTGAAATGGTGACAAGAGATTCTGGGAGGAAGAGAATGATTTTGTTTTTCGCAACGGAGTACTTGTAAGTAAAAAGGCTTGTCTTCTTTTCTTGAAGTTGCTCCATTTTTTACTAGAAATGATCGTACCATCTATAACGTCAATGGAAAGCCTCCTAACATCACTATTTTCTTGATCAGGGCTAGCAGAAATAACAGGCTGGTCCAAACTATTTCTAAGTAATTGAGGAGAAATATTTTCCCTAAAATAGTTTATTGCCAAGTTGTTTGTAGACACCGAATTGTGCTCTTGGGTTCTAAGCTCACAGGAATCCTTTCTCTGCACAGAACCGACTGAAGGTAAGGATTCAGGACCGATTGATAACACTTGACCACTTGAACTGCCTGAGATTGCCAAGCAACCGGAAGGGCTGCTCTGTAATTTGTTTTCTTTATCAGGGCTAGAAGAAATAACAGGCTGGTCCAAACTATTTCTAAGTAACTGAGGAGAAATACTTTCCCCAAAATAGTTTATTGCCAAGTTGTTTGTAGACACCGGATTATGCTCTTGGATTCCATGCTCACAGGAATTCTTTCTCTTCACAGAACCGACTGAAGGTAAGGATTCAGGACCGATTGATAACACTTGACCACTTGAACCACCTGAGATTGCCAAGCATCCAGAAGAGCTGCTCTGTTCTTTATCCCCTGCTAAAGTGTTAGGAGATCTAAAGTCGTTCAGATTCACGAATTTCAGTCCCAGGTCTTTCCTGTAAAAAAAAATGGGGGATCATTGGTTGACAAGTAAACAGCGCTGAAACCCATGCAAATTTCAGGTGTACAGACTCATTTACGTTACATCACACGTAAAATTGTCTACAATGTTTTCAGTTATTTACAGGCTACATGTAGAATATGATGGAGAAAAATGGTACAATAATATTTCTCGAAGATCCATTTAACGTTAATATTATTTAATATATGTTTATCTGAGTAAAAATAGACCCTCCAACAGCTATTGCCAGGAAATATTTATATATCGAAATTATCCAACACAAAATACATAACAATGGCTGCACATGTCAAATGTACATGAACACTCACCTAACATCTTTTGCTAGTTTAGAAAATGGAGACTCTTCAAAAGGTAGAGAGTCATTGAAGACCGAAGAAAACTGTGGCTTTTTCTCTACACTTGAAATTCTGAAAGGTCTTTTAAGACCTATTGGTTTCGATATATATGTACCGCGAGTCCCATAGTTCTGCTTCGACGATTCATCATGTTTCTTGCGATTTCGCTTAGATTTCAATTTCCTTTTGAAGGAATTGTTTACAGATCCACTGGAATATGAATCACTAAGTACAGACCCTGTAAATCGATGTCTGCCATTTCGTGTGTAACTTTTTAAATTTTTTCTTCCCTGTGCCATGATTTAAATCCTATTAAGAATTAATTTAAACTTTAATAATGTATCACAAAACCATCATAAACAAACAGTCATCTCGATCTTCCTACCATTAACAACATAAACTAGCAATTTCAAATTGTAAGACGCCCGCGTTACAGCCTTCACTTGGATCAACGGCCATTTATCTCTCAGCGCTCTCAGCTAATGAAATCCCGCTGCGTTAGTAGATGGTAAATTTTTCATTGGTTTCAAATGTTTATGTTTTTTAATGAATTAAGTGTAATAACTTCTATCGCAGAAATCTATTTACAGTCCACATATAAATACGTCTAAAACGTCTTCGAAATAACTTATGGTGCAAGTGAATAATATGGATAACGCTTTGACGGCAACAGAATTATTTACAGAATGGCATGAGTATTTTACACCTGACATCTCACAATAGAATAATCCTTATCGTTAATTTTATTAACATTAACTTTCAGCAGGCATTCCAGGTTTAATCAACAAAAACCAATTTGCTAACTATTTGGTTGGCCAAGTTTTTTAAATTTTATTATATATGAGAAAATTTCCTCATAAATGAACAATTTAAATCGACACCAAAGACTTATAATTTAATTCAAGATTATTATTTCACTCGGGTCACGACACTGCTTATTATTAGCTTAGGGTGAACAGAAGTCGCGGTTTTTCGTAGTTGGTCTTGATTTTCAGGGCTAAACTTCGGGACACCATATTTTCTACTTCTAAACATTCATACAATTTGACATTGCGAGACAGTATTATCACGATAACTTTTACACAATATGACCTTACAATATTTGTTCCGATGTCTTGAGCAATTCTGTAATAATTACGTATTGTCCCCGTTATGTCCAGATTTTCTTCCTCAGAATCTGGTTACCCTATGTATACCAACAAAGAACCTCATGCGCATTATGTGTCTTTAAGGTAATAATTTTCATTAATACAAATAAAATCCTCGCTAAAATTAACAAAATAATATATAATTAATCGGAATCAACTGCAGCAGTTTCTGCGATTTCAATTTATGCGCCCTTCGGTGTGACATATTCATACTCTACATATTTTGAACAGTAATATGTTAGTTTAGTATTTCATGTTATGTTTTCATTTAAAAAAATAGTAGGCTTTGAATTTGAACACAAATTTGTTAACTCGTATCTTCTGTTATTTTAAATGATGACGCAAGAAAAATTTTATGGAGAAACAATTTTAGATGCATGCATGAAAAAAAGTTCTTGAGTCTATGTTGCAATAATACCACTGACAATGAAAATAGCGAGAGAGGAATAGATACGATATGAAAAATTGTTATTATAATCGATAATAATTCAGCAATTCCTTTGAAGACATAGAAAATCGACAGTCTGATGTATCGTGGAAACTATTTACTCCAAAAGCGATGATCGGTGTATTGTGTTGTGGTAGGACCGATTCCACCGCTTTATTAGAATAATAGGTATTTAGCTAATTTTGTATTAGTGTTATCATATCCGTTCGTTAATTTAGCGTTATCGTAACGATTTTACATTCAGGGAATAAGTTGTAGTTTCATGCAATGGATAACACTGAATCAACATAAAGCAACCCTCTGTTATTTTATAGGATTCGTGCTAAGTTCGTCTTCAACGGCACCTACATATGTTTTCTAGAAGTGAAATTTTATAAAGGGTATGTATCTTGTGTTGATCATGTGTTCGCCGATCTATCGTATTATCTACTACGTTATTGCCTAATGGATGTTAAAGATCGTAGAACGAGTGGTATTATTCGATCATGTACGGGTTAAGCGGTAACTGCAAAGCTGTAGCAATGGGATCAAATCATTTGTTGAAACGTGAGTACTAAATCCTTATTAAAAAGAAATATTTTTGCGCATTCTTTATTTACAGTGCTTGTTAAACTTATCTAGAAATCAATTGCATTATTTACTGAAATTGGATATTTGTTTCAGGTGGTTGCCGGTGTCGTCACCGAGATGTGCTTTTTATTTATAAGCATCCAAAATTTTTATCTGATTATCGTCAAAGAACACAACTAATTCATGCGCAGTCTCACAATAATTTAACTTCAGTAAAAATTAAATACTCCAGTTACCTTTCCCTGGTCCCAAATCAATTCAGAATGAGAATAGATATAAAAATGAATAGACCAGGCTATATAGCATTGTGCAGCAGTCATTTCCATACAAGTGGACTAATGTATGATGCAGAGCCAAGAAAGGCCTCTTCTAAGGTTGAAGAGACAGTTGAAGTTCTTAAAGAAAAGTTAAAGAAGAAGGATGAGGTTTTGCCCGTTAAAGATGCTGTGCCTCCCAAAAAAACCTTCAAACAAAAAGTGATCGATGAAGTGAAGCATTATTACCATGGTTTTAGGTTATTATTCATAGACATTAAAGTATCTTTGGCATTATGCTGGAGAGTACTTAATGGAAAATCACTGAGTAGACGGGAGCACCGTCAGGTTAGTTGCAAAAATAAGTTTTACATTGAGAATAAAGAAAACGGTTACACTTTCAAAATAAAACTTTAAAAATTTTCTTTTCAGCTTGTTAGGACAACCTCTGATTTATTTCGTCTTCTTCCATTTTCTGTGTTCATCATTATTCCATTCATGGAATTGCTACTTCCAGTAGCCTTGAAGTTATTTCCAGGAATGCTTCCTTCCACCTTTCAAACAGCTAATGAAAAGGTATCGTGTTATTTTTTAAATAATTTTCAAGTTATCTAATTATTTTTATAACTAATGATTGTTGTATAAGGAATTAAGAGTCATAGATTAGGTTTCTCTCTGTATATTTGTATGTATGAGTAATTTTAACAGTTTAGAGGTATTTTAGGGTCATTTTGTTTTTACTTTTTAAAATGTCTCTTTGCAGGATGATTCTATATAATAATGTTTCCCCAAGCAGATAAACTAGTCTGAGATTCAGTAGCTAGGATATACAAGTCATTCATTGATTATTGTCTTCCTCAAAGGTGATTTTGTATTGTGCGTGATTTTTAGTGAAAATTTTTACTATGAGTGGCTTCTACAGTCAGACCCTGATTTAGTGCCACCTTTTGTTCTTCACTGACATTGGCATTAAAGCAGGAGTGTTGGTAAATCGAGGTGTATGCTTGCTGTATGTATTCATAAGATGTTAGTTCTGTTCACAAAGATGCACAGGTGGCACTATATACGGCAGTGGTTCTCAATCTTTTTTTGTCTGCGTCACCCTATCTTCAGTTCGTTCATTTATGCATCACCCTGTTTACATTTCCATTACCTTCAAGCCATCTTTAAAGATAAATTGGGCTTTCCCTACCACATAAAGGTAAAATGCTGGAATTTAAATAAGTACAAGTGTTTATTCTCCAGGTTTTATTTTTGTTTATAATCCAGAATAGGAAACACTGTGAATTTATCAAATATTCGCATCACCCTGGGGTTGTCATGTCACCCCGGTTGAGAATCACTGATATAGGGAGTTACTAAATCAGGGTCTGACTGTTTATCTAACTTGAAGCTTATTGATACTTATTTTATGTATATAATTTATTCTATGATGCAATATGATGTACAGGTAGTCTTCAAGATATGTCATAGATACATCCCTCAAAAGCACAACATATCTCGAAAGTCATTTTTCCGTAAGCCACTGGTCTATAGTGGGAGATGTGTTCCACCTCCACAATTTTAAACACATAATTTGCTAAGTAACACTTAATTTTAAATTTTTGAATAACTGGTTTAATTCATGCAAAATAATGGTTTATGTGGTCACTTCGTCAATTACAAGTAATTATATCAGCGGTTCAAGAGACTCAATTTTAACGTAAAAAATCTGATGTGGCCAACACATGACTTTCTCCATATTTGGGGTATAGATATTTACATTATTATGAATAGCATTATAAGGCAAAATTATTATTTCGTATCGTAAAAGAATACAGTCGTCCTTATTGCCGTAAATTGTATTTGAATATGTTTACAGAATTCACTGCTACATGGTGGTGGTGATGTATACTGGAAATTACGAATAAGTTAAATATCTCCGAAATGGATGGTTCTACGAAAATTTGTTTCAAACAACACTTGGAAGAAATATTATTCTCTACAACTTTGGTCCTCACGAAGAATACCAATAACGACGTTTTTAAGGAGATATTTGACGGAAACCAAAAAAACCGATTATTTATAAATAATTCCTAAACAATAACTACTATGGAAAATTGTTTGAAATAAAAGATTTAGGAAATTATATTCTCTATAATATTTGTATCGAGTTGTATATAAAATAATGATGGTTTTAACGGAGAAATATCGCAAAAACAGAATCTGGTTTCGAATAAACCTCGACTTCTGGTTAACCGGTATTGTCCAAAAACTAATCAGTTCTTTGCCCTCATGCTAAAGTGTTATATTGGTATTAATATGGTATATTGGTGTTATATTGGTATTAATATGACAAGTACTTTTTGAGTTAGAGCACCCGCAATCACATACATCCATCCACACACACACAGATATAATTCCGAAAATAGTGTAAACGTGTTCTAGGGACCTCAAAACATGTATTTCTGTTGAAATCTCAAAGTCGATTTTTTTGGTGATCACAATACTTTCCCTATACTACATATGGAGAAAGTAAAAAGGGACTATTGTACACTCACAACAGAATTACATGGCTGCATGTCTTAACGACAAAGGAGGAGGGAGGTTAGTTAAGTTATTACCATGTGGAGGATTGATTTTGAAGATCGTCTTCTGACTCTTCATAACCCTCCGTTATACAGCTCTCAAAGGCGTGGACTGTGAATATTTTTGCTTTTAGAAAGTGACTACTTGTGCTTATGTTGCTAGAGGAATGGAGAAGTAAATCCCAGTTGGCATTTGATTATAAACAAGTTATTTGTTATTAAGAAAGTAAAAAAAGTGACAAAAAGCATGACAACAGTGACTTATTTTGAAAGGAGAAATTACAGTTGGTGTTTGATTTAAAACAATATAACTATGAAAATAAATAAAAAGAAGTGTCAATCAGAATGATAATGCCAAATTTGTCCTCGAATGAATTTCGATGATTGAGGAAAACTACGTATAAGTGAAACTTCAGTGACCTATATGTGAAACCCATCCCTAATTTCTTGACGATGCATAAACGAAATGATGTATCTCGGGGACTACCTGTAGTACAGTGGCTTCCCAAACTTTTGAGCTCCATGGACCACTACAGCAACCCTCCAGGCCCTGCGGACCACCTCATTTCTGACACAAACATACTTACTGTAACCACATTAATGAAAAGGGGTTAATTTGACTGCAGAGAGGTAAAATCTGGAAATATGAAGGAGTAGAAAAATCTTTAGCTAACTAGGTACATTACTGAAGTATTGAATACCTGTGATAGTGTAAGAATTGATTAACTTTTCCCAAAAAAGTTCAACTAAATATGCGGTTCATTCTAAAAATTACATTTTGGAAACCTTTGCGGACCACCAATGAAACCTCTGCGAACCATAGTTTGGGAAGCGCTGCTGTAGTATATTACTTACCAAAGCAAGGCCATCCATATGTAGGAGAGGGGGTAATTCACTGCTGGAATTTCTGATTAAAGTATATAGTGAAAATTATTAAAGAAAATCGATACAACATACATTGTACATACAAACTTTCTCATATACTAATGTATCGTTTAGCCATCTTTTGAAAAAAATAGGAACCATGTAGAATCATTATAAACATCAACTTAAATAACTACCGTATATACTCGTGTATAGTACGAGTTTTTACGACCAAATTTTTATTGCAAAAATTGGGGATCGTACTATACACGAGTAATTCATTTGAGGATTTAAAATTCATGTATCTTCACGGGCATTTTCGGTGAAGTTATGCCACCCGCACGCATTCTATTGGTAGGCTAACCTGTGGAATATTACAAAGTAATTTCTTTTTATCCGTTATCCCTACCTATTAAATAGATGAGCAAGTGGAACCATTACTCACGCGGAACGTAATCAAGACGTACTAGAATTGAAACGATTTTATTTCATCTTGTGCAATCATGATTCATATCACTTTTCATTAAATGTTTTAGGAGTAAGATACTTAACTTATCCGAATTTTAGTGTACTCGCAAGAAATAATATTTACGACATTTACGGTCTATTCTATGGTTGTGTGGAAAATCAAGGTGGTTCGATATATCTCGCTCATAACCATCGAGCTATCGAAACGAAATATATCGACCATGGTGGAAAGCTGGGGTCGAACTATAAACGAGATATATGAAAAAATCAGGTTTGTTCACCAAAAAATCAGGGGTCGTACTATATATGGAGTCGGCATATACACGAGTATATACGGTATACAAAATTTGATGAAAATCGTATGAGCCATTTTTTCGAAAATCCAATTGTTATTAAAGTTGCCCAAGAATAAACTAGCCTTATATTCATTCTTTGAGAAAAATGAAATATGTAGTATTATTTCAGACGTAAACTCAAGTAACTGTACGAAATTTGATCAAAAACGTTGCATCCATTTTTAAGAAAATCACATTGTTGTTAAAGATGCCTAGAATAAACTAGCCTTATATTCATTTTTTGAGAAATATGAACTATGTAGATTGATGATGTAAACTTAACTACCTGTACGAAATTTGATCAAAATCTTTAGAGCCATTTTTGAGAAAATTGAATTATTAAAAATGCATAGAATAAACTTCCCTTAATTATTGAACAATGCCAACCATTTCTTCGTAGCTTCTACTCTTTATGATAAAATGCATAATTACGAGATTTTATTCATTTTCGCTCTACCGTTTAGGCTCTAGAGCTGCGAACAGATTGATCCACAGACACGGCATTGCGAAAACCACTTTTTCGGACTCAGGTACACCTAAAACATATATTTCCATCGAATTTTTTCGCGATAACAATACTTTCTCAATATACTTCATATATAAGAAAGTAAAAAAGGATAACTAAAATAACTATAAATATTATTGAAGTTAAATGGTGACCTTGGGTTTTGCCCTCTACCAATAATTACCCTGGAAATTTTTCAGTGGATGCTCATGTGCCTAAGTATTATAACATATTTTAAGGTGATTGTACACAAGAAAAATGTATCATTATTCCCTTGGCTTTATTTTAGGAAGTGTCAGCATGCTGTTAATAAATAAAACCATGTTTTTAATTACATATTTTTAATTTTTGTTCTTAACATGGATAAATTTATTAGATTTTTTGGGAGCATTACATTACTTTTAATTTATACAATTGATGTATAACACGGTACTATAAATAGGATCAGGATATAGTCAAATCAGTATAGGTGGTACTCTATATACATTCATAATTTATGTTGCTGTTGATATACTCAGCAAAATTCTCATTATGATAACCTTAGATGCCATCATTTACTTAGTGAATAATAGATGCTGCCATGATAAATTTCAGTCATTAGATGTATTTATATATTAGCATGCTTTAACTTCATTCTGGGAATATTTATTTATAAATTTATCTGAAGTCATCATTAAAAATTCACACTTTATATTCGATACATTTCCATACATTCTGATTAATTTCTGAAGTTCATTAGCCTAATATAATAGAAAAATGTAAGTAATCATTATTTGTAGTTGCTATTTATGTTTGTTTTATCTATTGGTTTGAAGTCTGCCTTGTTACTGAGCTAATGGGGTATATAGATGCAAACATTCTTACCCTTATAAATTTAAAGCTAATTCTAGCCCAAGATAAAATTTAATCTGTAAATGTTTTGAAAAAGTTATTTCTGAAAGTGCTGCTCTTATTTTTATATGTTTAAAACAGTATTTTTATCTAAAATTAGTTTCTTACTATATTGTATGCTAATTACCTACTGCTGCATGGTGATGTTCTTTTTAGGCCGTCCGTCCACATGTTCGTTCTCGGTTTCTACTGAACGGATTTTCATGAAATTTTATATTAAGGACTTACAATCAAATATAATAAGAAAATCGCACAAATGAATCACGTACGCAAATCAGGGATACCACTTTACTGATGACGAAAAATTAAATTTTCGTCATATCTCGTAAAGTATTACTCATATCAAAATATTTTTCAAATAAAAGTTGTAGAACTGGTAAAGAAGAGTATTTCCTTTCCTATACATTTTTATCGTAGAAGTAGCCGTTATCGGTAAAATCAAACAAAAACGTCTTAAATCAAGTTGAACAGAAAATTTCTTGCATGGTTACTTCTTCATTGTTGCTAACATAAACAATCTCACAAACAAACGTTTATTTTCCTTACATGTGCATGCAGTATTTTTAAATAGGAAGAAAATGGATTATTTATGATGAAGAAAATAACTTTAAAACGCTATTTCCCTTACGTACAGGTATATAATTTCTTTCTAATACTCCACTGCACGAAACGAGCCCATTTGTGATACGTTATACACTTTCCTAACTTGTTTCATTAATTAATGGCAAATTGATTTAATTTACATGCATTGTTCCTGAAAATAATTTAGTATTGATGATAAAAGGTTTTTTTGCCTTGTCTGTTTTATTATTTCTTAACTAATTGAAGAAGTTTAACATTTAGCAATGTGTTTTCTATTTTATTATTTTCATCATCATCATAGGTAGTGTGTCCATAGACAGGTCCGTGATTATTCATGGCTAACTTGGTTTCCATATACTCCTATTTTCGACAGTCTTCTTCATGTCTTGATAGCTCTCTTTCCCCTTCAAGTTGTCTATCAGCTGAAACCTTTTCCTATGTCTTTCTATTTTTCCATCCAGTTTTCCTTCTAGCACTTCTTTAATCATGCTCTCTCTTCTCAGGTAATGTCTAGTCCAGTTTGCCTTCCTCTTTTTGATAGTCTGTATAATCCAGGGGCGGATCCTGTAACTTCTCGGGGGGGGGGGGGGGTGATCGCCCCTCCACCTATCGAATCCGCCCCTGCCAACTGCCCTATTTGAAAATCCCTACCCCTATCAGAATCCTTCTTTCTCTTGCTATACAGACCTAATCTGCGGCGTATAATTGAGGATTTTTGCGCGGAATGAATTTATGGAAGAGCCCAGTGGAGTGCAATGGGGTTATCCAAGGAGGGGGCGATTGCCCCCATCGCCCCCCCCCCCCTTGGATTCGCCACTGGTATAATCGTTCGCTCCTATTCTTCATAGTAATTCCTCATTTTTCACCCGATCTATCCATTTTATCTTCAGAATTCTTCTCCATATCCACATTTCGAAGCTTTCTTAATATTTAATATCATTTTTCCTTAGCGTCCATGTTTCTGCCCCATACATAGCATTTTATCAACTTCTTGCAAATATCCTACTTTATATTCCCCATTAGAAGAAGTTTCTTTCTTCTGAAAGTGGCTTTTGCTTTTGTTATCCTAGTCCTGATTTCATCGGTATATTTTCTTCTGTTGTTATGATGATTCCAAGGTATTTATAGTGTGAAACTTGTTCTAATGGCTTTCCTTCGATACTTATGTTCAAATTTTCTTCTTCTTGATATTCCCATGACCTGTGATTTTTCTGTATTTATCACCATACCATATTTTCTACCTGTTATTACTTGTCTATTTATCATTTTCCAGAGTTCCTTTTCCTTTCTTGCTAGAAATACTTGATCATCTTCATATTTCACTGTTCTTATAATCCTTCCTCCAATTTTGAAATCTCCCGTGCCTTGTAACGCTTCCTGGAGTAGCCTCTTTCCATATATTGAATAGGATTGGTGATAGATAACAGCCCTGTTTTCCTCCGCTGCCGGTATTTACTCCTTCTGTGTCTGCATTCTCCAACCTGACCTTTACATCTTGATTCATGTATAGATTCCTGATTAGTCACCTGTCTTTCCAGACTACACCTATGTCCTTTAATATCCTCATCAACAGTACCCAATTTACTCTATCAAAGGCCTTCTGCCAGTCGACAAAACATATGCAGCAATCTTGGCTGTACTCTATTGCCCTTTTCTGATATGATTCTTACTACACCAATAGCATCTCTGGTTCCTCGTCCTTTTCTGAAACCGAATTGATCTTTCCCTAGCATTTCTTCAGCCTTATTCTCTAGCCTTTTATTAAGAATTCTCATGATGATCTTCGAAGTGTGTGACAGTAGGCTTATTGTTCTGTAGTCTTTACACTGCATAAGCATTGGCTTTGGCTTCTTCTGTATAGGGATCATTGTTACTTCTAGGAAATCCTGAGGCCACTCTCCTGAATCGTAGATCTTGTTAATTAATTTTGTAATCACTCTTAGTCCTTCCGATCCCATGACTTTAAGTACCTCTGCCAGTATTCCATCACTGCTTGTAGTTTTTCCTTTCTTCAGTTCCAGTATCGCCTTTTCTACTTCGCTTTTCATAATACTTGGTCCCAAGATTTCTTCTTCAATGTTATCCTCTTCTTCCAGTTCTATTTGTGCCGATCCTGCCTGCTTTTTGTATAGTTCTTTAATGTATTCTTCCCATACCTGTGCTACATCATTTAGTTCTGTGACTATTTTTCCATCTGTATTCATAATTCCTTTACCACAAATTCCATTAGGCTTCTTATCTTCCAACTCCAGTACCCTAGCATACATCATATCGTACCATCCTAACTTCTCCATCTGTTGTATTTCCTCACATTTTTGTTTTATCCAGTTTTTCCTAGCTTTATCTGTTACCCATTCTCAACTCATTGTTTATGCTTTTAGCTTTATTTCCATCAACCTGTTATTCGTTGCTATTATTTTTGTCACACTCTTCATCATATCTTTCCTAAGTACCAGAGTGACTCCCCTTGCCCCACTATTTCCTTCAGAGTAAATTACGGTGAATTCTTTCGAGTCGAACTGCCCTTATCCTTTCCATCTAGCTTTTCTCAGCCCTATGATGCCAGTCCTATTTCTTCTCATTTCTTCTTTCAGATTATCTAGCTTTCCTGCCTTCCTCATGGTTTTTAGATTCCAGGTACTTATGCATAAGTTACCTTCGACCTCACGGCAGTCCTAACCCAGTGATCCGATTGGGAGACTATTTTACCTCCGGAATGTTTTACCTCGAGATAACTCATATTGTTCAACCATATAATCAATACTAGAGAGTTATAATGTGGTAGTTTCCCTCTTGCTTTCCACATCACAGTACTGTAGCTGTTCAAATCGTCCCGATTATGCCTACAACTCTATTGGATATCAGTTGTATAGTTAGGGTCTTTGGTGCCCCATCTTGTTGGTGCCCCTAAGGGAGGGGGGGGGAGGGGATTATATCTCCAGTCCTTGCCATTCTGAGTAAGACTCAACATGCAAACTTACCATCCGTGAATTTCATTGGACTCTGCAATATGACGGGCCCACCTGTGAGGAGCACCGACGTTAAAAACACTCCTGAACACAACCCAGTTAATAAATTACTCTTCCAGTTTTTACTAAGATGTTTATTGTTATCATTAATTATTAATCGAATTGAATTAAAAACAAATGGCATTCTAACAAAAAAATTACAATGGTACATATCTTGTGGTGTTTTCTATCGATTATGACGCCAATATTTAAAAGGAGCGTCACATTCTCCTTGAATTAAGAAATGATTGAATTCAGTGCTTGGAATGGAAAATGTTATGAAATGGAATGCTTGTATTGGTAGTGGAATGGAAATTTTTATGAAATGGAACACTTTTTATAAGGGTATTTCTAAATGTCTGACGAAATGGAACAGTTTCATCAGCGCATGTGACGAGCTGGTGTGGTGTTCTGGTGCATTCCATCTCATTCAGAGCACTGTTCAATTTAGACAATTATTACAGCAGAAATAGTTTTAGAGATCTCATTTGAGTAAAAATACTCAAAAGGGAGAGAAACGAGAAACAAAGATATAAACGGTTTAAAATCAAAGGTTTCTATAGAAATCAAAACTAACCTCTCCAATTGAAATGCTACACAGATTCTGTTTGGTATGTCCGTAAGTCTTCAAGTAACACCTGTATTCGTTAACAGAAAATCAGTAAAAATCAATATTCGTATAAAATACCGAGAGAAGAAAATATGTTATTAAATATTAGCAAAAACACCAATCTGTTATATATTACCAGTCTTGATGTCCAATTCACTAAATTCCGCAAGAAGGCTAAACTCACTCTATCGAGTCAGGAGATAACTCAATTGCAAACATCCCTGGCCTGTCGGCACAACATTGATTACAAGTGGAATCCAGTCTAAGGAAATATATACGTAAAACAAAAGTGCAACCCGAAGCCCGAAGAATGAGCGATAACCCCAAAGACTTCGGGTGAGACATGAAGAAATGGCGACCCGAAGTGGGACTTCACACATATTTTGTGAATATTTTTCTCTGACCCGCTTATGACAAGCTACGATATCACTCTATCCTGTAAATACGAGGGTGGTTCATTGCATGTTGGGCCAGTTCCCAGAAGCATTTTTGATGACTCACGCCTCTTTTATCTTAATCCGCTAAGATATTACATTACTCTGCGACCTCTTATCAGATCTGTTTCATCAATAAAAATCGATCCGTGAGTTTGCGCCCCTAAGCCCTGCGCCCAGGGGTAACTGCCCCCCCCCTCTGTCCCCCCTCGCTACGCCATTGTTGGATATAGACCCAGCCAACATAATTTTTTTTTGGCTCTATACCTTACTGACAGTACTGCTTCCTGCTGCCAGGCACCGATGATAGTTTTTTAAAAATAATTAATTAATTTATTTTTGTGAAAAAACCTCCGCGGGGATCGGACCCCGTAACTTTGTAACGGGAAGCTGACACACCAACCACTACACCAGTGCATATAAAATAAAAAAATAAACTTTCTATGCAGTGTTATTTTTAAAATGTAAAACACTTTAAGTAGCTGTAAATCACTTTTTCATTGTTCTCTTCATTGGAATGAAATTAAGTATACATAGTACAGTACTATAATTTTTAAAATTATTTAGTTTTCTTATTTTATGAATCAGCTTGCTATAGGTGCAAGTGAATAGGGGGTGTATATTTTAAAGTTATAGTTGCCTCAATTCATGTGATGTTTTACCAATTCCAGGAAGATAAAATGAAGAAAGCACTCAAAGTGAAATTGGAAATGGCAAAGTTCCTGCAGGAAACTTTGGATGATATGGCTGTGACTTCAAAAGGTCATTCCTCTCAGTTAGCCAAAGAATTTGCTGAGTTTTTTATTAGGGTAAAGTATAATGTATCTTTTTGTAAAGATTTTCTATACCATATTTGGTTCAAGATTTCCAATCAGGTTGACATTTTAAACAATTAAAATATAGTTTGGTTGCTTTTTATTGTCATGGACATTCATAATTTCTGAATATCCATAATTCAGGTTTTTCCAAATAAAGTGTTCAGAATCATTATTTTCTTCTTCTGACACCGTCAGAAAATTTCCAACTGAATAATTTTTAATTTCTATTTTATGTTATGTCTATAACTTATTGTAAAGTGTAAACTTTTTTCTCTGGTGATATGCATCAATGTCTTATTGAAAAAATTTTTTAGATCTCAATCATTTATTTCTCTCGAAAACCCTCTTCTACTATTATAATTTTAGATCTCTTATATTTTGTAATTGTTCTATCCTTTTTGTGTGTGAAATATTGTGTGCAATTAAAGTTTTATGTAAATCATTGGATTTGAACAAAGCAATTGAAAAGTTGTATTGACATAAATAGCAAAACAGTATATCTATAATTCAATACAAATTTTTTGTGCTACATCAGAATCTGATGACTAACTTACACTTATAAATTTAATTCTCATTTTGTAAATGTTTTGATTGTATAATTTTTCTCCTGAATTCATCATTTGAAATTATTTTATTTATTAACACATACAGTAATCCCTTACCAATTCCGGGGTTACATTTCTGGAAATCGCCGTGGTAAGTAAAACCCAGGGCTTATGGGAAATAGGGGAACCCATATCCAAGGTTAGTGGAGGTGAAGATCTAGAACAGTGGTTCTTAACCTCTGAGTCACGACTCTGCAGCAGCCTAAAAGACCCAATCTCTCACAATATATTGCTCTCAAGCAATTCTGGCGATAAAGAATATCATATGTCTCGAAGGAAGGATCCTGTCTGTCTAATCACTGTGTAAACAGGAGTGACTTAAAAGTTCACGTACCTTTCATTTTATTTTTCAGTTTGTTCATGTGGAAATAAGGTCTGCTCATCTTAGCATTGTTTTTTATAAACTCACCATAGCCCCATTCCCTGAGTCTACATAAAAATTTATATCATGAAAAAATAATGCAATGTAAATATGTTTTGAATAAGAATATATAATTACTAAATTAAACATAAATAGTAAGTGTGGATGTTCTTCTGTTAAAATACATAAAGGTTATTTAGATTTAAGAAAAATCATTTCAGCAAAGGATAATGAGTACCATATATACTCGTGTATAACATGCAGTTTGAAGACCAAATTTTCAGGTCATAAAGTAGGGGTGCGTGTTATACACGGGTAACACTTTTGGGCACTTACAGTCGGAACTTAAAGTAAACCTACATTGCACCAGATTCTCGCTTTTTTGGTGAATCAAGGGAGAAAACACTAATTATCGATAATCCGGGTTATACATATATTAATTACTCTATATAACACCAAATTACTTCTATACAGTTATAATTCCATCCTCTCCAAATATTCCACATTTCACCAGCTCATCAGCTGATTGCTGTAGTCTTTGCAAAATCGCCAGATAGACTTCCTGCAAGACATGCATCGAAAACAAAAAACATAGAATAAGCAAATTGAAATAATTTTATTTAGTTAATTAGTGTATAGCCCGTCAAAAATGACGGGAGGAAAGATACGATCATTCAGACTATTTAGGGAAATCATATTAACATCAGAAACTTCAACTGTCTTGAAAATCATTTTTCCCCCCTTCCTCCCTCATTCCTCTCCCTCCCTCTCTCTCCCCCATCTCTCACCCATCTCTCCCTCCTCTCTCTCCCCCACTTTCTCTCCCTCTATCTCATATTAAAAGCATTCAAAGCACGTTTATACCCATAAGGATTGAAATAACAATATGATATCAAGGTCTAGCAATGGAATACAATAGGTAGGCAAGGTAACATCCAGTTAAAAATGGCAAGATTTCCTCAAACTGTGTGAATTAAATGTTTAAATTGAGCAATTTTCAACTGTAGGTGAAAAAAAGATGTAAAGAATAAGAAACTTTGTTTTCTTCAATCCGAAGATTGTAGGGCAATTCTTTCTAATTTTAATCTAAAAAAGAATGAAAGCCTGCATGTCGAAATGTCTATTTTTACGTGTTACCTTATGGGAAATGGAAATTATCCCCTGGAGTTGAACCCGGATCTTTGATCTCGAGTTCAATACATTAAAACGTTTTGTTATTATATCATATTGCTATCCTGAAAATTTCATCAAATTCAGTTGTTGTTTGCAAGATATTAAACTTCAAAAAGCATTACACACAAAGTGACATTGTCTTTTATATAGTTTAGATGATTCTAGTATGTATAGGTGTCCCTCGATATTCATCCTTAATTGGTTCAACGGATACTGGACGATAAGCGAAAAGATGAATATCGAGAGCTATTTTCCCTTAGATGCTATGTTATAAATGTATAATTCATTCCTAAAGACCCAAAAAGCAGACCAAAATATTGATATAGCCTTATTTTATGGAGTTATTGGTACTATAAAGACAATCTATAGGAACCTACCGCCTGCAGGAGCATTTTATGCGGCCCACGAAGGTGCGATGTAAACGCAACTACAAATGCGGCCGCCATGTAATTGATTGATTTAATCGCAAACACAGAGCTCAAATTTATACTCAACAATATAAAATTGCACCGAAACGCAAACTAAGGAAGAATGAACAACGACACAGAAAGAGGCTGAGTAGCTGAGGCCAGTGGAGTCAGTGGTTGAATACTAAAACAGATCACCCAAAACTCCTAAACTCAACGTGATGATGAAATCATCTCAGTGTTGTGCTTTAATTTGCTTTTAGCCACAGTCACAAGGGGAAGACAGACATCCTACGTGATATTTTCATTTCTCGATCACAAGGTTATAAGTTTATACTGCTGAGAACGATAAATCCTTAGCATCTCATCGTTTGATGAGTAATTGTCTGAGAGTTTCTCTCGTAGGTCCCAGCTATTTCGATGGGCGAATAAGTGAGAGAATAGACGAATGAATGGGAGTTTGGTTGTAATTGGTTATGGATAAGCGAAAAGATGAAAATTGGGGGGACGAATGGGGAGGGATACCTGTACAATTAACAATGTAAGTAATTTAAACCCCATAGAATGACGTGTATGAACTTAATCTTAACTGGCACGCTTCCTGTTTCCAGATATGTTTGTTAAATTTTCCTGTTATTCCTTTGATTAAACAGTTTTAGAATGAGATAGAAAAGAGAGAACCAAACTCCACTATAAATAAAAACTTTCTATTTTATAGATCCCTTTTTGTCTGATTTAAAAGTACATGTTGGCAGCAGTGACGTGGCGATTTTCTCTGCCCCGTCAGTTTGGCCAACTTACTGTCTGAAGTTGCTGCCGTCTCAATTCAATCGCTTTCATTATTGATGATGTCTCTCTTAAGACATAATGTGGAGCTTATTGAATGTAATACTTTTGGGCAAGTCCAAGCGTTTTAAAATTGTTAACTGGTGATAATTTAATGCTTTAACGCATTCATTTATGGTACTCTAGTTACTACTTAACATGACAATATAATTCTAAAATGTTGTTCGTATACCCACAAAAAATCAAGGGTGTGCATTATACATGGGGTATAAGAAAATGTCGGGATTTTTTGGCAAAAAGTACAGGTGCACGTTATACAAGAGGGCATGCTACACACGAGTATATATGGTATATGTCTGACACCTCAGATACTCAAATCCTCATACTATGGTTGGTAAGATGGTATACATTTCGCTCACCACGGATAATTGAAACTGGTTGGCAAAACCATGGTTAGTGAAGGACAACTCTACTAATGCATCACTTTCAAAAATTACCTTTGCTCTCATTTATTGCAGGTTAGAACTTCAGGAAAATTAGCCACCAATAAAGAAATATTGAAATTCTCCAAACTTTTTGAGGACGAAATTACACTAGATTCTTTATCACGTCCACAACTAGCTGCCTTGTGCCGTGTTTTAGAAATTCAACCTCTAGGAACTGATAACTTCCTTCGGTTTCAGCTAAGGTTAAGGCTTAGGCAGTTAGCAGCTGATGACAAGGTGAGTTAGATTTATATGACCTAATCTGTGACTAAACTTATTGTTAGTCATAGAATGTTTTATAAGCTTTGTTATTCTCCCTTAAATAACATTTACTTTCTCAAGAATAAGAGCATTAGGTTTGCAAAAATATTTGGTCTCATTTAAATGAAAAATTATGAACTACAGTAGAACCTCATAAATCCAGCACTCGAAAATCCGGAATTATCAAAAATCCGGCAGTTTTTGAAAAGTGCACTTTTAAAAATTTTTGCCGCGGGTAGCCTAATCCACTATGGAACGATAAACGCACCGCTTCGCATCAAAATTCGCGAATTCTAGAACCAATTTGACGGCAGCAGTTACATTGTATGTGTGAGTGAGTCCAATTGTCAGCTGACCAACACATGTTGGTACGTGTTAGGGAATAGTTTCCAAAGTCACATTGTATAACTTGTATACAGTCACGTGTTCAGATTGCATGTGTCTTTCATTAGTGTGATATTGCTCGAGTTCATATTGGAATGTTTTTAAAAAAACTGAAAATCCCTCCAGTAGTATTATGAAGCGTAAACATAAATCTCTTTCTACTGAATAAAAAGTAGATTTATTAAGAAAACTTGAAAAAGGTGCTTCAGTTAAGAGACTTTGTGAAGAATGTAGCGTAGGCAGTTCTACTGTGTTTGACTTGAAGAAACGAAAAAGTGAGTTGCTGACATTTTAAGCAGACAGTGACACTTCTAAGGCCGAAAAACATTACACACTTCCAGGGTCAACAATATCGATAGAGTATTGTTTGAATGGTTTTGACAAAGAAGAAGTGAAGGTGTACCGGTATCAGGCCTATTGCTAATGCAGCAAGCAAAGAAATTCCACGACGATTTTAAAATCAATAAAACTTGCGATTATTCGCAAGGTTGGCTTCATCGCTTCAAGCTTCGCCATGGAATACGAAAATTAGCAGTGTCAGGCGAAAAACTTAGTGCCGATTCGGCTGCTGCCAAAACATTTGTAGAGTTTACCAAGTTAATTTCGGATGAAAATCTTACTGCAGAGCAAATATATAACGCGGACGAGACAGGATTATTTTGGCGATGTCTTCCTCGGAGCACACTTGCAGCCGCCGATCAGGATATGGCATTTGGAGTGAAGGAATCAAAGGAGAGGCTGAAGGTTCTTGCGTGCGCAAATGCAGCAGGTACGCACAAACTAGAGCTAATTGTAATCGGTAAAAGTGCACACCCTCTTGCTTTAAAGAGTGTAAAGAATTTTCCTGTCAACTACCGTGCTAATAAATGTGCTTGGATAACTTCTCAGTTAATGTTGGATTGGTTTTTGAATTATTTTGCACCGGAGGCACGTGCTCATTGTAAATCTAAGGGACTAGGTGATGATTGTAAAATAATTTTGACATTAGATAACTGTCCTGCCCATCCTGATGCATCACTTTTGGTATTGGGTAACGTACGTGTGGTTTATTTATATTCAAATTGTACATCTATTAGTCAACCTATGGATCAGGGAATATTATGCACACTAAAATGCTATTACAGACAGCAGTTAATGCAGAAATTGCTTGTTGCTTGCAATAGAGGCCAAGGTGTTGACGGATTTAAAAAGGAATTTAACATTAAGGACTCGATTTGGACTCTAGCTAAGTGTGGACTGATGTAACGGCCCCAAAACTGAAAAATGCCTGGCATAATTTGTGGCCTGAAGCATGTTTGAAGAATGTGATGAATCACCACCAGATTTTCTCGGTTTCAATGTTAGTGACATAAAGAGACTGGTGTCTGAAATTATGGAATTTTCTAAGGGATCGACAAATAACGCTTTCATGAAGGGTCTGGAAGAAGATGTTGAAAACTGGATGGAAATCGACTATGAAGTGCCTGTAGTGAATCAGCTAACTGACGGAGAAATAGTTAAAATGGTTTTGGAACCCGAACGTGAGAATTATGAAAAAAGTGAAAGTGACGATGATGACAATGCAGCTGCAAACAAGCCTTCAATAGACCGTTGCATAGAATTAGTCACTGATACAATATTGGCTTTAGAGCAGCGGTCATGCATCGAATCACAGGATATGATGAATTTGTACCTAAATAAAGATAAACTTATGAAGGAAAGATCACAATGTATGAAGCAATCTGTGTGATATGTTCAAGACAATTTCGCAGAAAAACCTTCAAAAAACTTCCAACACTGAAATGAAATAAAACTTGCAATCCCGCAACTAAAGATGCTGTCTCGACCTTATTGTCTAGCCATCGAGAGTAGAAACAAGACGTGTAAATTGGTAAGTGTGCATTAAATTTACTATGACCTTATTCCAAATTCGTGCACTTGTTAATGATTCTTTCTTTTATAAGTTTTGGTGTAAATTTTGGATTTTAATGTTACGTATTTTATTTTTTTTACATATAGACTGTGATATGGTATGAAGGTGCAGTGGCGTAGCCAAGGGTGGCAAGAGGGTAATGTGTCTATTATGGTTTATTTTATATTTTGCATGTTTATTTACATACATTTTGTGTATGTATTTCATATTTTAAAATATTCTGGCGTGATTTCTGATTAAATTTTGAAATACATTATATAGATTACAAAAAGCCTTCTTTTGAATTATCCTGCAATAGGCCGATTTGCCCCTGGATACTTAGGCAATGTGCAACATTTTCAAAAAACCGGAATTTTCTAAAATCCGGCTTACGCTAGGTCCCGAGAGTGCCGGATTTATGAGGTTCTACTGTAATTTCTTTTGCTTTTAGTTTTTTCTTTTTAACTGTTTTGATTTGTCATTCACATAATAATACACAATTATTATAATTTATAATAACTTATTGATTTCTAACATCCCATGAGAATTTGGTAACTTTGTATTTCTGACTAGCTATGCAGTTTGTCCAAGAAAAAGCATTTCAGTGTATAGGTGTTTTGGAATATGAGTTAATGATTTTATGCAGTGTTTTATTTGGGGTATAGCACTCAGTGGAGCGGAAACATGGACTATTAGAAATAAAGTTGTAAGCAATTGGGAAAGCTTTGAAGTGTGGATATGGAGAAGGATGCCTAGAATAAAATGGTCTGGCAGAATAAGAAATGAAGAGGTATTACAAAGACTAAACAAGTAAAGAAAACTGATAAGCTACTCAAAATAAAAGAAAGTTTGGCAGGAGTTTATACTAAAAGAGAATGGTTCCCAAGAGATCTACTAGAAGAAAAGATTGAAGGTAGAAGGGAAGAGAAAGAAGAAGATGGCAATCTTAGATGACATGAAGATTTATAATTGCCAGTGAATGAAAAAGGCAGTGGAGAGCCTGAAACCGAAGACTCATTTGAAACTTGAACATTGTACTTGTCAGAAATGATAGAATGCAGAAGAAAGAAAGAGACATAATGTTAAAGATAACTATAAAAAATCTGATGTGGCCAACACATGACTTTCTCCACATTTGGGGTATAGATATTAAAATTATTATGAATAGAATTATAAGGCAAAATTATTATTTTGTATCGTAAAAGAATACAGTCATCCTTATAGCCGAAAATTACGTATATTTTGAATAAATTTACAGAATTCACTGCCACGTGGTGGTGGCGCTGTATACTGATATTATGAAAAAGTAAAATGTCTCCGAATTGGATGGTTCTACGAAAATTTGTTTCAAACAAAACTTGGAAGAAATATTATTCCCTACAACTTTGGTCCTTACGAAGATGACCAATTACAACGTTTTTAAGGAGATATTTGACGGAAACTGAAAAAACCGATTATTTATAAATAATTCCTAAACAATAACTGCTATGGAAAATTGTTTCAAATGAAAGTTGTAAGAAATTACATTCTCTGTAACCTTTGTATAGAATTGTATATACAAAAATGATGTTTTAACGGAGAAATATCGCAAAAACCGAATCGGGTTTTGAATAAACCTTGAGTTTTGGTTAACCGTTATTGTCCAAAAACTAATCAGTTCTTTGTGCTCATGCTAAAGTGTTATATATGAAGTTTGGTAATGATATGGCAAGTACTTTTTGAGTTAGAGCACCCACAATCACATACACATACACATCCACACACACACATCATTCCAAAATAGTGTAAACGTGTTCTAGGGACCTCAAAACGTGTATTTCCATTGAAATCTCGAAGTCGATTTTTTTCGTGATCACAATACTTTCCCATTACTACATATGGAGAAAGTAAAAAGCATGATCTTCCATAAATCTAAATTTAGCTGCAAGAGCAAATGGGTTACCATTTTATTGCATATATCCCTAAAATTATCAAGCGAGTTTAAATTGCATATGTTGGAAAGGCAATTAGTATGGCCTGCATTTCCTTTTCATATTTCAGGGATTATCTTGTTAGAACACGTTCAATAGAATAAAGTAATTTGGAAAAGCCTGATGGTATTTGTAAATGATATTACCATAATTTTTGATTAAATGTAAAAGTCGGCAGTCTTTCATAAGAAGCTAGTAAAAATCATGAAAATGAATTATTGTTAATTTGATATCATCCTGAAATGTAAATTTCATAATTTTTGCATTTATGTTTCAAATTGTAATATAAAACATTTATGGTATTACAAGAATGCAGGCGACTCCCGAGATTCGACCGGGATGCGTTCCTAAAAACGTGGTCGAATCTCAAACAGTCGAATGTCGAACGCTGTTTTTCCATGGACTTGCATGTTATAATCCGGGGATACATTCCAGCATCTCGGGAAAAATTTATTAAGTCTCCCCTCACGTTATATAAAGATAAAATATCATTACTGATGTGTTAATACATCAATATTAAATTATGAATAAATTAAATGAAAATATTTTCTATGTATAACTTATTTTTTGTACTAAAAAGTAAAAAATAAATTTTTGTTTGTATGATTATTTTATGTAATTTAAAAATCCAAATTACGTCAAATCCGCCTCATCAATTCCCATGTTATCTAAATGGAGGAATGAGTAGTATTAGTACTTTATCAACAAAGTTAACGGAAGAGTGACATGCAACATTTAACTTGTCGAGCTTCAAAGATTTTAACAAACGACTCGCGCGAGCCGGACTGGGCACATCCCTGCATACATCTATCAATTAATATTATTATTATGGTCATTAATTTACATAAACATTTCACATTTTTAATATCAATTTCAAATCAAAGGGAGGGTGGAAATTCGTATGGAAGGGGTAGATGGAGGAAGGGGACCTCTACGAACAAGTGTGCGGTAAACGGGCAGAAGCTATTCATTACTTATCGCTCTGCTCGCCAAAATTCGTTATATATGGGGCATTTTTTGCCACGGGACCAAACATTTGTTTGTTACAGCCGAGAATTCGTAAAATGCATGTTCGTTACATCCGAGAAATTTAACCAATGCCCTTATGGAGAAGTTCAAGGGACCGAGACATTTCTTCGTTATAGCCGAGATTTCATTTTAGGCATGATCGTTTAAATGTATGTGCTAATAGTTGAATGAGACATCCCCAATGATCGTGCGATTTCAGCATGGATTTCACCTTTCTCAGCATACTTTAAAATTTTTAATTTCAAGTCATAACTATGAATCTTATGCACTCTTTTATTTGATTCACTTGCATTATCACTATTACATTTCCTTTTAGATGCCATGGCAAGTGATAAATAAATAAAATAAATAAATTTAAATAAAAGATTTACTGAAAAAACGAGTGAAATCAGCACAAATTCAAACAATTAGAGCAGGAATGATGATGCCATGTCAAATGATAAATTTATAAATAAAATAAATAAATAAAAATAAAAGAGTAACAGAAAAAACAAGTGAAATCATCACAAATTCAAACAATTAGAGGAGAAATAATGATGTCTAGACTGCAACTAAACCTCGCGTGGTTGGTTGAGCTAAAAATTACTTCGTGTAAAGTAGTTCCTAATTTGACCGACCGACCGGCTGGGTCGAATAAGTGGGCTTCGATGGGTCGAATTCTCGAGTTGGTCGAATCTCGAACGGTCGAATCTCAGGAGTCGCCTCTACTCTGATTTTAAAAGTAATTGTATTTTTATATCATTTGCATAAATTTTTATATTGCTATTTTGACATATATTTCTCTTGTGCATATAGTTAATCATGAAGGAGGGCATTGAGTCCCTCACAGCCTCTGAGTTGCAGCAGGCCTGCCGTAGCAGGGGTATGCGAGCATATGGTATTTCAGAGGAGCGACTTAGTTCTCAGTTGGAGCAATGGCTAGACCTGAGCCTCAATGAGAAGGTGCCACCTTCCCTTCTGTTGCTCTCTCGCGCCCTACTCCTCCCTGATACAATTACCCCAGGTGACCAGTTGAAGGTCACCATTTCAGTGCTACCTGACACTGTGGTGAGTGAACGTTTTTATGTATATGCACATACGTAATTTGTTATTAAATTTTATGGAGGATTTGTATTTCTCATATGTTTTTGCAGTTTATCTAATCTGTAGAGCCCACATTCCATGTTTAATATAGTTTCATTAATAATTCTGAGATTATAACATTTTCCTGTAATTTTTTAGATAACTAGTTTTGAATTTTCCATTTGCTCTTTCATGAAAATTATGTGCTGAAGTGAAAATACAGCAATACCTCGTTAGTACAAACTTCAAGTGTCTTAAAACTGTATGATTTTTGATAATGGATAAATTATAAAATACCCCTGTTGTCACAGAGGTCTGATGTACACTTCTTATAAATGAGCATTTTGTATTAACCATTTCTGGAATTTCAAGTTTATACCATAGCTAAAAATTGTTTAATTTTCAGGTGACTAAAGCAACAGCAGCCATTGGTGAACGAGAAGGTAAGATTGACAACTTGGTGAAAATAGAGCTCATTAAAGAAGAAGAAAGAAGGATAAAAGAAGAGAGAAAAGAAATGAAGGAAGAGTTGAAGAGAAAAGAGGAAGTCACACAGAAGATAGAGGTAAGTCTCTTTCACTTGGAAAAATTCATTTACTCCAGCTATGCCCACTTACTATTCCCAATCAGTTTTGCCTTTATAATTGCATTGATGCTAACAAGTGACAATATAAAAATAATCATACTATAATCATCAACTGTCTGTCTGGGTATCTGACCAGCAAGGGTAATTAATGAATTACTACAAAACTATTGATTTGATTTTGACCAAACTTTCTCTATTTATTCTGAATGACCTGCATTGTATTCTAGGAGGTCGTTAATTCCAAACACCTCAATAAAATAAATTTAAAAATTATTTTCTCTAATTTAATTACTTCTATTTGAGTAACTCAGGAAAGAGAGTAGTATATTTTTTACTTGAACTTTAAAATTACTCAAAATCACAGTACAAAAGCTGAACTTGAACCCAGGTTCAGAGAAAAGAATTAAGTTGTATTTTCATACTGTAAAATTTCAAATGCGAAATTGACAAAAACTGTACTTCTGACAATAAAATCACAAGATTTTTAAAGCAAAAGTTTTGTCTGTTCTCCTGGGGCCAACTCAGGAAGTTCCTTGGTCCGTTTTATCATAGCATTCTTGACAGTTGCCCTTCTCTTGTCGGCTTCTGCGGAGAGCCCAGTAACTTGAGGTTTCAATCGGTCGACGTTGGTGGGTAGTCGAGTGTTAACCCTTTAAATCCCAAGTGGCCGATATATCGGCTGCGGCATTTCATCCTGAAACTTCCAAGCGGCCGATATATCGGCCACAGGTTTAAAATCAAATTGCAAATGAATAAAAGCATGTATTGCTTTGAATTTTTTTCTATACGAAAGCCTATATAATATAGCATCAATTACTAATAATTTTATAATTTTTCTTTTGTTTTTAATATTTTTAAAATGTGACGATACTTCGTTCATGTGCATGAACACAATTAAATGGCTATTGATGTTTTTTGAAAAATAATAACTTCCAAATACTGATGTACCTATTATAAAGGAATTTGCTTCTCAAAGCGCTAAGTACAATATTTCGTTGATAATATTATTTGGTTTGTTCCTCCTTATCAAAATTTCCGACCCTCATCATTGTTTGTGTCTTGCGAAACTTTTTTTCCTTCTAGCATATGCAGCTGACTAATATGCCAACGATAAGTCTCCGCATGCACGACGCGTTTGCAGTTTTGTTTATCTGAATGATACTTTGTAATCACATTGAATCATACTTGCTTCGGTTGCTTCTCTTGAGGGTATCGTTGGCATTTTCAGATCTGAGTTTGCACCACGGAGACGGCCATTTCAGTTCGTATTCGCAGTAGTGCGGTAGAGTACGTATCCCTCTCTTTGTCACAGGTTTTATTTTATTTAACACTAACTAAACTTTCATTAGTGCATTTCTACCAGTAAATATAAAAGTTTGGTGTCTGTGTTATAGTGAGTACACTGTACATTTCATTGTAAAATTACCCACTCATAATGGCTGGACTGTCACACGTAAAGGATCACGAAATTATGGACTATTTAGACAATTCATCTGATGAGAGTGGAACAGATTTCCATGAAAGTGACATTGAAACTGAGAGTGATAGTGATGATGTTCAACATCCTTTACGGTCGACTCATGCTGTGTTGGACAGTGACAGTGATGAAGAAGCGGATTATGAGGAATGGAGAGAGATACTATCCCCTGAGGAACCACAGCACACACCGGAAAATTTCCAAGAATTGGCAGGCCCCAAGCATTTTCCTCCCTCTGACTCTCCTCCAATTTCATATTTTAGTCTTTTTTTCACAGATCCCCTTCTAACTCTCTTTGTTACTGAAACTAATCGGTATGCCCAACAGCACATCTCCACCCAGACAGGAAGATCTTTGCCATCACTAAGGTGGGAAAAAGTGACTGTGGCAGAAATGAAAGGATTCATGGCCTGCATTTTGAACATATTATCAGGAAACCTACTATATCCTCGTATTGGTTGACTGTGTCATCTCAAAGTACTCCTTGGTTTGGAAAGATGTTTCCAAGGAATCGCTTCCAACAGATTTTGAGGTTTTTTCACTTGGTTGACAGTCAAAAATGCTCTGGGCCTAAGGATATGGAATATAATCCCTGTGTCAGGTACCAACCACTTGTTGACCATGTAAACTCTGTATTCAGACACCATTATACCCCTCATGAACAACTTAGCCTAGTAGGAACAAAGAACAGGACGAGTTTGTTGCAGTACCTCCCAAATAAGCACCATCACCGTTGGGGTATCAAGTTTTGGATGCTCTGTGATTCTGTGACAAATTATTGTTTAGGTTTCTTTACTTACAAGGGTAGTGCTTGCAAAGAAGAAAGGGCAGAGATGAAAGAACATGGATTGGGATATACTGTGGTAATGAAACTTCTGCAGTTAGGCAATTATTTTCACAAAGGATACATATTTTCATGGACAATTTTTTTATGTCAGTACTGCTAGTGCGTCAACGTTATAAAATGGGTACATATATTACGGGTACAGTCAGGAAAAACCGAAAGTATCTGCCTGAAAAATTCAAGCAGAGATTTTCGGTAGGGAAAAAAATGTACTGTCGTTCTGGGCATGTACTTGCATGTGCATATAGAGAAAAAGGTTCTCAAAAAGGACCCATTATGCTTCTTTCAAGCAAGGCAACAGCGAAGGAGGTAGAAGTAACAAAAGTGAAACGGCTATGAGAAACGTTCAGTGAAACCAGAAATAATTGTGATCTACAACAAGTTTATGGGAGGTATAGACACATCTGACATGATGTTGTATACCTATTTAGACGAAAGAAAAACAGTAAAATATTGGAAGAAAGTAGCATTCAACATAATTGGAAGGATGGTACTAAATAGTTACATTATCTACAAAGAGAATTTCAGAGGACCAGGTAAACTGCAGTCCAGACTTTTGTATAGAGTGAATATTATTGAGGAGTTAGGAGTTGGCTGGTTGACCAGTAAAGAAGAAAATAGAAATAATGAACGTGGTCCAACAGAAATAAGAAAATTGGGTGGCAGAAAAGAAGCAAGGTGTTGTGTTTGCAGCTCAAATGACCAAAGAAGGAGATCAAGGACAGTATGTGTCAAATGTAATAAGGGTTTGCATGGCGAGTGTTTATCTAAGCATAAGTGCTAATCAAAATGTGACAGAGTTACCCTATTTTGTGTATGTATTATATATGTAAATAATGTATATTAGGCATTTTGTAATTAATACCATAGGAAACATAACTAACAGTTTTGGTAAATTTTTCATTTGCTGACAAAAATAAAGTTTTATGATTTTTATTTTTCGTAACATAACAATTTATAACAAAACAAATAATATTTCCAGACATTGTGAGTTATTCTACATAATGTCGATTATTTACAAGTCTCTCACTAATAAATTGAATCTATGGTGATTTTATGAAAATTTATTAGAAATTCCATAAAAAATGCGAGTTCCAAAGTTAAAAATTTTTATTCCATGTAATATATATGTCATGTATTTAATACTTAGGAATATTCTAACTGTTATTATAGAAAACACAACTGCACAATAAAAATTCATATTAGACAAAAACAAATTTTGTTATAATAACTTAAATTTCAATTATTGATAAAAAATTTCAAAATAATTTTGGTTTATATTTTTTTGTTAAACAACTATAAAGTGTAAATAAATGCCATTTCTAAAATCTTCGAGGTATTCTACATATTATTGAATATTTACTAGCTCCTAACTAATAAATTGTAGCCATGGTGATTTTTTTAAAATAAATCAGAAATTTCATAAAATTGTACATGGTTCTTTTGGGCCAAAATATCAAAATGAGCTTGGGAGTGAAAGGGTTAAGGTTACATGAAAACAATAATTGTGCTGGTGACGGCATGTAAGGCTTGGCAATATTTCTATTTTCAAGCAAAGCTAAACAAGGATACTGTCCGGTTTCATAACATTTTTAAAACATGTTTTTTACAATTTTAACACCACTTTCAACTACATATTTGATTGAGACCACTTAGGACTTGCGACCTCATGTTTAAATTCATACCTTAGAGCAGTGTTTCTCAACCGGTGGGACGCGTCCCACTGGTAGGACTTGAAAGCCATCTAGGTGGGACCAGAGCCGGCTGGAGACATTTTGGCACCCCAATTGGTTAGACTTTCTGCCACCTTCTCCTTTATATAGTTAACAGTCTCAGGCATGCATATACCCTCTAGGTTTTCAAAGATTTGGGAAATTATTCGGTGAAATTCTTCAGGCGCACTGACTAAACCGATGGGCATTCGCAAGAATCTATACCTCCCAAAGGAAGTGATAAAAGTGCATAAGTCACTACTTTTGCAAAGATTGCGCGGGTACAGTTAGTAAGGTTAAGTTGCCAACTAGGTTTGATGCTCACCACTAGAGTTCACCAGTTTCACCAATCACCACTGCCCCTGTCCTTCGTAGACACCCCACCAGGTGGGGGTCGAACGATTCTCAATTCTGGGCTAAAAGAATCGATCCACATATAAATTGTAGAACAAAAGATAGATCCAAAAAATCGAATCGGTCTTGTAAAAAGATCGATCTTGGATCGCCCATCCCTAGTTCAAATACGGCGCACCCCACCGTGTCTGGCCAAGTCCGTTTGAATGTAAACATTTTAAGGGCATCTGCATTTGAAGAGCTGTCCGTGGGAAGAGAGAGTATACTTAGTATCTCTTAATATCGCTTCTCTTTCATTTCACTGTGTTCCCCATATAATGTATCAAATATCTGAGTGAAGGTATCCCGTTGAGGATTTTAAACCACTGGCCGCTTTTCAGCATTTCTTTCCTAAATGGCACATACTAGTTAGGATTACCATATTCTGATCATAAAACCCAGACAAATTTAATTTTAAACCTAAAATGTAGTATAATTTAAAAAAAAACAAGGTATCTAATTGCTTAAGTCTATAGTGTTAAGATTTTGATGGGTATAACCAGAAAAAAAAGATTATTTGCTAAAATCTCGGTAAATTTTAATAAAATCCGGACGTATGGTAACCTTAATACTAGTGGGATTGTCGTTAGATGAGATTACCGAATACAGTCTCAATGGTAATAATAGTGTTTAAAAATTTATGATTTTATATATTTGATAAAATTAAACTTAAACGCTTCGCTGCTTCTGCGAGAGACTCCGACCACCCTCATGGGCCTTTTGATTTTACCGCAGCATGGATACATTGTCGCTAGTATAGTATGATATAATACTATAGTTAACGACAAACGAACTATAATAGTTGTACAGAATGTGTGCGTATCATTAAGCTTTTTTGTAGAATTTTATTTTTCAGTGTAAAAATTAGAATAACATTTGGTGAGTTCTTTAACGCCCACTGGTGGGTGCTATCGCCCACCTTGAAGACCACTGACATAGATATATAATTTTAACCTGCAGGTAACATAGGGTAACGGGCCGTAGTTTGGGGACCCATGCTTTAACATATTTATTTACGGTACTCTAGTTAATACTTAACACGACAATATAATTTTGTTCTTATACCCCACAAAAATCAAGAGATGCACGTTATACACAGGTAATAAGAAAAAGTCAGGATTTTTTGGCAAAAAGTATACGAGTATATACGGTAATTCAAGTTGTTTTGGTTGATTTATTCGGTCTGTATATTTATTTCATAGCTTTTTCTTCAACTTCTCATAGCTTATGACTTAGTAATACATTGAATTATCCTGGTGGATAAAATTTTAATCAATTCATTTTAACTAAATTATTCTCTTGTACAGAATGAAAACAAATAAAACTATTCAAGCTTGTTTAGCTCAAATAAAAAGTTGTTTGCGATGAAATTGGAATGACGTGTTAAGCAGGACATTTCATGTTATGTCTGGTTTCGATGTCTCTTAAGGCTCACTCCACTGGGTCAATCCTCGGTAAATTTTAAAATGAATAGTAGATCTTAGGCGCTGAAAGGTTGGAGACCCCTGATATATATGCATCATTAACACATAAAATTAAGATTAAATAAGTGATGTCAAGTTTTAAACATCAGTTGCTGTTATCCTTTTAGTATTGCTTGCTCATTGTTTTTTGTTTTATTTTTAACTTTCAAGGAAGTGGCTCCAGAAGCAGAGCTGGCAGAAAAAGAAAAGATCTCGCCTATAGCAGAGAAACCTTCCATTATTCCAGTTACTGCCACCAAACCATCTTCAGAGGTCCTTTATTTAATTCTTATGAGATATTTATTTTAACACTTTTGTATTCCAGGGTTGTAATAGAAAACACCTACCAAAGTGAACTCAGCATAACATTTGATATAAAAATATTTTTTTACTGTATGAACTTGGAAGAGTTTATCATTGTTGTTCTAAGGCAAGGATGGGGAACCTTTTCCACATGGTGGGCCATGTAAGTGGTGGCGAATCCTTCAGGGGGTCGTATTGGAAGTTGCCAATGATTTGGCAGGCCTGATTAGTTTAAATTGAAGTTACTGAGAGATTATAAGGTATCTTATATGTGGAAATCAATTCTAAATTAGAGTATTTAGGATTAACATTTCAGTATTAAATGCTTTATTATCATTATTTGGATTAAAAAACATGAGTTTGTGTTAAATTTTATGGAGCTCCTTTTCATCACTGCTTTGCGGGCCACACAAAATGTTCTTGGAGGCCGCATGTGGCCCGTCGGCCAGAGGTTCACCACCCATGTTCTAAGGCATTCAGTGATGAGCTGAAGCCGGTTGTTACATTTTTAGAAAATATGAAAATTTATTGATTTTTTTCCCTTTCAAATAGATTTTTACATACTTGATATTCAATTACTGAGAGTGCCTGAATGGAATATATTATGAACCGAATGCTTGTTGAGTTAGTGGAATGGTATTACTAAATTTCTGATGAAACAGAACTATGTTACCGACGTAACGAAACAGAGCGGTCTGGTACCTCTGGCAGGTAGTCCTCCTGCCACCCTTATCCAAATTATCTTATGACCTGTTATTAGAGAACTGGTTCTTAATTTTTTCAGCTCATCACTGAAGGTATTGATTTGTTATCGTAGATGTGAAAGAAACTTGAAATTGCTTAATTTATTTTCACATTCATGCATTTGCCAAAGGCCACCAGATAGTATTTTTATAAGTATTTTTCTTCTTCAAAAGGAGACCTGTTTTCTTTTGTGACCTCATGATGAGGTTCCTTATGGAAAACTCAAGATAAGTGTAACGTGCACACAAAAAACTATGGAAAATAGGTTAGCGTAGAGGCCAAAAAATAAACAGAATGGGAAGCACAGCCATGCAAGTATTGTCTACGTTCGCTCAGTCATTAAATGAAACATTGTAATGTCTATGTGATGTTTGCATTCTTCAAATGATATATGGAACGGTCACAGGACATCTTGAAGTATCACATGATGCCTGGGATGCAAAATTCCATTTCTGGAAAATTTTGTGCCTTCCTCTAAACATTTAAGTGGATGACTCAATATGCATTGTTGGAACACCTGTGTAACATTTTCCGATGATGCATATTGTGTCATTGGAATGCAAAAGTGTTAATTAGGCATAATTGAGATAGAACTGGCAATATGATTTCTAGAAATAGGTAATAAAATTAAGTTTTTTGAATTTAATAAAGTAATTTTTAGTCGACACATCCATTTAAAATAAAATAAAATTTATTTTTTCAGGCAATACTCCCCTAAAAGCACTGAAAACTGCAAATTTCAAAATTTCTATTCTCATTGCATATAGTAGAATTTTTAATTCACAAAATTTGGTAAAATAATGTTTAGGAGATTGCATAAAGTCTGATTTTTTAAATTCCTAATCGTTTTTATGTTTTGATGAAGATAAAAAATGTAACAATAATATACAGCCAGCTCTCCATTTAAGCAGTAGATGCTTTCTTAAAAAGTGTCGCACAAATGAATACTACATAAATGGAGTGCTAAATTCCCATAAGAAATAAAGGAAAAGGGAGGGATGCATACCAGCCCCCATGCTACTCCAAGGGGTTGAGTTCCTAACTGATTAACGAATATAGACATATTAATGTCTAATGTTTATGTAGTTGTCTAATCTCATATAACATGAAAGTAAAAGCATAGCAAGATCTAATGTAAATTGGTGTAAGCTGCAGTGATGGTGAGTGGGTAGTGGTTAAGTGGGTTTGTTGGAGATAAGATGGAAGAGGTTTAAGATGCCTCAGACATGCACCCTGCTCTACGCAGGTCTTAGTTATTACTCCCAAGTGTATACTCTTAACAACAATATTAAATATCTCTCTTTTGGTCTTTTAAATATTTTACTATTTAAACTCTAGTGATTAATTTCAATTTTTATTATGACTTGTTTCTCTTTAAGCTCTGCACGGTTTTCATGCATCACATTGTTAACCTCATTAAACCAATCGCATGATTAGAGACATGGTATTAATGCATCAGCTTCATTAAACCAAAAGTGCATAAATGGATACTGAGTAAATGGAGAGCTGAATGTACTTATAATTAGAATAATATTTGATCTGATCATAAAGTAGAAGGCACATACTGATGGTGAAATTGCTTATGTATTATTTCTGCTTGTGTTTATGATATTTCTAAATAAAAATATGGCAATTTGTTTTCTTTATGCAGGTAGTGTCGGGTAAAGATTTAAAAGACATTGAAGGTGGTCTTGCAAGTCTTGCTCAGGAGAAAAAGCGCCTTCTTATTGAGCAAGAGGAATTGAATGAATTGAAGGAGGAGATGCAAGATTATAAAGAGGTAAGTGTAACAAAACTTTGCAAGTCCTCAGTCATTTTTTATGTCCAAGAAATGAGAACACATCTTCTGTGCAAATAGATAAAAAATTTCTAGCTTTAATGCTCATGAATGATGCTACTTTATTTAATAATATTATTACTACACTTGGAGGAGTTGGATTTTAGTTTTGCTACAAGGAACTGTTAGAAAGTGATGCCTCTTTTTTGTTTCCAATAATTAACAACATGTTCAACAATTAAACACTTAGTAGGCATAACATTGCTGAAGATTTTTCAATAATAAAAGCTCAGATTTATCCGTTCACAATGCTCAAAGCACCACCGACAGCATAAGATCCAGGGGCATTGTGTTGAGCACTACCGGCGACGTAAGATCCAGGGGAATTGTGGGGCATCTTGTTCAACTCATACTTTTAGGATTTACTCGACCTTGCCCCTTTTAAATTTTTAGCTGCTCATCCTCTATAAGTACATAAAATGTTGAAAATGATGGTGAAATTGAAATGGCAATTCATCAGATGAGATGAGTTCAAAAACTTGGTTAGGGGATATTTTTACAATGGGATTTCATGACCTTCCCAGCATCAAAGATTATTGGTCCACTAACAGGGTTTTGAATTTATCAGGCATATTAGAAGTTATGCCCTGAGTTTGACCTGGAGTCTTGGGGTTTTTAGACTAACCTCTGGGTTAAGAGCATAATTCTCTGAGTCAACAATATACATGAAGCAGTGGAATAGATCAATAAATAAATAGATTCCTCACATTTGTATGAATACTAATTAACTATTGTGTACCAAACATTTACCGTATTTACTTGAGTAATACCCGCACGAGTGTAATACCTGCACCCCTGTTCTTGGAAGTAAATATCTGGGAAAAAAGGTATTCGTATAATGCCCGCACTTTAAAAATTCCAATTTTGTTATTTAACGGCAACATCGGTAAAGTACTCTATCTGAAGTCTAATGATGATGCATAAGCTGCAAAAGTCACTTATTTAACACGTAAATATTAAAACATCTTTTAATGCCTATTCTAATGCAATCAGTCACAAAAAACTGGCATTCAACAATATTAATATCGCCAAAAGGTTCCATTTTGAGTCACTGCACAGTGTACATGCTTTATTTTTGCTAAATGTTCGGAATCATGACGGATATGCTACCATCACTGAAAAGAATGCACCTCTCATAAAAGAAAACTTAAAAATTATATGCACAAACTAAATCCCAACATCCAATGGAATGATTTTTGATTCTTTCTTATCATAATTATAAATCAATTTAGGTCTTAAGGCTACATGCGATCTCATTATCTTTCGATTATTAAATTCTACGTAAATACCCATAAAAATTACAATGAAAACAAATATCGTAAAATCCCAAATTTTTAAACAAAGAATTTATTCAACTCACATTTCAAGGGCTTCTTTTTTCGTTTTTTTTTTCTAATACCTAATCACTGATCTGGTCTTCATCTGCATCATAATCACCCCATAAGTAATGATCCTCAGTTTCATCCAATGAATTCGAAATTTCAGTCACTTTAAAGCCTTGGATCACAGTTTCTTCACTTATGCCACGCCATGCTGCGAGCACCCATCGGCACACCTTGGAGAGCAGAGCGCATTTTAGCCTGCCCATTGCCGTTGTGTTCAAATATGAGCATGAATCATAAAATTAAAGACAAAATTCATGGTGTACGTCACCTTCTAGGAAACACATTGAATTCATTCTTTGCCACGAAACACAACGCATTTCGCAGGTTGCCTACCGTCGAAATGTAACGGGTTATATCTCATGTAATGTCCACACCCTCCTTTTCTGGATCCAGTTTTAGGGGAAAAAAAGTGCGGGTATTACACGAGTAAATATGGTAAATATAGCAAAATGTACTTTTCCTTCTTCACCTATGAGACTCTCCAGGGAATATTATGAAATCTCCAGGTCAGATTAGAAATTCTCCAGGTCACTGATGAATTTCATTGAAAATTGTACACAAGAAAGGGAACAATGAAAAATAGTAACTTGTCTTTGGTTAGATATGTTACATTGTTTCTTGCAGACACACTCTTTGGATCAGATTGTACTATAATTCGCAATAGATTTTTTACATCACTACATTTATTTGGCATACTCTCCAAGAAATGTCCGAGAGTCATAGGAGCTGCAAACATTAACTGCAGACATTATCCCAAAAAATTGGTAGCAAGCACAAAAGGCTGGAAAGAAACAAGGGGACTGCGAGTGGCTCACCTCTGACTCATTTGTGTACACAGCATGGCATCATAATTAACACGAAAATAATTAAAACCATTTCATTGTTATCACCTCCCTATCTTGTATATAAAATGTTATGCTCCTATGTGAAAAAATTGCCATGCCAAATTTTAGGGAAATGCCATTCATTATTTGAGTTCTTGCAACACTTAAAAGGCACATTGGGAAAGTTTATTCTCTGATTAAACAATGTTGATTCTTTTAATTTCAGGATGTTGAGGCTTTGGCAAAGGTTGTTGAAGCTGTGGATGTTAAAGCTCACGTTAAAGAATCCCTGGCGGCCAAGAGACTCTCAAAGAAAGTCAATAGAATGATTACGAAGATGGACAGTCTTGTGTCTCAACTGCAGAAAGAAGAAGAGCTGATCAAGCTGGACCTTGATAAGCAAGAGTCTGATGAAAAGGTGTAAGTATATCATCTTTTAATTGCAGCCACCCTTCTCAACCCCATTCAATAATATTATGTACTGTAAAGATGACTGTTCAACTCATATTAAAAATGTTTTGTTATTTAAGCCCTTTGAGTTTATTTCACATCGTTCAAGTGAATAGAGGTTAGGTTTTTTAGGCAGTATTGGCTAACTTATAATTAGAATCAAACTATTTTGTTAATTTGTTGTCCAACAATTGTAGTATCGTATTTTTTAAGACAATTCAAATACATGTAGGTTTGGTTCAAATGTTTATTTTTTATCAGAAAAAAGTGAAAATTTTTCTTGGTTTAATCAATTGACTACCATGGCAACGAGCTCAACAAAGTAGGCTGAAATGCTTGCAGAATGTGAGCAGCGTCTACTTGTAGTATGTAATAGAACAGGGAAATCAGGGTTGTTGTACACGATTCAACACATGAGTATACTGTTAAAATTTAGCAAAACTTGTAATTTTAATATATTTCTGTCTTGGGCAGATTGCACAGTGGGATTTGCATGATATTGATGATATTTCTTGAATGGATGATATTAATTTAGGTTCAGTAATCACATACTAATGATGAGCAGAGACTACCGTGTATTTTATATCTATAATTGAATGATGGCCTCCATTACAAACTTCTTATTTGTCAAACTGGTTGAGAGGTTGTTTTTGAATTCATCTGGAGAACAAATGCATTTAAAAACTAATGTTCTAAGATATAGAATGAAGGCATTGAAAATTGTGATGAAATTTAAACATAGAAATTCTGGCTTAGGTTTGATATAGGTCACCCATGACTGCAGCACCATCTGATTCCAGAAAAATGAACTATTGAAGTATGCGTACGAGCAACGAAAATAAATAAAACCCATCAACAATGGCTTCATTGAGTTAATTTAAAGCCTGCTAACCCATGACTGATTGGCCTGTCGCGACATTTACAAACCCAATCACCAGACAATAGGGAGGGATGGTTTGGTTCCAGCGAGGCGAAGGGCATGGTAGCGACTGGAGACGACAGCTAAACTAAAAACAAAGCGAGCCGAAGGCTCACCAATATCCTCTCCATTTATTGTTGCTAATATTTATTTGGGTAAACATCAATAAGTTTCTAAGGGCATCATTTACTCGTAAGCATACTTCGATAGTTCATTTTTCCGGAATCAGGTGGTGCTGTGGTCGTGGGTGACCTGTATCAAATCTATTCTGAAATTCCTTTAAGCAAGGATCAGAAGCAACATTTGAAATAGAAGGAGTAATGCATTCATTGAGTTTTGCATAACTTAAGCACATTGATTTCAGAGATTCAAGAGTTTATACTCTGAAATTCTCTTCCAGAGAGGTGGCTTGCATATTAGTCACATGATTAACATTTTGTGTAATCTCAGTATCATAATATTAATATTCTAACCTTACATACGTATGTGTGCGAAGCATTCCAGGCATCATATTTATCAAGATATATATATATATACACACTCACACACGGACACATACATACATACACATACTAGTAGACGGTGCTTGCATTTTTCAATCATTTCAGTCTACATTCAACATTGCGGTAAAAGCAACACTCAAAAATTATAATTTTAACGATGTCAAATTTTTTTTATAAGTTGTTAATGAAAATCTACAGCCCTGCCAAATTTGAAGTCTTTAGCTCACCTGGAAGTGCGTCATAATATTTATCCTCGTATGGGGCAATAATGAGGAAAAACAGCATTTAAAAATTGCAATATTAAGATTTTTATATTTTTTCCAATGTTTGTTACAAATGGCACACGTTTTTGCTAAATTTTAACGATGTATCAACTCAAGAAATGCATTTATATGGATTTAATTGTTTGAAATTTATGAATATTTAATGACTGCAATAAACTTTATTGTAATTGTCATTGTTAATTGCCTCTGGATTACCAGTTTCTAACTTTCTGAAATTTTTCAGTTTCCTAGCTTGACCAAAAGTACGCAAACATTTGTCTATTTATTTAACTTTTATGAATTTTTAACGACCAAATAAGTAAATATGTATATTTAAATTTATATAATGCTGTTTTGTTTATTTAGCGAATTCTACTGTTACAAAAAATTCAGTATTGTAGCACATTCAGAAATACCTAAACAATGAAATATTTGTTTAAATTTTAGGATTTTTTTAATGGCCAAAAAATAAACATTTTTATAATTTTTGATTTTTCTCGTTGGTTTTGTCACTAGACCTATCTACCTACCAAATTTCAAGTTTGTCACTTATGTGTGCCTCATAATTTGTATCCTCCTCCTATATCCTATGCCAGAAGCATCTATATCTTATCACTAGTTAATGTGTGCTTGCATTCTGCAAGCATTTTCTCTCACCTTAATATAAAGAGTAATAGCAAACAATTTTAAAATGCAAAAGTGTGCACCTCTGCGCTGATTTACGTGTTTTCTTTATGGACAATATTGGAATAAAAACCCCTAAAATTTCTAATTATAAAAATTTTATAGGTTTTCATCATTTGCTATGATTACCTCACATTTCTGCAAAATACGAGTAGAAGAAATGTACATAACCTTGATCAAGAATATCTACGAAAATACGACAACATCTGTCCAGCTGCATGAAGAAACGAGTGCCTTTAAGACTGAAAAGGGAGTGATACAAGGAGATACTATGTCTCCTAAGTTATTTACAGCAGCTCTAGAGGAAGTATTCAAAATGCTAGACTGGGAAGAAAAAGGCATAAAGGTAAATGGAGAACATCTGAGTCACCTGCGCTTTGCAGATGACATCATAATGTTCGCAGGAAGCCCAGAAGAGCTCCGTAGAAGAACTGAAGAGCTTGAGCAAGCAAGCCGAGAAGCTGGACTTAAGATGAATCTTAATAAAACAAAGGTTATATACAACTCCTTCACAAATTCTGAGAAGATACATATCAACAGAGCAGAACTCAAAGTAACCAGCTATGTTTACTTGATCACTACTGATGGTTCGCTTCTTGGAGAAATCAACTGGAGAGTGAAGATGGCATGGAGTGCTTTTAGGAAGAATGCAAACGTCTTTAAATAAAATATTCCAGTCTTCCTAAAAAGGAGACTGTATGACCATTGTGTTCAGCCTGTTCTGACATATAGATGTGAAACATGGACCATGAACACCAGAATGATACAGCGCCTGCAAACAACACAGAGGAGCATGGAGAGATGCATGTTAGGGATCACCCGAAGAGACCGCAAGAGGAATGACTGGGTAAGAAAGAAGACGGGAGTCTGTGACATGATTAGAAGAGTGAAGGTGGTAAAATGGCAGTGGGTGGGCCATATTGCTAGAAGAAATGACCAATGTTGGACGTTCAGTGTCATTGAATGGATCCCAAGAAACATCAAGAGACTGAAAAGAAGACCAAAAGACAGGTGGGACAGAGAGCTTGTTAAGTTCATAGGGCAAACTTGGAGGATGGAGGCAGTTGACAGGGAAAACTGGAAAAGTCTGGGGGGGGCCTTCATCCGTCAGTGGATTGAAAAAGATTGATGATGATGATATAATGATATACACACGCATGCATGCACACACACACACACACATACATACATACATACATACAGAAACATATGCAGTGAAATTTCGATTTTACACCATTGAAGGGACTGCCAAAAATAAATGTAAAATGGAGGAAAGTGTAAAATCGGGGAAATGAAGATTATGTAACAAAGTAAAATGTGGGTTGCTTTATATCATAACTTTGGTAAAATATACGTTTGAACACAATAAAAATGAAATTGCAAATAAACTAACTTACATAACATTTTATTTCTTTAACCAGTCAAAAAGTTTGATACATATTGCAACATGTGCATCAAGTTGAGCTAAGATATTAATTTTGTCACTTATCTTCTGCTTTGCTTTAATATTCATATTTCAGGCCAAAAATTAATTATTGAAGTGCCACGTTTATAAACAACGCCAAACGTTGTGTAGATTTTGTTGACTTCTCACTAAAATGACCAATACATAAATGGATTACCGCATTAACCGTATTCACTTGTGTACCCCATGCACGTTTTTTCCTGAAATGCTGGAGAAAAAGGGGGTGCGCGTCTTACACGAGGATTTCTGAACAGGTTATACAAATTATGAGTCTCTACAATATGCTTGCATCTACGTTTATATTCTTAAAAGACGTCGAATTCTACGAAGTATACACGTATTTATGCGACCAAGCAAACATGTAAGTTATGCCCATGCTGCAGGCAAAAACTCACAAAAGTAGGCAGAAGGAATACGCCGACTAACTGATAACTGTAGTTCAATGACTACGCTGTGTTTGTCTGCTTGAGAATAGGTAGGTTCAAGCTCTATTTCCCTAGAGATTGCTGAAGTGAAAGAAAAATGTGTAAAATTTAATTATTATAATCTAAACACAGAAGCTGTCGATTTTTGTAAAACTTTTGTAAAAAACTTGAGACAAATGTTTCAACAAGAAATTTTTCAGAAAAAAAAATCTGATGTGGCCAACACATGACTTTCTCCATATTTGGGGTATAGATACTTAAATTATTATGAGTAGCATTATAAGGCAAAATTATTATTTCGTATCGTAAAAGAAGACACGTCGTTGCCGTAAATTACGTATATTTTGAATGTTTACAGAATTCACCGCTACATGGTGTTGGCGCTGTAGGCTGGTATTAAGAAAAAGCGAAATATATCCGAAATGGATGGTTCTACGAAAATTAGTTTCAAACAAAACTTGGAAGAAATATTATTCTCTACAACTTTGGTCCTTACGAAGATTACCAATAACGATGTTGTTAAGGAGATATTTAACGGAAACTGAAAAACCGGTTATTTATAAATAACTCCTAAACAATAACTCCTATAGAAAATTGTTTCAAATGAAAACTGTAGGAAATTACATTCTCTATAACTTTTGTTTAGAATTGTATATACAATAATGATGTTTTAACAAAGAAATATCGCAAAAACCGAATCGGGTTTTGAATAAACCGCGACTTCCGGTTATCCGTTATTGTCCAAAAACTAATCAGTTCTTTGTGCTCATGTTAAAGTGTTATATATGAAGTTTGGTAACGATATGGTATGTACTTTTTGAGTTAGAGCGCCCACACTAACACACACACATCATTCCGAAAATAGTCTAAACGTGTTCTAGGGACCCCAAAACATGTATTTCCGTTGAAATCTCGAAGTCGATTTTTTTCGTGAATACAATACTTTTCCATTACTATGTATGGAGAAAGTAATAAAGATAAGCCTGTAGGAATTAAAATTTCTTGGTAATTTTGCTACTATTTGGTACTATGTTATATGATGATAAATAATTCAAAAAAATTCCATTCTTGTGTTAAGAAAGAAAGAAAATTCAGTTTGTTTAAGATTCTACCTACATTTGAATACATTCACTGGGTATAAATCTAGGACTTCAGGCAATAGTTTCGTTGATTAAGGAAAAGTGTGTGCTTTGTACTTATTCCTTTTCTTTGAAACTTAAACACTTTTATGCTGTTTTCCTAAAAGTAATGTCAATTTTTAATTTATTAAGGCCATGTCTACTGATCGTGGAACCAAACGGCGACAGTTTTCTGTTGAGCAGAAAATAGAGATACTAAAAGCAGTGGACCAGGAAATGAAGAAGGCGGAAGTTGCCTGGCGATTTGATAGTCAACTATCAACTCTTTCAACAATTTTTGGGCAATGTTCCGACATTCTGAACATGGCTGTGCAGGGTTCAGAGAGGAAACGTGTCCAGACCTGCGTAAATGAGGACCTAGATTGGGCAGTTTTTAACTGGCTTTCGTAGGCATGGGCCAGATTGATCCTGGTATCGGAGCCTATCCTGCAGGAGCAGGCGAGGCTTGAGGCGAAGAAATTGGGGATGGATGAGTTTACTGCATCCAATGGATGGCCCCACAAATTCAAGAAGAGGTGGAACCTAATGACCCTCAAGATTTCTGGAGAGGTGTCTGTGGTTAGCCCAGAAGTTGAGGAGGGTTGGAAGGAGAGGTTGCCCATTTTAATTGGCAAGGTCTAAAGCCCGAAAAATATATTCAACGCTAATGAGGCAGGTTTTTTTTATAACCTTCTGCCAGATCGGACCCTGAATGTAAAGGGAAGGACGTACCATGGGGGGAAAATGAGCAAAAAGCACTTCACGGTGCTTTTTTATGCAAACAGCGACGGGTCGGAGAAGTTGCCGCTGCTGGTCATAGGGAAGTTCACCACTGTTTGCAAATTCACCAAACCCCACTGTTTTATAAACATGAGGCAAATGCCTTGCCCGTATTCTAGCAGCATAAATGCGTGGATGACGGCCACGTTATTCCGGTAGTGGCTAGCTGGTGTGGATGCGTGCATGGCAGGGCAGAATAGGAAGATAGTTCTTTTCCTTGACAGACGCCCTGCCCATAATTTGGAGGGAGTAACTTTGAGAAATATTAGAATAATTTCTTCTCCCCTAACTGCACCAGTAAATTGCAGCCTCTAGACCAAGGGGTTAGTTCTTCTGTGAAGAGGCTTTACCGCAGAATGTTAGTAGAGTTTCTGCTGCACAGGATGGTGGACTGCAGTGATTTAAAATTGTTAAGGTGGAACATATTTCAGGCAATGCAGCGACTGTGTGATGCCTGGAAGAAAGTCTCACCCTCAACAAGAAATTATTTTCAGAGGGTGGGATTTTCCCTCAATTGTGGAGGTTATTATGATGAGGTGGTGGCCAGTGAAAGTGATTTTTGGGTGGGTTTACAGGAGACCATGAATCTGGAAACATCATTTGAAGAGTATGTGGAAGTTGGCGAGGCTTTTATGGCATGTGCGATGGACGAATCACATGTGGAGTCCGAAGGATCGGAAATGGTCTGCACATGTGGAGGAGGAGGACGTAGAAGAAGTGCAGCCAAAATCCATCGCAGTGAGTGCGGCATTGAACACCATTGAAAAATATATTTTTTTCTCTGAGGGGTATAGTGACTTGATGAGTTCCTTTAGGCAAGTAGAGATGGCAATTGTTCAGGAGATACGGAAAATGGTAAACAACAGACTTTGTTTTCCTATTTTAAAAATGTTGATATACATTAAAAAATAAAAATTATTTTAAAAGGCATCACGCGTCCAATATTTATTTACCTGATCCAATCAACAAGTCACTAATTTTAACTGGGTGCTTGACAGTATTTTGCAGCAATGAGGTATGCATCATGGTAAGGGGTGGTTCATTTGCATTATTTTCATGTAAATTAGTTTTGATCCTTGCTCAGAGATGGAAAAGGTTTTGCTAACAAATTTTTGTCACCTACGTAGTAAGAATTTCCCGTGACTTGTTAATGCTGTGTCAGTTCCTATGTTGTATATTTTTCAAGAGAATTAATGCGTTTTAGTACAGGGTTTTGTTAGATTGTGCCATATCTGCGTAATAATTGCATTTGCCTTCATATGGGTAACCCTGTTGCTTCCGTATAATCTAATAGTCGGCAGGCCCCTGGAGTTATGCAATGTCCAATTTACCTCCAAACAACTAACTCCCGAATAACGAATAGGAGAAAAATTCAGTCCCTTGAAATTCGTTAATCGGAGGTTTTACTGTGTGTGTGTGTGTGTATATATATGTATGTATGTATATATATTTATATTTGAGCCATTCAGTACTTGGCTGAATAGTAAATTCAGTGTCTTATGTATTATTTGGAGCTGTTATTTTCATAATATGATTGTATTTCACCCACATACTTATTTTGTTAACAGAAAAGAACTTGTAAGCATAGAAGAGCTTATTAAGTCCATCCAACGAATTCAAAAGGTGCCTGACAGCTCTAAGTTGGAAAGAATTGCTCAGGTTCTTGGAGAAATTGATGTGGACCAGGATGGTGCTATTAGGGTAGATGATGTTCTTAAGGTAAGCAATTTTTAAAACTGCTGTCATCAACTGATTCAAATTATAGACAATTCTCTTTCAACAGTTATCCTTTAAAAGTGTAGTGGCATTAATGAATGCATTAAATTTAAGACCGTTTCTCATTTGCTAAATGTATTGTTCACTTTCACAAACAATAATGACTCTGACTTCTTTGAATACCCTTCAGTACACTGGTAGGTTGGTTTATGTCAGGGGTTCCCAAACTTTAGGAAGCCAGGGAACCCTAACTAAGAGGTCATAAGCCTAATTGCAATAAAATTAACTTCAAAATCATTATAATGTTTATTTACAAAGTATCTTACAGTATACAGTTTACAAGTGAGGCTCATGTTCCTGCTGTAAATAAGAGAAGGAAGAATGTATGTATTGGGTCTCTTCCTCTGTCTATTGTGAAACCCCTTTTAGCTTCTGTGGAGCTCTTGGGTTCCATGGAACACAATTTGGGAATCCCTGGACTTGTTGATCTAATATACCATATACAGGCAGTCCTCAATTTATGATGCTCCAGACTTAAGATGTTTCCTAATTAAGGAACGTGCTCTGGACTTAGGCACCGCTCCTAAGTTACGACGCTCGGCCGGCCATCTGGGCCGAAACAACGTTTGATGCCTTAAGGTCGATTCAGGCTATAGTGTATACGGCAAGTAATGACACGCCATGCAAAACGTGCTACAATGTCATTTAATGCTATGCTATGACTGGGAATTGAACCCGGGACTTCCACTTACCTGATGGATATTCTACCACTGAACTACCATGGCAGACAAATTCTCCAGTTTCAGAACAGGAATACTTTCTTAGGTTGGGACCGGGCTAGCTATGCTAGTATCAACCAGTCCCAATGGATTTCCTCAATGAGATACATAGAAGAACATCCCTACCCTCTCAAATGGTGAGCTAAATGGATTAACATGTACTGAATAAAAAAATTTCATTTTACTGCACCTGAAAAACTTTGGTTGACTTACTGTATACACCAGGGCTGCTCAACCTTTTTGTACATGCGAGCTACTTTTTTTAGTAGAGCGACCTTGCGATCTACCCATGTACGGGGGAGAAAGTACAAAATTAGAATCTGATTTCAACGATTATTAAACGTATCAATAGGGAGAAAGTTAGTATCAAATATAAACAAATCAATAGGAACAAAATAAATATCAAAATTACAAACTTATACATTTTTTTATTGGATCCAAACAAAGTAAATATTAAAATGTGAACATGTATATTCAAATAGAAAAAAAAAATATTAATGAGATTTTTGACATTGCGCCGACTTAGCAATTTTTTCAAAATCGGGATTATAAGAGGAAACGGATAAACTTAAACATTGATCAAGGTGTTCATCAGTCAAAGAATTTCTGATTTTATGATATTCATATCAGAAAATGCTGATTCCGCCAAATACGTAGAACCGAAGCAAGACATCATTTTATGTGCCGTATTTGTCACAATTTTATTTATCTTTGGTGTACTTCCAAATGTATTCTTTCGATTTCAGATATATATCATTTTGGACTTTAATTATTTCCATCTCCAGATCCGTCTGATTCACGTCAAATATTGTCGAGATTTGATTTGAAATTTCTGTCACGTTTAAATTTTTTTGATAAACATTTGAAAAAAAGAAACAATGTTTTCAGTCTTTTTAAAATCTTCAAATCTTTTCTGAATTTCGCGTTCAACACTTTCAATTTCCACAATAAATGTTTTTGGATTGTAGGTAGTCATGTCAGGATTTCTCTCGAAAAATTTAATAATACTCAGAAAATGCCTGTATTCACGAGCTTTAAAATTCGATTTTAACATTACTGACAGCTGCTGAAAAGCTCTTATTGAACTTATCATGTCTGATAAATTTCTATCTTTACCTTGCAGTTCAAGGTTTAGATCACTCAGTTTCGCACTAAAGTCCGCCAAGAAAGGTAAATTGATTAACCACTCTTTGTTTGTTAATTGTGGATAACAATCTCCTTTTTCAGTGAGGAAGTTTTTAATGTCATCCAGTAATTCCAGAAATCTCACTAGAAATCGACTTCTACTGAGCCAGCGAATGTTAGTGTGTAGCAGAAGTTCCTTCTTCAGATCTTCACTTTGTAACCTAAACAGGCGTCTCTGGAGGGCACTGCCTCAAATAGAATTCACTATATTAAAAGCAATGTCCATAACATCGTTTGTATTGAGTCTCTTGGAGCACAAAACCTGCTGATGAATAATACAGTGATAAGCTAAAAAACCTGGATATTTATCATCATTTCGGCACTAGGAAACAAAACCATTAGCACTACCAGTCATTGAAGGAGCTCCATCAGTCATAATGGAAACCAATTTAAAAATAGGGAGTGCGGTTTCCTTCACAAAATTATCAAAAGCTATAAAAAAAATGGAGTTAGAGTGATTAATTAAAGAAACATAGGATATTTCTTTAATAAACATATGTACAAAATTAGGACTAAATAGACCACAAAATATATTTATTTGAGGAAAGAACCTGAACAAAAAAATGCTGTCAGATGAAAATATACAATACACTGTTACGCACTTAATATTTTTAATAAATCTATGAAGAATTTGTCCTCAGAAAAAGAATCGCCTCAGTCAGATCCTCTTTCATGGATGCTCTCAAATCCGATCTAATTATTCTAAGAGCAGAGAACAACCTCTCATCACTAACTTGGGTCGGTGGCAAAGCAGTAACCACCAGGACAACATCTTTGACAATTTCAGGATATAAAGGAATGGCTTCTTGCACTGTTAGTTTTGATGAACAATCAAATTTTTCGACTTCTTTTAATGTAAGTGAGAAATTTAGCTGAAATTTACTCACTTTGTTCTCTATGGGTTTGGAGGAATCCTTTTCTTTGTGGTGACGCTTTGCACGCTCGTTGTGATTCAAATATTTTTCAAAATCAAGTTCATCCTCAGTTGAAGACATGGCAGCAACACTAACTTCTTCTTCCTCCTGACATTCCTGTAACCCATTCATCCTAACTGCTACCTCAAACAGAGCATCTTTCCCTTTAGTCAGCTGCTGATCATCCAGCAAAATCTGGTGCATTGGGTCTACATAAACAGCTGCCAAAAAAATCTTGTTTTCTAATAATAGTGCCTCTCTTCGTTTCGTTGAAGCAGCAATACCATCTGCAATTAACCCTCCTCTTTGGGTCAGGTGAAATATCGGGTTCCTCCACTCCTTCAAGAAAATGCCAGGAATTAAGTCCTAAGCTTGTAATTTTTGAGTCACTGTAAATGGGTGATGAAGCAACTCTTCCAATTCTGTCACCTCTGTCCACTGACCTTCGCTTAGCATCACTTGAGGGTTGGCCATGTCCACAAGAAAGGGCTTCAGTTCAAGCAAGCGCTGAATCATTAAGTAGGTACCGCCCCAGCGTGTGGTTTGATCTATAATTGCCCCTTTTCCGGCGCCTCTCTTCAAAATGGAATCAACTTTAGGTGTTCTGGCAGCAGCAACTAATTTCCTCACCTTGCCAATCAGAGCAGCAGCATGTCCTTCTTGCAGACTGTCTCTTATTGCCAGCTGCTGTGTGTGCACAACAACACAACGCATGTGATGAATTCGGAAGAGTTTTGAGGCAGCTTGAACAAGATCATCTAAAGGATCATTTTGTTGTTGTTGTTGTTCTGTAACAACTTCAGTTTGTTCCATAGTTGCAGGAGCATGCTCTTCAATTTCAAACATTCCTATATCTCTGAACCTGAAGTGTTCTTCTAGCTGTTGGTCACCCTCATTATCTGCATTCATTAGTTTAATTGTACTTATCATGTTTGAAGCATTGTCAGTTACAATACAAAGAACTTGTTCTTTTTAAGTTTATAATATAACAATGTTATAATATTATAAGTTTTTATTTTGAAGCTGGAGTCTGAGTCGGTACATTTCTACCGACTCCGACTCCACCCAAAATTGATTCCAACTCCGACTCCACAGCCCTGGTAATAGCCTTCTGATGCAATTCGAGCACTAATTTTATTATGTAAAATGCTAAAGACAATTTAAGAAAATCATAGAAGAATAAAAATTTCTCCCAGATTTGTAGATTTTTTAAATTTTTTGTTGTTATGTTGGCCATAAAATCTTTTTTCTGTTTTGACAGTCATCCAAGTGGGAGGGTCTTGGATTCGGGTAAATACGGTAATATGACGATTGAACTGTGGCTGAGAGAGAAAGATTTCTATCGCAGTGGTAGGCAACCTTTTCTGCTGGTGGCAGTGAACCTTTCGGTAGGCTGCATTGAAAATGGCCAATGGATTATAGTTAAATTGAAGGTATCTGAAGATTCTTAGGCACCATATGCATGGAAATCAAGTTAGAATGGGCTTTGTAGGGTTCACATTTGAATATTAAAAATCATGATGGAATTCAATAGAAATATTTTTGAGAAAAAAATCAAAAACAGCATTAAAAAATAATTATTTTAATTGAGAAATATTTACTAAGAGGTCGCAATTCAATGTTATATGTCTTAACAGATTTTACCACATGGAAAATAATATTTGGTAGTTAATTAAAATAAATAAAAAAGTTTTGAAAACTGAAACATTGGCAGTGGGATGCATCTGGCCCGTGGGCTGCAGGTTTGGCACCCCTGATCTATTGAAATGGTGTGCTGCGACTGTTCTCAGAGAACATTTAGTCAATTGTATTAGAGTGAAAAAATTTCATGTTAATTGAAACAGTTAAACAAAGACTTATAGTATTATGATATAATACCTGGAGCATTTGCATCAATATGAATGATTATTTACATTCATATTCGTAAGAAAATCTATCTCCTGCATGTATTTTCTTTGTATCTTTCTTAGCGTTTCATTTTCGTATTATCCATCCATTGGTAATTTCTCTCTTCTGGAATTTCCTGATGGAACTAAGATTGAATTTACTGCATTCCACAACTCATCCATTTGTTTCAAAATTTTGTTTTAAATGCTAAAATATTACGTTTATTGAAGAGAAATTATGGCTCAAGTTGAGACGAGTTCCTTTATAATTTATAAAATGGTAAGTAGTTATTACTTCCCTTAAAACCTTTTCATATTTATTTCTTTAAAAATTTTACTTCGTTTTAAAATTTCATTAGAAGTATTGTAAATGGGCATTATATCGTAAAATAAATGTTTTTAAAAGGTTAAATTTAAAGGCAAGTCACAAACAAAATTTTTGTTATAAGTGACCAAATGAAAACTTATACACGCAAAGAATGTAAGTCTCCCTAGTTAGTGCTATAATTGCATTAGTGTACATGAGCAGAATTTAACGTTATTAAAAATTGACTCCCCTGACGAGCATTTTTCCAAACCATAACGTTTGTCGTGAGCAGGGGCGTCTCTCATTATTGGCTGCTCCTGTGCAAGTCTCTCATTTGCTTCCCTTTTTAGGCTTTTACATAAATTAAAAAAGAATGCTTTATGGATTGTTGAATTTCCTTAGTCAATAAACATGAAAGAATATGCAGTATATTATAATACAATCCTCATTACTGTTAAAAATAATGTAATTTCTGACAATAAAATGGCCACCCCCGTTGTTTGACTGCCCATTGTGTTGCACACATTGCACATCTGCCCCTGGTCATGAGGCTATGGATCGAAATGGTATTGGGAAAAGTCATTAATAGAAAAAGGATAGGAAAATTTTCATTGTATAATAATAATACTCGTAAGCAAATCAATAGCTAACTTGAATTTTAAAGTCAATTTACTCAAAGCACGAGAAAGTTACAAGACATTTTTAAAAATTTGATTAAACATCACCTCATATGAATCGATACTTCCGCAAAGATTGATTCACTCTGCCACTTGGCAGTGCATATTTTCATCTTTTTAGTACTCGTCAATCCATCTTCAAGGAGTTATAGTTTATAATAAATATTTTAATCGTTAATGTTTTTATTTCAATTCTAACTAACCAGTGCGATGTCTTTTTGACTTAACAACATGTTATTTTGTTAGGTGATCGAGTTAATAGGAAAGGAAAATGTACACCTAACACCCAAGCAGATCAGCGAGGTGATTCAATTGATGGAGAAGGAAGAGACCTTACAAATTGAGGATCAGATAGGTAAAGTGCTTGAACATGAAACCATCAAAAGGGCAGTGAAAAAAGAGGGCAGTGCTGTAGAAAAGCCTCCCATTACAAAACCAGAGTGATAAGCACCTTTCCTCAAAGTTGTAAGGCAATAAGTTTTTTGGTTACCTGTGAAAATCTGCACATTACAACTATTCTGTACATTTCAATGGATGTATAAAATATGTAACTTATTGTAGAAATGTATAATTTATAAACAGCCGAATGAAATTTATTTACACCTTTTGATGGCAAATGTGATATGAATTAAATGAATGATATATAATAGACTTTAGTTACAACAGAAAAACTGGACAATAAGTTGAATTATTCATTTTAAAGAATAATTCTTGGATTTATTTTTTATGGCTTGGAAAACTTACCTCTCGCATAAAAAACAATAATGCCAACAGCTGAAGAAGCCCTAGTCCTACATATTTTTAAAAATGTCAGGAATCTAATCTACCAAAAAATTTATCAGGTAACATAATTTAAATTTATAAATACCTATGTTCTAGAGGAATAATGCAAAAGATTGTACTTTGTCTACAAAGCTGGAATTCAAGATGTTATATAACTCGAGAGATATTTATGTTATTTGCACAAATTTATTTAGTAATGTTTCTGTGAGAATCATCTTGAAAATATCAGCTTGAAATTCATTATCAACAAGAGATGAATATGAATAATATTGTAAAAAATCTGGTGTCTTATTAAATCAAATTATCTTTTACTGTATGATATTCATGATCTCCATGATAGATATCTACCCAGCTTAAGCTGTATTATTTCAAGTTTTTGAAAGGTGATACTTTTACCATAAATCTTTGTTTTCAGTCCGTACTATAAGAGAAGTATTTATGAATAAATGTGGAAATTACAGTAACTTCTAACCCTTGTTGGACAAATTCTCGTTTGAAGCCAAATCGCTCTTGAGAAAAAAAGTTCACTTTAGAGATACAAATTAAATAGTGATGTTACTTAACTTACTGTAACCAAACAAATGTTTTAAGTTAAGATACATATGAGTTTTATTGGTTATCAAAAGGCCATTTTGAATTTTTTCCAGCAGTTTTTCACTTTCTGGAAACCATTTACTGCATATCACAGCAGGTAAGTTAATCTTTAAAGCAATAAAAAGAATCCAAAAAAACTTGGCAAGTATAAAAATACAAACCTTGTATTCCGGGTGATTGTCTTGGAATAGTAGTTGAATATGGCTAATCCTCTGATGCAGGTGATTGCCATATTGAATAAGCTGTTTCAGTGTTTACAATTTATTTAGCAGTAATTTATTTTTAAGATTTAAAATAACCAACTTGTATACATAATAACTATAAATTCAAATGATGTTTTAATAAAGGGGATTGTTATATCTGGCAATCATCCAGTCATAAAGAAATGCATCACAAGAAAAATGTGGTGTGCTTAGTTCAGGGTAAAAGTTGATAGAAGTCAGCAGATACAAGCTTACTGAATATGTATGGGGAAACTTAACAGTATAGCAAAAATAAATACATGGCAGGAAATGTAGATTTCAGTGTAAGGAGGCAATAGTTTATGATCTGCTCTTGAAGCAGGTTATCAGATCTTTATACAATATGTGGGTAAGCCTGAGGTACTCAGAATGTATACCAGCAGGTCCCAACATTTCTGTAGGCATGGCACCCTTTTGAAGATAAACAGAATTCTGCAGCACCTCCACCTTCAAACGAGGTTGTATAATTATATGTACAGGTGTATCGCGATGTTTCAATGGCTTCATTTGTTAATACCATGTGTTTATGAAAGGAAAGATCATTGCTCTAATGATCTACCTACTTTCCCAATTCATTGGTTTTTATTTGAGAACATTTTTTGCTGTAACTCTTAACAGTAAGATGAATCATGTCAGAATGCATCTGCAACCAATTTGGGAATCATTAACCTACAGCAGGAGTACCTGAACTATGGCCGCTAGGCTATATCTGGCCTGCCTTACTTCATAAATTTCTTTTAGACATACATATTAGTATATTTCTCACCAGGAAGTGTTATTATATTTCATTTATGAAATATAAATGATATTTTTCGAGTATGTGGATGTATAGGAGTATGACATATTACATGATCGAAAAAGTTCCTCAAACATAAACATAAGTTGATCAGTCATTTGAAAGGTCTTTTGTGGCCCATATAGTCATACATAAAGTTTCATGTGACCCTTTTAGTGATCTGTAGCATCAACTACTTTGCTCCCTCAACTAGTTTGGCAGGTATTTTGATTGAAATAAAATGTAATTTTTCAGACCCCTAGAGGAAAATATTTCTACATTTATTTTGAAATTTATATATACTGGTTATATTGTTATAATATTGAGAAATGTTGAAATAACATGAGTGTTTTCATTTTCCTGAATGAAAATTATAAATAAAAAAATTGTATAGGTAATCTACTTTCTGAACATTCATATAGGCTCATTAAAGTGATAGCTATCCAACTGCTTCTATTGCTGCATGCCTCATCATTTTGCCCAGTATCTCCTTGAATTCTGCCAAATGAACATATTGAAGCATGCTAGATGGACTATGCATCATACAATTATTGTGTTTCAATGTCTGTGCTGTCAAAGTCATTTTATTGGAAAGAACCATCATGGTAATGTGACACAAACCTTATGAATTTTGTGATCTCACTTGTCATATTTCTATTAATACCAATGGGTCAAAGTTCCTTTTGTTCTTAGTCCAACTTTTTGAAAAGGCGCCACTTTTTCCAATGCTGTCCATAAAATGAACCCCCATGCAGATCCTGCATCATCTTGTTTCACCACGGATCCATTATGAGTATGCACCACTTGTTGACAAACCAAATCTTAGCCATAAGATTTGTGCTGTCCTTAATTAGCAAAGAAAGGGCCATTAAAGTTTTGTTGACCAGTATCTACTTGCTGGTTCAGATTTCCTCATCTTCCATACTTCTTCAGATATCCAATCCTTCCAGAGTTCAACAACTAGGGCTAACAACTGCTCTTACTCTCCTTCAATACTTCTATGGTCACCTTTTCACTATTTCATGTAGCTCTTCAATGAAAGCATCTGTACTGTTCTCAAATCTGTTGTTGCCCTAGGGCAGTGCTCCCCAACCTTTTTTGCTCCATGGCACACCTTCATGTATGCTTAAAAACATCGTGGCATACCAAACCACCCCTAATTAATTTGACTGTATAAATACACATTTTAAAAGAAAAAGTAGCATAAAACAAGTAAAAGTTGCAACTATATTAGATTGTTGTGACTGGTAAAGTAATATCCAAATTGTATAATTTTATTGTAAATTAAGTACATACAAAATTCAACATGTAAAATGTTATGCTCTTTGACGGAAATTTTAGGCTTGTCTTTTTGGTACAAAGACTTTATATTTGGCTCAATAATAGAAAGAGCTACAGGAACTTCTTCATCTAGGTTCTTTAAACATGCCCTTTTAATATTTTTAATGCCAGTTGACGAACAACTAAATTCGCATAAATACGTTGATGAATTTGGATTGTCTTATCGATGACATATTCAGATATTGAAGGATATTTCTTTATATTTTAGTCAAAATACATCTAAAAGTTAGCATAATTAGTTGTGTTACTTAAGTTGTATGATCATTGCTAAGGTCTATCAATTCCCTTCGTAGTTTCAGGATAAATTACTTGGATGATAAGATTTATGGAAATTTGTTTGTTCAAAACACTTTTGTGAAAATTAAATAACCTCAGTGTGTGCGGCACACTAGTGTCTTCCTCGCGGCATGCCGGTTGGAGAGCACTGCCCTGGGGTTAGCCAATCAAGCCATCTTGTGAGGGCAACACTTATGGGGGCCCACAAGCAAAATTTTGACCCATTTATTATTAGAGTAGAACTCAGTTATAACGGTATTCAAGGGCCTGGAACTTTAGTATCGTTATAACCGAGGTGCATGAGAACATAGAATTAGTTTCCAAATTCTAAATTTTATATTATGATCTAATAAGTACATTAAACATTATATTATGACAATAAATACATTAAACAATAAAAATATTTTTAATGATTAGTAAAATAATGATGTTTTTTCTGTGTCATATGTGAAATGTTTTTCAAGGTCCTCCTCAATGCAGTGAATAATACTAAATGTCTTTTTATTAGTCTCCTTCGATTCATAAAACCGTGATATTATTATTATCAATAATGCATTACAGGTGGGCAACATGCCCGGTGGTAACAGTACAATCAAGTAGAAATAGAATACAAATACATTTATAAGTTACAACTTACACTTATCCCTTCATTGTATACAGAATTTCTATGTTATGCCCTTAACTTATAAACGCCGTCGTTTTTGGATAAGGCTCAAAAACTCCCTCAGGCAAACTGTTCCATTCAGTGATCACTTTATTACTTGCATAGCTCATTAACCATGAGAACTGGTTCATCTTGATCCTCTACCATTTCTTATCTTCTTCTTTGCTACACTTTCTGTACTGCCCTGCACTTTCCATGACCTCCCTCAAGATGTCTAGGTCCGGTTGTTTCTGTTGTTATAACATCATGGTCAATTTCTGCATATGAATTGATATCTTCATAACTTTTAAAACTTTCTACATTCATCTTGGCTAACCATTATGTTAGTGTTGTTTCATTAACACAAGAACGTCTGAACATGGCGTACCCCCTAGAATGGCGGACAGGACAAAAATGTCCCATAAGACAAAGTCGTACAGTCGCAGTACTAGGTTCAATTTTTATGAACGTTGTAGTCTCTACATTACTAATTGCATACTTTAGCATGCTGTAGAATGTAGTGTTGCACTGTACTCAACTGAAACGCTCTAGTAAATTAGCCCGCAAACAGTGCTGCAGGAACACGTTCTAAACTGCATCACACTACGGGAGCAGGTGGGAGGGGGAAGGGTGGGGTTAGAAGTTGGACATGAGAGGGGAGGAGGGGAAGGGCATGCCATAGTCTACAACAGTGTTACAAAGCCGCCTGCATAAGAATAATATCACAGAGAATGTGAAACAAAGTAGTAACTCATTTTGGGACAAAATTGTCCCATCCGCTGTTCTAGGGTAAAATGGTTTTATAATCCTTAATATTGAGGGGGGGATGTTCAAAAGTGTAAAGTGGAATGCAACCCTCAAATGATTAAAAGTCACGAAATCTCGACTAAATTAAACCGGAACCACAGAAACTGTAGGGGACGTAATATCAGAATGGGACAAAATTGTCCCGTCCGACGTTCTATTGTTAAAATTGACGTCTACTGACTTGGTTTTAAAAAATGGCTCGTGCGAACCACACTGAGCAAACAGTTTCTGCTGTTGGATCCCTCCCCACTCGGGCAGTCAAGAGGCTGCCTTTGGTCCTTCAATGTACTGGCGATCAGCAAAAATTAATAATAAAACCTGAATCATGTAATGGCATTTATAAGATATTAGTTCTCGTCTTCTCACCCACATACACAAAAATGTTGCACCGACCCTGTACATAGGCATACAAATATTTGTTACTTACTAACTTCCATTGCCACTATAACCAAGTGCGTTAATACACTATAACAGAGGTGAATATATTGCAATATTGTAAAAACAGGGATGGGACCTGAAGAATATGCTGTTATATCCAAGTTTTCATATTAACTGAGGCTATTATAACTGAGTTTTACTGTTTTAATGAAAATCTGTATAACTTTAAATACTTTGAGAGATTTCTGAATCAGCTGTTAAATTTTACTTTAATTTGACAATAATAGTTTTGACCGTTTTTGATGATTTCCAATTAACAATTTCATTGAAGTCATACTTTTTATCATTTGTAAGTGAAAGAAAAAGATGACTAAAGCTAGTTCTAGGGATCTGCATGCTCCATACCCCATCAATACAGCCCTGCTTCTTGATGTCTGCAGCAAACTACTATATTCTTACCTATATACACATTACTTTCTCTCTGAATTGATGAGAGACCTGTATAGTTCCAAGTACCCTGCCATATTAATCCTCCCGAGATAGTGAAGAGGATTGCAAATACAGAAGTAGGATGTGAAATAACGGTATTACTTGACGTGATTTTGCAGTGTTTTTAAGGAGTAGAAAAAGCTAGTTAATTCAGTACCTATGGCAGAGTTTAGGTAAGTATTATTAAAAAGTCTTGTGGAATATTATTTTGCTTTGAATGTAATTTTGAAATATTTCTTTCTAGTTACATTGTGATATTACAGCATGTATTAAATATTTTTTTAACAAAAAGATTTTTTCCCATGGTAGCAGGTGGCATGGTGCACCTTTTGAAAGTGGCACTTATGGCAAATGTTACATTTGGCATACCCCAGGGCCGGATTTACAGTTGTGGGGCCCCAGGGCAATCAAAATGTGGAGACCCCTATCAGTAACAACAAATTTAGGTTATATTGCAATTACTTATAAATAAACAATAATTAAGTATAAATAAAAATGTTATTAGGGAAATGTTTCACATTTCTTTTGCAAGGACACGCATGAACATACTCTTCTGTTCCAGACATTTTCTTTGCCGCATCCTCATATTCATCGAACTTGTCTCTCTTAGATTCTACAAATGACTTAACACATTAAAGCTGAGCATCATCAATAGATGATGCTTGGACTTTTGCTGAGATCCGAGCACTATCAATAGATGACGGGCAGCTATGCAGTTCCGCTTCGACTTTCAAACTTTCATCCCCTCCCATTTCTGCAGGTATAACTCTCGAATCTTCACAGTGGTCACATTTGAGGCCTGCCTTTCATGTGCTATGCATCGGTTCTCAGTCCGATTTTTATTTTTTGTAACAGTGGCATTTTTTATTAGGCGTTTCTGTTGAGGTGTTTCATTTCTCCGTATTTTCCAAACATTTGCTGTTTTTTTAATATTCCCTTTTTTGTTGATAAAAGCTTTTAATATTTTAATTTTTGATTTCGGTGATGTTAATAAATTCTCCTGTATAAAAAATTCAGTTATAATAAAATGACCTTGTACGAATACAGATTGTCCATCATAGACACCCTTGCAAAGGAAACTACTCAGCAGAATTAGTCCGTATTATGGAGACCCTCTATAATATCAATAGATTTTCCAAAATACTGTGAAAAAAGAAATGATAGGAGGGTCCAAAAGAGGTGTACGCAAAAAACAAAAGAAAAAGTGCAAATTTCGACAAAAAATGGTTACTTTTCAACAAAAAATAATAATTTGCATTTGAATAGGATAAGTAGACTATTAAGAAGGAATATCACAGAAAAAAAAATCCTCGGATTTCAGAAATTCTCAGAAAATACTATTCGGGCTGAAAGTGTTAAGAGACTTCAGTGCCATTACTGCAGACTAAAGAACCATTCTTGGATCCTGTAGAATGTGGTTTGTAGCATTGAATCGTTGCATTATATCATTCTGAAATGCAGTATACAGTGCAATTTTGTGGCTGCACATTTTCTGATACAGCCCAGCAGCTTCATTTCGAACCACATCCTTTTGCACCTGATCATTTGAGATTTCATATAGCACATCCAACGGGTTTGGCTCAAGTTCTTTGGCACATAAAATTTCATGCTTGCCTCAGACAACTTTTTAGTAAGAATTTCATAACATTTAGGTGTTGCTGTGAAAAATACATAGATATGTTGGACAAAATCAAAAAAAGATAATGGGTGGTGGACATGAATTGGCAGCTGCTTTTTCTATCAAATTAAGTGAATGACCACAGCATGGCACAAATACTGCCAAGCTATTTCACTGAACTTGGATTTTGTGGACTCCCCCCTTAAATCCGGCCCTGGCATACCCTAATTACAGTCCTGCCAAGGAGGATTAATGAAAACAAACATAAAGATAAGAAAAATGGCTTTATTATTACTTCATTTTCTAAACGTGGACAGCAGCCTCTCTTAGTAAGCCCTGACATGTTGAATTTCATTGTAATCATGGTTGGAAATGGGGATATACACCTAGTTTTACCATAGAATGGAAATACAGGAGACCTTGGAATATTGCAGGTTTGTCTTTTTGCGGGTAACCACTTTGTGTACCAATTTCTCATTACTTTGATTTTAAAAAACAAAAATTCCTTTAATTATAGTTTTATTTTTAATCAACACACTGCAGCATCACATATTCTCTCTCCAGAGTAGTGGTAGATAAACATTTTTTAACGTTTATTATTTTATTCTGCATATTTATTTCACCTGTGATGTTTCTTTTGGGCTCCCAATTATTCAGGTATGGCTATAATTTTGAATATTGAGGTTATGACTTTTGCTGTACTTTAGTAGAACGTAACCCCCACTATAGTCAAGGTTCTCCTGTATTAATTTTATTATTTCAATTGCCTCCTCCCATTGCTCAGATTTTTGAGCATACTCTGGTGAGTATTGGGTATCCTCTGAACAGCTATATCTTTAAATGTGGTGTTTTCTTCTCCCTCCTAACTTCTTTTCCACTGATTTCAAAGCATATACCTAGTTCATAAAATCCATTTCCACCCATGAATGTAATAAAAAAATTATTCTATCCATTTCAGTATCTACTCAGGATTTTTAATCTTGAATCATTCCTTGATGATGAAGAGCATAAGTGGAATTATTTTGTTTGATATGCTACTTTTGGGAAATAATATTTATTTGATACAAATGTTATATCATTATCCAGGAATTCAGAACTGTCTTTTAAGCTGTAAGTTTGTCCAAATAACCTAAATGAAATAGAACATTTTACTGAAACTTATATTCTGACGTGACTGTTTTTTGGTAAAAACTTATTCAGGATAATAACATTAAGAGATGAAAATATTTCACTGGGCTACTTAGGAAATGAAAAATATTGCACTATTGCTAAATATTATTATTTATATTATTATCTGCCAATTTTAAAAATACTTTAACAGGAAGGAAGAACCATAAATAAAATTTCATATCTTTGGCCAAATTATGTAGGCAAATTCAAAATTTTTCACTACTTAAAAATACTAATTGACGATGTTATATTTTACTAGAATGTTTAAAACTCAATATAAACAATAATATGCAGTGTTTTAAACAATTTTTTAAAATCATTGCCAACAGTTTAAATACACACATTACTTTTAATAATTGCATCATTATCCTAAATGAAAAAACATCCAACGGGGTATTCACATGAAATATATTGCCACTACATAACTGATATAATAAAAAAAACAATTTGAGTTGTTATGGGACTCAGTACCCATGATATTGAGTGGTGCACTTTCTACACAGGAATGAAATGCCATTTTTCACAAGTATATCAAGCAAATAATGACATATATATGTACATATATATTAATTTGTAGGAAATACAGATTAATGATGCAAGAAGTTCTTCACATATTTGCCAAGATGTCATCATCAAGGGCAAGGAAATCACCTTCATTTTCCTCTTCTAAGGGAACTGGTGATGATCGTGCAGGAGAGTTACCTCCTGCAGACTCTGAAGACAAATCTTTGTTGCTGCAAGAGAAGGTATTCACTTTAAGAATATATACCAACCTAAACTGCCTAAATTTCAATAAGATATCTTAATGAAAGCTTAATATAACCTGATTTTTAAAATATACTAAAATGATTTTATATTATTAGTTACACTTTAACACTCATGTTAAAATGAAAAAATCGGTACAACATACATTGTACAAACTTTCTCATATACGTACTAATGCGTCGTTTAGTTATCTTTAGAAAATGAAAATCGTATGAGCCTGTTTTTAGAAAATCCAATTTTTGTTAAAGTTGCCCAAGAATAAACTAGCCTTATAGTCATTCGTTGGGAAAAATGAAATACGTAGTATTATTGAAGACGTATACTCAAGTAACTGTACGAAATTTGATCAAAATCGTTGTAGCCGTTTCTGAGAAAATGGAATTATTGTTAAAGTTGCCTAGAATAAACTAGCCTTATATTCATTTTTTGAGAAATATGAACTATACAGTATTATTGAGGATGTAAACTTAAGTAACTGTAGGAAATTTGATCAAAATCGTTAGTGCCGTTTTTGAGAAAATCGAATTGTTGTTAAAGTTGCCTAGAATAAACTAGCCTTATATTCATTTTTTGAGAAATATGAACTATACAGTATTATTGAGGATGTAAACTTAAGTAACTGTACAAAATTTGATCAAAATCGTTGTAGCCGTTTCTGAGAAAATGGAATTATTGTTAAAGTTGCCTAGAATAAACTAGCCTTATATTAATTTTTTGAGAAATATGAACTATACAGTATTATTGAAGATGTAAACTCAAGTGGCTATGCGAAATTTGATAAAAATCGTTAGAGCCGTTTTCGAGAAAATCGGATTGTTGTTAAAAATGCATAGAATAAACTACTGTTAATTATGGACCAACCTCAACCATTTCTATGTATACTCTGCTCAGTATGATAAAATGCCTAAGTACGAGATTTCATTCATTTTCGTTCGACCATCTGGGCTCCAGCGTCAGTAACAGACAGACAGACGGCATTGCGAAAACCACTTTTTCGGATTCAGCGACACCTAAAACGTATATTTCCATAAAAATCTCGAGGTCGAATTTTTTCGCGAAAACAATACTTTCTCAATACTTTGTATGAGAAAGTAAAAAGTGAGATGAAAATGCAAACGGAATGACATTTTAATATTTTATGTATCATTTTCATGTAAGTGTATATAGCAAAGTTTTTTCCTCTTCTAATGTATATTGCTTTTTACTTTTTGATTGTGAAATGTTAGTAGTTTCCTGTTGAAATTAAACTACCGTATATCTTTGAGTATAAGTTGAGAAATTTCTTCCTTTTTTAGGCCAATCAAACCCTCCTTTGACTTATATTAGAGTCACAAACTAGCGGGACATTTTTCTGGATCAATAATTAAACATGACTGGCAAAAAACAACAACTTGAAGTGTATTAGTATGAAAAATTCACGCTAACTAGCAGAAAATGCGAAGGCTAATGATAAAATTGCCATACATAGTTTGAAAGGAAAACTTAAAATTTACATTTCTTTAAAAAAACTTGCCCAAATGAGTGGACTGAAGAGAAAAATCAATTCAGTACTCAAGCGTTGGTTTTTTATTTTGATCCTGAATTCAAATTGTTAAACATTTCCATTTCTTCAACGACGGCATTTCGTTTTTTACTTATAATCATGGATTGAACAGTCTACATTGAGAATATGATCACCAAATTTTCCTTTGTCTTTTAAAATAGTTGCAATTGTTGAACAATTGAGATCATAAAAATGACCAATCGAAACAAGCGACCCCTTTTTCTGATCCATGTATTATGTCCATTTTAGTTTCCATCGAAAGCACTTGACGTTTTTACCACTCTTAGCACTTTCACAAACACTAAGTTTATGACTGTTCTCCATATTTCAAGGTTAATAAAAAACAATACGTATATAAACACATATCCGTACGGTTTCGAATACAAACGGCAAATGACAAGAGTTGACAAGTTTATGTGTTCTTACCGCGACCGATGTTCTTAAGTGTGTGAGGGTGTGTTCGTAAATGAAGCGCGAGGCGCAATTCATTGGTATGTGGAATGTTCATAAAAATGAATTGTTCATTTCTTGAATGTTTGTAAGTAGATGTTCACCTGTATATATATTAATATTTTGTAAATTTCAAAATTATCTTGTTTTTGTTTTCTTTGTTTCGACTTATATGAGTCTTGGATTTTAGATGCTTTTTTAGGCTAAAAAGTACACCAACTTATACTCGAATCGCGTTATACTCAAAGATATACAATATTTTTAGTGTTTTAAAAAATGCAAAAAATGAGCTATTGGTATTACTTTGTTGTTTGCCTTTATTTAGATACTAGCATAATACTCGTCAATAATATTGCCGATGAAAATTTTGACAAAAAAAAGTGTTTCTAGCATTAGATTTTTTAAATTTTTATCACACAAAAATAATATCACAAAAATGGCTTTATCCCTGTAATAATTCTCTCAGTACGACATTTCTGGTAAAGGTTCTCTCATCATTGAATAATACCAAATTTGAGCTTGATCCATTCACTTTTCATCGAGTTATTGCAAAAATGCTTCAAAAATCACTGTTCAGAATGAACTCTTTGTATGGCAGCTACCTGATCCTCTTCACCGCAAATTTGCATGTACAGCTATACCTTGTGAGAAAAGCTTATGCTGAAAATTTCAGCTCAATCGGTACAAACCTCTGCCCAGGAGACATAAATTTCCATACAAAACATGTCCTCCCTTCAGCTCTTGTAGCAGCTCGATATGGACCTATTGACCAAAATTTTTTTGCTGATCTAAATTTTGAAAGTTTGATGAATCCAAAATGGTATAAACTTGAAAATCCATCAAGTAGTTCCAGAGATATAAGCATGTCAAAAGTGTTACGTACAGAGAGACAGAGTGACAAATCTAGCTTTTTATATTATAGGATTCAATTTTTGTACTTTGTTACATATGTAGTACATAGAGAAAGAATTCTAATCACAAAAGAATCAACATCGAGATTTTGATGCAAATACACCTTTTAAAGGCCCTGAATCCATAACAATGATTTTCGCCATCCTGTCTGTGCGTGGCCCTAGAACACAGACCAAGGGTCTCAAATATGCGGGCTGAATATGGCCCGCTAGTTCATTTTATGTGGCCCTCTCACTGATCTTATTCTAATTATATAATGTGGCCAGGTTCAGTGTCGAAGAATTTTTTAATTTCAAGATTTAAAAATGTTTTTAGTTCTTTGAAGTGTAAAAAGTTTGCCATCCCTGCTTTAGGGACTCCATAGCCGTTTTATTACTCTGTGGCACTGAAAAAGCATTTGTGGAAAAGGAATCGATCCACTTGGAGAGAGCAAATGTGCCAACTGATATATGACAGATCAGTTGAGGAATGCGAATGTGTATGGATGAACAATAATGCTATAGGGAAGAGAGGCTACTGTCACAAGTCCCATCACTCTATGGAGGGTCCCTTCAAGAATGCGAATTCTTTGTCGGAAGTTTTCATCCAAATAAGAGGAGATGATTAACATCGATGGCAATGGGTGGTCAACGGCTTAACCCTTATCTGGATGCATGGTGCTACAGCAATGTATTAAATTTTCAAACATAGTTGCAGACGTTGTTATCACAAATACAACCTTGAAAGCTTATATAGTCTTATTTTTACATTGTATACCCAATAAACAACAGTAAATTTTTCAGATGTTCATCATTTTAGTTTTCAATGCCTTTAATGAAAAAAGTTACTTAGTTTAATCCCTGGCACTGCAGTGGCTACATGTGTTTCTGCTATTTGAAACATTTCCACAGAATGTATAGCAATGTAGTTCAAATGAGTAGTGTTTTCTGTATGCATGATCATTCAGTTTCTCGTCAAATTAGAATCTAATCATACGCATCTATTAATATTGTCAGTGATACTGTACTTGACATAAACCAAGAAGCTGACTGATTTCACAAAGAAAAAAAGCTTGAAACGTGTTGGAAACCAATAGATATGATTGAAATTGATGCATTTTTTGAAGTTTTATTAGCAGTAGGAAATATGAAATCACATTATGTTAGCATTAGGCATCTTTGGAGTAAACTTTATGGCTCACTGACTTTTTGTGCTACACTATCTGAAATGCGTTTCAAACAAATCTTGTGGTTTATTAGATTTGATGATAAAACTACTCAGTCAGTAAGGAAAAAAACGAGATAAACTTGCACCAATTTGTTGTATTTGGAAATTTGTTAACATTAATTTGAGAAAACAATTTGATAAAGTTGAGTAATAATAAAAATAAGACTGACAAAATTTGTAAAAATATTTGTGCATTTCCGTTGCAAGATTTTGATTTAAATATATGACAAAAATCTATTTAACAATATTTGTATAAGTTTGCATAATATTAAACATTAACTAAACAATCTAAATATATAATGTTGCATAAATAATTTGTATACTAAAAAAAATAAGTTTTTGTACTAATGCTGCAGCAGTGCCAGGAATGCAACTACATTAGTAAAATCATGAATCCAGATAAGAGTTAAAAGATGCTGTAAAGATAATGTTGACGAAGGATTTGGGAAACGACAACCGATCCAGGAGCGGGGATGAAACAATGCTGTTTGGGTGAGAGAAGTCAAAATTCACCTCAAAGAGCCGACATACCCGCAGGGGGCACCAGGGTTTCCCTGAATGAATTCTTTCAAAATACAGTATACTCTCGATTATCTGGGGTCAGATTAACCGGGATGTCCAAAATAAATTTGAAAAAATAATACATATACAAAAATAATTTGGGATACGAGAAGGTGGCCGCTAAAAAACGATGCGACAGTGTAACAGAGGCTGAGATCGCAGGTGATATGCAATGTGGAAGAATAAATAGGGGGGGAAGTATTTTTTTGATAAATTGAAATTAACGGGAGAGTCTTCTGGTTGGTTGATGAGATTTAAGCAAAGACATGGCATTTGTCAGATTGCTATCTAAGGTGAGAAACTGAGCAATGATGAGCTGGCAGCAGAAGAATTTGTCTCAATTTCAGCATTTTGTCGAAAATTAAGATTTCATGTCAGAACAAATCTATAATGCTGATGAAACCGGTTTATACTGGAAATGTTTACCCCAAAAAAGTTTAGCTCATGAAACTGAAACAAGTGCTGCGGAGCATAAAATTCAAAAACAACGCCTTATAGTTTTGTGGTGAGGTAATGCCGCCAGGTCTCATTTTTTGAAACCGTGTGTTATCGGGACTGCTAAAAAACCTTGTGCTTTCTCACAAGGTAGAGTTTTATCCAATTTACCCGTCGATTACTATAAGAATAAGTCAGCATGGATGGACAGAAATTTTTACGGACTGGTTTAAAACAAAATCTGTTCCTTCAGTGCGTCAACTTAGAATCTAGATCTGTCACAAAAAGCTGTTTTACTCTTAGACAATGACCCTAGTCATCTGAATGAAGAAATTTTAAAGTCCGAAGATGGAAATACTTTCATGAAGCATTTACCTCCGAATGTGACAGCTTTGATCTAGCCTAGGGATCAAGAAGTGATACAAAGTATGGAAACAATTTATCGAAGAAATTTACTGCTCAAGTTTGTTAAGGAAGGCGGTAATGATTTACTGTTGTTTTGAAAAAACTATCAGTATTGGACGATATTTATGAAATTGCTGCCACGTGGAAATTGGTAAAAAGCTCAACTTTAAAAAAATCATGGCAAAAACTTTTACCGGGAAACGATGAAGAATTTCTTGGTGTTGATGACAGTTTTAATGAAACGGTACCTGAAGCATTAAATAATTTACAGCAGATTAATGGATGTGCGAATGTTGATGAGGAAGCTGTGTATGAGTGGTTAAATGCAGATCAAAATTTGGCAGGTCATGAAGTACTAAATGATGAAGGAATCGTACAACATATTACTACCGAAGATGAACCAACAGCCAACGATGTACTGGACCAGGAAGAAGACAACCTTATACTAGAGCAAAGGATCACCCACAGCTCTGCTTTAAGGAGGTATCCCTACGACTGCGAATATCAAAATTGATGAAAAATACTATTTTCACTGCTTTGTGATTCTAATATCTATAAATTCGGTAATTATAAAATCGTACTTCTAGATTCAAAAGGTAGAGATCTATTATATATACTTTCAGTTGTACAGTAGATTTAATGAGAAATATACCTAATTTAAATCTCTTAAAGTGTAAGTTGACCCATTTCTGAACTGGGGAGATTGTTGCCAGATAGATTTCTTAGGTTAACAATATATTAATGGGCTAATGGATAGGATTTATAAAAACAAGGATATGAGCACTAAATCTGATTTAGAGACATTCATTTGTAAAATAAAGAGCGTTACGTATTTATTAATCGTAATTTAACTAATCAAATAAACTTGGCAACAAGGCAAACAAGTAGAGATGGCATCTCTGGCTATTTGGTAGCCATTGTGCTTTTAGCTGACTTGTGTTGAGGGGTTGAGCTGAAATTGATGTAGTTTTCGCTTTCTAGCTTTGTTATTTTTGAATTTGCTCATGTTATTGTTTTTGTTATAGTTATTATATTGTTACAAATTTGTTAAGTTGTTAATATTCACTTACTCTTCATTTGCTATTTTTTTCCTTTTCATCCTACAACTCTTTTTCGTAGCTTTTATTTTATTAACATTTTCATTTTATTGATCACTTCTTCTATTTGTATGCTTGTGAAAAACCACATCAATTATGATGACAGTTCCACCATCTCTGCTCTAAAAAGATCAGCATCTAATAGTATCATTAAATGGTCAGACATCAACCATGCAAAGAAGGGGCTATGCAATATGCTCTATAGGCTGCAGAAATCAAACAAGGACATAACTTCTTGTGTAATAAAATACCTGAAGAGATGTTTCAGTTACGCCTTAGAGCAGAACAAAAGTAATGAGGAAGAAACTAAAAATCATGTACACTGGTGATTGGTGCAAATACAAATCAGATCCGATCAACTATAAGCACATATTTTTCCATTTAAACCCTCACTCAGTATACCAGTCTCAAAACAAAAGAGGACTTGCAGGACGTCAGTTTTATTTTGCTTGCCAAATGAAAAGGTTTTAGCATTTATTGATTAATATAACCAATCCACATTGTAGCTACACTAGTAGTTGCACTTATCATTGGTCATGCAGAAAGTCCGAAAATGAAATATTCCAATGATTGAGACATCTTGTACTCGGGAATGTAATGTACGATGTGGGATATTATCCAGGACACTTTACCATGCGGGACAGGAAGTTGAAATCCAGGACTGTCCCGCACAAGCCAGGACGTCTGGTCACTATATGTTAGTTACAAATACTTCTAGTGATACTTTAAGTGCAGATATGAAAAAGAAGATGGATGAGCCTTACACAGTGTCAAATAAGTCTAAAAAAAGAAAATATGATTCGACATACATTCAATGTGGTTTTAGTTGCATTGAACTCAATGGAAGTGAAAGACCCCAGTGTGTGCTTTGTGGCGACATATTATCAAATGACGCAACAAAACCTGCAAAGCTCCTTCGTCACTTGGAAACGAAAATCCTGGATCAAAAAATAAACCCATTGATTATTTTTTAAGGCATTCCATGACTATAAGAAAGCAGAAGGATGCACTGAAACCTACATTAGAGATGAATACTTCCCTTGTAAAATCATCATTTTTAGTAGCGCTGCATATTGCAAAATCTAAGAAAACTTTCATTATTGCAAAAGATTTAATTAAGCCTTGTATGGTACGTGAGTGTGTCGAACTTTTTGGAGAATCTTATGCAAAAAAATTAAAGACATTCCGCTGCCTAATGATACTATAAATTAAAGAATGGTGATGTTGTCGGACCATGTTACAAAACAACTAATTAATAAAGTTATTATGTTACGTTGGTGATATATCAAACTAAGCAATTTCATTGGTATATGTGCAGTTTATTGATTATTCCGAAAAGGAAATCAAGGAAGAACTGCTTTGTCGCTTAGAGCTAAAAACTTTTACCGCTAGCAAATGTATCTTTAACGCTTTAAATGCATTTATTGAGGAAAAAGGTTTGAAGCGGAAGTGCTGCAATGGTGTGTGTACAGATGAGCAGCAGCAATGGTATCCAAAGCACATCACGCACGAGATGTTTCATCCAAAGAACTTTCACCCATGGGATGTTTCACCAATGAGACTTTTCACCCACAGACATTTCATCCATGCCCTTTCACCCAAAGGTCTCACCCATGATTCAGAAAACTTGTGAAACATATTAACAACTTAAATAAATATAATATGGGAGAAATAAGTATTAAATAATAACTTACAGTAGAACCTCATAAACCCGGCATTCTCAAAAACTCGGCACTTTTTGGAAGTTATATGAAAAAAATTCTAATACTCTAGAAATTACTTTAAATGATGTACGCTTATCTATTTTCATTGTTTTGTTTACCTCATTATAACCACATGTTTAGATTTGTGGCAATAGCAGTTGTTTTTTGTTAATGCAATTAGTACTTTTGTTAAATTTTATTTTGACATGACTTCAAAAAAAGAATACAACCCATAAGTGGTGTTACAAAATGTAAACAGAAAAATCTCACAATTGAAAAAAAAGTGAAATTACTAAGAAAACATGAAAAAGGTACTTCAGTGAAGAGACTGTGAAGAATATAGCATTGGTAGTTCCTCTGTGTATGACTCAAAGAAGGAAAAAACGGGAATATTGAAATTTTATGCAGAGTATGATACACCTAAAGCTATGTGTAGCCGTAAAACACTACACATCCCGGGTAAATATTGTTGATAAGGTATTGTTTGAGTGGTTTCGTCAGCGAAGAAGTGAAGGTGTACCTATTTCAGGCCTAATGCTGATACAGCAAGCAAATATTTTTTCACAATAGCAAAAAGAGTAAAAACTGGGTTGATATAGAAAATGATGCACCTGTTGTACTTCAGCTAACTGAACTTATGAAGGAAATATCAAAATCAAAAAGCTAGTTTGCTTGATCTGTTAAAAAAAATTCTCAGAGTAACGTGTGATGAAAATAATGCTGTAAATGCATATTAGATATACTCTTTAGTTTACATTTGTTATTTACTTTTTAATGGTTCATTTATAATTCCTCATTTTAGTGCATGTATACAATCAATTACCAAAAATGTACATTACTTAAGGATTTTTTATACATTTTCAAAAACAGCATTTTCCAAAACCCGGCATATGCTAGGTCCCGAGGTTTATGAGGTTCTACTGTATTTTTTATTTTATGCATGAATCCAACTCTAATTTAATCCAAATAATATTTAACCTTATTTAATTTTTAAATTACAATTACAAGTCATTTGGTTTAATACGTTTTTATTTAAAGGTTTTAAGCTATGTAATTTAAATAAAAACATTTCAATATGGATTTAAATATACTTTTTTTTACACAGAGGGCCCCAAAAATTTCACTTGCATTGGGATCCAAATTCGTAGTTATGTCCCTGAGAGTAGATATAATTTAGTAATTATTTTAAATGTAAATATTTCCTGAGGAAGCATTGTACATTGTTCTCAACAAATGTAATTTGAATAATAAGGTTTATTTTTATCAAAAATGAGCATTCTATATTTGCCAGAGGCAAGTGAACATTATTGTTGTAATATTAGTATTAGCCAACAGAGAGTTTTGTGCAACTGTTTGAGCTAAATCAGATGTGAGTCCAACGTGCTTGGACATAATACATGACTAATCTTTATGCAGAACAAAAAATATCAAGAAATACAATAATTACTCTTTGGTGATTAAATTATTCTTCTTCCATTTGGATTTATAAGCATCTACACTATATATACAACTGGACCCCTACAGTTTTTTTATTGATATTAAGGACTTTCTATGCAATACTGTAGATATTTTTGTTATCAAAGAATGCTGAATACATGATTATGAAAATAAACATTCTTTGTCCTAAGAGAGAGGTGACTAACCTTTCTTTGCTTGCACCTTCTGCCTCAGGAGGATCAAAGATATGGAGTTGCTGTCTCCATACTCGTACCATACCATCCCATGCACGACGGCTGTACTTGACATTCTTTGGAGGTGTTCTGGGGTGACCAGGAGCCCTCTTTTCCCTTAAATTAAATGAATACATGTCATCCATGTCAAACATACATCATCAAAGAGACTGCCCATATGAACGACATCATACAATATATATTTTCAAATAACTTGAACAATGAACATTCTATAGTTATTATTCCACAATTCGATATTAAATGGAATTGGCATGGAAATTAACTGATATGCTGCCCATCTTTCGAAAACATTTGTTTATATTAACATGATTGCATAAACATCTACAGACAATTGAACAATGGAGGAAAATAAATGGATTGTCTTTTGAGTGAAACAAGCCATGTAAAGAGTTTATGGTAGTAATATGCCCGTCAAAGTGATTTTTAGAAACCTCCAAATCAGTTAAGTCCCGCAGTAGCAAGCATTATATCCTGGGTGAAAATTCGGAGAAAAACTTTTAACTTTGCATCCATAACTTTGTATCGAAATCATTAATATTGTGAAACAATCTTGTGTAAATAACAGCATGATGACGCTTCAATGGAAAATATTGACTAGTATAAACGAAGAACTCACTTTGGAATTAGGGAAACATATCTGTCATAGGCAACAGTGTTCTTTCCGTAGTCGATCTGTTTTTGCCTTCTGGCGAGGACAACTGGGTCTGTTTCCAAATCGGCTGACTTTGAGAATGCTTGTTTCTTCTTGCGCGGGCTGTCCCTGAATGGATAAATTATGGAAAATTAACATACTACTCAGCTCAACTGTTGTGCACAGGAATTCATATGGTTATTTTTCATACCACTTAAATCCCCTTAAAGCCGTGTCAACTGGTCTGGGTTCTCTGCTTCTCTTTCGCGAATCTGGGCCCTTCATTGGGCTAACGACTCGAAAATCACTTAAGTCTTTTTGGCAACGTTCCACCATTCTTCCAACACCTGACAATGAATCCTCTTGGCTATCCTCATTTGAACCTCCCTGAAATGCTTCTTCGTTGTCATTTTCGGATTTAATGTTTCTTTCTGTACCGGATTCAGAATGGCTATCATCTTCCTCTTTGATCTCACATTTCACATTGGCTTCTGATGAGTACTGATTAAAGTCATCACATTCATCATCTGAACTTAAAACTTCTTGTTTTATTTTCATGCCCACAGGTACATCTCCATCTGCTGATTTTTCACTCACTCCTGCGGTGCATTTCGTATTTACGTTTTCACCGGCGTTGTTTTTATTAATAAACTGCTTCAACACCCTGGAATGTTAAAAGTACCGTTACACGTAAGATTAAGTCCAAATTAACTGAACCATATCAAACTTAAATTATATCTTACGCGTCAGGTTCTCGATCTTCACACCAACTAAATCCAGCTCTCTTGTTATCTGTTTCAACTTTAATGGAAGATTTCTGGTTGTCGACCCTATTAAGTAAAAATGGAAGTTTATCCCAACAAATAAAATATGGAAGGTCACTAAGAATTAAAATGCAGAATTTAACCTAACAATAACAAATTCCGAAATTTAAAGAAAGAACAAAGACGGCTGTGATGAAATACATTGATTACTCACTTAGAATTAATTCCTTCGCATTCCCTTAAAGAATTTCCCTTCATCTCACCATTGGGAATTGTATTTGTACAGCATTCCTCCTTTTTAGATTCACTTACTAGTGCCATTTCTAACATCCAGCTGCCAAAACAATGGACGTCTTACTTTGCCGCGGTTTTCGGCGCTGCTCGACGCTCATGCGCATTGGCTGCTTGTATTTTTAAATGTGTATTAGGTTTTATTCTTTTATTGTCCTTAACAATAGCCAATTGAATATATTCGGATATTTTTTTTACAAGTGAATATTGAATACACTCATAAAAATGTGATAAATGTTATTCCATATTAAGAAAGACATACGTTAGGTTAGAGTCCTCTGTAGTCAATTTTCATTTTGCGGCAATCTCAAAAGTCGAACTTAGAATTGTGATAGAAGTGGTTACATAAAATTCTTACTAATCTCTTGTTTCGAGCCAAACAATGTTTTTTGAATCTATGTCAGAATCATACACTCAGCAGAATGCATATTCTTAGGTTAATATAGGGAAAAACTTTTTTATTCGATGCTTTTATTATCGAATCTTTTATGAATTTAAAAAGTCGTGACCAAATAAATTCTTCAACTTGAAAATTTGCTTCATATCATGTATGGCCATTTTAGAGCACAAAATGTCTCTGGAATTTTATTTTCCTTACTTTTTACTTTATCAAGTACTCAATCAATTTTTTCTTGCACTGTTTGTGTTATAGAATGCATTTCTCATCAAATAGCTTTTCGTTTGTTTTTTAAATTGATCATTAGATCGGAGGTCCTTGATATGTGTGGGGAGGGTATTGTACATTTTGCTGCATGATAAGTTTGGATTTTCGTCAGAGAGAGTTGGTGCTGCTCTAAGTGAACTTCAAAATTTTCTAGTTGAAAATTGGTAATTGACGCAATTCTGTTGGAAGAGGTGCGTGTTCTCTTTTATAAATTTTACTTATTCATAAATGAACATAGAGTTAGTAAATTGTTTTCTTTGGATCCTTTTTTACATCTGTATTTTATGTCTTATTGCTGTTTTTGGGATATGAATATTCTTGATGAACCCTACAGCACGATGCCACATTTTATGACTTAATACATATTTGCAGACAGTAAATCATAGTTATAGTATTTTTTTAGTTGGTTTGCTGATGAACATATGATTAAGATGGCTGTATGATAGCACTGGGAGTACCATGTATGAGGATGGCCCAATATAATGTATCTGAGAAATGTATTCCAAAAAATTTGGTGAGTTATGGTATAATTGAGTTGTTTACTGAGATTGAAAAGAATTTTTTGATTGGTGGATGTAGTAAAGCATAAAAGTAGTTTTTGACTAGTTTAGATGTAGTAAGTTATTGTTTGAATAGTTTTCTATTTTATTTGTGGTTGTTTTCATGTCTGTTATAAGTTGGTTATAATTTTTTTGTTATATATCATCCACAAATAAGATTTAAATTCCTTTGGATCCAAGTTGACTTCAACTGTTGACAATGTAAATATTAGCGGCTCCAGTACAAGTCCTTGTTGGACTCCATTCCTAGGATAGGAACAAGTTAGGAAAGCGTACAACGTATCACAAATGGGGCGCGTTTCATGCAATGGAGTATTAGAAAGCAATTATATACCTGTACGTAAGGGAAATAGCGTTTTAAAGTCCTTTTCTTCATCATAAATAATCCATTTTCTTCCTATTTAATAGTATTACATGCACACGTAAGGAAATTAAACGTTTGTTTGGGAGATTGTTTATGTTAGCAACAATGAAGTAACCATGCAAGAAATTTTCTAAGTTCAACTCCATATAAGACTTTCTTGTTTGATTTTCTCGATAATGGCTACTCCTACGATGAAAATATATAGAAAAGGAAATACTCTACTTTACCAGTTCTACAACTTTTATTTGAAAAATATTTTGATATGAACAATAGTTTACGAGATATGACGAAAATTTAATTTTTTCTCTAGTAAAGTGGTACCCCTGATTGGCGTACGTGATTCATTTTTGCGATTTTCTTATTATATTTGATTGAAAGTCCTTAATATCAAATTTCATAAAAATCCGTTCGGTAGAAGCCGAGAACGAACATGCGGACGGACAGACGGACGGACCGACCGACGATAATAGGCGCTCACGCTGTAAGCGAAACGCGCCTAAAAACTAAGAAGCTCGTGATTTTTCTTATTGATGATGACATTTTTGATGTCAAAATGTATATCTAGCTTCGTCCTCCAGTTTCATCAAGTATTTTAAATTTATAATTTCGTCCATTTTTACCAGGGTATAATTTATTCCTAAAATTATACTAAAAATATCTCGCACGAAACAAAGATCACTGTAATTCAACAATAACAGAAATAATAAACAAAGGTTGCTGGAGACGTCGCTTCTAACCACTTCTAACAATGGGGAACGTAAAGTCTAGCCAAGAAGCTATATACTTTTTAATGATTATCGACTCTACTCCCGACATAAGTCACATCGATCAGTTAGTATTAATAATCAGATATGTTGCAAATAATGGAGAAATTAAAGAAAGGTTCTTAGGTTTTCTTCCCGTAGAACATCATAATGCAGAATACCTTGAAAATATCACTTTAAACAAATTATCCGATTTATCCATAGACATTCAAAAATGTAGAGGTAAAGCTATGACAGTGGCCAATATGGCTGGGAACTATTCAGGTTTACAAGCTAGAATAAGATAACACAGTATCACAGCATTTTATATACCGTGCACTAGCCATTCATTAAATTTAGTTAGAAACTATGCAGCAGAATCTTGTTCTGCTGCGCTACATTATTTCAATTTCATTCAAAATTTGTATTTTTTTTCTGCGTCAACGTGACGATGGAACACATTAAAAAATTGTCTACCAAACAATTCGGTTACGTTAAAACGGATAAGTGATACGCAATGGTCAGCTAGAGCTGATGCTGTATCAGCATTGAAAATAGGATATAAACAAATTAAATAAGCTCTGATCAAGATATCAACATCTGGACACGAGAAACCAATTAGCCGATTAGAGTCTTCAAAATTAGCTAAACATTTTGATGAATATGAAACAGCTTTATTAACAACAATTTGGGACAAAATGTTGGAAAGACTAAATGCTAGTAGCAAATCCCTTCAGGACCAAAAATTAAACTTGCTAAAAAGCATGAATCTTTTGAAATCGCTGAAAGAATTTATTTTAGAAATTAGAAACAATTTTGAAACTATTGAAAAGGAAGCTAAGCCATTAACTGACGAAACAATATAAAGATGAATGAAGCAGAATAAACAAACAAAAAATTATGTATGATGAAGTAAAAGACAATGATGTAACTTTAACCGGCAAAGAATTATTTATAATAAACACTGCTAATACTATTTGCGATATGCTTATTGCAGAATTAAATCAATGAACTGAAATATATAACGAAAGAGTAAATGTTTGGTGTTCTTTTTAATACTACCATGACGGAAAACGATTTTAATTCTTGCATTGAAACATTAGTTGATGTTTATAAAAATTACATTGATGTTAATCAATTTAAAGCGAAGTAGTGCAATTCTTAAACTATACCAAAGAGGAAAATGTTACAAGTATAACGGATATGTACAATATTATTAATGATGTATTAAGATCAACATTCCCAATGTTGAAACAATTTTTAAATATTTCTTACAATGCATGTAACTAATGCAAGTGGCGAACGGTCGTTTTCAATATTAAAAAGAGTCAAAAACTATTTACGAAATAATTTAATGCAAAATAAATTGTCCAGTTTATCATTATTATTTATCAAGTGTGAGGCAACCAACTCAATAAATTATGACGACATCATTGATACCTTTGCTAAATCAATAGCCAGGAAAAAATTGTTAATTTGGTATAGTGTCTGGTGTTATCAAAAATGAATGTATTCAAATAATTTAAGCTTATAAATTTTATGTATTTTTTAAATTAATGTTTGTGATAATTCTTATGTTCCTATGCAATAATGTTATTGTTTTTCGTGCAGGCAATGCATTTTTTATATTTTTAGAAGTCAGTAACCTATTGTTATGTATTTAAACGATTTAATCATATAATTTATATTTATCACAAAAATTACTTTGGTAATATAAAAAACTTTTAATATCGTACCTTAGAAATAAAAAGAAGAGGGAGACCTCAAAATAATTTTGCGCCTCGAGCCTCAAAATGCCTAAGTACCGCTCCGAACGTAAGAGGTCACATACACTCATTTTAGTCGCATTGGAAAATCAGGCAAAATATCCAAATTACTGATTATTTAATTTTTTCTTTAATTTTCAAAAAATTTCATTCATGCCATATATTTTTATTAATATAGCTACATTTAATCTCTAGGTAAATTGACAACATTTTCAAACAAGCTTTACAAGGAATAGAATACTTCATTGTATGTTAAATTAAATTTTGTTTTAAATAAAAATTGAACATCAACTGTAAAAATTCAGTTGTAAATAAAGATCTATTAAATTTTATTGGATTTAATCGTCATCTTTCGCTTTCTCAACTTGAATTTCAGAACAGTGGGTGCATGAAGTAACCGCATGCTCTCTGCAAATATATTTTCAGCACAAAATACACAGATGCAGGTCATCCTGTTTTCTTTCCTGGAACAAAAAAAGCATATCTCCTTGGTCCATCATTCCCTTGCGCTGATCTATCTTCCTCAGAAATCTATGCAAATCGTCTAATTTTTACTTTTAGGCTCTTAGGTAGATTTTTGATTTAATGTAAAAATCACAGTTGATAGTTTCGTTGAGGGATGATAGAGTTTTTAATGAGAGTATGATAAATAAACATTTATCCACGAATTTTGTAGTGTGGATAACAACTAACATATTAATGAAAGGTAAACAAAAGCATTCAGTCTTTTAGACTGTGGGTGACCAGTAAACAGAAAGCAATACGCCGTAGAGAAAATCCCTTTAAAAACAAGAAACGCTGACACAAAGACTCCCTTAGACCCATAAGTCAATAGATAGTGAAGTAGAGGAAAGGTACTGGGAAGGCATGGGATTGGAGTTAAATATAAGGCTATAAAATTAAGAAAATGAAAAGGGTGGTGTCTAAAAGACTGCACACAATTTCTTAAGGGTTAAGGTGGATCACACTTGGCATGTGCCAGGATCCCCAAACAAATGTTTTTATATATAATCTTCAAAATATAAAATGTATTTCAATTTAAAAATAAAGAAGAAAAATTAATTTTTTTGTGCCATGATACTTTTATTTTCAGTGGATAGCACTTCCATTGGTTTGCTATTGTCTGCCCTACCTGTCATATATTATACTTTCACATTAGGTGCACTGTAGCATGGTCTGAACATTAGTTATTTCATCAAATAATCGTCAGGGGCCAAAGTGATCAGGTGAGTCAGTGAGGTGAAATTGCCATACAAAGTGCAGCATGGGATTATGTGCTGAAGGCATCAGTGGTGAAACCCCTTTTTTATTCATATGATTGTCTTCTTTAGATTATGTGTGAATCAGAGAAACTATCTTCGATGAAACTTCAAAATGTACCTAATATTTTCATAATGTTTCAGTGAAATACTTTGCAATTGGCAAATTAGGTGACACCAATTACTTTTTGCATTGAAGAGGTTACATTGAATGAATTCAGGATTATGGTAATGCATTTCTCTTAGTAAAAATTCCACATCACTTTTAATAAATTGAAAGTATATACATCATCTTATGACATGAATATTTACTGTCTTTGTATTTTATATAATCAGTGAATTATCATTATAAAATGTATACCTATTTTTAATGTAAAAAGTTAAATATTTTGAAAATATCCATTAAGAGCTAATATAAGCTCTGATAACCAAATAAGCTTCCCAAATTAACACTTTTGATACAAGTATGGAGATTTAAAGAGGGAAAACATTTTCAGGTAAAAAATTTCATATCATGAAAGACAGTAATGAAAAATCCAACAACAAAATAGAGAGATCAAGCTGATAGGAAAAACCCTTCACTCTACTCATGTAAAACATATTATAGAGCTTACTTTCAATTTCTATTAAAGCATCAACACAACTTCTGAACTCACACAATACAAAGAAAACCATTACAAGAACCCACTTAGACATTCCCTATCATAGGGCAGTTTTGCTAATTCAAATGGCATTTGGATACAGCCCACTTTCAAACGCTCTTCTTTTAGCAAAACGGAATTTTAATAAATATGATTAATCATTCACAATATTAGTCATTAAACAAAATTTCATTTTTACATATATTGGAAATTTAAGATAAAACGGTCAATGTAAACAAGATATTTTTAAGGACCATAAAAAATCTAATGATACAGAAAAATGCATTTATGTAAGTCAACCACTATGATGAATCAAACAGGTCATTAAATAGAACAAAAATGCTAATTCTAAGTATCAATAATCTGGTCATAACATTAAAGTAAGGTATTTTTCTTCTGCTGAATTTGGTTATATAAACATTAGAAAACCAGATTACACAAAATCAGCTGTCTTCACTTTATCTTTGTTGTAATTGGTTGTACGCGTGCTAAATTACGTGAACATAATCATGTATAAATTCTCATCTAAAAACTGTGCGTTTTTAAATGAATATTTCTTTAGATATGCTGAAAATTTGATAAAATTGCCAAATGTAACTTTAAAGCTAAACCCCATAGTCTTAGAATTATTTCTTATAATTATGAAGTATATCATTTTATTTTTTTATCATTTTAAAATAGAACATCAACTCTTTCTATCATATATGCACAAATGGCCAGGATAAAACTTGAATCTACTTACAATATAAAATGTACATTTTTATGGAGTTATAGCTTAATGAAGTTTTTTAAAAGTAATTTTAATATAAGACGTATATTAAATATTGACATAGTGGGACTTAAGCAACAAGAAGTATGCAGGAGTCCAAAATCAAAATTATCTTTCTCACCCAAATTATCTTTGGGCATTCTTATCTACCATATCATAAATTGAATTTCCTTCAGAAATTTTCAGTAAGGTAAGTTGAGTAATAGTATGGAACGTGGTAATTTTGGCAATCAAAGATGGAGGATCACATCACTTTGCCAAATCTGGTTCTACTGCCCCCATTGCTTCTGGATCGTGAAGGATCAATCCAGGAGTGTCCTCCAAATGTGGACAGGGGTTGGTCCATTAACATTTTCTCACGTCATTCTAAACCAGTGCGAGGTAAATATCCACAGCCTCTTCTACTCAGCCACACACTGCAGAGAAAAATATCATGAGATGTTCATAAGATTTCTAACTAAATTGATTTTATCCATTCAATCTTCTTAGATAATAATTTTATAAAGTATCACTAATAAAGTAAGTTATGTACATTTATGATTGACTACAATAACTACTTTTAAGCGTAGCATGCAGGAGCAGTTTGGACCATGGCAGTTTCTTTAGCACCTTAATGGAACGTATAGTTTTATTAGGAAGTGAGTGCACAGGCTGTTGTTTAACCATGGCATTTTTTAAAAATGTGACATGCTTCATTTTCGGGGCAGTGCAGTGGCTGCTTGGTGGTTGCAATGGAACACAAAGAACGTATCTTCCATGTACACATGAGTGGTGAAACACAACCGCCCAGCACCCAGTGTTTGTCTGACCTTCGAGGTGAATGCAAGCATTAAGGAGCATGACAGCCAAGTTTTTGACGTTGAAAGATTGATAACTGAAGTGGAGAAAAGGCCAGTACTCTACAATAAGGTGATACCAGAGTACAGTGACAGAAACTTAAAGAAAATTTTTTTTGGATACATATGCAAGTCTTCATATAACTTGTGAAACTGGCCTTTCAGCAATCTTTTACTTACAAGTGGATGTACTCAAAATTTCTTTCTACGCTTTGCCCTAGCTCTTAGTAGTAAAGCACACAGCAACAGAATAACAAAATCCATGCCTCAACTTGTCAGTAAAGCACACCAACCATCTCCACAAAATCCAACTCCCAACTGAGAAGAAAACATAAAAATTGGCGTTTTTTTCACCGCCTGTGCATGCAGCCAATCACTGTATTTTTGCTGTCACAGCAAAACAACCATGATGGCGAAAATACAGCTTGTGCACCCTAGGCCTTATCATATTGAGAAAAGGAGAGCCAAATTAGGATTTTCATAGCATTGCGACATCTAACACATCACATGATTTTTTGGCCTCAAAATGCCTCTCTGATGCTGAGAGAAAATTTCAGCTTTCTTTTAATAGTATTTTTACCCTCAACTGTGCTATTAAAATGTTGTATTACTAATGAACAAGTACGATATTTTAGTAAGAAATTAGGATCCATCATGATGACCTTCATATTCAAAGATATAAATGGTGACTATTTGGTAGAGCTATTATGCCATGATAAATAATCCATTAGCCCATGTTACAGTTGATGTGAGAATTTTGAAGGAACTCATTAGAATTTGTATCTTGTAAAATAAGGGTGGTACTATAACAAGTTCATTGTAACTCCTCTTCTTAATTTAGTATCTTCAAAAATATCATATCATGAATTTAAAATGAAATACTTAGAGATGAAATGACTAGCTTAATGCATGAAGAAGAAGATAAAAATTCCTTGTCCATTGATAGTTCCACTGATTTTTTCGTTTTAGTGAAGAAATAATAATTTATTAAGCCATGGTGAAAATAAAAATTTTTTTTAGAACATTCATTTTATTGAACATGCTGGAATATGTATGTACTTCTTAAAATAACAGTGATATCCTTAATCTTTGTGGGAATTTTTTATTTCAGCTTTTTCAATAAATATTAATAATCATGGCACCCCATGCAGTCACCCATTTTGTCAGCAATTTGAGTGGATACTGAATAATTTGATGGTAAATGATTACAGCACAACTTGCATAAAACTAATGGAAGTAGTCCAGCAATGTCTATGTAAATTAAAATGAGCGAAATCTACCAACTCTGAATCAATGAAGAAGACCAGAGAATAAACTACAGGGTAAGTGATGAAGGAATTATAGAAGTAGTAAAGTTGTTTGAGAATTATAGAAGTGGTCAGCATCCCTGTTCCTTTGATATCAATCACAAAATATTTCATGGGGTCATATTGACCACATATGAGTAATTAAAGGTTAAAGATGCCTGAAGTAATTTATTGGTATTGCAGACCAATTCTTTTCATAGGCACTACTCAGTACTTTACCCATTTATTTATATTTTATCATCTTTAACAACTATTATTGCTTGCTTAAGATATTATTGTGAGATTAATTTATTTAATATTACCCTGCAACTTCACAAGTATCATTAATTTGTCATTTTTCAAGGCTATGGAAACTAATAAAAGCCTTTTTGTTTCAAATGCATATTATTTTTTGAAAACTTACTATCACCATTATAGATTTGTTTTTATGCATGATTAAGCAGACTTTAAAGAAGGAATATACCACAGAGTATGATACACAGGGACAATGATAAGAGTGTTTCAGAAAAAGGAATCTTTATTAACAACTCACAAATAAAGCTGCAATTATTTAGCCTAAAAATGAATGAAGCTGAACTATTCGGAAGATGCAATATGTATATGATAGGCTTGAAATTTTTTCTTAAAAAAACTAATATTGGGATAGTGTGTTAATTAGTAGATTATATACTTATATGTTTTAATATTGTGAACTGATTTCAAAATTTGTAAGTTAAGAAGTACTTAAGAGCTATCATCAATAATATATCCTTACCCAACGCCTGTGCCCAGTAGAATGGAAATCACATTGGTTATGAAAAGTGTGTAAAGCACTTCCTTGGAGAACAGACTTGTCTTCCCAAACTTAGTATGGCGGATACTATAGGTCCTCTTTTTAGGGTGCTTGAAGTTCCAATCCCTAAAAAATAAATTTTTAAATAATTACATAAGAGAATTCTTAGATAGAGAATCTTACTGGAACATTTTCTAAAGATCCAAATGTATATTTTTAAGTCAAGAACTATATACTGGTATAAAATGCAAAACATTAGTTTTGATGTTTCAATATCACTAAATAAGGCATACATTATCTGGTTTTTATAAGTTTCCCATAAACAAATGAATGGAACAGCAGAATTTCTGTTACACCTAAACTTCAAAATCATTCACTTTTCAATGAAAGACTTTTTACTTCCCTTGAAATATACTTTTGCCTCCATCATTTTAAATTTGTTATAATTCCCAAATATATATCACCCCTCACCCTTCATTAAACCTCTTTACATTAACAGTACAAGTAAGAAGAGACACGAAATATAGGTAACCCAAGTTACTATACTACACAAAAAATTATCAATGAGATTTACCAACATCATCTATTACACTCGATCCAAAGGGAAAATCCATCCAGTTTATCACCATTAAGAGATACCAAAAAAAGTTTATTACAACCAAATTAGGATTTTTACTGACCTTGGAGGAACCAACTCAGGTCGACTGCTCCATTCCCAGATCCAGTCGGTGCCCATTAACTCACCATCCTGTAAAATGAAACAATGAAATATAAGGACATCTAGTCAACATTGTCATTTTTGACATTCTATCTGCCACTTGAAAAAGAGCTCGCAAGAAATCAACACCATATTAAAGATATACAGAAGTCTTGAATATATGAGCTGAATAGTACTGGCAAAGTAGGATATTAAAAACATTTGGATAATCTCAAAAAAGTCAAAAGTATCATTAAACAGAAGTCTGTATACACAAACTTTTTGTTACAAACATATGAGGATCACCCCAAAAGTCATAATTCTAATTTTTTCTGATATAAGTTTAATTATGATTGAAAGCATCAACACTAACAGTCGGCAAAAAAATTGTGAAAATACCTGTACTTATTTTTTCATGTAATTTCTATTACAGATGTTTTCACACATGCTTGTTAATGTTACAGAGTAGTTAATTGCAATCTTATCTGAACATTTCTCAGAGAAAAATATGAATCATTACTCTTGAGGTGACCATCGTACATTTTTATGAACACATACATATTTATTTGTATATTATTGATAATGTATTTTTTAGTTGATGCAGCTCTCTATGTTCTTGTATGCAAAACATTAGTTGCACTGTCACTCGGAAACTACTGTTTAAAAAAATGGAATATCATTAATAGCAAGGGTTTTAAATTTTCATTAGCAATTGTTATGCAGTGCTTTTTTCTATCACAAAAAATACCAGAACATGACTGAGATGAGTGTGAAAATATTAGGAACAATATACTCATAATTTGTCAGCAGAGAAATGTGTGAGACTGTACAATATGAGTAAAATATTACTGCTCTGAAAATGACTTAGTTTGATTTGTTTTAAGGTTATGCAAATTAGTATTTTAATGCAATAAAGATTCTGAAATTGTGTTCCAGCAGAAAAAGCACTGGTTATGCATATTAAACAGAATTACATGGACACAGGATGCTATATGCAGAAATTACTATACTTTTCCTATTCCATTTGAACTGATCAGTGCCATAACTGGGGCGGGACATCTGTCCCAGGCACAACTAAGTAAGGGGTGCAAAAAATCCAAATAGTAACTAAATAACTACAGAAAATAATTTTTTGAAGGTTAGTAGTTTGCCCTGGGTGCTAAAATATCTAGTTATGGGTCTGGAAATGATAACATTTTATATATGAAATCTATAGACAATACGAAATAATTATAAAAATGAAATCAATCAAATTTTTTAGGGTCCTTGGCAATCTCATTTCTTCATTTCCCAGTAGTTATATTTACAATTAAGTTTCTTGGTAGGTTTTTGAACAAAAAATTACTTTAAAATGGACAAAATGTAAAAAATGTGCTTTCAACGAATTTAAGGATATAAATTCACCTTGAGAAACGCAAGCTTCTAAATGCTGTTTTTTTTATGAGCAATAATAAGAGTTTTGCATCTTGGCGATTTTACTGTTTGATTATGCTTCAATCGTGGGCACCTGCAGAAATTTTTTCAGGGGGGAACAAAATGTTCACCTATTAGCATTGGCTGCTCACCTCGCAGGGGCTACTTACACAAATATAGCAAAAAACACGTTTTTAAATTGACTTTTTAAGCAAGGCCTGCTTTTTGTTTTAGGGGAGTAGTATTGCACAGCGCAGATAAAATACTGGTTTCTAAAATTCTCCATAAAGTATTAAATCTAATATTATTATCAACACAAGTTAGTTGCTGTGATAGATATTGAAAAAATTCAAATTACTCAGCGTATAGATAGATAGATAGGGTTGCCAGATTTCGGTTTTGAAGATATGGGACAGACAACCAAATACTTCATTAAAATACGGTACACTTAAAAAATCCAAAAAATCTCTATTCTTACGAGTTAAAATTATTCTTAGTGTCAATCTTTATTTTAAGCAATAAGAAATCAAGAAAAGCACCATATAAATTTGTATGTATATACTGTAAAATTGATCTCCGTCTTCAAAATACAGAACATACAATTTTGAAAGGGGATAATAAAAAGATAAATTATTAATTCACGTTGGTTTATGTTTAGAAACTTTATATTGACATTTAACATTGTAAGATTAATTAGAAAGATGGCAAATTATTAATACTAGGTGGCTTATATTTAGGAAATTTTATTGGCATTTAACATTGTAATATTAATTTTAAAATTAACTAGCATATTTATATTAAAATTTTACAAATTAATATTTTTCTGATGATTTTGTATCTCTCTACAACTGTTTGGTTTGAAGTATATGCTGATAAAAAACAACATATTTAAGTTTACAAGGCACAGTAAAATTGACTCCACTGTAGATATGTCCAGTCGGTTTCTCTCTTTGCTCCAATGGCTGGTCATTAAGTAGAAAATGCATTCTACATGCACATTGTGTGCCGTAATACTGAATACAAACTCGCATATGAGTAGTAGCTCAGAGAATTGTTTTTGGGATTTGATTTTCTGGAGAACACCTGACTACCTCTGATAGTACATTTACATGAATACCCTGCAAGCTGCCAGAAGCGTTTGGGAAGGGGTGTCACAGCACCAAATGAACTCTAACTAATGCCTCTGTTAGCCTGTCTTATCGTGTCTGGGAAAAAAGATCTGTAGTATTTCTTGGTTCTAGCAATTGTTTCCACATATTTTCTCCTACACTCTAATCTAACATTACGTTCACTAACACCGATGGGTACAACTATGCCGCGTATGTCTTCAACGAATTCGGAGCTTTTAAACTTTTCAAATAGTTTTCTTTTGTACTCAATTCTTCTACTTTTCAACATCTGCCATTTCAGGTCCCTCAAGAACTCTGATACACTCACATCATACCGATATTCTCCCTTCGCAAATCTAGCTGCTTTACACTGAACCATTTCGAGCTCCCTAGTTAGGCCCTCATCGAAAGGGTCCCAGACGGTGCAATAGTATTCCATGATGAGTCGGATTAGGGAAAAGTATGCAATTTCCTTCACATTCAAGGGGTATCCCCATAGGACTCTAGAGGAAAGCCCTTGAACCCTGTTTGCTGATGCTATTACAGTTTTGATATGCTCCCTACTAGACAAATTTCTACTAGTGTGACTCCTAGGTATTTGTAGCTTTGAAGTATTTTATCTTTAATCCAGATATTTCGTATGGGTAACGGATGAAATTCATGGAACGCATGAAATTCATTGCAGCGCATTTCTCTATATTCACATCAAGTTGCCAATTTTTACACCACTTCGTAATAGCCTGAAGTTCCCTTTGCAAAGCCTCCTGGTCGTTTACTGTGTTGATTTCACCATACACAACGGTGTCATCTGCGAAGAGTCTGACTTTACACTTTATATTATCTGCTTAATCATTTTTATATATATATATATATATATATATATATATATATATATATATATATATATATATATATATATATATTTATTTATTTATTTATTTATTTATTAGCATAAGTTCAGATACAGCACTAGGCCAATTACACTGAATATCAAAACAAACAATAAATTAAAATAGAACAATAAAATACAAAAACATAATAGCAAAATAAATAATAAAATGTACAGGTTGACCATAATACAAGCAAACAAGAGAATTCATTTTAAAAGAGGTGTGATTGAAGTAAAAAATTGATTTCTATTCAGAAATATGTCGATATCATGGCTGCCAGTTAATTGGTTGTACATATTTGGAAGTCGGAAGAATAGGGAGCGTTGAATAAGGGAAAGCCGAGGTTTTGGTAAATGGAAGAGTGCAGAAAGTCTGGTTGATCTGGAGGGAATTCTTAAAAAGAAGGAAGAGAGAAGAAGGGAGGAGCGGAGGTAACCATTCATTACACTGTATAGAAAAGAAATGTCAGATTTGCTTCTGCATAAGGAAATAGTTGGAATTATTAGGGAAGCTATGATATTATCTTTGGACAAATGACGCAAATGAGGAAAACGATAATGAACTATGGCCAGAAAGAAAGACATTATGCGCTCCAATTTGTTGAGATGAGTTTTAAAGGCCATACTCCAAATGGGTGAGCAATATGTCACAATTGGTATTATACACCCAACAAAGAAAGAACGAAAGAGGTTTACATGATTAAGACTGGTATGCCTATAAATAATACCTAAAAGAGACATGCATTTACTTACAGTGTAGTCAATGTGATTACAGAATGATAGTTTAGAATCAATTATAATACATAGATCTTTCTGCTGTGATAACTTTTTTATATTCTCACCCATAATGGAGTATGTACAATTAATGGGGGATTTGCGCAAAGTAATTGAGAGGTGAGAACATTTTAATGGATTGGGTTTGAGTCCCCACAACGAGCACCATTCTGAGAATTTAACAAGAAACCTTTGAAGTATCTCTGCATCATTCCAACAATTGACTTTCCAAAATAGCTTGCAATCGTCAGCAAACAATAAAATTAGATTAATAGCAGTATCGAAAATATTGCACATATCATCAACATATAAACAAAATAACAAAGGCCCGATAACACTGCCCTTGAGGAATGCCTGAAATAACTGGGAGAGAAGAGGAAGAAAAATCAGAGACAGTCACGTGTTGCCATCGATCAGTCAGAAAACTAGACAGGAGAGAAAGGAAATTTCCGTGGATATTAAATCTGTTCGACAGTTTATGGAGTAGAAATTGATGAGGGACGGTATCAAAAGCTTTAGCTAGGTCTATATAAACTATGTCAAGATGCGATTTTTCATTGATGGCTTCTAATGCAGAAAGCTGAAGTTCAGCCAAATTACTAACAATAAGACATGAACTTCCCGGAAGGAAGCCGTGCTGTTGAGGAGACAAAAATGGCAGAGTAAAGGCAAAAAGTCTTCGATAAATTATACGTTCACAAAGGGTGGAGAGTATAGGAAGAAGAGAAATAGGCCTATATGATTCAATAGCTTTCCTATTACCCAATTTAAAAAGAGGATTTATATTAGCCCTTTTCCATTCAGAAGGAAAGTAACCAGCATTAAAAGATTTGTTAAAAAGGTTAGATAGTGGAGTAGCTAAGGAAGAAGCAATATTTTTCAAGAATGTGACAGGAATCTGATCAGGGCCAGTGGCACGGGTTGTTGAAAGAGAATTGAGAAGATGATAACACATGATATATATATATATATATCAAGAATATTTTACCTCGAGAGAACTCTCATTGTCCAACCATATAATCATAAAGAGATAATAATAAAGAGATTGGGAAACAAGAGAAGAAAATCAGAAAACCATGGATCACTAAGGAAATACTGGGGAAAATGGATGAGAGAAGAAAATGGAAAAATGTTAACAGTGAAGAAGGTAGAGCCAATTATAGACACATAAACAATGAGTTGAGAAGGGTAACAGATAAAGCTAGGGAAATTTGGATAAAAGAAAAATGTGAGGAAATACAACAGATGGAGAAGTTAGGATGGTACGATATGATGTACGCTAGGGCACTGGAGTTAGAAGATAAGAAGCCTAATGGGATTCGTGATAAAGGAATTATTAATACAGATGGAAAAATAGTCGCAGAACCAAAGGATGTAGCACAGGTATGGGAAGAATACATTAAGGAACTATACAAAAAGCAGGTACGATCGGTACAAATGGAACTGGAAGAAGAGAATTGCATTGAAGAAGACAACTTGGGACCAAGTATTATGAAAAGCGAAGTAGAAAAGGCGATACTGAAACTAAAGAAAGGAAAATCTACAGGCAGCAATGGAATACCTGCAGAGGTACTTAAAGTCATGGGATCGGAAGGACTAAAAGTGATTACGAAACTAATTAACAAGATTTATGACTAGGGAGAGTGGCCTCAGGATTTCTTAGATGTAACAATGAAGCCAAAGGCAATGCAGTGTAAAGACTACAGAATGATATCCCTACTGTCACACACTTCAAAGATCATCACGAGGATTCTTAATAAAAGACTAGAGAAAAAGGCCGAAGAAATGCTAGGGGAAGATCAATTCAGCTTCAGAAAAGGACAAGGAACCAGAGATGCTATCGGTGTAGTGAGAATCATATCAGAAAGGGCAATAGAGTACAGCCAAGATTGCTGCGTATGTTTCGTCGACTGGCAGAAGGCCTTTGATAGTGTAAATTGGGTACTGCTGATGAGGATATTAAAGGATATAGGTGTAGACTGGAAAGACAGGAGACTGATCAGAAATCTATATGTGAATCAAGTTGTAAAGGTCAGGTTGGAGAATGCGGACACAAGCAGAGTACATATCGGTAGAGGAGTAAGACAGGGCTGTTGTCTATCGCCGATTTTATTCAATATATATGGAGAGATGCTAATGCAGGAAGCGTTAGAAGGCACGGGAGATTTCAAAATCGGAGGAAGGATTATAAGAACAGTGAAATACGTGGATGATCAAGTACTTCTAGCAAGAAAGAAAAAGGAACTCCAGAAAATGAAAAATAGACTAGTGATAACAGGTAGAAAATACGGTATGGAGATTAATACAGAAAAATCCAAGGTTATGCGAATATCAAGTAAAGAAGAAGAAAATTTGAACATAAGTATTGGAGGAAAGCCATTAGAACAAGTTTCAGATTATAAATACCTTGGAAGCATCATAACGAGAGAAGCAAAATGTACCGATGAAATCAGGACAAGAACAACAAAAGCAAAAGCCGCTTTCAGAAGAAAGAAACTCCTACTAACGGGAAATATAAAGCAGGAAATCCGCCAGAGGGTGATAAAATGCTATGTATGGAGTATAGCTTTGTATGGGGCAGAAACATGGACGCTAAGGAAAAATGATATAAAATACTTGGAAAGCTTCAAAATGTGGACATGGAGAAGAGTGCTGAAGATAAAATGGACAGATAGGGTGAAAAATGAGGAAGTACTACGAAGAATAGGAGAGAAGTGAGCGATTATACAGACTAAAGAGGAAGGCGAACTGGATTAGGCATTACCTGAGGAGAGTGCATGATTAAAGAAGTGCTAGAAGGAAAACTGGATGGAAAAAGAGAAAGAGGTAGGAAAAGGTTTCAGCTGGTAGACGACTTGAAAGGGAAAAAGAGCTATCAAGACATGAAGAAAACTGCAGAAAATAGGAGTATATGGAGAACCAAGTTTAACCTAGAATAATCACGGACCTGTCAATGGACAGACTACCTATGATGATGATATCAAGAACAACAGTGGCCCATTTACACTTCCCTGAGGCACTCCGGAAGTCACTTTGACAACGTCTGATGCAACTCCATCAAGAACTACTCTCTGGGTTCTATCCGAAAGGAATGAAGCAATCTGATTTACAATTTTCTCGAAGTTTCTTATTCCAATCTTCACCATTTGACTGGAGCTCTTGTTCTGTGATTTTCTTCAGAATGGTCTACTGACTAAACAACTGAGTATCATTCACTCCTAATCCTCTTTTATTGAGATATATGGTTTATGCAAGTTCTTCCCATGTTGGAACTCTGATGTGACATTCATGCAAAAGTGTTAAAGTACTTGAGAGGTGAAATCCATTTCATTAGATAATCATAACAGGCTTGATAGAACAATTCTACTTCTGAAAAGAACTTCTTTATGGATTCCAAAACATTATCCCTACAAATAATAGATTTTACAGTTAAAGGCAAAATATTTGCTTCCAGTCTTTCTTTCACACAATGTGCAGTCTCCTGTAAAATTGACAATACTTTGATAACATTTTTTTCTCCTCCTTCAATTTGCATGATCTTTCTGTTGAAAATACTCATTGGACTGTAAACCAAGTGGAGATATGATTCACTTAATGAATCATTAAAAATATTTCCAGGATTTTAGGAATGTTTACTTCAGATAGAAAGTATGTTTTCAGCGCATCATACAGCTTAAGAATCCTGTCCACTGCATTGGCTAATGAAAGAGGGTTGCTTGATGTTCTACGCCAAAAATATGACAAAAATCCTTGACTCTCTGTTCACACAGCGAAGATGCTGAAATGCGAAAATAGTTTCACAACAATCACTTCAATATCAGTAAATAGTATGTCAAATTCAGACTGCATTGTACTGTGTAACACGTGCAGGCATAATTTGTGAATGACTTCATAAGCTGATCAGGTTACAATACAATATAACACGCCTTGATTTCTTTTTTAAATTCAGTAGGCTAAGGCGACGTAAATACAGGACATTTCCTATGTCCTGATAGACCAGTGGTTCTCAAACATAGGGTCGCGAGCAGTCTTCGCTATGCCAACTGATTTTTTTCCTCATTTTATAAATTCTTCAATTTTAATTTATAGGTTGTCTTTTTTGAGGGCTGTAATCTTCAAAATAAAGCATTTGTTAATTTTAATCTCCTATAATATATTTTGAAGGGTGTGTTTGTTGGTTTGTGTGTTTGTTCATGGAACTCCTCCTAAACGATAAAAGCTAGAATAACCAAATTTGGTATGATTCTTCCTTACATCCTAACTTAGTGAATGGTCAAGGTTTGGTCAACCGGGATTAATCAGTGCTGCCAATATAGGGGATTAACATTTTTCCATAAGATAACACGTATGAATCCATTTCTTGACTTGCAAGGTATTCTTCCTTCAAGCATCAAAGTACGTAAATATGGACCGATTTTTTTCGTTTTTGCTTTATTCGACGAATAAAACTCCATACTATTTTATTCCTGCGAAGTTTACATGGTACACGGTCGAAGTTTTCAGAAATACGCTATTTGTTTTGAAATTTTGTGGATTTTTTGTACTCTTTCCGGGCGTTGCCAAGGCGGCCATCATTGTTACCTCCGATTCAATTAGCTTCAATGAAGCTTATAAATAGATGAAAGTTTAGCGTTATTCGCTTCGCACTTTTGTTTAAGCAACGAAACGATCGATGTTTATGGATAGCAACATAAATAGATACTGATTATTATTCTGGAAGCGTTTATTGATGAAAGTAATTGAACCTTCTTTCGTCATTTGAATACTGGAATCTTACATTTTTGTAAGTAAAATCATTATATTCTACATTATAATGTTTATTAATGTAAATAGGCTCACGTATCTAATGTAATTTACCAGACAGTGTTCAATCATGGACAACGGTACGTTGCTTTTTCACAGGTTTCTTGCTTACAAAACATAAATGAAAACATTTCATAGGCATAATTACACAAGAAATGAAGCTGGATTTGGCGAAAGTGATATATATGATAGGAAATACAATTATCGTTATATTTGAATACAATACGTTCGGAAACGGATTGTTACAAGCAAATATGATTAATTGACAAGAGAAGCTAATTGTAAGTTAAAAAGTATGTACTATATATTTTAAAGAGTTTGTATGTTGTGCTGTAGTAGCTTCACTAAATCCGTTGAAATTCAACGGGAAATTCTGCTAGTATACTTATATTTAAAATAAGAAATATACTTTTAAAATAAAATAATTAATACAACGAATTATATTAGCTTCGCTCATTTTCTTAGCACTCATTTTTCTCATCTGTAATTTAATTCATGATGATATCTGAATTTTGGTTGAACTAATTTCTTTTTAACACTTTATTTTTTCTAATTTCTTATTTGATATATGATCATATGTAATGAACCTTTCCTTAAGATCCAGATATTTTCTTGAACCCTAAATTTATTTTATACTTTTCAGTACACTTTATAAAAAAAGTATAAATTAAAAAAGTTTTCTTTATATTTTTATTACTTCTTAAAAATCAAGGGGGGTCGCGGCGACCGAACATCCGCATGGAGGGGGTCGCATGGTATATCTGTCTGAGAACCACTGCGATAGACCTTTCCGGGACAAGGCAATGAAATATGGGATAATCCCATATAATACAAACCCTAGTAGCATTGCCAGATTTTGAAATCACAAATCGGGACATTTACATGAAATAAAGCATTTTTGACATATTAAGGCAGGACAATTATATGAAATAAAATTCAAGACAATTATATCAAGAACTAATTAAAAAAATGATTGATTTATTCATAAATATTTTTACAAACATTAAGGTTCAAACAGGCACTAAATATTAAAGAAATTATTTTGAAATTAAATTCATTATATTTTAGGCTTGATTGGCTTTCCTCTAAAATTTTATTACTTCTTTATCTAGATATGATCGAAATTCCCTACAATTCATTTGAAAGTTCTCCTTAATCATAAGGTCAGCTTCTAATTTGGATAGCAATGGTTTGTTTCTGTTTTCTCCACCCAACAGCCATCAAACCAAATATTCTTTCTGTCGCTGCATTCAAATGTGGTAATGATAAAACAAAGCTGACGACTTTTAACAATTCATTAGGATCTACATTTAATTTTAAAAATTCAACCCATTTCTCTGTGAAAATCAGGACGTCTGGCAAACCTAGCAGGGGCTAAAACCCGTCAGCCCCCCCCTTCCCCCTGCTTGCAGTACTGCCCTGCCAAAGTTTCAAAGATTGATATCTCTGCTACTTTATATTCCTGCATAGGGCACTGAAGCCTCTCAGCAAGTGCTCGGATTACTTGTTCCTTTACTTTGATTATACAGAACCCAAATGGCAACAAAAATGTCGGGAAAATTACATCCAGTCATCTGCATTCCTTTTATTTCTTACAATCAAAATTCGGAAATACAGATTCAACAGAAGGAGTATGTGAGTTTTAATGCACTCAAAACATTTACTTGCAGCCTCACGTTAGCAGATTTTCGCCCAGCCGCAAATAAAACAAATATTTTTAGATAGCGCGGGGCCCGGTGCAGTCACACCGTTGGCACCGCGTACTGTCAGCTCTGCTTGTGCCAGCGTAAACTTTAAAATGCCATATATAAAATTTTTGAGAAACGTAGTGGGGGGTGGGGGGCAAGTGCCCCTTACTGCGGGCGTCCTTGGCTTCAATGTATTTTATTTTAAAATCACTATTACCAAAAACGTCACCTCTTAATAAAAGTTTCATCAATACATATTCATAATAGCACTGAATTTTTGGAGATAATCGAATATTAAGCCCGAGGGCGTACCGGAAAAATCTCGGCCTCCCCCCCTCCCGCATTGCGTCGCCTATTAATACGCACCTGATTAAGCCTTTCTTCATGCCTTCCTGTTAGCATTATTTTTTTAGAATTCTTGCGTTCTTGTATAATCAGATTGTCAGTGCACGTTTCTCTGTCCTAATGTTTATTTTTTTGCGCGATATCCAGCTTTCGTCGTGGAGCGCTCAAAAGCCGCGCTTCCGCTCCCTAACAAAAGACCCAATTCGGGGAAGGACGAAGCTAATGTAGTCGTCGTCATCGCTCTAGATTCGCTTGTATGTACCTAACCTTCCGTCCCACCTGCATGTGACACGCGCAGCTGGTCACGCCGCGGCTCGACGCCAACATGCGTGCGAGCACGCACGCGACTTCGATGCCGGCGGTCATTCTTTTAAACCTTCTCGATACTTCAAGGTCGATTATATGTACGTGCATCTCAACTGTGTCAAATGCGATTCCGCTGAAATTACTCTCTACTAATTGACGAATACGACGAATGTGTTCATCAACGCGAATTCCGATTGCCTGGAGCCTTTTTTTTTACAATGGGATCATACATCATATAAAAATTAACTCTGCAAAACAACAGGGAACAGTTCCACTCCGGTTTAAGATATTTTACTCCACGACAGGAATCGTGCACTCTCTCAATCACATACACTCCCGTTTTAGAGGCTGTTACCCCTTCCCAGGGATCCTTGGTTCAAACACCCACAGAATAAGCACGCACATTTTCTTTTTTAAGCCTAAAATGTATTTTGGTATCAAGGATAACTCTACAAATAAGCCAGATCAATAAGACAGACATTGTTTTTCCTGATATTTATTGCTAACCACACGGCTCTAGTATTTTACTTCGGCTGGAAAATGCGCCCCACTAAATTACGATCGCTTTGTAATTTTATCTGAGGGGCCGTGAAACCTCTCCAATCTATCATCTTCAAAAGAAGTTTTTCAAAACCGACAAGAATTTGAATGTTGGAACTTGAGTACGTGAAAGTTTTTCGAGAGTAACCATACGAAATTTTGAACTCGACGAAGTCCTCTTAAGAAGGTGCTGCCCTCACCTGGTGCGACTGTCAAGACGCATTCAAGTGCAATGACACTGAGAATATACCGATGGCGAGCGAGAGAGAGGGAGATGTAAGAGACCCGTCTGGCGGCCACGGGGGAAACGGACGGCGGCGGCGAAACGGATATATGAACGGCCACCTGCGCACACTCGAAGAAATCATTGAAACAGAACGCTCAGCGCGGGCCAATGATTGAAACGAGCGTGCGTAGGTCGTTGGATCGATCCTTGGTGACATTTATACGGAGAAAGCAGAGAGAGAGACGTGTAGGGACTTTCACCTTTATTAGTCCCCTAATAAACGACGGTTTAAGGTCGATGAACGATAAAACTGCTGATTATATTATAACTAATATAAGTGCCCGTCAAAAATGACGGGGATGATCGATTATTCTGAAATAAATTGAGGAGTCTTCTTTGACCTGAAATCATACCTCCTGCTAAGAGGGTTGCCTTCGATCCGAGCGAAGGTTCGAAACCCTCGCCGCGAGTATCTTATTGTGCTTCAAAAGCTGACCTTAGTCCCCTCTTCCCAGGTATAGTTCTTTGGTCCAGAGCGTGACAGAGGGAGTGACAAAGGGCCAGAATAAGGCTTTTATATATTACCAATACATTGAAACGTTTTGTTATTATATCATAATGCTATACTGAAAATTTCATCAAATTCGGTTAAGTCGTTTCAAAAGCATCACATGACAATGGGACAAAAGGACAAAGTGACACTCTTTTATATATGTTTTATGATACGCATCGCGAAATGCCAGGATATGCATATTCATTATTCAATGACAAAAATCCTGTTCGCCTCCACGTCACCGTATAATCTTTTTCAGCGCATAGCCGTCGATCCTCACAGGGTAATTGCCAATTATAGGTTCTTTTTCTAATCGCTCTCTTAAGACGGCGTCAAAGTCGAGGGGAAAAAATAGTATAACAAAAACAGCAAGAAATGTTGAAACAAAATTTAACTGCAACTGTGGATACTTCTGACATTCTCACCGTCGAAATGTATTTTGAATACGCGCTATTATAGGTTTAAAATATAAAAACATGATTACCAACGTCAAATGTCACTGTCGCCTCTTTATGTACAATCAACATATGTACATAGAAGTGGGTTGTTAAAACTGGATCAAAATATACTATCGACTTGTATAAAAATGATGTAAAATTGGAAAGCGAAAATCAAACGGACGGCACATATGTAATAATACGTTACGGAATCACACAGCACGCGCGTGCGGCTTCGTAAATGGCAGACAAAGTAACAATTCTTCTCCTGGGCAATCAAAACGCGGACGGGACGTAATCGGCGAAATAGACTCCATAGCGTGATTTCATCGCATGTTTATCATTCGCCTCTGAGTGCAGCGGGGACGCCGACCTCTGCGGGGACGGGGGGGGGGGGGGGGGGGGGGGCGATAAGGAGCGAGAAGGTTGCCCCGGGGACGTCCCTCCCCTCCATCCCTCAACCTTACTCTCCGCTCAGCGACGCCCACAATCCTTCCTCCCACCTCCAACGAAAAGTACGTGGGGCTCTCCACGTACACGCACGTCGCCCCCACCTCCACCACTCCTCGGAAGGCGGCGCACAGTGGTCCGAAGGGCCCGTTTTCGTGGTCATAATTCCGGATATGCCCGAACATCCTGAAATTTTGGTCTAGGGGATTTTCGGAGTCGCGGAGCTCATTTCTGAAGGTTTTAACGGGCGATGGCGACTCCTTTCAAGAATGGAAAAAAATCGGATTTTCATTACCACCGTAGCAGGGGAAAGTTTAATGGAAACTCCTTAAAAACGTCGTAATTGGTCATCTTCGTGAGGACCAAAGTTGTAGAGAATAATATTTCTTCCAAGTTTTGCTTGAAACAAATTTTCGTAGAACCATCCATTTCGGAGATATTTTGCTTTTTCTTAATACCAGTATACAGCGCCAACACCATGTAGCGGTGAATTCTGTAAACATATTCAAAATATACGTAATTTACGGCAATAAGGAGGACTATATATTCTTTTACGATACGAAACGATAATTTTGCCTCATAATGCTATTCATAATAATTTAAATATCTATACCCCAAATATGGAGAAAGTCATGTGTTGGCCACATCATTTTTTTATTTCCGCGGTGCAAGGGTAAACACTGCTGACGCCGTACGTGACGTGTTTGCTGTGTATTTCGTAGAGGTTCTCTGGAAAGAGCAGCTAAATCTTTTTGCATCGTGTAGAGGGGGACTCACTGGTCAGTAATACGCACCACTAGACCTCAGTGCTGCGCAGTACTTTTTTTGCAGGCCAATTCTTTCGTGGTAATTTGAAGTTTCAAACATATCGTTAGAAAATCTGATCAGTTCACGCTCGAGTGGGTAAATCTTCAAAGATATCTACCACGTGAGGAAGAATTAAGTTGGGTGAGACCAAAAACGCCCGGTTTACTAACCGTTAACATCTTTTTCAGCAAGAAACTCACCCTTACTTCTAAGCGAGCTAAAGCTCCCAAAACCGCTGAATACCAGACGTTGCGACTATCATGGCTGCTAGGTACGCGGACAAATGCGTTCGGATATCGAAAAGTAACCTCATATGTGATACTCCGGTCATTTGCGTACAATTTGGGCTGCATTTGGATTAAGCCAGATAATTTAAATAAAATCGACTTTTGACCACGAAAACGGGTCCTCCGGACCACTGTGCGGCGCCTTCCCGCTAGAGGTCTGCACGGGCCGGGCCCGGTCCATGGGCTTAAGCCCGGCCCGATCCATGGGCCGGGTAAGACTGAAAAGTAATGGGCTCGGGCCTTGAGGACCCAGTGGACCCCTTTCATGTTTGCGCCATTGTGCATTGTTTCCTCTTCACTATTTCTTTTAGGGAGAGTTCTCCATTATCTCCTTTACAAGCGATACATCTCCCAGGCCGCCACTAGAGCACCCACGAATTCCTACCAACCGACCATCTCTTAAACAACTACTTCTATCACTATCAAGAGGGTTCTGTTTGCCTTTGGAGATAGCAGGATCTTTGGGAGTCTTACATCTGAAGCTTCATTCCCCACCCTCCCCTTTGTATCCGCCATTGGTCGTCAGTTCGCTCTGGGTAGCAGATGATATTGGTCTTCCGTACTGATAGAAATTGACATAATTTGTATTCTTCGTACATTTGTGGTTTGAAATATATTTTGTGTTATTAAAACTTTTTATAAATCACAAAAATACCAGAATGTATTTAATCAAGGAATTTCAGAAAAAAGAGCGTTTACCTTTGATTGGAAAATTTTTAAACATAAAAAGATACTTTATAAAGGGTATATGTTTACTGAAGAATGTACAAAATGTCCACGGTCGGGCTGAATTTGGTCGTTTAAAATAATTCGGGCCTCGGGCCGGGCCGGGCTTGGACTCAATTATGAATGGGCCGGGCTTGGGCAGAAGATTTCGGCCCGTGCAGACCTCTACTTCTCGCCCCCTCCTGCCCCACTCGATGGGGCATTCCCCGTCTCTCGGAGCAGTGCTCGCTGCATCGACTCCGTCTCTCCCTCCCTTCTCCTCTCTCCTGTTGCACCAGCCATCAGCGGTCGCTTAGTGGGCGCTTCCGATGCGAGCCACCGCGTCTGTCTCCCCTAGACGCACGTGTCGGATGTGCGAGACGCGAACATAAATTCTTTCAGAACTCCCGATTAATCCTCTGATTTACTCAGAATTCCTCTCCTCGGTACCGTTAAAACGCTGCCTTCTATGCAGGTAGACACCACCATTCTCCAGGAATTGTTCGGTCGAAGGAGTAACTCGTACAGCTCGTAGGACCATATAAAGGTCGAGTTAACCGTATGAGCATCTCCCGAATCAAGAAATCGTCTTGAGTGCTTATTCGCCGGTTTTTTGCTCCGTGATTCTTCTAAGAATTAAAAGCAATGGTTGCTACATAGCAAACAATATTCTCATTAGCAACGACAATCTGTAGATTGCCACTGATGACGATTACGTGGCCGTTTTAATTAGCTAAGGTTTCGCTCGATAATTTTATCGCCATTGGAGTTAACTTTTATCATTTGATACAAATCATCAGCTAAGATTGCTGTCAATAGCGAAGTTGGAAAAGGTAATTTTTTTACTACCATAGATTATAGACGACGAACACCTGATCGCTTTCAATCTTATTCTTAGCATATCCTATTAATTTTAGCAACAAATTTTAATTCATATTCGATATTTAGCCACTGAGTCGAATCAGTACGAGTTGAAACACTACTTTCAGAGAGAAATCAGAAAGGTCTATTTTTGTAAGCGATGAAGAATTAACTGTCAAACTTTTTAATATAAATGGCTGTGACGAAACAATTTCGGCGACGACGGCGCTGAAAAAGTCGAAATTAGCATTTTAACGCTAAAGGGTCAACTCGGTGTTTTTTTACGTTTAAAATGTCTTACAAACTTGTTTTGCTTATTTTATTAGATCCAAAGCAATGTGCCATCGCACTTTTTCCTATGCTTTAAGCGTTGATGTATTGCAGAGACCGGATGTTGTTTTCATCATGAGCCCGATGAACGCCGCTTGAGAGTCCTCGCAGGAAAAGCTTCACCCACGTATACTGGGTGGGTGGGAGGTTTAATCACTCCCGAAAAGAGAGATAAGTCGAGGGAATAAATAAAGCAGCACGTGCAAGGAGCCGGAGAGATAGCCTAGGACACGTATTTATTTACAATTGGTTCAAGATAATGAACCACCCGCAACAATATGACTGGCGATCCCAAATAAGTGCTTGGAAAGCTAAGCTAACACCGTCGAAGGGATGTAAGACGAAGATTAAACATCAATGTTTTATGGCCCTTACACGTCACCATCTGCAATAGTGAGCAAGCTAAATAAGCAGTCAAGTAGCAATACATCAGCTGTGTAAACAACGAGTTCAGAAATTATAATGGATTCATTGGGATTAATGTATATCAAAACCAGAATACTTATTTAATACGAAAAAGAAACGAAATGAATTTTTCTCGTAGGATTCTTATAAGCGATCACATATTATCTAATACTACAACAGAGCGATATATCGGGGAGAGCATATAGGAAAATTTCCTATGCACAGGACACGGAAGGCCAACCTCTAGCACGCGTGTAGGAGCTGGAGTACAAGATGAATTTGCTTGATAAGTTATCCATGTGACCACTGGTCACATTATTATTGTTTTTATAGCCTTTTCCCAGTTTAAATAAAAAACAGCTGAAAGAGCAGCAATGGCTAAGGCCTTCGCTGATATAGAAACCGGCTGATAATCCTACTGCCGCTTACGCTGCACAGAATATGCTGAACATAAAACGACAGTCATTCAAAAGCCAGCAGTAGAGACCACATTTTTAAATAGCAATTTTCCGGACAGATCACTGGAACGGCAGATTGAGGATATTATATTTTCAAATTTATATATGAAGTTATTCGAAGAAAATAAACGACGGAATTTGGAGTATGAATGGACCAAATATAGCAGGCGATAAATTTTTTCAATAAAAAAAGAAATCGCGAGGTCGATACGTAACGTATCATTCGGTGTCCAAAGAGCCAAAGAGAGTTTGACATTTACTTTTACCTTAGAAGTTATTTTTGCATCCCGTTATTGAACACTGCTACAAACATCAATACTTTACGTAAGTAACTGCAGTGTTATCTTCTCATTGTTATTACATATTTCATTTTCTTATCCACGTCCTTGACTCCTGACTTTGAGTCTTACACAAAAAATCCAAAGATTTTCTCGATTTAAAATCCCGAAAACTTATTTATAAGGAACAATTTGATGACCGGATATCACTGAACATGAAGCAGCCTAAGATGAACAATCACCCGGACCAAGGGAGGATCTATAAACTTCCCAAGGGGGGAGCAATCACTGACTATTTTTCCGTGGGGGTGGGGGATATTTTTAATATGTACACTAAATTCTTGTCAACATTATTTTTATTACTTATTTTCTATTAATAAACCATGGAACACGATATAATAGTATGATAATCGTCACAGTGAAGCCTATTGGAGAAAACCTCCTGCAGCATGACAACATTCTCGGCTTGCTCTTCTGCGTTAGCCTCCGCCCCGCCCCCCTTCCCCCTCCCATTGGATCCTCCACTGACCCAGACTGATGAAGTGACCTAACTTCTAAATACTACCAGCCACGTCTAAAATTTATTAGAGGAAGGCCGAAATTATCCTCAGTAACGCTAAAGCGGGAATGTCATTTTTCAGCGACAAAAGAAATGCAGAATCAACAGACAAAACGTATGAAGAGCGGCAGCCAAAAATAAATAAAACAACAGCGATAGCTAAGCGTGGAGCCGAGAGGAAGAATATTGAAGTGGAAAGTCTGAAAATGGTCGGGGAAAAGGGCAGACGTGCACGAATGACAGATCGGAATAAAAGAACCAAAAATGGAATGCTGGGTCGGGTCGACTGGGACTCTGAGTGAGCCCGAAAGGGAAAAAAGTGGATGAAAGGAATGAGGTGGGTGGGAGGGAGTGGGAGGAGGGAGAGGACTGGAAAAACAGCACCCGATGGAATCGGACGGCAAGATATTCGCGCATGAGGGGATAATTCCCGTGAGAGAATAACAACATTCGATACGGAGAATGGCCTATGCGAAATTTAACAAGCAACTGATATGATAAGAGCAGGTTTTTCATCGCAATCATCAGAATGAAAGAACTGAATCGGCGACGTGAGACTCTGTGACATCTTATTCGTCAGTGGGCTACGAAGAATTTTTCGTTTACGTTGGATCAATATTATTCTCACTAATTCTTAGTCCAAAATATCCGCCCAGTATTATAAGGTTTACTCGGTGTTTATGCTGAAACGCGTGCAACCGGGCGACTTGGACGATGTTCACTTTTAGAGAAACCATTGTTTACTTTTAACTAGAATGTCAATTCAGGGAAGATGATGCGCATTCATTCAATTCTCGTAATACCAACTACAACATTTTTTGTCTCTCTCAGACTTGTACTGGACACTTTTTATGAAACAAAAGAATGCACGTGCATCTAAAATCAGTGGATGAACGAGATATCGCATGTAGTTGAACAATTAATATGCAGGCTTAAGAGTACATTTTGTACATTAATTTAGAATCCACTTTTATTAATTATTATCGAGATCCTCTTATGGCTTAAATTTTTTTAAAATAGGCACCTAGATATCGAAAAATTGCAAAAAGTACTTATCTCAGTTATCTCCAATAGCCTCAACAAGGTTATGAAAACAATGTTGTGGCTATTGGAGATACCTGAGACGAGTACTCTTTTCAAATTTTTTATATTTAAGGGCTTCTTCTCGAGTCATTCAGGAAAACAAACATTTTGTAAAATAATAAAACTTCAATGATCTTTTTCTTTCCGTATTAACTAAATCAATTAAGAAAATTGTTTAAATCACTTAAATAAAAACAATAACTACGAAACATACTTTACCAAAAGGTTTTGTGGTACCGTTGCACGTTTTAAATGGTTTTCTTAAAACACGAAATTTTCACATATTTGTGCGTACGAGGCTTAATTGCGATTTCCTCATATGAGCGGACAATAGCCCAAGTCTAGCGTGACCAAAAAGTCACAACGTGTTTCTCTGCAGTACTGATTACTTCCACTGCCGACATGATTCGATTTAAAACGCCAATGGACAAACCATTAGGTGCAGAAAACTTCTAAATAGGTTACGAGAAACAAGGGCTTCGAACCGGCTCAACAGAATCTTATGTGAGGAATACTTTTTATTCTTTTCTGTGAATAACATGCTTACGTATTAATGAATGATCAATTGGGTAAGCCCAGTAGCTTATTTAAATACAGTAAAACCCCGCTATACGCTGTTTCGCATATACGTCGCCAATCAATTAAGGAACATGTTTCGTTATAAGTTGTGTCGCTTCGCATATACGTCGTTTGTGAAATACTAAAAGCAAAATTTCAGAAATTCCAATTGCGGTCCATAAATTATAACTATAACAATAAAAACCCTCTATTCGGCTTTTAATTTCATGTTTATTATTATTTATATGAATTAATTTAATTTCATGTTTATCAATTCATGTAAAATCATACTCAGAATAAACATTTGCTGGCCATGTGTTTGAGAGATCACGATGGGTTAGGTGGTTCACAAGATACATAGGGGATAAAAGGAACTGTCCCAATTTTAATGACGATGTATAAAAACCTATTTCTGAGCGAATGATGTCCTACAGCTGCTAAGACAACCTCATGAGAAGTCGGACTTTCCTCTGCCAATTGACTCCGATGAAGAAGAAATTTGATAATATGTCACCTTTTAATTTTTTTGGCGCATATTTGTCACGCCTTTTTATTTTTTTAACAAAGTTTTACTATAACCCATTTCTTTACTACACCTAATTGTAAGTGAAGCTAATAACAACACTCATGTCGTCAGCGTCCCAAAAATTTGCACCAAACAATCTTTAAACACTCTTTTTTGCGAGAAAAATATTATTTTCATGAAAGACACCTTCGACACTGTGTCCGGCGATTTCAAATCGCGTACTCACATCATATCAGCGAGAATTTAGATTCATAATGTTAGAAACCGGCAAAAAACAGATGTTTTGGAATGTATCTTGTCTCGTACAGGTAAACAGACATCAAAATCGTACTCAGCGAGTATCAAAACCCCCATATACCAATTTTGGATTCAATCAAGACGATTTTAGGACTTTTGTCCGGGAAACGAGGGTCTTCCGACCACTGTGCGACGGTCAGCTATAAGAGAGCATTGTGAACAGTTGTGTCTAACATTGTGTGTGCCCTTTCATCCCGGTTTACGTTTGCGTTGATATCTCATGAGATATTTGATATACTTTGGATTGCGAAATCTGATTGAAAGTACTCTAAAGTGCGTATGAGTGTACGTGTAAGTAAAGAAATAATTTTTGTGCTCCATCACACTATAGACAATTATTTTCGATGATTTCTGAATTTATTATTGCAATTGGTTACTCGTTGTTACGATTAAATGTATATTAAACCCTAGAAGCAATGAGTGGTAAACACATAGTGGTAACATAGTATGTCTAATGTACTGTATTGATATGTATTATTTGGGAAACAAATGTCACAAAATATCCGCCAGGAACGTAACCCCTACTTTTATCATAGTTCTTATGGGAATCTTCGTTTCGTTCTACGTTTGTTATAAGTCGCATTTTTCAGGAACGCATCTCCGACGTATAGCGGTGTATTACTGTACCAGAACTTACCGTAGCTAAAATCACATAAATTTAAGGTCAAGAAAATTCTTATCTTGAAGGGGAATCGAAACCTTCATCACTAATTTTTTAGCAAATTTTTCTAAAGACACGTGTTCATTTTTATTTAGATTGAATGTCTCTTTTCCACAAAAATAGTTATGGTTAAAGTCATCAAAGAAAATTCTAATTAATGTACGTCTGTACGTAGTTTCTCTTATATATAGTTAGTAGAAAGCGAACATTAATCTTGGGCATAGAGTTATAGATATGGGACCAATGTAACTCTGTATACAGTGTTTTATAATAGTGACATTTAAAAGTCAATGACGATAATTAAAAAATCTGAACGCGCTAACTTACTATTTCTCATTTAAGAACTTAGCAAGCAAGAAACATCACTGAAGATAAGCACAAGAAGTATGCGGATAAAAAAGTTTCCTTGCACAGCTGAATTATTTTTACATCTGCGCGACATGCCCCACGCATAAAAAGAACTGAAATTCCAGCTGTGGGACGCGTCCCACAGCTGGAATTTTTCGGGCGACGGAAATACTACTAACAAGCAAATGAACGAGGAAAATTTCATGATTCTCAATTAAAGATAACTGCCATTTTGAGGTAATTCTATCTAAAATACCAAGGATAAGAAAAAACTTAGCTACCGCAACTTATTATGTCGTGTAAATATAACATCACGATCGAATTAAGTTAATCTTAATCTGATAAAACGCACTCTAGCAGCGTGGCACAAAGTTGGACACGTTTCATGTTATTATTAAGCTTAAGTAGCTATTTTCTCTTAAATGACATATAATATATATATATATATATATATATATATATATATATATATATATATATATATAGCAACTAGGTGTTGAAGGATCATCCCGAAAGCTCTAACCTCTACAAATGTCTCTCTCCAACACCCCAGCGGCTCTACTTCCGGTAAGTGTTCACAGGGTTTCCTTCAACACCTAGTTGCCCTAAACATCCTTACTTACCTTTCCTCTTCCATAGTATATATATATATATATTTGCTTCCAACCTTTCAAAGGAGATAATTTTCAGAAGATTAATTCAACGTGCAAATATAAAGTCCATATTTTTTCAGTAAAGTGGCCGTGTTATCTATGAAAAGGCCATTGAACTTGCAATGAAAGTCTCAAATACCTAACCTATTAATATAGGGGAAACTCGGCTAATTTTGTGATAGTTTAAATAAAGCTGATTCACGAAATTAAACCAGCGTCTGGAAGCGGTTGTGGTGCATGACACTTCTAAGGGAGGTATAGTAGAACGCGCTGGTGTAATTTCGAGATAATGCACTCTAACAATGGCAAATATTTACATGTGTTTTAATAGTCTTTAAGTTTCTTAATATCACGGAATTAGCCGAGTTTCCTCTAATAGTTTTTATGTCACTCTGTCACGCTGCGTAAATTTTTTTATCGTTAAGGGCAACCGTACTGTTGCTATCTTCATGAGATTGTGCATGCAAAATTTGATTAACGTACGGGAAAGTATTAGTTGTTTACCTAAATAACTAACATGTGGCGTGGAAAGCTACTTATTCAGTTGCGCAGATAAAAGGTGTAATGAATGTGTTTGTGTAGTGTTTAGATGCACGTCAACAGTAGAGTTATTATCACAAGTAGTAACGAAAGAAAGAACTAATTTATGTGCATGGAATTAAAAAATCATATTTATTGGACAGCTTTATACGACACAACGTACGGATTGCATGGTTGCATGGTACTCATCGCATAAAGTTGCCAAAGTTTCGGTATTTAACGATAAGTTATATCTCTACAATAACAGTCCTTGCGTAGAATTTTGTGTTCGTTTAGGAACCGTATATGTATAAAATAAACATTGTAGGAGACATGCATTAACATTTAATACAAAGAAGAAATTTATTAATTTGGTTATATGCATCGCTGTGACGCACCACAGTTCAAACTTATTTACACATATCCCTCGATGAGTCCGCACCAGCTTTCGAAGGACGCAAAAGACTTGTCAAATTTTGTGAAGAAAGGAAACGGATAGGAATTTAGTATTACGAGATAAAATACAGTTATAATGTTTTAAATACTCTGATATAAATATACACAACCTAATTAGAATATAATTTATTTTGGTTTATAACGCGCTCGTACAAAATCGAAAGTTGACGTCCCAATTAACCGGTCAACAAAATAACTTAAAAATACAGGAAATGGGTAGGTAATATTTAAATAAATAATGAACAATAATTAAAAGAATGGAAAACTTTGTATCTTCCACTAAAAGCTTTTAATAAAATACGACCGTTTTCGCTACGATCAGGTAAACAATAATGAACAGCTGACAAGACATTTGATATACCATTTTTATACGACCTAGAATTCACAATAGTAAGTTTCAAATGAATATTTCGGATACGACACAGCGACTATGAAAACAATAAATGCAAAGGAAATCAATTTCTCTTTGTCTGCCACGTCCCGCTTTATTCAGACAAGAAGTGTCGACCAAGTCGGCCAATTTCATTTAATTACGTATGTACAACGGCAAAGCCTTTCTTGTACACACAATGAAAGACCTCGGTCAATTGCGATTATTCTTTAAATAAATACACTTAGAAATCTTAACCACGTTCTCTTACTACTGGATACGGAAACACAAACTTTAGATGATTAATATGTTCACATAACGCAATAACACGGTGGAATGATTTCCGGTGGGAAACCTCCTCCCAGTTTTCAATTCACGCAAATATAAATAAGAACCTGGAAGTGGTTTATTTAAACGTTCTCGAGAACGCGCGAGGAAGCACCCTCGACAGCGACGTGACGTAATCTAAAGCTCACGTCCTGCGCAGCAAGCAGTCTTTTGATCCGATTCATCCTAAACCCAGCAGCAAACACGCAGGCATGCATACACACATTCAGAGACCCACACACGCTACGATTTCCGCCCCGTCCATCCCTTCGCCCACACTATGCATATCCCCCCATAATAGAGAGGTCTGGGCGTCGGCATTTAACACGTATCCCGTCCCTCTCCCCCTCCACAACCCTTTTAGGCACTCACCTTATTCCCTCCGCCGCAGTAGTTGACGTACACTCCTCCGAGGTCATCTTCGGACGCGGCCTCCGTGTCAGGACTGTTGGGTGGCGACTTGGGGCTGTCGAGGGAAAGGAAGAAAAAAGATTGTGGGATCAAACGTGTACACTCAGTGCATCACGCGACCGCAGAAACACTTCCGAGAATCCTTTATTTGTCCTCACGGGTGAAAATTGACTCACTTCACCGTGATTCACCTCGCGTTTGCGTTAATCGGAAACTACTAGTGTTAATGAGTGGATTGCTTGTAAACGTGCTATTTGAGTTGTATCCTGTGAAACGCGATGTGGAAAAATGATACAGGCGACTACTAGCCAGGAAAGTGCACTTGTTTGGCTCTTGGATAAAACTGCGTCATTTATTTGATCTTGCTTAATCCTTCCTATATCTAGCGATAATTCAGCGCTGAACTTTAGGGAATGTTGCTAACTTGACATGAACGTAAAAGGCAGCACCCAGGGGCGTTTTTAAGATTTCGAACTACTCGGTGAAATTTTCTTAGGGGGCCGCCCGTTTGTATTGATCTGCTATAAAAATTCGAATTTTCATTTTCAAAATTTTAATTTACGTTACTGATTTTATTTAACATAAAATAACGAATGTTTACATAGAGGAGGAATGGCCTATTGCTAGCGATTCCGATGATTATGAATACAAAGGCAAGCTTCTGAGCAAGAATAAACACGTAGGTTTCCCCATGAATTAATTACTTTGGATCCCGCAACATGAGGGGCTCGTCGATTCGTTGCACCGACGTTAGAAACGCCCCTGGCAGTACCCTCTTAACATACGACCAGTTAACGTACATCCACCGATACGTATATTACATAATGGTATCATACGTCCGTACGTACGAACTGCCCGCTCGTCGTACTCGTCTTTCTTAGATTAAGGGTGCGAAATATATTTTCAATGAGTGGTTTGGATAAAAATGGTAGTCATTAAGATTATTTAGCTATTAAATAGTTTAGCTCGAACAATTTATGGTTATTTTTCTGCAGTTAACAGAGCAATTTCTGCAAATTAGAGAAGAGCCTACGCATGACTTCTTCAGAGGTAAGGGGGGAGCGATTAAAATCGTACAAAAAACAAGGGAGCATAATATAACTTCATGGCCGCTGCAACACCTGAGCATCTCGTGTCCGCTTTCAAGGACGAAGAGGTAACCTCGCTCGAATCATTTGATGGAGAAAAGAGAGACAGGACTTCTGTAGTATACCCCTGATCCAAAAGCTATGATAACTTCGGTTCAAGGTTGAGGATTTGCATCGGGGATTCGGAATGGACGATGAGGGCATTTCCTTCTTCAGCAATTCAGTAAAAAGTGTGTATGTCGTACGAGATAGCGGATGAATTTACTGTTTACTAAATAGAAAAACATGAAATGAGATAAACTGATCCAGCTACGCAACCAGAAGCACGTATGTCGGACTTAGAAGCAGAACAGAATGAATTACTCATATTTACCAGTTCGAATCATGCCGTGATCGTTTTTGCCATATTAAAGACCAAAGATTTTTCTGAACGAATGATGCTTAAATGAGAAAGAAAGATGTGCTTCACAAAAAATGAACTAAATAACTGCAATTTATTAAATCTCCTTGGATTTCAGGAAAGAGAGAAGGGAAAGTGCAAAGAACAGGGCCTTCACTGCCCCAGTGAACATAGAAATCGAAAAATAAATAAAATTTCCACAAATGTTTGAAGAGGACGAATGTTGTCTAGGGCGATAGTGGTACACAAAAACACACATTTATAATGACATTTTGAAAATAACACTTTTGACATGTAGAAAGAAAAGTTATTGAAAGTGACTTCTGGGATGGATGAATTGCAATTCTCGGAATGATACTCCAAATTACGTCTTACTAATCCTTTTCGAGCTCTCTTCAAAGGGAATACGTTATCATTGACCAAATAGAGATACGCATGATTCGATCTAATAAATTTCATAGTTTCGTTTTAAAAAGATTAGAATTACTCCAGCTTCGCATTCACAGTAACGCAAGTCCAAAGAAATCTGGTTTATTTCTACTTTGGAGGAACTTCAGATTCACTGCAAGATCACAAAAGATCCTTTTAGAACATGAAAAACGCGTTTTCCAGTCCTTAACAGCGAGGACTTCACCGTTACGCTCATTTTTTCCTTTAATCGGGACCGCAAAAGTCGTTTTAAAGGTAATTTGCTGATTTAATTTAAACGGTCACGCAGGTTTCCACAGAATAATTTGAATCCTTATTTCACTTATACGCTCCTAAAGTTGTTCTGGAATTTTTTTGGAACAGCGCAGCGTATTTTGCATTTTAATGAATTAAAGACTTATTTAAATCTTTTCAAAACAAACATTTACTTAAGTAAACACAATAAAGTTCTAAATAAGGCTTTATAATTACCTAAACGCTAAACACTTTGTCTGGCGAGGGAGGCTACGACATTTGCCTTATATTTGCATAGCATGAGATGAATTCTTTGTCTAAGTTTGTGATAACCAGAAAAAGTAACTAGACATCGAAAGGGTGATATGGAGGGAAAATTTCAGTTTTGATCACTCCAAAATTATCTCTCCTGCAACATCAGTGACTAATGTACTTAAATGTCATCCTCTGGTTTTAAGCCAAAAATAATTCCGGATGTTAGAGAGGCGGATTCGATAAAACAGGAAAACATTAAACCGGAAGCAATTCTTTGGATATTTCTTAAAAGAAAATCGTTTCCTTTCGATGTAATCCAGAATTTCCGCATACAATTTCTGATTTTTTATACGACTTTTGTTTTTACAAGCTCAAGTAATTCCGTAAATGTCGTTTTCTATGCGCGAGAAAATCTGAAGTCTGATGGTTCGTTCTGATGAAGCTTGACAAATAAATTCTCAAGAATATTCCAGAATAACCATCTATAATCGTTACCGTCAATTGTTCGTAGGACTGAACGAATGAAATAATAAGTTTTAATAGATTTTAGATCGTTATGTTGGATATGTGAATTACAGATCTTTCGAGAGAGCAACGCAAAAATAAAACCACCGATTTGGGACAACTTTCTCAGTGAAAATTGAATAATTAAATTAAATGAAATATGCATTATACATCGACGCAAACTATTCCACACTGAACAAAGGAAGCTCTCGAGCGGCTAGCCTTAACAATGCTCTTCGACCTTCAACAGGGCAAGTTTGTGGGATAAATTGAGTTATGTAATGAAGTTTCCGTAGAAGACGAGCAGTGTTGGAAGTGGAAATATAGTATTAGTTGGATGCTTCCTCGGGAGATATAGTACGGAACATCCTAGAGAATAGACCAATACTTCAATTACGCTACGAAACTCCAAAATCACGGCGTTTGGAAACAAGGTATTTACGGCCGGAGCGAGATAACTGTGCTTTCATGTGTTTAATCAACGAATCAGTAATTAAGGAGGAAGGTTTGGATAGGCGTTAAAAAGGATAATCATATGTTGCGATTGAAATGGCAGCGTTTGCGAGCCGAAATCAAAGTGAAAGCGAAGGGAGTAATGAAGTCTATATGAAGAAAGCTGCAAGCGACTTGGCGTGAAGGAGAACAAGATCTACCTTCTCATTAAGATTTTTTCTATTTTGGTTTTCCAGCGCTAACTGATCGGAAAACGGCGTTCGATTAGATAAGCATTCAGGGTTGCTCGTAGTTAAGGCGTGCGGTGATAATTGGTCGTACGAGAGGAAGTTGTCGTGCAACTTAAATTGAGATGTTTGCATCAGGAATATCGCGGATATAGTCACGATTATTTTATTTTTAACGAGATTCTCAGTGTGAGGATATTATCTTATGCACAATGAAAAATTAAATACCAAAAGCGGAAGTAAAAGTGAAAAAATATATGTAGTCGAACCGCGCTAGCTCGAAATTCTCCAACCCTAAGAAATTTCACTTTTTTAGAATATTCATACTTTGATTTGAATTCTTATCGATATACAGAATTATATTCACTGCATGATTCGGATCGCAGATACTCAACTACACATAATAACAACAACAAAAATATTTTTCAGAATGTCGAATGAAATTTTTTTAATTTTGTGAAGAAGTACGAAACTGATGACTAATTTTAGGAAAGATTGAAATATTATTCTAAATTTATTAAAGATATCACCAAAATAATCGCCGAGGCGAAAGCGAAATACAAAAACTGGATTCTCCCCTTGCGTGCGCGACAAATCAAATAGTGCTTATAATATATGATACGGGTGAGGTCTTTTTGTTGGCGAAAGCATCCAAGCGAGGATAGAGGGCAAAAAGATGGAGAAAAGTTGAACCAGGGAATGGCACTTGAACTAATTCGGCACAGCTAGTTCCATTTCCGTCCGCCTCGTAATCGAGTCATGTTGTTTTTCAACGTCGCGGCGCAGGCGAGTTAGCCAGGTGAAGACACTTACAGTTGCGAACGACGTACTCGAATACTTTTTATTCTAAGCGACGGTTTCGTCTTAAGTATGATATATTTAAAGAGTCAGGAGTCTTTTGGCGCGCACAGCTTTTTGGAAAAAAACTGCGCGCCAAAAGACGTATACAATTTCGGGACGATGAACTCCGTCACGATCGGAAATTAAGGCAGTTCAATGCGATTAGTAAACCACTTAGTTTCGACATTACGAGCGGCTGGCTCTGGGCTCCATGCCATCTTCGACCCGTCGATGGAACTATTCCAAAGGACGGGACGACGACGCTCCGCAGAGTTCCCAAGGACAGCCTGGAACAGCGACGCCAGAGCGATGCCAGCATTCGAGGCCACGAGCGAACTGCTGCCGAAAAACACGGACCCGGACGAAAGATATTTGCGAAATAACCTATCCTCTTTCTCCGCGCTATATGGACCCGATCAGCTCCCATGACCGTAAGACGACTATTCGATGGATCGCAAAAAATCAGCGTTCGCAACCACGAGTGTTACGCAACGCAACAATAATACGATTATGATTTCATGAAAATAAAGTAAATAACTTATCATCGTAAAAAAGACGCATTAACTTGTTTGCGAAGGAAAATCAAGTTTCCTCAGTTTAGATATCGAAAAAAAGGAATATAGCAAAGTCAAAAATCAAATGACTGAGAGTACATGATGTAAAGATGAGACATTTGTCATGAAATGAAAATTACAAATACCATTCGTCGATGTGAACCAAAAGAGCAGTGTTTTTCAAAGTATAGCCCGCGGCTCAACGGTGGGCCGCAAAATGTTCAATAATGGCCTCAAGGAAGAGTAGACGCAAGATATTTCGACGCAAAATTTATGCTAAATTGTTGCCAACGGGGCCTAGTTCTATGGCGAGCGGAGCCTATTTAACTATGTATATATGCCCGGTGGCACAAAAAATGACGATTTTTAAAGAACAATTGCAATTTTTTAAATGAAAAACAGTTATTAAACTTAATTTTTAAATTATTATTATGTAAGACTATTAATGTGTAATAAAAATTGTATAAATCACAATACATGAGAATTTACCCTTGCGCGGGGCCCTGTTCGGGGGAACCGAGTGCACACGCCTCACGCCGGCCCTGGTTGCCAAGATAATCAAAATCAATAAGATTTATGTGTCATTAAGTTGTACCGTTTAGATTTTAAATACATCCTTAGAAATTCTTACTCAACAATATTTTATAAGGTATAATTTTGATGATGCGAATAACATTTTCTATTATTATTAGGCCGTGGAGAAAAAAGTTTGAAAAAACCTGCTATGGAGGACAGAATTACATGACACATGACCATATTTTATGAAACAAAGTAAAACCGACGATAAATTGGGAGGAAAGATTCAACCTGTGGAAATGCAAACCACTTTTGTCGAGTACGTTTTAAGGGGCTGCGAAAAAATTCCGCCCAGCATCAGCGGGCACTGCTATGGGAAACACAAGAACGATACGGTTGCTCCTCATTGATAAGGTTGGGACAGCATTAAGCCTATTGCGACATAACTCCTCTTCCGCTTATTTCCTAAATAAAAATGAACTGTAGGATAAGAAACATGCGAAGCGATTATAAGAGTAGTTAGAAAGAAACTCCAAGACCAGCGGTCGCTTATAGAAACGAGTTGGGAAAGGCAGGATTGTCAAGTAGAGCATTATGATATTAATAAGATTTAGTCAGGGTCGGCCCGAGGTACCGGCGAACCGGGGGGCTGCCCGGGGCGCCTAAGTCTCGGGGGCGCTATACCGATCATGCATCTATACGTTACCTGCAAGTGGATAAATATATTATACCTATTTATATCGCAGAACAGACTATAATACTGATGTTATCCATTATATTTTTTCATCGTCAATAACTTTTTACATAGCGATGAATAAATTAACATGTGTGTACTTCGAAAATATCTCAACAAGCATTTACGGAAGGGGGGCTATCTCGCCCGGGACGACAGAATTACTCGGGCTGCCCCTGGATTTAGTACAGCGTTTCTCAGCCGGTGCTCCGTAACCATTAAGCCCGTTTGACACGGTCGCATATTTCTAGCATAAATGCTATCATATTCTCACGCATATCTCGATTACAATTCGTCGCATCTACCATCGAATTTTCTGCCGAATCGACCATTTTACACGGTCGAATTTCTGATAGCATGAATGCGAGAGAAAGAGAGAGAGAGAGAGAGAAACAAAATAAAATTGACAAGCGGATCCACTCTTAGAGTGGGATGTGGCTCGTATGTACAATTCTATCAAGGTCTTGGCGGAATTTCTACAGCACGTCTTTTCTGCCATGACGATTTGTTTACTATATATGTTGCAATTTTATTTATAAAAATATATATATTTATACAATATTTATGATTATAAATATTCTTATATATTTATAAAAATATATATCGTTTCTTGTATTTACACAATAGGCAATCTATCCACACTCCCTACGATCATCAAACACTGAATGGCTTGCAGCGCTAGTGTTGTGTGTACGTGTTGAATTGAATATGCAGTTTTATCTCCAACATTCAACTTCAATTAGTTTCTGCTACTTTTTTGTTTTTTAATAATTATATATAGACCAATGAACAGTATTTTAATTATTTTACCTAATATTTCCAACTGAAGCAAAGAAATCGAGAAGCAGACGATACGCCACATTGGAATTGGAGGTCGCTCCTGATCGGTGATGCGAAGAAAAATGTTAGCAACAGTCGGACCTGTTCTATTTGCCTTCCATGCTATCAAAAATACGAAGGAAAATGCGATGACGTCAAAATGCCATGGCATTTTCGTTTGGCACGACCACATTTCCTGACTAGCATTTATGCAAGAAAATATGCGGCCGTGTCAAACGGGCTTTAGGTAGGTGCTCCGCAATATTTTAATCCTTCGTCATTTTGTATGGATTCCTTTTTTTTAATTAAATAACCAATATATAATATGTGAGAGATCGTCTTTAATTTCATTTCGATTTTTTGAGTTCATTCGTTTATTTTTTCTTAGATCGTTTTTGTACTGACATTCCAGCTGGTAGGTAACAAATGTTTTCCTGAAAAGTTTGTTCTAGTGCTCCTCCTAAGTTAATGAATACCTCTAGGTGCTCCCCGGTCTACTAAAGGTTGAGAAACACTGATTTAGTAGGTACGTTGGAAGGTTTTTTCTTCAGCAGCAGCAATTAAAGTAAGCATTTTTCATTTCATTTTTTTTTCTGCAAACCCTCAGTCTTGATCAACTAATGCTACCCAAGTATGACTAATTTATTCCGATTGTTTCAATAAAGCAATCAGATAGTGAATTTTATTAATATGCAAAAATATCCTTTATATATGCACAAAAAGTAGAAAAAATCGATGGATGTAGCCTTCACATGGTGGAACTCCATATTCAGGGAGAATAATGGGAACACTGGTAAAAATTCCACTTTATAAATTGGAATTTTTACTAAAGTGTTCCCATTATTCTCCCTGGACAAACAGTGGAGACCGATGTTGACAATTTTAAGAGAAATGCACCTAAAAGAGCGGACAACAGTATGGAATATTGGGAAAATCTGCTAAAAAACGCGCATATATTCCTGAGATTCGTAATATAATTGAATTAAAATTTTAAATCCTATATAATTTTCGTTAAAATGTAAATTATAATTGGGTAATAATATACCCGCATGGATGATAAATGGAGAAAACCAAGATGGGTGGACTATATTCAATTGAAAAGAGAAAGGAAATCCTAAGTAGGCCAAGCCAACGGGGTAGGAGAACGGATTGGGCTGATTATACTTGGCAAATTTGTGTGTAGCCCCCCTTGGGGAGAAGTATGTCATTGCTACGGGCAAAATATAAACTGCCTCCGGAGGTTAGGTATGTCGAGGCCGAGAGCTTTTAGCATCATAATATCACTGGTGCAATAACTAATTCTCAAGACTTGTCGGCGAGGGCGCCACGTATACGAAAAAGTCTCGCTTTGATGGTGGGCGAGTGAGGTGGGCGGAATAGGTCCTAGAGGGCGGTCGTTACCTGTGACCGGGAGTGTCCCTCCTGGAGGAGGCGAGCGAGAGGGGGGCGGACGAGGGGTTGCTTTCCCTCTGGGCCTCTCGCAACAGCCTTAGGTACTCCTCCCCCGAAACGGAGCAGCTCAGAGGAAGATGCTGCTGCTGCAACAGCGTCTGGGTGCTCCCCAAAGGGGTCGCTCCTCCCGTTCCGCGACCACTCAGGTCCACCCACGACTCTGTGGGGAGAATTAAGCAATGAGGGACGCGAGAGAAAGCGGCTGCTCGGTAGGACAGGCGAAAATATTGCGAGGCCCGCTGCATACTGTGCCATCCGAAAAGCTGACGGTCCGCGAATATGCGAAAAAAGTTTTACTTAAGGAGGGAACAGACGTCCCTGGAAAGCAAGCATTAGTAAACGTTAGAAAAAATTTGAATGTCTATTCAAATTTATTATTTTATAATCACTGATATGTATAAAATTACCATTGTTAATCCTATATATCATAATACTAATGAGGTCACAAGAATAAATATATCTAAGCGTTAAAGGACACATTCTGAAACTGCCGTGTTACAGTATGTTAATGCTGGGGTGTCGAAGTCAATCGTGACATTTATTATTGTAATATTACATTTACAAGTAATGACGTTCTAAATATTAATGTAAATATTTTTTTTAATATTCGTAATCACCTGAACAGGCTTAGTCATGCTCCATCATTCAACGCTTCAGTGTTATTGAACTGTTGCAATGTTTGAACCTTAAGGCTATTTATGACTTGTACAAACATGAGATGCTGCGAAACACAAAGTTTACAAACAACGTGAAAAAAATATGGAGATATTCTGGCATTGAAGGAATGCCAATAATGTCGAAATCAGTAGATATAATTAAACTTGGTATAACAATGAATAATGCACTTGGGATAAGAGTATGATGTTTTTCTTAAAGAAATGTCTTTAAATCAATTAATTCACTTTAAGAAAAATATGAAGATATTTTTGTCAACATTTACTTTTTTAAGATTATAGAATTTTTCCAATCACAGTGCTTTAATTGCCTATAGCAAATTTTTCTGAAAAAGGAAGTGCTCGAACGTGTGGGAACAGGCATTCTGCACGTGGGTCGTCTGAATCACGAACGACGCGTTGCGTAGTAACAAATCTCGTCTCCGTTCTCGTTCACTGCTTCACCTTGAACACGCCTCTCTCTCTCTAAGTGAAAAGCAGTTAATATTAACCCGATTAATCCGACCACGGTTAATCGAAAGTCTCACTTCATTAACAAGAAGCATATTTGAAAAACTCGAAAATAGGACGATTCTGAAGAAAAGACATCGGAAGGGGAAGAGGCTAAATCACCCATTTCCTGAATGATGCTGCGCATTCTGGCAGCCTTGCGAGGGAATACTATCTTGCGACCAATAAATCTGCATGTCTATCTGGAAGGTCGCCGAGATGAGCGCGTCGCAGGAGTGTGAGCAAGCATGCGCACCTAATGCCTCCCTTACTTCCTATTGTGTTCTAGATATTGCCTTCGGGGAGAAGGGATATCCCAGAAACCATCTGTTCATGGCTTAATTTTCAGTAAATGGAACGGAGAGCTAGCGAGCTCCACTTTTCTTATCCTCCGCCTTCGATTACTCTGCTCGCAGATTTCTCTTAAACGACGCAATGAATGTTTTCATTTTTCAAATACCGAATCGGGACATTATGTCAATATTTATTCGATAACATAACAGTCTCTTTTTATCACCACGATTGTTTTTTGATATCTCAATCAATTTTCAGATAACTTTGTAACTAAATGTTTAACCTGAAGTTGTGATTTTGAACGACAACTAAAAACACAATTTCTATCAAATACTCGCTTGTACGACTTCAATAGAAAAACACTAAGAAACATACATTCCAGAAAAATTCACTTTTTCCACTAAATATAAAACATTTTTGCAATCTTACCATCAGCAATGATGCGTTTATGAGTGGCGTTAATTGATACTTCTAATATGGTACATCATGGAAGTTTAAGACATGTTTTTATGAGTAAGTCCTAAATAATATTGGTTGTGATTATGCATTAAATTTATTTTTTAATTTCAGTATATTTTTTGAGTTATTCGAATGAAAAATTTTGTTTTATCATTACATTTTAATGGTATTTTCTTGCACGAATGATTTCGATAGGCATAAGCTGTCTCTTCCATGAAAGGAAAGATGACAGACAGAGAGCGCGTGTTCACAACACGTAAAAGAAACTGCTCGATGCGTGGGTTGATGTTTTCAAAATTTTTAATTTGCATGTTTATTAAAAAACGACGAAGAAACAGCCTTTTCATCATTTATCCTATCAGTTGTCACACCCCGAAAATAATAAGGACAAAATGGGAGCAGTGCAAAGCAAATATAAGTACAGTGAATTTTCAAGTACATAATTTATATGGATAAATTTATAAAAACTAAGGGAGCAATGCACTACACAATGGGGGTGCGGCAAAATCAAACTTCTAATGAGGAAGGAGCACCAAATCTTTAATCAAACGAGTATATGATTAGTAGTAAATGAAGAAAGAGACTTGCTATTCTTAGCTTGGATCAATCACTGTCTTCCGCAAGCTAAACTATAAGCACAGGCCGGTTTCGATGGGCTTCCTCTTGGATTTCGATACTAAGTAACGCGCCACTGCGAAAACAGCTGTTGCACAATGCGGAAAACTTCTCCTTTTGCCGTTATAAAAAGCTTTCGTCTTAAAATAAGAAATGAGGCAATCAGGCGCTGACCGAAAAAAATTTCGCATCACATATTTAAATTGGGCAATGTTTGCTTATCGTACGGCTATCGGCAATCGAGCGAAGGACGGCTTTTAATATAAAAAAAAAGGTTTTATGCCGAAATACCGCCGGACGGAAGCAAAGAATTGCTCAGGGTTTCTCGAGGCTTAAAGCTTCAACTGCAGAAGCTCAGGGTCTTCCGCATACCTTTTACTAACTTGTTTGTTAACGTTTTATGTTGCTGCGTAAATTATGGACGTAAAGCAGTGCACTGCAGCTATTGGCAAAGAACTTAACACGCCCACAATATCGAAAAGATATTTACATTGTCATCTGTACATATTCTTTCCGTTAAGTGTGATCTACGCTGATCCCGAATTTCTCAACATCGTACATTCATGCAACTTAAATATAAAACATCGAGTTATCGCTCTCTGTACTTGAGTGTGGTGATAGCATTCATAAATTGAAGGGTAATGCGCTATGACATAGCAGTTATCTGCGCTGGTGAGTCAGACTTTTTTTTGCCTTGTTTTAGATTCCATTTTATTAGAGGGAGCCTCTTCGGATCTTCTCACACAACTTGTACTATTTATTACATTGCTACTGTCGCCAATAAAAAGGCTATGGTTCTGAGCGAAACGATATCAAAGGCCCGGGCCATTTTATTTTACGCGGCGCACGTGTAGACCGTTTCCCTTTCTCTTTGTGATAGGCCCAAAAGAGTAACACCACACACTATTGATTCTTCAAGACGTGAAAGTCATAATGGCGGTCCGATCTATACCTTTTAGAGTCCGCACGATAGTTTTTGTCTAAAATACATTTAACGGGAACTTATTCTCCTTGAAAGATTTTTTTCTATTTATGAAGCAACAATGCCATACTTTTCTCAATCATTAAACTGAGTGACTAATTTCTGGATCATAAAGACATTACACTGTTTTCCCGATGTAACCTTCATAAAAAGAATAACGCTTTGGCTATCCGTCTGAGCTGGCCTTGTTAAAAAGAAAATTTTTCGTCACCATGAGGGAAAACAACATCTCAGTCACAATATACGTAAGAGGTTATACACGAATTTATTCCACGAGGAAATACACGAAACAAAAACGAAACAATAGAAATAACACCACTTTCGAATTTTAATAAAAAAACCACATACGTACAAACAAAATAATATCCGTGTGCCACAAGACGAAAACCTAGCCCCACTCTCGTGACCGTTTCAACCCATATAATTATGGGTCCCAATTAAAAGCGGACAGCTCTCGAGCGAATAAGAAAGGCCCTTCTTTGTTTCTTTCTCAGATGAGAAACGGATGAGCAATGCGAGGATATTAACGACCGGAAGATACACGATCGAACGTCGGAAGAGGTTGTTCACCTCGTAAACCAAAGAAAAACACGCACCCTCGAGAGATAAACGCCCAACCACGACTGTCTCACCCACCGACAGGATTTTCTTTTTTTATTAGACTCTTCTGATAGAGAAATGTTGCCAACACATTTCGGCGAAGCTTTCAGTTATTCGCGGACACCTTTTTGGAATAAAAAAGTCGTATACGCCTCTTTTCTTATCGGATACGGAATATCTCACGGTCATCGACCCAACGACAAAGAAAAAAAATATATGAGCGAATTTTTAATCGGAGCGAAAGTCGCGTGCTAAAAGCGTTGTCGCGTGCCCCTCGACTCCATCGAACAAGGGTATTCATTCCCAGGAGACGGTAACCGTCTGTTTCATTTATTTCCTTCCCCCGCCTTTGTAATTCACGCGCAAGACAGAAATGCTGCTGGAATATTCAAACGCCATTCATAAACACTAACACCCTCTCTCTCTCCGGCGTCCGTATTGACTCAGACTTTTTTAATGCACTTCTTAATTACCTAAGTAATTAACGAGATCACTAACGGTTCGCAATTACCTAGAGCAAGCAAAGAGAACGCGGACGTTCTCGCTTTCACTTGCACGGGATTTCTTTCGCCTTGGTCGATAAATTACCGGAGACCAAACAAGAACTCTCGGCAATCGCGCGTCACACGCACGTCTCTCCATTTTCGAACGTAATTCATCTGGGAACATTTATAAAACGGGTAGGGCTTCGGGAACACCTCGAGAGGTTATATATATATTTTTTTTTTTATACGATATAGCCTGGGATGGATACGGTCATGATTCGTTATTATTTTTCCACAACTGCTTAATGTTGACGTCAAAAATCCTACCAATGTATATTAAACGAAGAAGTAAACACTCAGAGAATATATTTCAATCCAAAAAGGTAAGACGCAATACGATTCTTCGCAAAAAAAATGACAAGACGGGTAAATAGACAGGAATGAGTGGAACGGATAACACGGAGTTGGCCGATTCGGAAAGAGAAAGACGCACGGGTTTAATATCTAATCTATTTACCGATGGGAATGAAGAGTGTTAAGGGAGTCGCAAAAGGCCGATCGGTCAAATCGTCATCCAGAAGCAGTGCGTGCAGAACAAGGCGAGACGCTCGAGGAATTCGCGCAACTAATTACTCTATCGAACGCAGTGGTCTTTGTTTTGAAACGGTCGCAATTAAGAATCGGTGAATGTTTGTCGGATCTTTTTCATGATCCGGAATCATTTATAGGAGGGGGCGTTGGGTTGGTTGGGTTTTGGCAGAATTTTACGGCCGGAGGCGACACGTCGTATACTCTGGAGCAGTGTTTCCCAACCTTTTTAGAGTCGCGGCACCCTTAAGTGACTTCAGAATTTGGCGGCATCCCTCCCTAGCCACCATCAGTAATAATCGTGGTGAAGTTGAACCCCTAACTCCAATCTCCATATCTCCTTTCATTTCGAAGTGCCTTTGCGACGAAATGAAGGTCGGCTTAACTCTGGTGTGCATTTTTGAAAGCCGACGACGCAAAATGAGGTTAAAAATGGGAAAATAGAATATTTTTTGCGGCACCCTTCAGAACACTTCATGGCACCCCAGGGCTCCGCGGCACCCAGGTTGGGAAACACTGCTTTGGAGAGATTAAAGCCACACACACCCTCTCACGGTCGTGATCCCAGCCCTTCAAGGTCTCCACCGTCAGATTTAAGATAGAAGGCGGAAGAAGACGACGCAACCAAACTGCGGCGAAGGCCCAGAACGAAAATAAAACGCGGCACCGGCCAAAAACCCGCATCAATTGACAAGATGTAAGTCGCATTATCTTCTCCCTTTCTTGAAGATTGTACGTGCAGCTGATCACGTGACTCTCGCGACCCGACCCTAGCCACGCGAAACGAATAACGTCCGCCTCACTGGGGGAATCTGGCTCGACGCCATCCACGCCCATCCATCCATTCCTCTTTTCTCGAGAATATTGCACCGCACCCGGACGGCCTTCCTCTCCCCTCTCGAACGGCCTTCCTTCTTTTAAACCGTTGCTCCCCCTATCAACGCCCCTGCCTATTTCCGAGAGCGCGGGGCTAGTGCCCTTGGCAAGGGCGTCGAACGCATCCCAAACGAAGTTCGCGAGACGAGCGAACTCCCATCACTTTTTTCCGAAGGGTGTAGGCGACTGCGTGGAGAGATGAGTAATAGCAGCAGGCACCTCCCCTCTTTTAATGCTTCCCTCACCCACCTCCACCTTTCCTTTCGCAACTGGTTGCCACCCCCCCCCCCCCTCCCGCCCCCCAACGCTCTCTCTCTTTGCCCCCTCCACCTGCGATAACAATCGCCCGTGCACTTTCTCCATCGATCGGGGAAAAGCCGCAAATTATCTCATTTTTATTCCGTCGCGGTAGACGAATTTTAAAATGTATTTTTTCTGACGCGTAAGTGCTCTTAAAGTGCAAAAAAACAATTAGGGCTCTAACAACTGACCTACTCCGCGATAGAACGAGTTTTTCTCCAACACTTTTGGTGTACTTGCTTCCCCTTATCTGCAGGGTCGTACAGTAAGGAAAGGATGTTATTATTTTAAAATACTACATTCCGCAGAAATGGGATATTTTTGTAAAATTAACTTTTCTTTAAATAGCATACGCGTTGTATACCTGTGAATATTACTGTACTCGTAGAAGAAAGTTATTCGTGCCGATTAAATCAAAATCGTCGTCTATATTAGGGCTGTCCAACTGGCAGCCCGCAGCCACGTCCGGTCCGCGGCATGATTTATCCAGCTCGAGGTAAGGGCGATCTGGGCGGCCATCCGGAGCGCCAAAACTATAGGGGCGCTTACCAGTTGGTTCGTTTGTATCTATAGAATACTGGTAAGCTGCCTCAACCCTACCAGTCGTAAGACATTTTTCCCTGCATGCCTCTTTCCCCTTCCAAAGTTTTTACCACCATGTGCGAAAACGTATGTGGAAATCCGGGAAGATGAAAGGAGCCGAGAAATTTCCCCCGGTCACCCGCTAACAAGGGTATCCATTATGGATCCATATTTCTCTTGGAAATGGCCCCAAATTTACTAACGGGCGCATAGGCGATACACTAACGATGCACGTTAGGGGCGCATGCTTTCCGGCCTATCTCCGATATTCGCTCAAACAAATTTTCTCCAACCCACCTCCCACAACCACATTCCGGCCCTCCAGTCAGTGGCTCTCAGCATATTTGGCCCGCCACACCAAAGAAGTTGGACAGCCCCAGTTTATATTATACGAGAAACGTGTTATTTATCATTGGTCAGATCTCAGGTCGAATACGCTTCCAGCATATGGGATCCGTACGAAAAGGGACAGATACTTGAGTTAGAAAGAATCCAACGCAGAGCAGCCAGATTCGTAAAGCAAAAATATGAGCAAAAATTAAGCGTCACATCACTCCTGAAGGAGTTGAATTGGATATCGCTAGAGGATCGCAGAATTAGCGCTAGGTTAAGGCTTCTGGAGAAATTTAGGTCGGAAGTTCTCTTAGAGGAGGTCTCAGGAATATTAGAGGCACCTACGTACATGGGCAGGCACGATCACGAGAATAAAATGCGAGAGATCGACTGTAGGACCGAGCGATATCAGAGGTCGTTTTTCCCAAGGACCATACGGGATCATAACAGGAGAGTGATTCCCACGAGGGACGTTATTAGGTAGGTTTTGGTGTGCTGCACCCCCTGCCACCCACCAGTCTGGTGATTTGCAGGGTATCATGTAGATGTAGATGTATCACAACGGTAAAACATTAAAGGAAAATTTTTTATTGCATAGGGAAAAAATGACACGAAACTTAAAACACTGACACCCAAAAGAAACTAAAGTACATGTATGTTTACGATGAACGTTAGAAAACTGTACACAAAAGCCAGAGAGAAGTAGCAGGAAACGAATTCAGATGTATAGTTAGCGTCATATGTATATATCTGCAGCGAAAGTTTTCAAGGTGAACGGCGAAGGATTCATTCATCGACGTTGAGGTTTCCACGCGAGTCACATGAGGAAGCGACAAGAGGGTGCCAACTGTTTGCTAAGTCAAGCACCTCAAGGTCTAGGCGCAGAATGTGTAGAGGAGCGGGAAGTGTTTTAATTGTGCCGTTGTACCAAAGCGCGAACCGACTTACTGCGTCCCGATGGCTTCGTTTCGACTGATCCAATGTTAAACAACGTCATTGCGAACAACTACGAACCCGCTCGCAAAAATAACGTCGGCCTTTTATTAGATAGTTTAATTTTAATCTACGATTCCATTCAAAGTTGATTTCAATCACTTGATTTAACTCGAACGTATCAACATTCTCTAAGATTGATAATTAAGCTAACTCCTTATAGGCACAATACAGTCGGGAGAAATCGGACGAGCACCTCGACAATAAAAAAATGTAAAATCATTTCATAATTAATACCAGAGAAATAATTTAAATTCGGTTTAAAACCTTGAATTGTTTAAAATAACGAATATAAGTAAAAGAAACGGTAAAATATGAGTAATGGGGAGTAACGCACTCATACGCGGAGTCAACTTAATGCGCGGTCTCCGAGTATATCTCTCGGTAATACGCAACTTTAAGGGCATCGACTCCACTTCTAGAATGTCTCAAACACATGGACAGCGCACCATTGTTTCCATGGCGTGATTTGATACTGAAATTCAACTGCGTTTTGACGTAAGCAATGACGAGTATTAAGTTTCGTCAGAGTGAAGCGCAAACATCTGACTTAAAAATAAGCCGCGGGCGATACTAATTTCAAAACGTACGTAAGCGCCTATTCGCCTAGAGAGAATCCACGAGCACCACATCCCGCCGATCGATCCCCGCTGCGTCTTACGCATGCATGCCAACCACGTAGATTTCAATTTAACCGTAGAGGCACAACAAAAACATTGCGCTTTATTCGTCGATATCGTCCAAATAAAGATACGACGCATAAATATCTAAATACTGCGCAAAACATCCACTATACGAGATTCGTTATCATTTTTCAATTACGCGCATTAATACTATATCGACGAAGATGGGAGGTATATAAACCGCCAGCATTATCGTTACGTATGTATGGCGCATATATATATATATATGTATATGTATATATATATATGTGTATGTATATATATATGTATGTATATATATATATATATTTTTTTTTTTTAGTGTTAAATGTAAGCGTGTGATAAAACTTCACGTTCTACCAATCAATCCACTAAACTTCTCCTTCCCAGCGGTTTATGAACGTCTAAATCTCTTGCTTCGACCCCCGCTTACGCGGTCATCCAACTACGTCAAGTGGGAGGGCGACAACGCCCTGTCGCTATTAAGGACTGTTGCAAGAAGTCGCTTCAAAATTCACTCAAAACAAATTTTGGCTTCTAACCTAACTAATCGGCAGTGTTAGTCGACGCAGTGTATTTTCGAAATTTCTGGTGACGAAAAACGGCATTAAGACCAAGGAAAAAGTATCACTCGACCTATGACTTTTTAAATAGACTTCTCCAAAATATTTCTTATTAGCAACGCAATTACCGTTTAGTACGATTAATAAACAATCTACGACGTATACGTTATTCTCGCCGCGTTCCTATAACAATAATCTCGCATTTATGAAGATTAAATATTTCGAAAACATTTTTATCTGATTTTATCTCGTTAGAATCAACTAAAGAGCAATTGAGGAAGGCTTCTGTTATAGAGGTGCGCAAATTGTTTACTCATACAGCCTTGGGAGAAAGTCTGCCTCCAAATATTAAGATCGCTGATTCGAATCCCGCCCATCCTCGTTACTGTTACTAGGGTCATTGGAAAATACCATAATTGGTATCTGAAATGGCAGACCGGTGCACTCACACCGCTGACACCTCGATCTGTCAGCTCTGCTTGTGCCAGCGTAAACTTTAAAATACCATATGTAAAATTTTTTGAGAAACGTAAAGGGGGGGGGGGGGGGGGGGGGGGGGGGGGGCAAGTGTTCCCTCTTGCCCCTTACTGCGAGCGCCCATGTGTGTGTGTGTGTGTGTATAGATGCACATATGGTCAACATCTATATCTCGTTTTAGAGCACTTTTAGCTTAACGAACTTGGAAAAATACTCCCCACCCACTCCGCTCATTTCCTCGGCCCATAATTCGAAGACCGCTGGCTCAGATGGTGAGGGCGAGAGGTGAGCTCCCCCTCCTATGAGGATAGGTCGTGCTCTCCTGGCTGAACACCACTAAAACGTTACAGCCGAGCAGCACGCAACAAGTTCCACCTTTCTTTCAAAAATCCTTCCCCTCACCACGCCACAACAACCACACCTCCCCCTCTCTATGTTCCAACTCGCTTCCAACAACCCCAACCCCCCCCGACACTACCCACAAACCGAGCTCACCTCTCCATCTCTTTAAAGTCGAAGCTCACAAAGAACAAATTCCCATCATTTCAAAGAAACCTGTCGTAAGTAAGCCACCCGCGTGAGTCTACGTGCGCCCGGTAACGCTCCCCTCTCAACTGATCGAAAACGAACGGATGTTTAGAATACATCCGTCGACTAACCAGAGATTATCTATTAAGAACGGAAGCGAGATTTTTTGCAAAATTTAACGGGAAATTTTGAGAGTACATTTTGAAGCCTTGAATATGGCGACTGATATGTTAACCACGATATACTTAACAATGGAAAAGTCAAAGTAAGATATGTACATAGCCGCGGCAAAACGGAAAGTTTCATGGCTCTTATTGTTGTTCATTCGTTTCCGCCGAAACTGGTATCTAAATCATTCCATCCTGCTGATAAGAATTTGCCCTTGAAATTTGTTGCTAACATAAACAGTAGGTGCCGACAAACAAACAGTTTACAACATAACCGAAATTTTAAAATTATAATTTAAAGAAGTATTTCGCGTTAGGATAAGCCAGTGTTTATTTCGGCTCGCAATCGCCCTATTTATCGATAGATCGAAGAAAATACTTTTTTCTCTTGATAAATCTACAACCAAATTCCAAAAACCCGATTTTTTAAATCTCTCCTAACATTGAAATAGATAAGGTTCGGCTGCGCAGTCACTTTTTATCTGAATACTAGCAGGAATACTAAGAATTTCCTCACAATTACGCATCAAGATCATGGCTACTCGGAAATTTTTTTCGTCTCTTCACTGGGGAAGTCATCAGCTGCACTACGTACGGCACCGTCGAGACCAGCATCACGTACGCATCACGCTACCTAGAATTCCGGATCCGCGAAAAAATTAAATTCCTCCGCCGCGGAGCGACTATAGCTTTCATTCGGGTTACAGGGACGGACGAACATGGATAACGTATAGATGAAAAAAACCTTCAAAACCACATGTCCATTCTGACGCGAAAAAAAACCGCAGGAGGAAACGAGATATATATCCGCTATCTTACGCACGATAATAGTGTCGGAAACCATCCATGCGTGTAAATCGCGCATTTCCAGTCAAAGCGGCACTGAGGATGAAAAATAAAGAGCCTCGCGCGAAAGCCTATCTCATGGATGTACATGCGTCCTTAGTGGCCACAGGGTGACGAGTGACATACGAATGAATCCTGTAAACGGAAATACGACACGGAGAAATCCCATTCGTTACATAATGTCGCAGTTTTTATTAGTCTTAAAGGAGGCGGTTACATCTAGCTTCATTGCCGCGTCGCCTATGTCGCTCGCAGTTAAAGAAATGTAAACATTCTTCGATTGCTTTTCGCCCATTCCATCGAGAATTAATCTTAGCAAATCCGACCGTCTTAAGCGATTCGCTGGCACGTGAAGTCTCATGGAGTTTGAGGAAGAGAACCATTCTGAAAGTGACAAAATAAACAACAGAATTGCTAATCTCGTAATATGGCTTTAACAGAATGGATGATATAATTCCTGTAGCCATAAAACAGCTACGGGACCATCTGTTAAAGTTTTATAACTCACCCATGCCTAGAAGACGTCTACAAGAAAAGCAGAAACTCGTTGTTTATTTATGAGACTTGTAGAAGAGGAAAAATGCCATTCGACACATTTTGATCCCTTTTCCAAGTGTTCTTTTTCCATTAGCAAAAAAAGCCAATACAGGTTTTCCACGATCTTTTTTTGCGCAAATTTCCGAATTTTTACGGAGACGCGGAAGTGGTTATTTACGCTATCACTAAGGAAGTCATGCAAAAAAATTGCCAATGCAGACTGCTAACGAAACTTTCTCAGAAATAGAAAACATTCCTATGAAAGAATAAATTAAAATTGTTTCTGTCCATCTTGTTAGGGTGAAATTCTGAGTAATTTACGGACCTCCTGCATTACGAACAGCTTCTTTTAGCTCCCTAATCTAAAATTGCAATGATATTATTGTGCCGCAGAGAGTTATAGTGAGAGTTTTCAAACTTTCTGAAGCCACGAAACACAAATATTTATTTTTTTCCGGAACCACAACTAGAAACAAAGATGAACATGATTATAGTTCGAGGAATGCTGGAAGTTTCGTTAACGTTTTCTCTTCATTGCACCACCACTAAAGGAATCGGACCAAGAAAGAGCCCGGAGGCGAAGGCGGAATGTAATGCAAGGGGTCAAAATTACGAACCCGAAAAGATTAATTAAAATTTATATTGATTGCAGGATGGGATGTGTCTGAGTGCTTGACAATGGGGAAGATGTACGACGATCGAAAGCTTTCGAGAGACGGTACGGAATTTACAAGGAATTATTTTAACTACGAAGGGAAAAAATGAAAACATGGAAGTATCGGAGGAGAGGGAAGTTTAATCAAGACGATTAACAGAAGACTGGAATGATGAGAGCATACTATGATAGCAACGTCCAAGGTCGTCCATTGAAGCACACTAGAGATATAGAGAAGGGAATACAGAACATTCTTAAGCAAGATGGTTGTTTAACAACGGTCCGAACGGAAAGAAGAAAACGCGAATCGAGGCAAATCAATGATCAAGTTACTATTAAATGTTTTTTTACGTCTCGGTCTCTATTTCTATCCTTCCGATGCCAGCTACCGATGCGTTCTGCTACATCATTTGTATTTGACTTATCTGAATTTTAAAACAATAATCGGCCTAATGCTGTTATCCATCTCAGTCCAAATTTCGGATATTTTCTTAACCCATCTCTTAACTATTCTCAAAATGAATGCGAAGTCTTTTCCTCATAAATGCCTGAATTGATTTTGAAATCTCCAAAATTATTCGCCGCTACTTTTAATGTAATACTAATAACAACCGATTTATGGGAGAACCTCGACGAGCGAAACTCATCATAGCGCAGATAAGCGAATAATTCTCAAAATTACATTTTTTTAGTTCCGCATACCAAAATCTCGCTAGCTTGCAGACGCGCTAACTACGTATTTTTTGTTTTTCTGGACATGGATATACTATATAAGATTTAACTAGGTTATATATTAACGGTAGTAGCAACGAAAGCGACAAATTTAAAAAGAACCTGAAGAAACACGAGTAAAGAATTTTTCTATCAAACCTCAATGTTTTAAATTAAAATCACTTATGCGTTATCTATCATAATGCAAACGACAGTCCACGACCGTGATACACAACAAAATTTACAGGAAACAGCTTTTCAGTACTACTGCACTAAAATTTCCAATTGAACTTATTGAAAGAAAAATAACTGAATACATTTCTTAAGATATGAATTCAGCGGACAATTCTTAAGGATAAATAAATTTTCATTCATTAGATATTCAAACCATATTCTCCGCACCACAACAAAACAAAAATATTTTTGTGTTCAGACATATAGTCGGCAGGCAAATTATTTGCCTCAAGAGCGATTAAATCTTTATATATTTACCCGAATTGCATTTATAACATTCTAAATCACACAATACGTCCTGCAATTACAAGATTTTAATTAATACTTTATAGGAGATTCTTGAATTAATTCGTAATTATTCCAACTGTATTATACTTTCATATGCAAGTGACAAACCGTACCGCAATGATTTTTAAGATATTGTACTGACTGTCTTTTTGTATCGATTTACGAACATAATAATTCCATATATATATATTACCTTGATACGGTAACAAAGCGCGCATCGATATTTTGACATCCTCGATTTCCGTTACTAGCATTTTAAAGATCATTTTAAGTACTGTAAAATGCTTAGTGACAGAACGAATTGTTTTCGTGGAGTATTTGTAAAAATAATATAAATATTTCTAAAGATTGCAATTCGAACTTCAATCTAAAAAATTCTGTACCGATTTTCCCCATTTTCTCAGACACAATTCTCATAATTTCTGCTTACTGTGGGCTAAAAATGCCATTTATACTGATTGGATACTATAGCACAAAAAGGAAGAGTAGTGGTAACTTGGAAAATTTATACGCTTACGTGTTGTCAAGAGAAAACAAAATCCGCCCTTATGAAAATTCTGCACGCGCTTCGCACGTTTTAAGTGGTGGTAACACTAAATTTCAATAATTATAGTAAGGTTTTAAGAGGCACTTGTGATAAAAGTATGGATACATAAATTCCAATATATTATATAACACTAAATGAAAAACATTAGCATGCAATGGTTATAATCGAACAAAATTTCTGGGCATTCTGTATATCGACTGGTTTAACATTAAAAAAGATTTACGCATACTCAGATATTCGGCAAAATATAATGCAACGAAAGCTACAGATGTATTAAGTTAAGAGCAACTGAACAACTACGCAATAACACTTAAAATGTTAAACAATACATTAAATCAATCATAGTTATTAACTTCATCGACAAAACGACGCTACTTGTTGACGTCAAATAATCATCACAGCGATGAAAAGCAGACACTTTTTCTAAGTTTTTCGAAAACAAGTTGATACTTTTGCCATCTTTGATTACTAGAAAATTATCGAGTGACTGTATTTAAACGGTAAACCGAAGAACTACATTCTGCAGAAATAAGCAATTTGAAGCTCACCTCCCAAAACATCTTCAGAGCTTGACTTCGGATGTGGTATCATTGTATTCGGATAATACCTCCTTCCGCGCAGACGAAAACACAATACGATCGTCGGATACCACAAACCACCAGTGTCTGTGGAACTGACCGAACTGACGCTTTGTTTTGATCAAACGACAACACACTCAAACGTCACCATTCCTGCTTCGCCTGCTACTGCCAGCTACGAGGATTCTGCTTGAACACTCTCCAGTGATAAATTTCCAAAAAGAAAAATACCCAGTCAGTTATTAAAATGCATAACACAAAATTATAGTTTTACACTGTAATGTGTTATTCATTTATTATTGTGGTTAAAATTATGCATTTCAATATGTTCATTTTCTAAAAAACTATGAAAACAATACTACTTGGACACAAAATGGCAACTCTGTCGTCACATTTTATACTTGCGAATATTTATAAATATAGTAAATCTAAGAAATTGAATTAACAAATATGTTATTACGCTAAATTTGACAATAATTGTCTTTAAAAACTTTATATTCTTTGCACCAAAATAAATATAAATATTATACGTATGCAGATGGCAGTAGTTCCTTGCAAGAAAACAGCTGATCGCGTCTTTGGTAACCTGTAGGCATTGTATGCACTGGAGACTATTTTGAAAACATTAGGCAAGTTTGTTAATAAAATGTATTACATAACCGTGTACATTATGAAAAAACATGTGTAATTTTCACAGTAGTTATTTATTTGTTTATTAGCATTTTGATGTTGGTTTTACACCAATTCGAGTGAAATGGATTTTAATCTTTGGCTTTCTACATATGTTGGTTAATACCTCACTGACAATTCAATATATTGCGTAAACGAACGTAACTTTCTATTCATTTCTTTGTTTTGTGTCATTGATCGAAAAGTAATTTAGTTTCAGCAAGTATTTTTTAGAAAGCATATGCGAGAAATATTAAGGTCAGTGATCTACGCTTCTATCATTTATGTGTAATACATTTATATCTTACTAAAGATTGCTAGCATAAACATTTTTTCTGCGTTATTTGTTTACATAGGCGTAAAACGCATTTATTGTGCTTTTATAACTTTGGTTAACTTGTGAAAATACTAGAATTCGCATATGGTACATTGAAATCGTTGTATATGAATTTATCATATGAATAAATTGCAATTTTTTATATTAATTATTATTGGTTATATATAGCTTAAGGAAATGTTCGCCTTAAATTTTAATGGTTTGTTGAGGAAGTTGGGGTTACCTAATTATTGTGAACATTCTTAATCATTAAACTTAATTTTTAGGTCACCAGTTTTGATATGATAATGAAGATCCCTGGAAGTGGATCCGGCAATGGATATTATGGTCACGAATCCGTTATATCATACATTTCGGATGCGGCAGATATAGGAAACGGAAATGATGATTTGGACTCGCCAACAACCGATGGAGATTTTTCGGAGTACATGTGGATGGAAAATGAAGAAGAATTTGACAAAGAGGTACAGTGTTATGTTTATTTGATATTATACCACTTTTCGATGGTTCAGTGTTTAATAATTTCATTATTCAAAGAATTATAAATTTTGTGAAAGTATTATTCGTGTAAAAGTTGGTTAAATTTTTTCATTGCTACCTTTATATTATGTGGGAATAAGTTTAGCAGTAAGCTTGTTCAGATTATTTTAATTACGAAATTAAAATTGCTACTATTATTTTGCTTGAAATAACATGCTTATTGTGTGGGTATTTGTTGTCGAAACGAAAGTTGTTTTTAGCGCCCATCATATTTGTCATGGACGGTGTTGGCTACATATCTTAAAGCTGCTTATAGAAATTTTCAGAAAACACGATCTATTAATTCATCTTTGCTTTCCTGTTTCTAAAATCGCAAAATGAATGCAGTGGAAGTAGCATTTTTCTCTTATTAACTAAAGAAGAGACTATCAGGTTTTTTGCCTTCATAGACGACCAGAAGAAAATATATCACTGGATCATAATAGGTTATTTTTTTCAAGTGGAGTCTGTCTTTGTATTCCAGCTAATGGCCCTTACAGATTGCATGAAGCCTTATCTTCATCACTATTGCTTCCAGCATTTAGTATATTTTTTATTTAATTATTATTTTGCACCAGGGGTTGCAAACATTTTGTATTATAATTTTTTAGTTTAAAGAACAGGATTTTCTCTCTTTTAAATTTTATTCTCAAGATCGGAGGTTATACAGTGGTTTGTGAAGTTGTTGCAGATGACCTGCATTAGTGATAAAAAAATTAAGTTAAAAGCTAGAAACAGTTGTGATGATTATGGAGCCATACTTATGGTCCAGAAGGGTTAGTGGCTTGAAACCGATTATTGGCTTCACCCACTGAAATGTGGATGAGGGTGTTCTTTGTAAAGGGCGGATCCAGACTTCATCCTTGGGAGGGGTAATCAAAGATGAAAAAATAATCTATTTGAATAGGATGCAAATTTTAATACATAAAAAGGAAATAGATAACATTTTGAACAACAGAATAATTTCTGTAAAAAGATAATTTCTTCTATATGTTATTTTTAAATGTTCTATTAATTTTTTCAATGTTATGAAAACTATGTAATTACTCTCATTACCACTCCCTGAGTCAGACCTTGGTTCATGTACTTGTTTTGTTCTGGAGGCTGGCTTGTGAAAGCCAAAAGGTTGACGACTCCTCTTCTCGATTGTTTTATATTTTGTTAACTTTTAAATTCATATGGACGAGCACAAATTAACTAAATCACTATGTTCTGGCAGCTTTATTTTTTATTATTTGCCAGTAACAGTCATTATTATTGTTGTTATTTATAATTTTCATATTTCTTTTAAGCCTGTAATGTTAATGATAATTATTTTTATCTTCTGTGCTTCTTTCATACTGATGTTTGCAAATTGTCTAAATTTTTATGTTACAGAAATGCTGCACACTAACTTTTGAGTGCATTTTTTTCTTAGTTATTCTCAAGGACATGTAGTATTTTGTCATAATTTGTGTCAAGGGAGTAAGAGCAAATCTGGAAACTAAGGTGAATGTTTATATGGGAAAAAATTCCCCTCAGCCATAAATTTGTGACACAAAGATTTCTAGAGTAAATTTTTAATTAGATTTAAAAGTTAAGAAAGGTGAATAAAATTATTTAAGTAACACTTAGGTTTTGGGAAGTAATCCGGTCTTTAAAAATAACATGCATACATATCTAAAGATACATTTCAAAGGAGTTTGCTTGGATTATCACTTAATTAGGGATTACAAGCCACAGTAAAACTCGTTTATAACGATCACGCCTAAAACGAAATCTCGGCTATAACGAAGAAATGTCTCGGTCCCTTGAACTTCTCCATAATGGCATTGGTTAAATTTCTCGGATGTAACGAACACGCATTTTACGAATTCTCAGCTGTAACGAACAAATGTTTGGTCCCGTGGCAAAAAATGCCCCACATTTAACGAATTTTGGTGAGCAGAGCGATAAGTAATGAATAGTTTAGGCCTGTTTACCCCTTCCTCCATCTACCCCTTCCATACGATTTTCCACGCTCCCTTTGTTTTGAAATTGATATTAAAAATGTGAAATGTTTATGTAAATTAATGACCATAATAATAATATTAATTGACCATTTAAAAAATCGTATGTAACAGCAGTCGAACATTTTACATGCCGCGAAGTTGATAAGCATCTCTTTGCATATGTAAGTATGGCATTGAAGTCGACTCACTGCAAATACAGTAAAAGCTGTGTTATCCAGCTATCTTGGGGACTGTGGAAAGCCGATTACGACAAATATCCGGTTAAGTGAGCATTTTTCGAGTTTGACATCGCAAATTTAGCAATAACCAAACAAAATTGGGCTTAGGTTCACTATCCTACTCCCCAAACATAACTATGCATGGGGTTTGCATTTTCCATTTTAATTCTTCCATACGTAGTTAGATCTAGACAGTATTTACCCATTCTTATTTAATACGTTGCTACGCTTACTTACATGCAAAACAAAAGGACTATTGAAAAGTTTGGGGCGTCCGGGAAGTTTGGGGATTACGGCAGTGAACCTGTTCCCAAAATTGAATTTATTGGATTATATTTTTCTTATTTATCTTTATTTACTCTATTAGAAAAGGACGAAATTATTTAATTCTTCTGAACATTTCTGTGAAAACCAGTCATATAATATTTTATCCAGTTCCTCCATTTTTGACTTATGAAGGGTATGATGTTTATTAATTGATTTACTCTTCTCAGAAGATGACACAAATTTCATTAATTTAGCCTTATGAGCCTTGATATCGTAGAGTGTGGAAGATCCAATGTTGAATTCTTTTGCTATGGCTGCTCTATTTTTTTTCTTTTTCAATTCGTTTGATCAGCTCCAGCTTTTGTGTTAGCATTAAACCAACCTTTTCTCTCCTGTTCCTTGCTTTTAGGTATTTATTTTGATGCTATATTCAATGGATAGGTAATTTTTTAAATAATAAAAAGTGATAAAATTGGAAATTGTAGAAGTACACCAAAACATCTAGACAATGCAAATGGCTTACGTAAGCAAAAACACCATGCTTACTCGGCAGCCACAGAAGTATACGGAGTAAATACGTAATATATATATCTTATATTTTAAGAAATTTTAAAGTGGAAGTTGTGGTATTACACACATACTATTCACACAAAAATTCCTAAAAAAAGAAAAAGGAATACAAAATGAATTGTATTTGTGTAATTGCCGGTATCTAAGGCTGACCAGTTCTAAATAGCTGGATAGCACAGCTTTTACTGTATGTGTATACGTGTTATATGGGACGTATAGTTCAAAAACCGTTTCTCGTATATAACGTAGTCACGCTTATAACGAAGCAATGAGTCGGTCCCCTCAAATACGTATTAAACGAGTTTTACTGTATTTCAATACTTGAGCACAAAATTTTAAAGCCTGGAGTTTGATGATAACTAAGTTTTTGTAGGAATCTGGAATTAAATATGGCCTATTTAACCTTTAAGAGATTGAGCGAGGTCTTTTAGACCACACCATTTTCGTTTTTTTAATTTTATAACCTTATATTGAACTTTAATCCCAGGCCTTCTCAGTACGTTTCCTCTAATTCACTGTCTATTGAATTATAGGTGTAGGGCACTCTTCATGTCAGGGTTTCTTGTTTTTATAGGGATTTTCTCTACTGTGCTTTGGTTTCTGTTTGCTGGTTGTGCACGGTCTAAATGACTGAATGCTTTTTTTAACCTTTTTTTATGACATCAGTTGTTATCCACACTACAAAATTCATAGATAAGTGTTTATTTATCATACCCTCAGTAAAAACTGCATCATCTCTCAATAAAACTATCAACTGTGATTTTTACATTATATCAAAAAATCTACCTAGGCGTCTAAAAGTAAAAATTAGGTGATTCGCACAGATTTCTGAGGAAGAAAGTCCAGCTCAAGGGAAAGATTGGCCAGGGAAATGTTTTTTTTACCAGAAGAAACCAGCAAGGCCCACAGAGAGCACACGGTTACTTCATGAGTCTGCTGCTCTGAAATTCAAGATGAGAAAGAGAAAGATGATGAAGATTAGGTCAAATAAAATTTAAGAGATCTTTATTGGCACCTGGATTTATATAGTTGTTCAATTTTCATTTAAAACTAAATTTAATTTAACATACAACAAAGTATTCTGTTCCTTGTAAAGCTTTTTCAAAAATGTTGTAAATTTACCCAAAGATTACATGTAGCTATATTAATAAAAATATGGCACGAACAAAATGTTGTTGAAAATTAAATAACAGTTGGTAATTTGGATATTCTACCTGATTTTCCAACGCAGTCAAAATGACTGCACATGACCTCTTAGGTTAAAAATTACTGCATGACAACTGCAACAAGGGTTAATTGTTTAACATTTTGTTTCTCTTGAAACATGACAGGTTATGCAGCAACTGGAGGAGGAAGCCCTTATGGAGCAGTGCATAGAAGCAATGTTGGAAGATGAACGGGAGTTGGATGGCATGCAGAATGGAGCTGGAAACACCAATGGATCATCAGAAAATTGTCATCCTTGGTCCCCACCAACAGAAAATGGTGCCCCAGTTAACAAGTGAGTTATTTCATCTTTCTGAGGTCGTTGCCACACATTCCAAAAATCAAGCTCACTTTATGGCTGAAATCTAATTGATAATCAAGATGACTCTGATAAGTATAATGAGAAAGCATGATTTGCACTTTAACAGGACTGGTTAATCGTCACTTTGTAATTCAACAGAGAATTATCAAGCTCATCTTATGGCTGAAAAAATTCAAGAACGAATACTTTAAAAAAGTACTTATCTCATGTACCTCCAATAGCCACAACAAGGTTATGAAAAATCAGATGCACATTTCTGTGAATTGCCACTGGAGACAGCTGGTTTGTAGCTCTAATGCACTTCTGGTTTTTCTTAACCTTTTTGTCGCTATTGTAGATACCTGAGAATAAGTACCGTATATTCCAGCATATAAGTCAACCTATGAAGCCTAAAAAATGTTTCCAAAACTTAGAGTCGACTATATGCCGAACATAAAAATGTGAACCTTAAATTATAGATGAATATTATCGATATTTACGAAGTCTGTTGATCTTTTGGTGGAGGTGATAGCTATTTTGAGTCAGCTGTTCCAGTGTTTACATTTTATGACATTTATTTTAGAATATTTATAATAATTAATTTTAATACTGTATTTACTCATGTAATCTGCATCCTCGTGTACCACACGCACCCTTATTTTTGGACCAGTTCAAGGAGAAAAAAAGAAATTTGTGCTTTAATAAGTTGACGTCTACGGCGGCGGAAAATTAGAAAGAAATCGAAAAAGTGGGGGGATTCCCCGTAGGTGTGGTCTCTTCATGGTTCCCTCTAAGCTGAGTGACCGCGCGGCTGCACAGCAGTTTTTGAAGTGCTGCGAACTACACTTTTCAAGCGCGTGCGATTGTGTATATCTTAGAATATATCGGAATAGGGCCGCATCAACCCTGGTGCACATCCATGCACTAGTGTCATGTAGGTGCGCATAGCGATATCCCGCCCATGGATGAAAAAATTAGAGGGATCTATGGTTCTCTCCCGGGTTGAAGGAGTGTCAGCGGCTCACAATGAATTCAGTGAATACCGATACCAAATGCCAACTTATTCAGGCAAAAAGTGTAGGTAGAAACTGATAGTAAATTTTTAATGACAGAACTTCTTATTTTGAGTAAAAATAATAAACTTAAAACTCAATTAAAAGGTTCAGCTTTAATATTATAAAAATATTACGTCATCTCAATGTTGAAGATGTACCAACGGCAGTATAAACCGCGCATTTAAACCCAAAATGTTTCTTGGTCGTGTAGATACGCATAAACTCTGTATAATTCTTCATCTTTTGTAACTATAAACGTAGACGCGTGTTGCAGTAAATTTACTATCCAAACTCGCAATTTTTAAAACGTGGTCAGAAATCGTCATGTATGATGCGCTGCCTCTTTTTTAACCAACATTTTGGGAAAAAAGATGAGTTGGGTACACATTTGTGATATTCTGTTGAACTTCACCACCATAGAGATCGATCGCGATCACTAGGTATAGTTCATTTCGATAGTATCATTAGCAGCTGACATCAATCAAATTATAGGAAACTTTATTTAGTGGTTCAGGCTCCCCGAGAATAACAGCTTCTTATTGGTTGAATTTAAAACATCTGTAACATGGAATGCTCAAGAAGAATAGCACGGACTCTAAACAATACTTATATATATATATATTATTATGTTTATTTCTTTTGTTAAAACTTGGATTGTACATGACTGATTTTGTCTGAAAATGATTTCATGAGAAGTATTTATAAGTGAAAAAGTGGGGGTCGACTTATACGGCGAACATATGCCTAATCATGTACAGTAATCCCTCGCCATTTGCGTATCTGCGATTTTCTTTTTGAGTACCTGTTTTTTCTTTCGCGAGGCCGAAATTTGCGTATCCGCGAATGATTGCTTTAGTATCGCTTACTCTTCATCATTTTTTTGAGACTTCGCAGATAATTTTTCCAAATGCCATGCAGTGCCACTAGCACTTTTTCTATAATAGTGTTCTGGTAACAACTATAGTGCACATGCACAATCCCTCTCTTTTTTCATTAAAGCATTTTGATATTTTCAAAGTTTTTTGTAATATTGCCTAATCATGGCCCAAAGAGAGTGATGATTGAAATGAAAGAAAAGTCAGCAAAAAGGGCGAAAAAAGTGATGAGTTTGGAGAAGAAAATTGAAGTTTTAGATAGGCTTGCGCATAATGAATCTGCTTCATCAGTTGGTAAATTACCTGGTGTGAACGAGTCCACTATAAGATCGATTAAGAAAAGTGAAGAAGCGATTAGAGCTAGTGTTGCAAGTGGTACTTCAATGAGTACAAAAGTGTATTTTGTACCTAGGAATCCGTATGTAGAGAAGACAGAGAAAGCTTTAAACCTGTGGATCGAGGCCCAAACTTGCAAGAAAGTCGCACTGAGTTCACTTGTCATTTGCGAGAAAGCCAAACAACTGCACAATAATTATGTCTCAAATTTTTTCGCTGTCTGCTAACGGGATATCGCCAATGTCATTGAAGCGTGTGTAGATCGGTTCCTTGCTCTTTAATAAAATATGGTGTTTATTCAGAATGCCACAGTACATATTGTATTATTATATTTTGAAGGGCAAAAATGCAAGTTACATGCTGGAATAGGGACTCTAAGAACCAAACCCTATTTTTTCCATATACAGGCAGCCCTCGACATCCGTACATTCGACATCTCGACAATTTGCTCTTTCATACATTGTTAGTTCTCGCCCCTAAACCGCCTTTTGTACGCCGAATTCGGACTTTCGTTTGGCAGCTGACGATCAAACATTTCGATGTCGATGTCTGTCAGACAAGCCAACACTTTTAATAAATTACAGTATGTACGTAATAATATACGTATTGTATGTAATGTAAGATTTGTGTGTAATGTTTTTACTTTCTCCATACGTAGTAATGGGAAAGTATTGTGATCACGAAAAAAATCAACTTCGAGATTTCAACGGAAATACACGTTTTGAGGTCTGTAGAACACGTTTAGACTAATTTTGGAATGTCTGTGTGGATGTATGTGACTGTGGGCGCCCTAACTCAAAAAGTACTTGTCATGTTAACACCAAATTTCATATATAACACTTTAGGGTGAGCACAAAGAACTGATTAGTTTTTGGACAATACCGGTTAACCGGAAGTCGAGGTTTATTTGAAACCCGATTCGGTTTTTGCGATATTTCTCTGATAATACGTCATTATTGTAACATTGACCATTACAAAAAATGTAGAAAATATAATTTCCTACATCTTTTATTTCAAACAATTTTCCATAGCAGTTATTGTTTAGGAATTATTTATAAATAATCAGTTTTTCAGTTTCCATCAAGTATCTCCTTAAAAACATTGTTATTGGTAATCTTCGTGAGGACCAAAGTTGTAGAGAATAATATTTCTTCCAAGTTTTGTTAGAAACAAATTTTCATAGAACCATCCATTTCGGAGATATTCAATTTTTTCTTAATTTCAAGTATACAGCGCCAAAACTATGTAGCGGTTAATTCTGTAAACATTCAAAATATACGTAATTTACAGCAATAAGTACAACTGTATTCATTTACGATACGAAATGATAATTTTGCCTCATAATGCTATTCATAATAATTTAAATATCTATACCCCGAATATGGAGAAAGTCATGTGTTAGCCACATCAGATTTTTTAATATTGTACTGAAATTTGACAAGATTAATACCACTGTAAAGTCAGTTAATAATAAATTATTATTATTATACAGTCTCGGCAACGTTACCATCTTTGTTTGTACGTACAGCAGTTTCTTTGTGCATTTTACATTTATTATTTTATAAACATGAGTGATAAACGGAAAACTGAAAGTGCTAATGCAAATGAAAAGAAATGTAGGGCTCATAAAGTGAACATGATTGAGACAAAGATGGAAATAATTAGGCGTGCCGAAAGCGGCGAATCTTTAGCTTCAATCGGAAGCTCATTGGACTTAAGCCGGTCGAGTGTATGTTCAACTGTGAAGGAGAAGAACAAATATAATAATACAATACGTACTGTGGCGTTCTGAATAAACGCCACATTTTATTAAAGAGCAAGGAACCGATCTACACACGCTTCGATGACATTGGCGATATCCCATTAGCAGACTGTGAAACAATTTGAGACATAATGATTGTGCAGTAGCTTGGTTTTCTCGTGAATGACAATTGAACTCAGCGGGACTTTCTTGATCGCTTATTCACTTTTCTTAATCGATCTTATTGTGGACTCATTCACACCAAGTAATTTACCAACTGATGAAGCAAATTCATTATGCGCAAGCCTGTCTAAAACTTAAATTTTCTTCTCCAAACTCGTCACTTTTTTGCCCTTTTTACTGACTTTTCTTTCATTTCAATCATCACTCTCTTTGGGGCCAAGATTAGGCGATATTACAAAAAACTATGAAAATAGAAAATGCTTCAATGAAAAAAGAGGAATTTCGTATGTGTACTTCAGGCAGTCCTCGACTTTCTTGCATTCGATATTCGTATAACTCGCACATTAATAATAATAATATTTATTTACAGCCGGTAATCACATTGTAGTCTCAAATCACAGAATAAGTTTCATTAATCACGAAGTAATTTCTTATGCAACTCAGCATGTAAAACGGTATTGGGGTTCAGCAACAGCTGGTCTTCCACCTCTGCCAGAAAAGACACTGTCATAAACAAAGATAATTGCACCAGAAATACAATAAAATAAATAGACATATACAAGAAAAAGGGAACTTAATACCAAGATATAATAACTATAGACAACGGCTAGATTATGGTAAGGATGGAGGCACCGTGTTACGAACAGTACGAATAAATGTAACTCTTACAGTAATAAAAATTTCTTGAGAAAAAAGAATTATGAAAAACAAATAACGATAAATTATAATAAAAAGATAATAATCAATTACACTATGTGTGTGATAACCTTAGAATGATACAAGGGAACAAGGACCCAAGATAGCATAGATTGATATCCCTGAACTGCCTTTTGTGCGCCAATCAGACTTTCGCGTGTCAGCTAAATGACGAACGAATATTTCGAGTGGTGCTGGTTGCTGGCTACCAGTTTCCACCGCATTGCCATCTTTGTCCATACAGCAGTGTTTATTTGTGCAATTATTTAAATATTTTATTGCATTTTGCCCTATCTCTCTATATTATATGAGGGTATGCTGAAAAGTAATGCCTCATATTTTTTTGTTTTTTAAGAAACACAGGTAGGAGTACAGACTGACCTGCGTTCGAATCGCTAGACTTTCCTGCATTGTGAGTACAAGTTTCAAACTTCTGCCGCTAAAGAGCTCTGAATTACGGCCGAAAACATGGCGGTGTGTAACACTAGTATGTCGGTGCGCATGAAGCAGTGTGCAGTGATCGAGTTCTTGTTCTCTGGCTCAAAATGATGCACCCAACTTTCATCTCCCATCACGACATTGTTCAGGAATCCATCGCCTTCATGTTCATAGCAAAACAGCAACTGTTGGCTAATGTCCGTTCTCTTCTGTTTCATTTCGGGTGTGAGCATTCGAGGCACCCATCGCGCTCGCACCTTTCAAAATCTCAGATCTGCAATCATTGCCTGCACTTGCTCACGTGAAATGCCACATTTGTCCGCCAGTTCCTGCTGAGAAACATGGCGATTCTGTTTAATGAGTTCGTCAACACGATCTCAGTAAGCCTCGTCAGTAGCGGTTCGTGGCCTTCCGCTCCATTGTTTGTCACACAGGTTGAGAGTGGCCCCTTCGAGCTCTTCATCACGAACACGTGCAGCCCAATGTCGAACAGTACTAATGTCTACAAATTCTTCTCCATAAACAACCTTCATTCGCCGATGAATGTCAATCGGAGGCACGTTTTCCGCAGTCAAGAACTCGATCACTGCACACTGCTTCATGCGCACCGATGTACTCGTGTTACATACTGCCATGTTTTCGGCTGTAATTCAGAGCTCTCTTGCGACAGAAGTTTGAAACTTGTACTCACGACACGGGAAAGTCTAGCGATTCGAATGCAGGTCAGTTTGTACTCTTTCCTGTGTTTCTTAAAAAACAGAAAAATAGTAGGCATTACTTTTCAGCATACCCTCGTAAAAACGACGATTGTGTCTAAAAGGCCCCTGCACAAAAAAACTTAACATTTATACCATAATTAGAGATTTTATAATATATTTTGGCTCTCTGGGAGCGGAACCCCCTTTATAACATGTTAATCTATATTCGACATCCGTACATTTGACTTCCGGACACGTTTTCAAGAACGCATTATCTACGGATGTCGAGGACTGCCTGTACCCAATTACTTGCCATTCACGAATTTGTCAGTCGCGAGAGTTTTCAGGAACCTAACCTTCACGAATGGCGAGGAACTACTCATTTTTTTTTCATTAAAAAAGCAGGGGTCGACTTATACACAGGAATATATGGTAGTCAGATTGCAGGTTTCATTAAGTTACTGTACATAGCAGCATGTTATTGAAATTTGTACTTTTTAATTAGAATCTTAGAGTTGATGTTTATGTACAGATTTCTTGATTTATTCTATCTACTTACAAATTTTGAAGTAGCATCACATTTTTGCTGCATATTAGGACAAATCTCTTAGAAATATGAGTGTTCAGAATGACACACAAAGTCATGAGAGAGGATTCCTTGATGCAGTCATTTTTTATAATGTAACATTTTATTGATGTGTTCCAATTTGATTTTAGCTCTCCTGCTGATATTTGCCAGAACATGGAAAATTTGAGGGTTCAGGATGACTTAGCTAGACAGGTTAGCACAAGTTTTTCTCTAATAAATAACATTTCTGAAACTTTTTTCATTAGTTTTATTATTTACTTGTGTTTCTAATTGCTGGCTTTACTCTGTTTAGAGTACACTCAACCCAAATGCTGCAGAGTTTGTTCCCCAGAGAAGGTCTGCCTCCATTTCACTCGGTCCTAAATCAACATAAAGTGCAAAAAAATTTGAATGCTTCACATACCGTCTCATTTGGTAGGCTGTGAAGAGTCCCTGGAAAGAAGAGTAGTCATTGTGAATATTCCACTCGCCCTGTGCATGTGTTCCAAGTGTGAGATCGAGAGTGTGTGCGTGCATGTGCCTGTGTGCCTGTTGAGTGCATTTGTGTGTTTGCGCACGTTCATGAGCTCATGGACTCCTGAGGAGATCAAGCAGCAGTATTCTAAGATTGTTGAAATTCATTTTGGTAATTTGATGAACTCAATATTAAAGCTTTGGGGGTGTTTAATGGAATTGCCTGGATCTTTAAGTTGCAAATGGAATAGAACAGTGGACCAGGCAAAGCAGTCACTTAGCTTGTAGATCTGCAACCTGCTGGGTTATTTTGTTACTTGTGATTCTTAAACCAGTGGCATAAGTTACGGGAATCTCAGATTTTTTAATATCAGGCGTATTAAGGGATTTTTTTTCTCCAAAAATGACATTTTCTATTTTTTATTTGGTTTTATTTGGGTTAACTTATTTTACAAGTTTACCTCCATCTTTATTTGCTTTTCTCTAAAGTATGAGGTACGGGGAATGATGCTGAATGATTTCATTGCTAATGCAAACAGTAAGTGTGCCAAACATGTTATAACTCTAAACCATTAACTTAGGTTTCGAAAATTCATGGTTTTGCAAGCTTCCTCGACTGTAACAGAGTGTAAAAGTTTACTTTTTGATGGCAGCTATGACAAAGACAGCAGATTTCCTTCTAGCTGAATGTAGAAAAGTATATTGTTCTACATGTATTCCTGATCACCATTGTGTAATGATGTGGCTGTAATAAAGTATAACTAAGCTATGTAAATAGGTAAATTGTTGTCATTGATAGTAGGTCCATGAAATGCTTTTGAATTTAAAATGGAATTATTTTCAGTATCACACATCGTAAAAGGTTTTTCAAGTTTATTTTGGAAATAGGGTTTGTAATAGTGAGATGGAACTTTCTTATAGATTTATAATTTTTCTTACGTCTCTGTACTAAGTTCTTCTCCATAGTGTGATGGATTGTTTTGTTTTTCTACTTTAAGTGTACAATCATGGCCGCTAGTGTCTCTGGAATAGTATTGATTGATTTGGATATACTACTTATTTCGTGTTTTCTGTAATTTCTAAGAGAATGATTTGAATTTTTGTATTGTAATCAGAAATCAAAGTAATTTAGAACTTGGAATTACTAAATTTTAACAAGTACTACATATCTTGTGTGGTTCAGTTAAGTATGTAATTATGTTTAGAAAATATTTTTCATTTCCAGTGATTATGTAAAAAAGAGGCACAAAGTGGTTAGTCACCACAAATTATTTTATTAAATAAAATCTTGAGTGACATTTTAAATATAAATGAGTGGATTTGGTTGCTTTTGGTTGTTGTACAAAATATAACATTGTATCATTCTTTCTGATGTCATGTATGCATTTAATTTTTTTTGCCATTGATTGGAAAGCTATAAACATTATATTGAGTGACTTTGGTGGAGGAATGAAATAAATAAGTTTTTAACTTATTTAATTTAATGATTTTTCCACTTTAATTTCTGTATGAATTAATTTGTAGGAAGTTTTCCTCTCATGTTTTTAAGTATTTGGAGCAAATGTGGGTGCCAAACATAACTTAAATTTATTGAAGTAAAATGCATTTTAAAATGAATCATTAAATTTTCAAAATTTGATTACCTACTTTAAAATGAGGGTATTGTATTTATACAGTATGGAACCTTTCATCTGGATTCCAGTTATCCGGAAATCCAGTTGACCGGCTATTTTTAGAAAATAATGCATTTTTCCAAAATTTACTAGGAGAAAAAAATGTAAAGCTTCGCTAGTAATTTGGGTGCATTCCGGTGAACAAGTGAACACATAATTTTGAAGAGAACAAGGAATTTATATTGGAAAGTACCCGATTACATGAGTCAGCTAGGAAAATTATGAGGTCTGATGCAAAGTGTGTGCGTCAAACATTTTTAATAGTAAATTTTAATAAATAAAGCAGTCTCTTTCATTATGACACTGATATTTTTTCAGATTTTCTTTAAAAATGTGTGTACTTTATAAGTACGACAAATATTTTTTAGAGAGTGCGGGGGCCGGTGCAGTTTCACCATTCGCACCGCAATCAAGCCTGCCCTGCTGATTACTGTAGTATTACTGTTCAGTACAAGCAGTGATGAGCTGGAATAAAATTAAGAACTGGCTCTCTAAAAAAGAAAAAAGTAAGGAAATTTGGATAAGAATGGCGGTGGGAGGCCTACATGCCAGGGGCACCAGATCGCTCTAGGTCAGGGGTGCAAAACATACAGCCTGCGGGCCAAATGTGGCCTGCCGACACCTTTTGTTTGGCCCAATTGAAGCTGGGAGTAACTCAGCTGGTTAATTTCTTTTATATAAAAATATACAATTAAAATTTGTAAGTAAATTATATTTGTTTGCCACTTCATTTTTTTGTCATATAAAAATTGCATGTAAAATTTGTTATGGTAATTAATAAATTGACAATAGTGTAGTTAAGTTTTTATTATGGACAAAATTTTCAAAGTGGCCCGCTTAGGTCCAATCAAGGTTGATTTTGACCTGTGTCAAGTTATGCATCCCTGCTCTAGGTTAGTAATATGTACTGTTACACTAGCTTAACAAGTGTCTGTTCATAATACATATATTCCATTTCATATGCTGTCTGTAATTGAATGTCAGATAGTGAAAAATGTACTTGAAAGGACAAAATAAATTTTCATATTTTCTAAAAATTTAACAACCGGCTCGCAAATTCAGAGAAAAAAATTAACAACTGGCTCACTCGAGCCGGCTTCAGCTCATCACTGATTGTGAGTACAGGTATGTATTATAATAGTGCTCGAAACGGAAAGTATTACGAAACAAAATGCACGTTCTGGTAATGGAACTGAAAGCAGTGAGTGCAAAATAACTGATAGTGCATTTACAATCGAGTTAAATTTTTATTTATTCCTTATGTATGTACTATGATGAGAAATAATAAAGAAAAATTTTTTATATTTTTTAAAATTAAGTTAACAAAATGGTATTACTAAATGTTTTTTTATAATATTATCGACACATGGGACGGGCCAGAACACCATTCCGGTGAGTTGTAGCACTTTTCGAGCATTGTTTATACCAGATAACCGGCTAGCCCCATATCCCAAGCTTGCCAGATAAAAGGTTCTATACTGTATTAACTCTGTTTTTGCTAAATGGCCACTTTTGTAATTTGCAGAAAAATTGCTTCAATTTATCAATAAAAAAATAATTATGTATATGGTTTAGTGAAAAAAATTCAGTTTGTTGGAAAAATAGTAATTAAAAAATTTGAGTAATCAAGTGTCATAGTTGTATGAGAATAACTAAAGTAACTCCCTTAAACAATATATACAGAACTAATGAAGAAAGTACACTCAAGTGGCATATACTGGATGTAATGGTTCCAGGTGCAAGTGTAACGTCAAAGCCCATCTTCCCACCTTAGAATGCCTGAACAATAAGAACAAATGCAGGTGCAAGGCATTCTTTGTGCACATGGATCACATGAAAGTGTAAAAAAATAGCATATGTGAGCTTGCACTTAGCAAGTTTAAATGTTAAAATTCAAAGAAAAATGGGTTCTCTTCAGTTATCCCAGACCCCTTTTGAAAAATAATTTTTTGAGATAACCCTTTCTTGCAAAACAAAAGCTTGCAAACCCACGACTGATTGCCTGTGGCGACATTTACCCACCCAATCACCGGACAATGGGGAGGGATAGTTTCGTCTCAGAGAGGTAAAGGGTGTGATAATGTCCAGAGACTGCTACATCCTATATAAAAGGCATTATAATCTAAAAAGAAAGCGAGCCGAAGGCTCGCCAATATCCCGTTAATACATAAGTATATACATATAACAAACATTTTTGAACAGTTGGATTCCCCATTATTATTTTGAAATGGGTTCCCCGTTAATACCGAGAAATCAACCAAGCAAATTAAATTATTGGTCTTTAGAAGCATCGTAGAGGAGCACAGTCATGCTGTCAAAGAGCACCATCAGGCTTCCAAGGAACACAGCAGTGCTCGTGAGCACCAGGTTGGGAATCCCTACTGTAGAATCTTTCATTTCCTGCTCGTTGATCTGCATATCAAAGAGGAGGATAATTAAATCTTATTCACTTATCTAAAAATTTTTACTGCTTTTTTATTATTACCAATTTCTTCGAATGTTCATAGCATTTATTTTTCAGTGTTATTGGGTATTTAAATTAAACACTAATGGCCAAATCGCTGAGCTATTCTGAGTCTTAATTCTACGAAGATAAATATGAATTAAATATAAGTGAAATAATTATAAGAAATATTATTCAATTAAAGAATGCTTTGTAAGGAGACATTTTGATAGTGAGTGTTATGTTGGCCATGGCAATTAGAGGGTTTTACTGAGGAGGTAAATGGTAGATAAGTGTAATATATGTAATTGGTATGGTTTGTTGGTGCAGAAAATTGAGATAAGTTGAAAAACATTGAACAGTTTAAGGAAAATATGAGAAGTGAAATTATTTACATGTGGTGCTAAGAGAAATGTGCCATGGAAGTATGATTAAAAGGGGTTCATGATGACATAAATAAAAAGTCAAATAATGATGCTGGGCCCCTTTTGGTTGTCAAGTCTTGCAGCCGCGTGTTTAAGATAGTTGAAGTTATGCCAAATTGTTAATTTATTGAAGGATAAACCAGAAGAGACGTTGTAATACCCTGTTAACTGATAAAAATGATAAGAGAATGCTATTTTAACATTAAACTGCAAACATTTACAAAATTCTTCTCCAAATAAGGATTATAACTACTAACATATCCAGCTATTTTCCTTTTTTTACAATAACTATCGTTTTACATCTACAAGAATTTTATATTTATAAAATAATAATTCCAATGGGTAATAGGACTCCAAAATTTATTTGCTATTGTAAAATTCCGTTGAATCATTTGGATATTATTCTAGATTTTGAAAAATAATTAAATTAAAAGAACCAGAGATAAAGCGTTGTATAACAATTTTTCTACGCTACGAAGCAAATATTAATGCAGGTATTCACAGAAAAAGTATTGCCGCATTATCGTTTCAAATTTCGATAGTCGACGCTAATTTCAGTGAACTGGAGTGCTGACGATAGTGAAATCCTCACGTGGGAAACTTAATTCATAACATTTTGTTTATAATGGATTCTTCTAACGTCACTACTGCTTACATCGGAGATACAAAAGTATGTTTTATGGAGATAACTTCAGCATTGTAGTTAAGTAAGAGATATCTCATTTTCTTGTATTTTCATATGTTGTTAATCAGGGAAAAGGTTTGTTAGCGACAAGACATATCAAAGCTGGCGAGATTATCATACAAGAAAGACCAATAGTATGTTGCCAGTTCTCTTGGAATGCTGCATACAAGTATCTTGCCTGTGATCATTGCTTGAGGTAAGTCTTATTTATCTAATTTAGACCTTTCAGAATTTACTATGATTTATAAATTTATGTTATCAAGCTTTTTAGTAATTCATCGGTCAGTTTGATTCAGAGCTTTTAGGCTTTGTTTAACGAATATTTCTTTACATAGAAACTCTAAGGTGGGTATGTTTTCACATTAAACTAGAAAACAATTTGTAATTTGGTTTTAACGCTTTGAGAATTAGTGACTTGTGGTCGATTGTTACAGAACTGACTCTAAATATCTGCCTTGTTTATCCCTTCTGATAGGTCTCTTGAGTCAACTGAAGAAAATGTTCGTCGGTTGACAGGAAACGCCACTTTGGTTCTCCCATTTCCTGAATGTTGCCCTACAAATAAAGAAAGGCATACTAAGTGCCCTGCTTGTGGGGTTAGTTAATGAATTAAAATAAACCATGAAATATCATATTAAGAGTTGTTAATATTGTAAGGCAGCTATGACGCTTTACATAAAACAGCTCTTTTGAATTGTTAAAATTAAATCACAGTTACTATTTATTATTATAAACCAAAGTGATTTTTTGATGACTAATTTGAAACATTTACGGATTTTAACACGGACATTTTAAAAATTTTAATTGAATAAAGGATGATTTTACATTCTAGCAATTGGCAAATTTCTAACAGTATGACTTTAACATTTATTTTGATTGTTATGTTATAAAAATTTATACAGGACATTTGCTAAATCATCTAAGTAACTCTTACAGCCATAAAGCAATTTAGTAAAGTAGATGTGAATTTCATCTCTAAAGTAGCCCCTCTCATTGTTAATTCACTGATTGTTACTTCATTTAAATTAGTGAATTATGACAAAGGATAACTTCCGAAAATGCAGATCTCTTTTATTTAACTGTTTTATAATTACTGAAGATGCATAGCTAATCTATCTGAATTAAATCATAAGGTGGGCGTGAATGTTCATTTTTGAATTTACTTTTTAACAAGACTCAATCATTATGTGCATTTGTATTTAAAAATTTTATATTGTGACAATTCTTTGAGAGCAACTAGTTATCAAAATTTCAATATACGGTAGTCCCTCGCCATCCATGGTTTTGAGTTCCAAGGTTTGCCAATTTGCATCTAGAATGTAGGTCGTGTTGGTAACCTCCAAATTCTTTGGTTTGAATGTCTACATATGTGTGGAATATGAATTTTGAGAACACAATTTAATAGATAAAGGGATAAATACTATTAAAAAAAGGTATTATTGCTAAAATTTTATAGTTTAATTTATTTTTTGTTTGGCTGTCTCTTATGTTGGTTACCTTTGGTTTTGATCAAACTGAGCACTTGCTATACCTGAGAATACCCATGGGCGTTTTAATTGATGTTAAATTTACGTTTTCTCAACCGTGGCCTCCAGTCTTAAGTACCCACAGTTCTCTCCATGGATGTCGATAATGATTAACCCATTGAACGCTGAGGATGTCAATTGATGTCCTTCAGTGTGCTACTGGGGACTAAGGAATTCAATTGACGTCCTAGTCCCCTACCTTTTGAATGGATAAATGGAGGCTGGCAGCCATCTCTATATGTCTCTTTCTTGCATTCCCATCATCCATTAAGATTCAGGTCGAGGCTGAACTTGGTGAGACGGATTGCATAAGCGAAATCATTACTTAGGGCATCAATTGACATCTACTTCTATTATTACGAAAAAAGACATTTCTCTAATAATAAACATCAAAATACTTCACAAAACTATTTTAGGGACTTATTGAATAGAATAAATTTAAAAAAATTCAGTCACCAGGTTGGAATTAAAATTTTTCTGCCACTTCAAAGGGTTAAAGGGGCTGAAAGCACTCCGAAGTTCACGCAACGAATAATATCCTTGTCTGATATTTAATTACATTCTTGTTTATTCTTTGCAATTACTTGTAATTTTTTTATAACACGATTTTCCAGCCTGTGAAATAAGTTTATAATTTCATAGCTTTACATCCAGTGGCCTATGGAGATTTTCGAAATGTAGGGATAGTAATCTTGCCAGGGGAAGACAGTGCTGCCAAACTGCTTTGCTATGAAGAGTGTAAGACTAGGAGAATGGTTTTATTTTTACTATACATAACTTCTTTTTAATTTTTGTTTTATTGTATTTATAAATAGAATTTTTAAGGATAGCATATTTTATATACATTATAGGACTTAAAGTATGTCTCTCAGGGATCACTCGCTCAATTTCCCATAGGCAGTGTCAGATACAGGCATGGGCAAACGGGGCGGCTGCGTGGGGCCCGGCATGAGAGAGGGCCTGGGATTGAAATGCTAAGCTCTGATATTTCTCATGTTCCCAGTGCCATTACCATCCTTTTCCTCCACTATAAAAAATGTCACAGTCTCCAAATGGCATTTAATGGTATATAACACGTCGTAACCTTAATTAGGAAGTAGTTAACATATACTTTCTCAGAATAAATCCACTTATAAAAGAAGGGACCTCTGGACTATTAATTTTTCTTTGAATAACGAGAGATTGATAGATAAAACTTCCTCTCAAAATGGTCCCCTGCACTGCTCGGCAGCACTTATTTTTATAAAAATGAATACCTAAATGTGGATCCTTAATCTAGTGAGGAACGGAGTTGTACCAGAAAATCTGGGGACCCTGCAACAAATAATGTGCCCCCCACACCTATGAATATCTTAGACATTTTTCGGGTTGAATTCCTTACCATTGCCAATTCATTAATAAACAATGCCCCCTCAACAAACACTACTGATATATTAAAAAGTAAAAAATCCCCTTGATTCGGGGATCAGACCATGATGGGGCCCACTAAACACGGTGCACCTTCCTCAACCCACATCGCGGTTGCGGGACCCATCAAGTTGCTACTGTGGAGGAACAACAGCATGAAGTCCCTTTTGAATTCCAAATTCTATATCGAAATTATCCGCCCATTTATTCTGAAGATTTTAAAACAAAAAAATGTATGAGCCAACAAAATATGCTTTCATAGGAACATTTATTACAGAGAGTAAGAAAAGAATGGTTCAAGTATGTACAAAATATTTTCCTGAGTTTGGGGGACCCAACAGCATGAACGTTCAAAGTATGGGTCCAGATGGCATAATCTCTGGTTATTTTAACTGATTCAACTGCTAACTCCAGGCCCTAATGTGGATTGAATATTTTTTTACTATCTTTTCTACATCTGGTTTAGTATATTAGGTAAATTAGTACACCATTGTATTATGCCTGTCACCTTATTTGTTTATGGCTATTAATGTGTATAATCTTTTGCTGAAAAAAATAAAAAGAATGTTTCCATATTGCTTAATTCTCAACATTATGAGCACAACATCACAAACTACATGTTCAGAGAATTAATTTTTTTTCTAGTAGATGTTTAGGTTATTTATTATATTATATTATTCTGATTAATTATTTTATTAAGTAGATTGTTATTATTTAGGTTATTATATTCGATGTATTAAATTAGATGGAGTAATGTGCACATTCATGGGGCCAGTAGCACATCCCCTAAATAAAGGTACGAGACTGGGGCCTGCTAAGCCCATCTCGCCCGGGGTAAGTTGTCTGGCACTGCCCATTGGCCATGACCCTTGCCAACTGCAGTCAAGCTAGGAACCTATCCCCAATGGTTGGTAAGGGACTACTAAACTTTTTATTTATTGGAGTTTAAAATATTTTTACAGGTTCAATACTGTAGTGAGGATTGTCAACAGCAGGCATGGAAGCAGTACCACATGACACTCTGCACAGGCACTTATGAGCAAAACCCTTCTCACCCTCTGAGCATTTTAAATGACACATGGAAGTAAGCCTTAAAATTAATCTTTTTACTGCAGTTTTTACTTAATGTTGCACCAAGTCTTTGTTTTTTTCACTTCCGAGTGGTGTCAATTATTTTCAGGCAAATGCACTATCCTCCAGAAACTACAAGTATCATACTTCTTGCACGCATCATTGCAACAGTGAGACAAGCAGATGACAAAGCTGCAGCATTTAATGTGTACATGCAGGTAATATTCATTGTATAAGTTAACAAGACAAGTTTGCTCTCATTATTCCCTAAAGCTTATAGAAATACCTCCTTTCTAGTTCTGTCATCGGACTATAAATGAAGAGGAAGAAATAGCTCACAAAATTTTGGGTGAACAATTCTCAGGCCAGTTGGAAGTTCTCAGAGAGCTCACTGCAAAAGCATTATACTCTGATGATGTTCAGCATGTAATTACTTCACATCTCTATATAGATATTCATTATATTACAGTTGTTCTTAAAATGCTTTCTTACCCCTTTATGGTCATGCATTGTGGTTGTTTTTCTTTACATATTTTTTGGGTTAATCTTTTTTCAGTGGCTGACTCCTCAAGGTTTTCAATCTCTGGTAGCTTTGGTTGGGACCAATGGTCAAGGTGTGGGTACTAGCCCACTTGCCCAATGGGTCAACAATGTGTCAAACTTAGAGTTATCTCCTGATCAGAGGACAGCTATTGATTCTTTTATTGATGGACTATATGAAGACTTGGAAAATGGTAGGTTTTATATAACAGAATAGATTTTTTAAATTGAAGATCATGTAAAATAGCTTAAAAAGTACTTATCACATTATTAGCCTGATTTTATTTGGGGTCCCTGTTGCACATTCTCCTCCTCCACTCGTTCCTGTCCCTTGCCATTTCCACTGTTAGATTTTTCTCCACCATATTGTTTCTGATACACTCCTTCCATCTTTTATCTGGTTTTCCTCTCCTCCGTGCACCGGGTACAGAACCGTAGTAAGGACATTCAGTGCTCAGGGCAAAACCATGTAGCAGCGCCCCCCTACTCTCAAATAATATTACCATTTCTGTTTTATTATTATTATTTCTTAATGAATTTTTAATAGTTGAGGTACCCGGCATTTCCCGGATAAATCTAACACTATCACCAACACCGATTGCTATGAAGATCGTTTGTGCAGACAATTGAGAAACCATGTTTTCTCCATAATATTTTTAAAGTTCCGCTTGAAAACTTTTTCGGAGAAAATAATATGACTGCCACAAAATAGTCAGCAAGAGCTCTTAATTAAAGCTTATAGTTTCGACGATAGAAATCCGAGAAAGTTCCAAACATGCCATTACGTATTTTGTTTACATCGGTTGAAAAGTAGATTTTTTGGTAAGGCCAATTAATCCACTTTATTTTCCTCTATGTAGGCATTTTACGATTTGTTTGGTACCAATTAAAAAATGTATTCGGATATAAAAATTCGAGAACGTCAGGAGACTGTTTGACGTGCAAATCCCATAATCAAAGGAGAAACTGCACTTGATGTGGTACTTCGCAAAAAAAAGGAATCCTTCGTTTCTCTTCAGCTTGCAAACACTAACAAAATGGTACCAAATATTTATTTTATGCAGTGACCACTGCGAAGGCCAAATATTTTCAGCCAAAAAATTTGAATTTTTGCATTTAAAACCAATTTGCATATAGATTTGATGCCTTTTCTGAAATAATTGATACAAAAATAAAATTATTCTTTTAGTCATAGTCAGGGCATAACTACGGTTTTGGGGCTTCCACGCAAGTCAAGTTTTTGGGGCCCCTATTTATATAAAAACTAGTGTAATTCCCGTTGAAATGTCAATGGAAGAATTATGTATAGATAGATAGATTATTTTCATTTAAAATAATTAATATCACACTTTTCATTATGAAATATTTTGTCATATACAACATTTCTAGTAAATATTGTTGTTGATGGGCTATCTTTAGTTAGACTGAAAATAGTTTTCTCTCTTTCCCACCCCCTCCCTGCCTCTCACACCCTCTCTCCCCCTCTACTTCTCTCTCTCCCCCTCCTTCTCGCTCCCCCCCTCTCGTATTAAAAGCATTCAAAGCACGTTTATACCCATAAGGATTGGATTAACAATATGATATATAAGTCTAACGTTGGAATTGGTAGGCAAGGCAACATCCTGTTAAAATGGCAAGATTTCCTCAAACTGTGTGAATTAAACGTTTACATGGAAAAATTTCAAACTGTAGGTGGAAAAGGACGAACGGAATAAGAGACTTTATAATGTTTTCTTTAACATGGTTCATATCTGAAGATTGTAGGCCAAATCTTTCTAATTTTAATCTAAAAAAGAATGGAAGCCTGCACATCGTAAAGCCAATTTTACGTGTTAACTTATTGGAAATGAAAATTATCCCCTGGAGTTGAACCCGGGTCTTTGATCTCGAGTTCCATACATTAAAATGTTTTGTTATTATATCACAATGCTATCCTGAAAATTTCATCAAATTCGGTTCAGTCGTTTGCGAGATATTAAGCTTCCAAAAGCATTACATGACAAAGGGACAAAGTGATACTGTATTTTATATATGTTTTATGATGTTTGAAATTATTATATCATTTTGATTTTTATTAATATTTTTTGTTTTAATTCCAAAAATACATTGAGAATTCTATAATTCTAACATTATAAGGACAGGACAAAACAACTCCAAACACTTGAGATGGGTATTTTCGTCTTCATTTTGAGCGAAGAAATCTTTCATTCCAATTAAGATATTACTAATTCAAATACCTTACGGCAGATTACGGAAAAAATTCTAAGTATTTTTGTGGGGCCCCAAATAACTTTGGGCCCCCACGCACTGTGTGGGCCTGCACCCCCCTAGTTACACGAATGGTCATGGTATGTTTAACCCCCGACTTTCTGTGATGATCTCACAACAATGTATCACGTAACTGATAAACGAATTTTAAAAAGCATGAGGAACAATTCAGTTCCTTATCGGTGATCGATTTTCACATAAAAATTGTAAATTGTGGACCGATACTATGCACGTTTGAATTTTGTTTGAGGAAATAAGTCTTCATTATTTTACCGACACTTTGGTTCACATTTATTGTTCGCACAAATATCCTAAAAAGTTTTAAAAAAGCAATTAAATGTTTTCTGTATTTGCTACCTTTAGCGTTTTTCCTATAAAATAACATAGGATACTTCATATGCATGCTCGCAGCTTAACGCATATACATAATAGAATTTCAATAAATTCAGACTAACCTCTTGAGTCCAGGTAGTTGCGTTGACTAGATTTAGATTATAGTATGTTCTTCCGGTAACCAAAATTAAAACCTTTTCTTCTCTAAAAACAGCAAAAATAAAAATTGACATGAAATATTGAGTGAAAATAATAATAGTTGATTTTTACAAGAGAAACTACCAACCTGCTATATTTAACTTGGCGCTGAATGTACAAAATGCTGATACAAGACAGCTCTCACTATCCGTATTACTTTGACGACAAGCCAAGTAAAAGTCATGTCGAGAAATTGGAAGGAGTAAAGGGGAGAGGGATAGAAAGAGCGATGTGAAAAAGTCCTCCAATGCGTTTGTTTGCTAGGAAGAAACCAACAAGGACTTACCCCGCGGTTTCTGGCTTGTCGGGCTTCTAGGTGGCAATAGGGAAAAGGAGTCATAAGGGTAGTGCATATAGTAGGATGCCATAAAATGGGCTTTCTTTAACCACGTGAGGCTCATGTCGCTCCATGGGAAGCTATGAAGCAGAGAGGAGGAGATGGAAAAGGAGTGGGTAAAGTTGGAAAAAGCAAAAGCGAGAACTGTAAATGGAAGAACCAAACGCCACCCTCTGGGATCGGTGGCACGCGTACATTGCGACCGCAAAGACTGCCCCAATTCCAGGTAGTTCTGAGCAGTCACCAGCATCATTCACGCTTAGGAGAGGTCTTCAGGCGCCCCTTGTCTGTCGGCTGAGGACGAAATTTCTTGTCAAATGTCAATTAAATAAAACTACAGGATAAGTAATACATAACAATTTTTTGAAGTATTATTAACTAATATTTTCAAAATATCGACTTGATTTATTTTGCCTGTTTGGTGCCCCTTGGGCTTCGGTGCCCAGGGTGATTGCCCCGCCCGCCCCCCCTTTGCTACACCTCTGACCGGGTACCTCCATTTCCAAAATCCGACACCCCACACATACTCCTCCTCCCACTTCATCACATGCCCATACCACCACAGTCTCCTTTCCTGCACTTTCTTGGACAGTTCAATCACTTTCACTCATCCCCTTATGTAGTCATTTTTAATTTTATCCTTTCTGGTCACTTCACACATCCATCTCAGCATTATCATCTATGGCACATTCATTTTCTTCTCCTTACTTTGTTTGATGGGCCATGTCTCTGCACCATACAGCATCGCAGGTAAAAAGCACTATTATGTAATTACTAGCATAAGTGCCCGTTGAATTTCAATGGGTTTAATGAATCTAAATTTTCGTCAATGCAACGTAAAAATCGCAAGAATAAAATTGTGCACTGTTTTAACCATAGAATATTTCTATATTATAAGTCTGTTTTAATTAATTAACTAAAATCTCACAGAAATTCCTTGTGAATAAAATAGTACCTTTCTTTCTACTGAAATAGCCATTGTTATTAGTTTTAAAGGTACTTTTCTGTTAACGGGAATACCTCAAAAAATAAACACGTATTGTTGTGATATTTTGTTTGTTAACAATGCGTAACAAATCTCGTTAACACAAGAACGTCTGAACATGGCATACCCCCTAGAACGGCAGACGGGACAAAAATGTCCTATACGACAAAGTCGTACAGTCGCAGTACTAGGTTCAATTTTTATGAACGTTGTAGTCTCTACATTACTAATTGCATACTTTAGCATGCTGTAGAATGTAGCGTTGCACTGTACTCAACTGAAACGTTCTAGTAAATTAGCCCGAAAACAGTGCTGCAGGAACACGTTCTAACCTGCATCACACTGCGGGAGCAAGTGGAAGGTGGGAGGGGGGAAGGGTGGGGCTAGAAGTTGGACTGGCGAAAGATGAGAGGGGAGGAGGGGAAGGGCATGCCATAGTCTACAACAGTGTTACAAAGCCGCCTGCATAAGAATAATATCACAGAGAATGTGAAACAAAGTAGTAACTCATTTTGGGACAAAATTGTCCCATCCGCCGTTCTAGGGTAAAATGGTTTTATAATCTTTAATATTGAGGGGGGGATGTTCAAAAGTATAGAGTGGAATGCAACCCTCAAATGATTAAAAGTCACGAAATCTCGACTAAATTAAACCGGAACCACAGAAACTTTAGGGGACGTAATATCAGAATGGGACAAAACTGTCCCGTCCGACGTTCTAGTGTTAAGATAGTTATGTTGATCCCTTAATGATGAATTTGTGGAGCTTGCCCAGGAGTGAAGAAGAAGCTGTATCTTTGCTTGAAGACCATGGTATTTTATCTAAAGGGCGAATGTGCAAGAAGGATCATATTATGAAACTTTACTTCTGCGACAGAATATTTTGGAAATGCAACGTGAAAGCCTGTCAGCAGAAGAATTCATGTGGCAACAACCTAACAAAGAAATCGACATATTTCCAGCTATTTTAAATGCCATAAAGACATATTGACCCCCTAGTAACATAAATTTAGATTGTATTAGTAATTATGTTGCCGTTATTACTAAATAAGTTTCAAAAAGTGTGATTTTTAAGTAATTCCCCCGTTGTTATGCATTGTTAACAAACAAATATGTTGTAACATATCACAACAATACATGTTTATTTTTTGAGGTATTCCCGTTAACAGGAAATTACCGTTTTAAATTGATTATAGCACTAGGATTTCAATTTCATTAAATAAGCAGAATTCTGGTTCCAAAAAATTGGTTCAATCTTCAATTGCCTCTGATAATACTTTAAATAGATTTTGGAATATAATGTACCTCAATATCGTTTATCGTCCGCTCAGCACTCTTGCCTTCTCAGTTTCCGAAACAACAACTTTCAATAGTTTGAAATTGATTTTTGCTTTGAAATATACTTGAGTCATTTTGGTACAACTTCCACTTTACATACTAAATTCCAAAGTAACTCCTTTTATAATAGGCAGTGCTAGCCTAAAATTAATTCATTCTGTAAAGTGAATAAATAAAGTTCTTTCTTTAAACTATAATAGCCACTTTTATTAGATTTAAATGGATAATAAGGCTTAGAACTTACTCTGTATTAAATTAAGCACCAAAATTCCTTTTATAAAAACAAATCAATTCATTAAAAGATCCACTGTTGTTTCTTCAATAATTGCCTGTTAACGGTTTTAAATGCCCTTTTAATTTTAATTTATATTCGTTTCCAAACTTCGGCCATTGTTACGAAATTAATTCGAGGAATAACAATATAAATTCGTAAGCACGTATGGTTTACAAAGAATTTAATTTAAGAATGCTTTTTATTTCCAATTTTTCTAAAATGACACTGTTGATACTTAAATTTTTTTATATTTATGTTAATATACTTATTTTCCACAAAACACGCCAATCTCTCCCCTTCCTTCCTCTCTCTCTCTCGTATTGAAGCACTCAAGGTACACTTATTCCCAAAAGGATGTATACAATAATAGTAATTTGAGGTGTAACAATGAGAATGGTCGACATAGCAACATCACGTTAAAATGGCGAGATTTCAACAAAATATGCAAATTAAACGTTTAACATGGAATATTTCAAACTGTGGGCGAAAAAAGACAAACGGAATAAGAAACTTCATAAATTTTTCTTCAAAATGGTTCAAATCCGAAGGTCATCTGTTAATTTCTTCTAATTTTAATTTCCAAATGAATAAAAGCCTGCACGTCGAAAAATCGCGTTTTACATGTTAAGTAATGGGAAATGGAAATGCCTCTCTTGGAGACGAACCAAGGAATTTTTTAACGATTTAAATTTGTCATTCTCTGAATAAGTGTTAATCAAGCATCCCTACCAAATTTCGAGTTTCTATCATTATTATTTCTCGAGTTATTAGCATTTGCATAGCGTGACCAACCAACCAACCAATGGACGACGGCTATTATTATATAAAATTATTAGTCGTTAACTTTAAGTTTGAACACTTGATAAAGTGTCTTTCTTGTTAAATATTGACTTTCAAATGGCATCCTTAGATTAAAATTGCTTTATAGTCCTTTCAAAGTTACACCTGTTTTATACTTTTTCAACCTTATGTTTGTTACAGTACAATTTCTATCCTGCTTCCATATAGTTCCAGATATTTACTACTTTTTGAATGATTTGACTCAATATGGTAGAAGTTCCTCCTTAGGCATAAAATTAGTATTATTTTTCCATTTTATATATAGTTGTTTTATATATAGTTGTTTGATCATTACCTGAGGAGAGAGCATGATTAACCTTTGTTGTAGTATGTGCATACACTTTATTGTACACAAAATGTAAGCGCTGTTGGCTGAGTGCCAGCCAGAGAGTCAGACGGTCTACACTTGAATTCATGATATCCGGACTCCCTGGACGTGGTGATTGCTGAACGTTTAAGACTTTACTTACTGAGTAATGACCGAACACTGTAAGGATTGAATTATCGTTGAGATAAAGTTTGTTTAGCGCTTGAAAGGGTGACTAAGCAGAGGCCCAGTTCGTAAGAATGCGTCTCGATTTCATTTCTTCCTCTTTGTAAAGTGATGCGGTGCCTCTTGATTACAAGATTCATCCTCTTGTCCCCGTTTTCATCTCATGTTCTATTTTTCTTTTTGTTGTCACGTGGTATTAGGATCTGGGTCAGTCTCATTTAGTTGTCCAGCAGTGCCTGACTTGTGTAACAGTGAGTAATTGAGTTTCTTAGAAAGTAATTTTTCCACAAAATAGCCTCAAAAAGGAAACTGGGGAAGATGGAAGAGTAATATTGCATATGATGAGGTTAATAAGAAGAGTGAGATTGAGGTAGAGGAGCTGAAAAAGTGGGTGCAATCAAAGTTTGTGAGGATGCTAACAGAAAGCCTCCACAACTTAGCCAGTACATAAGCTGTGTGTACCCATTTACAGCTGGGCCAAGTGGCATAAAAAATAAGAAGATACTGAACATCACAGAGAACTCGACTCCACTGAGCGTTTTCATGCTCTATTTTACAGATACAGGCAGCATCCGCTTAACGTACATCCACTGATATGTACATTACATTTTGACACCATATTCAGCACCTATGTACGTACTGTCCTCTGATATGTACATTGATTCTTGCATACACACGGGTAAACAGATGGGTTTGAGAGAGCTTAGGTGAAGCGCAGTCCGACCCTTGACCCTCGTGGTCAGTGGATCTGTCTCTCCTGTACAAACAACTTGGAGAAGGCTTGCCTTTTGAAATGTTTATAAATAGAACTCAGCCAGCTTTAATAAAGCATCCACTAACTCATTTCATTTTACAGTTGATGTAGCACGTCATCTTAAAGGCCGAGACTCACAAAAGACATTATTGCTCTTAAGGAATGTGAATGAGGGCTGTGTTTTAAGTTTTAAGTACACCAAGAACCCATACTGCTGACTCTCATGACAACTTCAGTTAGCATCTCACACACCAACGCAAAACATTTGTGACTTCTTCAGTATGCTTTTATATTTTAAACAATTTTAGTGAAAACTTGAATTAAAATGGGTGATAAGGGAAACATAAGTGCAAAACATCCAAAAAATGGCATACCATTACCTTTAAAGAGAAAAAAGGATTATAAACAATGCTGAAATAGGTGAGTCTATGCCAGAAATAGGGCATGACTAAGATTTGAGCAATTCTACTATTAATACCATTGTGAAAGATAAAATTATGAAACCCCTCCAAATTGGGGTTCATATTAAGCAGATTATGAGATGCCATGCATGTTGCAGTGTTAGGGAGGAGATGGAAAGGCTTTTGAAGCTTTGGATGGAAGACAAAAATCAGCATTGCATTCCCCTGATCATTTCCATAATTCAGGAAAAAGCAAGGAACAAATAGTGTAGGAGAAAGTGCAAGTGATAGTGAACCATTTAATGGAAGCTGGAGATGGTTCTGCAGATTTAAGACCCATGCTAGGCTACATAGCATTAAAGTGACGGGTGAAGCTGGGAGTGCAGATTTTGATGCAACAAATGAATTTCCTCTGGCTCTTGCAAAATTTATCAAAGGAGAATACTGTGCCCATCATGTCTTCCTTAAATTATTATTTTAAAGTTTTATGATATTTATTTGTTTTAATATAATATATGCCTGTTTAAATTTAGTGTTAGTTAATTTGTAAATGCAATGGTGCAATATTCCAACTTGATTTTGAGTGAAAAAATAGGGGCTTTTCCATTATGGGAATGCATTTCCATTTAAAATATTAGTTTCTATGGAAAATGACCGTCCACTTAATGTACATCCGCTTAATGTAGGGTTTTCAATAACACAACCTGTACATTAAGCGGGCGCTGCCTTTATTTTCCAATTTCTGGTGGATGAGACGAATAAGTATTACCAGCAGTATATTACCATAAAAATTTGGTTTTACTATGATTTTATTGAGCAAGTATCTTTAACCTTGAACCGCCAGATTTAAATGCCTGCCCATAGGATACAGCTGCCGGAGCCGGAGCTGAAAACTTGGTTGAATCTCGAACAGTCAAATGTCGAATCAGCACAAATTCAAACAGTTAGATCAGAAATAACGATGTCTAGACTGAAACTAAACCTCTTGTGGTTGGACGGGCCAAAAATTACTTCATGTAAACTAGTTTCTAATTCGACCGATCGATCGGCTGGGTCGAATAAGCGGTCGAATTCTCGAGTTGGTCAAATCTTGGGAGTCACTGTTTTTAAATAATTTATGTTTTGGTTCCGAAAAAATCTTATATCCCATGAACTATTGGAGATAAATTGTTCAAATAAAAAGCATTTTATAATTTAAATATTGATAAATCACATGAATCTGATTGATAGAGTAAATAAATAAGTCGAAAAAAGTACTAGCTAATACTTTATTATTATTTTATTACCAATTAGAGTAAGTAAAATACTTGGCAGACTAAAGTATAAAAATTTGTTAACTTCTGCAGCCAACTATCTCACTACTTAGTGGTTTGCAGACGACTGAATTAGAGAGACCAAAACTCTGAGGCCCAAATGGAAGAAAAAATTACGTAGGTCTTATTGTTAGAGCTCTCTCACAGGGTTTTGTTTGTTTAAATCTCATTGGGTTATGAGAGAAGGGTCCGAGAGCAGAGATCTGGAACTTAAGAGCGGTAAGATGACTCATGTTTCCGTGTACTTTTCGTTTGAGTTCTCCCCTCTCGTTAGGCAGGAGAGGCAACGAAACCCAGCGTTCCTTCTCTGGTTACGCACGGCAGTGGAAAAAACCATTTTTGGGGATTCTCCGGGTATGCACAGCGGATAAAGGTTAACATGGTAGCTTTACAAAATATTTTAAGGTTTTATCATTATTATTTCCTGAGATATGATAATTTACTCAAAAATCAGCATATAGCATTTAAATATCCCAAATAAATCCTATGGCAGGAATTTAAATCCATACGATAAAGAAGTGCTAGAAGGAAAACTGGATGGAAAAAGAGAAAGAGGTAGGAAAAGGTTTCAGCTGATAGATGACTTGAAAGGAAAAGAGAGCTGTCAAGACATGAAGAAGACTGCAGAAAATAGGAGTATGTGGAGAACCAGGTTTAACCATGAATAATCATGGGCCTGTCAACAGACAGATTTTTGAGTAAATTATCATATCTCAGGAAATAATAATGATAAAACCTTAAAATATTTTATAAAGCTACCATGTTAACCTTTATCCACTGTGCATTATCATTTCCTTTCAGTGACACATTAAATTGGCCTTTGAGTCAAAAACAAAAAGGTTTGCGGAAAATGCAAAAATTCCTTATGTAATTACATCAAAATAATGAAGATAACAATCAAAACAAACAGCCTTTCTTATGTTACATTTGTGGCAATAACATTAACAAAAAAGTTGTGTTAGAATGCTCCATATGTGAAAGAAAATTCAACCACAAATGTGTACCTAAAACTCATCAGAATCGTGTACCACCTGATGATGAATCTGATATTTGTTTGTCACCTGTCTTAATGTTGGGAAAGAAATTGAAGTGAGTGATTTTGACGATTCTAGTTAAAATATTTTCACCTTTCACTTATCTTAGCAAATTTGTTTTGCAATTTTTATTTTCTTTGATTTTTTAATATAATAGAAAAAGAAGTAATAAAGTAGATTCTTTAAATCCACTAGTTTATATGTATGTTATGAATTTTTCCATGTTATCTAAACAATAAAAATTAAAGGATTTTCATTAGATAATTGCGGGCCAAGAAACCGGCTTAATATGCTGATAACTGTATTCATGTGTGCCTATTACTATTTCTTTGTATTTTTTGATTAACCTTTAAAATAATAATGAAAATGTCCTTTGTAATCTTTTTATATGCTCCTTGATGATGTAGATATTAATCAATAAAACTTTTTTCTCTCATTACATGTAACTTCTCCCTATGAAATCCTATGTATAAAAGGATATGAAATATTTTAATGTGTTTGGAGAAATATTTTTAAATATGAATCTTTTTCTTTTGATAATTCCAAAGCTATAATTATTTTTAAAAAATAATCTAATATTAATATGTACTATTGAGCTACTTCAGTAGGACATTTTTGTTTATTTTGGAAAAATCACCTTAACTGCCCCAGTCCTAAATTTGCAGATTGTGATGTAAAAGCTTGAGGAGTGCTTACAAAAAATATTGAAATAACCAAGTAAACTTTTCTCTTGGAAGTGGCTGGAGGCTTTCTAGATGTAGAAGGTTCTGGTCTATACATATTGCAGAGTGCTTGCAACCATGACTGTGAGCCCAATGCTGAGCAGACTTTTCCACTGGGTGATTCTTGTCTGGTACTGAGAGCCAAAAGAGACATATCTCAAGGGGAGGAAGTGTGTGTCAGTTATTTGGATGAATGTGCTCTTAGTAGAAGTCGCCACAGTCGCTGCAAGATTCTAAGGTAAATAAACTTTAGGCTTGTGGTGAGTTAGCACAATTTATTTTATATCAATGTCATTGCCAGTTGGCTTTCTTTGTTGCAGAGAAAATTATCTGTTCATCTGTCACTGCAATAAGTGTTTGTCGCAAGCAGGAGATGCTAGTGAAACAAGTGGTGAAGAGGAGGAAGTATCTGATGATGATTAAGATGTAATTGAGCTTTTGATGAATTATAACAAGAAACATTGTAAATATATTTAAATAATGTTTATTGTCTTTACATTTTCATTCAGTATATGACATTTTGTACAAAGTGCTTCAACAAGAGGTTTATCCATGGAGATTTTTTTAGTAAGTGAAAAAAAGTTGGAATAGTAAGGTAGTTCATTAATCAAATTTGTTGCATTTACACTTTGGATTTGGATTAAATTTATATTTTTATTAAGATCATTAGAAAACCATCACAATTTCATTGTTTGTAACTTTGTGGAAGTCGTTCAAGTTCAGAGCTTGAACAAGTATTTACAAAAATACACTTGAGTCCAGACAATTGCCCATCAGAGCTGAGTATTATAACAGTCAAGATTCACTAACAGTTACACTCACTTTGCTTGGAACAAGATTTATTAGCTTATTGCTACTTTCTGCCAATTCCATAATTGAAACTCTTCCTCTTTGCCTTACAAACTTTGCCACAGCTTCCAATTCCTCAGGGGACACGTAAATGAACTTTCCTCGATCGTCAATGACACCTGTGTAAATGAGAAATATTCAAAGAATTAATTAACAAGTGTGTCTTATGCTGCTTTTCCATTGGATTCAAGTTTCTCAGCTGGGTGATTTTTAGTCCCACAGTTCAATCCTGGTGAGCAATTTTAAAATGATACTTGCATATTTTTGTATTTCCTCATATTTCTATTAAGGTTACTATTAACACATTTTTTTGCTAAGTTAGTAATTGCTAAGAGGCATATATGCTTTAAGCAAATATGCATTAAACTGAGTTGAAAGGCTAAGAAATGGGTTCAAAAGATTACTTGTTGGGGCCTAAAATGTAAAAGGTTTATAATGCATTAATATCAGAATTTTAGTATTAGTAAATTATGTAATATTTTCCTCATAGAAAATCATTACATGTATGGGAAACTACCAAACAGGGCAGGTTCTGCTTTTAACTGTTGTGGAAATCTGCCATCGTCCCAAAGTAGGTAAGAAGGTAAAGAATGAATGTTCTCAGAATTTTAGGACAGTGCTTTGGAAAGCAACATCAGAAGTGATAGATGGAAATGTAACAAATTCTACTTAATTCTGAGGATAGAAAAGAGATTTTAAAGGAGAGATACACATTAACATGTACAGGAGGGAATGCAGACCAGAGTGGAATAGTTATTGTTTTATACTATAAATTATTGATATTGTCAATAAGTGACCACAGAGTTAAAATAAAAGTAGTCTCATATGAATGGAATACTGTAGTAAAGGGGTGGTCAACCAGAGCCCCAGGAGCTAATTTCTTTTCATATCTCTTTGGCTAAGAACTTTTCAACCAAATGCATTAAAAATTTCCTAAGTACAAGTGAATGAAAATGACCTTTTCATTTAAATTTTGTTTAAATAAGGACTTGGTATGTAAAGCCTTAGGTGAGATACATTGCTTAGATAAAAATATTAACAAATGCAAGTTGAAAAACAAAGTTAAAGGAGGAGTGAGGTGAATGTGATGCCAATGTTTATTTAACATTAGAGGCATCAAACAATTCTTTATAATTTGAATATATTTTTGTGCTATTTGATCACAAATTAAATTTTTCTCTTCAACACAAGTATTATTGTTTCAGGTGTATAAGTCCAGAGTTGATATCTTGAGTAAAACTTGTTGCTGATAAAAACGTCCTGATAAAACTCTCACGTACTTCTTATGGAGTATGGGGATGAGCCTGGCCTTGAATCTGACCTCTTGATGCTGATGACTTTCCTTGACCCTAGTTGTTGAATATGGTGTAAATATTCTAAATATTGCAAGTACAGTGAAACCTTGATTCTGCACTCACCAATTTTACGTTTTTTGCACACTTTTTGTCTGGTTCTGGCCAAATGCAATGTAAAATTTTATTCAATTTTGTTTCCTTGAATTTACATTTCCCCCGAATCTGCATCTTATTTTTCGAGTCCTGACAACGGAAATTCACCCGATTTTACGTTTTCAATTTTCTATTTCGGAAAATGCAAAGAAGCACCGGTGGTGTTCCGCTCGTATTCAAGATTAAAAATAGGCTTTATTCAATAGTTTTAGTTGTAACTTTGTCAAACTCATGTTTAAATAGGCATATGTTTACATAAGAAATGTTTTAAACCCCACTTGGCAATACATTTATCGGCCAATCGAATAAACAAACACACTTCATGCTCACCGTTATGCTTGCATAGTTGCAGCCATTTGTTTTTGTAGGAAGTTTAGGGTACTAAAAAAGTTTTGAGCATCTGGTATTTAGGCATTTATTTTTCAAAATACTCTCCACCACAGTCAATGCACTTCTTCATTCGACAAAACCAGTCATTAAAAATTTGCTGCCACAAGTCCGGTCCAAGGTCTTCAATGGTTTGTAGCATTACCCCTTCCATCTCCTCATCCGTGGTAAAACGCTGTCCTTTTAATGCTAATTTTAATTTCGGGAACAATCCAAAGTCACATGGGGCTAAATCCAGACTGTATGGAGGGTGTTCAAGAAGTCTTATGCCAGAGATTTTCAAAAATTCTGCTGTGATAGTTGACTCATGGGTGGGAGCATTGTCATGGTGCAGACACCAATGGCAGAGATGTGAGGATGGTCTCAATGCTCTTAGACCCCCAAAAACTTCAGGGAGACAAACAGAGGTGTACCACTGAGAGGTGACTGTGGCACGTTCTTCAAGCCTTACTGCTGCCACCAAACTTCGGTTTGTGAAGAATACAGCATACATTCTTTTTCCTGTGGCACGCTGCCGATGCACCTCAACTGGGGTAGACTCTTCCTCAAATACCCACTGCCTCGACTGTTCTTTAGTTGGCACATCATAGTGATACAGCCACATCTTGTCACCAGTCATCACGTCATAAACATTCTTTCCTTTGCCGTTTTTGAAGAGTTTCAGTGTGTTGCGGCACCATTTCACCCATGCTGACTTTTGCTCATCAGAAAATCGATGGGGTACCCAAACTGCGCAAACTTTCCTCAGACCCAGATGATCATGCAGAATGGAATGCACAGATGCTGCATGAATGCCCAAGGATTGCTCAGTCACGGAATATGTGATATGCCTGTCTTCTAACACTAACTTCCTGAGAGCGTCAATCTTTTCTTCAGTTATGGCAGATGGAGGACGTCCTGAACGAGGATCATCATCCAGGTCAAAATCTCCCCTCCTAAAGTTCAGAGAATGGCGCTGAATGGTTGCTCTGGAAGGAGACAAGTCACCAAAAGCACCAGCCATTTCAGCGACGCAGTCTTGTATATTTAATCCCCTTTTAAAATTATACAGAATGATTGCACGAAACTCTGCCATGCTTGGAAATGAACTGAGGCAACAATGTCATAAAAACCTGTCTGTGACTCATATGTATACAAAGTACCAGCAAGATACATTGTAACTATCTTAGTTAAACCCTAATCAACATAAACAGAGACAATGTTGCCTTGAAAGTCGATTCAATAAAGAGAGGCTCAAAACTTTTTTAGTACCCTGGATCATAACCTTTAATTCGCCAATGGGAGATATGATTCCGTCGCGTTACACTCGAAAACGGTTTACCTCGCAATGTCGCGGAGAGAGGGGGAAAAACCACCCAAACTTTTAATCCATAATCCTTATCAACACGACGCTAGGCATTGTATATACCTTAATGCAGTAATCCATCTATATATCGGTCATTTTAGTAGGAATTCGACGAAATCTACACGATGCTTGGCGTTGTTTATAAACGTGGCAATCCATTAATTAATTTTTGGGCTGAAATATGGATAATAAAGCAAAAAGTATTTACAATAAGTGATAAAATTAATATTTTAGCTCCACTTGATGCGCATGTTGGAACACGTATCAAACTTTTTGACTGGTTAAAGAAATAAAATGTTATGTAAGTTAGTTTAATTGCAATTTCATTGTTATTGTGTTAAAACATGTATATATTTACCAAAGTTATGATATAAAGCAACCCACATTTTACTTTGTTACATAATCTTAATTTCCCCGATTTTTACACTTTCCTCCATTTTAAGTTTATTTTAGGCGGTCCCTTCAATGGTGTAAAATTGAGGTTTCACTGTATTCTAGGAGGAATTCATTAACAGACATTGACACACGCTGGAATTCTCCATAAATAATTTTAAAATTAGCATAACAAGTACAAAATACACTAACCAGTAAGAAACCCATCTGCTTGTAGTTGATGTATCCTTTCAATAACTGCTTGTGTTTTCATTTTAAAATGTGCAGCCAAGTCTTCCAACACGACAACCTTATTTTCCTGAAAATGAGCATGCAGAAAATATGAACAAAGATTTAGTGAAAGTGAATGCATAATTTTACCAGCACCCATAATATAACTCTGAGGAAGAAAAGAGCAATAGTGGAATCAGAAATCTTGGATGCATCAGAGTCCAAATTTAGGTAATACAAAATTTTGTCTCTCTAAGGCTGAACGCACACTTATCAGACAAAACGTCTCGAGGCAAAACGTTTTGTCGAAAGGTAAAACATATTGTTGGGCTTCAACGCACACTGGTCATACAAAAATGTCTTTACACAAAATGTTCTGTCGTTGAACAAAACTTTCTGTCGAAAGGCAAAACATTTTTGTTGGGCTCCAACGCATACTGATAAGACAAAACGTCTTTGCAAAACATGTTTTGAGACAAGACATTTTGTATACATTGAAATCATTCTTGTTCGGCGCAGTCTCGGCCTGGACTAGTTGCGAGAATGTCGTCCGATGACGAAGTTTGTGCTCTCATTTTGTGGCAGTGGATTCAACTCGCTTCCATGGAAGAGAGTGAAAGACGCTTATGGATCCACCCGATTAATCAAAAGAGGACCGAGAAGAATACCCTTAAGGAATTTATAAATGAACTAAAAGGAGATGAAAATAAATTCCGAAATTTTACGAGATTAAGTTTGAGTTCCTTTTATTATGTTTTAAATATAATTGAAGATGGAATCAGGAAAAGGGATTTTCCAGCAAATCTTTTTGGTGATGTTCTTTCACAGTATAATTAAAAATAGGAGGCCTTTCTTCTATTAAAACAAGTAATTTTTCAGCATCCACATCCATGTTAACAGAAGCACACACAACTTTCCCTCCACCCTACTCCTATTACTTCTCAGTAAAGACTAAACTCATGCAGAATGTTTTGCCTCAAAACAAAGTGCAGTGTTTCTGCTTTCGACATGATAAGTCGTCAACAAAGATGTATTGTTGTGTCAAAGATCAACGCATACTTATCAGACAAAAACGTCTTTCGACAAACCGTTTTGTTTACAGATGTCTCAAGCGAAAACACTTTTGTCGGTCTCCAACTCACACTTATAAGACAAATGTCTTTCGAGAAAACATTTTGTCTCGAGATGTTTAGAGGTGTTTTAAGTTGTTTTTTCGTGTTTTTGTGTCCTGTTCGATTAGTGTGCGTTGGGTCCTATTGATAGCATTGCGAAAACAGTTTTCGACGAGTTTATACAAAAACGTTTTGTCAAAAGACGTTTTTGTCTGATAAGTGTGCGTTCAGCTTAAGTCTTAAGTTTCTTCTAAACATATTAACATGTAGTACTCTAGAAACCCCACAGTAGTAGTGCTCAGAATTTTTGTAGGTGTAGCACCCATTCAAGAACAGTTTCACAGCATCCCCACCTTTAAATTCAGTTTAATTATATTTACCCATACAGATATCACAGTCCAAAGAAAAATATAAATTATGAGCCCTATAGTTTAATAACGATGATGAATGGAGAACCCTCCTAATAATCATAAAAATTATTTAAGAAGGAAAGTACTTGCATACAATTTAGAAAGCAAGTACTCATATGTGGTTTTTGGCTTGTGTGTATTTGTGCATGTTAAAAAAAAGGTCCCTGGCATTGGAGTAATTCCCCCTAAACCCAGAGTGTATGGTCCTTGGCATAATGTAAATTCCTCTAAGCAAGTACTTTCCTTTTTAAATGATTTTTATGGTTATTCATCATAGATATCAAGAGCATTTAGATGCATTGCTCTCTTGGTACTACATCATTATGAATTTATTAGGGGGAAGATTATTGAATAGTTTTATTAGCATAAATATAGCAATGCAGAAACTTCTTATAGAGTTCACATTGATATCTACACAGTATATCCATGGTAGTTTGTATGCAGATTGTAGAGCAAGGATAACAACTTTTTCAGATAAGAAATTCTACATTTTTCATTTAAAATGTGGTGATAATGGAGTAAGTAAGAATGCAAATTTAATTTTTCATTGCAAAAGAAATGAAACATTGGCATTTTTCCACTTTTATAATTCTTATTTAACGAATTAAACTATGAGCATAAACATGCAACATGGGTAAGCAGTGTATGTACCATATCTCTTCCTAAATTACAATGATTCTATAAAATGGAAACATTTAATAGAAAAACTGTGACAAGAATTCTACAATAAAAAATAAATGTTGCTTACAGGGAACATTTTTGAATGCAGGATAAATCTCATTAACTGAATACTGGTTAAATTATTGGCTGTTTAATAGCTATTTGCAACTTATAGTTTTGGATCTAATCCGATTTACCAAATAATATGTGAATAATTCATGTTCTCATCCCTATCAATTAGCAAGATTACTCAAAATTATACCATATATCTACCTTTCAGATTCACAATCACTTACTTTGATGAAGGTAAGAAATGTGTTAAATAGGTTGCTTTCATCATCCTCGGCATTCTCCTCAAAGCCCTCCTCTTCGATCGAGAAGGCTTCCTTCATGCGCTCATATTCTTCTCTTTCTTTTTTTTCTTTCTCTTCTCTCAGCTTTTTCTCTTCCTCTGCTCTTGCTGCTTCTTCTCTCTTTTCTCTTTCTTCTCTTTTTTCTCTCTCCTCCTCTTTCAAGGCCTCTTTCTTCTTTTTCTCTTCTCTTTCCCTTTCTTCTGCCTATTGAACAAATAAGTAGTTTCAGAAAATCAAATCACAAGGGTTTGTTCATAATTTTTTCATGTAGGCTTATATAAATTAGGTTAGGAACTCAGGGCTAATATGATTCATTAGGCAGAACATTCTGTGTATAGTGGCCCTTTAAACAAGGCGCCCCAAAAATATACTTTACCCTGCCCTGTAAAAATGTCATATTAGTGAACAAATCAAAGGTCAAATAAACTATAGAAGAATAAACAGCAACAGCTATATTATATAACGGTGGTGCCCAAACTTTTCTGCTAGAGGGCTACATAGCCCACTTTCGTATTCATCTCAGGCCATACGTAGTCAAAACTGCAGCTGAAAAATAATTTAAGGAAACTAAAAGGGTAAGTTGGACATAAGTCTATCTTGATTTACTTTAATTTATCTATTTTATAAATAGAGATGTGAAGAGGAAACATTTTTTATAATTTCCTATTTTTGTTACATTGTGTCCTTTAATTCATAAAATCTTGGCAGACCAGATGTGGCCTGGGGGCCATAGTTTGGGCACTCACTGATGTAGAATATTGAATAAATGAGCAACTTAATGGTGCAGTTAAGGATAGAGCAATGTCCAAGGCACAAAAATTAGAAGACAAATAGTAAGCATGGAATAATGAACAGACAACAGTACTGGACCAAAGAATTCAGTACAAGTATAGGAAGAACAGACAAGAATTATACAAACATCAGACAATGGCCATGGAATTCATAATTGAAAGAGGCTTTTGTGGAAGAAGATATCATGAGACCAACAGTAATGGAAAGTGACTAAATAAAGCAATTCATAATAAAAGGATAATGACAAATGAAGCAACAGCCTTAATAAAACAGGACCTCTGTACGTGTCTGGAACTGAAAATTCGCTTCAAAAGTTGATCTCAATAAATCTGTACCAAATCAGACCTTTCTTTGCTGAAACTTACATTTTAGTGTCATCTCTTAATATTTCCTCCTCCATATTCAATAAACTTGAAGCATACTGCCCTCAACTTGTAGTCTGAAATATTTTGACCATGTTATTATTGTCAATTTTTAGGTTATAACTTGTTACATCCGGGAAGCAGTTTCTTTCTTGCTTCAAATACCTAGGTAAGAATGTTTGCAATACTGATGCAGATTGGAAAACTTATACATAGTAGACTAGAGATGATCATTACATCAGTTTGGTGCAATCGCATATGACAGCTGCAGAGGACTGATGATTCAAGTTAATGTGAGGCAACAAAATTCACAAAACCAATGCATACTGTTTGTATTCTCTTCTGAATGATATAAATCTAAACAAAGCGATTCCAGGTAATTAGTCGTCAGTCCATGCTCACCAAAATAATTCCCTCCTTCAAAGCTTCCTATTAATTTTTATCGAGTGTGCGTACATTTAAATGCTGAAGATTCAAATGGCAGATATTTAAATCCATATGATAATGGTTAAGAGGCTTTTCATTTTTAAAAATTCCCATATCTTGAATAACCTAAGCCAAACATTATATGTTACCTGCAGTTTGCAAGAAAGAAAACAAACATTGGTTCCCAGACTTTCAGGTAATTCAAAATAACTAACAATGGTTCTCTGATAACCAATAAAAATAAAATATATCAAAATTAAACTTTGCAATTGGTTATGGCATAATTTTAGCTAATGTAAATGGCTCTCATGAAGTTAAAAATCCCGATTAAAAAATTAAAACGTTTTTAATCGTGGATTTAACAACTAAAATTAATTAAAACTTTAACAGTCTTCATGAACATCATCTATCATATGTTTGAACATTTTCTTTTGACAAATGGGCTCATTTTCATACAAGTCACATGCCTAGCAGGAACTAGGTTGTACAATAAATATCATATAACTATACCATGTTACAAAATCATTGTCTTTAACTCGGAAACTGCATGAAAAATATTTCTATAACTAATAAGGTATCGGCAGTTATAGAATTTTTATTTTCTTCATTTCAACGTTCCTACAAATTATATTAAATTTACAGACCTCTCTTAGTGCTTTTCTGTCAGCTTTGGCTTCGAGTTTTGCTCTTTTCTTTGCTCCTATTTTACCTTCTGGTAATTCAATATTACGTTCCGTTTCTTCTGGTTCTTCATTTTCTTCTTCAGAAACGTTCTCTCGTCGACTGGCAGCTAGTATATAAATAATTTATTTATTGGTTAATCAAGCAAAATTAGGCTTATTAATAATAATAGTTTAAAACTCAAGCCATTTTCCGGGCAAGAGACCTAAGTTTAGGAGTTGGTTGTTATCTTCTCACGATATGAGTCGGTAATAGGAATTATACAAGAAAATTTTATGTCATGAAGTGACACGTTTTTCCGTAAGTATATACGTTTGCTAGAAAGATAGCATACACAATACCTGCAGGGCGTAATCTCAACCTTTGGTTTCTCGCAGCTACTGCACGCCGAGGAAGAGCGGGTTGTTGTTCACGTGGACTGTCTGCATCAGGAACTTTTGAAACACCTACCAAAAGATACCCAGAATTATAACTATATTATAATATATAATAAATTTGACGTTAAGATTTGCATTATTTAAAAACCTTTTTTTCTAAGAAAAAGTGACAGTATTCCTATTAGTATTACAAGTCCAATGACTAAAGTGAACAATAATTGCAAGTTGTCCATCGTTCAGAACGAAAGCTTGAATTTCAGCAGAAAATCGGAAACCCGACGTTTGACTACCAGATGTATTTTGACATAATTAAAATTTTGGAGTGAAATATTTGCTCACAGGATTATTAATTTGATTCATTATTCTTGAATGTGTAATCATTCAATTTCAATCTAAATAATGTAATATTTTAGAAGAAGGCGATTATTTAAAATACAACTTGACTTCATCGGTTCCGTCAGACACGGTGGCGAATGTCTCTTGTCTAGCATCCAGAATGTGGAAGTCTAATTTTGTTAGTTTACTACTAATATTAGTGTATATATCAAGAACGTATGCCCTTTACTTTCATATAGGTGAAACTGAGCGGAAATGTTTCATTGAAGAAATTCCAGACGAAACGATGGTGATCGGTTGGTATTTGTTTTGACGTAACCAATCACTGCCAGATTTGCAGCATAAATATAAGACAAATATGTTTGTGTATATAATTTTCGACCGCATAAAATTTAATATACATTGGATTTCGTTCACTTTTCTCAGGGAATTATAAGGTTCAATTATATGACCCACGAACTGGTGGATTTATGCCATCTAGTCCCGGTATAGGAATGCACGTTGAAGTGAAAGACCCCGAGGAGAAAACTATTCTTTCGCGGGTGAGTTACCGAATGAATTTTATTTGGCGTACACCCGCCACGGATATGTTAGGTGGACCTACTGGTTGTTGATGAAATATTGCTGCGCCATTAGTATTATCCGTAAATTAATCGACTTTGGCTTAGGCCCGAAAGCAATTTTTTTAGAATAGTACACGAGTAGTAAACTGTTGTGTGCCAATATGCAACTCGAGCAATTACCATCATCTGCATATCTTACTACCAGGTTTACAGTTCGGAAGGCAGGTTTACATTCACTTCACACACTCCTGGCGAGCATGTGATATGCCTCTACTCGAACAGCACGAAATGGTTTAGTGGAACACAATTGGTAAGAGTTGTTTTATGAATGTATCAATAAGTTAACGAAATTTACATCCTATGACTTAAATAATTTATTTCTTTTAGCGCGTACATTTGGATATACAAGTGGGAGAGCATGCAATTGACTACGCCAATGTTGCACAGAAGGAAAAACTTTCTGAATTACAGCTCAGGATAAGACAATTATTGGATCAAGTGGAACAGATTACTAAAGAGCAGAATTATCAGAGGGTCTGTATATCAAAAACTTTTATTCGAATTATTTAAGCATATAATTTTACACTACAATAGCAGTTTGATTTCAAGTTTCTCTGAATATTTTTGTATTCAAATATTATTTTAAGTTTTTATTGTGTATAATTGGATATTTTCTTCATTGTAGTTTCGTGAAGAACGCTTCAGACAGACAAGTGAAAGCACAAACCAGAGAGTATTGTGGTGGTCAATTACACAAACATGTATCCTCCTCATAATGGGTGCGTGGCAAATGAAACATCTCAAAAGTTTCTTTGAAGCAAAGAAATTGGTTTAACCTCTTCGGTGGAACTATACAAAAATCTTCTAACGAGGATACATCAATCTCATCAATATCGTTTTTCATGACGACAGTCAAACAAGATCATAGGCACAGGTTTCTTTATGTGGGAAGACCTTATGCTCAAGTGCTGTTGAAGTTATTTTTGTAACAGATTAAGTCCACTGCATGAACAATCTTAGATGCTATCCGGACTATGAATTTTTTTTACAGACATGATTATCTATGTGTTGTTGTATATTTAAATAAATACTGATGATACATTAAAATTGCTACCATTTATTGGAGGAAAATTTTAATGCCAATTATTGCATTTCTTTAGCATTGTAGTTAATTGTTTTCTCGCTGTAAAGGGCAGTGCTTTAAGGATGTTTAGTGTTAACTTTGTTTGTGTGAACATCAAGGAATTTTAATTTCTATCATTTGTGAAACAATAATTATAACAATGTATACCTATGTTTTTTCTGGGAAATGAAGTACTCTTATTATAAATGAGCGTTTTTAACAAATTTGTGTTGTAGAGGTTTAATGTATATTCATTCAAGTTCAGCAACTCTTAATCCCCTGAGCTCAAACATCATCTCAGAGATGTGGTATGCTGCAGTCCAAGCAGCCTAGACTATGTCTATAAAATGTTCTCTATTTCGAGGTTAAATTCTGCTATTTTGGGCTCTTACCGACTGCAGGGTATGTTCTATTGGAGTGTTTCATCTCTTGATATAGACCAGAGATTATGTAAAAGTATTAAGATCCCGTTAGCCATGTCCTGATCAACTTGAAGTACCTTTAGAACATAGGAGTCTGCTAATGTAAAGGAAATTAATTAAAACGAGAATTGAAGAAGGTGAGTGCTCCATCACGAAAATTTGTCGAGTGATGCAGAAAAATATTCTTCCACATAATGGACATTGTCCTATTCAGCACTTATGTAATATTCTGATAAATCAACAAGGGAAATGAGAAAACCAGCAAGAGAAACTTCATACAATTTGGATTGATATTTGCTGATGATGATCTTGAATCAGGTACCATGCCAAGGCATGTGGCAAGGAGTCTCGTGGCAATATAACCATGAGGTTGCAACCAAAGGTATCTTCCCCATGTCAATGACATGACAGAAAAATAAACCCATCTAGAGATTACAAGTTCTGGACAGATGGCTTCTGGAATATAATTTTATTGTGCCTTTGCATGTTTCCAAATACTTGCAAAACTAATACCCCTTTAAGGTAAAAGTGCATCCATTATGATTTAGGTATCAAACCTGAATTAACAGTGTGACAAACATTTAAACCAGTATGTTTTGCAGGCGTGGGTTTCATGCTTCTGTACTTGCATTTAACTGTATTCTATCTAGATTGTGCATTTAAATTAGAGATTAAGTGCCAGCTAATCTCTTATCCAAGGAAGGCAAAATACCACCCACATGAATCATGCATATAGATTCAAGAAAATTGAAAAATAATTACATATCTTAGGCAAATTATCATGAAAAACCAGATGTGCATGTTGACTGCAATGCATCCACATTTAACTGCTATTCACCAAATTGTAGCTGAATTACAATTCTGGTTTTTCGTGAAATTGAGAAAGCTTTATGTTTCACACTTAACAGTCCTTCACACTGCACACTTTCTTTGATGTTATTTTTTTGTAAGTAACCTTCACACAAAATTTCAAATACCGACTGAGTAGTCTGCAAGACTTTTCTCACCTCTTGATGTTTAAAATGCAATGCAGAGTAATGGTTATGATCTTTTCGAGTGTGTGGACCACTTGTCATCTCCAATCCACATATTATTAGTTGTTTCTGACACATTTAATAACAAAGGAATGTTATGTTCTCAGCAATCATTTGTACACCTGAACTTTTGTGAAATTCTCATCCATTATTTAAAGAAATACATTTGTGGAGCACAGCAGAGATAATTTTATTTTTTTCGCGCGCACATTGAAGTAGGCTTACCATATATTCAGAGGTTAAAACCGGAAAAAAGCTATTTCTGTAGATAAAAAACCGGGATGTCATTTATTATTTTTGTTCGTTACATAAACTTTAATGAAATATATACGAACTCTGCGTAGCTTAAATGTATTTTCTATTGCTGTTAAATAATTTTACTAATTTGCCAAGTGCAATATTATAATAGGCTTGCGATATTTACAAACCGGAACATTATTGGATGAGAGGGGAGAATTTGGTAGCAGAAAACTATTTAAAGGAAAACAAATGTTTTTAATATTACAATATTAAATTTAAATGTATGTATTCGCCTATCCATTCGACGTACTCGATTTCGTATGCATGTTTCCCGCCGCTTTCCGAGGTGATACAATTTCGGCCAATCAGCGAGCGACTTTTATATTTCAGCGGCCAATCATGCCACCGTAGCGGAAGATTCAGTTTGTTTACGCCTGCTTCGGTTGTAGGTTTTCTTAGTTGTACTCGTTATTTATAACTTTTGTGATTAATTTTGCATAGATTATTAATCAGAGTGGCGTCTAAAATTAAAAATATTGAAAAAACGAACTATAGAGTCAGTGGCACTAGAAGTGAAGGTAGATATTATTAAGAGATCAGAGCAGAGGAATCTCAGGACGAAACTTTTGGGACCACTAGAATAAGTCCTTCCAAACCATCTGACAAAAGCAAATGAAGCCCAGGAAGAAATAATTTAAGGTATGTTGCCTTTAAAAAATAATAATTTGACATTTTCAAGTTTATTTCATTTAAGTTTCCATATTTGTAGTGCATTGTAGAACCAGAGTAGGCTAAACAAGAAGTAGCTCAATCATACGAAATATTGAGCCCCACCGAGTTTCATTATACAAAATTGTTACAACTTTATTGCTTCTTCGCTAGAGAAATCATACTTGGTACTATGAGTTTCTTCACAACCTCAAATTTTTCCCAAGAATTGTGCAGTGTAGTTCTGTTTCAATTCATCATGAATTGCCAGCTGTAACGTGTGGCTCACACAGTGCATGAGTCTAATGTCAGATGACTGCTAGTGAAGCCATTGCAGGTGAACAAATGAGGATTTGCTTCCCAAGTTGTTGAGTTTTCTACTTGTTCCACAGGCTCAAATATAATAGAAGCACATATTCCATATCAGGCTCTTCCTCCTCTTCGAAAAAATCGTTTTTATTCTTATCACTTTTATTCAGAAGTACAACTGCATGAGTCATATTAGCAGCATTGTCCACACTGACACTGATAATTTGAGACTTTTGTACATCAAAGTTACATAGAGTATCTTCAACCATTTTCTTCAAAGCAGCTGAATTGTGTTTCTCCTCGGTATCGATGGGATCCAAGGTTTTAATTTGTATTTTGTCTTGGTCACAATACTGGATATTGATTCCCAAATAATTTCTCTGATGCTGAATGACAGCATCCATCTTTAGATAAACCAGCTTCTGAGCCAAGACTTTCTTCAATTCAGCCCTCTTGTCTTCAGAAAGCTTTGTGAGTGAGTTTCAGACATTCATATCCAGTATTGAAACCCACTTGCTTGGCCACTTGACCTGCCACTAATTGAAAACCTTCTCCAATAGTCTTAAGTGAAGCACCATCATCTTTTGTGTCATGTAGGAATAGAGTTAGGTGATATTCTTCGCAGAGGTTTCTATTTCCATCATGGTTGAAGTTTACCTGAAAAAGTAATTGAAAAAATGTCCTGATGTAAAGATAACAATTTACAACTTAACAACAACAAGACCATATTTGTACAGTTTCACATTTAAAAACCCCTCCCTAATTCCAGTCTCTGATTAAAAATAAACAATAAGGTCATCCGTCGTGCTTTATCTACCAAATTTTTGGGCTTAGAGATTTCAGACCTTGATTGGTGTCTTCATATTGAATACAGTATTGCCCTGTTTTTCTCTACTGCATTGGCAGGTGATTTATTTAGCAACATTTATATTGAAGGACTTTTGCCTTTCATAATTAAAACTAAGTGATTTGCTTCTATTTGTGATGTTTATGCCAGTGGGTTTTGGCAGGGGCACTTGCAGCTTCATGAAAATTTTTGTATTTTTTAAACAATGTGTTAATGAAAGAACCTTGAAATCCCCTCTTCACCCTTTGAGGAAAAAGTATACAAACTTTACATAAAGCACCCATTAAATGTGCAGAATACGCCAACCAAGGAGTATACTGTGTAAGCCACAAATGACGGAAAACTCTACTATTTTCACTATCATGCTTAAAGCCATAAGTCGGTGAAGGTGTCCAGCAATTAGTTAATATTTCATATTTAAATTCACTAGACACTTTGTGGTGTTTTAGCTATATACAATCCAATATCAAAATGTTCACTAACTTCTGATGCGACATCAAAGGACTAGTGGATTTGTTTGTATCTCTTTCTAACTGTGGCGATGAAGACTCCAGTGCATTTCTGACCGTCTGAGAGGTATTTACTCCAAATTTCTGAAGTTGATCATCCACTTCATCAATTCCTGGTGCAGCGATTTTCTCTAGTTCTACGCACTTAACGAAGCACTTTTATCGGTGTCTTTTGTAATCGGTGAAGAGAACGCCAAACGTCTCCGCCGAATGGCTGCTCCCACACCAACGCGCTTTATATAGGGCGAATATTACCCCTATTTCCCATTCCCTCCTTTTCGCATGGTTATATCACATAATCAGGAAATTAACCAATACGAAGTCGAGGAGTCGCCCATTTAAGCTACCCGCCGAAACCCCCCTGAGTGGCGACGTCAGGCGAGAGCGGCAGTCGAGAGAACGAGAGCAGACCACCGGGATCAGCCCTGTGCATCTTACTCTTGTGGGAAATAGGTTCAAGTTACGACTACATTTGTTCATAGATGGCACAACCGTCGCACCAAGCGCGCGCGTTTAAAATATCAGGTTATTTATTCCTCGTAAAATGCTTAATATATATGATCGCAAAATTTTAAATAGAAATATAAAATTGAAAAAACAACAAAATTATTGTACGTTATTGATATTGCTTTATTTAAGCTTCGTTAGATGTACACATAACAAGTAAATGCCGTATTTTAAGTGAGAAACAATTCTGTAGCATTTCAGCTGAGATTGCAAAAAGGTTTTTGCAAACATCACAAATTATTTGCGATATACACTCAGAAAGATGGCACAGTTACATTACAAAGTAGTACCAGATAAAACAAACAGTTGCCAAATCTCAATTCAAACATTAGCAATTCAACAGAGATCACACATGGAAAAGTACAAAATATGTGGGAATGTATCCTCAACTGGTATTACACAAACAGAAAAAAGTGAGACTAAGTATAAGAAAATCTTAACATACACGAAGTACTATAGACAATACTGTAAACCATGAAAATATGCAATTGAACATAGACAAAAAATGTAATATGAACATAATGAACAATGAATTAACAAAAAAGATGTATGCAGGTACATACTAAATAATAAAAGGTTGCAAATTATCTGCATTGCGCTAGTTCATGCCACAAAATGCATATAAAATCATACTTTCTCTCAAAGCTAATGAGAGCATTGATATTAGATAATTTGAAATCACAGGAAGGTAAAAGTATGTACATACTGCAACATCTCAAATGTGTTAATTCATGCAAGCATATAAACAGTGACACCCTTCACATGACATATATACAAGTTCATAATATCATATCAAGGTAACCAAATAAACAGTATAAAAATGAACATATATACACTAAGCAGTGCATACAACACACAGAAACCATCCAAATATGTACTCTAACATTAAGAGGCATGATGTAATACCTGTTCCCAAACCTAATGAGGGCAATGATATTAGGCAGATAATTTTAAATCATAAGAAGTGAAAATGTGTACATACTGCGACATAAAAGGTCGCACAATATCTGAATTATGTTAATTTCCCCAACAAAAAGCATATAGAAATTAAAAGATTGAATAATGAATATGTACATATATATATATTTACAAAATTTAAAGCCTATACCCTACAATAACATATATTAACAAAGAAATGTAAAACCTATACCCTAAAATAAAACATTGACAAAGAAATGTAAAACCTATACCCTAAAATAAAACAGTGACAAAGAAATGTGAAACCTATACACTAAAATAAAATATATTTACTAAGACGTGAAAATTATACCCTAAAATAAAAAAATTACAAAATTTTAAACCATCTTGTGGACCACTGCTCGCACACCCCCACGCTCATACATGTCACGAACCTGCCAGTTTTGGCAAAATGAAAGCCATTCCAAGCACCTGCACATAAAGACATTAATCGGTATGAATAATCATAGATTACAAGAAAGATAAAAAACCTGCAAGGTTCACAAAATTTCTTAAAGAATTGGAAAACCGTCTCATTTAAGAAGCATTGGAAATTGTACCATCGAACAAATAGTGCCATTATACCCCCACATTAAGTTAGTTATTCTTAACATAATTGCAAAGGTGCACTCGGTTTTATATAAAAGGTAATCACGAACATTTTATTAATTTCTTTATAAAAGGTCAAGGAATAATAATACAAAAATATTTCACACTGGAAATTATAAATGCAAATTAATCACATTACAACAATTAGCAGGAATAAATGCATTTTAGGAATTGCTGTCATATTTGGAGTTAAATTAATGCTTTGAAACATACCACATTTGTTTGTACATGAAATTTTCAGTTTCCTTTTATCTCATATAAGAATGTTGCAAATGTCAATATACACATTACCTGCCCTTTGTATTCTATCATATGCTGTAAAAGTTTCTATTAAATTAAAGATAGTTTCTCACAGTTTGAGAGGTTAATAGTAAGTGCAAAAAGACTAGAAGAATCGACATAGTTTTTTAAAAACAAATACGGAAAGAATGATTTAATTCCTACGTCCTAAAGAGTATGTAAGGAACGAATCTCCAAAAGCATACAATAATTCACATTGAAGCTGAAATCATGTAATTTATAATTTACAAAACGTAATAATTTAGGCAGCAACTTTTCCACTAGATTTAATTGACGAAACTCATGTATATTTCAAACAAACCACCTATACATATTTAACAAATGGAGAGACCAATGACACATATATGTTCGCCTTACAAATCCCTTCATTTAGTTAAACGTACTTCCTCAAAGCGGAGTGAATAAATAAAATTCTAAATTTCGCTTATAAATGACAATCTTCGCACTGAAAACAACCGTTGTATCTATTTATAAACTACACTTATAACTTGCAGAAACACTTCAGCATTCACAAGAAAAATATTCATTAATATAAATTAACTTACACTTTTTCCGTCCTCGGGAAATTAAAAAATTTTCTTGTCCCATCGCTGCGTCCCTCACACCCACTCACGGAACACACCTTCCTTCTCACTTTAAAATCTTTTGACATTTTATCTTTGTTGCCACTCTCTGACATAATGGCCACGCTCAGACCTGCTTTGTTTTTACGATTATAACCTACAGATACAAAGTCACAAAGTTCTTTCAAGGTTTCTGTTCTGGCCATGAATACAGAAAAACGATTATAAATTGTAACCAAATTTGATTCAATATCAATTAGCCAGGAATCCCTTGCATGCTGAACACAATTATGTAAGATATACGGGCAGGGCATTTTATTCCAAGTAATTCCCCAACTTCCGCAGACAAGAGTACATAAACATTGCTCTGTCCATTTCCATCAACATAACCAAAATTGGAGTTGCAGTTATCCCCTCCAAATGCGATACACTCTTCTGGCCAATCATATGTTTTTAAAACAAGGTGACTTATAGTCCCCTCTGATTCATTTTAAACATTTCAATTCAACTAGCTTGTGTGAGTCCTTAAACATGACGATCAAAATACTGTACGAGTATTCGAAAAATTTTTCGTGATAAATTATTGCTACCATCAGTGGAGATCCTGATGTACATATTCAAGTTTAATTTTTATTAAAGGTAGAGAATGTGGAGCTAATACCTTGTCAACTATTGCTTATGTCTTAGCTGTGGCTGGTGAAATTTTAGTAGCCATCTTTGAATCCGCAAATAATCTTATTTGTGCAAATCACTGATCGATAACTCAAAGTGATGTCAAACTGAATGAAAGCCTAAAGTTACAAGCAGAAACAATTTCAGCCTACTTTCTATTTTTAGTAATAGCATCATTTGTAATTTTTCCTCATGTAGTGCCAGAATTACTGTTTCTCATATGCTTGGCTGAATTTAAATGCTACTCCAAACCTAATTTTCCCTTTTCCACTACATATATTGATTTTACAAGTATTGCTTTTGTCACCATCTTTGTGAATCGGTGTAATGTAAGCAATTTTAAAGAGGTCAGAAAAAACGCCACTGCTAAAAGATTTTTAAATAGTATAAACAGTGGGTAAACCAGTGATTGACTGCACTTTTTAAATAAAAAAGGGAGAGAGTTCATCTGGGCCAGTACACTTTGTAACATTTGTAGACAATAATTTCCATAGTACATCCTCAGTTGAAACTGTCATTTTGCCAAAGGAAAACGTGTAATTTATGTCAAAGGCAGGCTTTGTGTCAGGTATCACAGTACTGTGGACCTTAGAAAAGTTCCTTACAAAGAGCTTTGAAATATCGTGGTCATTATTTGCAACATGTTCTTCATAATAATACATTATGCTTGGTATTCTATCCAATTTTTGATGATTTTTAACATGTCTCCAGAAATACTTTAAGTTATAGGGAATATTTGTTTCCATGTTATTTATATTGTTTTTGCAACATGAACCAGAATGTTTTTTGCATTCACCTCGGATTTTAGAAAAATTATGATAATCATCATTACTCCCAGTAATTTTGAAAATTTTATGGTAATGTTTCTTGAGTTTGATACATTCCTTTAATTCAACACTAAACCATTTAGGATAAGATGATGTTTTGATTGTTAAGGTAGGAGTACACAGTTCTATAGCTTCATAAAGAATAGAGTAGAAAATTGATAGAGCATTATTAATCTCCAAATTGCACAATATTCCTAGCCAGTTTAAAGTATCTAAGTAGTTAGTCAATGTAGTATAATGACAGTTTCTATAATCATAAATAGTAAATTGATAATTGTTATAATCTAGTTCTTTGGCCAACTTTACACTGTAATGAATATCAAGGTGATGATTAACACATTTTTAAATAGGATATGGATCCTTTTCGGAAGTTACTTGCCCTGAATTAGAAAAAGCTAGATCTAATAGTAAATTGTACAAATAGTACTCATCTGCTTAAGACCCAGTAATGTAAAACTTTCATTTATAATTCTTGCTTGAGTGGTGAAAGACATGCTATCACAGTCAGTGTTCCAACAGGGATCAAGTAAATTGTAGTCCCCAGTACAATAATATCAAAAAATTGTTATTATTCACAATATCTTCAACCACTTCACAATGAGATAAGTACTTATCAATGGCAGAGGCTGGGGGGATATACACTGCCCCAATTAAAATCTTTGCCTCTTGACTACAAATGTTTACAAAAATGTTCTACATTAATAATTTGGCTTATAACCTTTACAGATTGCAATTTTGTTTTAATAGCAATTAAAACCCCACCACTACGAACTTTATTAGAAGTAATTACACTGCGATCATGTCTATAAATGTCTAAATGAGTTAAGTCCAATTCAGAGTTATGTCTTCACTGAGCCTAGTCTCAGTGAGTACGATAACGTCATAGTCAGCGGTAGAAATAGCTAGTTTAAGTTGCTCTAATTTTGTCCTTAATCCCCTTACGTTCTGATAATAGATTGAAAGCGTTGTTAAGGACATAAGTCTTTTGACACTTTTTGCTTTTTTACTATGTTAGGAGTGACAATACTACTTGATATGCTACTCCTTTACATTCAAAGGAGGAATAGTGGCCTTATGTTTTTATATAAATTGTTAAATAACCATATTAAAAGCCCAGAATTACTTAATTTAATAAACCTCAGAGTGCCTTTAATGTATACAAGGTTAGATATGACTTTTCATATACCATATATGGACAAATTATATGTGCATTTTACCTTTGTATACTATGATGAGAGACTACAACCTTATAAGTCATAAAGTTGATATATTCAATGAATCACTGCAATCATTTAAAACTAAGCTGCAATGCCTAACTTAAATGTGGTAGAAATTTATGCCAACTTATGTCTATTTTAATTCAGGTAAATTTTTATTAAGTACCATGAATCTGATATAATTTTACTTTATGCCTTAGAATATTTATTTATTTATCATTTTTAAAGTTTACCCAACAAAATAATTACAGGATAAACTGGTTTACATTTTAATAAATACACTTGATTCTAATTATCTTGATATCAAGATGGCAAATTATATATGTAACGAAAAAGCAATACAAAAGCATATACATTCACAAGCATAAAATATTCATTATTCAATACAATGATATATATATATTACCATACACGACCTATGAACTATTTATAAATAAGGCAAGTAACAATGGTAGTTATACAATTGTAGTTATGTATTACCAATAACAACGAATGAAATATATTTATAAAAGAAGTGAGGCAGATAACAATCATATATTCCTTCATTTTCAAGATATGTACATAATTTCAAACAATGGTGAAATTATAAATTCATACATATCTTTTATTGAGTACCCCAATAAAGCCGATAATTATGTTATATACTCAGACTTTCTGATAAAAATGTCTAGATTAGAGAAGTACTTATTATAACTAGCACATATCCTCGTTAATGTTGAGTTCATACAAAGGTTTGTACGATATTGTTATATTGTCAGATGGATTTTGAGTATAATTTTTATAGGATTTGTGATTTTTATGTGCGATAGTATAATTTTTCTTACTCTTGTGCTTTAATGGTTTATATTGTATTAGAACGCACGTTTAAATATTTTGGCTTATTTTTAATACATTTCTGATTGTATTTTTAGGAAAAGGCCTTGTCCCGTAAATAGAGTATTATTATTATCAGTGTAAAATTCATAATAGAGAGGAGTTTACCTTTATAAAATATACGATAATATTACAATAATAAAATTTTATAAATTTCTATAAATTGATGCAAAGGATGATTCGAATATACTTATGTGACAGGCATTAGCTGTAATAATGGGAGATACAAATGGAGAAAGACGGTCGGACAATTGTAAAATTAGATAAAGGATTTGTTGGAAATTGACGCACGAATGCTTTTTTTGAAAATATATTACGTGAGTTTTTGGATTTCAAATAGGAAATGAGGTGGAAGTTTACCGTGAAGAAGGAATCACCCGAGTTTTTTATGGTTCTTAAGTTCTTATGAAGGCTAATTCACTTACTAAATAGAGTATCTTAGTTAGGACAATTACATGTGTATTTTTCTACCTGTTCCGGACATCTGTGTTTGTAAATCAGTAGGTTCCTACGGTAGGTACCTACATTTCAAATTTATACGAATATTTTATCGGTATCAATTGAATATACCACAGGTTTCCAAAGTACATGGATAAGATAAAAACCTGAAAGTATTTTCCGGAGTATAATTGCTATTCTTATAATTACACTCGTGAATAGTTTTTAATAACTAATAATTGTTTCCGCATAATTTGTAAATGCCGCCGAAACTACCCATGTAATTGTTTATGAAGACGTCCTACAGAAAAATAAATGTTACAAAAAAACGCATACGTATTTGGACCAAAAATTCGTTATTAATTAATTAATTACATTGTCGGTTATTAAGCAATCTGAAAATATATTTTAATGCCTTATTTTTACCCCTCTCCATGACGAATCCAAATTTAGGTTTGCAAAGCAAAAGTTTAATGCCAATAAATTTGATTTACTGCAAGTAATTTATAACATTTAAGCAAATTTTATCGATGCTACAATAAGTTATAATTGTGTTCCTACTAAAATGAGAAATCAAGATATAAAAAGGAATTGTTTATTTTTTGTGGTTTTTTTGTCGAAATTGTAAATATCCAGGTTTATAAGGGGAAATGTTGGTTAGCCTGCGCGCCTGCGCGTTACTTCTGGTTACTTCGTAGAAATCTTAAAATGGCTGACGGGGTTGTCAGTTATGTGCGTAATACAGTTCGAAATTTATTTTGTTTCCATCAGACCTTTTTAGAAGGAAAAAACTAGACCTTTTTATTGTATTCGAAATTTAATGTTGATAGTTATGATCGTGATATATGTTTGGCCGTGTGTTCTTCGAAAACTGGTCCACGTGACAATCATTTTGACAGCAGAGTTTTAATACTTTTGGTTATTTTATGTGTTTACACCAGAACTTTTTACAAGTAAAAAACTAATCCTTTTTATTGTATTCGAAATTTAATGTCGATAGTTTTGATCTTGACAAAATTTTGGCCGTTTATTCTTCGAAAACAGTGGTGCATGTGACGCATTTTGACAGCAGTTTTTAATTATGTACTTTTAGTTTGATTTGTGTACGTTTTAAGACACTTTAAGCGAAGTGAAGTATTATCTAAAGTTTTTTATAGTTTCAATGTGTGTAATCTTCACATTGCTTACTGGACATTAATTAACTTCTCTTAATAGTACTATTTCTTATTTTATAATACAATGATATGTGAATTTGTATATGTAATTATTCAGTATGCCCTGCTTTGCCACTTAATTGTAATTTATGGTGATGTTTTGATGTATTATTGTTTTTCGTTAGTCCACTCGTGCTGTTATATTGTTTTACTTTGTATTTTCTTTTGTGATTGAGTTTGTCTTATTGATTTGCCATGTAACTTTGATCTTCTGGAAAATAAATGTACTGTTATTATTGTGTGATACAGCTGTCCTGGTCAATCTCCTCGAGGATTAATATCTACAAAGGTAAGGAAATCTTAAATAACTTCTCTGTTCATCTTTGATTTATAGTTGAAATATCTTTACCGTATATATATGTATATAGGAAATGTTATATTTATCATATTTATGTATAATGGAGTAATTATTTTTATAAATTAGTCCTTATGTATAACATTTTGTTACTGCATAACATGTTTAATGAGTGATTTTATCGTTGTAAAGTATCATTTTCTGTGAAGAGTTGGTAAAATTTTTTGCAAGGACGGATTTGTTTATGGGCAAATATAGCCGAGATATGGCGTTACACTCTTAACGTAGGATTAATTAAGGGTTTGTTATCAATATATATTGTGTTTTGAACGTAAAAATTATAGTTTACCTCATAAAATGAGAATCTGTGTTTTTAAAAACGTATGAATAATACATTATTAGCCGGTTTCCATTACTTTATAAACTTCAAATCAAAAGTTATTGTTAAGGTTTTGTAGAATTTTTATCCTTTGGGTGCGAGATTTCTGAGTTGGTTCTGTCGTTGTTTCAGATGCGAGCCTCCGAAGAATGAAGTCTGAAAACGCAGCCAGCATGGTAGATCTTCCACAGGCCAGCTCTGCTTTGCGATGTCAAGAAAGAAGATGGGTGAGTGTGATTGATTTTGCATTTCACATTAGAACTAATGAGCTTCCCGCTTTAAATATATATTTCATGTCCTGGCATGTGCAGAAACTACATTAGTCTTACGTATTTTTACACATAGGGGTATTTTCTCTCTACGGCAGTTTTAATATATCTGGAAGCTGCGGAAGTGCTCTTCTCGTACCAGCATCTGTTATGCTTTTCTCAGTTATTAAAAAACAAAGCTCTACGATATTGACATTCTTTATTAATTTTTCCTAAATGTGAATCATCTCGTCGAGTAGCTAATCCGTTTCCTATTGCTGAGTTTAAATTTGTGTCGTTTCTTCGTCTTCCGCCGTTGGCTGCATCGATTCTGTTTTGGCTTCTTCTTATATTACTCCCTTCTTCAGTTTGTTCGTTTCTTCTTTGTTACCTGATTTCGTTTATGGTCTCTCTCGCTGTTTGCCTTTGCTCATCTGTCCGTATTTTATCTTCTCACTCTTTCTCTTCTACGTCGTTCTTCTTTATCTTCTTCTGTCTCTATAATATTTATTTATTTATTCATTTAGTCACATGGTGGCTGGATGTGCCAGGTGGCGACAAGTAACATAAAATGACACAATAAAGTACGTTTGAATCAGATTTACATTAAAATTTTTGAAAGAATCAATTTAGATTCACGTAATTGGTACATAAGTAAAAATTACACAGATTCAAAGGCCTCGTTATCTTCTTCTTTCTTCCATTTGATGAATTAATGGGCTATTATTGCCTTAAACTTTAATTAAAAGTTATATTTGTAGTAATTAAAATGCTGATAGTAACAACAACCTGGGAAATTGCAATTGATAGTGCTTTACCGTCAGAGGTAATAATGAGTAAAAGCGTTGTTATGTAAACTAAACAAACAAAATTATAAGTTCTATTTGATGAATTAACGGAGTACTAGCTGTACCCACACATTGTTTTCACTGTTTTTTCAATTAATTTATAAAAAATTAAGAATTGTGTAGAATAAGTTGATCTCAATATTTCACGTTTAACTCAATAATTTGCATTTAACTCTGATAATGCATTTCCCCAGTATAGGTAAGGTTAGCGGGTAGAAATCTCGCTGAGGGCGAGGCTGTGTGTGCATATTGACAATTAATTATGCAAAGTCAGTAAGAAATCTGTATTTTAAAAGTCAAATTAGAGAGGAAATTAATGCTACACCGTAATTGATTGCAAACTTTTATGTTTTTAATTTTCTTTGTTTCTTTTTATTGAAGTATACGTCCTTTTTTTCATATATCAATCAATGCAACCGTTTATTTAGATTAACAATGAAGAGAAGATAAGTTTCGGCGAGTTCTAGGTTATCAATCTAAAAGAAATGTTTTCATGCTGCTCCTGAATAAACGTAGCCCGTCACCTAACATTCTTTGTCATTTAGATTATCTACGAAGGTGACATAACCATATAACTTTCAATTTGTTAAAAAATAATGTACGTCCCTATTCTCATCTGATTTTAAATTTACGCATGAGACAATTTGCCTTAATAAGCATTATAGATGTTTAATAGTTTTACTTACTGAAAAAGTAAGATTCCAGCATCCGAATGATTTTAAATAAGATCAATTGCTTTGATTAAATTGCTAGAAATGCTTCCCATACACAGTTATTAACTGGATAATTATCCGTAAATATTTGTGTTGCTATCTATAAAGTTTGACATTGCTACAGCATTAATTTCGATGCTTAAAGTGTGAAGCGAATAACACTATTCTTTCACTTATTTGAAGGTTTAATTGGCACTAATTGAATCGGAGGCAATGCCAGGAATCTTTCTCTCTCGGTCACAGTGCAATCATCATTCATTTGTCTGCTTCATTCAAAACTGGCATCGGAACTTTTTAATTTTTTTGTACCATTTGGCGACAAATGAGGGTTGATCAAAACAACGATTATCAATGGTGATGTTTATAGAGGTCCAACTTTATTTCAAATGTTTATATAAACTCAGATAGCTTGCAATTGGGAGCTTTTAGAATAACAAAAGATTGTTTCATTTTTAACTCTTTTTAAGTACTAAGTTAAGATTCCATTATAAGCACCTGTTGGCATAGGTATGTAAAAGTTTGAAAGGATTGAAAATATACGTTGGATTCGTTATAACTATTTTAATTTTTATTATTCCAGAGCTTGCGATTATATACTTAATACGTTTTCGTGTATGGTATATTCCAAAACGTGGTATTGTACACAGTCCGACATCGCATTCTTTACATACGTACAGTGAAGTCTCGATATATTGGACTAAAAGGAGGGGAAGGCCTGTCTGTTATATCCGAAACATCCGAAGGAAACGTATGTGTTGCCTTAAATTGTTAAAATGCGCATGTTATGAAAGACAGTGTTTTACTCTGCTATATATTTATACAAATTGTTAAGAGCGCATGAAATAATAGCACAGAGTTTTCTAATTAATTTAGGAAAATAGGAATCGTATTAATTTTTATATTTTACTAGTAAAAGGTGCTTGCAGTGTGCTAGCAGGAGCATACTTTTATAAGAACATAATTAAGAATGAAATAAATTATAGTGACCATAAGAAAAATTGATTTTCCCTTGCGTTCTTATTTGAAACGGAATTATTCTTAGGAATGGAACTTGGGATACTTTTTCGAGATTTTAGATTTTTCCGGACCCTGGTGGAAATTGGCAGAAAGTAACAATGAATACAAAGAATGTTTTAAGACAAACAAACCCCACAAGTAATGCAAGTCAGTCAATTTCAACCAGTCACAAAGGTCAAACGGAGGAACAATTAATTTTTGCGGATTTGCTACACCAATAAATTATACATTGTATCTACCATATATACTCGTGTATAACGCGCTGTTTGAAGACCAAATTTTCAGGTCATAAAGTAGGGTGCACGTTATACACAGGTAACACTTCTCTGCACTTAAAATGGGAACCTACCTCGCACCAGATTCACGCTTTTTGGGTTAATTAATGGGAAAAGCACAATAATTATTGATACTCCAGGTTATACATACATAATTATATGTATAGAACACCTAATTACTTCTATACATTTATAATTCCATCTTCTCTAATTATTCCGCATTTCACTAGCTCATCAGCTGATTGCTGTAATTTTTGCAAAATCACAAGATAGTCTTCCCGCAAAACACACATCAAAAACAAAGAAAACATAGAATAAGCAAATTGAAATAATTTTATTTAGTAAATGATTCTAGTGTCTACGATTGACAACGTAAGTAATTTAAAACCCATAGAATCTCGTGTGTGAACTTAATCATACCTGTCGCGTTTCCTGTTTCCAGATTTGTTTGTTAAATTTTTACGTTATTCCTTCTCTTAAACAGTTTTAGAATGAGATAGGAAAGAGAGAACCAACGTCCACTTTAAATCAAAACTAATTTATAGATCCCTTTTTGTCTGATTTAAAAGGATTGGCAACAGTGGCGCTGCAGTTTTCTACACGGCGTCACTTTGCCCAACTTACCATGTGAGGTTGCTGCCATCTCAACTCAGTCGCTTTAATTATTGACGATGTCTCTCTTAGACATAATATGGAGCTTATTGAACGTAATACACTTATGGACAAGTCCAAACGTTTTAAAATTCATATACCTCCCAAAAATCAAGGATGTGTGTCATACACGTGGTATCAGAAAAAGTCGGGATTTTTTGGAATAAAGTACGAGTGCGCATTATACACGGCAGTTATACACTGGGACGCATCATACACGAGTATATACAGTAATTATATACATTATAATATGTATATATATATCCATATATTGCGATGTATAAGTCGACCTTGAATTTTCAACTTGAAAATACTAGATTAGGTATATGTTCGCAGTATAAGTCGACCCCCTTTGTTTCACTTAAAAATACTTCTCATGAAATCGTTGCCAGGCAAAATCAAGGTCATGTACGATCCAAGTTTTAACAAGATACAGAAATAAACATAGTAATAAAAAAATATAGGAATATTTTTTCGAGTCCGTGCTATTCTTCTTGAGCCTTCCATTTGACAGGTGTTTTAATTTCAACCAATAAGAAACTGCTATTCTCAGAGAGCTTGACCAACTAAATAATGGTTCCTATGATTTGATTGATGTCGGCTGTTAATGATGCTATCAAAATTAACTGCACCTAGTTATCGCAATCAATATCTACGGTGGTGAAATTCAATAAAGTATCGCATGTTGGCAGGCGTGAGGATGGTTCTGATAATTACATTATTCCCCTTTTCAAAAAAGGAAATGTTTTTTCCGCATATTTTTTGATTATTTTTTTTTGTCTTCTTTCATGTACTTTTTTGTACTTGATTTATTTGCATATTCCACATATAATTATAACTTGCAATTAGTATGGTTAATTCCGATCGAAGTGTACCTCTTCTATCTCACTTACTTCTACAGCATTACAATACTTTGGATGATACAATTAAAAAAACAAGGTAATTGTCCGTAATAAACATTTCATAAATTTCGTATTAAAGAATTGATATTTTAATAAACAATCAAGTAATGATTATAACATTCTAAATTTTATTATTTATTTATAATTATAATATCATAATTATATGTGGAAGGTGCAAATAAATTAAGTACAAAAAGGTACGTGAAAAAGACAAAAAAAATAATCACAAAAAATTGAGGAAAAAAACAAAAATAAAAAAAAGACATAATAATAATACAATTTTACTAGTTAAAATATATGTACAGACCACTTCTGAAAGAAAAAAATGCTGGCTGCTGGGAGCGAACCCCAGCCCAGCCGATACTAGACATTCATTCTACCCATTCAGCTATCGCTGCTTCTGTTTGTAACCTTAAGGTTAATGGTATATGTTGCATCCGTGCTTACACCTGAATTTAAATTGTTAAGATCTTTTAAACAAGGGCCCATTGGCAAAAACGCAGAGAGATATAGGTGATGTTTTAGTTCTAGTTTCACCTCCTAAAAGGGTATTACGAATTTCAATATTAATGTTATGGCCTCCCCTTGTTGGTAAATATCGATGTTATTCATCTGTAATTTAAGGTTCACAATTTTATATTTGTCGTATAAGTCGACTTTAAGTTTTAGGAAAATTTTTTTAAGCTTCAAAGGTCGACTTATACGCCGTGATATACGTTAGTTATAATGTTGCGATGTATTCATTAGGCCTTCCAAATAACACACATGTGATAGGTCCGCATGAGACACAATGTAGTAGTGGCGTCATTTAACTGTTTTGCATCGCCGGACATTCTGTCCATTATATCCTAAGTACGTTCCATCAAGGTCCAGTATGCAGAGGGTTCAATGTACTGTGGATTTCTTCCTTTTCATTGGCTTCGTGGTACTTTTGTTTCGGATGATACACTTCCTCATGGCTAATCTCATCACAATTTACCGAAAGAAGTGAATAATATCAGTCAGTCTCTCTTTTACAGTAAGCACCGCCTCGAAATATTCCAATTCATTTGCATCGGAATCAAACCATTATCAGTTTTGTCTTTTCATTGGGAATCAGTGGTCTAATGAAGTTTATTCTAATGAGTACTTGAAGTTGTTTTATTTATTTAACTAGTTTATAATTTTTACTTTGCAAAAGCCATAAATAATGACTTGAAACGCTTACAGAATGCAAGTACCTTCTACTTGTATATTGAACAAATAAGTAACATATCATTCTTGTCATTAAAGACAATTTTTAGTAATGTATGTGTATCTGTAAATGTAATTACATGCAAGGTTATTTGTCAGGTGCGTTTCGCTTCCAGCATAAGCGCCTATTAGTATTAGTCTCCATCTGGTCTGTCCGCATGTTCGTTATCTGCTTCTACCAAGCAGATTTTCATGAAATTTGATATTAAGGACTTACGGTCAAAGATAATAAGAAAATCACATAAATGAGTCACGTAAGCCAATCAGGGGTACCACTTTACTGGTGATAAAATATGAACTTTCCCTCATATCTCGTAAAGTATCGGTCATATCAAAATATTTATCAAGTAAAACTTGTGCAACTAATAAAGCAGGGTATTTCTTTTCCTCTACATTTTTATCGTAGGAGTCGCCGTTTGCGAGAAAATCGAACAAGAGTCGTAATTTGAGTTGAACTTTGAAATTTTCTAGCATGGTTACTTCTTCATTGTTGCTAACGTAAACAATCTCACGGAAATATGTTTAATTTCCTTACATATGCATGTAATATTTTTAAATGGGAAGAAAATGGATTATTTATGATGAAGAAAAGAACTTTATAATGCTATTTCCCTTCCGAACACGTAAATAATTTCTTTCAAATACTCCAATGCACAAAACACACCCATTTGTGTTACGTTGTACACTTTCCTAACTTGTTTATATCTTAAAATCTCATTATAAATATTAGTGTTATTTTAAACTCTTGTACTAATTTTTAAACGAAGTAATCAACTGATATTTTATAATTATACAGTTTGCGTAAGCACAACATTAAATTACCATAACTTTAATGTATGTTAACAACAAATTGTTGACAACATATTTGTAGTGATTCTGAGATAAATACAGAGTTCATAAAATTATTTCTAACGAAGAATGTAAATTAAACTACAAAATATCCTAAGATTTAGTCACATTAAACGTTTATTAGGAAAATTACACTGTAATCGTTTTTGTGCATCAAATCTTGGAGTAATTATTGGAATTTATTTTACAATGCTACACAAACATCTTTATATAGTTCTCTGGTGAATAAATTAAATTAAAATGGTATTGCAAAGTTCTTTGCGTATAAATAACTAGCAAATTTACCCAGCGTTGCTCAGGTTATGTTTTAAATCATCGTGACTTCAAATTATGGCAATAATTATGAACAAAAAATTATATCTATGCTTGAATTAAGTTTTATTTGGGAAATTTTTTCATATTTTAATTGATATAAATGAAAGAGTTGGAAAATATTTTGAGGATTCGTAATTAAAATTGACAATCAACGCAGTCGATTCATTTTGTGAGGTGATGCTTTTTGCCAGGTGGAGTTCGTTCTCTAAGCTTCCGGTAGAGAACGTGCATGTAGAGTACAGGTAGTTCCGCCTAATGTAGCAATTGAAAATTACTAGAAGTTACCTTACGCCTCAGTGATCGGAGGTAATATGTAGAGTGGAGGGGAACGAATTCCATTAGAATAGAGGGGCATTGAAGGTGAGCGCGCTTCCTAGAAGGGAAATCCCCTTGCACGCAGAGTAGAGAGGTGACTTCTTAAGTCAGTTACCATACGGTAGCTTTGCTTTACGCATGGACAGTTATATGCGGGATGCTCAGGAGTTCAAAATAAACATTCTTTAAAAATTCAGATAATACCAGGTTCCTAGAAAGGAGCGTCTGTCTCACACAACATTGTACGAGGGTTTCCCAGAAAGTAATGCACCACATGTTTTGAAATTACTCACATTTAACGAATATGTGACAGATTTTGACTTTTATCGATAAGTTTCCTGGACAACGAATGTCATTGTTGAGACTCGAGATTCATATTATTGCCTATCGAGGGATAAGGGGGGGAACAGCAGAGGGAGGGAGGGAGATAAGGCATTGTCGAGTACAATTTGTAACGTGTTAACAAAGGTATTGCCCACTTATTGTAACAAAGTATTATTCACTTGACATAAATTTATTTTAACAAAACTCTTTGCTTAGAGAATCGTTCTAAGAGTCAGAGCATTGAATTCCTGTGTGATTTTAATTCTCTTTTCTACTGTTTTTGTTTTTCGTTGCATTAATTCTTTTTGTTTGTTCATCTGTTGTTTGTCGTGTTGTATTAACCAAACCACATCCAACACAGTGTAATGTGAGCAAATAAAGTAAGTGGTAAATGTTTTCACTTGTATAAATTGTGTAGTATCGAAAGTAAGATTGCGTAACCCGGCCGCTGTATGGGTTTGTTGTCTAACTAAGTAGGCTGTTATGAAGGTTGGCGTTGTAATAGTGTCTCATCGCACCGTCAAATGTCATGGATGTCTGTGTTGACCAGCATCATAGCTAATCCTAATATACAATAAACTTTGAAGCTTCTTTGTTTATTGTAAAAAATTCTGTCAACATTTCAAATTTGAAATGCAGGCATCTCTAGTGGAATTGTAAAATGTTATATTCCCCTATATTATTATTATTATAGCACTGACTATAATTAACCAATTGACCAAACCTTTTATACATTCATCAAGTTAAGATGTTAATAATAATTGTACCAAATTTTAGTTATTCGTGTCTTATAGTTTATGGCATGCATAATGAGACACGCAAACAAACTTTTGCAAATATATATAGATTGTGGGAAGCTCATTCAGTTCTATTTGGTATAATAATTATAGGATATTTATTTTGTTTCTCAATTTTGTAGTTATTCTTTTGATTCTCAGGTTGGTCTCTATGTAAATATTAACATTGTCTCTTGTTGGTTGAGTTATATTTTAGATTACTTAACAATTTCATGGCTGTTGTTTAAAATATCTTCATTAAGTTATCGTAACGATAATTTCGGTAAACTCCATATGAGATTTTGACTTATTCTAACATAAGCGTTACTGAAAAGGAATTCTTTAAATTTATTAACATAAATAACTCAATTGTATACAAATATTTAATGAAATACTTTAGTTTTTCGTGCACTCAATACTTTCATAAATTACAATCTGAAAATTCTTCAAATATAAGTTTTGTAATGATAATGTATTGCTACTTACAATTTGCACATTTATAATGTTAAAAAATATAATTATTGATAAATTTTTAATGATTTGATTTGCTGATTTTCCTTTTAAATTTGACAAATTGGCCATGAAAGTGTTAAGCTATCGATAAGGAGCACTGTGATTTGTTAACGATAGTGAGTTGAGTCACGCAATGCAATTACTACTTAAATTTAAAGTAAATTAACCTCAAGTCGTTAAATTTTACGCACTTACTGTACATTACCTGGAAATATAAGACAAACTTTGAGAATATGCTATATTTTTTCATAAATAGGGTGTTTGCTTTGATTAAATCAGTTATATTTTGCATAATAGCTTTGAATCTGAACTTTACATTAGAACAAATATGTTTTTGATGTTGTAAATATAATCTCACCTTGATTAATCAGTTATATTTTTAAATGCAAGATAATTTTTAAAGACAAAATGTATTTAGTTCAATCTTTGCTGTTATAAAAATTAAATTGCTATCAGAAGTAAATCTTTGTTTATATTATGCTATTAATCTTTTTCAAAAAACAGTAATACGTCTAATTGAGGTAATATAATTTGTGCATTTATACAATAATTAATTTGGCAAATATAAAGGTTTAATTTTATTAACATTTGAAATAGGTATGACATGAAATTTTAATATTGCATTTTTGAAGTTTATTTCTGACTTGGAATAGTTTATAAAAATGTTATCCTGGCATTTAAGTAATTCCAATTAAGCATTGCTTTGCGAGATTCATTATTTTTTCGTCATTTATGCAAACATTGCTCCCATTTGGAATCAGTTGCGTGCATTCAATTTTACGTATTTCTTGACCAATAAGAGACATTGTTAATTGTAATTAAGGTCATTGATAATGTGAAATGTTTCTTTTTTAAGTGTTTCCAGAACAAGTACTTTGAAAGATTGCTTGCCTCAGATAAAAATAGCTGCGACAGAGTAGTGAAAAAATTAATACATGCATTTCGACTTCAGAGCAGTTGTCGTCAGTGGCATTTCGCCACTGATGATGGCTGTTCTGTAGTCTAAATGCTTGTATTAATTTTTCCACAGCTCAGTCGCAGTTATTTTTATCAGAGGCAAGTAACTTCTTCAAGTGCTTGTTCAATAATTTATTTCAGCTGCAAAATGTGTTTGATGGTTTATTTTTTCATGTTATATATGTATTTATGTCAGCTGTTGAACAACAGTTGAAAATATTGTGTTATATGTAATATGTCAGTTGTTGAATAGTTGAAATGCAGATAAATTGTCATAATGTTGAATAATTTGTTCAATAATCAGCAAAATTTGGCTGAATTGATGGTCAAAAATGTCATTTTTAGGTTAAAATTGTGCTAAATTTAGCAAAAATACACCTAAAAAAACCCCTTAAGTCCAACGATACCTAAAAGAGGCTCCGAGAAAAAGAAATTATTCCTATCTAAAAGGAGTCAACAGGTTTTGATCACAATAAAATGTCTTTATTGCAATTAAAATGTACAGTGTATACATACAAGTTCAATAAAAATTTTACAATCTGAAATAATACATTTTGTCTACTTATTTTATCCTGCACCTGAAAATAAAAATTATACTGGACTTAAAAGAATTTTTGACTTGAGAAAAAAAATTGATTTGTTTACAATTTGTACTTAGAAAAACTTTTGAAAAAGTCCCAATTCCAGAAATCTTTCAAGTCTAAGAGTTAAAAACTATTGTCCAATTTGTAAAGTAATTTGTTTACAATCTGGACAATAATTTTTAACGCTAGACTTGAAAGATTTCTGAAATTAGAACTTGAAAAAAATTAATTTGTTTACATTTTGGACTTAGAATAATATCTGACTTAAAAAATTTCTGGACTTAATAAGATCTGAATATTAGCACAAATCAAAATTGCCATTTAAAAATATTCATGAACTGCAGAAAATTTTTAAAATATAACAAGCACTAGAATAAAAGTTGGACATTTTTACAAAGTACTTTGGCAAGGATAATATTTCTTTAATCATTTCTATTGGTGAGAAGGTAGAGAGGAAAAATAGCATGGCTTAGAAAAAAATATGAAATGAGAGACGATAAATATATACCCAAAAGCGCTGCTAATTCTGCTTTGTTCAGATTTAAAAAAATGGCAATAATTATACAGAATGGAAAAGCAATAGCTTATATACATTTAGACAAAAGAATTTGCAATTGTTCTGAATAATATATAAATAACACAACACTTTGGAAACGTATTTACAAATAAATAACATCTAGCAAATTGGATATTGATGGAATTATTAAAAGAACTTTTTTCTGGACATTGACTTTAATTAAGAATAAAATAACCTGCACAATTTTTCTTAATTAAGAAATTTAACTCTCCACAAAGTTAAATCTTTTTTTAAATATCGTCTAGAATCAAGAACAATTAAACTACCATTTCTGATGCATGGCTTAATAATTGGAGAATATAAACTTTTCACAATGAAAATACTTTACATAGTCTGGATTTTCAATCAAAACTCTCAAAACTAACTGAAATTTCATTTGCATTTTATCTCTTTATCTGATTTTGATAACTTGAATAATGAACTGAATTTGTATTGCCTCAGAATTTTTTCTGCCTTGAATAAACAATAAAAACCCCAAAGAATATTTTCTGAATTAATTCAAGCAGATCCTACATCTCCAAATTTCTTTAAATTATTAAATTAAATCTGGAATTATTTAACCACGACAAACCCTCTTGGTAAAATATTAAATGTAGAACACCAAAAATCCCGATACAAATAATCTTTTTTAATGGCTGCTCCTATTTTAAGATTAAATTTAATTAATTACTTTCCAACATCCAATTTGCGGAACGATATTCACATGACAAGTCTGCAAACATGAGCAAATACAGTGCTGTCTCAGAAGTCAATACGAAAACTTGGCATTTTATAAGTTTTCTAAAGTTTTTAAATTCAACATCTTCGGAAATTCGTAAATAACTTGTTACTACATTTGATTCTTATTAACGGAAGTGAATTTAACAAAAATTTAAAATTTATAGAAGTACGCTAATAAACCTTTACAAACAAAATGGAATATTCTTTATAAAATCAAATTAAAGAAAGTTTTCAGAGTTCAAACTGAAAACCAACACCTTATATTCTTGTAAATTTATAATAAAAAATTAAATGCATTTTATAAAAAAGTTGAGTTATCAGAAAGTTTTTAAGTTCAAACAGAGAATTGATGCCTTACATTCTCAGAAATAAAATACTCTTACGGACGATATCAGATAAAACTTTTTTTTCAGACGTAGCACTATATTTTCCATTTACTTACTTTTAGTGTAAGTTGATTAAACAATATTTTTAAAAGAAATCAAATTCTTGGGGAATCGTTTAATCCTATCGTAAATTTCTGCTCATTCTGAATGACAGGAGAAAAACCTCCTAAAAATTGGAATTCTTATTGTATTGTATTTATTTTCTTGGTTGTGAGCATAAAGCTATAATAATGCCAAATTTGAAGCGTTTAGCTCATCTGAAAGGGACTTATAATTTACAATCTCTCCTACATCCTCCGTAAGATGCAGCTACATATTATACAAGATATTTATCGCCTGACATATTGAACAAACCAGAATATAGCAACATATAGGTATAAAAACCTTCTCTCATCCCATATGTATAGCCTCCAGCTCAGATTCCTCTATACTCTCGCACCCAGGTGTATCAATTGTCGTCTCAGCAAAGCAGTACTCTTCGATTCATGGTTCCTCGACGCCTCAAACCATCGCATTTTCACTCAGCATCAACTGTGAATGCCTACAATGAAGAGGAAAAATGGTTGTGGTGAATTCAATAAAGAAATATTAACTAAAAAATCTAAATATAAAAGATTAATTTGCTTAAACAACATGAAAGAGCACATTCACTTATCAAGGTCTATTTAGAATCTTAAAATTTTAAATTCTTTACGAGTTTATTCAAATTATTATGTGAAAGATTCGTTTGACAATTAGTTTTAAAATTTTAACCTTCCATAAGGTGTAGTGCTTAGCGTGTCAGCTTCCCATTACAAAGCTGCGGGGTGCGATCCCCGCAAATGGAGGTTTTTTTCACAAAAAAATTAATTACTTAATTAATAATAAAAAACTATCATTGGTGTCTGGCAGTAGGCAGCAGTACTGTCGGTACGGTATAGAGATGAAAACAAATGATGTTGGTTGGGTATATATTCAATAGAACAGTAGGCATGATTTGATCGGCTACAGTACTGCGATGTGGAAAGCAAGAGGGAAACTACCACATTACATTTCCCTAATAATGATTATATTATATAATATTCCGGAGGTAAAATAGTCCCCCAATCAGATCTCCGGGCATGGACTGCCTTGAGGAAAGCAACTGTCGAAGGTAACTTATGCAAAGATACTTGGAATTTAAAAACCACGATGAAGGCAGAAAAGCTAGAGAACCTGAAAAATGAAATAGGATTGACGTCATAGGGCTGAGCGAAGTCAGATGGGAAGGAGAAGGGCAGATCCGCTCGGAAGAATTCACGGTAGTTTACACCGGAGGAAATAGTGAGGCAAGGGGAGTAGCTCTGGTACTTAAAAGATATGATAAATAGCGTGACAAAAATAACAGCAACGAACGATAGGTTGATGGCAATAAAGCTAAAAGTTGTCCCAGTTAACATGTTGATAATCCAGGTATATATGCCAACAACCGCTATTGAAGAAGAATAAATCAGGGAGATGTATGAGCAAAAGAATGACATTTATGAAGTAGAACTGCACAATAATGGGAGATTGGAACAACACAGTTGGAAAAGCCAGGAGATAAAATGAGATGCCAAATAGATTACATCCTAGTAAAACAAAGATTCAGGAACAGCATAAAAAATACTAAGACATTACCAGGAGCAAACATTGATTCAGATCACATCCTTCTAATACTCGATGTAACCACAAAGCAGAAACAAATAAGGAAAACGAGAAGAGAAAGACAGACTTGGGACCTAAAAAAACTGAAAGGCAGAATGCTTTCAGCATGAAGTCGGAAGGTCGCCTTAGAAATTTGGAAAACAAACCAGAGACCGTGAATACAGAATGGGAAGAAATTAAAGCCAGCATCAAAGACACCTTGAATAAAGAGATTGGGAAACAAGAGAAGAAAATCAGAAACCCATGGATCACTAAGGAAATGCTGGAGATAATGGATGAGAGAAAAAAATGGAAAAAAATGTTAACAGTGAAGAAGGTAGAGCCAACTATAGATGCACAAACAATGAGTCGAGAAGGGTAACAGATAAAGCTAGGGAAATTTGAATAAAAGGAAAATGTGAGGAAATACAACTGAGAAGTTAGGACGGTATGATATGATGTATGCTAGGGCACTGGAGTTAGAAGATTAGAAGTCTAATGGGATTTGTGGTAAAGCAATTATGAACGCAGATGGAAAAATAGTCGCAGAACCAAAGGATGTAGCACAGGTATGAGAAGTATACATTAAGGAACTATACAGCAAGCAGGCAGGATCAGCACAAATAGAACGGAAGAAGAGGATAACATTGAAGAAGACAAACTTGGGAACAAGTAATATGGAAAGCGAAGTACAAAAGGCAATTCTGGAACTGGATAAAGGGAAAGCTACAGGCAGCGATGGAATACAGGCAGAGGTACTTAAAGTCATGGGATCGGAAGGACTAAAAGTGATTACGAAACTAATTAACAAGCTTTACAACTCTGGAAAGAGGCCTCAGGATTTCTTAGATGTGACAATGATCCCTCTAAAGAAGAAGCCAAAGGCAATGCAGTGTAAGGACTACAGAACGATATCCCTACTGTCACACACTTCGAAGATCATCACGAGGATTCTTAATAAAAGACTAGAGAAAAATGCCGAAGAAATGCTAGGGGAAGATCAATTCGGCTTCAGAAAAGGACGAGGAACCAGAGATGCTATCGGTGTAGTGAGAATCATATCAGAAAGGGCAATAGAATACAGTCAAGATTGCTGTGTATGTTTCCTCGACTGGCAGAAGGCCTTTGATAAGAGTAAATTGGGTACTGCTGATGAGGATATTAAAGGATATAGGTGTAGACTGGAAAGACAGGAGACTGATCGGTAATCTATACGTAAATCAACTGGTAAAAGTCAGGTTGGAGAATGCGGATACCAGCGGAGTACATATCGGTAGAGAAGTAAGACAGGGCTGCTGTCTATCGCCGATTCTATTCAATATATATGGAGAGAGGCTAATGCAGGAACCGTTAGAAGGCATGGGAGATTTCTAAATCAGAGGAAGGATTATAAGAACAGTGAAATACGAGGACGATCAAGTACTCCAGAAAATGATAAAGAGACTAGTGATAACAGGTAGGAAATATGGAAATGAATACAGAGGTTTAACTACTGACAAGTATTAAATATTATCTGTTAATAATTTCAAGTAGTAACAGCAATATTCATTTTAATTTATGCTATAAAATCAACTAAATTGATCAATTAACTTTATAAAAATCATTCCATGTACTCTTAATTGGAAATTATTGACAAATCACAGCATTTATTATAATGTCTATATCTATAATACAACCTAAAACCATTGTCATATTGGATAAAATTACAGTTTGTTTTTACCTTTAAAAACGATCAAAGAACATGAATTCAGAATTGAATTTTAAGCCAAAGAATAGTAAGAAAATATTTCTAATCTTCCTAAAGCTTGCATTGTGACAAGACTGCACTTAAAGAGGTAAAAACTGACATTATCGCTTCTGACTTGATCTCACTTCTTTATTCATTGTCTTTAATACTTTGTAAATAACAGGCTAATAAGATAAAAATCGTTATGTTAATGCTATGAAATATGTTTCACATTTTAAAAAGCATTGGACCTCTTGTCGCACACCAGTTCCACCAAAAATAAAATCCTCTGTCATAGTAATAAATGGCATAACACATGACATACACCCCGCAAACATCAGCCTTCTATCTCTTACAGTTAAATTTCTGTTTTGATTTGATTGATTGAACATTTATAAAATAAAATGCACTAAAATAGTATTTGAATAAATTTTCTACAATTTTTTGATGCTCAACTGATGATTAGCCAACCACCGATGGAAATAAGCATAATAAAAACCAACTGTCACGATAAACTTCCATTAGCATAGCAACTTTCCAAAAATTTGCATGTACTCCAAGAATTCGACTAACTTTGACTAATAAATCTTTTTCCTTAAAATATTTCCTTGATTGTGTCAACAATTTCCGTTCAGACACCTTTTCCAAAGTATTTTAATCACTTTCAACTGTCTGAAAATGTCTCCATAATTTCAACATTAAATAGTTTACACATGACCAAAGAGTAAATCCAATAAACATTTCACATTACACTGTCGCTACAAAACTAATATTTTTGTTTCTATGAAATTATCTCATATTTTTAATTGATTTACGTTGAATTGGAAGTCAGTAGACTGAAAAGTAAAAGTTCTCCAGCTCAAAGTATTTCATAAAATATGCCAAAAATTGAAGCGTTGATAACACTTATGTTAACGATAATTAGCAAATCTTTGAAGGTCTAAATTATAAAATCAATTTTATTCTATCAACAAAATATCCACTTAAAAGATGTTGAGATTTATCACTTTCCGATATACGCTGAAGTTACTACATTTTCACTGTTAATAGATGAATAACTAGCACAATAAGTATTGAACATATAGTAAAAAAACAAATGCATGGTTACACGACTAAATTCCTCCTAGCTATTCATTCAAATAGGTCGATAATTCTCACTGGGAACTTCTTGAGGTAACAGCCAACAAAAGTATCACAAAACAACCAATATGTCAAATGCAATAGGCAAACTACTTAAAAGAAACACACGGAATATACTCACTGTTATTATTTCTTGTTATCACACACAGGAGAATATAACAGCTCAGTCCTGTGATGTCTGCTGCAAACATTCCTATGAAACGAGAATAAAATCTTAAAATATATACTGTAATTTCCACCAAACATTCCTATGAAACGAGAATAAAATCTTAAAATATATACTGTAATTTCATGCTGAATAATATTCCAGATTACATTATGTAATGTCTCTCGTGCTAAATCACTGAGGTAACATTGGAATCTTTTCTATTGTAACTCAAATTCAAAGATTTGTAATGAAATTAAAGACTTAAGTGGCTTGGTTAAGCTCAATACTTATTTCAAAACCACCTGACTACCATATATTGATTACGGAAATGAATATCAACTAAATAAATCATTGATTTGAATGAATTTTTCGGTAAAGGGTTTCCAACATTTAATAAGTCTAGACAGGAGTTTGCCCGAAAATTGAATACATACTTGGGAAGAAACCTTGTCAATATACTTTCAATTATTCATTAAAATAAAATCCTTCGTCATAGTAATAAATGGCATAACCACATTTCAGCCTTCTATCTCTCACAGTTTAATTGCTATTTTGATTTGATTGACTGAATATTTATAAAATAAAATGCACTAAAATAGTATCTGAATAAATCCTGTACAATTTTTGCATGATCAACTGATGATTAACCAACCACCGGTGGAAATAAACAGAATAAAAACCAATTGTCACGATAAACTTTCATTAGCAGCAAACTTTTCAAAAATTTGCATGTATTCCAAGAATTCGACTAACTTTGACTAAGAAATCCCTTTCCTCAAAATATTTCATTGATTGCTTTAGCAATTTCCATATAGATAGCCTTTTCCAAGCAAAATATTTTAATTACTTTCCTCAAAATGTCTCCATAATTTCAACATTAGTTTACACCTCACCAAAGAGTTAAAAGTCAATGAACATTTCACGTTACACTGTCACTACAAAGTAATAATTTTGTTTCTATGAAATCATCTCGTGTTTATAGAGCATACTTAATTGATTTATGCTGAAATGGATGTCAGTAGATTGAAAAGTAAAATTTCCCAGGTACAAAGTATTTCATAAAATATGCCAAAAATTGAAGCATTGATAACACTTATGTTAACGATAATTAACAAACCTTTCAAAGTCGAAATTATAAAATCAATTTTATTCTCTCAATGAAATATTCACTTAAAATAAATTGAGATTTATCACTTTCCAATGTAAGCTTAAGTTACTACACTTTCACCATTAATAGATGGAAATATTAGTACAATAAGTACTGCACATATATAGACGCAATTAAAACACATGCGTGGTTACACGACTAAATTTATCCTATCTATTCAGTAAAATACGTCGATAATTCTCACTGGAAACTTCAAGTAACAACCAATACAAATGCAATTGGCAAACTACTTAAAAGATTGTACTCACCGTTAATATGTATTTCTTGATATCACACAAGGGAACATGACAGCTGTTCTGTGACGTCTTCTGCAAACATTCCTCTGAAACAAGAGAATGAAATCTTAAAATATGTACCTACTGTATTTTAATTCTGAATATTATTTCTGATAACCTGATTACATTATGTAGTGTCTCTCGTGTTAAATCACTCCGATAATATTCGAAAATATTGTATTGTAACTCAAATTCCAAGATTTGTAAAATATAAGACTTATATTCCTTAAGTTGCTAAGTTAAGCTTAATACTTATTTCAAAACCATGACACTAGTATGTATTGATTACGTAATTAATATCATTTCAATAAACGAAATACAGCATTGCTTTGAATGAATTTCTCGATAATGGTTGCCAAAATCAAATACAGCTGCACACGAAGAATTCTGTCTGAAAACTGAATAATTAGGAGAAAACCTTATCAATATATTTTCAGTTGCGCATTAAAATATTATTATTTTATCAAACATACGCTTTAACGAGATTAAAATACACGAAAATGAGATGGATTACCTCAGAAACTCATATCAAACTCCCACCGTTGGCCAATCTGATCATAGGCTAACACCGTATACATATATCATTTCTAAAAATCAAAGTTGATAGAAAACGAACCTTTACCTTCAAACTATACGCTTACACAACCACTCGACAAATTAATAACCATATTCATGTCTCAACTTGACTCAGTTCACCCAAAATACACGTGATTAACTTTCACCAAGGAAAATAATTGCATAGATCCACATATATCTTATGTAAAGGTCTCTCCTAATTAATGTAAAGATTATGCCGACATAAAATTCAGTGAAGAGATCAACCATTTCGTTTAATTAAGAAATAATTTCACAAAAGCTATGAACTAAGGATCAGAAGAAATAATGACCTTGAGACAAAATTGAACGGTAATATTAATGCGATGATGCTACCCCGATGCGGCGTTCCGACAACGACAATTAAATTTTCGCTTAATTCTAACTAAAGCATTTAAAACCGATAATCAATCACAGTAACACGAGGTCGACGTAAATCTCTTGCGAATTACGAACGGAAAGTTACTTACCCGTTCACGACCCTACTCTTCCTGTACGTAGAATTACACCCATCCCCTCCCCCACTTTCATTTTGAAGCGCACCCAGTGACACCTATCAACAAAGATGAGCGTAACTTGAAACTCTGAAAACTGTTGAGTTGCCAGGGGCTGATCAGTGGTCTTCAAGGTGGGCAATAGCGCCCACCAGTGGGCGTTTTTGGGTTTTTAGTGGGCGTTATAAAACTCATCAAATGCTATTCTAATTTTACACAGAAAAATAACATTCTATAAAAAAGCTTAATGATACGCACACATATTCTGTACAACTATTACAGTTCGTTTGTCGTTAACTAGAGTATTATATCATACTATACTAGCGACAATGCATCCCTGCTGCGGTAAAATCGTAAGGCCCATGAGGGTCGTCAGAGTCTCTCGCAGAAGCAGCGAAGTGTTTAAGGTTAATTTTATCAATATATGAAATCATAAATTTTTAAACACTGTTATTACCACTGAGACCGTATTTGGTAATCTCATCTAACGTCAATCCCACTAGTATTAGGGTTACCATACCTCCGTAAATCGCTTTGCTACTGGGGGCGCAAAATTCTTTGCTCCGGGTGCCAGAAACCCTCGCTACGCCACTAGGTGGGCGGTGAACTTATTTCAAAGGACAATGTATGGTAAAAGTGGGCGGTGACTCAAAAAAGGTTGAGGACCACTGGGTTACATCATCATCTGAATTGTCATCACACAGATTCTTTACCTTATCATCCTTTTCTGTCTCAGAGGAACTTTCAAAAGTGATGTTGCAATGAAAGATTTTCTTCTTACTCTTGTTACATTGACCGGCATTACCCAACCATGGGTCTTTGTTTAAAATCAGCCACCAACACTTTTGAGGTTATGAGCTGATTTCAAAACTGATCATTCATGCGGTAGATCCTACAGTTGAGCATTGTATATAAATGAAAAGCATTGAATTTCTAAAAATTTGACACCTTGATTTGATTGAATGTTGAAAGTTGCATTAAAAAATACTGAAATACATAAATCAGTGATAATTACAAAGAAAGTGACTTCACAGGTGATCTCTCACTTTGTGTGAGCTTACTGGGTTTGTACTGGTATTACCCACTTATCGGCATTCCTCCACCTTCCCCTAATTGGCTATAATTATTCTTGAGAATGCTGATGTCAAGAGAAATCGTATTCATTATGTACTCTGTATGGAGAAAGTCATGGACACATCAGATTTTTATAAGAAATAATCTACAATACGTTGAGTTTTGAAAAGTTTTTTATTTCCAGTAAAATTATTGATTTTTCGATTATGGACAAAATAAAACTATTTTGAAATGCTTTCACACACATATTAAAGTATTTTCACTAAAATTTAATTAGATGGAATTCATGTCAACCTTACATACGATATTAAGCGTACCTAAATTTTCCATTATAAAATATGGGCAATAAAGTAAGAAAACCTCTTATATCTCTTAGATTGGGAGTAAACAATATTGTTCTGTAGTATGCCTAGGACTGTTTATATAATTGTAAATTAATAACCATTTTAAATAATACACAATGATTAAATATCCTTCATATGATCTTGTATTATTTGAATTTCTATGATTTGGGAATTTTTCCATACAAATCTGACGAAATGTATAAAAACAATAATCAATATTTATCAACAAATTTTTGTAAATATGTCAGTATTATTCATTGGCTTTCAATAAAAACAAATCTTGAGAACTATCAAACATGATGTATCATATCAAAGCAATAATAAACAATCGTAATTCATCTTATATAAACAGCAGAGATATGCCTGAAAGATGTTTCAGTAAATTTTTAAGTGATGAAAACACTATTGAGACCAATGAGAAAGTTTTATTAAACTTGAGCTTCATTAATACAATTCCTTTTACTTATTTTTAAGAGCCTCAAATTTTCCCATTTATGTAATAGTAACTTATTTATCAACCATGGCCTCACCATGCTTATTCCGTTTTTACAATTTGTAATGCTTTAATTTTCAATACCTTTTAGTTAAGCAATTTGTGAATAAGTGAAAACCTTTGAAAAGCAAAATACAGGGTTTCCTCCAAAGTCTCCGGGTTTCAGATCAAACTCTCTAGGTCATGACGGTCTTAAAGTTAGCAACCCTAGTCCTTAACCAAAGTTTTTAAAGTTTAAATTTGCACAAGCACTTTATAAACACCCTGTATATTGTTAAATAATAATATAAATTCCATATTCTTCCCTTCGTTTAAAAAAAAGGTCAAAATATAGAAATAATTTGGTATTTGGATGGCATTCGGTTATTTGGCCTTAAACACATCGAGGCCGAAGCCAAATAGATGGCTCTTGCATTCTGCAAGCGTTTCAGCCAACTGCTGTAACGCTGTAAACACAACCCTTAAAAATTAGAATTTAAAAAATGTCGTACTTTTCCCATTGTTTGTGACTGGAAACTTATAATCATTCCAAATTTCAAGTCTCTAGGTCAGTGCTACTCAAGCTTTTTTTGCATTTACCCTTTGGACAATATCATCAAGTACTTGGTACAACCACATGACTTCATGAAAGAGAAATTGCCCTGAAAAAAGGCATCAAAATCACAGTGCTGAAGTGGAAAAATGTACACTTACTCTGTACAGTTACCAAATAGCATTATTTAAGCAATTTAATGCGAGTAAATGACGAAGTAGATGAGTGATTGTGGTATAAGAGGTAACTAAGGTAATACCAAGATTTTGCGGGTACATACCACTCCTTCTGATACCACTTTGGGTATTTCGTACCACACTTCAAATACCACTGCTCTAGGTCATCTGGAAATGCCTCAATTTTTATCCTCGTATGGGGCAATAATGGGGCAAACAGCCCCTAAAAATTTGAATTCTTTTAATATCGGATTCTATCCATCAGTTGTAACAAAAAATCTATTGTCTTGCCAAATTTCATGTCTCTAGCTCATCTAGAAATGCCTCAAAGACTCCAATGGGGGCTAATTTTTCCATCTAAGAATGATGAAATTAAGATAAAACAGGAAAGCAGAAATTCAATAAGAAAGAAAAGGGAATGCTGAGCAAAGCGAAGATCTAGTGGCTAGAGCGATATAGAAGATGAATCTCATCTGCATGCCAATTTCCTTATCAGAAAAATTACTTAGATGAGGTAATGCTGATACAAATGCCAATTGCTTAAAAACTCCTGTTTGATACCAATTACCTTAGCAGACATCATTCTGTCTATATGGGATGAATACAGTTGGCCCTTCTATAATGCGGGGGATGCGTGTAGTGTGTATCTGCGTTATGGGAGTCCTGTTTTCATAGTGAAATGAGGATTGCGTTCCATACCCTTTCATGCATCCTCATCCAGAACAAAAATTACAAAACCTATTTCTCTTATGCACATTCATGTAATAAGGCAGTCTCATATGAATTAAAAACTTGCTGTGTTGTTCATCTTTCACAATAGCCTTCAACTTGTCTGGGAAAGTAATCAGCACTAGCTGCTCACCCTTAAGTTTGATATTATGGAGATTTTGATGCTTTCTGAACTTGTTAAACCAACCTTTACTTGCTAATTATTGCTCAGTAGTCGAAGGACCTGCCTCTTCTTTCTGTAATGATCGCAGAGCTTCAGTGCCTTTGCACGGATGGTGTTAGAGCTAATCGCCATCTTATTTTGATTCTGGTCTTCCACCCAGATACCAACATTTTTTCCAACAATGGGTTTCTCACTCTTGCTGTTTTCTTTGCAGCTACTGAGCATGACTGAGCCACAGGGCTTCTATTTTTTTCTGATTTTCTTTATTGTGCATATGCTTGACTCGTTCACGTTATATAAATACCCAAGCGGCACAGCTCTCTCTCCACTGTCAAGTCGTTGAATAATATCAAGGTTTGATTCTCGAGTTAGTGCAGTCTTGGATTTCTTCATGGGGGTAGCCATAGTACATATGTATTAAATATTAAAAAGAAATGATGATATGAATGCACGAATAATAATCAAAGGAAGAAAACTTATCAGGTAAGAAGAGCAAGAGATCTCCAGCTCGTCTCTCCCTTGCTCAGCAATTTGGAATCCCACATTCCAAGTGCGACCAAACTGCATTGATGCGAACTGTAACCTACATTGTATGAATTTCTGGTAGTAAAAACAAACCATGCTGTATTGAATTCGTGTTATAGGAGGGCCAGGTGCATAGTTGCCAATTTAGCGACTTTTTACTTCCTTTAGGACATTTTTTAGTGTTTAGCAACATGCCATTAACTTTGCAATTTTCTACTAATCTAGCGACAAATTTAAATATTGCTTTATGTAAGCAGAAATACATACAATATGCAACATAAACCAAACAAATTAATTTTATAGCTTTATTAAAACCTATACAAGTTTTAATAAACCTTAACACATTCGGTGTGGGTGCCGCCAATAGGCGGCGCTCAGGTATTTACTTAGGACCGACCGCCGCCTTTTGGTGTCTTCCTTCTATTCGTTTCAAACAGCATGTGGAACAGAATACGTTCCCCAAGTAAGGTAGCCGACTTTTGTACGGTCTTCAGTAAGGTTCTACCTTTATGCCAGTATGGATCGTTTTGGAAATTCTTTTCTCTATGCCAAAAAAGTCGTTTTTGCAATGCTATCTGTCTGTCAGTCACTAGCTCTGGAGCCTAAACGGTAAAGCGAAAATGAATGAAACCTCGTACTTAGGTATTTTATCATACTTAGCAGGGTATATGTAGAAATGGTTGTTATTGCTCAATAATTAAGGGTAGTTTATTTTATGCATTTTTAACAATTCTATTTTCTCAAAAACGGCTCTAACGATTTTGATCAAATTTCGTACAGTTACTTGAGTCTATGTCTTCAATAATACTGTATAGCTCATATTTTTCAAAAAATAAATATAAGTTTAGTTTATTCTAGGCAACTTTAGCAATAGTTTGATTTTCTCGAAAATGGCTCAAACGATTTTGATCAAATTTCGTACAGTTACATGAGTATGTCTGAAATATAACTAGGTATTTCATTTTTCTCAATGAATGAGTATAAGGTTAGTTTATTCTTGGGCAACTTGAACAAAAATTGGATTTTCTAAAAACCGGCTGACACGATTTTAATTTTCTAAAGATAACTAAACGACGCATTATTATATGAGAAAGTTTGTACAATGTATGTTGTATCGATTTTTTATTTTTGGATGGATTATGAAAATTTCGATGGGAAAAAACAGCGCAAGTAAAGGTGTAGTGCAGATTTGCCTATACATAAGCTCATCTGAGGACCGAAGCACTGCCGTGCCGGTTGGCGGCTGCACTTGAAATTAGGGTTTCAATGAAATAAAGGATTGGGACAGCTATTATTTACGAAAGTAAGGGTAATAACACAATGTGTAAAAAAAGTCTTTCTCGGGAAAAATCGTGTTCACCACCCCACAGTGAATGTGTTAAAGTATTTCTACAATTACTTCCCCAGTTATGATATTTGAAAGACATTTAAACTTATATTGAAAGATCTCATTATAATTTACGTTGACAAATACATCATAAAACACAGTTAAATTACAGAAAAAATGAATTCTATTAAAAATTAAAGAAGGTATTCTTCTCTAGGTAGAAATTAGATATCGATTTTTATTAACACCAGAAATACTAAGTCGATGGGGATTTTGATGATTATTGTACGTTCGCCTTTTAAATGAAGATTACTTTGTTAAATAGGTTAATAAAATTATTTAAAGTATTTATGCACTATTTTATTTTTAACGACTTTTTAGCAACATCTTCTTTGAGTTTAGCAACTTTTTACGTTGGATTTAGTGACATTTTCAAATTTATTTTGGCAACTATGACCAGGTGTATAAGTAGCAGAATGATTTTTTTCTAAATGGAAACTGTTAATAATAAACGATTACATAAATTAATATATTAATTATTTTCAATGATTTATTTACAAACTGGTTTATAATTAACAATATGGTTGCAACTGTTATAAATAGCATAAAAATAATGTTCTCACAGTAAATAAGCTAAAGTTTCTAGATTGTTCACATCTGTAACAAAGATGAGTTGAAATAGGTTAATTAATTGAGTGGTTATTTTTTAAAAGGAAGACTGAAGGGGCAGCATAGTTTAAATAGTTCACTCTTTGTATCAACAGATATGTGATTAGATCGCAAAAGTGAAATACAGATTTTGAAAGAAAATTTACATTTGATATAGTATATGCAAAATGAAATTTAACCATTATTGGGATTAATGACGAATGAGAAGAGGGATTTTTCCCAAAGCATCTTCTAAAAGTATGTAAAAGATAATAGAGTAGAATTTTTTATGGTTTCTAGGGGACAATAGCTAAAATATCCATGGAAATGCAATGGTAAAGAGGTTTAAAACATTAGTCATACAAGTAAAATATATTAAACATGATAAACATGGTCAACATTTTAATGTACAGTTTTAAACGGGTTCTTAATACAGGCAAGTTGGCAATGAATGAATAAATATCATCAAAATAATCTTCGCAAAATAAAACTAGTTTGCTCTGTGGAACAAATTATTAATATCAGTATTAACACTGTAATGAATGAGAAAATATTTTTTTCTAAATGGAAGATCTATATCATTGGTTTAACGAAATTGTCTGTTCTGAATAGAAAATATACTTTCAAATAAAAAGGTGTCCAACAAAAACCCCTGGAATGCTAATGACCGTATACACCAACCATATTCACTGGACACTATCTCACTGGACCAATTCAGTATGGTCACCCATAAAATGATCAATTTAGTAGGTACTTAACAATTTTTAAAAATGGCTTCATTTTATTATTCAGGGCATCAATCAACATAAGTACGGCTGAAGGTTTCTCATGAGTAAAATAGGTTTAAGTTATCTTCTTGCTATATTAATACATATTTATATGTAAAAATTATGAACAAATGTATATACACAGATGAAAATGATGCCACCTTGTGAAAGCACATGAACAACTGTGCTTACTAATAATAGTCTCTCATTTACAAATATGCTTACACTTGCAATCAGTTTTCCCTGAATGGAATTTTCTAATCACTACCAACAGTATATCAATTTCACTGACCTAAAACAAAACTAATTATCAAACACACTGATCAATCAGTCAGACCTTTACTGAGGATGTGGTTTATGAGATTTTGAAGTGTAAATGGATTGAAAGATATACCATTTGGAGTTAACAACCCAAATATTACAATTCATTACTTGATAGTCATATATGTCAGGCATCCGTAACAGATAAACACTTTGATAGGTAAAGGTCAAGTGCACCAGCAATCCTTTTCCCATTATTAAAAATAACAAATTTTAGTATACAAACCTCCAACAATCACTGTCTACATTATTCACATTATTTTCATACATTTTTAAAGAAATTTACTTTTAATTACTTAAGTAGTCTCAATTCCTTGGTTATAACATATATATGAAAGCTAACAAAATATCGGCTGACATATACTATTTCTGAATAGGGCACGAATCATTTAAGAACAGAAAAACAATGACTTCAAAATTGACTTGTAGTCAATCTTTACTGCTCGGCCATCCTCTCAGGAGGAATTGGAATGTTCCTCCAGTACACATGTACCAATGCACTCACAGCCTCTTTTCACATAGCAAAACTTGCCATTGGAAAACCTGTGAGACCTAGTTATGTTAAGTGACTTGTTAAAAATATACAAAAAATTTCCTTAATGTGCCAAGTTTGGGGGAATTGGCACATTAGTCATAAGACTGCCATTTGGGCCTTTCTAGTCACCATGGAATGTTTATCGTACACATGAAAGGCTCAATTTGGCAGTTTTTCTGTCTTGGAACATCCATGCAAGATAGGCTGTCAACAAATCAGGGGAGGGAGGCCCTAAGGATTTTTCCTATCACATGGTTGAAACGAGTAAACTATTGTCTGCCACAAGGTCACAAGCCACTAGAAGATGAGGTTAAGACATAAATATTGTGATAAACAGTACAATGGTCATTAAAAGCCATTGTTTGGAAGCCAAGAGAGGTGGACGGTAGAGACAAGTTTTCTACATTGCATTCTCTTATGTTGAGAGACTCATCCCACGTCCATTAGTGGCCTGTCGTCCTTGTGGACTTGGGGGATATTGCCGTTCATGCTCCTCCAACTGCTGGAGAAACTTCTCTTCCAATCTCTGAAAGTAGTTAAATAATTTGTTACTAAATTGAAATAGCCAACATGTTTCAAGCTGTTGTTTTCTCAGCTTTCACCATTCATTTGTTAAAAAAATGTTGCTTTATAAAAAACTAGAAACAATTTCAATCTATGACTGTGAGCAAATAATACAAAAATTAACTTCATTTACAAGAAGCACAATAAACTTGGCAATCTAAAATATATTTTCTATAAATTCCTATATGCAGATAATAATGGCATTTTAAAAAATATTCAGTTAACCAAATGAGTTATAACTTTGAGATAATTCATGTTCATGATGTTATGAAAATAAACAATAATGACTTTTCTTTTTGAAACAAGTTATATTTTTTTAAAATTCTACTTGGTTTCGATGTAGAACATTATCATCAGGTGCGGAATAAGACTGAACATGCAAGCATAAAGTGAAGGATCAATGGCAGAGGGGTTGCCTTCTGGGAAAAATGTAAAGATAAGTTGAGAGAGAGGGATCAGAGTGGAGAATGAAGAGAAATTGAGCAGCCATTTCGTCATGGCAATAAAAAGAGGAACTCGGTAAATGTGGGTGGACAAGGCATGAAAACCAGGAATTGCAATGATACACAATGAAGAGAATGGGAAGAGGTAAGGAGGGACAAATCCACATCTGTATAGTTATCCCCTGATTTACGTTGATTAGCAGTTACATTGCTGATCAATTAATACCCGTGTATCGATTTAAGTAATTTTGAATCAAAGTTACATCTTCAGCAGTATAAGGTTCTTTAAAATTTGCATTGGCACCTTCCCAAAGCTATTATCTGATTAAAATACTAAAAATCACATTTCAAATATACTGCTATCTTACATCTACTCTCTGTTATGTAAAATCTAAATAAAGAGCAATCTTAAATATGTTGTGGTACTCCAAACTCAAGCTCTCTAGATGACTGCTTAATATGTATATTTTGAAGGATTTTATAATGAGGGAGCCAACTGATAGAAAAAAATTGTGAATTCGAATGTGAAATGCACAGAACACCTGGGCACAGGAGCGATTTTTTGTCTGAGTTGGCCACGGAGTCACTCAACATCTGACTACTAGCTATAGCACATTGTGCACCTAGAATTTGTCGTGATTATGGTGAATTTGTCATTTAAGTTAAATTATGACACTCAATCCTATATATAATTTTGGAACTATCCGTCTGTCCCCCCTCTGTATCTCAAAAGCTGTTCATCGTAGAGATATGCGGTAAACTGCGTTTTGTTTCTACAAGCTAGTAGGTCCCTAGAAAACTATTCTCATTTTCATCAAGTCCCGGGTTCGAATCCAGGAGACAATTATATGTTCCCATAAGTTTACATGGGATTTTCGATTTTTCAGAGTGCAAGGTTTTTTTCCTTCATTCATCAAAATATGTAAATATGGTCCGATTTTCTTTGTTTTTACTTTATTCGACGGCTAAAACTCTATACTATGTTATTCTTGTGATGTTTACATGTTAAATGGTCAAAGTTTTCAGAAATACACACTTGTTTTCGAATTTTTACAGATATTTTGTACTCTTTCCAGGTATTGCCAAGGCGACCGTCATTGTTGCCTCCGATTCAATTACTATCAATTATACCTTCAAATAGGTAAAAACATAGAGTTATTTGCTTTGCACTTTTAAGCACCAAAATTATTGCTGTAGTAATGTCAAGATTTATACAGAGCAACATAAATATTTACAGTAATTATTCAGATAACTGCGTATGGGAAGCGTTTCTAACGATTTAATCAAAGCAGCTGAATCTTCCTTTCATCGTTTGAATGCTGGAATCTTATCTCTTTGTCAGTAGATCCATTATATTATACATCTATAATGCTTATTAACGCAAATAGGCTCAAGCATAAATTTAAAATTAAATGAGAATAGGGATATATGTTATTTTTTTAACACATTACATGGTTATCTTCTCTTCATTGATAATCATATAAACGGTTGCATTGATTGTTATATAAAAAAGGACATATGTATATTTGAATGAAAAGAAACAAGGAAAATTAAAAACATAAAAGTTCGTGATCAATTACTGTGTAGGGAAATGAAGAAACGGGAGAAAAAATCTGCTATGACCGGGAATACAAACCCGGGTCATCCACTTGCCGGGCGTATATTCTACCAATGAACTATCGTAGCAGACTAATCCTCCTGTTTCTGAGCAGCAATATTTTCTTAGGTTGGGACTTTTAAAATGCAGATTTCTGACTGGCTTCGCATAATAAATTGTCATTATGCACACACAGCTGTGCCCTCAGCGAGATTCGAACCAGCAAACTTTACATTGGGAGCCAAATACATTAAAATCCTATACCGGAGAAATGAATTACCATATTAACCCGAATATAAGGCGAGGTTTTTTTCAAAAATCGTCTTTCAGGAAAGTGGGGGTCGCCTTATATTCGGGTCCTTAAGTATGAAGAAGTTACTTTTTTTAGATTTTCTCATTGGGAACATAAGGAGTCGCCTTATATTCGGGCTAATACGGTATTAGAGTTAAATGTGAATTATTGAGATAAACTTATTTTACATACTTCTTAATTTTGTATATATTTCAATTGAAAATATACCGCGCAAATATTGCGAGGGTTCAGCTAGTTGTAGTAAATTTCACGTTGGATCTATTATCGGATATAATAAAAGGCAGTTCTCATTGTATCACTGTATGTGTTATGCTGACATCACAAGTCATACAAGTTAACCGCAATTTAAGATACTTTTAGAATGACTAGGAGAATGAAAGTTGGCAAGAATGCTTTAATCACGTATTAGGAGTGAATGACCAAAAAAATTTGAAAATAGTCCTGGGTTCGACTCCAGAGGATGATTTCCATTCCTCATAGGATTTACATGGATAGGATAGGACGAAACTTTCTCGAATTTTTATCTCGGAAACTATGAGTCGTACTTATGTGCTCTCGTTGACTTTTTTATAGTAAATATACAAATAAATTTTTAAATCGATACCTTACAGATCATATAAGGACTAGAGAAATTAATATTGTGTCAATTTTGTAATTCTTTAAATTTTATTAAGGAACGACCTTCAGATAGAAAGTTGAAAAATTGTTGTCATAAGGGAAGAGTGAAAATGTCAAAAAGACAAGAATTTCCAATGTATTCGAGGGACCTTATGACAAATCTTAATAATCCAAATTACTTTAATTTCAAAACAAATATTCGAACATACAATAGTCTTTATCTTTTGCATCGATGGGAGCAAGAATTGCAGATGTACAAGATCGTGGACCTTATTGCTTTAGAATTCATGGACAAATTTACCATCTATCATCGCATATACATCCGAATGATAGTGAACAGAGGCAATATGCTCAACTGTATGTAGTAGATTCTGTGGAAGCAAATGAAGAAAGACTAAACAATCGAGCGAATCGACAATTAATGCAGCTGTGATGCAAAAATTAAATCGAATTATAAGAGAAAACAATATATTTGCCCAAGCATATAGAACTTTAGCAGAAGTTGAACATACAGAACAAGAAAATGCTATCATTTCTAATAGAAGTGTTCCAGTTGTCAATATGGTATTTACATATGATAGAAATGTAGATAGAAGACGATATAATTGAACAACAATGGATGAAATTGCTATGATATTTACAAACAATGATGGAGAACCACCGTTTGAGTTGGTTTCTTTAATTTTTTATTTAAAGTTTACTTTAACTGAATACTTAATTCATGCACACCCATCATTTTTGACGGGCAATTACTGTAGTTATATACATAATAATATCCTAATTCTGTACTACGAAGAATAGGAGAGAAGCGAACGATTATACAGACTATCAGAAAGAGGAAGCGAACTGGATTGGGCATTACCTGAGGAGAGAGTGCATGATTAAAGAAGTGCTAGAAGGAAAACTGGATGGAAAAAGACAAAGAGGTAGGAAAAGGTTTCAGCTAGTAGACGACTTGAAAGGGAAAGAGAGCTATCAAGACATGAAGAAAACTGCGGAAAATAGGAGTATATGGAGAACCAAGTTTAACCTAGAATAATCACAGACCTGTCAATGGACAGACTACCTATGATGATGATCCTAATTCTGTTGGACCATCCATCCGTCGGAATGCTCTATGGAGTTAGATGAGAATAAGGAAAACCACCCATAACTAAAAAGCTTTTCAATCTTTTTCGATCAAACTTTCGGGAATCACATGACTTTCAGTTTGAAGCTGCTCGCTGTGTACATAGTAGTCCTGGGTTTGACTCCAAGAGCATATCTTTTCTTCATTTGAATAACATGGGCAGAGCTGAAATGATGCGAGCAAGCCTTTTTTCTTTAGCATTTTAAAATATCTTAAAAATGAAATATCACAGTTATGCAGAGAAAACTATAGAAATGAATTTCCATATCGTAGAAATTCAATCTCATTGAAAAAGGCCAAAAATTACATTTTACCACAATTTTTTTCTGATTTTTATGCATTTATTCAAGTCATCGCCATTCAACTGTAATTGTTAAAGTCTATTGTTAGTTCGATCCTATTGAATAAGATATGTATAAAAATTGTGATAAAATGCTATTAATACATTTTTTGGAGATTTTCAGATGATATTTGAATTTCTACGATATGGAAATTAACCTTAATAATTTTCTCTGCATGACTGCGCAAGTTTCGCGTCCAAATCATATTTTTAAGATATTTTAAAATGTTAATGAAATAATGTCTGTATGTCAAAAATGTCAATTTATACATGCTGTGAGAATGAAGAGATGTGTGAAGTTGAGACCCCTTAAATAAGCAAAGTATTGAATAACATCAGTGAAGTTATGAATTGGATGGAGAGACAGAGTGATTGTGATCATCTTCATCTTTTACATTTGCAAAACATTAAGACGTATGTGACAAAGAAACGCCAACAGCTGTCGCATCAAAAGAAAATATCTGACTATTTTAAAAACACTGATTAAAGTAAGGTATGCATTTAAATCAAAATGCGATATCAGTTTTTATAGTATTTTGCAATTAAATTTGTTATAACACACATACTTTCACGGTTTTTAAAATTATTTCCCGAAATACCGCGGGTATACATTCTGTATCCCGAAACCCGCTTTATAACGGGGTTTTACTGTATTATCTTATATAATCCATATGAGCCCAATTATATCATGTATTCATTATAGCATGCAAACTTAAAAAACTGAAAGCACGCTTGGTTGATTCCTCCTATATAGGAGCGCTTCAATTAAGTGTGTTTATTTGCTTAACACTAGAACGGCAAACGTGGTCATTTTGACCGCTGGGCTTTGCATTTTATCTCGATGCGTTCTTGTTTTTTCTCCGATCTCTTTCCCTTTTGCTGACTTTTATTATATTAATGTCAAGCACAATTCAGCTGTTTTTTACGCTGATCCCTGTAATACTTTTTTATTTACGAGCCTTATCTTACCTGGCGGCAGCAGTCATTTTGGCTGCTGCACGTTTTTCCTCACCCGTCTTTAGATTATTACAGCAGATCTTCATTTGTCTCTCATTTTGTGTCATCGACAGTTATGTTCGTTGTATCTACATTGTATCTAACTTATTATCTGATTCCACACTAATGATGCTGACGAATATTAGTACGCTCACCGGTCAGTGCTCAGCGACTCCTTATTGATAATTCCATGATCGCACACATAAAGAAATGTACTGAAGCTGAGGCAGAAAGGCAAACAAATAACCAATCGTTAATTAATTAAGTTGATTTGAATCTTTGTGTAAATTTTCCCGCTTAAAAACTACGGAGAAATAACGAGCGGTCAAAATGGCCGCCTCCACCGTTCATGGGGCGTCGTCCGGTCCCGCCGTCCTAGTGTTAAAAGTTTTAAGAGAGTTTGTCTAGGAAAAATTAAAGATCGCAAATTCACTGCTAGGAGGTGCAATGAGGGTCACAGCCATGGAATGACCACTAATTTCGCAAAAAACCATAAGCTAGAAGAATCACCTTCGCCAGAGGACTTACAGTTGGTATTATTCTTAACCATCTTCGTTCTGTGAAATTTTACGAATGAAAAAATTGATCGTAATTAATCTATACACTTAATATTTGTGTTTTAACTAATAAAACATATTTGACATTAATGAACTGCCGTTTAGTCTTTCAATTTTAGATAACCCCCATTTAATGTATTACTCGATTTAAGGTACAAAAAACTTGTCCCGGACGCAAACGTTAAATGGGGATTCCACTGTATTTAGTATGAGAGACACTAAAAATATTGGCACAGTATCAACATTAGTAATTCTAACACTTCACTGAGCCTATTGCCATATTCTTAAACACTATTATCCTAAAGAATAGGCACTTTTTCTATTTTATTGATAAATTATTCTCTGCAAATAAGACGTATGCTTCCTGATAACACAACAATGTCTGCACAAAAGCCAGTCGACTACATCCGAAATTCGGATGAGAAATGCAGTAATGTTGCGATCCTAATGTGGGTGAGAGACAGCATGAGGAATTCTTGTCTGTGTGGCCACATAATACTGTTTCCTGTGTTTTTTCCTTCTGAACTCAGACTCAGTTTATCTAGTGCCAACATTGAAGAGTTACTGCAATCGGTTGTGCCGAGCTATTCTAAACTTCTGAATGCATATCAATGATTCTTATGGGAAAAACTGCTTCAATTTACATTGTACTTTTCAAGGACGCATCCTCAACATAAATCAGGGTATACCAGTACATCGTTTTGAGATTATATCAAACAGCTGAAAGAATGAGAAAAGAGAAAATCATTAGCTAAAGGAGAATTTTTGTCCAGTGCATGGGAAAATATTTCCAATTGTTCAGGCAGATCTAATTTTTAACTTTATGTTCAATATGGATAGGAACGGGGTGAAGTTGTTGGTTATCAGTTAAAATCACATTTGTTGGAAAACTTTGATTCCTTGGACCTATTCATAAAACATTTACATTATTCATTAGTCCTAGTTTTGAAAACAGAGCCCAAATAATTAAAACACTTTTAAGCTGTAAAAATGGATATTAATTGCAATCCTAGCCAAAATTAGATCATACATTTAACAGAAGAAATAGCAACTTGCTAGTTATATGAAATAATGACTGTAGTTTGGAAAAAAGAAACATTTATATTTGCCTGTTTGCGAGGTTTAAGCTGGGACTTCCACTCCTTTAGCTCTCTTGCATAACCTTCTTCCTGTTCCTTCAACTTCATTGTCTCATGCTCCATCAACATTTTTCCTAAATTTAACAAATATATGGAACAAAAAACTTTTTATCCTTGTGTTATTGATATCAGATATTGTTATTTTAAAATAAAATAGCAAATTCTTTTTAACTCCCACACTTGAATTATCATAGCTCTCAATAAAGAATGGAAAATGGCTCATTTTTGTATAATCAAAATGGTTTTAAGTAATCCCAACAGAAAATCTCTGAAACAAATGAATAGTATTTTATATGCAAATGCCATTGACCACAATGTTAAAGATTAATTAAATTTCATAAAAATTTATTAATATTCTTTACTAAAAAGCTGCTTAGTTGACTTAAAAAGAACCTACAAAAATTTAATTATAAATTATTACTACTTCTCATATATGACTTCCAAAAACAAAAATATTTAATTTCAATAAAAACTCTCCTAATAGAACATACGCTTTTCATTCTGAAGTTGCTCAAGCTCTTTAACAGTTGCATCTGATGTGGCCCTTAATTCTTCTAATTGTCTTTGATGCTTCCTCTCAAAGTGGAGCTGTTCAGCACGATACCTCTTCTTTTCATTCTCTTGAAACTTGAAAGATAAAGATTCTCAATTACTTAAATATTAAGAATCAAAATATTTCAGTGACAAAATTCATAATATTCTCCATTAAAATATTTTATTGTAATTAAAGACCTTTTTATGGGAGATACATTTTGTTTACCTTCGCAAAAATGTCGACAAATAGTTTTTACACATACTTAAATTTGTTTTTACTTGAATTCTGTTCATATAAATATTTGAAAAGTCGACTAAAACATTCTGATGACTTGGGTAAAAAGATACAATAAACTGACAATAATAAACGTTCGGCCAATGCAGTTTGCCCATCCAACAACAGTCCTGTCATAATTCTAATTCAACTGTATGTAGGAGAAAGACAAGAGTATGGACAAGACACTCATAAAATGACATAAGAATTTGAAACATAAAAATGTTAAATATTTAACATTTTATGATGGTTTGTTTTGTAAAAAAAACATTTATTTAAAGGGTATAAAATTCTATGACTTGTTACAGCTTGAATTAATATGTGACCATTTATTTCGCAATTATTTATTTAACCTCTGACAATTTGAGTTCAATAAAAGAAAATAAGAGTTAAACAACAAAATCTGAAGAATAACTTCGACAAAATGGAGTAATGCAGGATAAAGAGTGATACAGTAAAACCTCTACATAATCAACCTCCATATATTGTAAACCTCTGTATTCCATAATATTCTTTTGATCCAGCACAAACTGTACATAATGGTGTAGGCAAACCTCTTTATATTGCACCTTCATATTTTTGTAATCCTGCAGATTTTGTGATGGGAAAATGTAAATAAAAGAATAACCTCCATATACTAAAACAATGTAAAGGCAGTACTCCCACTTATAACATGATTAGTTCCTGAAAATTGTGTCGTAAGTTGAAGCACATTTTTCCATAAGAACAATGTTATAAGGTGGGGTTCCTGATTCATCGGCCAGAAAATATATTTTCACAAGAATGATCCTTAATGATCTGCTAAGGCAAACATTTATGTTAGTATAACTTATTTAAGACATGACAAATCATTTTATTCTAATTAGGTTCCAATTACGGCTTGTAAAAATACTGAAGTTTAAAAAACTTGCTGTGTTGATGAATAGCAGTGCACTCCTACTAGCCCTACTAGTCCTTTGGACTAGCCATAGAAATGCAAGAAAGGTTCACATGGACAGTAAACCTATCATAAAGTAGGTGAAGATATTTCACTACTAGCATCATGAGGCTTTAAACACACAATGAAATACACTGCAAACATGCAAGAGGTACACATGGAAGAAAAAAATATAAAAAATATGTGTTCATTTGCTCTAATGCTTTCTAAAAAAATTCCATTTATACTTTTTGCAACTGTGAGAATAACACAGGGTGTATAACTGGCAGAAATCAAGGTTTTCACTTTAGCAGGGTCTGTAAACTTTCCCTTGGAATGTTCCCCTTCCCCAGATCATCCTGGGACCTTCGATCATTGGCCTGCTTTTCTCAGCTACATGCTATTTGCATGTGCTATGTATTCTACTATGCATTTCCATTACTGTTTCATGACTATATCTTCATTTGAGCGATGCCATAAGTAAGCTTTGCCAAAAAGACACTGTTGGCAGCAGCTAGAGGTAGGACATCTAGGCAGTTAAAGGTAAATTGTTTTCTAAACAGGCCTCAGATGATGCTTATTCTTTGATGTTATGTGAAACTACCTATAAGAGCTGTTCTCCATATTTTGCTATCAAGAAATACGAAGAGTTTGGTTTAGAGCAGCAGTTCTCAACCAAAAATCAGTTGGAACCAGTGGAAATTCTGCATATTCCAACAATAACCAGTAAAATCAATTTCTAAATAGTGCACTCTCAATACAGCATGGATATCGGGGATAAAAGTTACCCAGTGTTATATCGAGATAACTCAACTTAGAAATTAGTTTTACTCGCATGCACTAATATTAATGTAAAATGCAGAAGGAAAGAGAAGAAAACAAATAAAGTACAACAGCTTTATTTATAATGGAAGTACACAAAATATTTATAGGCTTTTGACTGTTAACTTAAGAGTTCTAATAAAATTTTTTTTTCAATAAAGGAAGTTTCTTAAAAAACTTGAATTTTTTTCATAAAAGCAACAATGAATTTAGAAACTCCAATAGTTATAATAATAATATTATTTTATTGTATAATAATTATTTTTTAAAAATGAGGTAATATTTTGCTGCTTGGTATACTTTGTTTTTTATTTAAAATTAATTTTTTCAATGAAACCATCTGTAACAATTTTAATGGGGCTACTTCTTTCTGCGCTTCCATCCAGGATATCAAAACATCTATGGGTTTAATGCTTCATCTGTGGTAGGATCCTCAATGTTAACATCCTCACTACTACTTTCCACACTTTTTTTACTGTTTCTATAATTTTTTAGTCACGTAGTGTATGATGCACTGAAACATTATCATCTATTGAAATCCACTGATTTATAATTTTCTTGGTTAGTTCAGATTCTTCTAGAATAGCTCGTACAATTCCTAATTCAGAAGTTCCAATAGCCATTTCTTTTAATGTTAAGGGTTTCAAAAATTCTTGGACATCCTTATTTGCAGATAGCACTGACATCAATAACTCCCATCTATACCGCATTTAATCGATTGTAAGCTGACCCCTACTTTTCACAAGGGCGCACGAGGAAAATTCCATGTTGGGTGTACAGATGTTCTGCTTTTCTGGGATTTGTCACAGAAAAATAACGAAAAGTATTAATTCCCCGGTGTTTTCAATTCATAATTTTAAAAAAAGGTATCAACTAAAATTACAACAATGCAAATTACATTATATTCAAGCATTCTATAAAATTTTTACTAAAATGTTATTTGTCCCAGTTATGTCCCAGATTTTTAATCTCACAACAAAAAAATCCTGACTTTTCTCTTTTTCTTCTCCAATGTCCCACATTTGACTCATAAATCCCTTGGCGCCATTGTGCAGCAAATTTGATGTTTCTTCCGCACATGCTAACGCTTTTCTCTTCAAGTCCGCAGAACAATGCATTCATTCCATTATGGGATTATTAAGAAAAAAAACTGAAAAACTCGCCAAAGTAAATGACAAAAATGTACACTTGCAAAGGCACTAGTAAATGGGTTGGTTCGGGGAATCCTAGGATTAAGCACATACTAGAGATGGCTTGGGGAATCACAAAATTATGCACATACTAGAGATGGCTCAGATTTTTAAGGCCCGATTCTAAGCAGAGTGGCAATTTTTAAGGAGGTAAAAAAGAAAAAAAAGGTCAGCTTACAATCGATTAAATAGGGCAATTCACTTTAAAGGCATGAATTATTCCTTGGTCAAGTGACTGTATCAAAGAAGTTGTACTTTTTGGTAGATAGAGAACTTTAATCTTACCATCATTTGATACTTTTGACTCTATTTTTTTATCAACTGAGAATTTTCTCACAGCTGGAACAAATGACTAGTGAAACCAGTCAAAGAAAACTTTTGCTGCCATCCAAGTTACTGAGATATGACAATTTATGCAAAAATAAAAATTTTGGATTTAAATATCCTAAATAAATCCGGCCGTGGATTTAAATGCATATAATAAATTTAAAATAAATAGTAAAAATCTATCTTTTGTGTATTTATTGAATCCTGAATAATAATATACAATAGTTAGACAATCTACATATAAACTGTTGCATAAATATATTTATTTAAATAATTAATTATGTTTACGTACTAGTGCCGTAGCACCACCAGGAATGTAACTACATTAGTAAAATCATGAATCCACATAAGAGTTGTAGTAAGAAATAGGACCCATCTGGTGAAAAATAAACTTGTTTAGGGGTTGAATAAGACCTGCGTTATATCTGATACCATGCAATAACAAGTGGCTTTATAACTGGGGTGCACTGCACAAATTATTTGAAAATTATATACTTTCGTAGCCATTTTCCAACTGAAAAAGCATGAAGTGTTAGAGGCTTTGAGTGTGCAAGAAAGATAAAAAATATATATATGAAGGATTACAATGATAATCTCTTACTATGAAACAGAATATAAATCCAATGAATTTAAGAAAATGATGACAAACAAATTATGAGCCTTTTACTTTCACCATACGTAGTATAGGAGAAAGTATTGTATTTATGAAAGAAATTGAATTCAAGATTTCAACAGAAATACGTTTGAGATCTCCTGAGTATGTTTTGAGTATTTTCTTGAAGATGCCTGTGAAAGTGTATGTGCGTGACAGAATTTTGTGGGTGCTCTAAGTCAAAAACTAATAATCAGATCTTCGCAAACTTTATACTTAAGATTTTTATCAGCAAATGAAAATCTGAAAAGGTTTTGACTGAAATTGGCAGACTGGAAGTGAAGGTTTACTCATGTCATCTTTCTGTTTTTTCCAAATATCTCCTTTAATACTCCATTTATGTAAATCATTTGTCATTATCAAAGTTGTAGGAAATGTAATGTATTTTGAATCATTCCATTCACAAAAATTTTCAAAAATCTAGTCTTTTCCATTTTGATATGCAGAGATTTTACTGTAATACTGTAGTACTCACCTTCCTTAATTTCTCTCTCTCTTCCTCAGGATCAGCTATGATTGAGGGGTTGGGAGAAGGTGGAGCACCACTCAAAGGAATTCTCATTGACTCCCTAAACATCATTTCTCGCGCCTTCATCTCGGTACGTATTCGTTTAGGAAGAGCTCGTTTTTCGGCTGCCTGCCGTTTTAATAAGTCCTCTTCCATTCGTTGGTTCATACGCCTAACCTGTTCTAATTCCTTCTCATGACGAGTAAGCATCTACAAAACAGAAAGTTTCATAAAATGTTACCAAAAATTGAAATACAAATAATAAATGAAAATTTAATGTGCATATACTTGAAGATGAATCCATCCAGAATTTTTCCTAAAAATACAATTAGCAAACATACATAAAGAGAGATTACTATTATACAGATGACTTTCAATTCCCCATTGTGTGAACTTTCACTTGTATGAATTACCTGGTGCCTCTGCATGAAGAAAATGTCTTTCAGTTGTCGCTTGGCCAATTGCTGTCTCTCATGAATCTGGCGCTCCTCTAGCTCCCATAGTGCAGATTCTCTTGCTCGCATTAACTGATTGGAAAGGAAACACTCATAAATATCTATCACTATCTCAAGTTTTACCTTACTTCTTTGAACCTCCCAAAGAATATTAAAACAGTCAAAATAATACACAACTAGAATTAACTTAGCACAATTAATTGTGACATTAATACTTTGACAACAAATTTTTTGTAACAATTTAACTTACCTGTTGTTGTTGCTGAAGGAACTGTTTCTCCATAAGAGCCATTTTTTCACGATGTGCTTCACCCATTCGCCGTAAAGAATTCTCATGGCTTTCATTCAAACTTTCCAGAAATTGCTTTTCCTGTAATATATAAAAATCTGATATGTCCAGCACATGACTTTCTTCATATAGAGTAATGAATATGATTACTCTTGTAGAAGATTACATTACAAATATATTACTTTCTCCTATACTGATTATGGAGAGAGTAATAATTAAAAAACAATGTCACTAATAACTGCAGAACTGATAAAATCAAAGTGTCCAGGGTCGATATACAGGCAACTCCCGAGATTCGAATCTTGAATTGTCAAATGTCGAACACCATTTTTCCATAGACTTGCATGTTACAAACAGGGGATTCGTTCCTGCATCTTGGCTCGCGCGAGTCGTTTGTAACAAACAACTCGCGCGAGCCAGACCGGGCCATCTGGAGCACATCCCTGCATACATCTATCTATACATACAACTATATATCGCAGCGAAATTAATATAAAAGTTATTAAAAAGCACAAAATAACTTGCAGCCTCGCCAGTTAATTTAACGTTATGCAAACCTGCACTTCTCTTAACTCTGCCAAACCAGCCATCAAATTACGTGAATTTATCACGTTCTAGAATTTTCTCCTTCTGTTTCACATAAGTGCTAATAGTTGAACGACACTTTTATTTGATTCACTAGCATTATCACTATTACATTTCCTTTTAGATATCATGTCAAGTGATAAATTTATAAATAAATCAATAAAATAAATACCATATATAATCGTGAATTGTACGATCCAGCGTAATATATGATTCCTTATTTTTTGCCTCAAAATCTTGCTTTTATCCTATGTATCGTGTAATGTGCGAGTTGGAATTTTTTAGTTCTGATAGCGCGACCTTCAGTTCCTTTTAAAATATAATGCGTTTTCTTTAGTTCATTTCCATACGATTTTTATCTTCATGAAAGTTAAGGGAAAGCATTTAAATGTATAACTGTACTTCTAATTGAATAACTACCTTTTAATTACCTATATTTATGTAATAATGAAGGGAAAATGAGTGAATAACTGTAATTATCAGTTTGTAGCTCACTTGTCTGTTTTCTGTTTACAGTATTACCAGTATAACGTTTTGTTTTGTATAAAGTAATATTTTGATTAAACTACAGTATAATAATTTTTCCTTCTTTCCGTACCTCTTTCATGATTAAAGTTTCATCAATATATAAAATGGTTAAAAAATGTATGCTTGGCAACTCAGTCTAATAATGTAAGCATTAGAAGTTCCATGATGTTTCACCTACAGCTATTGCCCTAATGCAATTTCACCTACAAGTGATTTTGAATTAGCACCAGTCAACTCGTATCATGAAGTGTTTCCACAAGCAGCGACAAGATAATGCTTCTTTCACCTAGGTCAGAGTATTTACAGAGATGTTCAGGTTCAAGGGCTTCAAGCAGCATACTCCAATCCTGAAAATCCAGATGTAAGAAAAGGAATTCACCAGCTGTTGAGCCTTGCATTTGTTTCTCTTGATGATGTAGAAGGGTCTTTTGATATATGTGCAGTCCTCGACATCCGTACATTCGACATTTGTACGCCGAATTCGGACTTTCGTTCGTCAGCTGACGATCAAACATTTCGAGCTATTGCATAATGGCGCTGTCTGTCAGCCAAGCCAATGCTTTTAATAAATTAAAGTATGCTACGTAATAATATACGTATTGTATGTAAAGTAAGATTTGTGTGTAATGTTTTTTAATATTGTACTGAAATTTGACAAGATTAATACCACAGTAAAGTCAGTTAATAATAAATTATTATTATTATACAGTCTCGGCAACGTTACCATCTTTGTTTGTACGTACAGCAGTTTCTTTGTTTGTGCATTTTACATGTATTTTGCTTTGCAAGCCTTTGATACAATGAATACTGAAACAGTAACAGAATTACTGAATATCTAGCAATATGCGGACACAACTTAAATCTTTAAATTGAAAATAAAAAGTTTTATTCTCAACAATATATTATGATCTTTTGTTTATTTCCTGGGATTCTATCAAAAAATTAATTAGAAATATGGAAGAAATGATTATTTAGAATATCTTTTAAGATGAAATTGACTTTAGATTTAAAAGTTAGTAAGTGATTCTGTTTTTGTATTAAATTTCATAGGCATAATAAAGTAGACTAAAAAAAAGTAGATGAAATTGCATTAGGGCAATAGCTGTAGGTGAAACATCCCGACACCACGTTAGAATATGTTGTGCGAACGGCAACCTGTTTTTACTGAGGTCTTTGCATGTACACAAACATTTATTCTTACGTTTATTTTATGAATTTTGGTAACTTTTTGGATGTTTCTTTTTCTTTTCATAATGGAGGTAGAAAGATTAAATAAGGTTATATGAGAACTTCATTAAATCTATATGCATAATATTAAGTTACACAAAAATTAGAAGTTCGTGAGACAAGACCTCAGATTGAGGTTACGGGTAAGGCTACACTTAGAAATATGTTCAAAACAAGGGATGATTTCACCGTTTCAAAAACATATCTCGTGTAATTTGAGACCCCCTAATTTTTGGCAAAAAATAGGCCAAAAACATATTATGCGAGTATATACAGTAAATTTAAATAAAAGATTAACAGAAAAAAAGTGAAATCGGCATAAATTCAAACAATTAAAGTAGAAATAACTATCTCTACACTGAAACTAAACCTCGCGTGGTTGGTCGGGATGAAAATTACTTCGTGTAAACTAGTTCCAAATTTGATTGGCTGTGTCGAAATCTCGAATTTGTCGAATCTCGAACTGTCGAATCTCGGGAGTCGCCTGTACTATTATAACTACAAGTACATATCATTCCATTAATATGTTGACTTTTGGAGTAAAAGACTGATTGTTACTTTTCTTAAAAAAATTCAAAAGCTATATCTAATGGTGACTTATAGAGCATGCATAAGGAAGATTAAGATGATATGCTAAAGAGGTAGCATTAAAAGACAAAGTTAATGAGCGATTTGGTGGCAGATCATGACTAATTTTATAAGTGAAATGCACATCTGGTATATACAACCAATGTATGGTTATTACGAATAGTTTTTCATCAATTAAACATTAACTTTACATGCTTGAGAGTAATGAAACTCACAATATTTCATGAAGTAACTTTAAACTTAACAGCCACAGAATTTCAGGAAAAGAATCTAAAATGTACACTGAACTATGATGAATGAACAAAACAAAACTTGTTGATTAAGAGGTGAAAAACCAATGTGGTTTGGAATTGGCATGCGGGCTAAGGTAACTTTTTTCAGCGTATAGGAATATTATGTAGAAAAAATGACTTCTGCATACCCTTTCCTCATGTTCTATTTCCATTGCCTCTTTCTTGGAGCGGAAAGCACTCTTTCTCTTGTCCCTAGGCAATAGATCAACCTCTTGTCGTAGAAGTCTAAGCTCTTGTTTCAACCCTTCTCGGAAATGTTTTAGTTCTTTTTCCTATATCAGAAGAGATATACATACAGATTGTTTTCATGCTCATTGGAGTAAATATACTTTTACGAAATCTATTTAAAATATATATATCTATAAATGGATCAGCAATAGACTACTATAACAATACTTTATAACTTTGTAAAATTTAGAAAATTTACATGATGTTTCCAATATTGTCAGAGTGGCTCATCCATTTAAAGATATTTAATATTGATTCCAACCAAGGTCATACCATCTATCACCATGAAATATGCCCAGCTGTGATGGATCACCATATATAAACAATGTAGTAATAGAAAAGGCAATAGTTTCACAAATATACTCTTTGAATAAAACCAAAGTTTCATAGTATTTATCTGGGTCAATTACAAATAAGGATTAAAAAACCACTGATGCAACATTTACTTAATCTTACCTGTTCTGCTCGTATTTTTTTAGAAGCTAGCCTAAGGTCAACCTCTTGTTGCTGTTCTGTCCTTTCAACTTGCTGACGATGTGCACGCACCTGAGCATCCAGATCAGCTTCATATGTACGAAGAAGAGTCTGCCTGTCTTGCTCAAACTTTTTCTCCTGTAAAGACAATATTCACTAAGGTTAGTTCAAGTTTAGTATATAATATTAACTGTTATTTGGCAAAAAAAAATAGGTCTAAAAAATCGCATATTACGCGAGTATATACAGTAAATTTAAATAAAAGATTAACAGAAAAAAGATCAGCATAAATTGAAACAATTAGAGTAGAAATAACTATCTCTACACTGAAACTAAACCTCGCGTGGTAGGTCAGGACGAAAATTACTTTGTGTAAACTAGTTCCAAATTCGATCGGCTGTGTCGAAATCTCGAATTTGTCGAATCTCGAACTGTCAAATCTCGGGAGTCGCCTGTACTCATAAATGGACAACTGACTTCTATTACTTTATCATAGTTTTAATCCAATGAATGCTTTTATAATTCACATTTTAATTATATTATATTGTGAACTTTATATAGGCCTCCAAAACCAGCAGTATCTAATAGTAAAAAAATACCTAATAGCACAACAGTGTCACGACTATGAAGGTTAATATGGCTATTATGGCAGTAAATTCCGTAAAAACTTAACTAAAGATATTACGAACATAAAAATAAAATATCAATAGTGTCACAATTCTCTCTCCTCTTTTTAGAGGAAAATTCTTCAATAAGAAGCAACAAGAACCTTTTCTTACATTCATATTTTAAAAGGCTGGTTATTGAGAACCAAAATATTTGTTTGAATCAGAGGAACTGCATAATATTAGTAGAATCCTATATCTAATTTTACAAGTGTCCGTCTGTTTGTCCCCATTTGTATCTTGAGAACCATTCGTCATAGAGATATGCGGTAAACAGCATTGTGTTTCTACTAGCTAGGAGGTGCCTGGAAACTATTTTCATTTTCATAAAGTCCCAGGTTCGAATCCATGAGACAATTATATTTTCCCATAAGTTTACATGGGATTTTCGATTTTTCAGAGTGCAAGGTTTTTTTTCTTTATTCATCAAAATACCTACAATATATACTCGTGTATAACGCACACCCTTGATTTTTGTGGGGTATAAGAACAAAATTATATCATCGTGTTAAGTATTAACTAAAGTATCGTAAATAAATATGTTAAAGCATTAAATTATTGCCAGTTAACAATTTTAGAATGCTTGGACTTGCCCATACATATTACATTCAATAAGCTCCACATTACATCTTAAGTTCTGTTCACATTATCCTTCACTTGCTTCCTTCACTTACATCATTCAAATATACATCAGTCACTTTAATGACACTTGTGTTCATATTGTCACAAGTTACATCAGCCAAACTTACATCAATCACAATCAACATCTGTTTACTTTCACGTTAATCTCTGTGGATTGCAATGCAAAGAACTCAAGTGATTTTAGCTGCTGCAGGTGCATATTATATAAGAAAGAAAAAAAGGAGAGAAGCGGGAAGAAAATTGTGGGTCCCTAAATGGATAAGAAGAAGGCAAGAAGATAATACAGAAACTGTATTTTCTTTACTCTTCCGAGAGTTATCTGTTAAGGATCCATTTTCATTTCAAAGCTTTCTGAGAATGAAGGAAAGTACTTTCAATTTACTTCTGTCGAAAGTGAAAACTTTGATAGAGGAAAAATACGGTAATGAGGGAATCAATTTCACCGGAAATCAGACGCACTCACTTTGAGATTCCTGGCCACTGGAGAAAGCTATAGCAGTTTGATGTTCTTGACAAGAATTCCAAAGAACACCATCTCATTAATAATACCAGAGGTGTGCAGAGCAATATACCAGTGCTTATTGCAAGATTATTTGAAGGCAAGTTTTTCCTGGCATTTACGTTTATGTTATACTAATTAGATATACCTATGAAGGTTATTACTTCACTTTGGGACATACAATTATTATTTTTGCTATAAATTCAGCAAGTTTTTAATTTAATAATTGTAATACCATACGTGCATACGAATTTATATTGTTATTCCTCAAATTAATTCCGTAACAATGGCCAAAGTTTGGAAATGAATATAAATTAAAATTCAATTAAAATTAAAAGGACATTTAAAACTGTTAACAGGCAATTTTCGAAGAAACAACAGTGGATCTTTTAATGAATTGATTTATTTTTATAAAAGGAATTACAAAGGCATTACACTAGTATTATTATAATTATCTTAATGTTGATAGCATTTTTGGTTAGTTTTCAATTAAACTGGATTCATTGTAAAGCAAAACCAAATGGGAAAGCTTGCTATCAGGCTTAACATAAATACTCAGTAAAATTTTATATTTAAATGAGGCAAAATAATACAAGTATAATGTACATAAACCAGTAGTAAGAAGAACATACAGTACCTATGTTATGGGATGAACTTCTGCAACAATATAGGGATTTAGAGAGTAAAACACAATAAAATAGTTTTAAGAAGTTTTTAATAGAAATATGTAAATCAGTCTTCCTCTTCCTCCTCATCATACATTCTATTAATACTAAACTGTATTTCAGTTGTGAGCCATTGCTGCCTTTTTTTATTTTCAACCCTCTAATCATGGCAGCAAGGTACTCTCCAAAATTGGAAAATTCATCCACTCCAGAAGTTTTTTCTACTGCAGCAGTTAGCTTCTGCAGAAACAAATCCACTGTCGGGCCCATTTTCTTGATGTTGATGGAGGTGAAGTTACAGATGAAGAGGTGGCTGAAGTTAAATTACTTGCAGGTGGAGGTGGGATGGAAATGGATATAGGTTCATAGGAAGTAGCAGTTGTGGAGAAAGAAGTGGAGGGGGTGGAAGGATTTGACAAATGCTGAGTAGTGGTGTGAATAGAAAGGGTGTAGAAGTAGTTGTGGGAACAGAAAGGGAGGACGTGGGATTTGAATTACAAAATTCTTCCTGGTCATTGGCAGATGACATGATATAGGAGGAGCTTAACTCCTCTTGGAGATCTTTGGCAAGATTAAAATCCTCAATAGACCCTATGCTCACCTGAAAACAGAAAGTTAAATAATTTTTTTTAAATGTCAAGTCTGACTGCATTTAAAAATATATTTATTATTTTTCAGTTTCTGGAAAATGAAGAGGACTGGAAATCAATAGCTGATCAGTTTGAATTGAGATGGAATTTTCCCAATGCTATTGGAGCTTTAGATGGAAAGCACATTATATTTAAACCAAAAAGAGAGGATGGGTCCAAGTACTACAATTACAAAAATCAGCATTCCATTGTACTGATGGCCTTGGTAGGAGCAAAGTATGAGTTTATTTATGTGAATGTAGGGGTAAATGGAAGAGTAAGCGATGGAGGTGTCTACTGAGAAACAGATTTAGCACAGGATTTAGAAAGGGGAAATATCAAATTACCTCCAGCAAAAATGCTACAAGGAAATCATGGTGCTGTTCCACCTGTCATATTGGCTGATGATGCATTTCCTCTAAAGACATATTTATTAAAACCATACCCTTCAAGGCATTTAAGTAAAGAGCAAAGAATTTTTAATTATAGATTATCTTGTGCCAGAAGGGTGGCAGAGAATGCATTTGGCATTTTAGTCAACCACTTCAGAGTTTTCCTTACCACCATTGCATTGAGCCCAGAAAAAGTGGAAACTATTTGTCTTGCAGCAGTGGCCTTGCATAACTTTTTAAGGTGTGAGCAAGACAAATTTCTCCAACTTTGTAGACAGGGAAAACTTACAAAATGGGGAATTAATACCAGGGGCCTGGAGACAGAACATTCATCTAAATAATATGAATCATGAAGGGGGAGTTCATCATGGTTTCCAAGCATTGCAAGTGAGAGAAAAGTATAAGAATTATTTTATAGAGGAAGGTGCATTTTATTGGCAAGATAGGATATTCCATTGATATTCAATTGCTTGCAATTATTTTCTATTTATATAATGCAATAAATTTTTAAATGCATTGAAACAATTAATTATCGTAAAATCTCGAGTATAATACGCACAATTTTTACTCATTTTAGCCTGCTAAAACGGGGGTGCATATTATACTCGCGTACAAAAAAATACGTCATTTTCAATATTGAACAAGCGCACGTACAGCTGTGAGACATTGTTGCAAGATGCATTTCGCACTCTTGGCAACAGCGCTCCGTGACCGCGTCCCCTCCTCTTGTCCTTTGGAGTAGTAGGGAGCTTGATAGGGTTCGGCTCGACTCGCCTATACTCGTCGCTATGCCTAAACAAAAGAAGGTTTTCCTCAGTAAACCTTCTCTTGTTTAGGGTTACGTGATGAATTCCGTTTGTTTCGATATTTAGTTTGGTTGTGAAGTGTGTCAATTTATTATTTTAAGCCCTAAAAATGAATTCGAGGAAATGTTATACTGCAGCAGAAAAGCTGTTAGTAGTAAAATATGCAGAATCTGATGGCAATCGGGCAGCAAGTCGTCATTTTTCCATTAACGAGTCAAACATCCGATTATGGCAAAAAACAAAGAGGCGCTGCAAGTGTTGCCTAGTAAGAAAAAAGCGAATCGTGGGTTACCACCAAGTTTTCCAGACCTAGAAAAAACATTAATGGAGTGGGTAGTAGATAGGAGGCAACACGGCATCGGTGTTTCATGCATTGAAATCAGACTTAAAGCTCTGGAACTTAAAAAATCTCTTATGGACACAACATAATTTAAAGCATCATATGGATGGACAGTTCGTTTTATGAAGCGACATGGCCTTTCAGTTCGTAGAAGAACTACCATCGTGCAGCATCTTCCAGACGACCACGAAAAAAAGCTTCTGGAGTTCCAAAAGTTCATAATCAAATTGAGAAAGGAACATATCTATGACCTTGCACAGATTGGAAACGCCGATCAAACGCCCCTGACTTTTGATATGCCCTACGACAGGACTGTAGACACGAAAGGCATAAAAACTGTGTCTATACATACAACTGGACACGAGAAGTCTCACTTCACCATTATGTTAGCGTGTACTGCAGATGGAGGAAAGTTGCTGCCTTTCATAATTTTTAAGAGAAAGACTCTACCAAAAGGAGTGCATTTTCCAAGAGGTGTACACATTCGTGTCCATGCTAAAGGATGGATGGATGGATGAAGCACTAACCATTGACTGGTTAAAATGTGTTTGGGCGGCACGTCCAGGTGGTCTACGAAAACAACCTTCCATGTTGGTGCTCGACTCGTTTCGGTGTCATCGGATGCCTTCTATCCAGAAAGAACTGAAGAAAATGAAATCTGATCTGGTTATTATTCCAGGCGGCATGACCCGTCTACTGCAGCCTTTAGACGTTGCTGTTAATAAGCCGATGAAGGATGCTATCCGTCGTAAATGGAATGCATGGTTAAGCGATGGTAATCACACATATACTGCTGGTGGCCGTATGCGTCAACCGACTCTCACCGATGTTGCCGAGTGGGTACTTGCGGCTTGGAATGAATTAGGTGCATCTATAATTCAACAAGGCTTCCTCAAATGTTGTATTTCCAATAATCTTGACGGCAGCGAGGATGACGTTTTGTGGGAGGACGATGAGGTGTCATCAGATGAAGATGGCAATATTTATTATGACGGCACCAATAACAACGGCATTGACTCGACAGCACTAGATGAGCTTCTTACTAGTGAGAGTGATGACGAGTGTTTTTACGAATTTCCCAGTAATATTTAGGTGTTACGCATTTTTGTTTTTTATTAAAAGTTTAAGTTTTGTTAACAAATGTTTTATGCAATTTAAAATAAAATCTTGAAAAGTTATGGGTGCGTATTATATACGAATTTCCATTTTACCAGAAACTTTCGGGCTAAATCAAGCATGCGCATTATACATGGGTGTGCATTATATTTGAGATTTTACGGTATATTTATTTTACCCGTAGTCTATGTTCTATCCTATGAAGTATTTTGCAGTTACACTACACAAAGACATAAGTCTACATACAAAACACACAGACACACATGCTGGACTACCGTATACGCTACAAAAACATACTTACATTTCTTGACGAAGTGCCCCTTTGAATTTTGGTATGTTGTTCCAGGAAGAGCAAGTTCTCATAGCACCACAGTGAAGGGTTAGGAAATCTCCCTTTGCTACCAGAGCCACTGGACATTTTTAATAACTTGGCCCTTTCTCTAAAAAATTGAGTCCTTAACGTATTTATTTTTCCTTTAATGTCCTCTGCATTCGTATTTGGTCTTAGCTGAAACCAATTATAAAAGCTTAGAGAACTTTGTAGAAAAAACTATGCATACTACACACAGACATAAGTCTACATACAAAACACACAGACAAACATGCTGGACTACCGTATACATACTTATATTTCTTGACGAAGTTCCACTTTGAATTTTGGTATGTTGTTCCAGGAAGAGCAAGTTCTCATAGCACCACAGTGAAGGGTTAGGAAATCTCCCTTTGCTACCAGAGCCACCGGCCATTTTCAAAAACTTGGCCCTTTCTCTAAAAAATTGAGTCCTTAACGTATTTATTTTTCCTTTACTGTCCTCTGCATTCGTATTTGGTCTTAGCTGAAACCAATTATAAAAGCTTAGAGAACTTTGTAGAAAAAACTATGCATTGAAAATTAGTGTAGAAAGTGTGAAACTTAATTATTCGTAAAGGTGAGAATCAACTTGCCCAATATTATCTGCGATTCTTGAACAAATATAATATTAGCCACAATAAAATGGTTTTCTTGCAAAATATACAACATAAAAAAAAGTTAAAATACCATATATATTCATTTAAGTAATGTTGTAAACTTACCTTCGAAACTTCTTCTGAAATATTTTTAAATATTTCGTTTTTGATGGTTTCCGGCGATGTAATGCAGTATAAGGTCAGGTTTTGCTCATAAAGAGAAATGAGCAAGAGCGAAGCGTCCTTCGTCCACCTCTCCATTTCGTTCCGTCGTTATAAAACCACACGCTCGAACACAGACCAAACAAACTAGAATTGCACTCAAATGTACTACACAAACGCTCTGCTCTACAGTTGAAAATGCGGTCGTTAACAGAAGCATATGACAATTGAAACACGAGTGCGCAAGACGGTATCCCACATCTCTTCCTTCACTTTCACATCAGTCACTTTGAAATGGATCATCACCCATTTCAAAAAAGAAGGACGATGCTAGTCCTTCATACGGCCAACTCATGGACTAAGGCGACTGATGCATCTTTTGTGTAACTTTACTGCAAAGTGAGGGATCGTGTGAACAGGGCTTTAGAGAGACACCATCAGTAATGAAAGTGAATGAGTTGAGATGGCAGCAACTTCATACAGTAAGTTGGCCAAACTGATGCCACGTAGAAAACCTTAGCGTCACTGCTGCCAATCCTTTTAAATCAAACAAAAAGGGATCTATAAAATAGAAAGTTTTGATTTATAGTGGATTTTGGTTCTCTCTTTTCTATCTCATTCTAAAACTGTTTAATAGAAGGAATAACACGAAAATTTAACAATCTGGAAACAGGAAATGCGACAGTTAAGATTAAGTTCATACACATCACTCTACAGGTTTTAAATTACTTACATTGTTAACTGTACAGGCGTCCCTTGCTATTCGTCTCCCGATTATTGTCTTTTCGCTTATTCGTCCATAACCAATTATAACCAAACCCCCATTCATTCATCCATTCCCTTGCTTATTCGTTCATTGAAATAGCTGGGACCTACAAAGAGGGACTCTCAGACGAATACTCATCAAATGATGAGATGCTAAGGATTTATCGTTCTCAGCAGTATAAACTTATAACCTTGTGATCGAGAAATGAAAATATCACGTAGGATGTCTGTCTTCCCCTTGTGACTGTGGCTAACAGCAAATTAAAGCACAACACTGAGATGATTTCATCATCACGTTGAGTTTAGGAGGAGTTCTGGGTGATCTGTTTTAGTAGTTGTTCAACCAATGACTGCACTGGTCTCAGCTACTCAGCCTCATTTGTTCGTTTTTCCTTAGTTTGCATTTGGGCACAATTTTATATTGTTGAGTGTGAATTTGAGCTCTGTGTTTGTGATTAAATCAATCAATTCTGTGGCGGCCGCATTTGTAGTTGGGTTTACATCGCACCTTCGCGGGTTGCATAAAATGCTCCCGTGGGCCGTAGGTTCCTATAGATTGTGTTTATAGTACCACTCCATAAAATAAGGTAATATTTGGTCCGCTTTTTGGGTTTTCAGGAATGAATTATACATTTATAACATTGTGTCTAAGGGAAATAGCCCTCGATTTTCATCTTTTTGCTTATCGCCCAGTTTCTGCAGAATCAGTTAAGGACGAATATCGAGGGATGCCTGTACATACTAGAATCATTAACTAAATAAAATTATTTCAATTTACTTATTCAATGTTTTTTGTTTTCGATGCATGTTTTGCAGGAAGTCTATCTGACTAGTTTGCAAAAATTACAGCAATCAGCTGATGAGCTAGTGAAACGCAGAATATTTGGAGACGATGGAATTATAACTGTATAGAAGTAATTAGGTATTCCATACGTATAATTAATATATGTATAACCTGAATAATCGATAATTATTGTGGTTTTCCCCTTAATTCACCTAAAAAGCGAGAATCTGGTGCGAGGTAGGTTCACTTTAATTTCCGATTTTAAGTGCCCAAAATTGTTACTCGCGTATAATGCGCACCCCTACTTTATGACCTGAAATTTGGTCTTCAAACTGCGTGTTATACACGAGTATATATGGTAAATATGGACCAATTTTCTTTGTTTTTCATTCATTCGACATATAAAATTGTATGTTATCTTATTCTTGCAATGTTTACATGTTACACGATCGAAACTTTCAAAACTATGCCATTGTTTTTGAAATTTTGCTGATATTTCGTACTTTTTCTGGGTATTGCCAAGGTGACCATCATTGTTGCCTCCGATTCAATTAGCGTCAATTAAACCAAATAGGTGAAAGAATAGCTTTATTCACTTTGCACTTTTGTTTAAACATCGAAATGATTACTGTACCAACATCAAACTTTATTCATAGAAACGTAAATATTTAAGGATAATTATTCAGTTAATAGCTGATGGCTTCTAGCAACTGAATCGTCTTTCATCATTTGAATGCTGGAATCTTACCTTTTTGTAAGTAAAACCATTATATTATACAACTATAATGCTTATTACTGCAATTAGGCTCATGCATAAATTTAAAATTAGATGAGAATAGGGACGAACATACGTTATTTTTTTAAACACTACATGGTTATCTTCTCTTGATTGATAATCTAAATAAATGGTTGCATTGATTGTTATATAACAAAGAAAGTACATATACGTCATATTTAATAAAATCAGTAAAACCGTAAAAGAGTAAAACAATAAAAACAGTAAAACCATAAAAGGGTAGAAACTATAAAAACAATTGGTAAAAGTTCCACAAGTCAAAAGGTAAAAGTTACGACATGTTTCGATTAGTCATAGTCATCACCTGACTAGTCGAAATATGTCGTAACTTCTACCTTTTGACTTGTGGAACTTTTACCAATTGTTTTTATAGTTTCTACCGTTTTATGGTTTTATTGTTTTTATGGTTTTACTCTTTTACGGTTTTACTGATTTTATTAAATATGACGCAGTTCCACCACATGAAAGCTTCTACCATTGATTATATACATATACGTCAGTATAAAGAAACAAAGAAAATTAAAAACAAAAGTCTGCAATCAATTACTGTGTAGCATTAATTTACTCTCTAATATGACTTTTAAAATGCAGATTTCTGACTGACTTTCCATAATAAATTGTCAATACACACAGCCATGCACTCAGCGAGATTCAAACCTGCAAATCTTACATTGGGGGCCAAATACATTAAAATCCTATACCGGGAAAATGCATTATTAGAGAAATGTGAATTATTGAAATCAACTTATTGCACACACTTCTTAATTTTTTTAATAAATTAATTGAAAAAAACCATGCAAACATTGCGCGGGTGCAGCTAGTATAACTAATTCTTATAACACTTCAGAGACAAAAACATTTTTCAAATCAACTCCAAAAAAATTTATTCTTTCCATGCAAAATAAATGAGATAGTTGAAACATCAATTACCTGCTGCTCTTTGAAGAACTGAGCTTTAAAGGAAAGATCTTGAAACTGCTTTTGTTCTTGCTTCTGGAGCATTTTTAACTCCCTCAGCTCCTGCTTTCTGTAACGAAAAAGTTTTTTCATTCTACAAGTGACACAATATTAATAAAGAAAAGTACATACTGGAAGGCACCCAAACCAAATGAGATATCTAATTTTCCAACTATAATTTGATTTTGCAATGTTTTGTGAATGATGACAATACCTGGCTGTCACAAAATAATAGGCAAATCCAAATGTGTATTTGGTTTTATGAGCTATTTCATGTCTAATGAAATAAACATCATCATCTTATGATTACAACCATAAAATGAGTTTGACATTTCATTTTGGAATTTGCAATTTTCTGTGCATTGACTAAAATATGGCATACACACCTGAAGACATGATCATCATATAAGCGTCCATTTCCTTCATCTCCATAGATAACTCTACTAGTAGTGGTAGTAACTACAACTCCATCAATCTCAAACTTGCGAGTCCTCTTTCTTGTCTTCTTCTTTAGGTTCATCGTTCTGATCTCTTCTTTTATTGCTGCACGTGCATGGCTATCCTGTAATAAAAGAAGAGCAACATATTATGACATACACTGAAAAGTTGTAGAAAGATTTTGAGATCTGTTTAATCATTATTAAGTTTAAAGTAAAGAAATGTGATGAGGTGTCTGATTACATCTACAATTCCACAAATCACGATAAGACCAGTAAAAATGTTAATTGGGCATTGTCACATCTGCCTTATTCGTTTGCTTTATCTGGATTCATTTCAAGGACATGGAGAGAAGCCTATGTTATGCATTACACATTTTCTTATAAAAACTTATAATTTATCTACATATTTTCTGAGTTAGCATCAATATTATGGACTGAAAATGACTTAAAATGAATAATATATAGCTGAGAAGAATGATATGCCTTACTGCATAACGCTGACCCCGTCTTAGAACCACTTCTGGCTCCTCCTGTCCTGGACCTATGTCACTACCACCTTCACTTCCTTGACCCACTGGAATACCACCTGATGTCGACTCTGCATCTGCATCAGATCTACACATAGAGAACAAAAAATTATTACTTTTGACAATTTTTAACAGAAATAATTTTGAAAAATTACCAATCTTGCTAAATACACATTATTTATGATTTAAAAGTTTCCTTGTAAAGAAAGTACATGAACCTTCAAAAAAATATAATTAAAATGTTATAGATAAGGTTAATTGGACTTTAAAAGGAGAACAGTGAAAACGATAAGGATAATGGATGAAGGCCATATTAAATATATAGCAAGTCAATATTTCATTTTTAGGCTCCATCTGATTTTTACTACGAGTGAAATCAGCAACAAATAAAATACAATACAAGGAAAATGCAGAATACTGATGAAACCTTTCTGTAGGTGTTGGAGTTTGATGTCTATCAACCAGATGCAAATCTTCTGGTGAATAAGATCGCCCAACAATTTCACCTTCCCGAAGCCCTCCTACAGATTCAACCACAACCTACAAATGAAAACGATTTAAATTAAAACCTTTAACTGATAGTCATAATAAGAAAACCACAAATAAAATTCAATACCACTGTTGTTACATAACCTTGGCAAATGACTTCATCAAATAAACTTTTGATTAGATATTCACTTCTGTTTAGCATTGATTTTACCTGTCCAGAAGTGATCTCTGTTCTTTCTCTTGGAGGTGTCAACTCTCTCTGAATAATGACATTCTCTATCTCTTCTGGCTGCAATCTGTCCACATCCGTTGCCCCCTCTGTTGTACCTTCTAAGTGAATAGTACCACGTATAGATACTTCTCCTGCAAATTGAGAGTCACATTTTTAAAAATGTGCAATAAATTTCAATGGGAAAAGAAATTGTGAAAAATACTATCAAAGGAGATTGAAAGAAATTGGCTTCTGGGCAGTTAGAAAGGAAATAATCATGAGAAAGGTCACTGAAAGGAGAAAATTAGAAAGACATGGGAAGGTTAAGTCAAAAATCTGCCAGATGGTAAATAACAGAAGTATGAAAAAATAAGTTCTGTATATCTTCGAGTATAAATCGAGAAATTTCTTCCTTTTTTAGGCCGATCAAACCCTACTTTCGACTTATATTCGAGTCGCAAACTAGCTGGACATTTTTCTGTGCCAATAATTAAACATGACAGGGAAAAAACAACATTTGACTGACTTGAAGCGCATTAGTATGAAAAATTCACGCTAACTTGCGGAAAATGCAAAGGCTAATGATAAAATTATACGGCATCGCCGTACTTACGTAGTTTGAAAGGAAAACTTAAAATTTATATTTTATCTTTAAATAACCTACCCAAATGAGTGGATTGAAGAGAAGAATCAATTCAGTACTCAAGCGTTGGTTTTTTTATTTCGATCCTGAATTCAAATTCTTAAACACTGTTCCATTTCTTCAACGATGGCATTTCAGTTTTTACTTATAATCATAGACTGAACAGAGCCTGCATTGCGAATATGATCACCAATTTTTCCTCTGTCTTTTAAAATGGTTGCAATTGTTGAACGATTGAGATCATAAACACGACTAATCGAAGCAAGCAACTCCCCTTTTTCTGATGTGTATTAGGTCCATTTTAGTTTCCATCGAAAGCACGATGTTTTTTACCACTCTTAGCACTTTCACAAACAATACATTTACGATTGTTTTCCATATTTCAAGGGTAATAAAAAACAATACGTATATAAACACGCACCCGTATGGTTTCGAATACAAATGGCAAATAACAAGTGTTGACATGTTTATGTGTTCTTACTGAGACCGATGTTCGTAAGTGCGTGAGGGTATGTTTGTAAATGAAGTACAAGGCACAATTCATTGGTATGTGGAATGTTCGTAAATACGAACTGTTTCTTGAATGTTCGTAAGTAGAGATTCACCTGTATATATACTGTATTTAATCGATTGTAAGCCGACCCTTTTCTACGTTTTTACCATCGCAGAAATCGCCACTGGGCTTAGAATCGGTGTAAAAAAAGTAGTCAATGAATTTATGTCTGTAGTTACATCATAACGCAAGATATAAGTGTACTAAAGTGGAAGTAAACTATCTACTTTAAATGTATGCAAAAAAGAATCAAAATGACTAGACTGCCTACGAAGAAATAAATTATGTAAATAATACGTGGCGCGTCAAAGTCCTAAAAAAATGCAGCAATAGCGCTCGTATGTGTAAGAAGCTACATATGTACACAATGTTTCATTTTACTCGTGAATCGAAACATTTGCCTTTCCTACCCCCCTTCCCTCCCTCCTCTACCTATCTTGTTTCAGTGTGTCTAGCATGTGTGTACTGGGATTCCCCGAGCAAACCGTCACTTCCTCGTGCCTTAGCGGCATAGCAAACTTGGGAGAATAATTTAAGAACAAAAGTCAAAAGGAATGCCCAGGTGATACTAGTGTAGTACTAACGTATGTTATGTAATACGGTGTCCGTATTTGATTGACGAGAAACGGCTATTTTTTTACGAGAATAAGATCCGGGGAATAACGAAGTCAAATTACTCTTTTAGTAGAAGTTGCTATGAATAAGTGAATAAAATGTATTTTATGTCGTCGTAATTTTAGTTAATACTCTTTATTTAATTACGAACTGAAAATTTGAGACATAATACGGTGTCCGTATTTGATTGACGAGAAACGGCTATTTTTTACGAGAATAAGATCCCGGGGGATAATGAGGTCAAATTATTCTTTTCGTATGAGTTGTTATGAATAGGTGAATAAAACATATTTTATGTCACCGTAATTTTAGTTAATACTCTTTATTTAACTACGAACTGAAAATGAGGCGTTCATACTTGTTGGTATTTTGAAATAAATGACTCCAGTTGTCTAATCTCTTCAAAATCAAAATTTTTCCTTGCGTGGCCTTGTGAAAAGTGGGGGTCAGCTTACAATCGGTGTCGGCTTACATTCGATTAAATACGGTATTAATTTTTTTGTAAATTTCAAAATTATCTTGTTTACATTTTCTTTGCTTTGACTTATACTCGAGTCTTGGATTTTAGATGCTTTTTTTATGCTAAAAAGTACACGTCGACTTATACTCGAATTGCCTTACACTCGAAGATATATGACAGATGATTAGCATACCTGCATCACCTCCTGGTGAAAGAGGAATGGATGTGTCACCTTCACCAACTAGCACCACAGAGACATGACCTGGATCTCCTGCACCACCTGGCGACCATGGTGGTTCCCCTACAGGGGGACCTGGTGTTACTACCAACACCTCACTTTCGTCTAGCCTTATCGGGAAGTGATCCTCATCTGTAGATGACTCTCCCACGTGGGTCTTATTGGTTTCGTTAGCCAATATGAAGACTTCTCCTCCAGCAGGTGAAGGGGATGGAGTAGGAGGAAGATGGGTTGAGATGACTGTCACAGGAGACTCCTCACTCTCAACAGTTTCACCAGTGATACGAACAGTGGAAGTATTGATTCCTGGAACTGACGTCTCCAAAACTTCTGAAAAGAACAAAACTATATTTGCTAAATCTGATATTTCTGGCCATGGAAAAAAATTGTAATTGTCAAGACTAATTGAAGCTATTGTTACAACTGAGTTATCATACCCTCTTAAAACAATAATTTTATTTATACTGCCCAAAGCTGAATAGTATTCCTTGAGGATTATTTTACACTTCTTGGACCAAATTAGAGGTGAATTTCTTGTTTGAATAGCAAGTGTTAGCGGAAGTGCCCGTTTAATTTCAATGGATTTAACGAATCTAAAACTTTGACCGTGTAACATGTAAACATCGCAAGAATATGATAACACAGTTTTAACCATCAAATAAGACAAAAATGAAGAAAACCGGTTCACAACTACCTATTTAGATGAATGAAAGAAATCTTGCACTCTGAAAAATTGAAAATTACATGTACACTTATGGGAAAATAATTATAGAATTAAGCACCCCAAAATTTTTTATCGCCATATAGCCTATGTTACCTGCAGGGTAAAATTATATACCTATGTGAAGTTTTGTGACAATATCTTCAGAGGTTTGGAAATCACAATTTATGGACAATCTACATCTAACTATTTAAGTTACTTACATAGTTTTAAAAAGTTTGCTTTGCAAGTTAGTACCATGTTTCTAAGTAATTTTAAAATTCAAATGAAAAATAAGCTGCACTCATCCCTATGTTATTCAAATGGAGAAAATGAAAAGAGAAAATATTTTTAAAAAATAGAAAGGTTAATCAAATTGGTATAAAAACCTGACTACACCACTTAACTCATTATTCCGATTAAAATGACACCTTCCTCTTGTTTCTATGTGCTGTAGTTGCTGTGTTATAAAAGTTCATACATAGATACAAACACTTTATAGAAATCTATAATTACTCTGATATTAAAGCATAAGAGAATAATATGAAGGTACTTTTAAAATAGGCATTTATTTTTTATTCTTCTATACCAGTGGTTCTCAAGTGCGGCCACTAGACAATTTTGGTGCAGCCACAAGAAAATTTCAATAATTGGAATTATTTAAAGAAAAACAATTATTAATGATAAATAACTAACCACTGTCATCAAATAAGAATGTATGTCAAAGTTGTTATATGACTATTGTTACATTTTCTGTAATCTTTCCTTGATGCAGCCACGTGGCTGCATCTGTGACCACAAGAAAATATCTCCTGAGAACCAATGTTCTATACTATATATATAACTGTATATATGTGGAAATACAATATGTATAGTCTCTCCATTGCAACTGATTTTGAGAATGGATGATGCCATAAATAGACACAAGCTGCCTTAAAACATTTGTAATAGTCCCAGGTTTTGTGGATTTATGTTGTAAAACGAAACCCCAAAGCAGTGAAAACTTTATGTGATAAACAATTATAACCATAACAAATGGAGCATTCCCCTTCTCCCTCAACAATAAGGCAGCTTACAGATTGATACAAATTTTCATGTGTACACCTTACCCATACCAAACATGCTTCTATTGAATTTTGTCAATACCTGATCTATATCCACAAAGACTAGGTAATAATATGATAAGGCTGGCAATGTTAGCTGGAGATACATGGGTCAAGTCATAAGGCAATAGTTTCTGTCGATGATTTGTTTCTAAACGATTCTTAAAATTCATATAATTGTTCCAACTTAAAGATTATTAAAACACCAATATTTAGTAATATAATGAGAAGAGAAATGTTAGTGTAAAGTTTCTTATATCTAAAATCCTATAAATTACATATGTATTTATGAGAAAAATTTGAAATTTAAAAATATTTTGATTATATACATACCTCCAACCACAAAAACATCTGAAGAGAGGTTTCCATCCTCTGCCTTAGTATCATCAGCCACCCTAGCAAGAGGAAGAGGAACTGCAGGAGTATGGATTGCACATACATCATCAGGATAATCCAATCCCTTCTGATCTGTCTTTACATCACCCCCCACCAACAGCTCCACCTCTCTACCTTCCTCACCAAACTTCTCCTCAAACTTCCTCAGTTTCTCTTCCTCTTCCCTTCTGGCCTCCTCTAGCCTCCTAGATTCCTCTTCTTCCTTCCTGGTCTCCTCTGCTCTCTTGGCTTCTTCCACTGCCTTCCTGGCTTCTTCTGCTCTTATAGCCTCCTCTTCTGACCTTCTAGCTTCCTCTTCAATCCTTTTAGCCTCTTCTTCTGCCTTCTTTGCTTCTTCCAACTTCTTCTTCTCTTCTTCCTCCTCTCTTGACTTGAGTGCCTGCTCCTCCAACTCTGGCCTCTGTGGCTTGGCTGGAGGGGGAGGGGCAGGGCCCTTCTCTCTTCCCTCTCTCCTCCACTTCCCTCCCTCTTGAACTGGTTTTTCCTCCTGTTACATTTCAGCAAACATCAACACAAAGTCATGATTAAAGGATAAAACAATATTAAATAAAGGACTATCATGCAGCTCTCAAACAATTTCAACTACAAAACCAACAAGTGTTTCAAATGCAATAATGAACAAATTAATTCATGAAAACAATTTTTATGAAGCTAAAAGCTTCAACCATTCAAGTGAGGTTTATAATCTGCACAATTAGAATCATTTTGCTGCTCTATTTATTTAAATAATTAATCTGAAATATATGAAAGAAAAACCACAAATATCATGATTATTAAAAGTTATATGCAGATTGGATACTAAATTTTCTTAAATTACCCATGGCAGCATAAGCATCGCTATCAACAATTAGAAAATTTTATCATAGTAATGGAGTATCACTTACTGCAGTGCGGTGTAAGTAATCCTAACATAAAGCGTGACTTTTAGATATATGGGTGATTCTACGATAATGGGACAATTCGATGGTCGGTGATTATTTTTTAATACAAATACCACTAAAAGGAAAATTAATATGTATGATGAGTCGAAAAGTGTTTCTGTGCTTAGTACAGTGCTCAATTAACCGATACCTACGTATTTTGACTTTAAAAAATAATTTTAGTGTTAGAAAATCATATAACCTGGCATGTCACCTCACCAGAACTGCCCATGTTTGTGAGGTTTTTTAATTCTCAAAGCTTCTTTTAACTAATGATGTAATAAAACTGTATTACTGGAATATCTAGTACTACGTTTCTAGAAATAAAAACGTTAAGTTCTTATTTTTTCAAGTTTTATACAACTTGATTTTGATGTCACCATTGGCAAGCATCATTCACCTGACAATAATATAAATTCAAATATTGTGCCATTTTAAGCAACGGTCACATTGGCCACTGTAACAGCCAATAGCTTTCATGTTTCTGTAGACTACAATGCAGCGCCATTTTGAGGTTATGTAAACAGTTGAGTAGAAACCAAGTATGAGTGCATTCTTCTGTGACAGTGTCAGTAAAAGTATCATTAACCTGGTAAGTATTTTATTGTTTTAATAAGCATTTGTTTTTTACCGTCTTCCTATCACATGTAGTAGTCATAGAATGCAATCAAAATGTGTACATTTGTATTGCCAATTTTAATTAGTTTCTTTCAAAATGTTGCAGATGTCATTTTGCCATCATTAACCTGCGCCGTCATTAACCTGTTTCCATCCTAACAGGTGATTGATCAGAATCAAGTTAACGACGTTCTTGTGATGAAATAAGGTTTTTTATTAAAATTTTCAAAGATTTAGGAATGGGATGGGAATTTAAGGTTGTTAAGTTTTAGAAACAATATTGTGTTACTCTTGTTACAGGTATTTAAAATGTCACGGAGGGAGAATAATAAGACTCATGAAGAATTATTGAAACGGAAGAGAGAATTGGAAAAGAAACGATATAAGAGAATTAAGGAAAACCCCGAGTTATACGAAAAGTATAAAGAAGCAAACAGACGAAAATATGAGAAGCGAAAGGCAGAAGGGGCGATCAAGCCAATCAACGAGCTAACAGAAAGAGAAAAACAGCACAAAAGAAAAAAATGGCGGCAAAGTGCGGTAAAATACAGAGAAAAACAAGCTGCAATGAGGGCAGCCTCTCAATTCATAAAAGAAACGACACTTCCTGAATGTCGTCAAGGATCACCAGCTCCAGTACCGGTTCAGCCGCCAATTCACAATCAAGATAGAAGAGTGATTGTAGCTAGAGCGAAATCTGTGCAGATTCGGAAGGCTAGAAACAAACTTATTATGAAAAAAGACCAAGAAATCGCAATCTCAAGCAAAAATTACGCAATTTTCAGAGGTTGCTTATGCGTCAAGCGAATAAACGCGACCGCCAGGCTGCAACACCAAATTCAAAAGTAAATAACTTACTCAAAATTTCGGAAACACAAAATGATGTTATCAGAAAGCGACTTTTATTTGCGGAAGTAATTGAAGATCAGTTGCAAGATAATTTTAATAAACTGTCTTCGCAAAAGGAGAAACAAATATTTACCAAAGTTGTCACGGGAAATGTTGTGAAAAAATACCGTTTACTAAATGAATGTAACAAATTTGTGACCTATAAACGTGCTCGTTCTTCAGAGTCTCAGCCAGAGAAACTTTTGGATGTAAATCGTTCTCCAAGAAGTGACAAAGTAATAAAATCACAAGTTGTCCAGTTTCTTGAGGAAGATGTAAACAATAGGGTTTGTCCTGAAAAAAAGACTGTGTTTCAAAATAAAAGGGAAAAGAAGTAAAACAAAAGAGAATTTTGACAGACTCACTTAAGAACTTGCATAAAAAGTTTACAGAAGAGCATTTCCCTTTGTCATATTCGCTCTTTTGTAAGTGTCGTCCTTTTTGGATTAAGCCGCCTAAAATCAATGAATGGGACACATGTATGTGTAAGATTCACTGTAATATGGATCTACTCATTAAAGCCTTGAATAAGGTTAACATAATAAACAGTACAAATTACAGAAGTGTTTTAGATGAACTTTGTTGTTACAGTTATGACGAAGATTGCTTATCAAGACAATGTTCAAAATGTTTTAATTCTGTTGTAACTTATAACGAATTGGATCATTCTATTCTCGTCTCTTATCAAGAATGGATAAATATTTCTGAAGACATCCTTGATTCAAAAACAGGAAAAATGCGTACCATAAAAAAGATAAAGAAGACTACTCTAACAGCTCATCCGTACGAGATAGTAAAGAAATTTGAGAAAAATATTTCTCGTATCTTAAAACATCAATATAATATTGTTCACCAATATGCTGAAATAAGTAATTTCAAGAAAAGTTATTTAACAGAGCGCGATGCGTTGATTCATCTCGATTTTAGTGAGAACTACGCCACCAAGTATGGAGAGGAAATCCAATAATACCATTTCGGAGGATCTCGTAGACAAATCAGCCTCCACACTGTCGTGGTCTATGTAAGAGATGTTACAAGTGATGAAGATGAAAAATCTCTGCACACTCAGTGTTTCTGTACTTTGTCAGAAAACTTGAGCCACAGTCCACCAGCTATCTGGGCACACTTAAAGCCTGTTTTCAAATGGTTATCATCATATGAAAATATTACCAACCTACATTTTCTGAGTGATGTTACCCAATATCGGAATAAAACAATGTTTTACAGCCTAGGTAACAAGCTGCAAGAATTTTATCCGAAAGCCATCAATTTTACATGGAATTACCATGAAGCAGGCCACGGAAAGGGCGCACCAGACGGAGCCGATAGGCTGGTGGCTGAAGGTAAAGACGTTCCGGATCTATCATCACTTGCTAACACATTAAGATCCAATTTAAATGGCGTGATAATTGAAGTGGTATTAGATGAAGACATAGAGTATGTACAGCTCATGATTACTGAAAAGGAGATTATTCCATTCGTAGGTACCATAAACGTTCACCAAGTTACAGGTTCTAAACTAGATAATTTTATTCGAATGAAAACGTTAAGTTGTTTTTGCAGTCAACAGTGTGAGCATTTTAAAATAGGTACTATTCCATGCAGTAATCAGACTAAAGGCCACTGAAGTTTATGACTTTTCAGATACTGATTTTGATACTCCAGGGCCCAGTCATGAAGGAGTTGCTGACCAAGAAAAAATTAAAAAAGGTGATTACGTGCTTATCAAATTTGAAGGAAAAAAATGCGATTATCGTTATGTTGGCGTTTGTGAAGACAATATTGACGAAGAAGACAACGAAGTTAAAGTAATGTTTTGTAAACTTTGTAAAGATGATGGTAGCTTGTTTAGAGTAGACGAAACAGACGTATCTTATGTGAGTTGTGATAAAATATTTAAAAAGTTTCCCAATCCAAAGCTACTCGTGAAAGGTGGTCGAATTTATTATAAATTTAATAAACCCGTTGATGTTTATGAAAAAGAAAGTAAAATTACAGGGTAATTTTGAGGTTTGTAATAATTACAGGGAGAATAAACAATTTTAATTTAGTTTTTGAGCTATGCGCCAAAAGAATTGGCTGTGATTTAGATTTAATTTTAAGTTTGGTGATTAATATTTTTGATTAAAATAAATACATTTATCAAGATTTATTGTTTTCTGCCCTTTTCATTTCAATTTTGTCTTTCAACTGTAAAGAATTCATTCATCTGTTCATTAACCTGCAGTGCAGTCATTCACCTGACTCATCTTTTTCATTTTTATCCATTAAATTCTTTAAAAAGCAAAAGTTTGTCTGGTCTTTTTGGTAGAATGTTTCTATTGATATCCAGAATCGAATAACAAAGAATCAACCAACACAGTTACTTTTTTTGCTTTGACCAAATTCATATATCATTCTGTCCCATTTCCGTAGAATCACCCATATCCATTTCTGTGGTATTAGCTGAAGAACAATAAAACAGCATTTTTCCATTCCCTAAAATTCTGCCAAATATACTGCGGCACACCAAAATCTTTGTTGCAGCACACCGGTTGTGGAGCACTGACTTAGTGACACGGTTAACATAAATTCATAGGAAAAGTTAAAAGTATCTCATAAAGAAAACTTTTAGAAAAATATATTGTCTATAACTTTTACCATAACTACCACTAGCTATACCTGCACAATGTTTGCACGAATTTTATTCAATAAATGGTGCAAATGATATCCCCATAGAAAACTATTCTATTAAAGATGTCTTTTACTATATTCTTGCATTATTGAAACATCTCTCTCCTCCCTCTTGTTCCTCCTCCTCTTTCTCTCTCTCCTTTCTCCCTCCCACTCTCTCCTTTTCCCCTTACCCTCTCTTCATTTAAACAGCTTATAAAACATCAATTTTATGCCTGTAAGCTATATATAGTTTTACAATAATAGGACTTTGAGCACAACAATGTCCGTCGTCAAGGTATTTAGCATTAAAATTATAAATTTAGTGCACTGAACTTAAAATGTGGGCAATTTCCAATAGTAAATGAAAAAAGGCGATAAGAATAAGAATCCTTGATCATTTTTCTTTAAAACAATCAAGATCCAACGCTTGTATTCCAATATTTCGAATTTATATGAGCTAATGAATAAAAGCTTGCATGCTGAAAAGTCGAGTTTTGTGTGTTATCTTATGGAAAATATAAATGATTCCATATAGATTTACGTAAATTCAGTTTTAAAGGAGTTTGGAAAATAGGAAAAATGACAAGATTCAACCTCCACTTCTGGTTGAGCAGTTTCAGTCAAAACCTTTTCAGATTTTCATTTGCTAATAAAAATCTTTAGTATCAAGTTTTGTGCTGATCTGATTATAAGAATTTCGAGTTAGATGCCCACTCTTCGCGACAGCTAAGTAAGACATTTACACTGTTAGATGGAAAAAATAAAAAAACTATGAACGGTATCACAGATGGCATATCAGGTTTGACAATTTCCCTGAGCATTAAAAATGTTTGATCTTTCTTCATTCACAGTATATTGGCAGGTAAAGTAAATAGAGACCCAAACAGCATATGCTGCCATACATGCTTGAGGTGTGAAGACAAGTAATACAAATACAGAAAACATATGACGCATTTCCTTTGAGAAAGACTATCTTACCACTGTGATTTCCTCACGTGATCCACCTCCCACCATGCCCCGAACCTCAGTCTCTTCAACATCATTCCCAATCCTAAACCTCTTCCTTTCCGTCTCTCCCCTTTCTCTCTGTCCTTCCTTATCAGCCTCCCTCTTCTTTGACACCTCCTCTCCTTCCTCCTCCTCTGTAGACTGCTCCCCAGGGACCAGCCCAAACTCTGGTGCTGAAAGAATAAGGGAAAATACCACACGGTTTTAAAAAGCCTTTAGATTCAGAAATAAGCAGGGACAATTACTGTTTATAGCCATCACATTCAAAATAAAATACACTGACATAATCATATTACATTACATAATACTATATATATATAAAAGGCTTAGGTATGTTTCCAAGAAAGAGATATTAGGTACGTGTGTCGATTTAAGACATGAAAGTTTAGATACATCTCGATATGCTAGAAACTTTAAATTTGAGGAGATGATCAGTCATGGTTCACAACCAACAGGAAAAACAAAAAATCAGAACATTTTAAATTTTGAGAGGGTGTTTTTGACTCCAAACTTCCATTTCATTACCCCATAAGAAAAGAACTGAAATTGGCGCAAGCCATTTTTTAATTGCATTTTAAAATTACTTAAAATTATTATACAAACTCCCGACTTGAAGTATTAAACGGAAAAAGACAAAATTATTATTTTTGAAAAGAGAATACGAATTCATGCCAAATTAGCTTAAATATTTGATTTTAACTGCATAAAAATGAGAAAATTTTAAATTTATAACAATGGGAAATTTTATCTACCATGGAAACACTACAATGCTTTTATATGGGATTCTTGCCTTTTGATAGTAGTATCTATAAAAGTAGTATACTATAAAAATGCCCCATATATAACGAATTTTGGTGAGCAGAGCGATAAGTAATGAATAGTTTCTGCCCGTTTACTGCGCACTTGTTCGTAGAGGTCCCCTTCTTCCATCTACCCCTTCCATACGAATTTCCACGCTCCCTTTGTTTTGAAATTGATATTAAAAATGTAAATGTTCATGTAAATTAATGACCATAATAATAATATTAATTGACCATTTAAAAAATCATATGTAATAGCAGTCGAACATTTTACATGCCGCGAAGTTGATAAGCATCTCTTTGCATATGTAAGTACGGCATTGAAGTCGACTCACTGCAAATACAGTAAAATCTGTGTTATCCGGTTATCATGGGGATTGTGGAAAGCCGATAAGGAGAAATAGTCGGTTAGGGAAGCGATTTTCGATTCTGACATCGCAAATTTAGCAATAGCCAAACAAAATTGGGCTTAGGTTCACTATCGTACTCCCCAAACATAACTATGCATGGGATTTGCATTTTCCATTTTAATTCTTCCACACGTAGTTATATATAGACACTATTTACCCATTCTTATTCAATATGTTGCTACGGTTACATGCAAAACAAAAACACTATTGAAAAGTTAAGGGCGTCCGGAAAGTTTGGGGATTACGGCAGTGAACCTGTTCCCAAAATTGAATTTATTGGATTATATGTTTCTTATTTATCTTTATTTACTCTATTAGAAAAGGACGAAATTATTTAATTCTTCTGAACATTTCTGTGTAAACCAGTCATATAATATTTTATCCAGTTCCTCCATTTTTGGCTTATGAAGCGATGTTTATTAACTGATTTACTCGTCTCAGAAGATGACACAAATTTCATTAATTTAGCCTTATGAGCCTTGATATCATAGAGCGTGGAAGATCCGATGTTGAATTCTTTTGCTATGGCTGCTCTATTTTTTCCTTTTTCAATTCGTTTGATCAGTTCCAGCTTTTGTGTTAGTGTTAAACCAACCTTTTCTCTCCTGTTCCTTGCTTTTAGGTATTTATTTTGATCCCATATTCAATGGATGGGTAATTTTTTAAATAATAAAAAGCGATAAAACTGGAAATTGTAGAAGTACACCAAAACATCTAGACAATGCAAATGGCTTACGTAACCAAAAATGCCATGCTTACTCGGCACCACAGAAGTATATGGAGTAAATACGTAATATACACATCTTATATTTTAAGAAATTTTAAAGTAGAAGTTGTGGTATTACACAAATACAATTCACACAAAAATTCATAAAAAAAAGAAAGAGATACAGAATGAATTGTATTTGTCTAATTGCCAGTATCTAAGGCTGGGCGGTTCTAAATAGCTGGATAGCGCAGCTTTTACTGTATGTGTATACGTGTTATATGGGATGTATAGGTCAAAAACCATGTTTCTTGTATATAACGCAGTCACGCTTATAACGAAGCAATGAGTCGGTCCCCTCAAATACGTATTAAACGAGTTTTACTGTAGTATCTATAAAAGGCTTAGAATGTCTGCAACAACTCGACTTTTCGATGTGCAGGCTTTTATTCATTTGCTCATACAAATTTGAAATACTGGCATATGAGTTTCGGACCTGGATCATTTTAAAGAAAGAAGTCCTATTGTTGTAAAATCATATATAGCTTATGAGCGTAAAATTAACGTGTTTTATAAGCTGTTTAAATGACGAGAGGGTAAGGGGAAAAGGAGAGTGGGGAGGGAAAGGAAAAGGGAGGTGAAAGGAAAATAGGGAAAGGGGAGAGAGGGAGGGAAATAGGAGAGAAGAAGGGTCATGCAGGAATGTAGTAATAGAGAGGGTAATGGCAAAAGGAGACAGGGTGAGGGAGGGAGAAAGGAGAGAGGGGGAAAGGGGGGGAAAGAGGTGGAAGGGAGAAAGGGGAGAGACAAAGAGGAGAAGCGGGAGAGAGGGGGGGATAGGGAGAGAGAGATGTATCAATAATTCAAGAATATAGTAAAATATGTTTTTAATAGAATAGTTTTCTATGGAGATGTCATTTGTGCCATTAATTGATTCACATTATTATTAAATTAATTGATAGAAATCTGTGTAAACATTATGTGGCTATAGCTACAGCCAGAATGCCTCCTCATGAACTGAAGCTTTAAGTAGGAGCCGTTATCATGCTCCTTAGAAACCTAATGCCATTGAGAGGACTATGTAATGGTACAAGACACTGTTACTCAAATACAAATACACATAATGAAAGCAAAAGTGATCCGTGCAGCAAACTCAGACATAGTGCTTATTCCAAGAATCTCACTCATTCCATCAAACACAGATTTATCATTCAGTTTCAAATGAAAACAATTCCCCATACGATTGGCTTTTTCAATGACATTCAATAAGTCATAAGGCCAAACATTTGATAAAATGCCTTTACCTACCTAAGCCTGTTTTTAGTCATGGACAATTATATGTTGCTCTATCAAGTCAGATCATTTGAGCCACTTACTGTAGTGTCAGGAAAGAACCCAGAAATTGACAATTGTGTCTTTAGAGAACTCTTTGATTAACAAGTATAAGTTCAAAAAATAAATAAATGCCTAAATGTTTAATTAAGAACCTTAAGATCTGCTATATCAGCATATGTTACATGGGATACAGCTAGTATTATTTAATAATCTACTGAAAAGTCAAATCATTTAAATTACATTTATGCTAACTAAACAATTATTTTTATTTATCTAACTGAACCAGTCACACTTTTAAACTGCAATACTCAATAAATTTGTTCCAATGGTTTGTCTGCTTTAATTGAAGTGATGCTTCACAGCAGATCTATATCAATATTTTCTCTAGTCATAAATTTTAGTTCAGGCCCAGATGTTTTTACTGCCTTAAATCAATCTTGATGAAGTATTATTTTGAATACTATCTGCTTAGGTTAAAAAACTCACTTTTAACATCAATGTCACTCTTAAGGGAAGCGGAGTCATCTTCTCCAGGTTCCAGGAATGGGGGCAGCTGGGACGTACGGGGGTCCTGTACGCAGTCAAAGAGAAGCATTTATTGAGAAAATAATAGAAATTCAAAATGATAAATATTTGCTAGTAAAAAAAGAACAACTTTATTTAATAAGAAACTTTTCTTAAGGTAATGAGAACTCTATTAATTACACTAACAAGGAGACTACGCAGTGGCGTATCCAGGAGGGGGTTTTGGGGGTCATAACTCTCCCCCCTCTCGATTCAAAAATTTCTTTCATGCTCGCGAAACACTAAAAAAAAGTATCATGGGGTTTAGCTTCAATCTCCCCCTCTTGAGTTCCGGTCAAACCCCTCCCCCCCGACAAATTCCTGGATATGCCACTGGGACTACGCGACATTCGGGTAGCTGATTTTGTTTTTCTTTTGCAAGCCTTTAGTATTCGATTTATAATAGAAATTGTGCCTCTCAAGCATTTTGGAGAAAAAAGACTATTTCAAAGTCACAAATAGTTTAAGAATTGTTCCTGTGACCCTCCACTATCAAGCCTGGTAGCTGAGGTGGTAAGATACATGGGTCCTGGGTTCAAATCTCTGTAGGTGACAATTTTTTTTCTGTAATATGTAAGTAAATTGCTTTTGACTTACAAGGGGACTATGTGACATTCAGGTAGCTGATTTTGTTCTTCTTTTGCGAGCCTTTAGTATTCGATGTATAATAGAAATTGTGCAAGTAATACAACCCATCTCTCAAGCATTTTGGAGAAAAAAAGGCTATTTCAATGTCACAAATATTTTGACAATTGTTCCTGCGACCTTCCCCTATCAAGCCTGGTAGCTGAGGTGGTAAGATACATGGGTCCAGGGTTCGAATCTCTGTAGGTGACAATTTTTCCCCCATTTTCTACATATTAGTTGCTACTATTATTATTTTAATGTTAATTAACCACAAAGTACATTATTTTAAATTCTTTCATCTAATAATGCCATGATTTTGTTTATGTAAAAATTTTTCTGTTGCCAAGCAAATATTTTTAATGCAATAAATTTAACGTGTAGCAAATTTTATTCATATAAACTACCAAATAGTTTTTGAAGATGTACAGTGCTTAGGGTGATACAAATTATAAAAGCAGGGAAAACGATAGTTTAATCTGCACCACGCACATAGTACAAAAACGATATCACCGCAACTATCTATTGCGGCAAACTTATCTTGTTTCATTCCACCTTTATGAACTATTGTTTTCCCTGCTTTTATAATTTGTATCACCCTAAGCACTGTACATCTTCAAAAACTATTTGGTAGTTTATATGAATAAACAAATTTGCTACACGTTAAATTTATTGCATTAAAAATATTTCCTTGGCAACGGAATTTTTTTTACATAAATGAAATCATGCTATTATTAGATGAAAAATTTAAAATAATGTACTTTGTGGTTAATTAACATTAAAATAACAATAGTAGCAACTAATATGTAGAAAATGGGAGAAAAATTGTCACCTACAGAGATTCGAACCCTGGACCCATGTATCTTACCACCTCAGCTACCAGGCTTGATAGGGGAAGGTCACAGGAACAATTGTCAAAATATTTGTGACATTGAAATAGCCTTTTTTCTCCAAAATGTTTGAGAGATGGGTTGTATTACTTGCACAATTTCTATTATACATCGAATACTAAAGGCTCGCAAAAGAAGAACAAAATCAGCTACCTGAATGTCACATAGTCCCCTTGTAAGTCAAAAGCAATTTACTTACATATTACAAAAACAATGTAATGAAGAGCATTTATGCTTAGCCTTCACATTTCTATCAATATTATTGCTCACTGTCATCTATAGCTGGAGTTCTCAACCTTTTTGCATTCCCAGACCATCCAACAGAAAATTATATAACTACAAACCACCTTTATTCATATTTCTATAGATAGGAACCAAAATCAGTTTCCTGCTATAAACCCTTTTGGAATGTAGGTATGGTCCCACCTTCATCTAATTGCTTCTAGCGATAGGCATTTTTTAACCACTTACAAGAACTGCTAGTTAAGAGCTACTAGACTAAAACTGACATAATTGCATATAGCAGATGATATTTTGCATTTTATCTTCTTTACTCCAATCACTAACACTGCTTAGACTATGCAACTGTAGCTCCTGACTACACCAACATTAGCTCATAGGATATTTAAAAAATAAATAGGTAAGATTTTCTTCATTTTTGCTTTATCCGACGGTTAAAACTATGTAATATCTTATTCTTGCGATGTTTACATGTTACACGGTTGAAGTTTTAGATTCCATAAATCCGTTGAAATTCAACGGGCACTTCTGCTAGTATATTTATAAATTCATTTAGGCAGCCTACTCCCATCTTCATATTTTAAATTTCTACTCTGTGTTATCTATTTTACATAAAATATAATACCAATAAATCTACTAATACTTCATGTATTTGGCTCAAAGTTAACTATCCTAGTCGATTGATCATTGACTAGATTATTGACACGAAGAAGCAGAATAACATTAAAATCTGTAATTAATTTTAGGGTATCATAAAATACATGTAATGATCTTAAAAAGTATACAGCCTTTTGGTTCTATTCATATTCTGTAGTAATAGGAAATTTAGATGTGAAGATGGTATAATTAATTTAATATGAAATAGATTGAGCTTCTCCGTTTTTGTTAAATGACAAATATGTACTTCCAGCATAATACACTACTAGCTGCCCGTTTAACTCCTAAATCAGAGTTCTATTGCAGAATTATGGTAAGCAGGCTCTCCGCTGCCCTACCTGCGCACCCTGAGTTCTATGTTATGGCATTAATTATGCAAGTCTTTGTGCTCCCAAAGAACCGAGAACCGAGCCTCAGAGCCCTATTCAATCTACCCGCAGGACCTCCTTCCGACCCGCGCATTACCTTCTCCTCCACTTGCCCTCAGGCACGGCTGATTTAAAATGGAAGAGAAGATTTTACTTACGAAATGGGTATGATTTCAGTATTCAAATTGAACTGCTTCGGACAATACTTTTACTTATATAATAATCATTTAAGTCGCTGCTGCTGCTGCGAACTGAGGCTCGGAGCCCTATTCCAGGTACCTGCAAGCCCTCCTTGCACCCCGTGCATTACCTTCCCCTCCACTTACACTCAAGCATGGCTGAGTGAAAGCGGAGGGGAAGCTTCGCTTTGGGTTATGATGGACATGAACTTCCCTTATTCAATTAATATATACGTTGACTAGATAGATATAAAATCTAACATCTATTATTTTTTAAGAATAAGATGTACATTTTAGGTTCCTAGAAATATAGATTAAATGAATCAGATGAAGTTTATATTATTAGACTAAAATAGTGGTGTTTACACCAAAGGAAAATTGTATTCTAGAACACATGAGTTACATAATTAAGTAACATCTAATATATAACTGGTCTATCCAAGCAACAGGAAATACTAATCCAGATCAATTAACCCTTTGTTTAAAATATCAAGCTATATTCAAAGGCGAACAACAGAAAATCTTAATTAATATTAATACTTTGACTTCTCCACTTATTTTGTCTACAAATTTGAAAAATATACATTATTTTATTTCTAAGTTCTCTATATATGTACTACATTAAATATCTTGAATTTTAACTATATATATATATATAATTTCAAAAAGGAACATTTTCAATAGTGAAAAATATCATGGCAATGAGTTCAATAATTTTAAATGGAGATCTATGGGAACTACAGATTTGCGTGTTAAAATAAATTTCAATTCACTCAGAAGGTGAAGCACTTGAAATTTATAACATTTCTTAAATACTCCAGCTAAGTTTTTGATAAGGTCATTGTAATTTTCTGTGGTGGTAAATTAGGGTATCAATATACCTCGCTCTTTTTCTTATGACTTGATTTGCCAGTCTCTGGCTCTGTTGTTCTCCTCCATTATATTCCAGATTATTTCCTGTCCTCACGACTTTAGTTAATTGTTTGTTGATTTCAATTGAATGACTTGGTCTTTTTCTTAGAGCTTGATCTAATGTTGTAAGGCTAATGTGCAAGTATATATAGACATGACCTTATATGTAAATAAGTAACATACCAAGTATAAAAACTATAGGGCATAAAGGTGCCTGAAAAGCTTAATTACTCATGTCACTAAGGCCAACAAAATTGGTAAATATGATTAATGTTAGCTGCTTCAATACCAAACTGTATCTTAAGAAATCTACCTAAGTTCTAATGAAAATTTTTGTACTCACACAATGACCAGTAATTGTAACCATTAACTCAGCTTAACTTAAACAAAATTTCCCTAATGATTTCTCTATATAGACAAAGAAGTGCGAGATATGTTTTCTTATTTCATTCCAATATCATACACCTCCATTTACAACATAATTATCCATTTTATCTATGCAGAAAAGACACTCTCCCAAAGGAGGACCATAAACATACTTGGATATTCTAACTCAACAGAATAGAATGCTACAGAATAGCTAGATAAGGAGATAGATATGAGTTGGGGAGAGAGGTGGAAAATAACATACCTCCCTCTCCTCAGGGACCATGCACCTTGCTGGCTGCGGGGGGCCAGGAGAGCCGCATGCATGACAAAACCATACCCCGTTAGACGAACACAAAGTTACAGTTATCATTACAAAGCATCCCACCACTTAGCTACCAGAGGTGCACCATCAGAGTTAATGATTAGTCCAACTCTCACCAACAGAAGGAATTGAGAATGTTACATTCAGCAAGTACAGTAAAGATTTACATTTGACAGATACTTAAGAAAAACTACTTGGGATATCCATGCATATTCATTTGTGAATTTTATGAGATATCTTGAGATTTTTTACCCAGAAAAAAAGTTCTTTTTTCTTAAAAAATTGTCATTATAGCAGCTATTATAATTTTGAAACTGCACTGTATAAAGTTACATGAGAACCTGAATAAGAAACCAATAACAGAGAGACCATTTGCCAAAGAAATTCTTCATTAAAAATCTATAATGTAGAGGATAAAAATTATTTATTAATGGTGAATGATTGAGAAAACAATGTGTTCTGAAAAATCCAAGACCTACTTCACTCAAGAGTAAGCTTCAAAAGTTACTTTTTAACTTAGTCAAAGGCCAGTATATGACTTCTTTGAAGACAAATTAAACACAAATACCAAGAAAAATTAAACAAGCTGAGAAATTACCAAAAACATTCCATGAATGAAAAACTTAAAAATAACATTCTTTTGATAAAAACATGCAGTGTATCATTTTAATTTTACATGCCCATAAAATTTTGTTAGCAATTTACATTCTAAGTAAAATCACTGCTGCCTTCTTTTCTACTGTGAAAAGTCATAACAGGTATTTCAAAAACAAGTGAACATTCATGATAGAGATACTGACAAAAAGATAAATAAGCATACTTGTCTACAGCATTAAGAAGAGGAAAATAAAACTATTAAAATCCCTCAAATATAGTATCCTTGGGACCAGAAAGTTCATAATAATTATAATATTGTCACAGTTACTTTTTCCAAGTTCAAGGCCACTTTAACTTTACGTTACTAGAGATGAGTGGAAGGTGAAAGGTTGTTTGTCTACTAAGGCAAAGATTGCAACTATAAGTTATTTTTAAGAAGTGGACAAGAGGTATTTCTAAAATGCTAGATTTGAGAGGTTATGACTGAAATAAATATTCTACAAACCTTTGACACCAAGTAAACTAAAAAAAGGAAAGCTAAAAGCTGCAGACACAAATTTGTTAAGTTTCCTAGCACTAATTAATTAGGAATAAAAAGTTTTCTAAGATGCTTATTTGATGTTATTTTAAATAATTACCAAGAGATGCAAGTGGCCATCTAATATAGCCAATGGTTAGAAATCTATTCAGGATATTCCTAATGGCAAAACTGCTAGAATGACTCATCCATAAGAAATGGTGCATACACAAAATCTTGAAATCCACAACCTCAAAAGAATGCAATCTCGATTGGAAGATTTCTAAATCGAAAGGTGTTATTATGTGGAGCAATAAATAAATAAACCTATGATATGAGAAAATATAGAAATATTAACTCAAATCTGTGTTAATAAGCACCATATATTTTATTTCTTTTTAACATCAATGATGTATTATGGATACAAAAAGTGAAAATAGCAATAATATTTATTAATGTTTAAATAATTAGATTTTCATTTTCAAAAGTATCATTTAGAGATAGCCTTTCAAGCTTGAGTTTTTCAATATTGATGCTGTGTTATTTTGAGATTGTAGATTTGAGATTGGGGCCAAACTTACAGAAAATGCAAATACAGTGAAATCTCATTACAACGTACTTCACTATTACGTTTGTTTTATTGAATGCCCCTCAATTTTCCCGTATAAAAACTGAATAAATATTTCAAAGTAACGTACTTCAACCTAACGTACTTTTCAATACTACGTATGATATTCAGAGGTTCCAAAAAAAGATTTTTGTGGTTTTATCATAGTCTTTCATCCGTAAATGGCTTAATCATAACCATTTCTTTCTCATTCAATTCGTTTACACCAATTTTGAAGGCATATTTTGTCTTTAGTACGAAAATATCTGCGGAACTCCGCCAAAATCCTAAAAGAAGGGATTTTCCGAAATGAAAAACTTAGAATCCATGATCAGTCATACCTCTCGTATTTTCACAATAACATCGACATAAAATCTTAAGTTCTAGGAATTATCTCTCTTGTTAGATTCTCATTCTCGCCGGTTCCGGTTTGCGCTGGACCTGCGATAATGCCTATCTGCCACTGAGATGCTTTCAAAGAAAATGCTGTACTCCTTATGGGTATTTCAGTATACCGTACATTCAGTATAAAGTATAAAAATTTATGCTCCCTAGAGATACGTTGTATCGAGATTTTACTGTACAACATAAATCAGTGGATTAAGAATCATAAAGCAAGTAATACATTCCATAGATTAACAATTAACTGTAACATGCCTAGAATAGGAAATATTTCAAGAATAATTTGTTTAAAATGTTATAAAATACACCGAGATTTGTTATCATAGATATGGTGCAAAGGATATCATGCAGATAATTATTATAAGGGTGCTACACAGAAAAGTTTTTGATAAGTTATTTGCATGTAATACAGATGGAAATATGTAGTACTGTAAACAAGTTTGGCAACCTTAGTATTAAAAGTGCACACAATAGTTATTAGTGTTGTTTCCATACTGCATTTAGGAATCAAAGGATCTTGGGGAATACATTATACAAATTACAATTTAGCTTTCTTATGGAACTTTTTCTGTTGAATATTACTTTATATGTACTAGACCAATGGCAAGTAAATAATAGCTGTTACTTCTCTCATTAAAGAAGAAATGAACCAAAAATATTTGCATTTGTGATTGAAAACACCTATGAACACAATGTTTCTTCTGACTGTTAGTTTATAAATTTGTCATAATTCATGTTGAAAATTTCTAAGTGAACATCACTGAAGAAAAAGAAAGCTTCTGAACGCTTCTGTGTGATATGAAGTTGAGGAGAAAATTTGTTTCACAGAGAATGTGACAACGAAAATAACTACACCAAAGTAAATGTTTTCTTCAATCAACCCAATAGTGAAAATTCTTGAAATATAAAGCAAAAATTGAATAGTTCTTCTAATATATTTTATGATTTTTTTATGGAAAATATATTTATTCTCATACAGAGACCAATACTTCAATTGGTAAGTGGATTTAAGTTTATAATAAAATGGTTGGCATACACTTAAAACTTAACCAATGAATTATAACCACCTTATGTATGCACCAATTTCCATCATTTACACAATGTCACTCACCGCAATGAATTCACTTTCAGGGAAACTTATATTAAACGGTTTTCCAGTAGATCTCTGATTTTGTTCAATAACTGATGGTTATGATAAGAAATATCTTAACTAAATACAGTCAGAAAATAATTATATAAGGGTCAAGGAAACTAGAATGGATAAGAAAAGTATATAATATTTAAATTAATACCTGGACCAAATGTTAACTCTGTAGAATAAAATATTTTAAATTCTCACTATTACGTTTCAACATTCATGTCCTCCAAATAAAAATTATACAGATCAAATTATCACTCAAGTTATCAGAGAACATTACTTTCATAATAGCACTAGGATAATTTAATAAAAAAATTAAAACATATGGGATAAATTCTGTGTCTAATTGTAAGTTGCAAGAGGCAAGTACACTAGCTGCTCAGCCAAGCTGACATTTAGCAACAATCCTACATTCAAGCATCATAAGTGGCATACGACGTTCTTGCATATTTTTTACTCTGATTTCTCAAAACAACAAACCCTGAGAAACAAGTCGCCTTATTTTCAATGTAGAATCAATCACCTGACTGCATTTCATAAAAATCCATGAACTGCATGTTACTGCCTCTCCTTGATAGAAGTTAAAAGTTTCAAATATTTTACTCATCTGTATAAGAGTTTCCTAGATAATTTTCCTAAGCCAACCTATTGCATTTAATGTTTAGAACACTTGACGATTTATCTCAGTACAGTAAAAAAACTTAGCGATTTTCTTCAGTAGAAGCAAATTAACACAAAAAATGAAGAATCAAATCAAGAAAATTGTCTGTGAAAATGAACTGATTTCAGTTAAACCTATTCAATACAATTAATAGACTCCAAAAAACCTTTCCTTAGCAACTGACTAAAAAACTGATGAAAGTACTCATCTTAGGTATCTCTGATTGCCACAAGACTATGAAAAACCAGATGCACATTTTGGCTACAATGCAGTCATCTTAAGTGGTAATTCACTGAAGTCAATTCTATGAGAAATGTAAAATGCACATCTTGTTTCTCATAACCTTGTGGCTATTGGAGGTATCTGAGATAAGTATCTTTTTTAATATTTTTAATATTTAAATACTTATTCTCGAATTTTTTCAACCATAAGACAAGCTTGATAATTCTATTGTGAATTACTAATCTTACAAAGGAAAGATTGTAATTCTTTTTTATATTCAGAAGAATCATAGTCTTAATAGAATTTAGAATAATTTAACTTGTTATTTTTGAGTGATTGGCTACTTTAAAATTTTCTTCAACATCCATGCAGGAATTTAAGAAGTAACAATCTTACAGATGCCTGTTGCCATATACTTCTTTTTCTACATTTGGAGGAATAATTCTGTAACATTTTTTATGGATTCATTTCAACAACTTTTAAATGAAACAGTATAATGGGCATTATGATCAAGCGAATAAAATAGCTCTAACAACGATAAAATAAAATCATTCAAAATAATATGAGAATTATAAAATATACAAGAACAAAGATCACTCTACTTCACTGCAACTGATTAAAATTAACTTCAAAATGTTGACAGGGTGGAAAATGTGATAATACATATACAAGCAACTCTCTTTGAATAATATTCTTTCTTGAAAAGCTATTTGCTAGCTCAAAGATCCTAATTTCCCTGACTCCCATGTTAAAAATCCAAGATCTATTCCAGCCAAAAAAATCATGTTATATTGGTATGCATTTTATTTTTGTGAAACACTTGTCACCCAGTTCTCACCTTCAGCAGTTGAAATAAACACACTGACAAGCTTTGTGCTTAATGAGCTATATACAGTAGAACCTCATAAACCCGGCATTCAAAAACCTGGCATTCTCAAAAACTCAGCACCTTTTTTGAAAGTTACATGTAAAAAATGCTAATACTCTAGAAATTACTTTAAATGATATACATTTATCTATTTTCATTGTTTCGTTTACCTCATTAGAACCACATGTTCAGATTCGTGGCGATAGCAATTGTTTTTCGTTAATGTAAGTAGTACTTTAGTTAAATTTTATACTGACATGGCTTCAAAAAAAGAAAACCCATTATTGATGTTATGAAACGTAAACAGTAAAATCTCACAATTGAAAAGAAGTGGAATTACTAAGAAAACTTGAAAAGGGTACCTCAGTGAAGAGACTTTGCAAAGAATATGGCATTGGTAGTTCCACTGTGTATGACTTCAAGAAGAAAAAAAACGGATATTGAAATTTTATGCAGAGAGTGATTCACCTAAAGCAATGTGTAGCCATAAAACACTACACATCCCGGGTAAATATTGTAGATAGGGTATTGTTTGAGTGGTTTTGTCAGCGAAGAATTGAAGGTGTACCTATTTCAGGCCTAATGCTGATACAGAGCAAGCGAAAATTTTTCACAATAGCAAAAAGGGTGGTAGAAAATTACATTGAAAACTGGGTTGATATCGACGATGATGCACCTGCTGTATTTCAGCTAATTGATGTGAAATAGTGGACATGGTTTTGAAACCTGAGCATGAAAAAGATGAAGATGTGACGATAATCAAGAGATAGTTAAGGACAAACCTTCAATAGATAGCTGTATACACTTGGCCACAGATACAATATCTGTTTTAGGACAACACTTTTGCATTGATTTTCAAGAGATTACGTGTTTTTGGTTCGAATACAAGATAAACTTATGAAGGAAAAATCAAAATGCATGAAGCAAGCTAGTTTGCCTGATCTGTTTTTAAAAACTCTCAGAATTATGTGTGATGAAATTCATGTTGTAAATGTGTATTAGATATACGCTTTATTTCACGTTCGTCATTTACATTTAATGGTCCTTTTATAATTCTTCATATTAGTTCTTGTATAAGTAATAGCCCTATTGATAATGGGCTCCCTTTTAATTGTAATTCATCATTTGAATTATATAATTAGTTACCAAAAATGTACATTACTTAAGGATTTTTTTATAAATTTTCAAAAACCCGGCAAATGCTAGGCCCCGAGGTTGCCGGATTTATGAGGTTCTACTTTATGATGATGACCATTAATAAAAGACTGGATTTACATAAGTGCTGGTTCATTATCATTACTACACTAATTAAATAATCAGTATATAATGTATATTTATTCATGAAAAACAATGTTTTTGACAATCAAAGGAACATTCTACAATATGGTTTCATTTTTTAACATGAAAAATGTAAAAAAACTTATATTAATCAAAATAAGAAGAATAATTTGGCACTGGGTCAAACCACTTAAAGCTGACAGTTAAAGGGTTATAGTTTTCAGTCTAAGGGTATATAAGGGCCCACCAAGGACCTCACAATGCATATATGTCCATCCAACCAGTGCACTGAAAAATATACTGTTGGACATTTGGTAAAGATTGCTAAAGTGAACAGTACATTCCGTGGAGGTGAAAAAGGATCTACATTCATAACAACAATAATATTCATGGAAAGAGAGTTGACTGTATTTTAACATTTGCCCAAATGATAAATATTTAGAAAATTATGCTGTAAAATTTCATGGAGGATTTTACTGCACTACAAATACATTTGATTCATGCATTCAATCAATAAGAGACCAAAAGCTAATGGTCACAAACCCAAAGCAAGGGCCAACAAACTACCTCAGAAGATTACAGCAATGCAAAATGGAAACTTACCAATGCGCTGGTACTGTTCTCTGTGTTTTTTCTGTTTCCTACCCCGCTACATATGGGGAAGCATGAAATCAATTTGTATTGATTAAACGACTTATTCCAGGATTAATTATACTCTCTCATTTCTCAAGTACAATTTGGTGTGAAATTTAAACAATTTATAGCCGATTAAAGGAAAAAATTGAAATTTTAATGTCACCAATTTAATTATGTTCTGCTAATGTGAGTGGGCGTTTTAATATTCACATTTTAAAAAATCTTTTATAGTAATTAGTCCCCAAGAGCATTTGTTTCCCTTACTGCCAAGAGCCAAGAGAGTGATGAAAATGTATGCAACAAATAGTTTAAGTTGTTCATAGAAGAAATAAAAACTACAACAAGAGGCAACTACTTACCTCAGCCTCCTCATCCATAACTTCTTCCTCTTCCACCACTTCGGCCTTGTATTCAAGTAGAAGATCCCGAATTGGCTTGGAATCCAAAGTACAGTTGATAAAAGGAAGCTAGAATATTTCCAAAAATAAAAAAAGATTATTAATTAAGATTGGGTACTAACCAGGAGGTAATGCTGCATCAATAGTTGTCATAATTTATTTAACTATAACATCCATCATAATTTATAAAAAGAATCCTAAATACAGTTGAACCTCCATAATTGGGCAACCTTGGGACCTGACCGAAGCCGGATTAGGGAATTTGCCAGATTACTGGAGGTATCTAATCCTAAAGTTGAGTCTAGCCCATCTCTTCATGATATTACACGTTGTAATATAGTCAATATTAAATTAAATTTAATCATAACATACAATAATAAGGTAATAAACAAAAAAGCTAAGATATGCGGTGCATTTAATTTGATGGTAAGCTGGTACCTATCGTGTATTTTCAAAATTTTGGAAGCTCACATGAAATGGATACTGTCAAAGATTACTGAGAAAATCAGCGTTTGGTGAGCGTATTCATGTCCAAATTATGATGTTTACAGTTTCAGCGTAATCTCAGTTTCTTCAGTTTATTTACGCACTGATACCATAAACAATTGAAAAATGCCACTGTTAAAGCTGCTCATCAAAATGAAGGTAGCAAAAAATGAGTGCAAAGTGCACAAGAAAATTCTAAGTATGGCAATTACACAGATATGCTCTTCCCACTGTAAAAGGTGGTTGCATGATAGGCCGTCAACCTATCTTCGCTAAACCTGACTCAAAAAATCCTCTATGAGGAAAACACCCCGACGCTGCAAGCCAACAAGGGAAAAGAAGAAGAAGATTACACAGATTTTTATTTTTCCTCTAGATTTATGCGATATATGCATTCTTGAACAAAGTCACATAATTAAAAACCGCGTAAATTAAAAGTAATTTTCCTGTAAGAGTTTATGGTAAAGGTTGAAGTTAGGGGGAGCACGACCTTAACCGACTCTGCCAACTATGCCAAACCGTAAACATATGCAGCAAATAGGAATAATTGTGTACAAATGCAGCTTACTGTTGCATTTAATAAATTCCAACAACTATAAATAGATGAAGAAAAAACAAAAATAGAAAATGAAAAAAATAAGAAAGGGATTTTTATACTTACGTTCGCTGCTGATGGTCCCAGTAATTAATTTTAAAACAATGGTGCGGGAATTACAAAGTAGTTTTAGCTGTAACAGCTGAAGTTGAGTATACTGGATTTTCGTCGCTCCCTGTAAATTGATTCTTCCTTCGCTCTGTGGTTATTTTCTTGAATATGTCCAACAAATTTGCTTGTTTCATGTATTTGGGTTTTTCTCTTATGAGTCTTGCATGTAACATGTACACATTCATAATTTCCTGCTCTGTGATACAGCTATGTTACTCTAGTCCTGCTACTAACTTAGTAGTTAAATGAATACACCTATTAATAGATGTTATCTTTTCGACCATTTCATCTTCATCATCATCACTTTCCTCTGTATCATCTTTTGTATTTTCCCCCATTTTTACAATCTTTTCATCAGTAACTTGATGCACAACTGGTATGTCCTTGTCTGCCTCCATCCATTCTTCTAGATTTTCAGCTCATATTTCTTTTGCTGTAGGGTTGTTAATACCTTTTGCATACTTGATCAACTCATTTATCTGCCACTGTTCATGGAATACATGAAACCCAAGAAAATCCACTTCAGAATCATCATCATCTTCGAACATCAAGGCAGGCCATAATTTATGCCAAGAATTTTTTAGAATTGATGGTGTTATACTCTCCCATGCATGAGCAAGTGCCCAATTACCATCCTTTACATTAAACTCTTTTCAAAAAATTCATTAGACTTCCCTGAATTAAGTGGACTCAGGAAGCGTCTTATGAATTCTGAGAGGTACCAGCACTTTAGCAATCGTAAGATACCTTGATCCTTTAGCTGAATAAGGGATGTGCAATTGGGTGGTAAAAAAATAACATGCACATTTTCTTTCACCAAAAGTTTGGCACTAGGGTGAGCCAAAAAACTATCCAAGCAAAATTTTACACTTAGGATCCAATCCTACTCTAGTACAGTGCCTTCAAGCTTCAGTAACAAAATGATTTACGAACCAATCCATGGTAATCTTGCAGGTAATCCAATCTCACTTGGAACAATAGATGACAGGAAATTTTTTACACCCTTAAAAGCTCTCGAGTGCAAGCTTTTGCCAATAACTAATACTGTAATTTTCCGAATATAATACGCACCCTATATAATGCACACCCATGTTTTTAAGAGTGAAATGTGAAAATTGTCTTACCACCATGTACAATACGCAACTCATTTTTTGTAAAAAGATCACTATAATTTTTCACTTGATTATTAGCAGTATCGAGACAGTTCTCGCCTTGCCGCCAAGTGAGATATGTGCGAGAGTGTTTACAAAAACTTCACGTCTATATAGTTTTGACTCTCACTTTAAGATCAATACAATGTATAAAAACATGTCTCGATGACACATTGTGTAATAATCTGATCAGCTGGAATAACAGTTCTCGCCTTGCCACCAAGCGAGGTAATTTACGTGAATATCACGTCTAGTTCTGCCTTCATACAAGCCAGTCGAGGCATGTAAAATAATATTTGTTGCTCGCACCTTGCATTCTATTATAATTAATGGTGGTGACCCTCCTCTACTACCATCGCATGCCATGTGTTAAGGATATATTAAATGATCATCTTGCCGTCATTCCTGGGGGAATGATGAGCCAGTTACAAGTGATGGATGTCAGTTGCAACAGACCTTTAAAGTGCAGATGCATCAGAAGTGGAATGAGTGACTATATTAAATGATCATCGCACTATTCTTGCCATCATTCCCAGGGGAATGACGAGCCAGTTACAAGTGATGGATGTCAGTAGCAACGGACCATTTAAAGTGCAGATGCATCAGAAGTGGAACGAGTGACTTTATGCTGGTGCATATTCCTTTACACCGTATGGCAACCGAAATAAACCTGACCTATTACTTAATAGTTGATGGATCAAAGAGTCCTGGGATGCAGTTGATCCATCGCTGATTAAGTGTGGCTTTAAAAAGTGTTGCCTCACAAATGCCACGGATGGTTCTGAAGACGACATCATATGGGATGATGATTTTGCCGAAATGGATAGTGAGAATGAAGACGACCTTCTTGGTGATGCCATTTACTTAGACGATGAGAGAGAACACAAAATCGCTGTAGAACTATCTGAGGACAGTGAGGGCAGTAATAATGAATTCAGAGGCTTTAGTGATCCGGACAGCTAAAAGTAAATAATTAATTACTCTTATTTTTGTTTTGAAAAACGATATTTAAAGGAATGTTTTCGAAATGCATTGAAATGTACGATTTATTGGTAAAAATGTCGGAAAATATAAATTATTTCCTTACTGAAAAAGTTGTATGCACATGTTACCATATATAATACGCACCCTTTTTTTCAATTTTTTGTGAAAAAAATGTGTATTATAATCAGAAAATTACGGTAGTTTACATCTGTGAGTACCGGCCGCATCTGAACACCCTAAGACAGTGGTTCTCAAAGTATGGTCCGTGGACCACTGGTGGTCCGCGATAATCCTCCAGGTGGTCTGCGGTCTGTTCTAAAATGCAAGTTACAGATACACAGCGTCGAGGCCGTATTAGAGAACAGACCAGAACCCTAATCTCCAACACTTGCGTGGCGTATTACAATAATGATAAGGATAAATATAAAATTTTAAATTAATTCGTTTGTGTATCTCACCTGATTTGTCTTAGAGCAATTAAGGTTGACCAAAACAAATTAAATTAATACCACTAAAAATTAACCAAATTCTTCATAGCGTAAAATCTCAGCGGTTACAATGAAATGTCCTAACAACTGTTCTTACTCCCGTCCTTTGTTTGGAACAATCAAAAATGTTTACTCCATTATAGATTTAGCAGTGGCAAGATGGGGGTAGATGAGGTAGGTGGTCCGTGAGGTCTTTTGCCCGTCAAAGTGGTCTGCGGACCGAAAAAGTTTGAGAACCACTGCCCTAAGACAATTACCCTGTCCTTCTAATCATTCAGGCCAGTAGGCACCTCTGCATTTTCCTTAGCTAGGGTTTTCTTTGGCATACAATGCCAAAACAGTGCCATCCCATCCGTGACCAAAAACCTATAATCCTGCCACCTATTATCCTCCCAGGTGCTAACAGTGGGTTACAGAAATAAAACATGTTATGTCTGTTATCTTCATTGTTATATTTTTTTATTTGTGATTTATTAAATAGTCACAATTATTTGTAATAATCATTAGCATCCTTATGGGCGTTCAATAAATCTCATTAACCCTGGGTGTTGTACACTGAAAATGCAATTTGGTCTACTTTTTCATTCTAGCTTTTACATGGTGGATTGTGATGTAACACTGCCAGAATTTACCAGAACCACACACCCAAGGTAACATATGTATTTTGGAGATTCAAGTACAAAATTCTTTCCATTGTAACTCCCTAGCCAATATAAAAATCACTTTAGAAAACTACAGGTATATAATCACTGTTCATCTTGTTCATTTAGGATGATAATGGCTATTTTTTTAATTGAAACATGTACATATCAGCTTCCTTGGCATATTGTATTACTTCTAAATGCGTTTCACAAAATCCATTTGTTTCAAGAGAGTAATTTTGTGCTAACCTATGAAGAGCAAAGACTTACTCCTGCTCGCAACAACAGTCATTACACCTCAACTGTTTTTATGCAGATGATAAGACTGATATACCTAGGTGACTTAAGTGGATGAGACATCAATTTTTGGTTACCTTTTCCTGAAAAAAGTGAAACTTAAAGACTGGAAAAAGTGTTTTAAAAATGCAGTTTAGAACGCCAACAAGCCACGCTAAAGAAAATTAATATAAATAAATATTACTACCAAATAAACAAAGAAACCTAATAAGTAATTCAAAAGCAAAAAAAATTAGCACAGGATTGTCTGCAATTCCTAAACTTTGTGTGTCCAATCCTACTTTAAGGTAGTACAACTTACTGTTACCCTCTCAACCTGCCCATCTAACCAAAAAGTAGAAAACGTAACACTCGTGCAAAAATATAACAGACAAATACAATACATGCAGATTATTGAAACTATTCTGTTTGCTGGTCATTAGTCTTAATCCACCTAAATCTCATCAGTCTTTAGTTATGGAAGTGCTAGAATGAAGAATCTTTTTAATATCTTCTTCCTTAAGTGACTTACTTTTAGGAGTTCTATTGCTGTTGGTCTGCGAGTAGGATCCTTGATCAAACAATCTGCAATGAAATCATTGAAGTCTTTGGACCAGTCTGAAGGGCGATCCAGCTTTGGTGGATCAGATTTTTGGATTTTGAGCAGTACCCTCATTGGTGACATCTCGTGATTTGGAGGCTCCATTTGAGCAAACTCAATCAGAGTGATTCCAAGAGACCAAATATCAACCTGAAAACAAGAAAAACTCATGAGGAATGAAAAAAATGCCTTGAAAGAATTTTTCCCCTGGCAATCATCAAAACATGCTCACCTTAAAGTCATATGGATTATCACGAAAAGTCTCACATAAAACAACTTCTGGAGCCATCCAGTATGGAGTTCCAATGAATGTATCACGCTTTTGCAATGTTTGCTTATTCTTGGCAGATACACCAAAGTCCGCTATAATGAACAAGAGTTGATTCATGCTTACTGAAATAATTTGCTTTTAAAATATTCCCATAAAGTGTCAATGTAACATTGTTATTCAGGTAAAAATGTGGAATCAGTTTAAATAGATGTAGTCTGAAGATTTATAATAAGAAAATTATGCCAAAATTATAAAACATAATTAATTTGACACATTACAATATTATAAGAAAGAATATAATTCAGATTAGCATCACATTCCATAAAAAATCTGATTGAGCATACCAAAATGATCCCATCACAGGCTTTAACATTTTATGTTTGGTATCAGTGGAGTAGAAAGGTATTTTGACTTACCAAGCTTAACTCCACCTTGCATTGTAAGGAGGACATTGCCTGCCTTTAAGTCTCGATGTATGACTTTACTCTTATGAAGGAATTCCAAGCCATTGCACATGTGTTGACAGACATATGCAATTTGTAGTTCTGTTAATGGTTTTTCAAGCTCCACCATAATAGAATCAAGAGCTCCTCCATCACAATATTCAATTAACATCTGTTAATTAAAGAAGTACAATGTTTTTCAAGTCACATCACCCAAATTTCTCTACATTTACCTTTCTAGTAAAACATAAACTGGCAACAACAGAATCTACAACTTAAGTAACATTTGTTTAATAATTTACTGATCCATTAAATGCAACGGTTCTCAATTTTATCTCATACATCAACTACAAGTCAGATCAAAATATCAGCATAAATCACAATCAACCATTGTTCTGTACAGGCAGTCCTCGACATCCGTACAATTCACTCTTTCGTACATTATAAATTCTCGCCCCTAAACTGCCTTTTGTATGCCAAATTCGGACTTTCGTATGTCAGCCGATGATCAAACATTTCGAACTATCACATAATGGCACTGTCTGTCAGCCAAGCCAATGCTTTTAATAAATTAAAGTATGCTACGTAATAATATACGTATTATATGTAATGTAAGATTTGTGTGTAATGTTTTTTAATTTTGTCCTGAAATTTGACAAGATTAATACCGCTGTAAAGTTGGTTAATAATCAATAAATTATTATTATTATTCAGTCTCAGCAACGTTACCATCTTTGTTTGTACGTACAACAGTGTTTCTTTATTTGTGCATTTTACACTTATTATTTTATAAACATGAGTGAGAAATGGAAAACTGAAAGTGCTAATACAACTGAATTGATAGAAAGGTTGATCTGAAGATCCTTATGTGACAGACATAAGCTGTTATGATGGGAAATGAGGAAACATGAAAAAATCTGCCATGACCGGGAATTGAACCCGGGTCTTCCACTTCCAAGTGGAAGGAGACCTGGGTTCGATTCCCAGTCATGGCAGATTTTTTCACCTGTTTCCTCATTTCCTAATACAAGTGGAAAGAAACGTAGGGCTCATAAAGTGAATGCGATTGGGACAAAGATGGAAATAATTAGGCGTGCCGAAAGCGGCGAATCTTTAGCTTCAATCAGACACTCACTGGACTTAAGCCAGTCGAGTGTGTTCAACTGTGAAGGAGAACAAAATATTAAATATTTCATCGAAGATTGTGTCTAAAAGGCGAGGTGTAGTGATGGAGGTAATGGAGTGATCTTTAACATTATGGATTGAGGGTCAGCATCAAAAAACATTCCAGTGAGTCTTTCAATAATTTAAGGTAAGGCTCTCAATTTTATGAAGATTGGAAAAACCGCTTAGGAGAAGGGGCTGCTGATACTCCGGAATTTCAGGCAAGCCAAGGCTGGTTTGATAAGTTCAAGAGCAGGGCTTGTTTACATAACATTAAATTGACTGGAGAATCTGCTAGTGAGAAACAAGAACCCAAGATAGCATAGACTGACATCCTTGAACCACCTCTTGTACGCCGAATGATGAACGAATATTTTGAGTGGTGCTGGTTGCCAGGCACCAGTTTCCACCGCATTGCCATCTTTGTCTGTACAGCAGTGTTTATTTGTACAATTATTTAAATATTTTATTGTATTTTGCCCTATCTCTCTATATCAGGGGTCGGCAACCTACGGCCCCCGAGAGTGTTTTATGTGGCCCGCGAAGCCATGATGAAAATGTTATTGGTATAATTGAACACAGTCAATTCCATATTTTTTTCAGTGAAATTATCGTCACAAGAACTTTTCTGGTGGTTTTAATGCTGCAAACAAACTAGAATTGATTTTCGCTAATATGAGACCACAAAATCTTCCGGTAACTTCTGATTTAAATGCCCATATGGCCCGCCGAAGCTCTCATGTTTTCTAATGCGGCCCTCTGAATCATTCACAACAACGAATGTGGCCCGTCTTATAGAAAAGGTTGCCGACCACTGCTCTATATTATAAAATCGACGATTGTGTCTAAAAAGGCCCCTGTTCCAATAACTAAACATTTATACTATAATTAGAGATTTTATAATATTTCTTGGCTCTCTGGGAACTGAACCCCTCCCCTATAACATGTTAATCTATGTTCGACATCAATACATTCGACTTCCGTACATGTTTTCAGGAACGCATTATGCATGGATGTCGAGGACTGCCTGTCGTTGGAATCAATTGCTAGATTCCAAATACATTCCTTTCTAGACAGCTAATGCAGTATAACCTACATCACAATTGCTTCTGGCTCTTAATGCGAGTTCTAAGCAATTGTGATCCCTAGAGCTGACAATTCCTGGTTTAAACAACTCAAAACGTTAACTGAAAGTATTTTGGAAATTACATTGGAACAACCAAAAAGAAAAGTAAAATCAAATATATACAAATGACTCACCCATAATTTTCCTTCAAAAAAGAAAGCTTCCTGTAGATCAACTACATTGGGATGTTTACAATCAGAAAGAATATCAATCTCAATCATAAAATCAGAGAGGTCATCTTCCCCTTCAAGAGCACATCTCTTGGCAGCAGCAAACACGTCAGTTCCGCGCCTTTGAGCCTTAAAAATAACGTTTTGTCAATAATATTGTTTTAATTTCTTTCAAACATCTTCAAGACATGTAATACCCCAACCTTGTAAACTTTTCCGAATGCACCGTCTCCCAATTCTCCCACCATTTCCCATATTTCTTCTGGATCAACATCCATTTTAATATTATTAAATCCTTTTTTCTTCTTTCCATCGTTCCCTCCTCCAAGGTGGAGGACCTTCTTCAAATTACTTAAAAACACGGACATATTGAATTCACTAAGCTATCTCATCTAGCTTTAACTTAATTCATTTAAGTTAACACAACTTGATCGTAAATTGGTTGCTTTGGCAATAATAAATAAAATATATACATATCATTGGTAAAAAATAGATTATAAATTTTGAACAACTTTTGGTGGTTTCAACAATCACAGACTAGCATGGAACTTTCACTGATGATTTCCTGTTTCTATTGATCATTTCTATTAGGTTACCTGAAAAATAGAACAACTAATTAAAATGTATTTTTCCGAATAGAACGAATATTACGTCTATATTAAATATGTAAATGAGTACAACTTAATCGCTTACAATCTTTAAATGTTAAAACTTCTAAATCTTATTAAACACTGTGCCCATAACAGATTATCATTCGGTAAACCCAAGATATGATCTTAATGCGAAAAATATTCTACTTCCATAAAACGTCAACCTCCGTTCCTTGCAGGCAATGCATATAAGTGCGACAGTTTGACCTGATTCAATAAAACGGCGACCGCGCAGTTATTATGTAAAGGTGATTACTAATAACAAGATTAAATTTGGGTGAAGTGAATTGTCGGTGGGATGCTCGCCGTCTGCTATGGTTCTCCAATTCCCTTCGCAATATGAATATTTGCACTTATAATGATATGGATAATATAAAAAGATGTTAAATATAACTCACTCTTACACGAAGTGTGGCAGAGACAAAATATCATGCAGAGATTTAATATTTTCTTTTCCCTTGTTGTTGAAACCATATCACCACCACGCCTGCCAATGACGTCACAACTTTTTTCCTTCTCGCCGGGGACAGTGGTAAACATGGCGCCTTGTAGAGCATATAAATTTAGGAATCCTCTGCCTTACTAGATATATTTTTTAAGGAAACCATGACAATACTTTTCGAGAATACATTTTTTCATATTGGCATGATAGAATCGGTTCATTAAACGACTGCGATGAAAAACAAATCTTGGTTCGGCATAGAGAATCGTAATACCCAATTGAAAGCTAGTCCACTCCTTCGTGCAACTTTTAGCATCTTCAATGCATTTTGAAAGTTATACAAATAAAACAATTGACATGTCCAAACGTACGGAAAAAGACGTCTTCAGAAGTACGTAATGTTATGGTAACGAATAACAAAATGAACAAAATTTCGCATTGTGTGAATGTCATTTAGCCTTTTAAAATGAACAAAACTCAGCGGAATTAACAAAGCTTGCGTGAAGCACTATCATATCTTTGCTTCTAATAGTATACATCACTTTACAAATCACTCGTAAACTGTATTTATTCAGAATGTTGTTAAATATACGAAAGTATTAAAATGAAATTCTCTTAAACTGTTACACTTCATCGCTTGCAAAACCAACTTACAGCAAAGAAAATTTTAAATCAAAATCTACAAGAGCTTCCTTTATTTATTCAAGATACCATCAAAGATTACACTAACCAGTATATGTCCAATTATAAACTCGTTTACGTGCTTTAATTTCACCATCGTCGACTGCTTTCTGCTCTCATTTATTTCTCAGAGTTAACACATTTTAATCGGCCATATTGGCTCATATCTCTGTCTCTAACCATCCAGGATTGCCTGATAATATTTGTGCAATACGGAATGCGTGAATACTTTCTACTGCTAAAATAATCCGTTTGAGGTTTTAGAAAAATCATAGCCTAATGCGTGGAATGTTTTATTCTCTTTTAGAGAAATTACTCTGGTGAGTTTTTTGTTTTTGACGATCCGGCAACAGTGGCTATTACCTTGGTTTGTTTTGTGAAGTCCACTCCAGTACACTAGGTTACATAAAATCCTCAAATGGTATTATTAGTCATAACCAGTATATGTGTAAACCTTAATATTCTTAAGGACTACTGTACCCTTGAACATTAACGTTTTATATAAGATCTAATCTCATCCAATGTTGTTTTGTATTTGTAACGTGCTTAAGTTTCACGACTCGTGTGTTCATCAGAAAGACAACACTACAGAAAATTACCTTTAGGTACAGGTTTTATCAGTGCGTTTATCCATTTCCCTTTCTACCTAAAGGTTGATGTGTTGATACTTTCGAAACATTGGCTAAAAGCAAATGAAATATCAGTTTTCCATATTAATAGTTTCAATTTAATAACATCGTTTTGTCGTCAGCGTCCTCAGCAATTTAAGTGATGAGTAGCCATCTATAGTAGACCCTCTGTAACTATGAAGTGCCTGAATTTTAACGAGTATTGATAAAACTTTTGAATGCTCAAATACATTAATCAACATTGATGCCTCTTGTTATGCTCTGCTATCTAGTTATCATTCTCCCAGTAGTAATATATAATAAATAATGATAATAAATGATTCCTATGTGCCTGCATAATGCCATTACATTTGCATCGATGAAAAATACCAATGGTATGATATTGATTGGTGACATGCATATTGACTTATTGAATGAATTCCCTGAAAAGGCTGACCTCGTAAATCTACTCTACTTTTGGACTGAAGGTCAAAACTCAATCACTTATTGACTGTCTAATTTCAAATTTATCTTCAAATACCCTTACCTGTGAAACCATATTCACAGACCTTTCTGACCATCCAGGCCTATAAACAACCATTAAATTACATAGGACTTTCGGCCCAACCCAATGTATATCTATAAGTACATATATCTTTAATGACTCCTCTACTAAAATATTTCTTCACCATATTTCACAGGAATCTTGGGATGATGTTCAATATGCAAGTGATGTTGATTCTAATGGAATTCTTTAATGAAAACTTTTACCCTCTGTTTTAATGCAGCCTTTCCTGTAAGAAAGATTAAACAAAATGTAACCAAGCATAAAAGAAAATTATACTCATCATGTTATCAGGTCTCAATATGTTCGGGATTTATACTTTCGATATAAATTTGTTGACTCTAACCTTCATGGTGCATACTTATGTGCTCTAAAGGACTTTAGAATGCACTTATTAGCTAAGAGAAAAACTGCAAATGTAAATCATATAAATAATTCCAAACATATGATTAAAGCATCATGGAACATTATTAAACTAAATTCTAATGCTGCATCCAGCAACCTACCGTATATCTTCGAGTATAAGGTGATTCGAGTATAAGTTGTATAATTTTTAGCCTAAAACCATCTAAAATCCAAGTCTTGAGTATAACTCGAAGCAAAGAAAATGAAAACAAGATAATTTTGAAATTTACAAAAAACTTTATATAAACACACGCGCGCGCGCACATACAGGACCGTGCCCAGACATTTTGCCGCCTGAGACAAGATATAATATGGCACCCCCTGGCCTCGCTGGCCTTATGAATTTATTTTGATAGGTTTTCATTTTTGTCAAATTTTGGCACCCCCCCTTCGAGAGGCGCCTGAGGCGGTTGCCTCGCCGCCTCACCCATCGGCACGGCCCTGTATATATATATATATTCACACACACGCAGGTGAACCTCTACTTGCGAACATTCAAGAAACGAACATTTCGTATTTACAAACATTCCACATACCTTGCACTTCATTTATGAACACACCCTCCTGCACTTAAGAACATTGGTTGCAGTAAGAACATGTAAACTTGTGAACATTATATTATATGACAGACGTGTAATTGCTGATATTGTATTATTGTATAAAATACTCAGTAACAGGATTGACTGTTCAGAATTGTTGGAAAATTTTAATTTTCATGTTCCAGCAGTAGTTACAAGGAACCAAAATCTTTTTTATGTACATCATCATAGTACTAGTTATTCCTTTTATAGGCCTATTGCCCGGCTTCATAGATATGGCAATGCACAAGACAGTGATTGGCATAACTGTCATTACTTGTTCATGCACCTGCTCAGATTAATCTTTCTTTTTTAACCCTTTAGCTGCAATTTACGACTATAGTCATAACAGTGAACAAACTCTCTCGCTGCGAATTACGAATAAAGTCGACAGCGCTCAAAAAATGATTTGAACATCCCGCGTGCTACTTCAAGGTTTCACAATGCCCCACGAAGGATTTCAACCACAGATATAGTAATAGATAGGCAGTGTCAATCTTGCGCTAGTTGGCACTGTGAAGCCAAATGAAGGCAGAATTTAGCGCATGGCCGCCATCTTTCCTCCTACTTCAAGCTTTCACAATGCCCCATGAAGGATTTCAACCACAGATATAGTAATAGATAGGCATTGTCAATCTTGCGCTAGTTGGCACTGTGAAGCCAAATGAAGGCAGAATTTAGTGCATGGCCGCCATCTTTCCTCCTACCAGTTATTGGAAGAAGGTGTAAACCATACATACATACCAATCATACTGTTCCCTTATGGGGTAAGCAAGCTAAATGCCTCTACCATTCACAATATTTCTCCACGCCTTTCTATCCTTACATACTTCTTTCGCTTCAAACACATCCATGCATCGTTTCATACATCGTCTTCCATTCCTTAAACTTCTGATCTCTTTTTTCTTGAGAGTCTCCTCCACCACATTCAGCCAGATTTTTCTTGGTCTTCCTCTCCCTTTTGATCCGCATACTCTACCATCATATATCAATTTAGTCACCCAGTTCTCAACCATTCTCTCCACATGCCCAAACCATCGCAGCACACCCCTTTCATATTGACCTCTTAAAGTTTCTTTCATTCCACATTCATTCATCACCCAGGTATTCCTGACTCTGTCTCTCCTGGTTTTCCCACACATGCTCCTCGTATATTCCAATTCCAACTGCATTCACCTTACTCATATGTCTCTCCTGACACACCCACGTTTTGCTACCATACAACAAGGTGGGTACAAGCACACTTCTATTCACAGTCATTTTTGCTTCCTTAGACACCACTTCACGATTTAGTACTGACCACATACTACCCACCACTTTTCTACTCGCATTCACACACCTTTCTATCTCTCCATCTATTCTTCCATTCTTAGAAAATATTCTTCCCAAGTACACAAACTCATCCACCTGTTCAACAACTTCACCATTTATGCGCAGCCTACAGTCATTCAATTAATTCATTCTATCAAACACAACAATCTTTGTTTTTGACATATTGATCTTCAGATCCATTCTCTCTGTAACTTCAGCCATACTATCTAACATTCTTTGCAACTCATTCGGCGTTTCAGATATCAACACAGCATCATCAGCATACAACAGCACCCGCACTTTCACGTCCCCAATCCTTAGACCATTCGTATTAGCACAGGCTTTCCTCACACATTTATCCATAAACACATTAAATAACCAAGGAGACATCACACACCCTTGCCGAACATCACTTTCAATCTTAAACCAGTCACTCAGCACACCATTTATTCTTACGCGAGCCTTACTTCCTGAGTAGACTGCTCTCACTGCATTCACTAACCAGTCATTCACTCCATACTCAGCCAGAACATTTCACAGGTCATTTCTATTGACTCTGTCATAGGCCTTCTCCAAATCCACAAATGCACAATACACTTTCTTTCTCACATTCATACACTTCTCGATTACTTGTTGGAGAGCAAAAATCTGATCAGAACATCCCCTACCTGGCATGAAACCACACTGTACCCCCCAAATTTTACTCATAGTAGCCATTCTAACCCTTTCAATAAGTACTTTACCAAACATTTTCCTCAATAAACTAATAGCTCTGTAATTCATACATTCTACTTTACTACCCTTCCCTTTGTACAAAGGAACAATGATGGCTTTCTTCCAATCATCTGGTACAACTGAAATGTTAACACACAAATTAAATAAATCGCTCATCCAACTTATAAGTAAGCCACATCCATATTTCAGCATTTCACCCGTAATTCCATCCATGCCTGCAGCCTTCCCATTCCTCAACATTTTCACACATGCCTTAATCTCACGTTTGTCAACTCTGTCTTTACTGGACACATTCATACAGTCAGTATCACTTTGGATGCCAGACCATGGAAGAATAATAGGAAGCGCAGCTCCCATAAGGACAATGGTAATACGTTGACAGCAGAGCGATCTAGCGGTCAATACGAACTGAAGCGTGCCTAATTTAAACTCAAGCGGCAGTCCAGGTTTTGGCGGTACATTTGAATTAAGAAGCTAGATGACGTATTTAACATAAGTTTAGGACTCAAATTAAAACAAAACAACTGGGTGCAAGATTTTTTATTTACGTAAAGAATAACAATACAACATTTATAAAAACACAACATTCTTTTCCAGATAGAAATACATTCATAAATAACAATAATATTTGTTCCGGCGACTCGTTGGTAAAGGTAAGTGGACAGTATAAATTAATAAATACTAAAATTTTCAAAAACTTACCAAGATGGTTTGGTGTTGAGTGAGCTTTGAGAGAATGTAAAACATCCTCAGAATCCCTCGGCTCATCTACAAGAATTAGAATACGATAGGATTAAGTTAACGAAATTCGAAAAACCGGTATATAATAAAGTCGAAGTTTCACTGTATACCATGTATAATACTCAAACTTGTTTTCATACCTTCAAATACACTAGGAACGGCATTCGTTTTTAGGAGAGGCCGAGGGAATCTGCTGCGGAAATCATCATCTGTAAAATGATCACTGCAGACCCTATACTTCTTCATACAGTTGATATCTGCAGACATTAAATCCTCCCTCAGGCAAAATTTTGCCCTAAATTATAAAGCAGAAATGGGCATCTAGACTAATAACAAAAACACGTAATTCTCAACTTAACACAAGTATTCCGTTTTATGCGGTATCTCTTCTTTAAGCTCACCTTGAAATATCCTTTGGAAATCCGAAAAACGAAATCTTCTTGTCTACCCTGCAACCGTTAAAATTGTTGCACCAATATGCTGCACAATAAGCATTCCGTTCCATTTCAACAATTAGAAAAACACGACGCTGAAAAACCCCATCACTTTCCCACCCGATTTCCAACAAACTGGTTTGAACAGTTTGAATCATGGAAGAATAATTAATTATTATTATTATTAATAATTAATTATTTCTTCCATGGTTTGAATAATGAGTGTGAAATGGGTATTTTTAGACTCATTGACCGATAGGATCGCTGCAGGCTCAACCATCAGAGACATCTATAGGTATTCGGGAAAAGATCGAAGCTGCACTTCCTATTATTTCTTCCATGGCCAGACTCTTCAGAACTACCTCCACACAAGTCTTCAAAATACTCCTACCAACATTCTGTCACTTCACGTTCATTTCACACTGTTTCTCCATCCTTATTTACAATCCCATTCATCCCTTTGTTGCTGCCCTGTCTCGCCCTTTTTATCCACTTCCAGAATAACTTCTTATTCCCTTCAAAATCATTCTGCATCTTTACAGCCTCATTCAAACGTACTCGTTCTTTGCTTTCCTTAACTGCATTCTTAGCAGCCTTATTTTTCTTCCTGTAATCATCATGCAGAATCCTTCTTTCATTATCATTCCTTGCAGCCATCATCCTCTTATATGCCTCCTTCTTCTCATTAACTGCCTCACTCACTGTTTCATTCAACCAAGCATCCTTTTTCATACAGCCCACTAAAGTCATTCCACAAACCTCTGAAGCACACTGTGTAACATTCTCTTTCAGTCTATTCCAAGCATCTTCCACATTTCCTTTCCTTATATACTCTTCCCATTCAGTCTGATGGGCAGTTAATTTACATTCCAACACATTCATATACTTGACTTGTAGTCTCTCTACTTTCACTCTAGTCTGTTTCATACCCTTACTCTTCCTCCAGGTCCACTTCCTTCCAAGATCCACCCTAGAGACAACCAAAAAATGGTCTGTCCCACATTCAGCTCCTCTCATCACCCTTGTATCCTTCACCAGACCTCTCAGTCTTTCATCATACAGAACTAAATCAATCATACTTTTTGAGTCACCCCTCTGCCATGTATACATGTGGATGTTCTTATGCTTATACCATGTATTTGAAACAAACAAACTCTTTTCCATGCAAATTCCAATCAAACTCTCACCATTATCATTTACTCTGGGGCCACCGAATGGGCCCACCACTTTCTTAGTGCCCTCCCGTCTGACACCTACCCACCCATTCATATCACCAAGTATAATTATTCTCTCACCTGCATCATAATTATTCAACACCTCTCAATTTCTCCCACAATTCATCTCTAACTGTTTCACTCTTACTATCCACAGGAGCTTAACATGCAACCAATACAATTCTACGAATTCCTACTTTCATACGATCCCACAACAATCTGGGTGACATAAATTCATACTTTCTCACATACATTTTAGCTCTTTCATTCAGAATCAAACCAACTCCTTGACTCCCATATGTACAAACATCCACACCAGACCACAGAGCCAAACTATCATCATTCATTACCACAGCATCACTCCCCTTTTTGTCTCACATACACACAGCACATCCAATCCTCATACATCATTTCATTCACCAACTCATGTTCTTTGCCGTACACTCCTCTAACATTCCACTTGTCTAACTTCCACTCGCGTAAGTCGTTTAATGATGGGCCAACCAGCTTTGACCTCTGCCGCCCACCATGGCTTTGGTCATCCGAGGCTTTTCGTATAGTTTTGTTAGTAATGGTAAATTAGAGTAGACTAGGTTACCAGCCTAAGTCGTACCCGTGCCGACGTAGCATTCCCTGCTAACGGTAAGGCACATTACTGGTCAGTATTGGCACATTTTGGCCAGACTGCCACAAATGCAACTGAAGCTCAGTATTATCCCAAACACGCTTACGCTATTATGTACAAGCTAGGATCCCTATTAGAGACTACCTTGCAAGCCAGCAATCTGTTGCCTGCATCCTACCACTAGGAGGTACATGCAGTGTACTGACACACTCAGGATACAAGGTGTAAACCAAACTTATAATTCGCAAGTATTGAGATAATTTATTTCAGTTTTTTTTGTTGTTAATGTAATTGTGACCATAGCAAATGGTTGCTGTGTGTTTGGCTGTAATTTTAAGTACAGCAAGAGAAAAATTTGTGGAAAAGACGGTGTTTCCTTGCACTTGTAAGTACATAATATATTCTTTTACTAGTTTTGCAAGTACACTGTCATACACGAAGGTCTATCAATAAAATTACTTGAGTCACTACATCTTGTTTTCGACTTATAGATTTCCAAAACGAAATGAGGATCAGAGGAATGCTTGGAATAGAGCTGTGAGGCGTGAAAACTGGCAACCATCAAATCATTTGGTAGTATGTGAACGCTTCGAGAGCAAACGTAACACTGAGTTCCCGCCACTACCTTCGCAAACGAACCGTCTCCTATTGGCTGCTGCTAAGTGGCGTACGCCCCATCTTCAAGGTCAAGAGACTTTAGATAGTGAACAGACTATAATACTTCATTATTACTCGCCGAAAGCATATGAATTTGTGAGGTCAAAATTTCATAATGCCTTGCCAAGTACCCGGACAATTTGAGCATGGTACAAATACATGAAAGTTAATTGTGAACCAGGCTTCAGTAAAGAATGTTTTGATGCAATAGGAAGCAAAGTAAAAAATGCTAATAGCAAGGGTGTAGTGCCTCTTGTATGTCTCTCTATTGACGACATGAGTTTGAAAGAACGTAGAATTTGATGGTAAAAAAGTAATAGGTTACATTGATCTTGGAACAGAGATAAAAAATGATCGCTTGCCCCCAGCCAAAATGGCTTGTGTTATTATGTGCACAGCAATTAATGACACATGGAAAATTCCTTGTGGTTATTTTTTTATTGACTCACTTTCAGGAAGGAATGAGCACATCTCATATTAACAGCTGTTGAAAAATTAGATGAGATTGGTATGCGAGTAACAGCAGTTACTTTTGATGGAGCTGCAAGTAATATAAGTATGGCTAATGCTTTAGGGGCGGACTTATCAAATATGGACAATTTAAGAATTAATTTTTGGCACCCAACTCAGCCAGGAGTACAAATACTCGTCCTGCTTGATGATTGTTACATGATTAAGCTTGTTTGCAATTGCATTGCAGAAAAACAGATAATATATAGTAGGGATGGAGTTATTAAGTGGTCATACTTTGAGGCCTTATTTAACTTGCAAACAAAGGAAAGGCTGCGGTTAGCCAACAAATTAAGCTCCAGACATATTAACTGGAAAAAACATAAAATGCGTGTTCGTCCAGCAGTTCAGACATTAAGTCAGTCTGTCGCCGATGCTCTAGCTTACTGTAATAATGTTTTAAAGTTAGATTCCTTACTTGGGTGTGAAGCTACCATAAATTTTATACAGTACATGAATAAAATATTTGACTTGCTTAACTCCTCAAGTAAATTTGGTAAAGGCTTTAAGGCACCTTTAAGTAGTCCTAATGAACATGTTTGGCATCCATTTATTACTGATACACTTTCTTATATTGAGTCATTGTCTATTAATGCACAATCTGATATCTCAATTCTTACGTCAAACAGGAGAGTTGGCTTCTTAGATCTTAAAGTTTGTTTAATGGGCATAAAAGATTTTTTTGATGTAGACATTAAAAATGAATCTTTAGAGTACCTGCTAACATATAAATTAAGCCAGGACCATGTTGAGTTGTTTTTTGGGCTTATAAGTAGGCTGACCATATCCAAACAAGACGAAAATGGGACATTTCCCATCAAGAAAATGGGAGTTTTTTCGCACGATTTTCTTAAGAGGGTGGCTTTCATCACTATAATAAACTCATCATTTGAAAGAACTTGAATTATTTTGTAGATAAGAAATTTATCTACACCTATTTATTCATATTAAATAGAGAGAAAGGTCCCATACTTCATGCGTCCATATGAGCTCGGCAATATACGTTAAAAAGAGTTGAAAAGATTTTTAATGCCAAAATGTCCTTTTTAGAAAGGAAAAATTATTCGCCGCTATGTTAACATAGGGTTTTCATGACAAGCATGGGTACAACTATGCTGCGTATGTCTTCAACAAATTCAGAGTTTTTAAACTTTTCAAATAGTTTCCTTTTGTACTCAATTCTTCTACTCTTCAACGTCTGCCACTTCAGGTCACTCAAGATCTCTGATACACTCGCATCATACTGATATTCTCCCTTTACAAATCTAGCTGCTCTATGCTGGACCATTTTGAGCTCCATAGTTAGGCCCTCCTTGAAAGGGTCCTATACTGCGCAACAGTATTCCATGACTACTGAACTTATTGTTAGAAGGTAATACGATCGGGTAAAAGTTAAGAAAAATATTACATCCGAATCAAAGCCTTGCACAGATATTTTCTCTTTAGGCGAATTAGAATGCAACTTTAATTTTGTAACAAAGTTGAAGTTTCGGACTTGGTTTGTTTGAATATCTCGATTAATACTGCTACAATGATGCAAGTAAAGAGATCCCATTCAGCATAAACATTGAAAGATCCGGAGCTCACAGAAATGGGCAGGCGAGTAAATTTGTGCTTCCTGCTCAATGACATGTCAACCTCCTCTTATTCTCACTTTCCTAAACTGAGAAAATGCTGTTAAGATCTGATATGATCCATATTTTAAGAAAAATGGAAAATCTGAATTTGAATTGCGAAAGGCTTTAAAATGGGACAAAATGACTTTTTTGCGGAAAACGATGGGACGGTCTGGAGAAGGCCCAAAAATGGGACTGTTCTGGCAAAAACGGGACGTATGGTCAGCCTACTTATAAGGCAACGTGGAGGTTGGAATAATAATACCATCATGCTTACAGTTTAAATTTGCATATAAGAGACTCGTAAGAAATGAATTGAAATTTAATAGCACAGGTAATTGTGTACAACAAGGAGAAATTCATATGTTGCATGTCAGTAGCACCTGTGAGGCAAGGAGCACACAGTTTGTAAATGAAGAAGATAGTGATGGATTTTTATGTTTGCAATCAAATACACAAAATGAGGATCATGATTATGTCCCTGCAATAAGTTCACTCACTTTATATTCAGAAAATGTTATTGAATATATTTCTGGATATGTTGTAAAAGATATTCTCCCTTCCATCTGTTGTGATTCATGTCAAAATTCTCTCCAGAGCACAGACAATTTCTTTCCACTTATAATGTTTAAAAATCAAGGTGGCCTTTGCAATCCATCAAAAGATGTAGTTAAAATATGCAAATTAACCAGGGCATCGAACCGGAACCGAAACCGGAAAAAACCGTTATTTTTCCTGGAGTGAAACCAAACCCGAACCAAAAAAAAATATTTTCCTGAATACGAAACCGAAAACCGTTATTTATTTCGTTCCATATTTTTCGGTTTGCATAAAAAGTGGGAGCGAAAGAAGAGTTTTTCCTTTTGCTTTAGTTTGAGTCTTTCTGAATGCCTCACTTTTAGAAACCGAATAAGTGTTGGGTTTTTCTTGAGAACACATTCTCCTCAGCCTTGGGAAGGATGGGTCTTTGTGATAATATCTGTTGGCTCAATAGTGGGATTTTCCATGTGCATCTCAATACATAGAGAGAGGGTCTAAAATACATCCTGCTGAGAGTACCTGTTAAAAGGAGGCTACTGGAAAGGAACTTGGGCTGTACTTTGAAGACAGCCTCTAATTGTCTTGCTGCCCTCCCCCCGAGCATCCCCCGTAGAGTGTGTTCCCAGCAAAAATATTTCCCAATTCTTAACTTGGATTTTCCTTAAAGTTGGAGGTTATTGTCCCCATATACTTTCACTCCATATCCACTGAACCCTCGTAATCTGGTAGTCATTCTCTAAAACTTATCCAGGAAGGATCGCTCCACAGTCGTGGTTTTGAGATATTCTTACTTCGGTTATCCTTTGTTACAGGTTAGTAAATTTCTAAATATTTTATAGAGTGCATCTTAAAATAAGCACCATATTCGTATTGGTTGCTTAAAATTGAAGAGAAATTAAATATGAATGCGAATTTATTTTTAGTGAAATATTTTGCCGACTGCAGAAACCCACATTAGAGACTCCGCCTGAAGAAAGTTCACGACAGGCCGAATAAGTAAGTCTTATTTTCTTTTTGTTTGCATGTTTGATTGCAGGGTAATATGTAGATGTACGTAGATGTTTTTTATTTGTTGCCGGGTGAAAATCACATGCTTTCGCTTAGTAATAATTTTTCGAAACGGTACTTATCATTTCAATTTCATGAAATAATGAAGTTTAACATTCTCACACTACTTAAGTGATTAAAAATATTCAGTCATCGTAAATTTGTATCATGTTAATAAACATTTCTCAGCCTTTCTGAATTCTCGGGCTCTCAATTTCTGCGGGCTTCTTCCTCATAGATATTTTATAGATTTTTTCATCCATTTAAGTAATCTCTGAATGAAAAAATTAAGCCGTACATTTACAGTTTTTACTATAATACAAGCAGTGGACAAATTGTTAATGAAAATAACGTAATATGTTACTCAACTTACTGACACTATTGAGATAACGCGATCTCTTATTTTACAGCACGATTTGTAAATAAAAATATTAATAATTCATTATTAGGCATTCCAGCTTTAGCGCATATTAGCTTTGGTCTGTCTGTTCTTCTATCAGAATACAATTTTTTCCGTAGCTATTCAGCGGATTTTGATCAAATTTAGTGGATACTAAGGACTAAGCACAGTAAATTAGAAAATGAGATGACTGCTTTGCATAAGATAATAAGTTTAGAATACCTACTCTATCGCAGAAAACGTGCTCATTTATAATTTACTTTATACTTTCCTAATATGTTGAAATCATTTGCGGCGCATGTATGGTTTGTAAATATTCAGTTCAAAATATAATCGTACATAAATAAGATACTAAATATTCACATTTAAATAATTTATTTTCGTGTTTTGTTTTTTAAATTCGCTATTTTTATAGTGAAGATGTATTAGATTTAATAAGAAAATTACTTAATTAATAAATCAATTCTTGAAAGTTTCCTAAAAATATTTTAAGGTCGGAGCGAAAAAAACCGGTTAGAACCGGTTTACTGACGCTTGCCGGAGCGAAACCGGAACCGAACCGAAATTTTGTGTTTTGAGTGAACAGGAATGGAAACCGGAGCGAAAAAAATTACGGTTCGATGCCCTGAAATTAACAGAACAATGTTTTCGTGAAAGTGAATCACATAATTTAAATCGTAGAATACCTATAAAAATTGTAAGAAAAGCAATTGAGCTTGGAATTTTTGCATCACTGCAGTCTCATACATTAGACCTCAATCCTTTTGACACTCATATAGGTAAATAGACTTGTGCAGGCTATTTCTATAACTTATTTAAAAATTTGCATTCATCATGCAACCCGAGAAATGAACAGACGTTCTGGATCATAGGTCTACCTACAATAGATTGGCAATTTTTAAGCTTCTTTAAATTCGTTTATTGTACTGTATTGAGTACAGTATATTTCGGCGTATAAGTCGACCCCTGCTTTTTTTAAAGCACGATTTTATTTTTTTCTCCTCGAACTGTTCCAAAAATAGGGGTGTGCATGGAACTTGAGGATGTGCATTACGTGAGTAAATACAGTATTAAAATTAATTATTATAAAATCTTCTAAAATAAATGTCATAAAATGTAAACACTGGAACAGCTGACTCAAAATAGCAATCACCTCCACTGAAAGATCAACGGTCTTCCTAAATATCAGTGTTATTCATCTGTAATTTAAGGTTTACATTTTATGTTCGGCGTATATATCGACTCAAGTTTTAGGAAATTTTTTAGGCTTCACAGGTTGACTTATATGCCGGAATATACGGTACTTAAAAAAATCCTTGGTTATGTTATTATTGCCTCTTCCAGCTTCGTCATTATACATCTTAAATGAATTGAGACAAAATCTAATTCTATTCTGGATTTCAATTTATGTTTTAAGTCATCGATTGCCTCAATTACTTCCATTACATTAGTGTTTGAGTTTTCAATTCTTAAGATAGTAGTATGAAACAAAGCTGATTGTTCATGTATGAAAAGAAACAATAGCTTGGCTGTTTCATCCTCAAAATATTTCAAAATTATTGTGGCACTTTTCTATTGATATAAAATATGACTTTAATGGTTCAAACAATGTTAGAATGCGTTCAATAGATGGCATCAAAGTCAGCCATCTGGTTTTGGAATAACCAAATAAGGAACCTTTTATATTCAGTGGAAGCTTCCTCACAAAAACTTTTTAATGATTCTACTCTTACAGTAAATATATCAAAATGATGGTAAATTTTGTAGACAATTGCCTCTATATCAATTGGCATTGAACATGCTGCAGTTTCCATTGCATCATGAATTATGTGTGCACCAATTCCAATCAATATTTTTTGTAACATTGCCTCTAATTTTCTGTAAACATTTTTCTCTCCTTTTCTCTTCACTCCAAAATTCGTTTGTGTTATCTGCACTTAATGCAATAATTTTTTCAGTAAGGGATTCATTGTTCAAAATTTTAATTACATGATTTGATATTATTTCAGTTGTTTCTCCAGGGAGAAAAGCTAAATCTATTATTTTAATTTGAATTCCTGCCCTCACACTGAAATATCATACCAAAGTTGGAAACATTTTCACATTTTTATGGTTGGAAGCATCAGTAAAAATTGTAACAAAATTAGCATTATTCAAATCATGCCTTAAGTCCACCGTAGCAAGTGAGAGAAAAATATTAGTAACAATAGATTAACATTTCGTTCTTGCACGAGAATTTCTTTTCGAATAGCTGTTGAATTATCCTGGATGTACAGTCCATGCTTTGGTAACTTTGGTGATGACGTACTGTGTGATAGGAAAATATACCTTCAGATATAGCACATCTTTTCTCAACATCTCCAAATGTTGTCAATTTCGATGAAGAGGCAGCAACATTTAAATCTTTTTGATGTTTACTGGTTTCAGTGTGTCTGATTATATACGTATGACCACTGTTAGCGAACGAAAATTCAGTTACACACATGATACACTTCACATCACTATTCGAATTAATGTTTTTACCATTTACAATACACAGAAATTCTTTTTGTAATACTTTGAAATGACATTTTCTTTTATTTGACATCTTGTTATTAGGTGGGGTAAGATGTGTAGAAACAATACGTTACGTGGATTTATAGAAGGAAAGCATCATATCATAAAATAAAATATGACTCCTGAAACAACATAAGCTGTCAAGAAAACCTGTAAGAAATATATCATACCAAGTTCACAGCTCTTTACTGAATTTGAGACATCTTGACTATCTCCCCTGTGCAGACACGATAAAAGCGGCGAATTATTGAAGTATCTGCTAGAGTCCTGCACGGGAATTAATTACGGGCCTGGGCTTTAAAAATCAAGGAAGTCACACTGGTCCTCCGTAACGTTTCTCGTGCTGGGCAGAGCCTAGAAAGTCAGGCTGTGCAGAGCTCTAGTGCCTGCTCCCTTTTCGATTCTGTTTTATTTTCAACAAAAGAGATTTTAGTTCTCTCTTCATATTTTGATATCCTGCTTGCCTAAATCATAAACATGTGTGTACTATATGATAATATTTAAGAAAAAAGGATGCAGCAGGACATGATTTAAAAAAGCAGGACAAAACAGGACAAGTAAAAAAGCAGGACAGAGTTAAAAAAACAGGACTCTCCTGCCGAAAACAGGACGTCTGGTTACCCTAGTTTACCATCAAGTCCAAAGATATTAAATTTACTCTCGTCACTGAAAATAATTGAGTTCCAGAAAGTTTGTGGCTGATTTAGGTGCTCTTTAGCAAAGGACAATCTTTTCGTTTTATTAACTTGCGAGATCCAAAATTTCTTTCTGGCTAATCTGCCATGTCAGTTATTTTCCTTTAAAGCTCTTCTCACAGTTTCTTTGCCAATGGATTTTCCAAACACCAATTCAAACTCAGTAGCCAATTGTGGGGCGGACAAATGTGGGTTTTTATGAACTTTTACCAAAATGTTTCGATTTTCCCTGTTGCTTAGTTTTGGGGGACTGCCACTTCGAGGTTTATTTTCCACTTCATTGGTGTCAATATATTTTTTTATTATACTTTGAACAGTAGCAAAACTCCTTCCTACAGTTTCCCCAATATTTCTTTAAGATTTACCTTCTTCAAATAATTTTATAATAATGTTTTGTTCTGCTCTTGCTGTTTCTCGCTTTTTGATCGCCATGTCAATAAAAACTAATTTACTTTTTGCTAAGTTTAAAGAAATACGGGACAACTGCAACTTTTAGACATGGAAATACGGGACAACTTATTTTTATCCTAATTCATTCATTCAATTGAGGCAGTTTCAGTATTGGTGGCATTGTTTAAAGGTGAACCAACAGCTTAAACATTAGACAATATAAACTTAAGTTTCAGTATTAATATGTTTGATAGCTAAATGTCAATTTTTCCTTAGTAGAAGCATGTAACCTGCAAATAAACCAAGCATGAAAGCTTAAGGGAGTATTTTTATTCTATTATTAAGGATCAAATTTTAAAACATTCTTTTGTAATATAATGCGCTAGTTAAAAAAGAAAGTACAATTTAAAATACAGAAAAAACAGCATCCCATATAGAGTTCGTAATGTATGTGGGGAAAAAAGTAAAAAAATACGGGCCATCCTGTATAATATGGGATGGTTGGCAACCCTACCCTATATTGATGCTTGATGACTTTATAGTACTCCAGGGTGTTAGCATCAGCTGATTGAATATCCGCTGAAGCAAACATTTTTATTTGCCTTGAGGAGGACCTAATATCACTGCTGACCCAGTTCTTACATTTATTGCATTTGTGCTGCTTGCATTTAGATAAAGATACAGATGAAATAAAAAATGTAGGCTGAGTAGAAATTATTAAAACCGTCATTAAATGACAAGGCATGATAAATGTTTGCCCAATCATGTTTAATAAGTAAATTATAAAAATGTTGTATATTTTGTGGTATAAAAAGCCTAATTAATCTGAGAGCAGGAGGAATATTTTGAGATGGTCTTGTGTTAAAAGTTGCTGAGACAACACTGTGATCTGAGATTAACGGATCAAAAACTTCGGTATCTATTTTAGAAATACAATGATTGGTAAAAAATAACATCTAGCAATGAAGAAGAGTGAGGTGTAATTCTAGTTGGACATTTGACCAGGTCTTTGAAATTGTAGGTATCAAAGAAAGACTCAAGTTTACTTTGCTCAGGTCCCTTACTAAGAACATTGCAGTTTAGATCTCCAGCCACTATGCTGTGAGATAGCAGGGAATGTGAGGTAATGGAGACAAGAAGATATTCAACTTTATCAATAAATGCCACAAAGCTTGCTGAAGGATAGCGATACACGACAAAAAGATTAAATAATTCATCCTGCCATGAAAAACTCAAGACAACACTTTCGAAGATTTTATCAGTATAAATATAATTAATATCAAAGGAGATATTATCATAGGAAATATCACTTTTCACAAAAATCACACCACCACCATGCTCATGAGAGACTGCAGTAAGATGTTGCACAAATGTAACCTGGAATTGACATAGACAGTTTTCATCCAGTGCTCACAAATACATATAAATTCAGGCTTCTCTTCTAATTCAATTATTTTATTACTTAGGCAATGAATATTCAGAAATAGCAATTTAAATTGTGACTGAGATTCCATGATCGTTTTATATGCATTGTCATACAGTTACTTGATTTTTGGCTTTTTTCTTTCTTCAAATTTATGTTTAAAAGAAATTGAAATAAAATTTATGGAAAGAAAAATTTGATTCAAAAAGTAATTTCGAACAAAAGAGAAATTTAGGATAGTTCATTCTCATTGTTTGTGCTCGTGACAACCAGTGCAGCAGGCATTACTGCGGTTCAGGATGTCTGGTTTTCCCTTATTAATTTTCCTAAGAAAAAAATATTATTGGAGCTGAAGGGTTGAAACTATTTTATCCATTCCCCTAGCCCTCTTATTCCAAAATTTTTTTACAACTACTCAATAAATCAAGTCCCATAAGCACAGTTGAAAAAGATTTCAGGTATGCAAATATTTTTAAGTCATTTTTCTTTAGTCTTAAATTATTTTATGCCTTTTAATGATTTAATATTGTTTTATTAGCACGTTATTAATATTATTTTAACTTTATTTAACATCAGATGGAACTCAATCATTTTGTTCCGAGATGCTGGAACGCATCTCCCAATAATAACATGTACTTTTACAGGAAAACGGCGCTCGACATTCGACTGTTTGAGATTCGACCACATTTTCAGGAATACATCTGTCGAATCTCGGGTGTCATCTGTAGTATTTTAAGTATATAGTAAGCCAGACATGTCAAACTGCATGCAGCCCTTTCTCTGCCTTACTGTGGCCTGAATGCCAAATTTTCTCTCAACTAAATTGGTCGAGAATTTATACAGATACTTTATTTTTGTGAAAAGGACACAAGATTTTTTCTTAGCTATTGAGGTACAATAGAAAGTGGTTTCTAAATCATCATTTTTAATAACAAAAATATTGACCAATATTCTAGATAGTCTATTTTGCCAATTCTGGCCCTCATTAAACAACTGTAATCCCAATGCAGCCCTTCCATAACATACATGACGTCAATACGGCCCTGATGCTTCTTCGAGTTTGACATGCCTGTACTAAGCTAAGGACCTAAAATCTGGAAAAATTCCCAAGTCCAGTAAACTTCTGGTCTCGAGCTTGTTGGATAAAATAATGAGAAGGCTAAAGCCTGTTTCACACGGTGCGTTTTTCCTTGCTGGCTAGCATGTGAGATTCCCTGCTTGCTACTCAGCGGGCTACGCTGATGGGCGCTGTGCTTGGTTTGCTGATGGTTACTGTTTCACACGGTGTGTGAAACCAACGCAAGGAATTCTTCCATTTGGAGATAGGTCAGTGTTCTGCCATGCAGAGGACTCTGAGAGCGGGATGACTTGCGCGCCACACGGGTGAAAATGCAAGTTTTTCCGACAGGGCGGTGGACTCTGTGTTGATCACGTGATGTAGCGCTCGGTGATGATTGGCCGACACCGCCAGCTGGCAGGAAAACACGCAGGAAAAATAGCACAGGACCTAACCTCAAAAACCAGCAAGGTAGCAAGCAAGGCAGCCATCAGCTAGCAGGATTATCAACAAGCTAGCACACACAGCAGCCATCAGGGCTCCACGCAAGCAATCCATCAAGGAAAAACAGTGTGAAACGGGCTTAACTTAGTAAAAGTACCACTTTTATTAACAGAACAAGCGACCGGTTTTGACTAATATCTAGTCATCATCAGGTACAAAAACAAGAAGCAATGCAAATATATATGGAATCGGAGGGGAGTGGGGGAGGGAAATGTGTAGAGGGGACCAATGAATGAGGGGAGGGGGGGGAAGCTGAATCAAGGTATTGGGTAGGGGTGGGTGTAAGGGAGAAACAAAGTAAGCAAGGGAGAGTGGGTGGGGGAAATAAGTTCGTTAATGAGGTTGAGAATGTTATCATTGTAGTGTAAAAGTATTTCCAACTGTTCTAAGAGATTTAAACTGGGACCTTTAGTTAAGAAAGTTAAAGTTGGAAGAATGGTTGTTTTCGAGTAAGTGTTTGGCAAAGAGTGATTTGAAAGAGCCTTGTAAGAAAGATTTTCTATGTTCGGTGGTCCTAAGGCGGAAATTTCTCCCTGTTTGCCTTATGTAAATGGCGTTACAGTCATTACATGAGAGTTTATAGACACCGCTACTAAATAAATGGTCAATCTTATCTTTATTGTTAGAAGAAATTTCTCCTAGATTATTGAGGGTGTAGAATGCTGTACGTAATTTATCTTTGAGGAAGCAATTTTCAATTAGCCGGGAAATATGGTGGATATATGGTAATTTACACCAACAGGGTTTGTTAAAAGAAGGCGGAGTATTATAACAACGTTCAAAAGTTAGTTTCCTCTGTTTTCTAAATAGGATTGTGTTGATTAATTTATGTGGAAAACCATTGGCAGTGGCTATTTGTTTAACGACATTTAATTCTTTAACGAATTCTACCTGTGAGAGAGGGGTATGGGTTAACTGGTGTATAAGAGCATGATAAGCCGCGTGTTTGTGCGGAGTGGGGTGGAAAGAAGAAGAGTGAATGGTGTGATTGGTATAAGTCGGTTTCCTGAAAATTGCGAATTGTAAGGTGTGTGCGTCTATGTATAGTTAAATCAAGAAAGTTGAGGGAGTAATCTACTTCAATCTCTTGGGTGAATTTAATGGATGGATGTAAGCTATTGAGGAAAGATAAAATAGGTCCAATTGTCTGAGGGAACCTTTCCAAATACAAAATATATCATCCACATAACGATGGAGTTCCACCAAGTAAAGGTTTCCTCCGCTGATTTTGCTGGATAAGTTGTCCTATACTGTGCATAAGAAAATTCTATGAAAATAAATTGCCTATTTAACCTTTAAATGCTGAACATGCCCATATGGACATGCAAAATCTTTAGTGCCATTTCAGGGCTGGAGAGTTTAGAAGCCGATTACAAATGTCACACTGTTCATGGAGACATGAAAGTTGAAAGGGTTGCCCTTGATACAACCTCTCAGAGTTGATAGAGGCAAGCATGCTGAAGCTGTAAGGATTAGGGGTGGGGAGACTTCAAACCAAGAGAATGAATACAATAGGGAAAGAGCGTTAGGCTCACTCCACTCCAATCTGCCTTCAGAACTCAAGGGTTATCAATAGCACTATCCATTGTGGAAGATTGAATTCTAAAGCTTCTTCGATTTCATATCTGCATGTTTGTTTGCAGACCTCTGAACAGTGTTAGTTGACTAGCAGTATTTTTCCTTTGTGAGAATCTTCATATTTTCCCCTATAATTCCACTATTATCTTCTATTTACTTCAACTTTTCCTTATATTTTTATCATTATATTTATGTCCCTTCTTTGTTATAGAAATGGCACAGAAATGTAAAATATATGATTTTGAGAGGGAGGAGGAAATTGTTATTGATTCTGACTTGGACACTTATGAGACGAAACATGGGCTATGTTGATAAGGAAGACAGGAAGGTGAATAATAATGAGGAATGAGGATATTTGCCACACTTGGAGGTGGATGAAGAAACTATTCTTCCACCTTCTCAATCTCACAGTCATAAACAGCTGGGTCCTATTGATGTCATGTAAAAAAAAGGCATTGGCAGTTCCATCTTGCTCTCATCAGGCCTCTGCTCTTCTCTCCAGGGAAGACCCAGTGCAAGTGAGACATAAATGCGTTGCTTAGACGCATGGGAAAATAAATGCTGGCCCATAAAAGGAAATTGCCTGTAATGTCGCGTGTGTTCCAAAAAGGGCAAATACATGCGGACTGTTGTAAAATGCAAAATTTGTGACCTGGAACTCTGTATATTTTCATGTTTGAGCTAGATTACACAAAACAAACTTTATAAGAATCAATAACTATTGATTTATCTCTTACACACAGAGAGATTTGTCAAGTAAAAATGATGTTTGAATTTATTTTTTATATTTAAAAAAATTATGCCAAATTTGTATTTTTTTCATTACCCTTTTCTCTAGAAGAATTATATACATTATTCTATGATATCAGGACTATAAAATGCGTTTTATCATTTTTATCACTAACAGTTCAGGAAATACATTAATTTTTCTTAATGTCTGTATGAAATTTTAAAATAAAGACAAAATCCGGCAGCAATAGTCAACATAGGGACATTTAAATCTGGCATTTAAATATTAATATCATGTAATTACATGTAGTCTTCAGTTTACTTTAATTGCACAGAGTAATGCAAAAAGCAAGTGATATAAAACTAAAAAGAATTTTTTAAAATAAAGAATTAAAACTGGAAGTGATAAAAAACAAATAAAATAAGGCAGTTCAAATATCAGATCTCTCTGGAAGAAAATAGAGAAGAAAAACATGAATTTTGTCGCTATTGCCTGGTTCCTTGAAGAAATAAGTTGTTACAAGACATGGACATGTTAACATGCTCTGTTAGATAGCACAGTACAGCCTGCCAATGATTATCGATAACATTTGTAGCTGAAGTGAACAATGGTGTCTGGACTCAAAACATGTTTCCATCAGGAACTCTGCATTGTTATTCAGTTCTCACAGATGAAATATGTGCCTGTAGTGGAAAATCATCATGAAATTATTATTGCCATGTTGAAATAAAACTGATTAATTATACTCAATGAACCATCATTATATCTTGAGACAAATTTTCAGTGATGCGATGTTTATTGTCTTCAAAATTTAGTCCAACAGGTTAACAATGACTCAAATTTTAATTTTTTATATTAATACATTCAATTTTTAGTTATAGGATGGCAGCAAGAATCCATCTCAACCAGAAATGGACTGTCAAGAGCACCCTGCCCAGCAGCAACTCCTCCCTCATTTGCAGTGGCAACTTTTGTCCTAAGCATGTGTCCAACTTGACGATTCATCAGCACATTTTTCTCATCCCTTTAAAACAAGAGGCACAGATAACAAATATAAATACTTGATTAAAAATATCGTGACTTCTATTTGCTGATGATTTTAATGAAAAGTTCAATTCAACATACGAAGATAACAAGTTAGGAAAGTGTACAGAGTATCACAAATGGGCGCATTTCATGCAATGGAGTATTTGAAAGAAATGATATACCTGTACGTAAGGGAAAGAGAGTTTTAAAGTTCTTTTCTTCATCATAAATAATCCATTTTCTTCCTATTTAAAAATATTGCATGCACACACAAGGAAATTAAACGTTTGTTAGAAAGATTGTTTATGTCAGCAACAATGAAGAAGTAACCATGCAAGAAGTTCAACTCGAATTAAGACATTCTTGTTTGATTTTCTTGATAATGGCTACTCCTACAATAAAAATGTATAGGAAAAGAAATACTCTTCTTAACTGGTTCTACAAGTTTTATTTGAAAAATATTTTGACATGAGCAATACTTTACAAGATATGATGGAAAGTTCATTTTTTGTCACATCAACTGGTACCCGATTGGCTTACAAGATTCATATTTGCGATTTTATTATTATCTTTGATTGTAAGTCCTTAATATCATATTTCTTGAAAATCCATTTGGTAGAAGCTGAGAACGAACATGCAGATAGACGGTCGGACGGACAGACAGACAGACAGACATACATACATACAGACCAACACTAATAGGCACTCACGCTGGAAGCAAAACACACTTAAAAAGGCAGTATGATCAATTACAAATCACTTTCTATTTGGAGAATAAACTAACAATTTATGCCTTACCACCGAACGGGAGGGGGATAGGGTTACCATTCCGGCCAATGGTTACACATAGCAATTCCGCGTTCCAGAGGGTATTGGTATAAATTTGATATATACTGTATATTGAGTTGCACATAACATCATTCATGTTTTGAGCTACCAAATGATATGGGCCCAATGAGTACTAATAACAATGATCCAAGACACTTAAATAGTGGTTATTGATGATGGAAATCTTCATCTTTTGAACATCTTCTATTTTAGTGCTTCTTATTTAATCAATTTTAGTATGAATGATTTCTAGTAAAAATATTTACTTCTATATGTTTTTATTATACAGAAAAATTATTTTTGCTGAAAAATACCAGTAATAGATGTACATGAATGGTTTAAATGTTTTTCATATGTTCTCTCTGATAGAACATTGTTACATTGCCAATATTTTCTTTTTATTGCAAAAATCAAGCAATACTATGTATTTTATATTTAGTTTTCCAAGTATCTAACAAAGCAGTAAAACTTTAGATATGGTAGAATATAGTATTTTATGGGTGAGGAAAGCCTATTTTTGAGGGAGGAATATGTCTCTGCCTATGACACAATCTTCTGCTTTTGAAATAATTAATCTTCAATACTGGGTTGAAGTACATGACCTTAATATGGGGATTAGATCAGGAGCATTGGGACAAAAAGATATGAAAAAAACCATGAAATGAGCCTCATTGGGAAATCAACCTAATGACCTTTCAACATGAAAAAGTACATAACGAAGAGAATAGTGGACACAGGACACATGAAATATTCCAAGGAATGTGTCGAGAATGTTCAACAAACAAATCTGGGAAGGATATTGGATATATTTGATTTTCTGCATGATTCTGCTACACAAGAAGATATGTTTCAATTGATACAAAATGATATCATTGTTGATAAAATTTTATTCTGAAATACTGAAAGTTAGAAAAAAGTCATGATATTTAAGTGCAGTCGTGTCATATTGACAAGCAATTCTTTAAAAGGCCTGGTCCCCAGGGATCAGGTTGGGTTTAACTCATTTACAGCAATTTTCATATTATAATATGCACATACAAGTGAAATGTGAAAAGTCTTATCATCATGTATAATACACAACACATTTAGGTACAGGTGTCTTAATGCGGCCACACTACTGAGTTCTACGTTTCCCAGCTAGATGGCACTACTTATGTGCCATGGTCTGCCTACTTAGAACTTCCACTTTCCACCAGTACGTGGCACTGTGTGCATTACTCGATGCATCGGCGATGTTTCTGCATTTTCATTCTAGGCGGTATGAGAATTCCCTGAGTGCACGCAACACTGCGTTTTTTGCTACTCTTTATTTATTTGCAAAGGGAAATTGATGGCACTGTAATAAAGTACCCTAAAGCTTGCTAACCCATGACTGATTGGCCTGTCACGACATTTACAAACCCAATCACTGGACAATGGGAAGGGATACTTTCGTTCCGGTGAGGCAAATGGCATGGTAGTGCCCGGAGACGACAACTAAAATAAAAACAAAGTGAGCTGAAGGCTCACCAATATCCTCGGTTATTAGGAAAATTACTACAAATACCGGTATCCCCGAGGACAAGTAGGTCAGATTCAAACAGAATTCATTGAAATACATTAGAATAACAACTTTTCACATCCTAATCGGAAGGAGAATTAAAACAAATAATTACCCAATTCCGTTCTGCGAAAATATTATAACGATTGCCTAAAATGGAACCTATCCCTCAGTCTGGGTTTGCAAGAAAAATTGGCTCCATTTGTGGAGCAAGTCAAGCAAGCTATTTTCGCACCTTAGTCACCAATTTCCCTTCGCAAATAAATGAAGAGTAGCAAAAAATGCAGTGTTGTGTGCACTCAGGGAATTCTCATACCGCCTAGAATGAAAACGTAGAAACATCGCCGATGCATCGAGTAATGCACACAGTGCCACGTACTGGTGGAAAGTGGAAGTTCTAAGTAGGCAGACCATGGCACGTAAACGTAAACTCGGTAGCGTGGCCATGTTAAGATACCGTACCCACATTTTTTGTAAAAAGATCACTGTAATTTTTCACTTGGTAATTAGCAGTATCCAGACAGCTCTCGCCTTGCCGCCAAGTGAGATATGAGGGCTGTGAGGCAAAATGTGGTAACCCACACTTATGCTGTTTTGAGAAAATTGACATTTTATTGGTTCAAAATTATATTTTCATCAGAAATAAACACAAATTACAAAATATGAACTACAGCAAATGACAAACAAATTTCCAAAATCATAAATGAAGTTTTTTCTTTTCTGTATGCAACCTAGCTCCAAATAGATGAGTTTGTGGGTTACCATGTTTTTGCCTCACATCCCTCATATGTGCAAGTGTTTACGAAAACTTCACGTCTATTTAGTTTTGACTCTCACTTTAAAGATCGATACAATGTATAAAAACATCTCTCAATGTCGCATTGTGTGATAATCTGATCAGTTGTAGTAACAGTTTTTGCCTTGCCGCCAAGCAAGATAGTTTACGTGAATATCATGTCTTGTTCTGACTCTGCCTTCATACAAGCTGGTTGAGGGATGTAAAATTATATTTGCTGCTTGCAATTAATGGTGGTGACCCTTCCTTACTGCATTGATTTTTTTCTCAAAGGAATAAATTATTTTAAAGTTTTACCCATCACTATGTCAGCCAAAAGAGAAAGCTACACTGCAAGCTTCAAACTGAAAGTGATAGAAGTTGCAGAGAATATTTAAAAGAAAAACTCTCCCAAAGAATGTAATATGGTCACAAAATGTTTCGTACGTGCAAAAGGCTGGATGGATGAAGAATTTACAAAAAATTGGTTACGTAGTGTGTGGTGTAAAGACCCAGTTTGTAAGCATTGTATGTTGGTTCTCGACACATTTAATGTCATCACATGCCATGTGTTAAGGATATATCAAATGATCATTGCACTGATCTTGCCATCATTCCTGGGGGAATGATGAGCCAGTTACAAGTGATGGATTTCAGTTGTAACCGACCATTTAAAGTGCAGATGCGTCTGAAGTGGAATGGGTGGCTTTATGCTGGTGCACATTCCTTTACACCATCTGGCAACCGAAAGAATCCTGACCTATTACTTATTACTTGATGGAGCAAAGAGTCCTGGGATGCAGTTGATCCACCGCTGATTAAGGGTGGCTTTAAAAACTGTTGCCTCACAAATGCCATGGATAGTTCTGAAGACGACATCATATGGGATAATGATTTCGCCGAAGTGGATGGTGAGGATGAAGACAATGCTCTCGGTGACACCATTTACGTAGATGATGAGAGAGAACACAAAATGGCTGACGAGCTATTTGAGGACAGTGAGGGCAGTAATAATGAATTCAGAGACTTTAGTGATTCGGACAGCTAAAAGTAAATAAATAATCATTATTATTTTTGTTTTGAAAAACGATATTTAAAGGAATGTCATTGAAATGTATGATTTATTGGTAAAAATGTCCAAAAATATATATTATTTCCTTACTGAAAGAAGTTGTATGCATGTGTTACCATGTATAATATGCACCCTATCTTTTTGTCAATTTTTTGTGAAAAAAATGCATACATATTATAATTGGAAAATTATGGTATGTACTATTTAACACAGACAAATTTGACAAAGATAAGAAATTCAAATCCCTGTTTATTTCAGGACTGATAAAAAAATATTAGACTATCAAACGGTTTTGAAATTGATAAAAAACTACTTGATTGAAAGTACCTAGCAGACCTCTTTACACACCCATCTAATAGATGGTTAGTCACAGGCTGGAAACTTTTACTGACACTCTTAGAGATGGTTAAGTAAACATATTGGTTAAATGCAATGCTGGCAAACGAAAAAAAATTGATTTGTTACATTTTTCGTTACAGCCAAAAAAGCAATTTCATTTTTCGTTACGATATAATCTACATTTCGTTTTTCGTTACGTTTAACGTTATAATGAAATAATTGCTTACAAAAAATGAGTACTTTTCATTTGATATTTATACCTCGTAAGTTTTAAGTTTTTCATTTAGAATTATAGTTAAAAAATTTTTCTAAACATATGTTGCAGATAAGGAACATTTTTAAGTTTTCTAAGGAGTCGGAACAGATTTTGTTATTTTTTGGAAGGAAAAGTTTTTGAAGAAGCAGTGAGCAGCAAGGGCTCCAGAACAAAATGGTTAATGACCAGACCTTCCTCGAATTACCTCCTGCTTCTGCCTTTCTAACCCTTAAGTGCCACTCCATCCCCTACCGTTCTACCACGAATTTCGCAAATACCTAACTTTCCTCTCCCTAGCACACCACTTCCACATCATTTGCATACAATTTGGTATAGAGACTTCGGGTTTTTGTCCGATTTTTACCGTCTGATTGCTTTTTTTTGAATTTGGGTATAACCTAATATTATTAATTTTCTTTAAACAAAATGTTTTTCACATGGAATTGATGCACTGTTCTTCTCACTACATAGGCATCAAAATCGTCGACCGTCGATTTAGGACTCTTCTGCATCTTACTCTTTCGTGGAGACAAGAAGGCTGTCCTGCAACCTTTTTCAATATCTGCTCCTTCCCTTAAAATTCGCTCTAATGTGCGACGTGAGATGCCTGTTGCTACTTCAGTCCGCTCATAAGCATTTTAAATAGAAATTCTGATTCCTTCCGCAGCCTCCTTCATAAAACTCAGTATGTTATAAAGAATTTCCCGTGCCTGGTTACGGATAACTTTCCTATTCCCTAGCTTTGAGGTGGATGGAGTGGGATCCATATTGCTAAAGTTGTTAATAACTAATGGAACAACAATCTCAAGAGCGTAATAACAAAAATGCTTATAATAAAATAACGGAAAATAACAACAACTCTATAGCAAAACTTAAAAAAAAATTATGATAACAAACAACAACATGAATGGATAACAAAAAACGAATGAACAGAAGAATGCAAAGTATAAAGTAACAATAACTTGATAACAGATCAGCAAACAAAACAATGAAAACAAATAATGACAGCAAGAGCGAGGCAGCAGTTGGCAACCCGGACGCATGAAGTTAACTGAATAAACTTTCTCCCGCGCAGAAAATACCCTCACCTAAAGAATATTGAAAACAATAGTTTGAAAGGACGATATACTGAGAGTGGGGACAGTGAATGTGAGAGAAGGCCTTCACTATAAGTGGCACATTTAAGATCAATGCTTTATCTTCCTCGTTTCTTCTCTTATGCTTCCTGAAGGAATCCTTTCTTTCATAAATGTGGAAAAACCCAAAAGGACAATGGGTGATGGGCGGGGTAGGGCTCCTTTTGCGACAAGGCGGTAGAAATGACTCAGCAGGTGACAAAGGGTTTTAGCCCACTTTCACTCACCCAGATGCTGTGTATGAATGTCCCTATAAGCTTTATAGCCAGCTAGAGAAAGTAGTAACGAATCTGTTAATGAAATAATGAAATTAAATTTTTGGTTTTTGTTATGTTTTTCGTTATAGCTTTTTGAAAAATTTCATTAACGTTTTTCGTTACGTTAACTCAAAGTTATTTCGTTTTTTTGTTATTTCATTACGTTACATGTAACGTTTTCCAGCACTGGTTAAATGCCTAGTCATCAATCTAATAGTGTCACAATAGGGGCTAGAAACCAAAAGGACCTTAAAAAGCTTTAAATGGCAGCTTCAGCCAAAAATGTTATGCCAACAGTTTCCTATAAAATACATCAAGCATTACTCATGGACTTCGTGGAGTGTGGAGCAACAATTAATGTCGCTGAGAATTGTACAATGCTACATTGGTTATGGGAGGAAATTAGAAGCTACCTGGGTTGCTTACTTGCAGAGTTTGCCTTCTTCATGACAATGAAAAGTTCACATTGCACATCAAATGCAGGAACAGTTAGAAAGCTTTTGGTGGAATATCCTTAGAGCACCACCATTTAGCTTCGTCTCCCTACTAGTTATTTTCACGTTCTCCTATTTGAAGAATTACCTCTCAGGGCAACACTTTAGATGTTTAACGTAGATTCAACATAACTGTCTGCATAAAGCTTTGATTTATATTCAGCATGTATGAAAAATTTGATTTAAAAATAAATGTCTCAATCACTCTAGGATTATGTGAGAAAATGGCATATATGTAGCGGCTTCATAAGCAAACCTAAAAACACTTCATTAAGGGTATGTTTCCACAATACAACCCTTGAAACTTTGCTTTCCAATCCACCATTTTACATAAATTTTTGGAAAAAAACGAAATCCACAATGTATCTATGAAAGTTAATAAAGGCCTGTTCACATGGCTGCGTTTCACGTTGAGCGAAGCGTAGAAAGTTGAACCAAGTCCATCTCGGGTGAGGCGTAGCTGTGCGAAGGATCCCTCACCTCTGATTGGCTCGCATATCTTCGCTTCACTTGAAACGCTGCCATGTGAACTCAGCTTTACTCTCACACCCAGGCAGAAGGAATAAAAATATGAGGAAAAGAAATTACAGCTCACCCTATGATCACGCCAAATATGCCAAGCTCACTAACCACATCTGTGAAGATGGGAGTTGGTGAGTTGGGTTGAACGAGGTAACAGCGTTGCACAGGAGGAATGATTCGTTCCATTAAGATCCAAGCACAGCGCTCCTTGGAACCAGCCATCTTCTCCAATACTTTCTTGACATCTTCCCCATACACATTATTACCCCCACCTTCTCTTTGAGGTTTCAGTACATAATGTAAAGGATTTTTAAGTGCCATTTCAACTGCAGCATCTCCCTCTTCACTCTAGACAAAGCAAGACCATCTTTATCAACAAAGAAAGTAATTAAACTTTTCTCTCTATACAGTATAGAACCTTTTATCTGGATTCCAGTTATCCGGAAATCCAGCTAACCAGCTATATTTAAAAAAAATGCATTTTTCCAAAATTTGTTAGGAGAAGGAAATTTAAATTTAATGCCATGCTAATAATTACCCAGTTCACCACTGTGCATCGGGTGCACTCCGGTGAACAAGTGAACATGTAATTTGGAAGTGAATAAGGAATTTATATTGTAAAGTACCCGAATACTGTATTATTTCTATTACTGTACAGTACAGGTTTATATTACAATAGTGCTCTAAATGGAAAATATTATGAAATGGAACATACGTTCTGGTAGTGGAACTGAAAGTATTGGGCGCAAAATAACTGATAGAACATTTACAGTCTCATTAAATTTTGAATTATTCCGTATGTACTATGGTGAAGAAAAGTAGACAATTTTTTATATTACTTTTATTAAATTAAGTTAAAAAACTGTATTACTAAATGTTTGACGAGATGGAATGATATTATTGAAACATGCAATGGACCAGAAAACCCTTCCGGTAGGTTTTAGCTCTTTCCAAGCATTGTATATTCCAGTATATGAGTATATTCTGGATAATTGGTTATCCCCATATCCCAAGCTTGCCAGATAAAAGGTTCTATACTGTATATTAAAGTCATAGTTGGTTGGTAGCCTGATTAAATGATGAAAACTGCTAATAACTTTAAAACTTTTCATTCTTTTTTATCAAACTTTAAGGAATTACTTGACTTACTTTTAACTTTTAAATTTTAAGCTGCTCACCATCTACAATGAAGTCATGAGTTTGATTCTAGGAGCATTTATTTTCTTCATTTGATTAACATGAGGATGAGTGTAGCACCATACTCAACTACATTTTAAAATTACTTAAAACCATAGGAGTTCAAGACTTGAAGCACACACACCTAAAAGAACAAAATTTTATTTTCCAGTCATAGATTTTTTAATGTTCCTACTAAGAGAAAGCCCAAAATTTTGAAAATGCTAAACTTATAATCTTCATAATCCCTCACTAAGTTTTGTAATGCTGTATAATGTGCAATATATTCTGATGAAGAACGATTTCTTTTTTCACAAAATTCTAACTGGAAAATACACTAGTTCAGGGGTTACCAAACTTTTTGAAGACATGGAACCCTTATATTAAAATATTTTTGTTCACGGAACCCTAACTAAGAGGGGGTAAGCCAAATCGGAATAAAATTTATTTTATAACCACTGTAATTGTTATTTACATAATTTATGCATCTTACATTATACAGCTTACAAGTGAAGTTCAAGTTTCCTGCTGTAAATACGAGAAGGAAGAACATATCGGTCTCTTCCTCTGTCTATCGTGGAACCCCACTTAGCTTCTGCAGAACCCTAAGGTTTCATGGAACACAGCTTGAAGATCTAAGCACTGGTTGATGACACAGAGCCTCTATAAATTGGTACAATGCAATCATGGTTCAATGTCAACCTTTCCTCATTATATGGAATTTTTAAACTATTGTAATAATTTAATAACATTTAGAGCATTGATGACAGATGTGTATATGGTTGTCAAACTTCATTTGTACAGCACTTATATTGTACACGAAGCTACATTAAATTCTGCCAGATGCTCAAGCGTGTTGTGTCTGGGGAAATCTGGTGTTCAATCACCCATCAAATCATTATAATGTCACATTATGCTAGATGGCGATACTTAATTGAAATGGGAAAAAATAATTTCTAGCATCTGTCAACAATAAATGTAAACAATGTTAGAAAGTCCGCTGGTTTTCTCAATGAATGAAAGAACTGAAAGTTTTTCAAAAGATACAAATACTAGCTAAAATTAAAAAAATAAAGATTAATAAGTAATAGTACTAGGTGCCTATTGCTGCAATTGCAGCAAATTCAAGGTTCTCAGTGTAAAAATTAAATGTTTTCATGCTGCTCCAGAGTAAATGTAGCCTGTCGCCTAACGTTCATTGTCATTTATCCAGAATCTACGGCTACGATGGCTGACCTTATATTTTTCTTGTTCCATATAGACTGCTAGGAAAAATGTTTATTGTTAACAATTATATAAATCAGAAAAGAAATATTCCTATTATTAATAAAAAGATACGTGTAATAAATATACCTTATATACAGTGGAAATGAAACCTTATTTTAATTCTTCAGGAATATTCTTTTTATTAACTAATATAATCAAACCAATCAAAGTATGCCGCAAGCTTTCAAGTCATATGATCATATAATTCAATTTATGCTGCTAGAGGCTTCTATTTAGACTGTTAGGAAATGTTTATTTTTAACTATTATATAAATTGGAAAGGGAATATTGCTATTATAAATAAAAAGTTTAGAGTAATAAATGTACCTTAAGTACAGTGGAAATGAAACCTTATTTTAATTCTTCAAGAATATTCTTTTTTAACTCTCAATACTAATAAAAATATTATGATGGTCGTCGTGTCAGACATTTGGCCTTGAAAACAGTACACGTCACTAAGTACCCCCCCTCCACGCACACCGTTTCTGCCTAGACCAATATTTGTCTGGCATCCATCGAGCTCGCTCTTGAAACCCAACCCCCAACTGCAGTCCTTCAGATGCATCACGGAGGCGAAGATGTTCGCAAGATCGAAGGATACCGTTCAGCGAGGAAATGATGGGTGATCCCCAAGGCGAGATAGCAGCCATACCTCATATCAAACTGCCGTTTGTCCTGCACAGGATGCAGTTCCCCATACGGCTTGCATTAACGATGAACATCAATAAGGTGCAGGGTCAGAGCTTCTTGAGAGTCGGTCTCTACATCAATCAGGATAAGCCTCTGTTTGGTCACAGTCAACTGTACGTGGCCCTATCTTGAGCATGATCGAGACAGGGTCAATATCTACCTGGCTGGCATGAAGCCCGTTGGACATGAGAATACAATTTCAAATATCGTGTTCAAAAAAAGTTCTACAATCAAGAGTCAATGAATTAATTTGATTTTTTATATCTTTTCTCCTCTTCACACCTTCTTCTCAACCCACACGAGTCTGCTAATGAGTCCACGAAGCAGGTGAGGAGGTGGAGCACACAAAGTGAGCGGAGGCAAGCGAAGTGAGTAGGGGCAGAGCCCCTAGTAACCGACATAATCGGACTACGAAGCATGCCGCAAGCTCTCAAGTCGTATGATCATAAATTCAATTCAATTCCATCTGCTAGAGGCTTCAATTACAGCTTTGCAAATGGAAGCAGAAGACAATAATGTATTAGAAGTCAATTGTTGACTTATACATATTTTTTTAGTAATGAGATAAACATTTTCCTGGCATTATTATTCATGTCAATTGTTCTTTAAAATGAATGCATGGTGTGCTGCTTACTGTTTTAATTACATGAGACCATGAAAACATTGCTGTGAGATTTGTCAGTTTTATGAAGCAAAAGTGAGTGAAATTATATTGTTCTGCTTACTTACATTTCTACATGGACCTGCTTTGCTACGACTTATTTATTGGTAAATAAGGAAAACCAAATTGGATAAACACATAAGACAAAATTAACATTTGTCAATTTGGCAAGTTACAACACAACGATTAGTACCAAATTTATGCAGATTCATCAAAATTTAAGGTAAATTTTAATACTGAAATCTAGTTAATACTTTTGTCACTGGAAATTTCATTCAATTACAGCAGAAAATAATGTGGTGACCATTTTGAATGATCAAATTTCATAAATTTCAAGCGATTAAAATTCCCAATGAATTGAGTGTTCGCAGTTCTACTTTTGCATTAAAATGGGAAAACTCCTAAAGAATTCATCTAATAATTCCAATAACCTGACAATTTTAAAACAGGTTCTTGAGTCGTATAATAAGATTCCTTGCTGCCAATTAGAGCAATATAATATAGATTATAACAATATAGAGCAATTTATCCTTTTTAACTAGCACAAAAAATATAAGTTTTAAGTTTAATAACCCTTATTTACAGTATTTAATCTGCATAGGTCAGAGTTAAATACAGGCGACTCCCGAGTCTCGATTAATTCGAGATTTCGATCCCACCGGTCGATAATATACGCGAAATAAATCCACACCAAAAACAGAAAGACTCAAAGCAGAAACAGCTGGGAAGTTGGCAAAAGTTTATCAAAATCTCAGACTCATGAAAAATATTTCTGAAAAGGATGACAATTTGTTAACATATTCAGAGATGGAATCAGACTCTGGGGAAACAAGAGTGAGGACATGGAAGGTGAATTGCTTTTTAAAAAAATAACCATAGTGAGAACACTGAATGAAAAATAAAGTGAAACTGACTGTTGGACACTACAAAGACCTGCTATTTTTATATGTTACATGAACCAGAACAGTTTATTAAAGTTTGTTATTGTACAATGAATAGTATTTCGACTTCTTTATTGTTTTTAATCTTTTTTTTATTTTGGCTTAAACTCCAGGTTCTGTTTTTGAATGTTCATGTTAAATACAGGCGACTCCCGAATCTCGATTGTTCGAGTCTCGATTAATTCGAGATTTCGATACCGCCGATCGATAATATACGTGGTAAAACTTCGTGTAGTAATTGGTTCCAACCAAACGCGAGGTTTAGTTTTGGTGTAGACGTAGTTATATCTGCTCTAATTGTTTGAATTTGTGGTGATTTCACTTTTTTTCTGTTAATCTTTTAAATTTATTTATTTTATTGATTTATTTATAAATATCACTTGACATGGCATCTAAAAGGAAATATAATCGTGATAATGTAAGAGAATCAACTAAAAGAGTGCATAAGACTCATAGTTATGAAGTGAAATTAGAAATTATAAAGCGTGTTGGGAAAGGTGAAAGCCAAGCTAAAATCGCACGATCGTTGGGAATGTGTCCTTCAACTATTAGCACTTATGTAAAACAGAAGGAGAAAATTCTAGAAGATGTGATAAATTCACGTAATTTGATAACAATAATAAACAGTCCTAGGCGCGGTGTTGTGATTCCTAAAATGGAAATACTTTTAAAACTTTGGGTAGATGATCAGTGTCAGAAACACATACTGAAAGCCATACTGAAATCGCACGATCGTTGGGAATGTGTCGTTCAACTATTAGCACTTAAGTGAAACAGGAGAAAATTCTAGAACGTGATAAATTCAGGTAATTTGATAACAACAATAAACAGTTCCCCACCCAATAGCTCCTCTTCTTCCAACTAAAATCTTCCAACTTCTCAATTAATAAACCAAGTCCAGTAAGCGCAGTTGAAAAAGATTTAAGGTACGAAAATATTTTTAATTTTATTGTTTCTTTATTCTTAACTTATTTTGTGCTTTTATAATAACTTTTACATTAATTTTGCTGCGATAAATAGTTGTATGTATAGATAGATGTACGCAGGTATGTTATCCAGCTCGCGCGAGTCGTTTGTAACAAACGACTCTCGCGATCCGGACCGGGCTGTCTGTAAAGCATATTGCATACATCTATGTTTGAAGTTCGAAACAAAAATTTATTTTTTCCTTTTTAGTGCAAAAAATAAGTTATACATTTTAAATATTTAGTATATAATTTATTCATTATTTAATATTGTTGTATTAACATATTAGTAATGTTATTTTATCTTTATAGAACGTGAGGGGAGACTTTTTCCTGAGATGCGGGAACGTATCCCCCGATTATAACATGCAAGTATATGGAAAAACGGCATTCGACACTCAAATATTCGAGATTCGAAGACGTTTTCAGGAACGCATCCCTAACGAGACTCGGGAGTCGCCTGTACCCTGAATCTTGCTAAATTGCTTCAACTTCGATTAATACACACCACTTGAGACCTTTGAAGGACAAAACTTATAAATAAAAAGTATTTTGAAGAAAAAACAAACAAATTAATTAACTATTTGAAATTCTTTGAAAGACTGTACAAATTCCACTAAGAAAATAACACGTTAGGAAAGTACTGTGAAAGCAGATATTATAATGCGTTTTTTTTACAAAAAATTAATTTCTTATTGGTTCTTGTTTAATATTAACGACATAATATAGTCCTCTAATTCCCATTAACCCTCGAGCGGGCACACTGGTGCAAACCTGCTACAACTGAAATTTGAAATAAAGTAAACAAATTGTGCGTAATTGCCGCTTGTTCACTCTGGCTCCTATCTCTTCTAATCTTCATACTGGTCATTCAGTGGCATTTATCCCCACGCTTGGTACAGATCGGTATCAAAAGTGCTATCACGTGCCCGGTCATGTATTTTTTTACATAACATAATATACTGTAGTTGGTAAAGTATTATTTTCTTAACTTTATTGAATTGATTTATAAATTATATTACTGTAAACTGTTATTTTAACATCTTTAGTAGGTATTTCGTTCGAATAGGCCAGTTAGAATTTCTGTGTTTGAGTGTGTCAGTCTGGTGTGTGTTTGCATGTACATATATGGATGTGAAATGGGAATGTGAAGAAAAGTTTTTAAATTACAGGGAATCTGTAAAATATGGGATGAGAAAGTACGAGAAGAGGATTAACTAAAGATTTTGAAAGAACTTTCTGAGGAGAAAAACGATTCGCTAGATGGTGAAGAAGTATGGAGTGATGCAGAAAACATTATCACATTAGAAAATCAGGAAAATCACGACACTGAATCTGAACAAGAACCGGATAGTGACACTACAGCTGAAGATGAGGAGGAAAGTGAAGAAAACCACACAAATGGACGTGAGTTATGGACTCGTGATGGTACGGGAATACGGCTTTTACGGGCTTATATGAGCTACAAAAGATTTTAATTTTGCTGAGGTCCATAAGATTTGATGGTAGAGAAACAAGGGATGAACGAAGAAAGATCGACAAACAAAAAAAAAACATTTATAATATGACGAAATTTGAGGAAAATGGCATGGCAGCAGATTTGCTACCACGCGCCCGCTCGTGTCCGAAAATAGGGTGCGCCCACTGGAGGGTTAAAAGCTTACTCATATAAAAGCAATGAACTCGTTTCCAAGGTAGTCGATTATTGAGACCTACAAAAACTCTCACTTTTTCCGATAAAAACTAAAAATGTACGCTAAAGCTAGAGGGATTTGGGATTTGAATTCTGTCTTAAAAAATAAGAATATAAAATTTCTAAACTTTCTGACAATTCAAGTCCTGAGTTCGAATCTTGACAGGAAATAATTTAAGCAAATATATAAACCTCATCACTGATTTACGTGCTTTTCTTATGGGACAATAATGGGGAAAAATTAGCCCTCAGCAGCTAATCCTGGTCTACCAAATTCTTGCCACATGTAGCTCTCATATGTAGTAACTTATCCTGAAAATTTGGTTTCTCTAGGCTGAACCGTTTCAGAGATATCGTCTGCATAGTCGGACGGACAGACAGACAGACAAAGTGAATACATTAACGATTTGTAAAAAAATTGCTAAGAATGGGTACCTAGACTTCGACTTACAGAGACATTATCAGATACTGAGCTGTAAGTTAGAATACAATTGAATAAATTGAATAGAAATATGGGAAGAGAAGACTCAATGCCTTAGAACAGCTGGAGATCATTAACCAATCCCACACTTCTTAGCATAACTTAATCAATGCACATCTCTTCCCTTCCCAACCATCTTATTATCTTTACTTTGTAACTAATTAGATCCTGACCATTTTATCTTCTTTCTATCATTATTCCTTAATTAATTAGATTAATCAATTTGGCTTCTCCCTCTTCCACCTTTCCATTCCATTAATTAAATTGTATTATAACTTATGGCTCAGTACCCGGAGATGACTCTGTGAGTTGAAAACTGGATAGTCATTTTTATTTTCATAATGGAAATTGTAAGAAGTCTTTCAATAAATTTGTTTTTACAGATTTTGTCTTTTAATATTCAAAACATTCACATTTTGATAAAACTTAAATACTCAAGACAAAGCTGCCAAAAATTATTTGAAAAAAAAACAGCTAAAAACTAAAATACTACACTCAATGCATACCAGATCAAGAGAGTACAGCCCAGTGAATATTTCCCGAACAGTGGCTGCTTTGGAATTGTCCAAAATTTTCTCAAGCACAGAGGGAGAAGCAAGTGCCTGCTGAACCCTCTTGGTTCCAGCCAGATGGTAATGGATGGAAGGGCATTTAATGGCACGTGACCTCTCTACCCTCAGTCTTGCCTCCCACTCTAACTCCGAGTGATAGTGCCCAGGTTCATAGCCAGCACGGTAATAAACAACAGCAACCTCTAGTTTATCTCTATAAAGATAATGCATAAGAATCACATAGTAATAAAAAATAATTCTCAGTAACATAGAATACCAATTCCAGTAACATTGAAAATCAAATGCAATGAATCCTAAGTTTTTTGTTTGTATGGTATAATTTACCATATAAGCCCTGACTATGTTCCGGAATAAACGTAGCCCGTCGCCTAACGTTCTTTGCCATTTAGATTATCTACGAAGATAAGATAACTATGTCACTTTCAATATGTTAAAAAAATAACGTGCGTCCCTATTCTCATCTAATTTTTAATTTATGCGTGAGCCTATTTGCGTTAATAAGCATTATAGATGAATAATATAATTTTAACATTCAAACGATGAAATGCTTTGATTAAACTGTTAGATACGCTTCCCATATGCAGCCAACTGAATAATTATCCTTAAATATTTAAGTTGTATGCTTCATTAATTTTGATGCTTAAACAACAGTTCGAAGCGAATAACGCTTTTCTTTCATCTGTTTGAAGGTTTAATTGGCATTAATTGAATCGGAGGCAACAATGATGGTAGCTGTGGCAACGTCCGGAAAGAGTACGAAAAATCCACAAAATTTCAAAAACAATTGCATATTTCTGAAAGGTTTGACCATGTAACATGTAAACGTTGCAAGAATATGATAGTACGTATAGAGTTTTAGCCGTCGAATAAAGTAAAAATAAGAAAACCGGTCCATATTTACGTATTTTGATGAATGAAGGAAAAAAAACCTTGCACTCTGAAAAATCAAAAGTCCTGTGTAAACTTGTGTGGAAAATATAATTGTCTCCTGGATTCGAACCCGGGACACTTTAGCAACCGACAATATTTTTCCAGGGACCTCATAGCTAGTAGAAACAAAATGCCGTTTACTGCATATCTTTACGACGAACGGTTCTCGAGAAATGCTTCACGTACGTATGATTAGAATTTTAATATTATAAGAAGATTGCCCCCAAACCGACTAAGGGGGGCATGGGAGACACAATAACGATGCAAGTTAAGGGCGCATGTTTTCCGGCCTATCTCCGATCTTCGTTCAAAGAAAATTTCCCCTACCCTCTCCCCCAAACCCAGTTCGACCCGCCAGTCAGTGGCTTTCAGCATATTTAGCCCGCCACACCAAAGAAGTTGGACAGCATTAATCTAAAACTAGCTCCCCCCCTCCTTTTCATGCTGGGAATAGTAAAATATATAAACAGATCAGGCCTGTGCCGGGCATATTTGCCACCCGGGTGCAAGCTGTTTATGCCGCCCCTTACGGACTTAAAAAAGCACCCTGGCCCAAATTTTTTTTTCGATTTTTAGAATAAACGTTGTATTTAATTTAAGAAATAAATTGTATAAAACACATTGCGCAAACTTTCTCGTATATGAATCGCCTCGATATAATACATAAAAGTACTTTATTATAGGAGGCTGTCTATCACGAGTTTACAACACACAGCGGAATGTAAACGATGTATGTTTGTAAAAACACAAAATTAAGATATATTCTTGCTCCCGTTCGTGAATTGCTGCCCCTAATACGTTGCCGCCCAGGTACGATGCACCCCTTGCACCCATAGGTTGGCCCTGAAAACTTACTAACAACTACTGCATCTTCCTGATAACAAAAAACACCATGCTTTCACTCACAATTCTTTAATGAATACCTGGCCACTGATTTGCTGACTAGTTCTGCAGTCATGTGGGTTTTCCCATTATGTCCCGAAGTCTAAGGACAGTCAACCTGCTCTTTTGCATTAATATTACTGATGACTGAACCCATAATATAGACGGGGAGGAGTAAAGGTTGGCCAAACCTTTCTTAACCAGTCATCTGGGTATGCCGTATATATACGGCATGGGCAGACGCTCCGGTGGTGGGTATGCCGTATATACACGGCACGCCGAATTTAAGTCCATTTGTTATGGGTATGCTGTTATATTCCGTCACGCAGCTGTTCTAACTCCTAGCGGCATCCTTTTAGTTTACTGTCTCACCAGTAGATGGCACTTCCTTCTCTATTTTGAGAAACTATACACCTCGTAGCGAAACCCTGCCTTTGTCCTGCGGGTTGCATTTCCAATGCCCCTAATGAACAACAAATGTTAATTTGTTGTTTTTAACATGTTGCCTGATTTTTAGCATTCTGAAATTGTTTATTTCATCAACTTTATCATTATTTACAGAAGTGAAATATATCTAATGTTTATAATATTTCATTATGAAAATATCGTAATTTATAAAAAAAAATATTTTTTCATAAATGTTATGATTTTGACATGAAATTCATAGTTAATTATTATTTATTTCAATTAATTAATAAATATTTATTAAAATCCTTAATAATTGCCATGAATTTAAAAACCTTCTCATTCGAAGAAAAAGTACCCACCAGCTGTGCATCAGGGCAAAATTAAATACCCAGATGACTGGTTAATGGGATATCCCCTGCTTCCAGCATTGTTCGTGTCCACTTAACAAATATGTTTGAGTAAGAAATGACGTAGGTTGTTTCTTTCAAGAACATGTTTACATAAACTCAAGAGTATAATAACCTCCGGGGAGGATCCAGAAACTTCTCAAGTGGGAGAGATTGAGAGAGGTGGTATTCAATGGGAGCGATTGCACCTATCGTCCTCTCACTTCTGTAGACCAAAGAATCTTCTATCAGTGTAACTCTCACTCTGCAAGGAGATATTATTTTCTTATTGTTAGAACTACCCTGCAGCGCAAATTTGAGATATACAATAAAACCTCTCAAAGGCAGAAAGCCAAGGGACCAACACATTTTTCCACCTTTCGCAGGTTTTCTGCTTATTCACGAGTTACCGTTTTATGAAAATAATATACATAGATAAAGTAAAATATTTATTCGTTATTTAAAATCTGACTTATGTCTTTCTGTATTTTAATATATATAATTGCAAACATAACATAAATTTATTATTGATCATACCAGTAAATACGTTACGATATGTTACATATAACCTCTTATAAATGGAATTAGTTAAATACATACTCAACGTAAAACACATACCAAACACTTCAAATCAGTACATTCTCATATTATATGGTTTATTGTTTACGAAAATCATTCATAGTAAGCTGCTTAAATTTTTTCCTACAATGTTTTTCATGAAATACAATTTTTCATCGTCAACCTTTTCAAAAAAATATTGTCTCCCTCATATTTAGCAAAACTTTTTAAAACTTCCAAACTTCTCATTGCGTCGGATTTAGTTGGGACATAATCACTATCCTCATCACTGTCAGAGGAAGCAGTTTCAGCAGACATTTCGTCATTTTTTACCTCAACAATTTTTACCATCAAATTGTTAATGTCTATCTCATCCAATTCAGTGAAAATCTCTATCAACATTGATGAAATCAGTGGCACTGCACTTATTGTTTCCATAAATTGCATCAATCATGTTCTGTACTTCCACGGTTGTGTTTTCGTTGACATTTGTTTCATTAAGTCTTCGTCTATTATACCACAATTTTTGAAACATATTTGAACAGTTACTGGTCAAACATTTTTACAGCTTCACTGATAAACATAATTTTGTACAACACTTTAATTTTCCTACTCAAGTCGGCACCTTCTTGACACTTCTCCATTATCAGCAATAACTCCTTTAACATAAGTTTTCTGTAATTCATTTTTATATTTTGGATGATTCCATTATCCAACGATTGAAGGACTGCGGTAGTATTTGGTGGAAGAAAAACCAATTTTATATTTGAAAGATGAAAATTAGGATGACATATTGCGTTGTCAAGAAAAAGCAAAATGTCTATGTTCCGCTTCCATTCTGATTTAATTTTATTAAAATTTCTTCAAATATTCTGCTAGTCATCCATGCTTTACAGTTAGTAAAATAAGTCACTGGAAGTTTGTTTTTGTCGAGTTTCTTGAAGTAGCGAGGATTTTGACTCTTGCCAATCACTACAGGTTCATCGATGGTTCCATCAGCAAATGCAATAAGCAATAAAGTTCCTTAGAACGTGTGCCACCTGAGCATCTTTCTCCTCTCACATGCAACATCTTATTCAGCAACATTTTAAAGAATATGGCCATTTTGTCACAATTAGCTATGCGTTTCAGTTCGTATCCCCTAGTTAATTCTAGCAATTTTAATTTTCATTCATCAACAACGGTCAAGCTGACATTACCTGCCTCCCCCAACAAAACTTTAAAGCTTATGCTGTGTTTCTTTCTAAAATTCCGTAACCAGCCATTGGAAGCTTTAAAGTTCTCAATTTTGAGAAGCTCTGCTGTCTTCAATGCTGTTTCCTGTAACATTGGTCCATAACGTGATCCTGTTCAAAATGTAAAAGCACTACTTGATAGAACATATTGTAAGTAATTTTCCGAAATAAATCAGGAGATTCGGTCAATTTTGAATAAAAGAGAATAATAAGTAGTATATAACCTGTTTTCAGATTAATAAAAGAATAAAGTTTACATGAGCAGCAATAAAAGAACGAGGAGGTTAGTTCCAAAGGAATAGTCACAGAATTTAATCGCAACTGGCAAAATAACTGTCATTCTTTTAATTTCACCAAGTGTCAACCTTGTCGCATCTTCTTTTTCCACCTTTCACAAGTTTAAAATGAACTAAAATATTCAAATTAAAATCATAATTGACTTTCCGTCTGCGTCTCACAAGTTTCCACCTTATTGAGCTCAAAATACATGAAAAATCGGTCCAAGGGAATTTTTTTTCCGGCATTCGCAGGTTTCTGCCTAAATGGATTTCCATCTTTGAAGAGTTTGACTGTACTTATTTGTACCAAATGCCTCTAAGAGAGCATTTTGCTCAGCACGTAGAACGAGGTTTAGGAGTTAATTTTTTCTAGTGTTCAGAAATCTTGGGGGAGGGGTTATTACCCCCTTTTACCCCCCCTCCCCCCAGTAGCCACCCTTGCCCCCAGGTGCAGCTGAACTGTTCTGTGAACAATGGGTTGTCTCGCAAGAGGGAAGTTGAAATGTACAGACATTCATCAGCCTTTAAATTCTTGTAACTTAAACATTTTTTATTCATAACATTTTAGAAACTTACTCCCAAATAAATGAGGGAATGCCATTCCATTGCTTTCTCCCAGAAATTAATCACAACCCTCCTTCACTAAATGCAGGCAACTGACAGATTTCATGATTGCATCATAGCAATAAAGGAACAGCTTGCAATTTCCAGTCTTCTTTTGTTGTTTATTGATAGGATTTGAAATGGTATTCTTGGGAATGAGAAATTTTGTTTCCACTATTTACATTTGTGTATGGATTGCAGAACTTTAAGTTTAAGTGAAAAGGAATCACACCTCCAAACCTACTCTTTTGACATTTGCTGTCAAGCGTGTTTGTGATTGATGTGGACGTATATTTTTATAAAGTTTTAAGTAAATTTGTTGATTTTTTTGTGGACATTAATTTTTTTGCCTTCTTGTGGCCTCCCGGGGCCGAGGCAATGCCTTGCCATAGTTACGCCTCTGGGTACATTTAATTAATGTTTGACTTTAACAAAAAAGGTGGAATGTAAGGAAATAGAATGTGTAAGCATGAACACATAAGGTTTAACATAAATGTCAACTTTGATGAGGAGAAAAATTCTGAATTCAAGAATGGAGAATTAAAATGGGTTGGTAGATTAGTTGGTTCAAGTATCTGCCCAAAAAGTAGAACATCCAGGTTTGATTCTTGGTCAAATTCCGAGTGTTCTCCTTCTCAAATTTGACTTAACAAAGAGACTAAAATATTCACAGAAATAATATACAATAAAAGAATACATACATGACAAGTTCCTTTGAATTATTCAAATGAGCCCTTTTTCCTAGGTCTGTGAGTGTTCTTCGGATAACTTTAGCTTTTGGTTCCATCCTCCGAATTTCAAACTCATGGAAGCGCTGGTCACATATGTTATATGATACATCTTCTATAACAAATAAAATCACAGCCCTAAATAATGAAAAGAAAATGTGAAAAATTCTGTAACGGAAAATGATTTAAAGAAACAAAAATAATTTCACAGTCTGCATCAAAATTAACTTTGGGTGATATTTTTTATTTTATAAAAGATAAAAAAGAGCATATTATAATTAAGCAAAAGTGATATTAAAATCCAGATTAAGCTACACATTCCATGATTTCCATGTGCAGTATGGTTGGGTAAAACTCTGCATTCTGCAATTTTTAACAGATTGTTTTATTTCAGCTCTTTAGGTCTGTGCATCCTAATATTTCCTTATTCATGCTTACTGACTGACTTTGCAAAGGCACAGTAGAAAGAATTCAATAATAAAAAATATGCAGTTTTTACCACAGTACAAGGAAGAAGGCTCAAGGGTTAACCAAGTCAACTAGTGAGATTAATTATGCTTATACTCATCCTACAAAGGTTTTATCAATATGTAATGACCTGGAGACTTTTCTGATATGGAGCATTTAGACATGGTCTAAATTAAGCCAATAATCAACCAAAACAAATTTCCTCATGCTAAGTTCTTTCAAATTAAATTTTGGGTATTTTCCTTTTAGGTAATGAGTGCAATGAAATATTACTGTTTAAAAAGTTTTATATTAAATGAGATTTAGCAATAGCAGTGGTTAGGGGAGTGATTAGAATTACGTTTTTCAGTAGACAGATTAAAAAATTTATTTTAAATATATATTAACGAATTCTGCTTCTCAAGTCATCACTAATAATGAGGTGCTGGAACATATTCATGTTTTTCTAAAGTAACATACATCACTTACTCAGGCTTTCCGTAAATTTTCCAAGCTTCAATCATTGCATCACAGAGACCTTGCAAAGCATTGTTTTCAGGAAGCTGAAAAATGAGAAATTTTGGGTATTAAAATCAAGTAAAAATGATCATTATCCTTAGTAAATGGATATATATGCACTCACATGAGTAAGTAAGTCTGCACGTCCAAGTTCTTGCAGAACATAGCTGAAGATAAAAATACATATTAGCTTCATCATAATTTTATCAGAAATGCATATTTGATTCAAGAAATTGTCTTGAGAATTTATAAAAAACACAAAAGTTGATGTTTAACAAAAAATTTTTATTTAAAATATATCAAGTTAAATGTAAATTTATTCATTAACACTCTGCAGTTCATGAAATGAAGTGATTTAAGTTGACATTTAGTTAAATCAAAAAAATTAATCCCTAGTAAGATATGTCAATTACTTGAATAAAACTTGTTTTAATTTTACTCGGTTAATGTGTTAAAAACAAAGATTCAGCATTCCAATAATGCTATGGCACTCAAATTTTTATAATATCATTTGTTCCTTAATTAAAGAAACATAATTTGGTGCAATGTAATTTTCAATTTTTTCCTCTGTAAATAGAACTCCAGCTTACATGCATCAAGCCAAATTTCCTAAAAAATTCTTATTAACTCTTTCAATCCCATAACTATACCACATTATATGAGGTTGATTTTATTATGTATAGAATTTTTAAAATATCAAAAAATAAAATTTATAAATAATAATTTAAAATACCCATGGTTTTATGGCCTTAATGAAACTAAGAAGTGAAGGTCATCAACTTGAACACTTGACATTGAGATGAAACTTTGCTATAATGAAGAGCATCAAAAACTAAGAAATAAGCATATCAACAATTTTCTGTCAAATCCATACTTCTGAGTGAGGAATTCTTAAATTTGAAAATTTTTTCGCCCATTATAGTGATAATTTTTTGAGCTGAAAATAATCATAGTGACCTATAAACATCCAGAACAAAAGTATGAAATTGAAATTATAAAAAATAACACATTTATTAAGATAATGCAATTCTTTTACAAAGTAATTGGAACAGAAAATACTTTCAAAATAGCGCAATTTACAAAGCCTGTATTTTCCAGGGGGTGTGAGCGGCCTAGTGGTTACGAATCCTACAAAAGTAAGATTTTTTCTGAGGCTGTCTGGTCCCCATATTTGTATGTGTATGAACTAGGAAAATGAGGAAACAAGAATCAACACTCCATCCTTCAGAAGAGATATTAAGCAGTTGGCCCCCTTGGTGCTCTTCGTAAGAGTAGGCTAATGTCAGCATCAGGTTGCCCTATCCCTTCTATATTTCTGCTATTTGTGTACATTCCCAAGTCAGTCAAACCAATCTAAGGATTGAGAATCATTGTTATATTTTCACAACTTCTGAAGTAAGAGTTATCATCTTCTAGATACAAAATCACTTCTGGAATATTTGTGAATTGATGCACTTTTAGAATTTGAATGGATTCATAACCAGAATGTCACCATGCATAATGCAAGATTGGATTAAAAACATGATTGCGTAGTTGGTTATAAATAACAGAATACATTCTCATGACAAATGATTCTTCTTTGGAGGAAGGTTGTACATGACTGGTGATTCTTCTCGCAAACAACTTATATAGCCTGAAAAAAGTACATTTTAAGCGGTGGAACCCATTTTGTTGTTTTTGGAGGTACAATAAAAGTAACAATGGGTTTGTTGGAAAGAGCCTTTTCAAAAATTGCTAATCTTTTTGATCATTCCAAGAATATAATATTAAAATCACTTGATGTTCAATGTTTTCACTAAAAACATTCTTTTAGAATGAGGTCACATGTTGCTCGGTCATTTTCCTACTTGAACTGCAGTCAACAATATTTTTGGTGATGCTTTCTTTGATCCTTCTTTTAACCATCTGGCCTAACAAACCACCAGTCTATTGAAAGCAGATACAGTCAGCCCCCACTTTAAAACAGTCCACTTCTATGCTTCCCCATAGAACCAATAGTTCTGTTTTAAGTTGCCGAATCCAATTTTACGTTGGTAAGAAATATTGTGTGCATTATGTAATTCTTTTTATCTTTTTATGTATTTATATTGTTTACATATATTCATTTATTTTTGTTTAGATAGGTTTATACATATTTGTATTACCTCTATAATGTCCACAGGCCCCAAAACCAATAAATTCTGCTTTAAATAACAAGTGAAATGATGTAAATTTAACTTATATGCGTGTGTGTATAATACTGATCACAAATGTGGATTGAGAAGGAGAAAAATCTGAACTTATCCGGGACTCAAACCCAGGTCTCCCAGTTGCCAGGTAGGTGCTTTAACCAACTAAGCTACCAAGCCAGACTAATTCTCCATTCTTGAATTGGGGTATTTACAGTGAAGAAAAGGGCTTACTCAGTACTAAACCTTACCATACTAGATGTCCTCAGGGAGGCACAGCAGAAAACACCCCTACTTTATCCCAGAATTGGAAAGATGATACTAATAATAATAATACTTTATCTATTCCGTAGGTGTATAATGCAAACATGGAGTAAGTAAAGGATATGTGATATACAATACAAGTTAAAAGATAAAAAAAGAGATCCATAATTCATACCAACTCCATCAATAATGGTACAAATAATATACCAGGGGATAATTAATGATTTTGTAAATACTCATCAACACTGTAGTATCCATATTAATAACAAGAGTGGAATGATGGACATTTAACTTATATGCATGTGTGCAAAATATTGATCACAAATGTAAAGATCGGGAAGGAGAAAAATTCTGAACTTGACTGGGACTCGAACCCGGGTCTCCCACTTGCTGGGTAGTTGCTTTAACCAACTAAGCTAAGTCTGGTGTGATTATGCAGTGCTATTTATAGATTGAACTAAAGAGTTTTTTGAACAAATTTGTTTAAAAAAATTCATAACTTGAGGAATATGGGTCTAACAGAAAACCGGCAAAACACAAGTCTCTTAGTTTTCCACCCTCTACCTTATCGCAAAGTTTTATCCCAATGTCAGCATTTAAATTATGTTCAAATGTCCTAAAGAAATGCTGGTAATGAAAGGGTTTATAAGTTACTAAAATAAAAATATAAAATTCAGACTACAGGAGACTCCTGAGATTCGACCAACTCGAGAATTTGACCGGTTGAATCAACCCAGCCAATCGATCGGTTGAATTAGAAACTAGTTTACCCGAAGTAATTTTCGACCCGCCAGACCACGAGAGGTTTAGTTTCAGTCTAGACATCGTTATTTCTGCTCTAATTGTTTGAATTTGTGCTGATTTGACATTCAACTGTTCAAGATTCGACCACGTTTTCAGGAACGCATCCCTGTCGAATCTCGGGAGTCGCCTGTATTTTCTTAAATATTAATTAACAACTTGGTTAAAAAGTTGTAAATATTTTAGTTTAATTTTCAATGTAAACTTTGCCATAATTTACAAGTCAAAAGAAGTGTTTAAGCACCCAAAATCACACAATGTGATAATAATAATAATCTTTATTAACGAGTTTGGAGTATAACACTCTTTGCCCATGATGGAACAACCTTGCTATATTTTTACAATATAGATTATGTAATAATCTAAAAACTTATGTAATCAATGGTGTAATTTTACTTTATTAAAAATATAAACAACAACTTATAATGCATAAAAAATCACACCAAATATCCAAATTGTAAATATCACAAATACATGTAAAAATTAATAATAAATAAATTGGCAAGTCATTCGATTTCTCTCTTTATAAAAAAGCAATACTTAATATTTTTAAGTAATAAGAGACAGCAAGATTATTCTTCGTGATATAATACTGATTGTGTCTCATTCTTATGATATTACAATACCATAAAAAATAAATTATATTTTATATATTATATTTTATACCCACAAATACCTCAAAATAAAATTAGAACTCCAAAGTAGTAACTACAGCCACATTTTGGACTAAATTGCTTCGATCGCATACTGGTTAAGTTTCAAAGCTAAAGCAATGCACAAAGAGAATAATTTTTCCATGGAAAAATAATAATCATAAAAAATAGGAATGCAGTGAAACAAGTGAAGATGAACAAAACTTATTTCTTCTTAAAAATTAAAAACAACATGCATTCAAACAAGGACTAAATTTAACAACTTTAAAGATACAATTAACTACTTTTCCATTAGTTAAGATACAGCTTTTAAAATTAATTTTCTTACTCAAAATATAAATTTTAAACTAACATAACACCTGCAAGGGGATAAGAATCTCATAAAAGATAATATTCCTCCTACTATGCAATTTTTCTGCAAGGAATTTTACCTATAAAATGTTATTTTTCTTGGCTTATGTTAGAGACAATTTCTTTATAAATTTTACTTGATTTAAACACAATATATGAACCAATAATTATAACTAGATATTTCTATTGAATAAATAGTAATTAAAAAATAGCTCTAATGTTGAAATATATTGCAATAGGAAGCATTAGTTTCAAAAAAACATTCTGCAAATTTAGCATACTAAGCAGCAAAACTAACTAATAAGCATTCAAGTTTTAATTTTGTTGGCATTAATAAAAAAAACCAATATAAAAGTGAAGCCAAAATGTGAAAAACCAACCATTGAAGCAACTCTCAATCCAAACATTAACAATAGATGAACACATGCTCAGGTTAACAAACCAAGATTATATTTTTACATGACAAGGAAATAATCACAAAAGGATCAAAGGCAAAAGATTATATATAAATATTTACACCCTTTCTTTTAATAGTTACCAAAAAGTTTCTCCTACCTATTCATGTCTGTGATTTGCACACTTATACCACCAAAGCTTGATGCAATAGTATTGATCTCAACCTGCTTAATGTTATCAGTGGCACAATTGAGTAGATAGTCAGATCTCAAGAGGCCCATACTCAACGACTGAAAGGGTAAAAGAGAAAAAAACAAGTGTCTTAACTATTATGTAGTGATATGTCACATAAAAACCCATAAGACAGTCTTTTGAATGATGCTCTCAGCAAAGAAGCCATGAAAACCTGAAAAATGTTTTATATAAAAATGGTAAAAATATGTATTAATTCACACGGAATTCTTCAAGTAAAGAAGTTTAGTCTTGAGAACTCTAAATATTTATATTTTAACAGGAACTACATAACATAGTATATAATTTCAGCAATTAATGAAATGTGTTACATTAAGCAGAATGTTTTCTTTACCGTCAACCTCCTTGCACTTTCATGTTGAACAATTGTACCGAGTATACCATTACATACATTTAACCAATGAAGAGGAAAATCAACATTTTTCTGAAGATTTATCAATTACATTAGGCTTACACACAGACATGGAGATGGTACAAATGATGATACGGCAAACAATGAAAAATATTTCAAATTTACAGAGTGAGAATTAGAACTTCCAGTTTAAGAGACTTAAACACTAAACTGTAAGCCTTATCCAGAAGGAAATTATTTGATGAAATTTGTATTATTCTTTGTAATCATTTCAGCAAAGAAAAATATGCTGACAGTGGCAGAACAACAGAATCTCGGATTGAGAATTATGGCCATCCATAAGCAAAAAATAAATGTTTCTGATTTTATGGAAAAATTTATATTAAAAATGAATTTTGTAGAATTATTCTTGCTAATATTTTGGTATAGGCAATAATAATAAAAATAGTTCAAATTTGTACAGAATAATTGAAAAATTATTAATATTCTTACAAAAGGTTATCCAATTGCATCACAACTGCTTTTATGCATGACATGCAAAAATAATAAATGCATCAATTTTAATCCTTAATATAAGTTTTCATTTTGTTGGGTGCAAGTTTTGTGTTTTGGCATTTAATTCTGTTGCATACCCAAATAAACTGAGTTTTACAAGAAAGTATCTGTCAACTTTTTAATCTATTTGTTCTCACTCTCTTCTTCTGGCATAATTTTAACAGAAATCATTAGAATAGAGAAAGGGTGCAAAATAGGAACCATTTCCTTAGTGGAGGAGTAGAGCAATGTAGGTAGGCATGGAAGAGCACTAGCTTCACATTTTCAAACAGCAATCAGAACACGACAAAAATGCAGACTTATAATGCACCAAAACTTCATGAAACATCTACTACTCTAAAAAGCTTTTTTATCTGCCTTAGAAGACAAATTTAAAAGTTATGCCAAGAAAAATATTTCATTCAATACATGATAAAAGACCATATACCAAGTTCATATAGGAGAAAACAGTGAATTCAATGTTTCCTTAACCAAGTGCTTCTCAACCATTTTTGCTCCATGGCACACCTACATGCATGCTTAAGAACATCACGGCATACCAAACCACTCCTAATTAATTTCACTGCGTAAATACTCATTTTTAAAGATAAAAACTAACGTAACAAAAGTCGCAGTTATATTAGATAGTTAAGATTGGTAAAGCAATAATTGTATAATTTTATTGTACATTAAATACATACATAATTTAAAAATTAAATATCTTCGGAGTGTGCGGCACACTAGTCAATTCCTCACAGCACACTAAGGTACCGTGGCACACCGGTTGAGAACCACTGCCTTAACCTGTATACTATGCCATTAAATAAGGGAATATTTGTTTAAAAAATTACCTACATTATAGTAACAAAGCAAAATAGTTAAAATAATGACATTTCTAGGTTATATGCCAAGCCAAAACATGCGATCAAAAAATAAAATCATGAAACACTTTACTGCAACACTACTGACTAGCAATGGCTAAACTAATACAAATTCATCAAATAAGTTCAAATTCACACAGCATATAAATGACAAAATTAAATAACTACCTAGGTAACACAATAAATTATAACACAAAACATTACCAAAAGATTTGATACTTATGAAAAAAACATTCTCTTCCACAGTTTAGAGTTCTAATATTATAAACAGCCAGTTTTTGTAGAAAAAGAGGTGCTGGTACTCCCACCTCCCTCCACCTCTTCCCCCTTCTCTATTGAATTTTTGATGAACTTTTAATAACAAAGTTGATAATTAAAATCAAAATGTTTAACATTTATAGAACCCATTTATTAGTTTAGGTTTTTAAGAATTAAAAAAATGAAAATGTACCAAAATTAGACGGGTGTCAACATTGCTCTGAAAAAAGGTGCCGGTACACTGTACCAGCACATACCGCCATAAAAAAGCACTGTAAACAGCTATAATTGCAATTAACCACTTACAAGCTCAATAATTATTAAAAAGAAATAATATTTTCAATAAAAAAACTCCATAAATGAAAAATACGTACTCACAGCAAAATATTCAATCTATTTCTTATTTATAATTAATAACATTTTACTAGTACAGTGACATCTCGCTCCAACTTATCTCAACAGAGGATGTATTTTATACTTAATACTGAAAGTAGAATATACTGAAAACACCCATAAGGAATACAGCGGAAAGAGAAAATAAAAAAAAGATTATACTTCAACACTATTGCTTCATAAAATAATCTGACATTTTCTTTTGTTTCATCTTTCTTGAAATGTGGAAATTAACATATTTTTCTACTTCATCAAATGATTTAAACAATGTCTCTGGCACATCATCAGATTTCATTATAGACAAACACTGCGATGCCTCTAACAATGTCACTGATGACATCACGCTTGTATCAATCTCTACTTCATCTTCAGAGTCCCCACCTGGCCCAGCAATACTCTCTAGAATGGTACCATCTGTTAATAAAGGCATGGTTTCCAAATTATTATCAACATCTGTAAACTCTTCAAACGTAAGCAAAGAATCAAGTTGAAGTTTTAAAGAGACATCTTTCCAAAGCTCATCGGAAATATTGAAATCTCCTTCAGAAATGGAATCGGCAATCTGTGATGGAAGTATAATGTCCAACTTCTTTCAGCAATTGGTAATTGTCCTCTCACTGACATCCCACCAGCCACTCATGATCATCTCCATACCCTGGCAAACATTAATATTTGTTGGTAAATAATGATTAATATCAATCAATATCTTCTCGATGAGTCAACAACGGAAATTCACATTTGCATTTTTAATAATTCCCTGGTCTAATGGCTGTATGACTGAGGTACAACTGGGTGAAAAAAACTTGTTTTATATTCTCCAGTCGAATTTCAACTAAATGTGCTGAGCAATTGTCAACCAGGCGTAATATTTTTCTCTTTTCCCTTCCCATGATTGTCCATTTTTAAAAGTCATTCTGTAAAAATCTGTTTTGTCATCCATGCGCTTTTATTGGCTTTATAATCTGTCGGAAAAGAAGAAACGCCTTTGAAGCATCGCGGCTTTGCATATTTACCTATCACTAAGGGCTGCATCTTAGTTGTCCCCGTTGCATTGCAACAAAATAAAAGTCTTTCTTTTGATCTCTTACCACTACTGCATTTCTCACCTCTGTATGCCATGGTTTTGTCAGGCAGAAGTTTGTAAAAATATGCTGTCTCATCAGTGTTGAAGACATCCTCTGGTTTATATGATCGCACAATCTCCAACATTTTTTCTTCCTTCCACATTCTAACTGCATGCATATTAGCACTCCTTTCTTCACCACCGACCACTTTCCAAGAAATTCTGCATCGTTCATGAAATCTAAACAACCAACCTGAGCTTGCTTCGAAATCTCCAACTCCCATTAATCTCGCGAAATCCTGGGCCTTTACCTGCAATATAAGACCCGTAATTGGAATGTCAGCAGTTCTGATATTCTTAAACCATGTGTTGACAGCCTCCTCAATTTCTTGATGATCTCCTAAGCATAGTCGTTTCTGATTGGGGCACAACGCAGATCTCTCATAAAGTTTCACAATTTTCTCTCGATCCTTGAGTATCATGGACACTGTTGTAGGAGCGATTCCTAATTCTCTCGCGATACCCTCTTGTTTTTTTCCAGTCAATTTATTTTAAAATATTAATTTTTTCACTTAACGAAAACTTTCCGTTTGTTCACCATTTTGCTGAAACAGCTCATGTTTGTGGGAATAACTAAGGGTGTTCAATGAACAAATTCGCGTTAAAACCATAAACTGACTGGATAAATTGACTGGATGCACAGACAAGTAACGACTGCGTCATATGTAACTTTCTCTCTTGGAGCTGAGGACAACAATAATGAAGTGTTGGAAAGTAAAAGTGAAGCAATGACCAGGGGAATATTCCAGCATTTTCCAAAAATTTGAGTATGAGGAAAAGGAGATTAGAAAAAGGTAAACCTTTGGGAGCAAATGGGAGGTCTAGCATCTGGTCTGGTATCATCTCAGTGGGAAGGAGTCGACATTCTCTCGTCTGGTGCAAACCGAAACCGGCGAGAATGGGAGTCTAACAAAGAGAGATAATTCCTAGAACTTAAGATTTTATCTCAATGTTATTGTGAAAATACGAGAGGGATAAATGACCCTCGAATCTAAATTTTTCAGTTCAGAAAATTCCTTCTTTTGAGATTTAGGCCAATTTCTGCAGATCTTTTCGTACTAAAGACAGAAGATGCCTTCAAAATTGGCATAAAATGACTTGAATGAGCAAGAATTGGTCATATATATGTTCTTGAGTCATTTATGGATGAAAAATACATTAAAACCACAATTTTCTTTTTTCGGGACTTCTGAAGTTCATACACAGTATTGAAATGTACGTTAAGTTGAAGTATGTTATTTTGAAATATTTATGCAGTATTTATATGGGAAAATTGATGGGGATTCAAAAAAAGTATGTTAATTTGAAACATATGTAATTTTGAAGTACGTTGTAACGAGATTACACTGTATATAATAAAGGCAAAATTTAAGAATGATTGATGATTTTACAAATTTTGAGTATATGTTTTAATTTTTAATTACTTTATTTTTTCAACTATGGGGATTTACTGAAATTGTGAAATTTTAATCTCTCAGAAGAATAGTGTGGTACAAAGCCCTGTTTTTCTGCTTTATAGAAACATATCATGATGATGCTTCTATAAACTTGAGAACAAATAAGAGCAATAATTTATCTGTCAAAATGGAATTGAAACTCTGAAATGAGACAGTTAAATTTACAATTTATAAACCATTTCAATCTGTTTGAGATTAAAAATCTTTGATAAAAAGTTTATAAATAGATTAGGCTAACATAAATATAGTATTTAGTTGTCTTTCACTGCATGTACAGTAAAACTCGTTTAATACGTATTTGAGGGGACCGACACATTGCTTCGTTATAAGCGTGACTACGTTATAAACGAGAAACATGGTTTTTGGCCTATACATCCCATATAACACATATACACATACAGTAAAAGCTGTGCTATCTGGCTATTTAGAACCGGCCACCCTTAGATACCGGCAATTACACAAATACAATTCATTTTGTATTTCTTTTTCTTTTTTTATGAATTTTTGTGTGAATTGTATTTGTGTAATACCACAACTTCTACTTTAAAATTTCTTAAAATATAAGATATATATATTACGTATTTACTCCGTATACTTCTGTGGTGCCGAGTAAGCATGGCGTTTTTGGTTAAGTAAGCCATTTGCATTGTCTAGATGTTTTGGTGTACTTCTACAATTTCCAGTTTTATAGCTTTTTATTATTTAAAAAATTACCCATCCATTGAATATGGCATCAAAATAAATACCTAAAAGCAAGGAACAGGAGAGAAAAGGTTGGTTGAACGCTAACACAAAAGCTGGAGCTGATCAAACGAATTGAAAAAGGAAAAAATAGAGCAGCCATAGCAAAAGAATTCAACATCGGATCTTCCACGCTCTACGATATCAAGGCTCATAAGGCTAAATTAATGAAATTTGTGTCATCTTCTGAGACGAGTAAATCAATTAATAAACATCGTACGCTTTATAAGCCAAAAATGGAGGAACTGGATAAATATTATATGAATGGTTTTCACAGAAATGTTCAGAAGAATTAAATAATTTCATCATTTTCTAATAAGAGTAAATAAAGATAAATAATAAAGATAAATAAGAAAGATATAATCCAATAAATTCAATTTTGGGAACAGGTTCACTGCTGTAATCCCCAAACTTTCCGGACGCCCTTAACTTTTCAATAGTCTTTTTGTTTTGCATGTAAGCGTAGCAACGTATTAAATAAGAATGGGTAAATAGTGTCTATATATATAGTGTGGAAGAATTAAAATGGAAAATGCAAACCCCATGCATAGTTATGTTTGGGGAACCTAAGTCCAATTTTGTTTGGTTATTGCTAAATTTGCGATGTCAAAATCGAAAATCGCTCCCCTAACCAGATATTTCTCCTAATCGGCTTTCCCCAATCCCCAAGATAGCCAGATAACACAGATTTTACTGTATTTGCAGTGAGTCGACTTCAATGCCATACTTACATACGCAAAGAGATGCTTATCAACTTCGCGGCATGTAAAATGTTCGACCTCTACGAACAAGTGTGCGGAAAACGGGCGGAAACTATTCATTACGTATCGCTCTGCTCGCCAAAATTCGTTATATATGGGGCATTTTTTGCTACCGGACCAAACATTTGTTCGTTACAGCCGAGAATTCGTAAAATGCATGTTCGTTACATTCGAGAAATTTAACCAATGCCCTTATGGAGAAGTTCTTCGTTATAGCCGAGATTTCGTTTTAGGCGTGATTGTTATAAACGAGTTTTACTGTAATTGGTTCACTCTAAGTGCATTGGAGTTATTTTCTGCTTGATAGAATTTAATACAAGTTTTGTAAACAATAATGATCTACTTTCATCACAGAAGTCATTTCAGCTACAATAATGTTTAAAAAATTACATATTAGTTAAAATAAAACAAAGACAATAAAATAAAAATATGAATAATGATAGAAAAGTTATTTTAAAATAAGAAAACAATGTATGTTTCCTAATGTGATGTTATATAATGTCCATTGCCAAATATAAGCAAAAAGCAACAGAAAATGGAAGATAGAAACAAAACTTTTTTTGATGCATTCAAAGAAAATAAGAACAAATTTTAAAACAAACCTTATTGGTCTTCACTACTTTTTTTTTAATATATTTTTTCAAAGATCCGCACTTCATAAATCTCTCCTTTATTGAAAACTACATTAATATTAGATTGATGTCTAATAGGAGAAATTCTGTCAAAAAGTAGCTGCTAATGATACAAAATATTTGTAAAATTGACTAGATTAATTACTATTATCCATTCCATGAAAAAGACAAAAATTATTGACCGAACTACATAATTTTAAAAATAAACATTTTTAAATTTCAAAGCAAATCTAATTCATAAACAAGTTAGGAAAGTGTACAGCGTACCACAAATGGGCATTTCGTGCAATGGAGTATTTGAAAGAAATGACTATATTAATGTTTTTGAAATTGTTCCTTGGTTGAAAATTATTCATTTCTTTTACATCCACGTTTATTCCTTTGTTGAAAATTATATATTTCTTTTCACTAGCAAAACTCTTTGAGTGTACGTAAGGAAAATAGCATTTTAAAGTTCTTTTTTTCATCATAAATAATCCATTTTCTTCCTATTTAAAAGTACTGCATGTACATGTAATAAAATTAAACACATTTTTGTGAGATTGTTTATGTGAGTACAATGATGAAGTAACCATGCAAGAAAATTTTCAAGTTCAACTCGAATTAAGACATTCTTGTTTGATTTTCTTGATAACGGCTACTCCTACATTAAAAATGTATAGGAAAAGAAATACTCTACTAGTTCTACAAGTTATTTGAAAACTATTTTGATATGACCTATACTTTACGGGATATAACGGAAAGTTCATTTTTTGTCACCAGTAAAGTGGTACCCCTGATTGGCTTACGAGTCATTTCTGTGATTTTGTTATTGCATTTGACTGCAAGTCCTTAATATCAAATTACATAAAAATCTGTTTAGTAGAAGCCAAGAACGAACATGCAGACGTACGGACTGCTGATAGGCACTTATGCTGGAGCAAAATGCGCCTAAAAACTTAACAATCATCTATTATAAACACCTGCTTCTTACATAGGAAATAAAAGATACATCTAGAAGGGCTAGATACCTGAATTTTGGCATGTTTATAGGTTACTGGATATAACTGATGGTAAGAATAAAAAAATTTTCATTTCTCGGGTATCTGACTCCATTTATTCATTCCCATCCCCATTAGAAAAGCCAGGAAATCAGTGCAGGGCTTTATAAAATTGCATTTTTAAATTAGTCAAAATTAAGACGAACTTGAGTATATAACTGAAAGGATGAAGTTTATTTTTTGGTAAGAATAAAAAAATTTTCATTTCTCGGGTATCTGACTCCATTTATTCATTCCCACCCCCATTAGAAAAGCCAGGAAATCAGTGCAGGGCTTTATAAAATTGCATTTTTAAATTAGTCAAAATTAAGACGAACTTGAGTATATAACTGAAAGGATGAAGTTTATTTTTTTTCAAATCCATGCTGAATAAGCATAAAAAATTGTTTTTAATTATAAAAAGAGAAATTTTTAACAATGAAAAATATCAACTATCATGGCAATGAGTTCAATGGTTTTTAAGGAGAATTAATGATCTATATTATAGCAACAATGATTTGGTGTTTTTAATGGGAATTAATAGACTAAATTATAAGTGTTGATTTCAAACAACAACTTAAACATATGACAATATCATAATACCAACATGCCAAACATCCTATTTAAAAAAATCACATTACTCCTTTTAATTAATGGCATAAATTAGGTAAAGAAAATTTATTTTATATTTCAAAGAATTATGAAATTCATAAAAATTTAGTTTATTACCATATATACTCATGCATAGGTCGATCGCAACTTTTTAAATAAAAATTTTTGTTTTTTTGAATACCTATATTGTGTATGAGTTGACTGCAGTTATTAAGGTGTAAAAGAATGAAATTTTTGTATTTAGTATGTGTTTGATCCATAAAGTTCTAAGTGAAGAATCCAAAAGGGCAATTTGTTATGTCTCTATAATTCTTCAAACATCAAATTAACTACATGGTGTCTAGTAGCAGCTAACATATAAACTCGTGTATAACACGCAGTTTAAAGACCAAATTTTCAAGTCATAAAGTAGGGATGCTCATTATACATGGGTAACACTTTTGTGCACTTAAAATCAGAAATTAAATCAACCTATCTTGCACCAGATTCTAGCTTTTTGGGTGAATCAAGGGGAAAACCACAATAATTATCCATAATCCAGGTTATACATATATTAATTACTCTATAGAACACCAAATTACTTCTATACAGTTATAATTCCATCCTCATCAAATATTCCACATTTCACTAGCTCATCAGCTGATTGCTGTAGTCTTTGCAAAATCGCCAGATAGACTTCCCGCAAAATACACAACGAAAACAAAAAACAGAATAAGCAAATTGAAATAATTTTATTTAGTTAATGACTCTAGTATGTACAGGCATCCCTCGATATTCATCCTTAACTGGTTCTGCGGAAACTGGACGATACACGAAAAGACGAATATCGAGGGCTATTATCCCTTAGACGCAATGTTATAAATGTATAATTCACTACTGAAAACCCAAAAAGCACACCAAAATATTATTATTACCTTATTTTATGGAGTTATTAGTACTATAAACCAGTGGCGGTCGTTGACCAATTGAGTAAGGCAAGCAGTGGCAGTTTTACTTTGTGTAGCTGAGCATTACTAATTGGTCACTTTGCGAGGCTCACCTCGTCATTCATGTACCTCATTCAGAAATAAGCTACGAGTATAACAAATAACGGTACCCCTCGTTTGAAACAAATTTATTTCTCACTCTGTTTCCAATAATTTTAATCAACAGAAATATATTGAATTATGCTTCGGAAATATCATAACCATGCAATTGCTTCTATACCTTCAACTAATTGTTGGCATTCTGGCTTGAACAATGTTTTTTTAGTTGCAAAATCTTGATAATTTGAAAACGATTTTACCAATAATTTTTTATTACACAATGCTCATTATCCTCACGCATTTTTAGGATTAAAAGTAAATAATGTTTAATAGAAGGAAGTACGATGAGCACACCAAAAATAAACACTTTATAAAACACACGGAGGCCACAAAACAGCTAAACAAATACATTTCTAAAAATATGTAAAACCGAATTACCCCAATAGATGGGGACAACAGTATTTTCATGTCACGTTCCACGCCACATAAAAGCATTTCAAATTCTGCTTACTTCCCCTCCATTGGGCAGACATTGTTCATGGAACTCCTCCTAAACGGTAAAAGCTAGAATAACCAAATTTGGTATGATTCTTCCTTACATCCTAACTTAGTGAATGGGCAAGGTTTGGTCAACCGGGATTAATCAGTGCTGCCAATATAGGGGATTAACATTTTTCCATAAGATAACATGTATGAATCCATTCCTTCCTTCAAGCATTAAAATACATAAATATGGACCGATTTTTTTTGTTTTTTTCAACGAATAAAACTCTATACTATCTTATTCCTGTGAAGTTTACATGTTACATGGTCAAAGTTTTCAGAAATACGCTATGTTTTGAAATGTTGTGGATTTTTCGTATTCTTTCCGGGCGTTGCCAAGGCGGCCGTCATTGTTACCTCTGATTCAATTAGCTTCAATGAAGCTTACAAATAGACAAAAGTTTAGCATTACTTGCTTCGCACTTTTGTTTAAGCAACGAAACGATCGATGTTTATGGATAGCAACATAAATAGATACTGGTTATTATTCAGGAAGAGTTTATTGATGAAAGTAATTGAACCTTCTTTCGTCTATTGAATACTGGAATCTTACATTTTTGTAAGTAAAATCATTAATTTTACATTATAATGTTTATTAACGTAAATAAGCTCACATATTTGGTGTACATTTACAGGAGTCAGTGTTCAATCATGGACAACTGTACATTGCTTTTTCCTGGGGTTTCTTGCTTATAAGACATAAAAGTAAATATTTCAGCGAGGCATAATTACACAAGAAATGAAGCTGCATTTGGCAAAAGTAATATGACAGGAAAAAAATTATTGTTATATTTGAATGCAATAGGCTCGGAAATGGATTGTTACAAGCAAATATGATTAATTGTTAAGAAAAGCTAATTGTAATTTAATAAGTATCTACTATATATTTTAAAGAGTTTGTATGTTGTGCTGTAATAGCTTCACTAAATCTGTTGAAATTCAACAGGAAATTCTGCTAGTGCAAAATAAATTGTATGATTTGTCATTATTATTTATCGAGTGTGAGGCAACCAACTCGATAAATTATGATATCATTGATACATTTGCTAAATCAAAAGCCAGGAAAAAATTGTGTTAACTTAGTATAGTGTCTGGTGTTATCAAAAATGATTGTACTCAAATAATTTAATCTTATAATTTTTATTTATCTGTACTTTTTAAAATTAATGTTTGTGATAATTCTTATGTTCCTATGCGATAATGTGATTGTTTTTGGTGCAGGCAATGCATTTTTTATATTTTTAGAAGTCAGTAACCTATTGTTATGTATTTAAACGATTTCATGATATAATTTTTATTTATCTGTATATTTTAAAATTAATGTTTGTGATAATTCTTATGTTCCTATGCAATAATGTGATTGTTTTTGGTGCAGGAAATGTATTTTTTATATTTTTAGAAGTCATTAACCTATTGTTATGTATTTAAACGATTTAATGATATAATTTATATTTATCTGTATTTATTTTATTAATTTTTGTGGCAATTCTGTTCCTATGTTTTTGTACAAAATGTTCCTATTTAATGATGTGATTGTTTTTGGTAGGAACTCAAAGGTATTACCTAATGTAGATATTTTTTATATTTTCAGAAGTCATAAAACTATTATTGTATTAAACTCATACAGTGTGGATTTTATATAATATTTTCATAATGATAAGAATAACAGTTTTTTCTTTAATTTGTCAGATTTCTATAATTATTTATATTTAGTATGTGTGTATTTTTAAATAAATTATCACAAAAATTACTTTGGCAATACAAAAAACTTTTACTATCGTACCTTAGAAATAAAAAGATGAGGGGGGCCTCAAAATAATTTTGCGCCTCGGGCCTCAAAATGCTTACATACAGCTCTGGCTACAAAGATTATAAGTACCTCAGCAGGACAGATAAATTTTAGGTCAAAAATTACCTAGAGATTCTGCAGTGTCATATTCATAAAATTCAAATTTAAATAATTTATCATGATTAAAACATCACTATAAAAGTTTTTATCTCATGTCTTTCACCATATATTTCCAACCATCCAGTTAAAATAGAGGGCAAACTGTAAACATATATATTGTGTAGTTTGCAGAAATGAAGAAAACCTCCAGGAAGGGCTATAAGATCAGCATACAAGTGTTAAGAATGTAACTTACCTCTATGGTGCACCAACTTTTTTCAACAATTTCGTCAAGAGAAAACTATTTCTATAGGTTATTAGGCAACCAAAATATAATCATCTTGCAGTCACAAAATGGTTTTTATCCTTCCATCTCCCCAGCTTTTATAACTCGTTGCTTAAGCTCTTTCCTGATACCGATATCTTCCTAAATAGGATTCCTCTATCCAAATAAACTTCTCCCAAACCCACTTCACACCCTCTGAATTGTTACATTTTGCATCATCATATTGTTTATGTTACTCTGTTTTGCTATGATTTTTGTAGATAATTTATCCCTTTGACGATGTTGTTTTAATGTTCAATCTAAAAGACCCAAGTGTCAACAACTTTAATAAATAAATAAGCATTTTTCAAAATAATAGTTTCAGGATTAAATAAAAAAATTCCATGAAATCTGTTGTATAGATAAAATGTTATTGAATTTTAAGCAAATATTTTTCATGATTCTAACCTATTTGAAAATTAAACTGTTAAATCCCCAGAGTGAATGGTATTTAAATTCTGTGGGCTAGAGTTAATGATTTCTTATTCTGGAGGCAAGAGAAAGTGCTATATTGTAGATTCTAAATTTTTATAACTGGAAATATAACTACAGGATAAATCAAATTATAAATAAATTACTAATCGAATGATCCACATCGCTAGAAAAAACATTTCGCATTACACAAGAAACTGAATACAGACAACTCCCGAGATTCAACAGTTCGAGATTCGACAAATTCGAGATTTTGACCCAGCCGATCGAATTGGGAACTAGTTTACGCGAAGTAATTTTCGTCCCGACCAACCACGCGAGGTTTAGTTTCAGTGTAGACATAGTTATTTCTGCCCTAACTGTTTGAATTTGTGATGATTTCACTCCTTCTTCTGTTAATCTTTTATTTAAATTTATTTATTTTATTGATTTATTTATAAATTTATCACTTGACATGATATCTAAAAGGAAATGTAATAGTGATAACGCAAGTGAATCAAATAAAAGAGTGTCGTTCAACTGTTAGCACTTATGTGAAACAGAAGGAGAAAATTCTAGAACATGTGATAAATTCACGTAATTTGATGGCTGGTTTGACAGATTTAAGAGAAGTGCAGGTTTGCATAACCTAAAATTAACTGGCGAGGCTGCAAGTTATTTTGTGCTTTTTAATAACTTTTATATTAATTTCACTGCAATATATAGTTGTATGCATAGATGTATGCAGGGATGTGCAGCAGATGCCCTGATCCGGCATGCGCGAGTCGTTTGTTACAAACGACTCTCGTGAGCCGAGATGAGGGAACGCATCCCCCGATTATAACATGCAAGTCTATGAAAAAACGGCATTCGACAGTCGACCACATTTTCAGGAATGCATCCCTGTTGAATCTCGGGAGTCGCCTGTACTCTATATACTTGTTATCCTTTCCTACTCTTATACGCTAGATTACATAAAATTTGAGTGGTGACAGTTTGAAGAAACATCTTTGAGGGAAGTGAAATTTAGAAGTATTAAATGAGAGTGACCAGATCTTCCAAAAAGATTTAATTTGAATCTCCACCGATGGCAGTGCTCGAAATGAGACAGAATGCTCTGGAATGCTGTTCCAGCTCATCACATGTGCCGATGATACTGTTCTGTTTCATCAGACATTTAGAAATACCGTCCCTTATTACAGCATTTTATTTTGTAAACATTTCCGTTCCACTACCAATACAAGTGTTCTGTTTTGTAACATTTTCCATTTTGAGCACTGACCGATGGTAAATTGTTTTCATCAACATAAACTAACTAGGATTCATTAATAAAAACTTTCTTGCAGTATAAATTAGCTGATATGCAGAAAAATGTTTGCAATAACTATGTAATAATAATAATGTAATGTAAGCCTTAGATTTTTGAATGTTTTTTTTTTTAAGTATTCAAACTATTTTTCAGTACAAATAAGCTTCAGATAAAATATCTCGTTCATCAGTTCACAGATGAACAGAATGCTTCATTACAAATTCAGATTTAAACAAAAAATCTCCACATTTATTTTAATTAGCTATAAAATCTGCTAATTAGAAAAATAATAAACAATAAAATGAAATACTTGCATAAAGTCTGGCCACCCAATCAAAAGGCATAATAGGATATGGCAACATTACTACCTCTGTATAACTCTTGAAGCTGGGCCCAACCAACCAAAACCGGAGGCTATAGTATTGACCTCGACCTGCTTCCAGCAACAGTATGGATCACAGAAGACTTTGCCCTCGGTATGTGAAAACTCCTTGGGACAATTCTCCATTCCCATACACCTCTCTGGATATGACTCCAACATCAGATCAGAACGAATCAACCCAAGTGATATGGGCTTCAGGTTGATTGTCATGAGGGGAAAAATAATTAAGCTAAAAGCGGTTAAATATTTTGATCAAACAAGTCAAAAGAAACATCAGCTGCTGAAATATAACAAAAAGCAATGAAATATTTTGATCAAACTAGTCAAAAGAAATACCAATTGCTGAAATATAATTATGAAGAGAATTTGTAAAAATCAACAATCCTGAAAATGAATACTGCTGAAAAAAATGTTTTGACAGTAATGCTGACTTTCTCATCAGCATGAAATGCAGAAAGTGCTAGCATATCCAAAAATTAGAATGGAATAATTTGTTATTCATATACAAACCTTTCTTTTTCCATGGTAAAATTTTCAATTTGGCTGCAAAAATGAAATCTCCAATAACAGTTAAATATGAATCATGATATAAATAAAGAGCTATGGCTGTAAAGCCAGAAGAATATAAATAACAATTCATTAAATTTTTCTAAACAGTTGATTATACACTTGTGCGTGATTATATGCTTGTTAATAAGAGTGATATAAATTTTGGTTTAGAATTGCACTCTTTTCTGAATAAATTAAAATACTTAACATCAACTTGAGACTTCTTCCAAAATTAAACATTTAACAACAGTTATAAAAAGAAACTTTGAACAGGAATAAAATTATTATGACTCCATTGCTTCTATTTCTCAAAAATTACGGTAATTATAAGTTTAACTTCATTTAAGCTTTCTTGTTCAATAAAATCACTTAATATATTCTTATTCAGGAGTAATTACAATTCATCTAGAAGTTTATATAATTCTAATAATGGTCTCCTTACTGACCTGTGCAAATCCCTCCTTTCTGACAGTCTCATATATGTCAAACAGCCTTTTTGTGAACTCATCTACTTCAATAGTACTATAATGAAGGTAACACAATTAATGCGTTTTCAATATATATTAATAAATTTCGCAAATAACAAATATAAAATCACCTTTGGAGACTCTCTGTTAAAAATTCATGATTATGAGCTACTTTGTGAATCAGCTCATTCAGAATAGGCTGGATTTCAACAGCTTTTTCAAACTCCTTTTTGGGAAAAGTTGAAGGAAGGAGCATAAATGGAGCGAATTGAAGGGTGTTTTTACTGAATGCTGTCTTTGATCGCATAGCGGCTCCTATAATCATATAAGCACTGTTACTGATCAAGGAAGGATTAAAAACATAACATATAAAACTATGAAAATGTTATAAAAGACAAGACATTCGAACTAGTGGGGGAATGTTGATTTCAAAACATAATATGGCTTTTCAGATTAATTTCAATGAAGTTACAATAGGCCACACGTTAATTATAACTTAAGTACCGTTCATTAATGCCCAGTCTTTGGCTTTATCCACCAACTCTTCTAAAGTGTCACCATTCAGCGGCAAGGGAATGCAAGTTTCAAGGCGTGGAATCTCCATTTTATGAAACTAATTTTCTCAACCAAAACTAAGAATCAAATTCTCATAAAACTTAGACCAAATTTATGAACTTCGCACTCACAGGACTGCCGGGATACTTCGTAAACACGCCCATTTCAAGACTTACTCTACAAGCCCCTATATAATGAAATAATTAAAGACGTAATACCTTCCTAGATATAACAACACTATAAATTCATAACTTAATTTCACAATGGCATATTTTTGCTAGTTTTATTTACAAAATTTACCAGCACCTCGACAATGTTCAGATACACGGTGAATAATGCATTTAGTATCTGCAACAACTAACAGATGTCGCATGTGAGCAAATATCGCCTCAGCTCGTCTTGACGAAAAGTATTGCGCAACATTCTGAAATTTAAATCCTAACTTCGGAGTTAACTAGATTTATATTTAAATTAAAAATTTTGCTTGGAAACAAATGAGTAGAATATTTCTGTTACGTTTCCCATCGCTCTGGTAACATTTGGTTGGCAAATTTTATAAATACATCTATACCCCTATACCATTTCAAAATTAAGAACTCCTTAATCATACGGTTAAGGAGTTATTCTTAATTTTGAAATATCCATCTCGCCGTAGTCTCCAACCCTTTTTAATTATCCTAGACCAATGTTCATTATTCATATGGCATATTTAATAATAAATAATGAATTGTCGAATCTCGGACAATAACAGATAATCCGCAACATAACTGCGGTAATTTTGCCAGAGCAATACGCCCATTGAGATCATTCAAAGGCCATCTTATGATATCGGGACATAATACAACCAATTAGTATGTATAATACTGTTCGAGTCATCTTAGTCATATTTTTGATTACCCGTATTCAAATGTTAGGCCACAATTAAGGAAATAGGTAAATGAGAATAAGTTAATTAAAATTTTATATTCTCATTGGGAACGAACCTATAAAATAGCGAAAAGAAATTTTTTTTGGAGAAAATTGCATTCAGATTAATATTTGCAAAATAAAAATAAAGGATAGGAAATTCAGCAATTTTATTAGCATTTTTTTATTAAATGTAAAATAACACACGCAAGCCTAACTTTCATCTTTCGAACGCAAAGAACGAAGAAGAAACTGAAGAGAGCTCCGATCCTTGTTTACAGTCCCATAGATGGCAGAACCTATCAAAAATCAGAGCAGACTGCTGCACATTCCAACACGCATGTGACTCGCAAGAAGTTTACCTACGTCACTGAAAACGTCACACGGCAAGATTCACCAATCGCGCCAACTTGCTAGTGCATGCCTAATAAGAGCGATTCTTTAAACAAGATTAATTTTCGGTGCCCACTTAGGGGTAATTAAAACATATTTTATATTTAATTCCTTACTATCACTTAGTGTCTCAATGTCAATCTAGAATTGAAGGAAAAGTTAAACGAATACAAGGATTGGTATCACTCCGCAGCGGAGGACTACATAGGACTCGGATGCGCTAAGGTCGGGTGACGGAGTGTTTTTCCTGGTTGGGCTTGCGTCAGACGGTCAATCGGCGTGAAGAAGTCGGAGCGGAAGGTTGGCCTAGGAAGGAACCGACAGTTCTCCTCTATCTCTCTCTGTAACTCGCGGATGTCTGTTTCTCATAGTTCCCCTCCTTCCCGGTTCGGAGCGTGACTTACTCGACTTTCGTCTCGTTCTTTTTACTTCGTGTTGCTCGCGAGTGATAGTGGTTGTTGTTCGCCGAGTGTGACATCGATAGGGAGTCGGACTCGACTCGCGTGTGAGCTTTTTCCTTCACGCCCACCTCACCCGTTCTCCGGAAGGGGGCGAGGCTCCTTAGTAGTCCTCCAGTTTTCCGCACGCCATACGCGGGCGGATAGTCTTAAAGACGGCCGCCCTCACGGATTACGCGCTTCGGCGACCTCTGGAATTGGAAGACGAAAACCCCGCACCCGTGGCCAACTGGACTCTTGGGTGTTCGGAAAGTGCTTCTGGTGTAGCCTTCACCGGAGAGTGGGAAGAGGAGTCCATCCCCGGCGTCGAGGCCGGGTGCTCATCTCCCGTCCCGCCAGCATGCTATTTCAGCGCCGCGATGGATTCGCCTCAAATGTATGACACTAACGCCGCAGAGGCGTCCGCTGCCGTTGGAGGCGTGGGTGCCGGAAAGAAGGCTCTGGGCAACGGTCATCACCACCAGCTCGGACACCAACAGCACCAGCAGCAGTTGCATCTAAGCCACCAACAGCACCAGCAACAGCATCATCACCTAGGACACCATCCCCAACAACACCACCACCTCCAACCCCAGCACCCGCAGCACGCTAACGGTCACCACCACCACCAGCAATACGGTGTGGTGGTCTCCGGAGGCCTGAAACCCAAACCAGTCGTTCTGGCCGCTTATCCCGACGGCCTTGCAGGGGGCGGAGGCGAACTGGCGGACTTAAACACTCCGGAGATATCGCTCGACCTGCAGAACCTCATCGACGACAGTCAATTCGGAGACGGTCTCTTCACGGACATTTTGAGCGCTCCCGGAAAAGCCACCGCGGTGCACCACCATCACCAGCTACACCCGGCGGGGCACCACCCTCAGCAGCACCAGCATCCGCTAGGATTGGGGGCAGCCCGATCGGTGCAGTCTTCCGCCTCTCCCCCCGCGGCAAACGCGGCCTCCCCGCCTCCGACGCCTACTTCCACGCCCCCGTCCAACGCCGCTGCCTCCTCCGCCTCTTCGTCGGCCGCATCATCCCCCTGTTCCGTCGCCTCCTCCCCCGGGGGCGGGAACCCGGTCGTCGTCTCCTCGGGATTTCCCCAGAGACCCTCCGCCTCCTCCGCTTTGGCTTACATGCCCCAGCCAGTGCACTCGGGGGCAAACTACGGCAACGGCGCTCGCCGCGGGGGCGGGGCAGATTCGCCCTCCGTGCCCATTAAGGAGGAGCCGCTGGATCCGCAGGATTTCCGCGCGTCAGGCTACGCTCCTCAGCACCCCCCGACGCCCTCGCCCTCTTCCCCATCCGCGACGGCTTACGCGGCGGCCTCTCCGGGGACGTTTGGAGGCCCCACCTTCACCACCCTCACGCCCTCCACCGTACCCGGCGCCGGGGAGGGCCACGGGCCACCACACCATGCCCACGGCAAGCCGATGTCCAAGAGTGGCCTCCTGGGAAAGAGGAGCTCTTCGTCATCTTCGTCTTCGGGGGGCGGCGGCGGAGGCAAGCGCATAGACAAGTCGAGCGACGAGTATCGCAGGCGGAGGGAGAGGAACAACATAGCAGTGCGGAAGTCGCGCGAGAAGGCGAAGATGAGGTCGCGGGAAACGGAAGAGAAGGTGAAACTGTTGGTAAGGGAGAACGAGCGGCTGCAGAAGAGGATCGAGTTGCTGAGCGAGGAACTCAACGTGTTGAGATCGCTTTTCACCAACGTCGGCGTACTTCCCGAGCACCTTCACCGCGAGCTCAACAAACACCTCGAGTCCTTCCAGCAACAGCATCAAAACCTCTGAGTGTCTTGAAGCGAGGGCTATTTTTTGCCGATTATTTGGCTAGGGTTTGGTGAGGAGATGGAGGGGCCTTAACTCGGGCCCCGGTGCTCCGGACTTGTAAAAGAAAAAGTGCCCCTTGCCGAAGGGCGGGGATTACGGAAGCGCGGACTCTGCTGCCAACTCCGTCCACCGGATCGCGTGGGGCGAGTAAAAAAAAATTATTTGTGACTGTGTGATTGTTACGCCTCGTAAAAAGAAAGAGAGCGAGTTTGTATTTTTTCTTGACTGCTTCGTTAAAGTGATTTTTTTATCCCGGGAAGTGACGACTGTGTTTTGACGCTCAGTGCTTCTTACCATCATCTGGGACGATGTCGTCTTGCTTTCTGCGAGTGGGTTGTTGTTGTTCTAATCTGACAAGGATGAAGATTTTTTCACTGTGCCTCGTGTTGAAGCGATGTCTCTTTTTCTAATACTTACTAATCACCAAGAGAGTGCGGGTTTTGAATAAGATTTATATAAAATATATACATACATATATTTTTAGCAAAGAAAAATATGTAAACTACTCTTTAAACAAAACAAAAGACTATATTTTGTGGCGTAGTGTTATTTTTTCGAGGCGATGCAGGAGTGCGAAGAAGAGAGAAAATAAGGACGATCACCAAGTTAAGAGAGTACATTTTTATTTTCGCCGCCAAAGTTTGTGTGTGTGCGTATGTGATGGCGTTCCTATTACCGCACCGCCTCCTCCTACCCTCCTTCCATTTTCCTATCCTTTAAACCAAAATTCCTTCTCCATTCGCCATCTCCCATCACCACAACCCGAACCTTACCAAAACAGTCGCGGTAACAAAAAAAACCCTTTTGTAGATACCTTGTCAATATGTTTACATACAACTTTGTAGTATATTGTTGAATAGAAGTGACCTTGTTTCTTTATCTCAATTCTTTTTTTTAATATTTACAATCCTCATTGTTGTCAAATGTAGATAAAACATGGAACTCCAAAGAAAAGAGGGAGGGAGGAAGAGGGGACTGCTTAAGGAGGGTCCTTGTTACTTTATTCCCTTCTATCCACAGAGACATCGGGCTCGCAAGCATTCTCCCGGCGATGTTTATAACGAGTTGTTGATTGAAAATAATGTATAAAATCAATAATATTTTTGTTAAAGAGAGACGTGATGTGTGATCTGTGACGTGCTCGCCATTTCTTAGTGGCACAGTCGACCTCAAAAAAACTGTCTTTTTAATACATTATTATAAATATATAGAGATATAAAATTTATGTATACACGTCTTGTATTTATGACAAGTATTTATTACATTACAATGGTGATTGTTAACCAATGAAGAAAAGTAAAAAAGTGTGAGAATCCATGTGCACCAAATATATTTTGATAGAAAAGGAAATTTCAAAATGCATTTCTCTTAATTTTTCATCATTCCCACTGGTTCGTCCGCCGTTCCCCTTCGAATCTACAGGTGTCGCTGGCGAAAGGAGGAGCAGACGGGGGGAAAGTAGCTCGTCTTTAAGAGCTTTGAGACGGGAATATTTTGCGAGTTTGAGTCTTTGTTGGCTATCCATTTGAGGTCATCAGTAACATTTTTTGTCTCAAATTTTAATTAGGGGTAGTTTGTATGAGCACATTATTTTTTACATCAATTTCATCATAAATTAACTTAAAATGATGATAGATTTTACTTCTGATGACTTTTGATTGCATTTTTATGACTTCGTATAACTAAAGCTTAAAACAAGGCTTCATTTTACTCATGTGGAATGAATCCAATAATTTTTTGCTGCAGTCTCTTGATCCTGTAGGGATGAACGTTGAATTTCCATAGTTATCTAAGTTAATATATCAATAGAGGTCTTGATTCTTTACGCCAATAAAAACTCGTACAAAGATGCGCTAAAAAGTTCTCAATTGCATTGAAATTAATAATTCTGAATATGACGCAACTATTACAAGTTAAAAATAAGAAGTCTTTGCTGAAGATGTCTTTAGTCCAGGTTGCCTAGGGAATTTTTCATCGAAATTGGAACGATCGTCATTAGAGATTTAGTATGCCACGAAAACATGGTCTGTATCCTATCTTCTTTTTATTTTTAAACCAGAAAATAACAGATATGATGCTACTTGGTCCAAAGAATTTGATTGGAAAATATTATGACATCAAAATTTATAGGACATGGTATTAATCGAATGTTGAAATAAAACCATTATTTTTCAAATAATTTAACCCTTGCATTGTTTTTGTTATATTAAATAAACGTTTGATAATAAACCAAAAGTTTAAAGTCTAATTACCGTCGTGAAAAGTCATAAATTTATAAAATATATAAACGGGTATCGATACAAAACCGTCTATTTAAAACTCCGTATAAAAAACGCGAATCACAAATAGGGACATTGATAATAGAGAAGAATATAAAAATAAAATTTACTCCGTTGAGTAGTTTATTTAAATTGACTACGATTGATCGGATGAATCATTCATCTTTCCGAAAGCACGCATTTTCGCTATCTCCCTTTTTTACTCCCTCTATCAAAACACCGCTCCCTAATGAAACTTCACGAGTGGAACCAACACTCACTTTGTATTAGCGGATAACGGACAAAAACGAAAGTTCCCAAGCAATAGGCCATGAAAAATTCATCGATGATTCAATGATTTTTGTATTCGTTAGTCTTCCTGATATTAGTGAGGAAGCATCACGAATAATTCCACACTCGTCTCATCGAGCAGGTTGTTGAGAGGCGTCTCATTGCCAGCAGCAACTTCTTCGAGGGTCAATTTAACGCCCTCCGACCTCTCTCCCTTTCTCGCTTCTTTTTTCTCCCGATGTCCTTCCGTTTTCTCCCCCCTTCCAAACCGGCGCTCATATTTCACGCAAAGCCTTTCACTCGGGCGAAAAAGGGAAGAGAGTGAGAGCGCCTCCTCCACTCTCTAAAACCGAAAACAAACCGGCAGTCCAATGAGAGAGCCTCGGCTAAATGATAGAGAAACGATCTGCGGTTGCCAACGTTCCCGCGGGAGGCCCAACAAACAGGACCCAAAGGTCTCATCTCCACCTTTACGGGGTCGAAAAAATCCCACTATAGAGAAGATTTACTTGTTTAAATCTTCTTCGTCTTTGTTGCCAATAGTTCAGGCTTGCAGTTAGATATGGATAGTTTTAAAATCCCAGTACATAATTGCAAATGTTTTGCGCGACACTCGCCGCATGGTTCAAAATATAAGTAATAAATTTCCTTTTCTCGTGTTTATAACGTCCAGGAAATACGAAGAGTGAGGTTAATATTAATCCTCGCGTAACTTTTGTAGATAATTTCCAATACCATCTCGAAATTAAAGGAAAAATACAGAAAAAGAAGATAAATAATTCGCCACTCCTGTGGCGAGTGGTGAACGTATTTAACATAAGGCCTCTACTGCTTTCTCTATCATCTCCTAAACTTTACGACATACGTTTCACTGTTTAACGTTTCTTTTTCGCGTTCCACGTTTAATATCCTACAAACCACCATTGGAATGGGGAAAGAGGTAGTAAGATAAGGTAAGGAAACAGCTCTAATCATCGGTGAATCAGGATCGACGTTTCTATATTAAGTATCCTAATAGAAGCAAAGAAAATGACGTAAAATAACTATTGCTCCATTCTCAGATTTCGACGAACCCTCTTTATGTGTCTGGAACGTCTTTATCCGATAATCTTACGAGTATTTCTTTATCTGTAACGTTTCTCGACGATTCGCCAAGTAAAAATTTACCGACAAGCTTCCTTATGCGTTCGCCTGCCCCTTAATGATTCCCGATAGAATACGCAGAGCAGTAATTGTTCTATACTAGGGCGAGCAACATTTATATGGGTCGCATTAGAATAATGAAACTTAATGCTTCAAGATTTAGTGGAAGAAAAAGACTTCCCTACGACATCCCCGAAAAATAAGAAAATATTATGATTCGATTTCATCAACTCACAATAAAGGTTTTGAAGTAACAAATTAACTGGCTATTAGTAGTCTTTATATTCTCTATTCTTTATATTTTTGCATCTTTATGAAACGGAATAACACATTGTTTTCGTCAGCTTCGAAGCCCAGTTTATCATACTGGATAACCAAGCGAACTTTGAAGAACACAGTCAGTAGAAGTCGCAAGTGTTTCTGGGAACCGGTTAATAGTTCTTTTCTCAAGTTACTTAGAAATTATTTCGCACCTTATATGAGAAAAAGTCACGTCATAACATTTTTTGGGATCAAAACTTCAACATAAAGTAGTTTACGACCATGCTACACCTGCCGATAACGACATTTTCAGTACAGGATTTCATTTCTCTCTATCATTATGGCTCGACGAAATGGTAAAGTAGATTGCCCAGGCTTGGTTTTTACTGAAATCACGTCTCAACTCAATCTTCTTTCGATTCGATGCAATCGCAACTTACAGTCTCGTTCTGGGACTTTTACAAACTCAGACATCACGAATCAATGCCGTTGTGAACTTCGGTTCAATCACAGGGCAACAACACCTTTAGCCAAATTGCAGTGCACCTTACCGAAAGATAGCGAACGCGAGATGGGTAGGTATATGTATAGCGCCAATGAATCCAATGCGATCGACTTTAGCTCCGAAAGAGAGTTGCCGCCGATTGGAGCGGAATGGAATGAAAAAAACGGCGTTTATTTGAAGGCAAAAGGAACGAAAATCGAAGGTGGATTTAATACGTACATAACCAGTTCAGTTGAGCGTTCGGTGTTGAGCCCCTCACCCACGCAAACCCCTTCCCCCTTACCTCTCTCTGCCACCTCTCCCTCCCTACCTTCCCACCTCCCATCTCTCCTCTCCTCCCTCCCCCGATACAGAATCCCGCGCCCACACTGCTAGCGGGACGAAACGAAAGAGAAAGTGGGTCGAATGCGAAAGGGAGGGAGGGAGAAGAGGGGCGAATGGAGTTAGATGGGTGGGTGGGGGGGAGGGAGATAGACGGAAGGAGAGAGGAAGAGATGTACTCGGAGAAGAAACTGCTTCGTGCCCATATCACGCGCGCTATCTGACGACACGATTCGATCCGAGCCTTGCGGCGTGCCCGTATTTTTCGTCTCGGAGGGAATTCCGGAGCGGTTGAGCGATCGCTCGTTAATGACTCTCTTATAAACATGCGGATACCGCGTTGCGTCGGCGTCGTGCAAGAAATCGGACCGAAGTTACCGTTGTCTTCTATGCAGATCGCAAAGGCTTCGTTGGAGCGATAATAAGGCGCTTCGTTTAACCCGATTTTCTTCCACGTAACAATTAAAAGGATGCGATTCGAGACCTTATTGGAGGTCGGAAGGGTCTCTGGTAACCGCTTGTTGTTCGGGTTGTTGAACGGTGTTTAGTCGTGTCTTAAGGTCTGCGACTCTACCTCGGCGGAGTAGCGAGTGTGGGGGATTTAGAAATGACAGGAGTTCGTGCCGCGTTGGAACTATAATTAGGGTGTTTCATTGATTGTTATGTCACGAAAGATAGGTTCGGAGCATGTCAGGGTTATGCAACTGCTGATGAAGACGATTGCAGTTATGAAGTGATCGTAGTAATCAATGGGTCTGAGGATATCGAATCCCGTATTTCTGTCTGAATGTACGTGAATAAATAAAAATTGTCGATTAAAAACAGTGATTCAGTTCACAAAATATCCTTGAAAATGACAGCATCAATGCTGTCATGAGTTAATTACTTCATATTTGCAATTTGAAGTCAGGGACCACAATCTGATTCAGTTAGACCACAATAATTTCAGAACAATATTTTTTCTTGTTTGTTAAAACGTCTAGTGGATAACTTTGCATAAAATTTAAATGTAAAATGAACTCATACTCGAAAAATCAGTTACAAAATCACTTCGGAAGCACAGAACAGAATCTGAGAAAGAAAATATGGAAGACAAGAATTCAAAAAATTAACAAATAAAAGTTTATTTAGATTCTTAGTATCATTTACAACTCTAACATTACTTTTTCCTCTACTGAACTCTTCCCTCTCTCTATCTCTCAATCTCTAAATTGTCATTCCGACATGGAACGAGCCAGAGAGTACAACAATTTTACAGTACATACCACTATAATGCAAAGTCAATGGCTGGAAAGCAAACGTCTCATTATTACAACTGAATACTTCAATAACACGTTAAAAACGACTTGTAATAACCTTTCCGCTCTAGCTCACAAAATAAAATTTCACTTTAACGAAATAAGGTAAATTTTCGGAGGGCAGCAGCTGTCATTCAGACACTCGGTTAAATTTTCGATATCTTAGAGATTGTTTTCTTTTTACAGGTACACATTCAATATGAGTGCATAAAAACACTCATTTTGCACCGTTTCTCCTTTAGTATACACCAGCGATGGCTGGTTTCTTACGTGGGAACGTTAGGGCTCTCTATCGAACACGGTAAACTGACAAACGCGCTCTGAAAGAGCCACCTGTTAGAGCAGGGAGGGGACGCATGATTCGGCGTAGTAATTGAACCAGATGAGACTGTGAAGCATATACCACTTATATCGAGGGGTTCAAAGGAACCGAATAATTACATAAAGTAGAAGCGGTGAACGAAAGATAAGTTCGGCAGTTTCCATGATAAAAATTTTATAATATCACTATAGGATTTCTTTACAATATGTCCGGACATGAGGAATTCGCACAAGGTCGGATCCAGAAACTGTCCATAGGGAGGGCCGACCGCCCCTTCCCCCTCTTGAATCCGCCACTGACTGCGACCCTTTATTCAGAAAATTCATACCCCTGTCAGAAACTTTATTTCCCTTGCCTTATGGACTAAAATCTGCGGAGAATAATCTAGGAATTTGGCGTGGAAAAGGTTTAAGAAAGCATCGAATGGAGTGAAATAGAGACATCCAAGAGGAAGATCGATCGCCCCACCGCCCCGCTGGATCCGCCGCTGAATCCGCAGAGCAAATAAATTATCGTATTTTTATGAAATCTTTCTATTCTTTCACCTTTCGCCGTTGTGATGCTCTGTCACCGAAGGAAGGCGAGTTGAATCGACGACAGATTTTAAATGCACCTCAAAACGACGGAATAGAGCGACGGATAGAGGGAAGACACCGAAGAAGTCTTCCTGAATCGGCAGCCTTGACGGCTCATGGGATTGCTATACTACATCTCCGGTGCTGCGCAGTTCCAGGAGGTCATCGAACAGAGAATGGTCACGGGACGAAGGAAAGAGGGTTGGAGGAGGTTTTTTTTTTTTTGGTTGGCGATAGCCGAATACACAGGATTCCAGAATGGTTGTTTTCCCGCCGTGAATTCTAGAGGGCGAATGCGGACGCCTCAGTAAAGTTGAAGGGAAAGGAGGAGGGCTAGGGAGGGAATGGCGAAGTGGAAGAAGTGGGCCGAAAGGGGAAAGGCTGTATAGGGAGTTGAAGGTTGGGAGAAGCGGATCTCGTGGGAAAAACCATCGATCCGTCCCATCGTCCCGCATGAATCAGGGAGAACAACATCGTTTGGCCCAGTTACAATTTTCAGAGGGGGTACTTTTGAGGTGACGTCAGGCAAAGCAAAAAGCGTGTTTCGGTTGCTAAGTTGACATTGTAGGTGTGTAGTCGGACCTACCCAAAACCATGAAACTTTCGCAAACGATGAATTCAGAGTTTTAGTCAACGACACTTGTTGGGTTGGTCTAATGTAACGTGGATTACTGCACTACAATAAAATCACGGATCAGTAATTATCATTTTACCGATGTTTTTATAGGAAATATTTTAAGCATAAAATTATGAAAAAAGCATTCATCTCGCCGAAACAGGAGATGGTAACATGTTTTCTATGACCTAAAGTGGGATTTCTGCGGTGTAAAATCTATCAATGAAACTAATCACATTTGGCTGAGCTTGATGAAATGTGTTCATTCCTGATGGTGTAGCAGTGCAACCAAACTTAGTGTAGTTAAAATTATTTTTAAAAGTGAAACTATTACAAAGAGTTTTCTTCTTTCCTTGTATCGTAATTTTCTAACGATTCACGAGAAGAATTTGCGTTAACAGTAAAAATAGTGTTTCTTCCCTTTCCTCTTGGAATAATATGTATCTAATAGGATCAGCCTCTTTAAAATCGAGGTATTCTGCCGTCACACTTTAACCAAATTGACATTTTTTAGTTTTAGATGTTCAAAAATCAGCTTCTCCACCGGAAAATATGAAAAACTTGTAAAATTACAAGTAGTAAATAATAAACATTTAAGATATAACGGTCAAGAAAAATCTAAGAACTAGCAAAAAAGTCGAAATGAGAGAGAAAGATTGAAAGCGTTAGCGTAATTAAATTTTGAAAAAACTTTTGCGGACGACTGACATCCTTAAAACATCTGGCGGAGGAAGGGATGCTAAGATTTCAGGAGAAGATAAATAACAACTGATGGATGACGATAAGAGGGAGAGGGTGTCACATTGGAGGGAATTAGAGAAGGGAAGGTCCTCTGCAAAAGGGTCCTCTCTTTCCCCTTACTCCTTGCTAGTGGAAAGGGAGCCGTCTGGCAGCCGCGCTTCGCCGTGATTGCCGCTGCCGCGGATAGTCCATTACGGGAGTGAGGCTCCGCACTTCCGCTCCCAATATGTACGGCATTGAGAGCGGTGGTGAATGGTCCGGTGGCGTGGAAGCGACCGAGGCTCAAGTGGACAGAAGAATGCTGCAAACGACCGCTCTTTCCTGCCGCGCTCCGGACCTGCGGGAAAACCGCTCGGGACGAGCACGGCCTGTCGTCGGATTGTAATTCAACGCGTGGAAAAATTTCTGGGATCGAACATTTAAGGAGTCCTTCAATTTTCCTTAGACATTTCCTTTCTTCCCAGTCGAAGCAGTGTCCGAAAGTGCATTCGTATCCGCTATTAAATCTTTGGAAGAATCTCTTTGCGAAGAAGTTCGTTAGATAAAGTTCCACAACGTTATGATTCGAAATTCGCTCTATACTGCAATTACGCACACAATTTAATCCTCTCTCTTTTTAGGTAGTGTAATGTGGCGTAGCCTACATAAAAGGCTGTCTCCATGGTAGCTCATAACTTAATTCATATGTCATGCACGTATTTATGTAGGTATGAGTAAAACTGTCCAAAGAAACAATGTAATTCGATACGAAGGTGTAAATGAATAATTTTAACAGTAAAACTTTGAGTCATTGAATGAAAAACGTATTCATCGGCTTGCTGAAAATTCTAGTTACAAACATCCAATTCATAGATATTCGACCGCTTGTGTATATAAGTACACATCTTTACTTAAGATTTAAACTCGTAAAATCTCCCTATTCTCCATTTACACACTATCACGATTTCGTTCCTTCAATTCTATATTTCGCTCTTTTTCCTTAATGCCACGATTTCTCCTTTTATTCATTTAGTAGACAGTGATTGTAATTATCGATTATAGTGACCGGTGAAGCGAGCGATAAAAAAGGAAGGAGACCCGCATTTTAGAGGTCACCCGGTGAACATAGAAAAAGGCTGGAATCACGACACGGAAGGAAACGTGTAAATATTGTGGATTAGGGTCGGAAACGGTTTATTGAAGTATTATAAGAAACACACGAAGAAAGAACTAACATTCCGCGTGGAAGGTTCTGTAACTGAAATTTTTCATCATACTCTTTATATCTCAACTTTAGAATTATATATCTCTCTCACTGGCCGACGTTAAAAATGCTCTTAAATTAACAATCGATTCCATTTTTCACCATCATTATTTATTAGTCATAGTTTTAACAACTACTGGGAAATAAGAGTTTACTACCTAGAAAAAGAAAAGGAAAAAATCTCAACGGTTCAGCGATAAATATGTATTTACTTAGACTTATTCACGTAGGATCGGATGGATTCCGTGATCTATTTACGAAATAGATCTCAACAAATGGATATCTCGAAAATAAGCGCCGCTTAATATCGCCGGTAAATTTGGAAGTAAGAAAACGAAGTACAGAGAGCTCTTATTTGATTCAATAATCGGCTAATCGCAACTGAATAAGGATAATTTGTAAGTAAAATGCGCGTCTGGTTTAATCAACCGTTATATGCAGAGGAGGACTTACATGGAGACATTAGGTCAAAATTTTTGATCGGCATATTTTAATTTCCACCAAATTGTTGATATTGAATAAAAAATGCGTACTTTCGATGCTGACTAAAATTATGCGGAACAAATAATTGAATTTATGTTTTTATACAGTCATTAATGTGCATTAATTAAAATATTTTTATCACTGATTTTACCGGGCGGTAGGGGCGGAAACATGTCACTAATATGGGCGTTCAGATTCTCGCCGGCTTAAGGGCGGCAGTTCTTAAATTCGACATTGCCTATATGGCTATACGGATTCCTTCCATCATTCTAGAGGTGTCGGCTTTAAAGAATTCAAAGTAACTGATGCGAATGTATTCCTGGTGCAGTTTACGAAGATAATTAACAGTTTGAGGAGAGCGGAAGAGGGAGGAGGAAAGAGGCGAGGGAGGGAGAATGAGGAGAGCGTGGAAGGGGGAGTGCGGTTAGAGTGGAACTGTTACGCGGGATAGGGCGACACTAGACCGCCGATTCCATCCACCGCAAAGTGAGATAGCGAGAGCAAGAGAGGGAGAGAGAGTGAGCGAAAGATAGAAAAGAAAGGGCGAGAGATATGGCGAGAGGGAAGAAGAGAGAATATATATATGTAATATGGAGAGGGAATGAGAGACGAACAATAAGGAAAGGAGAAAGTAAAACGACGTGGGCGATAAAGATAAGGTTGAAAAGAGAGAAGAAGGGGTAAGGAAAGGGAAATGATTGGGTGGAAATGAACGATAGGGGAGCGAAAACGACGTAAGAAAATGACAGAGAAAATATAAGGAGAGGGTGAAAGAGAAGAGGAGACAGAGGGAGTGAAGAAACGAAGGGAGGTGAATGGGATATCAAAGACTGGCTCCGCTTCGCCTCTTCTCCTCCTCCTCCTCGCCCACCTCCCCCATTCGAATCCAGGTCACTGCTATCCGCCCTGGGCTCACTCACTCGATGCCCGCCTCTCGCATTCGCTCCTGCAGGCTGCGGGTTGTTCTCCACCCCTTCTCCCTCCCCTCCTCCAACCCCTCTCCTCTCCCTTTCTCCCACCCATCTCCACTTCTCCCTTCCTTCCTCCCACCACCCGCTATCTCCCTTTGGAATCATATCCTCCCTCGCCACCATCCTTTTTTTTTCCATCCTCTGCCGCACGACTTCCACTCAAAAGACACTAATCTTCGCCCATTCTTTGTCCGCTCGCCTCTTCCTCCGTATCAAACTTACGGACATACGTATTCCTTGCGCGCACATGTCCCTTCTTATCCCCCTCTCTTCCTGCATCCAACTTCTCTTCTCCTTCTCTTTTCCGGTCTAACTCTTCCACAATCAATCCGAATATCTGTCGCACTCCTTCTCGGTTTCCTCTTTCTGACCGCGAACACCTGCCATAGCTCGTATTCGCGCACCGTAACCAACGTAACAGGCGAAGTTCGGATTTTAAATTATCGTTTTCTTTTTCTTTCGTCGTGGAGCTTTGCGACTGACCCTCCTCTTTTTAGCGAGTTTTGGCATGGGCTGTTGTTTTACCTAACAGAATCACCTAACCGATCACGGGAATCGAGACGGAAAAGAACTCCAAATAAAAAAGAAAGTAGTTCGAGCAAAGGATTCCATTTTGATTCCAGGATCATAACAAAAACTATTGTTAATTTTGATTCCAAATTCTCAGCTCCCTGTAAACGCTCTAAATATTACATTTCTATTTTTTCGTTACATATTTTAGGTTCGCCAAATAAAAAAACTATTTTAGGCAAATGATCGGCGATTTTATCTATGGTAAAATAGTTCTTTGTATGTTACTGCCTTACTTGCGAATATTTTGCACCAGTCTTGAGAATGTTTTTACGCGTTTAAAATTCTCTTCAAACTTTGAACCTCCTTAACTTCACGAAATGAATGTTCATATCAAACTAAAATATAATATTTAGATTGCAAATCAATACGAAGCGATAAAATAGATCTTTAAAAAAAAATTCGGCAATCATTCCCGGAAGTATAGTAAAAAGATCACAAACGATGTAGCGCTTAAGGAAAAAGAAATTCGGATAAGATAATAAAATGGCAGAAAGATAGCGAAAGTATTGGGTTTGGAGTCCTTATTTAAGACAGGGGTCCCCAAACTACGACTCGCGGGCCACATCCGGCCCGCGGAGTGATTAAATCCTGCCTTACCCAACCCAACCGCCCCCTCCCCACTGAAACTTGCTCTTTGAAGTTTTCACACGGCCCGATCAGTCATTTGAAAAGTCTCAAGTGGCCCGCGCTGTCGTACATAAAGCCTTATGTGGCCCTTTCAATAAAAAGTTTGGGGACCCCTGATTTAAGCGGTCGGAATGGCACATTTTATGGGACAAAATATCACATAGGATTCAAACAACCCATAAGAGGCAATTAACGATTATACGTATAGTAGCGAATAACGTCATTATTCATCATTTCATTTGCATAATGCAAAACGGTGCTCTTTTCATCTCGAATTCACGCACAAAATAACGACATTATAAGGCATATTTTATTCCCTTATCTTTCATTCTCGTTTAAGTACACTTATTTAACAATTATTTGTCGCTGTGGAATTTTAATACTACTTTAGGAAGGAGAAGTTAAAAATTTATAACCTGTATAATTAATCGTTCAATATTACAATTATCTTAATTAAATGATAGCTTCTTTTTAGTATGAAACAATCAATGCTAAATTGCTAAATAAATTATTAGTATTACTAGTGTAATGCCCGTTCAAATATCAACGGAAGAATTACAGATAGGTTATTAATATTTGCATTGAAAATAATTAATAGCACGCTTTTACATATGAAATATTTCGTCATACACAACATTTCTAGTGAATATTCTGTTGTCGTTTAGTAAATACCTTTGGTTTTTATTTTCGGTTATAAAATTCTGATATTCTTCTCCCACTTTGTTCTCGTCAATGCTATATATAATTGTCGGTGTGCAGAGACAGGGAAATAATGGTATGTATATATGTATAACGTAGGGAAAATAATTAAATTTCGCACACTTACGATGTGATTGTTTTAAAATTGTTCTCTGTACTTACGAAGAAAGAAAGCTTACTCGAATCTTCAACGTTCTCCGTCGTTATATAAATAAAACTCTTTAAAAGATTTAAATTAAAAACTAATTATTCAATCAGCGGAATAATTTCTTCGAAAACTATTTGAGCAAAAACAAATCAATTATTTCAACATTGTAATTTGCTTAATTTTCATTAAAGAATTAATCGAAGAAAAATTGATTTGAAATGTATTCTGAATAAAGTTGGCTTTGCGTAATAATACAGACGATATATTAAAGTGAGGATTACGAAACAATTATCACAAAATATTGCTACTTTCATTCTAAACAAATCAAAATAAAATATTAGAATTACCGGTACCTAAATCAAACTCCTGAAACGTTATAACAATGAAACTCGGTCGTAATGTAAACACAAAGTACCGATTTAGGCCACTACTAATTAATCAATCAGCGGAATAATTTCTACACGATATATTAAAGTGAGGATTACAAAGCAATTATCACAAAATATTACTACTTTTATTCTAAACAAATCAAAACAAAATATTAGACTTACCGATATCTAAAAGCACAAAATAAAAATAACAAACGCAAAATAAAAATTAATAAAACAGATAAATAAAGTAATTTTGACACTGGTATAGTTTTGACTTCAAAGCTTCATCCCAGTTGCTTCCACTTTTACTTTTAACGAACTCCTGGTTGAGCACTCTTCACTTTCAATATCATTTCCCCTCAAGTAAAAATTTAGGCAAACAAAATTATCTCGACTAATAGATACGCCATTTATGATATTTCAATCCCGTCGAAATAATTACAGCCGATCGTTGAAACGATGGAATGATCGGACGGTTTTATTTTCTTCTTTGGGTCGCGTCATTTATAGTTGCCCTAAATTTTTCTCCACCGGGCGACGAAGCGATCCAATAATTAAGCGCCCATGAGCTAGTCTCAGCAATAAGAATACTTGCTCATCGAAGCCGGAACGAACGAATAGAGGGAGGAGTTGCCCTGGGAAGGAAGAGAGGAGGGAGGGGGAGAGAAGGTGCAGATGGAAAGTGAATGACGGCTTCATTTGGTTTGAGAAGCGCAACGCATTGTTCTAGACGGCTGGTGTAGAGGGAGAGAGTGAGCGAGCGAACGAGGGGAGAGGGAGGGAGGGAGGGGAAAAGAGAGAGAGAGAGAAGTGGTAGAAAGATAGAGAGAGAGAAGCGGGATGTAGCATTGAGCGGGGGAGGGGTAGCGGGTTGGGGTGGGGGGGGCGGGAGGGGTGGGGTAGGAGGTAAGCCGGAGGGTGAGAGTGAGAGAGGTAGGGGAGGCACTTTACGAATGAGAGGGAGAGCGGCGTGACCCAGTTTCCTAGCAACGTTCCTAGCGACCGAGGTACGTGATGCGGGAAGAGGGCACGAAGGGGAAGTAAGAGTGCTTGAGAAGGGAGTGGAGAGAGGGAGAGGAGAGGAGGGGATAAATAGATGGATGGAGCGAGGGAAGGATTGAGGAGAGGGCCGGCTATGCGGGAGATTTTTTGGGAGGAAGGGCCCCATTTCGGAGTGGGCCTTTTCACTTTCTTATCCTCCCGAGAAATTCTCTGGGAGGGGAGGAGGAAGGAGTGGGAGTCGAGAGGAGAGTATTCGAGGGGGGTCAAGTTAGGAGGGAAGGGTGTGGAGCGGGAGGGAGAGAGAGTGTTTGGAATAGGTGTTCGTTAATGAGTGTTACCGTGTGAAAGATAGATATCGCGTGGTTGATAAAAGGGAAAACGAGAGTCCGACTGCTCGGATCGCTCCCGACTTATTAAGTATTCTTTAAGTGAGGTAATTGGGCTTCATCGAGTCTTTGTTGCTTTTATTCCGCGGAGTCGCGCCGAAACGCTCCCGTCCCGTTGTTGCATGAGAACGCGGTTCCGACAACCATTGCCGTTTGTTAGGAGGGTGGGCAGGCAGAACGTTCGCCATTTCAAAAGTTTCGCTAAAGGATTGACTGGCGGTGTTACTAGTCTGCTTCCAAATGGTTTTGCGAATTGCGACCGTTCAAATTTGTCTAGGCGACGTTAAAAAATTGACGAAACTGCAAAAGTTTGTTGACGACTCCGTGAAACAATTCAACACATATTTTCATTCGATTCGTTTGACGTGGCTCCATCTTCTTTTGTTGGTGTCCATATATGAGATTCTTTACATGCGAAACGTGAAAAATAAAGGAAACTATTAAATTCTTATTGGGGTGCTGGTTTTGAGCATGAAAATTATTTCATTTGTCTTCTAAATTACAATCCTCCGTCTTAAACATAATAAACTTTGGCTTGAGTTTGATTTTGAAGTGAAAGGGCAGGTTAAAAACTGATTAAATATAAATCATCGAACGAATAGATTATTAAACAAATTTCTACATAAGAGAGTAGAAATTAATATTTACGGAACTCAATACGAAACTTCAAAAAATGATCAAAAACACCTATGGGGAATACCACTCTACTCAAATTCACAATCTCATATAATTCAAATACCAAACGATTCGTAATAATTCCGTTAATGTTACAACTCGAAAATTCGTAACAGGAGAAAAAATCAAATTATTAACCTCTTGCATCGGTTTGCAGATTTGAGATTTTAAATGGACTCTTTTTTAAAAATTTTAATTCCATTAGGGAAGGAGGTGTGAAGAAAAGAATCTCTCCCCTCCTCTGACTCTTCATATTTTATCTTCCTCTTGCTTCTTCCTATTTTTCTCCATACCTTTTTATACCTCTTCCTATGCATACCCTCTGATCTAGCTGCTTTTCTTCCCTCCCCCCTCCTTTCCTTCCTGTCCTCTCCGTTCCCCCTTCTACTCGTAATTCACCCGTGCGTGGGGAGGAGAGACGAGGGGAGTTCGAGGCGGAGGGGAGGAGAAGGGAAGGAGGAGAAGGTGGAGGGGGAGGAGAGGGAAGGGAAGCGGGCCCACGATCTCCGCTTTCCCTTTCAGAGGCGACGTGGAAGAAGGGAAGTAAAGAAAGATGGCCGACTCCTCCCACGTCACAACAAACAAACGCTGTTCTTCCGACTCCAGTAAAGGATAAAACGGAACGAATTTTGAGAGAGGAAAGACCGAGGAATTGACACACTGTACGATTATACGAAAATTTGCGCTTTCTTTATTAGATTTTTTTTCGTTCGAACAGATCTCGGAGAACGTAGTAGTGTCTTATAACGATATCCCTCTTCTCCGCTGCCCGAGGCAACGGCGGGAAAAAGAGGAAACGCCTTTCAAGCCCCGTGATTTTAATCTCGGGATTCGAAGACCGGCTTTAAGGGCACGATCGCATTCTGCTGCGGGTATTGTTTAAAAGAACGGAGAGAAGTTTTTTCGCTGGAGTTTTTTTTTTGGATAGGAATCTTAAGTAAAGAAACCGAAATTACGTGACCGAAAAGAAGTGACTGTAATTTTTTTCTGTGCCTCGCTCTTCTGACTGATATCGGTATGCTGGAGCTCGCGCAAGTACCTTTCAGTTATAATCGTAGACCGACTAGCTTTCGCCTACTGCTAACTCCAAACCAAGGCCGCAATGAATGGAAGGGCAGAGAAAAAGCAATAAAAAGAGCCGCGCTCTCTCTTCCCCCTCTCTTTCGGATGCAAAGAGCGAGAGAGAAAGAGCGGCGGAAAGAGAAACGGAGGCCCGTGCATTCTTCCTTTTGCCATATGGCGGCGCTGCAGTAACCGCACGTACACATAAAATTCTATTTTATTAAACTGTGCCACCAACTTTTTCTTTTAATGAATGCCGACATTGAAGACTTAATCATAAAAAAAGACTGCTGTCGCCGCTTAACATGTCTTCATTATTCCTCTAATGATTAACTTTCGATCAACGTCGGATCGTTTAGTCGGATTTGTTTGATTAGGAAGGCGGGAAGCCATTAAAATTTCATAGTGTATTTCTAATGTATTAATTTATGTGTAGTGACATACACTACACGTTTATATTTTATTCGAATGACGTATAAGAAGGGTTTGACGTTAATCGCAATTCGACAGGGCTTTCAGAGGCTGTCCCGAAAACAATTTAGATGGAAATTACATATGTATAAATAATAATAAATTTTAGTTGATAATATAGCTGAAATAGCCATAAAAGGGTTGATAAAACCAGATGCCTATTCCGCATACATGAGCCTTCAGCATTGGTGATTCGCTGATAGTAAAGTTTTAAATCGCTATCGTGACTACCTAATTTATCAGTTGGATTTCAGCCAAGGGGCAAGCTCAGTAATTCTTTTTGAATTACAATTTTCCACTATAGGAGTCGAATATTACGTAAAATAATGTGGTATAAATAAGGTTCACATTTCATACAGAATATGTTATACATCTGGATAATTAATTAATTATGGTTTTAACTCTCCTTATCTGGACCCATATTACAATTGAGAGCACTATGCCACATTCACTGATCTATAAACTATTAAAATGAAATAAATCGTATGAAGAAATATAAACTTTTTATTTATTTCAACAAATGGTGCTGTAAGACGAGCTGAGAGTTTTCCAGAGAAATCTTTTACTCATTGCAAGAAATTATGTCGGACCTAGCGATTAAAATGATAAGAATATATACTAAATAGGATAGCACCAGAACACTGAAAATATTTAAGCGTTAAAGTCACTCAGAAAAACTGCGTAAAGTTACTGCTAGAGCTGTTCGCATTCAAACTAAATATAACCTCTCTGGAAAACTTATTTATTTCCCGATGGAATTTTTAAAAATGGATAAAAAATTCATTATTTCTTTCCGTAACTTAAGACGGCCTAACTGATATAATCACTAAAAAATCCTCTCAGTTTTCACATCGGCGGCTGTTGTTAGGGTAGGGGGCGTGTTGATGGGTTGTTTGCTGCTTCTGTTGCCGTGGTAACGGGAGAAAGCGGCAAGAATAGGGCCGCGTGGGAAAGAGGTTATGCATAACAATGTGAAACAATGGACTATTGATGAGAGGAGCTCTGGAAAGGGATGGCGCCGAAATAAGGTCCTACCGTCGATCCCTGTGATACATACCGCTTAATTTCCGGGACGGAAACTCACGCGGATTGCGCCAAGGGAGTGGTTGAGGGGAGGCATTCTGAAAATAAAAGAATTAAGACCGTTTTTGTACACGCAAATTCTCACCGTGTTGTATTCTTTCATGAAAGTAAAAGTCTTCCCATCGCGAGGATCGCAATATTTTCGTCGAGGAGTTGAACCAAACTTCAAAAGCTCTATGGAAGAAGGGAAGCAGGTGGCTTAAACGGAAGAAACGAAATCTTGAAAATATGTATTGCGACATGTATGAATAAGTAAAACCGAATATGTGTAATCAGAACCTTAAGTGAAGGAAAAAATAATTACTGTTAAAGATAATTTGGCCTATAAAGCTTAAAGTAAAGGAAGGAATTAAAGGAAAACTAACGGAAAAAATAGTATCTGCTTCGGTTTACCGGAAAATCGCCTCATAGAAGGTCGAATTGTTGTTTTACGTGGATAACTTGATTACCGTTATCGCACGGTGTCCATAGCGATTAAAACAGTAGGGAAAAATGAGCCCAAACCACTTTCAAGGGCCTCCATATATATTTAACATTAGCACAGAGCAAAATCTCTCAGTATTGTACAATGGATGAATAAATAATGAAGAGCAGGTCTCTGTATGCGAGTGTGAAATGACTCACTTGAATATATGCTATCATTATGACGTATATTAAGTCTTCCTAATTTGTTTGATCTGTTACTTAATAAAAGGCGAATTACTAACAACGAGGTTAAAAGCAGAGCAAAAGAGAGATGTAGAGGTAAATCAAAAATGAAGTTTAGGCGTAAGCTAGACTTTTTGGAAGTTAATGAATGAGAGGATGCCAAATGTAGGAAGCTGTTCGCGCCATTCCATTGAGAAAAATGAGACCACAATAAAAAAGAAGTATTATTTTAAGATTAAATTAATTTTGAGTAAATGTAAGAGAATATCTACAACTGCATAGGAAAATCGACCGTATGATCTCCTTCAAGGTGATAAGAGATCGAATATGGCATGAGATAAATAGCACGAAACAGTGGATTTCAAAGTGTGTCTCTGTAAGCTGTCAGAGACGTCGCGAATAGAGAAGAGGAAATCTCTTTCTCGTGTGTATGTATATATATATATATATATATGCCAGCAGAGGCGTCATGCAAATCCCAGTGGCGGGTTCCACGCAAATCTAAGTGAGTTAGTGTGCCGTCAGCTCTAAAGTTTGGATAGCCATGGATTAAAGTCCCAATAAGGCGATTCTCTCGCCGATTGCAATATCCCTGTTCTCCAACTACGGTTATAACGATGGATTAAGGAATAAATTTTGGAGGAAAGACGAGAAATAATCCTGGAAAAAGTCATCGCGGTACTTCGCCTCAATTCCGCTTTTCCACTTTCACATTTATTGAAGAGTAAGCTAATTGAGTCGAAAGGTGATTAATTGCTCTCTCGCGGGATTATGTCATTCGGTCTGCGGCAGAGCAGCTCCACTTCCCATCGTCAAGAGGCCGTCCGTCGCTCAGTCGAGGAACGAGAGGGGAGCGAGAGAGGGGGAGGGAGGGAGGGAAGGAAGAGATTGGGAAGAGGGAGGGAGGGTAGGCGATTGAGGAGCGGAGAGGGGGGGAGGAGCGAGCGGCTGGGGTAGGAAGCAATAAATGACGCGAAATGGCAGGAAAGAGGCCTTTGCGGGAGGGAGGGAGAGAGATACAAGAGGGAGGGAGGGAGAGTGATGGCGGAGGTGGGAAGGAGAGGAGTTGGGCAGAATGCCGTGGGATTCGACCCCTTTCCCTTCCAATCTCTCTCTCTCTTTCGCTGTATCTCTCTCTCTCTCCCTGTCAGCCCTCCTCAGCGCCATCCTACCTCCTCTCATTCCTTCCAGCACAGCCATAATTTCCTCCCACTCTCTCCCTCCTTATTTCCATCCCTGACAATATGTTCTTATCTCGAAGATTGAATCACAAACCGTTGCTTGTCCAATTACTAGAGCCGAAAAGAAAATCTTCCGGCCAACACAACACGAGCCAATTAAAAATCTTTACAATTATTCGGTAACTTTCTCCGTTTTCTGTGTATTTGAAATACGCGGATCGACATTCCTCGGAATTCTGGACTAATTATCAAAGCTCTGTTAATTGGCTAAGTCTTCGTTAGTCAATCATTAAAAGAGAGAATTTGCGATCAGGCGTGGGTTTTTTTTTTTTTGAAATTCGAAGTCTTGTATTCGAAAGGATAACGAAGGTGAACGTTGCAGTAACAAACGATTGCTGATAAATTTGAGCGAAAGATAATCTCTTTCCAATAAGTACGTGAATTTGAAAGGAATGCAATCTATTCCCTTGGAAGGGTGTTCTGTCACATTTAAACACCACGCACAATAAAGGAGACGAGTTTTATTCTCGCTTCAAAAAAAAAGATTTAACCTCACATTCCCTTTAGCTTATGCAAGTCCATTTTGTCGCTATTTCTCCACCTTTGATTCAAGATGATTCTTTTTTATGCCGTCTCAAACTATTTCAGAGTTAGAACTGACAGAAGAAAATCCATCTTTTCATCTATCTGGGGTCCTCTCTCTATCTGCCTCGTCCGTGAGAATCTCTCTTTCTCTTCCACCATCTTCTGTAAACCTCCCTTTTACGTCCTCCATTTTGGAAGCGCTCCCATTTGCTGAATTCTTAGAACTTTTCCACCTCATCAGCATTTATTTGTTCTCACGATGTCATTTGGGCCACATTTCCCGCATCGCCTCGCAATTAATATTCGCTTTAAGCATTTGGTCGTACGATCTAAACCACCAACCAGCCCGAGGGAGCCGTAACGGAAGAGTAACTCACTCTATGGTTATAACCGCCCTCTCCCCACCCTCCTTTCGATTTCTCTCTCCTTTTCGCGCAATCTCAAACTCTTATTTTCCCGCCCTCCCCGATTCACTTTCCCTCTCCCCATCCCGCTACATTTTCCCACCCCCTTCCTCCCTCTCCCTCCCACCCCACCCCTCCTCATCCCCATCCTCTCTCTCTCTCCCTCGGTCCGATTCCCATGACGATCGCGATATCTTCCTATTTTTTCCCTCCCTCTTCCCCACTCCTCTCCATATCTCCTCCCCTTTTTCTTCTTCTTCTTCCCATTACGTAACACGCTATAAGGCGGCCGCCGTTTCGCTTTTGTTTTCCTCCGAAACGGGACGTGGTCTTGTGGAGGTTATGAGGGAAATGGGGGAGGGATAACTATGGAAAGGTAGTGGGGATGTGAGAAATTGTTCGCTCTCCGTGGAAGTGCCCCTTTTTTTCATCGTCGCTTCAAACGGATTGTATGCGGTTTGCGCTCGGGGGGTTAAAAGTGACAAGAAGCAATTTAAGGGCGTCTTAGTTTCAACTGCTCGTGACGGATCTGAAAAGCAGAAAGCGCGATCGACGTTCTATTACAGAAAGATTCACGCATTTCATCCCTTTTTGCACAATACTTTTATTCTCTAGTTGTTTGTTTAGCATCCTCGATAAAACCTAGGAGTAGATACTTTTGAAAAAGGAAGAACCACTGTAAAAGTTATGAATTTCATTAAAAACCGATTGAATTCTGTTGTCCGTCCGTATTCCAGAAATATGTCGGTTTCTCTTCTTGTGATAGAAAAGGTCCTCATTTCTGAAATGTGCACATAACTACTATAACATTTTCAAATACGTGGACTTATTCTTTACTTGATGTACTAAGATTAAACTCATACACGACACAGTTCTTGAACAACAGCGTAGAATCTCAAAATACGCGAAGGAAAATATTTAAAAACTAAATTAATGGAAGAAATTTAAAATAAACATGGATGTTACGCATGAACAGCGGTGAGAAGTATATCGCTGGTAGATCGCATATATCGTAGCACTAATTCTTTCACTTAAAACGAAACACCGCGCTCGTTGTTCACATGCAGTTCATATAATATACCTTTTTAACCCCTGCTAACACAAACTTTAACGCTTCTTATTCAAATGTAATCGTGATCTCTTATGATTAAAATTCACTCGTCTGTTCAATCTTGTGACAGCATCTGTCTGCATAAAAATTCTTACGCTACTTTAAAAAATGCCTTACTTGATGACGCTATATTGACAACCGTATACAACCAGACGATCAAAATGAATTTATTAATTCAGACTGACATGATGTACATATTTTAAAATTTCTTAAGCCATTCTCTTACGAAAAAATTTCCTATCTTCCATTTCGCAGCTCTGAACTGCTAAAGGAAACGCCAAGACGACTGCTTGCGTTTTTTTCTGCGTGCGAACTCCCGCGTTTCATTTCCAAATAATGATGCCATCACATTGCGTAACATCATTTATGACTGTTCTCTTGATTCTTTATTAAAAGTTCTATGAATAGCTGCATACCTTTCTGAATATCTTCAGGCTTTCTTATGCCTTTTTAGAAGTCAAAAGCCATTCAGAATACGACAAAGATTTATAGCACTGGTCCAACCATTTTGTTCCAACAATTCCTTATTTGTGTCTTATGGAGTGTTTCCGTTATTACCAGGCAATTACTGTTTTTATGAGTTTCATGATAATAATGGGCCTGTGGATTAAGACTTGATAATATTTTTCCACGTCGGGATTTAGTTGTCCGCATTAATTAATCGTTTTTTCCCCTTTTTGAAAACTGCATAGAAGCGCACTTTAAAGGTCGCACAAAAGAAACAAAACGTACGATACGAATTGCTACTCAAATGAATCTCACTTTATTTAGAGCACCAGGTCCGTCCTATAATTGATTCGGTTTATTAATTTATTTTAATTCGAAATAGCTTCCTGTGAAGCTAATTTCAATTTACATTATTTAAAATTTGTTAAAACCTGCAACATAGCTCTCAATCCTTAGTAATTTTTTCGCTCTTTCATAACTGTCTACAAACTTACTCAACGTATATGTCATATTATATTTACTTTTATTTTAGAATAGATACCTATTCTTGCTCTAGCTCATTATTTTTACTCAGTTACCTTTTTATTCCTTTGGTATTGATATAATGTTTTATCGTGTTCCATATCTTAATTTATATTTTACTTCAATTATAATAACTTTAACTCAGTAATCAGTAATATGATATCAGTTTCGTGAAACACTTGTACAAACCTCATTTATGATGCAGGGCGGATAATGACTATGTCGGAAATTCTTGCGCATCATTTTAATGCTTAAAAAAATTTAATCTGTAAATATTTTGCAGTTACACCTAAGAGCCAATATTATCGTCAGATATGCATACTTTTCATATCTGTAGATTACGTCAATAATTAAGTCGTTTTTCTGCTCAACTGCAAAATTTGCTCAAATCGCAGTTTTAAAAATAATTAAAATGAAAATAAGTACTTTTACCTTTTTTCTTTCACGAGTTTTTCGTAAAATTACTGAAAAATGTGTTCTAAATGGAGCGAATAGATAGTCTTAAAGATTTTGAGGAAAAAAGTGGCCTTTAAGGACCACAGAGAGAAAGAAAACGAAACGTACGAAAGCATAACACTGTACTAATAAGCGCTGGTGGTAACAAGAATACTCGAAAATTTATAATGCGTTTTGACCTGCTGAATGAATGTAACTTATTCATCCGGATGATGTTTACTATAGCGATCGTAATTTCCAAATGCCCGAGATAAAATTTCGAGAAGTGCAGGAAAAATAAGACGAAAAGGAACTCAGATGATTAAGAGTTGTGTATGTTGAATATAAAAACATAAATACTTGACGAAAGACAAGACAGAACAAAACTTCTGACTGCAAGATGTACATATGATAAAAAATAATAGCTAAAAGGGTTTGAGTTCATAGTACCGTTCATTCCTTGCGTTCCCTAATTACACGAAAGATAAGAGCTTCTTTTATCTTGCGTCAACTGGACAGTTCGGATCGCCGCCTCGCAAGAAATGGCGCAACAGATTTGTAAGGCGAAGGATACACCGATCACTAAATTATTATTCGGAAACGGGAAAACTACGCCATTTCGACCAATGTGGCTGGATCTTTTGGAAATGTCCTCCGAATTTATTACGGTGATGGTGTGTTTTGGTGGGATGGAATGGGAAAACGGCGGGAAAGGGGGAGGGGGCGGTGTGGGATTCCAAATGATTGGAAAGGGAAATTGGATTGGGGGCAGTCATGCAAAGGAGGGAGAGGAGGGATGGAGGATCGCTCGAACGCGATCGTTCCACTCCTCTTCAATGATTGCCAACTCTCCTTCCCTTCAACTCCTTCCCCCTCTATACATTCACGTGCGTGTTTATTCATTTTTACGAATGATAATGCGAGTTTACGTATTTCATTAGTATATTCCGGCACGAATGTCCTCCCCTACGCCTCTACAAAAGTCTCCCCCTCCGGCAAACACAGGACGCCGTCACGAAACGTGATGCGCGTGTCTCATCCGTGACTATTAATCGAAATGCATTCGATGGACGAGGCACTCTATTTCTCGTCCAGTTCTCGATATTAAGTCGTCTCTGGAATTCCTTTCTTTCCATCAAAGTTACCAATCTGTTGCTTATGTCTTACCACCTGATCTGAGTTTATCACAGAATTTTATTTACAATGGAGAACTTTTCTACAGAATAGGCAATAAGTCACGCGTAAAATTAGTATAACGAAATCAAGCTTTTAACCGTGAATTCATTGCTAGAAATTGCAAAATATTTAGTTATTTTTGATAAATTGGGATCTACTTTATTTTCACCTGAAAAAGTAAAAAAACTTGTTGGTAAATGAAAAGACGAAGCTTTGCAAAATGTTTTTCATATAGAAATATTTTTCAAGTGTGTAAATCTATGTAGGGACCGACTGTAAAACGCATCATCAAGGACTTCACGTCGAAAATCGTCAGGTTTTTTCGTGCCCTCTAATAAATACAGCTCCATCATTTTTATGTAAAAAATGACAATAGGAGAGAACAAAGAAGAAAACAAAAACACATCTACGAGATATGCCATTAATTGGCAACAGAGGCTAAAAAATGCATTTACATTAATTTACATTCACGTAGCGAAGGGGGATTATAAGTATCGATGGTTCTCATTCTTGCACAAGATGGAAATCTTATTATTTCTTTCTTGTCCTCATTTTCTTCACTCTTTTTCCAGTACAACCTCATCTTCCCCTCTACCTTCCTTTTCATCCACCTCTCTCTCTCTCAACACCACCCTCTCTCCTCCCTCCCGCCCTCTCTTTCCTCCCTCTCTCCCTGTCATCCTTTCTCTTTCCAATCGCGTCGCTCCGCTGTTTGCGTCTCTCGATGGAATCGCCGTTCGAAACGTGATCCATCCTTTCGGACGCGATCTTAGAAATTGGGATCCTCTTCGTCTCTTGCACAATGACTTACATATCCGACTATAAAAGGGGTTGTCCAATAGCTTCCCTTCGTGATCATAGCCTCCTTCGGTATTTCACAATGAAATCTCTTCCTCACCTCAATCTCTATCCACTCTCCCATTCAACGTCTCCCTACTGTAACTATTGAGCGTATGGGCCAACCTCAGTTTAAAAGGGAATAAGATGAAATGAACGCCGGAACCGACAAAAACTGTTATTCTTCCTTTCTCAGATACTATTTCAAACACCAATAGAAATTTTCGTAGGAACGTTTGTATGGAGCAATGACGCCACCATCCGTACGCCTTTAGCGTCCCAGAGGGTGATATTGTACATCTAAATCTATATTTAATCTTGAAATTCACGTGGGATAAATGTACATTTTGTGTCTTACGAAAAGCGACCGCCATTGCTTAGTTGTCACTCCGGATTGATAATTTCTGATCCTTTATGTAACAAAGTTTCATCTGAATAATCAAAGAGGAAATAATTTCCATAAATTACACAACACCGACACCTGACAGAGATAATTTATTTTTGCGTTTAAAGAGGGCCACATAAAAACTTCATCTTTTACGAGGAAAGTTATTTCGAATTTCCATGTAATAAATTACAACTCTTGTTCTAGTAAAATAAATTTAAAATTACCTAAACACCTGCAGTTTGTATGTCCATGTGATAGCCGATAGAAACGCCATTTCATGCTTTGGATAATCCTTAAGTGTGCCGCATATCCTTTTGTTAACAATATTCTATTGTTAGTGCCATTCCCACACTTTCCTTATTGCAGTTTAGCGCTGGTGATGACCCATGACGCGGGAAAATTTAGAGGAAGAAATATGAATACAGTGTTATCGAAGGACTAGAATAATGCAAAGGTTGAAGGAATGTATATTTATGTATTCCTATAAATAACGCAGTTAAACCAAAATAAATTTCATAAGGCTTGAATAAAATCAATAAAAAATTATATTTGATCATCATGCTACAATTTGGTCAGCGATAGCAATGTTTTTAACCGAAAGGCATTAAAATTAATCTTAATAGCAAGTTGGGGCGCACAATTTTGAGACTGCATTTGTGAAGGGGATTCTGTATCTATGTTCATTGGTTTCTTCTGCCTTTATTTCCTCTCTCTCCCTCCGTTTACCTTATGATTTCCTTTCTAAATATTTAGTACTGAAACACCGTCTCGGTCACTTTTTAAATTTAAAAATTCGATGTTTTCCATTTCGTTGTTCTTTTCCTAGTTTACTTTTATAACTTGTAATATTTCAAAAATTTATTTTTGTAAACTATTTACGTGGTTTATCAACCTCAGCACCGTCCAGTGATGACATTTATCTTACTCTTACTCATATTCCCTTTCTTTTCCTCCTATCTCTCGCTGCTTCTTTTCTTCCTTCCTTCTTCGAAATCTTTCCCGCTTTCATCTCCATGCCTGTTTATTCCTGCTCCCTTCCTATCTCCCTTTCTGCCGTAGAATTGTCCTGATAAGCGTACCTTTGCTCCAATGATAGCTCATTCTTATCTCTTTTTATTCTGGAAAGAGCTTTTGTTCCCATTCTGCTCCGAAAGATAGCGAGCGCGTTGGAGTGTGTTGGGTATGAAGAGTCACCATACGATGAAGCAGTGTGTATTCAGGACTCTTGTTAATTTGAGTTCTTATTCGGAAGAAATGCAGTTACTTAGCGCAAAACAGGCTTTTTTGTAATCATTAAATAACAGCAGCGATTAGATAAAAATATCGCTTAATTTTCGTAATGTGAGTTAGTGATAATTTTTTTCGTAGTATCAAAAACGAGACAATTCTCCCAGATTTTCAGTTTTGACTTTGTGTTAAATTGATTTAATTTTGACTGATTTTTCTGCTTTCTACTTTAACACTAGTTGACTGCATCATAATTCGCAATACATCTGTTCATGGTAGAGATACAAACGTGATATACGAGTGGTACCATGAGTTTCGACTGGATTTTTTGAAATTTAAGTTGAACGAATATTTATTCATAGTATGTAATGGATACAATTGAAGCCTGTTAATGAATAAAACAATACGTTCAGAGCATTGTTGGTTAATACAACGGAGATCTTGGATAGAGAAAAATAGCATCAACTGGCTGGTTGGAGGATACGGGAGGCAATTAGTGGTGAGAGATTGGTGGGGGGATCCACTCATCACTAGCAAACAAACGACGTGGCGCTTCGAGATATGGTTGCTAAGGAGAATGACTAGGATAGAGGGAAAAGAGATAAGCGAGAGGGAAACAGATAGATAGAAAATAGCAAAACGTTATGGAGACGTGAATTTGTACTTTAGCATGTCTATAAAATAAATCCTCATTCATTGCATAAGCATATCAACTTATCAAGGGAATGTTTGCCCACTCAAAATTAATATCAAGTAAAAATGCTTAAGTTAGGAAGAATTAATAGTCTTTTTAATTATTTTATGAAGTTAAGTTTTTTGCTCGAAAACTATTATTTGGTACTTAAGCAAATAAAAGTTTTATTTGTATTAATTGCAGTTTTTAAAAATATTTTCTGTCATACTAGTTGCGTAATGAAACTGTATGTACATTTTAGCAGATGCCGTAACGTGATGCAGGCAAATTATACGTGTGAAAGAATCTACAAAGCGATTTCATGCAATGGATAAAACTCTCAGACTTTCACCTTTATTATTTATGTTTTGAGTGATAACTTGACAATACAATGAAGACCCATCTTACTAGGCAGAGTTACTCATCAAAATTTCCGTGGAGCATGGTATTTTTGAATCGCGCTTTGCTTCTTCTAGGACAGACGCAATCGAAGGTTTACAAGAAAACTGTTCCTAGTTAAATAAATAAAATGGCGCCAAGATGGAAGGATCCACTTCAACAGCAGATAATGCTGAATGAGGAAAAGTAAAGATAATCGTTTTCCATATTTGTATTTGGCCATACTTTTTGTCAATCAATAAATGAATCGAACTCTTCCTTATGAATACTGGCCATGAGGAACCACAATAAAACGGATATTCACGAAATTTGCCTTTATCCGACATTAACCTCTTTTGGAATCGTATTTAGTTCGTTAGAAATAAATATATCATGCGGAATAATTTATCCTTTTTGTCGAAGTGACTCATATATGAATATGAGAATTGGCCTTGCCGTCAGATTTGATTAGAAGTGAAGGGGTCAGGAACTGGGGCGAAGATACGAGAAGGTAATGGGGAGCGGAAAAGTGTGTGCCGATGGGGAGATGGGGGAGGGGAGCATGTTGCGTAGAAGGTAAAGTTGAGAAGGAGGGCAGATAGTTTTGGTATTGAGATATATGAAATGGAATAATATCCGAATGACAAAATGGCGTCCTAACACGCGGACTAGATCCTATTATTGTTTCTCTGAATTCATCTAAATCCATTACGTGGATTGAAATGTAAATTGAATTGAATCGGAGTCCGTTTGATTGATTCTTATAGTTCCTCGCTCCGATTACGTGATAGCTTTTGAAACTGATTGGTTTGTGTTTTCGAATGACAAGTATAAATATAATTGATTAAAAATTATATTTCTTCGCGTAACAATGTAGCATCTTCTTGACAACAACTTGGTGTAAAGGTTTCTCCTTTTTGTCCTAATATATTATATTATTTAATTTGATTGGTTTTAGAAATAATACAAATAAAAACATCACCCAGGCCGTTAAAAATATTGGCTTACCATTTTGGATATCACTTACATCTGCACAATTGGGTTGGTATTTAAAATAGTGAACAACTGTATGTGCAGAATATATAAACTATTTTTTTTAAATAAAAATTTATAACATTATATAGCCATTAAGAAAGATATTCTATAATTTAAAAGGAGAAATGGTAGAAAAACATGATTTTTCTACGCGTAATAAATTGGAATATACCAGTATAATTGGCTAAAAAAATTTAGGAATGAAAATTTAATGCTCTTGTCGCGATATTTTAAATTTACAAAATATAAAGTTACTTGAACGTTCCTAAAAATTGAGGTCAATCTATAAATCGCAGCGATTAAGCCTCACCTAGGAAGAAGTTGTACGAAAACAAAGATTACAATATTTTTATTATAAAATTTTGGTGAACTAGCAACATCCTAGAATGGAAGGAATTTTAGAGAACACTGCCTAATTTACGCGTTCAAACTTCGAATCATTGAGTTTACCATTGGAATCTTACGTAACAGTTTAAAATAATAATACCATCACTTTAAAATTACGTAAAACGTTACAATATTGTTTATGGTGTTATTTTACCAGAAGTTGAAAGATGAATTCCTTATCTGTTTTAGCTTAGTACGCCCAAATGGCTCCGAAATGAGGTCGATATAAATCAATCGATGAAAACAATACATTCGATATCATATACGATATAGATCTTAAAAATAATCTAGTGCTGTCGATTTGCACTCCAAACCACTTCCATAGCGATTTTCCACTTTCTGTAATTGACATCTTTTAAAGATGAACTTCCTCATTGTTCGAGAGGGATGATTAGACGATGGAAAGAGGGATAAAGGGTTTGCCCGTGGCCTACATAGGTGGCTGCCTGGTTACCCTTTGTCGTTGGGATGGGCCCGTACGCCTTCGAGTGGAATGCATTCTTGGACGAGACGAGGGGTTACACGGGAGGATGAGAGGTTTGGAGGTGCGGCAGGACTTAAGTGGTTGAGAGAGAGGAAGAGCAAAGGAGGAGGAAGGGTGTGGGAAAAGAGGGAGCCTCTTTAAACGGAGGGTTGCAGTTTGCATTGAGTGATGCACTTCCTCTTCTTGGGATGCGGTGAGATTGAGGGGCGGCGGCGGAAATGGGGAGCTGTGGAATGAGAAACAATCAGCGAGTCCATTCGTTCTAGATGGGTTTCATTCTAATCATCGATCAGGTTATTCCGAAGAAAAAACAACATGGCGGAGATAACGAACAAGAATCTATGGTATTGTATCGAGATTCTGACCTAGTTTTATTCCGATATGATTGCAAAGAAAGTTAGGCGCGAAACTTAGTGCGATCAAAAACTAGAAAAACAGATTTCACAATATACAGTTACAGTAGATAATTAGTGAAAAATTCACCATTTATTAAGAAAAAAACACGATTTTAATAAATGTGAACAACTTCTAATACGTAAAATGTAGTTCTCGACGCAATATCACGATGAAAATGTTGTTATCCTGAATCCGGCCGACCGACAATTTTATCTATAATAACTGTAATAACTGGGAGATGTACTGAACCTACCTCCAGGCTAACTAATTTATAATGAATATTTGTGGATTTAATTTACAAATGTTACACGAATACACAGCAAAATGAGTGAAAATGAACTGAATACTGAGTAGCCGTTACTTTATGTTTATGGAATCAGATTATCCCGATAATTGTGATAATTCATAACATATAATTTCAGAATGTGCAATAACTACCATGGTTTACAATGAACTCGTAAAAAAACAAATATCCTAAACATTAGTTTTTAAAATATGAATATACTGTTTTAACTGTAAGAATATGTCTCACTGCCTCATCATACATGAAAAACTCGCACGCGTCGGAACAAAGAAAATTAAAACGTTAGTGCTAAATAGCGCTGAAATAAGGGTAAAGGAATCAATTTATGGCGAATATCTTTTTACTCTAAAGCAAGACGAGGCTACAAAAGTCTGGAGGAGTCAACCGCGACCGAAGTAAACAATGCTCAGGTCTAAATTAAAAGATTTATTTTAATTATCATAATTTAAACTTTTACACTCAGTTTTGTCAAAGACGCAATCAAGTTCCTTTTTCAGATATGCGGCTGCTAAAAAAATATACCTGTTGTAAACGTCGGGTAAAACTATTGACCAATCAAGTTTCTGTATTCCAAGTGCTCAACCGAAAAGTTGCCTGGTGATGCAGTGGTCAATTGGAAGCCGGTACCTTTTTATTAAACGGCGGAAATTATACAGTTGCGTTCCTCCTCATTTTATTATGTGAATTTTACTTTACTTTCTTAACTTTTACGCATAAAAAATGAAAATTTTTTAAAAGGCGAAAATTTAACGGAAAGTTCGCCATTACGCTAACATAACTTTGTATGCATTTGATTACGCCAGCTCTTTCAACCAATGCAAAACTTCTGTGGTGAATTCCGTTCGAGTGTGTGTATCTTATAATAAATTAAGGGGAAAGAGAGAGGGAATGTGTGATTGGTTGTGGGGTGTTTCCGTGGAAGGACGTCGTTTTTCCTCGCGTCGCGGATTGCCAAGTGAGGGCGAGACGGTATCTATCTGCGGAGGTGATCATAATAATAACACAACAAACAGTTGATGGGGCAAGGCCGTGTGAAGGGTGCGTTCCTACGAAGAGATAGGGGGAGAGGAAGGCGAAGGAGAGAGCGGACGGTGAGGGAGAGGTCGTTCTGAGACACTGGGAAGGTCGCCACCTAGCGTGTGTTCGTGTGAACCAAGGGCCACTCCTCCGCCCTCCTTAGTGCCTCTCTATCGAATTCATCACTAGCACGGAATAGTTTTTCTAAATCCCATTAGTTATTACGCCAGCATGTTTCCATCACACATCTCTTTGATAATATTTTCGTAAAAAAGTATATCAGGAGCGCTTTCCATAATGATTTCTTTTAAAAACGCGTTGATGTCCTAAATTGTCGGATTTAATGCGCATATCAAATAAACTATTCTGCTGTTATATGTACATGTATATATATTCAATGCTGTTTTTGTAAAGAGTTGGTATAGGCTCCATATAAATTTTAACATCTAGAAGTTTCGAATATTTCACAGATATACTGATTTTTGGAAAATTGAAAACTTAGACATGGCATTCTTACGAGATAGAAGAATTAATCACATGTAGTGGAGGTACGTTTATGTGTAAGAAATTATTTTATAACGCTTGGAGTATTTTTATTATATGATTTTTTATTTTTTAAATTTCAATTTGCTAGCAAATTTCCACATTGCGGGGTCTCTTGGGTAGGCTGTCCAGTGATCCGCAAAATAAATAAAATTTGGAGAAAGAGTACAACAAAAGAGGCAAAAGCTCTTCGAAAAGGGTATAGGATTCCGGTAAAGGCAAAAAAATTAATCAAAAACCCTTTATTGCCCCTCGGCTAACGTCCACCCGCATCACTCCAAGGGCCAAAGGGTGGCGGCGCGCCCTCTATTCTCAGAGAAGGGAACTAGGTAAGTACGCCCACTGAAATACCTACGAGGCATAAAAGAAGACTGGGAATACGAATTTGTTGCTTGCTGTGAAGATAAATTGGACTTCTACAGATATTTTAAAAGTTTCATCCAGCAATAAGAATATTTTATTCCTCTCAAAATTTTGCAATCCAAGATGGAATGTTGGAAAATATAGTTTATATGCGTGAGTGACTAAGACTAAACACAAATTTGGACTTAGAGAAGGAGAAAAATTCTGAACTTTACCGAGGATATCCGGGTTCGATCCCCGGTCAAGTTCAGAATTGTTCTCCTCCAAATTCACATTTGAATTTGCAGTTCATTCAAAGTGGAAGTTGAAAGTGAATGAAAGGCACGCAGATAATAACTGATAATGAATATTTGAACAAAGAGAGGCTACTTAATGATTTAAAGAAGGTGAACTGGAATTATTTAGGACGGGAGTAGAGAGAGATGGGGAGAAAGGAAAGGAAAGCAGCAAATCAAGTATAAAGGAAGAGATTCGCGATCTACAACGACTTTTTAGCTCATAGTAGGGTGTTAATGCAGTAATTGATCTCATTAAGGTTTTCCCAACATTAATTAACCTAAATTTGAAACTCCACATTTGGACGCGATATTCGCTTACTACGCTATAGCGAAGCCTTACACATAACTTAGTTCTGCAAAGATTAGTAACACTTTCAGTGAGAGTGTATCAGATTGCATGTACAAGGAAGCGGTTTCGTCGAAACAAATGAGCGGGTATATGCGACCGAAATTATTTTGCGTATTGAATTATTCGTAACGTTAATTTCCTCTCTTCGTGATTCTCCTCTAGTGAATGTCGTGTATCGAAGGATTACTTTGATACTTTATAATTATAGTATGAATCATACCAGGATCTAATAGGAGAACTGGCATTCGAGTATGAACGCCATGCATATGTCAGATTAGCGAAGGGATACGCGGTAATTAATATACGGGAAAATCCATTAACTTACGACATCCTGTACGTATATGGTTTCTGATAATTAAATGAAAATAAAAGATTTTCAATTTGTTTCCCTCCTTATATTTATCTGTGCTGCTTCGCTAGCGTAATTCCGTAAGTGGCGGGAGTGTGCTCTATGCTGTCTCTAGCTCTCATACGCTTCCATTCCTCCCACTTGGAGAAAGAGAGATGGAAAAAGTGTGGTGCGTGGGTGCCGTCTTACGGGTGCGCGTGCCGTTCGAGGCACCACTTGTCTCTCTCGGTTGCCATGGAGAGAGACCGTTGACCACGCGGTGAACGGCGTCTGCATTCGAAGGCGGCGGCGGAGGTCGTCAACCCGTTCGGAGAACAACGAGAGATGACATTCCGAGTGCACTATGGTGCTGAGTGGGTCGGAAATGCATTCGCAAGATCGGCACCTTCGGAACGATCCATTGTGAACGATTCGCCCGATGCGGATTCTCAAAAAAGTCCGTTCACACTTGTTCCCACGCTTTACCGAGTTCACCGCCCTTGTGATTTTGATTGCCGGAGCTTATTTGCTTCTATAAGGTTGTATTTAACCTCGTGCTTACTTTATGCGATAAGGTGGACGACCTTCTTGGGAAGAGCGAAGAAAGTTACACATTACTCTTCAATTTACAGTATTTAAATCGCAAGGTCGATACTTACATAGATTTGTCACCCCAATCCCTATGGACAATAGTGTCCGATACAAGAAATAATGAGTGAATGTCGAAATTAAATTTTAAAAACGATCCGCTTAACAAGGAAAAGAGAAACATGGCAGAGTTATACCGAATCTAATGCGTTCCTGAATATCGCATCGTAAGTCAAATACCAATTTCCCATAGATTTACATGTTATGAATTGAGATGTTCCAGGACCTTGGAAAAATATGTACTAAACCTTATTTAGCTTAAAAATTAATAGTTTAAGAACCAATGAGTGTTATATATTGTAAAATAAACATTTTAAGGCTTAAAACAATCAATAAATTAATACCTACAATGCGGACGAGTCGTATCGTCCAACTGAATATCGGTCGAAAATATGCACAAGAAAGTAGACTCGAAGCGCATCGGATATCGAATATTTTACGTTCGGGGTACGATATCGTATATCGATTTCGAGGCATCAGCGTAATAATGTCGTAAGTCCAGGTTTATCGTAAGTCGAAACATCGTAACTCGGGAAAAGCCTGTACTTCGAATCAAAGAAATTGATCAGAGAAAAATATTAAAATCAACGATTATATCTACTTCGAAACTTTGAATTTTACGAAAAATTTGCAAACGATCTACTTTCAAACCTGTGTCATCATCCAGTGGGTTAAAATTTAAGTAATGGGTTGGGCTTCTTCTATACTTTACAATCCAGCCGAATGATTCCGCCGGCTTTTTCTTGATTACAAAAATTAAATTATGTGGATATTAGATTATCAATTGATCCTTCATTAGTTGAAGATCTTTTCTTCTTGTCTTTGATAGTCCTTCCAATGAATTGGGCTAACTGGGAAAATTCAGCGATTTTTTGGAGGAAAGTTTGGAAATGTTAATTGAAAAGGTTCGCGAATGATTCTTTTTATTTCTATCCTACTTCAGTGGTCCTCTACGACATACCGATTGTAACGATTGCCTTTCGTGTACTCAAGAAACGTAAAAACGACCGCAGCGCACGCTTCAAAAAGCGACCATGCGGTTTCGAGGTATTCTAATTCTTGTTTCGCACGTAAGAGAGAGAGAGAGAGAACATGGGGTGAATGGATCTCTTATGTAAAAAAGGGAATATCCAAGGTTTAACGCCCTCTGAAGATTCTTCTCTACTCGTCTTTCCCGATGGCACTGGTATATTGCGCAGTCAGCTCCTCTAATAATAATGCCGTCCCTTTCCATCCGTTTCGCCCTCTCTTCCCCTTCTCCCTCTCCACTATATACTCCTACCCCTGCACGAACATGCGTATATGGGAATCCCCTCCACTGTTACTGCGTCGCGTGATCAGCGGAAAAAACATAGTGGGCGCGGACGGGGAACCCGCGGGACTCTGCTCCCTCCTCGCAGTGCAACACGCGAGCACATTCCGGGCCGACCGAAAGCTCTACCATGAACTCCACATTTACTCATTTTGATGCAAAGGATGAGGATCATCGACCCAAACTATTATCATGTACATAAAATGTACTATATTTATGTAATAACCAGCAAAATATTACTAAAATCGATGTAAAGTAAAGTGCAAAAATATGGACACAAGCTTAACCCGAGGTGAAGATGAAAGTGTTAAGAAATAGAAATAAGTTGGTTGAGTTGCCAAAGAAATTATCTTTATAAAAATAATTCTAATTCGAGTTCCTTTCGTCACTAAGAATTTAAAAAGAATAGCACATGATACGGGGGAAGGAAGAGGAAATGCCCCCCAGCGACAAATTCAACGTTAATAGTTAAACAGTTAAAAGTATAGCTCCAAACCTTATGGAACGATGCGAACGCATCTTTGAAAAGGCAGGTATATTTCCTGAAAATAGTTGAACTAAAAACACGTCGTTTTCAGATGCAAATGATTCATTGCACAAAAATGGGAAAATGATTACTTTTCTATGATTAAAATTATCAAACAGAAAATTGCTTGCAAGCTAAGAACATGAACGTGGGAAAGTAAAATACTGTAGAAGGAATGAAACAATAATATAGCAGACGTATTTTTAAAAAGTAATCTCAGCAAACAAGATATGAAGAATGTAGATGACAGTGTTATATTTTTATGTCATGGAAAAAGAGGAAATGACCAATATACTTTCTGAGGTTTTTAGTCGTTTATCGAATAAAAAAATTATTCCGTCATACACTAAGAAAGGACTAAATGCTGCCGGAAATCCGAACGGGAGAATGAAGATGGAATGGAAGCAATACGAAAGGGACTTTATGGTACCCAAAATTAGTTTGCCACTTCCTGAAGAAAGAGGAACATTTCGTTCCTACAAGAGCAATTTACCATCTCCCCTGACTAAGCAAAATTTCGGACGTTCAGAAAATTTCATGAAAAATAAAAGTTATTCGGAGATATTCGTGATGGGAATCACCCGATGAGGCAGGAAGAGATTGTAACGCTCAAGAAAAGTGAAGAAACGGGAATAGTAAAGTGATAAAGCTCCGTTACAACATATTCACTGCCTCATCAAAATTTCAATTTGACTTAATGAGAATGTCGAAGAGAAGAACAAAAATAAGTGGCTGAATAAATATTTGGTGTGTGACTTGACAGTTCATGAAGTAGTAGGCATTTCTTAAACTAATATCTTATAAATATTTATGAGTAAATTTTCGGATACTTGAACACATATTGAAGAACGTGACACATATTTGCCATAATCATTTTAGAAACACTATATATGTATATGGAAACATTTAATTTTTCACTTACCACTCGAAATCAAGAAAAATCCTGTAGCTATAAAACGATCCAGTAAATCAGGTGTGCATATCAGATAAAAAGTATCCGCCCTCAGTGTAAATTCACCGATCGTTAATTCTGAAAAGAAATATTGTTACAATTAAATATAAATTATTAAAATTTTATTTAAATAATATCAGATATTTACGATCATATACAAGGACTATTGGAATTAGAATAAATCTTTTTTTGTATATGATTTCATTATTCATCAATACAAAATTGAATTAATTCAATATTAAGCTACATAAAAAAAAAAAAAAAGCAAATGCTGAGGTTAATTTACGATCATATACAAGGACTATTGGAATTAGGATAAATCTTTTTTTATATATGATTTCATTACTCATCAATACAAAATTGAATTAATTCAATATTAAGCTACATAAAAAAATCAAAAAAAGCAAATGCTGAGGTTAATTTATGATCATATACAAGGACTATTGGAATTAGAATAAATCTTTTTTATATATGATTTCATCACTCATCAATACAAAATTGAATTAATTCAATATTAAGCTACATAAAAAAATCAAAAAAAAGCAAATGCTGAGGTTAATTTACGATCATATACAAGGACTATTGGAATTAGGATAAATCTTTTTTTATATATGATTTCATTACTCATCAATACAAAATTGAATTAATTCAATATTAAGCCACATAAAAAAAATCAAAAAAAGCAAATACTGAGGTTAATTTCCTGTTGTTGGCGACGAAACGAATTAATTAATTTCGTATGCGTCAGATATATCGTATCCTTAAGAAAAAGTGTTCATTAGAAAAATTAAGTAAAAAATTGCGAAAAGTCACCAAAGAATATTTTGAATCTTTTGTCTCTCGAATTATGATCGAAGCATGGTCGTTGGAAGAATTGGGCTGGTGAAAGGCATTAGAATATAGAAAGAGAGAGAGAGAGAGGGAGACTTTGGATAAGGTGTGAAGTGGCGAGGAGGTGGCGATCTTGGGTCGTTGACCCGAAGAAGTGGGAAGGGATCCCTGGAGGCAGCGTAGGCAACAAGAGTGCAGGGAATCTATGAGGAGGAGATAATGGAGAGAGAGGAAGAGAAGGAAAGAAGGAAGATAAAGGATAAGGAGAGGAGAAAGAAGATGAAGAGCAGGGAAAGAGGGGCAGGTAGCAGTTGAAGGAGAAGAGAATGACGGAAGGAGGGGAATGGAAAATGGAATGAGGAAGAGATGGTGATGGACGTTAGAGGATTAACAGTAACAACCCACGTGGAAGTGATAAGAGCTTGCTCCCTCTTTGTCTCACTGCGAGAGCTTTGGAAGGAGGATAACCTTGGAGGCGGCTATCTCACCTCTCTGCCTGCACTATTTCTTTACACGATGATGAGTCCTTTCTCAGAGGTTCAAAGTGCCATAAAAGTCACGGAGTATATTATCGCCATCATGATGCTGAAGAATGAAGTTAATTTATTCGGAAAACCTCACGCTTCTGTATGCTACTTTTTAGGACTGGCTGACATTTCCTACAGACGTTAATTTAAATTTTATAATCCCATTGGGAAATGACGTGCGTGGTCTATGAAGGCACCTTCGCTCAAGTATTGGCCGGCCACTGTAAGATTGCTTTTTCACAACCTAAAAACCACCAATAACTATTTCATCCAGCAAGGATTTTTTTGATACACGAAAAATATGGACGAAGAATTGCAATTTAATGTTTCTTTAATATATGCAGCCGAACTTCTTTAAACTTCATAAATTGAGTCAGGACATCAAGTCAATATGGAAAAATACTAACGGAAAGGAGAATTTCCATCGGTTACAAATTAGATTTAAAGAGATTTCAGCTTATTATTTCGCATGCAAATTTCAATGTCTGTTTCTTAGAATACCATCTTAGACAAAAAACTTTATAGTTTTTTCAGTGTTGTCCAACCTTAATTTGGTTCTACTTCCTTGCTTACCTCTATTCCTATGGCTGTTTTTGTGTCTCATTTCTCACCAGAATATCATCTTCCACACCCTCACCCTTAATCTTATCCTAAATAACGACTTATTCGTGCTTGAAAATGTATGAAGCGGTTACATCTTTATCCCACCTTCACCTTGCTATATTTTTCTCTCCCTCTTCAAATCTCTCCTTTATAGAAATTCTTTCTGAATGCCATCCTACCCCTTTCTCTCTTATTATATACGTACAAACACCGCTTTACTCCTTTATGTCGGCCATTAATCAACGCTACTTCTTAAGCTAACATATATATCCTACTAGATCTTCATCTACTAAGTAAATGATTTATCGCGCGCCATGTTCACATCTAGAATCATTTCACCAACTACATACACCCCTTCCATTACCGTCCGCGAGGGAGCAAATTTATTACTTAAATGTTATATCTGAAGGGATGATATGGTGATCAATCCTGTTTAATAATGTCAGCCCTCAAAAAAACGTCATTTCCATCTTTGAGTGGGGAGCAGAAGCAACGTTTCGGGCCGTTTATTATAGTTCTCGACGCGGGCAATTCAATCGGACACGGTGGTTGAGCAGGGAGGAATGGCGAACGGTCGTAAACAAACAGAGCCGCGAGCGATTATAAGCGTAGACCGCCAAGAAAGTAAAGATGTTTTAAAAGGACATCCCCTGGGGCGAGGAGAGGGAATTGCATTACTACTGCGGTTTGTGTGTGCGTTAAATGAACAGGATACTGCGACTGTTTCCAAGGGAAATTAAAAAGTCATGGTGTAGGAAGAGAACGGGAACGTAGGATGAAGAATCCATAGGAAGGAATAGAGAGACGTAGGCGTTAGATTCGGCTCCTGCACGTAGAAAATGTATATGGATAGGGAAACGCAAAATTCGGACTGTAAAGATCCTTCAAATATTCAAACCATAGTATTAAATGATAAATTTAGTTATTATATTCCAATATTCACAACTTAAAATAAAAATCTGTGAGAATGTACCATAAAAAAACGCAACTGCTATATAACCCCAACAAAGAAAATTGGAGTGTGAAACATTTGCAAAAAACCTTGCATATTAAGATAATCCCTGTGTTAAAATCAATAATATATATCCTCCATTATGTAAGCAGTACAACACTATCGAAACAGGAGATTAATGATAGCAAACGTATTATTTCTATGCCAAATGTAAAACTAGAATGTTGGTTGCAATTCAAGTTAAAATCAAAAGTTTGGATCCTTATCCTGGGACATATGTTGTGAAGAAAGAAGTTGTATTGTCGGAAGAGAATAGGCATGGAGAGAAAGGGCGGCGAAAGCCGTGGGAGGCGGATGAGGATGAAACGGTTCATGGAAAGGAAAGAGGAAGGAAGTCACGATGAACGGCGAATAATATTGAAGGCCATAAGAAGAGGCGGCGGAAAATGGATGTGCCGCGGCTCAAGAATCGATGGTACATTTTGGCCGAGTGTGCCATCGATACATAATCCATCCAAGATAGAAATATGACGCAGTAACGTTTGGGAGGCGTCTCTCACGAGGGCGGATTCACTTGCTGCGTAGAAAACAGGAAAAACAGGAGTGCGAGGGTTTTTTCGGGGGTTAATATGAGGGCGCGGATGAGGAAAAGGGCGCCACTCATAAGCTCGTTGCTCGCTTAAGTGGCTAATATAAAAAAAGCTCAATGTTATGTGCGTAAGTGATGCGGTGGTCAAGAGTGACAATGGCATCGTCGGAAACATGGGTAACTATCATTTTTTTTAGTCGAGACGTAATGCGGGGTATAAGAAGTCGAGAAGTATAGGCGAAAGAGAGAGAAGATTAAAAGCAGAACAGAGTAGTTCATATTGATTTTCATGGCAGAAAAGACCATCTTTTTACTTTTTAAAAACTTTCCAGCGGTACAATTACGACGCTAAGCGAGGACTGGCAGCACTCCATCACTTCGTAAAGGGATCAATTTTTTAAGAAGATAAAATAACAGCCAGTAATTGTCGCTATTTTGCGAGATATAGTTAACCGAAGGGACACACAAACGCCGCCTCCATCGGTGAAATGTATGTTAAAAAGTGAATAGGAGAGGGAAGCCTTCGCTTCGACCTTGACAACCCGCGCAGGGAGATCCGAAGGGGAGGTGAGAGGTGGAGTGAAAGAGGAGGGGCGGAGGGAGGAGGCAGATTCACCGCGTTCTGACCTCCAATCGAAACAACTACTGCGCCCAGAGGAAGAGAGAGAGGTCCCCTCCCTATCTCCCTTTTCCTACCTCCCTTTCACCTGTTGACCACTGGCCACCTCCCATCCTGAATTCCCTCGCCACTCCATGCCAAGGTATCCGGCCTCTGTCAGCATTACGCTCCGAGGTACTTCCTTCAAACACCGATCACGTACTTTCCTTAATTCCTTTTTCCTTGTCACGGCCTGTAATGCTTGTTTTCCGTGCCTCCGAATTCCTGACATAAATAAACTAATAACCTTTTATGCTTTATTTTGTATTATCCTCCAAGGTCAGCAAAAAGAAAATATATAATACAACAGTAATCGTATACACCTATATAGAGCGAACACGCAGCAAATATCTAATTAAATTGCAGCATATTTCGACGAGTCTATGCAGACTAATGCAATACCTTATACGCCTAAATAGTATGCGGTCAACCAGAGGCGCACACACGGGGGGGGGGCACCGGGTCCGGCCCCCCCTTGGAAAATGGTGATTTTTCTAAACTGAAAACATACATCGTTATTTTAAATCTGGTTCATCGGCGCCGTCAGAGAGGAATAGGAGACGGTTTTCCCCCTTTGTTTTTAACTTAAATATAATGAACTAGCAGAAGTGCCCGTTGAATATCAACGGATTTAGTGGACCTAAAACTTAGACCGTGTAACATGTAAACATCGCAAGAATGAAATAGTATACAGTTTTAACCGTCGAATAAAGCAAAAATGAAGAAAACCGCTCCGCATTTACTTTTTTCGATGAATGAAGGAAGAAAATCTTGCACTGTGAAAAATCGAAAATTACGTGTAAACTTATAGGAAGAAATTATTGAATGAAGCTTTCCCTCTCCCCAAATTTTTATCGCCATATAGGCTATTTTACCCGCAAGGTAAAATTATATACCTATGCGAAGTTTCGTGACGATGTCTTCAAAACGAAAACTGTAAGTAAAACCAGCAAGAAGACTGCAATCAACAGAAAATGGATGAACAAAGGAACAAACGAACGTAAAAAAAGTAAATAATGAACGTTTAAGAATCACAGAGTGAATATTATCCTCCTCCGACTATTAGCTCGATTCTCTCATCCATGAGTTCTGTTACGATAAAATTCTTTATATCAACAATACTTTGGAAACAATGAAAGGATTTATCCAATCACAATATTTGTGGAAATTTTACGTCTAATTATTTAAGTTACTTACTTAGTTTTAAAAAGTTTGCTTTGAAGTACTCTACGCCACACGAAAATATCATTAAAAACAGTTTATTAGTAACACTTCAATTAAAATCAATAAATATTTGGTTTGCATGTAAACAAAGTAAAATCGCACAGAGAAATTTAAAAACGATATTATGTTAAAAATTTTCCCATATAAATGCATAGGACTCTCAACTTCTGGGAGTTGTCACGGTAGCTTATAGTTGGTATTGTCTTAAAACTGATAAAATCACGTATTTTTCTGATTCTAAACGCATTTTTCGCTAATTGGATCAGGATTCGGGTTCTGTCTTCAATAAAAATAAACTTTGTTCTTTCCTTCATAGAACCATTCAAGTCTCAAGTTCGTGCTGTTTCTAAGTAATTTTAAAATTCAAATGAAAAATACGCTGCACTCATCTCTATGTTATTCAAATGAAGAAAATGAAAAGAGAAAATATTTTTTAAAATTATAAAGGTCAATCAAATCGGTATAAAAGTCTGACTACACCACGTAACTCTTTATCCCGATTATAATGACACCTTCCTCTTGTTTCTACGTGCTGTAGTTGTTGAGCTATAAAAGACATACATACATACATACATATACACACGCACGCACGCACACACACACACACACATACAAACATTTTACTTTATAGATATCTATAGATCTATAGATAGATAATGCAATACGCGACAATGATACAACTTCCATACAACTTTTGTGCTTGTCAAATATTTCGGACCCCCTCCCTTGAGAGAATCCTGTGTGCGCTACTGCGGTCAACGCCTACCGATTCCCTGTTCACAGGCCGATTAGAGCTTTTATTTGTACTTTGATAACGCGTAAAAGCATAATTTGTCGAAAATCAGAGAGAGATTATTAAATAAAATATTCAATCATGACAATAATGATTGATGTGACTACAGGAAATACAAATTTCCGTCATCATATGATGTCGAGTAGGTACCGCTTGATTTGTGTCAATAGCGTATGGATCAAGATATAAATGGCAGAGAACTACAAAGACCGTTCTAATACATAAAATTTTCGCGATATTTTGTGCCTGAATTTAATTTTTCCTTATTAAAGTTATTTCTCAACCATGTGGTAAAGATCTATACAATCCTATATTATTAAAAAAGTGTTAGTATTGATATAAACCGATGTAATAAAATATATCGTAAATGCTAGCCTTAATCGAAATTTATCAATTACTAAGAGAAATTTAATGCTCTCAAATGGTTACGAATAAAAAAATGTAGCCCGTATTCGGTCGATTTTCTCCATTTTTCTCTGATTTTAAGCTAATAAAAGGAGAAGTGAGAGTATGACATTAACGCAATAAAACAAATGTGACCGCGAGTAACCTCTGAATGAGAAGCAAGCCTTTCGTCTCTTGGCGCGACTAACAATAAGTCGAAGCTTTTGAAAACTGCCGTGCATTAGATAAACGCAGAGTGGTCGGAAAAAAGCATAAATATGCCATTTGTTATCCGTCTAGGTGCTAAAAGCAGCGTTGCCGCTAGCTTCAACGTCTTCTTTTGTTTTTCTCCGAGCGCAAAAGTGCATCCTTAATTAAGGTGCGCTTAACACTTGATTCTTTATTACTTCGAGGTTCTCCGCCCCTCCAGCCGCCTCCTGCCCCCCCCCCTCTCTCTCTCTACTTCTTTATGCCCTCCTCCTAGCACCTTCCTGTACACTTTCCCCCTTCTTCGCTCTCCTTAGTCTTTGGTGTTGTTGCACCTCTGCTAACAACTAAAAACAATTTCACCCTCTCTCCTCCTCTCACGGAAACACACTCCTTTTTTGATTGAAAATACTTCCATTGTTGCTGCTTCCTTGAGTGCAGCATTCAGTGTCATCTGCTGAAAAACAAAACGATTATCTTGTAACGGCTAATAAAGAGGAAACGAAAATGTATGTGCATTTATGTTCAAGCGTGCGGTATTAAAAATGACTGACCGACCGCGGTGAAAGTGCAAAGTAAAAATACACCAACGCGACGAATTTATTTCGGATGGAAAGCTTTCAAAGAGTAAGAGATATCTCATATCAGTCTCTGTTAGCGATATCGGTTGATTCACCGAATCAAGGAATGTTTGTTTAAATACTCTTCTTTAACTTCAAGTTGAACGTCAATATTCTAATGAGCATAACGAGAGAATTTCGCTCGCGCAGAAAAAAGCAACAATTGTTCTAATTCAATAATCTATCGCTCCATAACCTTGTTGCGATTACATCGGACACTACTTTTTCAGTGTTTAAATGTTTTAATTCGTTAACAATCTTTAATATCTTTACGAATATAGAATTTTCTTATGTTTTTTAATATTTTACTGAGAACGAATCTCTTAACATAATTATTTAATGTACATTTAATATTACATTTTTAACTCAGAAATTATAAAAGGGACTGTGGAATGTTGTATAATTTTCCAATCTATCGAATGTTCAGTATACTATTATTACTTTCTTCATATGCAGTATAGGAGAAAATAGGGAAAATAGAAATAGGGAAATATGTACACGTTTTATGGTTCCCTGAAAACTTTTTCACTAATTTCTCGATTATGTCTGTGTGTGAGATAGGAATTTTGTGCGTGCTCTAACTCAAACACTACTAATCAAATCTCCACAAAAAATCATAATTAAAAATTGAATTAAAAAATCAAGACCAAATTAGATTTAGGCTAAACTTAGTCAACCGAAAGTGGAGGTTTACTTATAACATTTTTCCGTTTTTGTCAAATATCTCCGTTAGAACTTCAAAAATGCAAATATTTATTATTATTAAAATTGTAGAAAATATAATTTTGTACAACTTTCGTATGATACATTCTGTTAAAGAACTGATTTTAAAATACATATTTCGATTATTTGTATGAACTTGTTTAAGTACGTCGCTAAGTGATACCTTTGCTTCCGTTGCTATGATAATATTTTCTTATTGTTGATAGCGACAACTACGCTACCAAAGGTAAATTTAATCGCGTTCAAAATTATTCCAATACCATCTAGCCTAGTGGTTCTCGGCCAGATCTGCCATGCGACCCCCTCCGTTAGGTCGCTGTGACCCCCCGTGATTTTTTGAGAAATAATAAAAATATAAATGAAAAGTTTTTTATGTACTTTTTTATAAAGCGCACTGAAAAGCACAAAATAAATTTTGGATTCAAGAAAATATCTGGATCTTAAGGAAAATTTTCATTATATATGATCATGTATCTCTTTTAAAAAGACGCATGGAATATGTTGATTAAACTATTCACTACATTATAAATAGTCTGGAATATTCTTGTTGTTGCACATAGATGACTACATGAGAATTAGTCTGCTATGTCAATACAGTGGTAGAATATCCGCCCGGGTTCGTTTCCCGGTCATAGCAGATTTTATCACTCATTTTCACATTTCCTAAAAATAAATTAGTTCATCAAAAATTCAGATATCGTCATGAATTACAATACAGATGAGAAATGTGAGGGCTAAGTAAATGAGCGAAGCTAGTATACGTCGTCGTATTAAATTAAATTTTATTATAAAATTATATTTCTTATAGGAAATATAAATATATTAAAATTAACAAATGCTTAATTTTGAAGATTCCAACCCTTAATCAAACAAAAAAATTAGACTTATAACGTATAAATTAAAACTGAAGGATTGAGAGAATGAGGAAAAATTCAGTTGGCATAGCGAAGAATGCTCGCCCCCCCCCCCCCCAAATTGACCCGCGACCCTACATTTGTGAACGATTGATCTAGCCTCAGTTTTTGTAAAAAAAATTTCTTGTAAATATTTACAGCGCAGCCAACGGTCATTTTAATCGTGCTCAATTTATTGTTATCCACAGCACCAAATAATCATTTTGTATACCTATAGTTTTCTCTATGTGAAAAGTGGCTCAAAGTCTTTTTCATTTTCAAACTTATTCAGTCTTTAAAAATTGTTCACGAGTGTGATTTCCGATAGTAATTCTTGAGGACGCTGTTGCCGAGAGAAACTCTTCAGTAATATTGCAATCATATTCATTACTGTATATAGGGAGAAAGTCACGTGCTGAACACAAGATTTTTCTTTATACAAATTAGTGATACTCAGAGTCAATAAAACAATTCCTTTTTAATTGATAGAATAAAGTGATTCCTTTAGACAATAAGGCGAGAAGGAACTTTACTTAACTGATGATACACGCGTGCTATCGGTGGCTCTTAAAGCTAAACACCGTGACGCGAATGAAAACAATATGACAAAGCTGTGTGTTGACAATTGTAATGCACGACGCTGAGGCAAAGTGAGAATGACTGGCCAAGAGCGCAACAGAAGACGATAGGCAAGTTCTGACCAAGGACGCTTCATTAGAAGCATTCTTAATTGCATTTAATCCTCATTTGCTCCTCGTTGTTATATAAATATCAAGATATATATTGGATAATATTTATATTAACGCCACTAAGTGTTAAGGACATGACAACAGGAGAGCCGCTGGGGTGTCGGAGAGACACATTTACATACGTAGGTCGGAGCTTTCGGAATAATCCCTTCGCCTGTGCAATATAGAGACAACTCAATACCATTTACGCACATACACCGCCTATAAATATCGACATAATTTTTAGCCCTTTTATCAATCGCTTATGTTTTCACTTTCTCTGTCCCTCTGTCCGTTAGTAAAATTTTGAAGCAACGTGAAGAGCTTGGGGGCTAAAATTTCCATGATAGTTTAAGATGGCGGCAGACATGAGGGAGTTCGTATGTCTGCCCGTTTGCCTTTTGGCTGGATTAAAAACAAACAACCCTTATGAACTATCTTTATGAGTCCGTTACTAGTATGGTAAAGCTGCGTTTTACGTTTGTACAACTATAAAAGCGAAAGGGATACAGATCATATTACAATTGCTTAACTGCGGTGAGATTTGTTTTAAATAACTTTTGATTGATTTTGGATTTTACCTTTCATTTATAATGCTAATTTTCTAATGAAAATACAGTGGAAAAAGAAGGGGAGGAGGTCAAAGATTCCGAAGATTTCTAAAACTTTCTAAAATAGGGTTTTTGGAATTAACTTTTTAGTTCTTTTTAATTTGTTATTATTATTAGCATTCTGTCAGCAGACAGATTGGTGATTATACGCTAAACCGATAGTATGGTAGTATTCCCTTGCTTTCCACATCGCAGAACTGCAGTCCTTCGAATCATTCCGACCACACCTACAGTTAATTTGGTTATAGATCCAGTCAACACAATTTGCTTTTGACTTTATAGTCAACTGCTTGTACTGCCGCCTGAAACTAGATGCACGAAAGAGGGTGTAAAAACAGCGCAATTGATAAATATCATGAAAAAACTGCCACAGTTGAGGGTCGAACCCTAAGCCTTTGCATTAGCAATTTAGTTATGTTTAGAACGCTAACCACTATGCCACTAACAATAAGTAAAACTTCCCGCTGTTAAAGATTTCTCTTTTTTAGGATTAAAAATCGATTGTTGATCAATTCGGTAAGTAACTTGTTCATTTTAACAATAAAAATAAACTTCGTTCTTTCGGGCTGTAAATCCCTTTAAGACCCAACTTCGTGCCTCGATTTTAACCGTTTTAAAATTCAATTTTATAATGCCCCGCACCGAACCAAATGTATTTCCTATAGGAAACTGAGAAAAGGCCCCATACATGTGACACATAAATATATTCGAAGGTATGTACGCATTCTTCTGTATATTCGTGGAAGATAAAAGAAAAATTAATCATGGTTACATTTATACAACCGCAATAAGGTTGCGTCAAAGGAAAATACGTCTGTGATGAAACTTATGGCAAAAGTTTCCTACTAATACTATGAAAATGCAGTGCTCAGGATCCACATGTTCTCACGAAAACGTTTTCCATTAAACAGCTGTAGTTGATGATGACACGGCAAACTAATACTGCCCTGGGTGATGCCTACGTGTCCACCGCGCAGCTAGGTTTATCACTTTATTCCTAGCATGTATTTTCAGATTGCCAAAGTGCAGGAGTTTGTGCGCTTTCTTGCTGAATGGTGGCGAAAGCTTCATCCCCTATTCTCATATCTCTCCCGTCCGACTATAAGTGCACTCCATTGTGCGTCGCAGCATCTCCTCAGTCCTTGTCACCTCACCTCGAGTCTTACGTCGTCCGCCATTCCGGGGAGAAAGAAAAATTGGATCCGACGAGGGTAAATAATTTTAGTCGTCTTAACCGCTTTGTCCTGCTTAGATAACGCGTGTACTCATTGGACAGTGAAAGTATCAGCTCTCCGTAGGGTATAATCCATGAAAGGCAAGATAGGTGGCGATTTCTTGAAGAATGAATTGAAGTTGCAAGATGCAGGAGTCTGTGCAGCAGTAATCATAACACAGCCAAAGATGTCCAAGAAATCATAGGTGATAGGCAATAACTATTTTATTATGAAATATAGTCTTGCTATATATTCAATTATGTAAGAATAGATATTTTTACTCAGGGAATGTGGGGTGCGAATAATGCATTCCAACTGTCAATCTTGGATGTTTTTGCTCTGATACACTAAAATAATTTGGCTCCGTTACAAGTCGAAATTTAAATCATTTTTCATCTCTGAAACAAATTAAATAAATGTATTAATTAAGTATATGAAATAAGAATATAATATGTTTTTCATTTGAGAAATAACCGAGATATGCCCAAAGAAGGAGTAACCAGGTAAGTTTCGATTTTTAACTGGTAGAGAAGTATGCACTACTCAAGGTGAGAAGAGAGCGATAATGAAAGATTGGACCGGATGCTGCGAGTCCCGTTTTGCGTCTTCATTTGGCGCTTCATCGAACACATGACGGAATCGCTCACTCTCTCTCTCTTAAAGCGAGCGATATCTCGAAATGATGCACATTCGGAACAAAGTTCGGACACCGCATACGACTAAGGGAACCAATTACGAAAACAAACGAAGGAATGTAACTTAGAAAATTCATAGTTTATAATACGCGCGCGACTGGCATGTCCATCGCATGCGGAAAAGCGTCACAATTTTAAGATCGACTATGAGAAAACTTGAAAAGAATATCGAACTCACGCCACTTGATTAGATTTGGGATATCATAGCGACAAAGAGTATAGGGAGAGAGAGAAAGAGTGAGCGGTAGGAGAGAAGTGGAAAGTTTTTGGAGACATGGAGTAGGAGAGGGAGAGAGGCGGAACGTGTCTCTGCAAGTGCATTCTCGGAACATGCGTGAGAGATACGGAAGAGAATGAGAGAGAGAGAGAAAGAGGGAGAGGAGGTAAGAGGGAGAAGGGGGCGTGGAGTGGAGGTCATGTGTTGCTGCTTCCTTCGTTCTCCGGAATCCGAGCATCGACCGACCTTGAGTGTGGGAAGGGGGGAGTGGGCTTCGGACGTTTGGGTGGGAGGGGGGGGGGTGAGGGGGAGGGCGGGGGCGGAGGCTGTGCTGGGGAAAGGGGAGGATGGAGTGCGTACGGGGGAGGAAGGGGTTGGGCGGGGGATGGAAAAGGCAGAGGAGAAGAATCGGGCGAAAAGAAGGAGATAGGAAGAGAGAGAGAGGAAATACCTTGACGTCACGCTAAGTTCATTCACCTCTCCCTCCGCACGCTCCTTCCCCATCCCACCTGCTCTCCCGGTGTTCCATACTCTCTGTCCTCTCCTCCTTGTTTACCCCACCCCATTTCCCAATTCCTTTCAAACCCTTACTCATCTTCCGGCGCTTTTTTGGGTGCAGAACCGCCGCAATTACGCCCCGAGGGTATTTGGTCTCTTTCATCTCTTCTGCATATTTACTGCAGCAGACGGCATTGGCCTATCCTGAATTATGGTTCTGTTGTCCAAACAGTATCCGCTGTGTCTTTATTTTAATTTTAGAATAAGCTGGATATTGCTTATTAAAATGCTGACTACATTCGTATGCTAGACTTTTCCGTGGTAGAAGGAAGAGTGGCTGATTACAGACGCGAGCGAAATTCCCAACTATGCAATACGGATAATAATAGACTCTTCCTCGTTATTGACTATGACTAAATCATCGCATATCTTTCGAATTACTACACTACTAAAAAAAGAGGACGCGATTCGAAGAAAAAAGGAAACGGCGGAAAATCAAACGTATTTATTTTGCAGTCCCGAGGATTCTGATAATACATTAAAATTCATTTTAAAAAAGTAATTGTCATCGAGAAGATACTATTTGTATTTCAAGTGCTTGCTACTTATCTTCTTGGTTTACATTGCGTTTACTCTTTGATACGTTCATTTTCATTTTGTTAATAAATGTCACATTATACTCCTGTGATAAAAACAGACGTATACACCATAAACAGTTATTAGAACATACGATGAACGAATTATCGCCAAGGACTGCAACTTCGTATTTGAAAGTCGACTATGGTTTACTTATAATTCTCATAGCTGTCTCATATGATATTTGATAAAAAAATATTCGTATTTATTCCCATATAACGACAACGGAAACCTCGGCTTAAATGCAAAACAAATCGTATTCGTACGCAATCTCAGATGCCTCGAAAATGTATCATTTTTAATTAAGCTAAAGTATACCTAGGTAACGTACTTCAGCGACAAATACGATAAAAAGGACGGACGATTTGTTCGTCGTCAGCTTTTATAAAATAAATTTTAATTTAAAAATACTTTTTTCAATTCTTCAAGCCGAGACGTAATTCACATTTTTTGTGTAGCGCGAACGGGCGCCGTAAAAAAATTATACGGTACTATAGTTTTTTACGACGCCAAATAAGGCTACAAGCTTACTAGATTTATACCAGCGTTCTTTGAAACGTAAGGTCAGGCGGATTACGTCTGCAGGGGTTGCTTTGCCATTATATTATTAATATACAGTGCTTATTTTTACTTTGAACGCATTTTCTTTTGTACTCCTATATAACAAACGTGTTTCTTGAAAAATAACACTTATTTTTACCGTGAAGAGTACGTTAAATGACTTTGGGATAACTCTTCCTAACGCACTATTTATTCGTGCAGCGTATGGGACTCTTTTGAGATAGGCCTTATTCAGGAGCTAGAAAAAATTCAACGTAAGGGAGCGGGTTTCGTGAAACGTAGATATGGTAGGCAAGTAAGTGTCACGAGCCTAATAGAAGAGCTTGGATGGGAGTCTATGGAAAAACGGCAAAAAAGTCTAGGCATCGGATATTGCAGAAATTTAGATCGGAAATCTTTAATGATGAATTATCAGGCATAATTAAGAGCCCAATTTACGTAGAACGATACGACTACACTGACAAGATTCGAGAAATTGATTGTAGAACTGATAGATACAAAGGATCCTTCTACCCTAAGAAGACAAGAAAGCATAATAAGAGAATAATATGATAGGTCGGAGATAATCTCCCCCCTGCCACACACCAATTGCGGTGGCTTGTAGAGTATTTATTCAGATTTCCTCTACGCGTCTAAGCCCTGGTCCTCGCCAACATTGATTTGAGACAGAAACGTAACCCCAGCATTTATCCAGGGACTAAATACATCATTATGTAGAGCATAAAAATAAAGAGGAACAAACAGTAAATATTATCTGAGATGTTGATATTATTCGACGATTTTAACGCGTTTTCAATAAAAAAAGCAAAGGATTCACAATCCGCTGATCTACTTTCTCCGATTAAAAATTTGTTTGACGTAATAATCATATAATCGGACGCGTCTGTCGGTAAACAAAATCAAGCTTAAACAGCAAGGAAGGAACTGGTTATTCCAACTCAACCCAGTTCGTATATGAAAAGTTGACAGAGTGAGCAGCACGGGTTGAGAAGTCTCTAACAAATTACTTCCCTTCTCATCCAATTACTCACCTCCCACCTCTCCATCGTTCTCTTCTCTCGGCCTACCTTTGTCCTTGCATTTTTCTTTGCTCCCTTCCTTCGCCTTTCTCCTCGTTCTTTTCTGCTCTTCATTCTCCCAATCGAACTTCCATTATTCTGCTCTTCTCGCTTCAATAACACTATCCCATCATTTCACTCTTATCCCTTGCTCCTCTTTTTTCTTCCTCTTTATTCCTTCTTTACCTTCCTGTAATTCTTTCTTCACTCCACTTCTTACGCTGAGTTGCCAAATTGTAGGTCGCGACCTTGTCCGAGGTCACGAAAAATTTCAAAGGGAACCTTGAAGACGGAGGATTGTAGTTTACTTAATTGTTACAGCATTTTAAATAGACAAAATTTTAAAATTTTGCCAGAAATGAAAAAAATATTTTTTAAAGCTTTCACGTCATTCCAAGCTGGAACTAATGGCACTTCTACGAATGCGCAGACGAACTTAATGGATAGACGGATGGGTTTGGGGCGGTCGCAATAACATGCGCTCCCTTAAATTAGGGCGGCAATAAGTTATGACAACTTATGGTGGGGTTTCGTACATGAATGACGTTTGGGCACCTTTCATCGTTCTCTCTCCATTGCTCTACTTCGCTCCTAGTTTCGCCTCTTCTCCTCCTTTCCCACCCATGATTCCTTCTCTAGTCGACCCCTCGTCCCTTTGGCCTTCTGATTATTTCGACGGGAGAGGAAACTGCGTGGCGGGAAAAAGGAGGGAGAAAGAGGAGAAGAGGGGGATATGGCGTGGTTCCTCCTCTTCCAACGCACTGATTCACCATTTTTTATTCTCCCCCTAACTCGAGGCACCCTTTTCTTCGCTACACACTGCGCATCTGCCGACCAGCGACTAGCTTTCTTAATGGCCCGAATAAACGGGAATGTAGTCCTGCGCATATATGTACGTCCTCCTCGAAGGAATCGGGGACGTAGTATTCTTCGCTGGATGTACGTCGAAATAAAGGCTCGAAAGTCCTTGAAGGTTCGCCTAGACGAAAATCCCGTCTTGAAGGTCTTCAAACGAGGTTATCTGTTGTCGACAATTTTATCTGGTGTGAAAATTTAGCTGCTTGCAAAATATTTCAAATCCCTTTAAAACAATCGAGTAAGATTTTGAAAGTGTAGCATGCTGTGTATTAAATAAGTAGGTAATGGAACAAAAATGAACCAGGAGATAATAAGTGGAATATATTAAGGTAGCCAGTTACAACCCACAAGTTACAGACATTCGCCTAAAGATATTTTCCTATTTTCGACATTTTTTGTAAATTATATATAACAAGTTATGATAGCATGAATTGATCTACTAGATATCCTTAGAGAGATAGCGATGAAGGGCTAGGAGTTATTGCGATACTGCGCCATGGCGCGTAAACATGTTAAAAGGCATGTATTTTTCCTTAACTAATTACTTTACGAACGACTATCCTCGGAGCACGAAATGACGCAGTTATGTAAATTTGAAAAACAAGCATTATTAGTTTTCCGTTGAAAACTGCGACTAGCAAACAAGTGACTTTAGGCTCCAACACTTGTTCCGAATTATAAATCCGAGAAGTAAAAAATAAATGTGGCCCATATCCAACAGATTCGGCGAAAAAATCTTTTCCGTTGTATCCGAGTCATTTGCTCATTCTTTTGTGCGTCTTCTTTCCCTGCGTAATACCTTCGCTTCTCTAAACGGTATCTTCCCTAGAATCTTTCTTACTCTTTCCTACCATTCGCTCGAAAACTATTTCCTGTCTGCTATTCGGCCTCCCTTCCCTTCTCTCTCTCTCCCATCCTATTCCTCTTCCCCACTCTCTTCCTTTCGCTCTTTCCCTTCTCCCCTCTCACTCCTCTCTCTCTTCTAAACCTCTCCCTCGGACTTTTCAGTCGTATAATTCGGGCGAAAAAGAATTTAAAAATAGACTTCGTGTGTTGGAGAGGAGTAGGTTTCTTTCCTCTCCTAACTCTTTCCACGCTCTCTCTCTTTCCTTCTCACGACACCCCCGCTTCCACTGTCCTTCCGAGTGACTTCACGCGGTGGCGTGACCTCTGGAGGTCACTGTGCACAGGAAGCCAACCCAACGACAAATTTCAGTGCCGCTTCAGTCTATTTTTCGTATATTCAACCTGCCTCTCATGAATAATGTCCAAAGTTCAAAGAAGGCGATCTTAAGGGTCGGTGCAAGGCTTAACGTGATGGTGGAAAGGGTTGGTCTCGGCGTAGAAGGATTGCAGCTACGTTTGTTGAAATATAACCCCGAGATTCAATTGAATGTTTCGATATTCTTTAGTTAATTTTCAGTGCGATAATCACTTTATTCGTTCAAATATCTGGCATCAGCTGAAACATTCATCCAGTAACATACGGGGTGACCCAAAATCGCGCCTCATAGGGGTTTTAATTAATACAAGGGCAAGTCACAATTAATGGTAATTACTTAGTGATTCTAATTTAAAAAAATCAAAATAAATGTTCGAATACTAAGTAGTAACAAAATCATTCTAGTAACAACATTATTGTACTAAAAATATTATTTTAGTCATCATTCAGAATCCTACGGGGCTATTTTATTTAAATCCCTATGGGTCGCGACTGCTGGGCCACCGTGTTTATACTTGCAAAAATTGACAATGTTTTAATCACAAGTTTTGGCAGTATTATAAAGTTCCTTTGTCACTTAGTGTTTTTATTCAGGTAAGTTAGCTACTTATATCAAAATATTTTATGCAGCTTATAAACTTGATCAAATAAATAGACTTAATTTAGCTCAGCGGAATTTATGTTTCACTAGTTTAAGAACATCATCGCTGTTTAAATACTAATGTTTTAAATGTCAAACTTTAAAAATTCAAAAGGGCTATTTTCTAAATAATTAAATAATTAGTGAACATGAACTTTAAGTATTTATCTTGAAAATTCATCATCGTCGTAAAGCGCCCCATAAAATTTTAATGTAGTGAATGATTTTTCAAATACAAAAAGAATTATCAATCTTACTCTACTGATGAAATACAAATGGTAATAGGATTAAAAACCTCTCAATATCACTACATTATTAATTGGAGCCTATTTATATCTTTACACTTAAAAATTTGAACTAAATAAATACAATTTTATTAACCCTTGTGAAAAATTATCTTTTCTAAATATCAAACAAAGGTTAAAAAAACTAGAAAAATCTTGAAAAAAAATCCGGAGTTTTGGCAACCCTAGATAACGCTGAGGAAGCAGGAATCTATTTATTCGTCCCAGCTGTGACGACAACGGCCGATATGTTCGTTCGTTTTATTTTAGACAAGTGATTCGCAGAATGGGCGAATGAGTTTTTCGACGAAAGAAACCTCGAAAAGTATATTAATGTAGTGTTATTTGTTTCATTAAGTGCGCCTAATGAGTGTATAAGTCTGTTTTTCAGGTGTTTTTGTTTTTCAAAGATAAAAACGTAAATAAGGGCAGTATGAAAAAATATCTTAAGTTCACGTAAGGAATTTTCTAACAAAAATCGCCTAATATATGTTAGGCATAATGCAAAAATTAAACCTACTCGTTAAAACATAGTTATAGGGTGGGAATATTTTTGAAATAGGAGAAAAATTCTGCCTTGAGTCGAACCCGGGTCATCACTTACTGGGCGAATATTCTTCCATTGAACTATCGAAGCAGAGTAATTTGAAGACCCGAGTTCGATTCCCCGTCACAGCATAATCTTTCTCCCGTCTCAAAAATATTCCCAGCTTTACAGCTTATGCCTGCCTGCCTAGAATCTTAAGATCACTTTATTCCATCAATTTAAAATTAAGGGTGTTACTGGAGAGATACGTGCAATAGATATGGGTTCACAAAAAAATTCAGTTATATTAGCTCAGTGAAAGGAAGACATTATATGAAAGCGTTACTCGTTCGAACATCAGGTGGAAAAAATTTCCTGTTAATCTCACAATAAGGAACGGCAACATCCACCTCCTGCCACACGCTGTTGGCAGACCCGAGAGAGTAAGTAATCCTGGAACCTATGCAAAAGTTTAAGAACTTTCTTTTTCCTTCTTTCTTGTTTGCTCGTTAAAGCGGCGTCTTTAGATCGAATTATGGGATGCTCTCTCCCGTTACTGTTTCTACAATAGCTATGTATTTGTATCGACTTTCCTTCCGCAATACCATTTACGGCGTCTTCTCGTATGAGACTTTTTTTGACAATCGTAAGCATCATTTGAATTATCATCATCGTGGATGCATATTAATGTCATGTGATACGAAAACCACCATATTATTTTATTTTACAGCATTAACTCCATTTTATTTCGGTATTATGTACATAATTAGTTTCGTAAAAAGTAACGTCTAGTTTTGATGGTGATATGAAATAGAAGTGATCGTTGCCTCTTCCAAAGTAGAGAATTATTTTTTGTAAACTGAACTTTGAAAGTGTGACACGAGAGGACAAGTGAGACTAATCCAGCTTCAGCAAAAATAGATAGCACATTGTATATGTAGCCATAAAATTTTTCTCTTCCTATCGAGGTAACTAATAATTTTGGATATCATAATTTTTCCAGAGGCATTAAAAGATTGGAAAAACCAAATTCACAATTCGGATACAAAGTAGCCGTCACCAATCATGTGTGACGGCCAAAATTATTATTACTCGTAAATATTTTAAAAAGATTTCAAAGCAAGAATGTCGAATGAACACAGAATACTGGGAAAAACAGCGGATAGCTAGGGAAAAATTTCCATCAGTTCATTTAAAGAGGTACATAAAAGCAAAAATATTATCTTAAAGAAAACTTAAAAATGATAATACGGTTACGCGTACACAAGGCACTATAGGTAACCAAGGATAAGGAGCTATAAACTGCCAAAAAAATTAAGATTTTTTTGGCCACCGGTTGGCAGCCTTTGCTGTCGAGAGGTTTACTTTCGCTCGTTTTTGTCCGCTGGATTTTCTTTGATGTCGATCCCTTTCTACCTCTCACAAATATACTTTGTATCTTTGAACCCATGGAGGCAGACGCAAAAAATCAGCCTCAATTATCTCCATTAGCTGACTGAAGTCGTTCATTAAGATAGGAAAACGCTCGGATCTTTCTTTCAAAGCCTTCTTCAGGAAACGCAGCCTTCTATACTACGGCTATGTCGAAAATTTATGCTCTTATTGTTTGGTCCTTTTTTCCTTCGGACATCTGCCGTCGCCGACCTTTATGTTTGTCTTACCGGTGTATTAAACCGGTAGTGAGGCACGAGAGAAAGGTGGGTGCAAAGTAATCAGGACGATGCATCCGTCTTCGCAAACGTCTTTCGCCGTTCCATCGAAAGGAATTAGCCGCTTGGATTAGTTAGCGGAGCGTTTTAACTGTCGAGAGCTGTTCGGGAGTGTTTAATTTGTTCTTTCTCCCTTACTGAAACAATAGAATGAAATAAGTTTTTCCTGGAAACTCCTACCTACTTTGTGGAACTTTGGAGATATGAAAATGAAAATTATTAAAAAAGTTTTTAATTAAAATAAACAATGATAATCAGTAAATACCGAGGAAAAATGTGATAATTTATAAAAGTGAATGCATGACTTTTAGCGAAAAATCTGTCTTACAAGGTGCCAGCAAAAGCTTACAATGGAAATGCTTAGAAAATACTCTTTTTACTTTCTCCATACGTAGTAATGGGAAAGTATTGTGATCACGAAAAAAATCGACTTCGTGATTTCAACGGAAATACACGTTTTCAGGTCTCTAGAGCACGTTTAGACTATTTTCGGAATGATGTCTGTGTGTGCGTGCGTGTGTATGTGATTATGGCCGCTCTAACTCAAAAAGTACGTGCCATATCGTTACCAAACTTCAGATATAACACTTTAGCATGAGCACAAAGAACGTATTAGTTTTTGAACAATATCGGATAACCGGAAGTCGAGGTTTATTCGAAACCCGATTCGGTTTTTGCGATATTTCTCCGTTAAAACATAATTATTGTATATACAATTCGATACAAAGGTTATAGAGAATGTAATTTCCTACAACTTCTATTTGAAACAATTTTCCATAGCAGTTATTGTTTAGGAATTATTTATAAAAAATAATCGGTTTTTTCTGTTTACGTCAAACATCTTAAAAACGTCGTTATTGGTAATCTTTGTGAGGACCAAAGTTGTAGAGAATAATATGTCTTCCAGGTTTTGTTTGAAACAAATTTTCGTAGAACCATCCATTTCGGAGATATTCAACTTTTTTCGTAATTTCCAGTATACAGCGCCACCACCATGTAGCGGTGAATTCTGTAAACATATTCAAAATATACCTAATTTACGGCAATAAGGACGACTGTATTCTTTTACGATACGAAATAATAATTTTGCCTTCATAATAATTTAAATATCTATACCCCAAATATGGCCACATCAGATTTTTTATTTTGTAAATCGAAAATATTCAGACGCCTGAGTTGTTGCAAAACTATGTAAGAAGTTCCTCAAATGGAAATAATAATTTTCAATGCCAGTCGCGCTTAGAATTTTGATACGGCCATATTTAGCGAGAATAACTGCTAAACTTATGTGAATGAAAAAAACATTTATCGAGTGAAAACGAAAATCGTACTAACTGATAAAATGCAATTCACTTACGTTACAAAGATAAACTCAATAAATTTCTATTAAATAAAAGATTAAAATCTTTTACGCTGCAGAAATCGTTGGTTATAATTTTAGAAATTCAATTTACGCCTTGAAAAATTTCTAAAATTGGATTCGTATGAAAAAGTGCTCCGTTTAAAAGTCAGCTTCCCCAAGATGAGCAACCTTGGTTTTTACGCGACAGGCACTCACTCGAATTCTACATTAATATTCACAAACTATGACTTTACCGAACTCTATTATTTATTCGATAGTTTTTTTTAAACCTTACCTCTGTAATCTCAACCTCGCCAAAAATATTTTCCTTTCTTTTCTGTCCCTCGCTCCCATCATTTCTCTCTCCACCCTACTCTACTATATTCCCTCTCCTACCCTTCCATTTCTCCTACACCTTCATTCCGATCCTCCGTCATTGATGACCACTGAACCATCCCGCACTTTCTAGGGTGGCGCTTACGACGTCTGCGCAGTAGGTTGTCAATGGTAACCACCTGTGGAGGCGAAGGGGCGGCGAGGCGGGGTTAAGAAGGGGTGCGGAGACGGTGGAGAGGAGGGAAGGAGGAAGTGGTGCGGGTGGTCGGAGGAGGAGAGCGGTTTGCGGAATCGCGGAATAGCCGATGGGAGTGACTAACACGCGATACACCGAGTCGGCCGCGAGTGCAGCTGCACCCAAACACACTCCCTCGGCTACCTTTGCATTCTACGTCGCGAAAATCAATTTTTATTCGCTTCCGATTCCTTTAATGGAGCGCTTCAATTCCTTTGAAATGCGAATGGCGAATATTCATTTCAGAGCATTCATTTGTATAGGGTATTTTTAGCCTGACTGCGCCAAAAGTTAAAATATCTTAGCAGAATATGTATTGTTCTCATTTTCAGTTACGCGAGCGGATTATAAGTCATTCCTGATTTTCCTTTCAGCTTTAGCATTGAAAATGTTTTCTAAAGTCAACAGTTGTTTTACTTTTGACGTGCATTTTACTACCCAGAGGAGAATTCAATTACATAAAACGATTTAAAATAATTGAATTTGAGAAATGAGAAGAATAAATTCCTTAAGAATCTTGGTGAATAATTAAATTATGCGATAAACAAGGTATCTGGATAAGTCTCCGATAGGATCGACCTATACATGAAATATTTTAGAAAATTTAATTCGCCTATCTCTTTCTAATTGTAAGAGCTAAGGGCGCCACGTGCTCATTCTTTTTGGACGCCATTTTAATTCGGCTCGAAGGCGCCACTAGCATTTGTGCAGCCTTATAATCCAGTGGATAAGGAGATACGAAGCTTGACCTTGAGAGCTCTAAGAGCGAGTCTGTTAGTGAAGAGCTATAATGTGGATTCTATTACATAATTTCCCCTAATTTATAACGCGATCGATTTAGACGGTATTCCGTGGGATCATTGCGTATTCAATTGCATTCTTAAATAACGTATTTTTTCAGTTACATGTATTTCAGGTTCCAAACATTTAGCTGTTTATTCAGAAATGGAAATAATCATTTGTTAATATTTCAAGCTGAGATCCAGGCTGGCAAAAACACTTCCCGGTTACACGCTAAGTATTCAATTTCCTTGTGAGTGATGGATCATCGTTGTTTATCTCTTTAAGTACCAAGAAGATTGGTTTTATGTTCGAGTAAGCTTCTGCACATCCGCATGGAAAAATACCGCACTCAGTTCTAAGTCTTGGGATTCCCCGTTTATAAAAACAAAGGTTACGTCATTCCATAACGTATATCGAGCAAATTGATTGGACACTGCGACTGATTTATTTTCGCTAACGTCTGGGTTGACCGAATTTATAAACAGACCAGATCCTCACTGAAATACTAGAATCGAAACTCGAAGGCCTTATACAATTCGAATTTTTTCATTCAAAGAAGCATTTTTCTGTCGGCATTTGCATTGAATGCATTAAAGTTCAATAATATGGTTAAATATATGTATTTTTTGTTTTATGTTGGAGTTGAAAAATATACAATTGGTGGAAAATCGATACTGAGTTTCTTCAACATGATGGAGATCTTTTAGAACATCAATTCTTGCGTAATACTATTTACCCTATATGTGAAACACTAAAATCCTATTCATGAATTGAAGTGAATTTTTTTACGAATAATATGTAATAACGTAAAAGTTTCGTGAGTCTCCAAAAATTTTCTTCGAAAGACAACGTAGAACGACATAACAATTTTTTGTATCATTATTGGAACAGGGTTAAAAATCCTCCAACTTATCATGACCATCTCTTCATCTATATTTACGATTCCATTCCACTCTGTTTTTAGCATGTTTTCTTTAAAAAAACAAGTTAGGAAAGTGTATTGCAAATAGGTGCGTCTCGTGCGATGGTGTATTTTAAAATAAATGATATACTTTTTACGAACGCTTACCATAAAACAGCTAAAAACCTTCGCCCGATTATACCTCTGTCGCTCTGTCTACTAAAAATGTCTTCCCTCCTCTAAGTTGTGCAACAATAAAAGTATTTACGTAATTTTAGTATAAAGGCTAAATACTGCAGAACGATATACCGGTAACGATACCATGTAAACATTAAATTTATATTTACCGATTCCTTTTCTAATTAGTTTTAAATAATCAAACTTTGTAATTATAGCAGATCTTATTTACTTCAATTATTGAAAAGATTGTTTTCGTTGACGACATGCATGAAATTTAAATGAAGTTCAAAGCGAATTACAACGTTTTTGTTTGATTTTTTTGAAAGCGGCTACTCCTATGACAAAAATACACAGAAAAAGAAATATTTTATTTGGCATATTCTACAAATTTCTTTTGAGGATGTTTTCGGTATGACTAAAGTTTTACGAATTAGGACGGAAAGTTTCTTTTTGTTTACATTGAAGTGGCATCCCTGATTGATTCATGTGAATCATTTATGCCATTTTCTTATTGTCTTTGGCCATAAGTCCTAAATACCAAATTCCATTAAAATCCCTTCGTTTGACGCCGAGAACGAACATGCATACGGAGGAACGGAAGCTAATTGGCGGTTACGTTGGAAACGGAACGCGCCTACGAACGTGGTCTTTTTGTTTTAGGAGATATTTCGAAAAAAATTCCTTTTAATTGGATAGCACTTATTAATCTATGAGCTAATCATTGATTGGATAGATTTTCCGCTAGATGGCTCCAAAATCGGAAAACTCAAAGCTCTGAAATGGTATTGTAGACAAACTACATGAGTGGAGTTTTTCCGAAAAGTCTAGTGAGGATCTAAATTCCAAAGGCGCGGATTGTTCTTTTCCCAAAGGGAAAATTTTCAAGAAAACGGACTTCCACCGGGACAAGGGCCAGGCCAGCGAGGCACCCACCTAGGCCGCAGCACGCTTAGGGGCGCAACAGTTGACAAATTGGACTTTTCTTTTTACTTTCTCCATACGAAGTATAGGGAAAGTATTGTGATCAGGAAAAAAATCGGCTTCGAGATTTAAACGGAAATACGTACACGTTTTGAGGTCCCTAGAACACGTTTAGACTATTTTCGGAATGATGTCTGTGTGTGTGCGTGTGTACGTGATTGTGGGCACTCTAACTCAAAAAGTAATCGCCATATCGTTACCAAACTTCAGATATAACACTTTAGCATGAGCACAAAGAACTGATTAGTTTTTGGACAATAACGGATAACCGGAAGTCGAGGTTTATTCGAAACCCGATTCGGTTTTTGCGATATTTCTCCGTTAAAACATCATTATTGTATATACAATTCTATACAAATGTTATAGAGAATGTAATTTCCTACATCTTTTATTTCAAATAATTTTCCATAGCAGTTATTGTTTAGGAATTATTTATAAATAGTCGGTTTTTTCGGTTTCCGTCAAATAACTCCTTAAAAACGTCGTAATTGTTTATCTTCGTGAGGACCAAAGTAGTAGAAAATAATTTTTATTCCAAGTTTTGTTTGAAAGAAAATTTCGTAGAACAATCCATTTCGGAGATATTTAACTTATTCGTAAATTTCCAGTATACAGCGCCACCACCATGTAGCGGTGAATTCTGTAAACATATTTAAAATACAATTTACGGAAATAAGGACGACTGTATTCTTTTACGATACGAAATAACAATTTTGCCTTATAATGCTATTCATAATAATTTAAATACCTAAACCCCAAATATGGAGAAAGTCATGTGTTGGCCACATCAGATTTTTTTGTATTATAAAATATATTATATTTTACTTTTACATTGTTAATAAACAAATGTTTTGAGAGTTAAAAATGTGTACTATATACGTATGTACTTCTTTAGGAAGGGGGAGAAATTTTCAAACCTCGCCTAGGGCGCAAAAATAGGGTGAATGATTCCCAAACCCAGTCTTGCCAAATCTTGCTTGCACGCAAGGATATTATACTTATTTTAAATATGATTTATTTCAAAATCCAACTTTAAAATTTACTAGATTTATTTATTTTCTCTTAATTTTCGTTAAATCTCAAAAATGCATTTACAACTATTTTATTATCTATACTCTCAAGCTGAATTGAAAACAAAATATTACTGTGATATCTATGCTATGAAAAAAGATGAATTGAAATTTTTGCTAACTGATTATTCAATGGCTATTTCACAAAAGAGAGACTTCGGCCCATTGTCAGGAGGAGAGAAGCTGGCAGAAATGTTTTTTTAAAGATATTAGACATTATTCTTTTCTCAGAACGTCAGACGAGATTAAAGAAGCTGAGACGATAGGATGAATTTTATTGAGAATAATTTGGATGGAGATGAATTAATTAAACATGAACGGGGGCCCCGAGATGTGAAGAATTATGCTGAAGAGAGAAACAAAATGCAATAAACCGATAGTACAAAACCAGCAAGACTTACGTATCGACCACCTTATAATCGATAACATTGTAAATTCCAAGTAACAAATAAGAGTTAGATACAAATTTTGAAAATCCTTAGTATTTGCTAATATAACGAACAAATAAAGGCCAAAATGTCTAAAAAAAAACAAACGGAAACCCATGCATAAAATCATATTCCTCAATAAAAATCTAGAAACTTCTTCCAAGAAAAACTGTTCGAACAAAGAGCATTTTTCCATATAAACTGTAAAACCGTGAATTTGTGGAGGCTCGTTTTAATGGCTACTTACAGAGTTCGATCAACAAATTTGTATTTGTAATTTATATTTGAAACAACATTATTCACAAAATAAAATAATATTCTGAACATGGCTTCGACCAAAGTTTGTAAGTAAATTGCTTTTGTTTGCCAAATATATTTGTTCATAACTGGTTTCAATCTAACTTAAATACAACGCAAATAGGAAGTTATGCAGAAACAAAAAATCATCAACTACTATATACTTATCCGCAGGCAACCTATAACCTTACGAAGTTAGATCGATTAAAGAAAGAATAGAGATGAATTATTCTATCGCCTCAGGGAGGTTTTGATAGGATATAAATCTCGTACCTTTTCGAAAGAGGAAGCGCGAGCAAAGGAAACCGCTGGAAATCGCCACACGAGCGTATGAGCGAACCAACGGAGCGGTATGTGCGGCAATAGAGCTGATAAAGGGATTGGGACGATGTTTGGGTGCAGCAAGCATGTTGAGAGAATGCGACACAAAAATGGAGGGTGCGAGGGAAGAGAGGGGAAAGGAGGGTCCTTGTGGAGGACACTGACATTGGGACACGTGACGAGGAAATGGGAGTGGAAAGAGAAAGAGGGAAGAGAGACAGATTTGGGAAGGAGGAGAGGATGAGGGAGAAAGGCGTGGGGTATAAAGGATCGGGGAATGGGAGGGTCCATCCGTCGGCTGGAGAAGGAAAATAATGCAATGTGGCGCGCAGGACCAGTTTTTGGGAAGAGACAGAGAGAGAGAGAGAAAGAGAGAATAAACGGAACACGACTCCTAGATCAATTTATCAATTCGAAACATTTTTAGATGGAAATGTTAATATTGCGGAAAAGACTAGGAATTGTTTTGGGATACCGGTTCTAAAAAATCTGATGTGGCCAACACATGACTTTATCTATATTTGGGGTATAGATATTTAAATTATTATGAGTAGCATTATAAGACAAAATTATTATTTAGTATCGTAAAAGAATACAGTCTTCCTTATTGCCGTAAATTAGGTATATTTTGAATATGTTTACAGAATTCACCACTACATGGTGGTGGCGTTGTATACAGGAAATTATGAAAAAGCAAAATATGTCCGAAATGGATGGTTCTACGAAAATTTGCTTCAAACAAAACCTGGAAGACATATTATTCTCTACAACTTTGGTCCTCACGAAGATTACCAATAACGACGTTTTTAAGGAGATGTTTGACGTAAACAGAAAAAACCGATTATTTTTTATAAATAATTCCTAAACAATAACTGCTATGGAAAATTGTTTCAAATGAAAGTTGTAGGAAATTACATTCTCTATAACCTTTGTATCGAATTGTATATATAATAATGATGTTTTAACGGAGAAATATCGCAAAAACCGAATCGGGTTTCGAATAAACCTCGACTTCCGGTTATCCGATATTGTACAAAAACTAATCAGTTCCTTGTGCTCATTGTGGGCGCTCTGACTCGAAAAGTACTTGCCATATCGTTACTAAACTTCATATATAACACTTTAGCATGAGCATAAACAACTGATTAGTTTCTGGACAATAACGGTTAACCGGAAGTCGAGGTTTATTCGAAATCCGATTTGGGTTTTGCGATATTTCTCCGTTAAAACATCATTATTGTATATACAGTTCTATACAAATGTTATATAGAATGTAATTTTCTACAACTTTCATTTGCAATAATTTTCCAAAGCAGTTATTGTTTAGGAATTATTTATAAATAATCGGTTTTTTCGGTTTCCGTCAAATAACTCCTTAAAAACGTCGGTATTGGTAATCTTCGTGAGGACCAAAGTTGTAGAGAATAATATTTCTTCCAGGTTTTGTTTGAAACAAATTTTCGTAGAACCATCCATTTCGGACATATTTTGCTTTTTCATAATTTCCAGTATACAGCGCCACCACCATGTAGTGGTGAATTCTGTAAACATATTCAAAATATACCTAATTTACGGCAATAAGGAGGACTGTATTCTTTTACGATACGAAATGATAATTTTGCCCTATAATGCTATTCATAATGATTTAAATAACTATACACCAAATATGGAGAAAGTCATGTGTTGGCCACATTAGATTTTTCACTTTCTCAATACGAATGGGAAAGTATTGTGATCATGAAAAAAATCGACTTCGAGATTTCAACGGAAATACACGTTTTGAGGTCCCTAAAACACGTTTAGACTATTTTCGGAATGATGTGTGTGTGTGTGCGTGTGTGTGATTGTAGGCGCTCTAACTCAAAAAGGACTTACCATTTCGTTACCAAACTTCAGATATAACACTTTAGCATGAGCACAAAGAACTGTTAGTTTTTGGACAATAACGGTTAACCGGAAGTTGAGGTTTATTCGAAACCCGATTCGGTTTTTGCTATATTTATCCGTTAAAGCATCATTATTGTATATACAATTCTATAATAGTGTTATAGAGAATGTAATTTCCTACAACTTTCATTTGAAACAATTTTCCATAGCAGTTATTGTTTAGGAATTATTTATAAATAATCGGTTTTTTCGGTTTCCGTCAAATATCTCCTTAAAAACGTCGTTATTGGTAATCTCCGTGAGGACCAAAGTTGTAGAGAATAATATTTCTTCCAGGTATTGTTTGAAACAAATTGTCGTAGAACTATCGATTTCGGAGATATTAAACTTTTTTCGTAATTTCCAGTATACAGCGCCAAAACCACGTAGCGGTGAATTCTGGAAACAATCAAAATATAATTTACGGCAAGAAGTACGACTGTATTCTTTTACGATACGAAATAATAATTTTGCCTCATTATGCTATTCATAATAATTTAAATATTTATACCACAAATATGGAGAATGTCATGTGTTGGCCACATCACATTTTTTCTTCTGGGAATTGTAAAAATTAAAGTATGAAAATTGTCCTTTCAAATTATAGCGTCAGAGGGAGATAGGGGAAATAGGAGAGAGGCTGGGGGGGAAGGGAGGAGGTATTTGGGAGGATAGGAGAGAGGTAGGGGAGGAGAGAGGTAATGGGGAAAGGATGGAGACTGGGGGGATAGGAGGGTGTTGGAGGTAAGACGGGAGGTAGGAGAGTAGGGAGGGGGATAGGAAGGAAAAAAGGGAGGTAGGAAGGCTAGGAGGGAGGTAGGAAGGATAGGAGGGTGGTAGGGGGGGAAAGGAGAGGGGTAGGGGGAAATGAGGGTGTTGGAAGAAAGGAAGGTAGGGGAGTTGGGAGGGAGGTAGGAAGGAAAGGAGGGAGGTAGGGGGAAAGGATAGAGGTAGGGGGAAAGGATAGAGGTAATGGGGAAAGGAGGGAGGGAAGGGTAGAGAGAGGAAGCGAAACTTTCTTGAAATTTATTTAATGACGCAAGATGAGGGCGCGCGAGCTGCAAAAGTGGACAAAATGCGGCCGTCGCGTTTGTTTTTTTGTCCGCAAAGCGTTCTGCGCGTGATCATTCCCATGACGGACCAAGTGACGGGCGCCGACAAAAGAAGCGCCAACTACTGCGTCGCAAAACACCCTTCAACTGTCCCGTCTCGGCATCCCACGCGAGAGAGGGAGAGACGCACACGGGCGCTCTTTTTTTCCGTTCCCACCAATTCGAATTGTCGCTGAAAATCGCGTTTTCGTTCGGTGTGCGAAGGACGCGCGGGACTGCCAAAAAACGCACGATGCTCTTTAAACAAGGTGGCAAGAGTTAAACAAATGACTGTCGAGGCGCTTTAGGGCCAAATTACCACAAAAAAGGTAAAAGGTTTGACATGTGCCAACAGGGGGTGCAGTCAAGAGAAGAAGGAAAAGAAGGGAATTTCGCACGGATAAAATCCTTCACTTTATAATACGTTGACACCGAGGTCGAGGAACGTAAAATAAGGACTGTGAGCGCACAAATGTACGAGACGACGAATCGGGTTAATCGAATGGAGGCAATTAGAAGAAGATTCGGTTGGATGTGCGAGAAAAATCAGAGATCTATCCAAGAGTGAAAGTATGATTCAAGTTACTTTTATACTTTCATATTTGAACAGAGTCATCACACTCAAAAAACAACATTTATATTATTTTTGACCCCATCTAGTATCGTTCTGATCGAGATTTTTCATTTTCCGAGAAATTGAGCGGAAATTTCTTAAAAAGAAGTCTACAGAGGCAAATGCGTATAAAAAAGGAATATTCTTTCAAACGAATCCATTCATTAAGGCGGCTTGAGTGTATAAAAACCTAACTCAAAAAAGCTATATCGCAACTTCTGTTATAGTAAAGGAATATTTAAACCAAGTTCTTATATATTTTAAAAAGTCTGATCAGACTCATGTTACATTGTAATGGCTTACAGGTCTGTGAATATATGGATCGGAGGTTTTTTCCACTGAGATAAATAATAATATTTATGGCATTTTAGAACAAATTTATCAATTTTAATTAAATAGGCGATTCAAAATTTTGATGTCCGATTTTATATCTTTCAGTTTAACATTTTTCAATTGGATGGATACGATAGTAGAAAATCATAATTCTGTATATGGAATTATACTTATCGAAAAAATTTTCAGGAATGTGTTGTTTCGCGTTCGAGAAATTCCTGCGAGCAATAATCTTATCATTTTCTGCAATCATTATATCATTCGATCCATCTAAATGATGAGGCCAAAACGTTGGTTGATATCTTTCAACGTGATACAAAATCGCATTCTTCGGCACGCTCGAGTATATACGGAAAGTATTGTTTTATTGTGGTAAATAGTACTAACGATTTATAATTAGAACTATCAAAATGGCTTTGGAGATTTCAGTTTCTTAGCAAAGTTCTAGGGTTCCTTCACGAATGGAATTGGAGAGAAGTACATTCGATTCGAAATTGAAATGCTACATACTAGAATAATAGGTTTATTTCTACCGCCATTCTAAATTCTCCAATTCATTTCATAAAACAAATACCATTTCAAAATTTTAATTAACGCACGAGAAGCAAAAATTCATCTATACGATAAGGAAAGTAATTTTGCGTATCTTAATGATTTTTGTTTATGACTCAACCTTTGCTCTTTTCTAGTAATGGCAAAAGTCAAATGGACTTGTTTCTGTATTTATTGGTAAATATGAAAATCGTGAGCACTTTATTTTTTAATAAAATACTGGCAATCACCATATCCGCATATCCTGAATCTTATTTCATAGTTATTCATCGTGGTAAGTTCAATAAAAATTGCTTTTAAAAGACGATAAGTTGCGCGCTCATTATTTATTAATTTAGCTTTTAAAGTGTCATTGGTAAAAATTTTTGACGAAATTACCGTTGTCCTTCATCGCAACAACGGTTTTCATCAAGTGTGTGCGTACTTGTGGGATACTCTCGCGTAATCATCAATAGGTTCTTCAAATTATATTCCTCATAGAATGCAACTTAATAGAACAAAAAAATGTGGGAAGTTTGAGCTAGAAGAATGAAACTATCGATTACTTAAAGGAAACAAAATAACTTACGCTCTCGATCAAAATATACTATGTTAATACACCCACACCATGGGTCAATGAAACTTTCTTGAAGATCGGTCGCGACTCGTACAGAAAAAGAGGAAAGAATATGAAAGGGAATTTGATATCATTCTATGCTTGGAATTTTATTTTTGGAAACAAATCATTATCGCATATCAGCTCCGCGTAAAAAAAGGAGGTTGTGCCACGAGGAAGATACTAGATACATCCGTCGAAGACAGGGACGAATTAATCGTCTGTTACCCTCTCCTCGACGTTGCATGGAACTCTCTGGAAGATCGTTCCTGAATGCTGATCGAGAGAGAAAGAGAACAGAAATCGGAGTGAGAGGAGAGAGAGAGGGGAAGAGAAGATAAATGGGAGGAAAGAGAGGAGGAGAGAGAGAAAAAAAGAGAGAAAGAGAGGGGAAGAGATACAGAGACAGCGGGGCGAGGAGAAGGGGATGCGGTCCACGCCATTCCACGCTTTGACCTTTCGTTTTTGGAGGGGATACGGAGGGAAGAGAAGGGGAAGGCAAAGCCGAGGGATCGGGCGGGGGAGGCGGCAAAAGGAGAGAGAGATAGGGCGAGGGCCACGCCCCCTCGCGGTTCAAGTTCCAAATGTGCCCGATAAACGGCGGAGACGGCCACCGACAGTAAAATATGTGGAACAGCGCATGGGCCCTGCGACAAGGGGCGGGAGCCAGAGGCGGAGACTACGGAGGCCTCTCGTTTGCCTTTCGGCTCATCCAACAGAGGGACGCGTCGTGGAATACCTCGGAAGAACAGGCAAACGGACGTCCTTTCCCCCTTTCATCTCCTCCCTCGACCATTCATCCAATTCGCCGGGGTCTTTTGCGAAAACACTATTTTTCAAGACGCCACCGGGGATGCTAGAACGACTCCAACTCGAGGAGTCCAAAACAAAGCGAGAAGCCGTGAGAAGGACTATAAAAGAAAAGGTACGGGCGATGAAGGGAAACTCACCGCAAAAAATATCATCACGTAATTCTCGTGCATTATGATCTGCCTCGGGGTGATTTCTTCGCGCATCCCTCGAATAGGGCAGAAAAGGTGAAGGGGAGAAAAACTCCACGGATAAGGAGAAAAGCGCGGAGGTGGCTGCAAACATAAAGAAGAGTGAAAGGGAAGAGAAAGAGCGATGGACGTAAATATGTGGGAAGTGAGAATTGAGTGGTGGAAAAGCGAATTGGAGGAGGCGGAGGAAGGGAACGGAAATCAAAGGGAAATGGAGAAGAAAAAGGGAAGGACGTAAGAGAGAGAGAGAGAGACACACACACAGAGAGAGAGGAGAGAAGGTTCGACCTCGAGTTATGAGGTATATCGTATACGGCGGCGGGAAGAGACGACGTAATGTCATGGCCAAACAAAATGTAGCGGCACGATACGCATCTGAAAAGATACTACTCAAGGAACTTTCGAACCGGGGTTATTTTTGAGTTACCAAAAGGATGCAGCGTAAAAATAGTTTCGTTGCTTTACGATTATTTTATTACACATCAAACTGCAATAAAACAATCGAAAGGATAACGTACGAACCGTGAGAGGAAACTAAAAAAATTACTTCTAGAAAATTGGAATTATACACATCGAGTAGTAATAATAATCTCATAGGAATATATTCTCCTAAGCATTCGAAATTAGAGATTTGAATGTAGGTAGTACCACAATGTTTATATCAACGTCTTTATTAAATCGAGTACATCCGTGACACCGCATAATGTACAAAAATGTTTAATCGACGCTCCATGTCGTTAATGTAGTATAGTGCTGAAATAAATTCGAAAACGTTGCGTAAAAAGTGCGAAATCATATAGAGATCACCCTCTATTACTGGAAACACTATAAGTAGATTGACCAAAGAAGACATTTTTCCATTATTATACCCGCACACCGACTTTAGATTGTATTATTGATTTCCAATATTTAGATTATTTTGGTTTCCTTCTAAGATTCGAGATGTGGAGGTTATACTGAAGTTAAATTTTGTGCTCCCTTGGTAGTAAAAGTTATAAAGAAAATCCTAAGTTTTGGTGTCATATGGTTTTGCAGCGTAACTTATTTATTTAAAAATCGTCGTTACAAATTAGTCGTATGACTAGGTGGTAACAAGAACTAATTTAAAATAAAGACTTCACATATATATACGTTTTTATAACACAACTACTAAATCTATAATACATATAAGAATAAATACAATTTGTACCTGTAGTGAGGATTTTCGCGGGTTCATGGTAGGCCTTCACGGCAACCGTAGCGGTCATGAGGCTTACGAAGTCCTCACCGCACATCACCCTACCAAGCAATCCCCTATTTCTCTAACACTAAGGCACAATACATTTCTAACTATCCTTAATGAGGTTACGGAAGAAAGGGGGAGAAGGTGGAGAGATGCGAAGATGGAAGCCACTCGCTTCACGCAGAACCTCTTAAAATTAGCTCTCTCGCGATCGCCATCTTTAAATGGGGTAGCATTTCTTATTATTCTGTACCACTATCTCTAAGATGATCCCTTGTTTATGAACTGAAGGGGTGGAGGATTCTGGAAAAAGACCGTAGATTCAGATTCGAGGAAAAACACATCCTTTGTAATTCACCAACCATAGACAGTCGAAATGTTCGACGGAATCATTTGTTTCATCAGAGTATTTATTCAGATCGAGTATTTTCTGGATAAATCCCGCGGGGAAAAGACTTCGTAGAACTGATTCGTTTTCGGAGTTTGTTTTGTCAGTTCCACCGAGGGAACTTCCAACCCGAAAAACGATAACGCAATAAAAAGCGTCAATTGCCATCGGTATTTCCCCGAATTGCGGGCCGCGCGATCAAAAATCAAACGCGAAGGAGGAGGAGGTCTTGCCTCTGAGGTTGACGAAGACGACGCCGTCGTTATCGCACAATGCGATTGAAGGCTAGAGGTTATCGCAAATTATCGGAATGATAGAGGAATTGTTTTGAAAAACTTATTCCATATTGTTTTTTTTAGTAAATATCTGTCGTAGTACTTGCCTCATTTTGCACCATACTTGGAAGATTTTCTTTTTCCTCTCGAGAAGTGTACATGCATAAAAAGTGTCCTTAAGAAGCTTTGGGGATCTAAAAATTGAGTGAAAATTTAATATATATGTGATAGTTAAACAGCATGTTGACCTAAGATTGCGTTTGGATAATCATTCACTATGGTAGCATAAATTCGACTACAAAAGCAAACAATATAATATTTTAAGTAGAGTATCTATTTTCAATCTCCTCCTACTCCTCATAAAGTAGTTCCAGGATGCTCCTAAAGGATTCTCAAATGAGTACCAATAAGGGTTAACAACGTTTGGACTAAGTTTGAGTTTAGTATACTGACCGACAAATTACTAAAAAAGTTCAAGTTTCTTATCTTCTTTCTGCTTCTTTACGCTCATCTTTAAGAATTCGTGTCGACCTCTTCCTCTTCTTCATCTATTTCTTTGTCACACTACTTTATTCACTTAAGTTTCCCTTCCTTTATATTTTATTTCCAACTCTCCCTCTCTTTCTATAATTTCATCGTTTCCCTCATACAATAATTAACGGAAGAAAGAACGTTTCAATTCCTCTTCTCTTCGCACCCCATTCGCCCTCTCTGCGAGTCTGTCTCCGTCTTTTCTGAGCTCCTCATCGGATAGCCGGCTAGAAGGAGGTCAAACGGTCAAGTGTCAAAAGGCCAAGAGAGATAGAGACAGAGAGCGTGAGGAAGGGGAGAGAGGGAGGAGGGGGAGGTTGAGAGAGAGAGGAGATGATTGCTGGGGGTAAGGGAAGTGCGAATGAGACAAGTGAATGCGCAGTGAAACCGGAAGATAACTATCAAATCGACGGAAAAGACTCCGAATTACGTAGTAATAAATTATTTTAACCATAAGAAATAGGTCGATGACGAAATATGAATAAATCGATCGCATTTCAATGCGACGAGATGAGAAACCCTGCCCCGTTGTGGGCAGATTATATCCCCATTCCAGCAAAGAGATCATGAATCTCAATCTAAAGTTACATGCGTCTACATAATAACCTGCAAGTTAACATGCAGGTGGATGGCAGGAGATGCAGCGCACCACACAACCTGAAAAACCTCAACCTATTCGCTATATTTAATCGGTACTAAATAAAAATGCCTTCAACCCTGACTAAATAAATAATGAGTTTAAATACGAAAAAGTAAGAATGTGCTACACTTCAACGCTTTTCAGGTTTGCTTTTAAATTGAAATATCTGTGACAATATCCTTTTTCATTCGACTACAGAAAAAAAGAACGGCAATAACGAATGGGAAGAGATCGTGTTTCTTCTTTAAAAGGGCAGCGTGACGTTTCAAAGGCAGCGTTAATTTTATCAGACTCATAAATATCAAAATATAGTCGACGAAATGTTTATTTTAACACTATATTCGCCACTTTATACTCATAAAAATAATATACTCGAAACGCTGATGGATCGAAAATTTTATGACGTCCATATCCTTTGTTGGATTAAATACGTATAAGAAGCGTAGCAATTAATAATGTATTCTCTTGTAGAGTTTCATAAGAGCAAAAATCATGAAGATATGCTTTCAAAACGTTGAAAATCTACATGAAAATGCTAAAGTTTTTCTGTTAAAATATGCATACGATCTCCTTCGAAATAAACAAATGGGATATATTATGTTAAAACGACGAATTATGAAAGAAAGAGGGGGCTGAATGTTTGTTGTTCCGATACTGAATATAAGTATAAATTTTCAGAGATAAATTTACATTTGCAATGAATATATATATATATATATATATATACACACACACACACACACACACATTTCTTTATTTCGAAGGAGATCGTATGCATATTTTAACAGAAAAACTTTAGCATTTTCATGTAGATTTTCAACGTTTTGAAAGCATATCTTCATGATTTTTGCTCTTATGGAACTCTACAAGAGAATACATTAATTGATACGCTTCTTATACGTATTTAATCCAACAAAGGATATGGACGCCATAAAATTTTTGATCCATCAGCGTTACGAATATATTATTTTTCTGAGCATAAAGTGGCGTGTATAGTGTTAAAATAAACATTTCGTCGAATATATTATGATATTTATGGCTTTTATTTTGTTATATATATATATATATATATATATATACACATAAATATAATATACCTAATCTAACTATATATTAATTTTACGTAGAAGTCTTTAGACATTTGTTTACAATTTATATCGGCGTATTTCTCGAGAACCGTTCGTCGTAAAGATATGCGGTAAACGGCGTTTTGTTTCTACTGGCTATGAGGTCCCTGGAAAAATATATGTTTGCTAAAGTGTCCCGGATTCAAATCCAGGAGACAATTAAATTTTCCCATATGTTTACACGGGATTTTTGATTTTTCAGAGTGCAAGGTTTTCTTCCTTCGTTCGTTAAAATACGTAAATATGGACTGATTTTCTTCTTTTTTGCTTTATTTGACGGCTAAAGCTCTATACTATCTTATTCTTGCCATGTTTATACGTTACACGGTCGAAGTTTCCAGAAATACGCATTCTTTTTCGAACTTTTGCAGATTTTTCGTACTCTTTCCGGGCGTTGCCAAGGCGACCATCATTTTTGCCTCCGATTCAATTACTATCAATTATACCTTCAAATACGTGAAAGAATAGAGTTATTCGCTTCGCACTTTTGTTTAACATAAGCATCAAAATTAATGAAGCATAGCAACGTAAATATATACGGATAATTATTTTGTTGACTGCGTATGGAAAGCACATGTTATTAACAAGCTCCCAGCTTATTGAGTTTTATTTTAAATTGTGCAATTAATTTGTTTTTTGTTTTGTTTCATCGTTTGAATGCTGGAATCTTACCTTTTTATAAGTAAAACCATTATATTACACATCTGTAATCCTTATTAACGCAAATAGGCTCACGCATCAATTAAAAATTAGATAAGAATAGGGACGCACGTTACTTTGTAAACATATTATATGATTATCTTCTCTTCATTGATAATCTAAATAAACGGTTGCATTGACGTCGCCTTTATAGTATGTCATGTAAGAAGTTAAAAGCAGTCGTTGATAAACACTTGAAGTAAAGCAATTGTTTGTGAGTTCATCTATAAGGGTGCAACGATAATCACTGGAACTAAGGTAAGGTAGAGCTATTAGCCCAGCTACAGCTGCCAGAGAAAAAAAGAGGAGCCAGAGATCAAAGGAAGAGTATTGTAGGAAAGAGAGAGAAAGAGACGCGGAAGCTCATAGGATTGCCCGTGTAGATGAGGAGCGGAGAGTACTAGAAAGACAAAGAAATAGGGAAACACGTCAAATGAATAGGGAACAAAGAAGATCTAACCTAGGGCCGAACTATTTAGATTATTTGCATTTCATTTATTTCATTAATTATTCAATCAAAATTATTTCACTAAACTTTCAGTTTATTTAAATCGCGTTGAGGATCGGAGACCCGTGGCTGCCCTACTAGTGTTTTCTTCATTTTTGCTTTATTCTACTGTTAAAACTGTGTACTATCTTATTCTTACGATGTTTACATGTTACACGGTCAAAGTTTTAGATTCACTACATCCGTTGAAATTCAATGGGAAGTTCTGCTAGTCTTAACAAAATAAAGGTCATGTGAAACTCCTGTGAAAATCCTGAGAAGATATCAACGGAGCAGAACACGAGGAAGTAACAAACAACGTTTACTTGGGTTAATTTATTACTACGGAAGTAGTATTGCTTTCCTACCAAGCAAGGTTCTTCAGAAAATTAAAAAAATATTAGAGAGAAAATTGTGTGCGAATGACGTGTATTTAATATGGTCAATTCGGAGCCTCAAGCGCACCACAGCCTATCAAATTGGCAGAAACGTGACAAACAAAAATTAAGATTCTTAAAGAGCCTAGATTCAATAGTAAAGACTTGATAAATGAAGCAAAAATGCATCACTACTCCATACCACCTTTTATAGCGATAGCATTTATAAAAAAGCCATTATTCTGAGAGGTTCTCTAAGGCATCAGGAGTTTTAGAATGCTCGTTCATTTGCGATAGAACTACATATAGGGAATAGTGCAGAGCAAAGGGAACGGAAATGGCCGCCGCTCCAATGTTAAAGGAGAACACTCGATTGACACGACGCTTTCAACAATGCGCGTCCTCTAGACCGCGAAGTGACGCTCATTCCACAGAGCGAATTCGAAACTGTCCATAATTTTCCAGCAAATGCTTTTAGAATGATTTTGCTAAGGGAATTCCATATTGAAAGAATCATCGAATTCCTAAATATTTTAGCTTGGGGTTTAAGTACACCTGGCTATCCTATAACACGAGTTCTTATGACACGGATTCGCTACAGCACGGTATGTTTTTTACTACCAAAAATTCATACAACATGGATTATGGATCGCATCAACGCAGTTTGGTCTGACTTGGGATGTGGGAGGGAGAGACGAGCTCGAGGGCTTCTTACCTTTTAAGTTTTCTTCTTTTTATTATTACTAGCTGTCCGTACATCTCCGAAATCGGAGCTCTGTTGGAGTGTTATGGTAAGAAGGCCCTTCAATGCCCAACCCGCGCGCCCCCGACACCCGCTGCCCTGCGTTGCCGCCCCGCGCACTGAGGCTCGAAGCCCTATTCCAGCGACATCGAAAGCTACTTAAGTGAATCCATATATAGGCTAAGATAAAGCCTAAAAAATCTTTTAGAGTTGAAAGTTCACGAAATTTCATGAAAACGATTTCAAGTAACACCCCCAATACGAAAAATATAAGATAGTTTTTTCCCTATAGATTTGCGGATCGCGGGCCTTACTATATCCACCTCCGCTTGTCGCCATGCATATTAAATGGCGAGAAAAGAGAGGCGTAAACGAAAAAACGCTCTTCACTCGCTCAGGCAATGGTCCTCGGATTGAGCGAGGAAGCTTCGGAATGTCGATAACCTTCAGCAGCCAAAGAGATGATGGATGGTGTGTGTGTGAGAGAGAGAGAGATTTCCGCCCTTCAGGTGGAAGAGCTATTTTCTCCTTTTTGGCGCGGCGTCTTGGTGACAGGCACACGTGTGTGTGTGTGCGCGTGCGAGCGCGGATCGTGTTTTTCACCGCCGACTCAACTAAAGAGGAACCTTTATCGCGACCAATAACTCACTTCCGCTTTCGTGCGAATTATCTCAATTACTGTCCCTCTCCGCATCCGATCGCTTTGTCCCTGCAATGGCGGCTTCCGTTCCCTTTCTCCCGTTCCTTTCTCTCTCTCTCGTCTTATTTACGCGCATCCTCCCACTTCATCTCTTATATCTTTTTTGCATTCCCCACAAGTGGCAATTACTCCTCTTCTGATAAAAGTCTACGCGGAGTACTGTGCGCGTTTTATCTCTCGCGAAATCGCCGAGATCACCGCATTTAAACAAGACCCCATTGAGGCACCTTCGTGAAATGCTCGGAGGGACACGCGACAAAAATGTAGGCTGGTGAATGTGGTCCAACGTATCCAACTCTACGTTATAGGTTTTGACGCGGATTTCTTTGCCGGTTGTGTGTACACCATGAAGGCACCTTCTCCTGCTAAGTTCCAAAAAATAATCATTATTTCATCTCACGGCAAGAAGAAGCTTGTAATAGCAATAACTCTAATACCGACAAACCGATTGGAAAACCAGTTTTGCATATGGTCTAAAAAGCAGCCGTCCTCCGTGGTTATTCACTTTTAGAAAGTACCATATGGAAATGCGCATACGGTTTTCCAAATGTTTTATTGCTAGAAGTGCACTCTCAAAAATTCGGGATGCTCCGGATCCAGACGTTGCCGGATTTTCCGTTTTCCAATGTTTTTTAAAAATAAGTATTTATCCTAAAAAAATCCGCTTATGTATAGGGTCGGATTCCCAGATAGGCGTCGGCGTCTTAGGGGTGAGATAATTTTCGCTCATGCATTCAAAATATTTACAATAAAGTTAAATAAATTATTTACGATAAACCAAACCAATCACGTACCTACTAACACGTATTAAATATATGGCTTTATATTTAAATTTTACGGAAAGAATGATAGTGAGCAATATGCAGGAGGGCAATAAACATCGAAAGCTTCCAAGTTTTCTGGTAATGTTTCCGGATTATTAGCACGACGATTTCAAATGTAAAATTTGTCTACTTTCTGGCTATGCGGCTTTTCTGAGTCCCGAGTTGGAGAGAATGCACCCCCATTAGGGTTAACGTCATTATCATTCCCGTTCATGACTGATTTTCATATCCAAATGTGATAATTATTTTCTTTGATGCATCTACTCTACCAATGGAAAATATGGAATATTCGTTTCCACGTGTTTCCGAATAATACTTCAGTAACAGCAACTGAATAGATCTCCGAAGTGTCTTGTTCTTAGACTCGATTTTCCTGAAAAAACAATTTCCCATTTAAAATCGATTTTAGCATTTATGTTGCTTAGTAAAAATAAAAATTTAAGTTAATAAGTTATTGCTCAAGTTTTCCACAAGATATTTTTCTCAATTGCTCTTCCTAACTGCGTTTCATTACCTGTAGACCACGACTTTAGCGGTGGAACAAGAGGAAAGGAGGAGGAGGGTAGTTATGGGAGAGGGTGGAGGGCAAACAAGAGGTAAGGAGAGGAGTAGGTGAGGGTGAAGAAAAGAGAGAGGGAAGAGCGTGGAGGAAGTTCAGCTCCACAGCTGTCTCCGCCGCTGCCTTGCCAAACACAAGCCAAAAGTAGAATTACATAATCAACTCCCGAGGATCTCTCTCTCCTCCCCTCCTAACGCCTTCTTCATCCCCCTTCCCTTCACTCCCTCCCTGCCAAACCCTCCTTCTCCCGACCCCCAGTCTCCTCTTAGTAAAGAGACTTGCGCCTGAGTTTGTTTCCCTGCTGACATTGTCCCCTCCTTGTTGACTGGCGGGCGTAAATCGTCTTCGCGGTGCGAATTAGCGGCGATGTAAGACAAAGCGCCGCCCTTGCTTTGCTCGCGATTAGCGTGACACCAGAGTCATCCTGGATCGTAACCTGTTATTTTCTTTGGCTTAATTGGAGATATATAAAGCGCTGACTTGTTTTAATAGACGGAGAATTCATTACGTAACTCATGTAGTCATAAAATGGCTGAATAAATTAAACGCGCAAGGTGAAATATTAGGAATTGTAGCTTTTCCTACTAATACTACTTGCTTGATAGCCTAGTTGGTTAAAGAACCCACCCGGCAAAGTAGGATACCCGGGTTCGAGTTCCAGTCAAATTCAGAATTTTTCTCCTTCTCTAACTTCACAAACTTAACGCATTTTTCTACTATAAAGAGGTCACCTTCAGTGGTAGCTCGCCAACTTTAGATTCAACTAAGAATGATCTGTGAACAAACACGGGCGACTGCTACTTTAAATTTGCATGCAGATATGGTTTCATCGACGGATCAACGATAATTTCGATCAGATTTATATTTTGCCTGTATATGTCCATTTTATTTTTTATTAGACATTCCCAAACATTCTTTAGGAAAGCATAACTTTTCTAACATTTGTCTCTAGACTTTACGATGGAATTACATTTGCCGTGAAAAGTTGTCGAGTGATATAATTAATAAAGACAATTAAAAATCAGAAATTAATGTGGACGAAACGAGTATGTCGTACGCATTTCCAAATATCACTCATTCGATTCATAATTAGTTAATATGAAGTTCTTCGTAGAAATTCTGGAATTCCCTCCCAGAGGGGGAGAGGAAAAAAAGAGGGAGCGTTGGAGAGAGAGAGAGAGAAGTGAGAACGAGGGAGAAGAAGAGAGAGAGAGGGAGACTGGAAGGCATCCGTTGCTCCCTCTTTACGCCCGTATTTCGTCCCTATCGAGAGCCCGACCGACTGGGATGGCATGGCAGCGGGTGCACTTGGTTATGGGAGCGACCTAGTTACGAGGAAACGAGGAAAGGAGCCAATGGGAGCATGGGAGAGGGTTGAGAGGGAGGTGGGGTGGGGGGGGGAGAACGAGTTGAGCGATGGGAATGAGAAGGTCCTTTTAGAGGAATGCATCTCTGGCCCATTTAGCGATTCTCTCTCTCTCCCTCCTCTAATCTCCTTTTTATTTATGTCACTTTCTTGTTAATTTCAGTCCACTTCGCTTAAGTTCCCTCTATCGAGTCGATATCGAAATTTAGCGCGGTATTTCATCGACTGTCTTCATCTAAAAACGACAACTCGCAACTGAAACTACTACGTTTCAGTTCCACTTATGCATGTGTCTCATCAAGGTTAAAAAATGTTTTGACGTTTCGTTTTGGAATTGTTCGAATCGTAATCCATGTGATTTTTTCTAGATGGCATTTATTTTTTATCACCGAGAGTAGGCACAATAATTATTAAGTCATTGGTCAATTTTAACTAAAATATTCCTATTTGGAATTAATTCAAGTCGTAAAGTGTAGAAAAATACTGACAGACTGCGAATTAAACAGTACTTTCTGAATGAATAACGCATATTACTTAGATGAATACCATACAAGTCGTACCAATACACGTTGTAATCCGCTTAAGCAAGACAATTCGTCCCTATCTCTCTTTGATCCAAGTTCATCTGTAAATCTCAGGCCTTAATCGCTAACATGCGGTTTTACCCAGATGATTTTATAAAAAAATCGCCGGATAGGAAATAACTTCGAACTTTTTAATAAGAAAAATAATTCTCTATGAGATAACATGCTTTAAAGAAAAACAAAATAGAATTTAGACCGAGCATCTCAGTCAAGACTTAAGACGCAGTTTACATAATCAAGCGAGTCTGTTTTTCAGAGCGTGTGCTTATAATACAACGCGTGGTCAGAGAATATGCCAAAGTTATGCTATTTTATTTTTATTTTAGAGACGCATATTGTTTTCCACTTGATATTCTCTCTGACTCCTTTTCTCTTTCTCTTACCATCTCTCTCTCTATTTCCATCTCTCTCTCTCTCTCCCACGATTAAAGCGCTTCCCGCCGCGACCTATATTGGCAGCGCCGGCACCGCGGAGAGGGGAATGCTTATAAGGGGGTTCGGAGGAAGGTGGTCTAGCCGCCTCTATTTCCAGAGCGCGCATGCGGTCGATAATAGAAGGGCATGCAGTGCACCCACACACACATGCAGACGTACACACACGCAGATACACACACACGCACACATGCACACGCGCGCACGCACCCACACGTTCCTCTCGGATGCCCTGCATCCGTGCCCAGCCCTCCCCCCTCTTTCCCGCTCCCTCTCGCCGCACCCGCGGGCGCATCCACCGATAGAACCGCGCATGTTAAGGCGGAAGGCCCTTTCAAATAGACACCCCTCACACGGAAACGCGAAGCAGACACGCGCTTACAGGCAGCGCACTATATGACGGTAAAATGGATTTGCCACTCTCGGGAGAAACCGGTACCTATATTGCTATATATAATTTCAAATAAACACATTTACAACCGAAAGAGACAGATTTCAGGACCCCCGTGACAATTACGCAATCATTATGCTCGGTAGATTTTTTCGCCCTTACATAATCTACTATATGACTGCAAATGCAAACAAAAATAAGATTGAAAATAAACTCCACACATTAAGCCAATACAATGGCCCATTGCTCTCATTCTTAATAAGAATTTCTAACATTGGCTCTCAACCATCAACGGAAAGCTTTAATTGTTACACGTCGAAAGGAAATATGCTATTCCAAGTAAGAAAATGACACTTGGAAGGTTTTGATGAAGTTTACCGAAACATGATCAACAATTATTTTCACAGTATCTCAATAGTAAAGGAAACAACACAAGTAAGGAAAAAATCGGAATAATTTGTGGTGCATAAAGCTATTTAGAAATAGAAATTTCAGTCAAGGTGAAAATCCGCAATAACTAGTATCGGCTAAAACTTAAGGTGCCGTAAATTTTACAACGCAGATATGATATTCGGATGTGAAAAGAAGCTCATCACGAGGATAACATTTTTTAATTCCATAAAGCCTCTTTACATCGTGCTTCCACTTTATTTCAGTTATTTAAAAAATATTAAATCAATATTGCCCGTCACCAGTAAATGCCATTGAAAATTCTTATTTCTGATCTACGCAATAACGAAAAGCAATGATATAAATATTTACATAAAATAAAATGGGCGCTTTTGTTTATTTTTATGAACTCGGATGTCTGTGAATGACTGGTATAATAAATTAAATTACAGTTTACATGATTTCCCGATATCATATTATAATTTTTATAATACGTAGTCATTCGAAATTAATTGAAAAGATATACCCAATTACATGAAAAAGATAACGACGTTTCCTGTCAGACAATCATAATTAAGAGATGAATGGCTTGATAAATAAATGCCCTTCAATATCCTACAAAATGTAAAAATTTTCAGCACAATCACGATTTATGCGACGAAAATCATTTAGTCAAACAACCACATAGGAGTCTTTTTACACATTTATGAGAATGCCTCAAATGAAAATCAAAACGAATTTTTTTGGAAATCGAAATGTCGCGACACGTTAACAAAATTATCTTTCCGAAACGTCATAACGAGTAAACGGACCTAATATCGTGTTTGTTGTCTGGGAGAACGTTATGCATCTCGGGAAACCACTCCTCTTTTAATGTCCGCTCGTCACCTTCCTCTCCCTTTCCTCAATTCTATTCTCGCCATTCATCCTCCTCCCTCCTCCTCGCGAATTCTCCTCCCTCCTCTTCCCACGGGACACCTCCCTCTTACACAATTGCGTCACTTTCTACGAATTGCCTCCTCCTTCCTCTCCCGCCCACGCCACCCCCTTCTCCTCCACACTCTCCTCCTTCCTCCCTGTTCTCCTCTTCCTTCCTCCCTTCCCCCCTCATGCTTCAACCTTTTCCTCCTCTCCTTCCTCACTTTCCTCCTCCTCCCTTTTCTTCTCCTCCTCCCTCTTCCTCCTCCTTTCTTCCTTTCCTCCTCTTCCTCCTCCTTTCTTCCTCTCTCTCCTCCATTACCTTCTCCTCCTCAACCCTTAATTTTTGGCCGTATCTTCCGTCACCTTTCTCAGAGCAGACCGAGTGGCGACCCTCCGTAATCGTCGTTTCTCTTTCAGCAAGAGTTCTCCCTCCCTCTCTCTCTCCAGAGGACACGCGCGTGCAGAACGTGTGTGGCCTCGAGGAAAGTGACGCTATTGAGGAAAGCGAGGAGGGGAGCGGGGACGCGTATCTAGAAATGCGTCTTTTTCCTTAGTTTCTCTCTCTCTCTCTCTCCCATAAAAGCTATACTCGTAGGTTTTAAGTGCGCCGGAAGAGGCGCTCGCGTGGCATTTTTTTTAAAAAGGGGACTTCTCGGAATTCGTAGTCTTTGCTGAAAATGTCTTTTTCCCGGAGCATGCCAGGTGGATGATGTGCGAGTGTGGGTGGAATCGTATCCCTTTGGCCCTTTAATGTCCATCCGGCCCGCGACGTTTTAAGGATTCCCAGCATTCATTAGTGCTGCTGCAGGGGCACCGGTAAGATATCAAATTCGGTATATAATTCAAACGGAATGACTTCTCTCCGCCAAAATATTATCATCACCTTCCTCGTATGTACACCATTAAGCGACTCGCTGCAGATATTCTATTCCAAGCCTTGGTTTTTCATTATTTTGGAGTATTTTCGGACGCAATGCTTCCGTCTCCCTCTCTCTCTTTTTCTCCCTCAACGTCTTACACTTGGTATGACTTCAAAAATATCCCTCGCCATTAGCGTAGAATTCCCGTTTTTATTGTTCAATAGTCCCATCTCGAGGAGGAATCGTTCTTTACATTTGCTTTACTTTTTACTTTCTCCATACGTAGTAATAGGAAAGTACTGTGATCACGAAAAAAATCGACTTCGAGATTTCAACGGAAATACACGTTTTGAGGTCCCTAGAACACGTTTAGACTATTTTCGGAATGATGTCTGCGTGTGTGTGTGGATGTGTGTATGTGATTGTGGGCGCTCTAACTCAAAAAGTACTGTCATATTAATACCAAATTTCATATATAACACTTTAGCATGAGCATGAGGAACTGATTAGTTTTTGAACAATACCGGTTAACCGGAAGTCGAGGTTTATTCGAAACCCGATTCAGTTTTTGCGATATTTCTCCGTTAAAACTTCATTATCGTATATACAATTCTATACAAAGGTTATAGAGAATATAATTTCCTACAACTTCTACTTGAAATCTTTAAAGGTGGATACAACTGAAAAATAAATTTTGAATCTGGGAATTTAATAAAATGTACATTATTATCTTACTAGCCTCCAAAAACGTATAGAATGGGGAATAACTGCACCGTGCTTAGACTAAAATAAGAATTCTATCTATTATTCCAACGAATTATCTTTTACCCTGTGATAGGCATATACGTTCACTAGGTGCAATGGGTACAACTATGCCCCGTATACTTTAGGTAGGAGAAGATCTATTTATAGAGAAGCGAAAAATATAGAGATTAGATGGAAAGGGAGTTGGGGACGTGGAGAAGATTAAGAGAACGTGGGGAATATGTGGTTATTTGGGAGGAATGGAGAGAGAAGAGCGCGTGTGAGAGACTGAGAGAGGACGTAGGTAATATAACTTAAATGGCGTGAAGTGTAATGGTAGAGGGAGGCGTAGGCGGTGAAACGGGCTAGGTGTGTTACTAGGCGGAGGAGGAGAATATATCCGCGGACGCGGCGGTGCGGGGGAGAGAACTAGCGCGCGTGCTTTGGAAGGTCGGAGAGCGGACGAGAGCGATCCAAAGGCTCCATCGGAAATAAAACGGCTTTAATTGCGAGAGGGCCACACCCCCTCATCTGCTGAAAGGACATCCGGAGCCAAGGGACGGAGAGAGAGTGTGTGTGTGGGGGGAGGGGGGGGGGGAATCGAGGGAGTAAAGGGAGAGGAGATCGGTGAAGAGAAAGAGAGAGATAGAGAGGAGAAAAGAGTGACATTTAGATGCGGACAATGTTGAAGATCATGAAACTTTCCTGGGTCCTAAACCAAATCTTCACTCTGCAACAGTAATGTGAATTTAAATAAGCAGGAAAGTGAAGAGAGGTAAAAGGAGGGACGATAAGACAGCAAGAATTTACCTCTCAACTCCATTCAACGTTAATGTATAACTTTAGTTTCATTGCTATCTTTGAACACATGTAATATTCAGATCTAACATTAATTCCCTCGAACAAAAACTATTGCCCTTTTACGTTTCATTTTTCTAATATTTCCTCATCCCTCTTTCTATCCATATCTTCTGCCTCTATAGGAATATTTAGATTTGTTTCACTGTTAAGAACCCGGCCTATCCAGTCTTTACTTTCGCACTCACGTTATTCTGCATCTTATGAGTGATAAAAGGCGGAATTATATGTGGAGTTATTAAAGCTCTAAGGGTTAATTTAATTCTTTTTGCAATGTTAATTAATTATAATTACTTGCTTTCCTACTTTATGACGTGTAGTGGCATCTAAGATTTTTACATGGGACTAGTTATTTATAGCTTTAATTGATTTAGCATGCGCTAGGAATAAATCGGTTCTTATTACCATTGAGTTAAAAATAAAAATGTCTGTACCGTGCCAAGTACTTTTCTTCTGCAATCATCATCTAACAACTGCGATTATACCCGTTTCAATATTTAAATCTACGTCAATATTACATTTATTCTGAAAGGATTACAAGTAAATAATTCTAATTTTACACAGAGTGAAATTATGGTACTGAAGAAGCGAAGACTGAGACTGCGGACTGAATACGGTTATCGATATAAGGGGTGACTGGAAAGAGGCATGCAGAAAATAAAGACGAGTGGAGGAAATGGAGAAAAATATAATTGGATAGGGAGAAAGGGAGAGATAGAAATGAGTAAGAAGGCGGAGGAGAGTTTGGCAGTGCATTAGAAGAATGACGGCAAGTGTGAGCGGTTGGGAGGGAGGAAGAGGAGGAGAAAGGGGGAGGGTGTTAAGAGACGAGGGGAAATCGAATCCAAAGGAGAGGGTAAGAAGTAGTAAGAAATAGGATCGAAAGGGAGAGATAGGGCAACCTAAAGGGAAGAGGACGAAAGGGTAAGTGAGGAAGAGGGAGCATTTGGAGCAGAGGAGAAAGGAAGGGAGAGAAAACAAGCGGTGGAAAGAAAACCAATGAAGTAAATTGTGGGAAAAATTATGAAGAGAAGAGCGTGGGGTGGTGCAGAAGTATTTTTAAGTAGGTGTTAATTCTTTATGCATTGTGCGGCAAAGCTATGTTAAGATCGGTTTTAATATTAGAATCGTAACTGAAAGTTCGGGACGTAGTGGGTAAGTCGCATTTCAGCTAACATCATTCTTTTCTATTCCCTACTCACTTCTTCCTGCATGAATAACGAAGTGAACCACGTTGGCGCCTAGACGTGATTGAAACTGTCTCATGGTAGAAATGCTATTTATCAGTCTTTTATATCGCTATTATTCATATAAAGAATAATTTTGGTAAATATTATGCGAATAATGAATTCATTCTCTCTTCCACAAATTACAGTATATACAATGAAAAAAGAGGGGGTATTGAAACGTTACATGGACGAATAAAAGAAACAAACCCAAGACAAAAATTAACGATTGTACTTAAATTGCGCACGTAAAATGTTCATAGCAGGCAATAGAATCCAACAAAGATAAATACAACAATTATTATTGGTCTTTCTCTGCTGCAAATAGACTATCTAACGACAGATTCTGCCTAAAAGTTTTCCTAAAAATTCACATACTTTCTCAAAAAAGTAAATTACTAGTACAGGCAGTGGCAGATTTACTTATAGGCCCGGGCCTAGGGCGGCAAATTTTAGGTGCGGCAATTTTTGAGAAAAAGTAATATAATGATAATAATAAATATAAAAACTAAAGAATTTTTTATTACTAAAGAAATTAAAGCAGATGAACATATTGCAGCAAAGTATTATGTATATATATATGCGAAGATGAAGCAGTACCGTAGCTATCTCCCGGGCGAAGCCGGGGGGCCGTCATTTTAGTGGGGCCCGTGCTTCAGAGTGGCTCGCAAAAGATTGAATGTTGTTATCGAGATGTTGACACCGCTAGCATAAAAATGTTTAAATGTTTATATCTATAATAAAAAGCTTTATAATAATTAACATTTCATAATTAATAAACTAAGGGGGCGGCAATAAATTTAGTGCCTATGGGCGGCAAAATAATACAACTACATAATACCCTGCAAATCACCAGATTGGTGGGTGGCAGGGAGTGCAGCGCACCAAAGTCTACCTAATAACTTTTCTCGCGGGTATCACTCTCTTGGCAATAAATGATAGATACGCCCCTGAGTATAAGAGGAGAATAAGTCGATTGGTAACCACTATGACCTTCTCTAAAGTTGCTTTTTCATTGCTGTGAGTTTGTATGACTACTCTTAAGGCTATCCACAGATTTTGGGAATTTAGCGCGAGGCGTTATTTTATTCTCGATTTAAAAGAAATGGTGAAACGTTGCTGGCATCGATAAAAATGGCTAGTGCCGTTCCGTAAACGAACTCCAACCATTACGGAAAAAGTAAAAGAATCACAATATGCAACAGATTACCTGTGCGCGCGTGAATTGCATTTACTCAATTACTGACAAAAGTATGAATGCTAGAGAGAAATGAAGAGAGACTTCCAATCGTCATCACGATTCATCATTTGGGGACTCCATTCGGGTGGGAGTGATCTTAATGTACGACTATTCCGCTAATGCCTTCTCCCATTATGCCGGTGCAGGATGGAGCGAAAATGCATGGGGGAGAGAAGGGGCTCTGCGATCATTATAGGTTTATGTTTTCGTTTTAACGTTTAAGCGTTTTTTAAGCGAGGTTTATCGAAGGGGGTGCGGCTTTCATTTGACAGCTGCAGTTATACGGCACCATGTATCGAACTAGTGACCTTCGGGAAGTTAGAAATGCAGCGAGAAATAAAGGGAGAGAGGGTAAGAAAGTTCGAGAGGGAGTATAAGAAATATTCATTAGACGCCGTAATGAAGGAAGTGCAGGCAAATGAAAGGTTAATTATTCATCGAAGTAATTGAGGAAGTTATTATAATTTAACAGTCTTACATATTTTCTTTGAATTTTTAATATATTTGTATTTATGAGATTTCATGCCGTATTTATTTAATATTTATAACTTTAATTATGATTATTAGAGAAATAAGTTTTAATGCGATTAGTAGTAAATATTAAGAAAATTTAAAGCGGTATTTTAAGTAGTTACATTTTGCGTACTCATATTAAAAAAAACTGAGGTACGAGGGTGAGTTAGAAAGTATCCGCAATGTATTTTTTAAAATTAATACAAAAACAATAGAGAACTTACAAGAGTATCATTTTTCAATATAGTTCCCCTGCTCTTCAACCACTTAGTCCAACAATGCACAAGCTTCTGTATGCCCTCAGAAAAAAATGTTTTTGGCTGAGTGACAAGCCACGCATGCACCGCTTCCTTCACTGTGAGCATCACTTTTCTCGCTGTTGGTCGAGTTCTGAACTTTTTTTGACCGTCGATTTTGGATGTTTCCATTCCAAACTCTGGCGTTTACTCTCTGGCTTGTAGTGGTGGACCAGTGTTTCGTTCCCAGTGAAGATGTGTCTCAAAAAGGCGTCACCTTCTTTATGATAGCGGTTCAAAAGGCGAAGGCAGATGTCTAAACGGTTGCGCTTGTGCTCTTCTGTGAGTTGTTTGGAAACCCATCTCGCACAGACTTTATGAAAGTCAAGTCTGTTGTGGATGGTTTCATGGGCAGAACCATGACTATTTGCAGGTGATATGCCACTTCATCAATAGTCACCCGTCTGTTATTCAGAATCATGGCGTGGGTCGTTCAATGTTCTCATCAATAGCGGACGTTCTTCATCAGTGACACTTGTGCGACCGTTTTTGAACATGTTAATCCAATCGTACACGCTCCGCTGCGGCATAGCATTGTTCCCATACTGTGCTGAAAGTCTTCGATGGATTTCTGCCCCTGGTACACCTTCAGTCCACAAAAATCGAATCACTGCACGCTGCTCTTCTTTGGTGCATACGGCAAGTGGAGCGGCCATGTTAACACCGCTACAACGACACGATAACTGACCATTCAAGGTCGAAACCACACCAAAATGAGTCCACACTTAAGAGTTGCGCATGTAATTAGTAGCGCAGCCAACAAAACAAAAATTAAAAAATACATTGTGGATACTTTCTGACACTCCCTCGTAGTTGAAAATTGATTGCGACAACAATACTTTGAAGCAAAAGGAACTGAAATACAGTTGAAATGTTGAGTGAGACTATGGGATGCACAAGTAAAATTATTTTTCTTTCACGAGAAAAAAACATGAAGATTAAATACAATGATTTTCATGAAGAATATGTCCTAAAATTATCATGGATATAATAATTACGAATAAATTACTTCTGAATAATGGAAATGTAGCATTTATCTTCTTACTTTTTTGCTTCCAGCGGTTTAATATGAAATGGAGGGGGAAAAGGAAACGTCAAATGCATCTGAGTTCTGAAATAAAATCATAAGAAGCAAATGACTGGATTATTGTGGTCCTTTATTTTCTGAATAGAAGAAATAAACATTTACTCGTTCTATTTATCTCAATTATGCCCATTCCCATCTCAATTATCCCGAATAAAGTAATTACGTCAAGGAAAACTGTCAACTTAGTACGTCGCACCAATATTTGCGAATTTGAGGGCGTCGAGTGGACATGCATGTTAAAAAATGAAACGTATGAAAATGCCGACTTCGTCATAAACCCGTTCGAAACGACCAATCCTTTATTATAGCTCAAGATTACTCGACAATACAAAATAAATACAAATGACGCTTACGATTACAATATTGACAGATACTAACGACATTTATGATCAGTTGGTTCCATTTCGTTAAAAATCTTTCGGGCTTAAGAAACCGGTTCTAAAAGAATCTGTGGCTTTGAAGCGAATAAGAACACTCATCCACCTCCAACATAAGCAAATTCTCCGAAACAAAAAAAGCTAGGAGGCATAAATGAAATCTAGACTTCACGCGATGGAAAGATTAAATAAAAAGGAGGAAGATAGGCCGCAGGAGATGAACTCCACCCGATACGAAGAAAAGGCGTCGAAAGAAAGATGGCGGCGAGGTCAGGGAGACAGCTTGCCGACATTTGTCGCTGCGAGATAATTTGACCATATCAAACGAAATACACGTTGGTTATTATGCACGTTAATCACTACTATACAGCATAACCTCTTAAATCCAGTATTCAAATTAAATCTTCTATTCTAAAAAACATTCTGCCCTCCGTCTCCGATATCCAAGTCACCCGTCATCTCAGCAAAACCTCCGCCAATTTAAAGTTCACATTTACATTTACATCAATACCCTGCAAGCCGCCAGAACGTTTGGCAGGGGGTGTCACAACATCAAGTGAACTCTAACTAATTCCTCTGTTGGATTGTCTTATCGCGTCTGGGAAAAAGGATCTGTAAATATTTCTCTGTTCTAGCGATTGTTTCGACATATTTTCTCCTGTACTCTGATCTAACATTACGTTCACTAACACCGATGGGGACAACTATGCCGCGTACGTCTTCAACGAATTCGGAGCTTTCGAATTTTTCAAGTAGTTTCCTTTTGTAGTCAATTCTTCTACTCTTCAATGTCTGCCATTTCAGATCCCTCAATATCTCTGATACACTCGCATCATACCGATATTCTCCTTTTACAAATCTATTTGTATATTTCTGATCTTCTGTTATCCATCTCCAACTGGAAAAGTGGATGATGATTGGGAGACGAGTGAATGATAAATTCACTTTAATGTTTATGTTTAATGCGACAATGTATTCCGTTTGCCGATTTTGCTTAACTTTAAGAGTATTGAGTTGATTGCTTCAGAAAATATTCCAAACTTTCTGAATCCAAACACTTTGAGAGACATAGACTTCTGAAATGAGGGAAATTATGAAAACCGGCAACAGTCTCAAGGATGCTTGATTCGAGATTTCACTGTATGCCTCTTTCATGTTTCGTTGAATCTCTACATCGCGATCCCTTATAAGCGACGACAGCGCTAATTGCGGCGAGATGGCAAGATGCGTCTCCTTCCCATCCCCACCCTTCTCGCTTAGCCGATTATTACTAACGACAGAGGTCTTTTTTTTTAGCATCACGCGATTTATAAAAAGGGGAAAAAATCCATCCACGAGCGAGAGAGCGTCTCCCACGGGCTGAAAGCGGCGTAATGTGGCGACATATTTCATTCTTCGCGCGCGAGACGAGAGATTAAACGCGTCGATGGATTACAATTTTTTTTGTCTTCCTGCGGGAGAGTGATGGATGGAGCGACCTTCGTCCGACGGTGTAATGCACTCGGATGCGAGGGCATTCGAAATTACGCAGCGTCGTGGCTCGCTAAGGTCGGAGGCGCGGCGAAAATGTCTCCCAACAGGACGTCGCGACGCGATATTTTTGTCGTAGTCGTCGCTCGAGTTGCAAGGATTGTTTAGAGGGCGGAAGGGAGAAGAAGAGCGGAGCGTAACCTCTCAAATGACGGGGAAGGGAGCGATCGGGGGTTAAACAGCAAAAAAAAAAAGAAACGGAAATTAATGGATAGTGGAGTAGGCGGAAGAGGGAGACGTGGCCAAGAAGGACGATTCTATAATCAACGCGACGCCGCTTTAAGATCCTCGAACGCACGAGAGAAGATTTACAACGCGCTATTGAAAGATAGATAGGAGGAAATAAGAGGGAAAGATGATGCGAGGAAAAGAAGGAATCGCTATGACGAGAACGCTGATTGGTAGCGAGCAAAGAATCGAGAGGGATTAGAAGCGGCAAAGCTAGAGAGAATATTGCGTTTTAAATTCTTCTGATATGATACATGGAGTAAATGTATGTTGCGTTATCTTTTTTTAATCTACGTCACTAAACTGAGACAATTTCGAACCAATGCTTTCAGTGGAAAGCATTAATGAGCGTTATTAAAAGCGAAGATAAATTGTATTAAATTTGGCAACAGTATGTTTCCCTTTTTTACTAATGTAAAGACTAATATATATATATATAGTTTACATGCGTACTATTCACACACGCATGATGGTCGAATCATTGGTTTAAGAAGTTGTGAAATTCTTTGTTCACTTCCGCATTAATAACCGTAAAATAGGCGACGACTATAAAAATATATCAAAAATGGGAACCGGAGATCTAAGAGGTGACTCACAATTAAAAGAAGAAAGGATTTCCCTTAAATAATAGAATATACTGGAAAGCTGGAGGCAAGAGAAAGGGTCCGCCAAGAATCTGACACAGGAATGGTTTGTTGATGATATTCATGTGCACGCAAAACTAATGCAGTGGAGAAGTAGAAACAGAGGGATGATAATTTCGGATTCTTCTTCGAGAAGAGAAATGTTTGGGTCACACCTAATATCATATGGTTACATTGGGAATGAATGCCCTTCCTCTCAATGAGAATGCATCAGGAATAATCACCTACCACCTCACATCTCTGATGACAATGAACTGGCGGGACACCACTTGAAAAAATATAATAGATAACGACACAAAAATTATATATTTTTCAGTCTAATATAATTTTTTATTAATTAGAATTTATTCATACAATAGTTTCTCATACTGGTTCCGCAAGTTCTATGAAATGCTTAGTGTTCTTTTTTAAAATGACTAATTAACTTTTATTATCTTTTATTGCACTTGCTATTGGCCGAATGGCAACTTTATTGAATTTTACGTGACGCGCATCTTTATAGGATAAAAACAAAAATAAACTATTTTTTAAATTTTATAGTCATATTTTAATAACGAAACCTGAGGCACCACTGATTAAAATGTAGATGGAATTATTTCAAGGATATTGTTTTCTAGCGTAAGGGAATGGATGTGTAGCACCAAGAAACGATCAACTCTGTGGATTTTATTCTCATATTTTCCCGATTCACCTTGAGAGGGAGATATCGAGAGGGAGAGAGAGAATAAACCCTCTCTCGGGGTGTCCCTCAAGCATGCGCCGTTGTTTCTCTTTCGGGTTTCCACCTAAATGACACGACGTCCCCCGCTCCTCCTGCTTACTAGAGACAAGGCGGTGAGGTTCTAATGGAGTGGGAGGGGGAGTGAGGCGGGGACGGGTGGCTCAGAGGAGGCAGAGGGAGGCGGGAAAGAAAGAGGAGGAGGAGGATCCAGCTCGTTCCTTTACCCAAGGTCGAGTGGAGGATTGGCAAGTCACCCTTTCGCACAATGCATACTCGGCCGGCGGCACATGCAGCGTCGTAACTGCGGCGTTGCCGAGGAGATAAAATGCAGGAAGAAGTAGACGAGCCTCCTTTCGCCTCACCATCATCTTCTCTCTCTATCCCTTCACTCTTTCTCCTGCACACGTACGAGGGGCTTATCAATCGAGGGTTTGGGGCAAATGGAAGTGTGACTTTCCCGCCGTTGATGGACGAGAGTGAAAGAACAGAGGGTGAGAATGAGAGCGAGAGAGAGAGAGAGAAGGGAAGGAGGTTTGGTAGTAATTCGGAAACTATGATTGAGTCACGTAAGAGTCGCTTAATTTATTAGACGTCGCGTTTGCAGCGACACACGTGGCGAGAGGTGGCGACCGCAGTGGGAAAACCACTCTGGCTTCTCGTCAAAGGAATCTAAACTTCAGACTAAAGGACAAAGAAAGTCGGTTGTGCATTCGATTCATTTCATCGCCAAAGGTTATATCTTTCGTTTAATTTTGCGTGAGAAAGGTTTTTGATTTAAAGCACCAACATAGCCTCATTGCGCTGTAAAGCCTCAAGATGGAGAACCGCGATTTTTCAGTTTAATTTGATGATCCTCATGCGCTTTGAAATTGCGTACCCCAGATAAGGATGGTGGAATAAATCGCTGGCTATTTGGACGGAGTAACAATTTTCTTTGATCCAATTAATTTTCCCTACATTTACTACGATAAGTGCATGTTATTTGGAAAGGTTACTACTGCATTATTATTTCACAACCCTGAAAAAAAGAAGCGTCATGTATTCTCCAGTCTTTATTTCAACGGAAGAAATCGGAAATATAAATGTAGAGAAAGAAATAATATAGAAGAACTCATAAAAGCAACTTGGGTTATTCTTGGCAAAGACTATCCTTCAGGAGCCACATTAAGCGCAAAACCTAAAACAGGGTTGGAAACATGCGTGTCCTTCATTCTCTTGCTACCTACTTAGGAACTTAGACCTGCTTGAGAGTTACAGACAGAGGCTAACTTAAATTAAAACTGCAATTATCTTATCGCAATATATAAATTAATTCAAAGAAGACAAAACTTAAATATTCCATTTATGATTGGTATGAAAAATTACACGAAAAGCAAACACATTGAAGGAAATGCAATTAACTCTAACCAGCATGCCGTAAGGATTTACAGATCTACATCTGCGCCATTTGCTCGAGATTAACTTACCTTTGCCGATGTGTTCATGAGTGATTCCAAAGATATATAATAAACCAAAAATGGATAATTATTGCATATGGTCTACTTCAGAACACGTGAGCTACAATTGTGAACAAACAACTCTTCTCCGTATTGTAACAGTTTTGGAGAAATAGCATAGGGAATTCAGTGAGGAAATACTGGATGAAAAATTTACAATTATTAAAATATTAACCACAGGACATCAACTTAAGACCTTTGTATTCTACAAAACCGTAAGAAGACACGAAGTCTCCGCCTAAGAATCGCTCACCATGCATGAAAACTGAAAAATGAGGTAGTCAGTCATCTATTCTGTATTAAATTTCACTTCTCAAAATAATTTTACCCACGCTAATTATTTGGGAGCAATAGGAAAGCAGTTGCAGACCTAAATAAGGACAGTTTCTGTTTCATCCAGACAGGTATTACTGATGCATTCCCGCCTCAGTATTTGGACACACGATCTATCATTGCACTAAAGATGAAACAAGATGTTTGGGGATATAAAAATACAATAATTTTTTGATGCGTTCTCGGTCATTTTCCTAAAACGCAACGTAATATACCATAAAATACACAACATTACGCAAGGAAGTTATGTGGGCGAGCAATAAATGTATGAGTCTCGATGACGAGTGGAGTTATAACACTGATATAACCTAAAGGTTTTATGAAGAGGTGGCAAGATAGAGAAACAGAATTGGAATGAGGGAGAGAATACTGAGAAAGAAAGTTAATTAAAGCAAAGGAAGAGAAAACAGACAGACAGAAAAACGACTTGGAGGAGAAGAAACTGGGTGAGGAGGGAGAATGAGAAATATGCACGAGGGAGAAAACAGTAGAAAAATAATAGAAACAGCAGAGGAAGCGTAGAGAGAAAGATGAATTGGGAAGCGAATTTTTTTGGAATATATTTATTTAAGATATTTTGAGTCAAAATGCGGAAGAAATTTCGGAGAAAGGAAAACATTATAGCCTTCAAAGGGGGTAGCACGCAACCAAATGACCGGCTTAAGGGTTACTAAAGAAGATAAAATGGAGGGACGATCCAGTCGGCAGGAAAGGTGAACCGGGGGAAATGCGTGTTTGTTATGAAAAGTTTGTTCATGAAAACTCTATCGAATTTACCACAGTTTATAAGAAGATCATCTTCTTTAGTGATCTTCTTGTATCATCGGATGCTATAAAGATGGCTGATGGCAATAAACAAAAAATCTTAATTTTTTTCGTTTACAAACATTATTGTAACATGCAATAATCTTTTAAATTCCTCTCGTAAAATCTCAGAAAACAATCTGTACCTATACACTCATTTTTTGGTGATGGTTTTTTGTAAATTTTCCAGCACATGCGCCTAATAATGGATTTTTCATTTCTGCTACATTGAAGAAGATCCGCTATCTCCACTTTGATCAACTGAAGAGAAATTTGTCGATTTAGAAACAGTCGTGACACTATGTAAAAGAGAATAATAAAAAGTTTAAATGAAAATACTCAGTGAGTAATGTGATATTTTAATATGCGCAAAAATTAAGCATTTTTCTACCTTCAACGAGTCGACGAGAAATGGTTGCCAACGAACTCTTGGCAGAGTTAATGGTTTTTACCACCAAAAAACTTAACGAAACCAATAAAAAATTACCCCCACGAACGGAAGGCGTAATAATTTCGTCGTCAATTCCCCTCATTTACGAAGAAAACGACAAATAGCCGGTGGAAATTACGATCTAGAGCCAGATCCTAAAATTACGCCCAGAAACATGCTTATTACGTTTAAATTAGGATGAAAATATGGTCGTTTTTCCTTCTCCTCTCCAAGATTTTTTTCTCAAGCCAAATAAGCTCTTCAAGGACGAATCCTTTGCAATCCCTACGCAGTGGAGCGCACACAGCCTCTAAAAAGTCGTTTTTAAATGTAAAATTTTACAATTTACGCCCACCAAGGCGTGTGTCAGGGGACGGCAGGAACCGACCTACTTCTACATGATGTTGACACCATTCATGTTGGCTCCTCTGATTACTTTGGAGAAGAAAGACGAAAAGTAACTACCGGTCCTGTCTCTAATCTTCATGAACTTTCTTCTATGTGGAGCCATAAATAAGCACGGCTGTATCATTTGGCTAGCTAATTATGCTACACTTTTGTAAAAAACATCAGATACTTTGTATTATAGTTTAGAGAATATGTTTTAAGATGCATAAAAATGTTTCTCAAATTCGCTAAGTTCATATAAATATGCAGTTCTGTTAGCTTTGGGCTTCTCTGGACGAGTATATTCGTATTTTATTTCGACTGTAAAGGATTGTAATCCATAACCATTTGCGTTTCCAGCCTACCCATTCCGCCACTTTCAAACGAAGTGTAAACCGTCGAGGTGTCTTAGCTTCAGACTAGCGGAATTATAAGTTCCACGCTCGTCAGCATCGCGAGGACACGGTGTCCTCGCAAAACGTAGTTTTTCATGGCTTTTAATTCATTCTCACAAAATGAACAACGAGTTGACGCACAACAGTGTAACAAGGAGGGTGAAAACAAACGCCAGATAACTTTTAATAAAAAAAGGAGCGTTTACTCGCGATTTTTCCGCTCTCGTAGGGATACACGTGTCCATCTGAAAGGGATGGAGGTCACTGGGTTGAATAAGGATGGGAGAAGGAGTGGGGAGGGAGCAAAAACGGTGAGGGGAGGGAGAGAAACAAAGAGGGGGAGGGTAGGTGAGGGGGAGGGAGGGAGGGCACGGCAGTGAGTGCATCAGTGCGGCCACGGAAATAGATCGGTACTTGCGACGGAGAAGAGGGAGAGAGGGAAGGGGGGGGGGATAGGGAGGTGGAGTGAGAGGGAGGGGATCAGCGGAGTTGGTGTGTGTGTGTGTATCCGGAAGCGGCAGAGGCTTCTCTCTCTCTTTCTCTCTATCCCAAGGTCACTCGCGGCACATTTCCTGGCAACTGCCGCTCAGCTGGTGCGGGGAATGCGGGAGGCGTACCGAGAAGGGGGGAGGGTAGGGGGAGAGGAGCGAAGTGCAGGGGAGAGAAAGGGCAAAGGGGAGGAGGAGGAGGAGGGAGGGGGAGGATGCGGTGGACTTCTGAGGGGGAGTTCTCCTGAGGTGCCTTCTGAGATGCGCGGTTTCTATGCACTATCTCTCTCCACCGCAAACGCACTTTTGTCTATAAAGCGATATCAAAAGGCATAATTTGTCCGGCGGAAGCGGAGCGAAATTTCACCTTGAAGTTTTCCCGCTCTAAGGCAAGACTGCAATTCAAAACTGCATGACGCAGACGTGGAAAGAACGGCTCCTCTATTCCTAAGCCAGATTTTAACTGCGTGCATGGAGGTTGACTTAAAAATTGTTTTTTTTTAATGGACGATTAAGCCTCGCAAATAAAAGAAGAGCGAAACAAACGATTCGTGCTTTGAAGACGGCGTGACGAGGGACCAGAAATGGACGCCAGGAGGGCACGCTCCTCAAGGACGGCCACGGACGTGATAATAGTGCGCCGTAGCTGCCGTGAGAAATAGACCACAAACTTTTATAGCGTATATCGCTATGTGAAGAAAAGTACGTCTTAACCATCCCAACCGACGCATGGGGTTTTCAGGTTCATCTATTTCCCGACGTGATGATGCTCGACTGGACTTTTCGTCGGAGGTTGCGGCGCTTCGACACCCCCTGCCAGCCGCCCGCGGCTGTTTGCAAGTCGCTGATGTAAAAGCGTAAATGCATCACAGTTTATCTCCCTTAGAATGGGATGGTGGGAGAAGTGATGGGAGAGAGAGAGAATAAGGGAGAGAAAGAAAGAGGGAGGGTGGCGCGAAGATAGAGGGGGAGGAGGGCCGTGGAAAATCCCCACCCGAGCGGCAGCGAAGCAGTCGGCGGAGAGGAAGGCCTTTGCGCGGAGATAAGGGCATTAAAAGGCTTTAAAATTAGAGTGGGAAGAGTCTTGTTCACAGGCGGAATATCTATCACCAAACGAACCGATCTCTTACGGTGGACATTAATTGTTGACGAGGAAGGCATGCGAAAGGTTAGCGCAGGAAGTTAGGAACAATGAGAGGGAGAGAAAGAGACGGAGAAAAAGGAGAGACCACGGATTGGTGGAGAGAGAGAGAGAGGAGTTACAGATGAAAGGGAATAGGGGGAGGAGATGGGAAAGGGGAAGGAGAGAGTGGGTTGGGAGATGAGTGGAGAGGGTCGAGTTGGAATTGGGGAGAATGGTGCACGTCATGAAGGGGGATGTACGGTAGAGAGGGAGAAATAAATCAGCAGAGGAGTTGTAGTTGGGAGATGAGTGGAGAGGGTCGTGTTGGAATTGGGGAGAATGGTGCACGTCATGAAGGGGGATGTACGGTAGAGAGGGAGAAATAAATCAGCAGAGGAGTTGTAGTTGGAAGTAGAAAGGGAGCCCTGAATGTAGAGAGCGAGTGAATTTGAGAGTTAGCTAGAAGAGAGCGAGCGAGAAAGAAGTGGAGGAGAGAAAGAAAGAGCAGTGAAGAGGGAGCGTGGGAAGAGGAGTGGTAGCCAGAGAAGGAAAAAGAGAGAGAGAAACGAGAGGTGAGATAGGGACTAAGGAACGCGTTCGGAGAATCCTACTCGAATCGTATGAGGATGTGCGAGGGTGACCCCTCTTACTCTCCCTCAAACCACTTTCGCATTTCTCACCTCATCTTTTCCTCTCCTCATTTAGTTAGTAACGATCAAGGGTTCGCCGAATATGGAAAGGTTTGCGACTCATCCCTCTGCATTTGTAAATTAAACGACTGCGACTAAACGGAGGACGAGCGTTTTATTCGAATGTCGATAGCCGTACACGCGCGCGGCGGTGGTCGTCTAATAAGGACTGGCGTGTGCATTGAAGTTATTTTCGGAAACTTCCTGTTTACGTAACGTGGCTCGATAAATATGTTTTTGAATCTCTCGTCTCGTAAATAGATATGGGGAGCTATTCACTTGACATAATACTCGAAAATGTGTTCATTGAGCACTGTTACATAAGTTTCCGAAAATAGCGTTATTCCAGGATAGAGAGAGAACAAAAAAGTTGCAACAGCGGTTGTTTTTATAGAAAAGTGAAATTTATATCTTTGACAATTGTTTTTGCGAACTTCTCAGTATCAGTTTTTCCTTTTGGTTACTGCTTAGTCCTTACGATCGCTGTTGTGCATTATTTCTAATTAAAAATTCTATTATAGAAGCGTATGAAAGCATCATGTCTTTTCCACAGCTATCGACGGAAGCAATTCGCATTTCATATCAATGGAAGTTACCATACCGACCTTCCTGACTGTTTATCGGGTGGCATTTAGTAAGTTTGTTGGTCAAAAGTACCTGCCTCATATCTGCTTAGGTTGTAGGGCGTCATGTAGATGCAGATTTATTTCAAGAAAACCATGACCAGGTATGCAAAAATATTTCGATATACCTTGACGATGTTCTGTGCTGTAGATCTTTACGATTTGACGGCGTACGCCCATCCGTTAAAAAAAATGGAGTCAATTTGCGCAGCAATACATTATTTACCTCTTCTCTGAACATGAACCTCAAACGTCAGTATAATACATTAATAATATAAAAAATAACAACCAGTCAAATAACGTACACTGACGTCAAGGGACAATAAGAGTGGTCTTTTATGTGTTCTTGTGATAGTATTTTCTAGTTTATTTTTTTAACAAAAACTCAAAATAACGCACTAAGATATTTGCTTGCGAAAATATAAAAATTGATAAAAATCTTCTTGATCAGAATTGCAGTTAATACAAATTTACATTATCAACTTAATAGCCACAGAACGAGTAAACTGCTGTCACGTGCCATGGATCACTGTCGGTTTACAAATAAACCTTCCATGTAAACTATTAACTTAAATTGTCCTTTAAAGTAAAAATAAATCGATGATGTATAGTAATTTTTTCGTTAATTTACTTTTCCAATGGCAAAAGACAATGAACAATTCCATTAAATATCCTTCTGCAAAGTTTCAGACTCTTCAGAAGAGAATACATACTAGCACTATCAAGCGTTCGTCTGATATTTTCGCGAAAAGAAGCATTTTAATGTCAAGCTATATATTAATCTTTCCAATGAAGATCATTGGTGGTCTTGAAGAAAAAATGGTTAGGTATCGTCGTCTACAATCGGCCTCACGTATTTTATAATCATTAACATACCTCCCGTTATTCGTGGATACTTCAACTATTCCTATTATCTCCTCGCCTAAATCTGCCAATCCGTACTTCTATAGAGGTCTCAAGCGTTCAGTCTGCAATATTCTGGCGATATCCATTTCAAATTAATTATCCACTCTCTGCAATTGTTACTAACCCAAAAACTTCGTTAAAATTTTAAATTTTACAGAAAATGTCACAACGAAAATTTTCTTGAGGAGGGATGTGTAATGAGTCTTCATTTCAACACACAATCTTGCCGCGACCATGGACGTCCACTTGTATTTAATAATGTTTATTCCTCTAAGAATCGAGTTTCATAGCTAATGAAAGATAAAAACAAAAAAATATGATATATGCTACATAAAATCCAAAAATATAAGAATTTCTTTAACCATGGCGAAATTTCTACTTTTATGCCTAGCTTCCTATCATTGACTTAGGAATTTTTAAACTATGAATTAATGGAAAGCGAACATACGCACGTTCCAGCCTCGCTTCTAGATTACATATATTTCTATCATCTTGAATGGCATGGTTGTTTTCGTAGGAATCATTATTTTCGTAAATGTTGTTGCCAAAAAGGATATGTATTTCACAGGAAAATTAGTGCGGAGTATGACCGAAATAGAATCTAAAAGAAATCACACAAACATGCTACGTATCTCTAGTAAGGCAGCGGGGCTTATAAGCTGAAATGCATTGGATCTTATAGAGAAGTGCAGCATAGGAAGCCCTAAGTGCATGGCAGTTAAATTTATTAAAAAAACCGCTAAGAAAAACAGCGTATTTTAAAATTTTAACTGAATATCGCCAAAGAGAGGCAAAATTATTTTGTAAATAATACCCTGCAAGCCGCTACTGGCATAAGTAGTGGCTAAACAGGGATAGAGTTTGAGACTTGCAAAGAGGTAATAGTTCCTCCACCTTAACTGATGAAGAATTGGACTAATAGATGCTCCTGCCTGTGTTAGAATGCACGGAGACGTACGTTAAATACAATATAGGACGTTTTGTAGGTTTAGAGGTATCATTACCTCATGTCATACGCTCTCGGAGATTGTAGTGTAAAACATTTATATGATTATCCAATGTAATGTGAATGATATAGAAGTTAATTTTTCCGTAGGAGTTTAGGAGACGGAGCAATGAAAGAGATAATTTTTAGATATAATTTGTAGCATAGCATAGTTTGTGCAGATGCCATACGCCGATGGCGGGTTGCAGGTTATAATTTAAACGTAGGTTAACAACTATGTCTATCGATGCTTCGATAGATAACAATTTTGTTTCTCCTCCTTTCTGAAAGAATTTTTCTACAATACACGTTACTTCATGCATCTCATCCGAAGAAACGTGTCCACGGCTTGTACATGGCGGGTAATCAGTCGCTGAAATTGGTCGGCGTCAGGTGCAGTCACATTCGCCGGTTGTTTTAATCAAAATGCTTCTGCAAATAATTTTGCCCGCGAAAATTTCCTGCAGTTGGCGCGCGCAGATGGAGAGCGAATCAGAGAGGAGAGACCCTGCCGGGTTTTCTCTCTTCTCTTTTCTCCCTCCGTCCCTGACCTACCAGAACCGACGAGGTCGCCACCGCCAGCCGCCGCGACAAAAACATATTAGCGCTGGACATAGCATGCCGCCCGCTGCCATTAATACCGTCCCATGAGCCTTTGACCTTTCTCTTTTTCCTGACAAATCGAGGCGTCGCTGAATTAGGAGGTCGCAGGTAGAGGGTGTAAAACGTGGGAGGAAAATGCGGTAATTTTCACTCTTTCTCATTGGGAGCGTCAAAAGGGTGCGGTAAATGTGGTCAGGTGAAGAGAGGGGAGGGTAAGCACTGTCCTTTTGGCGTCACAATGGAGTGGATGGAGGAGACGCAGACACGGATGGATGGTGATATAATCGACCGCACTGCACGTGGAATCGACTCTTTTCATCTCCCTCCCCTTACTCTTCCCACAATTCTGCTTTATACTCCACGCTCCTATTATACCTAACATTCCCTCCTCTTCTCTCTCCTTACGTCTCCCTCCCCAACTCCACCCTCCCTCTTCGGAGTGATGTGCATATACGTGTGCGCTGGGAGGGAGAAGGATGGAGGGTGGGATGCCTGCAGGCGAGCGCGTGTGTGCGTGCGTGGGCGTGCGGGCGATGGCTCCCCACTTCCCTCACTCGCTCCATCCGCGGTTCGCCTCAGAAGACACCCGCTGCCCTTGGAGGAAGAGCCGAACGAGTGATGGCGGCCGTGAGACCCACGCACCCGTCTCTCTACGGAGTGATTGATTGAACGTCGCTCGCTGCGCTCTCTCTCGCTATGATTCTAAAATGCAAAATCTTTTTCGCCCCCCCCCCCCCCAGGTCGAAGTTTTAACAAATGAACAGTTTATGGAAATCGAAAAGACCACGACGAACTATTCTTCCTTTTACATCTATATTTCCATTATTACTCTGCAAGCTCCCAATAGCGCTTGTTGCAACTTGCCATCACATCATACACGAACTCTAGTTAAAGCCTCTGTTGACCTGTATTATTGCGTCTGGAAAAGAATGACCTGCTGTATTTCTTGGATCTAGCGACTATTTATACGTATTGTCTAGTACGCTCTGAGCAAAGCCCTACGCTCACTGGCACCGGTTGATACAAGTGTGTTTCACACGTCCACAATGGATTTGGGTCTACCAAACTTTGTGAGTACATAGTTTCTGCTTATATTCCATCCTTATATACATCATTTTCTGTCATTTTATATCACTAAAAGCTATAATACGCTGTCATCGTATCTAAAACCGCCCTTTACGAGCCGCTCTACGCTAGACCCTTTCCATTCCCCTAATTCGGCCCTTCTCAAAAGAGTCCCAGACTGCGATAGGACAAAATAGCGAAAAATACGCAATTTCCTTCACACTCTTGACTGTCGTTTTCCGATGTTAGAATGCTTTTGACATGCTTCCTACGGGGCATGTTTCTGCTGAGTGTGACTCTTAAGTATTTTTAGTTATATAATGATATATTTTGAGTCTGAATGAGGGAATAATCCGTAAGCGCATGAAAGGAAATTAAACGTATTTAATGTTTACTTCAGCTATTTGGAAGATTGTTTTCGTTAAGAACAATTACGTATCCATGCACGAATTTCAAAGCGAATTACTACTTTCTCGTTCATTTTCTAGAAAACGGTTACTCCTATGATAAAAATATATTTGGCAAAGCATGTTCTATTTGACTATTTCTACAAATTTTTAAAGACATTTTTGATGCCAGCAATATTTTATGAGATGACTGAAAAAAATTTCAGTTAGAATACCTATAACTTCAATTTTTTATTTCTCGTAGCATATATTTTTCCCCATTAGTAGTCCGAAGCGTTCTGTAATGCGAATACTCTCATTCGAGCTGCTAAGAAGTTTGAGTAATAAACTTTCAAGTTTTAAAGATTCGATTATGCACAAAATTAGCACGAAAAATACTCTACTTCACCGATGCTACTTGTTAATCCTATTACAAGAGAAGTACGCAATTTGTAGATTTTGTTCCCAGAGTTCGCAGGCGGATGTGACGAAAAGACACGAAAATTGAGTTTGAGTTTGGCGTTCATCTCTTGATAAAAAATGATACTATTCCACTAATGAGAAGAATCATTCCTTTAGCAGACGTAGGATTTTATCAGTACACTAAACAATGAGATGTGATCATTATAGCACTAGGGAAATTAAAAACAACTTCAACTTACCTTCAATAGACTGGAATCATAATTGCTTTGATCTCGGTGGTAGAGAGAGTGAATCATGCGAAGCACTGATAGAAACCTTCGTTAAACACTCGTTGTGTCAGCTAGTAAGATGCCCCACGAGATCGAACAATATATTAGATTTACTCGTAACGAACTGCCCTGAGTGTATGAACAAGCTTTCCATAGAGGAAGGAATAAGCGATCATAATGCCGTGTACATATAATTTAAGCTAAAAGTGGAGAAAAAGGTTAAGGCTAGAAAACGCGTATATATGTACGCCAAAGGCGATTTCTCGAAATTTAGGTCTTTTTTACAGACACAATTCCCTAATTTCTGCGAGGCATCTATCGACGCTAGTACACAGGAATTATGGTGCATGTTCAGGGATATGATGCGAGAGGGTACGGATAAATTCATTCCACATAAACTTAAACGTGATGGTGCGGAACCAAGATGGTACAACCAGGAAGTTAGATGCGCTCTTAGACGTCAAAGAAAACTTCACGCTCGCTTAAAAACCAATTCTTCAAAAGTCACAGAGGAACAGAGGTCAATAACAAGGCATCAATACAGAAAGGCGCGGTCAAGAGCTAGAGTATCAATGCGAGAAGCAGTTAATGATTACAAAAAAAGTTGTGCATAATAATTTGAAAGAAAATCCGAAAGCATTTTGGTCGTACGTTAGGGAGGTTCATTGTAGAGGCCCCATCATAGCGTCATTGAGAACGGAGGCAGGTGATGTAGTACACGATAGCGCGGAAAAAGCAAATTTGTTAAATGAACACTTTCAGAAAGCGTTTACTTCGGAGAGCAACGAATTTGAGGAACCTGCTTTGAATGATGAGGGAAATTCGATGGAAGATTTGATATTCGCTGAAACAGGTATCGCGCATCAACTAGAGTCGATTAATGAAAATAAGTCTCCCGGGCCGAAGGGCATACCCGCGCGTGTGTTGAAAGAGCCTCGGTAATCGCACCTTACTTGAAAATAATATTCGAAAAATCCGTTGCACATGGTATCGTTCCGAAAGACTGGAAACTAGCATACGTAACGCCCATCCACGAAGGCGGTGATAAAGAGAACCCCGAAAATTAGAGAACGATCGCCTTGACTTCATTATTGTGTAAGATTCTAGAACATATAATCGTTAGCTCTGTTCTACGTTATTTAGATGGTCGTTCATCGCTATGTAAAAACCAACACGGGTTTCGGAAAGGTAGGTCATGCGAAACGCAGCTCGCCCTGTTCGTAAACGATTTGTTGCAATGCGGAGAGAATAACACTCAGGTTGACTCCGTTTTCATTGATGTTAAAAAGGCGTTCGAAAAAGTATCTATAAGAAATTAATAGGAAAACTAGGAAAGTACGGCATAAACTCGAATATCGTGAGTTGGATAAAAGACTTCCTCTCCAACAGAACACAGGTAGTAGTTATTGATGGGAAATCTTCATACCCGGTAAAAGTCGCATCATGTGTTCCACAGGGAAGTATCATAGGCCCACTACTATTCCTGATATATATAAACGATATCTGCTCGGTAGTTCGCTGCAAAAGAAGACTTTTCGCGGATGACACCGTTTTATATAAGGAGATAACGAGTCAGGATGACCAAAAATCGCTTCAGGAAGATTTATACGTCGTACAAGAATGGCACATCGAAATTAGTCACGGTAAATGTTCCCAGTTGAGTTTCTGGAAGGGCAAGAAGAATGAATTAGACTCGGAGTACAGAATTGATAAATTGAATATCCAATCTGCGGAATACGTTAAATATTTAGGAGTCACCATTTATCGTGATCTATCGTGGAATATCCGTATTCGAAGGATCGTAGGCCCAGCCAATAAGAAATTGGGCTTCGTAGGCAGAATAGTAAGAAGTAGCAGAGAACAGGTACGAGAAACGTGTTATTTATGATTGGTCAGATCTCAGGTCGAATACGCTTCCAGCATATGGGATCCGTACGAAAAGGGACAGATACATGAGTTAGAAAGAATCCAATGCAGAGCAGCCAGATTCGTAAAGCAAAAATATGAGCAAAAATTAAGCGTCACATCACTCTTGAAGGAGTTGAATTGGATATCGCTAGAAGATCGCAGAATTAGCGCTAGGTTAAGGCTTCTGGAGAAATTTAGGTCGGAAGTTCTCTTAGAGGTCTCAGGAATATTAGCGGCACCTACGTACATGGGCAGGCACGATCACGAGGATAAAATACGAGAGATCTACTGTAGGACCGAGCGATATCAGGGCTCGTTTTTCCCAAGGACCACACGGGATCATAATAAGAGAGTGATCCCCACGAGGCACGTTATTGGGTAGATTTTGGTGCGCTGCACCCCCTGCCACCCTGTCTGGTGATTTGCAGGGTATCATGTAGATGTAGATCGCCATAGCAAATATAATGATGGAGACTAGCATTTGGAATCTAACTTTACAAATAGAATCTAATGAAAAGACTGCGCTGTTTAAAGGTCATAAATAAGCATTTTAAAACGGCACTCGCTCGAGAGACTAATAATATTTCAATGTATGAACTAGTCCTTAGAAAAGAATTATTTAGAAGAATAAATTGCCCGAAGAGCGTCGCTCGTTGATCTCTGACGCTATCGCACCAGGCAACCGTGTAAATTGTCTGACAAAATTCAGATTTGTATCTGCTAATGTGCGTAACTATCCAGAGAATATAAGAAGATAAGTTGAAATAATGCCCAGGATAGACTGCTGGTAAGTTTTTTTCAGGCACAATAGGACAGGCTGACAAGCATTTTCATAAGAGATAAGTTATAATGCAAATAGACCATTTGCCATAACCTTTTGGAAGCTTTCATGGTAAAGATGTAAATGCTAACAAATACAAGAACACTAGTAGTTCAGCGCTCCATCTAACACACTCTATCGACGAACGGCAGATATAAAGAGTGTGGTTGAAAACAAAATCATGCAATATTTATCATAAATTAATTCAGGTAATTTATAAAAAGTGTAAATTTATCGCCTCTTCGTCTCTGAATAAGAAGAAGCCGGCGAGGAAAAAAGGAATCGTTTAAAAAAACTGACATTGAGTGTTGACGAGCACGATGCACAAATGGAAAAAAGGGAACGAGGAAAGTAGTTGATATTGGGAGGGGAAGTTTGAGGGGGGGGGGGAGTAGAAGGGAAGGGGCAACGCGAAGGACATGCGATGTGTGCAGAAGCGGGAGAATAGAAGTTTTTATTTATGTTTTTCCGAGTCGCAGGAGGATGAAGGTCGAGGTAAGCAGAACGGCAAAAAGGAAATAGTACGTGATGGACACCAACTGAAACAATGTTTTCGCGCCAAGCGCATCCTAAACTAGGTGCTCTTCGAACTTTCGAACCTATTCTAAGCTCTTTTCTCTTCCGCCTTCTTTCGCACGCTTCCCAAAACAATCTATGACTAAACACATAGATTCTCCAAAACAAGAAGCCATTCGAAACTATTGTTACTGCCGGGCACGTAGTTTAATACTTCCGATATGTTGAAACGAAAGTTGATGGGAAAGGAGTGACTATAAATATAGAGTGAAACGTTGATTTTATGTTTTTGAAGGGATCGATTAAAAACAATGGAAAAACGAGGAAAATACAAAATCGATAAAATTATAATTAACTACTCAGAGGAAAAGTATTACACGGATTACTATAGTTATGCCAAACAGCAGATGACAACAATGCCATGCATGTATGATTTTATCCGATTTTTCTGATATGGACTATAAATATAGAGTGAAACGTTGATTTTATGTTTTTGAAGGGATCGATTAACTAACTGGGTAGGAATATTTCCCATCAATGACTACTAACTGTTCTCTATTGGAGAGGAAGTCTTTTATCCAACTCACGATATTCAGCCTTAACCTGTTTCTTCACTTTTAACTTAAATTCCACGTACACGGCATTATGATCGTTTATTCCTTCTTCCATAGATAGCTTGTTTATACGCTCAGGATATTTCGTTACGAGTAAAACTAACATATTTTTCGATCTCGTGGGGCATCTCACTAGCTGACACAACGAGATAAAGTGCGAGGATGAGCAAAAATCCCTCTAGGAATATTTAAACGCCATTTCAGCATGGTGTCAATAATGGTAAATCGAAATTAACCACGGTAAATGTTTTCTTTTGAGTTTATGGAAGGGCAAGAACAATGAATTAGACTCGTAGTATGGAATTGATAGACTGAATATCTAATATGCGGAATACGCTATATATTTAGGAGTCACCATTTGTCATCATCTTTCGTACAATATGCATATTCGAAGAGCCATAGGCGCAGCCAATAAGAAATTGGATATCGTAGGCAGAATAGTAAGAAGTAGCACAGAACAGGTACGAGAAACGTGTTATTTATAATTGGTCCGATCTCAGGTCGAATACGCTTCCAGCATATGGGATCCGTACGAAAAGGGACAGAATAGAACGCAGAGCAGTCAGATTCGTGAATCAAAAATGAGCAAAAATTAAGCGTCACATCACTCTTGAAGGAGTTAAATTGGATGGCGCTAGAGGACCGCAGACTTTGCGCTATGTTAAGGCTTCTGGAGAAATGTAGGTCAGAAGTTCTGTTAGAGTTGGTCTCAGGAATATTAGAGGCTCTTACTTTCATGGGTAGGCACAAGAGATCGACTGTAGGACCGAGCGATATCAGGGTTCGCTTTTCCCAAGGACCATACGGGATCATAACCAGAGAGTGATACCCACTGTTATTGGATAGGATTTGGTTAGCTCCAATCCCTGCAACCCGCCAATCTGGTGATTTGCAGGGTATCATGCAGATGAAATAAGTAAAATAAATATCACGTTAGGTAGATTATTTAGTAAGATAAAAATGAAATATGCCAAGCGGAATAATTTTTTTAAAATTTGAATACAATTAAACTTTAATACTTTCCGCGTAGATATTTTACCGAGGGACCGTGATCTTTCTGTATATTCTGGTTCGATTAACATATTACACTTTACTAAACTCAAGTCGATTAATTTTATTGCACATTACTGATTGTATTTTTGAAGTGCAATATCTGCAGTGAATCATGCCACTAAATAAATAATCGGAGACAGCGTGAAATCGGTGTACATGTATAGTTTCTAGTTATGGGATAAGGCTACTGGGGGAATGCCATAGCGAGTGTTCCGTCGGCCATTGCTCCTTCCACCCCCGGGGTTCCCCTCTTACCTTAGGGTCACCTGCTTAACACCAAAGAGCCTGCTTTCGGTTTCTCCACGACAGGAGAGATCACTTTATCCTAATTAACGCTAACGATGAGTCTGAGGAATGCAGGGGATAACCTTTGCCACGAATATTTTCTGAGAAATGGATAAGAATTTCGAGGAAAAGCCATTAAGAGAGTAAGAAAGCAGCTAGGGGGCTCCCAATAATGTGCAAGGTGCGTGCAAGATGGTAAGGGGAGAAAGGGGGAAGATGGCCGATAATAAGCGAGGGTTTAACGAGTTGAAGGAACAAAAATACTCGAGACAAAGCGATTCTGCAAGGGCGACAGAATAGGGAAAGCGGTGGGTGAAGAAGGGGGAGGAAGGGGTGATGGGGAATGGAAATTCATGGAAATTGAGGTAAGCTTCGCAAGCCATTTTGACATCATTATAGCCTTAGAATACACCATCGATTCCCATTTGAATATGTTATTATGGCGACGATAAAGATCACACCTACGCTGCATTGGCGGCTTTCATTGTGATGGTGTAAATTTAAACGTAAATGACCTGTCTTTATTATCGACGAAGAATAAATCCTCAATATTCCTGTCGATACACCATCGCCACCAATTTTATTTCTATAGCTTGAAATAACTGCAGACATGCTTTACATGCGAAACATTAAAAAGAAAGCAAACATGTAAAATGGAACCTTTTGAAAGGAATTATTTAAAAATCATAATGATGTCTAAAAGAAAGGCTTAATTTGTTATGATAATCATCTATTTAAAAGCTCGCAGTATTGCGCAGTGTGCACCTACTAAAATGATAGTAACTTTAAATATTTGTATACCTATATGGTGAGACTAAATACTTTGAAATGATTAGGATCGGTAACAATAAATCATTTATATTAAGACGATGAAATTTTGGATAATACTATAACCTTAGACGATAATGACTCTTGGTAATTAAGAGCATCAACGCCATCGATAATCGAATTTTAATTCAGTAAATCACCGTCTCTGAAATGAACTTCGTTAGAGGAACGTAGACTGTGGCGAAATTTAAACTGCTAGAAACATATATGTCGGAGGGACTAGCGAATGAGATAATAGATAGATAATAGACTATCTCGGAAGGCAGGGCAGTGAGAATAAGATCCCGGAGATCGATTGTAGGACGGAGCGATACACAGAGTCGCTTTTCCCTAGGACGACGAGAGATAATAGGAAGACGTAACGTAGGAAAGCTAGAGACTTTTGGTGCACTGTACCCCCTGCCGTGCATCAATAAGGTGAATTGCAGGATATCACGTAGATGTACTGTCTTAAAGCGTATAACATATACATTTACAAGACTTTTATATATGCGGTCAAACAATCATATTTTCCTTAGCATAAATATTTAACAATGATATTTTTGAAATAAAAAAAATCATAGGAACGAACAAGAATGTCCATATTCTAATAGCATTTTAACGTTAATAATGCGGGACGTTTGAGTAAATATATACGGATTCAATAAATTTCGCTTTGTTACCGGTAAAAATTAAATCTCTCGATAGTTAAATTTCAGTGGCGCAAATAAATTTATAGAATTTGCCTCTGATACCAAACTACTACATACTTGAATTTCAACCTGCATGTATCTTCCACCGCATTCACTAGTCAGGCACTCATTGCATATCCTAGCGATCGGTTTGTCCCGTGTGGGGGGACATCGGTGGAAGGAGGGGAGAATGGGGGACGGGGGAGGAGAAGGGGGTGACGGTGGGGGAAAATGAAGTGACGGGGGCGCGCCAGGCAGGGGGGCAGTATACTATGCTATCACGCATCTAGGTCGGGTACTGAATAGGACGCAGAGGATTATTATGTTGGGAAAGAGCAAAGGAGAAAGAAAAAAGACAGTATACAACCTATGAGGAAGCACCACGGAATAAAGATCTCGAAGTTATAATCTCCATTTCCTTAGCAGGGAGGAAGCAGAGGGCAGCGCTTCGAGCCTTTCGCGTCATTCAAAAGCTCTTTTCTTATTTCCACGCTTTTATGCAGACACCGCAACAATTCTCTCTCAAACCAATCTCTTGCTTCTTACTCTTCTCTACACCAATGTCTTTCTTCTTGCATATCTATCTCGTAATATTTTTTCATCTCTACGAATTAAAAAATCATTCGCATCAATAAGGACGTGCAGAAGCACTCCGTTTCCCTCTCCCACTCCTTTCCTGACTCGCAAATTACGCAGCTCAATCTGATAACGCTTTTTGTAACCACCACGCACGCAGGAAGAAATTATTGGATGTGGCATCCTGGATTCGATACCGGCTCGCTCAGAGGAAGACACGGCTTCCGGGGGCGAAGGTTATGTAGGAGAGGGATTGCATCATCTCTTTCCGCTATACCTTCTTCCTCTACTTTTCTAGTTGTTTTATCATAGCATCCAATTTCCCGCCTATTTTCTGTTTCGTCCATCCGGTCTCTCTCCATTTGTGCATCTACATATACATGTTACCCTGCAATTCACCTAATTAGTGAGCGGCAGGTGGTGCAATGCGTCAAAGTCTATCTAAAATTTATCTCCGCAGGTTGAACTTTCCTATTGTGATCTCGTATTGTTCTCGGAAGAACAATTCTCACTTGAGTCAGCGAGTCCTGCAGGTAGGTGGCAGGGGATGCAGTGCATCAGACTCCCTAAAAAATCTCAAATTCGGTCTAAAAATATAAGATCTCTGATAAATCTAGGAAAGAAGAAATATGATACCGCACAATCGCACGTATTTTATCATTGTGGTCGTGAGTGTTTCGATTATTCCAATTACAAGTTGAAGTTAACTTCAGTTTAGTGGTCTTGGCCAGAAACTGTATACGCAGTCGGGGTTGTGTGTGACTAGAAAATCAAGTATTATTGATCGCGTTGAACTCTTAACTATTTGCAACAAAGGCTGCTTATCAAAAGTCTCGAGCAAAGCTTCGCACGGCTCACATTCTCTACCCCCTGGTACGAAACAATACTATTCCAATCAATTGAAGGTAAACTGAAATAACTTGAAATAATTTCGAATTTGTATTCACCTGCCAAGTCATATAAAGCTTTGTTATTTTCCGAAACATTAGATTGCCTGATCGTTCGTGTTAGGCGGTCTTTAAAACGCGCATATATGGACTTAAATAAAAATCGTTTCCTCTAAAACTGCACCAAAAATTCTATTCCGCCATGGCTAATAGGAAATCGCATACTTTTCCCTAATACGACCCATCGTGGAATACTGTTGCGCCGTCTGGGACCCTTTCGAGGAGGGCCTAACTAGAGAGCTCGAAATGGTTCAGCGTAGAGCGGCTAGAGTGTAAAAGGAGAATATCGGTATGATGCGAGTGTATCAGAGTTATTGAGAGATCTGAAATGGCAGACGTTGAAGAGTAGAAGAATTGAATACAAAAGGAAACTATTTGAAAAATTTGAAAGCTCCGAATTCGTTGAAGACGTACGCGGCATATGTAGTCGTCCCCATCGGTGTTAGTGAACGTAATGTTAGATCACAGTGCAGGAGAAAATATCTCGAAATTACCGCTAGAACAGAGAAATACTACCGATCCTTTTTCCCAGACGCGATAAGACAATCCAACAGAGGAATTAGCTAGACTTCACTTGGTGTTGTGACACCCCCTGCCAAACGCTTCTAGCGGCTTGCAGAGTATTGATGTAAATGTAAATGAATCGGACAGCTATCATATATGGTTTTCGACTGCTCCGAAAACTCCTTCACCCCAGTGAGCGCGGCAACATTCCGTAATCACTGGAGAGATCTTCATTAATGACACCGTCCTATATAAGAGATAAAGAGCCAGGATGACCAAAATCGCTCCAAGAAGATTTAAACGCCCTTTCAGCATGGTGTCAAGACTGGAAAATCGAAATTAATGACGGCAAATGTTCCCTTTTGAGTTTCTGAATGGGCAAGAACAATGAATTAGACTCGGAGTAAAGAATTGATAGATTGAATATCCAATCTGAGGAATACGTTAAATATATAGGAGTCACCATCTACATTTACATAATACCCTGCAAAGCACCAGATTGGTGGGTGGCAGGGGGTGCAGCGCACCAAGGCCTACCTAATAACTAATAAGCCTAATACTACCTAATAACCCCTCGAATATGAAGGAAATCGCATACTTTTCTCTAATCCGACCCGTAGTGGAATACTGTTGCGCAGTCTGGGACCCTTTCGAGGAGTGCCTAACTAGGGAGCTCGAAATGGTTCAGCGTAGAGCGGTTAGATTCGTAAAAGGAGAACATCGGTATGATACGAGTGGATCAGAGATATTGAGGGATCTGACGTTGAAGAGTAGAAGAACTGAATACAAAAGGAAACTATTTGAAAAATTCGAAAGCTCCGAATTCGTTGAAGACGTACCCGGCATAGTCGTCCCCATCGGTGATAGTGAGTGAACGTAATGTTAGATCAGAGTGCAGGAGAAAATATGTCGAAACAATGGCTAGAACAGAGAAATACTACAGATCCTTTTTCCCAGACGCGATAAGACAGTCCAACAGAGGAATTAGTTAAGAGTTCACTTGATGTTGTGACACCCCTTGCCAAACGCTTCTAGCGGCTTGCAGGGTATTGATGTAAATGTAAATGTAAAAATAACTTCTCTCGCGGGTATCACTCCACTGTTATGATCCCGTATGCTCTTTGGGAAAAACGAACCCTGATATCGCTCGGTCCTACAGTCGATCTCTTGTATTTTATTCGTAAAGCAAAAATATGAGCAAAAATTAAGCGTCACATAACTCTTGAAAGAGTTGAATTGGATGTCGCCAGAGGATAGCAGACTTAGCACTAGGTTAAGGCTTCTGGAGAAATTTAGGTTGGAAGTTCTATTACAGGAGGTCTCACGAATATTATAGGTACCTACTTACATGGGTAGGCAGGATCACGAGAATAAAATACGAGAGATCGACTGTAGGACCGAGCGATATTAGGGTTCGTTTTTTCTAAGGACCATAAGGGATCGTAACAAGAGTGTGATTCCCGCTAGAGAAGTTATTAGGTAGAAATAATACAGATAATTTCTTCTAGACGCGATCAGAGAGGGCAAATAAGCTATACTTTTTGCAGGGTGTAATGGCACCCACTGCCAAGCGCTACTGGCGGCTTTCAGGGTAGTAATGTAAATGTAAATATATATTCGTTCTGTGGCAAATCATGTTGTTGCGCGCCTCGCTTATCCCTTGCGTTACGAAAACACTATTATGTACTCGGTAGATATCTATATCTATATCTATCTATATCTATAGTTCACCCTGCAAGCCACCGCAATGGTGTGTGGCAGGGGGTGCAATAGCACCAAGGTAAAGCGCATAATAATGTATAGTATCACTCTACGTCGGCTGATTTCCTTTCGTAACTTCTGTTCTGCTCAGCTATCGTTCTAGGGAAAAACGAGCCTTTATACCTCTCAGTCCTACAGGCGCTCAGGTAGTGATTCCCATCCTAAGTCCTGTATCAAGGCTGTAACACTATTATTTCTATCGTAACAATTTTTGACGAATCTAGCGGCTTTTCGCTGCACTCTTTCTAACTCTGAGATTGATCCTTTCACGTACGGATCCCATATGCTCGACGCGTACTCTAATAGCGGTCTTACTAACGAGAAGTAACATGTCTCTTTGACTTTTTCCTCACTTTTACCTACTGTGCGTTTGATGAATCCTAGTTTCTGTTTAGCCTTCCCGCATATATTTCGTATGTGCATATCCCACGAGAGGTTGCTTGTTAAAGTAACGCCTAAGTATTTGACGGAATCGGCTAGTTTTAGCTGGACGCCTTCAACAGTGTAATTCGTCGTATCAATGTTTTTGTTTCCCCAGAATCTCATAAAGGAACACTTTCCTAAGTTCAATTCTAACTGTGCTATCCTAATACGCTTTTTACCTCCCTGCTCCGTAACTCCCTCCTCTCCCTCCTTTCTGCTACTCCTTCCTCTTTCCTTTCCCTCTCTCCTTTCTCTTTTCTCGCCATCCTTCCTCACCCTCCTTTCTGCATCTCTTTCTCCCTCCTTCCTCTCCCTCTTTCCTTTCTCTCCCTCCTTCCTCTTTTCCCTCCTTCCTTCCTCTCCCTCCTTTCTGTTACTCCTTTCTATTCTCTCCATCTTTTCTGCGACTCTTTCTCCCTCCTTCCTATCTCTCATTCCTTCATTTCATTCTTTCCCACCTCTCTTTTCTCTCTTCTTCCCCATTCTCTTTTCATATGCTTCTCTCTTCTTTGCTCTCCTCTTTCTCATCCATCTTTTTCGCCTTTATGCCTTCTCTTCCTCTTCTCTCCCCGCTGTTCCCTTTTCGGATCTAAACTTAGTTTCTGCCACCTCCTTCCGCTCTTCTTTCATCGTAATCCGCGCCATACGAAAAAAGGACAGCGTGTATGTATCTTTCGGAATTAATGCTCCCGCTCAGGCACGACGCGGGAAGGAAAGGTGGAGGGGGGGCAGGAGGAAGTGAGAAGAGGCAAAGGAAAGAGATGAGGCCCCGGGGGGCCCCTCTCTGGAAAGCGGGCGCCGTCGAGAGCAAACAAGCGAGTGGCGCCCTACCTCTCTTCCCCTCCCCGCATGGGCTACCTTATCTCATTCACCCCCTCTCTCCCACACGCCCGCTCTCTTCCTTTTGCCGCTCCCATGGCACCCTTCCCCTCCTCGATAAGGTCCCCCCCTCCGGAGGGGGCGGGTGGAATGATGGAGGATGGGGCGGAGAGCAGCACCAATTTGATTGCTGGAAGGAGTCGCGGGGAATGCAGTTCCGCGGGACGTGACGTTTTTCGTGCGTTCTTTGTGCTTGTGACTGAGTACAAAACGATAGAATATGCGTGTCGAGAAGGAGCGGAAGCAGTCGAACGAGAAGCGTGCGTGGAGGTGAAAACTATTTATTGCAATAATCTTTACATTGACGAGGCACGCGCTGCAGCTTTTCGGCCGTAACTGTGGCTATAGCCAATATTTTTGGTGTATAAGGTAATTAAAAACTGAATTTTTTCTTAACGAAGACAAGAAGCAAATCCTGAATAGAGGCTAATGATGTTTTCGAGGCTCTCAATAGGCATGCAAACGTGTTTTTGCACGTGTACCGTTCCTTTTGAGGATGTTTATACATGGTATTATTATATGACGGAATTCGTCCTTGGAATCCTTTTTTATTTTCTCTATAATTATTATTAATAGGTTCTCAAACAATTCAGGTGTCTCGTCGCTATCGTATACGTCGCCTCTACTAACTACTCTAATTTATTTGCTATTTGTATTTACTTTTCCTTGTTTTTGTTAAGGCCTTTCAGATAAGAACCTTCCACTTACGACTGTTGATAAAATAAATAAAAATCCTGACATTAACAGGCGCATGCGTCGTAGCAAAGTTATCCGAAGCGACATCAACAATAAGGAAGAAGAATGCGTGATGCGTGTAGGATTTTTACTCGAACTCCTCCGCCATTTATATAAATCCGGAAAGCTCTAAAGGCAAACATGAAGGAGAAAGCATTTTGCACTCCGAAATTCAGTGGCTGGAAGAATGAGGGAGAGAGCTGAAATAGGATAGGAAAGAAGAGAGTAAAGACAGAATATGAAACGTGGAGAAATTGAAGAGAGACGGTATAGGAGAGAGTGAGAAATAGAGGAAAATAATGAAATGGGAGGATGGAAGGGGGTGATGGAGGGAGATTTGGGGGATAGACAGAGAGGTGAGGGATAGAGGGAGAGGTGAGGGATGAAAGGAGTGAGAGAAATGAGGGCTTAGAATGGACAAGGAAGTGTAGAATGAAGCGAAGAAGGTATGTTTGCTTCGGATGGCGAGTGGAGCTGTAGCACTCGAAGGTGAGGACGCAGGAAGATCGGATTTGCAAGAAGGGAGTCAGCGCACAGGAGAGATTCAAACCTCTGAGGTTGGTAGCTATGCCTTCGGTTGTTTATCACACTAACGGCGTTTATCTCTCTACTTCCGGGTTTATCCCGAAATGCTAAACTCGCTGCAGGCGAAGTGACCTATCTCAACGAAATACGGCGAACAGGGTTGCCACACGCACGGGATTCCACTGTTTCAAAAAAATTGCATAAGCTCGGTCGGAGATCACCAACATTGAATTTGAAAGCAAGAAAGATAGGATAAGAATTTTGTTAAACTGTTATATACTCATAAAAATCACTCAAAATAGTCAGTGGCACACTTTTCATAGCAAGGTTGCCCAATATTAACTTAAGAGAGAGAAAAAAATATTAAATAAGCTGAAATCCGTTATATTTTTGCAGGATATCTCTTAGTTTCAATACAATAAATACAACGTCAAGTCAAAATAACATCATGATTATTAACTTAATAATCGCACGTCCTTATTAAAAACGATATTAAAGAAACATTTCCACTGGCAAATGGTTTTGTTCAGTGTATTTAGTTCTTATTTTACTTGTTTAACACATAACACGACTGAAACACTCCATTCCTTCTTCAGTTCAAAATCAGGGAACAGTCCCATCTCAAAATTATCCAAATCCTCTGAGTTACCCTATGTATCAATCTAGAAAATCAAGACAGCAGAACAACTATTTGAAGTACCTCAACACCATTCATTTCATGCGGAGGAATAGAGGTAGAGAGAGGAGGAGGGTTTTCGGAGGGTGGGTGGTACCCTTATGTCGTGGTATGCGTGCGCAAGGCGGAAGGGCAAAACAGTTGCATGAGTCAAAGCGCAGTCCAAGGCCGCTCCGAACCGCCCCTCCAAATCCCTCTCTCCACCCTATCCTTTTCCATTGTCCGTGCAAGCCCCTTTTCCATTGGACCTCCCTCCCCTCGACAAGTCTCTCCCTCCACCCTCGATACACTTCCTCCCCCAACACACCACTCCCATCCTTCGCTTCCTCTCATCCAACCCGCTTATTCCAATCCCTCAACCGACTCCATCTCCAGCCATCTCTCTCTCTCTCTCTCTCCACTTTCTCCTCATCCCTCTTATTCTTCTCCCCACCCACTTCTTGTACCTCTCTCCCCTTGCGTACAACCCTTCTCATTATCCTTTATCATACCATAAAACCTATATCTGAACCTGCGCAATTTTTCTTCTCGTTTCTCTTATCCCCTTCGTTGATTCTCGCGTCTTTTTTCGTTCATTTAATGCTATCTCTAATTTTCTCTTTCGCTATCGTCCGTCCATGCAAACAAACTCAATCTGAATAAATACTCTGCAAAGCCACAGCAATTGGTGTGTGGCAGGGGGGAAGATTATCATATTAGTCTCTTATATGCTTTCTTAACGTCTTAAGGAAGAAGGATCCCTTGTATCTATCAGTTCTACAATCAATTTCTCGAATCTTGTCAGTGCGGTCGTGGCGTCCTAGGTAAGTTGGGCTCTTAAATCATTAAAATCTTCTGATCTAAATCTCTGCAATAGCCTACGCCTAGACCTTTCTCGCCATTCCTCCAGAGACTCCCATCCAAGCTCTTCTATTAGGCTGCTGTCACTTACTTGCTTATCATATCTACGTTTCACGAAACGCGCTCCCTTTTGTTGAATTTTTTCCAGCACATGAATAAGGCCTATCCCGTGAGGGTCCCATACGCCACACGCATACTCAATTTGCGGTCTAATTAGGGAAAAATAACATATCTCGCGGATCTTTTAATCACATACACCTAATATTCTACGGACATATCCTAGCCTTTTAGAAGCTGCTTCTATTATCCGTCGAATACGCTCCTTCCAAGATAAATCGCTCGTTAATACGATTCCAATATATTTATGTGTTTTCATCGTTTTTATGAGACCCGTGTCAAGAAAATACTCACTACTGATATCTTGATTCCGTCTACCAGGCCAAAAACTAACTAAGGTGCACTTATCACTGTTTAATTCTAACTGCCACTTTTTACAACATTCCGAAATGGAATGTAGATCACGTTGGAGGATCTGAACATCTACGTTGCGAATTTTTCTATAAACCAGTCTCGTCCGCGAATAATCTACAACTATTGCTTACAATTTTTTAGAGATCGTTTATATATTAGAAAATGTAGTGGGCCCAAGACACTTCCCTGGAGAACACCTGAGGTGACATTCACGGGGTCTGAACGATGTCCATCGATTACTACCATTTGCTCTCGATGACGGAAAACCGCTTCTATCCATTTTACAACTGTCTCGTTAATCCCGTACCTTTCAACTTTCGAATAAGCTTATGATGAGGAACTTTGTCAAAAGCTTTTCTAAAATCTAAAAATACGGCGTCTACCTGCGTATTTGCTTCACCGGAATTTAAAATTGGGTCTCACACGACTTGCCTTTTCTAAAACCATGCAGATTGTTATCTAATAAACTATGTCTATATAGGTGACGCATCATTTAGCTAAATATAATATGCTCTAAAACCTTACACGCTATAGATGTCAGCGAGATAGATCTGTAATTCTCTGGGTTATCCCTATCTCCACCCTTGAAAACAGGTGTGACATATCCGACATTCCAGTCTCTCGGTAAAACTCCCTCCATATGAGTTTTCTTGATAATAATCTTAAAATATGGGGCCACCTCGTTTGCCAATTCCTTCATTACTCTGGAAGGTATGCCTTCTGGACCAGGAGCTTGTTCGCTTTTAGACGAGTTGCTTTGCGACGCACTCCACCGAAACCGTGATGCTAACCATAATTTAGTTGCTACGTACATGGTTCTAGCTCTATTTCCGACCCTTCTCTTTCGATTGTGAAAATATCCTTTAAACTTAAAGACCAATATAAAACCAATTTAAAAACCGCATTCTGAATATAAAGTAGGCTCAAATACGTTCAAAATAACATTCTGTAATTATTATTTCCCCAAAAATTTTCAAAAGTGGAAAATCCATAATAGGACCTGTTATGCTGTAGGAAAATGAGCATATGATTCAGAACAGTCTTGACGAAAATTCTCATAATATAATATGCATTGTGTTACAGAACTGCTATATTTATGAAATAATTATTTTAAAGCATACGCCTTTCTTGGATACTTAATTTTAGGGATTAATTTTAAAACAGTACTTATAAAAGTATAAAATTGATGTAGAGATTTTATGAACTAAGCATTCAAACTTTTACATTAGCTAAACCGATGAGCCATTTTAAATTTTATTGCCCAATGATTTTTATTAACTTTGAGAAAATGAAGAAAATATGTCCTTCGTGATTATACGTATATATGTTCCAATTAATTCAAACCAATTAAAACAATTATAATAATTTTTTTTAAATTTCATAGACATTTTGGCGTTTCTTGCATTCGGTAATTTTGTATGTACGTTACAGACTTTGACGTGGGTTTGAGATGCTGGTGAAGTTTGTATGCAGACAGGTATATGATGTAAATGAAGATTTCCGAAAAAGCAGGAGAAAAATTCTGCCCTGACCTGGAATCGAATCCGACTCTTCCTCTTGCCACTGCAGCTACTTTAATGAATTTTTTTCACGCTATTTCAGTTGTGTCATATGCTCGGACTTTCGAAGTAAGTGTTTCCTTAACTTTATAAGCTGACATAATCTCCTGTTGAGCTTTTAAAACGTCAGGTTTTCGGATAATTCCGGTTTTTGAAAATCCTGTTTTTGGACTTTTTACTGTGTTATCATTGTCCTTTTAGCCCGTTTTATCCTCTTATACGCCTCCCCTATACTACTTCATTTTCAATATTTTCTTTGTCTTCTCTTTTATATCTTCCTTTTATTCTTTTCCTTTTCATTGTCCTCGCTCTCCCCATTCCCAACCTATCCGCTTCTCTCTTTTCCTTCCTCTCCTCCATAAACAATTGTGCCACACCTGTTGGTTGTTGTTGCTCACCGAGTCAGCCTTTTCAAGAATGACAACAAACAATCGCTGTCGCAGCGATTAAAGTGTCAATCGTATTTTCCTTCAAATGTGTGCCTGAGAAACGACCAAATTAAGTCGTATATTCCCATTTGGGTGTAACGCGTCACGCTACGGTAGTATTTTCTCAGTTCGCTCTCCGTTTCGGTCCTCAGTTCGAGACCAAAACACTAAGATGTAAAGCGTCTTTATTCGGTGCAGACAACAGGAAACTGACCTTCATAGAAAAAGCAGAACAAAATAGAAAGGAGCGAGAAACGTGTTACCAATTTTTGGTTACATCCCAGATCGCATACACTTTCTGACTAAGAAAAGCTCAGGGCAGAACAATGAGATTCAACGAAACAAATTTATGACTCAAGACAGAGAAATACTTCATTATTTAATAGGTTTCCTTAGGGACCATAATAGGAGAGCCAAACATTTAAGGTCGGTAGGAACATTTTGTTGTACTGTATCTCTTGCTACCGAATTATCTTGTAAATTGCTGGGTAATATGTAAATACAGAAACATTATCCAGTCGACGACGCTTCCGCTGTCCTCTTGTGCTATTACACCGAACGGCGTTAAACTCGAGTTAGCATCTTTGCACTTGCTCTAACCTGGAAATATGGCAACACTATACAGGGTGTTTCATAAAGACCTGACCGATTACAAATGATTATATCTCTAATGCTAATTTAAAAGTAGTAACAAATCAAACGTCATACGATAGAGGAAAGTTTCAAGTTTCCCGCTGAAGCAGAAGTTCTTCTTCAACCGCAGAGTAGTGCTGTATCCGCGAGTTAAACAAAATGGCTACTCCTCAAGAAAAGGTGCAGTGTTGTTTCTGGTACGACGCTAACAAATCTGTGACTATCGTGCAAAGGCGGTATCGAACAAAGTTTGGAAAGGACCCACCATCTAAGAACTCCATTAAGGTGTAGTATCGAAAGCTTTCCGAAGACGGTTGCCTATGCAAGAACCAACTACGATAATGTGGAAAGAGTGAGGGAATCTTTTGCACGCAGTCCTAGAATTCGCAAGTCAGTCAACAGCTGCGAATGGCACTCACAACTGTATGGCGGGTTCTGAATAAACGTTTGCATCTTAAGTCCTACAGAGTGTAGTTCCTTCAAGCTCTAAGGGAAAATGACAAAGAAGTTCGTTTCACCTTCTGTGTGGATTTTCTGGAAATGACAGAAAATGATGACACTCTTATGTCAAAGTTGGTTTTTAGTGATGAAGCGACTTTTCATCTGTCCAGCAAAGTCAATAAGCACAACTGTCGCCTTTGGATCCTAGAGAACCCGAGGACTTCTATCCAGCCGGAGCGAGATTCCCCGAAGGTGAATGTGTTATGTGTACTGTCGGAGCAGAAGGTGTATGGGCCCTTCTTCTTTGTCGAGAACACCATTACAGGGATAACCTACCTGGATATGCTGGAGAACTGGTTGTGGCCACAGCTGCTACAGGACATTCCGCAGGGGATAAGATTTCAACAAGATGAAGCCCCTCCCCACTACCACCTAAATGTGCTACAGTTTCTTAATGACCGGCTACCAGAACGTTGGATCGGACGATTCCTTGGCCTCCAAGGTCTCCCGATCTTACCCCACTAGACTTCTTCCTATGGGGATATGTGAAAGAACCTGTCTACACTCCACCACTACCAAAAACACTTTATAAACTGAAGGAACGCATTTGCGAAACCATCAGTGAGTGTGGATATCTACATAGGACCTGGGAGGAGTTTGTATACAGGTTGGATATTTGCCGTGTTACGAAAGGTGCACATATGGAATCCTTGTAACTTGCAGTTGTAATAAAACTTAATACCTGTGCCTACTAAATGGCGTTTCATTTGTAACTACTTTTAAATTATCATAAGAGATATAAGCATTTTTAATCGGTCAGGTCTTTATGAAACACCCTGTATACTGCTGCGAATTTTTTACCGGCAGGTGGTATCACAGAGCCAACATAAAATCTGGCTAAAGCCTTTATTGGCCTGTCTGAGAAAATTGATCTGTAGTATTTCTCGGTTAAGCGAATTTCGACGTATTTTCTGGTGCTTTCAGATGCAACCCTACGCTCATTTGCACCGATGGGTACAACTACGTCAGTACGTTCTAAACGAGTTCGGAGCTATTAAACGTTTCAAATAATTTCCGCTTGTAGAAAGTAAATATTTAATGTCAATTTTTCTCTAATAAAGTTTTTAATGTAATATACACTAACAATCATTCAAAATACTGTAATTATGCTATTATTACTAACAGCTCAAATGCGGGAATTCACAGCTACCCTAACAAAACTCGCTGAGTTGGAGTTGCGTAGTTTCAATTTTGTCGAATTGGTTATCCTTACGATCGTGCTTAGCAACTTGTCATGAGAAGAGTCTGATATACTTGTTGAATGCGAAATTTTAAATAAATTTTCCTAATCTCGCTCACCCCGAGATACTACGACTTAACCAGTAGCTCGGAGATGAACTGCCGAAACCCGTAGACTCCGGGTCAAACCCGGATAAGTGGCACCTCTAAACTCAGCTTTAGTTCCTCCGTATTAGTCCTTCGTTCGGTTGGGACGGTTTGGGATCTCGCCTTCAGTTTAACTCGGCGACGAGAAGAACGTGAGAGCGCGCCTTAATTTATAAAAACAAAATAGCGAGAATTCATCCAGAATAGTGATCGATGAATCATCTCCAACCTTTGGTCTGGACATTGACGAGTCTTTCTTCACGTAGCTCGTTACAGTTAAAAGATTACGCAGCACTTACAGGCTCGAACGCAAAGGAATTGATACGTCGGCGAAACATAGTTTTCAAATGTGAATGCACAGGGGTAAAAAAACATCAAGCATGGTTTCATAGTGTAATGAGTCTTCGGTGTATTTCACCCCGTGTTTGAACGACGGTTCATCGCTAGTTCATACTAAGAAAAGTGATAAAACGTCACTTCTGTTGCAGACACGAACCGATTTGCGGAGATTAATGGAAATGAGGCAAAGGATGATTTCTTATACGATCTTAAAATTTACACTGTGCATATTTCAAACGACATGTGAATTAATTTCGCTTGATGTTTTCATAGTGCCCTTTGATTACCTGTCAACTATGTTTGCACATTGCCATTATCTATATGAATGCTGCTTACTGTGAACAATATTAAAATGCGAAACTGATTTTTCAATTTAGGGTGTATGCTCTGATAAAACTGAGGCCATTGCGAACAGAGGTTTAATAATTTAAAACATCCACCTTCTCTAAAGGTATATGCTAAACAGATAAAAGGTACGACGACGCTTTTTGTTGAAATATCATTAGTCAGATGTTTCTCTTTTTATTTTTAGGGACGTTTCGCTTCCAGCGTGAGCGCCTATTAGCATCGGTCTTTCCGTCTGACTGTCCGTCCGTCCGTCCGCGTGTTCGTTGTCGGCTTCTACCGAACGGGGCTTTTACCGAACAGTTTTTCATGAAATTTGATATTAAGGACTTACAATCAAAGATAATAAGAAAATCGCAAAAATGAATCACGTAAGCAATCAGCAGTGACAAAAAATGAACTTTCCGTCATATCTCGTAAAGTATAGCTCATATCAAATTATTATTCAAATAAAACATGTAGAACTAGTAGAGTATTTCTTTCTCTATACATTTTTATCGTAGGAGTAGCCGTTATCAAGAGAATCAAACAAGAATGTCTTAATTCGAGTTGAATTTCTTGCATGGTTACTCTTATTTGTTGTTAACGTAATCAACCTCACAAAAACACGTTTAATTTCCTTACGTGTGCATGAAATATTTTTAAATAGGAAGAAAATGGATTATTTATGAGGAAAAAAAGAACTTGAAAAGCTATTTCTCTTACATACAGGTACTTATATCATTTCTTTCAAATACTCCATTGCACGAAACGCGTCCGTTTGTGATACGCTGTACACTTTCCTAACTTGTTTAATTACAACGTGGAGAATTCTTACGAAAAACATGTAGTTACGCGTATATAAGGTATCCTGAAAGTTCCGAGAGTGACGAAGAGCTATAACTTGTCTACCTCGAGATTTTGATACTGTATTCATGAATCTCTACGAGGAATAGAAGCAGCTTAAAACTACATATTCTGATTTTGATCTCACTCGCTCACACATCACGTTTATGAAGTTTTGTGTAGTGAAAAATATAAGCCTAAAATCAGCCTCTTAACTTTCTCATGCATGAAGTACTATAGAAAGTATTGTGATCGTAAAAAATTGCTGGGTGGATATTCTAAAATTGGACTATTGTAACGGACTAATCTCCTCTTTCAGGTTAGGGCATTTCTTAGGCTCGGGCCGGGATAGCCATGCTAGTGTGATTTCTAGAAATGGCAGTTAGTTCACTCACATCGAGTTTTACAATGTTAATTTACTCGAAATTGGCTCAAACGATTTTGATTATAAAATTAATAGTTGTATAGCTTAATATGAAAATTCTATGTAAGTCATAAGAATAAAAGTGGCTACAAGCGTCCAGTGAAATAATAATAAGTCGACTTTTACGCCCAGATACCTCGAAGCATTCTCTGATGTCATAGCCCCATAGATTGTGTGGAAGCATGTGTGGTATCTGAGCATAGAAAACTATAGAAAGGTTAATATACGGAGCTGAAATAATAAGAAATATCTGGGAAGAAAAGTTAAATATTCATATTTTGTGAAAAAATTTAACCTTTTAAAGAAAAGCAATGATTTGAATTTTTCGCGGAAAGGAATCAGGTTTCTTCGAAAAAGAAAGCTCTCGTACATCTTTATGTCTATGTGAAGGAAATTAACTTGCAATTTTGCCAAATACTATTCAGGAATATCGATCAAAAGATAAACGCGAAAAAACTACACAAAAACTCCAGTAAAGCATGTTATTTCTGTTCAAGAATAACTCTGCTGAATGTACTTTAAATATACATACAGCGTGATCAGGGCCGGCTCTAGGGGCGAGCACTTGCGGCACAGGCTCGGGGCGCCAAAATCAAAAAAGTTAGCTGAAGTTAATTCTAAAAAAAATCTAATACGCCGGCCCAAAAAGACGCAATATACATATGTAAAAATATCACATCAGTGATTAAATGAGTTGCCGGATTTCTATTTTTACTCTTTTCAAGGCAAATTTTCAGTTGTTTTCGCATTCAAAATTTAAAAATGATCATAATGTCTATTATAACATAAAAAACCTTTATAAAGTAATAAAATTGATCACGAGCAATATGACGGTACAGATGCGATTGTACCGGGTCGTGTTCCGTGGTTGAAATATTTCTCCTTAAAAGTGGATTATATTTTTTGGGCTTGTCGTTATGCAGGAGATATGCTTTTGTCTCGGAGCTCCAGCTGAGATGCGATCTCATTCCATTAATTTTCTGTAAATTAATTATCGTCGTCGTATGGAACTTTACTTAGAAGTTGGAGAGCCTGAAATGGTGTATTGTCTCTTCCATAGTTTTCGATTTCTAGACACTATTAACTTTTCACGTAATAACTGGTACTTTTTAATTATATTATAATTATTTGATCGATGCATATTCCAACAGAAAAATACAAACCAAGCGAGGAGAACATGAATCAGAATTTATTCATCGTCACTCGTATCGCACCAATCATTTCCGTTTTTCAGGGCACCTAATAAATGCAATTGTAATCTACTCATGAAAATCCTGTCTCCTTTTAAAGTGCATCCAATAAGTGAACAGATACTCGCCGAGCTTCCACAAATCCTCGATTACATGCTCTCCACACCCTTGACGCGCACTATCTTTTTATTTCTCCATTTCTTCCTTCCTATCCTCTCTCTCTATCTCCCTCCTCCATTTCCCTCTTCCTCCTATCCCTCCTCTCTAACCCCTTCTTCCCTCTACCTCTCCTATTCTTCTCTCACTGACACATTGTTCCGATGGCCTCGCGGCGTGGCTGTTACGTGTTAACTGTGTTACCGCGGTCGCTCGTTCGTATCCTCTCGGGCGCAAGGTTTCCTGCTGCTCTTACAAACGACGGATCCCTCATTGTCGTCGCTGAATCCAACTGGCGATGAGAACCGTATCTGCCACGAGTGTGTCGGATTAACGTGCTGCCGCTACGAGAAACTCAGTCCGAAAGTAAACGCATTTGCGCGTGATGAAATTTTCCGCGACTATTTCCCGCGTTTTAGAGCAATACCCTTTGGATTTAAAGTAATGTTATACCTAAGAAAATTTTCTTTTAGTACGTTATCATATTGAGATTTTTCGTGGTTTAATTTAAATAATAACTCTGGCTTGATTACCAATACTCAAAAGTCGCTAAATCACAATAAATTTGTTCAGAGATTTTGATTTGATTATTAATTTCACGTTTTGTTTGTCTAACTCTGAACCGTTTTAAAGTATCTTTTGACTCCTGGCATTTGCCATCGTCCAGTTTCAGTATCATAATATGTACCGTACCGCTATATTAGTAATTCCCAAAAACTGAACAAAATAAAATTTTAGAATAAATAAGAATGGAATTTTTTATATAAAAAGTTTTATTTATGATTTATACTATAATAACTGTAATACAAATTCAAAGACCTAATGAAAACCTGTTGTTTATATTCATAGGGATCCCCCTTGGGCAGGGCTCCTTCCCTAAGAACCTCCTTAAGACGTCACTGGTCTAACTAATACTACACAATACGCATAAGAATTTTTTATATAAAGCCAATTTTTGTTCAGCAACGCTTGCTTATTACAATGGGAAATTATTTTTTATTTATAGCGGTGATTTTCAGAAACGCTTTACCATGGTAAAAGGGGTCGCGGCGAAAAACGCAAAAGTTAGTGTGTTGAGTATCACCCTCTGCAGCCTTTGGCGTCTCGCTCGAAGATATGTATGAGATACACAATCGCGAATTGCAAATATGTGCGTGCGTGTTAGAGACTCAAAATGTGGACAAAGGGCACGGAGCAAATAAGGCAATTTGAAGAGGTGTCGAGTTAAAGGTACCGGAGGGAAGAGCATGACAAGTGGGAGGCGTAACAGTTGTCCGAGACGTGCAGAATGAGAGCGCACGTGTCGGAAGAAGTGATCGAATGAAGCCTGTGACAGTGGATAAAGAGTGAGCGGGAGTCAAGGGAGAGGATTGAGAAGATAATGAAAAGAGCGAGTTTGAGTCTTTTTCCACCTGACCCTTAAAGAGAGTGAGAGAAGAGAGAAAGGAAAGATGGGATGTACAAAATGAGGTTTGAGAGAGTAGGAAGACGACGAGAAAGGTAATCGCGCATAAATTAAGCTTTGTATCGGCTGCAAAGATGTCGCTTGTTTGAGTCTTAAATCTCACTCAACAAGACCAGCTAAGCGCTGCGTAATGGCGGCAAAACCCCTTTCATCCGCATATTCTCCTATCCCCCTTACTCATCCTTCCACTTTGGTGTGGCACGTGGACTCGGGAGGTCCAGCCGCCTTGCACGTGTGCCACCGCCGGAGGAGGGGGTGGCCACTCTCTCACTTTCCTCCGCCTTTCCCTCCGCTCTGAAACCGACTCTTCCTCTAACTCCGTTTTGCCCTATCCTCCCTTGCTCATACTCAGCATCCCCTTCTCTCCCCACCTTAACCCCTATTCTTTCATCCTCGAATCAATTACCGCCATACCACACACCCTATTCACCTCTCTCCCATCCTAACTCCCGTCAAATCTCTCCGGCAGATGACCTTGGCCTTCCTTTTCCTGCTGCTGCTGGGTATGCCATTGGTGTTCCTGGTATCGCCTGGGCATTATAAACACCGATGTTTTTCCTCGTTAGATAAATGAGATTTAAAACGAGAAAGATATTATAAAACATCGCTTTATGGGGGATAAAAATCGCTTCGAACATCTTCAGCAGAAAACGTTTCTTCCCTCGATCGAGTCAACAGAGAAAATTAGCCAAGGATGATCCATTGTTCTGTGAATAGTAATGAAATTCCTTTTTTATACAAATGAAAATATTTTATATCTAAGATTTAATGGAACAGGTTAAAGTAGTTTTTACTGTTCTTATCATTCTACGTGTTTTCCTCACAAGATTTTCAATACTCGAGAATGTGCTTTAAAACTAAAAACATTGAAAAAGTAGGTACTTATCTCAAGTATCTCCAATACCCACAACAAGAGAGAATACTTTTTTCAATTATTTTAAAATTTCAGAGTACACATTCTTGAATTTTTTTCAGCGATAGAATGAGCTCAACAATTCTCTTGTGAACAATTTAAATGAAGTCTCAGTAGGCCATATTTAGAAAATTGTACGAGCGCGCGAAACCAATTATAAAAACCAATTAATATACATTTCCTACAACGCTGGAATTCCTTTCTAAAATCACTTCATCTTCATGTAGGTGACATAAGGCAAACTAGAAATGTTGCTGTATTATATTTATAGTTTTCTAGCTATAAGACGAGCTCGATAATGCTTTTTTTAAAATTAGGCCATATATATATGTTAATAAAAATATCAGTCTAAAAACCTGACGGACAGCAGCACCTCTTCAGGACTTTTACTTGTAACCTATCGCCATGAAAAGACTAGGTCCACTTTAGATGCGGTGTATATCTATGTATTATGCTTTATAGGCTTATATTATTTTTTACCATTTGATCATTTGATTTTTTTATCATTCTGTATTTTTCTGTTGTTGATAGGATCTCTCTTGTTTAACCCGCAACCACCATTCCTTCCATAATTTCTTCTATTCTAATTCCGTTCATTCTCTTCATCTCTCTCACCGCAATGTCGTTTTGCATTCCAAGGTCGAGAGGCAAAGAGATGGTCGAGAGGCAAAGAGATGGGCGAGAGGCGCAACAGGTGCCTTCCTGTAAGATGTGTGCGAGGATACGGAAAGTATGGTTCATTTATATCTTACGTTAGTAAAAAATGAGTCACACATCACTCTGAAATTTATTCCCGAAGACGAATAAATTCTTCAATATTAATTTGATGGTTTCAAGCGTGTTGAAGCAATGAGTATACTAAATCTGAAGATTATTTGCTTAAACTTTGCTCGTGTAAAGGATTTCAGGGGAATGTGAGATACATTTATTTGGCCTTAATCCTTGAAAAATCATGCGCGCTAACTTCAGAGTGCATGTGAGACACTACGATTTCGAAAACGTTGCAATTCGTTGTACAGTGGCATAGAAACAAATTGATGAAATGAATTGAACGAGGATAGACAGGCTTAAGCTGGAGTTTTCCAAGTTCCAACTTAAATAAGTTAGGAAAGTGTACAGCGTATCACAAATGGGCGCGTTTCGTGCAATGGAGTATGTGAAAGAAATGATGTACGTTTTCGTAAGGGAAAAAGCGTTTTAAAGTTCTTTTATTCGTCATCAATAATTCATTTTATTCCCATTTAAAAATATTTCATGCACACGTAAGGAAATTAAACGCATTTTCGTGAGATTATTTGTTAGTGGCAATGAAGAAGTAACCATGCAATAATTGCAAGAAGTTCAACTCGGACTTTTTGTTTGATTTTCTATTATGTTTCCGCTGCACTTCTCGTATGACTAAAAAAACGCAACGGAAGTTATTATCTCTCTTTTTCTCTCCACTTCTATATCTTTTTCGAAGAGTGATTGAAGAAACAATTATTAAAACTACTGCTTTTAATTATTGTTTAAATGAATCAGGTCACCCGATATTTAATTATACGAGGGAGAGTCAATAAAAAAGGTGAATTTACATTTTCCACAGATGTATGTACCCATTATGTACTCATGGACTCAGTACTGCATTACTGCATGTCTGAACATGTAGTACTCATAGTTTCCGTATAAAGTTGGCAGTATTGTAACTGAGTCAGTTGTCAAAATGGCGGCCCCTCTGTCAGATTAAATTCACCTTATTTATTGACTCGCCCTCGTATTTCTTTTTATTCGGTAATTAATACACTTCTTTTGGGTGCATTATAGCGATGAAATCCTAAAATTAAGCAATCCACCAGACGGAGGTGTACAGTGCAACGCGTGCATCTTGCAAGATTCCAAAAAATCTCAGTTTTAGACTCAGGTTGCGTACTATGATCCCTCATTGCCCAAGGAACAAGCGATCCTCGATAAGGCTCTGTTCTACGATTGGTCTCACGCATTTTAACTTTATGTTCCTGTCATTCAATATAGGTGGGAGCTTCAATTAGTCCTAAAATCTCCTCGGCTAAACATTTCGGGTAATGCCTCCCTATAAGCTTCAATCTAACGATCAAGTTCCATTCAACCAGTGATTCTCAATTCCATTTCTTTAGTAATGAAGTAACAATCAGTTTTGAATCGTGTACTTTTTTCACGTATCCAGCTACCTTTCGATAGCGAAAAACACGCCATCTCTGTCACGAAGTGCGGCGCAGTTCATAGGGATCCACCCCTCATGTTGGCTGGGAAGGGAAAGGTAGAGAGGTGTAAGCGGGTAATTCGCGGCCGGATCACGTTGGGGCGCCAGCTTCCCGCTCACGATCTTCCCAACCGTTGCCGTTCATATAATGAGGGATTCATCTTTTGTATTATGAAACTCTCTTATGGCAGCGTTATGCGTCCAACTACGGCTGCAATTTTAGGACTACATCTATATCCCCCTGCCACACACCAATTGCGGTGGCTTGCAGGGTATTTATTCAGATTCAGATATCAGTATATTAGCTGCAAATTATTAGGTTGGAATTGGGAAGTGGGTGCAAAAAATAAGCCGTCGTTAATCGTTCTCACTACTAACGATAAATCCCGTACTTTTATCTGCAATAGTCTTAGTGGGAAACGAACCTCTTTGTTGCGTAGCCGAAAAATGTGTAACTTCATTAATTAAAAATTTAAAGAAGAAATTTCGGCTCTAAACTAAATAAAACGATAAATTAAAGAAACCCAACGTCACCTATGTTATGTATGCCAACATATACTTTTAAAAATTAGTATAATTTCAGCGTTAAAAATATACACAAAGTTTATATGTTAGATTAGTTTTCCGTACTGATTGTGAGTCATTTTCTATCTTTAATTGTAATTAGCTATTCCATCTCCCAATAGTTATAAAAAAACAACCACTGCCAAAATATTTTATTGGTATTAAAAACCAATAAGATACGGATTAATCTTCATAAAAAGACATAATGCTTTAAATACATTATTTTAAACATAACAAGATCCTATAAAGAAGTCATAAATCTGGACTAAATATTTATCATGATAAATATTTTACATCCTGGAATACAGCTAGATATAAAAACATCCCTGAATGCAGTTTTATACGCAGACGATAAGGTGGTGATCCAAGAAAGCGAAGAAAAACTACACCTAAATGAGCTATGTAAACGCTATGACTTAAAGATAGCAACCAACAAAACAAAAACTATGGCTTTTAGAGGAAAAAATCCTGTAAGAACTAAATTAGTAATTAATAATCACACCTTAGAGCAAGTAAACCATTTTAAGTATTTGGGAAGTGATGTGTCCTATGACAAGGATAAAGAAAAATTGTCAAAATTCCGTAATATCCGAGGAACAATACATAAGACCTTAAGAAATAAAACCAAAGGAGACACGGCTGAAATTTAATAAAACAATAGTTGTCCCAACCCTAGCATATGCGAGCGAAACATGGGTACTAACTACGAAAGATAAGAATAAGATCCAAGCGTCGGAAATGAAATTTCTGAGGAGTGTTAAAGGATGTACTAGATTGGACAGGGAGAAGAATGATGATATTAGAAGTGAATTAAAGATATATAACCTAAATGAGAGGATTAAAGATTATAAAAGAAGATTGTGCGACCACCTGGAAAGGATGACAAAAGAAAGAATACCACGGATAATAAAAACACACAACCCCAAAGGGAGAAGAGACAGTCAGACCGAGAAAGAGATGGGTGCCGGAATAGGCTGATTAGCCTAAACCGTGAAGTGAAGAAGAAGAAGATATATTTTATTTATCTTTGTATTAAGAAAGCCGGCAACAAAACTCAGATTTCAAACGTTAGAAATTATGGGAAAAGAACGAAATATGTAACTGAAAATCATATACAAAGAAACTCTGTGTATGCAAGTATGACAGAGCAATGACAAAAAATATATAGAAATCTATAAGCGTTTCCTGACGTTTTTTAAGTAGAGTAGCATGAAATGACGGAACACTAATTGAACACCGGAGTACTGTTCAGGGGAACTGACATATATGTATAAGTACTCAAATTCAAGAATTCAAATTAAATAAGTGATAAAATAAGTCCTCATCTTACAATTAGGTATCACCAATAGCCATAACAAGGTTATGAATAGCCTGATTCGCCTACAGGTGATTATCTGGATTATCACCACCGAAGACGGCTAGAGTGTGGCCAAAATGCGCATCTGGTTTTTCATAATCTTTTTATGGCTATTGGGGATACGTAACATAAGTTCTTATTTTTTCAATTCTTGTTACTTAAGTGCTGATTCTTGAATTAATTTTCAACGATAAGACGAGATAGATAATTCTCTAATGATTTAGGTAAACAAATATATGTTTAATGTTTTCGTTTGTATATATAGTTTCTAAATATTTTTAGTCAAACCAAAATAAGTGTTGTTAATTGTATATTGGAAATGGAGAATCGCTTTAAATCAATATTTTTTCATACAGCAATATTTTTCAGTAAATATTTTAGAGTATTAGATTTGTTTGGAAAACCTGAAGCTTGCTTTTGTTTTCGAAGAGCACATGCGCTCATCTTGCTCGGATATGTCACATACATCCCCAATTCGTCAACAGTTAACTGCATCAAACGATCCTCTCTCTTTTTCCAAGAACGCCCCCTCCATCGCCTGTACCTTCCAGCTCCTCCCCTTATCACACCATCGTTTTTTTACCCCAAATACTCGTGTCTGGACATGCGACCTAATCTACGCAGCATCAAATCCAAAATCCACCTAACGTGAGATCCGCCACGATAACCGATCGTCGGATGTTGGAAAAAGTGAGGGAGAGAAAGATGAGGAATGGGACGAAGCGCAACCAGCGGACAGCAGTCAGAGTGACAGTCGCTCAAAACAAAAAAAAGCACGTGGCGGGTAATTTTTTCCCAAACATTTTGAAAAAAAAAAGCGGTTAGGAAAAACCTGATTTTGTTCACGAAGAACTCCATTATGGCAGTTACGAGCGCGTGTGTTATGGATTTCCATTGAAAAGCATCACGTTGGCTAGAGCGACGTTTAGCAGGGGGAAGGAAGGGAAATTTGCGAAAAGGAATTTGGAGGAAAATTTTTTAACAGGAGAATAGCCTTGCACGTCTGAACCAGATAATGAGTTCCATCGCTTTCGTAATATCCCATTGAATGCATTTCGTATGAAAACAAGGACGGAGAAGAAAAAATAACGAAGAAATGACTATTGCAAAGATATTAGATAATTTGTTCAAATTAAACGCGGAATGGCACCATAATTGAGGTTATTTGTTATAACTTTACAAAAAACAACGCCGTAAAAATATTGATGACCTTTATAATTCACTTCGCATCCAATGTTAGTTGTTTACAGTCATTGAACGAAAACTTAATAAAGAGGAAATAGAAGGAATACGTTAAGAGTTATAATCAATATACATGAGTATAAAGGAATAAACATCGAATACAATGTAGGCGGGATTCGCGAACGCGCATGCGAAACATGATGAGAGGTACGAGGGAAAGGGAATAAACACCGCTCGGTGAATAGTAACCGCCTAATAATAATAATTCCCATCGAAAAAACACTCACTCGCCGATTCCCGTCGGTTTTCTTTCGGCCGCATTTTGCTCGATGTTTTTTGCTTATCAAACGGAGTTTTACTCTCTTCGGAATGGGCCCAGCAAAAATTTCCACGTCCTTGCCCTTCTCTCCGTATCTACCCCGCTCTCTCTCTCTCGTCTCTCTCCCTCTTCTCCTCGCATCCATCTCTCTCCCTTCTCTTCTTTGCCCTTGGTTTTTCCGCACTTACAGTTAGTCATATTTGAGTCTGTCGGAGCGCGTTTTCCTCGTTCTGTATCTTTTACGCCAGTGGTTCTCAACCTTTTTCCTCTTGCGCCCCACCTACCACATTTTCAAGAAATCCTGGTCCCACCATGATATAAAGAATAACCTCACTTTTTCTAATAAATGTATTTCTACGTTCATAAGCATATAAGTAGTACATTAATAATTGGTAGACACAAAAGAGAAGGTCGAAATAAAAAAAGATTTACTTGGTAAATCCATAAAAATTTATTTAAATATTTTTATTTCGACAATATGAAGAAATTCCATCAAGTTACGCCTGAGACTGTTAACTATATAAAAGAGAAGGCGCCAGAAAGTCTAACCGATTGGGGCGCCAAAATGTCTTCAGCCGGCTCTGGTCCCACCTAGACGGCTTTCAGGTCCCACCAACGGGACGCGGCCCAATGGTTGAGAAACACTGTTTTACGCTCTTCTCCCTTTGACTCTTTTACCTTCGTCTCGCTTCCCACTTCCTCTGCACTTCCTATCTCTTTATTCTCATCCATTATTCCCCTTTATGTCACCTATTATCCTCCGTTTATTTCTTTGCTACACTTTGGTACTGGAAAGACTGAGCTTCACCGTGATAACTTAATGGCAGAGCGAAATATCTGTTTTCATTTTCAGGTCACAGATTAAAATCCCGCCTCTAGAATGGGCATATAAATTTCGTTATCGTTGTTTAAATGATATGTGTGCGTAAATGGTTTCAGCTCTGCCACATGTTCTCATACATGAATAAATATAAACGTAAATTTTTGATGTGTCAATAATATCTACTGGTAGTATCGCTAGAAGATCATCGACTGAGCGCTAAGTTGAAGCTTCTGGGAAAGGATGTTTACCTAAGGAATTTGTAGGAATAGTTGAAACACCCACGTCTGCCGGAAGACACGATCAATATGATAAAGCATGATACCCATTTTAGAGTTTTATACTAGGTTCGAGGTAAACTAGAACAGTCACGGTCCATAACAGGAGAATCAAATCTGAAGCGAAAATTGCCAGAAATAATTTGGTGCTTAGCATTCACCGCCATCCTCTTTTGTAGTAAAACTTTCGTGTTAACATGTGGATAAATAAACAAAAAACGGAAATGAATAAATGAAAAATATATAGTCCTACCATTTTCTTACTTTATCATTTTATCGGACTCTGTAACTAAGATATAGCAAATGCCTTCTGATTAAGGAAGGAAATCGTATACTTTACTCTAATCCGACCCGTAGTGGAATACTGTTGCGCCGTCTGGGACCCTTTAGAGGAGGGCCTAACTAGGGTGCTCGAAATGGTTCAGCGTACAGCGGCTAGATTAGTAAAAGAAGAATATCGGTATGATGCGAGTGCATCAGAGATATTGAGGGATCTGAAATGGCAGACGTTGAAGAGTAGAAGAATTGAATACAAAAGGAAACTATTTGAAAAATTCAAAAGCTCCGAATTCGTTGAAGACGTACGCGGCATAGTAGTCCCCATCGGTGTTAGTGAACGTAACGTTAGATCAGAGTGCAGGAGAAAATACGTCGAAATTACCGCTAGAACAGAGAAGTACTACAGATCCTTTTTCCCAGACGCGATAAGACAGTCCAACAGAGGAATTAGTTAGAGTTCACTTGGTGTTGTGACCCCCCCTGCCAAAAGCTTCTGGCGGCTTGCAGGGTATTGATGTAAATGTAAATTATCACATTTCCTATTTTCCCCCTGTATTTTCTTCCTCTTCAGCTCTCTGCACTTCTTTGCCTCTCCAAAATCCGTCTATCACTCCATTCGGGAACTTCTTTTTTCCTACACCGATTCCAGCTCTTTCAATTTCAACGATGCATTCATTATCTAGTATCTCACAAATTAGTATATTATCCAATAATTTCGGAACTAAATTCACCCCACGACCATGTTAGCTTGTATGGTAGCTTTCCTTGTATAAGATTGGATTCAAAGTAGCTGTTTTGGTTGCATAAGTTTAAGGAAGCTGGGTCAAATAGCCGAATTCTTTTAGCAACTTAAAAAAACCAAAATACAATATAGATGCGACATAAATGCTTTTCTCATGACATAAATATTTTTTTAATGTTTTGCTTTATCAATTCTTTTCAAACTATAGGATGACGTCGCTGTCCCATTCATATTTTATCATTTTCCAGAAATTCACTCCCTAACTAACAATGACCGTTTATATCAAGTAAGTTGTTGTAATTAACTAAAATTTATAGTTATGGCTTGTAAAATGGAATTGGAAGCACCAAGTCCGCAATCCATAATTTCTGGTGAAATTGAAAAATTATTTTTCTTAATTTCCTCTTGTTAAGGGAACAATGTTTTTGACCTGTTCTCAGTAATAATATCACTGAATTTACTACATCGTTTCTTCCTTCAGATTCACAAGCGGATGTTATATTATTTCAGTAACAAAACTCAGCAGTTTGAAATCAAAATAAACCTTTTATATTAAATACATTCTTCAGCCTCGCAATCGAGTCTCTGCAGTATTTCATATGTAACATACGTCGAAACCTAGGTGAACGATGAAAATCAATGAACTTTAGAATGCTCTTTCAGAATAACATGATTGAAAAATAGTGTATTATGTTCTTTCGTGCTACGAATAGGTGATTAAAAACAGCTTAATGGCAACGAAGACCGCGCTCCCGTATGTATTACTGTCTTTCCTCTACCATTGCTAATTTATTTGTCTATCATCGATAGAATATTATAAATTATATGAAAATGAAACAAAATTCTTTAAACTAAGCAAGGTTATTATAGTTTAAATTAATGTATTGTATATCACGTGTATACAATTATTAGTATTGTATATCACGTGTAAGCCATCAAAAGGACCTTGGTGTTTTCATAGATGCGAAATTAAACTTTGCGCATCACATCGATTCTGTAAGAAAGAAGGCCATGTCAAGGTTAGGGATGCTGTATAGATTCACGGATATCAAAGATCCCCTTGCCCTTCGCACCTATTTTTGCAGCTGCGTTCTTCCACTTATTATGTATTGCACTCCCGTATGGTCTATGTCTGCTCCATCCAATCTTTCCCGCCTTGATCGCGTCCTTAACTTCTTCATCAAAATCGTTAGATTTCGTGTTCCCTCTCTAAAAAATTCCCTCAAAACGCAGATTTTAGAGTCCCTCAACTTACATTCCTTTCAAACACTCCGAAAATTTTCCGATATTTCCTTTCTGCATAACCTTCTAAATAACAAAATTGACTCTCCTCTGTTGCTTTCTCTGCTCAATTTTCGAGTCCCTCCTAGAAAAACTCGCCTCTCTGTCACCCTTACTGTAAGCACTCCACGTGTTCATTTTTCTTTAGGGTCCCACTCTTGCTAAATTCACTCTGTTCGCACAACAATATAGATCCCTTTCATATACCACTAAGAACGCTTCTTAATATAGCTTATAAATCCGATAATTTAACTTAGATACTCTTTCCTTCTTTTATATCTCTATCAATTCCCCTCCTCCTCTCCCTCCGTAAACAGATTCATTTTGTTGTTGTTATTGCATCACTGGTACTGTTTCTTTTATTATTCCTATGTTATTTATTTGTTTTATTGTATTTATTATTTATATCGTTATTCAATCTTCTGTAATTGGCCTTGTGCTGTAAGTTGATTGCTGTTAATAAATAAATAAATAAATTACTTGAAGAATCGGCCAGATGAAGAATTATATCATAGAGAACACATTTTTCCACGCAGAACCTGTTGACCTTTCAATTCTCACTTATGGATTGCTACGAAATTTCTCATTCAATAGATGGGAACGCAAATTTAATTATACTTATTATATAACCATTTTTCGATAGTGCGGTCAACCTATCGATATTTCCTTTCGGTTATATCGACGTCGCCGTGCGCACTCACAACAGGGATGAAAGGAAATCGATGCAGACGGCGGGGCCACCGTAACTCGCGCCAGAAATGCACTTCGAAACGCAGACAGCCAAACACCCTTCCGATGCTTTGCAAAACCTCTAAATCGAACGATTTAATTTGATAGGGCCCTAACCGCCACGCCTTAATGTGTATCGAAATGGGTCTCGCCCAGGAAACGGTTCGATTATCGTTCTTATTGGAGGAAGAGGGTGTGAAAGAGAAAGGGTGAGGTGCGGAAGAGAGGAGGGAGATAGAGTGAAAGAAGAGGGAGAGAGGGGGAAGGGAGGAGGAGAGGGGAGTGGAGTGAGAAAGGAATGAGAGGGGAGAGTGTTAGAGAAGAGGGAGAGAACAGAGGGAAAAGTAGACCGATGCAGAGGACGGAGTAAGAGAGGAAATCTGGGATTAGTCGAAGTGCATAACTGATGCTGGATTGGATCCGATAGTATATGAAGGGAGGAATAATTAGAGCGGAAAGCAAGTTGCGCGTTGCGTGGTAGAAATGGAAAGACTTGTTGATTTAAGTATATATGGCATTCATTCCAAACCTATGAGTTGTTATACGTGAATGTTGGACTGAATAGAAAAAGGTGAGTTCGTGCATAGGACGCATCGGGAACTTCACGGATGTTTAAATGTGCTTTCATTGGATAACAAATTTTATGGTTTCTTTCATTAAAATTCTCTATCGTTCGTTCTAAATATTTTTATTTTTTTGATAAATTTTATGTGCGATTCTAAAAGCAAGAAAGCAACACATTCACATCTTGAGTACTTCCTATCGATAAAAGAACACCACTTAATCATTTTTAGATTGGTAGCCATCAATGCTGAGGGACGAAGTTTGTTGAGAACTATAGTTCAAGGATTAAATTTGGAAGTTAAACGTAACATAATACTTAGTCTTTGGATATGATTAATCTCCGACTGATATATCACTTCTTCACCCTGGATCTTCCGTCTATCTCTCTCCAGTCAACTTTTCTGCCCTAACTCTTCTCCTCCCTCTTTTCTTCTTACTCATTCTTCCCACCTCTCTCCTGGATTCTCCGTTCCAATCATCATCCTTTTTAATATTTGGAATTCTCATGTAGTTCTTGTGCACATATACCCTCTAGGGTCAAAGGTATACTATCTCAAGAGCGCTGTTTCCTCGTTCTCTTGGTTTCCTCTCCTTCCGTTTCCTTTCCCCTTCCACTTCTCCTTTTTTATGATGCGTCCGGGCCGCTCCTGCTAGCTCTTGTCGGTAGAACTGGATTGATTCTTAGAAAAGTCAGGCGGTACGAGAGGATGTTTGCTAATTAGATCGGTCGTCAACAAACCCTGCTACATCACTGACGCATATGAGTGCGTCGGATTCCAACGCGTACGCAGCGTGAATGGATAAAGCAAAGAGTTTATGTATTATTGAACATATTATTCCATGCATGGAAATAATAGTTAGTAAAAAGTTTCAATTTAACGAGAGATGGGGAATTGTATTTACCTACATTCTATCATGTGTCGGTCTAAATCAGTGTTTCCGAACGTGCGGGTCGCGACCCATCGATGGATCACAGATGACTGCCGAAGAGTGAAGATCCAAAAATCATGTGACAATAAATCGACGCGTCGCCATACCAAGAAAACTTGGATTCGTGGGTCGCCATATCAAAAAGGTTGGGAACCTCCGGTCTAAACAGACAAAAACAATCTTAATTTACTTAATTTATAATTATAATTTATATATATATATATAATTTCTTTGAATTAGGCATTGAAATAATATTCGAGTGGGTCCTATAAGAAAAAGGATGTGAGGCGAAAGAAGAGTTCGGCAATAGAGGCTATTCGTTACAGCAGAGAGTCGAACTTCCAGACGTTTGCGTGAGAGATTGAGGGAGATGGGCGCCTCCTTATTCTGGCTAACTGGAGCCCTTGTCACCCCCCTTCATTTTCATCGCACCGAGATGAACCCAGCGAGCGACCTGCCACCTGACGGAAACTCTGATGACTCAGAAGGGGGAGGCGGACCGCGACCACGTGACAAGAGTCACGTGGAGCACCACTCGCGACATCATGACGTCACGCTCGCTGTGATCAACTCCACCCGCTCCCCATCCGTTCCACTTCAACTAGTATCACCCCATAGTCACATCGTCAATCTCTTTCACTCTCATCCGCACTGCGACATCTTCCTTCACACTCTCATTCTCTCTCTCTCTTCCTCCTCACCATTAGCTCCCTTTCTTTCCATCTTTGTTCTCCCCTTCCCCTCCTATATTCTCTTAACCCGTAGCTCTCACCTCTTTCATCTACTACCTACCTCTCTCTCCCTCTTCCTAAGTAGAAAGATAAGCCAATGGAATGATGCAATATTTGCTAGCAGTTCCAAGTTTTGATTTCCTAGCTATGAACCCAAAGCAATATTTAATTAAAATAACTATTATACCTAACTATTATTGTCGTCGAATCAAAATCGAAAAACAATTTATTTGAAAATCATTACAGAAATCACAAAATATCTAGAACAAGAAAATCCCACCCCAGTAAAAACCTCAAACGTTTTTCATTGTTTAAATTTTTAAAAGATAAATAACACGAGAGAAATATCTATATATGATAGATATGCTACTAACTGATGACATCTTAATTTTAATACATATATCATATTAAGCCAGCAATTTAAAACTTTGCAGCCATTAAACGTCAACAATAATTTTATTAATTTTTGCAATAACTGCCATCGTACACCATCTTCGTCTATTATTCGTCAAACAATATTCTGTCCCGTAATTTGACGCAATTAATACCCATACCACGTAGTCAGTATCAAAAATAAATTACTGACTTTATCTTAGGTCTGGGATGCAATTGATGACGATGGTAACCAAAACCGGTTAACATGTACGATTCCGCCACAACGGTACCTGCCATTAGTTAATCATTAAAACTTTCCAGCGGTTTTAAGGCTACCGGAGTTACATTCGTCACCAATGTTGTGATGTTAAAGCCATTGTAATACGAAGAGCGTCGAACGCAATTGTCATTCCTCTTTTAGGCGCCTATCATAAGCTTATACGGTATAAACACTAGCAAGCTTCAGGAATTTTATGAGGTTTGGATGTGAATGTGTTTTGGTGAAATTTTAACTTCATTATAGTCTCTCGACATCCAGAAAACCAGTCCCAATAAATTTTTTCGTTGTGAAGCGTGACAACCGGCAATTTACTAGAAAAATGAACGCGGAAGACTCTAGAGCGCTTGGTTCCATTAGCAAGAGATAGGGAGAGAGTGAGAGCGCCTCTCGATGTTTTCGAGTCGATCGCCAGAGGTGTACCGAATCGCCGATGCGATGCCGAGTTCTAGGAAATTTCAGAAAACGTTTCTGTTTACACTTCTTCTTCAAATAAAAGATATTTTGGATCGAAGGCGTGATATGGGATCCAACTTTATCAGTTGTTTGGCTTTCCTCCCAAGTGTTTGCGTTCTGGAGATTGCGATGCTGCGTAAATGAGTGACCCCGGACGCCTCCGCATTATCGACGCCTAAGCACGCGCGCCTTCGTCGCTGGTGTGTTTTTTACGGATTCTCGCTCGCACACGCGCACGCACTCGGAGAGAAAGAAGAAGGAGAGAATCACGATTTGGCTAAGGGAAAATTAATTCTTATTAGGCGACGGGCTAAAAATGGTAATATTAGTGAATATTCATGCAGGTATGATATCTTGCGAACCATCAAGATGGCGGTTGCGGTCACAGACCTTACTCGCTAACTATCAGTCAGGGAAAAGGCAAAAGATTGAACCGACACCGGTTTCATATATCATATACTCATTATCGATCAGATCTCGATGAATGCTTGAATACCTATATATTTTCTAGGAACTTTTGCGGTGAGCTCAACTCTTCCTATGTTGCTGAACTTTAGTATTGTTCTACATCTACATGATACCCTGCAAATCACTAGACTGGTGGGTATTAAGACATCGAATGCAGTGCCATATCTAAGCCAACAAGGAATTACATGAAAACAAATACAGATCGAACGACTCAAATCCGGTTGCCAAATATCCATGTCAGAAAACCGGAGTGCTTGTTGAAAATACAGAACATAATGTTTATTTAACCTTCTCGGGTAATAATTTAAATGAACCATTATTTTTATGTACGCGCTCTAGGAATGTTAGTTCAGATTACTAGCAACAAGTCGAGGAATATTTTTCTTTTTACTTAAAAATTTGTAGACGTATTTGTCAAACAATACCGTGCAAATTCGAATTTTTCCTTCCCTCAATTGTAATTATTGTTACATTACCTTTTCCTGGCGGTGCTATAAGAAGCATCCACACATTCTAATGTAAATCTATCATTCGAGAATTCATTATCATTATTAGAATAAATTTAATTTTTACCTTCTATCTAGCTTATCGAACGTGAACATAATGCTTTAGAATTCTTTTAAAAATGTATGAAATAGAAGTGTTTAATTTGTTGGTCAGGGAATTGGAATGAATATGGAAGGACATCGCAATCACAATATAAATGTTCACTGACAAATTATCGAGCTTGACCGAATCTTAGAGATTATCTACCTAACTTCTATAGAAATTAAAAGGATGAGAATAGATCGTTATACGGCTCTTAGAATACTCTAGATCTCCTATTTCTTTTTATATAGCCAATTAATTTCACAGACAGATTCGGTGAAGATTTTTATCAGTATTTTGACTTCACTAGAATTAAGAGAAGTGTTATTTAAACTTACATGGAGTGTCGACAGGAATCTGTAAGTATTGCCGGTAGTTATCAACTGAAATATAGGAGGAAATTATAGGAAAAACTGTCATCTAACATATAAATAATCGATGTCTGCTCTTATTTTTTCTGCGGGTGCCTATCTCATATATGAAGAATACTTCACAAATTTAACATTAACTCTCAAACAAAACAGCCGAAACATAATACAACAGTAAACATAAAATCACATAAACTTCTATATTTTAACCCGATAATCGCCGAGTCTAACATTTGGAAGGGTTCAGATATAAGTTCATATTTTTCAACAAAGAGGCCCGTTAAATAGATATGTTTCACTTATCTTCTCAATCGCATATGGAATTTTAGCCTTAACTATGATATACTAACAATCAGTGCTTTTTTTCTGCCGGAACGCATCGGAACGCCATTCCGGAAGTTGTTTTAATGCAAAATATAATAACAAGAAACTTGTAAGAATAAAAATTTATAAATTTTGAAAACTCTTCAAATTCAAAATATTTATTACTAGAATGACGTGCATGACCTGACGTTTATAATATCCAACTTTGTGTCGGCAAAACATGATGAGTTCCGGAAGCTGCTTATTTTTTTTTAGAAAGAAGTCCTGCTAAGAACCTTATGTGTTAATCAGGTAATCCGTCGAGTTCATATGTGGTACTATTCTCAATTGTGCAATCAATTTATATAGAGTAAAAGAATCCAATTTTTATATGCGACGCAGAGCTTCCCAATGCCCTAACTTTTGTCCAAAACGACGAAAAATATTTTAAACATAATTTAACCATTTAATATAATTTTAATGTATCAAGGCAATTGGAATTCTTGAGAAAAATGAACTACTTAGGATTATCGCCTGATGACATAATGCTAAAATGCTTGCATGTTCCTCTACGACTGGTCATTTAAAATATTTTTTATGGAACAATTTATCGGCAATCTTGAGAGAGTAAGGTGGGAGAATATTTGCCTGAAAAAAATATTATAGCATTTGTTGTCAGCTTGAGACACTGTAATCGTCTACAAGTTTAGAAGAGACGCGTGAAAATAACTAGTTTTGGGCAATTATTATTTATGATATGTTTCTCTCTCAGAACTTTATAACAATCTTAGGAGTCGCGTCGTCATATAGTAGTTTATTTTACAACAACTGTTTCCGGTTTATGACGGCTAGAACAAAAAATGCGTTAACCTACGAATGTCACTTATATTTATCAGGTTAAAATTAAAATCGACTTTTGTAAAATACTTTGTTTTTCCAACTTTTGGTTAAGATCAGTAAAGTCGTTCCTCACAGTAATTATGCTTCAAATCACGCCGTTAATCTGGTACCGTTAGAGATTTCATTTCATCCGTTCTCGTGTTAAATAAAGAACAATTTTGTGAGAACGGTTGGCTCACTTTTAGAACAAAAAGGGACTGAATACTTAACCGAGGAGTGTCCGCTTTTGAAGAATCATGGCGAGGGATAAGAAGGTGGGCGGAGGTGGAGACGGGGGGCGGGTAACTCAGAAGCGACAGCCTTTTCGGGCGAGCGGCCCATTACTATAATTATTCCACGTCGTTGTTCGCTCTCTACTGAAACACTTGAGAGAACGCTTCGGGGACGGGAGTTACACAGGGTCACCACGTGAAGTACACACACGCAGGTGCTTACGCGCACGCGCATAAACACAAACACTTGAGAGGTCATTTGCTTTGAAGTCACGGCAGCCCTCTGTCGGCAGGTCGTCGTATCAAAGTGAGAAGGGACTAATTTAGGGGGCGCGCCTCCCCATCCCATTCAGACACTTGTTGGTTGTTCGCAAGGACCCAATTTTGAAGATGTGGGTCGAGAAAGAGAAACGAGAAGACGGTTGTTTGTTTACAGAGAATGGGAGTCATTCGTTACGAAAATGTAAAAGGAAAAATGTAGAGCTATCCTAGGACAAAAGGGGTTTCAATCCCTAGGGGTTCGTGCGGCGTTTTAAAGGAGAACACGAAAATGTCAAAATTATCATTTTTCTACTTCCACTTTCACACATAGTTTTGATTTTGCGATTACGAATAACGTTATAAAATTTTGCAAAGGGGAATTTAATTGGAACATATCAAGGTAAGTAAATTACTGAGATATCGGTAGGTATTTCCCCACGTAATAACTCGCAAACGGTCTTTAATTTTATTGAAGATAGAAATGTATCACATCGTATTGTATTACTGACATTTACAAACATCAATAATGTAAATGAAAGAAGGAACATCCAACTAACCGTACAAATATTTTAAAAAGGAAAATATATACATACTGATTTAGGGGAATTTACTCCACGCCAGTGACCAAACACATTTTCATTAATAAACCATAGGGCTCATAATAAAGATTTTTCTTTGATCAGTAATTTATTTTAATACAAAAGTTATTTAGTACGCCTATTTTAAAATGCTACTATGCACTATCAAAACCAGATGTCAGGAACGCATCTTTTTTCTAATCTCCCGATTTGCTAGCTTATAATTCTGTACTTTATAGAGTTATTAACATGCATAGCTCACGATTTAAGTAACTGAATAAATTTGGCATAAAAAGCTGGTAAGTATTCATTATATTATAAACCTTGAGTAGTCGAAACTACTAATACACATAATACACAATTATAGCTGAATATGTGCTTTAAAAAAAGTTTTATTCCGCCACTCAGTGTAGGATTAACTATTATCCTCCAAAAAAGGAGAGATTATTCTGTTTATAGTTCGTATTTACGTGGAATAAAATTTTCTACATGGTAGACCCTCGGTTCTCAAACTTTGTAGGGCAACGCCTTCCCGGAAGATGTAAAAATTTCCTACACGTCCCTTCACTTCTAAAATAAAATCAAATAGTAATTTTAATTAAAGAAACAATTTCTATTATGGACAACTGATAATCATTAAATGGAAATATTTACTGTGGATTTTACAGCTAACGTACCTAACTAATGAGAAAGACGAGGTCGTTTAGCAGTGCACATTTTATCGAAATATGTCATGTGGTACCCAACCTCTTCTACGTGGCGGGCCGCATCGGTGTTTGCGAATCCTTCGGAGGGCCGCATTGGAAGTTGCCATTCTTCTGCGGGCCGGGTTATATTTTAAATCGGAAGTTATATATGTATTTTAGATGCCATTTAAGTCAAAATAAAGTCTAAATGTGATTTTTATGGTAAACATTCCAATATTTTGTTTTATCAAAATTTTCATAAAAATCCATGATTTCGTGTGTTAAATTTTTCGGATTATTTTTTCATCATGGCTTCGCGGGCCGCACAAAAACCCTTCGTGGGCCGCATCCGGCCCGCGGGCCGTAGGTTGGGGACCGCTGATCTAGACACTCTCATCTCCCTTCGACATTTATATTCGACCTTTATTTCGCCTTAATAGCAGCAACGGCATAAAACTCAGCTTCATATAAATATGTATGTTATTCAAGTTCATGTATTCAAGTTCTGTATTGGCTGTGTGGCAGTGTACCCGCCATTCACAAATTTTTTTATAAATCTGGATTAAATAATTTTTAGAGTGAAATTTACAAATTTTTACGACTCCTCTCTCAAGGGAGGTGCGACTCGCCGTTTGGGAAGTACAATGCTAGACGACAACTATTTCCCTAGAAGAAATAAAAAATTGGTCCAATTTATAAAACATAAAGTTACTCACCAAATATGTAAAAGATCGAGTTGAACTATCCAGATGATGCTTCACGCTCCATTCACTTGTCTGCGACCCGCACTCTGAAAAATAATGAATTAGAGTTCTGAGATCCAGTGAAATATTTAATACCAGTGCAATGGCTGAATTCGACCAATATATATATATATATATATATATATATATATATATATATATATATATATATATATATACTCTAAATGGAAAATACGGAAATATAGCTGTGTAGAGATAAAGTATTTTTACGTAGAAATTATTGTTCCTTACAATCCAAAATTGCGTACATAGAGAGACGTAAGTATGATAAACATTCCCGGTACCGCTTTTAATTAAAATTCAATTCTTGAAGGTTGACTGAAGTTCAAACCTTTGCGACTAATCTCTTTACCGAAACTTGTAGGAGGCTTGTAGGCGAATTTTTATAGAACTTTGGATTTGTTAAAGTAGATTAATTAAATCACTCTAAAACTCGAGGTGAAGTGACAGAAAGCGATAATCATCAGATTTTAAAACTTTGACCTCGACTATAAACCTATCTTTTTCCTAACCAGTAGGCGTATGAAGTATCCTGATTTGGTCTCTAGCCAGAGATCACCGTTTTGAAAGGTGTTCAACGGACGATTTTGTAATAATTTAGGAAAAGGATTGGACAGTGGTGTCCGGGAAGCGAGTGAATGTTGCGGTGGTTATGTGGGCGGGTGGAGTGGTGAGTGGGAGGGTGGAGTGGTGTTGTTCTGATACGCCCCATTGGCGATGACCTCACTGAAGGAAGCATGGTGATGTAGAGATTAAAAGAATGAGGGAATGGAAGAGAGGTGGAGTGGGAGAAGAGGATAGGGGGTAGAAGTAAAATGAGATGGTGAGAGAAAGAGAGCATGGGAGGGATGGAGTGAAAGTTAAGAGGGTGAGAGAGAATGATAGAGAGAGAGAGAGGAAATTGGAGAGAGAAAGAGAGGGTAAGGGATAGTGAGAGTATGAAAGAGGGTGAGAGAGAGTGTATAAAGGAAAGGGAGGAAAAAAGAGAGAGATATGGACGTATAGAGAAGAGGGAGGGGGAACGAAGGGTAGGAGCGCGAGAGAGCGAAAGAAAGAGAGGCAATGCGAAAGAAATGAGTGGGAGAGAGAATGAGAAAAAGAGGGATCAAGAGTGAAAGGGGTGACGGAGAGAGGAAAGAGATGGTTGATGACAGGAACGGAAGAAAGCAAAAGGAAATGGGAAGGAAGGAAAGAGAGAAAGGGGAAGAATAGCTCGGTGAGAAGAGGAAGAGAATGGCGGAGAAATAGGAGATAATTGGAAGTTAATTCAGAGAGAAATAGGAATAGAAAGAAGGAGAGAGGGCTGGATAAGGAGACATTTTTTTTGGGGAGGCAGAGATGAGAGGGCGAACATTTAAGGAGTTCCCGTCGCGTAATTCTCCCCGGCAGTTCCGTACCCTAATGAAAGCCCATTTACAACGCGAATATCCTCTACTCGAGATGCTTGACCCGTGTCCATCCGTCGTTTGTCCCTACCTCGTGTGGGCGTGACCCTTGACCCAGTTCCCGTGTTTTACAGGAGAGCGCTGCCACCCCTCCCCATACTCCAGCCGTATGGGGAATGGATGTGGGAGAGAGAGAGAGGTCGTGTGGGGTGAGGAGGATGTACGTAAGCGGAGGGGACTGGAGGTGTGGGTGGGGGAGGCTCTCCCTTCATTGCCGCGAGAGAGTGCATCATTACGCGAATGCACGTCGCCGAGAGGGGCTATTTATACTGGCCACCGTCCGGCGCAAGTGGTCGCGGGGGCGCAGCGATTCTCTCTCGTTCCCTCAAGTCTCTAAAACACTCTAACCCGCCGGAAAAAAACAGAATGGTCTCCGAAAAAAATTTTAAAAAGTCCATTTTGCGCCTCAGCTGGAAACGAGGCGACGGACGAAGTGGAAGCAACACGCAGTCGAATCGCTATCACACGAAGCGTAGAAATGGAATTTTCGATTATTTTGGAAGCGTAAACTGGACGGGGAGGGACTTGATTTCGTGGTATCACATGGAAATACAAATCCAAAGATAATTAGTTTTTGAAACCACGGTTTTAATGATATCATACAACCCAGTATATGCATAATATGTAGTTGGATATGTATAATATATAAATTTAATTATGTAATGAAGTTACATATGTTCGACAAAATTTAATAGGGATACCATGATACGCGCGAGTGGGCAAATATCTACTTAAATTACCAGACATATAGGAGACTAGAGCACTAAACATGGGATAGGAAACACGGGTATTCTATGGGAACCGTATGGCTACTGGGTCGAAAGCTACCGGACCGTAAAACAATATATGTACAAGTCACCGAGCCACCTGTTCGAGTAAATCCAGCGCTGCCGAGGAATCAGAGGCTTTCAAGAGTCAAGAGCGGAGAACGATATGGAATAATAGGAACCGTACGTAGTAAGTGGATCCCCTCGGACCAAGCTAGCGCACCCCTCTCCATTCACCAACGCGGCGGAGACCTAGCAGCTGGTTATAGGGGAATATCGTATTGCGCGTCCACGCAGCGGTGATCTCGAGTGCGGAGGGGGAAAGGGGAAAGCGCGGGGGCCGAGTTCGGAGGAGGAGTATAAGATGAAGGGTGGGGTGGGGGCGTGGAAGTAAATGGATGGAAGCCGTGTGACCCACTTTCAGGGATCGCTGCCCGTGGCGACGCTACTAGGGCGGAGGAGAGAGAGAGGCGATAACGACGGCAAAGGGGACCAAATCGAGCTAAGGAAGGGAGCTGCACCAGCACCAAAAGAGGGAACCGCGAGCGCAACACACCCTCTCCGCCCCTTCACGTCCTTTGTTCCCACGACGCCTTATGGAAATGCGACGAGCGGTGAAAGCGATCGGAAGAGAAAGAAGAAGATGAACCGAAATTGGTCGACCACTGAGCGTAAGCGGGGATCCTCTTGAACACTCCGCCCCCACTCGCCTCTTAGCTCTCCCCGTCAGATAAAAATAAGTTTCCTATCTCGGAAACGGCAGTTTTTTCTACTTAAATTGAGAGTGGATGATTTAGGAATCAAAGCAATAGGGAGAGAACGATCCCGATGAAAAAAATCAAGCTTGGGAAAGAGCCACACCGAGGTTCGTATTCCACCTTGAACAATCATGGATCATAAAGATTGTGTAGTAAGGGATATTTTGGAGCGTTGCATATCGATCCATCCACCACTTTGATGATTTGAGGATAAAATGTAAATATAAACAGAAATAAGAGAGTGAATATAATCTTTAAATTCAATATTCATGGCGACTGTTCGCGGATACACGCCAGATGTGTTCCTCGACTAAATTCGATAAAGTTTTGTTGCCATTTACTGGTTTTAGTCGACGCATATTTTTTCTAGAAATTTTAGTTTACTTTTATGTAAAATTAACATCGAGAAAATTAAGGAACGTGAGAAATATTAATTTTTATTTTTTCACGGAGAAACGAATTTTATTGGAGAATTTATTCAAAAAAGTTCGACAGTGTTGAGGGCGACTAATTGGCGATCGGCAACTCATGTCATACGTCACCAGTGGTGGCAGGTGGCGTCATTATAGATTTAAGCTTCCCGATTTTTTTCACTGCGTGAAGATCCATGAGATATTGCAATTAAACCTATATATTAGTGAATTCTGATAAAAGCACCAAAGTAGAAGAAGTCTTAACATACATAATCTTCTTCGTTGAACTACTGCGCAAGAACGTTATGTGATCCTTGTTTATTTACCGAGTTTTCAGTGCAAGATCTTTGAGAATAACTGATAAATATCGCATCCTCCCCCCCCCCCCCCCTTTTTTTTTTACCATTTTAGCAAACCCACGTGCAATTCTGTGTCTCTGAAGTACCTACCACCCGCTTCTATAGCGACATAACTGCCGCTCGGCTCAATTCCTTTTCTCTCTCCTTCGACTGGCTTAACTTCCAACTTCATCCTTCATTCTGTACTAAATTTTTACGAGATCGTAATCTTTATTTCGGATTTTTTTACAAATAGCTTCAACTTTAAATCACAGTTTAAACCAAGTTATTGCTGGCGCTCACTCGTTTTCGTTAACAAACTTCCGGAGCTCGGTTTCTTTACGATATCGCGGCGATACAACACACGAAAAGTGTTTTTGAATGACTGGTAGGTATTTTTTCTATTATAGTAGTAGTATGCCAGAGTGGTGGTATCAACATATCAGACGCGAAATCACGGAGCGTATAGTAACGAGAAGAGAAAATGGTTATTGATGCAACTTCGCCATTTTGATCCTGAGTTCATTTCTTTATAGCAGTGGAGGGAAAAAATGCAATCGGATCCCTCGATTTGAAGAAGCCAGCAGCATAATACCTATAATATCTTCCAACAGGGGCCTGCAATGATGGATCAATAAAAGGATCTTAATGTTTCGATCAATCTCGTTCTTTTTCCATAACAATCGTTACTTTTCTTGAATTCGCATAAATTGTGAAATAAAAATTCCATTGATAAAGTTATCCCAGATCTTATGGGAGTCCTCAGAAGAACCTTAAGAGATGCTTTCAAAACGAAGATTCCGAATCATATCGCATTTTAACATTTAACCTGTTATAAATACTCTTTCATAATCCAATTGTCCCTAGAGAGGTACGGGGACCGGGGCGAATCGGTTTGTGCGGGGCCCTCTTAACACTAACCACCAAATTTAACTTAGGCTTTCTTTGCTATGATAGAGAAGTGCGGGGCGGGGAGGGCTCTGTCCTGTTGAATTAGGTGATGTGCAGCTAGATACGAATTCCAGTTAAACGACTCTTTAATCTGCCATTACTGGTTCGTACTCTCTTAAATTCTAACTTCTGTTCTACGTTGAAGATTAAATGGATGCAGCAGTGATCAGGTGAATGCATCTCGACCTCTGTCCTCCTTGAAAACGCTGTATGGGTAAATAACCGCGAAAATGACACCACACTAACAATGATTGTACAGCCAATAAAGTTGAAACTGCTTCCTTCTAACCGAAAGCGCTTTTGCTTTCCCATTACCTTACAACGTAGACCAGAAGAGATATTTTTTGCGAAGATAGCTCTATTATTACAGATTCATAACTCAATATTCACATTTTATATTGTCCAGCTGGAACGTTTTCTTAACACTTTATTTAGAATCTCTACGTTACTCGGTGTCGAGTCAAATTTCTTTCATCACTACTTCATTAAGTAGAAATTTTAATAACTTTTCTTCTTATGCGTGTTTTTATTCTTCCCATTCATAGCTTCATGGTTTTAAAAAAATATTTTTTTTCATTTACCAAGCTAAATATATGCAAACAAACGCGAAGACGAAAAAAAGGACGATAAATGTTCAGGGCGGAGATTCTCCCTTTCTTTTGCGCATTAAAACAAATGTATTTATTCCGTCTTTAAGCCAACTTTTCCTGCGCCTGCGCAGATCACGCGTTCAGCTTTCAACACAGTTTCATGAGTTCTACGAAAAACAAGGGGGAAAGAACGAAATCATAGCCGATTAATTAGTGACACATATCAGCCCCGCAGTCAGTATCATTTGTCATAAGATAAACAGACAGAATCCGAATCCATTTTAAAGCTCGAAGCTATTCCGATTTAAAGTCGCTTCCTTTTGACTCGGTTATAATCCATTGGAAAATATTTTGCCACTGCGTAAAAGAATAAAGCGATTATCTTCCTCCATGGCTTCGGTACGCCGGCTTGCTGTTTATCGGGTCAATGCTAAAGACCGTGAGGGGATGAGGGGATCAATTATTCATCAGCATACACGCTGCTGCTACAGGCCTGAGGGATTTTGTACTTATAACCTCAGGGGTATGCGCTAGGTGGGTGGAATGGAAGGCAGGAAGAGGAGGCGGAGGTGGGAGGAGAAAGTTTAGGGAGAGTAAAAAGGCACAAAAGGCGGTAGAGTGCATATATTCCTTAGACTCTCAAGGTCCTCCAATGATTCTATCCGAGGGGTGTAGTGACGTAGGAAGGGGGTTATGAAGGAGGAAAAAGAGGAGAGGAGCTGAAAGAAGAGATGGAGTGGGCGGAGAGATGGGATGTGGGGGAGGCTGCGCGGTGGGATGGAGGAAAAAAAAGAAAGAGAGGGAGGATGGGAAGACAGCGCATGCATAGTGACGTCATCGTCGATGGAAAGAGCGACAAACGGTCCGTGGGATGTGCCCTCCGCGCACTCTTTGCCCACCCACTATCACGCTACGCTCCTCAAACGCCCTCCCTCCCTTCCTCCTCATCCTCCATCTCCAACGTATTCCGGCAGTGAATCAGCTGGGAAGGCGAGGAACAACAACAGCCTGTTCTCTGCTCTAAAGGGGAAAAAATAAGGAATCGTGAGAGTGGTGGGAATGGAAGGGAAAGAGAGAGATAGAGAGAGGGAGAAAAAAAGGTTTAGTGTAAGAGAAGCGGGAGGGAGGTGAAAAAAGTTGCTCGCGTGGAGTGACGTATTTAGGGAAGTTATTTTTTGGTTCTTTTTTAAGCGCGCTGAGATCAACCTGCGTCCATTGTAAAAAAAAAGGTGTTTATTATGTTTTCAGGAAGATGGAACACGTCAGGAAGAAAGAGCACGGATGGAGCTTGAATATTTAGACGAACTTTAAACACTTCGAAGCCAGAGACATCTACAGATTATGGTAGGTCGGGGTTACAGGGCCACTCCGTCATTGATAAAAATATCGATTCGAAGAGAAATTTTCCTATCATTTCATTTCCACCAGGTTTTTATCCTTTATTTTAAAATAACGACAGAGACATGGCTTATGATCTAAACCAGAGATCCCCAAACTACGGCCCGCGGGCTGTTACCAGCTGTGATTTCATACGCCTTACCATACCAATTTCTTTCAGACATGCTTATTCTTATATCTGCCAGCAGACGTCGCTAAAATCATTTATGACATCGAAACGATATTTTTCAGGTATGTGGATGTAATATACTTTTAATATAGGCGTGTGACACATTATGCAATTTTAAAAATCCTAAAAGTTTTACATTTACACATGCTCTGATTAGTATTTTTAAACTTTGTGTGGCCCGCACAGTGGTATATACAGCCTCATGTGCTCCTTTCAAGAATTTTGCCGACCCCTCAACTAAACCATACTGGTAAACTACGTTTTATATTTTTCCTTTTTCCGTTTGCGAAGTTGTTAATTAGAATTTATCATACATCGCTTCTTTAAACCTGTGAAGACAATGCATTGCTAAGTACTTGACAGATTTAATTTCTCTTCGGATATTATGTAAAAACGATTATAATTAAAGTTTATATATATATATATATATATATAACTAGTTCGGCCAGTTCATTACGCCTCTAAATAAAAAAATGAATGACATTATTTTTTAATCAAGATTAAGAACTTAAATATCAACAAATTGAAAAAGTATTTATTTCAGTTAACTTCAATAGCCAAAACTATAATCGAATAAGCATTTTTGATATTAAAGTGCTCATTTTTGAATTTTTTCAGCCATAAGACGAGATCCAAAATTCTCTATGGCAGAGTTCCCTTTCCTTTAGTAATCTGAGGACCCCTTTTCATTCAAATATTTCTTTGCGGACCCCCAAACTATATATCTATATTTATAGCTAACAGAGTATTTATTTTTCCTATGTTTTTAGAAAATCACTATCGCTCTGTAACAATTAACGTAGTATACTTGGAATCCTGTATGCACTTTTAGGGGTATTATGTTGCACATTCTATTATTTTTAATTGCTATTAATAATTCTCGAACATTGCTCGCGGATCCCTGCACTACTTCTGAGGACCCACAGGGGTCCGCGGACCCCAGTTTAAGAAACGCTGCTACAGGGAATGATTTTTTATTCTTATTTTTCTTTGAAGAATACGGACGGAAAGCATGAAGAAGTTTATTCCCTTCAAAATTTTACCTGCAAAGGGAAGACAAATTCAGGAAAATCATCGTCTCAGAGTAGCTCTTGTTAACGCGGAATTTTTAAACACGGAAACGGTTCCTCGTAAATATGCCAAATGAAGGGTTATCATTTAAAAATCTTCTACTACAGTTATATTATTACCATCTCGACCTTGGGGTCGTCTTAATACGGAAACAAAATGGTGGTAGAAGAATGCACTGGAAGAGGAAGTGCCGGCCGCGGGAGACAAAAGAAGGCGGAGGAAAATTCTACTCGCACTTGTGTCATCGGTGGAACCTCAAGGAGATGAGTGTTTGAGTCGAAACGAAGCACGAGGTTGTGAGGGGGAGGTGTGAGCAGAGAAAGAGAGAGAGAGGTGAGAGGAGAGGGAAGAGGGGGAGTGAAGTGAGGTGAGGGAAGAACAGATGGACTTGGAGGAGTGATTCTCGAGTCTGCATTGTGGTGCGAGGTCACCAACTCCCATCTCTCCCTCCCACCTCCATTTCCTCCCTCGCTACCTTTCTCCTCTCCTTTACTGCCTTCTTTCTTATTCTGACGCCCGAAACACCCGTGTTAGCGTCTTCATACGAAGCAAACCTATTCCACCGCTAGGTGAGTTTCCGCTTTGTAAGCACGCCGCTTCTCCACATATCTTCGTGTTGGCGAAGACGAGAGTCAGAAACACAAACACTAACCGACATGGAAACGTTCGCTGAATGCTTTCCAGTCGGTTTCTCGAAATATTTTTCTCCTTTCGAATATATCGTAAAAAGATTCAAGAATAGCAAACGTAGGTAATCGTTCACAACCGCAGGACATATTTAAGAAGATGTTTGAAACAAAGTCATTGGAGCGCAAAACTAAACTCGCATATTAATGTGAACGCGGATTTAATTTAGATATTTATAAATTCAATCATAGGCTGATAGGTTTCATTTTACCGGAAATCCTCGACAAAAGAAAAATTAAAGATCAAAATGATGTGGTGAAGACATTTAAATCCTCAGAGCATGTATATCTTGATTTTTGAATTTTGCGCTAGAAGCAAATAATTCCTTCGCTTAAGATCAAATTAAATTAGCACGTTGACTTGCGAGGACTTGCATTTAGATGCACACGGAAAAGGTCAGGTTTGTTTGAGAGTGCCTCGAAGCATAGAGGATGTGGCTGCGATCATAAAAACCACGTATTAACTTTCACAGTACAACATTGTTGTTACACCATTAATTTCAAAATTACTAAAAAAGATGAATTTCGTGTCTGTATTGTTTGACTGGCGTGATTAAAGATTGCATAGAAAATTAAACAACAGAAAACTTTTCGGCCTCCATCATAAAGTCATCCAGACTATTCTCCGCGAATGATGGAGAACAGAAAATCTACTCATAAGCTCCTATCAGTGAGGAAAAAGATGAATTTGTCGGCCGCGAAGAAACTTATAGGAAAGGATCTAACATGCCGCCTAAGAGAAAAATTATGGAGGATAAAATTCAGCATTAGGATTGTTACGATTTTGTGAGCGACGGTTTTAGACGTGGACACTTCAAAATACGTGTAGCACCCGTAAAAAAACATTTAATTATCGTTTATTTGCATCCGCTATAGCTGTTAAGCTGCGCGGGACGTTGGCCTCGCGATAATGAACTCCGTCGGAGTGATTTCCATGACGCAAGCATCCTTTTCCTCGACGTAATACCGAATCACAGGAAAGGGGAGCGGCGGAGAGGAGGGACGGGGAATGGCTTTATCCGCTCGCAGAGGATGGCTGGGGAGATTAAGGAGATCGTGTCGACCCATTTTGCAAGGATTGAACAGCAAAAAATTAAGGAATTCGAAAGACCTTCGATCGTGAAAATTTATGGAATAGAGAGGATAAAAAATCCGGGTAAAAGATCGCATTCGAAACTACAGAGGTACTACTAGTTTAACCGGAAGATCGGAAATATTCCCAATGGAGAAATTGGTTATATCTGTTATACCACACGGAAAGGTTATGTAGAAAACGTTTGAAGAGAAGGGAAAAGATTACCTTGAAAATTATATAAAACAACACACTGATTTTTACATAGACATTAATTACTAAAATGAACTTTCAAACAGACGGAGCATCGGGCGTGATTTTTTGTGGATTTTTCCTGGTTTGCTCCTGTCTAGAATTATTGAATATATTTTATTAGATTATTTTGAGACGAAACTATAAAAAATGAATTGGGATGAGATGAGAAGAATAACTAATTACTGCTATTATTTATTAACAAACAATTCAGTTACTTAGTTATAGCTTGAGGATTAATAAGGTTAATGTAAAAGGTTGGAAAATATAAAATAATTATCTACAGTAGAATCTTCAATTCTCGAATTTCAGATAATACAAACCTTAGGATTGTATGTGCGAATATTGCCATTACGAATTTTATATTCGGAAACATTATTATGAAAATTTCAAGTATCGAACCCACTGGAAATTGAGAAAAGTATAGGCATTGCAAAACTTTTGGAGGAGTAAGGCCTAGAGGGAGAGAGAGAAAGAAATAGGGAGATGCTGACGTGAGAATCTAAGAAGAGAGGCAAAAGGAGTTGGACAACATAGGAATAGAGGCGTAACTAAGAGCGGAAGGGGTCGCGGTAAAATATTATCAACGTTCCCTCGCTCCCTCCAACTACATATGTTCAATTAAAAATGAAACCCAATGTATAATATACCAAGTTGCACTTATTAACCAATTAACAGTATTATGATGAAAAGGTTACGCTTTTTAAATGACTTTAAATTGAAAAAATCATTCAGAAATTAGGAAAAAAACGAAATTGTTAAAAAAATCTAAACTTTTCCAAATCCGGAAAAATGTAAGGCATCTGGGCCCTTGTGATTTGGCCACCCATGCCATCTTATTGTTACGCCACTAGATATGAGGGTGATATTAATTGTGAGAGAGGGACGGTGATAATAATAGGTGGAAAGTCAAAGAGAAAGAGGTGCGAGAAAGGAGGCGGAAGTCGCAATGAGAAGATCAAAGAAACATCTTCTGTTTGAACGAAAACGTATTAAACTCTTCGGAAAAAGTAAGATATTCGGATGTAAATGGAAATATATTTGAAAATGCTTAAGAAACAACTCTTTTTGTCTCATGAAAAAATTATCTGATTTAGTTTTTCCCACTTCTCTCACTCTCTTAATCGCCAGCGACGCGTGAGATGAAGATGGAGCGTGTAAGGGAGAGATAGAATAGAGGGAGGAAGGGGAGAAGCAAGAGGGTTGGAAGGGAGGAGAAGGGAGGAGAAGGGTTGTCTCGGAGACGTAGGTGGGGAGGGGATCGGAGGAGACCTTGGGAAAGTGGGGGCGGGAAAGATGAGGGCGGAGAAATTGCGCAGAAGTGTGAGGAAGTGGAAAGGGCGTCTTGGAAGATAAACTAGGAGATGGAGAAGAAGGGGGGAAGGAGAAAAGGGAGGTGGGATAGGAGGCGGGAGGACGAGGGGGGAGGAGAAGAGGGAAAAGGAGTAGAGGGGGAGGATGAGAAGAGGGAAAAGGAGAATGAGAATGGCAGGAGGCTAATGAAAACTCACAACAGAAGAGCTCTTCCCAAGAATATGTGCATAAACATGGTTTGCCTAAACAGACGGAATAATGGCTCGCGACGTGTGTACTTGTATAAGCGTGATTTCAACGAAGGATTTAGTCCTAGAGGCCGCGACGAATTGCAGAGGAAAATTAAAATTATCTGGCGAAAATTTACAACTAAGAGGGTGGTTCAAATGAAAACAGCAAAAGTCAAATAAAATATTATTTTTTCAAACCTAGGTTAAAGAACCTCTTCACTTTTCAACATAGCCTCTTTTTCTTTCGATACACGTCTTCCTTCATGAAAATAGTATCTGGATTTATTTATTTATTATAATTTTATAATTATTATAGTATTATTCACTTTTGCTGTTTTCATTTGAACCACCCTCGTATATTCGAGAAAGATTTTAGAAGTCTGGCACGAAATTGTCAGATGTGAACAAAATTTTAAATGCGAAAACTTCAAATAAAATAAGTAGAATTTGAAAAAGAAGTTGTGCGTTGCACTTTGAGTTCAAACACTAATTTATGTATTGGAGATACAAATTTCAAAATAAAGAAAAAGCATAAGTTGGTTTAAAATACAATAAAATGCAATTAATGACAAACATAAATAATAAAGTTATAATTATAGATGTATTTGTGCAAATTTTGAAAAATACGAAAAGGTAGACATTATCTACAGTCTAGATCAGGCGTGGGCAAACTTTTCTGCATGGCGGGCAGCATCGGTGTTTGCGAATTCTTCAGCGGGCCACATTGAAAGATGCTAATGCTTAGGCGGGCCAGATTAGAGTTTAAATCGGAAATTGCTTAGATTCTTAGGCATCATACATAGGTGAAAAACAAAAAACAAGGATTGTAGGGCTAAATTTTCAAAACTAAAGGTTTTATTGTCATAATTTTACCAAAAGTAATATAAAATTGTGTTAAATTTTTACAGATTGCTTTTTCACCAAAGCTTCGCGGGCCACGTTAATGCTCTCGAGGGCTACATCGCCCGCGGGCCACGGTTTGCCCACCCCTGGTCTAGATATACGTAAGATAACAATGAAAAGAAGAACGACTAATTATCAGTTTATATAGAGCAAATCCGTTCATTTTCCTGCGACGAGATAAGAAGAACAGCATAAAAGCATTACAACTTGCGCATTAGTATTGCGCAATAGTAGTGAGTATAAATATTTATTTATGACTTTTTAAGATTCGCAGGGAAGAAAATGAATGCTCTAAATTTGCCCAATTTAAAATGTTTTATTTCCATTTTGCTTAGCTGCGGTGATATTGCCACGCCACATAACTGTTTGCACCGGAAAGGTATCTCTGAAGTACGTCATTTCCGGTTTCCTCGTAGAATGTTGTTTGTTTTCTAATTCTTTTATGTAAGGGTCGTTATTTAAAATTGTGGATTTCACCTCTTTTGGGATTCATTGTAGTTTTCCATAGGAGTCGCGAAATCAATATAATGCTAAAACGTCGACATTTATTATTTCAAATCAATTGATATTTAAAAAAGGCGTTTTATAATGCTAGTTTTTACAGAAAGATGTGCAATTTATACACATGCTACACATATCCATTCGAACAAAAAAGGTATATAATTCAAAAAACGTGTCTTAATCAGAATTTTAGCAAGGAATGAAGTATTGACCAAGACAATTTTACAAAATGTTACCAAATTTCATGTATCCGGGTTGATCTTTAGGGGAAAGCGACTTGCTTTCATAAATTTTATTTTCTGCCCTTCGAAATTCTCTCATCACTCCTGAATGTTTGTATTTATCGCATCGTATTTTACAACTATCTAAGGCACATGAAAAACTACTGTTTTGATAGTCCATGTGAATATACGGTATTCTTAAAATCATTATTGGACTCAACATTTCTGGGAACAGAAAAATATCGCAGAGATGAACCATAATCTATAATGCTATAGCTGATCTAAAATATATTATTATGACTGGGTACTCATTCAAGCATTCAGCTAATATAAAATAGTCAAAGAATTGTTTTTAATAAAATGCATGCTTGATATTTCAAAGGTGACATTGCCACGTTAGAGAACATTTTAAAACAGACAATAGTTATATGACTTTCGTCTGCCTATTCATCGACTTTATAGTTTTGGAACCCGATTTTTTACGATAAAATGAAATCGTGATACATCAATAATTAATTTTAAAATTTAACTCCTATATCGATTGAATTCCTTTTAAATTTTGTGGAAAAGTCGTCCAATTAAATCGATTGCTCGAAGACGACCTTCGATTAATATTTTCGTGCGCGAGATAGTACCGCGTGACGACAGAGTCAGCATTTTCTCATGGATCATTGCAGTATATCCAACTGTAGCAGTTATATTAAGCCAGCTTACTTAATCTTGCAGAAATTTATAGTAAATTTATTTGCACAATTATATAATTTAAATTATGGGCACTACTGACTTCTTGTGCAATATGTAAAAGTCATTCTTCCTCTCATTTTGCGTTTTACAGCTTGTGAACTTAAAACGTAAGATGGAAAACTCATATGTGCAGTAGTAAACGAATGGTCTATCTTGATTATTTTTAGTTCAAGTTTTGAACGTTGGCGCGACTGGTAGGAGCTCCTTTAGAACGTCTGGCGCGGAAAATGGACTATGTTAAAACCCTGCGCCTCCGATCTTTAAAACCATTTCACCCATTATTCGTTACCGACAGATGTCATCAGTTTCATAATTAAACATTAAAACATCACCAAGTATAAGAGGCAATTTTCAGCGAGCTATGGAAAATACTGGGATCATTCTGTATTGGTAACGATTCTAAAACGTTGCGACGATGGCGGTTAAGTGCAGTAGATGAGAACATTTATCATCATCATCAAAGAATATAAATACGTTACGTTGAAATATAGTCTAGATATGACTAAAGGCGTGAAACTACTTTGAACAAAGGTTCATCGGAAGGCGACATTAATTACGTTCACCGGATACGCTATTGGAGCATATCTCTTTGCCATAGCAAAACCTCAGCGTTGCTAATTAGCACATTTACGCTGGAACCAAAAAACGCTGAGTTATTGGATCGGAAGCAATTTCACCCAAATCATTTCTGGAACGAGAGAGCTAACATGACCTTAGTAACTTTCGTAATAAAGTTTTTATGTGTATGTAAATATTGAAAGCTCAAATAGCCTTTATATTTGAATGCGATGGTATACTGAGCAACAGTAGTCGCTTTATTATTCAACAGATATATCCAATAGAGCGTTTTTAAAGATCATTTATCAACTATTCCATTTTTAGAGTTCACCTTATGCGTATATTTTAATTAGGTTATTCAATTATAGGCGCGATATAGTTTTTTCAAACTAATTAATGTACCTTATATTTTTGCTGACTCATAAACTATTTTTCTGGTTTTATGAACATTCTCCCTTTCTGCGTTAGATCCTACGCACACCACACGGAAATCTCTTCAAAATTGAATGGCCGTATTCACCGACCTCCCACTCGTTTTTGTGAATGGTGGACACGAACTGGGCGCGAAATCATAATAGTGAAAAAAAAATTTTACCGCGGAAATCACCGTGGTCGAAGGGATGAATGGGCGTCGGGCGCATGCCCGGTACGGGACGGATGAGGCGCGTGCGGCGCCGTCAAACGGCGGCGATCGATGACCGCAGGCGAGGAGCGGCGAACCGGAAGCGGAAAGGCGTTGCTCTAGGGGGGAATCCCGGGACGGCGAGGGAAAGGGAAAACACCACTGAATGCCATCGGTCCCTTCGCGGCACCCAGGACAGCTACGGAGATGCCTCCGCGTTGTTTTTTTCGTACTGTTTGCTCGTATTAACCACGAGCTCTGAGGGATGGGTGGACCGGAAAAAGGAGCCTCCTGGAATTATCGCAATCTGAATGGAATTTTCTTGTTTTCCCGAGGATATCTGACGCAATTCACTAATGAATATGTTTTAATGACGTCAATGCGGGCCCTCTCGTTTTTTATCCTTAAGCAGTGCTATACTCCATCCATTTTAAGATGGTGCATGCCATGAGACGTGTGAAGTACTCATTTAAGGTAGCCGGAATTCAGGGGAAAACTATACTTTTCCTTAAAATTTGTGGTTTTTGTGGGTGTTTGACGGTTTTATCCGCATACACCTGTATATTAGTTATTTTCCTTATATTTTGCAACTTAAGAGAGTTTTTCAAACCTTTTTTGGCCCGTATTTTGTTGAAATAAATTGCCTGAGTAATGACGTGCCGGTCTCAGTGGATAGCAAATAGGTACGGTTTCATCAGTGACATCACCACATGTTCCGCAACAGAGGCACCCTGCGATCGCTGTTCATCTTCCCCAAGTATGGCGAACCATTGCAAAGGTATTTGGAATCTATATCTCCCAGAAGCCAATATTTGATTCCAAATTTATCTGGCTTATTTGCCATGTATTGAGTGAAGGTACAACGACATCTCATAGGATACAGTTGCTCGTCAACTGTGAGATTCGCCCCAGTTACGTAGCAGGAATGACAGTTGTCAATGAATTTATTCCAAATGGTTGAGGCTACTGCAAATCTATCTGTATTCAACCTTTCTGATCTGGTTTCTCTTAGGTCGAAGCGAAGAAATCTCATGACGGGTTTTCCCTGAAGCATGCCGAAAGTCACTTTGACGACGTCTGATGCAATTTCATCGAGGACTACTCTCTGGGTTCTATCGGAAAGGAACGACGCGATCCAATTTACTATTTTCTCGTTAATTGAATAAGCCTTTAATTTTTGCAATATTTTCACGTGAGAAACGGTGTCGAAGGCTTTCCTAAAGTCTAAAAATACTGCATAAGCTCCTATTCCTTTATCCGCTGCTTTCACAATATCATGCGTGAGTAGAGCTAACTGTGTCTCACATGGCCTGCCTCTCCGGAAACAGAGCACCTTTACTTTCGAGGAATCGAATTATTGAGCTACATATATACCGATAATATGATCAAAAACCTTACAGAAGATTGATGTCGATGATATAGGGCGGTAGTTCTCCGCTTTTAATTTACTTCCCGTTTTATGTATTCGTGTAACGTGAGCTATTTTCCATATCAAAGGAACTACTCCCTCATCTAAAGATTTTGTGAACACAATCTTAAGGTACGGAGCTAATTCGTTAGCTAGAGTGTTTATAATGAACGTAGGTGTGACTTCCGGCCCTGGCGATTTTCCGTTATGGTCTGATTTAGCAATTTAGCGATACTGCTTTCGGATTTTTCTATGTCGCTCATATATGAATCTATACGAGTAGGGAAATCAATGAAATGACCGCTGTCGATTGTGAAACAATTTTCGAAGAACCGATTTAACATACTGGCCTTAACAAAAGAATCGTGCACACTTTCACCGTTGTCTGTAAGTAGATGAGATACTGTGGACTGACCTCCTCGAACTTCTCGCACGTACGACCGAAATTCTTTCGAGTCGTTTTTGAGTGAATATGTGACAATCGTGGGTCGATAGGCGTCAAATTCCTTACGCGCTTCGTCTCTTGCAGACTTTCGACTGTTTCTGTATATTAAATACTCGTTCGCGTGATCCCTACCAACTTGTTTGAGGTGCTTTATGCGCGTGTGATGCCGTCTTTGTTTCTTGAGCAAGGCGGGGAGATTCGGCTTCATCCACCGCGGATACTTGCGATCACGAACGGGTTTGGTTAGGACAAACGTTTTGAGCCCTTCGCGAATGATGCGCAAAAGTTCCGTCCAAGAATCATCTACGCTGTTATTATTCGCAAAATTGATAAACGTCGTTATATGATTTGTAACATAAGTTTTGAAACCTGAGAGATCCGCTTTACTGAAGATGTAGACTAATCGCGTTGGCTTATCTATTGTTGCAAGAGTATATTTGAAGTCGGCAATTACTATTTTATGATCACCTATGCCATCGTCGATATGTAGGTTTCTAATCAATGCGGGTGGGTCGAGGCTAGCAGATGTAATATGTTTCCGTTTCCGTTGTTGCCAAACGCTTCTAGCGGCTTGCAGGTTATTGATGTAAATGTAAATGTATCGCGTCGGCTCTTTGGCGATTTGTTCTAGCAAGTTTAGGGTAAACGCTTCAATTAATTCGCGACAAGTTACTCTGTTTTTTCCGCCACTAACATAGGTTACGAATTTCCAATCGATCGATGGAAGATTAAAATCTCCTCCAAGAATAATTACTGGATCGTTCTTTCTCCTGGCAATCACCTGCAATGTACAACTGAGTTCTCTAATATTCTCGTCTCGAGTCAGGTGGGCGGTAAAATTAGCAAAAGAATAACTTTTTACCATTTCTCTTATGTACTGAACACCATATCATTTCGCAGTGTTCGCTGACGTTAAACTCCTCTAGTTGGCTTAATATACTCTTTCTGACGGCGATAAGAACTGCACCTCCGACTCTTTCCCTCCTGTCTTTGCGATATATCACCTAATCTGGTGGGAAAATCTCGTTAGAATTAAGGTCGTCTGAAGGCCAGCTCTCTGTTCCCAATACAACGTCTGCATAATGACTTTTAACTAATTGTAAGTGACAAAAATCAGCCTGTTTCCTTCGAATGCTTTGGCCGTTCATAATAATAATTTTTATTGTTTTTTCTTCCCTCATCATGCAAAGATGATTCCTCAAATTCGTTGCTCTCCGAAGTAAACGCTTTCTGAAAGTGTTCATTTAACAAATTCGTTTTTTCCGCGCTACCGTATACTACATCACCTGCCTCCGTTCTCAATGACGCTATAGTGGGGCCTCTACCGTGGACCTCCCTAACGTACGACCAAAATGCTCTCGGGTTTTCTTTCAAATTATTATGCAGAACTTTCTTTTTCTAGTTCTCGGATTGTTACTCTAACTCTTGACCGCGCCTCCCCATATTGTTGTTGTATCACTGTCCTCTGTTCCTCCGTAACTTGAGAAGAATTACTATTTATGCGAGCGTGAAGTTTTCTTTGCCGTCTAAGAGCGCATCTAACTTCCTGGTTGTACCATCTTGGTTCCGCACCATCACGTTTAAGTTTATGTGGAATGAATTAATCCGCACACTCTCGCATCATATCCCTGAACATGCACCAGGATTCCTCTGTACTAGCGTCGATAGATGCCTCGCAGAAATTAGGGAATTGCGTCTGTAAAAAAGCCCATTACAGAATTTTATTATGGACGTTACGCTTTGTTTACTATAGTAATTTCTCTTTAATCTGTCTTTCGTTGCACTTTTTCTCTCATTAGTGAGTACCTTTTCATAAGGATTCCACACAACTGACGCATATTCGACCTGCGGTCGAACCAAGGATAAATAACATAATTGCTTTACTTATTCTGAGTAATTTTGAAATAATCTTCCTATAAAGGCCAGCTTTTTGATAGCGGCACCTATCACTCGGCGAATGTGGGTGTCCCACGAGAGATCCCGATGGATGGTAACTCGTAAATATTTAACCGAATCTGAAATAGGAATTCCCACTCCGTCGAACGAGTAATTAACATCTAGAGAGCTATTAGTGAATTTCATAAAATATTGTAAAAATAATTAGTAAAATTATGTCAAATAGCTTATTATAGAAACATTTCGTCGTCGTAACATATCTTCCATGAATTACGTGTAGGGTAACCAGATTCTGAGAAAGAAAACCGGGATATAATGTGTTATGAGAAAGAAAACCGGGTTATAAATGTGACAGTATGAGATATCAAATTTTCTTATCGTTTATATTCTAGCTTACTAACTTACTAAATTTTGCTTAGCTTGTTTATAATTTTGTTCAAAAGATGGGAAATTAACTATAAACCAGGAAAAGAAACAATTTATTGATTGAATTAAATTAATGGTACATATTACCATTCTTTAACTCCAGGTCAGACGATATTTATTACATTCAGTAATCAGTTATCGCAATAATTTGGAGGTAATTCAACTCGCATAACTGAACTGAACCGATATGCAAGGTATGCAGACTAACTCACGGAAAATCTATACTAGTTTTTCGACCATCAAATTTGTTCATGATACTTTTTTAAACATTTGCTCTTTATCACCTATTGTATACAAAATGCGCTTTCAGGTAAGATTCAGTGGAAAGCAAAAGAAACAATATTGCAGTTTCAACAATCTTTTAAACAATATCTTCATCGTGACCGATCAGCTGGTCACGTGAGATGGATTTGGAAGTAGTACACTGAGAGTCCTCGCCACCATTTATAGTTCTTCGAATTTAAATGTTTTATGAATGAACGAGTCACCTCTCTCTCATTCAACTCATTTTTTCCTGGAGCGAAATTTCCCGGAGGGAAACCCAATAAGGATCACAAATCTATTTATATATTTTTGAGAAATTACAATGCTGTAGTTCGTTACCAGAGTTGTAACGGTGGGATTAATGTGCTGTTGCTCCATTTTTTCAAAGGGCGCAAATTAATTAACATAATTATCGTACAGCATTTGATATCTATGATCATGCAGGGTATTATTTAATGTGGGTTGGTTCCATTATCTTAAAGAATATGATAGCACTAAATTAAAAGTTATTATCATTTTTATGTTACTGATTGATCATGACGAGGAAATGGAATAAGAAACATGAGGATAGGTGATATCATAGGCAATGTTAGTATTTGAGCTTACGTAAATTAGAAGTACGATAATATTAATATTTAGCAGGAAGCCATGGTAGTCATATTAAATGGAAAACGTTCTATATTGCTTATGACTCATTTTTTGATAAATTATATAGCTATGATGATCTAATACCAAACGCTTCTTTGCTGTAATTACGGAATCATTATTTAAAGAACGGATAGGGAAAATAATACCTGTATACAATAAAACAATACATAGAATATTGAATGAAAAAATTATTAAAAGATTTTATTACTTGTTAAGAAAATAAAATTGAAAGCTATGAATTACATTTTAGATACATTTTCATAAAAAACTTAACGCAAATCTAAAAAAAGACAAATTTTCAAAGCTAAAATTTAATATGAGTTTAAAATAACCACTACATTTATTTTGAAACCATTCCAATCCCGAGGTATGCGGCATCGCGGTATTAAGTTACTTGGAACCGTTTTTCCTTAGTGTTCGCTACTGCTAGCTCTTTATCACCCTCCTTGGACATTAAAATTTAAATCAAGAAAGTGAAAGCCAACATACGCGTGTAGATTATGTCATTGCATAATGAAATTTAAAATTAAAATTGAAATTATAACAATGCCATCCAGAAAACGCGCGTAGATGCAGATATACTTGCATAATGAAAATGTCTACTACTTCGACTTCGACTTTAGCGATTGAACGTAATTCCTTTTAAACTGGGTTCGACTCCCACGCTCGATAGTGTCAGTAAATAGGACAACACTTCGCACCACCACCATGGAATCAGCTCCATTAAAATTTACGTACGATTTAATTTACAATCAGTTCTTCTAAGCTCTCAAAAAGCCCTCAAACACCAAAAGCTATTAGGAGAAAAATATGACTGCACATAGTCCTGGAAATAGCGAGAAGGGGGTGAAAGAGAAAGGACGATAAGAGAACGATGTAAATGAAGTGGAAAAAACGAGAGTGGAAAAAGAGCATTATAAAGGGAAACGATGAAGCGAGTCGGAGAGTGAAAGGATTACGGAGAGGGAAAGTGGGATGGGAATCGGAGAGCGGTCGTCCTTCCGGAGGTCGGAAGGGAATGAATGTAACGGGAGGAGAATGTTTGGGAGGAAGAGCATTGCGGCAAGGGAAGAAAGGATTATTTCGCCCGCCGGAATTTACAATCGCTCCGAACCGGTTCCCACGTGCAACTCTCGGATTGAGGCAGCGGGTTGGTGCGTGTTTGTGTGTGGTTGTCGAGGGGGAGGGAGAGGATGAGCGGGAGGAGGGGGAGAGGAGTGGGAGGAGGGAGATAAAGAGGAGTGGGAGGGAGGACACGCTCACAACGGAACCCGTCACGCGGCCGCGCATTCTCACGGACGGAGAAGAGCGGAGGAGGAAGAGGAGTGGGAGGAGAGGAGGGACAGAGGGGAGGAAGAATAAAAGGGGAGGGGCGGAGGAGGGGAGAGAGGACAAGGGATCGAAGGGCACCTGGTCAATGAGGAGAAAGGGCGCGTGCCTGGCGGATGAGCCGTAGAAGTGGAGAGGGTGTGGCGGAGGAAGGAGGTGGAGGGAGGACTAACAAAGGGGGAAAGAGTTCCGAGGAAAAATTCCTTCTCCTCTAAAGAAAATTATCAAAGGATTACTAATATAATAGAACAGATCTATTTGTTTGTCTGGAAACCCCGCCGTTGCTACGTAGCGGGTAAAAGCGAGCCAAGTATTACTCATGTTAAACGAGCGTCTCGGTCCGATCGTTTAGAAAGCGCTTATATATATGAGTAATATTTAATAAAATATCCAACGTGAAGAAAATCTAAAATGACATCGAATAAAAACCGGAATGACTGTTTTTTCGATACTCTCATAATGTATTAGTGTTAATTAATCATTACTTCACAAAAAGCACTTAGTGAAAATTTCTGAGTCTGAATAAATACCCTGCAAGCCACCGCAATTGGTGTCGCATGCTTGATTCCAAAATACATGTGGATTTTAAAATCACGTGCAGGCAAAAGTATTGATTTTTTTTACAAGTTAAAAATCTTTCCCAAAAAATTAATAGCATAGCTATAGCATTGTTAGGTATACACGAAGTAGAAAGAAACAGCAAAAGTGGAATAAAATTGTAAATCTGCGTTTGGAAGATGCAAGCAGAAAATGCAGTACGGAGATCCTGACTGTCTTGTTTTTGCCTTATTCTAGACAAAGAATACTAGCGGGGGTCGGTTTTAAATAAACAAGAGTCCCTGAGGAGGATTACTTCAGGATTTTTGAGTCACTTTGTTTTTCTCTTGGTGAAGTCATTAATTCATTGAGTCATTAACTTCCATACTGTCATCCCTATGTAGCTCTGGAGTTTTTTTGTTTGAGCGGAGTCTCACGATTAGCTTGTTTTTACATGCTTTGTTGAATATTATTATTTTCTCAATGTTCGTGTGCCCCGTAGAGACCATGTCCGGTCGCTGCTTGTTTTGGTTAGTAGATAAGGGAGTTGGTTTGAGGAGACAATGAAGAGAGAAAGGGGGGAGAGAGGTACTTTGGGGTGGAGTGGAGGAGGAGGGGGCAGAGTGGAGGAGGAGAGGGCAGACTGGAGGAGGAGAGGATGAAAGGTTGAAGGGATGAACACCAGGGAAAGTTGTAAACGGATATTTTCCAATCCACTTCGCTACTTCAACCTCGATCGTGCGTAATATTACGATAATAATTCCTAGTACCTAAAATTTTTATTCGTTTTGTTTAAATAATAATAATTGGGTAAATAAAATCTGCTTATATTATTTGGATGAAATATTAATAAACGCTAGCTTAAATCTTCTGAAAGCTAAAGAGGAAGAAAAAGTAGTAATTATAAATACGCACTGATATGGAATTGAAAGAGGAAGTTTTTTTCCTTTTACAAAATTATTGTTGCAGAAATTTGACTTGGAATCTGACTCTTCTTCAACAAAAAAATACGAACGTTCTGTTGGCCGTATGACTTTAACCTGGTCTAAGATGCAAATAAAAATTTCTACAGACAGGGAGTCATCTCGATATTTTTATATAATATGTTATGACGAAATGCGTCCACAAAAAGTTTATACTTTAAACTCGTGTAATATATATGCTAAAGATTTACGACTGTTTACGCATTTTTCTCAATACAAAACGTTGAAATACTTCATGTTATCATATTTTGATTACTATTCAAATACAATATTGCCACGAGGGAGAGTCGAAACAGTATTCGACATTTAATACCAAAGAAAAAAAATTCTTTTTAACTTTTTCTGAATTTATATGGAAAGAAGATTTCATTCTCCATTGAACTCGTCGAAATATGCGCATCTAAGGGAGAGTTTCACTGAAAATGTTTCTTCATTAACGATTCGGCAATTTCTACGAAACAGTTAATTAAAAATTAGCGATCTAGAATCAGCTGAAGGACGATATATTGGAAATTAATGCGTAATTTGGTGCTTGTAAGAGATAGACACCTAGATAAGTCTTGCTAATGGTAATATTGATATCCAGTGGATATCTATGCTCTCTTTACGATTTTTAGTGCATATCAAAACACTCCAGTCTGAAATACCATCGACTAACTTTGTGGCTAACCGTCAAGCGACATAAACAACACTTTTAACAGATTATACTTACTTAGATACCGAATTAAGACAAATGAGAAAGTCTCGTAAGAACAAGTGACGTAACAAAGTAAAAAAGTGTATGTTCCTAAAAAAGCAAGTGGTTTTATGGGAGCAATTGTAGCAAATGAGCAAATGAGACAAGTGAGTAATTGGAACAAATGAGAAAGAACGTCTGAAAAGTAGGTAATATGAGAGAGTTTTGGCAGCATTGTTTTGCGTAAATTCGTATTTAGTCTTTTTTAAATTTTCATCTCACTCGCTCTAAAGTCGTTTGTTCTTTTGGGACTCGCTGTTTCACCCCGTAACCGCCGAATTTTTAACAAATTTTTTGACGAACCGACTTTATCCAGGATTTAGCTGCCAGTCTGTTAACAATGAGCTCTGTAAATTTTTACGAAAAAAGATGTATTAGAAATCGACGTTCACTCCCGTGGCTCTTGTTTCCCGATGGATAATTTTTCGGTTCGTCTGTTGTGGCCCCTGTTCGAGCGCCCTTTCCATAATGCAGCCCTCTGACAGATACTTTCGGAGAAATATGTTCCCAATCATATTAGAAGTTGAACACCCCTGCCGTTGTACATACATAAAATATGCACTTATAACTATGGGCTCGGTGAGCGGGTTAAAATTTAGCAATGGGCTCACCACTGATTTTATCTTTCCAAGTTTGTTTGGTGGGATACCCCCTTCATTTGCCTGCCCAAGTTTCCATATTGCATTTCTCTTTTCCTCTATTGAGTTCGGCTTCTTTTTTTCACTATATCTGATTCCAATACCGGAAGGGATGGTTACCATACACTCTTTCCTGTAAACAGGATAAATTATAATGTTCATGACAACCGACACGCACTTTATGTGCAATTTTAAACTTGAATTTTAGCTCATATTATTAATTATTATTTTCTAAATTTTTCTCAAAAAGTTATCGCCTTTTCATCTAATATATTTCAAACGATCCTGAAATTTCACCTGTTACCCTTACAAAATTTCTGGGTTAAACTAAAAATATAACACTGAAGATAAAATGGACAGATAGGATGAAAAACGAGAAAGTACTACGAATAATAGGGGAAGAGCGAACGATTATACCGACTATCAGAAAGAGGAAGGCGAACTGGACTGGACTTAATCTGAGGAGAGAGAGCATGATTAGAAAAGTGTTAGAAGGAAAACTGGATGGAAAAAGAGAAAGAGGTAGGAAAAGGTTTCAGCAGATAGACGACTTGAAAGGGAAAGAGATATCAAGACACGAAGAAAATAGGAGTATATGGAGAACCAAGTTTAACCATGAATAATCACGGACCTGTCTACGGACCTAAGACTGAACGCAAGATTAAAACTCCTATTTGGATCAGAATGATTAGCTGAGGAAATATTAGGAATAATTGAAGTTCCCATTTATATAGGAAGGAAAAACTATAAAGATAAACTACATGAGATATACTGTAGGACGGAGTGATAATAAGGATCTATTTTTCCTAGAAAATTGCAGGCCACAAGTTTGCAAGTGAGATTATGTTATCTGATGCATTACACACCCTACCACCCACCTGGCTGTTGAATTGCAGGGTAATATGTAGATGTAGGTGCATTTTGGAATTACACTCAGAAATATGTTCAATAGGGAGCATTTCAAGAACATAATAGCATCGATGAACAACGTTCAAGGGCTTTCCTACAGGATGCTGCGGTAATGCCTCTCGATGGTTAAGAAAATCGCGTACTTTTCGCAGTCTGTCCAGTTTGGGACACTTTCGAGAAGGGCCTGACTAGGGACATCGAAATGCCTCAGCGTAGTGCGGCTCAATTTGTAAAGGGTGAGTACTTATACGATGCCAACATATCAGAGCTTTTGAGTGACATAAAATGATAGACAATGAAATGTAAAAGAAGGAATACAAGCGGAAACTGTTCGGGAAGTTAAATAGCCCCGAATTCATTGATGACGTGCGCAGCTTACAATTAGTTGTACCAACCGGTGCTTATGAGCGTAGGGCTATATCGGAGCGTGCCAGAAAATGAGTCGAAATACTGGCTAAAACTGAGAGATGCTGCATATAATTTTCCCAGATACTATAAGACAGACTAATGAGAGCCTTAATTAGAGTGTATGTTTGGTGTAATGGCACCCCCACTCTGTTGGAGGTTTGCAGAATAAAAATGTCAATGTGCAAGATTTCACTTTTTTTTGCAATTTTTACATTTCTCAAACACTTTTACTTAAAAAGACAAGTATTTGTATCTTTCCATGAAGTTATTTAATCCAATAAATAATTATAAATAATTTAAACCTACTGTTGCTTAAGATTTAGACTTCTTCCCTCTTGTCTTTTGATCAGTTCACCTTTTCAAGGTGACTCCAACCATATAGGTTATTTATCACCGTAAACAGTCGCTAAATTCTACTCTAATAATAGAGGAAGCGCGGCATAACTTTATTGATAAATCACGAGCGTTTTACAGAGACTTGAAGCACTCTGGCGTGCGTCTGATGAACTTTTAGGAAGGCTCTTTAAGATGAAAGAAGCGACATTCGTAAGATATTGAAACATTGTTGCTCACTCAATGGATATTATAATATGCTAAGATTTTATAATAAAATATCATTGACCTCCAGAGACGGCTCCAAAATTTTGGCCGCCAGAAAAATAGAAAGCCGCCTCATCCAATGCATCCAGCATGCATCTTCTTCTTAATGAGAATAATCTTAATTTACGATAACTGGCGTTAAAGTAACAACAATATATACCCACGTAAAACTTCCAAAGAAGGGAACCTTGGGGCTAACATCTAAGAACGCAGAAGCTAAATCCATGCTTGATATCCGGAAATTTTAGAAAAATAAGACAATAAAAAAGATGGGAAAATGTTTTTGGATTGGATAAATAATTAAAATTTAAAAATTAACAGTATAAAATAATATTCATGCTCTAAATTGCTTTCAATAACAGTTTATAATAAATTCTCAAGATGAAAATTATTATAAACTTGCAGTCGACATGGAAGATTACATAGTTTTCATAGTTGATCCGTTAAATGTTACACGAGCTATGTGCACACGTCAAACATTTTCGGGATGTAAAGCTGTTAATTTGTGTAAAAGCGACCCAATAATAATTTTTGTAACCATTGTCCTGAACTCCTTAAAAATGAACATATAGCTTGACTTTTTTTGTAAATATAGGATATCTAAGCACGCATTATTTCCCAGATAAGATAATTTCTGATTAGATAACAAAACACTCTATACAAAATATTTATCATTTTGTAGTTAGTGAATTAAAGATAACAATACCATAAAATAAAAAGGTCGAATTCAAGGACATTTAAAAAAATCTATTACGTTTGGATTCCCAGTGAGTTTTAATAAAAATCTCCCGAGCGTAAATCCGCCATTTAAAGCAATGATTACAACAATTATTTAGAGTGCATCCATTTGCTATTTTTTTAGCGATTGGTGTAAATAGCATTTAGAAAGATTTTCCAAGAGATCTCAAAAGTAACAAAAACCTCATTTAGCCAGAGCAGCAGCAGGTTTTGTTTCTATGAAACCGAAGTTTTATGCCGCCATTCACGAACAACCGCACTTTCAGCAATGATTATGGTTTCATGAATTTACGATATGGTTATTTTCCGGCTATTCAAAAGCATTTTCTACTCCGTAATGATATTTTTACAATCCCTCTATTCCCTTGCATCATTACAGCAATTATTTTGACCTACGACGCATTAGCTTATACTTATCATAATTCTAAGATCAATTATTGTTCGATTAAGGCTGAAACTCAACTTATACTATCGTTTTTATAATCAAGACTACTGCGAAGACGAGCAGTATATAATTCGTAATCGATTCTAAAAATTATTACATCCGTAAAGCGGACATAATTTTTTGTTAGAAATTTTCGTAATGCTAACGTAATGGCAACAACGACTCCGAAGAAAACTATTTCATGGACGAAAGTAAAAAGGGCAAGCTTTCACAAAGCGTGTGTCATAGCATAGGTCACAGGAGACTTTGATAGGGATACCACATTATCTGCGCGGCGCCACAGTAGCAGTTACACTTCAGACATGAATCTATGTCTCCACGGTCCACAGTCCATGTAAAGGATCTTCGCACCCGCATTATGGAACTTAATAATCCGTAGTCTCAGCGAATCATTATCGAGTCACGGGTAAAGGAACTTTTGTTAATTTTTCCCTGGATTTACAACTTAGCCAATAAACGTGATCTCACCTCTTCGATTAGATATCGCTGATCATAAATGCGGGTAAACGTTAATGGGAAAATGATGGGCGTGTTTATTGAGCTAATGGCTCTCGGCACGCATTCGGAAGAGATCAGAGGAGGAGAGGGAGTGAACGACAGAAGAGTGGAGGAGTGAAGCGACTGGAGTGACGAGGGGGAGAGTAGTACTTTGGATGGGATCGCATTACTCACCGCGACTAATCCCTTTGATTGAAAAGCCGACTAATGGCGATCGCTAGCTGTTTTAAATTCTGGGAATAAAGGATCATCATCGCGTTTCCTTATTGCTTTTAACCGTCTGATACTTCATGTAACGATCAAAGAAACAAACTGCGTTTCGCGAGTGAGAAGTCATTTTATAAGAAGAGTTACCAAAAGCGGAACTGTATCTGTTCTATAACTGTAAAATAATTAAAATTACAGCGAAATATGAATTCCTGGGTCAAAAACGGGGAGCCAGTTTTGAGATCACTTGCCGATGCAGTTAAAAAAAAGGAAGTGAAACATTATGACTTAAATTATGCGTTTGAAAATTATATGAAATTTCCTAAATTAATCAATTTATCGATATAACAGAAAAATTCTTCATAATTTTCCGTTGATAAGATGTATGCTCACAAATGACGTATTTTTCATTAAGTTCGTTTATTTTACGGAGTCAATTTAGAAATCTTGGTGCTATATTATTGCAGAAATCGATGTATAAAAGTAAATATGCCGGAAGATTTAGCAATCTACGGGTGCTAACCAGATCTGTATTTTAGTTCGATTGAATCATGGAATGGAATCATAGTCATTCTACTTCTCTGTAGGCTTTTGTTTCACCCAAGGCTTTTCTCTTCATCCTCTCCTGCCTTTCCTTTTCTTTTAATGCATCTAATATTCTTTTCCTTCTCCTATCTCTTTACTTATTGTCTAGCATTCTCCCTTCTACGAATTCTTTCAGCAGACCTTCGTCTCTAAAAATGTGAGCCATCCAATTCTTGCCTTTCCCTTATTATAATCAAGCTTCTCTCTCTCCCTACTATCGTATATTTAAAACTCCCTCATTTGTTCTTCATTCTCAGATCACATCCAAATTCAAACTTCTCTAAACTTCTCACATCCTCTTAAAAGAGAGATGATTAGCTCACGGAATTGCAAAAAAATCAGAAAAACCCGGTAAAGGTCTTTAGTTATTTTCTTAAGTTGACAATTTAAAGCCAAATACGGTATCAAAACTTTTTAATAATTCCCGCCGTACTTTTAGATGTTATATAGCGTATATACGAGTACATGTATTAATATGCCTCAAATTTAAAATACCAAGTATCTTTTACTATAAAAGGATGGGAAGTATTGTTAATACAAATAATTCGTATAACAGGACAAATTTCATTAATTTAATTTGTGCTGTTATACGAATTATTTGTATTAACAATTGTGGGGTGACTCGATGCTAGGATTGTGTCTGTGACAGGGTTGTAAGATTTATTTTTGGAGTATTAGTTTCATGCACTGTTTCCCTGATATATGGAATGTTCAATGTATGTATGTGGACTTATAGTTGTTGATTGTGGATTAATATGCTAAGTGAGTGTTAATTTGAGTGATTTTTTTTTCTTCTTCTTTTTGGTATGTTGGACAAATTGTGTTGGTATGATTGGGACAGTAATTGCATTTGCTATTTTTGTGAGTGATTGGGGTTTGTTTAAGGTGATCGATACTAAGATTGTATGGATTGGAATCCCCAGACAAGCCGATGGCTTTGGGGGACCACTTTTGTTTATATTTTAAGAAAGGAATTTGTGGAATCTCTTGTAATACTATTTTTGTAATACTATTTTGTAATACCATTTTTGTAATACTATTTTTGTAATACTATTTTGTAATACTATTTTTGTAATACTATTTTTGTAATGCAAATATACAGTATTGAATTAAAAAAAAAAGACATCAACATCCCATCCTTTTATGATGGAATTCCACGAAGCCTCGGCCTCGTCCATTAATTTTATCTTTTATTAAGCTCTTATGATTCCACACCGCTCTGTGGAACATTATGAATGTCAATTTAACCTTTTTAAATGAATAAGTTAGCTACCCAACTGTGAAAATCGGAATTTCTCATTGTTGACTCAACATCGTAAAAAGACAATAAAACTGTACAATAAATATATAAATTATCTCTTCGAAGAAAATATCTCATGGATATCGGTTACACTGAATTTACTTTTTTCCCATCCTGACAGCTTCACTAAAAGAAAGTATAAATTTATTAACTCCTATTACGAGTCTGTTTCTCTTCAAATTTTTGTTATATCCCTATACATTGGGATAGTTACTAAAATGTAATCTCTTATGTATTTAGCATTAGTAAAAACAAAATAATTAATTCTTTGAGGCTGACATCGACAATACCTGTCTAACAGCAACTGCTCCGCCGCTTCTTCGCAACGCAGATCAGCTCTCCCCTCTTCTCACGGTGATAACGACCACGACCAAATCCGAGGCAACCTAGTTTAACAAAATACAAAAAATACTGCCTTTAATAAAACCCGAACAAGTCATGATGTCAATACTTAATTTTAGGTAAGTTAAGATATGATGGGCGAAATAGTTACAGGAAAAGAACGTTCACTCTGGTTCTATTACGCTTTTGTTCCCCATATGGGATCAAATTTTTAATATGGACGGATACAATGGGAGTTACACGATGTTGCAATTTCACTCAAGCATGAAAAAGGAATTAATTTTTAACAGTTAAGTCGAGTGGAGTTGAGCGAGTACAGACTTGAGCACCCCTTTCTACTTCCAAAATGAAAATATTTTCACCGAAATCACATTCGCAAAATGGCTTATTGTTAGAGCAGGGGTTCCAAAACCAGGGGTTGCGACCACTTGGGAAGTCGCAAAGGGTTTTCAAAGGATACCGAATGTTTTTGTTTTAATTTTATGTATGGATATATTAAGAATAAAATTCATTTTTACGCTAATAAAATATTTCTAATATTTTGAAATATGTAAATACGTCATTATTATATTTATTAGTTGATGGATGGGATTAAGGGGTCTCTATTAGATCTACTACCTCAAGAGGGTATAGCGATAAGATCGGCTACCTTGAGAGGGGGAAGCCGATGCATCAAGTTTGAGAACCGCTGGCCTAAAGAAAGTAAGGCTCAAATATTAGCCACACTACCCGATAGGGTTGAGAGGAAGGAGAGACCTTCATGACGATTTAGGTAATGAGATGAGGTTGTAGAAATGATAAAAATACTGTCTCTCAATATAAACGTCGAGTAACATCAGGAGAGCATATATTTTTCACGTCTCATGGCAATAAAAATAATCCAAAATGCTTCCCAGTGACGAGTTTAAAAATAGATCTAAATTAATTTTTTTTAGCTATAAACTTGAACGTGGTTTCTATTTGCACCTCTTGGATGCGAACTGTTTTCTTTCAGCGCAATGAATTACAAGTTTTTCGATGCAAAGCGAATTAATTGCAAGGTTAATCTATAATTTTCCAAAAAATTCTCGTAGAGCTGCGATTCTAAATTGTGAAATTAGTGGCGAAATGCTGGGCAGTTAAAAAGCGAGCCATAAACTAGTACGCGTTCCAGAGTTCCGCCATCTCTTACCCAGGAATATATTTTGTATTTCAAATATTAATTACATTTGTGATCGGAACGGTTTATTTGTACCTGTCAACAAAATGTTCTCTGCAGTCATAAGAAAGTTTAAGAATAGACTTTTGAATAAAATGAGATTTTTTTGAGAATTTAAAGTACCTTTCTAATTGTAAGATAAAAGATCAATGTGAGATCAGAATCAAGGAAAGCTGTATTGCATCGAATGATGTCGCGATAGGAAAGGGCGAAATATTCATGACTTCGTTATTTATACATAATCGAATAGTTTTTCGCGAGTGCACAAAATAAACCTGCTGGGAGACTAATAAATGGCGCGCAGCATTGTGGCGCCACCCGTTAGGCGTTAAGGTATTTTGAGTCGCTCGCTATGTCTCGGGGAACGAGAGAATATTTCGCATCTGCTGAGAGGTGTTAAAAACTGCTGCCATTAAAACGTACAGGTTTTCGAGATTCCAAATACACGAGATTTAGCGCATCCGTTGCTTGTCTACCGCTGGATTAAATACGACCTAATGAAGTGTTAAATCGCCCATTGTTCTCTCTCGGCTATGTTTTTCGGGCATGAAATATTAAATCACATTACGTGAATCAACTCGTCGGACTGTTTCCTTCTCTTCCCTAGAGGGGAAAGTTATAGAGGTAAATTAATAACGACTGTGATCAGCTGAGTTAAATATCATATTCGAGTGAATAAGAAAATAAAGAGCAGATCCATTCTTATTATCATCAGCTCATATTTGCAACAGAATAACATTTCCAGTCGCGAATACAGATTGGGTGATATTTTATATTGTATTTAAATGTCGATTTATTTTCAGGTTTTTTGAATAATATTGATTTTACCACAGAGAACTGCAAATTAACAAAGAAGAAACTATTATTATCCTTCGATTCGAAAAGAAAATTAAAAATCAATTTTTTGCGAAGTGAAAAAATAACTTATCGTATTCTTTTAGTTCTATTATTAGAAAAATAATATTTCGATCATAATCGCACGAGAAAATATATCTTCTTCCATGGAAAGTTTACCAACATGTCTCCACCCACGTTACTTACAATTGGATTAGTCAGCGTAAAGAGTCAAGAGATAAAAGCAATTCCGTGTCGAATTTTTCTCGTCCGATCAGCCTATTGAAAATAACCGACGCAAACAGTCCAGAGAAGCACCTTTTTCCGCCAAAGCTTATCACTTTAAAAAAAATATTTTCATTTTGGAAATCAGGCGCCTAAACTTTGGAAGGCGGATACTGGGAACATTCGTGGAAATCAGGAATCTATTTTCCTCTTTCTCTCTATCCTTTCATCTTTATCCCTCCTCCCTCACCATCCTCCTACCCTCTTTGCCCCTTCTCATCTTCCCATTCCTTCCCATAAGTCTCTTCTCATCCCATCCTTACGTCCGCTATTATAAACCCAACACCGCGGCTCACTGGTTCCTCTGCCATTTCCATCATCCATCTTTCCTCCCTCCATCTCTCCCTTCAGCTTCCCATCCTCTTTCTAAAACAGACAAACACATGTACTTGCCCGACTCACTGCGCTAAAAATGAGTTCTTAGCGAAGGGGGGTGGAGTGGCCCAGGGTCGTTCATTGTTTCTATATCCTTGGGAGGAAGTATGGTAGAGGGAGAGAGGGGAGGAGTGGGTGCGTGCGAGGGATGGGATGCGAGGTAAGGGTAAGGGAAGAGGAAGGAGTGAGCGGAGGAAGAGAAGACGTCCCCCGTCTGACAGGCGCAAAAAGAGACCGCGTTGTGTTAGGTCATGGTTGCCGGAGACCGATAAACCGAATCGCTGTTCATTTGGGAGTAAATTAAAGGGGAACGGCCGGAGGATCTCGCGAATATAAATGACGGTCTATTTTATAAAGCCGGTTCTTTTCAACCGTTTCTTTTACTTACCACCTTCGTAGGTGTATGTGGTACAATATACCTGCAAGGTATCGGAAAACATTACATTATACCTGACAAGAAGCACGCGTGTTATGAAAACGTGAGTATTATCGGTATGAATGCAGATAGAAAAAAAACGATTAACGCATTTTTGTGAAAGTGGAATTCACTTTTTTCGTCAGTGAGATTTATGCTAGTTTCTCAGCTGACATTTGTTTCAAAATTTTATTGAAAAATCAACGTTTATTTGTGATTTTATCCATATTACACCTTATCATCTGCGACATATCCCTGGTGGTAGGCGTAGAAATGGCTGAAAGTACGACGAAAACTTTAAATTGCAGTCTTCGTAATCAATCGGAATTTTTTCTTAACTATTATAATTTTACGTGGGGAAGTGGTGATTTATCAGCTAACATAGATGATGGCCATGCTTAGATGACGATTGAAGTAAATGGAATTTCTGCTACTCAGTAATGCCTTTAAGGCAAAAAATGCGTTAAAATGATTGGTATTTCATTTTTACTATATAATTTGAATTCGCCAGATGCGGCGGTTTCGCTTCTAATTTGAAAATTGTATCTAATATAACTATGAGATATTCTCCAATAATTTCTTACTTTTTATTACTATCTGATACAAATATGAATGAATAATTTCAGTTTGAAATATAAGATACTTATCATATAGTTATATACTTATACATGAAATAATTTATGCGTAATAGTTACGATTCTCACTCTGAGGAATTTTAATGTTTTAATATAACGATTAAGAATTTTATGTAGCCTGTAACTTGTATATTCACGCATGTTAAGCTTATCCTGTATTAACTTTCATTAATTTATCGAATAGAAGAACGCAGAGCAACGAATACTCTATCATAGTAAAGTTAAATGTCAACGAAGCAGTTCGTTCACTTTCATTTATGTAGTTGCATATTTGGAACAATATATATATATTATATGTATATTATTCTTAATTTATTTGAAACAGCCCTCGTAATTAAATTGACAGATATGATCAAGAATGACAAGTATATTTTTTTTAGGGCGAACTCCTAATTAATGTCCAATGCCACCCAGGTCAGATCATCAATACGTGCCTCTCAAAGGGCAGTTTTTTTGCATTGAATACTGTTTCTATAGTTAACCTTAATCTGACACATCCGCAAAATAAACGCATATTACAATTAAGCACAAAGTTACAGAGAGTAATATATTTTAACGGGCCGTCTCGTAGTTTATGTCTAGCCATTAAGAGGGGACGTAGCAAGGAGGAATAGAAAAATATTGGAATGCTAAAGGATTACATGTATAGACATGGCACGCAGTGATTGATCAGCCCTTACGTCGTATCGAGACATCTTCGAATGATGCACAGTGAAAATGATGATGATGAAAACTTTGCTAAAGTAGAAAATGTAAATTACGGAATTATAATCCTCTGTGTCGGTAGAAGAACGCGAGTTAACGGAGAGGTCGAGGAAAGAGGCTGAAAGGAGATAGATGGAGAAGAGAATGATTTTTGAGCAGCATAAAAGTTTACTCAACCCCTTATTCGATATGTAGATTAGTTAACATTTTGTTGCATATATCGAGTGCATGGCCTGTAAAATAGCTAAAACGATTTGTAAATTCTGCTTACTGATCTATAGTCGGTGGTGATGAGCACAGTTCCCTCTAACTTTTTTCATCTATGGGCGGAATTAAAATCGCTATGCGCGCCTACATGACGGTGATGCGTGAATGTGCGCCCGGGTTGGCGCGGCCATGTTCGGATATATCATAAGAAGATAAACGCAGTCGTGCGCGCTTGAAAATTTTAGTGCGCGGCACTTCAAAAACTGCTGCGCGGCCGCGCAGACCTTACTTAGAGGGAACCATGGTGATGAGATATCTGAAATATTTGAGATACATGGAGCTATATTCGTCGAAATACATATGAAGATTGAAATCGCTGAGAAAAAGTAATGCAGCATTGGTTACAAAAATAAAACACTGAATGAATAATTGAGCTTTTCTGGATATTCTGCGGAGATTTATCTCCAAGAATTATACGACCATATGAAAAATATCGCATATTTCATGATTCTAAGTATAGCAGCGATAACATGTATATTTATGCACGTGAAAGTTTTTGTAATAAATTGGGAATCGAAAGCCCGAAATGGGTAGATGTGACATTGTGTTTTGAGCAGGATTTTTTAGCAAGGTTTTGAAAAGATACTTTAGAATAAATTAGAAATTTGCATTTGGTTAAGTTTTGGAATAATAGGAGAGAAAGGAAGGAGAGGAGAGAGGATGATAAGGAAAGAGATGGAGAGAGAGAGAATGAGAAATGTGCGAAGATCCTACGAGATTGAATCCTATTCATAGTCTGGCGTCATCGTTGCGACGAATCGGGTAGATATTTGCAGAGAGGAAAGGGATGGGAAGGGTTTAGAAGGACAGTGGGTGAGAGTAGGGAGGTTGGCGGTAGGTGAGAGGAAATGGAAGAGAGGGGAGAAGAGGAACTGGAGGAAAGGGGGCGAGTTTGTTGAACGTATAACTCAGCTGAGGTGCGCTGTCAGATGCTCTTTTTAACGGAGAGTAAACATTTGATGAGATTATAATTAGGATGGTGCTTTCCTCTCTGCCTCTCTGGCAGATGAAGCGAATTCACTATTTCTCAATGTCCTTCACTGCACACACGCTCTACGAGGAACGCTGGAGTTTTTCTCGTATTTGGCCTCTCACGAACACTGAACTCATAAATACGGAACCTACGAGAAATTTACAGAAATGCTGAAAATTGCACGATCAAGTGGCTCGTTATTTCCTGCAAAAAATTCAAGAACATTGAGTGAGGTTGAATCAGCGAATTGTTCAATGAAATTATCATTCAAAGCAGCTCATCATTCAATTTTATTTTAATTTTCAATCTTCGATGCAGTTAGTTTAAATATTCTATAAATAATGGAAATTAAGCTTTAAATTCGCGTAGATTTTGGCTCTTTCCCCCGCTTTTACGTTTACACGATGTGTGAGCGCAAAAATGTGATGCATACGGCTCTAAATCATTCCAAAGTGTGATAAAACTGTTGAAACCTTCTCCACAGAATTATATCCACAGAGAAAGTTACTAACAAAAATTAAATTACTTGCAAAATTATATTATGTAATTAAATATTTGCATTCATGCCTGCAACACACTTTTCATGGCACCGAAATATAACAGTTAAAAAAATCTAACGTCCAGCACATGCATTTCTCTATAAATAGAAATGAATATGAGTGCAATAGTACTTCCAAGTTGCTCTCGATAACAGCGTTCTCAAGAATAACTATCACTAATTACACTCGTGAATAATTTTTAGTACTTAGAATAATTTTCACAATGAAAATAATTTGAATCACTTTCCACGTTGGAAAAACACTAAAGAAACAAAATTTTTATTTGTTTCTATGGATAACATAATATGTATAACCATTGGCAGCGTTGGAATTGCTATTAACAATTCGAAAATTGCACCATGGCAAGGGAAGTGAAGCAGTCTCCTAGCGACATTCAATGTACAGAACATTAATTCAGACGGATAGTCGAAATACCCCTGAATCAATCAGTTCTTTGAAAAAATGTTTCAAATAATACTTATATAAAATCATATTATCTACAACTTTAATAACAACAAATATTTGCATTAATGAAGCTCTAAAGGAAATATTTGGCAACAACGGAAAACTAACGAGAGCAAACCACCAATTCCGGTTGACCAATTTCAGACAAAATCTTACGACGTTGAATTTCTAATAAAAATGTTAATTTATAAAGTTTTGTGCTGATCAGATTATTAGTTTTATGAGTCAGAGCTCTCATAATATCCCTATTACACAGAAATTATCGAAAAAATAGTGAAAACGTATTCAGGGGACCTTAAAATGTATTTCCGTTAAAACCTCGAATATGATTTATTTTACGACAACAATACATACTTTCTCTATACCTCACATGGAGAAGGACAAAATGACTAAGAAATTTAAATTTTCATAGACAGATATTCTAAATAAAGATAAGTTTATTATCTTGAAAGATTTTAATTGAAAAACAGCCGAACTTTATTACTGAGTAAAACAGGATAAATGAGACAAAATATATTTTCAACTTTTTAGGAAAGTTACTTTCTCACAGATTTCATATCGATTCAATAAAAAATGTTAATTTCACTCACGATATCGCACTTAACTGGTCGAAGATTTTGCGACGGTTTTAAACACCCGCCTTCCCATTTATTGAATTTAATTTGGTATTGAAACCGATTACAGTTGGGAGTAATCGGAATGAGCTTCGTGTGTTCTTCGCATCAGATATTATAAATATCGGCCGGTGATATCTCTAAGGTGATAAAAATGAATCCTCCTAATTTTAGATAAGGAGATGAGCGCCTACGACATTGAAAATAAATATTAACACCCAGTGGCGAGGTATGAGTGAATGTAAATATGTGGCAACACAGCGGCATCGCGGAGCTAATTTTTTTTGGATGGAAAAATAGGTCTTGGAACGATCAAATATTCGTTATTTTAATTTACCAATCAGATCAAAATTAGTCACCAAAACATTTGTACAGCCGCCAGTACATATCTAAAATTCTCACTTCGTACATTGCAGGGAACATAATAATATCCTTCGATAGCCAGTGACCTGAGAATCCCGTCAATTTCATGATTCGGCTCTTGACACGTCATTATCGCCCAGGATTTCCAAGTGAGGTGAATGTAGAGAGGGGGAATAGAATGAGGAGAATAAAAGGAACTGAATGGAAAATGATGTAGTTTCGTAGGAGAAAGGATGGATAGGAGGTTTCGCGGGCGTCTTTAATGGTCATGAAATTTTGGAGAATGTATTTTTAGACAGTGAACGTGACATTTGCCGAAATAAAGTTCCCGAACTTCACCCGTGTATTTCACCTGATATTGGCGTGCCGTTAGCACGCACCAAAAGTGTGTTCGACGTCCTCCACCCAACCGCTTTATCGCCAGAAGATAAGGGCAGGCGTACCGAGTGCTTATCTAACGTGCTATTTATGGCTATGGAGCAGAAGATTTAGAGGAGTGTGGGAGAGAGAGGACAAAGGTAAAGAGGTATAAATGGAGGAAAATTGAAACAAGGAATGAAAGAAATGGGGAGAGTGAAGAAGGACGAAGGAAAGGACGTTAAAATGGAGAGAGAGAGAGAGGGTGGGAGGGGGGATAGGCGGACACAGAGTACAGTGGAAGGAACGAAAGAAGATGAAAAGTCTTAACGAGAAGCAAATAACGGGAGATAACGCCATAACCAATTCACTCGCTATTTCAGAATTTTGAGAAACAACTTCATTACCGAGTTGAGCAAAGCAACTGTCAGAGCGACTCAACGAGTTTTAAATCGAAGTGGAAATGAAACGAGTAGATTCCATCACAGAATGGTTTAAGGAATTGCACACTTTGACGTTTCCACCGCGATGACTAAAGACCCTTCCTGCATGACTTTCAACTGCGCTCACGTCTTTTATTCTCAATCTTTTTCATGGAAAACTAATTCCGTCTTTGAACCAAGTCCGGGTCGGGCTCGGTTTCTTTTTCGAAGAGATCTTATGAGTCAATATTTTTCTTGATCAAAATATGCTATTAGCATTAATACGCGACATTTTTTCTTTGGATCACTCTCGATAAATGCATAATTATTTCCTTTGCTTTCCCAGTTGAAACCAATAGGGCGAGAGATGCAATTTTCGACAGGTTGAATACGCGCCATATATTCTAATTTTTCACGCTAGGGTTCAGGGCCGCGCGGTGATATTTCCCATTCGCCAAGCGTGGGCTAACCGGACGACGGAAAAATAAATACAATTTGTGAGGCGGAATTATGAAATGTGAATAAGTGAAGAACGGCGTGCGCGAGGGCGAGCTTGGGAAACACGCATCGGGAGCGCGTAGGGAGCGCCATCTGTAAAACGTCGCAGCGAACAAATTGACAGCGTCACGGTTTTAATTAAAAAGGGGAGGGGGTAAAATGGACCGAGGATTGAAAGGAAGAAAACAAAAAAGAGTGTCTTTAAGAGGCACCTACTCCTCATTTTCCTCTCCCCTGAAGGAATCACTCGTGGCAAACCTCCAAAAGAAAAAGAAAATTAAACGAATCAAGAAGAATAATCGAGCATCTCGACTAAATAAATCTTTGGCGAGAATAATCGATGTCTGGATATATGCATAATGGATCCGTTTGAGAAAGGTCTTTTAGAGAAAGATGTAGAAAAAACAACGAAGAATAATGGCGATGCATTTCGTGAGACGACCTGGCTGCTGACGTCACGGCCTCCTGCAGAGGAGACGGTTCGACTGTTAGTCAAATGTCGGACAGGCACGATCCAAGGTAAATATGTGACGCGGGATTTGATTATAATGCCTGTTTGCTTGGATCTAAGCGATCACGGAGAATAATTTTAGGTTAATAAAGGAGCTGGAATAGGCCTTAGAAGACGGTTGCGTTTTTTTTTCAGTAGAATCCTGATTGAGAGTTAAGTGAGTTCAACAGTAACTAAATATCAACCGTCGATTTCTTTTGGATTTCCAAAGAGATTTAGTTGATGTATACTGAATAATGAGAGTACATCACTCCATCATTAATGTTGATATTAATCGGGCTACCATTAAAAATTGGATCGTCGAAGCGTCAGGGCGTACGGAGGGGAGAAACATGAACTCTCCCACCCAAGTTCATCGTCCTTCATTTAATCGAGGCACAAAAAACCCTTTTTCGCATATAGCTTGACTCGCTCAGTAAAAAATCTGGCTTTGCGGTAGGAAAGAAAAACAGCAAGTAAATGAGAAAAAGAAAGTTCTCACATATGTGCGATTTATGCTAAGTTAATTTTAGTTTATCCTGGAGGATCTCAAACTCGTTCCGCGAGAATTAATGTAAATTATTTCCGCCATGTTTAAAATAATTCCTACTCTTTAATGTTGTGTAGTTAACTTCTATACGATGTTCCAAGAGCAATACAAATAGCGACGGAGTAACGGATAATTTCGCTCTTGCTGGCGATGCAACGCATGTTGGTAGAGTTGAATCGGATTGTTAGACATGTTATAAATTCCGTATCAGTTTTTAATTAAAACGAGAAGTCAGTAGTTGTACTTGAAATAAAAATTACTGTCCGTGAAAGTCCGGCTAGTTGCTCTGAGGAGGGGTTCCTAACCTGGTGGCCGCGATCTCCACTGTGCTCTTATTGTTAGTCTGATGGTACGTTTCTCATATGCTTAAAATTGCGCTCGCAGTTTCCTTTCTAAATCTTTGTTATAATTTTGGTTTTGCTTTGTAATTACTTGTACTCGATCCTAATTTTTGCTAAAATATTTTGGTGCTGGCTTAATATTCTAGAGAATAATTTGATACTCGACACACTGAAATGGTTAGGAACCTCCGACTCTTAAGCGGAAAGCTTCAGAGAAGAATCTAACTTGGAGACAGTGGTTCCCAACATTTTAGTAGATGCGGCATTCTTTCAAAGAGAAACATAGTTTCGAGGCACCCTTGCCCCAAACAAGGTGGCATATTTTTAAGCAGGGGCAAAAAGACGTTTGGGCGCATTAATTTGTTAGTATCACGTTATTATCGTCTTATTAAAAGAAAGACTACTGCCTTGATGACCTGTCAAACTTTACAAATTGTTCATTTATTTGATAAATAACAATTTTCGCGGCGACTGTGTCTATCAGTTGTGGCACCTCAGCGTTCGGCGGAACCCAGTTTAGGAACCAACCACCGGGCTGCGAGTGGAACGATAATTACCCTGTCCGCAAATGCCACGTCTGTCCAATGCCTGATTATAATCGGGGTGAAGTGGCGCAATTGCGTCAGGGCCTCGTGATCAGGGGAGCCCACATGGGACCAAGGCCCGATCAACCACAGAGGTGTGTGCGCGGAGAGGGGTGGTCTGCGAAAAATAGTGGGCCAGGAACCTCGAGTCCCTTAAACGGGTCTTGCGTCCGTTCACGCGATATGGTTACACGAGTCGGATAGCAGTGACACAATCGATCGCCGGAGATTCGGAACTTCGATGCGTCGCACCGCTTGATCGGCTAGTCTGGGTACCCAACCAACCAACAAAGCGGGTCCACGCGGCGGACAACGTGCAATAGGACTGGGGCATCCAGAGAGGCAGAAGTGGTTCGCTGGATGGGAGGAGACGGCGGCGGAAGGGGGTGGAGTTGGGTGCAACTTCGACAATGGGAGCAGGGAAAGAATATAGTCGCATTTGTGGGGAGGTTAGGATAGGTGCATAAGATGTCGCTGACGAAATGCAGCCGAGAGCGAGCGGGCCGAGGACACAGGCGAGGACCGCGTGATTTTGGCCCGAGAGGACGCGCGCGCTCACTTGCGTAACACGTGGGTTCAACGTGACCCATATTTTTATGTGGAAGAAACAGCGCTTAAAAAAACAAATTATTTTTTGTGTCTGCTGCATTATTAATTTTTCGGAATTGATAGTTTCATGTGTCACCTTCTGCGACAGAACCGTAAAGAATACAGAGGTTACATTATTTATGTTGACACTGTTATTAGCATTTGAGAGGGGATGGATATTATATAATGACAAATTTTTTGTCTTTTACTATTATTGTACTAACTAGTGTAATTTCCCTTTTAAAATGTTGGTTTGACATGAATGATGCTTTAAATTAAAATAGCTCACTTCACTGCATATATAAACAAGTTAGGAAAGTGTACAGCGTATCACAAATGGACGCATTTCGTGCAATGGAGTATTAGAAAGAAATGATATACCTGTACCTAAAGGAACTATCATTTTAAAGTTCTTTTCTTCATCATAAATAATCAATTTTCTTCCTATTTAATAATATTATATGCACACGTAAGGAAATTAAACGTTTGTTTGTGAGATTGTTTATGTTAGCAACAATGAAAACGTAACCATGCAAGAAATTTCCAAAAGTTCAACTCGAATTAAGATATTTTTGTTTGATTTTCTCGATAACGGCTACTCCTACGATAACAATGTATAGGAAAATAAATACTCAGCTTTACTAGTTCTACAACTTTTATTTGAAAAATATTTTGATATGACTAATACTTTACGAGATATGACGGAAATTTCATTTTTGTCATCAATAAAGTGGCACGTAATTCATTTTTGCGATTTTCTTATTATATTTGTTTGTACATCCTTAATATCAAATTTCATGAAAATCCGTTCGGTGGAAGCCGATAACGAACATGCGGACGGACAGACGGACGGGCAGACCGACAATAATAGGCGCTCACGCTGGAAGCGAAACGCGCCTAAAAATTCTGAATTTGTTGTAAAGTAAAATAAAAAATAGTGTAACAGTTTGACATTATTTTAAATACCACTCCATACGCTAACAACTATGTATATTGCTGACGCGCGTCTAAAAAATAAGTACACTTATTATGATTTAACTCTAATCTACACAACTCGAGAAATAGCATCTACCTCATATAGCAGTTATTTAGTTAACACGGAATGCTATGATTTATCTATAATCCAATTTGGTATAGAGTAATTCCTTGTCATTCGTCGTCCCGTTTTCCGTCGTTTTGACAATTCGTTGTTTAAAAATAAATTACCTTAGCAATTCTTTTAGAATATTATGATTATATTTATGATTAATGACTGACGAAACTGCCAGTTATAGAAAGATTTTTCGCGCGTTTCTGACAAATTTAATATTAATACAATTTTGAAATGGTAAGATCGAGGAAATGAATTTCATTGAAACGTAAATATTTTTATGCAAAGCAATTTCTTCGTATCATTCCTACTTTAAAGCCTAGTCTTTAAAAATTCCCTAATAAATACCAATGCATGAGCCAAAGCTAACTTAATTTGCTGAAATCTTTGTAAAAATGCATAATCAAACATGCTAGCTGTAACTCGTATTTATTTTGGCTTCAAATTCTATATAAGGCCAATTAAATTTTATACAAAAAACTAACAGGTTATAAGTCATTAGTAGCACAGTGTAATCAGAAGGTATTCCTAAAATTTTATACGGTTAAATTTTTGCTTGCATAAGTTTTTAATTAGAATTTTTATTCAAATTTAGTCGTTCCTCTATGTTGGGAACAACTCAGACGGTCAGCCGAAAATAAGTATGAAGCATAACAACCCCTCGACGAAAAAAAAGGTTGGGCTGGGTCAACGTATTGCACGAAAAGGTTTTAGGAGGAGAAAATTGATATAATTAACCGAGAATCTACCGGATGCTGTAAATCTCTCCGCGGGGACAGCAGTTGTTTTATCGAGGGAAATCCTATGAAAATATCAAACGAAAAAAAACAATGAACGTCGAGCTCATCCTTCGTGCCCATTGTCCGTTCGTGTTTAAGGGAGACTCGCCAAGTTTCGTGCTCTTTGAAGCGGAGGGAAGACGTTAGAACGCGTGAAGAGAAAATGCTCAACATAATGTTCGTTTTAGATAAAGAGGAGCGGTTCTGGCGAATGCAAGATACGAGCGAAAACTAAACCGATCGCTTAATACGAGGAGTTTTCGGCGAAGAAAATACAATGACAAACGTTAAATAGAAGAATATTGTAAAATGTTTATCGATATATATTCCCAAAGCAAATGTTCGATTTACGTGATAATTTTGTTTTCTTTTACACCAAATCTGAATTGTTTTCCGTCGTATAGTTATGTACATGCAAGTAAATTGAGGTAAAAATAGTCAGTGTGAATTTATGTATGTAAAAAAAAATATTTATAAAGAGTGGCGGATCCTAAGCGGCTATCACCCCCCTCCCCCCCCTGGATATGGTAGCAAAAGGGGAAGCCAAGAGGGTTGTCATGCAGCAGGAGGTTTTTCCCAATAGGCTTCACTGTGATAATTATCATACTATTCTAGCGTGTTCCATGGTTTATTAATAAAAAATAATGTTGACAAAGGTTTAGTGTATGTACAAATTAAAAATAACCCCCACCCCCATGCAGAAATAGCCAGTAATCGATCCCCCCTCCTCATTGGGAAGTTTTTAGACCGGCCTTTGTGTGTTTTAGAGTAACTATTCTCAATAAATACAAAAAAGTTTGTTCTTTAGCTATTCCGCAATTTTCGCACGATTCAGTTTTCTTGGTATGACATTATATTTATCGAATTCAATAAAATTACTAAAAATTACTAAGCGATTAGATAATTTAATTGGGTGTTTTGAAAGACAATTGTACGTTTGAACAGTTATGTCAAAGTGATAACTTTTGTATCAATAAACAATTTATGACAAAAATAAAGAAAATATTGACTGATTTTCAGCAATAATTATAAAAAATCAACTAACCAGTCTTTAATCACCAATGCACGCGGTAAACAATAACATATCAACAGGTTCCGGACTAAAATTGCAGTTCTGCACTCTTAAACGTTTTACCTTTCTATGCCTAAAATCTGCGCTCCATGTTTTAAATGATTTACGCGCGAAAAATATTTTAACCGAGTCTATTTCGAAGATTTTTTGAGGTCGCTTCCCTTTTCGCGGATTGATCCCCAGGCCCTTCCAAATGTGGCGGTGATGCTGTCGCTGTTTTCCGCTCCGGATGTCGAGGGGATTGGCGATGGGGCCCGCACGAGAGAAAAAAATAGGGTAGGACAGGGGGGAGGTTGAGCGGAGGAAAAAGGAGGCATTAAGGAGTGAAGGATATGAGTTGAAGGAGGATGAGGGCGGGTGCGCTTAAATCTGGACGTTTAAGAGGCGGGGGTGGTGGAGGAGTGGGTGGAGGCGGAGGGGGGAAGGGGAGAAGGTTCGACGTCCGCCCGCTTGGTCCCTAACCTCCTACAACGAAGAAAATAGCGACCCCTTTCCCTGCTCTCCCTCTGCTCCCACTCCTCTTCCGCACCCTCCCTCTCCTTCCCCGCTCCTCCCATTTATCAGCTCCGTACTTATAAACACGTCCTTCGACTAGAGGCTCCTCACTCCCGCCCCTCGTTCTACCATTACATCCTTCTCTCTCTCTTTCTCTCTCGTTCACTCTCTCTCTCTCTCTCTCTACCACCCACTTCGTTTCGCACGTCTTCTCCTTCCTCCATCTCTAGCGCCCTTTACTTCACTTTTCCGTCTGGCTTACAGCCCTCTACTGTAATGGATTTAGACGTTGTTTCCAATCGATCTCGTTCGATTCCTTTATTTATACGCTTTATCGCGTCGAACAAACGGAGTTCTTTTTTGGATATTTGCGTTGGCAACAGAGAGGTTGGTAGCTAATTCTATACATTAAGACTGATTTTTAAGACGGTTTTTTATATCATGTTTATAAGTTTTTTCGGCGAATTTATCTTTTCAAAGCTAATCTTGGAGTTCAGAGGCCGTAGATTTAACTCATTTAACGCTCTACTGCCCAAATTATTTGGTTTATGAAAAACTTTAAGTCATTTTGCGATTAGAAAAATAATTTTATCATCTCTGAATTTTAAAAATAATCATTTATCATTCTTAATGAATTGGCATTGGGGGTATGCTAAGCTGAATCATAAATATTCAATAAATTCGAAGCTAGTAAAGTATAGGTAACTATGTAGAATAAAACTAATATGATAATTTAAGCTAACAGTGAGCAGTAAAGAGTTAAAATATCGGTTTATAACTGAGAACGGCTGATTTGTAGCCAATGCGTATTTGATATTACCGACCGTTTTTTGCTATTGGAGTCTTTATCATTGCATAAGAATGTTTTCTTAATTTCACTTTACCTGTAAAATTTAAAACAATTTTTAAGGATATGGGATACAAGTTTTATGAAGTTGGAAGGTTATCATAGCGCTCCGGTAAGCCTTATAAGTGTGGCATAACTTCTTCTATTTTTGACAAAAACGCATAACTTTAGCTATGTTTAGGTAAAAATTCAAATATGGCTCCCGCATCTGTTATAATACGTATTCCAGTCTTGGGATTATCACGACTGCATCCGTTTATACGACTCCTACATTGAGACATCCTTAACTCCGCAGTCCCCCGAATTACTTCTATCCCCCTCTTCCCGAATATCTACCGTCCCTTCCTCCCCGTCCTTTTCTCCCCACGCGGCCTCCACTCCCTACTCACTCCACAATCCCTCTCTTCCCACTCCCTCGCATCCCTCTGCAGCCATCTCTCTTCGCCCTTCCACGCAATTCGCAGATTCCCATAACCGCAATCCTGAAACGTCGTCACCCTCTTATTTCCTGCTGGTTCGTGGTTCCCTTTGCCTTCCTCCCTCCCCCCTCTCTCTTTCCCTCCTCTCCCTCCTTTCCCCCAACCAGTCCACACCGATGGCATCTACCACAAATGACACTAAATCACTGGCTACTGCTTTTTCTCCGCCCCGTGCGTCTTTATTCCGGATGCTTCCTTCTTCCTTTCTCCTACCCTCTCTCTATCTCGCATTCCCACTTTATTCTCTCCCTCCCTTCTTTTGCATCTCTGCCCCCTTGCTCCCATTTCGGTGCCCTCACTTTTTTTTATTCTCGATACGATGTGTCTCAACATCCTCTCCTTGTAACCGGCGATGCCTCTTAATGCGTCTTCCTCCAAATGAATCAAAGGACTGTGTTCCTCTCGCGCCTGTGTGTGTTCACGCAAGTCCCTGCGTGTTGGAGCATCTTCCCCATGCCTCAAGAGTTCCCCATCCCAACTCCGCCATACATTTAGGGAATGAGGAATTCATATTACTGAACTTCTAAGGTATTCTGGACCGCTGCCAAAGGGTGTTTTCCCAATCATTTAAGAGAATAGCGGAGGGGAGATACGTCTCAGGTGTCGCTCTCTCTTTCTCTCCTCACTTCTCTCTCTTAATACTTCTCTCAAACTCCGCGCCTCTCTCCCACCTCTCTCCGTTGGCCTCGCAATACCTTAGCATTTGAATTATTTTGGAATCTCAGTTCTAAGTGACCAGCGATGTTAAGCGCGTTTGTATTATCTAGTGGTAAGTTCGCGGTGCCATTCGGCGTGGGAGAGCGGGTTAAAATCCACTTCTTCCGTTATTATCGTCAGCAACATCTCTCTGTTTTATCTGAGATTTTTTCAAACTATTTTTCGTTTATTTATCGCCTTAGCCCAGTCTTTCATAACCTTAGGTTGATTTATAAAGCGAGAAAATATACGAAGAACATTTGAATATACAACAATAATGTTAATAATGTGATCTCACAGTCCGTTAAAAGGAATCTATCTGTGTACTGTATTGCTTCACAAGATAAATCGGAATTTATTCCATCGGAATCTTACGTGCATATAAAAGGATAACATTATCGGTTATTAGTAAAATACTCTAAAATTAATTACAGTATAGGACAAAAATAAAATAAATTTTATCCGACAGAAATTGCAACAAAATATGCTTCCATAACGAGTTATTTGCGGTGATAAAGTAGTCATGTTCCTTGGTAAAGTAGCGCGTAGATTTCATTCCCTTGATTAGAGTGAAACTAGTGGTCCGCTCCTTTAATTATTATAGCTGGATTTTGGAAGGTAAAACGGCATAACTCCCGCCAAAATGGCTGCAATTACACGTCAAGGAATATTACCTTGGAGTAAACGCTACTCGACCGCTTAATTGAAAAACTTGCTTCACGCATGTCATACGCTCCCATATTTAATCTTACGAAACATTTATCCATGCTTAGTAATTCCCTAAAATGTCTCAATAGGAAAATCTTGAGCCGAAAATAAAGCAAAATGTTTAGGAATAACTCGATCTAATTGTGTCTCACTTTGATATAGTATATACCTACAATATATATATATATATATATGTAGATTATATTTCATTTTTGCGTTGAATTAGCGATTTCCAGTGTTATGCGTACAAAACCAAACCTGCCATGCTGACAGAACAAATTTATAAACGTCAAAAGGGAGTAATGAGATCACATTTGAAATAGCGAAACTCGATAAGGAGGTTAGCATGGGGTGCACCTCAGAAAATTTAGGAAATTTTACTAGGCATGAAAATTTCATTTCCGGTTGGACCGAATAATTATTAAGAGGAAAAAACTTCCACACAACGAAAAATGTATTTCATTTTCTATCCTTGCAATTTTCATATAAATATTGAACTAATTACATTTAAAACAAATTTCTTTAGTCAATCAACGCATAATAACGAGATGGAACGTCTGCGCTATATATAAATGTGCACAAATATATTTTAAATACCGACAACCCTTAACAACGGAGGCGAATAAGAGACCACATTTGTTCCCAACTCAAGATGCGGTGTATGGGCGAAAAAATTCTCGCGACTTAATTATTGTTGCGTATATTTGGATTAACCGAACGGAGGAAATTAAAATATCTTCTTTTACTTGATTCCTGAAATATTAGAATGGTGCGAGAAACAGAAGAGAAAAAAAGAAAGAATACGAAAGAGATAAGGCAATACATTCATGGCGGCGTTCAAACCGCACTCGGAGGAAAAAAAAGAGGGCGCGTGGATAGCAGGGGGAAGAGAGCGGGTGGAAGTAGGGTAAGGATGGAGGAGGAGGGAAAGGGAGAAGAGAAAAGGGCAATCCTGTGACACGCCCTCTTCCTCGCACCCCGTCATCTTCCACCTGAAGAGATATGGCCCGCGTCGTAACGGAATAAAATACAATTCCCACGCAAATTACGCTCTCATCTTCCGTTCAAACCCTCCAAACATCCTCATTCCGTTCCCTGGGACCTCCTTCCACTTCTTCCGCTCCCTCCCTTTCTCTCTGCCCTTCCACGGATCCTCCGTCCCTTTCCCCATTACCAATCTTCCCCTCTCTTTCTCCCCTATCTTCACGCGACCCTTCTTAATTGCGACATCCTTTTCTCTCCCTATATCATACTCTCCAACTCCCTTCTCACCTCTCGCACTCCATTTCTCCTCTCCATCTCTCTTAATCTTCTGTTTGCACCCTTTCTAACTCGCCTCCTATTTTCCTCGATTCTTTCTCTTCCGCTTTCTTCTCCCATATTTCGTTTCGTAACTGTTCAATTGCTTCCTTTATTCCCGTTCCCTTTATTTTATCCCCCTTCCTCTCGTCCGTTTCCCTTTTTCTTCCGTGCTTTCTCCTTTTTTCTCCAAATTTCCTCATGCTATTGTATATTAGTCATTTTCCACTATCCTTCTTATAAAAATCTATCAATACGCACTTACACAACAACAATAAAAGAAAAAATAATTTTCCTAATGTTTTTAAAAGTTAAGGAAAATACATTAAACTTTGAATAACATATCTTTATCATGCAATTATTGTTTAAGGAACAGCGAATACTGACTGGTGTTTATGCATGCAAAAAGTTTCATTACAATTAAATGTTTGGCAATTTATTTAACTGGAAAAATTCGTAAACAAAAAATTAGGTCCCTCGTAACGTATATTAGGATGAAAAATAATTAAATGAAAAACTCGAGGCATGAAAAAATATTCAGCTAAGCTCAACTTTCGAAACTGATATTTAATCAACTTCCCTGAAAAAATAAACTTATTTTTGGATTGGGTCTGCAATGCCTAAAAAGGCATTAGTATCCGCTTCAGCGCTGATTCTATTTCCAATCTACGACGCGAAGCACGTATCTGCAAAAACGCGCGCTCGGAGAAGTACGAGTATTGCGCATCCGTCGTGCGGAATGAGGATTCGTCGTGGCACTGCTACCGTCCCGGACGCATTGTGGATTTGGAGACCTCGGAAGCTGCGAGCCAACTGCAATTACGAGGCACATTCTGGCGGTTCAAAATCAAAGAAATTCAAGAAAACCAGCTATATTTACAACTGCGGTATTTTTTCCTGTTAGTTGTTGGCAGAGAAGAGGCGCAAGTTATAACGATGCAAAATGCAGCACGGATGAAAATACAAATATCTAGAGTGAAAATAATCGAGAATGTTTTCGAATTATTCAATGCTTAAGGTCCAGGTTACGCAGTTTTTTTTGGCAAATTTTCGCGAAACTGGAAATATTTACAATGCGATAAAGGTTTTAAAAGATTAAAGATAATGTTTTCTAGAACGAAGTTTCTGCGGTGTTAACAGCCAAGCAGTCTTTTAGATTTCCAAAGTATAATTAAGCAATTTCATATCAATGGAATGGAAAAAAATTCGACAGGCTGAATTACACGAAGATATTTCTGGAATCGAACCCGTAATTTTCCTAGTAAACTTCCTATTTTCCGTCCTATGGACCCATATTTCTTTTTGGAAATGCCTTCTTGTGCAACCAATGTTCGTCCTTCATTCTTAATTTTAACCATACCGGCGCCTCATTAATTTCCCATTAAGTTTCATGCTCGCCCATCTTTCACCTTATCCCTCCTTCCACGTCTTCCTCACTTATTCATCCCCTTTGAAAAGAGACTTCTGTGGACCACCTCTCCCTCCCCTCTTCTATTGCAAATTCCAAATCCTCCACCTCACCCCTATCTCCCTCCCTCTCCTTTTCTTTTCTCTCTCTCTCTCTCTCTCTTCTTTCATCCACCTCTTCCATATCTCCCTCCCCCCCTCTCTCGTTTATTCGTCTGTATTAAAAACGACCTCAGGAGGGCCGCCTCCTTTCTCCCCCTCCCCCTGCAAGCCCAAAATCTCCTCTCTCTCTCTTTCTAAATCCCTTCCCTCTCCTTTATGCCCTACTTGCTCACATCTCACAAGCAATGGCGTAATGGGATTTCCTAAACTTCTTTCCACATGTTGCTAATAAAATAAATAATAATAATTGCAACGTTCTCTTTTGCTTCTTCTTCCTCTTCCTTCCTCCCTTTCCTCTGGTGCTGCGGTCTCCTTCCTCCAAGGCGCACTTCTCCACCTCTCTTCTACCTCATTCCTTCTCAACGCCCCTCCATTCCGTCCCGTTCTTTATTCCGTCACCTCTGTACTCCAATACGCTTTTAAACTCATTTCCATGAGAATTCTTACTTATGATACCGTTTTTTAGCGGAGAAAATATAGCATATTAAAGCAATAGAATCGAACTCGTGAATTTCTCGAGGATGAAAATGAAGATACCGCACATACGGATTCCGAATATTATTGATAATCCATTAAACTACTTTTCTGCTAACATAATTTTCAAAAACGATGATAGACGTATACAATGTTTTACACTGTTAAGAAATAGTTTTTTCTTTTCCTTTATTTCAAAGCACTTCTAAAATAATTTACCGGAAAAACTACGACTTTCAGTACGTCAGAACGAATATATTTTGCTCTCTACCTGTCAAACAACAGAAGGTATTGTAAAATCTATATCAAAGTAAACATTATATCCGCTAAGGCGAAGAATCAATTTATTAAAAAAGTAGTACTTTGACAAATTTGAATTACTCCAATTATTCTTTGAACTTGGACTCCCCAATAATAAGGTTTGGTGTTCCAAATTTAAGACCCTATAATTTTCTTCAGAGAACTCTTCAATTTATGATATATATATTCTTGGGGTAAACTTGGAAGAAGGAGACAGTTGACAGGGAAAACTGGAGAAGTCTGGGGGAGGCTTAAATCCGTCAATAGATTGAAAAAGGGTGATGATATATATATATATATATATATATATATATATATATATATATATATATATATATATATATATATATATATATTCAATTTACTTCAGTCATCTGAAAGAGTGTATGTGTAGCTTCATTTTCGAAGAACCTGTTTTTATTCTGCGTACTTTTTCATTAAGGATGATTTTTCAACTTCATTGTCACTCAAGCATCCCCCACTACTATTATTCTCCCGCTGAAATTTGTGCGCAACATATAGACGAACAAGTGAGTTTTTCAATTACCTTCTCTCTATTTCTAAAAAAATCCGTTAGATAAATGTTTTGATCGGTGGCCGAGTGTGTCCACGCTGCACTTAAGACTAGTTAACTTTCTGAATACTATTAATACCACGAAGCATAATTTCCATTTAACTCTTTTAGCCTTTCAAAGGTATTTTTCTAAATCTTCTCCTCTTTATTCTTATCTCTTTGTTTTTCTATTTTCTTTCCTTTCATCATTTTCAACCACCTCATTCCTTTTCTCCTTCACTGTTTTCTCTATTCTTCCTTTGACAATATTCTTTCTCCCTCGCTTCCTCTCTCCTTCCTTCCCTCCTCTTTCCCATCTAAAAAAATAACGTTAGGGTAATTCGTGTCGAGGTCGGCCTTCTTTCGTTCGAGAAAAATCAGACACTCTTCAAACTCTCTCTCTCTCTCTTCCTTTTGTCCTTCCTGTCTTCCTCTCTCTCTCCCTCTCTTTGATCCGCACGAAGAAACGGATAAGGAACAACGAAATGAGCGGGAACTCTAACGCGCAAATACAAACAACAAGCGGTTTACCCAATGCGCAGGCAACGAGCGGTGAAATATCGCGAAAGGAAAAGGTGACAGAAAAGAGAGAGAGAGAAGGGGAACGGAGGGAGGAGAAGGGAGTTGGGACTTCCACTGGCGTTATAAACCCCCCGGTTTCTTTTTTTACCGGACCTTATTCTCTTGAGATTTGCGAAACCCCTTTCAAGCGGCGCCATCTCGGGGGACCTCCGCTTCTTTTTGGGTCCACTCGCGTAGCAACGCTTCTTCGGACGATCTTTTTCTGGTTCCGCAGGATGGAAGAGGAGCAAATGGAGGGAGAAAGGGTGGGGGGGGGGGGGGGGGGGGGGGGGAGAAGCGGCACTTCAAGCACACTCATACACGCACGAAGTGAGTGTGTGACCTCTTGTTTCTTAATCCTTATACTGAACGACCACCACGAAGGATTTAAACGCATTGCAAAAGCGGAAGACAAAGAGCACTTAATAAAAGCAGGAATTTCCGGAAGCAAACCCAAAAAACGGCTAACAGCCGTGTCGTTTTTCATTCTCAACGGGCGTCTCATAAACCTCTGCGCTTCGACAAACGAAATATAGCCAAATAAATTTGCTGGTGTTTGAATAACAATCGGAAAAGGCATTACTTTTTCATGAATTTTATGCCTACAGCTGAATGGAATCGACTCTTTTTCTAAATTGAGAGAAAATGTGAGGCACTCTTTTAGATTCAGATAGCCTTATTGTTTCAATATTGATTTCGTTATTTGTATTATCTATTGTAGAGTCCGAATATGCGTATCTATGTGATGGTAAACTATTTTTAATAAATTTGTATCATTAAGAGTACTATTTATTAAGTATTTTTTTACCAAGTTGATTTTTTCGCAAAAGGCAGTCTTCATCATCTCAAAAATCCGTTTTACACAATGTCTATAAGTTCTGAATTACATTAATTATTCATGAAATTAATAAAAAATTCGATCTATAAATCAAATATCAATTACTAGAATATTAAATACTTGATCCGTTTTCACCACTAACTTTAAACATTCACGAGTACTAATATGATAATAAGTCAAACGTTTTGATGCGGTATTTTACCTTCAAGCATTGACTTAATACAAGATCGATATTCGATCTTTTAAACGCTTATCGACTTATGCGCGAGAAATGGGATTTATGTTCTTAATAAACTTGTGCCCTTTGGTCGGAAATCCTCTTCCGTTTTGCGCTGGGAAAATTTCCGAATCTTGTCGTCTCCCTCTCTTAGCGTCGCAGTTGTGTGACCTTGGAAGGAGGAACTCGCATTTTTACAATGCCCGTGGAGCATTTCTGCGGACTTGAAATTTTCACAATTCAGAGGCCGCAAGGACGCGGGCGACGTCTCATTTCAGGTCGGAAGCGCATCCGTTAGAAATCGGAACAACTATCGTCAACAGTCTATCTCGATCGGTTCTCCTGCCACTCGTTCATCGTTTGATCGATCAACGGAGGGATTGTCGTTGCGATGCAGATTAACGCGACAAGATCTGGCATCTAAAGAGGCATTTTCGTGGAATCGATACGATGAAACGATGAATAGGAAGACGGAGGGGCGAGGTCTGATCATGTGAACGTTACAACTGCCTCTTATCATTTTATATTAAAGGAAAAAGTAGATTTATGCGTGAAATAAATACAGGAAATATTCCTACGTCGCTTCTGGTAATGGGAACCGTCCGAAAAGTAAAAAAAAAGAGACGAATTTCCTCCTTGTGTTTGGTGATAAAGACTGAGATTCGCCCAACGGTCTGGGAAATATGAGAGAGAATGGGGGTATGAAAATCGGCGAGAAAATCCGATCCGATTTCGCGAGGTGTATTTCCGAGCTTCCTATATTCCTCCAAAATCGCACGACTTGGCCCTTTCTAGAAGTCGCTTAGGAAGAATTCGGGTTCCTTTTCTGCGAATCGGTCCCCGAATTGTGGGAATGGACGCACCTCGATCTTCATCTTCCCCACTCTCTCTCCGAGGGGAATTCCCTTTCATGCTGCTCTCCAGAAATACCCCACTCGACAATGACGCTCTAAATCAAGGTGGCGAGGAGGGCTAAAGGGAAGGAAGTGGGAAAGCCAAGGAAACTCCTTCCAATACTTTATTTTTTCTCTCTCCTTCCGGAAAATCCCAGATCTCCATCCCTCGGGATTTGCGCACGCACGAAATCGCACGCCTGACTAATTGCCCTTAGTTAACGGGGCGCCACGGAACCCAAATCGACGCGCTCGCAAATCAAGAGCCCGCGACGGGTAAAGGACCCCTAGCTCCGCCACGCGTCCATTAAGGGAAAATAATATGCGTTTGGAAACTTACGCTATATGCGAATGATATTTGCAACTGGAGCAACGAAAGGGGAAAAAATGATGGGACCCATTTCGCGGCTAACGCGAAGGAGCGTAGCGCGCGTATATGCGTGCTCGTGCGCGCGCCTTTTCCTGTTTCGGGAGGTGGGTGAAAGGAGATCGAGGCGCCGAGAGATGGCACCCAACAAAAACCATAATTAAAACGTTGTGAACCGCTCCATGAGATGTATTCCGCCCGTAAAATGCGCGCATTTTTCATTTGTTTGCAGAGAGAAATCTGCGGAACGGAGTATTTAATAACCAGGATGATGGAAAGGGAAGGATGGAAAATACGGTTCCGTGTTTCGCGTCGATGAAAATGGCCCCGTTGTGGAAACCGTGCAAGATTCTTTAGTCTCGGAAGCAGTATGTTTGTGAATGCTAGAATGGAATTAATCTTCTTCGTAATGACTGGTAGAGGAAAAATTCCACCAAAATTTCCGAGTTAGGTTATAATGAAATACTTTCTTAAACATCACTTAGAATTTTAGTCGTATGTCATCGGCACCGAGTGATAATTCCGAAATTCAGGTGAAAATCATCCTTCTCGTAAACTGAGGTGGAGATATGTACGTTCATTTTTGAGAAAGTCGATGCTACGCACTTTTATTGAATTGAAAATTTTCGATCGAAATATCAGGGCTGCTATAAAAGGGCGTTAGGAGGAAGCGTTGTGTTCGAGATGCTACCCGTAATTTATTTACGTACATACTGTTACTTACGCGTTCTCGTGATTTACGATTTGTTTGTTGCCAGAAGCGGCGCTTATTAATCTTCGTCGTCGTCGACAGTGTTTGCGAGGGAAAGATGCACAAAGTTTTGGTAATAAAGAATGGGAGGGTAGAGAACACGGCGAATAGTTCCGTTTGAGAAACTCGCCTTAATACGTGATTTCACTACTCCCGAGTCACTTCCTTGATGCGAATACTTTTATGAGCACGCAAATACGATCTGCTGCATTTAGTCTGTGGCATCATTCTTACGCTGAGAGTCGGGTCGACATTTTACGGACACATTTTCTCGGAACATTTTCTATTCGCCCCAAATAAACATCTCAAGAAACAGATATTGAAATTTATGTAGACATTATTGTGCTTAAGAACTTTCATTGAAAATCAACGAGGGATTAGAAGCATAGTTATATATAAAGGCAATATTTTTGCCTTAAAGTGATTAAAAAAATAAATTGAAAAAGTGCAAGATGGATAATAAAAATGCAAGGTGGTGGATATAATGTAATAAATACAATGAAATTAGTGGAAGAATGGCAGAAGGAAATTAACCCAAGATTATACTTGGACGAACTCTGGTTTGGCAGTAATTTATGTGCCAGGTGGTTAGGTTACCTTGTATTTGGAACGAAAATGTGATTGAAATAACGGAAAAGGGATTCCTCATGACTCAGCGGAAGTAAGAAAGCGAGCACGGAGAATGAATTATGAGATGCGAAAAAGACGAGCAAGAGGATCAAAGGTGTTGAGCAAAAAGAAAAAGAACGATCAAATGATACGGACATACAAAGGCAAGTGAACAAGAAAAGACGATTTCTGAATGAGCGCATGCACAAAAATCCTGCAGTTCCCTAATCACTAGGAGACCACCTAACATGAGGATGAGAACTTCACCTTACTTATCATAGCTTGAATATTGAGCACAGAAATTTGAACATTCAGAGAATAATGGTCTGGAATATGGAAGAGTGCATAATTTGTGAACGAATAAAAATATTTTGAAAATTGGCGATTAAAAAGGCAAAAACTTTTAAAACGTCAACTACTGACGATTTGCAGCATTTTAAATAAAATGTCCCACAACGAATCCTCATTGACATCTATCAACGCACTTAATCTTTAAAAAAGAAACAATGCTTGAAATTTCGTATCTTGTTCTAGATATGTGGAAAAGTGATTGTGATTAAGCTCGAAATAAAGACGCGTCCAGCCGCACGAGTCTCGAAACTCATTTATTAGATGATTTTTTAAAAACTCCTTCTCAGTAAATCCTTACGGAATTAACGCGTTCGTGAAACGATAAGACACAGCGTTTAAAATGTAAAATTAGGCAGAACTGGAGAAAATAATATATACCTAACTATGGTGTTTACTCTCGCACAAGTGTTTACATAAAACTCAAAAGGTTATCAGATCAGAGGAAATGTGGGTGAATAAAAGAGGAGCAGGGGAAAAAGACAGAATATACAGAAGACTATATAAAAAAACAAAATGCATTATTTGTTGCCCTTCTTGATCTGTGCAAGAGCTCGCCTCAATAATAAAAAATATACCAATTCCTTAAACGATTTAATCCAGCTAAAATCTTGTCATTGTAATTCCAACTTGTAGAAAAAAGTGCGTACATAATTTTAAGTATATAATTTTGCGCAAATGATAATGTTTAAAATTTACGGTTGATTAGAAATAAAGGATAACATGAGTTTAATCTAACATTTACACCAATTAGAGCGCATGAAATTCCTTTCTTTTTTAAAGGAGAGAGATAAAAAATGAGGAGAGGGAGAAGAAAATGGCGTTAAGGCTTGCGAGATATGTATGAGGAAAATAGACGAAGATATGGGCAATTAATCCATTTCCTTCGAGTGACGGGAGCGCTATATCCAAGTCCCTCAACTGTCATCGAGGAGAAAACAAATAAATGCCAACCACGAGTCAAGATGAGATGAGAAACTGCGTTCTGCAACTTGTTATATGAAGGAACGGCAGGGACGTGGTGTGAGGCACTCTGCCTTCCGCTTCCTCCGGCGTTGCATCTTCCCATGAAGTCCCATTAAGGAGAACCCGCAAAAAATCCACCGCCGAAGATTGGAAGGAGAGGAGAAGGAGCGAAGGGGAAAGAGGGAGGAGGAATGAGAAGCAATGGAAAGATGAGGACTCCCTGGTGATTAAGTGGAAGCCTTCGAGTCAGTAACCCACTGAATCATAAAGTTGCTTAATTCGAGAGGGGTGACGATTCGTAGGTGTTTCGAGGATGAGCGGTCGGAGGTTGTGTTCGGGAGGAGAAATATAGGAGCGAGGAATGCGTAAGTCAGGATGCGGGAAGGGAGGATATAATATGGCTAGTTAAGCGAGAGGACGCTCGGGGCGGGGAAGTTGCCACTGAGAGGCTTCGGTTGAGATGATAACTTAAACGAAATTTCAAGTTTCTTCTCCAGTACTCCAAACGCCGCATTTTGCAAGGAGCGCGCTTATTCCCTAAGGGTCGAGGATGGATATTTATTTCTTGTTTAAGTACAGGGAAGAATTGCACATCTCTCACTAGCGCATCGTTCAGGATTATAATTATTAACCAGTTGTCGACGGGAGCGTGAAATCAGTTATGAAAATAAGAGGGCGGAAAGGAGGATAAAATTCTTTGATGATAAGGATGTGACGAGTGAGGATTTGAAACAACGCCTGGGAAAAACAGAGGGTTAGAAATGCGTAGATCGTAAAGCAGAGGGGGGGGGGGGCGATGACGAACTAAACAAACAAGAGCGATAAGAAAAGACGCGCATTTGAAATACCCGATACAAGTCGAGTATCAAATTCAAATTCTTATAAAAAGATAAAAGAACCCACAAGCGAACCCATTGGTTAATCCGACCCGTCATAAGAAAAAAATAAAGAAAATCTTAAAGAAATCAATGAAATTTCCCAGACCGAATTCGCGGTTTCCTTTCGAAAATACTCCTTTTTCGAGTTTCAGTGTTCTCGAAAGGGGACGCCGTCCGCCATCATGTGTGATGTTATTGAGAAACGGAAGGGAAGGGGGGAGTGGAGAGGCGAGGTGGGACAATCACTCTTCGCCGCGTCCCGATGGATGCACTGATCGCTTGGATTAACGCGGATTCCCCTCTTAAACAGGAAGAGACGGACGGTTCTTTTATTGCGTATCTTCCCGCGAGTGCATCTACGCCTTAATAAAACGCCGCTATCTGCTTCGACTCGTGTCGTTTACTCCAATCAAATCGAGTTGTCGGTGTACTTTATGGGTAACAGAGAAATTCTCTGACGCTGAAAGCGTTACTATTATTTACTACTGCGAGAATTACGTCCGTGAATGATTTCCTTATTACTTTTTTCTGTCCTTTTGGGTTTGAAATGTTTCGCGCGCATTTTGAATTTCTGTTGGCTTTTCCTCACTATATCGACTAAACTAGGTATTGCAAGAGTAAACGTTCCCATTTGAAAATAAATACATCCGAATCGCGGAAGAAATGTATCTATAGGAAGGGTCCTTAACTGATAGCTTGAAGATTAAAATGCTAATTTCCAAATAATCGTATCGGGAAATTTTGATTTTTAGCGGATTTCGAAGTCTTGATTTAATGACGTGTATTATTCGTAGATGTAAAGACCTTAGTTTTTATATTTAATCGATATCCTCTTTTGTTCTACACTTCTACTGTTTTAGACTTCCAAAAATTAACATGGTCCTGTCGTGTGGTGGCTTCTCCTAATATCCCTTCATCCTAAAAAAATCGGAGGACTTCTGATCTACAACATAAGGTCGCTTTTGGATCAAAATTTCGTTACTGTGTGAATGTATTTAGAACAAAGGGCTTGAAGTTATTTTTTGCAGAGTTCAAAAGATTACAAAAATGATGACATTCTACGAAGGAAAAGAATCAGTGCTTGAACTTAGTTCCCTCACATTAAATTAACAATCTGGATTCCAAAAACATACATATTTCGGGCAAAAAAATTCACCTAGCTCTTTATTTCACGACGCGATGATTTTATCCAAATCAAAAACACAGGTCTGTGCTGTTGCTGCGTCGTCGACATCATCCTAGTCGCAAAAAAGAACACTTCTCGGCCCTCCTTTGCTTCTCTTCGCGACGAAAACAAAACCATCTTCGCAGTTGTTTTAGAACTGACGCAACACGGAGTTATCGAGGCGTCATCTACAAGTAAATAATTAAAGATTCAGAATTAGGCAACAGGTACTTTTTACAAGCACTCTCCTTTCTCCTAATTGGAGTGGTGTGTTTGAAACTTTCCTAAGCCTCGCTCCCGCGCCACTTGAGCGAAAATAGAGACCCACCACGAAGCGAAGTGCATTAGAAATGGTGCTGGCTATTGGTCGAGGGAGAGGGAGCGGAGGAAAAGAGAGAGAGAGGGGTAGCGTAGGAAGGAAAGGAGAGGGAAATAGTGACGGATGGGGTGATGGAGGGAAGGGGGAGGGGAAGAGAGAGGAGGAGTTGAGTGCAAAGCAGGAAAAGAAGGAGAGTAAAAGAAGATGCGGAGGAAAGAAGTGGCGAGGTCGGGGTTGAAAGAGATAAAAATCCACTTCATCGCAAAACGAGCGCAACGCGGCCCAAATACCGAAGCTGTCCCATCATCCAGCGTGAGGAGTATTGTGGAATTGAGGGAAGGGGAATATCCAGAGAGTGTGGGTAAAGGGAGAGAGGAGATGGAGAGAGGGGGGGGGGAGAAGAGGAACGTAGGGGATGGGTGAGAGGGTGTCATCCTCGGGGAGCGAGGTCGAGGGGTTGGAGAGAAGAGAGGGAGACAGACAGACAGAGAGAGAGAGATAGGGAGAGGCGAGTTTAAGCGAGATATTTACGGTCGGAGCTGGTGCGACACTCATTCCCCATCTTCCCGATAATCACGGTCCAGTGGCGTTAATGCTGGTTGGCTCCAGGATGGAGACTCTTAAGATGTGAAGAATAAGAATGAGGTGGAGCGAGATTGGAGGATTGGCGTCAAGGATGATTATGGAAACAGGACGGGAGAGAGAGATAGGAAGATCAGAAAGTATGGTGTCGTCCGAGGGTTGCCGGTGGAGGATTCTGGAGAACGATGGCAGTGCCGGTATAACGATAATGTTAAGAGCGGGCAATTTCATGTAAAAAAATCTTATTCAAAGACATGAAGCGAATTTTATAAATTTTGGCGAATTTTTGTACATTTTTGCTTTATTTATTGCATCACAAACTCCTTAAATTTCTTAGATTTTAGGTTAAATTTTTTAAATTCGATTATACGCCTCAATGGAGATGTATTACTCTGCGTAAAGAACTGTTTTTTAAACCATTATCATCAGGGGTGAGCTGTAAATCTCTTAACAATGGGCTCGCTATATGCAGGGCATGCTGCCAATCACTTAATTATGGGCTCGCTACATTTTAACGAAAAGAGATGGATTAAAAATCGACGTTCACTCCCGCGGATCTTGCTTCCTGATGAACAACCATTTTTCGGTTCGTCTGTTGTGGCCCTTGTTACAGTGACCTTTTCATATTGCTACCCTCTAACAGATACTTTAGGAGAAATATGTTCCCTATTATATTAAAAGTTGAACATTCCTGCCTTTGTACGTATGTACAATATGCACATTTGATAAATTTTAAGTATGGGCTCGGTGAGCGGGGTAAAATTTAACAATGGACTCGTGCGAGCCCAACCGAGCCCACTGCAGCTCATCCCTGATTATCATCGTTAAATTTATCTTTCAAAATTTTAGTTTATTATTCGCTTTCAACAAGAGGGAGATTTCACTTTCCTATAAAAAATTATTTCTTTTGACTGGATTATTCAACTGTATTGCTAAAGAGGCAAATACTCTATTTTCAGAAATGTTCCAGCTGATTTTAATTTCCAAATCTCGAGTAAATCAGCCGTAAACCCGTGCAGACGTACGAGACGGCCCAAGGAATGACTAAGAGAAATTAATCCTGCCCGCTGTTAATCTTAAAGCGATATATAAGTTAAATCGATGAATTAAAAATTATATCTGTAGAAGTACCTACTCTCCAACTACAGTCCACTCCAAATATTTCGGAACATTCAGAGGAAACACGCTATATACCGATGGACAAATAGGTAATTTTAGAAATGAGATTCACAGAAATATGCATGCTCGATAAAAATTCTCTCTTCAAGAAAATGTCTCAAGGAAAGTGCATTTTCAGCCTCAATGACTCTTATGTTTGGTTTGGGAGTGCGCAGAGTAGGTTGTCGTGCAGAAGGAAGGGTTGGGAAAGGGAAGAGTCCGAGGTGACAGGAGAGAGGAGCGAGATAGAGACGAAGGGAGAGAATGGTGGAGGGGGCGAAGGGACGGGTCAGGTGGGCGAGGCACGGCGCCGTAATGCGCGGGAGGCATTGAAGGAGGAAGTGGGGCAGAAGAAGAAGGGGGGTGAGGTGTAATAAGGAGCTAAACCCCCCTTCCTGTGGGCGAGCACCTCGCTAATCCCACGGGGGAGTAAGATTATATACGATTTCCTGAGCGGGACATAATGCCCGCTTAGGCAACGCGCGCGAGCGTCTCTTTCCGGCGCAAACAGTAGGAAGCGCCTTCCACGGGATCGAGGACACATTACGCCGAAATAAATAGGCCGGGTAAACAAACGAACGCCGTCAACCCCATCAACGCCGCGGGGAAGGGAGGATGTGAGAATGGAATGCGGCGATTAAAAGAGTTTGACAAGCGCCACTCCGAAAAGAAGCGGGCCGTAAATTACTGGGCCCGCATCGACGGCGCCGCGGTCAAAAAGTGAAGGCTTACGAATGCGACGAATCGCTGGAACGAGGCCTTAAAGGAGAACGAGAAAAAAAACGAATCCGATAGGAAAGTAGAATTCCGGAAAAAACTATAAACGGGGAAAACAATGTCGACGGAATGAGGATAAAAAATATAAGCGATGATCTAACTCTTACGTGTTTCATGTTGTCGAGCAAAAAGAAGCCTTTCTGTTTCTATGAAGTGTGACTTCGTTTTTGCGGTAATTTTTTCATAATTGACGACACAGAAAAACACGATCAAATTCATAATAAAAAATAACTTGCCATTTATTTACATGTCCTACATATACCACATGCCCTTCCATTGTTAAAGGATGACTATTTCATCTAAAAAATAATCTTTTTTAATGTTCTACATGTCTTTGTCTAAAATTATATTTTCATATCATGGAGGTCCTTTCTTAGCATAATTATTAAGTTAACATTTATACAGTTGTTGTTGATTATTGGTTACTGTTTATGTATCTCATTGTACAATGGTAGTCAACTATATAAGAATGTATAACTTAAATAAATACACAAACACAATCGAATCTTCCTGAGTCGAATTTTTGATTAGTCTAACAATAAGATGTCTTTCCCATTAGTATGGTAGTGCGTCTGATTTAAGTTCTATGACCCTAATTTTTCATACATCGAATCATTACCGTCTTCCTTAAGGGCACAAACCATTGAGGTTAGACTGCATACTTAAATATATACTTCCCTTTTTTACTCTTTCACGTCCATTTTACATTAAAAATGATATATATGATCGTCGAGCCGAAACACACGATGGAGGGTCGCGAAAATTAAATGTCGGCGGAAAAATGAGCGAGATGGTTGTAGGGATATTACGGAGCGGCGAGCGAGTGCATCGGAATCGGAGTGCCTAGGGCGAGATTGGAGATTGTGTGTGGAATTGCACTGGGAGGTCTGCATATGTATTGGGGAGGTGAGGAGGGAGCGAAGATTGTGCAGCAAACAGTGGATCACCACCTCCACATCAAAATATAGAAAGGGTTGAGATACGAATAAGGAGGGCAGGTGGAGGGGAGGGGGCGTCGGGGAGAAGGGGAAGGTGGGGAGAGAGGGAGCGGAGTCGAGGAATGGAAACTTGGGAGGGATGGGAAGTTGGCATGGGAGGCCTGCGTCTGTTTATCGCTGGATCCATTCCAGCATCAACCCCCATCCCATATCTCTCTCTCTCTTTCCCCCCTCTCCCCCCATCTTCTGCCCCCTCCCCACCCCACATCCGCCCTCGCCCGCCCAAAGTGAGATCCATCCCACTGCCCTGAGTCACTCTTCCCTCTCTCTTTCTCCCCCTGAGATTTGTCGAAGGCAGAGCGTAACGAACGCTAGACCAAGTCGTCACAAGAAAGGAAACTTTTCCGCGTGGAAATCACAACAATTTGACGTGATTCACATTTGAAAGAAAGGTTCCCGTGGCTACGAACTGTATGTTTTTAAAGGTGAAATAATGATTTCAATTTTTCACACAAGTAGCCAACATGCGAGCTTAGAAATATTTTAATGGAATGAGCAGTTCCATATAATTCTATATTCCATTTCAGAGACTGGTCGTTTAATATTTGAATGTTTTGATGATATCTAAGCATGTTTATTTTGTCTTGCGAGGATGATAATTAAATTATTTGATCTCGAAGGAAAAAAAGTTGTAAATGCATATCATATTCATACCCTGTAAATATTTATAGTTGTAGCAATAGTTGGCAGGTATCAAATATACGTTAGATAGAGAGTGTACATACCAGAGTTGGGAAGTTCCGGTTCGACTCCGAGCGTTCCGGCTCCGACCTTAAATTTCCAACTCGTTCCGTTCCGGATTAGGTTTCAAGTGATCAAAAGAAGCAAACGTTCCGGAGCCGTTCCTAGTTCTAAAAAAAGTGTTTTTGTCGATAAAATTTTACAGGAATTACAATTCTTTTCAATTGCATAAAAATGATGAAAAGTTGTTAAAAGTAGTGTGACTAAAGATCATCTTTTTAAACAAAATTTCCTTTTTACTTTCTCCATACGTAGTATAGGAGAAAGTATTGTATTCGTGAAAAAATCGAATTCGAGATTTCTACGGAAATACGCATTTTGAGGTCCACTTAGTACGTTTTTCTCGATGATGCATGTGTGTGACAGAATTTTATGGGCGCTCTAACTTGGCCATTTTCCAGTAAATATTTTCCAAATATTATACATCCTTTAGAACTTCATTTATGCAAATACATTTGTTACTATTATAGTTGTAGACTATACAGTTTCCTATAAGTTTTTTAAAAACATGTTTTCATAATACCGATTGTTGAAGAGCTATTTTGATTTTTCGTCTGAATTTATGTTAAGTACTTAGTTAAATGATATTTATAATTTATATAAACGATATCAGCTCAGTAGTAAGAAGTAAATTAGGTTTTTCGCGGAACGACACCCTCATTTATCGAGAAATAAGCAATCCGGAAGACCATAAATATCTCCAAAATGATTTAAAAAGCAATTTCAGCATGGTGTAAGGTAGTGGTACCCAACCTACCGCACGCGGGCCGGATGTGGCCCGTGAAGGGTTTTTGTGCGGCTAGCGAACCCATGATGAAAAAGCAATCCGAAAAATTAAACACAAATTCATTTATTTTTATGAAATTTTTGCTAACAAATCTTTTAATATCGGAATGTTTACTATAAAAACCTCATTAATACTACATTTTCACTTAAATGGAACCCCAGAATATATAGTTAACTTCCGATTTCAAATCTAATCCGGCCCGCGGAGGAATTGGAAACTTCCAATGCGGCCCGCCGAAGGATTCGCAACCACCGATGCGGCCCACCATGTAGAAAAGGTTGGGCAGCACTGGTGTAAGGAATGGCAGCTAGAAATCAACCAAAAGAATAGATGCGTCGTCAATTTTTGGAGTACCAAAAATAGCTCGCTACATGTTAACTATCCGTTCCGCAGAGTCAAGATTCCCATTTCAGATTCGGTTAAAGATTTACAAAAATTTTGTAATTGTTGATAGCGATGCGTACGCTGTCAAGGGTGATTTGATTGCACATCGATATTTTGTTAATCATAGCAATAACTAACAAAATTCTTTATTTATTGTTTTTTCAATGAAAAAACTATTGAAATTGCTTTAAAAATTATTCAGGATCGTAGTTCATAGCTTGGACCACGTTCAAAATTGACCTTTCACGAAATTAAAATTTCGTCACCCTACCTAAAATATAATATCATATTGCAGGTCTAAATAAAATATCAACATATTGTTTACGATTTATTTGTGACCTTTTTGGTTCTTTTTAATTTACGTGATAATACAAATATTGTACGAGAAAATTTTATTTGGAGGATGATTCAGATATAGTTTTATCTTGTCGATAGCATCAAAACGTTGTGTTTATATTTTCTTCTTAAAATTCATAAAGTTTTTCTTGAATCTAGTTTTTAAAAACATCTTTGATCAATTACACAACAAATTCAACTTCAGAATAATATTCTTGAAATGGTTACTTTCTTTCGATTACGGATGATATTAAAATATCAAGAAACGACTAATCTTCCAAGCCCACACAATTTCATTGTATCCTGCCACTGTAGAGAATATTTTTTTATGACTATGCAAAGAAATAAGATTGAAAAGTGAGCTCTACAATGTATTCGAGTAAATAATTGAATGCTACTTGTTATTTCCTGCTTTACGTAATCTTTGAACAACTTTTTACCAGAATCTAGACAAAATATGGAAACCAAATATAGATGGATTGGATACCAAGCTCCAAACACTAGATCCAAATTAATAAGGAAGAAGAATAATCAGAGAAAGTACACGTTTTCTTTTGGTATAAAAATATAATATGTAGTAGAAATTAAAAGTCTATATATTTGAAATTTAATAAAAGTAAAAATATTAATAATAATTTATTCGTTTTTAAGGGAACCATTGCGGAACCAAAATGTTGACACCATTGTTCCGGTTCGGGTACCGGTACAATTTTCCGTTCCGGTTCCGGAACAATTTTGGAACCGTTCCTTTTTCCGGAACAGTAAATTTTCCCAGATCTGGTACATACACACGAAAAAACAACTTTTTAACAATTTAATTACAATAAACCGCCTTATTCACCACCAGATATCGTTGCACTGTAATGCGAGTATATTCAGGTACTCTACCGTTTGATCATATAATGTTGCTGTGCGACGAAACCTGGGCCTGAGTATAGACATTTATTATAGTGTTACAAAGTTAATTTTTCCTTTGGGATACAATGAGAATTTCACTAACAATGAGTGGGGCCTTTCCTTGTCACTTTTACGTAAACATTACTTTATATTATACCTTAAACCTATCGTAGAAGACGTATGCAACAAATCTTTCAGTCCTGGCATGCATATAAATTTCTTTCACTCGGGGGACGAATTTATAAATATTTCTGCATCTCCGCGCAAAAAGATGTCATCAATGAGTTCACGGAAAAGTTTTGTTTAGATTACTCGTGCCTTTAATTAAATCTTCATTAAAGTTAATTCGATGGCGATGACACTCCTCCACGAGTGTATATTGCGAATAGAGTCGATCCATTTCAAAATCTCCCTTCCCTAAACAAAAATCTGCAAAATGAGTTGGAAAGATGAACGTCATTCACGATTACGTGATACTTATGAAAGATACATTTTATTCATTTTCGAATTGAACTGGCATTTTCTATCGTAATATTATATATTAATACAAACTAAACTAAGCATAAGTTTCAATGGAAAATATGAATGTTCAAGATTTGTTTTGCTTCCGTTCAGTCAATAGCCGAACTCTTATCCAAGTCACGAAAGACTTTCGGATCACTTCCTAATCCCAATGTGCAATAAATTAATGTTTAAGATTCACGCAACTCATGGCAAATGAAATTATCGTTAGCGAACTGCTCTATTTTACTGAAAGAGTATAATATTAGAAATTGGAAACAAAATATATCTACAAACACGATTTATCGAACAATAAGAATAATTTCTGTGAACGATGTAAATTTTCATTCGCTTCTCTATTTAAAAATAACTGCATTCTTATTCCTGCCTTCGAATAACCCAATGCTATGACGGTACATAGTTGTAAATGCAGAGGAAAATAAGCGTTAGAGTTTGTGATCTACTTCTATTCCGTGTATCCATATCATTTTAACCATCTTAGTTTTAATCCTTTAATAGTAATACATTAGTTTAAATCGACTGTAGGACCGAGCGGTATCAAAGCTCGTTTTATCCAAAGACCATACGGGACCATAACCCAGTGGTTCCCAACCTGGTGCTTGCAAGCACCGCTGTGCCCGTTGGAAGCCTGATTGTGCTCTTTGGGAGGCTGACTTTGCTCTTCTGCGATGCTTAAAACCCCGTTTCTTAGAACTAATTTTTTAATTGCTGAGTTTCTTTCTAAATGTATTTAAGCATATCAAGAATAAACTGGACGTTAATTTGATTTTATTTATTATCATTACCATTTTTACGGAAGTGTATGTGCTCTTTTGATATTCTAGGATACTACTTGGTGCTCGCCACATAGAAAAGGTTGGCAACCCCTGCCATAACCGGAGACTGACACGAGCGAGAGAAGTTATTAGGTAGGCTTTGGTGCGCTGCACTCCCTGCCGCCCACCAATCTGGTGATTTTCGGGGTACCATGTAGATGTAGATGACAATCATAACGCTTTTCTGAAGGATCTATGTTGGAAAGTCTCTTAATACCAAAATTTGACTCATTTCCTTTCCCTCCTATCGCTGATTCACAAATCTCTGAGAAGACGCTTTGAAAATATTTTCCAGACATTTCCTCTTGGTTTTAGAGGCATACGGATCGAACGAAGCGGTGGGACTCGAATTCCTACCTCCTTCTCTTGCCTTATCTCATCCCTTGTTGACCAGCAATGTTCTAAGAAGGAGAACTTTTAGCCCCAGGAGCCCTATCCGTTATGGGAAATGTCCATCAAGGGACGCAGACGATCCGTCCCTTCATACGTCAGGAAGACGGATTTTCGCCGGATTAGGGAAACATTTGGCGCAGGTTACGGTGCCGTGGTACCACACACTCCTAGTGAAGAGGCCACACCAATCTTTCGTATCTTAAACGCTAAACGAAGCCGCTCAACTAGAAGCTCGGTAGTTGCTGACGAGTAGAGGGTAGATTCAAAGTGCGTTACCCCCTGTGTTTATTATTTAGCGGATTTATATTTATTTTTAAGGAAATAGAAGGCTGTCGTCCTTATTTTCACTTATACGTGCCGTCCATTTTTTTGTTCTCTATTAGCTGAAAAAATTCAATCTTTCTGAACTATTTCGGAAACCACTTGCACCACACAAACCAAACCACACGCGCTCACGCGAAGTTTAGCGAAAAGAGAGTTGGTTTAAAAAATAAGTTTACTCGTGCATCTCCGTTATTATAGGAGCACTCGAAAAATATCGACTCATTTTTCAAAGACTAGGCATATTAATGAATTTATATTTACGTAATAGGACTCATAATAAACAACGGCAATCGGAGTAACAACTAATTTAAATCAATTGGGTTCTCATAATCCATATCTCTAATGAACATTTTATAGGGAAACAACCAAATCAGCACCAATTATTGCGTGCATCATCGGATGTGCTCCTTTTGCCATTTAAGTGCACCCAAAATAGATCCTGGCTAATGAAGTGGTTGGTTTACAGTTATCCCGATTAAAATATCTTTTCCCGCGGACGTAGTCCTTTAGTTAAATATACACAAATGTTTTCTATTTGTCCAAGCCGTTCTTTTTCTTGCGCATTCATCTGCTTCACTCCGAAGAGAAACTCAAAACATCCCGCCTCTTCCCACTTGGCAACTTCTTATTCCTTCTAACCGTCCCTTATCCTCTCTCTTTCTCCTTTCCTTCCTCCTACTCTCTCTCTCTCTCTCCTTCGCTTAATTTCCTTCTCTCGCCTCCATTTAAAGCGCCACTCACTTAAACTTCCTCTTTCTCCCTCCATCTATCTCTCCATCTCTTTTCCTCAACCAACTCCTCCCCTTTTCACTCCTTTCTGCACATCCCATCTCCTCGCGGAGTCACTGACCGGCCTTGTGTGTGTACGTCTGTGTGCGTGTGCGCGCGCGCGAAGGAGAGCGGGAGTGTGCACCCTACACACACATACACGTATACACACAAACGTACAGCCAACTGCTTGTTGCCGATGGTGCGCTGTATGTCAAACGCTCAGAAATGGATAATAAAAATGTTTTATCTCAATATTTTTAATCCATCCAATGTACGATATGTACTTATTTGCAGAATTTACTTTGGCAAAGTCTAAACGTTTGAGAACCGTTTAATGCATAAAATATCTATCTTTAAAGATTAAGAAAGCTGTTTTTTTATTAAATTAAAACATAAAAGAATGGCAAGCAAGCAAGCAAGAGTATTTCGTATAATGAGAAAAATTGTCTGTTTTCCTTAATAGTCTTAAAAATATATTTCCGATTCAAGTAGGCATAAGACGTGCATTTAATTCCAATTATAAATCAGATTGAATATATATTGCGATAATTTTTTTAAAAATACACCCATCATATATATTCTCGGCTTTAACTTTCATTTCTGGATATAAATGGGTGAAATAATGAAATTCTGCTACTCCCATATTGTATCCTTAAGATATTTACGACCACATTGAAAAATTATTTACAATTTAAAATAAAACAATTTGTTTCCAACTAATCTTTTCTTGGCATGAAGAATTGTTGAGTCATTGCCTGGAAAAAGTCTCCAAGTCGTCTTAAATTACACCTTCGGAGATGTCTTTTCTTTCTCAGTTTGACAAACACCTATGAACTGCTTACAAAATGTCTTCCAACTGTCGCATCTTTTGAGAAGGCCCGCTCCAAAGAAGTGCGCCAGATTCCGTTTCTACGGCCCGCCGAAGTGCGACCCGCGTCTTTGGCAATAGGAGGCAATACAAAAGAGGGTATGGCGCGGTTTTATTTCAACTACGTTTTTAAAAATAACAATCAATTTCGGTTCGCCGTTTTTCAAAGCTTTCGACGCGAAGTCGATTATATTACAAGTATGTTACTGTAACGATATAAAACAAGCTTGAGCAGAGAAATGGAATGGTTGAAAGAAAAAATAAGGGGAATAAAATATTTAGCCCTACATGGAGAAGCTTATCAAACTATTAAAAGGCTGATATTTTGTCACCATCACAAAGGAAGTTAGTTAAATGGCTAGTTTTGACAGCAGTAAGAAGGGCAGAGAATCGTCTCTCACTGTTACCGCAATTCCTGATAGTGTGTTTTTCTTCATATACAATATCTTTCCTAAATATCTTCTAACTTATTGCTTCATATATCCGTAAGCATCAAATGAAAGATCGAAATGCAGGAAAATCCTATCGCATTGGGTATAATGTACGGTCACCGTTCACTAAAGTCACTTGTATGTGCCCTCCTTCCCACGCACGGGGCAGTCGGTCGCTACATCCTCCGTGGACATAGCTCCGGAGGGAAAAATATCGCTATTGAGATCAACCACTGTCTCGGGTTACTCACGGGCGGTGATTCCCTCAAAAGGAATCTTTCATTAAGGGGAATGAGTATGGAGGCGAGGGCGGAAGGAGGATAAGAGACGCCACCCTGGCGCCTACCCTTGCTATAGAAGGGGAGGAAAAGGCGGACGACCGCCTGAGGCAAAGGCGGCCGATTTTCGGATGAGTCGTATACGCGCTCATCGGCCTCGAGGTGTGCCTCTTTTGTTTCTGGAGGGGGGAGAAGGGGGAAGAGGGTCGTTCAACCAGAAGGGAGACAACCTTCCTTGTACGAGGAGGAGAGGAGAGGGGGGTGGAGAAATGGAACAGTACAAGGCCCTCTTCCCTCTACTCCTCCTCTATCCAGGCCCGGGTGCTCGCCCTTGAAGCATCCCGCAAACAATTCCCGCAATAGGCGAGGAAATATAAGTGAGCGACATAAAGCAATTAAGTGGCGCCTCCTCCTCTGTCTCCTCTCCCCCTCATCTTACCCCTCTCTTCGAGAAACACGCGAATGAACGACCTCCGAGAAGTATGCGAGTCATCAAAGGGAACACTTCCGACTACGTACGTCACTTGAGCCGCGTGCTCCGGGATTGTTTCAATTTGCGACCTCACCGTAGAATTCGCAAGTATCTGTATTATATAACTAAGATATTAAAACGTACAATAATAGGAAGTTGGCAGATAAACGTACGGAGGAGAAACATCAACGCTTCGGAAAAATCGTATGAAATGGAAAGATTCTAAATGTGGGTGTGGAGAATAACGCAGAAATAAAAATGGACGGATAAAGTAAAAAGTGGAAGCGTTAAGAACCACATGAGAAAAAAATAATGGTAGCAACTGCTAAGACGGATAACCGAATCTGACATTTCTTCAGAGGGTAATGTTTGAATTAAGGTAATATTGAATGAAAATTTGAAGGAAAAACAGGAATAGGAAGGAAAAGGTTTAAGCTATTTAATGACTGTAGGAGGAAATGGATTTATCAAAAAATGAAGAGTTATGGAGGAAAATATGTCATGAACATCCCGATTTAAATTACTATAATGTAGGAAATGTGCTACTAATGATGATGATGTCGGCACATACATATATTCCACTCACGTAATGAGCATGGAAAACGGCAATAAATATGCAAGCGAGAGTAATATTTTACAGGTTTCACTATAACAGAAAGCTTTACACGGAAATAAATGCGGAACTGTTAACGCAACATCACGAAAAATGTCACGGGACGAATTATTTTAAAGGAATTCAATTTATCGAAAAGTGTTATACAGAAAAATAAACTAATTCAGGAGAAAAATAACGATACAACTTCCAGGTATAGATTAAAGAGACTATTGATAGGTGTGGGTCAAGTTTTGTAGACACTATTGTATAACAATACTGGCATTAACCGGAAGAAATATTGAGAGCCCTTCGTCCAGAAATCGTGTGAAAAAGATCTATTTAATGTTTAGCCATCGATACTTTATATTGATATCGAAGCCATGATTACACAAATTACATCAGTTCCATAAGGTACCGTTTTTAGACGCGTTTCGCTTCCAGCGTGAGTGCCTATTATCGTCGGTCTATCCGTCCGTCAGTCCGTATGTTCGTTCTCGGCTTCTACCGAACGGATTTTCATCAAATTTGAATTAAAGACTTACTATCAAAGATAATATGAAAATTGCAAAAATTAATCACGTAAGCCAATCAGGGGTACCACTTTACTGGTGACAAAAATTAAATTTTCGTCATATCTCGTAAAGTATTAGACATATCAAAATATCTTTCAAATAAAAATTGTAGAACCCATAAAGATGAGTATTTCCTTTTCTAAACATTTTTATCGTAGGAGTAGCCGTTATCGAGAAAATCAAACAAAAATGTCTTAATTCGAGTTGAACTTTTGAAAATTTCTTGCATGGTTACTCCTCATTTACATTTACATAAATACCCTGCAAGCCGCTAGAAGCGTTTGGCAGGGGGTGTCACAACACCAAGTGAAGTCTAGCTAATTCCTCTGTTGGATTGTCTTATCGCGTCTGGGAAAAAGGATCGGTAGTATTTCTCTGTTCTAGCGGTAATTTCGACATATTTTCTCCTGCACTGTGATCTAACATTACGTTCACTAACACCGATGGGGACGACTATGCCGCGTACGTCTTCAACGAATTCGGAACTTTCAAATTTTTCAAATAGTTTCCTCTTGTATTCAATTCTTCTACTCTTCAACGTCTGCCATTTCAGATCTCTCAATAACTCTGATACACTTGCATCATACCGATATTCTCCTTTTACAAATCTAGCCGCTCTACGCTGAACCATTTCGAGCTCTCTAGTTAGGCCCTCCTCGAAAGGGTCCCAGACGGCGCAACAGTATTCCACGATGGGTCGTATTAGGGAAAAGTATGCGATTTCCTTCACATTCGAGGGGCATCCCCGCAGGACTCTAGAGGAAAGCCCTTGAATTCTGTTTGTCGATGCTATAACGGATTTGATATGCTCTCTACTAGACAAATTGCTACTGAGAATTACTCCTAGGTATTTGTAGCTATTGACGTATTTTAGCTTTAGTTCGGATATTTGGTACGGGTAACGGTTGAAATTCGTGGAGCGCGTGAAGTTCATTGCGGCGCATTTCTTTATATTCAGATCGAGTTGCCAATCTTTACACCATTTCGTGACAGCCTGAAGGTCCTTTTGCAAATTCTCCTGATCGTGTATTGTGTTGATTTCTCCATACACAAGTGTGTCATCCGCGAAGAGTCTAACTTTACACTTTATATTATCCGCTAAATCATTTATATATATCAAGAATAACAGAGGTCCGATTACACTTCCCTGAGGCACGCCGGAAGTCACTTTGACGAGGTCTGATGCAACTCCATCGAGGACTACTCTCTGGGTTCTATCGGAAAGAAACGAGGCGATCCAATTTACAATTTTCTCGTTAATAGAATAAGCCCTTAATTTTTGCACTATTTTCACGTGAGAAACGGTGTCGAAGGCTTTCCTAAAGTCTAAAAATACTGCACCAACTCCTATTCCTTTATCCGTTGCTTTCACAATATCTTGTGTGAGTAGAGCTAACTGAGTCTCGCATGACCTGCCTCTCCGGAAACCATGCTGGCTACTGTTAAGCGCTTCTTTGCTTTCGAGAAATCGCATTATTGAGCTACCGATAATGTGCTCAAAAACCTTACAGAAGATTGACGTCAACGATATAGGGCGGTAGTTTTCCACTTTTAATTTACTTCCCGTTTTATGTATTGGTGTAACGTTGGCTGTTTTCCATATCAAAGGAACTACACCCTCATCTATAGATTTTCTGAATAGAAGCTTAAGGTACGGAGCTAATTCGTTTGCTAACGAGTTTATAATGAATGCAGGTATGGCTTCAGGCCCTGGCGATTTTCTTTTGTGGACCTGACTTAGTAATTTGACGATACCGCTTTCGGATATTTCTATGTCGCTCATATTTGAGTCTATACGAGTAGGGAAATCAATGAAATCACCGCTGTCTATTGTGAAGCAATTTTCAAAGAACCGATTTAACATACTAGCCTTAGTAAAAGAATCGTGTACACTTTCACCGTTGTCTGTACGTAGAAGAGGTACTGTGGACTGACCTCCTCGCATTTCTCGCACGTACGACCAAAATTCTTTCGAGTCGTTTTTGAGTGAATCCGAGAGTGTCGTGGATCGGTAGGCGTCAAATTCCTTACGCGCTTCGTCTCTTGCAGATTTACGACTATTTCTGTATATTAAATACTCGTTTGCGTGGTTCCTACCAACTTCTTTAAGGTGCTTTATGTGCGCGTGATGCCGTCTTTGTTTCTTGAGCAAGGCACGGAGTTTCGGTTTCACCCACCGTGGGTCCTTGCGATCACGAATTGCTTTAGTTGGGACAAACGTTTTTAGCCCTTCTCGAATTATTCGCAAAATTTCCGTCCAAGAGTCATCTACGCTGTTACTATTCGCAAAATTGATAAATGTCGCTATTTGGTTTGTAACATAATTTTTTAAGCCTGGGAGATCTGCTTTACCGAAGATATAGACTAATCGCGTTGGCTTATATATTGTCGCAGGGGTGTATTTGAAGTCGGCAATTACTATTTTATGATCACCTATGCCGTCGTCGATTTGTAGGTTTCTAGTCGATAGTGGGTGGGTAGTGGCTAGCAGATCTAATATGTTTCCGTTTCCGTTGTTGTCATATCGCGTCGGCTCGTTGACGATTTGCTCTAGCGAGTTTAGAGTGAATGCTTCAATTAATTCACGACAAGCTTCTCTATTTTTTCCACCACTAACATAGGTTACGGATTTCCAATCGATCGATGGAAGATTGAAGTCTCCTCCAAGAATTATTACTGGATCGTTCTTTCTCCTAGCTATCACCTGCAATGTACGACTGAGTTCTCTAATGTTCTCGACTCCCGAGTCAGGTGGGCGGTAAAATGAGCAAAAAAATAATTTTTTACCATTTCTCGTACGAAGGGAGCACCATATCGTTTCGCAGTGTTCGCTGACGTTAATCTCCTCTAATTGGCTTGATATACTCTTTCTGACGGCGATGAAAACTCCGCCTCCGACTCTTTCCCTCCTGTCTTTGCGATACACCACGTAATCTGGTGGGAAAATCTCGTTAGAATTAATGTCGCCCGATAGCCAGCTCTCAGTTCCCAATACAACGTCTGCACGATGGCTTTTAACTAAGTGGCAAAAATCGGCCTGTTTCCTTCGAGTTCATTGCACAAAGTGAACGAATATAGGGAAGGTCTCTCCGTCGTCCATCCGTATGTTTCAATTCGTAAACCGCTGGACAGATTTTGATGAAATTTGTTAACCGATTCCAAATTTGGTTTAAATCAATATTTAGTACAGAGGTTAAAGGAAATAATTAAATGTTAAAACTACTAATAATAAAAAAATACCCCATGTAGGCATAAAGACATGAAGGGCAATTCTTCAAATAGGTACCTTTTATAATTGTATAGGCAGGGATAACATTCAACTGCTTCCACTACTTGATAATAACCTGTTCGTCGCTTTTCCCCATTATTTGTTCGTATAACAAAACACGAGTCAGATCTCTGAGGCGACTCGTCGGCGATTTTTACTGAGATCGGATCGTAGTCGCGTCTTCGCAGTGGGAGAGCGTCCTTACCCTTTCACTCATATTTGCACCGTTCCCTCACCCGCCATAAGAGGTTATCTAATTGTTTCATAATAGAATTTCGACTTGTATTATTACTATAGCACCTATCATGTACCACCGTGTCAAAACTTCAGTAAGCCACAATATAAAGCAAATTTCGTTATCCTTAATACATTCTTGTATTAAGGATATTAGGAGCGGAATAATCCTTGGAAGGTCCGCGGCACTTACCCTTTCATCCGCCCATAGTCACGCCTCATTCCGTCCTTAGCTAATCCATTCACTTAATCCCTCGTCTCCGCAAGACTTCCAATTCTACATTTCTCTATGCCCCACTCGGCACCTTTACCTCAGAACTTCTAATACAGTGAAATCTCGTTACAACGTACTTCACAATTACGTATCTTTCAAATTAACGGTATTTTTTTTAATCCCCGTCAATTTTGCCGTATAAATACTGTATAAATGTTTCAAAATAACGTACTTCTACTTAACGTACTTTTCAATACTATGTATGAAATTCGGAGGTCCCGAAAAAAGATTTTTGTGGTTTTAACGTATACTTTCATCCGTAAATAACTCAACTATAACCACTTCTGTGCTCATTCAAGTCGTCTACACCAATTTTGAATGCATCTTTTGTCTTTAGTACGGAAAGATCTGCGGAATTCCGCCAAAATCCCAAAAGAAGGAATTTTCCGAGCTGAAAAATCGTTATTTTCGCAATAGGATTGAGATAAAATCTTAAGTTATAGGAAATATATCTCGTTAGACTCATTATCGCCAGTTTCGGTTTGCGGCGGACCTGCGGTAATGCCGATCTCCCACTGAGATGCTTCCAGAGAAAATACTGTACTCCTTATGGACATTTTCAGTATACCGTACTTTCAGTATAAACTATAAAAATTCATGATCCGTAGAGATACGTTGTATCGAGATTTTACTGTATATAGCTTCATCCCCGTGTATTATAGCGGGTTGCCTTCTCCCTCTCTTCTTCCACGAGCGATGGAATATGGAATGTTATCGATTGCATCAATTATTTCCACTTAACTCAAATTAATCCTAAGTTAAATCTATACTCGCTGCATGCTGTATGTCCTGTTTTCTCTTCTTATGTATATACACGAATATTCCCTACACGTTGTCGACAAAAAGGACATAGATAAAATGTGGCTGTCCAAAACTAAATGATCAGGTTTAAAGGAAATGGGTTGCACAAAAACATACACAATAGCATAATCGTATACATTGCACAAACTCATATACGTATGCCTCTGATTTCACTAAAAGTCGCATCATGTGTTCCACAGGGAAGTGTCATAGGCCCACTACTTTCCTGATATATATATAACCGATAGCTGCTCGGTACTTCGCTGCAAAATAAGACTTTGCGCAGCTCATACCGTTTTATATAAGGAGATAATGAACCAGGATGACCAAAAATCGCTCCAGGAAGATTTAAACGCCCTCTCAGCATGGTGTCAAGATTGGAAAACCGAAATTAATCACAGCAAATGTTCCCTATTGAGTTTCTCGAAGAGTAAGAACAATGAATTAGACTCGGAGTACAGAATTGATAGATTGAATATCCAATCTGCGGAATACATTAAATATTTAGGAATCACCATTTGTCGTGATCTATTGTGGAATATGCATATTCGAATGATCGTAGGCAGAATAGTAAGAGGTAGCACAGAACAGGTACGAGAAACATGTTATTTATCATTGGTCAGATCTAAGGTCGAATACGCTTCCAGCATATGAGATCCGTACGAAAAGGGACAGGTACTTGAGTTAGAAAGAATCCAACGCAGAGTAGCCAGATTCGTAAAGCAAAAGTATGAGCAGAAATTAAGCGTCACGTCACTGTTGAAGGAGTTGAACTGGATGTAGCTAGAGGACCGCAGAATTAGCGCTAGGTTAAGGCTTCTGGAGAAATTTAGGTCGGAAGAAGTTCTCTCAGAGGAGGTCTCAGGAATATTAGAGACACCTACGTACATGGGCAGACACGATCACGAGGATAAAATACGAGAGATCGACTGTAGGGCCGTGCGATATCAGGGGTCGTTTTTCTCAAGGATCATACGGGATCATAATAGGACAGTGATCCCCACGAGGGACGTTATTATGTATGTTTTGGTGTGCTGCACCCCCTGCCACCCATCAGTCTGGCGATTTACAGGGTGTTATGTAGATGTAGATGATAAGAAAGTCCAACAGAGGAATTAGTTAGAGTTCATTGGTGCTGTGGCACATTCTGCCAAACGCTTCTGGCTGCCCGCAGGGTATTAATGTAAATGTAAAGCACTGCTGCTGGACGAAGATTGCAGAGAGAACTGGGCAGAGCTGGGGGTAAAAGTAGATATATTGTAATATAGCTGGACGCTATACAGGTACTTTTCGAGAAATATGGGTTACGCAGTATTATTTATGACATCAATCTCTATAAATGAGGGAATTTTACTCAAAATTGTTACAGCCAGTTTAGAATAAATCGACTATTTTGAAAATCGAAAGGAATAAACTACTCTCCAATGTTACATAATATATAGTTCATCTCTTCGTAATTTCTATTGTGGGTAATCGTATTACTAAATATGAAATATCATCTGATTTCATTGAACAGTTTAGGCTCTAGAGCCGCTCACAGACGGACGGACAGATAGAGAGACCATACGGCGAAAACCACGTTCTTGGTCTAGGGCAGCGCTCTCCAACCGGTGTGCCGCGAGGAAGGAACTAATGTGCCGCACAGTCTGAGGATATTTATTTTTCACAAAAGCGTTTGGAGCAAACAAATTCAAATAAATTTTATCATCCAAGGAATTTATTCTGAAACTACGAGAGGAATTGGTAGACCTTAGTAACTATCATACAACTTAAAATTATTATGCTACCTTTAGATGTATTTTGGCTAAAAGCTAAAGGTGAATATCCTTCAATATCTGAATATCCCATCGATATGTCATTCCAAATTCAACAACGTATTTATACGAATTTAGTTGTTCTTCAACCCATATTAAAAGGACATGTTTAAAGAACCTAGATGAAGAAGTTCTTGTAGCTCTTTCTATTAGTGAGCCAAATAAAAGCGTCTTTGTACCAAAAAGGCAAGCCCAAATTTTCTGACGAAGAGCATAACAATTTTACACATTGAATTGTATGTGTACTTAATTTACAATTATTTGAATATTACTTTAACAATCATAACAATCTAATATAATTGCGACTTTTATTTGTTTTATGCTAGTTTTTTCTTCAACAATGTGTATTTACGCCGTGAAATTAATTAGGGGTGGATTGGCGTGCCGCGATGTTTCTAAGCATGCATGAAGGTGTGCCGTGGAGCAAAAAAGGTCGGGGAGCACTGGTCTAGGGGACACCTAAAACGTGTATTTTCGTCCAAATTTCGAAGATTAATTTTTCATGAATACAGCATTTTCTATATATACTATGCGCATGAGAAAATAATGAATTGCTATTTTTAGATTTTAGAAGACATTACTAAAGCAGGAAAACAGAAAAAATATAGTTTCCTTAACATTGAGCAACACTCACCTATAATAGAGCGGAAATGGTTATGACGTCCTTGTTCTTGGATTTCTGTTTAGTTGATTCTAGTGTCGAAAAGGAGGCCTGACGTAATTTGGTTCGTAGTATACGGCGGCAGAGCGTTTGAATTCTCCAAATGATCGAAATGTGAAAATATAAACGACGGCGTCATCCTGGAAGAGATTTTTTATTTTAAAGGTGAAAGAAATTGCATATAGAATATTGGAAAATTAGAAATAATAAATATGAGAAAGATCTTAAAATAAATGGAAGTACTGTTGCATATTTAGTCGTTCATTATCATAAAAATGTTAATCATGCTTACTATCATGACCCAGAAACCATTTTTATTCAGGAGAGACAGACAAACGACTTTATTAAGGGCAATATTGAGACTATATGTATATTCCCTTCTTACATTTAACAGAGATCTTCAACTTAACACGCATTAGTTCGTTATATGTTAGTAACATATTCGTAAATTATCATGGCAAAGCATAATCACACCAGGAAATGTACGAAATTATGGGATGAAGACAAAGTATATTACAAATGGAATAAAAATGAGCACTGAGGCATTAAGTAAACTCAAACGTAATGATATCAGTTGATGATAATGACAAAGAAGACGTATTAAAAATTATCTGGAAGAGACGGAGTATTGCTGTTCTAATTTGGTGATATTGTTTTTAGATCCACGCATAAAAGATTATTTTTGGCGATACTAATAGAATTATTCCCTTAATTCTCTGCATTGAGAGAGATTAATAAGTCATTAATTCTAATTTTCAAAATATTGACAAGTAAAAACCAAATTTTTTGCCTAACTTTCAGTGAAAACTTTAGTGTATGCTTTGCAAAATCTTATTTTGTATCTGATAGATTTTAAAGAACATACTTTAAACGACGCTTATGAAAACCCTTGTAAAACGTGACTTAAGTATGCTGTGTGTGTTGTGTCAATTGCTCCACTAATTGTTAACTGCATTGAAAATCTAATATGATTTTTTGCATCTTTTCGTGACGCATCAATCCACAAAATATGCAAAAGGACCATTCTTAATTCTAGCGTTATTCTTTTGTGAATAGGTTGTGAGGTAGAAAGGGTCTAGAGAAAGATTCACAGATAGATTACGGGTAATTGCCTGTATTTGGGCACGGATGAAGTTAATAAGGCTCTATTACATCTGCAATAACACGAAGCAAGGGATAAAAGAAGCAAAAAGAAGAGAGGACACGAAGAAAGTAGGTAGAGAAGAGGAAATTCGGGAGAGAGTGATGAAATGAAGTGAAGAAAGGAAAAAAAGCGGGGAATTAGAAAGAGTAAGCATAAATGAATGCAAGATTAAAACATGAAGGATACCGACGGAAACTTTTATGTCGCGCGTGTGCTTGCATTCAGGAGTAAGAAATTCTCCTCGACCGCGTTAAACCAAGACCATGGGATGACGCCGTGTCTCTTTTAATGTCCTTGCCAAAGCGTCACGTTCGCAAGATGCTAACGTCGCGGTCGTTATACTTCAGTAAACAATCGACAGCGAGAGTACCTCTCGGTTCCCGTCTGGGTCCCTTTCACTTCACCGAGTCGCTATGATGCCGTTTCCCGTGAGCGCCTGGAGGGTGAGACTTGCGCGTGCGGAGGCACGTTCGAGATCGTACGCGGCGTTTTCGTGACACGTGTCACGCGTGATTGGTATATGATGGGCATCGCCTATACCTAAGGGGGATGTAGAGGGGCGGAGGCACGGGCGCATTGGGCGGAGATGAGGAAGGAGACACGACCCGCGTGCGTGATGTTCGGCCGCGCGCGTGATGGCGTCGAAGGAATCCGAACGGCGGATGGGTGAAGTGTGGTAAGGCGGAGGGATTTATGTTTGTAACGTGAAGTTTGAGGAGGGGGTGGGAAATTAAAATCAGCGATTAGGGAAGCGAGATTATCCATTAAGAATACCGCGATTTGACTCATGCGAAGATTATAAAAACTACTAATGCCGTCTTTTTCTTTCCATTTTTGGGAGACTGATATTTGTCATTGCTGGCTGTACGAGTACGAAGTCAGTACAATGACGATGGTTTGTAAATTTCCGTTTCGCCTTAGATGGATTACCTTATCCTGTGACTCGATGATAAGGTCTGAGTACACGATAACTTTGTGTCAAATCGGCAGTATATTTATTACGGTCGATTACCTATAATTTAAGCATTAATACTACTAAGAGATTGGAACAAATGTCTGCGTGTCCGCTGGCATGCGTTGAGAATCACCGCTGTATATACTAGATTCCAGTGTAAGTTAACAAATATTTGATTTTTATAGGCGTCAAACTACACATTCTTATTGAATTAATTCGTTTTGTGAACGCACATGACAAAATTACAGAAAATTGTTAAAGTTTTCTTGATATAAATCTATGGCTGCTTATTTTCCAATCATATAAAGTGCAATACATGAAATTTAATGTATTGTATTGTTAAATGTTTCCGTCACAATTGATTTGGCGTATACATCTGTAACTCCAAAGTTAAAGAACACAAGGCACATTATTATTTTTATGACGTAGCTTAAAGAATAAAACAAAGTTATTTTGCCTTCTTTTATATTTCGTAAAGTTATAATCAACAGATAGAAACTAATGATTACTGTCAACTAGGAGGCTCTCCTATGGGGCAAAGCCACTCTCGTTAAAGTAATGAACAACCTAAATGACGAAATATGTACCTCCTTTTATTGGTCGGAATTAAAATGCATTCCCGTAGATGAAAATGTTATCGTACGAGGGTTAAGCATAAATTCAATTATTGATTTTTCTTATAAAACTAAATATAGACGTCAGTATCATCCTCACGCAGCACCACAACTTATTATCGGAATATGCGAAAAACGTCGACACGCATATTTGCGACCTGATTCTCTTTTAGATGAAAAAGTGCTCCTACTCATCACACGCAAACAGCTTCGCAAAGACACGTCTGAGGATGCACGCGATCCTAAACGCAGACGATCACGCACTCAATTACCAAAAACTCCAGGGTCACACGGTGTGAATCTGACACCTTCGACACATTAGTACAGAATCGAACATAGCATTTCGTACCGCAGGATATTTGACATACTTCAAGTTATGACAATTATTGATAACAGATAGATGTGGAAAAGGCGAAATTAGAATAGAAAGGGAGACGGAAGGGTGCTAGGGGAAGGGGTGCATGAGATGGAATTCGATTCGTGAGGGAGGAGTCGTGAAGGGCGTGTTTTTAAAAAGGCGAGGGGGCATTATAATTGTAAGGCATTGCTGAAACGGGGTTTTGATGGGAGGACATTCTGGGGGAGGCAGAGACAGGCAGGAGGTGGAGGGCTAATGGATGCACAGCATTCCTTAAAGAAGGGTGTTATGCGTGCGAAGAGATGAGGTTGGGAGGGAAGAAGCAGGGGAGAGTGAGAGGAGGGAGAGAAATTATGAATGCTAGGCATTCGCGGAAAGGGAGGAAGGATGCGAGAGATGGGCTGGAGGGAGAGAGGCAAAGAAAGGGAGGCGGAATGTGAGTAGAGTGAGGGCGTATGCGTGGCGGAAGCGACACTTTCCCCCAGGATGTTATTTACGATTAATTTTGGACAGTTTTTCCAAATATATTTTTGAATTCTCAAATTGCGGAACTGCAAACGGATGAGCCTAATAAATCCGGTTGAATGGATGTGTTTCCGAGAAAATGTAACATTCCGTGAGGTTGAGAGACTGAAGGGCGTTACGTGCATTTTGAAATGGACGCATACTGTTTTTCAAAAGGTTTTCTTAGCAAGTTTTTCTGTTGGGTAAAGCAAAAAGTCGAAAAAGTTAGCTATCAATTCATAATTGATTAGATATTTGAGAAAAAGACAAACTTGGGGAAGATGAACACATTGTATTATAGTATACTGGTAAAGAACAAATCACATCCGAGCCACAACATGTTAGAAATACGATGTACACATCTATGAGTATTTGCTAATCTCGTAACTTCTTTGAACTGAGAATTACATCATCCTAAGCTTCTCTCGCACAAAATAAACAAAACATAGCGCCAACTATATTCAGAAAAGAAAGTAAGGAAAATTTAGCATTGTTTACTTTTGTTGATCTCGGTAATCATCCTGGCTTTTTAATAGACAATATCGCAATGTAGGATCAAAATTCAACACTGAAAATGTGTCTAGTAAGTAAAATATGTTGGCACCGGAAACACAAATTGTGTATTCAAGAATGCTCGTACTTTATTGCTATATTATGCTGAACGTTTAAAGGCGAAGTTCAGTGAAGCTGAAAATGATTAACTTGGTTCCGACAGTAAAAAAAAACATAAAAGAAATAATTCTACAAAAAGAGCGTATTTTTTGTTATTATTAAAAAGACAATGTAGTGTAATATAGATGTTTCATTTACGAAAGTAAGCCTATGTTAGTATTTCATCCGGTTCATATAATGATGCAACAACCGAAAGGAACTAAAAGCTACCTTTGCACCGTATTGCCGATGCCTATTGATGTTTACAAAATCGAGAGTGAAGAAATAAAGAGAAAATATATTTATAAAATCAATCGGATGATCCTGCTATAATTGTTGGAGCATCGCGCTTCATTAACGACGGCAACGATGAACCCAAAGTAGTAAATGGGATTCAGAAAAGTTGCATGTGTCACCAAGTGTAGGATTGTGGTATTCGCGTAGTTCCTAGATTTTTCGGAAGTCCTATACTCTGCAGTATGAAAAAAAATGAATTTTCCTAATATAGCATAAACGAGGTTTTCATATCAACATAGTAGTGACAGGGTTAATTTATTGCGCAGTATAGCAGCGAAGTGACAAAAAATTTTATAAAGGATTTTCTGCAGGTATTTGTTGGTTGAGAAGAAAATAATTTTCGTTAAAGGTTATTCTATGCTATGAATGTTTTAGTGCAACTACTTAAAGATTGCTGTGATAATTATAAGTAATTCCACGAAATTCACGCGTTTCTTAGAACTTCACCATTCTGTCTCTAAGGAAATATCTCGTCTGATAAATTATTTACAATGCACTTGATTTGGCAACCAACCTTTGCGAGGTAATTTCGATTATGGGGTTTGTGATAACTTCGGCGTGTACGTTCTTTTTCCTCTTTCTCAATTATAATGAGAGATAAAATTGACTGTACAAATTAAAACAAATTAAAATTTTTCTTCGTAATAAAACTGACTACTTCGAACATTTATAGAGGTTAGTAACTCGATATATCTTAGTCTAAAAATATGGTGAACGGAAGGCCGCCATCAAACGACTTCGCAAAAATGAAAAATATCTTCGGAATATTTATTCAGCTTGTTTACATCAGTTATAATAAACACTATCATTCCTTCGGTTATAAAAACTTTTTTATTATATTACTAATTATTATGTGTTCTATGTGTGACAATAAAACCAAGACTAATAGTATTAAGCTGTCGAAGAAACCCCGCTCTTTCGTAATGTCCATGTTTAGACTCCGTCAGACACGTATCTTTACCATCTTAGAGAAGTATGAAATTTAATTTACATGTTTGTTGTCGTTTTGAGTCCTGGCGTCTTTATACTACTTTCGGCACATGAAAATTATATTTCATTGCAATAGTGATGATAAAAAATTCCCGCAGAAATATCTTTTGAGATTGATAGTATCTGTTAATAAAATTCCAGCCTAGAAGCATTGTGTTCAGGCAGGACGATATTTTCGGAGAGATTTACACAACCGTAATTCTTGTAAATTCTCTGATGGAACAATTTTAAATTATAATTTGCTTGGTTTCCAGCAAGCGCGCCTTCATTTTAGACTTCTATGGGAACTATCATGTTCATTTATTATATTCCAATCTTTGCACGTTATATTTTAAATAATTTATTTTATTTCAGTTAAAATGTATCATTTCTTACTTCTTAATTTCATTTAAAAGTATTCATACACGAATCATTAACGTTATAAATTATTGCTGTTATAAATCACCACCGAGAGAGATTTATTAAGAGATTCTTTTTTTTAGTTATCCGTAGCTTCAAAACATTGCTCCAGTAGCAATTTCTATAATTAAATTATACGACATTAAACGCCATTTAACTATAAAGGAACAGATAAATGGATCGAGCTTTGGCCAGTGACTCCCATGGCACGCGACAGAAAGTGCCGAGGGATGACTTTTGGCGGGGAGGGAGTATGTCGTCATAACTTCCCAATTCCAAGCGACGCATTGTGTTTTTTGCTGAGTGCTGAGAACTGCATTTTCAGACTTCCACCCCCTTTTCTCCTCCCAACAGACATCTCACAACCGTTCTTTCCTTCCTCACCCTCCCTCGACATAACCTCCCCTTATGCTTTCCTACTGCCCTCACACCACGCCTTTAAACACATCCCTTGCTCCATACCTCAGACCCTTGCATCACTTCAACTGCAAGGAATTATTTCTTGGTGTAATATTGCCTATTTAGCACAGGATGATACAAACATTATAACAGCTTTAATTGACATTGCGTTTAAAAGGGACTTGGCCTTTTGCATAAACAATGCAAATAACGGAAGTAAATGTCATAACCGTTGCATCAGGCGCTTTCTCCGACAAAACCTAGTGAATATAAATAAAATGAGAATAATTACTTGGTATAAGTACCACTTTATTAAAATAGATATGACCGGTTTCAACTAATATCTAGTCAACATCAGGTGGTGATGACTAGATAATAGTCGAAACCGGTTGTATCTATTTTAATGAAGTGGTACTTATACTAAGTAATTTTTCTCATTTTATTAATGATGGAGTGAATATATTTTCTATTTCACCAGGAAAAATATTCTTGCAACAAGGACCTAACCTAAATAATTCGGCGCTCAGGGCAATGATCAATAACGAATCCTTTTTGCAGTGTCCCATGACTGCCTAAGTCTCTGTGTGTTAAAACTGTTAAACTTCGGTTTGGGATGGTTTCCGAATAAAATTTTTTAGCTCTTTAAAACATCGTCTGTTCGGCCAATATCTCTTGAACCCTGAAACTCGGAGAAGCTAAGTTTTTATGATACGGCGATCTACACGAGGGCTAAATATGGTACAAATTTGGTGAATCTAGGATCAGTTGTGGAGGAGTAATCGAATTCTTTTTTCCAACACCAATGTTTCATTTCCCCTCCTCTCTTAAGAAAAGCTTGAAATCGGCGTATTTTCAGTATTAAATTAATTAAAATGAAGATAGTAGATCAGGACATAAACAGTTCTATAGCTGAAAGACTGAGGTTTATATTTTTAGAAAACAGAATTGAAATCCGTGCCGAACAATAGTGAACAATTGTTTTCAATTAAAAAAAGATGACGACATAATGATAAACCAAAGAAAAAGCGGCTTTATAAATTTTCTTTCCAATTCTTCCCTCATTTTACATTTACATTAATACCCTGTGAGCCGCCAGAAGCGTTTGGCAGGGGGTGTCACAGCACCAATGAATTCTAACTAATTCCTCTGTTGGACTGTCTTGTCGCGTCCGGGAAAAAAGATCTGTGGTATTTCTCGGTTCTAGCGATCGTTTCGATATATTTTCTCGTACACTCTGATCTAACATTACGTTCGCTAACACCGATAGGTACAACTATGCCGCGTATGTCTTCAACGAATTCGGATTTTTTGAACTTTTCGAATAGTTTCCTTTTGTACTCAATTCTTCTACTCTTCAACGTCTGCCATTTAAGGTCTCTCAAGATCTTTGATACACTCGCGTCATACCGACATCTCCCTTCACAAATCTAACCCCTCTACGCTGAACCATTTCGAGCTCCCTAGTTAGGCCACCCTCGAAAGGGTCCCAGACGACGCTAGAGTATTCCACGACGGGTCGTATTAGGGAAAAGATGCGATTTCCTTCACATTAGAGGGGCATCCCCGTAGGACTCTAGAGGAAAGCCCTCGAGTCCTGTTTGCCGATGCTATCTATGATGGTTTTGACATTCTCCCTACTAGAAAAGTTGCTACTGAGTGTGACTCCTAGGTATTTGTAGCTATTGACATATTTTAGCTTTAATCCATATATTTGGTACGGGTAACGGATGAAATTCATGGAATGCGTGAAATTCATTGCGGCGCATTTATCTATATTCAGGTCGAGTTGCCATTCTTTACACCACTTTGTAATAACCTGAAGGTGCCTTTGTAAAGTCTGCTGGTCGTGTATTATGTTGATTTCACCATACACAAGTGTGTCATCCGTGAAGAGTCTGACTTGACAATTTATATAATCCGCTAAATCATTTATATATATCAAGAATAAAAGAGGACCGATTACACCTCCCTGAGGCACACCGGAAATCACTTTGACGACGTCTGATGCAACTCTATCGAGAATTACTCTGGGTTCTATCCGAAAGGAACGAGGTGATCCAATTTACAATTTTCTCGTTAATTGAATAAGCCATTAATTTTTGCACTATTTTCACGTGGGAAACGGTTTCGAAGGCTTTCATAAAGTCTAAAAATACTGCATCTACTCATATTCCTTTATCCGCGGCTTTCACAATATTATGCGTGAGCAGAGCTAACTGTGTCTCGCATGACATGCCTCTTCTATTCAGAGCAACTTTACTTTCGAGGAATCGCATTATTGAACTGCCGATAATGTGCTCAAAAACCTTAAAGAAGATTGATGTCAATGATATAGGGCGGTAGTTCTCCACTTTAAATTTACTTCCCGTTTTATGTATAGGTGTAACGTGGGCTGTTTTCCATATCAAAGGAACTATTCCCTCATCTAAAGATGTTGTGAATACGATCTTAAGGTACGGAGCTAATTCGTACGCTAGCGAGTTTATAATGAACGCAGGTATGACTTCTGACGCTGGCGATTTTCTTTTATGCACCTGATTTAGCAATTTAACGATTCCGCTTTCGGATATTTCTATGTCGCTCATATTTGAATCTATGCGAGTAGGGAAATCAATGAAATGACCGCTGTCGATTGTGAAGCAATTTTCGAAAAACCGATTTAACATACCGGCCTTAACAAAAGAATCGTGCACACTTTCACCGCTGTCTGTATGTAGATGAGATACTGTGGTCTAACCTCCTCGAACTTCTCGTATGTACGACCAAAATTCTTTCGAGTCGTTCTTGAGTGTCTCGTGGATCGGTAGGCGTCAAATTCCTTACGCGCTTCGCCTCTTGCAGACTTTCGACTGTTTCTCTATATTAAATACTCGTTCGCGTGATCTCTACCAACTTGTTTGATGTGCTTTATGCGCGTGAGATGCCGTCTTTGTTTTTTTAGCAAGGCGCGGAGCTTCGGCTTCATCCACAGCGGATCCTTGCGATCAGGAACGGGTTGGTTGGGACAAACGTTTTTAGTCCTTCGCGAATGATGTGCAAAATTTCCGTCCAAGAATCATCTACGCTGTTATTATTCGCAAAATTGATGAACGTCGTTATTTGAATTGAAACATAAGTTTTGAAACCTGGGAGAACCGCTTTACCGAAGATATAGACTAATCGCGTTGGCTTATCTATTGCCGCAGGGGTATAGTTGAAGTGGGCAATTCCTATTTTATGATTACCTATGCCATCGTCGATATGTAGGTTTCTAATCAATAGCGGGTGGGTCTTGGCTAGCAGATCTAATATGTTTCCGTTTCCGTTGTTGTCGTATCGCGTCGGCTCTTTGACGATTTGTTCTAGCGAGTTTAGGATAAACGCTTCAATAAATTCACGACAGGTTTCTGTATTTTTTCCGCCACTAACATAGGTTACGGATTTCCAATCGATCGATGGAAGATTAAAATCTCCTCCAAGAATAATTACTGGATCGTTCTTTCTCCTGGCAATCACCTGCAATATACAATTGAGTTCTCTAATATTCTCGACTCCTGGGTCAGGTGGGTGGTAATATGAGCAAAAGAATAACTTTTTACCATTTCTCGTATGAACTGAGCACCATATCATTTCGCAGTGTTCGCTGACGTTAAACTCCTCTAGTTGGCTTGATATACTGTCTATAACGCCGATAAAAACTCCACCTCCGACTCTTTCCGTCCTGTCTTTGCGATATATCACGTAATCCGGTGGGAAAATCTCGTTAGAATTAATGTCGTCTGACAGCCAGCTCTCTGTTCCCAATACTACGTCTGCACGATGGCTTTTAACTAAGTGACAAAAATCAGCCTGTTTCCTTCGAATGCTTTGGCAGTTCATAATAATAATTATTATTGTTTTTCTACGGGTATTTTCGTTTCGGTTTCCTTACTACCACGGTTATCGGTCTTAGTTCGCTTACTAGCGATATTCCCCGCCACTTGATCTAGCGATTTTATTTTTCTACTTCACGATCTACCGCTATTCGTGGAATCCCTAAAGTTAATATTGGGGGACTCTAATCTAACCAATGTATTGATATTTTTCTCGTCTAACCTAAAAAAACCCTAGCGTGTTCAAAAACCCTGCGCGCTACCGCATCCGCTGCCTCGGCAGTATAGTGAACCCCAGAATCGTTTGTTCAGATAGTCGTCCAAATTTATCAGCGTTTATTTTTACATATATTTTTACTTAATTACAGATTTATGCACTCCAAAGAAATGACGCGTTGTTTGGTTAAGAACTAAATTATTATCAATATTATCAATAATGCGTTACAGGTGGGCAATATGCCCGGTGGTAACAGTACAATCAAGTAGAAGTAGAATACAAATACATTTGTAAGTTACAACTTACACTTATCCCTTCATTGTATACAGTTACAATACAATACAGAATTTCTATGTTATGCCCCTAACTTTACTTATAAATGCCGTCGTTGTTTTCGGATAAGGCTCAAAAACTCCCTCAAAAAAAATAAGAAAAATTACAAAAAAATTAACATGAACGAGCAAACAAAAATGATATGACACAATTTTCAACATTACTTCGTCAGCATCGACAAAATGGCTGCTTTGCAGAGAAAAATATTACCTTCACGACTTCTCACGAAGCCGAGCTAGTAGTCCCCCATCCCATTGGACTCTCTTCCTAGACACCCTCTCGCTTCCTCTTACCTCCGTTCCAAACTTGCACCCGAAAAATGCGTTACCGAAGGTTATGTCCTCCCCTTCTTATCTTTCTTCTTCGCCCAAAAAGAAAGCTAATGACAACCTCCCCCGCCTCCCGCTCCCCATTTGCCCGCACTTAACCAACACCTGTGTGGCACCCACGAGGTTTTTCTCTTTCTTAGAGAGAACCCAACTCTGCCTCCGTTCAATAATATCTCATGGCTGGTCTCGCACGCCTGGCGACCGTCTGCCGAGGACCCTTAAAAGACTTCCAACGCGTGGAAAATCTCACCCCCTCGACCCCCTGCCACCACCATTCCAACAATGCCTAATTGCTTTTCCTGGAAATCTCTTGAGTTTTCATGGAAATTCCTCCTCGGAGGGTCGCCAATTCCGCGAACCCTTCCTCTGAGGATGTTCTTACAAGGGGAGGGAATTCCCACGATGTGGGGACGAAGAGTTTCAGAAAAGGCCAATGACCCCTCTAAGCGACAGCCATGCGGGCGATTACGGTTGGAAGTGATCGGACGGGTGGGTTTGAAGGGCGTGAGGTTCGTTAATGGAATCGGAAGAAGAAGAAATTGTCGGGCGACAGAAACGAAATTCACGGAGGTGGCCGTAAACCACTGAGAGGTATCAGCTATCGTAGAAACGAGTTTTTAAAAATATAATCTATTGATCAGATATATTTCTCTTTCGACGAAATGTCTATTAGCCTGTGAAATTTCAGCCAGGTTGAATCTACTTTACAATATGTGAGCGAGTTAATTCCAGCAGTACTTTAAACAAGTTAGGAAAGTGTACATCGTATCACAAATGGGCGCGTTTCGTGCAAAGGAGTATTAGAAAGAAATGATATACCTGTATGTAAGGGAAATAGCGTTTTAAAGTTCTTTCTTCATCATAAATAATCCATTTTCTTCCTATTTAAAAATATTGCATGCCGACGTAAGGAAATTAAACGTTTGTTTGTGAGATTGTTTATGTTAGCAACAATGAAGAAGTAATCATGCAAGAAATTTTTATAAGTTCAACTCGAGTTAAGACGTTCTTATTTGATTTTCTTGATAACGGTTACTCCTACAATAAAAAATGTATAGGAAAAGAAATACTCTAATTTATCAGTTCTACAAGTTTTATTTGAAAAATATATTGATAAGATCAATACTTTACGAGATATGACGGAAAGTTCATTTTTTGTCACCAGTAAAGTGGTACCCCTGATTAGCTTACGTAATTCATTTTTGCGATTTTCTTATTATCTTTGATAGTAAGTCCTTAATATCAAATTTAATGAAAATTCGTTCAGTAGAAGCCGAGAACGAACATGCGAACGGACGGACAGACAGAACTCGAATATCGTGAGTTGGATAAAAGACCTCCTGTCCAATAGAGAACAGATAGTAGTCATTGATGGGAATATTCGTACCCAGTTAAAGTCGCATCAGACGTTCCACAAGGAAGTGTCATAGGCCCACTACCATTCCTAATATATATAAACTATATCTGCTCGGTAGTTCGCTGCAAAATAAGATTTTCCGCAGATGATACCGTCTTATATAAGGAGATAAAGATGATCAAAAATCGCTCCAGGAAGATTTAAACGCCCTTTCAGCATGGTGTCAAGATTGGCAAATCGAAATTAAACAAGGCAAATGTTCCCTTTTGAGTTTCTGAATGGGCAAGAACAATGAATTAGGCTCGGAGTACAGAATTGATAGATCGAATATGCAATCTGCGGAATACGTTAAATATTTAGGAGTCGCCATTTGTCGTGATCTATCGTGTAATATGAATATTCGAAGGGCCATAGGCGCAGCCAATAAGAAGTTGAGTCTCGTAAGCAGAATAGTAAAAAGTAGCAGAGAACAGGTACGAGAAACATGTTATTTATCATTGGTCAGATATCAGGTCGAATACGCTTCCAGCATATGGAATCCGTACGAAAAAGGACAGATAATTGAGTTAGAAAGAATCCAACGAAGAGCAGCCAGATTTGTTAAACAAAAATATGAGCAAAAATTAAGCGTCACGTCACCGTTGAAGGAGTTGAATTGGATATCGCTAGAGGACCGCAGAATTAGCGCTAGATTAAGGCTTTCGGAGAAATTTAGGTCGGAAGTTCTATTAGAGGAGGCCTCAGGAATATTATAGGCACCTACTTACATGGGTAGGCACGATCACGAGGATAAAATACGAGATATCGACTGTAGGACCGAGCGATATGAGGATTCGATTTTTCCAAGGACCACGCGGCACCATAACAGGTGAGTGATTCCCGCGAGAGAAGTAATTAGGTAGGCTTTGGTGCGCTGCACCCCCTGCCTCCTACCAATATGGTAACTTGCAGGGTATTATGTAAATATAGATGTAGGTTTACATAAAATAAGTTAGCAGCTACAAACAATTAGGAGCTTCACTCATTAACATCATGTCTGTTAGTACTTGAAAACCGTTTTAGCATCGGCAAACAGGATTCAAAGGCTTACCTCAAGAGTCCTGTGGGGATACTCCTCGAATGTGAAGGATGTCGCATAGTTTTCCCTAATCCGACCCGTCGTGGAATACTGCTTCGCAGTCTGGGATTCTTAAGAGGAGGGTCTAACTAGGGAGCTAGAAGTGAAGAGCTGCTAGATTTGTTAAGGCAGAGTATCGGTACGATGCCAACATATCAGAGGTTTTGGGTGATATACAATGATAGAAAACTAAGTGTTAAAGAATGGAATACAAGCAGAAACTGTTCGGAAAGTACGATAACCCCGAATTAATTGAAGAAGTGCGCTCCATAGTTGTAACCACGTGCGCAAGTGAGCGTATGGTTAGATCAATCAGGTTTTTAGCTAGAGCTTATATTGGTGCAGTGAAAACCTTTGCCAAACGATTCTGGCAGCCTGCAGGTATTAATGTGTAATTGCAAAGGCAATTCAAAAGATAAAAAAGAAAAACTTTATTTATGAAAATATAGGAATACAAAAGAATAAAAAAGAAATGCCATCTAAAGTTGCCAAATTATTTCTCTTTTTTATACGTTTTCTCAGTCGCTTTCCAGTCAGGAGAAAGGAAATCTCAGAGCAAGCTAAGTTTTTTCAGGATCGACCTGCAATTAACAAGTCGGATTATAAGCTTTGAGAGAATTGGTGCTTGAATTAATTATTGCATTTACTGGAAAGTTGTCCACTATAAATATGTTCCAATGCAAATAATTTAGATGAGAAACGATGCAAAAAATGAAATAAAAGTCTCTCAAAATATGAAATATTGGGTTCACCTTAAAGCTGGTCATGACTGTTTTTATAAGTCTCAAACGGATTTTGATATACATATTAGTTACGTAGCAACACTTCTTTATGGCACTCGTTGAATCTGAAAAACACATGGGAGCATACCAATGTACATAAAACATGTATGAGTTAGTTAGTTAGTGAAACATTTTGTTATAATCGCATTGCTGTGCTAATGACGGTTCATAGTTTTATAATGGAATGCTGTTTTTATGAAATTAGGACAACAATTGAATGCAGCAGAAAATTTTAGATTCAGTAGTAGAAGAAAAAATACAGGGAAATTTACCTGGACGAATATATTTAAACGATGGCATTTTTCTGAGCGATGCGTGATATTTCCTTGGCATTTTAGTGTAAAATCTGAAGGCTTGAAAATATTACTGGAGTATGATTTTAATTTCATTCAACCATCGGAGCAATTAATAATACATTGCAACAACAGTTGGTAAAGTTTTAATCTCGCAGTATCTATTATTAATTATGGAGCACAATAAAAATATATAAATACTGAATTAATAAAATTACTAACCAAATGATAAAGTAACTCCTATCTTTATAAAGCAAAGAATATTTTATTTGAACTCTGTCGTTTCGTGGCTGCAGTAGTTTACTGTATCTTTTATTTGATAAAATGTAGGGTTGATTGAATTCAACAGAGGTTAATGAAAATTTGCACTGTTCGGAGGAATTATTTATAATTTATATCAATAAGATCAATATCTAAAACCTGTAAATCATACTTCGGGTATCCTTGGTAAACTGATAGTTTTCCAAAAATGGTACATGGTTCTCAGTTACTATCAACCATTTCGTCTGATAAAATGACTCCATTTCCTCATATCTCATATCTTCAAGGAAAATTCTACAGGACCCCTTGACTTCCTTGTATTTTTGAACCGAGCCCAAAAATAAAACGTTTCGTCTTTCCTTGTAAGGTTAAATTCAAGAGACGTAGACACCATGTTGGACTTATATTCGATAGTGTTAGTAAATCTGAATCTGAATAAATACCCTGCAAGCCACCGCAATTGGTTTGTAGCAGGGGGAGATTATCTCCGACCTATCATATTATTCTCCTATTGTGCTTGCTCTCTTGTCGTCTTAGGAAAGAAGGATCCCTTGTATCTATTGGTCCTACAATCGATTTCTCGAGTCTTGTCAGTGTGGTCGTGGCGTCCTACGCAAGTTGGGCTCTTAATTACGCCTGAAAATTCATCATTAAAATCTTCAGATCTAATTCTCTGCAATAGCCGATGTCTCGACCTTTCTCGCCGTTTCTCCAGTCTCTCCCATCCAAGCTCTTCTATTAGGCTCGTGACACTTACTTGCCTACCATATCTATGTAAAAATATATTTGCATTAAACTTCACTATAAAGTCTTTATATCTTTAGTTGAAAGAAAAAATATAAAATCTTATAATATTAAATTTCATGAGTCGCTTTTTCATCATAGGTTCGTGGGATTAATACAATGCTCAGGCGGGCTTTGAATTGCACATCCGTAATTAAGTCGATTCGCAAATTGAACCGGAAGGAGTATAGTTTACATAATGTTTAAATATCTAATTACAGTCCACATCAGTATTAATTAATGGTCCTATGCTTGGCAGCTGTTGCAAAATAAACAACAAATATCGATATGTGTCAACCTATGCAGTCAAAATCTATTGAATGTTTTTCTCCATCCCTTGAGTCTTCTATCGTTAATAACGACCATCGGCAATTATATCGATTTATTCTCGAAGATATGTGTATCGTGCAGAATTTTTGCTTTCGAACAGCTTTACGATATCAAGATACGCGGGAAACATTTTATCCATCAACAAATACGATGATATCTTTATATGGTATCGTATCTTCGAAAACACGACTTGACGTCGTCTCTCAAACGTTCTGGGAATAAGATGTTATTAAGCGAACGACGGCTCGCGACAATCATTTCAGCCCATTACGCGGAATTTAAAAATTGGGAGATAGTTGACGGCGAGCGAGTAGGAAATTCCGCGAGAACGATTCCTTAGAGCAGGGGTCCCCAAACTACGGCCCGCGGGCCACATCCGGCCCACCTGCCTTACCCAACCCAACCGCCTCGACATAATTTGTAACGGTGTAGTTTCCCCCCCCCTCGAAACTTGCTCTTTGAAGTTTTCACACGGCCCGATCAGTCATTTGAAAAGTCTCAAGTTGCCCGCGCTGTAGTACATAAAGCCTAATGTGGCCCTTTCAATAAAAAGTTTGGGGACCCAGCCTTAGAGAGAGAGAGATTGAGAGGGGAAAAGGAAATGAGATAAATATACAGCGAGAGAGCAAGAGAAATAATATAGAGAGAGTGAGAAAGAGATCGAGAGAGAGAGATGGAGACAGGTCTCAATGGATTTCAGGAGGACCGAAAACGCGAGATGACGTTGCTGAATTTGAGTCGATACTTTATGGAGCGTGGCCACGTGCATGCGTCTTAGTGATTCTCTCTATCTTTCTTCCCGTATCTGGTAACACGTGTCTCTTCAATATGGCGCCAAGTAGACTTACGGTAGCACTTTAGCGCTCCTTTACGTAAATATTTCTTTCTCTCTCCTGGTTTGACTTCCCTTACCTCGAAAAGACTCGTGCACACTCGTGAAATCCGCCGATTTTCCATCGTGCGCCTTTTGTGGGATACCTACTATTTTGAGTAGAAGGGCATTGAGAGGTCGCTCTTACGCGACAAATTACATTTTCGGAAGACATTCTCTGTTCCACTCGCGTGAATTTGTCCCATTTACATATTGTTCGTTTCTGTATAAATAACGAAGTGGGAAAATGCTCAGGTGTTTGTATGAAACAGAATGTTCTGTCCAGAGCTCGTATCTTTCCCATCGCCTATCTATCTTTATTCGTGGTCTATCTCTGTATCCGGTGGCAAGACACGTGTTCGTCAGCCACTTTCGCTAACAATACTTGCGTGCACATCGACGATAAAAAAATAGAAAACTCTGTTTTTCGTGAGTATTTGTTGAGCATAGCATTCTTCGGTTAATTTATACATTAACGACAAAAATCTTTTGTCAGAAGGATAACTCACGCGGATTCTTCCACTCTGCAGTTGTGAAAGCGCCTCTTTGAGAGAATCCGACAGCATAGTCAAAGAAGGACGCCATCAATATATTTCCTGTCGGGACTTGTAGTCATAAACTCGTCATTGCGTCACGAAATCTAGTAAGATTCTATCAGTCAGCTGTTTGTCTTTGCGACGTTTGGTAATCGCTTGATTTTTTCGTATACAAATATAAAGTTAGTTTTCACATGAGAGGAACCCTTATACTCTTCACCCTACACAAGTTTAGTTTTTATATTAATATATAAATATATATACTAATGATAAGGAGGAAAATTATTTTTATAAATATAAGTGTCAGTCTTCGGACAACTTCCTCATTCCTTAACGGCAATCTTTTGACTGCAATAGCAGAATTCATTGTTGCAAAGCCCCACATAGATTTCATTGATGTTGTGTTACATAAATTGCAATCTAGGTCAGAATAAAAAGATTTGGTTGTTGTAAACTGAAAAGTGGCACTTCGAGTAAGGATAGTGGTTCCAAATGCGGCAGCCATCCCATAACGCGGACTGCTAGAACGCTGATATGCTCACACTTTTTCTATAAAATATGACCAATGGACTGTTACAATGCAGGTGGAATTCCTTCATATGCGGTTTGAATTTGGCATTTCTACTATTAAATTAAAAATGCTATATTACGGATTCTTTTTACGAGAGGGTTTCCAAGAACGCATCTTCCGTATGATAGGAGGATATTAGTATTCATAGAATATCAAATACTGTAAACTGGGTAAAAATAAGCTTTCGGTGAAAATAAAAGAGACGGGGGACGCCTTAAGCTATTATTCCGGTTATATAAATTAGACTTATGGAGGGGTAGGAAGAAGGGAGGAGACAGACTTGAAAGTGGAACTGGGGAAAATAGGTGGGGATAATGTTAGAGAGTAAGAAAGAGAGATAGACACATATAGAGGGAGGGAGAGGTGGGGAGGGGGAGGATAACGAGAAAACCAAGTCATCCATATGGGTGCGGTTTCTGAAAAATATTTTTTCCAGGGAAATATCGAATCTCCTCACGGCTGCTAGCAAACCTCACGCATGTTAGTAACGCTCTCGGAAAATTCATTTTGGCAGCCTATCTCAAATGTCTTTTGTTTGCGTTTCCAATCATTAGCGGAACCACAAATGAAGTGTATTCATTTACTATGTATTTACTTTAATGTAACTTGTGAAGACCCTGCAGTTCTAGTGCCGGAAATGTTGAAAAGAGTTTTTGAAATGTTTGAAGTTACTCTTTGCTATATTAATGAAAATAACATCGAACCAACAGATTCATTTACGAATAGAAAAAGAATAATGAAAATGGTTGGTGGGACGTATGACGCAAAAGGTTTAGACTGCTGCGCTAGATGACTCTGCGAAGGTATGGGATCGAATGAGGATGGCGAAAAAATATAAGAATTAAAATTAGAAGTCAGCAATTTAAGAACTTTTAAGGTGACTAATATCTGAGGGATCGAGCCGATGTGAATGAGGAAGTCGGGGTACCTCAGAGGGTTCTACGAGATTATAGACAGTTACATTATGTTAGTCTTATTGGCTTCTATTGGAAAAGTCAATTCGACAATTTTGCTGCTCGACTATTGTTCACAGTGGATCGTGAGCAGTGAACTATCGACAGTGATTTGGTGAATACTACTCTCTCTCGCCGCAGGACACAAAATATAAATGATTAAAACCGAAAGATATTTACCTGTAGCTTCGATGCATTTGCGTGAAAGTTAAGTGGGATACGACCTTCCTTTCAAACCCCTTTCTCCCTGCTTCATTTCTCCCCTCCTTAATCCTTACTCCCTCTGCACGACGCAACCCCCTCAAATCCTCCCAAACTATCTATCTCCCTCCATCCCATTCCACGCCTACGTCTACTTTGAGTTGCGATATATGGACAACGAACGTTGCCCCTTTGTGCGCACCTACCTGACACCCCTGTCCACCCCTCACCGCCCAGGCGCCTCCCCCATCCCACACAATCCGCTGTTCAATGTGCTGACCAACCTCTATATTCCCGTTACCTCCCCCCGCCCTTCTCTCCCTCTCTGCCGCCTCCTACACCCCGCATTCCTTACAATGCCGCTCTGGCTCAGACGCTGACTCACCATTGCCCCCCCCCCCATATCTCGCTCCCTCTCTTTCTCCCTCCATCTTCCTCCCGCCCCGCCGAATCGCCAAGGATGGCCGAGAAGGCCTTTGCGAACTTTTCGAAAGCGATCACGTCTACATTAGCAATGTAAATTTTTCCGTCCGTTTTTTTATCGCGTAGTTCGATTCGAAGTGCAGAATTTATCACGTGCTACCTGAGGCGCGTATTTTTGGTTGTTTTTCGACTCACTCTCACTTTCTCGCTAAGTGACACGTAATTCAGCACACGCGTTTTGTGACGTCAATCGGCGAAAATGGGTATCCAATCACTTTCCACCGATAGCTGACGCTGTCCTTTGTTTTCCATCATTCGCGAAATCTCTCTCTATACAAATGAATTATACGCGTATGTAATACACAATTAAAAATCCTATGTTAAATCTGTAATTCAAATGTACAACCTAGTATACGAAATATAAAATCACGTATATAATATAAAATATATTCAATACTTTAGCAGATTTATAATAAAATATGCACTAGAAAATACATATAGAATTGTTAGATCCGATAGGTACAACATGTTCTTTTTTCTCAAATACGGTAAGACAGGCGTACAGAGATTTTAGTGAATGTAACTGCATTCTTTGTCGTAGCATTTGTCAGTTTGAGGGTAATCAAGTAAATGCAAATATGAGAAATTTCACATACGTTATATGTCATTTCTGGAGTGGTGATGAAATGACTAGAGCAATGTCACGCAACCATTTAAATTCACGGCACTTTCGGGTTTACTCCAACTTCGCGGCATATCGAACCAAACATAGTCCTGTACGCAATAAAACTGAAAGACATGGTGCGTGTCTAAACATGAATGGCATAAAATTATACCGGAAATAAAAATAAAAAATTTTAAAAAGTCAATTTATTTTGCATATCATTTATACCAAAAACATCCTTTGGAGAAAGTAACACAAAAGTGAATATGGAGATTTTTTAAAGTAACGGAATTGAATAAATTTTGAGCCTCATTCTTTTTTCAGCAGCATAGAAATTTTAAGTACTTTAATAAATATTATAAATTAGTTTTAATAAGTTATGAAATTTAATAAAAATAGTTCCTAGGAAAAGGGCTATTTTCGGAAATAAAAGCGGAATAAAAGAATAATAAGAATGAAAAATCTTCGTCTGCACGAAAAAATCGGTACAATATCCATTTTACAAACTTTCTCATATACTAATGCGTCGTTTAGTTATCTTTTGAAAAATATAAACTATGTAGAATCATCAACTAAAATAAGTATACGAAATTTGATGAAGATCGTATGAGCCGTGTTTTAGAAAATCCAATTGTTATTAAAGTTGCCCAAGAATAAACTAGCATTATATTAATTTTTTGAGAAATATGAACTGTGCAGTATTATTGCAGACTGGCGTATCCAGGAGGGAGTTTTGGGGGTCATAACCCCCTCCTCTCTAGATTAAAAAATTTCCTTCACGTTCGCGAATCATTAAAAATAAGTATCATGGGGTTTAGTTACCTTTCGAGTTCGGGTTCAAACCCCCCTCAGACAAATTCCTGGATACGCCACTGATTGCAGACGTAAATTTAAGTAACTGTACGAAATTTGATCAAAATCGTTGGAGCCGTTTTTGAGAAAGTCATGGTGTTGTTAAAGTTGCCTAGAATAAACTGCCCTTAATTATTGTGAAATGTCAACCATTTCTTCAGAGTTTCTATTCTGTATGAAAAAATGCCTAAGTACTAGATTTCACTCATTTTCGTTCAACATTTAGGCTCTAGAGCCGCGAACAGACACCTTTTTTCGCGAAAGATATTCTCGGCTTGCAGGGTATTAATGTAAATGTTCAAAGACAAATCCTTCTTTCATTATCGCCATCCATGCAGACAGCACAACTTCCCATTACCCAACGCCTCCGCCGTTCCGCACCCTGCAGTTTTTCCTCTTTCGAAAACTACAACAGCTCTATGTTGCATCCTTTTTCCTCTTTCGAAAACTATAAAAATTCATGTTGCACCCTTTTAAGTCAAATGCAATTCAATTGGTTTCATTTATTCATCTGCGCTTAATAGGAAAAATTATAACTACTCCAAGATGATACTCGGAACTGCATTTAATTCGATGCATTGGTAAAAGAAGCGGATTGGAAACCAGTAGCAGACGGACAACACTTTCAATGCATTTTCTTACGACGAATTTTTACGTGATGCAGTATATGTATTTAACGCTCCTCCGTGAACTTGAAATCTAAAACATTTCCTAATTTTTGGAATGGAGAATGAAGACGCGACACTTTAATCGGTCATATTTAAAACTTCATTTGACTAGCGGACATAAAAGTCGATCGAAACAAATTCTGCCACATTTAAATTAAAAGCGTAGGTTCGGTGTTTCTATTCCTTCCGGTGCATGAAAGTGAGGGAATATGCGGCGTAAAATAAATAAAAAATAAATATAAATTATAATTATAATAATGGTAATGATGTTCGAAGTTTTTAGCATTTGCTAAATAAGTTAGCTAGTTCGAGATTAACACAAAATCTAAAGTTTCATTTCTGCAAAAGCAACAAAATATTTATTTAGGGAGGACTAGATGAGACGTTCGTTTGCTCTCGACAGTTGACATCAGTAATTCGTCGTGACGTTAGCTCGTTTTATCAAACGTACCGCGTAAATCAAGCGGTTCCAAAAAAACAAGGCACTATCTCGGAGTGCGTCGACACGTCATCCCACGCTTCGCCCTAATGCCATATTCATCCTACGTCGCACCTGCGATAGCGCCGGGCAGCAGCCGAACGAACCGGATAGGGCGAACAGGACAAGCCGGTTAATGGGTTCGGTTCGGGAAATCCCCAAACAAGTAAACGGCTGCAGAGCGCAACGGGCATGGAAGAAAATTCGTGGGATAAACCCATAGGTCTTAAATTACGATTCGGCGGAACCATTATCATTAATCTTGTGTTTGGTGGCGCTCTCGCAAATTTTTTTTACTTTATTTGAAATTTGTGAAACCTTTCTGTATGTAGTTGAAATAATTTTCGTAGTTTCGATGGGATGGTAAGTATCGATGGAAAAAGGAATTTATTTACAGACAGTTGGAAAATGACCAAGTCTTTGTCCTATCCATATTTACAGAGAATATGGATTTTTTTTCACAAAACGCCAAGGTTTGGCGGCAAATTGTTTTTTATATTTATATACAGACATCACGTTTTCTTGACTCAAAACTATTTCTCATCTTTCAACACGAATGCGCGCGTGTGTGAGAAAGTGTAGGAATAAGTCCTTTACTTGTCAGCACTACTCCCTCTCTCTCACTTTCCCGCCTATCTCATCCCTACCGCCATGGTGACCCGAGGGCGTCACCGTGACCCGGAAAATGGTTTTTCCACGCTCATGGGTAATGTGGCGTCTGAGTCGCAACGGGGCGCTGTAAAAATGGCTTTGGAGGAAGCAGTTTTTGGAATGGGGTAAAGCAAAGGAACGAAGAGCATAAAAGGTTGTTAGGCGAATTGATGCTTGATGCTTGGACTTCTCTAATGGGCACCCTTTTACACCCACATTTACAGTCCCCTGATTATGGTTGGGGTTAATTTGGTCTAATCGTCACTTTTCCTTTTCTACTTCAACTAATAAAAACCTTACACATACACAATTAGTTTACATAGGAAAATATTATAATAACAAAAATTAAATTACTGGAATAGGGGAATTGTTCTAGAATCTAGATAAAGTAATAAGCGAAATCTCATTTTTATGGTCTCACAATAGTTTTAATGGATTTTAAGGAACAGAGTCGTTAAAAAGAAATGCTTTGGAAATGAGCTAGGTATTAGAATCGTATTTGTTTGAAAAAAGAAAAAATAGTTTTAATGCAATGCAGTCAAAGCCTAAGTAAGGCTAGCTATGCTACCGTTTAGGTCCTAAACTTTAGGGCCTCACAATAAAAGGGGTTTCTAGACCTATAAAAAAGTCTAGTGATAACATTATAACAAAGGAGTGGGGAAACTTTTTACGTGGGGGGCCGAATTTATATTGTAAAGAACTTATCCAAGGGATTCTAAGGAACCATATAAGCAAAAATCAAATGCGATCGATGCTGTAACATTTAAAACTGCTCATAAAATGAACGTTTTAATTAAGCGATGAATTTCACGGGCCTCTTTTTTTATCGCATCTTCAAGGGTCTCATAAAATCATATCGTATGCAAAATGCGACCCACCGCTGGTATAAAATCACGAAGTTTACGCGTATGGATTTAATACTACTGCTACCATAAGTGTTTTCCAGTCCAGTAACGAACTATTATTTAGTTAGTATTTCAAAAAGTATTTCCTGCCACCTGTTGGAAAACATTACTATAATAACTCCTCGGAGGTAATATCGGAGGAAGTTTTGGAAATAACTGAAGCACCAATTTATATTGAAAGACACGATCACGACGACAAAACACTAATGTAAAAAATAGCGATACAGAGATTAATTTTCCCCTACGATAATTATGAATCCCAACTGCAGAACAAACTTTCAAGTGAGGATTATTATGGACAGTTCTGTGCAGTGTACACTCTCCCACCAAGATATATCGTATAGTGAATTGTGGGGTAATATGTAGAGGTGGAAAATAAACAGGGCGGGTAAAGTAAAAAATAAGAATATAAATGAAAGAATATTAATTAGAAAGGCGCAGTGAATCGAGCATTTCATAGATGAGATTGCACAGTTAAAACGTGACCGAAAAAAATTAAAGATAATGAGCGATGGGTTATTTGGCGACTTGAAAGGAAAAGGGATTTACGAGAAGATTATGAAGGTTGCAAAAAATTAGACGAGGTGAAGGACTCAGTACAACAATTGCACATGGAATTTTATGCTGTCAGATTACTAAGGATGATAATGTTGTAAATGTAATAGGACAAAAAAAGAAATCCTGGGAAACTGATCGAAAAGCAAAGAAAAAATTAAAAATTGTATGCCATTAAACCTCTCAGTCAACAAAAATGCACCAGTCTGGTGATTTGCAGGGTATCACGAAAGATGTAGAATAGGAGTTGTCCAGAACATACTCATCGGTCTCTTTGGAAAACGTTCTTGCGTCAAAATATCTCTTTTACGTCGTAGTCCACGTCAATGCTTTGGAGAATAATTTCTTTGGAAGAGCGCATGAATACGTTTACAAGTTCGCATGCGGAATAACTGATGAAGTCTTCGGAATCAAACGCGCGTTAACAGGTGGAAAGGTTGAGAGGGGCAGAGGTAGGGAGGGATTTTTGGAAGATGAGGCGGTGGAGAGTGGTTAGGGTAAAGAGGGAAAGGGGATAGGGGGGCGGCGTGGGAGAAGAGTGGGCGTGGTGTAGTGTGAGAGGCATGAGAAATTGAGTGTAAAGAAGGATAGGAGAGTGAGGCGTATGTTCGTGACTGAGTAACATGTGACAAAGCGGGTTGGAGCGGGAGGAGGATGAGGGGACGAGATAGGCAGCACGGAATCAATGTGATAGTGAGCACGCTAAAATCCTGAGAGAACATTTCTCCGTTCTCCTAGTTTAACATTTGTGATTTATTTTAGGTTCTCGACAGACGCTTGAGTTGTTATATGGATAATTAACTGGAAAGGGAACAAAGATATAGAAATTGTACTGAGAAAACAGACTAAATATAAGTGTAACTACGACATTTTAGTTCAGGAAAGAAAGGGATAACAAAAGGTATAAAAGAAGGCAAAGTGGCAAAACACGGAGTTTTGTTCGTCTTCCGAAATGATTTTCTATTAAATTAGAACAAAAAATAAAGTAGTGAAATATGATTTATTGACCTCTTCCTACGATTTTCATTAACTGAATGATATACACAGTCTATTTCTGGTGAAAAATATACATATATCTTTTATTTAACGAACAATTATTAATTGATTATTAATTCTTTAAGATATCGGTCAAGTGAGAAAACAAAGATGAGGACATATGAATTCGATCATTATGATGTTGAATATCTTCAATTAACATAGCTTATCGCCATGCAATATCTTCTCCACGGACTATTTTTTAAAGAATCAATAGCGATAAAATTGACTAGTTTTTACTTTATAGCGTGCAGTTATAGAAAAATATGATGCGTCCAGCACATAACATTCTCCACACAGAGTAATGAATATGATTGCTATCGGCATTAGTGGCCTCAAAAATAATTAGCGACAATTACACTTGTGAATAATAATTAAACTGAATAATTTTTACATCGAAAAAAACATTAAGTAAACAAAATTGTTAGCAGTTGCTATGGATAACAAAATACCGATGTGCAATTAAAATTACCCTTGGCGGGGTATGCATCGCTTTCAGCAAATAGAAAAATTTTCCATAGCAACGGAAGCAATGTTATCACTTAGCGACGTACTTATAAATTCAGACGAAAAATAGAATATCTATAAACAATCAGTTTTATGAAAAAAGTTTTAAAACTTTTACAAAATTACGTTGTCTATAACTTTGATAATAACATATATTTACATAAATTGAGTTTTAAAGGAGGTATTTAGGAAAAAAAATGACAAGAAACATTTACTTCCTGTTGACCAGTTTTAGCTTAAACCTTTTCAGATCTTCATTTACGAATAAAAATCTTAAATATAAAGTTTTGTGCAGATCTGATTAATAGTTTTTGACTTAGAGAGCCCACAAAATTCTATCACATACCCACATACATCATCACGAATATAGTCAAAATGTTCTCAGGGAATCTCAAAACGTGTATTTCCGTTGAAATCTCAAATTAGATTTTTCACGAATACATTACTTTCTCCTATACTATTTATGGAAAAAGTTAAAATACCGATGTATAGTATATATGTTTTCCAGAATGATATTTTCTGACCCTTTTTAAAATTTCAAATATACTCTTTTTATAAAATACACATCCATTACCAAGAAAAAAACAAACTGCAAAATTATCAATAGATGCCATCGCTATTATCATGGACTGTACTATCGTCATAATGACTACACCTTACGCATAAGCTCAACCGATACAATTTTTCGGAAAATGAAGTGGAAAGTATATCAAGCGGCGCCTATATCTCCGCGTTGCAGGCTCAACGGCTTAGGCGACATGCTCGACTCGGATGCGATTAACAACAACACGCATTTCGCAGTTTTTATGATATTTACATGGAGGTTTATCTCGGCAACGGCGTCGGCGGGAGGAAAAGAGGGCGCCGTGCGAAAAAGAAACCGCATTCCGGGAAATGCCGCGATCAATATAAGAGGGAAGGATTTTTCCTTGTTTGCTCGAACGGATTCTTGGAACGGTTTTTTTTGCTCCTCTTGTTTTGGGCAGAAGTGAGAAGGGAAACGTGGATTTATAGGCAGATTTTCATCCTTCGAGCAGAATGAATGAAGCGGAATGAAAATTACCTTCGAGTTCGCGGAATTAAGATCAAAGAATGCTGTATGTAAGATTGGGAGGATGAGACTGCAAAAGTGAGAAAAAGACGGAAAGAAGTTATAGGCAGGAATAGGAATTAAGAGTTAAGGAAAGTGGAGGGTGTCTATGAGAGAAAGATTTGTTGTTAAACGACAGAGGGAGGTAGAGAGTACAAGGATCGTATATCGAGGGGGTATGAAGAGAAAGCTATAGAAATGAGCGACGAGGAATAGGGAAGAGATAGAGAAAGAGAACAGGGGAGGAAAATGGAGATATGTAGTGAGGAAAAATGAGAGAAGAGATGGAATGGGAAAGTGGGGAAGGGAAGGAGAGGATGTAGGCGCTAGATAGTAAAGGAGAGGGCAGACTGATAGAGGATTAGAAGGCGGGGCATTTAAATCCTGTCAGTAATCAATGGCGGATATTTAGAGGAAGCGATGGAGTAATGAGAAAATGCCGTTATGTTGCATCATTAAGAACCGCATTTCTCTTCAGAGATAAACTGTGTCGCTTAGGTCAACCTCTTCCACTCTCCTCAAATCCGCACATTTGAGCGAGCTATTTGGCAAGTGGAGGGGCAGCCGCGTCTTTCTTATCTCATTGACCTGTTATACGCTTTAATTCGTTCCACGATAATTTTGATTTGCACATTCAAAATACCGCCTAAATTTTTCGATGCCCTTCACCATTCATAAACTCTGCAAATCTAGATTTGTTGATGCAAAATAGAGGCTGATTGAGAGTAGGGCGAAAGGAATGCAGCCCTGAGAGAGTTTTTTAAAAAAAGAATTTCCCTCCTTCCAAAATCCCTCCCTCCGCCTCCCCGTTTCCTTTTATCAAATTACCCCTCCCTTCCACCGACACCCGTGGCAACGTCAAACCGGCGGAGACCTCCCAATTCCGAGAATTCTCTTTTCCTCCTCATTCACTCTTCCCGGATGTTTGGACCACACTGCCCTTAACTCTTTCCCTCCCCTCCCCTTCCTCCGTCTCTTACCCTTTCCTCCTTTGCCGTCCTCACCCCCTCCATAATTTTTTAGCCTCTTCCTTTACCGCCTTCCTCACGATCTTCAATGAGTCTAATTTGTAGGCGAGGGTTAAGAAGAGGCTGCGTAAACCTGATATAGAAACATATGGTCAGAGTCACTTAAAGTGCGCTCCGCAGATCCTTTGATCTTTATATGTAAGGTGCTTTTGTTATGTAATTTGTCATGTAATATCAAATAATGTTAACGAAACTAAAATATATATCTGCATATAATGGTAAATTCCACGGGAAAATAGTTAATTTATATGTGGCCAGCTTAGACAAAAAAGTTGCCAATATTTTTGTCACATAAGTAAATATGAGAACGTAACTGCTCGTTAACAAATATTAGGAGTTTAGAAGACTCAATACGGGAGTAGAAGATGATGGGTCGAATAATCGAAGACTAATAACGTGAATTTATAAGGCTAAACAATACTAATGACGTAACTACTGGCACAATCTCGAAATATGATTTTTCCTTAAGACTTTGACGTCATCGATATAAATTTGAATGGGATTTAGGCCTACCTTTTGGCGTTATGGGAACTCTTTAAAAATGATGTCCACAACAAATTTTGATAATTATTTTCTGAAGCTACTTATATAATAATAAGCCGTCTTTATTTAGGTCCGTCCTTACATATAAACCTGAGGAACACAAACATCCATGTCCTAGGCGGGATTCGATCCGGCGACCTTAGTAACCGTCGACAGATACTCTAATCATTCGTCTACCAAAACCGACTATAGCGTAGCGGAGAGCTAAGATTTATCTGTTACTATATAATCTTGATATAATCTGCAGAAAAGTTTTTCAAAGCTCATCGAATAATGTAGAACCTATTTATTTTTAGTTTACAGAGATTTAAAAGTAAATTGAGAGTTTGTTAGCTAAGGGATAGTTATCGGCGTCAATTATATATTTCTAATATATTTAAATGAATATAATCTTAGATCTAGGAAGGAGGGGTTTGTTGAGAGGTCCATCTACTTTATTTACAATAATTGTTATATTCAAAATTGCAGAAATAAAGGAAGCTAAATTAACGACATAGTATTTTATCAGTTGCCTCGTAGCAATTAAAAAAAGGTGGACCACTACGAAGAAAGAATATATAATTTTACTGCAGAATTTTACGGAAGTTAGTCCCTAGGAAGACAGCGACGGAAAATTAAATAATTTGAATTTCATCTAGGAGACAAGACGAAATCTTCAAGTATATACAAAGCCAGTCTACCGGTTAACAAACCACGAACTCCTCATTCAAGAAACTGCAGTTTTTACGAGATGGTTCAATTTGTGGTAATTAGACCCTTGAGGTAGTTTATTTAAAAAAAAAGATACCTCTATTTACAATTCAGGGTGACATGCAACATTCGCAGAAATTACACCTCTCACGCCTCTTCCACGAATTGTTATTTCCCTCGCTCCGTGTACTCAAGTAAACCGCTCAAGGGTGTGGGAGAGAGGATGTTTCGAGGATTTTTTTTTCGCACCCATCCTCCATTTATACAGGTGGCCCTTCCTCCAGCGTATTGCGTCATCAGGAGCCTAATTGTTAAGGAAGTGAGGAGCGGAGTGCGGCAGCAGGTTGTGGTGGAGAAGGATAGAAAGGACGATGAGAGAGCGAGAGACGTCCTTGACTACCTCGTCCTTCCCTACCTCTACCTTCGGTCTCCTCCTTTCTTCTCCTCCTCCTAGCCCATCCCGTGAAATGAATGACTGAAGCAGCATACATAAAAAAATTTGCACCAGAAGGTTGGTAGTACCGAACGGACGCGTCGGAGTTCGATTGTGACGTGGTCATAATTATGACAGAACGACGATAAGGAACAAAAGTTTTATCAATGTAAATTCACTCTCCGGCTAACACCGGAAGGACAAGTTCCTGCTCGAAAACTATCCTTCTGCAGAACGTTTGAGCACGATGAAAGTTTGGAATTCTAGTAAGGAGGAAGGAAGCTTCTCTTTTCTGTTTCAGATATGAATTAGGATAGGTTAGGGGTAAAATCGGAGAATAAAAAGTAGAGGAGAACAGCGTGAAATAATTTTAAATAAAGTCTAGAAATTGACAATTATATAAAAAAATTTAAGCAGTTTTTATAAGTTTCCAGCGATATAGCGACCGATAAAAATTAATTATTGTGATTAAGTATTCCGAAACTCCATTTCGTAATGAAACATAGTATTAGAGATATGGACTGATAATGGTAATAAAAGAAAATAATTGAAACTGAAAGTCAAAGAGCGCACACGATAATGTCCTAGGCGAGTGAAAGGTTTTAAAATTCCAACATCCGATTCAGTTTTCAACGATTTACTATGTTCCATAACATAGAGTAAATGGGGATTAATTCCAATACTTTGTAATACATGTGGTACGCGATGTATATTACTTGTACATATAATAATATAAAGCATTTAAGTAAACCAAATAGTGAGAACATTTACTGCGAATGGAACGTCCCTACACACCTGCACACACATTCGGTGACGTAGGCCTGATTGGGAATCATTTTACCGACGCAATCCAAAACATTCTATGTGGTCCGTCACAATCAATGGCAGACCATCTAAAGTGCGTTGAAAAAAATAATACACACGAACTCCGACGGAATCTAAGCTAACTTACCTGGAACTATAAAAAGTCAAAATAAAAATAAGTGAAGGACGGACTTCGTTATAAAGGCGTTGTCAGAGGCTTCGTTAGCCGAGGTATGCCTGTAAACATAGCATCCCAACTTCCGATGTTAATACTGAGTTGGTTTGCTCATTTTTTTTAGCGAATGGCCCTTCATTCAACTTCTAAAATGTCACACGATGTTGCCTGCCATCACATCGTAATTCTTGAGTTCAGCTACCTAGTTTCGCTTCCGTAAGGGTGATGACAGAATGTTCATAGAAGATAAAGTTCTTTGTAATATCGAGTTCATTATTACGAAAGCGCAGCGTCTTATCTTTCGGATTCTTTTCACTCTATTATTCTTTCAACTTATGTTTACTGTGCATGGGGAATTGGAGCTACTTATACACCCTAACGAATGAACAGTTATGGTTCTAAATTTACCATTAATATATTTTATTCTGTTCCGGTTTTTTACCCATGCGTGGTACGCATATTTGCCTTTATCATCATGCAATTTGTCTTTTTCTCTTGATCTAGTTAGGGAAAACATTAAACAAAATCGTGCATATATCCGTCGACAGAGTGTGAAGCATCGCTTACTGCATTTCTCTTCATACGTCAGTACCCCTTTCTACCTCATTACCACTCCTCCACGCATCCCTTTCCATTCATTCATCTATTACACCTTGGTAGTTACATATCATGATCGGAATCCTACCAAATACATATATACCTCTCCCTCCGCTACTTTCCTCCCACGAAACTCTCGCCAACTCTCACCCTTCTCTCTCCGTTCTGATAGTTCTCTCCCCTGCTTCCCGTCCCCTCTCCCTCCGTTCTAAGCCGGACACGACAGGGACTATTGAGACCTCCGCGCGACCTAGGACCGACCAATCACGAAGCTTCTCCAATATGACGATCCCGTGACGTCTGCATCGAAGCTCGTAAATTTAGCTGTCACGTCTCTTCCCATCACTCCCTTCTTCGCTGCACCGCATGCTCGCATTTCGGAACCAAATTCAATGCGAAAAGGGATAGACAATTTTTGCGTGACTTACATTACATTCTCTTCCTCTATTCATTTGTTTTTTTTTATTTTCCATTATCTATTTGTCCTTATTTCTCTTCCTTACACTATCAAAGCGCATGCCTCATTTCGTCAGAAATGGAAACTTACTAAAATGAGCGAAAGATTTTGCAGACTACGAAAGAAAAAGAGAGGGAATATTCAAGGACGATAATGGAGCCAATAGGTAAATAGATACATGGAATATGGGGAAAGAAGGCGCAAAATTCAAGACATATCTGAATCTGAATAAATAACCTGCAAGCCACCGCAATTGGTGTGTGACAGGGAGAGATTATCTCCGATTGTGCTCTCTTATGGTTTTATGGAAGAGGGATCCCTTGTACCTATCAGTCCTACAATCAATTTCTCGAATCTTATCAGTGTGCTCGTGGCGTACTACGTAACTTGGTCTCTTAATTACGCCTGACTACATATATTGTTTGTGAGTTTAATTTTAATGAACAATTAATATTAACAATTTCGTGTAAGGCTATATTACGTTGAAATTTTAATACTTTTATGGAACATATTTTTTCATTTATTAAGTCCCTTACTTAAATATTAGTACTTGTAAGTTATTAAAGCATCGAGCAGGGATGTTGAAATCTTTTAATGGATTTTCATACTTATTCTTCATATCATCATCATCCATGGCGCTACAATACAAATTCGGACCTTGGCCTCCTCTTATGAGTTTCCTAGGAATCTCGCGTTTATCTCATATATAACACCACACAAGCACAAAGAAGGGAGGAGGAAAATTCGGAGGCGAAAATCACCAATGACGCCGCTCTCACAACACATAAATCGTGGCGGGGCAAGCCCAAGTTGAAAGACAGACCTCCTTCAATATTAGAACTCAAGTCTGCCACGAGGAAAACCAACACTGAAACCATCCCGCCGCCATTTCCTACAATTATGCTTCACTGATTGTGAGATTAATTCAGAAGAGCTAGTGTGGCTTTGTTTAATGTTCTATTTCAAAAGAATGAATCATAGGGCTCATATCAATGTGACGAATTATTTATATATACCAAAGAGAAGAAGGAAAAAAGGAAATAATTAAATAGTTTAAAGAGGGTGATATTTGTGAAAAGACCTCCAGGTGAGACAGCTTTACAGGTTTGGATAAGAGAGAGAGAGACGATAAATGGAATTCTCTCATCTGATGAGAGAAAAGTTCGAGGTCTTTCAGATATGATTCATGGCATTCTTCCGATTATTTGTGCTTTGATTAACTAATGATTACAAATTTATTTAAAAGTGTAATACGTAGTATATACTAATATTAAAAATATTTATTAACATGAAGAATTTTTTCATGGCGTATTCCACTTTTCGATATCGTAAACATGTTACCATTCTTCTGTTTCTATCAAACATTATTTGGACCTTGAAAGATGATAAGAGTATTATGTGTTTATTTTTTCTCGTTTTCAGTTGGCCAGATCAATGTGGACACAGAGGCGAGGCACTTCCGCACTCGGACAACGGACGTGAGCTAGACCTTCGATGACGTCATTGGCGGAGTCGAGCATCGCAACTCAACGCGAACGTAGACGCCCAATGTTCCGTGCATGAGATAATGTGAATAGTGGAGTGATCATAAATATAAGGATTGCACAACGCCTATAAGCGCGCGAATCCTGATATTCGAGTTTCTTTCTTCCGCGATTCGCTGATCGAGAGGAAGGAAGACATTAAGATGTCCGAAATTATAAGAGTCTAGCGATAACAGTGTATATATTTTTATGAGCAGGCAAGTATTTAAATATCGAAGACAGCTTTACTGCATTTCCATCTTCTTATACGGCTCTAATGATTTTTTTAAGCAGGAGAGTTAGGTTGCGTAGCGACTATTTCGTAACTTATTCTTAAAATCATTATTCGGAGATATTAAGATATAAATATTGAAGCATAGACAAGTTTCACCGAAGAATTAATTTAAAAGATATCACCAATACTGCTGATCTGATAATGAATAGGAAAAACCTTTCGCTAAACGCATATTCCAAAAAGGTTTTCATACGATTTCAAGAGGTTATGAGAGAAGCATCAAATTGGAAGTATAAAATTGTTTAATACGTTTGAAAAATCTCCACCATAATTCCCTCTCACAGACTATTAAAAAATACACGCATAAATCTTCGTGATGTTTTCACATAGATCGATAGAAAATCACGAATGATGAGTTATTCGAACCTGGTACCGTAAGCCAAGCAAGCCTTTGGTAAGAGGAGGAAAAGAGGCGTAAAGAGTTATGGGTTGGGAAGGAATGAGTGGAAGCGAAAGGATAGTGGGCTGGCGAGGAAATTTCCATATGAAGTGATATCACTTACACTCGTATAGATAATGAATAAACGTAAAAGATATGAGGTCCAGCGGTCGATCTCGTTTCATACTTCAGTTTCAAAGTGAAACCCCGTGGAATTATGCACTTTAAAATCACGAATAATAATTTTCTAATATACATAATCAATCCAATGAGCCAATTCTAACGACATATGTTTCAGATTAACCAATTTTTAAAATAGAAAACTAATTTTGTCAGACTCACCATATTTAGGAGAGTGATGCATCCAGTGAAGGGAATGGTAAAGATTCCTCGCTGTCTAAATCCTCCATCTTAGAAATTTCGAAGGGGTGGTATTTGTAATTAACTGATGAACTCTGGCTAGTGTTTGCAGTAAGTTCGTCTTGTTTCTGTAATTTTAAGTAAACCGCAACTTATAGATAGGTAAACATAAATTGCATTGTTGAAAATGGCATATCTCCAATAAATTGAAATAATAATAATTATTCATTAATTATTTGCCAATTTTTACGTTAAACATTCCATTTAGGTTTATAAATATTGAATGAGCTCCGCCTTACCATTGCCTGTTAACTTAATGCTTAAAGAAAATTATATAACCATCCTGTGGCTTATGTAATAAACAAGATCAATTTTACTTAATACCAAAAGGTGGTGGTTCGAGGATATAATTTTGAAAGATAACGAATAACAACAGCAACAAGATGTCTGCTGTAGTTTATGACCCAGGACCATAGAGATCTTAATTTTAAAACTGAAGGATAAACTCAAAAAAAAAAGCAAAAATGCTCAAATCAAATCTTAAAAATGTCTTGCTCATCGAGAATGATAGGCTAATTAGAGCGCGAGCTGGAACTAAAGAAGAGGAAAAAAACGCCATCGAATGGAAAGACGATATCCCACATTCAAACTGCCTTATCTTGTCATAATGACGCGTAGATAATGGTAACTAGTGCAAGGCCTATAAATGGGTTGGGATCATAAGTTCATGTGCGTCGGTCGGCCGAGTAGGGAGGAAAAGAGAGAAAGAAGGAGGGAGGAGAAATAGAAGGAAGGAGAGGGAGAGAGCCGGAGAGATGGAGATCTAAAAAGAGAGAAAAAGTTCCCTCGCTGCTCCTCTCGAAGGATGAGAGGGAAAGGCGAAACCGCCTCCTTCCTTGTTGCCAAGCGACGACTTCTTCCTACCATGTCGACGTAAAAAAATCCGTCGCACTCGCGGCACTCGTTCTCTTAGGAACGCGAGGATTGAAAGACGTCCGTTGGTAAAAAGAAGGACTGGCAAGGGGTGTCGTCAATTATTTTGAAAAAATATACGGAGAGAGAGAGAGAGAGATGGAGAGTAGTGCTAAGATCGTGATGAGGATACACTCGCACATAAATTGTAACGTCATCATCGTTCTTCTTAGGGCAGAGAAATTTTTATCAACAAAAAAATCAAAGAAACGACTTTGATAGTCAGTAAAAATAAATAAAACGTCAATTTTCCATTGTGACTGGAAACAAAATGATACAAGATTGTCGTCATCGTTGAGATGCGAATCTGGTTTTAAAAACCGCTTATATTTTTTTCGAAAAACCGATGCGGTGTAAGATGTAATTTAGGATACGCACTATCTTTTCTGCAACATTTTCGCTAAGTAAACTGAGTTTATCGTATTTATAACTTTACATATAGTCTAATGATTCTTGCATACATTTGTTAACATTAAATTTGAGGTAGATGGCAGAAATTATTTGTTCCATGTCTCTTCCACGCCTCTTCACCAGAGGAATCACATCGTACTCCTGCTTACGCCAGACTTTAGAATTTAAAATTTGTTGTGAATGCGGAAATTAGGATTGCATAGTTGCTCGCATGGGGCGTTAGAGACAGGAGATTTCACTTACAGAATTACGACCAATCGGTGAGTCGATAAAAAAAATCATTTTCATTCGGCGCCGTGGTTCTTACATACGACGGTCGCGGTAATATCGCACCGGTGCCGGAATTTCTGGCCGAATAACAAATACCTGGATCTCTCCTTCGCGCAGGACGGTAGAATATTTCTTTCATTCTCCTACTCCCTCCAGCCTCTTAATTCTCCCATAGGAATTTTCGGTTACGTTTTCGCGTCTGGATTTTTTTATCCCACCAAAGACCGTACCGTTTATCGAGCTCAGGCCTGGGCCGGGAGTGAGAAAACGGCGCAATACTTTTTTCCTTCGTTTCGTATAATTCGTGAATGCGCGGAGTCACGGATCAGTGATGAAACGGATTCTGGAGCAGGACCAAATGGGTCAGTGAAAGGGAAGAAAATCCGCAGAACGAGTTGTTGTCGATTCTTGGTTAAATGAGTTGGCCTTTGTTCAACGATTTGTTGTCTGCCTGTCCGGTGAATTAATACTGAAAACGTAACGCGTTAACTCTTGTGGCAGGGATCATAGTCGGCAGTCCAACTAATAAGTCGAGGACACCTACAAACCGTGTTATTCGGCATGAGAAAAATTTCTTACAGATCAGATATTTTTAAAGAGATTTTTGTTTCGTATTGCCTTTTAGATTTTAACCAACGGTCATAAAAGGTATTTTTTCTCTACTATACGTCTAAAGATCTGAATTAATGTTAACGCATATGATCAGGCCTCGACTAATTTGCTTTACATCTAGGAGCCACCACCAAAAATATTTGAGCTATGACCGATGTGTAAAGGTATTGGAATATTAATAGTCTGTAGTTAGGGAACGATACAAGACACGCAGTCATTCTTAATCTTACGGATAAACAAATGATACATTTACATTGTATATAAAAAGGTTTGAATAAAAGTGGAAAAAACACTAGCTGTCACGGTGCCGTGACGACCTGGGCCAGAAATTTTTCGAGCCCTACATACGATCATTTATCTCTTTTCTGGTATATGCTTAGATCTAAAAGTTCATTTCAATACCTTATTTTATGTACTTGAGATAAAATGACTCGAAGAGAAAACAAACATTTTTTACATTAAATTGTTCTGGTGAAGTTAAATTGTCCACCTTTCAATTTTAAAGTCTTGTATAAAATCCATACATCTGGTTTCTATTACATTCTAGCACACAAAAGTAAACATAGGTCGGTATAAAAACGATGCTAAGAAGGAAACATTAAGTATCTTTGCATACACTTGCGATAAGATACGTATTGTCACTCCAAGAAGAAACGCGAAGAATAATTTATATGGGCTTGCCTGGTTATCAATCTCGTTCCCGCGAAAAGTGTTTGCAAATTGTATCATTACAAACATTAAAAGGCAAATTTTCGCCAGTATTTTTATTCCTGTAAACCTCGAAGAAATTAAAGCATTCCGCGTTGCTTGTATATTGAAATACCCATTAAAACACACTGGGTTCTTAAAACTTGCAACTTCGGACGTGATTCAAACGGACATAACCATTTTAATTACTTCCTTGGCTCCTTCAAACACCGATAATTATGTTTGGAATAGTGTCAGTTATTTCAGAGGAGTTCTGGCGATGAAACGGAGAGAAATGGATGGAGGGAGCGTATGGAAGAAAGGAGGGAGAGGGATCGGATGAGATGTAGATAGGGAGCGGAGTTTGTGGGCACACTGGCAGAGGGTGTAGGACAAGGATAGAGGGTTTGAGAGAGGTCGGGATCTTCTCTCCATCTCTCTCTCTCTCTCTTTTCCTGTCATTCTCTCAGTTCTTCCTTCTTTTTCCTTTATCTATCTCTCTCTCTCTTCTCTTTCTTTCTCCATCATATGGGTGCTTGCTCTCTCTCCGCGAAAACTAGGAAAAGAGGCTGCAGGGTGGTGTCTCCCACCCCTTCTCTTTCCTCCCTCCCTCTCTCTCTCTCTTCCGCCTTCACTCTCTCCATCTCCTCTTGCTCCCTGTCTCTCTCTCCCCTCCAATCCTCTCAGCAACCCCTTCTAAATATACGCCTGTCCGAAAAACACGGACGCCTTACCCCACCCCAACCCTTGGTCGTTTGAGGAAGGCTAAGGGTGTAATGCACGGGATGGAGGAGAGGAGTGTGGAAAGGGGTAGAATGGGGGAGGGAAGGGAATGAGGGAATAAAAATTTCCAAAGGGGAACGCCCCGGGGAAGGAGAGGAAAGGGGCGAGAAGGAGGGAGGTTGGGATTCGAGAGAGGGGTGAGATGGGGGAGGGAGGAGAGGGGAGGGGGGGTTGAGTTTCCCGACCTCAATTCGCGAGTGTTTCTTGTGCCAAACAAACGTGAGGAGGGGCGGGAGAGGGATGGAGGAGGAGAAATGGGCTCGCAAAAAAAGGGAGTCGGGGCGAGATAAAAAGGACGTGATGGGAGGCGAGAGAAAATAAATAAATGGATTTCAGAGAGAAATGTGTGGGAGAAAGAGAAGAGTGGGGATAGGAAAGGCAGAGGGACAAAGATGGTGAGAGCGGGGAGGAGGAGGAGAAGCCGAGATGAACTGACAGGAGGAGAATTGCGAGGAAGAGAGACAGGGATAAAATATCGCTCAGAATTTTAATCTAAAGGTTTCAGAAGACGAGGGGTACTTAAGCTTTATCAAATACGTTTAGTTCTGCATCGATGATTAACTTAACTCAATCAAATGGTTGAGTAAATAGGATACGCATTTAAACAGAAAAGTATCCGTCTTCAGTGGAAACTGAGTTGAATTGATAACCCAATGGATTTAAGCCCATAAAGCGAGATAGATATATCTTTCGCATTACGTACGAAAAATGCGCATTACTCTGTTCTCGATAATCCGATTATGTAAAATGATAAACGTAATGCCAAATAGTTTTTCATAGTTACAAACAGGAGAAATAAGGCGTTAATACAAAAATTCTCAAAAGAAAAAGCATCATTTGTCCTCTTTTGACTTTCACAATTTTTGACATGCAGATATACGAAACTTTACTGAAAATTATGAGTTGACGAGTTTGTGGGATGAGGTTTATGAAATGAGCACGTAACTGATATGAGGAACAGATATTCTCAAAAGAGACATTTACATACCTTATAATAGATTTAGTTCACATAAGAATATGTTTATATAAATTATCGTTTCAAAATGGAATAATATTAATATTTTAAATTAGATATAGAAGCAAAAAAATGCAAATAATTATGAAAAGTCGACTCGCTATTATGTTTATCAGATATTACACATTCGTTCTTTGAAATACGTAAATCATTGTGTTAGGCTCGGCACATTTTTTTCCACCAGTAGACAATGTAAGTTCAACAAAAGTTCACAATTTTGTTGATTTTGATAATTAGGATGGACCGATGACGACTGTCTATAAATTTAGCGGAGAAATCTGTTGTACGAGTGGTTTATTTTCAATTCGGTGTGATATGGATGAAATACAACAGCTCCCGCATCTAAGCACTTGTCCGACTATGACATATGATGGAGAATTAGGATCGACTACTTCGGGGTGGCGACCGCGTCATCGGTCGAAAAACAACATGATGCGTAGAGCTTTGAGAAACGTGAGTATTAAGAGATTTGATTTGCCTCCAACGTATTTAAATATTTAAATTTTACGTTTTTCTGTCGCTTTTCGCATTACACCTCGATGGACACGGAAAGTATTCTCGAAGGATATTAACCGCTCGCAAAGAGTGGCAAATTGCGCCGCTCGCATTACTAAACCTCCTGAAATTCCTTGTCACTTTGGGAGTGTTTTTCGAAAAGCCATGGAAACATATTCCGCAGCGCTTTGTGAACGGTTCTGGAAATAGTTCAAAGCGAAGCGGGATCAAAAGCTAAGAAAACTTAACGCTACTTTGGGACTTGGAAAAAAAGGGTCAGAAAGAAGGAGAAGGAGGAGGAGAGAGAGAGAAAAAGAGGTTCAGTGAAGGATACGTCGAAATGGAGTGAGCGAGATAAACAGCGTTCTGAAGGGAGGTGCGAAGGAGAGAGGGAGAGGAGAGCAAGGGAGGGAAGAGGGTGAGTGACGGGAGGAAAGAGTACGGGGCGGGGGAGAACAGAGCGTTGCCCCTGAGGGGAGTGGGGGTGAGGAGGGATGAGGAGTGAGTGGGGAGGTGAGGGTGAGGAGAGAAGAGTCAGAGGGAGAAGGGAGCTCAGAGGGAGAGAGGGTAGAAGAGCGAGGGGCAGGGAGTGGTCGTACATGGTTTCCTCGTGACCTCTGGGAACTGAGCGTAAGATAATGCTGCTTACGTTATCGAGGCGAAGAAAATCCAAAAATAAACCCAAAAAGTTCGGTAAAAGAAGAGAATTATCTTTCTGGGACGACAGGCAGTGATCCGCCATGAATAAGTCTGGATTGTCTACTCCCCCTCATCTCCCCCTCTGTCATTTATTTATCGGTTATTTCAAAGCAGTCGGTGTAAATTTAATGACGAGTGAGAAGAAATTCATTCAACCCCTGAAAAGATCCGCTATGATTTTACAATGACTAAACATACGAAACCTTCATTGATATTTCATTTGTTTGCCTTTTGTAAGGTAAATGAAATATTCAACGTAATTTACTTATGTTATTACAGAATAAATTGTGCGCAGGCAAGCACTTTAAACTGAAGAGAAAAGAACACCATCACCTACTATGGTTATTTAATACTCATTTTCTCCTGAGGCAAAACCGATTTCATATCAGGAGCGCATTCATTAAATGACATCTTCGTCTTCCCAATCTCCGATACTTTTATAGGTTGGGCTGGGAAATTTTAAGAACGTGAATTTTATTTATTTCGATGTATTTCTTAATATTATATGCTGTTTTTGCATAAATATTCAGATTTTGAGATTAACTAAATGCGCTCGACGATTTAGTATCAACTTCAAAATCTGTATTGCAGAATTGAAAATTTGCAAAGCGACGCTATAATGGTATATGTACTTATGGTACATCCCATGTAGTATTTCTCAATAAATCATTTTTGAACAACCACTTATGTCAAAGAATTATGATGGTAATAAGAATCGAAATAGACGCCTTGTGATTAACCCTAATCCTACCGGGCTCTATCACTGACGTAAACTACCGGGATGTGACTTAGGGACACCATGATATATTTGTAAGATATGATTTATTTTGACACTATTATTAATGGTTACATATTATACATAGTTAAATAGATTGAGTTGGCATGTCATCAAAACGCATGTAACGATGTAATGCGATAAATTTATTTTTAGACATACATGCGCGAAAAATCGGACTACCAAACAATGGATCCCAAAATTCTTTATAGTCAATTATACGTTGTATATATTAGCAGTCCAATAAATGCCCTTATTTAACACAAGACGCATTAACAAAGAACATTTTCATTACATTGTATCAATGCGTCTCGAGTGATTTTATATTAGGGACTATATAAATGAAACACAAAGAGTTAAAAAAAGTTAATGGTGTTTATGTAGAAATATAAAATAATAGAATACACAAAGTCTCACTGCCAAATAAATTTAATTGTAGAAGTAATCGTGAATAAAAATACAAATGTGTCCCTAAGTCACAGCCTGGTAGGATTAGGGTTAAGCTTAATTCAAAAGAGAGACACAGTAGATGGAAACTTTCAATTCAAATGGTTATGTGAACAACAAATAAAAAAATGTAATTTCGTCATAACTATGAAAGCATCTCATATTCAATTTCTAGCGTTTATTTTTAAGAAACTTAGTAAATAACCACCTAAATGTCCAACTGAAATATACTAAAACGTATCAGTAAATTGTGTTTGAATTACATCACAGGTACTTTTTAAAGGCCAAATTTTATTAGGACTTTCCCCGTTACTAGATAAGTTAATCCCTCATATACCACGAAACACACGACTATTGAAATAAGCGCGAAATGTATCAGCGGTTTTTGTGGAAGCGGATTCCTTTTCGGATAATCTCAAAAGAGAATCTTTCATTAAAAGGTAACTCAATTGTTTATGTTCGGTGTAATTTTAACGAACCAAAATTCGCCTCTGACAAAATTAAGCGCGCCAATTCTTAACTACCGATCTAATACGAGTTTGTTGCTATAAATTACACGAATTTCCTTATTTATTCTACAAAATTTGGGAATTCTATAAAAAAAAAATAAAGAATTCATAGCAGAATTTTTTAAATTAACGCATTCCCTCTATGACAACTTCAAAAGATTTTTATTCCAGATTCGCATCCTAAAAGCTAGCACGCAAATGAGGAGCCACTCTATGAATAGATGTTCCCCTGCATTATTCACCGTCCGTTTAGAGAGTAGCACCCATTCCTCCGAACAATGCTCGGACCACTGCTCTCTCTCTCTCCCCAATTCCCTCCCCCTCTCTCTCTCCACATTTCCTCCTTTCCTTTCTCCCCTTCGCCAGCTCCCGGAATTCCAAAATCTCCCCTCCCCCCCTCTCTCTCTTTGCTAGGGGCGGGAGCCTTCCTCAACCACCGAAATACCTGCAAGGCTGCCTTGAGGGATAGGCGGGGGCGGGTTAAGGCGGCCCGTATTTTTGCGCGGGGGCGAAATGAAGGGAGTGCGAATTGAGAAGGGAGGATGGCGCCAAATTGAGGGGAGAGGAAAGGAGGGAGATAGGAGAGCGATGGAGTGGAATGGTAGAAGAAGAGGGAAAGGAGGGAGGGAGATGGGGGAGGAGGGTACGTGGCTTGCTTACGTGCGTGAGGGGGCCTGTGCGTATCTCGCTGGAAATGGGGTTACGGCAGGTCATGACTCTCCTCCGCCGGACTCTCAACGCCTCCTCCCCATCTGATCTCCGAGGGAGGCTGACGACACCTAGGCCATCTGCGCGGGAAACTGCCGAACTTAGGAGGGGTTTTGGGCGTTCGTATGGGATGGGAGGGGTCGGGGAGTGCGAAGGTGGGATCCGTCCTCCCCTTTAAACTTCTCGCGTTACGTGCCCTCTCCCATTCCTCCACCCCCCCTCCCCATCCCCTCCTCCCCGAGGTAATCAAGGCGACGCACCACTCGCACCTCGGGTCACTAACCTCATAATCGCGGATTTGTCTTAACACGTAAACCGGAGCTCAAAATATTCCGAATGACACGAAAAGAATCCGGAACGTTTTATCTGCAGAAAACATTTGATGCTTTACATCAATCGTGGAAAACAGAGAGGGAACAGATGGCAAGGCCGGTCTGTTTTATGCGATATATCACGCGTGGGACAGGCCTTGCTATTGAATTATGAGCTGATTTTTATACACTGTATAAGAAATACGTAGTTAAATGTTTAAAACTTCGCGATTTTATGAACATAGTGTTCTCTAATTAGTCAGAGGAAATTGTACAAAAATATTATCCAGCAATGAGTCAATATTTTTATAAAATGTTTTCATATGAACTTCCGTAACTTCCAAATTTTATTTGCTAAAGGAAACTGCAAAGTCTTAAGAAAAGTAACATAGTCGACGCGGAATGTAAAAAGACGATCCGCTGAATTTTTCTTAGAATTTTGGTCGAAAATTAAGACTAAATTTTACTAAAACGTTAAATGTTGACGATAGAACAAACCAAAGAATCAAAAAAGTCTTTGGGAACTCAACTAATGACTTGTAACCAAAACATATATAATTAAGGTTTTTATGTGAACAACAGAAACTCTTTGATAACAAGAATAACATGTGAATCATTTTTTTGATTGGATTCTTAAAATCTCGGTAGTGACATCAAGATTTTGTTTGTCCAATTGAAACCATTTTCGTAAAGTGAAGTGCTCGAGTATATGAACGCATCATTGCTTTAAGCCGCAGAGCATCTTATTGTACCAACGCCCTTAACTGGAGCATGTATTCTGGCGTTAGGTGGTGTTGAATCATACTGTTGGGCGCAGGATCAAGTGTACAAAAAATATTGCCCTTTATGGATGGATTTGGAAAAGAATACTTAATTGCCTAATATAATTTCCTCACTTTTGTAAGAAATTCGGTATTTTCTTATAAAGTATCCATCGTAAAAAATTTCGGCACAGTTTAATTACTATTTGTATATTTCAAAAAGCAATTACTGTCAATCGCATTCGCACATTACGTACATTTATATCATACATCGAGCAGACGTAAACCTAATGAAAAACAAACTGGGAAAAATTCATTAACCGCAAACAATCGAAAAAAGCTCGTTTAACCAAATTAACTCAAAGAAAGATTAATCTGGATAAGAGTTAGAACGACGCGGTTAGCGACCCCTAACAAGCACCCAATTCTCTCTCCCAACGGAACGCTTGTTGGTGATATGTGCGTGTTCCCATAATTAGCGCGTTTTAACTTCTCAGGCGTCGGACAAAGGGTCGCGTCCTTGTCCCAAGTGTCGAGTGTCCCGCAACCCAAGACATTAACCCCTTATTGGGCCGCGTTCCGGGGGCGCCTGCTCGTAGGTGGCGCCTTGGGGTGGCGCGCGAGTACGCCTCGCTCGAACTAACGTGGGAGGGAGGCAGAAGGGAAGAAGGCGGGGGAAGGGGAGGGGAGGACGATGTGGCGCCGCTTTTCATTGCGCGCGAAAATAGAGATGCGAACGGAAAGAGGAGATACTTCCTCCTCCCACTCTCTTCTTGCATTCTCTTTCTCTCTGTCCTCAATATTTCCCTTTTTCCCGTCTTTCTTCACTCTGTATTTTCCGCCGAGTTTTCCTCCCTCTCTTTCTCTCTCAAAGTCAGTTAATATATTTTTATATTGCTGATCGTGTGTTTTTAGCTGTTAAATAATACATATACATTTTGTTTCAGTTTAAAATAATACGTGATAATTATCATTTATAGCAGCGGTTCCCAAACTATGGTACGCGTACCTCTAGTGGTACGTGAAGCTTTTGCCAGTGGTACGCGAGCAGAGTGAAAAGCAGCAGAATACCTGCTTCAAATAGGAAGAAGCAGGGACAGATCAATTGTGGTATGTGAGTTTGGTGCCACATTCACTACATTCATACTTACTAGTACTATGTGGTACGAGGAAATTTTGTCATGTTTTCGGTGGTACGCGAAAAAAAAAGTTTGGGAAACGCTGATTTATAGCATTAAACCAAGAATATTACACTTCACGACAATGATTCGCCAACACTGCTGTAGGTATCTTCAGCTATCAGAATGCTACGAAAACCTCTCTTGATTGAGTTTTATGATTGCTCATTGCAATTCTTCCATCTCAATCCTTTCCGCTAACATAACACCTGTCCCTTCCCCTAGAAGAGAGAGTTCATACAGCGGTAAGAAGAAAAGGAGGTAGTTAAAAGGAGAGAAAGAAAAATGGAATGGGCGACATCTTAACCTCCTCGGGTTCTCCCTTTGGCACTCTCCTCTGTCACAAATTACACACGCAAAAGAGCTACACCTAACGGTTATGTTGCCGTGGTAATCCCTCCCTCCGCGGAGGAAATTTGTCTAGTGGCTGTCGTCGATATTTCTTCGAATAGGAACTTGTGAGTTAAGGGATTCAATCGGACGCTGCGGAGTGGAAAACCTTCCATCGCCCCTCAACGCATATTGCACACATTGCGAAAATAGATGCGAGTCTTTTTAAGAGAAAAGCGATATTTAGTGCACTGCTTGAACAGCTATTGATTCCCATCACTCCAGGGGATGTTTAGGTAAATCCCTCTACGGAGCTAAGCTCAAGAATGACATTTCCATATTTTTCTGCTACCAATGATCAAACAATTCAGTAGAAATTTAGAACAAACATATCTTTCATGGAGTCTCTTTACCATTAATAGATCTTTAAATCAAACAAAATATTTTTAATGCATGAAGAACTGCGCCAAAAATTCACCGATACAATTTGATGAGAATTATTTTAATAATAATTAATTTAAAATATGAGAAATACAGCTGGTCCAACCTCTGTAACTATATGGTCAGGAGGTGATAAAAATTTCAAATATAGAACTTCAGGTATAGGTATAAGATTTCCGATATAACAACAATTCTATTTACAGGCGTTCGAATAATTGACGTTCTATTTATAGCAATCAATTATATTTAAATACTAGCAGAATTTCCCGTTGAATTTCAATGGATTTTGTGAAGCTACTACAGCATAACATACAAACTCTTTAAAATATATAGTAGATACTTTTTAAATTACAATTAGCTTTTCTTAACAATTAATCATATTTGCTTGTAACATCTACATGATACCCTGCAAATCACCAGACTGGTGGGTGGCAGGGGGTGCAGCACACCAAAACCTACATAATAACGTCCCCCCTGGGAATACTCTCCTATTATGATCCCGTATGGTCCTTGGGAAAAACGAGCTCTGATATCGCTCGGTCCTACAGTCGATCTCTCGTATTTTATCCTCGTGATCGTGCCTGCCCATGTACGTAGGTGCAGCTAATATTCCTGAGACCTCCTCTAATAGAACTTCCGACGTAAATTTCTCCGAAAGCCTTAACCTAGCGCTAATTCTGCGATCCTCTAGCGATATCCAATTCAATTCCTTCAAGAGTGATGTGACGTTTAATTTTTGCTCATATTTTTGTTTAACAAATCTGGCTGCTCTTCGTTGGATTCTTTCTAACTCAATTATCTGTCCTTTTTCTTACGGATTCCATATGCTGGAAGCGTATTCGACCTGAGATCTGACCAATGATAAATAACACGTTTCTCATACCTGTTCTGTGCTACTTCTTACTATTCTGCCTACGGGGCTCAATTTGTTATTGGCTGCGTCTATGGTCCTTCGAATATTCATATTCCACGATAGATCACGACAAATGGTGACTCATAAATATTTAACGTATTCCTCTTCCTGAATAATATTCAGTATCTATTTACGTTGCTATCCATAAACATCGATCGTTTCGTTGCTTAAACAAAAGTGCGAATCGAATAACGCTAAAATTTCGTCTATTTGTAAGCTTCATTGAAGCTAACTGAATCGGAGATAATGACGGCCGCCTTGGCAACGCCCGGAAAGACTAAGAAAAATCCACAAAATTTCGAAACAAATAGCGCATTTCTGAAAACCTCGACCGTGTAACATGTAAACTTCGCAGGAATAAGGTAGTATAGAGTTTTATTCGTCGAATAAAGCAAAAACGAAAAAAATCGGTCCATATTTACGTATTTTGATGCTTGAAGGAAGAATACCTTGCAAGTCAAGAAATGGATTCATACGTGTTATCTTATGGAAAAATGTTAATCCACTATATTGGCAGCACTGATTAATCCCGGTTGACCAAACCTTGACCATTCACTAAGGATATAAGGAAGAATTGTACCAAATTTGGTTAATCTAACTTTTATCGTTTAGGAGGAGTTCCATGAAAAAAACTACAAACACACAAACACACACTTCAAAATATATTATAGTAGATAATACATAGTGTATAGCAGAAAAATAATAAGAGAAATACGGTCTTACGCAGATATTAACTTTATGAATTTTAACAATTAATTTTAAAGAATGTATTGAATATGCGCCAAATTTTAGGACCTGCGGAATACGACGCCAACGCGGGATACGTAAATGTTTCTCTCCCCGAAGTCGAAGGTACGACTGCACCCAGATACAATGAGGCGCGCGTCTCCTGCCTGCTTTAATACTCCGAAACCGCAGCCGGAAAGAGGACGGAACGGATGAACCTTCTTAAAATAAAAGATCATTCCCCTCCTTCTCGCTCTCACCCCTTTTTAATTAGGGTGCACCGATACAGACTGCCAAAACAGATGTTAAACTCGGATATCGGGGAGTAAAGGAGAGTCATAGGCCGGCCAAGGCGAGAGTGGGTCGATTCCGCACTGGAAATTAAAACACTCCATGGAGCTGCCAGAGTGACGTCGTCGCGAGACGAGGACTGTTTAACCGAGGAAAATATTAACCCACGAAGAAAATAAAAACATCCGAGTGGATAGGGGTTTAAATCAGTGTCATATGAGGACGGTCATCTGCTTAGATGGAAAGTCACACGATTCTCGTGCCAGAGGAATGAATGTTTCATTAGGAATGAAAGCGATATTTCCTTAAAAAAAAAAGACGGCCGCATCCTAACTTTAGATGACGAATCTGTTTTTGTGTGCCATCGTATGACGTCATCGTACAATTTTATACGGACAGGGAGGTGGAGAAAGAGATGGGATCAGCTGGAGTCGGTAGAAATATGAGCGAAATAGAATAGGTTGGAAAGGATGAGAAGATGCAGAAGGAAGTTGGAAATGACGGGAAGGAATACGAAGTGTGTACGTAATTAGGACTGAGAAAAGTTGTGAGATTTGAAGGGGTTGTAATGAGTAAAATAAGGATAAGTAATATGGGGAGGGTTTAAAATGGGAGGGAAGAGTTTGGAAGAAGTAAGAAAGTGCCGATAAAAGACGATAAAGATTGTACACTTCCTTACAATCCTTCAATGGAGTTGAAAAAATGGAAAGGGTTTGGAGGAATTGGAAATAAATAGAAAGTGATCGGAAATTTTGGAGAAGAGATTGGAAGGTATTGGATGAGGTTGGTACAATTCGGTAGTGTGAAAATAAGTTGGGAGAAGAGGAAAAGAATAGAAAGGACTGTGAAAGGACAATGGCTGGGTATGGAAGTGAATTTTAAGAAGCGGAAGATAGGAAAGGAGCGGGTGAGGAGCAGGTAAGACCGGATATGTATGTACTAAACGCAGCAGAATGAGGAGAACCGAAATAACCGCCCATTCACCCCATCAAAGGAGGTCAAAGCCTTCATTTTCCTCCCACTCCTCTTCCACCCTCCTACTCCACTCCTCGGCCAAAACGGTCACACCCATTTAAACCCTTTTCTCCCACGCACCTACGCGTACACCTCCAACTAAGCCTCATACTTAACCTACGTCAACCTCTTCTCTTCTCTCCCTCGTGTCTCTCTTCATCCTTCCCCCTCTCTTTCTCGTTTGTCTCCTTTCTCTTTCCTCTTTTTCTCACCCCCTTTCTCTCGCTAACCTATCCCATCCCCCCTCTTCCCATCTCCCTTCTGACATCCTCGACCACGACTCCTACCTCTATATCTCACTCATCTCCTCCATTTCCCTAAATAACTCCTCGTCAGTCTCAACTCTTCCTCTGAAACTCCTTTCATTTGCAAAGGAAAACTTCGAAATTGATTTCAATGATCTTGTCACTTAGGTCATTCCTTCCCTCAGAGGTTTGACGTGATTTTCAACAAGAACATCACAAAGGATTCATTCGCTGTTGTTTACTCCATATATATTCCAGATAGTACCTACGCGATTATGTTCCTCTTAAACGTGTTGTCAGCTAGAGGTAAATCATTTCAAAAGATTATATCATATTTCACCGCTGATATTATTGTATTTCAAGTAATTTATGGATTGTTTTTACTGAAAGTCGTACAGAAATATCAATTCATTTAAATGATTTCCTTTTATAATATTCCCTCGCCAACCGCGGGAGCTATGCTCCTGAAAAATCCGCGGTTGGCGAGGGCCAGCGCTTATTGGATTGATGCTTGAGAGGCATATGTAAGTCCTATAAGGTAAACTACAAAGGTTAAAATAATTATGCCATACTTAAAAAACGTGTTTATTACATATAAAACAACCAAGAAAATTACTATATAGTAATACCTCGATTTACGACGCTTCTATTTACGCCGATTCACTTTTACGCCGGTTGCAAAATCAACCCCCAAAAATTTTATTGGTTACACAGCAAAAGTGAATGAAATCCTCATCCCCGTGCTGTCGCCAAATATCCTATTAATGAGAATGACGGAAGCTAAACGATAAAATTTTCTTTTCGTTTCGCAACATTAGACGTTTACAGTAGTCACTCACTTTTTGTCGAGAAGTTTACGGCGAAAATGTTCTGAAAAACGCAAGGTTACGGAGGTGTCTCTCCTAATCCCAGACATCACTGTTGCAGTTTTTCAAAAAGAAGAAACCTGCACTCAGGGAAGCTATTGACCCAGATGAACCTTCGCCAGGCCCGTCTCATTAACGCCGCCCCAGAACGCCACTGTCGAAGAACATCAACGTAGGGGCCAGACAGTGGCGTTGTCGCTCCAGCAGTGGCTCCGAAGGACCAAAGTGAAATTTTTATTTTATTATTACTGTTTTAATATTATAATTATTTACTGTACTGTAATTCATTACTTGCATAAAAAATATTAATATTTCATTTTCAGCATTTAAATTACCAAAAAGTACTTTTAGCGGTCACTATTCGTATTCTAGGAACATTCTAGGAATCTATCTCATTTAAATACATTATAATTTTACCTCAATTTGCGCCGCTTCACTTTGCGACAGTGCCCCCTTGGAACTTAAACCCGGCGTAAAGTGAGGTATTACTGTACTACATTGATGATATAACGGCAGTTCAGCCCCTGCTGATGCAACCCGCTTGGACTTAAGCTTCAAAGAACACTGGTAAAACCAATGCTTTTGTTAAATTCCTCTAATCTCCATCTTCCGACTAAATTGGGGTTTTATTGATAGCTAAAAATACTCTTTCCTAAGTCTCTCCTTCTGATAAAGACTAGTTTGTACATAGCTTCTTCAATACCGTAAATTTTAACACTGGCTACCGCGGTTCGTATAATCAGGTACAAATTTTCAACTGTGGTTTGCGAGGGTATAATGTATTTGCAGATAAATCTGACATCACTTATGAAGTAGATATTATCTGTAAAAACTGTTTAATACAGCTGCTGAGAACTGAATATACAATTTAAGGGATAATCAGGTAAATCTTGTACCATATAAAAATTCGCGCCTTGAAATTCCACTACATTAAAATTTAACCCGTGTTTTTGACACCCAACTTCTTTTAAAACCGTTTCTTGTCCTGGATTTTAAGTTTTGCGTTATTTGTCATATGGCCTTGAGAAAGAGAAAGCTTGTCGCAAAATGACGACTGATAATGTATGCAACGACATTATTTTACAAAAGTTCGAGAAAACGGTAGGTGCATGTATGTAGGATGAATTAAAGATTTGAATCTGTAAACAATAATTTTACTTTTGTTTCGGTTTCTTTTGATGTCGCTGCATTGATTGTTGCCTGCGGTTAATGGATCTGTGACCTAAATCAGTCACGTTATTTTATTCAGTTTTGACTCTCAATCAAGATTTCCCGAGAGCAATTATTGTGCCAATTTTAGGATTTATTTCGTCTTGTAGAGTTATGATAGCGCTATACTAAAAATAAAATCGGTCGATTTATTTATTTTTTCATTTTATTCACCGAACTCTCGTTCACGTGAGGGAGTTTTAACTTAAAATTGTAAAAAAATATTTGTCAAAACAAGTTTGTTTCAAAAGCAATTTGTGAGGATAACAGAATGGAATGTTAAAATTACAGGTTGCATGAGAGTGGAAAATTGGTTTGTTGGGCTTACATCAGGATAACTGTAGTATCTAAAGAGACCATTCACATAAGATGCGAAAAATCCAAAATTTAGCATTAGTTTATCAAGACCACTTGTTTTTTTTGATTTATCGTTTCCACTAAAAATGATTTCAACTTTTAATAAACCAGCGAACGCTAACAATAATATAATAATCAATCCATAACGATATTCACTGTTGGTTGGTCTTCTACGTTGCTATGCACATGCTCGCTTACGGACTTAATATCTAGACGCGAAGAACAATTTTTATTTGGTACTCCATCCAGTCACTCTACACCTGACTTCCTCTCTCGTCAAATGTGATTTTGCTTTTAATTCTATAAAATAGCCAAATATAGGAAAATTAAATAAAGTATGAAAAATAAAGCACTGTGGTTAGGGAAAATATAGGTGAGCATATTAGTTACATCTAGAAACTCGTCTTTCGAAATTCGGCTAAATATCGTAATATGCGCTATTAAATGAGCTGATTTGGATTCTATTGAGCAAATAGAAGGAATTGATACAATATTTCAATTTTATAGCTTTTGGCACCCTAGAGTTTTGCTGCTTTTCTTGAATATCTATAATTATACTCCGAAATTACTTTGTACTGATTTTTCAATTTTATAGCTTTTGGCACCCTAGATTTTTGATGATTTGCTTGAATATCTATAATTATACTCCGAAATTACTTTGTACTTATTTTTCTATAGTTAAACTTGAATATTAGGGATAGCAATTATGGGAAGATAGAAGAATATAATTATCCTCACGGAAGCAAGATTTGATACTCATTTTATTTTATGACCAAATGTTATAATTAGGGACATCTAATAAGCAAACTTTCAAAACATGTTTAAATAAAATGCTCCTATGAAATTATAAAACAATGAAAACTATTTTTGCAGTATCAAAATTTTAGTCGAGCTACCGTTTGAGAATTTAGACTTTTTACGTTCACCCGAATGAAAATTGCAAAGTAACCGGGATATCCTTGAACTTATAAATTATATTTTGTCATCTACTGAAAAAATATTTTTCGAAAAATATCCACGATGTGGAGAGACAAAGAGATGATGTAGTAAATATTTCAGCAATCATGCAAAACTACAAGTTTAAAATAGCCATCGAAGCAATGTACAGAAGTTAAGTATGACATGAAATGGTGCGAGGGGATGAGGTGGGAGAGGAAAAGGCCGTAGACCGGATGAGAAAAGAGACGGAAGGAAAATAGGTAGATGAGACATTTGGAGGAGAGAGAGGTTACTGAAGCCAGAAAGAGAGGACAAAATGGATGGAGGAGGAGAGAAGGAGGGGGAATAGGAAAGGGCATTAAACTCAGGAGCGAGATGAGAGTCGCTAAAAATATGTATTATTACCATTAGCAGTTAAATTCACCAGACCATAGTGGAAAACCGCGCGCTATTATAAAGGGCGGGAAAATAACAACGTAACAAACAAAAGGAGGAAAGAAAACATCTTGAAAATGATTCGAAAATGAGAGAACACAGGGTAAGATAGGGAAGAGAAAGAGAGGGATGATATGGGAGAAGCCCGCTTTAACTTCGGACTGTATACAGTCTGAGCTGGGTCTACAAATAGTTGTATGCAACTTAATAATCTCTTTGAATAATAAACGTCTATTTTATTACAAATCATTTTAAAAAGAAAATTTCTTGAAAAACCAGTCTTAATATTTATTCTCAAGAATGAGTATTTTTGCATCCTGAATGTAATATGTACTCATAAAAACTATATTTTTTTTAACGCATACAGCAGTGATTTCCAACTTTTTGCAGGCGCGGCGCCCTTTCAAAGGCGAACAGAATTTTGCGGCACCCCAGTCTTAAAACCTGGTTTTTATATTTATACGTATGCGCATTAGAACCTTTTCACGCACCCATTTGTTGGTACTACACCATAATACATCTTTTGGCGGGGAAAATTAATTACCTATAAACACATCCAAATCGTTGATTTATTTACTAAACAAAGTTTCCCCCCTAAAAGTCATCTACGGCACCCAGTTTTAGAACCACTGGCTTACAGATATACACTCATAATTGCGCACACGCGTTAACGTCACGCATTGTTAATTCATCTTTCCAGTCACCCAGACAATTGCATCCGCATATCTTCTATATTTCTCATTCGTTTGATTCGCATAACCCTCTTTTACAACTAAACAGAGCGAAGGTTAATTTAAATGAATTAATTGGTAACGGAGAGGGGATTTAAAAACACCATAGATTTATATCTAAGATATCAAAGATATAATTACTTCATTACAGAGATGAATGAAAAAAGATTTTTCATATTAAATTTATTATAATATTTTAAAATGATTTCCAGGTGTTTTTGCCTTGTAGCAAAAATTGCGTCATTGCCACTATTTCCGATTCTTTCAAATGTTTTTAAATTTTCCTCTCCTCTTCTTTTCTTCCTTTCGGAAAATTCTCTTTTCCTCTCACCCTATTAATCTTATTCCCACGTGTGCCTCTATGTATCTCACATTTTTATATCGCGTTTAATAACTTGAACAATTCTTAATTCTTCTATAACGCCTTTTGTTTCATATAAGTGTGGTATTTTATCAGAAATCTAAGTTTTTAAATTTATCGTTCAAATTATCAAAGAAACTCAATTTTTGTGCTGTGTGTACAGGTTACTTTCCTTATTTTGACACCGCCTACGCCAAATTTCATAGTCATATAGCAGAACAAATACATTAAAAACAGTATTGCATAAGAGAAAAATTAGTATTGACATGATTACATGTAAAATATCCTTAGGGAAGGAATAACAATGTTGGCATTAATTCAACTTTGGAATTTATTGTTATTATTGAATTTACCGGTGGTAAAATATCGTTGGGAAGTCGAAATAAGAATTGCTTTGTAAAAATATTTATTGTTAACGGAAGCGCTGCAATCTATCGTCATTTTAATGAAATAATTACACTGAGTGAAAAGAAGAAAGATTCGAGCAAATATCTAAAATTGTTAGTGACCGAGAGTTATTTCGGTCTCAAGGTAAGCATCTTCAGGTACGCTTATATGTGTGGAGTAACTTAAACACTCCTTTGTTGTCTGACAGGGCTTCGCCGGAGGTTTCTCGTGCACCTCTGATGTCAAATAACGCGAATCATTGATTTTCTCAGGTCATCCCGTTTGTGCACAGAAATAAAACTTGACTAATGCATCTATTTTCATTTCCTTAGGGATATTTCCCCCTTTAAAAATTGTAGAATATCAAATGTTGCTCTCCTATTTTTACCGAGTTTTATTTTGTAAACGCGCTTACGTTTTCGCTGTCTGTCCGTCTGTGCAATCAATTAAATCAAAATAGCAAGTAGGTAAATGGTAAGAGACTGAAGACTGAAATTTTCAGTGTGTACGTGATCTATGCTGCCATTTATTACGTTACCAAAGAATATTTTTTGAGAAATTGGTAGGCGGCCTTCATAAATTTCAAATTGATATTCTGAGCAAAGGGTATTCGATAGAAAGTTAAAATGTTTAAATTAATTATTGAATAAATTATTTTATGTCATATGATTATATTACTAAATGTATAAAGAATTTTATGTTTACAATTCTAAACTAACCTCACTAAATAAAACGCGTTTTTTCATATTGCGTCAGCAAATGAAGCTCCCATTCTTATTATATGATATCGATCTCTGCCTATCTAGACTATCACTGGCGAAATGACTGTTTACTCGCGTTCAAAATCATCTCCTTGATTTCAAAAGTATACGTTTCGCTTTCAATTCGGCATCATTTCGTTCCACGTCATCTAAGGGAGCAATGGAACTGCACAAATACCTTAGATATGAGAGCTTGTCGTGCTGGAGAGATCTTTATAATAATTAAGGTATTGTTACACTTTTGAGAAATAATTTTTAAAAAACAACCCGACTTGAATATATTATACGAACAATGTGTATGGATCATACAAAACATGTGTCCTCCATAAGAATGCATTTTCCATGCGGAAAAATAAAAATTATAATATTTCTGTAATTTTTTTACTCCAAGTCGTAAAAATTCACCCCGCATTTGTGCCGATTTATTTTTAAGCCGGGATGAATGAACGCGTAAATATCTATAAGTATACGAGGTCGGGAGAGAGGTAATCGCATTTCACAGGACGTTTGTCGTGCGGGAGGCTCCCCGGTCACGTGTTTAGGGCGTGCGTATGTATCTTAATTGCCCGTAATATTAAACCGACGATGTATTAAGTGCGATGAAGTCCCTGTCCGATTCAATCATATGCGTTGCGCCCAAACACCACTCCTATCCGTCCTCTCCCTCACTCCCTACCATCACCTCCTTACCTCTCCTCTCTCCCTCCTCACTCCCTCTACTCTCTCCCTCCTCCTTCCCTCTCCTCTCTTCCTCCTCCTTCCCATTTCGCCTCCTCATCACCACTAGAAATATGTGGGTGAAGGCCCACCCGGTCACTCCTCCTCATAGCGCCCACCCACTTATCTCCTCTAGCGCCCACCCTCAACTCCCTCCCAAACTCCTCCTCTTCTCTCCCTATCCTATCCTCCCTTCCTCCCCCACACACCTATTTTTAGCAAGTTTTGGGACACACGAAAAGCGACACCGCGTGATGGCGAGGGGGAGCCCCCACCTTCCTCCTACTCCAGACCAACGCACACGCACGCATTTCTCCTCCTCTCTACTCTTTTCCTCCGTTCCATCTTTTGTCGCTGTTTTTCGATGCGCGCTTATTTACGGAGCGCCTCTGTCGCCTTTCCAAGCGGAGGGGGGGAGAGGGAGGCAGAGAAAGAGTGGGAGAGAGGGAGGATGGTAGAGGGGAAGGGGGAAGAGAGACGGAGAGAAAGAAGGGTAGTGAATGAGGGAGAGAAAGGAGATGTTTAAAAGTTAGAATTGCTGGAGACATTTGGGTATAGTGCATACGCTGCCACATATCAGTCAAGTGAATCGCTGAGTAATATTAGGTGTATTTGCAGATGAGAGATAGACGCAGAAAGGGGAATGCAGAGAGGGGAGGGAAAGGGAAGAGGCTCGAGGGAGATAGAAAGAAAGAGAGAGAATGCTGGCGCGTAGATCGCCATCGCGTCCCGCGACGACGTCTATCGGAAGTCCGAGGTACTAAACTAGTTGGCGCCGAGATCGACCGGGCCAATGGGAGCCTGAGAAAAGTGGGACGTTCAAAGCGCAAACAAGAGTTCCCGCGCCAAGCAACGCAGCGAGAGTGCTTGAATAATTTTGGAATGCCGTAAAGAAGCTTTTAGAGTTTAACCGGGGGAAATCTAAAAAACTGAGAGTAGGGGAACTCGGAAAATTTTATCCTCGTGTCGTGGAGCACGTTGAATCATACGATATATCACGCTGCGAGAACGCAGTTTGTTAGTTGGCGCTCTAATGGTTTCGTTTTAGCTAAAAATTCTTAACAATGGAACAATTATGTATCAAGTTAATGAACAAATGCACTTTTTCGAAATATTTTCGTTTCCTTTTCTATTATGAATTCTTGAGTAAGGCCTTAGAATTATAGTGAATGAATGAACTATTCCTAATGACACCTATGTAGTAGTTGATTAATACTACACAACGGTTTAAAAGATATTTGACTCAGTATGTGTCTATCATGTATAATGACTCGCAAGTGTCCGTCAAGGATTTTTTTTACTCTTCTATTTGGAATTAACTGCTGAAATTTTGTACACGTATAGGTGATAATGGATTATGAAAATCTAAAACTTCAGAAAACAATCCCGGGCTCAATTCTTTTTGCAATTTGCTTATAACTGGAGCCGGCGTAGAATATATTTTATTTGCATTTGCACTAGTATAATTTAATTGATATGAGCCCTATGTTGAACACTAACTAAATGTTTGGCTTACGATTCAAGAAATAGTTTACTATTAGCAACGTTACATTATAAAATCCTGAACTGCTCTCTAGCGCTTTCAGGAAGCATATTTAAAAATAAACGATCGCTGATATTATTATGAGATTCAGTAATAGATAATTAGTTTTTTGGAATTTGCTCATGATATATTTAGGATGATGATGACTGGCAACCTTATTTACCGTATTCACTACCATAATCCTATGAAGATTTTTAGAATCACGAGTACAAATAGTCTGATGTGTCCAACACATGACTTTTTCCAAACGTATTGACAACTAAAATAAAATAAATAAGGCGATAGGAACAGTTCAACTTACACGCTTCAGCGCTAGCGATTCAATTGTTGTCACTACCACGCGTGCGAGCTGCATACTAACCGTCAATTCGAAGAAAATTGAATATCTCTTGAAATATTCCTCATATGAAACTTTTTTTCAAACAAGAGTTTTAGAAAAAAGTAATATCTACAACTTTTAAATATATATATATATATGTTAACAAAAATTCAGTTTTAAGCGAAATATTTAGGAAAAACTAAAAGTTGACAGGAGTAAACCGCTACTTCCGGCTGACCGATTGTTATAAAAATCTTTTCAAATCTTAATAATATATACAAAATCATAAATGTAGAATTTCATGCTGATCTGATGGATAGTTTTTGAGTTACAGCGCACACAAAATTTCTGTCACACACATACGGACACAGACACACACACACGCACAGACACAGACATCATCGAGAAAACGGTCAAAACGTAATCAGGGGACCTCAAAACGTGTATTTCCGTTAAAATTTCGAATTTGATTTTTTTTCATGAAAACAATACTTTCTCTATATTACGTATATGGAGAAAGTAAAAATCGAGTGCAAGAGATAAAACTGTGTACTTTTCACATCTAAAATTGGGGTGAGAAAATCATATCAGGGTGAAGATTATGCCAGTAAATATAATAAATATAACTGTTTTAGGTGCGCATTTTTCTTACAATTTGGGTCGGGAATGAGGGCAAAAATGCGATAAAAGCATCTTTTATCTTATTTTTAGTTATAAGGCACCTAGATAATTCCAACCACAACTTAAATATTCAATATACGCCAATAGCAAATTTAACATCAGAATAATGCGGAGATGTTCGAGGTTTTATCCTGATGTTGGATCGAGTTGAGGTCTGGCAGCTATTGCATTTGCCTCTCTGCTTGTTTCTTGAAAGCTGTTTATCTCTTAAAAATACTAAAACCGCTTGACTAACTCAGGTTTCAACGAGACTACCATTGCGTCGTATAAATATGTTATATTATCCGCGAGTTCGAGAAAATATAAAAATTTCTCACCTCGTTCTATAAATTAAATATCCTTCCCTCTCTCTATTCCATCATTTATAAAGATCATTTTTAAACATTACACAACCCACGAAATATTAAAGTAAGTTAAAACCTTATGAATATTATTACTCGTCAATGTTTCGGTAAATGCTATGTGGGAAGTTTTGTCCCTGGAACGCATTTGTCTTTCATATCTCGACGGACAACTTTAAAAAGAAAGAAAAATCAGAACAAATGGACCGCAGGGCATAGCATAAAAAGTGCCAAAAGTGTGTGTGATTCATTGCTTCCATCAAAAGCGGCTTAACTATATATTTGTTGTGGAAGCGGGCGAGATACGCGGTGGGAATGGGGAGACGGAGGAGGGTTATAATGCGAACTCATCCAAAGGGAACTTAATAGTTCTATCGCTTTCCCCTACCACCTTTCAGGCACCCTATTCATTATTTAATCGCTGGTGATGTCGAGGCTATGCTATAACGTCAGTCATAAGAGATGTGAAAGCGAGATTTTTAATAGGAGCCTAATGAAAAGGAGAAGGAAAGAATTGGGTAGGAGGCAGTCACGGAGGAGAAAGAAGGAAGAAGAGCAGGTCGGAAGAGGAGATGAGAATGAGAGGAGAGGAAAAGTAGGAGGATGAGGACAAAGAAGACGTTTCAAATGGGGCGTTAGTAGCGAATGGGCAAGGGCGTCAGAAGACAGAAAAAGACACGGCACAAGGACGATGGGATTAGAATTCGAGGGGAGAGGGAATGGAGGATGAGGAGAGAAGACGTTGAAGGAAGAGGTCAATAGGCAAAGAGGTAGACTCTTACGTTAGCAGAGAATTTGGTAGTTACATATCACCTTTAATCCTTATTGTAGAAGACAGATATTCATATGCATTAATTTGAAGGTGTGCACAAAAAAACGTAGAATGGAAATTCATAGTCATACTTTTACCACAGAAGAAGGCACACTGCTCGAAAAATTATTATCAAACATTAAGTTATCAATGGACTAGTTCGCTGGTACGCACGAAATTTAAGAAAGATTTTTGCTTGCGATTTTAGGCAGAAATCGGTGTGAATGTATTTGTAACTGCTTTGAATAAAACATATCGGTGCTGCACGGGAAGTGAAGATGAGAAAATACAAAATGGGATGTGAGGGAGAGAAGAAGTGAAGTGAAAAGAAAGAGGGGGGAATAAAGGGGTGCTAGAAAGTGGAGGAAGAAGGGAGAGAGATAGAGGGTGGGTGGAGATTTGGGTGCGGGGCTGGAAGTGAACGGGAGGGAAAAGGAAGTTACACAGGGAACCGTTTATTATCCGCCGTCTACGTACGTGTATTGGACAGTTAAAAGACGGAAATGGGATGGGAAGGAGGGAAAACAGGGTGTATTTGTCTTCCTTGGTAGTGGGAGCGGGATATGGAAGAGGGTTTGGAGAGAGGAGGAGAGAGAGAGAAAGGAAAGGACGCGGGTATGGAATGTAGGAGTTGGTGGAGAGAGGGACTGAATACCGTTGCTGGAGCGAAATGGGAATGCGGAGGATATGAAGGGGTGGAGAGAGAAAGAGAGAGGAAGGACCGAGGAAAGGGAGGCGAAAGGGGTGCTGGAGGAAGAGTCACGTTGAATGGAGCACACACCACTTACACGAGCACACGTCGCACCGAGACTCACATCCTTCTTCGAATGATACCGTCGCGAAGCAAAATTAGACTTTTGCTGGAAGTTTTTCAAGGAAGACAAAAAAATGAAGTAGAACCAGTGATGTTTGTATTAATAGGATGAAATATGGCTGGATACGTTTTAGTGCTAGCACATTCGGTTAAGGAAGCCTCAACTTCGACGAAATTTACTTTAAAATTACAGTTAAAAAAAAGTATAACGGACAAATTAATTTATAGAATTCAGCGAGAAAAAGTGCACTATAGGATAATGGCATTGACTTACAGAAAGAAGTTTTTTAAAGTCGTTATGAGTGATATTTTAATATTTTGTTGTAGGATATTGAATAAATCGACTATTAAATAATGTCTTTACAGAAGTTTCCTTAGTATAAGGAGATATATATTTTATAATTTTAACTAGTTAAAGTCGGCGTCAAAAGTTACCCCACTGCTATAATCATGTGTTCATAAAGCGCAAAAAGTTGTTCTGAAAGAAGGTACGTTGGATTTTTATTTGGAGAAATATTTGAGATCTTATCGCTGAAAGGATTGGGACCAGAGTAAATCAAGCATATACTTTCTTTCCTCTTTCTTGTAAACTCGGGAGTGGTTTTTGCAGGTGACCTGAACCGGATAAAGTTTCCTCCGTTGCATCGCAGCAATTCATCGCATTGAAAGCGACGATGAGGTTTTTATGAGCGTCATCATCCGACCACCAGACGAGCCCATTGCGGACAGAGGAAGGACCATATCGGCAACACAAAAAAAGGGTTGTAAAATAAATCCATCCCTACTCTTTCCCATTCCAAAATTAACTAGGGGAGAGGTATTGATATCGATGAGAAATACGGCTAGGCGAGTGGGTGGGTGCGTGCAAGGAGGTGAAGCGGAGGAGGAGAGTGCGGGGGATGGGTTGAAGGAGGAAAGAGGTGGGAATGCGGTAACGACTAGGAGTTGATGAGATGGGGGAGAGGGTAAAAGGAGGGAAGGAAGAGGGGGAGGGGACGCATGCATCCAGCGGCGGCCGTTTTCGCGTTCGATGGGGGAGTAACTCCGTCACGATGCTCATCCTTTTGTCAGGGCGAGCACGTAACTAGCTTTTTTCCGCTCTCCCTCACTCCTCTCCGAACTCTCGCTTTCATCCCCCTCCCCTCCCCTTCCGCCCCACTCGGGACCTCCTCACCCTCCGCCCTTTCCCTCTCCCTATGTCTCTAACCACAGTCCCAACCTCTTTACCGTTCTTCCCATCCCTCTCTCACCTCCTCCTCCTCCTCCTCTTCCCCCCCCCCCCCTCTCCACGTAATCGTGGGTTATGCGAGAGAATCTGTGCCACTGGGAGAGGGAAGGGGGAGAGAGGAGGAGGTAAAGGAGGCGCCGCTTGGCAGGCGACGAGGAACGCTGAGGGGAGTGTGGTACGGGAGGTGAAGGGAAATGGTTAGAGGGGAAGGATGGGGGAAGGGGATGGAGAGGAGGAAGGGGAGATGCGGTCGGTGGGGCATGGTGGAGGGGGCGGAGGGAGGACGAAGTGGAAGAAAGAGAGAGTGAGTGGATACGAAGGAACTATTTGAGAGATTGACGGATCGGTGGAGATGAGAGTATGGCCAATCATGAGAGCGGAGGGAAGATTGCGGATTGATAGCTTCGCGATGTTAATTCACTAACGTATCGATTCGCGACGAGGAATTATTCGCCAAGTTTTAATGCGTTGTGATTCTTTGGTCATTATTCAGGCGTATATTTCTTAAATTGCGGAATACTTTCATAAATAGGCAACTTTTATAGTAAAATGAATGAAAACCTTAGTTTTTCATTAGTTCGGTCTTTTCGGTTAGATGGCAATAATTATTCTTTTTCAAACTATATTTTGCACGGATTTAAAGGAAACTGAAATGAAAAAACAACGATTTTTTCATCTACTAAAGATTTTTCTCATGCATTCGGAAGATTACAAGTGCATTGATAGGGAACAATGGTTATTTTTGCTATATATTTATTAAAAATAAATTAACGACGCAGTATAGGAAGAAATTTCTTACAAGTTTGGATCGCTTGAAATATCCAACATTAACGCTAAATTTCATAAATTTATATTTTTTGCCACAGAAAAATTCAAGAACAAGCACTTAAAAATAAAATTAGGTAAAAAAACATTTTTAGTGTATACACACTTTTAATTAAAATTGCTCTCAAAGTTAGAAAATAATTTTTTCCTGGACAAAAATATTATTCAAAACTGTGTATGCATCGTAAAAGTGGGTGGCATTAATATGAGTATATGTTAACTAAGTGACCAACAATAAGAACTAATTTATGAGGAAAATGAAATATAAGAATTAGAAGAGAAAAAGCCACTCACTTTTACGAAGCATGCACACTTTTGAATAATATTTTTTGTCCAGGAAAAAATTATTTTCTACCAGTTTTAGGTAAAAGTGTGTATATGTTACAGGCAAAGTTTATAATTCAGGCATTGTACACAATGCCTAGGAAATGTATAGAATGCCTGGATTATACACTTTGCCTGTAACATATACACTAAAAAAGTTTTTTGTTAATTAATTTATTTTTATCTTTTTCGTCTTATAACTGTTATTAATAATGCTGTTTTTACATGCATGAGAAATACTTATGGAAAACAGAATTTAATAAATTTGGAATAATTTTTGTAATACAGGACAAATGCGTAACAAAAAATTTGCTGTTTTATCTGACTGATGTACTTTTCACTGACTAATATTTTTGATTTAACAAAACTTCAGACGACTTGAAAGTATGGTACTCAAAATTATGTTATCATACCGAAATTTCCGAAGTGAAAAAATACCTTAAACTTAAAAGAGTTGCGTATATTCTTCCACGAAAGAGAATGAATGTATATTATTAAATATAAAAATTTACGAATGTTGTTTACTTTGGTTGCTATGAAAATAATTTCCCTCTCCTTCCTTCTCCCTCCCTCTCTCTCTCTCTCTCGTATTAAAAGCATTCAAAGCACGTGTACATCCATAAGGATTGAAATAACAATATGATTGGAATTGGTAGGCAGAGAAACATCCCGTTAAAATGGCAAGATTTCCTCAGTGTGAATTAAACGTTTAAATTGAGCGATTTCGAACTGAAGGCGAAAAAATATGAACAGAATAAGAAACTTTATATTGTTTTCTTCAAAACTGTTCATATCCGAAGATTGTAGGGCAATTCTTTCTAATTTTAATCTAAAAAAGAATGAAAGCACGCACGTCGAAAACCCGATTTTTACGTGTTACCTATGGAAAACGTAAATGCTTTTCTCGTAGTCGAACCCAGAACTTTTTTTGAGATTTTTTTTCGTCATCATCTTAAAGTACGTGAATCGAGCATTCCTGCCAAATTTAGATTTCTATCTTGATTCTTTCTCGAGTTATTCGCATTTTTATAGCAAGCGTTGATGTGTGACAAATAAATAAATACGAATGGAAGTTAAGTAAAAGTGTGTAAAATAAAAAACAATAAATACGAAGGGAAGTTAAGTAAAAGTGTGTAAAAAGTATTTGCCTCAGGTATCTACAACAGCCACAACACGATCATAAATAAATCCCTGTTGTGGCAATTGGAGATACCCGACAATGAGACAAATGCTTTTTAAAGTGATTGTTCTTGAGTTTTTTCAGCGATAGGACAAATTCGATAACTCTTTGTTGAATAAAAAAATTGTTTTGCACGGCCGAAAATGCAAATAGAAAATATTCTTGGAAATTTGCTCAGATAATATCTTTAAATATAATTGGAAATTAAAGTTTAAAGAAAAGAAAACATGCAGAAATGGATTATTTAAATTTCGATAATGATTTAACAAACGTAGCAGATAGGAACCCATTAACAGGGATAACAACGCATTAAAAAAGCGAAGCAAACTTCGTCGAGAACTTCAAACGTTCCTTCATTTTACATTAAATCAGTGGTTTCCTAACTGTGAAGCACGGTGAGTAGACTGGAGGGAGAAGAAAAATGTTTGATACGTATATACATATTTACTATCTGCTTAGCCATCCTAATCGCGATACCTGCAATATGGAACCGTAAAATTCTATTCCTCAAGTGGCTGGGACGTATCGTTTGCGTCCATGTTTTTCTTAAGGTGGCTATATTAATTGCAATCGTAGGTACAGTAGATATTGCTTATGAACTTTGACTAAGCATGGTATAGAGGGGGCGCAAAGACATTTTTCTTAAAGGGGAGGGGCCCGGCATGATAACGTTTGGAAGCCGCTGCCTTAATTCACTGAATGCTTGGTCATTCGATTCAGTCGAAGGGAATCGTTCTCAGATTTTTAGACACCGCAGATAGAAGCAGGATGTTGGAGAATGGTTGCTTTTGGAAACTCCACACGCATATGCATGTTAAAAAGCGTTATTTCTCTTGCTGTAGAACTTACACAAAACTCGATAATAAAATTAAGCTTTAGCGGTGTGCATTGTTAGATCGCAATAAAATCTCACGGAAGCATTATATAGGGAAGGGATGCGAAGATAGTTTTCTTAGGTGAGGGGGGAATGACTTTGTAGAGTTTGAAAACCGCTGCTTTGCATGGTCATAAAAACTTGTGTCAATTAATCAAAATCTGAAGAATGCACTGAGAGGTGTTCTTAATGTAGCTATTTAAATTAGTTATTTCATCGAAGTACCTGAGTTAAACTAGATGAAATTAAAGCAGGTAGAAAGACAACCAGAAACGGGAGAGGTTATTTACGAAGGGAAGATTAGAAAATAGGAGGAATTAGAGTAATACCTTGAGTACAGGTAAACGATGCTGATAACCGCATATGGGAATACATTCAACTCCATCAATGCAGTTGAGAGGATAATCAATTTAACTGCTTCTATAGCATTTCACTTTATGTTGTACAATTAAGAAGTCAGAATGGTAAGTGCTAATAATTTAGAAAATTAATTTTCTTAATTCTCCCTTATAAACCTATTTTTTGTTTTTCGCTTATTGAGAAATGTACAGATCGATCACGGTTTTTGAATCTTTATGAGGAATTTTAAGTCTTCTTTCTCCGAAAAACTAAAACTAATTTCAATGAACAATATTAAGATGTTTTCTGCGTAATTAACAGTTAAACTTCGACTCTTCCTTAGTCGTTCCAGGAACTGGGTTACCACCGACATTTGCAAGCATATATTTACACTGTTCATAAAAAATAAATAACCGAATAAAACTGCAGGCTGTTGATTAATTATTTTGCTGAATATCTCGAATGAAGACGGATGGAGTTTTGCCAATAAACGCGATTAAAACTGGCTCCGGACTAAGGGAACATAGCGTAAGCAAATGTGGAACGTGGAAGGTTGAAGGGTAATTGGCACAGTAAGGTATATATGCATGTAATATATAGAAACAAGTTTTTACGCGGTCTTTGGGACAGCTAAGGCGTAATTGACACAATAACCCACACACGGAGAGAGCGTGTGTTGTGAGAGTGGTAGAGAGAGAGGGAGAGAGAGAGAGAGGGAGAGAGAGAGAGAGGGAGAGAGAGAGAGAGGGAGAGAGAGAGAGAGAGGGAGAGAGAGGGAGAGAGAGAGAGGGAGAGAGAGAGAGGGAGAGAGAGAGGGAGCGAGAGAGATATTGCGAAACAAAGAGATTTTGGTTAAATTTCATGAATGTTAAGTCTAATTGCGAGACTCAAATCGGAAACATTGACATCCATCCGATCAGGCGTTATTCAACCACGAAGCATCCATTTAAATAATCATTTATAACATCCAATCTCGAAGAATATTGTTGAGTGTGAAACCAGCGGAAAATAACGATGTGAGGTACAATTTCGTTGGGAACAATGTAGATAAGGAAAAATATAAAAAATTATCGAGAATAATTTGTTTACTACTATAAAGCTCGATATTTTCCCACCACAATTTCTTTAAAAACGGAAAGTAACGCGTGCGGACGAAAAATGATGCAAAACAAATGAAGGCAAAAAAACTTCCAAAGAAGCTGAAGAGATATTAATTTCTCTGATTAGCTTTTAAGGGCAATTTTAACGATTTCTCGATTAATTTTCTCTCCGACAGGAAACGGAATTCGGTCCTAATGTCCTCCAGTTCATTTCCCAACTTCAAAAACGCTTAAAAACAGTTCGTTTAAACGCAAGGTCAACAGCTTGGAATTTCCAATGTCTCCGCCGAGCGCAGTCGTACCAATAAACCTTCAAGTTCAGCAATTGCATAAGGCGGTAAGTAGAGTGCGCGGATCTGCCCGCAGGCAGCCTCAATCGAAGATAAATGGTCGTCGCCGGGGAGAGAGTGAGAGTCTACCCCTCCCACCGCGAACGACACGCACGCCGGCACACAAACACCAAGCGCCATTAAACGGGCCACCTCCTCCACTTCCCAACCCTCTCTCATACGGTCGTTTAATTTTTTGCGTGTCCAACTTCCTCCTAATATTTTGGTCCCGCGTTTCCCCTCTTTGCCTCCCCACTCTCTCTCTCCCCATTTCTTTTTCTCCCTCCTGCCACTTCTCAGCCTCCATCTCTCCTTCTCACCTCCTTCCAGCGCCCCTGGCCCTCCCTTCCTACCTCCCACCCTCTATTGCATGCCTCGTGAAATGAAAGTGAAATCTAGGCTGTGTTCACGGGAGTGTTTCTTCCCCTACCTTCTCCTCCTTCCTCCCCCTCCCGCGCTCACAACTCCAATATCTCCACTCCATTCCAAGGGACTACTAACCCACTCTCAAAAACTTTCCCTTTTTCCTTCTCGCGCACTCAAAATGCTCTTCAGCGTCCAGAGAGATAGAGAGGGAGAGAGAAAGAGAGATAGAAGCGATGGAAGAGGTGAGATAGAGAGAGAAGCAGCAATGAGAGAAGGAAGGCATTATGTTTACTCAGTATGTTCTACATGTGAAGTCACTCAAGTGATACATTTACTTAAAAACTAAACGTAATATTAATTCATGCTTATCACTTTATAATTTTTTTAGATCAATAGTTATCCTTTCCTTCTAAAAATATATTCTCTTAAAATATATATTTCATAAGGAAAATCACTTTGGTGAGGAAGTATTACATATTTTTAATGATAAAAATTCGAATGTTACATTCTTGTAATCCTAAAATCCATATACATATTATGTGTTACGGATAATAATTAAAAAATCGGTAAATGACCGCTGACGACGACTTCTTACTAGTTGAAAAGATAATTTAGTTTATTAGTAGTAGTATGACTACAGACTCATTCTTATCATATATTGCAGGTCATCCATTAGTTTAGGCGCATCATTTATATTTTGTATTTCTAAACTTTTTATTTCTGTAACAAATCTCAATCCTAAAGATTAACTCAAACTTATGATTCTATTCTCATCTTGAAATCAGAGTACTAACAACGCTCCCATTTTCGAACTCCATAAAGCCTCGGAAATCTCTTTTGAATCTGATTTCGGACGATAGGTTCCTTAAAATGTTTTGCGTCTCTACTTATGCGGGTGCGTGCGTGTGAATGTGTGCGTGTGCTTCAACGTGCGGCCGTTCGGGGAGCGAAAGCGTCTGAAGCAGACTCTCCACCCACGACAACCATTTGCACGCCGAAGCACTTAATCCGTGCCCCAGATTCCCATCCCAAATGCCACTCGCTACTAAAACGCAGTTTTTTTCTTCCTTCCACTCTCAAATAATAACGAAAAAACCTGGACCATTATTTTTTCCTTCTCGCGAAAGAAGAAAAATAAACCGAAGTAGTCGGATTCTGTAAATGTAGTGCGGATACAGATTAAGGGCTGTCCATCGATGAGAGATCATGCTGTATGGGCAAGGTAGTTATGGTTTACGTTGTTTCCTTAGACTAAAAATATTTTTTTAAACATAAAAATGTGAAGACACGGGCTTACGCCTATTTACTATTGAGGGTGGGTATTGTGAGTTGCGTTCTTTTCTAAACAAAGGTTTCTCTAAGAATATTTATGGATCGAGTTGTAAACTTTGGAAGCAAAATAACAAAGTGAGAATCGCTCGTTACAAAATCATAAGTGTTAATACCCACCGAACTTCGCGTTTGTTCATTAAATATATATTATTTTTACCAAGTAATAACGAAAAAATCCGCCGATTAAAAATAGTCGGAAAGAGAAAATTATTTAGTGTAAAGAGAGACAAAATTTTTGGTGGTGAATCTCTTTACGAGATGAAAATACAATTGCGGTTAGATTTTTTGCTTCCAGTGTGGAGGATTAAATGTCACATACCACTCGGAAATACGTAGTTTTCTGATCGCATTTTCTTCCATCGCCTTGCAAAAATCTCTCGCTCATTCTTCCTCCCACCGTATCTCTCATCAGTCTTAATGTCTTTCAGTTTCTCCATTTTCTTTTCCTCTTTATATCTCCTTTTCCATTCCGTTTCTTCTCTTTAGTCCTCCGCAATCTGTACTTAGCTCTTCAATCATTCCACCACTTCTACTACCAACCAATCTCTCTTTCTCTCCTTAAATCTCACTCTCCTTTCATTTCCCTTGCTCCATCATCTTCTTCTTCCATCTATCACCCACTCCGAGCCTCCAAATCCACTTCTATACCTCCTCCTCCCGTTTCCCCAGTCCACCTTCAAAGGTCGCGTACACACCAATGGATCTCCTCCAGTTCACGCTCCACTCGCCTGCGCCCTAATCCACTTTTCATAATCAACTTTCGCTCTCATTGGGAACCTTATCGAGGTTCGTGGCGACTCTCTCTTTCACTATCTTTCTCTCGTTATGGGCCACTCATTTGCTTCTTTTTACTCCCTTTCTCGGTCTCTCTCTCTCTCTATTTCCCTTTCCCTCTTCGAGCACAAATCCAACGACCCGATAACTTCGACCACTTAGGTACTGGCCATTTAGGGAATCTCTCCGAGTTCGATTCGCACATAGACGAATGGGATTTTACGGTATTATTATCGTTTCCAATGTCCTTGAGACACGAAAGAGAGATTTCCGGAGTAAGATCTCCCACGGGCTCATCTCCAGACATTTTAGAAAATAATTCCTTGTCGCCTAGGATTCCTTCCTATTAGTTTCCATAGAAATAGACCATTTACGTTACAGTGATAATTAGATCGTATTAACACTTGTAAACACCTATCTGCCAACAGAAAAATCACACCGCTGAACGTGCAATAACTCATCCCTTTCTTCCGCCCTCTAATTATTTTTTTAGGACTGTTGCCTCATACCTACGTTACTAATTTATAATTCATGACCACCTTTTATTTGTTTCTATTATTAAAGCGACTCTTACTTTTTATGTCTCCCTCAATTCCTCTCTTTTCCTTCGCCTTCTTATATTCAACCGCTATCTCTTCATTTCTTATTTCTCCCCTCTCTTTCTTCTTTTCCAATTACTTCCCCTCGCAATAAAATAGTCGAATTCTAAAAAACAACGGCATAACATTGCGTAACTATTGGTAAGCTATTTTATAACACCTGTGTGATTATCGTTAAACAATATGTTAATCGTTGTGATAATTGTACAATTACTGTATAATTACTGCTGACTATCGGTAGATGTGTAAATATTGCTGCAATGATTTTTTATCGTAAAAATTATTTAAAAAAATTATTTGGTTTAATGCTGAACCTCGCCAGACAAATACATTTTTATTTCTCAATCTTTTCTTTCACACTCTCCTCCTCTCTTTATCCCCACCTTACTCTCCACATTCTCGTCCCAACAAGATCAGCCGAGTGGGGAAAGCGACTTCACTCCGTAGAGTAGTAGTTTTGGGTGCCGACGATGTTTTGTGGTTCCTCTTTTGTACATGGGTGCGTGCGAGGAGGCACTTCCGGGTGAAACCGCCTTCCCCTCACCCCGCGGCGTCCTCCCCTTTTCCCCTCTCCACTCACTCAACGCCGAATGCCTCAACTCTCGTCTGAGACGGAGTGACGGCTCGAGTTTTTCGTCTGACAATGAGACTTGTTTTCATTCATACGATTAATCCCATACTTCAGCAGACGATTCACTTTTAAATTGTCTGCAAATGAAAAATTGCGTGAAACCAAAAGCCTATCGAATGCCAGTCGAGGGATTTATCACCAAAACAATGTTTTTGTAACCATTTTATGGCTATAGAAGACACCTAAGAAAAATATTTATTTGTTCAGTTTTTTCTTGAATTTGATTTCCAATTGTTAATTTTTTCCATTTCCTTAATCATATCAAATCAATAGAACCAATTCCCATACGCTTAGATGTTCAAAACATCTATTTTAATAACAAGAACAACGGTTGAGTTGAGGGCTTGCTCAAGAAGGAGCTCGAGGTTTAGTTAACGTTGTGGCGCTTCTAACGTGCATAACACTATGCGCGATTTGGAACTAAATTTCATATTTCGTGATATTCGATCAATGATAACGGATAAACACCTTTGTAATCGTGTATCATTTGTACATTTTAGAAGATATATAACTTTACGATTCTGAACGGTAAAGTCTGCGAAATGTAATGGCAGCTCATTGCTCATGTTCCGCCTATGACTGTCTTGGATTAAGTAGTCAATCAAATTTGTACAATTCCGGCTCTAAATGTCTCCTATACATTCGCTTATGCTCGTTGTATCGGTAGTATATTCATTAGAGCTAAAATTAAATGTTACAGTCGAGAGGATAAAATGTAAGGAAATGACCTGAAGAAAAGAAATTGACAGATAAAAATGTCGTTGCTAAGGGGCATCTTATTCACAAAGCGAAATATCGAAAGAAATTTAATTGAGTACGCAACATTTGAATAAGTGAATCTGAATTTAAACGCCTGAATTATTATAAATAGAGTTTAATTTAGAGAATTGTCTAATGATTATTTAATTTCAAGACATACTTACATGGGCCATTGTGTAAAAAACGTATAAGGAGGTAGTGAGAGAAGAGAGAGAGAAGGGAGGGAGGTAAGTTAGTTCTTTTCGTGCTTCCGCCTTCCGTTTCACTCAGGATGACAAGGCGTGTCGCTAACCGCATCGCCATATACTTGACGCAAATGCCACAAAAACCTGTTTCAAAGAACTAGCTTCCTTGCTGGTTTTATTCTAAACCAAGAAAAATATGACTTTAAACTGTGCTGAATACATTTGAAACTTAAATAATTGATTTCTCCAAGGCGTAAATTTTAGATACTTGCATTTCTTCCAAAAAGAAAAATACGTTTCCCCCATTAGGACGCAAGTACTTCGTGATTAAAATGAAAGGGAAAGTTTCTAATTTATAGACATTCTTATCGAAATGTATGGATCTGACTCATTGTTTTTACGATTTTTTTAGTGCTCGAAAGTTAAACGAGTGTCACTTGCTAGCAGCTGAGGAAGTATTTTATTAGCATGAAAATTCTACTCTTTTTAACGAGTTGAGAACAAATATAGCCACTGATTTAAGTGTAAATTGTGCCAACAATGAAGATGTTGACTTAAGTAAATGGCTTTTTTTAAACTAAGGAGGCATATGGAATTAGCGGACAAAGCTTAATTTTTATGTTTCTTTCTGCTTTTCCATTATTATAACATAAACTCCGAAACGTTTCCGTACCATGTGACCCTAACGGAATTATGACAGACTTCATGGTTGTAGGTCTATGCGTTGCACGGTGTAAAAAAATGGAAACAACATTTTCCAAATAACTGTGCATTTTATTTTTTACCTCCTAAGTTCACGTTTAAAATAAATATATCGAAATCTACAGTGTGTTTATTTACGAAAATCAAAGAAAGTGGCGGAGATTAATAAAATAAAAATAGAGAAAACTCAGAGAAGCCGTCGCGGAGGACAACTAAGGAAAAAGAGAGAGTCTTACCTAACAAACTTTTGCGTCGGCGGGCTAAAACGACCGCAAAAACCGTCACGACTACACACTTTCTATCCAAAACTTAAGATTTCTCTAAAAATATATAAACCCGCCAATACGGTTTCCCTTTGTTATTCGTGGGTGTTCAAAGATTTTCCCGGCGGCACTATTCATTGATTATTACTTATCAAGTGGAGCTTTCATTCTTACTCATTAAAACAGTAAAAGGGTGGGGCCGGGACATTCCGTTCCCTTCTCCACTTGTTTTACGTCCCTCAAGAGACGATCCTCGTCGCGACTAAAGCCCGGCGTGAATTCAAGAGACATTTTGACCGAAATTAGCGACGAGAAAAGGCGTTAAAATGACGATATGCCGCAGGCATTTCGAACGCGCTGGATGAGTGGTCTGCGAAAAGAAGTTTGGGAAGAACGAAGACTGTGTAGGCTTAAGAACGCGCGTCGACAAGATTTTTCGTTCGAATATGATCACATTGGTAGAAACAGCGTATTTTAGGAGTTTAGTATTCCTGCTAGAATCAACAATATTAACTGTCTTTAAAATCAAAAGAAATTATTTTAGAAGACTTGAGGATAGGCCGGCGAATATATGACAGCTATTAGGTTAAGATAACATATCGTAAGCTTGAAGTACCGTAAAAGCATCACAAATATCTTTAGCCTAATGAAAGATTGACCATTTGTTCGCTAAACTAATAACTGTTCACAATCAAATGACACCGTTCATGCTTCAAATTTATCTAAGTTTGCTTCTTCAGTTAGACGAATATTAACATCACTGGTTAAATATGCTAATATAATTAAAAAGAGAAATCTAGAATAAGAGCGAACGAGGAATTATGATTGTTAATTTTTACAAATCCATAGGAATGTCATTCAGAGGTGAATGAAAAAGCAATAAACTTCACGAAACTAAAGATAACGTTCATAAAATAGAGACAAAGACATTTCCTACTAATGGCGCCCGAAACGCGAAATGTTCGTTTCAAGGGAAGTACATAAATGGCGATAATCGGAAGACAGATAAGTGGAAAGTTTCCATTCGGTAATAAAATGCGAGTTAAAGGCCAATAAATGTCGGTTAACGGTTATTTAATGTCATCTGGACCGTGACAGGGATGAGGTTGGTTTCCTCGCTCGAAGCGAAGGCTAAAAGTTTGACGATTTAAAACGCATAAATAAATTCTGAAGCTGATCATTTCGTAAGAAATAGCATCAATCACGTTATCATTCGAGTAAACTATATCCTTTTTTATTTCATAATATAGAATCAAGTGATTTGGAAAACGAAGAGTTTGAAAGACAGGGGCGTAACTACGGCTTTGCGGTCCCCACGCAAGCGAAGTTTTTGGGGCCCCCATTTATATAAAAATATATGGTATTATTATAACCTTTTGATTTTTATCGATATTTTTTACGTTTTAATTCCAAAAACACATTGAGACTTCTATAATTCTAACATTATAAGGATAGGACAAAACAACTTCAAACACTTGAGATGGGTATTTTCGTCTTCATTTCGAGCGACGAAATCTTTCATTCCCATAAGGATGATATCACTACTTCGAATACCTTACGGCAGATTACGGGAAAAATTCTTAAGTATTTCTGTGGGACCCCAAATATCTTGGGGCCCCCACGCACTGCGTGGGCCTGCGCCCCCCAAATTACGCGCCTGTTGAAAAAAAAAGAGGGGCTTATCAAAGGGTTTCTCCAAATCTACTAATAGACAAAACCATGCTCACGGAAGAACTTGTGTTCTATTTTACATCTTTCATCTCTCTCCTCTCCTACACTTCGTTCTTATTTAAATTCACCTCGTTCTTATTTAAATTCTATTCTCGCTCTGTTTTCAACTTTTCTACTGCTTTCGCTCTTTCCTTCCTCTTCTTTCCTTTTCTATTTTCTCTTCTTCACCAATTTGTATCTCGCCTTCTTTATCACTCTTCCTCTCTCCAAACTCCAACCCAACCCTCCCTTGCCTTAATCCCTCCTCCACTCGTCCCTCTTACTCCCTCTCTCATTCCATCTCTATCCCTCTCCCCTTCGTCCTCTCTCCCTCTCTTCATATCTCATCCAAAGTCCCACTTTCCTTCCCACTCTTCTCTCTTTTGGACGCCGCTGGCACGGGACAAGAGGCGCGTTTCACATTTTTAAGAGCCGGAGAGAGAGGGAAAAAACGGGAGGGAGGGGAGAGGAGATGAGAGGGGGAAGGAGGGGGAGAGGGAGAAAAGAACGAAAAAAGAGAAAATGAGTCCCAGGCTAAAACATAAAGGGCGCCATATAATCACTTCCTCCACTCGCAGGTCGCCGCTTCGTAATGACAACTGCGTATAATGGTTAAAGCTTTACGCAACGGCGGGAAAAAAGTCACTCCAATTGTGCTTCACATGGAGAGGAAGGTTTTACATTTTTTCTTCGCGAGTGAATCTTTTTTACATCATTTCTAAAACTGTTTTGATGCCCAAGATTATTTAATAGTGGATGCGAAAAGACAATTGATTCGATTATGTGTTAAATTATTTAATGTGGTGGCAAAAAAAGATCTTGATCATACAAAATTTATGAATGTGTTCTTCTATTTCATTCGGGCGTATTGTTCCGTAGTTACTTTTGGTCCGCGCTGAGCGGTTCATCCTCATTGATGGTTTTATATTCTTCCTCCAGCACTTGGACGGACGCACCCTTCTCTACCCCTTCCCTCACCCACCCTCTCCTCCCTTCATCCTGCCCTCTCTCCCTCTCCACCCTTTCCCTGTCATCTCTCCCTATCATCTCTCTCGATACATCTATTCTGCGAACATGCCACGCCCATTATAGTCTTTTGTTAAACTACCAACTATTATCAATAACTGTCAGATCTTCGATCGATCAATATTTGGGTTTCGGTGGAATAAGAAAACCATACGGAATATAAAATAAATATTTTAACAACAGTCTTTTTTATTCTGCTTTAGCACGGAGAAACATCACGCAGTGAAAACTCCGACAATGAATCTCCGTTTCACTTCTACTTAGATCTAACATTGACCCTATTCCTCTGTATGTTATGCACGATTCTATCGATGTCGTTTCATTCTCTGTTAAATTCTCATATCGGTATTTTTCAAAACCTCTCTCTGTTATCCAAAATTAACGAATCAAACTCCTGTGAAAGGATTATTATAGCTCCGTCGCTTTTTAAATAATAGTCAACATTCCCTCTGAATCATACCTTTTTTCGTAATTAATATTTACGAGTGTCGTCCCCATAGTCCAATTTTTCATCTCTTTCAAACTAAAGAAGCTTTTATTAGGGTTTAACGATGCAGAATTTCAACTTTTTAGATCGCTAAAGTTTCATTTTATTACCGTGTTTTGAGTAATAACCCTTTTAAACATGTATCTGCAAAGGCAACCACTCTCCAGCATCCTGCTTCCATCCGCGGTGTCTAAAAATCTGAGAATTATTCCCTTCGATTGAGTCGAATGACCAATCTTTCAATGAATCAAGGCAGTGGTTTCCAACATTACCTAGCCGTTCCACCTCCTCACCTAAAAAAAGTGTCAGTGCGTCCCCCCCACCCCCCATCTATATCATGCTCAATCAAAGTTCATAAACAATACCTACTGGACTACGATTGCAATTAATATAACCAGATTGAGAAAAACATGGACGCAAACGATACGTCCTAGTCAATTGAGTGCCAGAATTTTATGGCTGCGTGTTGTAGATCTCACGATTAGGATACTTAAAAAGACAGTAAATATATGTAAAATAGAAGATGGAATGTATGGAAAGATAATTTTCAGAATTTTTCTCTCCAACTTCACACATTACGTAAAATATTTTGCGCCCCCCGACCTACCCACCGCGCTCCCCATAGGAATCGGCTCGAGTGCCTCACTGGGCGCTCAACGATATCTTCCTCAATAGCTAATGTCATGATTTCGAAACCGTATTCCAGGCGCTTCCATTTCAGACGTATCACTGTGAGCATAACGGCTATTTTTTCCTTCCTCGAGTTTCAGACGCTATTTGACAAAAAATGTCATTTCCTACTCTTTAATATAATTTGCGGTGGCACGCACTTGATATTGTTTAAATGAAAATGTCCTTCGGAATCCTAATTAGGAAAAAATGAACTTAGTTCGACGAGGAAGGAAACATTCTAAAAATAGATGATTAATGGAGGAAAAGTCATTCAGGACTCAAAAAAATCACGTTTTTAAATCACTTTCAATGAAAATCTTTTATAAATTATATGCACTGATTAGAAACTGAAATGATTATGAATGGTATTTTTTTTTAAATCACTTGCTTTCCTAATCGGATTATAATTAGTCCATTGAAGAATTTCAGAAACAAATGATGGTGCTAAACTAAGAAATCTGACATGATTAGAGAAGATTCGTGTTAAAATTATGCACCTGGAACACATTCGAGCTTGCCTTCCTTTTTTTTTTAAAGAAAAAACTGTGCCTATCGTATTTGGTTTACCCATCTATCTGCCCGTAAGCACATAACAGGGGTTATGTCTACGTATGTATTTCGCTAAAACTTGTTATTTAGGTTTAATATTAAGGAAGAAGACGAAAACGACATACAGAGGGTCAAATAACTCAACCAGAGCCTCCATGTTGCTGGAAAAAAAAGTATTTTGCGCGCGTATTTCTCCGCCTCTCCCACTCCTTCCTTTTCGTCCTATTTTTCCACGCGCAACAAGCTCGAAATATTATTCGGATAGGGAAAAGTGAATCACGTTTTTACGTTCGAAATCTCAAACGAAATGGCGATGCTTTAAATAGACGCTCGAACCGGTTATACTCGTTCTGGATGAATGGAACTGAAAATACAACCGACCCTGTTTCTCTGTGAGGGGAGGTTAATGTTTCCTTCGGCCTATCTATACTTTTATGTTCCATAAATTTTACTTTACCTTTAAGTTTAAGCAGAAATTTATATCACTGTAACCATTCCAACTTGTTTTCTGGAATACCAAATCTAAAGTTAATACAGCCCAACATGAGATGATGGATGGAATTTTAAAAAAAATTAAGAATCTCAAATTGCTTCAAGATTCTGCATTAAAAGATTATTCTTTGACCTTTTTATCGTTTGTTCATCTTCCTCTGTCTAAACCTATCCTATCCGATCTCTCGCTTCTGTCATTCACAAGAAATACAACAAATTTCCTTTTCCTCCTCAATTCCAAATTTTCCTAGAAACGCGGCAATATAAAATAAGTACTTAGGCATATAATAAAAAATTTCCCTTTCCATATTTTTCTTGTGAGTAATTCATTAAATACTAGAAAAAATAATTCTGTTAACAGAGTATTTTCGATCTTTCTGAAGCTACGAAAGCTGGGTTAGGGTTTCCAGAGGTTGTGGGGATGCTTTGAGAATGAAAGGCAAATGTTAATCAGTCTGTCTCTCACCTTATGTTTCTTCGTAACACAGTTTCATTAACATTTATTTAAAACCCAAATTGGTGCTATGGTAATACACAACCAAGAGAAAGCAAAATATTCAATTATTGTAGCTTCGGTAATTTACTTCTTCAAGTCAAGCGATTATCCGCAGATATGAATTATCGTAAGATAGGCATCGCGGTTAGAAACGCGAGTCGTCAAATACGCGGCTGCGGATCAAAAGTTCAGACAGTTGTTTTTCAACCGGCAGTACTATATCTACGATAAATATTTTTAAAAACATTTCTCTTCCGATACTCCTTTACCGGCAAATACCTGGTTTTACAATTTATAACGTGATTCGTAGTTGTGAAAATAACAACCTTGATTCCAAAGTATCTATGACAGCTGGATTGAGAAAAACTCTTATTGTAACCACATGGGTACACATATCCCGGCTGTAAGTTGAATACGGAATGATTTAGGGGAGAGTTTTATCTGTAAAAAGAGATTAACATAAGACTCATACGGTGTATTATCGACATTTGAAAACTCTTCCAATTCCTTGTTATCAAATTCGCACGCTATGAAGTGCGCCAGTTTCAAAGTCATCATGATCTATGCGAAAAGACATAGGTCACTTTATTTACTAATTTGCTCATAGCGTTACTCTTAAGGGGTCACTTTATTTACTTATTTTATCATAAATTACGAAGAATTACGAGGCATTACGGAAATAACTTTCATAACTTGCAACATTATATCGGTCACGGATCCGGATATGGCTAACAAAAATAATTCCATTTCGCGGAAAGAGAAGCCAAACGTTTTTAAGGAGAATAGATATCTCCGCTTCCCATAAAAAAGAAAAGATGCCGATAAACGGCTATGATAAAACGAGTAGAATTAAATTTTATCGCGAGTGATACGACACATTTAATTTCAGTAGGCTAAACTAATGAAGTAAACATGCACGCGCCTGTATCCGATTCTTCTCGTTTTTATTGCAACCCCTTTAAAAAGTGAGTTTTTATTTCCAAATTAGAAAAAGAAAAGGACGGAGACTACGGTTTAACGAGAAAGCGAAAAGGTTTTATGCCAGAAACGTTCATGTGACGATATCATAAGAGAAGAGAGAGGGAGATGAGATAAAATTTTGCTTTTTTTCGGATTCCGTTTGCGGTGGGAAAAAAACAGGAAGTGTTTGAAAGTATGTCCCGTCCACTCTCCTTCCTGCCTCTCCGCCCTCTCCCTCACGCTCCTACCCATTAACTCCGTTAACTTCCTCCCTAAAACCATCTCTCCCTACCTCTCTTCCTTCTTTTCACCTTCTTCCCCAGCGAAACCCCTTCCCTCTCTTTCGTTCTCTCTCTCTCTCTCCACCCATTACGCTCCCGTTTTTCTCCCGCCCCTTTTCACACGACACGGCGAGGCCCTTATTCCTCTCCACGATCGCCGTTGGATTTAAATACAAAGGCGCTCACTTACGACTTCGTTCTTAACCATTCCGTTGAGCAACGATCGTGCCTCCTTCGAAACTCGAATCTCGTTCTCACGGTGGGACGACAACGGACGGAATTTCGGCCAACGCTGGGTGGAAGTTGGGAGGATCACCCCTTCCCCACCCCCTCCCACACAACGACCCCGACAGTTCCTTTTGGGCGTTCTTTTTGTTGAAATATTGGGTCGATGGTTTTTCCTATCTTCCGCTTTCGTGCGCGTGTAAATGGCACTGCTATGTTCACGGCAGCTCTTATCCTAAGACGCGGACTGCGACCGAACCGAAACCCATCTCGATGGAGCCAACGGCCACTCAAGTCGGATCTGAATATGCGCTCTGTCCGCGAACTTTCCAAAGATAAACGTTTATCGATGTTCGATTTAGTGTCTCTCGAACTTTTTCTCTCATGTCAGCTCAACTGGATCTGCCTTTCCGTTTTGGATGAGAATGAGGACGAAGTTAGCACTGAGATTTACATTTATAGTAAGAAATAAGTTGAAATACATTGTGTTTGGTCGATTTTTGGACAAATATTAAAAAATCCACACTCAATATTACGGTTTAAAATCTGCATTCAACGAAGTCTGCTGACGTATGATCGCTAAACGATTAAATGCGTTAGATAAATTCTATTTGCAAGAAAAAAGCTGTATCTAAGCCCGAAATATTAAATAATGTATAGCAATGTTAAGGCTAAAATGTTAGTGGGATTCCGAATTTCTCTGAGCTTACTAATTCTGAATATGTAAATTTACGATGATAATTTGACAGTTTTATCACATTTCTTCGCGGTGAAAGAGATAACATTAACTGTCAATTTTGTTCACCACTTGGTTAAAATTATGGCAATAGAACCATGGAACTGAGAATTATACAGAATAAAAATTAATTCAGTAGAGAATTACGAGTATGAATAAACCTTCCTATAAGGGGCTTTATTCATATTAATTTTCCTTTGTATTCACATCAAATGCAGTTAGTTTTAAATATATTTATATACAGTAGAGAATTATCAAGATCGTCTTATGTCTGAAAATAAATTCAAGAATAAACTCCTCAATATAAAAAAATGAAAAAATTACCTATCAGGAATTTCCAATAATAAGGTTATAAAAACCTTGTTATGGCTATTGGAGATACCTGAGATAAGTACTTCTTTCAATTTTTTTATATTGAAGTGGTTATTCTGTAAATTAAAAAAAGAGATTGTTGCGTTTATATAACTGATAGTAAAAATATGTGAGGCACAGTAAAAAATACATTTTAACCGATTATTGAACTGAACTGGGACCCTGTGACTTCAAACGACGACCAGCGTTAGTAATCTTCTCACAGTGTAAATCAGTGTTTTTCAAACTTATTCTATCGCGACCTAATGAAATACCTCGCGACCCAGTCGAAGGGAAGTCAACATGAAGAAAAATACGTTCTTCTCTGAGTTTTCATTAGCTCTCGATAAAAAGTAACTCATACCAAAATATTGGTATTTATATAATAAGAACATTTAGTTCCCTGTAATTTTTTATGTTTCAGGTGCTTATTTATCGAGTGCTCAGATTTTCCTCATCAATCTCGCGACCCAGTAATGGGTCGCGACCCGTACTTTGAAAAACACTGGTCTAAATCACAAAGCAAGTGAAAAGAGAAACCCGATGTCGGCATTATCCTACTCTTAACGAAAATCACCAAGGGGACCAAAGGCTTTACGTCCCTTCCGAAGAACGGCGCACTGATTTGCGTGTTCTCCTCAACCACGCAAATAGTGGGCCGGGAAATCTCAGAAAAAATCCTACTTTCGCAGGATTCGTAAGCATGGCAACGCCCTTACCACTATGCCACGGCACTCCGTTTACCAATTAAGGCAACGCAAGAGATGTATTCATATTCAGATGATCCCAGTTGACGCGAGCTATATACAGCAACACCTCGATTAACGAATCAGATGAGTTCCATGACGTCACTTCTTTATCAAAAACTTCGTTAAAAGAGATAGAAATAACATACGAGCCATAGGGATACCGCCTTCAAGGAATTCAGAGAAGAGGAAGATGCTGTGAAATATCATTAATTATCCACAAAAATAATATCAGATGTGCCTAAATACATTAACTAATTAGTTTAAGAATAAATTAAATTATTTAGTAAATCAATAACAGAGGATAGACAAGCAAGTACCATCCGTAGATATTCAGCAAGTATTGTACGTAGTCGACTTTCTAGATATCCACTTCCTACGCCATTTGTGCTGTGTCAGCGATAATAAAATTTTACTCCTTTTAATCGCTGTGCGGGAATTTTTCGCTTTTCTGCAAAAATAATAGCGACTTTATTATAAAGGAGTTTCGTTCCGACAGTATTCGTTAAACGAAGTCTTGCTGTACTTCATTGGGAATATGTATCATATTGTAATACTCCAAATGCAATGAAGGCAGTTCAGGAAGAAAACCAAATTTTCTATAAAAATTCACAACTTGCATCCATTTATGGTTCCATGACGTTTCACCTACAGCTATTGCCCTAATGAAATTTCACCTACTTTTTCTTAGTCTACTTTATTATGCCTATGAAATTTGACCTACTTCCTTTTTAACATAACTACTGCAATTTCACTTATTATCACGTATTAATTTCACCTAAAATGCCACTGAGTTTTTCCATTCCATTATTGGAAGAAACAATAGTGTTGGTATGGAAACATTTATTTTTATAAATTCCACAGTTACCTACAGAAATCGAGGATTTAATTCTAACCCATTCTACAAAATTTATGTGTTCATTGGAAGCATAATTAACTGACACTGCACGAGGCAAGAAAGCTTTAACTTTCAAGGGTTATGTGTACCACAAGCAAAGAGAAAATTTAGATAATGGAAGAATCTATTGGACTTGCATCGAAAAGAACAGATGTCGAGGCAGAGCTGTTTCTCATGGTGAACCACCTATAATAATGAAAACGACTGAGCACAGCCATGCTCCTTACCCAGATGCTGTAACAGCTAAAAGAATTAAGGCCAGTATGAAGAGAGCTGCAGCTGATCATCTAGAAGTTCCTCCATCTCTTATAATAAGGCAAGAATTAAGCAATGCTCAGGAAAGTGTATTGCCATATTTGCCGGAAAGAACAGCTTTGAAAAGTGCTATGAATAGGATAAGACAAGCAGACTTCCCCAGAAATCCTAAAAATCTTGAAGAATTGCATGAACTTCCACAAGTTTATGGTGACCATGCGTGGCAAGAGATTCCTTTTATATGATAACTTGGATCTGCCAGATGAGAACAAAATTATAATATTTGCAACAAATGCTAACTTAAGAAAATTGGCTTCATGTGAGATTTGGTCTATGGATGACATGTTCCAAGTATCCCCTAGAATTTTTACTCAGTTAATCACCATTCACGGCCTATATAAAGGAAATGCTTTTCCAATGGTATATAGTCTTCTCTCAGGCAAGACAGCGAACCATTATACAACTGTATTAAGGGAAATTGAGCATCACTGTCTACATAATAATATAAATCTTGCCCAGCCATCCACAATAATAAGGGATTTTGAATTAGCACCAATCAACTCGTATCATGAAGTGTTTCCACAAGCAGCGACAAGATAATGCTTTCTTCACCTAGGTCAGAATATTTACAGAGATATTCAGGCTCAAGGGCTTCAAGCAGCATACTCCAATCCTGAAAATCCAGAAGTAAGAAAAGGAATTCACCAGCTGTTGAGCCTTGCAATTGTTCCTCTTAATGATGTGGAAGGGTCTTTTGACATATTCCTTGAGAGTCTCACAGTCGAGTTGGTAGATATTGCCGAATACTTCGAAGAGATATACATCAGAGGAAAGAGAGCTCGTGGTAGGAGAAGAGCAATTCCTCCAAGATATCACCCACAGCTTTGGAATCAGTATGATGCAATTGTTGTTAATGAAACCAGGACGAATAATCTCACTGAAGCTTGGCACAATAGGTTTCAACTAATGGTAGGGAAAAATCATCCATCACTTTTCCACCTCATATGAGATATTAAGATCGAACAGCAGGACACAGAAAACATGATTGCTGAAGTCAATGCAGGGCGCCAGATACGAGAAAAGCAAAGGCTGAAATACCGCCTATTGAATAGAAGATACAATGAATACAAAAGCAGTAACAGAATTAATGAATATCTAGCAATATGCGAGCACAAATAAAATCTTTAAATTGAAAATAAAAAGTTTTATTCTCAACAATATATTACGATCTTTTGTTTATTTCCCGGGATTCCATCAAAAAATTAATTTGAAATACGGAAGAAATTATTATTTAGAATATCTTTTAAGACGAAATTAACTTTACATTTAAAAGTTAGTGATTCTGTTTTTGTATTAAATTTCATAGGTATAATAAAGTAGACTAAAAAAAAGTAGGTGAAATTGCATTAGGGCAATAGCTGTAGGTGAAACGTCCTGACACCCCATTTACATAAATAAAATGTAACAATTAAAGTCCTAACATCTCTTGAGATAAGTTCGCACGTTTCTCAAAACAAACTTTTGTAATTATCATTTGAATGATCGTTATTCGCACCAATACGAAGTCAGATGTCAAATCTTGGGAGATAAAATGAATAAACTTCTCTTGTAAACAGAAAATAATCGCTATAAACGAATTAATTTTCTGATTTCATTACCTATTTAAATTCTTACGGTAATTGTTATTTAAGGAATATAGTGAATGAGACAAAATTCTTGGATATGTATTATATCGTTTAATTTATTGAACAGTTATTTATTTTCGTTACTATCGTGTTATCCTTACCAAGGTATATTTTAATCTCAAAATAGCGTTACAATTTGAAGAATGTGTGGAACAATGCGATGCGAATTTTTTATCCCAATATATCAACGCTCATAATTTCGCGAATTCGGCAACAGTGCGATGATGACGGATGATTCTTCGTCTGAAAAAACTTCGATTTTAACGTTCAAAAGAAATCCTTTGTTAGAGAAACCGAGTATCCGAGAATAAACGCGTAATTTTCGTGGAAAATCGAGAATTACGAAAATCAAGGTCTTCTCTTAGAGAAAGAAACCGTGAACTGCAGGAACAAACGAGTTTCTTCGGCAGAGAAATCGATAATATCGGGAACGAACGTATTCGTTCGGCATATTATAGGAGAATTGCGGAAAGAAGCGAGTTTGTTGGTCGGAGGTATAAACGCATTTTACGACCACCTAAAAACTTCTGCAATTAATTCTAATTAGAAGTACCCAATGCAATCGTGACGGACACTCACAGATTGTTAAAAACGAGGATAGTTTTATATAATTGTAACAATGTTTATGCCGCTGAGCAGAATATTATTTCCGAATTCAACGCGAGAAGGGATCCAGCAATTTGGATCCGAACAGCAGACGAGGAGGGAGCCTTAAAAGGGATGTGATCTTGGTAATGGTGATCCCTCATCGCTGAAGAGGGGAATGAGAGGGGAGAGGAGACGTGGGGGAGGGTCGGAAGAGGGGGAAAGGAGTTTGGAGCGGATCAGGCCGCAAAGTGGTCTTACGCACGACAGTGGCAGCGGGCGACCGCGGGCATAGGATGACGAGGGGTGTGACGGAGGAGGCGAGGGGGGAGGGAGAATGAGAGAGAGAAAGGGAGGAAACGGGGTAAAGGGGTCAGAGAGGTACGCAGTGGCGAATGCGTGCTTGCGCGAGTTAGTGCGTGCGTGAGCGTGCGGGGAAAGAGGGAGAGAGCGAGAGATGCGTGGGAGTAGGGAGAGGAAAGAAAGTGGAGAGAGGGGGAGGGAGAAGAAAAATAATATAACTACATTTGACTAGGTCGATTGATTTTTTTTTGCGGATTTAAGATACAGTTATGAGCGCTTCGACAAAAAGAAAAAAACTTAGCAGAGAATGCAGTAGTCTGGTTGAAGGGAAAAAGATGTTTATGTTATGCGAGGGAATTGAAAGAGGAAGTTTAAACGGTGAGAGATGTAGGAAGAATCGGATAAAAAGGAGAGATATAAGTACATATGTAGTTACCATCGAGCTAAGTCACGTGTCAACGTAAAATATAATTCGAATGAGTCATTTAAATTGGTATGGCCAAATCGTTACTGGGCGCAAGGTGATGCACTAAGGCGTTTAATTTAAATTTCAGCATTGCTTTGAAACTCCTCTTAGAGCTGCCTAACATACTTAGTAAAAATACGAAAAATGCAAGATAATTAAAATATGTATTAGCTTTAATATAGGCGACTTTTTGCCGCGAGAGAATCAGATTATTTAGCTCGTAAATATTTAGATGTTTTAAAGATTTTCATACTGCTATTTCGCTTCGGTTTATTTTCGTGGTAGTTAATCATATTTCCATTGTCACATAGGCGATAGTAAATAGAATATTTTTATTCGGATCACGTTAAAATAGCTTATCGACGTTTCAAGCAAGTGGAGCTAAGCATTACGGTCGGAGGTGGTAACAACAAAACAGAGTCGACTTTTCTCGTAGGAGAAAATAAAATGAATGCAAAACGTGCGTGCACGTTTATTCGCCCTCTCCGCGGTAACGTGACCACTCTCATTCACTCGGGTCGCATCCTCGAGGGCGACCACCATCACCCGTTTCATCACCCTCTCTCACATTGCGGTGGCGCCATGAAGAGTCTCCTTAATGTCTGACCGCAGAATTCGCTGGAAGAGAGGAGGAAAGACTGCACAGGAACAAGTGCGGCGGGGTTTAGTTAGGGGGAGAACGGAGTCCCCTGATAACTGAAGTTGATTAAAAGGGGCGAGAAAAAAAACACGCACACCATTACGACGATCTGGTTTAGGGAACCACACCTCGCGTGGAGGAGGAGGAGGAGAAACGGAGGCTCACACCTCGGACAACTTCATTTCTCACGTAGAAATTTGGAATTGGGGGGGAGGGGGGGGGGGCGGTGGCGAGGGAGAAAGGGTGGGAGCGTAGTAGAATGGGAGGTAGAGATAAAGGGAAAGAGAAGAGTAACAGAGGAACACTAGGCGAAAGAAGGGATTGGGGACAAGAGAAAGAGGGAAGAGGGAGAGAGAGAGAAAGAGAAAAGACGGGGAGAAAGGTAGATGTGGAGAAAGAGACAGAGAATGAAGGAAAGAAAAAAAGGAGAGTGAGAAAGAGAAAAGGTGAAATGGAGAGGGAAAGAGGGCAAATGAAAGGAAAGAGAGAAGGAAGGAGGTAAGAGAAGGGCGGGTCCGCTGGACGGAGAAACAGAGAGAGAGAGGGAGGGAGGGATTCTGGCGAAAAGTAGAGAGCCGATCGGTTATGGGGTGAGTGGGTGTGGTGCGCAGTTTGGGGAGGGAGTGGTATGGGTCTTTGAAACCGGAACATCGCGTCTCACGTTGAGGTAGAGCAGGGAGGGTGGAGGCCAGCGATTGGGGGCGTGAGGGAGGAGGGCGAGTCGCGGACCGGGCGGGCTAGCGGGTGCGTGGGTGAACGGGTGGACGGCTGAAAGGGGCGCCCTCGCGTTAAAACGCACGGGAAGCGAGAAAACGCCATAAAAAGCAGCGATCACTCTCTCCTCCCCCTTCCCTCTTTCTCTCTCCATAAAATTTGCATCTCGCCACTTTTAAGCGTACCTCAGCAATAAAATCTCACACAATTCCGATTTCATATAATTTCTTTATGATAAATAAAGAACGAGTTTACTTATCAGGCCATTTATAGATTTACTACCTCCATAATATGACTGTAAACCTATTTTAAAACTCGGAATGCACTAAAATTTTCCGGTTTACCAATTTAAAAGTCGATTTACTGATACGAATCACGTGTATAATTTTTAGGAAACGATGATAAATTAAATGGCAAAGAGAACTGGCATTAATCTCTTTCTGAGACCATGTAATCTACCTATATATTTAATTCTACAGGTAATTTAATTTTGACATTTTTAACTTCAAAGGAACTTGAGAATGCGTCGCTATAAAAACAATTTTGTTTTTTAGTTTAAGCTAACCTATTTATGCGAAAATTGATTTTGATAGTGAGTCCAATAAATCTGACGTATCCCTATTCTCAGAAAAAAAAAACGGAAAATAAACATTGAAATTTGAATACGACCAACGAAATAATGCAAGCATAAAATTTTACCACAAATTTGATATTGAAATGACACTATTATGTTTATATAATACGTTACATTCAAATCTAATATTTTATTTTTATCAAAATGATTGAAAATTGGGCTTAATAGGGTCCGCGCCTAAAGGAAATTAGTATACTTTTAAGTTAAAAATATACACTAATATCGGTATTCAAAGACGCAATAATTTATTAATATGAGACAAGGATAAATATAGAAGACAAAAATTAGCAGAAGTGCCAGAACGTAAGGTATTTTAGAGCAGAATGGCGAGAAGATAAGGAACGTAGAGAGAATAAAGAATATGTTGGAGTAGAGATCAGCATTAGGAACAATAGAGAGAGGGAGATAGGAATTCGCAGTGGTACGGATACTAGGAAAGAGAAAGAAGATGACCGAAGAAGTGTTTCATATGAGTGGCATAGGAAAGTGAAGGAAGAAACACGTGGAATACAAAGAACAGGAAGAGGATTGACACGGAGTCATAGACTTGCGGGGAATGTAAAGTGTTCTTGATTAGACGTCATAGCTTATTCGCTATTCGTAATACGAGAAAATTAAGATTTTTATACGAAAGTTTTAAATTATAAATATCATATAATAAAAATGTGTGCCCAACATATGACTTTCTCCATACTGAGCAATGAATATGATTGCTCTCGACATCAGCGTCCTCAGGAATAATTATCATCAATTACACCCGTGAATGACTTTAAAACTTTTTCAATAGTCATTATTTAAAAAAAAACAATAAAGAAAATTGTTAGCTGTTTCTATGGATAACAAAATATCTACGCGCATTTAAAATTGCCCTTGGCAGCGTAAGCAACGCTTTCAACAATTAGAACATTTTAACAAAGCAACTGAATAGCACCTAGCGACGTATTTAGCATAAATTTAGAAGAAAATTCAAAATATCTCTTAAACTTTCGGTTTCATGAAAATATGTTTCAAACAAAACTTGTATAAAGTTACATTTTATACAACTTTTATAATAACAAATATTTATGAAAATTGAGTTTTAAAGGAGATATTTGAAATCAATGGAAAATATACAGGAATAAACCTTCTCTTCCGATTAACCTATATTGTTAAAAAACTAATCAGCTCTTGCCCATACGATAAAAATATTATATTTGAAATTTGGTACTGAAATGGCAAATACCTTTATAGTTGGAGCGCCCACAAAATTCCTATCACATACATACACACTGACACAGACATCATCGAGAAAATAGTCAAAACCTGTTCTAGGGATCTCAAAACGCGTATTTACGTTGCAATCTCGAAATCGATTTTTTTCATGAAAACAATAGGTACTTTCCCTATACTACGTATGGAGAAAGTAAAAATGAAAGTATTTTCGTACCTATTGCTTGTGCATATACAAATACATATTATATTTAGCATCTCAATTTAAATTATCCGCAGAAAATCTATATATCTTAAGAATTGTGGATAATTGGATATTACGGCGACAGAAACGATTAATTCGTGTTGGGATGTTGGAAAATTAATGTCTCATTTTCCAGGTTCATCTAAATGCATCATTACTAGATTATTCGAAACTATTCACCAGTATTCCTATATAACAAAGATTCTGAGGAGTTTCAAAGTAAAATGTGTCTCTTTCAAAAATTTTAAATTTTAATATCTGCTTTATAGAATAATTTTTCTTAAAATCTATTCGAAATAGTACACGGTGCAGTAGTACAGTCATTGAAACCTTTAAATTTAAAAAGAGGGAATGGAAATGAAATACAAAAGGACATATATGATACAACCGTTTTAAAAGATCGACTTTAAATGTGTTAATTACTACTTTGTTATGACTAACTACAAGTTTCTTCGTAGACAGTCTGACATATTTCCATTTTTCTTCCTTCTCGGTAACGTTTTTCCTCTATATTTCCCTGTCTCTTCTCCCTTTGCTCTTCAATCTCTTTCCTTCAAAGCATTCTCCATTTTCAAACCTGTCTTCGCGGTCTTGATGGGACTAGAAGAATCTCGGAGCGCCATCATAGCGTTGGCGGCAGATTAAGGCGTAATTTGAGCGTATAATTCGCGGTTGTCAAGTAACGGGCGCCCGCCTCTTCGCTTCTCATTAAGTGCTCTTCAGACGCTCACAGCGCCCCACTCCAACTGGCGGCTAAAAGGCTAAACTCAGCTATGTTTCGTTCCGATAATTGATGATGATTATCCACAAGAATATCCTTCCGTCATTTTTGTTAAACGTTCGGCTAATGGAAGGGTCAAAACGTGATGCGAAATTTAATGCTTATCATCATATTTTCGGTCAGAATTTCAATGTTGATGGGCGGTCATGTCTAGAAATACTATCAATTATTTAAAGAGGAGTTGAACTCAAGCGACCTTCTTTGGAGAAACCGATTGGAAAAAAAGAAGATAAAAGTTAATTCTAGAAGATTAAATAATACGCTCCCTTCCTACTGTGATAGCTCTCTTTTTTGAGGCCGTGAAATGAATCTTAATATCTCTTCCATTATTCCAAGGCTAAGTGATTTCAACTTGATTTCATGGTTCCCGAAAGAATAAAAACTATTTTAATTGCAGCGAGGATTAATTTGTCTCTTAGAATGTGAAACTTTAATTAAATTAACGGAAACAGCAACTGCATGGAATCAGAAGTTTAGACGCTGCTTATAAGAGAGAAATTTATCTGTCTCTATATTTTCTCTACCTATCTATTTCTCTTTCTTGCACTACTTCTTATCTTACAATAGGTACTCTCCAACACGTGAAATGTTTCGCTATTTTTTTGCCAGCGTGAGTGAACTCGCATTTTCAAGATCGTTATCTTAAGTAATTTATCAACCGTATTAGTCTTGAATCTCTCAACAACATGAACTATTTTGGTTTCTCCTCAATCGCCCGCAGAAATAACCAAAAGGCCGGAAATGTTGGCGCTTGTTCTATTATCGGGGTTACTACGCTTCAATTTTCAAAGCCTATTGCATCAATATGCACTCAAAGGTCAGTTCATGGCTTTTATCAAATAATAATCACTCCTAAAACTTCAAAATTGCAGTTTAAATCATTTCACCGACTAAATGGGTACCACCAGTGGGGTATCACCGACCGCGGATTCATATTCTTACTAGAAAATTTATCCACAAATAAACACCAACCACGATAAAATTTCCTTGAAATAAACTGGTTTATCCAGTTTCTGTAACATTCTATGTGTCTAAAAGCAATTTTTTTTTAGATTCTTTTCACTTTTATCTACTGCAGAAATATTGTCAACAATTATTTACGATATAAATTTTGACTCTAGAAAATAAATAGCCATTGCTTGCGAAGCTTATTTACCACATAATGCTGATGACTCTGACTGCCACCTCTGATCTGAATAAAACGCTCAAATTGGATAACGGAAGTTCAGTTCAGTGAATGAAACGTCAAAAAACGGAATCTTTTTTGAGAAAATCCTTGTGCATAGTTAACTTATGGCAATTCAGTCGTCGAGTCAGACAGCGCAAATACAGTGTAGCGCCTGAGAGTATATATAAATAATGTCATTTAAGGCGACATTAACAGTACTCGGTTGATACTAGAAGCAAACTTTTATATTTAAGCAAGTAAACTCATCTATTATGGTAAACTCTACAATGCTATCTCAGCTACAAAATGTTCTATGTTGCAACAAGTTTAAAGTCTTTATTCCGGTTAACTTTTGAGTGCCAAATATTACCAGAAGTTTGTGATGATCTTTAGCTCAGAATAAGTAGTATAAATCCGACAAAAATATACACTGAAGGCACACGAGATGTAGATTGCACGGCCCAATTCGTTTCCGAGTAAACAAACGCAAGAGTACTGGGGGGAAAAAATCATCTTTGGAACGTAAGTGGACTAGCGAGCGTTCTGCCATGATCTCTCTCTCTCTCTCCGGACGGATCGTATCGGGGCCACGTTGCGCTGCATTACTCCGCCGCCCGGTGTGCGATGGAGCCAGATTACGGCACGGCCGCGGAGGTGCCCAGTGCTGTGGGAGCCGGGGTAAAGATAGAAAAAAAGAGACACGCTGAATGCGAAAAGGGGCAACGGTTTTTGAAAAGTGAAACGTCTACAATTACGGGGGAGAGAGAAAGAGAGAGAGAGGGAGGGAGGGAGGGAGGAGGCGAAAACGAGATCTGGGTCACGGTGATAAAACGGAAGATTCGGATGAAAGAGAAAAAACACACGCGTGAACACAATATATATTCACGCATTTATATATAATACAGCTAATTATTTCGGCGTTGCGATATCAATGGGAGAATGAGATGATGTAACGCGTTGAGGCTAAATTAAATATTTGTGATTAAGATATCTTGTTCAATCAACTCTTTCTACGATACGGACCTTTTATTGTAGATATTTTTATGATCTATATACTATATGATCTATATTTTTATGATCTATTTTTATAAAATCTAATTTTTCGTTATAATGAATAACATGATGTACCACTTTTGGGTGAAAACCTGTTTCTTGTTGCAGAAATATATTTGCGGTACTTTTTTAAATGTAGCTATATCTCTTTTATTCTTGCTATAAGAGTAACGGTTAATTTGGCCAAATAAATAGTTCATAGAAAAAGCCCGCGGTTAAATACAGACTGTATTTTTAAGAAATACAAACTCTAATATAAGAAAACACAGCTTATCACCATTTCTGTTGCAGATCTTGTCATTCACCCTGCAATTATCGTTTCTTAGCACTTGCCCTGGGTGTAACAGATTGTGCGTTTTCCCTCTGGGCGAAAAACTCGTCGCTTTTCTGCTACGACTTAATTCATGAGCTCTGAGACCGGCTGGTGAGATCGGACTATCGATATTTCGGACCCCATTCTGTATTGTTTGGCCAAATCAATTCACTTGTATCTCAGAGCAATTACTGGTACATTGACGTCATTTTGCACACATTTTTATGGCGTGTTACCTCCGAAAAAATTATTCGAGCTCGCACACGTAACATAAATATCCAGCAAGATTGCACAAATTGCTCCGTAAATTCACTTGCAAATAGAGCATTTGCTTTTTTTGCTCATGAAATTGTTTACTAAATTTTTCTTTAAACTTATTCGGTATTTTCGGAAGTACGTTTTCATGCTTAATCATATTTTTATACTACTTTTAGCATTTGCTCGCTTAGAATGCCAAGTTGTTTGATAATTTATTTCATCTCATTTGATGCATTTTATTTTTGAAGTTAATTAAGAAATCCCAGCGAACTATTTATAACAATCTTTATAACTGCTAAATAACATTTCACTAGATGTTTGAGAAGAATTCCTTTTTACCATTTATGTGATAACCAAACTAATCCCCTGTTTTATCATAATGTTTATTTTAGAATTTGTTGATTTTCTTTTGAAATTTATTGAAGCAAAAGGTTTACTTCTTGAATTCTCAATGTTTCCATGTGTTTAATCGAAGGTGTGATGTGAGTACATATGTTAAATCCGCAATCATTCGAATGTGTGACTAAAGAAACGTTTTATTAATAGACAAATCTAAAGATACGAAAATATTATCACGGAAAATATCAACATTAATCTAAAATGTATAGCGAATATTGAAAGATAATATACAAATTGGCTTGATTTAATATATGAATTTTGATAACCATCATATCCACAGACAATCATATAGTAATGTTGTGGTAAGCATAAAAAGCAAAATATTTTCAATCGCACGTGAGATCGAAGATGGAAAATGAGGGAATCAAATTAAACCGAACGCATATAATGTGTGCAACGATTTGCGAAGGACGAGGGTCATAGAGGAACGAACGTGACTGGCTCAGGCAAGGCCCTGCCGCTTTGTTATGTTGGGTGAGACCTTTGAAAAATCTTATGCATGAAGTTATGAGACGGAGATGGAGTTCAGGAAATGTTGACTGGAGGATGAAGCGTGCGATGCACAGTTGTCACGAACACGGCCACGCACGCATGCACGCCGATCAGATTCCACCCACGCGTGCTTCCATCCCTCCACAACGCGCCGCTTCACCCTTTGTTCATTCTTAACACGCCACGCTCCCTCTTTCTATCTTCCTTTGTCATTCTCTCTTTCTATATCCCTATCCCTCTCATTCCGTCTCCGTCCCTCTTTTCTCACCATCTCGCTTCTCTGTATTCTTTCCACTTCCTCTCTCTCCTCCCTTTCTTCTCACTCTCCTTCCATTCTTTCCTTCCTTCGCGTTCACTTTTCTTTTTCTCTTTCCCTTCCCACCTCTTTCTCCCCTATCTCTCCTTCTCCTCTCCCCATTATCTTTCCTTTTCCCACTCTCATTTCTTTCCTCCGTTCCAACTCTCCTTTTCACCGCTTTTCTGTGCATCCCTCCTCTTTCTTTCTCCCTGTCTCTCATTCTTCCATCCCCTCTTTTCAATTGCTTGCCTCTCCCCCTGTCGCTCAACCACCTTCCTCCTCCCTTCTTAACATCCTATCCCACTCCATGATTCTCTCCACGGCCGAAAGAGCGCGACAGTGAAAGTGGGATTGTTGCGATGATACTGCGTGCGAGGGCGTGGTCCCATCTCCCTTCCTCCTCCTCCTCCCCCCCTCTCTCTCTCCCTTCGATATCCCCGCCCCTCCCATTTTATTCCGCGGGAGAGATCGGTCTGAGTTGATGGATTTCGTGTTGGTCTCTATCGTTCTCGATGAGGGCAGGATTGCATGGAGACGGGGTGGAGTAGGGAGGGGTCATAAGGGAGGCGAGGAGACGAAGCAGAGAAAGGACAATCTTCCTCTCCTCAACACCCCACAAGAGTAACCACCAAAAACTATACATCCTCCTGATTCTGCTTACTAAGCGTTTGACGGCTGTTTGCTTTGGTATGCGAATCAGAATTGTAAAAAAATATATCCATACTAAGCAAAACCTTTTAGCTAACGCTCTCCTCGTGCGAGAAGACGTCATTTGTTAGCGTCGTAAATTTCATCTGTCAACCTCTCGCTAGGAACTAACTAAATAAGAGGCTGATCTTTTTTCGGAAGAAGTAAAAGGCGTTATGTCGCTTTGTTTGCTGATCGGTTCTGCTGGGCGCTTCGAACGCCCGCTCTTTTCGTTTTGGGGATATGAGTTGGAAATTTCCCTTATAGTCCATGGCATTTTCTCTGTTAACCACAAAAATAATTTCATCGTTAACTGAAGGTTTGGCTTTAACGGTAACTTTCAATCTGTGTGTTTGATCTGAAATGGGTACAATTACATCTAGTTCGACTTTCCCAAATGTGGAAAAGCATGAATCATCGAGCACACGAGAAAGGTGGCGGAAATATATATCCAGCAACAGGAAAAATGTCTTTGTTTTTGCTCTTAGTAACACTCGGTATTGAATTTCCTTATTAAGAACGAGTGCTGAATTGTAATATAGTCTATCATAAAAATTTTATTGCTAAATAAATAATCGTATCTAGGATGTATCTGTGTTGACGTACAAACACAGTTATATCACATCATAACTCATAATTTTACTCATACGTTTAAGAAAAAAGCTGAAAATTTATATATTAAAGGATACAACTAAAATTTTCAAGAATCAAGACAGCACTCTCTGGCGTACATTAAGAAGCATATAATTAATAATAGGGTATTATTTGGTTATACTGCGAAGTACTTATTCCAAAGAAGCTTGTTCGAGGGTATCACCATATACATGTATATTCAAGTTTACAATTATTCATAAATTCACCCATATGTTACCCTCAGAAAATATGTATTAGATTATTTTATGAAGCCATGAAACATAAAAAACTGTAAAGATTATTGCTTTAAAAGACAATTCAGCTGATTAACCCTAAACTCATTTCATAGATAAATTATCTCCACAAATTACCTTCACTGTTAAGGTTGGACAATAAATGCCCGTTATAGCAAGTGACAAGATAAAGAAATGTTCTGATGAATTCGATACAGAAAGAAACACTGCAAGTTGAGCTAGCGCCTCCGACAGCCGCATTAATATAAGTAACAGAAGTCGGAGATTTACTGCCTATGAATCACGTTCGACAATGATTCAGGGACAGCGTGATTGTGATTCTACGAAAGTCAGGAGGAAGATGAAAAGGGGGAATAACTGTGCCGTGCACGCACTACGCCTCCCTTTTCCTCTCTCAGACGTCAGCTCTCTCTTTCACGAATCCTCTCTTAGCAACCATACGCAAAATGAGAAATAATGAAGAGAGAGAGAAAGAAAGAAAGAGAAGGGACGATTGGATATTGTGATAAAGAAATAGGGGTTAATGACGGATTTCGCATTTGGATTGGGAAGGAAGAGATTTAATTCAGAAAAATGAAAAACGCTAATTAATATTAGCACTAGCACGACGCTTTGCTAGTTCTAGCTTCAAATATATGAAATAGAATAACATTGTAAAGCAACAGATATTATTCTACTATAAACGTTCAATATTCTCTTAAATATATCGTACTTAGTTTTTTAATGAGACCTTTAAGCATTCAAATTTCCAGTCTTGTGTATCGGTTGCATAACTTCCCCATTTAAGCATGAATCATATGATAATATGTGAATTATTCCTAGTACCTTGAAGCGATCTACGATCACATCAAAGTCTTCGATTTGGTACAATGCCTTCTATGATTTTTAACAACCTGCTACCCTCCATCTCCTCCTTCTTCCTTATAATACAGCAGAAAGCTATATACGTAAATCGAACGATAGAAAATACAAATTTTCCAATCATGGAAGTTTACTTCAACGAACTGGAAAAATAAAATGAAAAGATATTCTTCCTGTCACTCGAATAAACGCGTGACAGATTTTCGAGTTGTGGAGGTTTGGCTGTATGTATTTAGTTTTTTATACGTATTTTTTGTTTTCTCCTCTCTTCTATTTCTTCCTTACTCTCACTCTGCTTCCCCTTTCCTTCACCTCTTTCACCTTCCCCTCTCTCCTTTTCCTACCATCCCTCCCGGTGACATTTGGTCCTCCCTCTCCCTCCCACTCTCCCTCTCCAGTTCTCGCCTTCACTTTCACTGACCCGATTCCTCCGCAGTGGCACACTTTAACAGCGGAAGGGTAAGCAAAGCTGGAGATGAGGGCGGTGGAGGAAAGAGAGAGTGAAAGAGACAGATAAGAGAACGAAGGGATAAAAGCAAGAGGAATGAGAGCTACATACAGTTAGGAAGTGCGTAAATAAAATGTATTTTTTTAAATAGGCCTGGATTAGAGGAGAAAAGGTAGAGGGCGTGATAAAGTAAAGTAGGAGTGAATGTTTATTTGAGAACGTAGAAAAGACTATGTACTATTTAATTAAAGCCTAAATAGGTAAAGAGCAAACTGAGAAAAACCCAATAAAAAATTATATTAACACGCGAAAATGAATTTTCGTTTGATAACATCTGCACGCATAGTCACCCGAGAAAATAAATTAATCTGAGCGGGATATAAATACATACGCATAATGCATATGTTCATATTCATGTGTGTTTTGTCAAATAGATATGAGAGAGTAATTATCAGTTCAATGTCACAACTAGACTCATTATAATAAAAAGGTTAATAAACCAAGGAATACATTTTTGATATAACTACGAAAAAATATTATAAAAACGATGGGGTCAAAAGAGTAAAAAAGCGCGTCAATTTTAGAGGGAATTTAATATGAGATAAAGGAAATGTCATAATATCAATTTGATAAAATTTTTAAAAAATAGTGACTTGTCGAGCTAATCTTAGGCCTTGTATCCTTAAGATGTTCTCAGAAATTCTACAATCATTTTATGGGGTATTGATGCGCATTTCAACTAAAAAGTAGCATTTCTTGCTGATAAATCATCGTGACTTGATTCCAACTGATTAATTAAGTAGACGTTCGGCACATTGCCAATGAGGACGGTTTTCTTTACACCTAAATATGCATCTGGTTTATTCGACAGTTTCATATCTGCAAGAATTAATTGTTTAGGTCATAATTGGGATGGCTTTAGGAAAGATAATCTACGCTTTTCAGCAAACAGGGACGGAGAGTTACATGTAGCCATGGTAGGTGATAAGAGGAAAAATTGTATATATAATGTCTGGAATGAGAAGTTAATCGTGTACAGACTCGTGCGATGAATTGGTACGAATGACGAGAAGAAACAGAGCGATAGGTAGGTGAAGAAGTGGAGCGAAAGACGATTAAGGGATAATGGGCTAGATAGCAAGAGAGGAGAGAGATATGTAGAGAGAGCGAAAATACTGAGAAGGTAATGGCAGAGGCGTGCTGAAAGAAAATTCTTCCAGTGCACCTCTTTCATAGGAATATATCATTTATTTTCTGCACACTCAAAACACACACTCGGGTAGACATGTGCTGAAGGAGTAGAACATTATTTACTGCGGCAAAACCGGTTAACTTTAATGGCATCTTGCTTACACCGAGCAGAAACAACCTCGTCTATTTCTGTTGGACGTAAAGAGCGTGAAAAATATTGTAATGACAAACGATTTACCGGCTGTTTTAACCACGTCGATTAAGGAGGTAGAAATAATTCCATTTGACCTTTCGAAGATTTAAAGAAAATATGTAAAATTGCTATTTTCATGCGCAAATTATGCAATATTATAAAGCAAGTGCGACATAAACTCCTGACAAATTGTGGGAATAAACTTTTTCCAGCTGGATTTCAATCATCTTCAAATAAGTTTATATACCCTCGCGTGTTTTACTTTTCTTTGTGCAGCCGCAACTTGCGGAATTTCGCTTTTTCGTGGGAACAAACTAAAAAAAAAAAAACAGCTATATATGAACATCTCATTAGAATCATATGATTGAATGGAATGCATGCACAGAAATTGATGACGAATGTCACACAAGTGCTAAAGTCTTGATTTTAAGCATATTTTAGCTATCTAAACATCGCATAGATGCATTTACATAATGGCGTCCACCTTATGTCAAACTTTTAGAGGACAATCTACATTCCTACTTTCTTTTCAACCCGTTAGCACATTTACAGAATTATCTCTTTTTGTCGGCCGCGTACTTTTCAAGTAATAAAGCATTCTTGTGGCGTCGGGTAAAGAGAAACACAATTCGGTGTTTCGGATGATGTAACGGTTCGAAGAGAAAGGAAGCACCTTGAAGCGATGAGCGAGGATGAAAAAGCGACCCCTTCCTCCACATCCCCCTCCCCAACTCCTCCACATCCCCCTCCCCAACTCCTCCACATCCCCCTCCACATCCCCCTCCCCAACTCCTCCCCTTTCCACCTACAGCCTACCTCCTAATCCCATTGCCGCACACAAAGTCACGGACGAGGTGCTTTCGCATTAGGAGAAAAAATATCTCCCACGGATTCGAACCCCGTTCTTCCGAAGGCCAGGCCTCGCGGGGAGTCAGTGAAAGGGTTGTCTACGGATGAGGGAAGAGAATGGAGTCGGTAAAGGGGAAGATGGCGGGTGGCACAGGGGAATTGCGGGATGCGGGGATTCCATGGAGAGACTCTAGTTGGAGGACCAACATCAACGTTGGAGAAGCCGCTTCGGCCGGTGACTTCAACTGAAGCTTTAATAAACCTCTATCTCTACCCCTCATCATATTTTAGCGGGCTAGCTCTGCATTTATCGTGCCTGTCAAAGTCTTAGGAAATTGTGTCGCGCAAAGTTATTTCGCGCTTTAATTTTTTTTCGCACACAAAAGTTGGGCCTTCACCAATCTAACCACTCAATTAACCGATAACGCAAGGGTCAATTCATTCCGACGAAAAAAATAGAAGGATCGAACCGATTGCCTTCCAGTTACGAGACAATTGCGTCAGAGATGGAGGTAAGAAATAAAGGTGGTTTGGGTTATTACGTGCTCCTTTCCGAGATAAATTTGTCGATAATCGTTTTGTTGGTCGGCGTCACGGCCTGAATCCCGAACTGAAGAGAATAACCACGAGGTGTGCTTCCCTCGGGGAAGTGAAGGGAAAGGAAGAGAGAGGAGGGGTGGGGAAGAGGGAGGGAGGGCTTTGAAGGGAAAAAGAAGATTGGAGGAGGTCAGGGAGGGAGGGAGGAGGAAGAAATGAGGAGTAAAGGCCAGGGAGATGACATATAAAATAATAGAGAAATAAAAAAGAGAAGATAAAACGAGGAGGAAGCGAGAAGGAGGGGGTGGAGAGAGAGAGGATGAGGCAAGAGGAAGGAGGAGGGATAAGAGGAGTAGATGTGGCAGGGGGGATGGGTAGGTGGTTGGTAAGAGTAGGAAGTGAAAGAATGCGTGGCAAAGGAGGAAGGAGAGAGAAATCGTTAAAATGTTTGAGAAAACCGTTTCACGCTTCGCATAATGAAGATGGTGCGTGCTGGGAGTGACCAACTTGTGGGCGGGGACGAGGAAGTAGGTCGCTGAGATACCTGGACTATTATTCGACGCATCGCTGGAGAATCTCATCTAAGCAGATAAGGAGGACGTTGATTTTACGCAAAAATAATCTTTCCCGATTATTTAAATATAAAAAAGGAAAACAATCGGATTGTAAATGGAAATTTTATATGTTTAAAATGCTATAAGAGGGTTACCAATAAAATTAAGTACGTCGCGCAAGACAAGGCAACCTGTGAGAACACATTTGCAGAAAATATAATTTGAGAAAAAGAGAGAATGGATGTGCTTTTCCGTCACTTTTTGTTACGCCGCCTTCAATGTTAGAAAATCGCAAAATCAAAGGTGCAATTAACCTCGATATCCTTCTGTATAAATACCGCATCAGTAACGTGGCTCGAGGCTATGTCATTAAAACTTCCTGTGGTCTAACCATAAAATACGTGGATCGTATTTTTTTCCTTAAAAAAATAAAACTCTTACATCTGGCGGACGGACTTAAAAATGAGGAAAGACGTGGGAACCGTTTTTCTCGGCATTTCGTTTTCCTTCGCGACGTGATTCATTAGTGTGTGAGAGTGAGAGAGAGGCAGTTATAGAGGGAGGGAGAGAAAGACACGGCTCGGTCCACTCGCCAGTCGCCAAAAAAAGTGAAAGTGCCGCGGCGCGCGCGGCGGCGGTCAACCAGAAACTGCGGAATTTACGCCCGCTGACGTACGGATTCGGTCGTAAACACGGCGCGGTTTCACGTGGCGTCACCCTCCCACCTCACCCGCCGAACTCAATTTGATAAGCATCGCTCTTGATCGGCCTCCATCACGTGATGAATTATGGGCAGCAACTTTTTTTTTCCCCGAAAAAGAGAAGTGGCAAAAAAAAGAGATCTAAAGGATTTATCCTCCTCTTTCTATTTCGTGACAAGATTTATGTAGAATCTGGCCGTATATTTAACGTCTTCGCTGACAGATCTTCGCGTAAACTGTAATCGAAAGAATAATTAGGTCGGCGGATATACGTCACACGCGAAAACTAATTCGTTTTTGAATGGTTAATGGGGAGAGTAGGGAGAAAGAAAGAGAGAGAGAGAAGCCAAGACTAATCGGGAGATAAGCGAGCTTTGGGCATCGGAATCCGCGACACTCGTCACGTTTTTAATCTTTTTAAGTTCTCGTGGTTTTTGATAGGTTTATATTTTATCCGCTTGTCAATTTATTTTTAATTTGATGCGAAGAAAATGAATACATTCAAAGACCGTAGGTATACATTTTTACCAATTTTCCTTAAAAGAGATGATTAGTAAATTCTGTAATAACAACGAAATCCACAAAATTATTCCTCATTTTAAAAAGATTCGATAGTAATGCTTTTTAACTCGAACTCTTTTGTGTAGTATTTGTATACCATCAGAATCTTAGGTTGATAAAGGTATCAACGTCATACCTTAAAATATTTTATTATCAATCAAAGATTATTTTCATACTATGTAGCAACGATATCGTGATCGCGGTATTCTTTAATAACGTATAAAGTTTACTTTAAAATTGGGTGTGGCCCAAGATAAAATTGTATTTTACCAATACTTACGGTGGCCAACATTTTAATAAATATTTCTCATACATAATTGACGAAAAGTTTAAAATCAGAGCCATGTTTGATGATGACGTGCATGAAGTTTAAATATTATTCGCATAATCTTACAAAGTTTATTGTGCCAATAGGAATTGGCAACTTAAGTTTTGTTAATATTTAAAATAAATGAATGGATTATAAAAATATGATGGTACTTTTAAGTTGAAACGTTAAAATGATTTACTCGGCCACATAATGGCTATTGAAGTTAATAATATCATCCGTCGAAATCAGCCTAAACAAAAAATCCGTCTTCACATTGACTCGAAGAAATTGCATATATGGCGATTAAAGTATGGTCGAACTTCTATAAGTCGAAAGTCTATAACTCGAATTTTCCATAAATCGAAGTGAATTCATTTTACAGGACATAATATTTTTTGTTATTTTTCTTTTATAACTCGAATTTTCTATAAGTCGAATATTTTTTTGTTTCCCTTGAGGTTCGAATTATAGAAATACCACTGTATTTCGCCTCCTCAGTCATTATTAGCCGCGTCAAACTGTTCAGCGCGGCAATAAGATAACTGACATCGAATGTTCAGCGTCTTGCACTCCGCCGGATGAGGTTTTTACGAAAAGGAGTAAAACGATAGAAAAACTGTTAGTGAGAGAGACAATATCTTCAAGAGGGACGTCCAAGGCTCAAACGTTCAATCGCTCGATGATTAATTAGGTTTCGATGGTCGCCTAAAAAGCGATTATTTAACAGTATTCATTTCATTATACTAAAAACATAATAAAATATTAATAAAAAGATCAATATATCACGATAAATTGGAAAGGCTGTTAAAATATGAGTTCATATTAATCATCATATAAAGCATTTTCCACACGAATGAAAAATTAAAATTTCAAGATAATTTTGTGAATAGAAGAAAAATAATCTGGATGGCGAAATAATCGGAAAATTTATTGAGCAGGGACAGACAAACAAAAAACATTTAAATTATGACGAAAGAGCGATCCTTAAAGTCAAACGGGACAGTTTCGTATTTTTCAGTTAAAATTATTGCAGTAAAATCCTGTCATATGAAATTTTAACGCTAATAATTGGAGATGATTTATTTTTTATGCAATATCATAGTATTTCTCAAGCAAGTCTGATTTTAATTTTTAATACGACCAACTACGAATACGGCCCGGTAAGTATGTTTACACCTCAGTCTGAGAGCATAGAAGAAATATGATTTCGGCGTATTAGCAGGAATTCGTGACGTCAGGTTATGCCTTAAAAAAATTGTAGAATATTTTAAAAGGTTAGAAGTGGAAAATGAAATGTATGTACATTCAAGAGGAAGAATTTCTAAAAAAGAATGTCCACCTTCAGAAATACGGATTGGGATGGAGGACTCGCCACGATAGTCTTGCCTTTTTTATCACGTCGGCCCACACCAGAATCTCTCGATTGCCGCTCCCACATGCTCCCTGTCACGCACCCATTCTGGTCGCTTCTCCGTCTATTCGGTTGACATTCAATGACCGGCCCACAGTCCCACCCGTAATAACACACCAAGTGACATGAACCATTCCGTAATTATGCCCCGGCATCCTCTGCCTCGGCCCGCTAATAATATCGTCGCTACGTTTTCGTTCGATCACTTTTGCCGTGACAGCCTGCCATGTTCACTCTCGTGGTACGATAAGCAGCGTTTCCCATTAATTTCGCAAAATCCATTTCATCTTTTTCAGCCGAAGCAATACAGTATTTAACTGTTTTCGATGTTCGACTTTGTTCGACTAACAAAAAAATCGCCGAGAAGTTAAAAACAGGTTATAGAATGATGCAAGCTGAGAATAAGTTTAGGTGTAGCAAAAGAGTGAAATATCTCAACATAATGAGCTGTTGAGATATTTCTAGATACATTTCAGCTATGTAATCGAAAACCATTTGTCACAGTCGAGCAGTTTTCTATCAGCAGCAAAAAAGGTCATAAAATCCAAACACTAACAAGTAATTTTGCTACTCTGACTCTCCATGTTGCTTTTTTAATGCCATATCGCCATTTCCAACACATTTCTTTCATTTATTCGTACTTCATAGACGTTAACAACTATAAACAATGTATGTAATTCACAAATATTCCAAAATGTAAATCTTTACGGACTGTTACCGTTTCTAGGAATCCCAAAACTAACAAGAGAACCCAAGATACCGCAAATATTTAGCTTTTGGCACGACTTCCTTGGTTTTGCTGGCTTTTCGGTGACCAAAATCTCACTTTCGCATCAAAAAGGAAGACTCCACACGCGCTCATTCTTCCATCTAGCACTTATATCAGGCCATCACTCAGCCTCCCATCCTTGAGCTTCCTCTCTCCTATCTTCCCAACTCTTCTTCTCCCCCCTCCCCAACCCCCACTGCCCACCTCACTCCCCCCAAATCCCACACGTGCCCTCATCCTCCTATACAGTTGAGTAACCCGGTAGGAGGACATTCGGGAATATATGGCGATAAGAAGGCGTTAAACAGAGGAATAGTAAGGCGTGTCACGGAAACAAAGGGAATGTAAGGAGAGAGGGAGGAAGAGGAAGGCAGGATAGAATGAGAGGTTGGGTAGAAGGGAGGGAGGGAGGGAAGGCAAGGGGGCGGATGAGGTACCACGGGAAGGAGAAGGTAGGTCCTACCGAGTTATGGACTGTTGTTTTATTTTTTTTTTTTTGGGAGTGGGAATGAGAGAAGGACGGAGAATGATTTTCTCTTCTACGGAATAGCTATGGCATGGGTTCCTTTGAGGAGAGTGAGGGAGACGGTGGGGTTTTTTTTCGGCCGTGCGCGGGAAAACGTTTTCGACTTTCTTTTTTCGCGGCGAATGTTTGTTTTAGGATCGCTTAAGAAGGGCCATTCGGACTTTTGCATTGTGAGAAGAAGGCGAACCTTTTGTTCGAGGCGGGAAAAATCGCGGCGGACGAACGCGAAAACGGATGCGAAGGGAATTTTTGAGGAATTCCGCGTTGCTTACGAGTGACAGCGACTGCTTCCTTCGCGACCGAAATTTCTCGGGAAAATCCTGGATCGAGGTAAACACGCGTGCCCAATATACGCCTCGGCTTTTAGAAACTGCTTTCCTATTAAGTGAATATAAACGCTACGAGGAGGAAAAGCGACTAAATACGAGTAAAAGCGAGGACACGATGTGATAAAGTACAATGGTGCCCCTCGGTTGCTATATTCGGAAAATACGTGTGACCTATCAAACATTTTAAAGGGGTAGGCATTCCTTTCAAAAACGACGGTCGCGGCCTCCAAATTTTATGTACGCAAACAGAATTTCGCGGTATCACTACCATCTTGAAACGAGGTTTTATATTCATTCATAGAGATATCACAACATCCGTACCAATTTAGTTGTTGGCACAACAGCATCAATTTATTAGACGAAATAAAGCCGTCTTATTGATATAACAACATTTCCAAATGGTTTCTTTTGTTTAAGCGTTTTTGTGGCAACAATATCGGTTGCAGCACCCAGGTTGTGAAACTAATCTAGAGTAGTGCTTCTAAAAGTGTGAGCCACGGCCTCCCAGGGGGCCGTGAAGCTTTTTCCGGGGTGCCGCCGAAATTGGCCCAATAAAAAAGATGCTGATTAATATAAATCCTAAATAAACAATAAACTGATAATAACATACGGAATTAATTGCCAAATATAATTATAAACGCACAATTTAATAGAAAACGTACTTCATAGATATCATTAAGGTTCATTATTAATTATTCTTTGAAATTGCTAAATCACATTTTAAGTCAATATTGTAAGTTGGGGGACCTCGAAACTTTTTATTCACATCAAGGAAGCCTCAGACTAAAAGACTTGAGAACCACTGATCTAGATGTTCGATCGCTCATGTCCCAGTTGAGTCAGATTTGTATTAAAAGATACCGCAACTTTGTAAAGCATGTTTACCTCAAATTATTTCAAAAGTACTTTCCCTTTCCATATTTTTATCATAAACAAAGACGTAACCCCCCATTCCATTATACGTTCTCCGAAGAAAGTGTTTTGAGCTCCGTCCTGAACATGACGCTAAAAACGCACGCAACCGTAACGACTGGATAAGTCAATCCAGTTCCATTATTCATACCCTTCCAGCGCATGCATATTCAACTCTCCGCATGGAAAGAGCGTTTTTTCTCCACCGACTGATATTTTCCACGCGCGGCCGAAGCTTCCCTCTCTCTTTGCTCTCCTCGGCTATATTTTTGTAAAGCGGTCTCAGAATCATTTTCCTCAACCTAACAAATTGAAAAACACCAAAAATAAACTAATAAGAATAAATTACTGAATTCATTTTCAGGTAACCATACTCGCTTCTGAAATTTTAAGAGATTTTTATTTTTAAGTTTCTTCATTCGCAATCCTCTTGGAGGGGTTTCAGTCTCTTTTACTGCAGAATTTAACAGCTAAGATCGTTAATGACTCAGAACAGAGAGATTTTGTGGCATCTCTTCGGCCAACACGGAATCACCTCGTAAAAAAAGCATCTTCGCGCCTTTCCTCCGTTCAAAGGGTTAAATACAAGAAGGGACTTCACAGTCTCAATTTCGCCCTGAATAAAGTCGTTTGTCTGTCTGTCTGTCTTCCCGTCTCTTTCTTCAAACCGAGGGAACAAAGTGCAGCCTCCTCCATCCTTGTTTTCCACTCCACTCCTCCTTCCCCTTTCTGCACCCTTGCCCCCTCTCTATCTCTCGCCTTCCCCTCACGCCCCCCTCTACTTCCCTCCATCAGCGAAGCGAAATGTGGGACACGGGAACTTGTTCCAGCTCCGACGCTTGTCCGTCCGAGATATTGTGACGCATTATGTGGGCATTCGAGGTAAGGAACGGGCATAAGCGTTGTGTTTGTGTGTGTGGGGAATAGGATGGGAGGAGAGGGAGGAAGAGAGAGGAGAAAATAGAGAGTGAGATGGAAGGAGAGAGGGATTTCGGAGTGTCGGCGGATACCGGAGTCCGCCGGATACCGCCGTCTTCCGCTCTCGTTTGGCGGCGCCCTATGCAGGCGGACACGGGCATTTTCGGTCGCAGAATGCTACGACGCTCTCTCAATTGAAGCTTACGGCGCCCAGAAGGAAGCAAGATTTATTTATTCTTTTTTTCTTTTGCGGGTGAGATTGAAGATTTAAATCCGGTTGAAGAATTATAAACGCGCTTCAAGTTACAAATCGAACTTTTTAAACTTGCGTCATATATAATTCTAAGAACACTGCATCGAATGTACATTTTGTATAAGCACAGGCAGGGGTGTAGTCGAGTCAGGGCGTCGCCCCGGTACTTTTTTAAGCAGCCAGGGCTTTTCCGTGGTGACCGTATACTATAACAATTCAACTAGCGTCCCCGCTAGCATCCATAATATGGGGAAATTCGAGCATAGTCATGGTCACCTAAACTTAACATCCGAAAATATGGGTCGGCGCTAAATCTTTCATTTCCCTTTCACTATTCCTGTCCGCCAATGCCTCACTTGTGACTTCATACGAGCCCGCCCTGACCCAAGTAGCAAAGGGTCATACTACCCGGGCGGCAACACATGAGGAGGAAACTCACGCAGGGCGACGGCAAGAAACTTAAACTGGACCTTTGCATCGCAACCAAGGCTTTCGTAGGTTTTGTAAATTGGGTTCGAAAGGCCGACGGTTAAAATACTGCCAAAGAGCTCGGGTTTCCTTTTTGAAGAATATGACCCGAGAAATGGCGCACATCCCGGGTTTTTGCGCCCCTGGCGGTCGACCGTCCCTTGCGATGGCTCTGATTCTACCCCACCACTTCCGATTATCCTTGAGGACCTGTAAAGTCGTCAATTATGTCTTCATGTTTCAATGATTTCATAATATCACTTTCTATTGACATAAGTTATAAACCAGTTAATTAACTATCGTCAGACATTGTTGTGCCTAAATAATTCTTGATAATTTTTAACTTTGAAAACGACCTTTCTGCAGATGCCACAGTCAAAGGTAAGGTTAACAAAATTCTAATGGCTATGAAGGTATTGGGATAAAGAGTAGTTAAGTGGTTTTGGGTGATGAAATTCAATATATTTATTGGTAAAGATTCTGGAGTGACTTGTTTCACTAAAACAGTTAATTCTTCACGTATATCTAGAGCAGGGGTTCTTAACCGGGGGTTCTCGCACCCCCAGGTGGTGCGGCAAGATAGTCCAGGGGGTGCGGGAAGTGGGTCCAGGGTGTGCGGTGGGAACATCTTGCAATTTGACTTTTTTATTTATTAATTTTTTAGATAACATTTTGAATCACCGGCTGCCGTCCTAGTGTGTGTATTTATGCGTCCACGTTTCTTATTAGATATATAGCGAGATGCTGAAGAACATTCGTTTCCTTGAAATAAGAAACCGTAATCACTATTCGAGGTCTGTTTACAAAGCGATTTAAACTGCCGTGCCCAGACATATTGTAGCTATATTTTTCCGCCTTTAATTACGTTTATAACAAAGTCATTCTCTCGGTCCTACTTTTCGTGAGAAGGCTGAGATAATACGCTACAAAGAGGTTATTTTGAAGTTCAAGATGAATACAGCAAGAATAAGATAGTATAAAGCTTTAGCCGTCGAATAAAGCAAAAAAGAAGAAAATCGGTCCATATTTACGTATTTTAATGAACGAAGGAAAAAACCTTGCACTCTGAAAAATCGAAAATCTCGTGTAAGCTTATGGGAAAATATAACTGTCTCCTGGATTCGAACCTGGAAACAAAACGCCGTTTACCGCATATCTTTACGACGAACGGTTCTCGAGAAATACGCCGATATAAATACGCGAGGCTTCATACGCACTGACTGACGGACGGACGGACGCAGCTTCACTACGCGCATAATATATAGGATGTGTGTGCGTCATAATTTTAAAACTCGAAAATTACAGATCGTAGAAGCAAGTGAAAGGTATCATTCTAACAGGAATAACGAGTACGGTAGTATAGTGAAGTTTTTATATCGATTTGATTGACCTGTCTAATTAAAAAATTATTTTTCATTTTCTCCATTTGAATAACATAGGGACGACTGCAGCTTATTTTTCATTTGAATTTTAAAATTACTTAGAAATATGGTACGAACTTGAGACTTTAGTGGTTCTACGAAGAAAAGAATATAGTTTATTTTTATTGAAGACAAAATCCGAATCCTGATCGAATTAGCATAAAAATGCATTTAGAATCAATAAAATACGTGATTTTATCTGTTTCATTACAATACCCATTATAAGCTACCATGACAACTCCCATTGTCGCCGAAACTGAGAGTCCAATGCATTTATAGGGGAAAAATTTTAACGTAATATCGTTTGTCAATTTCTGTGTACGATTTTAATTTGTTTACATGGAAACCAAATGTTTGTTGTTTTTAATTGAATTATCTTCTAATCTAACATATAATGGAGAATGTTTGTAAGTTTGTTCGCTTTCAATGCTTTTAATACGAGATAGGGAGGGAGAGAGATGGATGGTAATGGAGGGGGGAATTAGAGGGAAGGGGTGGAGAGAGGGAGGGGGAGGGTGGGAGATGGAGGGGGAGGGAGGGAGAGGGTGGAAGGGAGGGGGAGGGAGTTTATACGTTATTTTCATAAGATTTTCTTCCTTCATTCATCTACATAGGAAAATGCGGAGCGGTTTTCTTCATTTTTGTTTTATTCGACGGGCATAACTGTGTACTATCTTATTCTTGCGATGCTTACATGTTACACGGTCGAAGTTTTAGATTCACTAAATCCGTTGAAATTCAACAGGCACTCCTGCTAGTAGCTAAATAAACAATACTGTAATTAATAAATGAAAATATGTAGCTTTGATATAATGTGTCAGTGATTGTTTCCAGTGTAGTTTAATGTCATTTAAATTTATTTCTACCGGGGATGTAAAAACCTTGATCGGATTACGGGGGATATAAAAACCTTGATCTGAAAATTGTGGGAAGTGACAAAAAAACAAAAAGTCTAATTAATTTCAGTGCTACATGTCGTTCAAAAATTTTCATATTAATAATTACAGTCAAATTTGTTGAAAGGATATAACAAGCGTCTTAGCCACAAACAGTATGGATAAGAGTTACCTATATATATTCCAAAGGTAAGATATAATTCACTTTTAGTGAATTTTTTAAAGATCTTTTAGAATCAACTAATATTAGCCATCCCGATTTCCGTATTACTTACAATTAGTCCTTTCAAAATTTAATGCTTCTAAAAATTGTAAAAATATGTAATTGATTTTTCACTTATTTCAGAATAATTCAAATACCATAAAAATAATCATGAAAGAGGTACCGAAGAAAGCAAACGGACAAAGCAAAATGACATGATTCATAAACAGATAACTATTATGCAATATTTAAACAACAAAAAAGTAAATAAGTCTTCTTCCACTGTTAGTGAGAATTTAGAATCGTCGTTTTCAAAGGAAAATGATTTGGAAAGTGTTTCTAGTACTTGCGCAGGGGATATTGAGGAAAATGTCGTTGATAAAACTGATAATGTTGTTGCTAATGTTGCTTACCCAATAATTTGGTTTGAAGAACAATGGTTAGAAAGAAGAGAAAAACATAAGTGGTTAATCGCTAAAAATGGATACTTAGGGTGTAGTGATTGCTCATCGGTGAACACATTAGGCCCTCATAAAACTCAAGGCTTACATTTAAGTGTCGAGTGGGTAAGATGCACAGTGAATTTTAACGGTTTTGACAAAAATTAACAACTAAAATCCTTACGTACCAAAATCTCTGCCCATCAATCATCAAAAGCTCACCCGAATGTTAATTTAATATTAGCTACAGAAAAAGAAAAAAATTGGAAAACGTTATTTTAAAACAGCATGAAGCACGTAAGTACCGCCTTTACGGTGATTTGGAGTTTGTTATTTTTCCTATTCTGTTCATTGCTTTCACCGTGTCTCGTGAGTTCTTCCTTTTATTTAGCATGAAGCACATTTGAATACAACCGTAAAACTATTTTACACAGCTTATTATATAGGAAAAATGACAGACCTTTTTCGGACTACGAAGATTTGATTCGGTTACAAATAAAGAATGAGCTCGATTTAGGAATAACTCTTCATTCCCGTTACAGTGCCACTGAAACACCCCTAATCGTAATTCCAGTTTACTACACCCAGGGTTAAATGGGCTTAGGGACACCCATACTGACTTTCTTAATTATTATAAATAAATGCGATAAATAGACAACACAAATAAACCACAAGAATAGGAATAAAAAATAAATGCAACGATAAATATAAGAAATACAAACTATGCGTTTTATTTTCGATACTTAATATTAACACCTGAGGTAAAGAGACTTTTAGGAGTCTGTAGATCATTTGTCCGTTAAATATAAGGTGATTAAGGTTCCAACGAAGAAAAAATATGAGAAATGATTAGGCAAATTATTGTAGTTAATAATTTAATATATAGTACGTGGAAGCAGGACTGTATGTACGATAAAATATAATGATAAAGGGGATGCTCCTTCCTGCCCCTTTTTAAACGCGCCAATTAGGGCATGCTCTGCCCACTAGCTCGTTATTTCTCCGCGTTCATAAGTGACGAGGAAGAGATTCGGCAACGGTTTGTACACTTACAAACACAAATGAGTGTGCGTTGCAAACATTTTAAACTAAGGGTACTTAAGAACTTCTTAAAAGAAGATGTAAAAAATAATCCTCACAGAAAGAAATCAGATATTTTTTACTTTTTTTCTCACTAAATGCAGTGAGCGAAAGAATTAAAAATAGTTTGATTTACAGTGGAAAAAATTTCTCGAATTATTTGTTTCTCAGAACACTCTGGAGGCTAACTGGTGTAATACCTCTGGAACAAATTACTACCATTCTTTGAGATTAAATTTGTACTTCTCGTGTAGGATAGTTAAATTTGCTATGACCCGCTTCACAACTCACAATATTATGAAAGGAAACCAAACCACCGATTTTTTCCTACGTCCAGATTAAACCCCATTTTAGGCGCGTTTCGTAAAAGCGATATCTCTGTGCAAAATCAACATGATCACGGAGAATACCTAATATTCTTGTAGGATAAAGTTCAAGCATACATCAGATAATACAACTCGGACACCAATAGGTGTTAATATGTAATAGGTAATTTAGCTTAAAAGCAATTCACAAGCATCCATTGACGACACAGGTTGACGAGTATAAGCGGTCGACGCAGTTAAGAGGTAGTGTCCTTCAACCAGCTTACCCCAAATAAAACATCGCCGCACGAAACTGATTGTGAGTTGAATTTATTTAAGTCGGTGAGGGGATATAGTTGGCGAATCGTCTTTTACTTGCGTCAAAAAGTCCATTTTTAAGTGTTACCTTATGGAAAATGTAAATGTCTTCCTTGGAGTCGAACCCAGAACTTTTTCAAGATTTATTTTCGTCATCACCTTAATATATGTGAATCGAGCATTCCTGCCAAATCGCAGTTTTATGTGACAAATAAATAAATACAAAGGGAAGTTAAGTAAAAGTTTTTAATAAGGAAGACTAGTGTAATTTTCATGAGCATATAATTGCTATATATCACCGTTATAGTTGGATTTATTTAATTCGGTGCGGGGATATAGTTGGCGAATCGTCTTTTACTTGCTATAATAAAACCCATTCGTCCATATTTAACGAAAGGCTTACATTCACTCAACCCATTTATAATTACGTCATATCCAAATTGAAAATTCTGGGCACACTAATTTTCGTATCAATCGGATACCTTTGACTGCGACGACCTAAGCGCCAGTCAACCAGACCTGAAATTAAAGGGAGATATGGAGGATTTTATTCCTTAAATGAGAGGTACGAACTTTCCTACCTTTTGCTGTGGTGTCAACGTTCCAGCGGTGGAAGAAGAAACAAATCCCTTTCCTCCAAATCGACAGAAAATTTCCCGCCAAAATTACCGCCAATATCTGGGAGGTGGGGGAAAATGCCTTTCCTTTGGTTCTTTACTTTTACACCGTCAAATGTAGACAGATATGTTTTTTTGAAAGGCATTTCTTCTGAGTAGGCCAGTGCGTGCCCCTGTTGCACTTTGGCGGTTTCGTGGAGGGCATTCCGAGTTCCTCTTCTAAGCTGATACCTTTTATGGTCATAGGAAAGGAATTTTTCCCATTTCCCCCACCTCCCAGAACTTCATTATTGATTATTTAACAGTCCAAAGTGACGTCGTCGTGACGTCTGCTGATACTGGCGGGAAATTTTCTACCGATTTAGCTAGTTTACTTTGAGATGTGAAAGTGTTCGGATGTGGCGAAGGAAGTTGACGTGATTTGATTTCGAAGAAAAGGAGATGGAGTCTCTAATGATATGTAAGTATTTTATGAACGTTTGGCAAATTTATTCGCCGAATTAAGGCAATATATAATCCTAAATAAATGTTCTTTTGGTAAAATTATAATATAATTTTTAAATTCTCGCGAGAATCAAAGCAGTGTCATGGTGTCTAAGGTGAATTATTGCAATATAAGCTACATGAATGGTTTTCCTAGCCTTAAGTCTATTTAAGACGCATATCCTATCGTGTTTAGGTAGTACCAGTGATTTTTTTCTCTTGCCATTACAGGTGATACGGAATTGTGATTCCCACCAATTTCTTCAATTTCCAATATCAAACCTTTACCCTTTATTTCATTCGTCAACCCCAAAGTGCTTTTCATTTACCCCCTTTTGCACGTCCCTGTGTAGTGTAATGGTCATTCTGTGAGGAAGTGCCGTGTATATTTGAGTGTGAGGAATTTTTCCCATCGCTGGAGGAAAGGGATTTATTTCTTCTTCCACCGCTGGAACGTTGATACCACAGCAAAGGTAGGAAAGTTCGTACCTCTCATTTAAGGAATAAAATCCTCCATATCTCCCTTTAATTTCAGGTCTGGTTGACTGGCGCTTAGGTCGTCGCAGTCAAAGGTATCCGATTGATACGAAAATTAGTGTGCCCAGAATTTTCAATTTGGATATGACGTAATTATAAATGGGTTGAGTGAGTGTAAGCCTTTCGTTAAATATGGACGAATGGGTTTTATTATAGCAAGTAAAAGACGATTCGCCAACTATATCCCCGCACCGAATTAAATAAATCCAACTATAACGGTGATATATAGCAATTATATGCTCATGAAAATTACACTAGTCTTCCTTATTAAAAACTTTTACTTAACTTCCCTTTGTATTTATTTATTTGTCACATAAAACTGCGATTTGGCAGGAATGTTCGATTCACATATATTAAGGTGATGACGAAAATAAATCTTGAAAAAGTTCTGGGTTCGACTCCAATTTTCCATAAGGTAACACTTAAAAATGGACTTTTTGACGTGCAGGCTTTCATTCTTTTTTATTTAGATCAAAATTAGAAAGAAACTATGTACGTACAATCTTCGGATATGAACCATTTTGAAGAGGACATTATAAAGTTTCTTATTCTGTTCATCTTTTTAGGTGCGTTTCACTTCCAACGTGAGCGCCTATTGTCGTCGGCCTGTCCGTCCGTCTGTCTGTCTGTCCGTCCGACTTCTACCGAACGGATTTTCATGAAATTTGATATTAAGGGTTTAAAATCAAAGATGATAAGAAAATCGCAAAAATTAATGGCGTAAAACAATCAGGGGTACCACTGTACTGGTGACAAAAATGAACTTTCCGTCATATCTTGTAAAGTATTGCTCATATCAAAATATTTTTCGAATAAAACTTGTGGAACTATTAAATTAGAGATTTCTCTTCCTATATATTTTTATCGTAGGAGTTGCCGTTATCAAGAAAATCAAACCAGAATGTCTTAATTCGAGCTGAACTTTGAAAATTTCTTGCATGGTTACTTCTTCATTGTTGCTAACATAAACAACCTGACAAACAAACGTTTAATTTCCTTACGTGTGCAGTGAATATTTTAAAATAGGAAGAAAATGGAATATTTATGATGAAGAAATGAACTTTAAAACGCTATTACCCTTACGTGTAGGTGTATCATTTCTTTCTAATACTCCACTGCTCGAAACGCGCCCGTTTGTGATACGTTGTAGACTTTCCTAACTTGTTTGGTGAAGTAAGAGATTACGGATGAGACGGGCAAATAGTAGGGGTGAGGGGAATGGATGGAAGAAGTGCTACTTATCTACATAAAGTGGAGGATGTCTCTGAAGTCTATAAGGGTTCAAGGTTTGCTTAATTATGCAGGATATACAAAAACATTTTAGTCTACGAAAAACTAAAAATCACCTATAAAGTATGCTTTTTCACTTAGTTTTTCTTAGAAATTAACTAAATTTATTTGTAAACAATCCGTTTCCGAGTGTATTGCATTCAAAGATAACGATAATTTGATGTCCCGTCACTTTCGTCAAATCCAGCTTCATTTTTTGTGTAATTATGTCTTTCTGAAGTGTTTGATTTTATTTATTGTACGCAAGAAACCCGTGAAAAGGCAATGAATAGTTGTCCATGATTGAACACTGACTTTGCTATAACGATAATTTCATTGCTTATACAAAAGTTCGAAGCGAATAACGCTATTCTTTCGTCTATTTGAAGGCTTCATTGACACTCATTGAATCAGAGTTCACATTGATGGTCACCTTGGCAATGTCCGGAAAGAGTAAGAAAAATCCACAAAATCTCGAAAACAATTGCGTATTTCTGGAAAATTCGACCGATTAACATGTAAACATCGTAAGAATAAGAGAGTACACAGTTTAACAGTCGAATGAAGCAAAAACGAAGAATATCTGCTCATATTTAGTTATTTTGACGAATGAAGGGAAAAACCTTGCCACGTGGTATTACACGTAACACGACGCATAACCAGGCAAATACTATAGGGAGGTTGATTATTGAATTAAGCACCCCCACTCCCAATTTTTTTAATCGCCATATAGTCTATGTTATCCGCAGGATAAAATTATATACCTATGCGAAGTTTCGTGACGATATATTCAAAGGTGCGGATTTGTATAGCGGACAAACAAAATCTGAATTTCACATTTATATACACATATATAGATCTATTAGAAAAGCGATCAACTGAATGACAGATACCAAACTAAAGAAGAGGGGTTGAATAAACGAACACCATCTTGAAGAGGAAAAGAATAAACCAGTGAAAATCATTTAAAAATCAAAAAATCATGACCAGGGAACACCTTATTATCGGAAATGTTACCTTAGAATTTCGTACATTACGCAGTTGCTTCACGCTTTTTTATACGAAGCAATTCAATTTCGCGTTAAATAATCAGTTTCTTTTGCACACAATTTTACGAATATGTCATCCAGTGCATTTAAATTTCAGAAAAAATTGAAGACATTATGAAAATGAAACTAGCAATTCTAATAATTGCCTATTAAGTAAATTGGTTCTGCTTGCCACTTTGTGAACGCCTGCTATTAACTCTGCCTGGCATAGTGACGGAATATCTATTTTAACCCTCCATTCATTCCCCCGAATTAGTAACATTTAAATTAACCGAAAAACTTAATAAATGCGACGAAGCGAGCCAAATTTCATCATTTTGATATTTTGCACGGCTATTGTATTTTTAGAAGGCGACGGAGTGAAACCCAATTTTTCTTCCGTACGTTTTCGTAAAGGTAACGTTAATTGACCAAAGGATTTTAAATAACCCCACTTTAGTAATCTTGGATAATGCTACCACTTTCATCCATATTTTAGCATAAATTTGCCGATTAACTGATAGTAAAGTAAATGAACTTTTGAACATACATTTGGTGTGACCTGTTGATTCCTCCAACTATTAAGAGTTGGTCTCCCTGTCTTTCATCCATTCTTTCTCTCCCTCTTTCTTCACCTCTGCCGGTGGAAGTGCATGTAGTGGGTCCGCGGCCAGTTCGCGGGGCCGAGTGGGTGGCGCTGCTAGCGCCGTTGACCCACTTCCTCGGTGCGCCAACAGGGGTCCTCGCTCCTCTGGATCGAAAACATCTGTCTTAGGTCGTCTCTTGGATATACCAACTGGAAACAAAAGTGATGGAAATTGAACCGGGGCCCTAGGAATCTATAAATACGTTCCAGAAATATAAGGCCCGTCTCAAAATATTTCGTGGATGACGATGAAAAAATGGAACGGATATTCGGAATGCGTTTTCCGCCGGTCAAAACATTTCCCCCGTTAAAGCGAGAGTTCTAATATTCGCGTACTCGGTTATAAAAAGAAATGCTTTTTTAAATAGAGCCAGCAGGTAATATAAGTGGATGCCATGGCGTAGTGGTGAGGGTGTTGGCCTGCTACGCTGAGCGAACCGGGTACGTAATCCTGTGAAAGTAAAATTTTTTCTGAGATTTCCCGGCCCTCTATTTGCGTGGTGAAGAGGAGAACACGCAAATCAGCTCTCCATGGTGCTTTTCGTTAAGAGTAGGCTAATGCCGGCACCGGGTTTCTCTACTCATTTGCTTTATGATTTAGACTGAGGAGCCTACGAGCGCTGGTCGTCGTTTGAAACAACAGGGTCCCAATTCTAATTCCGGTTATTTAAACAGTAGGTAGTTAATATTACTGGGAAATGTGTGCCTAAATAATTTTAAGGGTAAGTTCCTGAAGGAAAATTCTGGAGTAAGATACGCGGTTCGTAGCCAAGGATAATGTATTTTAATCTGCAAAGTTACAGTTAGTAAACTTCCTAAAGAAAAGTAAATTGCGGCAGAAAATTTTTATTCGAAGTTAAAGTTGCTTCTCGCTAATGTATGTTTAAAATAAAACTCAAGGGCATTTAATTACTCAGCATTCTTATCTGTTCTAATTCACTGGTTTTTGCACCTATTAGTAATCATATGTTCACCTACCGCAAACGCATAAAGTAAACAGCGCATTAATTAGGAGGCAAGGATTCGTCAACAACGATCCACTATTGTTTCATTCAGTGACTGCTGGCGTTGTTTTCATATTATTACACGCGATGTATTGCTCACAAAAAAGAATTCGCACCATACCACCTACATGCTACTTAAACTCATAATTGTTTTTTCCGTGAATTCACATGAATGTGACGTTATGTTTATTTCGAGCCATTCAATCACGCGAGTGCTCTTCAAGAAGCAACGGAACGCGCCATTGGGCCGCACTCCAAATGCAACGATGAACTTAAAAAAAATTTCCTAGTTTAACATGGAATCTAAAATATTCTCTGCACGAGAGATATCTAATGAAGTTTATCAAACATGTAAGTTTATGGATCTCAATTGAATTGTTCACACAGCAAAAATAGAAAAGTTTGGTAGTAATTTGAAAAACGAGGTTATTATCGAATTTCTTGTATGAAACTCAATTAAATGCTACGTAAAAACTAGTTTCTATTTAATATGCCGATAGAAAGCGAGCTACTGAAGCTATCGAGATAGTTATAAATAGATACAGTCACACAAATGAAAAAAAAACGCTATTTAGATTCTTGTAGCCAAAATGCACATCCGATTTCCCAACTTTTTATGCTATCTTAGCAATAACATTTATGAATTACTTGATGGCCCTACCCAGGGCAACCGAGAGGGCGGGGAGAACTCCCGAGGGCTCTGGGGGCCCGAGATGGAGTGGCCACAAGATTTTCCTATCATAAAACGTATTTTGTAATACACAGGTGCAAGTCATGACAGCAAAACGCAATGATGAAATCAGTTATTCGGAGCAGCGAGTTGGGGCCCGTAACTGTACATACTTATAGGTTTTCCCCCCAAAAGATTTTCGGGAATTCAAAATCAACAGTTTTCTTTAAATAGCAATTATCAACATTTACGTGTATCTGGGCCAGTAATTATGTAAATTTATTATCGCTTAGATGTGACATATTCATATAGTTAAAAATTTAAGTAGAAAATCAAAATTTATATTTTTTTAAATTCGCTGAAGAATATTGACCATACGTTTCATAGGTGTTGCAGGAATTCATAATTCCTTTTGTTTTATAATATTAAAAATATTTCTCGGAGGGGGGGACCCAGAAGGTTGTTTTCCCCTGGGCCCGTTCTGGTTCTCGGCGCGCCGCGGCGGCTCCGGCTCTACCAAGCCTTAATGAAACAGTTCTATTAATTTTTCTGCTTAAAATATGTTTAGTTGTTAAATGATAGTGCGTGTAATTATAGCTGTAACCTGTTTATTAACTTCCCTGTCTTGCGATAATATTTTCTTTGAAATTATAAAATATTGCTTTGACGCCATTACTTATAATATATATCTCACTATTTTTAAGTTTCCATTTTGTTGCGCCAGATCTAATTATTAGTATAGAGAAAGAAACAAGTTTTAGGCTTGTTAATGTTTTTTCCAAGGTCCTGGAACGTACTCGTATCTCAGTTTATAACATGTAAGTCTATGGGAAATTGATATTCGACATACGATAATTCAACTTACGATGTGATTTTCAGAACGAATTAGAGTCGTAAATTTGAATTTGATTTGTTAATTTAAAATATTAGGAAATTTTCATGAAATTCTGTTTAAATGAATAAAAAAAGAACGACATTGTGTTGGGACTGGAAATGTATTCGATAATGTTTGTAGATTTTATGAAATTATACTTCATTATCCAAGTTAATGCCTAGGCTAAAATCTATTTAATATGGAGAATAATTAAATTTTTTTTCAACAAGTAATGAAAATTAATTCATTTGCGATATTGAGTAGAATTACGACAATGCCAAAATGAAAAGTCACGAGTTACATTTGAAATGAAATTTGACAGAGATAGAAGAAATAGATGGTCCAGATTTTGAGAGGAATTTGTAGAATGAAAGACGTTTGGAAAAAAGCCAAACGGTAGGGAGGGAATAGATATTTCAGACAGTTTAAATGAGGGGTATGATTATAGGAAGATGAGCGGAACGGACATGTGTTAGAAAGAGTGGATGAACCAAGAAATTATCGAGAATTACTTTCTTTGTTCATTTGCTTTAACCCAATATATAAAGTCGTTGTAAGCATATGAGCAGTATTCAAGTTGCAAGTATTTAGAAACCGTCCAGATTAAATGATCTAGTGACCTAATGGTAATTTTTCGCTTTAGCGTGCACGTGCCGTTGTCGATGTGATTTTCTAAAGAAATAAATAAAAAATATATTTAATTCGAATAGTCGTTAATTGTAGCAAAGGAATGCTAAAAGTATACTGCGCCGCGAGTAGATAGTAAAAGGGTTGGTTAATCCGGAACGGCAGTGTGGAAGCGGATGAGGGAAAGGGTCTTTCGTTGGAGGAGGAGAAAGGGTGGAAGTCGTAATTTCCAGCAACCGCATGATTAATTGCCTTATCGCCATTTTTCGAGTCTTTTAGTCTCCTCTTTAGGTAATCGCGATCTTACGCGTTAGAGGGTCCTGAAAGCAGGTCACCGTGACGCGACTACTTTCGTCGAATGGCGGGTCGCATTGCTTTCGGAAGATGGAAAAGAGAGACATAAGAGGGATTTGGGTCAAATGACGCACCCTTTCGGAAACTTCCTCCCTCCCTCACATTATCTCGCTCATAATGTCCGTCCCGGGTAACGTAATGTCTGGAGGCGCTAAGGCGTCTGCATCCGGCGTCTCTCCTGCGAGGCGTTAGATTGTGCCAGTCGACCGCAAATATATTCCGGTTTACAGGGAGTGGGTGGGTGGAGGAGGTGCGACGCAAATACCTATTTTTTGCGCCTCACTTTCGACCCTCGTCGGAATTTCAACGGATGATTGTCGCCGGGAAAAACCCATATTGAAATGTTGGTAGCCGTTAACTGTAACGCCTACTGCGCAGTTATTTTTGGCGGTGAACAAAGCGGACGAATGAATCCTCCAAGGGGTCATTTATGTTAATTAATTCGAGGTGTAAGATTTTTATTCTATTTACTAATTTTATATAAAAATAAAACAAAAATTTACATCGACTAGAATATTTTGTATTTTCCGTGTAATTAGTAGCCAATTCAATGCATATGTCCAGAAGATTATCATCATTCTTCCGAGTCACATTTAATAGGGTCCTTGAAGGCACGGCCCCGTTCCTTCCTTTCTCTTTTTCTGAGTACCCCTACTATCTGGAAACATAATGCTGCAATAATACTTTGTACCGTCTTACACTTTTAGCTCCATCGTTTCCAAGAAAATTATCTTATGAGAAAATGAACCTCTAAATAGGGTTATTTGCCAGATTAACACCCAAACGGCTAATTACGTCAAAATTATAAATCTTGCTTTTGTTCGAGATATTTCATTATGGAAATTATCAGATTGCTTTCTCCTGATAAAATAAAACTGAACTACGTATTTAAAATACTCAAACTTAGCAGAAAGAATCTTAAAGTTTTGTATTATATATTAGGATATGTCGATGCAGTATTAAATGTGGCTGATTTTTCATTTTTTGGCTGAGGAAATATCTAAAAATATTTAAAAATTCAGTCTCCTTGTAGAAAAATTTTACATTAATTTCGTTCGAAACGATATGATATTTGGTATATAGCCAGTAAGAAATACGTACATAGCAACAGCGCAACTCATACGAATGACCATTAAGCATCTCAACTCTTTCCTCATGAGTTTAAAAATAATTTTATATGCAACATATTTAATTTTTATAAAAGTTATCTTTTTAAATAACCAACAAAACTCATATAAAATGTTACTTTTTTACCTAAGATTTTTAAAATTTAAAAATATTAATCTAGTGTGGATCTTTGTTGCCACATTCTTTTCGCTACAGCTGAGGCTTAGGTATAAAACAGAAAATGAAACTAAGATCTAATTCGGCCTTTTATACTGGATTGAATGGTGAGTAGATCGAATAGAAGAAAAAATGTTATTTTATTTTAAAAGTATTATCTCTAAGAAAAATTTTCTAACAAACAATAAAAAAGGCAAAATACTATAGTAGACGGTTTTCGTTTATGGTGTGCTTCATGCAATTTTATTTATAGCTATATATAGCAATACCCTCAGTATATTATGCAGAGCTATCGGTCTTCATGAAGCAAGCGAGAATTATCAATGAATAATAATATGATTTAAGCATTTTACATGTTACCTCACTGGAAATGGTATTTAACGTCTATTTGCTTAATGAATTTTATTTTTCAAGTAGGGTAACAAGGCTCATAAGGAAACTGGAATCACACAACACGTACCTAGCTGAAATAAAAATGTACATATATGCCCTTTAAGCGTTAATAAAACATTTTAAAATGTAGACAGAAGGACGAAGATTTATATTCTTTTGAAAAAGTAATGGTAAAATGCGTCTGTGTTATATCACATGATCGCAGGCATTACTTTATGGGTAATCGGTACCGATTAAAATGGAAGACCCCTTTTGAAATTTGAGCAACGCAGTAGATTTTGAAGTGTTATTAGAAAACGGACAACGTACAAGAGGTACAAATAGATCGTAAACATGGATTTGAAGCTGAATAAATTAAACAGTTATATATTTAAAGGTCATGTGGGAAGTTTGAGGCAGACGGTACCGTGCAGGATGTGCACAAGAAGCGTTCTGGAAGACCTCGCATATCAACTCATTGAGACAGTGCTGCTGATGTGTTGCAGGTTTTTACGCGATCACCTAGTAAGTCTTTAAGGAAGTGCACTCGTGAGACCAGTTCCTGCATAACCAATGTGCACCGGATTCTGTAAGATTCCAAATTGAAACCATGCATACCAAGACTGGTGTATGACGAGTGAATACGACCCAGATCGTCGGGTTGAACTTTGTGAATGACTTATTCGAATATGCAGTAAAAATGAATGCTTACTTTTACTCGTAGGGTACTTTAAAGAACACATTATAAACTAGAATGCCAACAAAGAATTTAGACATGAGAATGAGTTATTTTGTACGGCTATTTCACCAACAACATGTGTATCAGTGTTATTCCGTTGCACGCCGTAGCCAATTATGTATTAATGTTTATGGTGAACACTTCGAACATCTGTGCCCTTAAACTAAGTGATGTAACAAGATGAAATCATCTGATAAATTATAAGTAAACAGGTGAAAAAAGTGTGTTTACATTTTTAAGGACAACGTGTGTAGCGAAAGTTGTACAGAAAGAAATGCTCCTCTTACATAAATGCCAATCATTTAGTTATTCCGGTAAGTTAATGAAAACTCGAGTTATGTTTTTCTTCAAGTTGACTTTCCTTTTACTAGGTCACTAGACAAAAACTTTGAATACCACTAGCTCAGATAAGTGACTTTCAAGAACTGCTGATCGTCCGCATGCCAGGAGCATTAAAAAAATATGTTGAGCATGAACAGGATATCAGATGACAGCTTCTAACGTTAAGAAGATATGTAAGTATTTTATATCCCTATGTACATTCATAGAGAATATTGTTCGAATTTGAAACTAGATGGAACAAAACAAGGATACCATTGATTTTTAACTACCTATTTAATTTTCCACGCCACATGTATCATACATAGGGAAACGTTATCCAACTGCATACACAATGGAAGAACCCGAAGATTGCTACATTTGAGCATAGGATTAGTATAAAATTATGTCTAGCATCGGATATTTGGGGTTTTCTGCACTGTCATTTCCGAGGAAATCTCTCTAATAAGGAACTTTCGTAAAGAGGACAGCCGGACGCGATAATGAATGGACCGGTGGAAGTGCAGAGAAGGGAAAAACAAAAAATGATACAACTTTTCCGCGTGCATTTTCCCAAGCGGTGAAAGTATCTTTAAGCGCTAAAGTGCGTAATATGGCCGTGCATAACTGGATAACACCTTCGCTTTCCGATAAAATAACAACTCAGGGAGCCGTTCCTTTTTTCTCCCTTGGAGTCACGATACGAACGTCACTCGTGACTTTACGAGAATTATCCCTCGATTTCCAAGTGTCTCGGCGCACCTCCTCACACGTATTCCCTCCACCCTCCCCTCGCCGACATCTCATCCCCTTCTCTCTCTTAATTTGGCAACGGGGATATTCCTTCATCCGCCACTGCGGCCTCCTCCTCAAGGAATTGAGATGTATCACTCGACCCATTTTCGATTTCGGTTGTCGTGTTCTCTTGACGCCTTAATGGAGAATCACTTTCGGAGAAGGGAAATAGATGAGGAAGAGGGAGGGGAAGTATGAGTGGGGAAAAAGGAAAGAAGGAGTGGGGGGGGGGGGACGAAGATGGCCGCATGTGCGTGTGCGATGTGCGGCCGAGGCGCGACCTACTCTCGCTTCTCAGAATCTTTTTGAGGGACAGATTTCTCTGAGCGAAACAGCTGATTTCTACGGAGTCTGCAATTGCTGGAAGAAGGAATGTCGATCGTTTACAAACACGTTATATGTGAATCATTTTTTTTCAAGACGTCGGTTGGCCCGAATTATGATTTCCTAGAAGAAGTATAAACGGTTCCGGTGAAACTCTCCGATTACACTTGGATCGGAAGCCTTCTCAGCGATTAAAAAAAAGGCAATGAGAAATGGGTTGATTACAATTCAGTAAATTGGTATAACTAACGCGAGGTCACTCAAATGAAATAATAACAATGAGTGGAGCCGACCTTACGGGAGGAGATCGTGTTAATATGCAGAGTCAATAAGACATTTAACACATTATAATATTATAAAAAACTCATGCAATTAAAAACTCACTTATGCAGCAGTTATGCCAAAAATATCTATTCTCTACTAATCAATACCCAATTAACTAAAACCACCAGATAAATGTATGACTTGTTTTACTATTATATCTCCCCTAAAGCGTTCCGTATGTTAATCCAATTTGTAAAATATAAAAAGGACGAAACCCTAAACAGATGAATCGACAGTACTTAGCACAAATATAGCCCAAAAGATATCTGACATATTTTTGTTATAAATGTATTCAGATATGACATAATAAATACTACTGTCTATAGAGTCGAAATTTTTAATGAGTGCTATCCTTTAATTCGATAGGTTAAATCATCAACTTTTTATGATTAGCCTCAGCTATATTTGGCGGTTTCCTTTGTCTTATGCAACTGAAAAATGTTTGAAAATGAGTTTTTAATGCCAAAATTTTATATTCCAAATAATTTTAACGCGAACCTATAACTTGCTAATTTCAATAAAAAATCAATAGATTACCAACGTGAAGAAGTATTTATTTGTGTTGTAGTATTATAAATGTATGACTGATTGACCCTTTATTAGCGAGGTTAGGCCCTAGTGGGCCTCTCTTCCACCTACCTCACAATGCATGTTACATTATCGACTTTTTAAATATAAAAGTATGAGGATAGTTTTATCGGCACATGAGTTTCTATCATTCTCGATATCACTAGAATTTTATGATACGATTAATGAGCAAAATTGCTTCGTAATCCGAATCGAAATGATGCCGTCTACACTTAATCGTTAACGTAATTACTAAATATTTTAATCGAACTGACACATCTCATTCCTTCGAAGATTTTGCATTGATGAAAACACGTATTTGAGAGTCGACGCGCGCTCCTTCTGACGCAACCCATTAAGCGATTTCACAACGCGTTCGCATAACCCCAAACAAACCTTGAGAACCCATAAGATGAAGATCTTCTTATCTGCGATCCATAGATTATTTTCTGGCGACCGAAAATTAACATCTGTTTACGAATCGATGAACTATTGGTTCGGTCAAGACTCGTAATGAAATCATTTCCGAACCATTATTTATTAACATCCATTCATCTTAGTTGCCATGGCATTGGAAAGCGACAGATTGCACGGTCATAATAGTTGGAAGTAATGGATCCGTAAATCGGGTTATATGACACAGGTTTGAATGGCAAAAGTATAAATTGAATTGCAAGTTACGTAAGACTCTATTTTTGGCTGCTGTATCTTACGAGTTAAAAAGATATAATCTGCAGGGGTGAAACCCCAACACAACAACCGACAGTCACATCGACTGGCAGATCGATGGACAGAAATAGGTAAAGAGAAACAACGTTATAAATGATTCTGTCACTTACTAATGAATACAGCATCGTGCTCTGAAAATGTGGTTTCTGTACTTTCAACATTTCGGCCCATTATACGGAAAAAACTTTTTTAATCGCGAACGATGAAATAAAATCTAAACTGATTATTAACTGCATTGAAAGATTGTTGTTTAAATAAATGCTGCATACGTTTTTCATTTCGTTATTTAACGAAAAATTAAATTTGATTAATCGAGTACTTCTTCAGTTGTCAGAAGCATTTTATGTGTTAAGGTACTGTTATTTTTTGCCCATACTGTGATTAAAAACTATACGCCCCTGCCTGGTAACACTTTATAGGTCGCGTCTAGAAAGTAGTGTAAATAATTTCTTCTGGTTTTCTTCCTTCGCCTATTTCAATGCGCGATTTCTATTATTTTTTAAATCTACGTTCGGCGCGACAAATGGCATAGAAATAACGTACGAGTGAATCAAACAATTTCAGCTGCAAAGAACCTGTCCCTGCTCACTCATTCCGAGAGTTTTTATTTAAAAATTTCAAAGATTACCATTATAATTGGTGTTTTATTTTCTCATTTGTTCATTTTTATTTAATCCTACTTTAAAAACTCCAGACACTTGAACATCTAATTTCCTATTTTATTCTTTTTATATACTTTTCCCGCTGTTTTCGATTGCGATGGGAGCATTTACACCAAAGGTACGGTGGTTTGAACCAATTTCCGGCTGTCTCTTTCTATTCTCGTTCTCTCCCATAAACCGCTTCCTCCGTTACCGTTTCCGTGCAGTTTGTTCCTGCCTGGTTCCACCGCAACGGGCTGCGCGGACGACATGGGAAACGAAAGACACTCCCTGCGCATCCCCAAAAACGTCTTTTTCGTTTCGGAAAATTCGCCTGTGGCTATGGACCGAGAGAACGGAAGGAAAACATTTTATAACCAATACGGAGTTAGGCTGAGAAAACCGACGTAGACTATCTCGGGGAAATTTCCATTCGCGGAGAAACCGACGGATCTTAATTTTAAAAGGGAAAGATAGTATAAAGGGAACTACGGAGAGAAACGAAGAGCTACTGTCATCCGATGGGAAATTTCCATTTTGGTCGAGAACTGCGTTTTAATTATTGAACATCACGTATTTTGCCGCGTCCTGCAAATGAAATTACAGGGATGAGTGTAGACTACTTTTAATTGGCACCTTAAAATTACTTAAAATCATGGTACGAACTTGAGACTTGGATACTTCTTTGCGGGAAAGAACAAAGTTTATTTTTATTGAAGACAGATTCCGAATTCTGGTCGAATTCGCGTAGAAATCCGGTTAGAATCAATAAAATACGTGATTTTATCAGTTTTACTACAATACCAATTATAAGATATCATGACAACTCCCAATGTCGCCGAAATTGAGGGTTCAATGCTTTTATATGGAAGAGAGAGGGAGGGAGGGGGAAAATACCTAATTTTATTTACGTTTTCTTTATAATTAATTGAATAAACAAAATTTGAACAACAATAGCAGTACATAACAGGGTATTATTTATCGTTTTGGAATATTGCATTGCTAATAAACAGGAATCTTGGAGTATTAGACAAACTCTAAAAGAAATACGAATAATAAAACAGGCGACTGCTTGAGCAAGATATATATATTACAACATTAAATTCTATTTTGATTATTACAAAAGTGTAAAAGGTACGTAATCTCTTCTTACATATTAATATAAAAACTTTAAATTAACAAATTATTATATATTTTGAAGAATGTGTTTGTGTGTTTGTGCATTTACAGCGCAACAACTACAAAACATAGAAGCATGAAGAAGGTGCAATTTTAACCGCAATAAAAAGATAAGCAAAATGGGAGGGTTTTTAAAGTGATTTGAACTACATTTTTTATATTAAGATTGTTTTTCTCTTTTAATTTTTCCAATTTAAATAACACGGGAATGAGCGTATTGTTGGATTATCAATTTACGTGACAACCGTTATAAACAATACGTAATCTAATATATAAAACAGACTTCGTCGTCGTCATCGTAGTCGCCGTCAGTGGGAAATCGGAACTCTGTAATAGATAGAAGAATTACATTTGGTAGGAATGTTCCGCTCTTAAAGTAGAAGCCATTTAAGAAAAAAAATTCCAAATTCGATTCCCGAGAATGACTTCCATTCCTCATAAGATAATATGGAAAAATCGATATTTCGACCTGCAACCTTATTTTATTTTGCTTATTAAAATTCGCATATTTGACCTACGATTTTCGGACTTGGACTGTATTAAAGAAAAATAAATGCAGTTTCTTATACTTATCGTCTTTTATAGCTTTCGAATCTAAATCTTTCGAATTTAACATTTTAATATCATATTTTGACAAAATTTAGCGTTTTTAAGGTGAAGTTGCCTTGCCAACCGATTACATTGTTAAACTCGAAATCCCATTACTCTCACGTATGCTCACGTTCTCTCCGGACCTCCATGGACCCTCTCGGCCCAATTCATAGGTATCAGAAATATCTCAGAATTAGTTTTTACTTTCTCCAATATACGTAGTATAGAGAAAGTATTGTTTTCATGAAAAAATTCGAAATCGAGATTTCAACGGAAATACACGTTTTGAGGTGCGCAAAGGGAGAAATGATTGTATTACCATATAATACATAATTTTATTCGCCAAAGACGTCTGGCATAACCAGGGCATCGCCGGGTACTTTCGGCTAGTATTAACTAAAAAAAGTAATATATACCTAATATAAACTAAAGTAGCGAAGAAAGAAACACAAAGTGTGGCATAGAGTTCTCCAAAGAAAACTGTCTTTAAAACTACGTACATAAGTAACAAATAATTAGACGTAGATTTTCCACAAATTGTGATTTTGAAACCTTTGAAGATATCGTCACAAAACATCACATAGGTAAATAATTTTATCCAGCGGATAACATAGGCTATATGGCGATAAAGAAATTGGGGGTGGGGGTGCTTAATTCAGTAATTATTTTCCCATAAGTTTACACGTAATTTTCCATTTTTCAGAGTGCAAGATTTTCTTCTTTCACTCATCTAAATAGGTAATTGCGAACAGGTTTTCTTCATTTTTGCTTTATTCGACGGTTAAAACTGTGTACTATCTTATTCTTGTGATGCTTACATGTTACACGGTCTAAGTTTTAGATTCACTAAATCCGTTGAAATTCAACGGAAAATTCTACTAGTACTATATATTGGTGATTTCTGTCTAACCATTCCCGAGATAAAAATAATTTCTGACTTTTTATTGGAATCGTTAACTTTATGAGAATTATTCTGGTGCTATGAGCAGAAATTTAATGATAACTAAATAGTGAAAACTGCAAACAATCATTAGGAACGTATGAAGATTGATTATTAAAGTTCTAATTGCATAATAGATTGTCTTTTTAAATTAATAAATCGAAAGTGATGGTAATGTGAATTACAACGTTCGAATTCGTAATTTCAGCATCTGCGAGTATTTCTTCTCGAGAGCATTATGCTTTTTACTTTCTCATACGAAGTATCGAGAAAGTATTGTTTTCGCGAAAAAATTCGACCTCGAGATTTTTACGGAAATATACGATTTAGGTGTCGCTGAATCCGAAAAAGTGGTTTTCGCAATGCCGTCTGTCTGTCTGTCCGTCTGCCTGTCTGTTACTGGCGCTGGAGCCTAGACGGTAGAGCGAAAATGAATGAAATCTCGGACTTAGGCATTTTATCATACTGAGCAGAGTATACGTAGAAATGGTTTACAATGATCAATAATTACGAGTAGTTTATTCTACGGATTTTTAACAACAATCCGATTTTCTCAAAAAATGGCTCTAACGATTTTGATCAAATTTCGTACAGTTACTTGAGTATACATCTACAATAATACTACGTATTCCATTTTTCTCAATGAATGAATATAAGGCTAGTTTATTCTTGGGCAACTTGAACAAAAATTGGATTTTCTAAAAACAGGCTAATACGATTTTCATTTTCTAAAGATAACTAAATGACGCATTAGTACGTATATGAGAAAGTTTGTACAATGTATGTTGTACCGATTTTTTTTTTTAGGCCGCAAGGAAATGTATGCGTGCCACTGCCCGGCTGTCCTTCGGTCAAACGAGTGGTGAGAGTGGGCGTAAGGTCAGAGGGAGGTCAATCTGAAAATCGATTACCAATGAGCGACATTGGCGGGTCCCCGAACTCCGAGAGATAACATCTCGGTCGACGGATGAAAAGCGCAGCTAATGTAAACAAAGAATACAGGCGGAGATGAAGAGTCGGAGGAGGAGGATGGAGAGAGGAAGGAGGACAGGGCCGGAAAGAACGTCGCCGTGACCAATTCGAGTGGGTTGTGAGTGAGAAACAATAGTTAGAGAAAAAATCCAGCGATTTTTGGGAAATATAACCGATTATAACTAACAGAATACGAAGTTATTAATCTCCGAAAGTCGAAAAGTATTCCTCCGACCCCGACTCGTTTGACTTTCGAGAACGTTGGCGTCTCCTTAATCGTTTATAGTTGCTAAAAAGATATCCTGGTCACGTGTGTCTTACTGAGGAATTTTGATTCGCGGACGGAGATCTATTTGCTCGCCGAATGGACGTCGGTGCCGAAAAGGAGAGCGTCCCGCTTTTCTTTCGAGGCGAAATAAGAGCAGATGGAGATCGAGGCGAAGGGAAAGAGGTTTCTTCCTCTCGCTCTTTCGATATTCGGAGTGATGGCCGCGAAATGAATGCATTTCTCTCTCTCTTTCTTTCGGGTCAAGCACTGTGCACTTTTTTTCGTCCGCGAGCACTCTCGCCCGCCATTTTGAATCCCTCGAAAGCTGCGGCGGTTTAAGTGATTGAGTTCTCTCCCGCACTTCCCCCTTCTCCGTTGTGTTAGGTAACGCGAGACGCAGACATTTGGAAGACGTAGCGACCAACGGAGGACCGATGAGCTTGTCTCGTGGCACCTCTGTTCTAGATGGAAAGCTTGTTTTTAGGCGCGTTCTTTGAAGAAAAAAATCACCCATTTTATTAGGTCCACCTTTGTTTTCCTATGTATCAAATTAAAGGATGAAATATTTCGATTAAACATTACATTTAAGATTTTCATCAAAGAAAACAGAAAAACGATATTCATTGATAAAACCACTCAATTGAACACATATTATTGCAACTAAAACTAAAAATTTTAAATCATAACTATCACAAAGCTTCATTAAAGTTCGTATTTAGAAATTTCGTAAAACTATCCAAGATAGCACCTTTTTTAAATCATTCCAGTTTGTCAGGGCTGCCGTCTAATTAAAAAAATGAATTTTCAACTTCCTCCTAAGACATTATTATGAAATTTCATATTTATAAGGCGAAGAAATTAATGCTGCCTGTATTTAAGTATTTATTACATTCCTCTTGACCTCCTTTTTCCTTCCCACTGTCTTTATGTTACTGTTTTTGGATATATGTAATCTACAAGACATTTCCAGCTTTGCTTTATAAATATTTATCAAAAAATACAACTGGATGAAAACGTAGTAGGACGAAAATGTCAATTGGACGAAATGTTATTGAACGAAATTTCGTTGGACCAAATATCTCGGAAGCGGCTAAACTTGCTCCACCTTTTAGCGCGATTCACTCCAAGTTATTATTTATTGGTATTTTAGTCGTTCCGATCCGATATGGACGCCATTTGGTCATTGATGGGATTTGACATCTAACATTCATTCGCAGTAGAAATGCGGCGGCGTGTTTACGGAATGAGAAAGGTAGAGAAATGGCGGTTCGAGAGTACGGCCGAGGATAGAACAGGAGCGGGGGCGTCCTTCGCCGTCGCGCGGTCTTGCTCTCGGGCGGATTTAGAATATGTAATGAGGGAGGTAAGAGAAAGAGGAGAAGGACGCGTACATCTGGAGGAAACAAATGAAAAGAGAGGAGCGGCTTGAGGTATAAAGAATGAAGGGAGAGGACTCGGGGATGCCTCTGAGGACGAAGAGAGGGAAGGGGCAAGTGCGTGTATTCGAAAGGAACGGCCTCGGAAGAGGAAGGTTGGATAGCCAGAAAAACGTATAATGAATGCTATTATGTGGTCTTGCATTCTTTCGCCGCGGCGTATCCTTAGGAGGTCGATTCTGCGGGAAAAAATGAACGGTATTAAATAGGAAGTTTTTAAAAAATTCCTCCCTTGATTTGGAGGCCGGTTACCGTCCTTCCAATGCCGTCTCTGCTGTCGAGGAGCGCGGAGAGTGACTGCAAGCGCGTTGGAGAAAAGCCGTATCGGGTTCCATCTAATTAATACCGGCCTTAAGATATTCACGCTCAGACTACGCTTTCAGCACTGTTTAAAAAGGACGTAACTGTGAATAATTCCGATGATTTGAATGCGCGATAAAACGACTTGTGTACAAGTGTTATGCAGATTTTCCGCTAAAAATCGGGCTAAATCATTTATTACGAGTAGAGGGAAAGACTAAAGTTTAATTAAATTACACTTCAAAAATGTTTGCCTAGAATTCGTCTAAAATGTATATTAGCGTGTTATATCTTTGGTACTCAATTGGGAACTTTTGGAACTCCTTTACAGGCATCAAATCCTAAAACTTTACAATCAAGGCATAAGTAATTATTTTATAGAATTATCAGTTATATCGTTAAAAGATAATGTATAAATAAAAACAAACTTCAATTCAACAGGAATGGCGGGAAAAATGATTTCTTCGATTTATCAAAAATTCAACTCACAAACATTCGATTTGCAGAGGTTCATAAAAAGTTTATTGGGACACGTTAACTTATCTCGTGAGTGTATTTTAGAATTGCAGACTATGAGATGCGAATGAGTTCAGTTGAAAGGCGAGGGTGAATTGGCAGGGAGGTCCTGCCCACCTCCGATAACATGGAATTTTACAATTATGTTATTCATATATAAGAAGCAAAAATAAGAAATCAATTTCACTATCACGAAATTTTTTCTCGAGCGCGTTTCAAACCAATGACCACGATTTAATAATTTAAATGTTACATACGTAGCACATATGATGATGATATTTTGAAAATAAAGTCCGCTTTAAAACCTTATTGTTAACAAAGCGAATTTTTTTATAAGGTTAATTTTCTCATTCATTTGGAGATCATTGTAAAGTTTCAGGTAAGTTTTATTCCGTCCAGATCATCGATATACTATTAACGTATTCCTTATTTCATGTACTATAAAAAATCATCTTCTGCAAATAATATTTCCCTTATGCATCTTGAGCTTATTTTCATGATGTTTTGAGCAAACATTTCCCCGTGGGAACCAATTTCCAGTCTATGGAAAAATAGGTTTCGTCATGCGTGATTTCGATACTCATAAATCTTTTCAGAAGCAGATCTATTCCGTATAAAGAGGGATACCCCCCTTTGTCCTATCGGGAGCATGCATTATAGGCTTCCCTTTCTTTACTCCCTCATTATCCGTTCTTCCATCCTGTCAATCAACTATTCCCTGATGCGTTGCACGTAGCTTTCTTAGAATTTTTATAAGCGCAAATAAACACACCCTTTTCTTTTCCTCGGAAACGCCTATTTTTCCAAGAGGTCGCTTTCATTGGCCTGATTTTTATTCTCTTAGTCGATCTGAGGCTGGGCTAATAGATTTCTGGGAGATAAAAAACAACAGCTCCGTAAATCATAATTTGAATATAAGGCCGCAATATTATCCTTGAAAAAAAAAAGTTCTTTCCAATGTGGCACGGCAATAAAATAGTTATCTCTCCCATTTTATCTTTCTGCATCAGCACTACTCGCTTCTCTTTCCATCACTCTTTGTTTGATATTTCTAATGTTTTTCTCTTCCTTCACCACAATTCTCCTTCCCTCTCCAACGTCCTCACTTCCTCTCTCCCTCTCTCTCCCCCCACCCTCTCATTCTACTCCATCGTCTCCTGGAACAAGCTTAATCTAGCGTTTATTTATGTGATTGCTAAGGATGAAATGTCTTCATTAAGAGCCAAAACAGCTCACCTCTCTCTCTCTCTCTGTCTTTCTGCACTTCTCTCTCTTTTTCCCTGAGCAGTGCAACAAGTGTCTGGTGCGGTAACAGATGAAAAGAGGCAAACTGACGCGTTATATTAGCTCCTTCAAAAATATACCAATAGAATAATACTTCTATAAAAATTAATAATATTTAGAGATCGCTTTTTTCTTTAGGTCCGTTTATTTTTAACTAATTCGCTCAGAGGCCAAAAGGTAGACCAATGGCTTACAGTGTCGTCACGGTATTCTCTCTGTAAAAATAAGTTCATCTTCGCCAGCTTATCAACACGTTGAACAAGTTAAAGCGATTATTTGTTGTAGGATAACAGAAGTAGCTTCTCCGTGCTCTTCCCTTGCGAGCCTAATTCTGGAGGCTCTCTCCAGTTAACGCCGATGACTTTCTTTTTGCTAATCTTGTTGAGAGCCGTTTTCTTCGAGTATTTAACTCGAATGAACAAGTATGCGCGATTGGGTGTAATTGTATTGTTTTTTTCGGCTGAAGGGTCACTGATTTCCTGATTTTCACCATTTATCTGCGGAAAATAAATCGCAAATGACGATTATGCCCTGAGCGAATGATAACGTATAGCGGCTAATTAATGATTTTCGCTACGGAAAATAAGCATTGTTTTCGTGCACCGTGCGCTCGAGATTTATCTCTAAAGAGAAGTTAACTTTTCATTTGAGAAGTTAATTAAATTCAATCTTTTAATCTTGAACGTTGACCGGCGTTATCATCAATACTCAATCGTTAATTAACAACTAGGAAGTTAAAGAAAGAGGAAGGATGGTGCATAAAAGCAGAAAAGATTAACGGTACCCACGTGTGAGCTGAAGGGTGACGATGAGCGCTGTTCCATCATCCATTTCGTTTCTTATTTTGTCAATATTGGCCAAAATTAACAAAATATACACGTATTAAGTAGTAGTCGATAGTATTTAGAGCAACAAAAGTTTTTTAAACATGTCGTCTTAATCTTTTCTATTAAAATATATTGGAAGAGAAACTCATGTACAAAATCCAATTCCTCGTATAGAAATGACAAATTATTGCTCTACTAGGATATTTATAAAGATCTATTGTACAAATTATATTCTGGAAATTCATAAAATAATCATTTCATAGAGTTTTCTTGCTGGAGTTAATTAGAGTATCGGTCGCTATTTCAAGTCTTTCGTATCACATCAAACTTTTCATTTTACCAAAACAGGTCGTAATCTGATCAAAAGTTATAAAAATCAGAAGGGACAAAGAATCGCTACCGCTCATGGGTACCAAGAAAATGAAAAATATAAACTAAAAGTTAACGCCTTTTAACCAACATATTTGTATATAAGCCGCTGGGTTAAAATAACTATTTTCCAACTGCTCAGTTCTGTTTGTTATGAGGGATTGTGTTGAGAAGAAGGAAAACACTATTATAATTATTTTTTATTACTAGGACAGCATTAAATCAACCTAACAGGTTAGCGATATCGATTGGCGGTAGGCAAGCTCACGCATCGTGAATACAAACAAACACGACACAAAATCGAGAGAAGCTAAGCATTCTCGAGTCGCAACATTTGAGGCGTCACTCTTAACTTTAGGTCGAACTATAATGCGGAAAAATAAGAAATTTATTAAATGCACGCAAGCGATCTATTTTAAGCTGCAACAATTTTTTTCGCAAAGCTTATCTTTAACGATCTTCAGCGCTTGGCGAGAGGAAAAAGGAGGACGTGAGGTTGACGCTCCTTGTCATTTCAATGCAAGAAAGTGTCCCGCTGTGGGTGCATTGGGCCCGGGTTGTGCTATCGCCGTGAATGGGTGGGTGGGGGAGAGGGCAGAAGGGGTGGTGCATGGGGAAAGGGTGGAGGGACAAAGGGGGGAGGAGGTGAGGACACAATCGAAGAGGAGGCACGGGCGCAGTGACACACTAGCTGGTTGACGGGCACAAAGGCGGGCTGGAGGACGAACGCGGTGGGATGGGGAAAACAACAGAAGGGGAGGGAGAAGGGAGAGAGGGGGATGGAGGAGGTGACCGGAGGCAGAGGAGGGAGAAGGAGGAGAGGAAAAACGCGGCTGGCGGAAACACTTTCTCCTCTACAACTTGGCAACGGCGCTTAATGGCCTACTTTGCATCCTCTGCGCTTCCCCTCCCCTTTTCCACCCCTCCACTCCCCTTCTCCCCTCCACGAAAACAATCCCCCACTCCTCGTTTTCAAAGCCAACGAAGCACCATTCTTGCGAGGAAACGTCTATTGTTCCTTTCGAGCCTATTCTGGTCTAATTGTTTTTGAAAACGGAGTTTTACTGCCTACCTCGCGAATAAAATAAGACCCTAAGATATTCCTTCCAAGAAAATAGACAATCTATTTCCAAATATGAAATGTCAACGCGTATAAACAAATGCTATGTTATATAATGATATAGATAATGTAATCACGTACCCATTCAAAAGGAGGACAATTTTTAAAATTTATCCGAAATACACAATCTTTTTCTGTGAGATTAAGGTTTCTGTGTATTTAAAAATCAAAATTAATAAGCCATTAAACAATACTATACATTTTTTGTATCTAACATTATAAAATACCTGGGATGATTAAAAAAAGCTCGATTCAATATAAGTATGGATCATGTTATTCATATATAAAAATTAATGTATGCATAAATTAATACTTATTAACAAATTAACATGTGTAGTTCAACGTATTATTAAAAAAATGAACTATAGAGCTCACATCCAGTCTGGGATTCGGTAGATTATGAAGACAAGTACGACAGTCTAAAAAAAGTTTGGAAATACTAAATGCGCATTTCGTCTATAAAACAGCCTTCCTTCCCTCGTGGACTCTAGCTTGTTAAAAAAAGAAAAATATGTACGTTATATGGCCTGTGAAAAGGGTGGGACTAGATTTGAAAATCCTCCTAATCATCTAACATTCTAGTCGTTTTAATTAAAATATCTTGATTTGAATGCATAACATTTAACATTTTCATTGAACTTGATTTACACACATTGGATTAAAATAAATTCGAATTTACTTCAATAGGAGATTCAAACAAGAAAAAATGCACCCTTAAAATTTTTAGTTTATTTATTTGTTTCGTCCATAGGGTTTCGCTTATCCTAAGCAGACTTTGTTCCTCCTTTTCCGTCTCTTTTTTTCTCCCGTTTTCCTCTTTCTTTTCCCATCCTCCGCGCGTCGCAATGCATGCCTTCCTGCTGCATTGTTATGCCTCCAAACCCATTCTTAATTTCTAATTCCACTCCTTGTACAATCGAATTAAAACCCTCCTCTACGCATCATTCTCCTTTCCTCTTTTCTCCCTTCCCTTTTCTCTGTTATCCTGAAATAACATTCGATTTAAAAAGCATACACTAACGTCGCATTCTCCGGAGACGGCAGAGCGTTCAAGCCATCCCACGCAAAAATATCAGTCGCGAAAAAACAGCGAAAGGACGTTACGATTTCTTACCGATTTTTATGGAAGCGAGTTTAAAAAAAGCGCATCGTAAAGACGCGTAGGCCCTTTTAAGGCGCCTTTCTTCAAGGAAAAGGCGTCTATATTTTTGTTTATATTAATATTCACAGTAAAAAACGAGATAAAAATGTCATAGCGGAGCCATATCAATCAATCAGGGCTTCCATAGAACTGGTAATAAAACTTCAAATTTCAACTCCTGAACCCAATGAGAGAACTTTGTTATATTTCGAATTTAGAAAAAAAAAACCATAATTTAGTAAGGCGACAGCGCATTTGAATCACTAACAAGACTGCCACCTTACTCGATATAAAAGTATAAATCTCAACTCGTGATAGAAACACTCCTTATTTATGCTAAGCTTGTAGCGTACCATATTCGCGCTTGTTTTTGTAACGCAACGGTTCCTCGAACAACAATGGGTCTATTCAGACAATTGTCATCTGGGCGGATGGAAGGAGGGCTCCCGTCTCACCCCCTAAAATTCGTCCTTCCCTCTCCTAAATTGGAGACGCCGTGACCCGGTGTATCGTTTCATTCCGCTAAAGCAATTCTGCACTTTGCTCCCCTCCCCTCCCCGACTTTAACTTTTTCACGAGTCCGTTGTATAGGATTAAAAACCCATCGATTCACGTGGTGCGATTTGGACGGGCGATTTTAAAATGTCGCCCTTTTCAATGCCTTTCCTCTCTTGCGAGTCGAAACTGGTTCGGCCGAGGACGGCATACGTTGCACTTTATCTTCGTGGTCGGGTGGGACTGTGACGGTCAGACGACTTATCGCGTCGTTCCGTCGCGGAATCGCTCGGGTTTAATTCAAAAGATTCATTTAAAGAAGTTAGTTGTTTGTTTATTTGCATTTTTCAAAGCCGATTTGAACGTTGAGATATGCGTTTTATAGGTGTAAAACTACTCCGTTGTAAACGCCCTAATTTTGGTAGTCCTCGTCAGGTTCTTACTTTTACAACGCGAACTACAAACCAATATTGCGGATTTATATAGAGTTAATGATCACACGATTACGAAAAGTAACACATTACGATTCAGAATGAAATTATATGATCAGAATGTGTCCATACCGCTAAAAAAGCAAACAATATTCCGCTCGAGTTGCTACAATCATTTGGTGGCTGATTTTTTCACGAATTTATATCACGTGAACGATTGACGTTTAAATGGACATTTTTACACATGGGTCATCCATTGAAAGGCAGTCGTTGCCAGTCCTTGATAGGAGAAATTAACCATTCCCGCGTGCAATTTCCACGCTGCGGCGATATTTTCATCTCCATGACGAAAGATTTTTTCGTCAACGCGTCGAAATTTTTTTTATTAGGAACGATGCACTTGGGAGGAGATCGTTTGAGTGTACTGAGTGACGGGGATAATAAATAGAATTTCGAACCTGTGTTGACTGAACGAATGTGGAGGTGATGTATGGAGTGGGGAGATGGAGGATGGGAAGGAGAGAGCAAGTGCGTTCTCTCAGGTGGTTGTCTAACGAACAAGGTGATTGGAACGGCATGAAGAGATGAAGAGGTAAACTTTTGTTTTGAAATCGGTAAGATAAAAACGCTTACTATCGTAAAATGATAAGAAACGATAAAAGAACCTACCGCAACGATAATGACGATCCATTTGATGCGATATAAGCTACGTGCTTCAGATCAATCCCCGCTGTAGTTTTTTACACGAGTTAGAAAAAAAGCGAAGGACTTGTGGAGTAAAGAATCATTTCAACACGAAGGACGTGCTATTATCTGTAATTTTATCACTTCAATCATATTTCATTCGCAGGATATTAAACTTTTACTGAATTTTAAAAACATTTTTTTAGTTTCCATTAAATAGATATAGTGTAACTAATATTCAAAGGTATTTTTCAAACACATATGTCAATATTAGTTTATTTTTCAATAATTTATATTAATATAATAGCAATCGGGATCATTCTTTCACGTCTTCTTTGGTATAAATTACCAAACGTTTGACGAAAGCGTGAAACAATAATTATCGGAATATTTGTTTCCTTTGTTCACTTAATTCTCTATGTAACATTAACGTTTTCTTTGTCCATCTCAACCTTTCTCCTACTGTCTCCTTTCTTCTTTCCTGCATTTTATCCACCTCCTCTATTCCGAACACTACTTCCCCATTGCCCGCGCGCATCGTTCCTATTTTGTCCGCGTGGAGGCGTAACCAATCACTCCGACGCTCCTTAGTCAAATATCTGCGACCTCACCTTCCTAGTGGCTGGTTAGAGAGTAAAGCAGAACTGTGGTTTCTATCTTTTAGAACATTTTCTGTATTTTATTCTTTAAAACGTGATCAGTTATACTTTAAATTGAAAATCGGTTAATATTATTCAGGATTTCAAGGAAGAATTATCGAGCTCCTGTTTCTCCAATTGGGGAAACTGCTTTTCAATTATCCAGGAATTTCCTTTAAAAATTTGGTTAAATCTTTGGCTGGGTTGTAGGTTAACAATGATTCAGTATATGCCAACAAATCTTATCCCTGAATGTATTTCCTCCTTTGTGTCTAAAAAATCTCTGGAAGACACGAATATTTAATAATATGGAGAATTTTAACAATTTTACTAAAATGAACTTATATTTCAGAGTATATTCTAAAATGTTCCATAAAGGTGGCTAAATATTTAGTGACTTTTCAAGTAGAAGATTTTATATAACAATCTAGCAAAATGCTCCATTGATCAAGTAGTAAAAATCACTGATCAAAATTAATTTTTCAGTTAAATGTTATCAGTATAGTCAAGGATCCCGTACGCTCTTAATGTTTACAAGTATAAAGATTAAAATTTTAAATTTAACATGAAGAAAATGAATGATGGAATGCTCGATAACATCTGCTAAGAACAAGACAACTGAAAGAGAAAAGAAACACAGAGCTACACCCGAAAGGAAGACCAGTTAAATTCTCTTGCTTAAGTTTTTGAAAATCAAGACAGACAGACGAACGACTGTATTAATGGCGAAATTGGGACTATATAATCCCTCCTTACATTTAACCCTAGCGTAGTTCCCAAAACGTAAATCAAATTACCACTTCAATCGATGATTATAGAGCGGTAAATTTCGAAACTAATATGATTTCTTTTCAGGTCTTTGCGATTAATTACCGATGGATCGAATTAACGAAAGGAAGTAAACAAGTTCACACCACTGAGAATATTCGGAGAAAGATTAAATTATTTTACTTCCTAGAAAGAAAAAGAGCGTATTTTGCTCACATCGCTTTTTTCTTGATTTATGTTTGCGATTTTGTAAATTTAACTCATGTGTGGCACAAGAAATAAAACAATCACTGGGATTAGGACGCATATAAATAAGATATGAAACAGAAAAATTCATGGGTTGAGCATTTTACTATCCAATCTAACAAATTTGTGATATCATAGCCCAAATTGCCGAGGCATTCGAAAAGAAACATTAAGTATTTAGATGATTTCCTTCGCGTGCTAATGAATGCACACCGAACTAGGCTATCATAGGCTCCTAACCCTTTCTATTATTGAAACAAACTGGAAAAAAGATAAAAACGCTTCGAAAGGAGATTCAAAAATGCGACGCAATATATTGGCTGAATGGAGCAGAGAGGAGTTGTAAAGTAAACAGAACTATTTGTTTCCTGCGCTCGTGAGATAATCTTATCTCCGGAAATACCGAACGCTCGCCCCGCATCATTCTTTGCTCCGACACTTCGAAAAAAAAAACTGATAACGCTAAGAGATTCAATAGAAGTACAATCGATGCGCGCCCCAATTCAACCTGTCACTCACTCTCGTCGTATGATCACTAGGATTGAAAATGTTTATTGTTTGGAATGGTGAAAAAAGTAGCCGAGAAATCAACGATTCATTATGAATTACTAAAAATAAAATAATTGATACTGCGACTTTCGATAAGGTTTATTCGAACACTTGCAGAAATAATTACGTCGCTGTATTTGTGATCAAATTGAGCCCCAAGAAGAGTTTTTTTTGGATACAACAAGGCCGCTTGCTTCGTAACGAATCATGTGTAACTGCAGTAATCATTTACATGATAGAAATATCGACCTCATCATATCAAGAGCCTTTTCGACATGTATTGATAATTTCCGATCTTTTATTTAGAGGCAGATCATTGAAATGAAGCGTAATTCCGGGTTTATTCAAAGTAGAGAAGAAAAATATAGGTCCCTAGATGGGATTCTCTTCAAAATTTAACTGATCCACAGGACGGGGTGAAAGGAAAGTATTCCATTTTGTGTGTGATGTTTTGCGTTTCGTGTTTCATAACAACCGACGTCGTTTCACCGACCTGCTTATTCTAGTCGCATAAATGTCTCCTTTACACCTGAAAAGACCCAAGTACACAGCAAAATCCACTTCCGTTCCATGAACGAACGTCACCGGTAGTCGTCGCGTCCGCTTTAGTGACGCCTTGCGGTTTTCTCCACTCTTTTTAGTTTACGCCTCCGCCGGCGTCGCTGTTTCGCCGCTGGAAGGCCATGAGTTGCGATGGTGCGTGGGAAATTCTAGCGGCGAAGGGAGGAAGGGGAGAACGGCGATAAGGGAGAGGGGATATGGGAGAGGGGATGGGGGAGGCGAAGAGGAGGAGAGAGAGGAAAGAGGGGAAGGGGATTTTCCGAACTCCCTTCCCCTCCGTGCACAGATTGGGGTCACCCACATTCTTCTACGTGTTCACGCGTGTTAAGTCCTCTCGAGACTGCGTGTGCACAAACAGACGCCGTGTTTACATGTCCGCGGAAAGCGAAGACAATTTCCTTTCGGCCATCGAAAGTGAGAGCGAAGGTTGTCCAGAGATGGCACTCTTTTTCTCCACAATTCTAGGTCTTCCCTAGCCATTTATTCTTTTTCATTTATTCTCATCGCTTTTCTTCTCTTTCAACCCTTTTTCATTTTGGTTTCTCTCTCATTCCCTCTTTCCGTTTCTTTACCGCTCACTCTTAACTTCTTTCATATCCTGTCTCTCTTTACTTCTCGCTATATACGCTCCTATTCCTCTCTTTCTATTTCTATTTTAAAATTCCTGTTTTCTTTATCACAGTCAGTATTACTACCTTTCTCTTTTAATTCCTATTTCTCTCATCTTTTCTTTCTCTGTCTATCGTTTCTCTTCGTTCTCTCCTGCCATCCAATCTCCTCCATCACTCTTCTCATCCTCTTCTATTACTATGCAGAACCGGCTTCAGGACTTAAGGGCGAATTAGGTTTTTGGCGCCCCCTTGAAGGTTATACCTATATAATATCTATACCCCGTACGGGATTCCTTCGGCGACCCTTGACCTTCGGCGCCCCAGGCGACCGCCCGCTTCGTCCGCTGCTAAGACCGGCTCTGTTACTATGAACATCTCTCTATTTCTCTCGGTTTAGTAACCACGTCGTTCACGATGTTATGGACGGAATTCTTCCCACACCGTCATTGTAGGAAGCGCCATTAATGCTTTCTCATCACACACAGGATATCCACGCCAAGACGCGAGCATAGTAATTTCGTCGGACGGAAATTTTTGCGCCATTACGACGGCAAGGACGTGACGGAGGATTGAGCGTGTGGTTAAGATTAGGGTACAGTATGAATGGAAAAATTAATGAAAGTGGAATTTCGCAAATTTTAGGAAGTTATGCAAGGAATAAATCTAAACATTTTGTCCTCGAGGATAACTTTGATTAAAGCTCTTTCCTTTTCTAAATTAGTGTACATATGATAATAATAAGCACTGATAGCGAAGAGTCTTCAAAAAAGGACATTATTAGACTCGTGTTCTAACGTTTTTAATGTAATTTTTCTAGCGATTAGATATTTTAACTTATATTTAAAAAATTTCATTTTAAGCTTTGAAGTGACGGTTTTGTTTCCTTCGTTTATTTCCTAAGGCGAAGAAGATTTCTTTAAACTAGCTATGCATGGCAATTTTGGTATATCTTGGCGAAAAATTAATTTGTGTATATTTTTTTCGAGTCATTATAGGAACAATTATGAAATAGTTTTAAACCATTATAATTTTCTCAATTTTTGGATGAATCATTTCATATGAATTTTAGTTTAAAAGTAAGAAATGAATAGCTATTGCATAGATTTAAAAGATGATCAGCAGTCAGTTAGGGAAAAAACATTTCATTGATTCAAAATATATTTTCGAAAGAAAAAACGGATTACGGGACATCCCTGTATGCGAGTGGGTCTCAAGGACTAAAGCAGCATGGTCGAATTATGATTCTCCTATAATTTTTTCATAGAATGACAAGGTCCATTACGCCATAACTCTGACGAACAATCACATAAAGCTCGGTTTATACCGTCATTTATTTAATTTTCGATTATTTACGTCGATTTAATAAATTATATAACCCTATTAAAGTACAGAAAGTGATAAACCTGTTTCGACATGAATAATTCAACCATGGATCACATACGGGGTATTACGGTACAACACGAGAATTTTATATCATTAATTTGGCAGCTCTGATTTAGCGCCGCGGATATTTCCTTTTTTGTATTTATATAACTTAGTCGTCCTTAGTGATTGTTTCTTGAAATTTCTGTGCCTTTGGGGTCCGCTAGTACCCCGTATGAGGCAACGAATATTAAATTTCTCAGCCCAGTTTGCCTTCAACGATGGTCTAACCTTGCTTTCTTTTACGCCTAAAAAAGCAAGTGTGTAATCTTTTTATCGATGAGGCATAATGACAAGGCATTTGATAATTACACAAAAAACGGAACTTATACGTTTTTATAATTCCACGAAGGGCGGAGTTGACATATTGGACCATTTAGTACACACATATACAGCTGCAACAAAAATTCGAAGATGGCCACCTCGTTTTTACTTTCTCTATATACGTAGTATAGAGAAAGTATTGTTTTCACGAAAACATTCGAATTCGAGATTTCAACAGAAATACACGTTTTGAGGTCCCCTGAACACGTTTTGACTGTTTACTCGATGTCTGTCTGTATGTCCGTATGTGTGTGACAGAAATTTTGTGGGCGCTCTAACTATATATATATATATATATATATATATATATATATATATATATATATATATATATATATATATATATATATATATATATATATATATACAGGGTGATTCACGAAGATATGGAATAACTTCAGGAGCTGATTTCTGAGGTCATTATGAACAAAAAAGTTCATATGAACGTGTCCGATTCCGAATAATTAAAGAGTTATGGCTGTTTGAAAATTAGAAAAAGGCAAGGCAAAATCCGGAACTCGGGAGACAATTGCCGACCAATACGCGATGCGTTCTCCACTACAGTGTTTATTTGCTTATTTACAGTCTGTATTGTCAAATACGAACGCGCGTATTATTAAAGTAGGTTTTCAAAAACACCACCTTCGACATCAATGCATTTCGCCGCTCGTGTGTGAATCGCGCTCGTTGCACACCGAAGTTCATCATGACTGTCTTTTATGCGAGCCACAGCATTCAATACGCGATGAAGTAATGCATCCCGTGTTTGCACTTTAGTATGGTACACAAGATCTTTCATCCACCCCCACACGCAGAAATCCAATGGGTTTAGGTCTGGGGACCTAGCTGGCCAATTTTGTGGACCATTGCGACCGATCCATTGCCTAGGGAACTGCTCATTGAGGTAAGTAACCACTGCACGGAAACAATGAGGTGGTGCTCCGTCGTGTTGGAAGTACATTCGAAGTCTTGTAGCCAAGGGCACATCTTCTAACAGTTGCGGCAATTCGTTTTGCAAAAATTGTAAATAAATCTGTCCAGTAAGACGACCCTCAAAAATGAATGGACCAATTACCCGATCACACAACATTCCACACCACACATTAATACTGAATCGATGTTGAAAGTTACCGTCCACAGTGGCACGGGGATTAATTTCTGACCAAACACGGGAATTGTGTGTGTTGTTAACACCGTTGCGGGTGAATTGAGCTTCATCGGTGAATAAGATGTACCGATGCAGACGCCGATTCTCATTAAGCCAATTACAAAATTCCAGTCGTCGGGCAGGATCCCCAGGTTCGAGGTGTTGGACACGTTGCAAGTGGTACGGGTACATTCCTTCTTCATTCAATGTTCTCCATACTCTTGACTGCGAAACACCCAGACGTGTGGATATCCTTATTGTACTAGTACGAGGGCTACGCTGTACCGCCTCAAGGATGTTCTTTTGCTTAGCCACGTCTTGTTGAACCACACGCTCATATGGAGTGTTAACGCTGGGAAGTGAGCCGGTATCTCGCAAAGTTTGGAACACTCTGCTAATAACTTTTTGATTTGGAACTCTGCAGTTTGGAAAAGGTCGCTGGTATTCAGCGACAGCAGCAACAGCATTTCCATCGAAAAATCCATAAACATACACAATATCGGCATATTCAGCACTTGTAAATGTAAAAGGCATCTTGAAAGTAACACTAACACAGTAACAACTAACAATGCTAATGTCGATTTTTGTGTGCGCATGTTTCGACAGGCTACGTTCGGACAAGGTCATGGTCGCGCAGGTGCATGAGTTATGAGTGAGATTCAGAGTGGTGCGATGCTGAAAATCTACGAGCAGCCATAACTCTGCAAATTCGTATATGACAATACAGACTGTAAATAAGTAAATAAACAATGTAGCAGAGAACGCATCGCGTATTGGTTGGCAATTGTCTCCCGAGTTCCGGATTTTGCCTTGCCTTTTTCTAATTTTCAAACAGCCATAACTCTTTAATTATTCGGAATCGGACACATGTTCATATGAACTTTTTTGTTCATAATGACCTCAGAAATCAGTCCCTGAAGTTATTCCATATCTTCGTGAAACACCCTGTATATATAAGCTTAAAGAAAAGGAAAGGTAATAATAAAGGTGGCAAAAAAGTATTGGAGGCCCAGTGGACACTTACCTACATTGGAGAGCCGCTGGGGGTGCTGAGGACGCACGAAAAACACAAAAACAACACAAATATGGAGCTTTCGGGCTGACGCCCTTCTTCAGCGACGGACAGACGTACTGTTGATGTGTACTACACATGACTTTCTCCATACGTAAGTTGTCAACTAAAATCAAATAAATACGGCGATAGGAACAATTTAACTTACACGCTTCAGCGCTAGCGATTCAATTGTTTTGTAAATTCACCTTTGCCGTCACTGTCCACTAACCGTCATATGAAAATTTATTTCAAACAAGAGTTGTAGAAAAAAATAATATCTACAACTTATATATATATATATATATATATATAGTCTCTCTTGTGCTGACGAAGGGATCATCCCGAAAGCTCCAATAACTTCTACAAATGTGTCTCTCCAACACCCCAGCGGCTCTTCTTCCGGTAAGGTCTCACTGGGTTTCCTTCAACACCTAGTTGCCCTATATATATATATATATATATATATATATAAGTTGTAGATGTTTTTTTTTCTACAACTCTTAAATAAAATAAAGAACTCATGAGACACGGTGAAGACAGGATGAATAAAATTGGAAAAATACCTCCAAATCACCGTAAAGGCGGTACTTACGTGCCAAGGCACAGAAGACTCGCAGAATCACTCAAGTACCGCCTTTACGGTGATTTGGAGGTATTTTTCCAATTTTATTCATCTACAACTCTTGTTTGAAATAAATTTTCATATGACGGTTAGTGGGCAGTGATGGCAAAGATGAATTTACAAAACAATTGAATCGCTAGCGCTGAAGCGTGTAAGTTGAATTGTTCCTATCGCCGTATTTATTTGATTTTAGTTGGCAACTTACGTATGGAGAAAGTCATGTGTCCGATACATCAATTTATTTTTTATGGGATGTTAGATATGGCAGGGGTGAATGCTGTGGTGTACTTTGGTTTTTTGCGAACCGTAATTCTGTCACTAGTTTCACACAGCCGTGATGGCAATTTCTGAAGAAGTTGGGAATCGAACTTGTACACCCATACATGAATCGTAGGCTACTCTCCCGTAACCTGTCAGTTGAGTTAATTGAAAAGGTTTAGACTCATGAAAATAAGCTACGAGACGAAAGGCAAGATGAGGAACCTCCAAAAAAACAACAGAAACGTGTAAGATGTCATTTATGTCCTCGCGCAGAAATCAAAAAGACAAGTGCGAACGTCCTATATGTGCCCGCCATAAGAAGGAACTTTGTATAAATTGTGCAAAGTGAAACAAATATTTGTGCTATTAAAGTTATTTACTACAGTTACTAAAACATATCAGGGTATTTAGAATATTTTATTTTATATCAGTGGGGTCTTTCCGTACCTCGTATGTGTTTGAAGGTCCACGCATGTGACCTAGGGTTAATAAGACGAAATAAGCGGGGTTATGAGCAGTCTGAGGAAAAACTAACGCTCTGGACTCTGTGGTTATTATTTATATCTAAGATCAGCGTCAGACATACGCTCAAAACCGTCTCCAAATCACCTTACATAAAAATAATTACAAGGATAATCCGTTTATTTATGTTCTATAGCGCTGCTAGTACTCTCTGGTGGTCACCGGGGTAGTGAAAGCGTTGTGTGCACGAGGGAGATCACGTAGCCTTTTACGCGTGGCTTTCGCTGTCGGTTTCTCAGAGGCGAAACGAAAAAAAAAACCGAAAATAAAGTCCTCGGTGCGAAGAAACAAAGCGAATTCGCTATGCTAGCAGATTTCGGATATTTCAGGGTAAGTTTTGGCCTTTGAACATAGAAAATTAAACAATTCATATCTTTTTAAAAGTATCCTTAATGAATTACATATCATTCCGTTGACTAATTCGTCCATTTTGATCAAAACAAATAGATTATCTACACCTTCAAATGATCAAAACAAATGCACATGACGTCCATCTGAAAACAAGGCGTCGTCAACACGATTCGTTAACCCACCACCCTTTCTTCTCTAAGAGAAAATTTGCTCATTTTTATGGCAAAAAAATTCTTTCGACCTAAATATCCTTTCTAATGATTGTATGGTTTTACAGGCTTTCGAAAACACGTGGAGGAAAGAATTTTTTTTCCTCTTCGGCGCAGATCGAGTCGCTTGTGCTGCTGTCATTTGCCTCCTGCGCGGCGATGCGATGTCCGAAGAGCGTCACTACTCGCATGCCCTCAACTTCCTTTTCCCCTCCACCTTCTTCAGACGCTCACTGGAGGGAGGAAGAGGAGAGAGAGCGTTTTTTTTCGCATCGCCCTCCGGACCCCTTCACGGATGCCACCGCGCGAATTCGGCATGCCACGCGGATTGCGTGCCACCCGGGCGTTCCGCCCAATTTCGAGGGATATACATATTCGCAAACCGTAGACGCTGCCACCGCAAACAAATGATATACAGTTGAACGGCAGAGAGTCAAAGGTATTCAAATATACTAATGCGACGAATCTGACTTCGTTTCAAGATGAATGAACGGATATAACTGCTTCTTTGCATATATTAAATATCGGAGCACATTGTATTAAAGGTCTGATTATGTGTGTTCTAAAGCACGACGTTATTACGTGAAATGTGTGTGATAATTAGAACGCTAAAAGGTTTCAAATCTCGATTAACTAAATGAACTCAGATATATGAATGTCCTGAGAGATTTATGGAGGATGACAGAGGGCTATTGGAGGAACATAAGCTTTTTTGAACTCATCAATCTAGAACGAGATAGAATGTTAAATATTTTGAATAATATCAAAACGTTTCTTCTGGATAGCACTTGGAGGTTTAATGCGACTGAATATTGAAGGCTAACACGGATTACAGCTACACAAAGTTTGCATAGGAATGTTCCACCAAACATTTCATATATATATTCAAGAATGTTTGTAGGTGCATATAAAACGCAGAAAAATGTTCATTAAGGCGTACAAATATTTTTATAATGACTCCAAAAACTAAATAAAATTTATCTTATTACTATTACGGCGATAGTTAATTCATCTTTAATCGCCGACAGTGTATAGGTAGCTGGGGCTACACTCCGTGCTATCTTTTGTGGTGGAAAAATTCACTGTCATTTTCGGTAATCCAAGGACACCACAGACCTTTATTCGGAAATTTTTATCCGTTACTGCGACTTTAAAAAATTATTGAAGAAATTTAAGAAAAATACTTTTTACTATTTCACTTTCCGAGGCTGTGTACTGTACTGTGTACTCCTCGGGAATAACTATTATTTCAAGGAAGAAAGGAATAGATGAGAGAGATAGATATACACATAAGACATATAACAATAAAAAAAAGCAGTGAGATAGACAACTTTCTACTTTAGTTCTATTACCCAATTCAAGCCTTCACGTTTGTTTGTTGTATTAATTATTTTGCGTTTCTTCAGTTTGTCTATATTTAATTATCGATGAGCACAATTATTTCGCGCTTTCTTAATGGCGATAAAAACAACTGAAATAAAATACTTCAAACAAAATCCATACAGTATATCGATACGAGACTATACTCAAATAGTTGATAAAGGTAGATAACTGATGATCATTCTAAGAGTATTTAAATATATCAATATGGTTGAATTGCTTTCAAGCACTTTTCGATAACTTTCGAGGTGTAACATTGTCATAGTATAGTATACAAACGTACTTATCGAGAAAAACAAGAACACCGCCGGAATTATGTATAGAAATCAAGAGGAGAATCTCCCGAGACTCCAACGAACCGCAACCTCATCCCCTTCATCTCTAAGATGCGATTCAACTCAAGTAGGTCAGGTGAGCACGTGCACTCTCTATGCGTCTCACCTCTGCTGCTCTTCCTCTTAACACCTACCTCCTTTTTCCTCTTCCCTGCCACTCCGATGCGCATGTGCTATAAATCAAGGGACGCGGAGGGATGCGTGAGATTTACGTATCGGAGACCACGTGACCCGCGCTGCGACCCCTTCGCCGTTGTCATGAGACGGCGGGAGTCTGGAGACCTTGCGACCCACCGTTGGGGAGAAGTGCCGCACGTTATCATCCGCTCCCATTCCGGGAATAATTAGGGCTCACGTGCAATACGGGGAGGCGAGGATAACGGAGTTAGGGGTGGAGATAGATTACGGAAGCGAGTGACAGGGGGACGTACAGGATGTCGGGATTCTGGAATCGATTAATAAATTAATTAATTAAAAGAGGTCATTTGGCGTGCGTGGGGCGGGAGGAAGGAATCGAAAGGAAGAGGGACAGAGAGATGAATCATAGGACGGGGTAAAGGTCGAAAGAGAAGAAGACTTCTTCCCCTAGGTTGACCTTTGATTTGGATTGAAGATGTAATTGGATATCGTTAAAATAAAGTCATGTCCAGAGATACCGAGATCCAGGAAAAGTCATTTGCGATCCTTCGTTTGCGGAACCATTTTTTTCTTTCCTAATTTCTACACGTCATGCCGACGTTTACCTACTATCGTTCTCGAAATTTTAAATTTCAACTGCCGAATGGATTTCTGACATTTTATAGATATTCTCTGCAATAAGAGATGGGATTTAAGTGTTTTTTCTGATAGGAGTACTTGTGACATGTACCTACTTATTTATATGTCTACATAAATTTATTGACATAAATACAGAAATAATATTTGATGTCAAGAGTGTTGATAAGAAAGTATTTGAATGTTCTTAACAAATAAAATTTTATAAAAAGGATAAGTTATTCGCTTTCTATACAATTTATCAATAATGTATACAGAAGTACGAAAAATCTGAAATAAAGAGAAATTCCACATTTTACTAGCTATCCTAAGGCAAGAAAAGTACGTTCGGAATTTAAATACTAATATCAACGGAATCCGGTAAATTAAAAAATGCATACAGTTATGTAACATAATTCATAAGAATGATATTCATTAAAAGCAAAGAAAGTTTTTATTGAATTGAATTGAAATTTTGTGAGTATATTTATATATATGCTTATAAGGATAGCGAAAAGGTATTGTAGGGGGCAATGAAATCCAGTAAAATTAAAACGTACAAATATGAAAAATAATTTAAAAGAGTGATAATCGTGAGATTTAAAGAAATTAAATTCATTGGCTGTGTGTATACATACATATAAGGATGGGAAAAAGTTTGCGCGGGAAGCTCAGTCGACACCGTGTTTGGAGAGCCGTTGAAGTGTCGAAGAGACATATGAAGGGGTGAAAAGATTTTCGTATAACGAATTTCTTCAGCCATGGAGAGAAGACACCCAAATTAGAAGACAACTATCTTAGTTATCTTCCCTCTGTGGCTTAAGAAGGATCTTGTCCTAAATTCGTTTAAGTCTCTTCATGCGTGTTTCTCCGATACCACAACGGCTCTAAAATCACAGCAAGTGTCCGCTGAGATTTCTACAACACCTTGTCGCCACCCTTATCCCATTTTACCTTTTCTCCTCAAGTAAATATACATACTAGGAGTTCGTAAATGAATATATCAAAAATAAAGTTGAATACCTTGTGTTTCATGAGTGAAAAAAGCAAAAATTAATAATAAATGGAATAAACATAATTTTTTAAATTATACTTTCGTAAGTCGATCGACCTCTACATGCCTTTTCATCATTCGCTATAATTAAACTAATTATGAGTTAGAATTCTGAGAAAACATTTTCCAGCTCAGCTGTAAGGATGGATAAGATAGTCTCACGAAACAAAACTAAAAAATAATTAGGAAATAGAATCTGTTGCTTTTTGGCGTTATCTTGTGGAGAAAAGTGGAAAAAGTACAAGTGTTCAATTTGTTTATTCTCCAAAATAATTGAAAAAATTAATGAAGGTAAAAATAACAAAATCAATATTCTATTTATTATTAATTTTTGCTTTATCTTAAGTAACAAAAGAGTTATTTAAATTTAATTTTCGTATATTCATTTACAAACACCCTGTTCTTGTATATGCACATATGTGAGAGAGGGAAGGGATGAAATGGCTTAAATAAGCAGTATTATCACTTTTAAGGGAAAAAAATAATTGGGAAGTAATTTATTGAGTTTTTCTCTTTACTTTATTTATGCTGCTCTTCATTTAAGACAGGTAAAGAAAACGATTTTTCATCCATTACTCGCGATAAATAAGAGACTTCGGTATTTTTTCTCTATCATTTTAATTGGAAAAACAAAACGCCTTTCATGAAATTTCACGGAGTTTACACAAGTAGCATGTGTAAATAGGTTTAAAAAAAGTATAAATCCTTTTAAGCGCTACCGGCCTCTAAAAGGTATTCTGGTATGTATAAAGCGATCGACTCCAGAAGTTTTAAGGAAAAGATATAAGATACCGTAAAAGACATCGGAGCAGTGTCCTTGGATCGACTTCTTTTTTGTCTCTACTGACCTCTCTCCACTCCTCTTTCGGAGGGAGAGACATTGCCATGCTAGGGGGCTAACTCCCCCGGGGGCTCGAGTCGTCTGCGAACTGTTTTGCGTTTGACGTAGAGGGTGAGCTGCAGACTAAACAGCTATGACGCCGCTGACCTCTGAGTACCCTCTATAAGGATCACCCTCTCTTTCCCCCTCCCACTCCTTCCTACTTCTCCCCGTTCCTCCATTTCCCACTTCTCTATTCCTCTCTCTCCTCATACTCTCGTTTCTCTTTCTCTCTCCATCTTCTCGATTTTATTTCTCTCTCTTCTTACCACTTAATCTCTCCTAATCATTTCTCCCCATCTTATGCCACCTCTTTCTCCTTCCTTTTCTCTTTCTACCATCTCTTTCCCCCCCTAACTCCTATCCCACTTCATCACACTTTCCCGCTTTTCCTTCCCTCCTCCCCCTGTTCCTCGGGTGACAGAGACCGCTATTCTCAAAGTGTTGACGTCGCATTGCAGGGCACGCTAGCTGTCTCTCTCTCTCTTTCCCTCTCCCTTCCATTCCGCGGGTCACGTGCCCATGGCCGCCCAGGTTGACGGCAATGGACCCGAATGACGCATGTAGACAGGTAAAGGCGCGAACGTTGCCACCGAGCTACGCGACGCGATGATAATGCAGCTGATAAAGCTGTGGCGAAATGATTTACGGGTGCGAAAAACTCGGAATTGATAGTAGTATATGCTTGCCTCCAAAAGACCAGTTTCTTCGGTGTCATCTGTTATATTATAAGAGTGTATTAATTTTTATAAGTCTGGCGGATGAAAATTCGGAGTGATTGATACGTGACATATTGGGAGCTGCGAATAACGTGTATCGTGACTGTATAATGTTCGCCAAGGTTGTGTGGAATCAACGTCATGAAAAAATAATCGCCCAAATTAACTTCATTAGACGTTTATGCAAGATGTTGGGGAAAGTGAGAAATTTTTATGAAAATTAACTCAGTATTACTCAACAGAAATTCAGCTCTATTCTATGAAGGTGTATTTTTTAGCAGCTTTTTATGGCAACTATTTATACTTGTAGATCTGAAATTAATAGTATTTAGCGTTACTTTGTGGAACGATTTCATAATTATAAATTAGGAAAAAGAAACAATGTATTGATCCACATACACAATTTTAATACGACTGGTTTCGTTACAAAGTAACATCATCAGATTTTCTGGTTACCAGATTTTCTGGTTCCCTGATGATGTTTCCTTTTAATGAAACTGGTCGTATTAAAATTGTGTATGTGGATCGATATATTGTTTCTTTTTTTCTAGCTTATAATTATTTATAGAGCTCTTTACAGAGATTTTTTTCATTGCAGGACAAACACTCAACTTGATATTTGCTTTGTTCGAGAAATCTGAGAAGATACTTATTATTCGAGAATGATATTAGCATTATTTCAGATGATGTATAGAAGCAAAGTAAGTGATTCTCTTACAATGAGCGCTCACGAAATTAACACGATTGAAGGTAAAATGACAATAAGTTAGGACAATTTACTAACTCCTATTCTATATTTGTGGTTGCGTACATGCTTCAGTGCAGCCATTTTAATATAATTTCTCCATCTGCATCTGCAAACATTTAAGTCAAATTTGTACACTCCTGCATTTTTATTGCTTTACCCATCTTTTCCTTGATGAATATCTCAGAAAAAAAACATCTTTTCGTTTCCGTTGTTCGGTTTTCGCAATAATCTCGCCATATATTATCCTAGTAACCCGATTGGTTCAACTCAGCCAGTGTATTTCATTTCCTTCTCTCTGCCACGTGCTCAACACCACTAATATTTCCTTCTTATATCATTCAAGGAAACATAAAAACAATGCTTTGCAATTTTCTCATTTTTACAGTTAAGTGTAAAATATGTTTGTAAAATCTACCTTTTGAATGGATTAAAGGTTTAATACATTCATTGAGCACTACAAGCGCCTTAAAATTCTGTGTAATCATTTATCATTGGCAGCACTTCATAGCTGTAAAGTTTTATGAACAATAATAGATATAATGATAGTAATGACTCAATAGCAATAATGGATGACTAACGCATATTTTTATGCCAACAGCATGAATATAAAACGCTACTTTGGCTTTGAAAGGAGAACAGAAAACTCATCCCACTACCAAGACTCATCACCATTCATCTTCCAACTTCAATTATTTTTTTCGACTATATTTTAAAAAATCAAAATTAATTCAACATTATGATCAGATGGCATTGATAATCTTTTAGTTACGAAAGGATGCGAAGTCTTGATGAATTTTTAGATTTTTAAGATGATCAAATTGGCACTGATGGACAATTCCATCCATATTGTTCTTTCGCTTTTGCAGCATAGCATCTTACAACGTGGCCATTCTTTTCACAATTTTCTCTCTCTCTCTATTTCCCAATACCCCTTTCGACACATTCATTAGCAGTCAGTCCTCCTTATGAACCTACCTCAAGCGCATCTTCTTTCTCGATGCTTCTTTCTTTTCTCGGCGTATTCATCAGCACCTACTCGCTTGTCTCATCCCCCGACCGCTGACTTTCTCCATTCCGCCCTCTCGCGTGCTTACAACCTCTTTACATCCTAATTTATTAGTGCCTATTCAAGAACTGGCTGAGAATATTAAAAGTTTGAAAATCTCTTCTGCAAACATTTTCCTCGTCTACTTCTCACTTTTTGAAAAAAAGGCTATTTTTCCACTTCCTTCTTTGTAATTACATCCATTTGGAGTTGGCTTCGCTTTATATCAACCAAACAGCCAAATACAGTAAAACTCGCTTATAACGAGTGCTATTTACAACTAGAATTTTTACGGCAAAATATATTATTTGGATGTAAATAGAATTCGTCATAAGAGAATATTTTCTCATTAAATAGACTATCATTTTAATAGATTTTTACTGCATATAAAATTGTAGAACTGCTTCAATTTTAATAATTATGTTGATATAAAAACATTATTTGTTTCTAGCGAGCGTTTATATTTAAAAGACTTTTATTTCAACCCCATTTATATATAGCTCCGTTGACTGCTTGGAATATGAGATCATTCCTATTTAAATATACCACTCAGTAAATAAAAGCGAATGAGAATGACCAAGAGGTCGAAAGAGAAAAACAAAATAAAATGATGCTGAATAAGGTACATTAATGATTGAAAATAGTTTTATTAAAGAAAAAATGCTAAAATTCGCAATAATGATGGAAAACATTATGTAATTTCAAGATAATAAGTATAGTAATCATTTAAAACTTTTTCAAAAAAATGCTAATGAAAAATAGAGAGCCGTCAATTGGAGCCATTTCGCAATATTTTGAAAAAAATTAAATGAGAGCGTTCAATCGTATTCAAGGATGAAAGCCTTCGTATCCATAATCCATACCCTCAAAATACTGACCATAATAACCATAAGAAAGACAAGCTATGTGTGTGTGTGTGTGTGTGTGTATAATGTTGCATATGAAAGAGGGTACTTACTGTAAAAATAGCCAGGGTGTCACTGGGAGGACGAGAAGCTTTTCGGGCCCTGGATTCCCGTTCAGCCACAGAAGAAACATCAAGTCCATCCCCTAGTTGTTCCTAAAAAAATACGAAATCAAAAGATATTACAACTTGTTTTGATTTTATCACGGCCTATCGCTAATCGTTGTTGCGCTAACAAACTGTTAACGTAATAATGACGGAGCGGTCAGGTGAAAGGACAGTTAAGGTGGAGAATGTTTGAAAAGGGGTTCCGGTAGACTTTGAATCGAGTATCTTTTTGTGACGGTCGCCACTCTAATCATTTCAATAAAAGGCTTCCGCGTTATGGTATTTTTAGGTTGTGGTTTCTGGATGGCTAAGCGTTCTGACGAATAAGTTTCACCGCGAAACGAAATGGCCCGCATCGCTTTTGTTGTGGGAGATATCGATCTCAAACGGTCTGACAAAAACATTCTCCGTGAATGCTAGAGAGAGGTCCTTTATTATCGAAGGAACGTTTTCTCCGCTTCCAACAACTGAAACATTGCAAAAAAATCCCTTGCACGCTGGGCGACTGGTCCTTGTCAACGTGTTTTTCTATGCATCTGTGGATTGTGAATGACGTCTATTTATGATAAGTCCACGTGACTAGATATAAACATCTGCGGTAATACCAATTCATACCAGTTTGTGGCAAGCTTATGGAACTATCAAAGGAAGTCAAAAAGAAATATTACAATTTCTTGCCTTGTATATAACTGAATTCGGTGTTTGCACAAACGAAGTTCAACCCGGGGCAACGATAAAGTAAACAAGCTATAAATCCTTCCTGTCAGAGGTGCTGGATGTTGGAGACAAGGCTAATAGCAAAATAAGGATACGGTTAATTGTTTCTGGCGTCACTTTGTGGAAGTATTTTTATTTCTGCAATAAGAAGCGTACGGATGAGTTGAAAAAATGACGGTACGAATACGTCGTATTTTCTTTGAGGGAACAAACTAAATAGATATTTATGTATTTGGATATTATATAATTAAATAGTATTTTATCTACCTATAATATTACTGCCAAGATTATTTAACCTGCTCTCTTTCGGTCAAGCTTATTAAATTTTGTCTAAAAATATTGCGTGTACATTGGATTAAATCTTTTATTTACAATATAAATAAGATGCTCAACTCAAGTCTCCGCTAATACTTTCAAAATTTTCACATCATATCATCGCGTATTAATGCTCATATAAATATTAAAGGCGACGGAGAAAGTTCTTAAAGTTGTAAAAATTGCTACCTAATTTTTGAATATGGTAACGATGCTTTGATAAAGGCGATCCCATAAAAATGCTTACGTCCAGGATTGATCATGATGTAAACATGAAAGCGTAGCATAAAATTGCTAAGAGAGGATTAAGAAACGCATGCCGCTCAGTAATAAGTTGAAAGTGACAGCCAATAAATACCGTTTCGCCTATTGCAAAGGAGCCATTTCTGGGAGAGAGAGCTTAATATCCCGAAAGTTCATGAAATCAATCGAATTAAAACGCTAAATTGGCGTTCTAAACCATTTGTGCATTTAGCATGAATCGACGGGATAAACATTCGTAGAAAGAGGAGAAAAGAAAGAACAGAACAGAATGGAGATAAATGAACAATAACAGGAGTAAATACATTTAAAGACATTACAGAAAGTAAGATACAGAAAAGGAGAAAAAAGGTATTTTCTATGGTGGAGAGGCTTGGTGTTCAGTATCCAGTTTCCATGGTCAACTGGAACAAATGAGCAGGAAGATGGAAGTATAGCGAACGTGTTCAAGGAGTTTCGGGCGCAAAAGGAATAGTTTCGAGAGTTCGCCTTCCGGATGGAGGGTGTTCACGTATTAGCAATACTTTTCTAATGTTTTCTTAAAAAGCAAGAAATAGAACCTGAAAACAGTCAGTGAGACATGCGCGTCATTTTTCTTGAAATCTATAAAGAAACTTGTTCGACCATCTTATAGGCACGGTGGCAAGGTCTTCCTGTATTTCTTCTAATCGACCCTTTCTTGATCAAGGACCGGTTTTTTCCTATCTTTCATACAGTTTTCCAATTCTGTCTGTGTATAACGCACTTAGAATATTTCAATATCTCAGCACTGGAAGCAGCTAGAGATATGAAATTTTGTGTCTTCTTAGATGACCACATTAACTACCAGAAAATGTTATTACTTTTACATAAAGTGTCCTAGGTTCGGCTCCAGATATCCTTTCATATTGCCATTTGAAAGCAAGGGAAAAAACGATTTTGACCCTGCAGACATTTTTTCTTTTGCTCATTAAAAGACCTAAATATTAACTTAGAAACTTCAAACAAAAACTAAAGGACGAATGAAATTCTAAATTATTTTATTGTCTTGCTCTTTGAAATTTAAAAAATACGTGAGAGTGCGTATTTTTGTGATTTTAACGCTTAATCTAGCACGAGTTGCTATGCAACCTGTATTGTTTTGTTATTAATTAATCAAGTCACTACAATCTTCCAAAGCTTATTTTCTTGAAAGAAGCAAGAAAGACGAAGTGTATTCAGTGTTATCAATTAGAATAACCTAATTAAGGCATTTCACGAAAGGTAAAGTGCACAAAGTGTCATCTATTATTACGATATTAACATAAATATTATATAAACATTAATTTCAGTGTTTTCAGTATGTTATAATTTTTAACGTTACCCGTCATATGACGGGTTATTATTCTAGTTTTCAAAGAAATTTCGAAAATTGATTCCTAGTAGCTTGTGTTACTTGTAAATCTTTAAGGTTCAATACATAGGGATTAACAGCAACTATTTTGCTCGATGCTCAATATTTGCCTCAGCGAATAATAATTACTGATGAAAATTGTTACGCTTTTTAAGAAAAAATAATCGAAAAATTGAGGAATATATTAAAATTGTAGAAAAAACAAATATTAACAAACATTTTTAAAAACAATATATGAATTTATGATAATCTTTCAAAAACTAAATTATTAATTTTTGCAATGCCGATTTTCTCATATCTACTATTATTTTTATTCGACAAAAATTTTAGTGTCAAGTATATACAATGCATGAAATCGTTATCCAATTAATTTTAAAAAATTTTACAGCTCCCATTGTTTGATTCTTTAATGTAATAAGCCATACTTTATGAAAGAAGTCGTCCATTATTCGCAGTATTGGTCAAATACGGTGGCTTTGAGAAATTTATAAATGATAAATTATGCATTAATATTCTCATTTTAATGTTTGCGTATTTTGACGACGTAAAGATGTCATTTATTTGTTTTGTAGTTCGTCAATCCATGCAGTGGCGCTGTTTTAAAAAGTTATATATCCATTTTGTGTCCATTAATCATAACTATATTACTGTTCAATCAATTTGACATAAAATTCGAATGTGTGTGGCACTTGCTAAGAGAAAAAATGGAAATAATAATCTACATGAGAACATCTGGATATTTAAAAGAAAATGAAAAACTGATATCATCGTAGGTACAATGCCTCGATGAACGACTGCAACGTACAGAATCCATAACATATGCACTTGTCTAGTCTACTTTAGCAGTAGTATTTTCTTCGCCACAGGCAATCTTCCAAGCTTCATAAAAGATATTCATGATATATATCAACTTGGAAATAAAGCTGAAAATTTAAACTATGACATTAATACGGAACAAAAAATTGCGTAAGATAAACTGGTTGCCACGAACCAAACGATTCCTGTGCGTATCCTTGTGTCTGTGTTAGATATAAAAAAATGTAGTGGAATCACGAATGTCGATAAAAGTGCTGTGCGGCAAACGTTTCCAACTTATCCTCCCCTCCCCCACCCCGTGGAGGCACAGGTGCCGCTAACGAAGGGAAGGAAGCCGGGGAGAAATGGAGGAAGAATGATCACAGAGAGGCGAGAAAGTGGGAGGGAGAAGAGTAAAGAGAGTGCAATAAGAGATGGAGAGAATGAGGTCAGTGCGTGGGAGAAAGGAAGAAGATTGCCAGAGGAAGGAGGAGATATCAGGAAAGAGAGAAATTCGAGATGAAAGAAGATAGTCATGAAAAGAAGAATGGGGTGATAAGAGATGATGAGAGAGATGGTCGGAGAGTGGAAAAGAGTGGGCGATACGTGGGAGGAGGAGAGAGAGAGAATAGGAGAGAGGAAGAACGACGCCTCTGGCATGGGAGTTGATTTATTCCGCGACAGCAATCGATCACCTCCCCCTCTCCTCCGCCTGCGTCGCCCTCAGGCAATCGCCTCCAGCCAAAAGGAGAGTCTCCGGAGTGGAAAGGGTTGGAAGGGGAAGAGAAAGAGGGGATGGGAGATGGTGGAGAGAAATTCCGGGGGTGGTGGGGGGCAATTTAGTCGTCTTGGCAACAGCGGAGTCACATGGCAGAAGCGGAAATCCATGTTGAGGGCGAGAGATGCCACGTGAGGAGGCGAAGCGGTTCTGTGCCCACGTGTCAAAAGGCGAGAGAGAGATGATAAGGGAGGGAATGAGAGAAAGGGAGCTAGAGAGGGATAGGAAGGGAGAATTAGAAGGCGGGGAGAAAGATAGAGAAATTGTAAGATAAGACGAAGGATAGAGAGGGAGGAGAGAAGGCGGCACAGAAAAACAATGGAATGAGAAAAGAGCTCAATAAATTTTTTTTCTAGCATATCCTATTTTATTCTCTCTTCCACAGTATTTTATAATGGCATTATCTTCCCCTTCTGCTTTTTCTGTTCCCTTGCTCTAAATCTCTCTCCGTAGCATCATTATGCTCGTTATTTCATCTTCTGTCAGATTAGTAAGCTTTTTGCCAACTTAGGTAAAAGTCATGGATTGGAGCAATTTCGTGGCCATTGGACATTTGTGTGAGTTATTACCGTTTCTCAATTATAATTTATAGTAAGATCTTGAGTTATACTTGCAGTCTGGTTATACATAAGTAAAAATAAAATAAGCGATAAAAAATAAAATTGAGAAAAATATATTTTAATGAGCAAATATAGTTAAAAATAAAAATCAGTAAAAGTAATGTGTCGAATAACATCGTTTAATAGTAAGTAGAAGAGTAAGGAAAGGGAATGAAAAAACGAGCAGGAAAGGAAATTCATGGCTGTCTTATGTTTTTTGATCAATAGATTGGTAATAAACAGATAATAAATCAAGAAATCCGTCTAAAATCGTAGATAAGTGATTGAGAAATCCAAAACCATCTCTACTTAAGAATATTACGTGATTCATATTTAACACTTTTAAAACGGAAATGTCTTTTCCGTAGTGATTTATATTCCTGTAAGAAATAGGAAACTGCACGAGTATGAACATACAGAAATTTGCGTTTCAGGAAAAAATTGTTGAAGAAATATAGGGCGTAGGTTAACACACTTGAAAAGGCTGGAGGAATGTCCAATAAAAGCGGTTATAGGTCAAACCATTGCAACGGGGTCGATCGGATGTATGATTTATATTTGAAAGCGCTGCTCCTTGAAACAGTAAGGTGATGCACCTATTCATATAGATACGCTTATATGTTTTTCAGAGAGTACACGTATATGTATATTCGTACACGAGAAAATTAGATAAATAACAGCAAGCAAAAAATGAAAATTCTAATTAAAGATTTAATTTTTGACGAAAAGTATAAGAAATGAGGGGACTAAGAAATTACAAACTTAAGCAACGTGATAAGTTGAAAAGATTACTCATTCTGATAGCTAGGAGAACCGTCGGAAAAGTAATAAAAGCTGTTCGTGATTTAAGTCTAATTATATATAACCCGCATCCGAGCAGCAGGAAGCGTTGAAAAACAGACACGTCTCTCACCTAAATCGTGCTGTCCTTTAACAGCTCTCAATTCTCTTTTTCAAATATCAGGTGTGTTCCCCATCACGAATTTGTTGTTGATTCGAAAAATAGCGTTCAATTGCGGGAGGAATATGGTCTGAAAATATTATTGCTGGCAGATTTCAATTTCACATATAAATCTCTTCCTAAATGACTCATAAAACCATAATCAGTTATATTTATTTGGAATTTTGTAACTTGAAATTTGATTAACGGACATCTAATATAAAAAATGAAAATAATTTCTGATAAAAACAAACACTGACGCATTAGGCTGTCTCAAGCTGTCGATAGGTCCAGACTTAAACAGCTTTCAGTATCAATTTGGTTTTTACTTTGATTTCCTTTAACATACACATTTTCTAGCAATAAATGTATTAAGAAATTCAATTATTTTAAATTATGGGTTGAAATGGATCTCAACCTAAATGCTACTTATGAAATACCGTGGGATAATTCCAAATACTTATTTGATTACATTGTCCCATTAGAATATTTATACGTCTATTGGGAATAGTATATTCCGTTTGCAATGAAAGGGTTAAAGATATATGTAGAGCTTCACAGTCAATTAAGCGATCATAGTTTCCACTCATTATACACCCTTGGTGCTATTGCACCCCCTGCCACACACCATTGCGGTGGCTTGCAGGGTGAACTGTAGATATAGATATACAAAGCAGTTTACAACCTCCCTTCAGCTTCACTGCCGTCATCCGATGCATTAAGAGGAATGAGACTAAAAATTAAACGATTAAATACATCGTCTCAATACAACTCCTTGCTTCCAAAATCAAGAAGACAAACTTTTGTTGCAATTGTCATATTTCTACAGAAATTAAAATAATGAAATCCCAAGCCAATAAATCGATTCCATCGGACTAACTGCGCAAATCTCCGCCTTTAAAACGTCGCGAAGGCTTTTGAGCACGTTCCGTCTTAAACTCTCTTGTTTACGTCCTACTCCCAACTTATCCCTCTAGTTCCCTCTTGTCTAGGACCGGCGGCGTCTCGGTGACCGTGGCCGGATTGGAGAAGGGATTCTCAGCCGAGATCCGCACTTATAATGCTTCGAATACCAATCGATTCGAGGAACATTTTAAGTGATAAACAATGCACAGAAGTAGAAAGAGATGGAAAATAAGAAGGAAAGGGATAAGGAGAGGGAAAGAAAATGAAAGAGTAAGAGAGAGACAGGTGTTTTGATTCCGCTTTGACGTGCGCGGATGTCGCGGGTCGGTTATCAACCCTTTGATTGCCTATTCTTCATCCGTTTCGGATAGGGTAGAGAAGACATGGACTGAGTAAAATGGTGAGCATGGGCTGCGTGTGAGGGGGCGATGCAGAGAGGGTGGTAAATGGGAGGGAATGTGACACCAGTAAAGGGCGCGAGAAAGAGCAGTGGGGGCGGGGGAGGCGATGATGGCGAATTGGGTCGATCGTATGCCGAAGGGAAGCGGGAGCGGGAGACGAATGAGGAGAGGAGGAAAAAGCTTCCGACGCGACGCGGCTTCATTATTTTTCAAATACCAAGCACGCACTAAGATACGTTGGATAGCATACGTGTTTTATTTTAGATTTAATGTATGAACATAAAGACGGGCGATAATTAAAAAAAGATAAGAGCTGTTTTTAAAATTTTCTTACTAGGATTAGAAAAAAACTGCTCATTTCTTAAATCCAAAGAAATTTTCCCGATTCCTCTGGATAAATGTTTCTTTGTTTGTCGTAATATCTGCTCGTTGAGTATTTAGAAGCCTGCGAATGACGCGCGTCGCCAAACTTTATCCTGTAAGAGACTTAGATAATCGTAGAAATGGCACACAGCTCTATTGTAAACAACAGAAACTACATAAAGCTTCTCGAATAAATCATTCTTCACCATTTTAACGTCGAACGAAACTTGATGCTTTCATATTCGATGCGGGATTTTATGGTTTCACCATACAAGTATATCCTTTCGCTATAATTAACAAATTGTTAATGAAAAAACAAGTTACACGATCATATTAACGCATAACATCGCTATTGCGTCGGTATTTTGCGCATTAACGCTTAGTGTAAAATTTCACCGCTGTCCATCGTTTAATCGGTCGAGTAATCCTGGAAGACGTCTTTAACACTTAAGGAAACGTTAAGGGTCGGAAGGAGGTCGAAGGGCGATCGCGTTAATGTCGGCGAGTGAAATGAACATTTCTCTCCCGTTAGGAGCATCGGAGCTGCCACTGGAGAACCTGTTGATCCCTGTCGCATTATAGCCCATTAAATGCAAAGCGGCGGGAGCAGATGCTCCCAGACGGTCACAACGCATGCGCGACGAAATAGTGCGGTGCGGGAGTGTGAAACGGAATGGGAAGGAAGCGGGGAGAAGGGAAGAGAGGATGGGGAGGAAGGAAGGGGAATAGATAGATACGTCCTAACAGGCGACGGGAGAGTGTTCTTTGGGGCCAGAAAGACTCATGGGAAAATGCGAGATAGAGAAGCGATGCGAATGGAATCGTGGGAAAGTAAGGGATAGAGAAAAAGGATGGAAGTAAAATACGGCGGAGGGGTTGCATCTAGATTAAATGATCACGGATATTTGTTTTACCCAGCATGACTAATTTTATAACTTGAAAGCGAGCGTTTGTGGAAAACTTTTAAGTCGAAAATTATTTTTTTAAATATTCTCTAACCGTTAGTTTTAAAAAAATATTTAAAGGTTTATGTCTTCATTTTTAATTTTAACTAATTTAAAAATGCTTAGCATACCCCGATTCCATATTTTTCATAGAATTGAAAAATGAAAAAAAAAGGGACCGACAAAATGCACCAATTACGTCCAGCAGCTGATCTTAGATTCACAAAGATTTTACCATATTTATACTTCATATAGACCGCTCTGTTGTAAAAATTTGGCTTCCATAGGTTACACGATTCTAGAGATGTCCGGGCAGACATTCAAACCGAATACATAAGGGATTTTCTTTTAGAAAAAACGCGCTAAAACTGAAGTATGGCGAAGAAAAAAGGAAAGAGATAGGCAAAGAAAGGAGAAGTTTCATTTTTGTTCAAAGATCGTTAACCAAGAGAATTCAACCGATGCAATCAACCTGTAAACGTATGAAGTTGTCTACTTGTGCAAGCCTTTGATGAATTATGAAAAGAACAAAAGCCTGAGTAGACAAAGATTTTTGAATCTCTAACGCATTTAATTGCATAGTAATTGTGTTTTCGGATGTCGTAAAATTTTGTGCAAATTTCTATAAATGTCTTTTAAATTTAAACATAACTTATTGCTCTTAAACTGAATTATTATATTTGTTCATATAAATTTCAATTATAAAAGTTATAATAGTAAGAAAGACTTCTATAATGCTATTATGGTCGAAAGTGTCAATTTTTAGATTGGTCCTGGTGAGTTGGGAATACCTATACGGCAGTGTGTTTCTCATTACTTTCTATAATACACGGGACACACACAGCGAAGGGGGGAGGGAAACCCGCGGCCGGCATTAACCTGCTCTTAAGAAGATCACCAAGGGGACCAAGTGCTTACGTCCTTTCCAAAGGACGGAGCGCTGACTTGCGCGTTCTCAAATCAGACAAGTAGAGGACGGGGAGGTCTCAGGTTGAAATATCCGACCTCTGGCGGATTCGAACCCGGGACCGGTGCTTTAGACACCCTGCCTTCGCAACCTTTATAAGCTTTATTTTATTTAGGTATTATCTTTGAACTCGCTGCTTCGTTCGGTTACTCCAAGATATCTCAGGACACATAAGGATTCCGAAAGTGAATTTGGAACGTCCCAAGTAAATATGCACTTGAAAACTGTTACGAAAATGAATATTTTCGTCCTCGATCATCGTTTAGCCTAGTGTAAAAATACGACGTAAAGTACTTCGAAAATTAATTCTATCTGAATAGTACAAACAAATTAATGTTAATCAATATATTTTTCGCACACATATACGTAAAATAGAAAATTACTCTTTTTCTCCCGTTCTTCACTATATCTTCCTCTCTTCCTTACACACGTGATCACTCATTGGTTTTCCCAAAAACTATATAATCCAAATGGATAATTATCTTTTTGCTGGTGTTATTACTTTCTCTATTACTCTCTGCAAATAAGATAACGATACGTTTTTCTGAGAAGGGCGCACATGTTCTTATTTTTCACCGATCGAAATTGTTTTCACTTCTAAATCCTTTAAAATTACCATATATGGAATTCGTTTTCCTCTCTGTCAACCTCTCCGATGCATACTACTATTCTTCTGTCTCTCACTCCCTCACAATCATCTCATCTTTTCTCTCTCTCCCTCCAGTTCCACCTCCCTCTTTACTTCCTCCTCTCCCCTCCCTTCTATGTACATTCCTCTCTCCTTATCTATCGCTTCATTTTTCTATTCACTCCTTCCTTTCTTCCTTCCCTATTCCCCCTTTATAGGCCCTAACTTTTAATCCAAATCCATCTCCAGCCTGTAAATTCTCTTCTTTATCCGTATTCCCATAAATTGTAGCGCGCTTCGCTAATAGCCTTCTCTCACAAATTCAATTCTCTGAAACCTCTGCACATAAGAAGGCCCCTTCCCCCCGCCACATTCTCAGCAGACGATTTACTGCCTTCAACACCTCTTCCTCCAAATCCTTCTAACTTACCTCTATTCATCACACCTTCCTTTACCTAACGCCGCTCCTCCCCAATTCCTTCCCCCTCAATCTTCCATCCTCGTAATCTCCTCTTCTTGTTTTCCCCTTACACCCATCGAAAACAACACCGGAAACTGGAAAAGGGAAAAAGTCCCCCAAATCCTTAATCCATAAACACGGCTCATGCTCGCGGACACGTGACGCGACACACACGAACTGGGATGGAGGATGAGGTGGAAAACATCCGATTCGTATTTGAAACGAAATAAATCTCATTCTCCTCGCATCCTACCCCTCTAAAACCTCCCATTCTCTCTATATCTCTCTCAAACACAAAACACGCATGCTAATCCGTTATCTGAAAGCGGGGATAATTTGAAAAATAAAATAAAATAAAACGCTGAGGATGGGGAGGAAGTGCGTCAAAACCGCTGAACCGGAGGGGGCAATCATTTACCCGTTTTGCAGTTTCGACCCGTTCGGTTAATAAGCTGCGTTAGATGATATGCGTTCAGCGGAAAGGGCGGGGAGGGAAAGAGGGCGGAGGTTACAAAGGAGGGGGAGAGGAGAGGGGAAAAAGAGAGGGAGATAGGGAGAGAGAGGGAAGCAGGATGGAAGGGGGAGTACTGAGAGTGTCACGTGGAAAGCAGCGTGGTTGCTCTGGGTGGCGGCGACGTCATCGGACGAAAGGATGGGGAGGAGAGGGGAGTGGAGTTGAGCTGCATAGATGGAGGGAGTGGGGAGAGGAGAGACCGAAGGAGACGTGTGGAGGGGTGTTGCTTAGCAAGAAGTGATTCTATGGAAGGAAAGGGAGAAAAATGGATCTGAGTTAATAAGAACAGGAACTGGATGCGAGATGTTGAGGGATTAGTTTAAAACTATTAATGAACTGAGAGATTTAATTTTTTGAGGATCAGAGGAGTAAAGTGAGGTATTTGAACGGACACAGCGTAACTAAAAAATTATAAATTTAAAAAATAATGGTCTCTATTTAGGAGAGATTGCCTCTCCTTCCATCTAACAATTTTTCGTGCTGAAAATACCTTCAAATGAGAATAAGAGAAATAAAGATCGCATATTTGGAAAAAAAATTCAACATCGGGAAGAAAAACTAAGGATAAATATCTAAACATGCCTTAAGAAAGAAACTAGAGGAAGTAGAGATATATGTTCTACAATAGCCATTAAATGACTGGGGATACTATAGATATCGGAGGGATATAGTTTGAAAATCGATAATTATATTATGAGTTTCTTAACTCATGTGCTCAAATGTCTGGCTGCATGTGTCTATGCATAAGGAATTAATACTAAAGCGTGAATAATTAAATGAGAATTCACAAAGAAGCGTTCCATTAAATATATGAAAAAATTATAAACTGATTTGGCAACCTGAAAGAAATTATTGATTGACTTCATTTGGACGAGGCCTAGGCTGGTGAGTACTCTCTTAATTAGTGAAAAGAGAAAAGAAAAAAGGAGAGAAAATGGCGATCTTGATATGAGAAAGTGACGACGACTATGATTAGTCAGCGAGAAGAGAAAGATGGACGAAGATGGAAGAAAGTTTTTCAGAACATAGAGAATATTCCAGGGATGTGTGCTAAAAGGGAGAGAGCAAGGAAATCACTGAAAAGACGCGAGATGACTAGAAATGTGTTAAGAAGAGGAGTGGGAGACGGATCGAAGAGATACCTACAGTCGGAGAGAAAGGGTGCCCAGTCGCGAGGGAGGCTAGAAGACTTGATCGGAGGAGAAACACATAGATCGCCCACTTTCTTTACACTTGTAATTTGTTGGGAACGAAAACATGCTGCAGAGTGCACGTATATGTATCTAGAATGCTGTTGGTCACCTTCAGCATTTTATTCCAGATTTTTCTTAAACATTTTTGAGTATCATCAAACTTTTATCAGAAAAATTTCAAGTTTCTACTTGATTTATGTCTTGAGTTATAACTATTTTCTCGAATAAAAAATCGCCCTATATTTTATAATAATTGAATCTGCTAAAATTAACACGAGGGAGGTCCCCTGACGGTAAATAACACACACCCATGCATATAACAACATACAAGCAAAAAAAATATGTGTATAAGACAAATGGTTTTTTATAGAAAGAACTGGATAAAGTGTGAGACTTTGTCTTATTTTTGCACTTGTTAAGCCATGGTATCGAATGGACATTCTATTCTTTGTCAGAGTTAAAACAGTTGCATAACTAGGAGCAGCAAGGCCCGAGGCAAAATATTATCTGTGGTCCCCCTCTCCCAACTAATACATAAATAGAGGTCCCTTCAGGGGACCCCTGGACCACTATGACTGTGGCATTTGGCCTCCCACGCCACCCTAAGGTTACTCCACTGGGCTAAGCTTAATGGATGATTATTACCCCAATATCGAAAGATTTTTATTGAAGAATATTATTTTTAATTCAGCATGTTTGGAACTATATTTCGTTTCGTTTCCATCCCATTTGAATTTATTAAATTATGAATGCAATACGGCAAAGTAATTATATTTAATTTTTGGGCCCAATTCCAATACGGTATATATAAGTAGGAATTTACTCATCAGGCACCCAGTATCAATATAAGGCGATAAATGGGAGTAGACGGAAGGTGGGGCGTGGGTGATATGAGGCATGATGACGGGGTCAAGAAAGAAAGGGAGAGAGGAAGATGGATAGAGAGAAAGGGAAGGAATCCCTAGACCAACTCTCCCTTCACCCGATGTTCACTCATTCTTCACGGCTGGTTTCGTTTTTCCTCCTCCGTGTGCATGTAAATGAACAATTGCGAAACTCCATTTCACTTTTGCTGCCCCGTCGGTGGGAGGGAAGGAGGACGCAGAGGGAAGTGGCTCGGAAGATGACCCACTTGGGCACGCGAAACACTCATCTCTCACAGTCTGCCTCTCTCCTTCTCTCTTCTCCATTAATTTTTCTCTTCCTTTCTATTTTCCTCTTTTTACTTCTATTTTCATAGAAGTAGAGTTCCATCTTTCACCTCTTTCCCTTTTTCCCCCACTTTTTTCTCGCCTACTCCCTATCTTCCTTCCAATTTATTCTCCCTTCCTTTATCGATTCTCTTTCCTCTTCTTCTCCATACGCTTTTTAACGATCCTTTTAAGTTTAATTTTCCATGTTGCAGTTTTTTTCTTTACTATAATTAGAAAGCGACGTAATTCTTTATTTGAGATTATTATTAAACAATTACTGTATATTGTAATATGTTTTATTGTATTTTGTCCTCGATTATATTCAGCGATGACTACATAGAATCAATAAGTATATGTAGACATAGATTGAGACCATTTCATATAACTATAGCCCTCTATCTTCCTATACATTTCTTCATCTGACTTTATTTTTTCCCTTTAGCGTTATTCGCAACAATTTTTATTAAAATTTCTATAAATTTGAAACCCGTGTCAATATACGCAACGCAAGCGTAATAAAAACAGCCAAAACACACACTCGGAATCAGAATAAATATAAGACATTTTATACAATGCTTTGAAGAATATTAAATAAGAATGAAGACAGAATACGCGTCAGAGCAAAAATTTAACGGGAGGAGAGGGAGAATTGGATTTGGTATAAAGGACAAAAGAGAAAATTTTATATATAGTTTCGGAATGAGATAATAAGATATGAGACTGTGGGTATGGAGTAAGCGTAAAACGCAACGGGTTGTTAGTTTGTTTTGTCGATAAAACGGTGAGGGAAGATTGGATACGGAGGAAGTAGAGCAAAATATATTTGTGAGAGAAACTCGATCCATTCTAGTTGCGCATTTGCTATATTTTTGCAAACGTACATGTTTTCTCTTTTTTATTTAATATTTTATTCTTAACGGCTAAGAAAACTTACACATAAGCAAACACGTCTTGTTCGTTGAATCATGATGACTTAAAGAGATTTCTGCGTGTTTATATTTATTTGATTCCAGTGGTAGCAGCAAGAAAACAGTAATTTAAGCCGAATTTAAATCATATAACGATGGCGCCGATAGATGAGCTCATATTTTTATTAAAGCATCAATTATCGAATTTAAAAGTTTTAGCAAATGAATTACTCTATAATCTTCTCTTTCCATCATCACCGATGACGAACATTTGACGCAATTTCATTCGATTCTCGTTTGACGGAGTCCAGCGGATCTCTTTCGAATTCTACCTCGTTTTCCCTTCCTCTCCCTCTGGACGGCCATTCAAATGAGTACGTGCGCATCTAATGGGCGCCCTCCAATCTTACCCAATCATCCCTGAAAATGAAATCATCTCGTCGCGTGCACTCAAAAACTGCAGCGACACCACATGACCTACTCTCATCCGCGGCTTCCACGAATTCCGGACGAACCAACCTGGAACCGTTTCAATCGGACCTTCCCATCCTCGTTCCACAGAGCTGTGGAGATTCCAGTGAGTGTACCGTTCTCGAAACAATCGGGATTCGAAATTGCGACAACGTCTGCCGGACGCTAGCGGACTGTCTACTGATTTCCTCCCGCCCCCGGATCCGCGGAGGATTCTCTATTCGTGCGGAGAATCTCCGCGGGGACCTCAGATGGACGTGGAAGGAGAGCTTCGGGCGTGCGCCGATTCCCCAAAGCTACGGCGCTGGCATCGCCGCCGGGAGAGGGCGCGGAGCCAATCGCCGTAACGGCAGCCCGCAGCGCCGCCACCTTTTAGAAAGCGAGAGTGAGTCTCGCGACCGCCTTTTGCAACGGCCGACTTGCAAAGTATGTCAGGTTATTGGGTTAAACCCCCCTTCTCACTCTCTCATACACACTCACTAACTCACCCACTCTCTCTACCTCTCTCTCTCTAAAGTGCTCTCTTCGCAAGGGAGAAAGACTCCTCATCGTAATGGAGGACGTAAGCTCTTACTCGAGTTACATCACGAAGAGAAGAGTGAAAGAGGGAGACAGAGCGTAATGTGAACCCGTGCACGCAGAGAAGTAGTAATGCCACGGATTTTCGTAGATGTCCTTAGATAGATGATTCGTATGGATGAGTGATTGATGGGGATGAAATGAGTCATAGGAAATTCGCGTCAATTACGCAGGTAGTCGACAGATCTCTATAGCGCCGGGAAAAATACTTTTTCATTAAACGTCGAAGGATAATTTAAAACAATTATACAATTTTGAGTGCTTAAATAATCGTTCCAAGTGATGGATTTTTTTCGGGTTTTATAAAATGTCGGATGAACTACCGATTTGTCTAAAAACGTTTCATTTCTTCCGAAATTTGACGAATTATATACCATTCCCCACGTTTTCACTGATTTCATCATTAAAATAGCAAAATTGTATAATTTAGGGGCTTCTTAGCAGAACATTCGTGATTAACTGAGACTACTATGGCCAAAACAGTGTGACTTGACAATTAGATAATTTATACTTATTTTCTGAACAACAGAGAGCAAATTAATGCTGGTTTCAAAGAATAAAAGCACTGTAACAGCCGGAAGAGTCCATTTCTCACGGTGAGAGAGAAAGAAAAGGAAGGAAATGGGAACGTGGGTATAGCAAGACAAACAGGACAACGGATGGAGTTAGGAAAGGGAAGCGAGGGAGAGAGAACTGATAGAGGGAGGAAAATGTAGGAGTTAAAGGGAGGAAGAAGAAGGAAGAAAAGAGGAAGGGAGAGAATGGGTGAGCGATTACGGAAGAGGGATGTGGAGGGAGTAGAGGAGAGGGAAGGAGGCTCTGGATCAGGAGAGGAATTAGGTAGAGATAAGTGAGAAAGAAGCGGAAGAATATACAATAGAAGAATTGTCTCTGGCGTTAAAACAATGAAACACAACGGAGGATTACGAAATTAGAAACTAAATGCGTTTAAAGAATAAGTAGATCTTCGCTCTTCTTTGAGATAAACCTCGATGAGGCGCCCAACTACCTAAACTAGTTTTATCATCGGCTTATTTTAAAATTATTAGAATCATATAAATACTGGCGTTAAATTTATTTATCCCAATATGTCGCATATTACCAAAAGGGAAAATTGTTTTTTGTGGCAAAATCAGTATTTTACTTCTACTTCTTGTTGGCACGCCGTCTTACATCTTTCGATAATGCATAGCAAAGCATTTTTTTCGTATAACGCCACTCAAGTATCTCTCTTAAAATGTGGGGAAACTGGATATTTTATTTCTCTTACTTAGGGAACTAGAATACAAACAATATGCTGTGAAACTAATTACCTAAAATTATACTTTAGCAATATCTCCATACGTTAATAGCATTTTAGAAGTTTATTTAAACCGAGGTTCATGACACATTCTTCTTAATTTGAGAGGCCTATATTTAATGAGTCGTACCAGTAAATTTTGTAGTATGTACGCTCACAATGCTTATACTTAAGACGCAAATAATTCTAGGGCGTATATTTTAGAAAAGGAGATCTTTCTAAAATTTGAAACAAACTGAAAGCAAAAATCGAAGATTAGATAAAAAAAGTGTGTTAGTTGGAGAATGGGAAAGATCGAGGAGTAGGCAATGGTTTTAGGTAGTTCTTGTTAGAAAGGGAGAGTGAGAGGGAAAGAGGTGGGAAGGGGGCGGAATGGAGTGTGAGGGAGTGCGTATGAGAGAGAGAGAGAGGAAAGCGGGTCAAAAGTAGGGGAGGTTATTGCAAGGAGGGGTGGGAGCGAGGAGCGAAAGCGGCTGTGTATAGTGTTCGAAATGAGAAGGGAAGGGGGAGGAGGGAGGGAGTCGAGAGAAAGAGAGAGTGATTCAGTCGTGCTCAGCCACTTTCATTGTCGTGCTCAAAGCCGCCCCACCCTCCTCCCCTTACTCTGCTCATTCCCCCTTGCCCCAATCTCCCCCACGCTCCTCTCCACCTTCCAAATCTCTGCCTCTTTTTTCTATTTTCCCTTCATCTTCTTCCGCTACTCACACTCCATTATCGTCGTTTCTCTTGCTCACTTTTCGTTAACCCTTCCTCCATTTACCTCTTTACCTTTATCCTTATTCCTCTTCTTTCCTTGCTTTTTATTTCTCTCTCTACACGTATACGGGTAGTTGGTATCAGATATGAAGTCGCGGCCTAAATTTCGCCCACAGTTTAGATTTAGTTAGAATTTTCTTTACCCGCTTTTAATATTCCGGAATATCTCCTTAGAAATAAAAAAATTGAAGTATGATCACTTTAGCTATATTGCCTCCACTTTAGCAATTAACGAGAAATTATCTGGTTTTGTTTTAAATTATTAAAACTAATTATTTGGTTTTGAATGACTATTTTTACTTGTATTTGGCAGACTTTCTGATATCAATGATAGCATTTCGTAAAAAGTACCTATTGTGAAAACGTTTATTTAAATTCTATATCAAGTTTTCCATTTATTCGTATTATTTTTAAGCGTGTAAAACAATATAAATATTATTTACTATTAAAGAATCGAGATTTTGTGATTATTCAATATATAAGATATTAAAACATAAATTCTTTCCATTCTGGTTACATTAGATGGTAATGATTAAGATAATAAAATCGTGATCTTAAAACTGACATATTTTGCACTAAAAATTCGTATAGTCAGCCAAGTTCGCATCGAAAATGTACTACTTGATATCTCGACCATTGAGACTTGTAAATTCGACTCCCCCCACATTCCTCCGGCGCGAATCTTCGTGGAATTATATTATCCAAGAGAATGTTTTCGATTATTTCACGCCGTTCTTTTTTAGGAACCCGGAATAAGCGATAAAGTGTGTCACTGCCACGTGCTTGCTCATGAGGTTATGCCATTTGACAAGCGGCAGACTTTGGAGGAGAGGGGGAGGGAGGGGGAAAGCAGAAAGTGAAGAGCAAAAAAACACACGAAAGATTTTTGTGTGTCACTTGTCGTCCCACTTACCTTTTCACATCTTTTTCACGTCCCCTCCTTTCTCTCCTTCCTATCTCCTCCTTCCACCTCTTCCCCTCTCTCCTCCAGCTCTCTTCGGCTATCTCCTAACCACCTCCCCCGACCTCCCATACCCAATATCTAATATTTTCCCCTCCTACTCCGTAAAACCCGCTTTCCCCTCCTGCCTCCCACCCACCTCCTTCCTTCTCCTTGTTTCCTTCCCCTCCCATCGTCTCCCCACCTATCACTCCCACACCGCGGCTAAAGTGGCACACGCGCTCGGCGTTTCCGTCGCCAAAGGACTTAAAAGACACGCCCCTATCGATACCGAAGCGCCCCCAAGGCTCTCCGAAAGAGCGCCACGACTTCGCTCCGGGAATATCGCCAAATCAGAGAATGAAACCAGCGAAGCGAATCGTGGAACGAAACTGGCACTGCAGTTTCCCTGAACGACTTGGGGAGAGTTCTCGATATTCGCTATTTCGTAACGCGAGATCCTTGTGGGAATCACAATAAAGAAGAGACCTACTATCTGCCTTTGGATGGACGGTCGAGCAAATTTTTTTTTAGAATGAGATAACGCGATGACGGATAGGGCCAATTACGACGCAGAATTACATATTGGAACTCAGGATGAAGAGATTTAGAAGTTTCTATACAATTCAAATAATATAGGCTTCATATTACGATCTCAATTTACATTATGCGCCAAATATTTAGAAAATGTACATTTAGTTTATTTTTCAATTAAAGTCATAAACTAATAAGAATTTAAAAGAGCTGCGCAAATAAAAGAATCCTAGCGTTAATTTTTAACCAAAAGATTCGTTTTTAACGATATTTCCAAAAAAATTGTTTGTATTCGGTTTGCCTGTACGACTGCATGAACAATATCTCTGGAATCCTGTTTTATGTAAAAGCCAAATTTTTCGAATAAGTTGGTCTATACAAGTATACACATGGTAAAAATTTGGTTAATCGTGGATGAGCTGCTGGGTAGTAATCGGAAAAATCACTGAAAATTACATGCTGCTACAAATGTACGCAACCAATAATATATCGTCTATATGATTCTTTACTCCGATGTAAAGATAGCGGTCTGTGAAAAAAATGTAATTTACTCTGCAATTCTTCTCTTCCTTTTTGTAATTACATTTACTTGAGTCCTTCCTCATCTCGAACAAAGTGTTTTAGATATTTTGCGAGAAGCATCAAAATATTTTTGTTTAAGTCTATTAGTGAACGGAGGAGCAATTCGGAGAAATAATATCCAATAGAATTATTACTGTATGGACTATTTATCATGCATCCATCATATTTTTTACGAGTGGAGATTAAAGATTAGTCAACAATGGATGCAAAATAGTTTCTAAATATAGCCTGATAAATATTTATTCTATCGAGATATTTGAATAGCCTTCAGACAGGAGTTTTCTCTTCGCTTTCCTTTACCGCCTCTCTCTCTCTTCTTCTACTAGCTCTCACTCCTCTTCCACTAATCCTTCCCCCACTCTCACTTTCTCTGTCGCAAACACAAACGCACCTACGCCCCTCGGCCGCGTTATCCAACGACCAATCTCCCAAACGCCTTCCTACGCACACATTACCTCTTCTATCCCGTCTCCCTTCACCACCTCCCCAAAAACTACTTCCTCCACAAAAAAAAAACACCGGAAGAAAAAATTCCCAAGACAAAAAACGGCGACCACTTCCTATGATTCTACAGTGCGCTAGTACAGAACCTGAAAACTTCGGGTAATATTCGGGCGTTGAAGTCTCCAATGTATTCCTCCTTTATTTTACACTTTTCATAATCCTTTTCTCTTTACCACGTCTCTTATTATTCCAATCTTGTTTCCAAAGGTTAATCTCTTTTCTTCTTATTTTCAAAGTCCTTCTGAGACGCGCACACACATTCTAAAGTGCCCCTGCCAAGAAAGTAAATGATGGTAGCTAGTTATGAACTCCTCGACCGTTTAATGACCCGCTTCCATTCGTCCATCATCGGCCAAAACGACTAAAAGTATCTTCGATGACTCATTAAAAATGTGACAAGGCTTTTCGTTAGCTGTGTCAAGCGGATATTTATTTGTGCCTCAAAATGAAAATGAGATAATGAACCTATAAGGAACGAGTAAGCCTTTATTTTCTTTGTGTGAAACGGTTTCCGGCGTTGTTCTAAAAAGTTTTAAGTAACATTTTAGCTGGAGCTAAGCTTTGCTGTTACAAAGTAATAATGTAGTGACAAGAGGACTTGTCAGGTTGTTTGAACATTTCCACTATTATTTATTATTATTTTGCATCATAAATATTGTGCCCACAACAGTTCGTCTTATAGCTGAAAATAAATTTAGAAATGTATACTTAAGTATAACAAATTGAAAGAGAAAATATGTATCTTAAGTATCTGTAATATCCACAACAAGACTATGAAAAAACCATATGCGAATATCGGATACAATGTGATTCGTCGAAAGTAGATTCTAAAATATAATTTTACTTTCGGTGGTTCTCCTCTTAAATCGGCTGAATCGTAGCATATATATGCGCATCTGTTGTAGATATTTTAGGTACGTAAGTACTTTTCCAATTTTTGTGATTTAAGTACTTTTTAAATTAAGATTGTGGATAAAATATTATCTTATTGATTAAAATAGAGTTTACTTTAGGAAAGAAGAAAAAATACTTAATAACAATTTCACTTTAGTAGATTTAATTGAATTACAACATACTCAGGTGATAATGTAACCTAGGTCGTACTTAAGTGAATCCATTAAAGCGAAATTGTTACTGAGCAGTTTTTTTTCTTTCCTCATCCGAAGTGGAAAAATTTCACGAAATTGCACAGAACGTTATTAATTTTATTAGCATTTGACTATTTTCTACGGCAAAACATCTTCATTTTCTGTAGTACATCTTTTATTGAGATTCTAATGTATGAGTGAAAGTCATACTATTGTCAGATAAACCTTTCAAGATTCTATTAATTTAGCCAAACGCATTACATATCGCAAAATTTTGCTTTGTAAAATTTAAATTTCCCTTTTAACCAATGGCTTAAATCATCATCAATAACGTAGTTAATCCCAACCAACATATTTCTCATAGCGTATTTCCGGAAAAAACTTACTAATGATTGCTGAACGCAATTCTTTGTGAGGTGTGAAAGGGGAACGCCTTGACTCAAATGAAATTTCTTATATTAATCACTGAATTTGTATCTTATTTTTCTAACATGTCATTCATCGATAACCAAATTTATGCCCTCTGTATCGAAATAACATTTAACTCTTAGAGGACAATCACATCCTTGCTGATTACGTTATGTTTTTCATACAACACCAACAAGATGTATATTTATGGGATAGTATGAGTGGTATAGAATCGTAACTGCATAAGATTTTCTATTGAAAGTTTTATGTAGTTTATGACTGACATTCAGCTAATAAAATGTGGAATTTAGTGCCAGAATTGATCCAATAAGATTAAAGAAGTTATGTTTCTATAGTAATCTCATTTAAAATAAGGAATGAAAACTTTTCTTTGACGTAATTTATTGAATTTATTTTATAAACGATGAATTAATAGCATTTATGGAGAAATCTCGGAAAACGAAAAAAATTTGGCTCGTGCGTTTACTTAAATTTGTGCTTATACGTTGTCTTCTTATAAGTGCGACCTCGATGTATTTACCAACGAAGCAGCTTATTTATCAAGTAATCGATTGAAGTAGAAGTAAATGTATCAATTATTATTAACAGAAAAGGAATTCCTAAGAATAGATAAACGAAACTCAAAGAAAGAAGAACATCAGGTATGACTGAGGTGTCGATTTAAAAACTAGGGATTAAAGAGGGTATGTTAATAACACTATATAGGAGAAAACAGCAGAGGAATGAACTTCATGTTTAAGAAAGGTTTAAGGTCTTGAAGAAGTTTTTAACTTCTGAAAATAAATATATTATTATGTTCGTCTAGAAAAACTTTCATTTTTATAATAAATCAATTTAATTTGTTCCCGCAAAGCAACAAGGGTGATGCGTTGCCGTGGGAACTGTTATCGCATGTGACACCGCATAAGGAGGTTAAAGATGATTTTCCATTGCATTTTTTCGAACGTGACATTGGAATGGAGCGAATAGATGTCCTGCATTTATCACTGGCTAGCATAAGTGATCTTTCCTTTCCATGGCAGATGTGGAAATGCGCGCAAAATGAGAGGTCGCGAGGCCTTTTCGCCGACGACCTATCGGTTATCTAAAAGGAAAAATGGCGCAAGACATTTGACAGAATGAAATAGTGTCGGAGAATTGTTAAAGTAAGCAGATTTCAGGCTGTGATCTGCATAAATTCGCAATGAAATCAAATAAAACACGAAAAGGAAAATCATAAAAATGAATGGAATATTTTATTCTATTGACCCAGGATACTAAAAGATGCATAATCTCACCCTGAAGGCGTGTAGCGTTATTTTTCTACAGTAATGCTTTCCTTTTATCCTTGAGACACACTCATTTCATTTTGATGGGATGCCGTTAATGACCTAATTTATGAAAGAATTTCATAAAGCAGTTAAACAGCTATTTTTTTATAAAAACGAAATAAAATGTAACGTGAATTTAATATATGTGATGTCAAAAATGGCGGGAAAATTAAATCCATAATATTTCCTTGTTGCCTTTAACCATATTTCATAATTTAGCTATGCAATTTCACTACATGAAAAGTCTTTAACTAATCAACCTATCAGATACTGTATAGTACTGATAAAAGTGGTTCTTTATATTTGCATTTTACAATAAGAAAATGTAAAGATAATTGTTTCACATTTCATAATTTGACGTGCATTTCTTTGGTGATGCAATGGCATTTTTAATCATGCACAGAGTAAAGGGAGTATGACGCATTATGCGTCTTTTTACGATCGTCGGATTCACTGAATAAGAGCGCAAACAACAGTGCGGTTAAGACGGACTTTGACTGCAAACAAGACGCCGAATGACGTCAGGCAACATTGTCTTCCCTCTGTCGGAAAATGGACGAAGCTTCAACGACGTAATGGCGTACGAGGGAAAGAGAAAGCGAAAAAATCAGTTTACACGAATGGTGGAGGCTCGAAAGTTCCTTGCGAGACATCTAAGGAAGAAAAAAAGAGACACCGAAGGCGGAGCGGGAAGGGAGGAGGGAAAATGAGGGAAAAGGGGGAAGGGGAGGTGAGAGAGATGTCCAGGCACTCTCATGGGATAATTACGTAGGTAAGGCCGTAAACAGGAAAGGAGATGAGCGGCCGCGAGGGAAACAGTTGCTGCTCTCGGGCTTATGGGATCGTAACGAGCGCTTTTAACGCGCGTGCGGCCGCGTTCTCAAGACGGTGATTAAGCTAGAGCCGTAATCACGGCCTCAACTGTCTCCGAATAATAAGCGGCGACGTCCATTGGACAGCGTAGCTTAAAAATCAGTTTCACGAGCAGTTTCGTGAGTAACAAAGGAGCATCGTGGGGGCAATTTTCGAATGAATGTATTTTCTCGTCTCCACTCCAGGCGGCACTTTGTATGAATGGTTGCGAGTTTCTTTTCTCTACAGAAATTAAAGCTTTTCATTTACCGAGCGATTTTGTATCTATTTAGAGCGATTTAAAATGCTTATGGTCATGAATATGTAAAAACGGTCAATAGCGATTTAAATCAGAGATTTGCCTCTGAATTTATAAAATGTAATTTTATTTCATAGAGATTATTCAAATAAGTGATGTTAGAAATCGTGTCTTTCCTTTATCAAAGTGGTACAAAAACATCTTACGGAAGCTTAAGTTACGTATTTTATCATCCTCTAATGTAAATCGTTAATTACTTTATGCGACCGTAGTAAGTTTAAATTCGGGGTCTCAAACACGCGGCCCGCGAAGCAAGTTACTTTATATGTATGTACTACGATACGGGTCAAACTCAAACTTTTTCTTATAAAGTATTTTACGCAAATCTTGTTGAAGAATGGAAGAAATTTAGACAGCGTACAAAACCAACACTTTCAAAACATCCGCAGTTTATTGCTCATTTTCATTTATAACAACCTGGAGATATGGGATAGAAAAGCATGCTCTTCCCCTTCCAGCGTGTTTACTGTGTGTCCGAAAGACCTAAACCAAGAATACAGAATCTAGAATTTTTGTAATGAATGGATTATGGTGCGCATCGGAGGGTGGGGCGATCTCCGCCCTTCGTGGAAGGGGAAGATGATTGTCTAGAAAATATAAGACGATGCGAGGACTGGGAAATCCTGTAACATGGAATGCGGCACGCGGATCTGATGCAGCACCTTAATGCGGCACACCGATGTGAGTTTGAGACGCATGGTGTAACTATTTAAAGAAAGCCAACCAAACAATCATCCAATCACTTCCTTCTTTATTCTCTTTCTTTTGACTTTCTACGGCTTTCTTTTAAGTTGTGGTAGACATTAATCGCCTCCACCTTTACACATCTAATCTTGCTGTTGCGATAAAAAACTCATGATATTTTCTATCGCCTATCGATGTAGAAAATACAACATTTAGCTTCAACTAGATTACGTTCCCATAATTCATTATTTCAGATTCTAGATATTCATATTAATATATAAAAGAGCTCTTTTTAATTATTTTCATGTCTTAAATACTTACATTTCGATTATTATTAAGACTCACAAAGTTTAATCTCTAACTATGTGCAGAAAAAGTCCTCAAACTCCAATCTTCTTCTCCAGGGACAGTGTGTCCCTGATGGTGGCATAAATAAAGCAAGCGTTGTCATTTGTATAGGCAGCGCTGGATCGACTAGGTTGTTCCTCGCCTCCAACATATATCCTGCTGTTGTCGAAGGATCTACGCCAACTCCATATCTGCGCTCGAGGCATAACATTTGTTCTGTACAATGAAAGAATTTCCTGATAGATTTAAACTGGTTGTGTTCCTTTCGCACGCTAATACTGAATAACACTTCCACTATCTGAAACCACGTTCCTATGCGTCTATCCATTTTGAAACAATGCCTATTTAACAAATTAGGTTGTACGACGCAGTGAATAAAATTAAGCTTATTCGATACCAGAAGGGCGCCAAATACTCAAATGTACCTTAGTCAAGGTACATTGTTTTTAAAACCTTAAGCACGTTGTTACCTTATTTATTGAAATGCCCTCGTTTTTATGTAAAACGCGCTTATAACTACGCACAATGCCGTAACTAGGGCGGGGCAAGCGGGGCATCTGCCCCGAGCGCAAATAAGCAAGGGGTGCAAAAAATCTAAATAGTAACTAAATAAACTAGAGAAAATAATTTCTTGAAGAGGGAGAGGGCACATATTTAGCAGTTTGCCCCAGGCGCTAAAATATCTAGTTACGGTGCGGACTAATTGTAAGTATACCAACTTTTAAAGAGTACAAATGACTGAAAAAGGAAAATATCATTAACCGACTGTTAAAGTTGTATAAATTGTTTTTTACGGTTAAGTATTTCATTAATTATCAATGACATTACAAAAATAGTATGACGATCACTTTAATTTTCAAGCAATAGGTATTTTTATAATTTTATTTGAAAATAGTGATGCACAAAGGAGTTTATAAGAATTTCTAAGGGAAATCAGTATCTTTTACTTGCGCTGCTGGATTTCCTAGCATGAAACGTTTTCAGCTTCACACTTCTGCAGTTACGTGGACAATATTTTTATAGTTTGAGAGGAAGAGAGAAAATTTTAATTTACGACGTGAAGATATCCCAAATAAATGCTAAACAATAAATATAAATAAATGTCACTGATAAATCACAAAATAATATACGTGATTAACTACATACAAGTAAATAATATTTATAGTGGGTAATGCATGAACGGTGATTGATGATGCTAATCAACGAAGAGACGCGGAGGTTATTCATTTTCCCCGTGACGTCTTCAAATCTTGATAAATTACTTCGTTTCAACGCGCTTTCATTGAGCAGATTAAATACATATCTAAAACTTGGGTGAGATTTTTTATTGAGTTATACCGGTGTATTGTGTATAGCAGCGCAACAGTTTCGATTACCACTAGAATATTCCGCTAAAATTTCCAAAAGAATTGTTCGGTTAAAGCTGATCACACTGTTTCCGTTAAATATCCAAACAATTTCTTATTTTTTCTCAGTGTTTTATTATTGAATCTAATGTTATATTTTAATTATAATTGGTGAAATTACGATTGTATCCAAACAATTTCTTATTCTTTCTCAGTGTTTTATTATTGAATCTAATATTATATTTTAATTAAAATTTGTGTAATTACGATTGCGCGGCTGATTTTACTTCACTTTCGAAATATTAGTGAAATTTCATGTAATAAAAAGATGCACTAAATCAACTGAAAAAATACTGCGTAGATCGGACATTAAATTAGAGCAGTTCGAGAGAATCGGGTAGGACCGGTTGGCAACTACAAACTGGTTGAACGGAGAGAAATGGAAGAGTGAAAAAAACATGAATTCGAATTAAATAATCTCTCTATCATAAAAATATAATAAGAGAATAAAAAAATCTGATGTGGCCAACACATGACTTTCTCCATATTTGGGGTATAGATATTTAAATTATTATGAGTAGCATTATAAGGCAAAATTATTATTTCGTATCGTAAAAGAAGACACGTCGTTGCCGTAAATTACGTATATTTTGAATGTTTACAGAATTCACCGCTACATGGTGTTGGCGCTGTAGGCTGGTATTAAGAAAAAGCGAAATATATCCGAAATGGATGGTTCTACGAAAATTAGTTTCAAACAAAACTTGGAAGAAATATTATTCTCTACAACTTTGATCCTTACGAAGATTACCAATAACGATGTTGTTAAGGAGATATTTAACGGAAACCGAAAAACCGGTTATTTATAAATAACTCCTAAACAATAACTCCTATAGAAAATTGTTTCAAATGAAAACTGTAGGAAATTACATTCTCTATAACTTTTGTTTAGAATTGTATATACAATAATGATGTTTTAACAAAGAAATATCGCAAAAACCGAATCGGGTTTCGAATAAACCGCGACTTCCGGTTATCCGTTATTGTCCAAAAACTAATCAGTTCTTTGTGCTCATGTTAAAGTGTTATATATGAAGTTTGGTAACGATATGGTATGTACTTTTTGAGTTAGAGCGCCCACACTAACATACACACACACAGACATCATTCCGAAAATAGTCTAAACGTGTTCTAGGGACCTCAAAACGTGTATTTCCGTTGAAATCTCGAAGTCGATTTTTTTCATGAATACAATACTTTCCCATTACTACGTATGGAGAAAGTAAAAACGAACATTTGTAGAGAATGATCTAAAATAATGCTGACGTTGAGGCTGAATTTACAAATACTGCAATAAATGGACATATAGAGCATGAAAAGAACAAGAGAATTGAGAGAAAAGAGAAATGAGATGTTGATTTTCAAAGGAGGGTAAGAATGGGTAAGCGGAGTGCGCATTGATAAGGGAAGGAACTGGCTCAGTAAAATGGTTATGCATAAGGTCAAGAGTCTTCAGACACGAGGCAAACTACGAGAAAGTTGCATCCGCGGAATGTTTCAGAAACAACGGACCATTGAAGGGATTCGGGAAAGGAATGGACCGAAGGGGAGGAGGAAGGTGCTAAGGAGATGCCGCAATATCGGTGGAACAGGTATATAGACTAATTTCTAGGACACTGCCTTACGCGGTGGCATTTCCTCTTATCTCGACCTTTCCTTTCCGAGAAAAGAGAATTCGGCGCCGCCGCCGTTGGAGTCAGTGCTACCGGAGGTCAGTTGGACGGAGCCAGGGACACCTTCATACGGAGTACCAGTCGAAGTGCTATTATAACCAGGAGGCGGAAGCAGTGACATATTCCGCGAGTACCTATTTCGAACTTCGGACATCGATTCGCATGCTGCTGCGACAATTTGGAAAGATAGTGGTAACCAACACGCCTGAACTCCTGAAAATAGAACCTTAGGGTGATCAATATATTTGAGATAACCAAAAGTAACCAGGCTGAAAAGGTGCGGTTGGAAATACATTCCTGCTTTGGAAAATCCGAGCCAGCGGAGGTTAGGCCGGTAGAATTCCAACTTCGAGAAAAGATTATTTTGTTTAAATTAAGATAGATGACAATCATGAAGTGCAATAACAAGTAGCATAACTATCTCATATTTAAAAGGTCTACTTCTTCCTTTACTCTTACATGATTGAAAGAAAAGAAAGTTTCGTATACACTACTACACATTAAATTATAATTCTTCATTCTAAACCTAAATTCGTGTACTTAACCGTCTATGACAAGGCTGACTGTGTGCTAATATAGCAAAAGCGGATCTTTACACACAGTTATAAACTGAAATTCACTAGGTTTCTGCGTGCAAAATATATTACACCAGTCAGTTGAAATAAACTTTAAACGAAAATATTTTATCATAAAAATAATACTAATTTCAAAATTTCAATTGACCGCAGTGACCTATCAGAAAAAATATTTTAATGATCGATTAAAATATAATATATACAGGCCAATCTCGTCAGTGCGATACCAAGGAGTTTATATTTTCTGACAATTAGAAGTTATTATTATAATACAGAGGGTGGTTCCCCATAAAAAATAAAAATGAGGATGCAAATTAAACATTTAATTCGAAGTTCTTTTTCTCCCTCAATTAATAAATATAATTTAATTTCTGTTTATACCATCTGTAAAGATAATGTTCGCGAGAGTGTTCAAATGTGTACTCTCTGTTATATTCTTATTTAAATTCAATGCTTCATTTATTGAAAAGACCGAAAAGATTGATATAGAAAATCCCAAAAACAAAAACCATAAAGAAATTGCAAGAAATTCCTTCTTACAATAATACAAGTACATATAAGTAATATAAAATTAAGCAAAAATATTTTTGTATACACACTTTTACTTAAAATTATGGGGGATAAGTGATGGTGAAAAAAACTATCACAAAATAAAAGTATTTAAAATTATAGGTAGAAATTAGTATCATTGAAGAAAGAAAAATTTTATCTATTTTTTACAAATCAATGATGGTTCAAACTCCATAAGTGGCAAAACTTTGGTTGAACTGTTCATGTGTGACAAATAAATAAAGTTGACGCGAAGTTAAATAAAAGTGTGTAAAAGATGTAGGGATCTCTACTCACGAGAAATGTTAGACTCTATGATGATTATACTATTAAGGTATTCGCGGCCGGAAGTTATTCATTCAGGCAATGCTGCCATGAGGCTCACAACTGGCCTCATAGATTCGGCCAGTTTGCGCCAGCAGCAACCAGACCAACGGTCAAACTGATAGAGAGCGGAATAAACTGGTTGACATTGTAAAGCTAAATGTGAACTAGGCCGTCCCCGTGCCCGAAGAAGCTTTGTTTATTAATTTTTCCATATACGTAGTATAGAGGAAGTATTGTTTTCATGAAAAAAATCGACTTCGAGATTTCAATTGAAATACGTTTTGAGGTCCCTGAACACGTTTTGACCGTTTTCTCGATGATGCCTGTGTGTGTGTCTGTATGCCCGTATGTGTGTAACAAATTTTGTGGGCGCTCTAACTCAAAATCTATTCATCAGATCAGCATGATATTCTATATTTGTGATTTTATGTATGTATATTCTTAAGATTTTAAAAGCTTTTTGATAGCAATCGGTCAGTCTGAAGTAGCGGTTTACACCTGTAAAATTTTAATTTTTCTGAAATATTTCGCTAAAAACTGAATTTTTGTTAACACACGCACGCACACACATATAAGTTGTAGATATTATTTTTTCTACAACTCTTGTTTGAAATAAATTTTCATATGAGGAATATTTCAAGAGATATTAAATTTTCTTCGAAATTGACGGTTAGTGGGCAGCTCGTGCGCGTGGTAGTGACGGCCAAGGTGAATTTACCCTCGTTGTTGGCAGTGAGGCGCGGAAAAGTGCAGCTGGGAGGATACTAGGAAATCACTTCTGTGTTCTGTTTTATATGGAAATACGTGTATATCACTGACTATCCATCTGGGTTATTTGTCACGTTCGTTGATTTGCTAACCTTTTTCTCGCAGGGAGTAGGAGAAGCTGTTACGCGTGGAAACTATTTCACGACTCTCATAGTTCCCGAGATATTTAGTTCTTTTTGTGAATTTACTTGCGTACACTAGCGCTATTCTCGGCATATTTGGAACCAACATACGCACCCATGATAACGGTTAATAAATCTGTTTATTTACTTTTAAAAACAATTGAATCGCTAGCGCTGAAGCGTGTAAGTTGAACAGTTCCTATAGCCGTATTTATTTGATTTCAGTTGAAGGTCATGTGTTGGACACATCAATTTATTGTTGATATGTAATTTATGGGAATGATCGCGAGAAGAGGGAAAGAATATATAATTAGAGATCAAGTGCCATATCTAAACAAAATCACACTCACTATGTGACTTTTATTTGTGGTAAGACCAATAAAGTTAAGGTTTTTCGTGTTAAATATTGAGCTTATAGAATACGCATTTCCTTTAATGTTTACTCTTATGCTTCGCAACTTCATTTACAGTAACTATTAGCCTTCATTTTTTTACACACGCAATTAATAATAATGAACTTAATTTTTTTGAAACAATGTACAACTTAAAGATATGAAGGCTATCATTTTTTTCTCATTTTTCTCAACCAAATGGCGCTTCATTCGCGCCATTAATGCGCCTCAGCACTCTTTCTCTTGCCATAATCTTTCCCTTTCTGTCTTTTCCTTCTCCTTATGTTCCCTCTCATTTCTCATTATACATTCTTCTATCTCACCCTTCTCCTCCTCCCCCTCTTTTACACCCGCTCTCCCCTCTCTATCTCTTTCTTCACTTTCTCCCTTTGCCTCATTTTCAACCCCTCTCTCACTACACTCTTTTACCTCTTATCTTTCCTTCCCTACTCTCTCCCTGTGCGCTTCGCCACCCTCAATATTTCCTTTCCTCATCTCCTTCAGCCTCTTCTGTTTCTCAAAAGTGAATAAGTCACTTCCGTAACCGCATTATCACAGTGCATTGCTATAATCTCCGTGAAAATAAGGGATCGTTAATCTCCACTGATTTGCTCTCTCTCATTCACACTCTGGGAGGTAGAACAGGGAATGTGAGCGATTGCGTGCGCATGCGCCTTCTCTTGTGAGATAATAAAGCTTAAAATATTATGTTTCTACTGAAATTGTGTCACATTTACTTCAAAATTATTGTAAAATAGTCATAAGTAATAAATTTTTGAATGGTATTTGATTTGTTAAAAACGGATCATTTATTCGCTTTCCGGTAAGGAGCATAATTTAACAATATTTAAGCTGAAGATTTAAAACCCATTTTAAAGCATGAACGTTTCAAACAACAATCACAAGTTTTATATCCTTTTTCTTTCGGTTTTTGTAGACGATATCTGAATACCACTGGCCAAAACTTCGTTATCTTTTTCGACTGTGTTCAGTAAACCAAATTCGGCATTCACAATTATTTCCGAATATTTTGACGCTGTTCAAAGGAGCAATCGTAAACACAAACCAGCGATGTAAGAAGATATTAATAAAAAGTCGATTCAGATGATATATAACGAATAACAGCAGCTGGACAGATCTTGACGCATTCGAGAACGTAATAGTGAAAAATGCGTGAAATCATGAAGTAACCTGTTAGCAAAAATTTAACGGGGTCGAATAAGAAAGAAACAGATCGATTCAGAGGCGTTACTCCTACACGAGAGAGGCACTCTGCCAACATTATATCCGGAAAGGTTTCCATGTCCGAGAATGGCAAGATAGATCTTACAAAAATTGGAAACACTTCTTTCTTACATAACTCGAGATAAATTCAGATACTTCAAGCCATGAAGATTTTTGGCCAGATCTAGATTAAACCACATCCATTTTTAGGAAACCAAAACGATAGATGTTTCTGCTTCGCTTAATTCATTGTCTCGAAAAGAGTGGTCGACGAAAACTCAGAAAAAGTTTTGGAAACTGCCACGGTGGAACGCATGAAAGCCATTTATCTTAAAAGAATATGATAATAAAAATGTATTCAGTATGATATTTCGTTAACGACCAACACTATCTCACAACAGCACAACAGCATAATAAACAGTTACTCAGAAACAAATATATCCTTAAAATTTACGCAAAAACGACGACTAAAATTTTTAATTTTTCCTACTCTATGCTGTAGAGGTTTTGACAGTTTTTGTTCTAATTTTATAATATTGCATAATTCATGGGTATGAAATTTTATTTCTTTAAGGCAAAATATATAATTATGCAAAAGGCAATTAAAAATTAACAAATACGGCTCAACAAATAATGTAAATGGTAAATATAGAATAGTCACAAATAAAACAGAAAAATTACATGCAGATAATGCATAAAATACAAAGAGTCATTCACCGATTGATTGATTCAATAAACTGGTACGCATTCGCAATCATTATTCAGGTAAAGAATTTTTAATTTTGTTGATTTCTTAAGCTAACCTAGAAAAAATATTTTTTGTTGATTCTGTAAAAAACTACTGCGTCACCCTAAAGACATAAACAATGCGTGATCGTATTGCGTAGAAAAGATGCACGCAAGCAAAAAGACACGCGATCCTACGAGTCGTTTCGAAATTCTAAATGTAAGCTTCAGTGAGGCCGCATAATCGAAGATACATTCTCTATCGACAATAAAATTTATTTTACGCCTCAAGTCATTATATAGAATCAAATTACTGTTTGTGTAAAAAAATAAATGATGAAAAATTATCACGTGTAAAATGTACGAGCTTGAATAATTAAAAAAACTTCGGCGGATGTTACTCGTGATCTCATATGGTGGCTGAATGACTCGTTGTCCACTGAGGAGGTAGCAGCTAATGCTCCCTTAAGGTTATTTAATGTCTATTTACCAACATATTCTCTCTTAAGGTTACCAAATGCCTCATTCTCCATAGTACCGGAGCCGATCATAGGTAAGCGAAAAGGTTTGTACGCATCATACACACCATATCAGACTGTTTCTATAAATGTCTATATTGCTCCCTTCATAGACCTAAGTGTGTGGAGAATTTGGCTGGATGAACACAGACAAAACAAAAATAGTATTAATAGATTCTGAGGAAACGAAACCAAAATATAATGTTTCTTGATGAAGAAAAACGAGAACGTGAGTAATTTGTTCTTTAATATATCGTATACTTTTTGCGTAGTTTAGATAAATATAGTTTTAATGGTTTCAAATTAATTTTACATATTAAAAAAATAAGTTTAAAATATTTTTCGTATTTAATTATAAGTAATTAAAATTGAAAAACATAAATGCCCTGCACTCGTTACAGTTTTAATCAAATGGAGAAAAAATTTAACAGATTAATTTTAATATCGCTAAAACTCCTAATATGAAGTTTCCTTAAAATCCATTGAAGTTTAGTGCTCTAAATGTACCTCCTACGAACGTTCCTCACAGACCTACAGAGATACTTGATTTATTATAATAAGCAATCATATTCCATTTTTACGTATTTCATATTTGTTTTTATATATTGCCCTTTTGGATAATATTATTCTATTTACACAACGAGACATGTTTTCTTACAGCGACTGTTTATTAATGAATTTAAGACGGTGTTAAAATAAAACTAAAAGTTTCTGCGTATAGGTGGAAAGAATCGAAATAATCGATTCACCATGCATTTAAAAAACAGCTTCGAAGATAGGGAACAAATCTGACATTTTTTTACATCTCCATTTTCAAGCTCGCGACGGAGAGAGTACAACGCTCACAACGTTTTTCTCTGCTTAAGAGCAATGGCCTCAATACGCCAAAATGTACAGCACCACGTGTTCCGCTTCGTCATAACGGAATACTGAGAAATCGGTGCGAAATGGGTGCCGAGTATTATTGTCGATCTGAATCGCTTTGAGACCGCATGGATATGCATAAGGTACCTACGCCTCACCCTGCAGACACCTCGTGTCATTAGGTCGTACGTGTCTCGCCGGTTCCTGCTTATTATCATGCATGCGACAATGCTTTCTCTTGCCGCGTTCCATATTTTCCTATCATCTACTTCTCATGATGTTGTTATTAATTTCAAAGAGTTCAATCCCCAAGACGTAGCCTAAACCAGTGTTCCTTAACCAGGGGTCCGTGGGTTATGCCTAGGGGGTCCGCGAGTCTAATTTGGGGTGTGATTCAGGAATTCCAGAAACTTCCTTACTGGAGAAAGGAAGAAAGCAAGTACATGTACGGCTCCTCGCGAGTTTATTGTAAAGAACACACTTTGTACATTACGAGAATATCTTACATATTTTCTGTTCCTCCAGAATGAGACGTTGTCCTCATTAGCTTTGTATACAAGGTAGTAATTGCATACAAGCATTAGAAACTCGAGTAGTAGTGTATGTTTATTTTATTTCATTGTCCTGCTGTGGGCCGACGATTCCTCACCCTTGCCTTACATAGAAGTAGTGTTGATATTTTTCCATATACCACTGAGTTTATGAGTCTCAAAAGAAAAGAGGACTTGCATGACAGTTTTATTTTTGCTTGCCAAAGGAGAATTATCTATTCAATATACTCTATTGAACGTGTCAGTTTGTCATGTTTGTGAGATCAAGAGTCAAGCAGCATCACAATATCTTCATCATTAGATTAAAGGTAGGTAATTTCCACTTATTGTATATAAATGCTGCTATCACTGCAAAAAATACAAAGTTTGCTTCTCGACGCATTATATTCAACCATTCACACAAATTTTTTTCATTTACCCCTATTCAATAATTAGTGAGCAAGGGACACACTATGATTTTGTTTCGACTTCAAAGAAGCCGCCAAGTTCGTCACAACAACAAAGTGAAGATGATAGTATAATATTTACGAATACCTCCAGAGATACTTCAAGTGCAGCTATGAAAAAGATGGATGAGCCTTCCAGGAGTGTGTCAAATGAGTGCAAAAAACGAAAATATGATTCGTCATACATTCAGGATGGTTTCAGTTGCATTGAACTAAATGAAAGTGAAAGATCCCAGTGTGTCCTTTGTGGCGACATATTACCAAATGAAGCAATGGAACCTGCAAAGTTCCTTCATCACTTGGAAACGAAACATCGAAAAATAAACCCGTTGATTATTTTTAAGGCATTCCATGACTTCAAAAAAGCAAAAGGATGCACTGAAACCTACATTAGAGACGAACAATTCTCTTGTAAAATCATCATTTATAGTATCGCTGCGTATTGAAAACGCTAAGAAACCTTTAACCATTGCAGAAGATTTAATTAAGCTTTGTATAATAAATATGTGTGCCGAAACTTTTGAGGAATCTTATGCAAAAAAATCTGTTGTGGCCAACACATGACTTTCTCCTTATTTGGGATATAGATATATAAATTGATATGAATAGCATCATAAGGCAAAATTATTATTTCGTATCGTAGAAGAATAGTCGTCCTTATTGCCGTAAATTATATTTTGAATATGTTTACAGAATTCACCGCTACATGGTGGTACTGTATACTGGAAATTACAAATAAGTTAAATATCTCCGAAATGGATGGTCCTACGAAAATTTGTTTCAAACAAAACTTGGAAGAAATATTATTCTCTACAACTTTGGTCCTCACGAAGATTACCAATAATGACGATTTAAGGAGATATTTAACGGAAACAAAAGAAAATATTATTTATAAATAATTCCGAAACAATAACTGCTATGGAAAATTGTTTCAAATAAAAGTTGTAGGAAATTACATTCTCTATAACTTTTGCATAAAATTGTATATATAACAATGATGTTTTAACGGAGATATTTCGCCCAAACCGAATCGAGTTTCGAATAAACCTCGACTTCCGGTTAACCGGTAATGTCCAAAAACTAATTAGTTCTTTGTACTCATACCAAAGTGTTAGATATGAAATTTGGTAACGATATGGCAACTACTTTTCGAGTTAGAGCGCCCACAATCACATACACACACACCGACATCATTCCGAAAATAGTCTAAACGTGTTCTAGGGACCTCAAAACATGTATTTCCGTTGAAATCTCGGAGTCGATTTTTTTCATGAAAACAATACTTTCTCTATACTACGTATATGGAGAAAGTAAAAATTAACGAAATTCCGCTGTCTAATGATACTATAAATCGAAGAATGTTGATGTTGTCGGACGATGTTACAGAACAACTAATTAATAAAGTTATTATGTCACGCTGGTTTGCTATTCAAATGGACGAATCAATAGATATATCAAACCAATCCATTTTATTGGACTATGTGCGGTTTACTGATTATTCCGAAGAGGAAATAAAGGAAGAACTGCTTTGCTGCTTAGAGCTAAAAACATTTACCACCAGCAAATGTATCCTTAACTCTTGAAATGAATTTATTGAGAAGAAAGGTTTGCTGTGGAAGTGCTGCATCGGCGTGTGTACAGATGGAGCAGCAGCAATGAACGGACGTAGGTAAATCTGGGATTATAGCCCGAATTAAGAGAACTGCTCTGTTTTTCACATCGTGAACAACTAGCTTCCAAAAAGAAATAGCGCCATAACTCAGCAAAGTACTTTCACAAGCAGTTAAAACTAGAAATTTTGTGAAAACAATTGCCACTAATTCACGATTGTTCTCTGTGATGTGCGAAGAGATGGGCTCTTCTCATACTAAACTTCTACAGAACGATATCCGCTGGCTTTCTTGAGGGAAGGTATTGACACTAGTAGAACTAAAAACAGGTGGAAATATTTTTGAAAGAGAGGAACTCTGATTTAGGAATACTTTATGATAATGGAAATTGGTTTGCAAATCTTGCCTATTTAAGTGAAATATTCAGCATCCTCAATAAACTTAACCTCTCTCTACAAGGACGGTTAAGTAATATATTTGTCATAAATAACAAAATAAAAACTTCGCAGAAAAAGTTATTAATTAGGCTTAAAAGAATTGATATACGGATTTATGATATGTTTCTTCAGTACTGTAAAATAGTAACAGATAAACACCTTGTTTTAGATGAAAATAAGAATAATGCTTATATAAAAGCACATCTGAATGAACTTAGTAAAAAATTTCAAGATTATTTCTCGATATCTGAAGACATTTGTAAGTGTAGTCTATGGATACAAGATCTTTTTGCATATCAATCTGAGTTTCAGCTTATACTATTGGAAGAAGACAAACTCATCGAACTGGCCACTGGCAGTAATTTGGAGGCAAGATTTAGGGAAAAGTCGCTTACAGCATTTTGGATAAGTATTAGAAACGAATATAGCATATTGAATGAAAAATCTTTCAAGATTTTCCAACCATTCACTTCAACATACTTATGTGAAGCAGGATTTTCAGCTATAACGTAAATAAAAAAAATCGACTCTGTCTTTATGCTTGTATGCGATTGGCACTTTTAATAAACTCCTTTGAACCCGGATTGGAGTCATTAATAAAAGGAGTTCAAGAACAGAAATCGCAATCGCTTTTTAGAATATGATTTCAATGTGCCCTTATATTTTCACATATTAAAGAAGAAAAACACTAATCATGTAATTTATTATATACTTTACAAGACATTAATTGAAAAAAGGGCCACGTTAGGACATTCCCCGTTTCAATACGAATTCAGTGATACCAATACATGTATGTGGTTAACCGTCTTCGCAGGAAAAATGCAGAATCAAAAAACCCTTCCAATTATATATATATAATAGATAATAGAATAAAATGGTTTATTCAACAATTTTTCTAATAAAATATCATTTACTTCAGTTTTATTTTGTTTCTTTTTCATTTTCGACTATTTCGAATAAAGTTTTTATGTTCCTAGTCGTTAATTCATGGCTATTATAGTTTTCCCAATTTAAAGACAGCAAAGTTACAACCAGGAGTGAGCCATATTCTACTTTTTTATATGAGTTGTTTTTAGCTCCATGTCCTTCAAGTGGAGATATAGCAGTATGATAAGATTAAAGCTTTTTTTATATCATATATTTTAAAACAATTTAATACCGAAATACCTATATTTTGGAATATACTTCGTCTATTCAAACAAAATTTATGTGTTAATAACAAGAAGGGGTCCACAAAAATATGGGAACTTCGTAAGGGGTCCGCGGCACCAAAAAGGTTGAGAAACACTGGCCTAAACCATTCACCACCGCACCAATATTCCTCCCGCCTGTCGCGTCCTCGCAACCCCAGTCGGCACTCAACTTCATAAACGAGTGACTTTAAGCGGTACTCGCGTGCTTTTCCACTCATCGAAATTAAAAACACAGGTCCTCCGTCCGCGGATCTAGAGAGTGAATAATTGCTTAAAAATAATTTCGAGGCGGTACCCCGCTTTCTATACTTCCATTAATATTATTTTCTTACTCTATATTCGTCTCTTCCATCTGTTTCTCGCTCCGTGTTTTACTCTTATGACTCCCTACACTTCCCTCTCTATCTCCCTTCTTATCAAATACTCACTTTTCACAAAGTGAGTATTTGATAAGAAGATTTTGGTTTGAAGGTTTCATTCTTTTACTCTTTAAAATATCTTAAGGTTAAGTTATCGACGTGAAATTTGCGCTAAAACACGCCAAAATGAATGAGGATTCTTATTCTTACCGTCGACTACTCAATCTCATTCGAATTTGCTCATATTTTGAGTTTATACTCGAGTTTTGGTAAATTTTTTAACATTGCAATAATAAGATTCCATGGTTACCAGTACTGTTGTCCTCGGTAATTTCCGTGCATATGCACTTAAATAAAGGTTTAACGATAGAAAATAAGATTAAAACTTGCTCGAAATGAACAAAGATATGAATTTAATGCAAATGAATCGAACGCAGTATTCATGTTATTTATATTTTTTTATCTATATTACTAAAATCCTATTTCTGTTTGTCTCTCTCTCTCTCTTTAACGCTCTATACCTCGACCATTTTTAATCTCCAGGAATTCAACCCTCCAAGTTTATTTTTTTTCTTAATTTGTTATTAAAAACAAAACATACATCCCTTATAAAATATAGTCATTAAACTCATATTCCCACAACACCCGTTCCAGTTTCTCGTTTTTTGCAGATTTCATCTTCTTTCGACTTGATTGTTGAACAAGGGAATCGTTCAGTATTTTTTCCCGATTAGCCATGATGTTATTGAGTGTAGATACGGGAATATTAAGTAATTTTGCCATATTTACACGCGTCGAGTTTCGATTGGCATCCACTTTACTTATAATCTCCAGTTTTTCATTTAGTGAAAGTGGTTTTCTTTTAATTCACTTTTTAGATGACATCCATATTCAAAAATAATATACTTGGGTTAATAAACCGAATTTAAAAAAGGAAATCTACGATACAGCCACAAACACACAGAACACTATGAATACTTCGAACACGTTATCATAACTGAATGGTCAGAGCCGAAAACTACAATAACATAGGGAATTACAATACTGACCGGAATATAAGGCGATGGTTTTTTGGTAATTATTCGGAACGTCGCGCCTAGCGATTTCCCTCTTTAAAATTTTACCGCTATGTAAGTTAGCCTATTACGCTTGTCGCTTGGAGTTTGTCAGTTGTTTCATCTGTTCTGCGTCGTCACTTGGCATAATGTGTTCATTGTAATGTTATTTGATAGAAACAATATTAGGTGGCAAGGTGTTCCATTCCAAAATGAATGAATGACTGGGATATTAGATTTCTTTTTATAGAAAAGTTTTAAAAATAGTTAGAGTAAAATTACATTTGGACTAATATGGAAAATGCATACGGAAATGTGCAAATCGCACTCATTTTTTATGTAAGAAATGAAATTAAATATAAAACGGGAACATTTCCATTTTTTAAGGTTCGTTATGACCATCTTAAGCGGGAAAACATTTTAAACAGAAACATATTAAACAGGAAAAAATTACAATGTTCTTATGAGGAAATTTTCGGGACCGAAATATTTGAACATCTTAGGCAGGAAAACATCTTAAGTGAGAACATCTTAAACGGGTTCCACTTTAATATTAAACCTCCTAGCCACAATAGTATCTAGACCAGTGTTTCCTAACCTTTTTAGACTTTTCAGAATTTGGCGGCACCCCTCCCTATCCACCATCAGTAATAATCATGGTGAAGTTGAACCCCTAACCCCAATTAATTTCCATATCTACTTTCATTTCGAAGTGCCTTTGCGACGAAATAAAGGTCGACTTAACTTTGGTTTGCATTTTTGAAAGCCGATGATGCAAAATGAGGCTAAAAATGGGAAAACAGTATATTTTTTGCGGCACCCTTCAGAACACTTCACGGCACCCAGGTTGGGAAACACTGATCTAGACGGTGAATGAGACTGTTTAAGATGGAAAAATTTGTGTGAATTATGTAAAGAAATAACGTAATACATTTAAAATGCATCTTGAAAGAGGCTGAAAATTTACTCGCCACCGGTCTCAATTAACTCGCCTGTGGCGAGTGGGCGAGCGGATTTCTGGAGCCCTGCTTATATATATATATTCCTTTTTTTCCTCCCGTCACAGTTCCAACCCTACTTGAAGGATATTGAAAATGATAAACCACATAGCAATATTGAAAAATGAAATATATTCAAAAGTTTAAGTTTAGTTTAATTAGTGAGACTAAATTTAGAATCTAAAGGCATAGGTTACGTAATATATTTATAATCAAGTGATGTAAAATTATGAGTTCAATATAGATTATAATTACTAGACACTTTCAAAATAAAATTTGCTTGAGTACTACATCAATCGATTTTTTTCTATTTTTAGCGCAGAAAATTTTCCCCTCACTAACTCAGTTCGCTGTTGCAAATAGAGAAATGAGGTTAAAACGTAACAATATTTCTCGTAAATTTCCATTTCCATTGAACGCTAGATGTATCAAAGGAGAAATTTCGTCTATCGAAAGGGAATAAATGCTAAATATCTCCGTGATTAATGGGGTTATGAGCACTTATTTGTGAATATGCAATAGAAGAGAGCGGACGTAAACATTTTGATAGTCACTCGTTGACACCGATCCACCGTCCTGATTCGATCTTTATAAGCATAGACAAAAGACTTCCGGATAAAAATAATGGGATTCAAAATGTAATTCCATTTTTTGCTCTCAAACGAACGTCATAATGTGATATTCGCTTGTTTATACATGTAAAAGAAACATTTTCGAAGATCGAAAGGTCGATCCTTTGTTTTATATCCTTTTCAAAATATGTCATTTTTTTGGTGAAAACATTTTTATCAAATGCCTGGTAATACTAACGTTTAGGGACTACTTTTAACAGCTTCATAACGAATAAATGTGGAACATTCTGTAATCATATAAAAAAGATATATATAAATGGCATAGAATAATATTTAAGCACTGAAAAACGATATAACAAACGCGATATCGAGGAAATATTGAGTTTTTATTTACAGATTCATTTTCTAATCAGTTGTAATTAATAAAACAGTAGAAAATTATTTAAAAACATACCTCAATTGAAATTAGTGGTAATCTTAAAGTTCGCGTTCATTCCTTCGTCGTAAATTATTCATTTCTTTTCACTTACAAACGCTGTGTGTATACGTAAGGAAAATAAACGGTTTTAAGTCCATCTCTTCGTTGTAGATAATGCATTTTATTTCATTCGCTATATATGCTGTAAGCGCACGAAAGAAAATTAAACGTAGTTATGTATTTATAGCAACACTTGTTTACTTCAGTCGAGGCGAAGATTGTTTTTGTTGACATCAATTAAAAAAACCAGGGGAAACTTTTTCTAAGTTGATCAATTACGACTTTCTTTATGATTTTCTTGAAAGCGGCCATATACATATTTAAACAATGCATAGGACAAGAATTATTTGACTAGCTCTACAAATTTTGTTTGAAGGTTTTTTGTGTAACTAATATTTATGAGATATGACAGAAAGTTCATTTTTTGTTTCTTGTAAAGTGGCACATCTGGATGTGTTTCGTAAAAATTTTCTTTGCTCTAAAGCCCTAAATACCATATTTCATGGGAATCTGCCCAATGGTCTAGTAGTAGAAACACGCGGACGGACGAACAGACAAACGGACATGACCTTACCATAAGGCGTACATATTTTTACTTTCATAAATAACGGCGAAAAATCAGAGTAAATCAATGTAAAATTTAATAAAGAATACCACAGTGAGTGATGTGGCTCGTCATTACGAATGAATTCCCTTCAGGTATAAATGCTTCATAGGAGCATTTATTTGCGCTAAGGTATTTAAGAAAGAAAGACTTCTAAAACGAGTGAGGAATATTTTAATCGTTAATTTACTGTTTCCTGCCTTGAGTTCTTATATAAGTAAAACAAGAATTTCATCGTTAAACCTTCCATTACTCGGATGTGGGTATTCATACCGAAATTTCGTCATTGATGAAAATAGTCTTATGTGGGAACGATAAAAACATTAAGTTATGGCTAATGTACATGCCCAGACGTACATGAAGTTCATCTTATAATCAATAATGCACACTATGAGAAAGTAAATTATAACAACGAAGATATAATAAAGAAATTATTCACTAGATCCATACAAATTGTTACTGCAAAAACTACCTGTGACAGACCTAATTTGCAATGAAACACACTTTCCTGATACTTAAAACAATATATGTCCTTCGCAGGAAATATTATGAATATAAAATAATCATTCTTGCAAGATCACACCAATTTCCTTGACTGCTATTGTAGAGGAGTCTTATTTTTTTTAAGAGAGAAAACATTGTCACCTCGCATATTTCGCAGTCTTCGTAACTTTATTTCCGATTCATATAAGATTTGTTTTTGTTTCAAAAACTCAGTGAAAGCTAATTGAATGTTATGCAAGCAGGGAAGAAGAATAAGCATTTGGAGAGAATTATTTCCTCTTTGTCACTTCCGCCACTGACTTAGACCTTAAATAACCACTCAATTTCTTAGATCATTTGAGCGTTTTCAAATGAGATTAATCTCGACAATGAAATAGTTTTCTCGCAGTTCTATTTACGTAATTAAGACAGCAGAATGAAAAACAATTCCTCAAATTATTTCAGATCGTGTAGCAGTACATTTTCTAAAGTTTCATCAGAATTAGGGCAGCAAAAAATATGCAGAGACAGTTGCTAGCAATATAAGTACCACATTGGATCATCCTTTAAGGTTTTTTGTGTTAAAAGCTATCGCTGTAACTTAACATGAATACATTATGGTAACTCAATACTCTAAAGAAAATTGTTCAAGAAGCTACCTGTATAATTTTATATACCATTATTGAATTCCTCACAAGCAAACGAGATTTATTGCAGCTACAACAATTATTTGAAGAGATCTTTCCTATCTATTTTCAATAAATTACCAGTCGATAATTTTTAGAAATACTCATTCTTTCACAGTGCAAGAAATACTCTTCTTTTGTCCTGCATAACATAAGCTGAGTATACACAAATGGCCCAAATGAAAATGTGGTTTAAAGTAATTCTTTAAGAAAATGTTTTTTTAAAACAATGGTTTATAAATTGTTTTCTAAATCACAAACCTCTACTTAATGTAACAAATAACTTTAGGTAAATGCTAATCACGAATAATATAATTCCCTATTTCGTGTTGCCGACGTAGCTATCCCACTATTTAACGGGTATTTTGTAAAAGTTTCATTCTTATGAATGAGCTCGAGCGAGAGAGTTCTGTTTCACACATCCCCTTCTATCAGCAGAAGCTCTTCCTGTCCTCTTACATGATGGCGCACACAGTTTCGTGACGCACGGCAATAGGATGTCACTTGTTTTCTTCCAGTTCGCGAACGAACAACGCCGGTGAAGCTGCCTCAGATATAGGATACGCTTAATAAGGCACTTGTGTGTGCGTGTGTGCCTGTGACGCACTCGGGAATACCGGAATCCCCAGTCACGCCTCCGGGGACGGGTATTCCAGTTCCGAGAAAATGTCTATCGGTCCCAATATGGCGACAGAGCGCATGAAGGAAGGAGTTTCCCATCGCAATGTCGAACGGACGTCCCATAAATATAGACGCACAGCATGTATAACTCATACGTGATTAGTAACAACTACAATAATTGCCCTTACTGTAATTTATAATTGAGAAATTAAGCAAATAGAATTCGAGCTTCATTTCAGTGAAGTACTTAATCAACCAAAATAATTTCAGAGCGAATAATAATACTTAACTGCGCATAAATGTTTCTGTAGAAGCGGTAATACCAAATACTGTATTTTAATAATGGTATGAATTCTTTCAAGGAAAAATTAATACAAAAAAATGAATAACGAAGTCGTTAACAGCAATTAAAAAATGAAAATAATTTTAACTTCATAGCTTTCATATACCAATTATTTGAGTGGAACTGCAACATAAATAAAGAAAACACTAAATTTACTATAAAATAAAACAAAAAATCCGATGTAGTAGTATGACAATATTTTTTTAATTCCTATGCAAACATATCAATTATGTCTTTCGTTGCAACTAACTAACTCGATCAGCAATAATAAAAGTGTTCTACGCCACATAATAGTATTTAGGTAAACACGTAATGCTCTAAATTCAATTTTGTATACAGAATGCCATGAAAATGGCAACAATGCGGTCGCCCATAACGACGACAGCAAGACAGAACGACATACAAAGGCTTTTATTATAATAGGTACTCGTATAGAGAAAATGAGACGTTAAAGCAGCGCGGAGAACAACGCCGTTAATCTCCTAGTTGTCGTCGATTGTAAATGAGCGACGAATGCACGATGTTGTGACGAGGAAGCTTCGTTCTTTGGTGAAGAATATCGTATGCGGTGGGAAAATAGCACACTGATGAATATGCAAGCCAACATATACCTAATGACCACCAAAGCTTTGAATACAGTATTAACTGCAGATAGTCGGTGGCTGTTGTCGGTGCATCCAGTAGTATTTACAAGTAAACAACGCTAATTTTATGAATCACATTTAGAAACTATTAATTCATTTCCATAAAATATGAAAAAGCTGATTAACCGTTATAAACAAAACAGCTTACAATTTTTAGAACGATCGGTTCGGATAATATGTGGAAATTAACAGAAGGGATTGCCAGCTTCTTTGAAGCAACTATAAGAGGTTTCAAAAATTGATATATGTTACTCGATCTTTCTCACTGCCACGTAACTGGGAATAGTTTGCTCGAAATTATATCAAAAAATAAATTTTATGCAGAAACGCTGTGAGCTAAGTATAAGGAATAACAGTCGAATAATTCAAGAGTTAAAGTTTACAACACCTTACAACATCTTATGTTGCGACATGCCTAGATTATCACTTAGTACGAGGCTGAGATACCCTCCTACGAAAAGCAAATGAAATACTTAACGTGAATTATGAAAGAAACACATAAAGTATAGTAGAAGGGTAAGGCAAGAAATGTTAAATAAGACGAAGGGGAGAGAATAATGATACAACGAACCGGTTAGCTCATTTGCTGTAAAAAAAAGTAGCAAGATTAAAGATGGCTGATGAAAAAAGGCGAAAGAGGAAGGAAAAGGTCTCAGCTGATATAAACCATATGAAGGAATTAGTTATCAAGAAATTAAGATAATTGAAAAGGACATGAGAACGTGGAATATGAAATATATAATCACAGATGTCTGCGGGTAGGTTTGTACTCGCGATGATGGTGGTGTTGAGCGTAATGATAACTACAGCGCAGCGATTCAAGAACTTGATGCAAGCTGCCAATCACGTTCTATCGTCATTCTCCTATTTAATAAGAATATTAACATAGTGGGGGGTCATGTGAATATTTACATCCTTTACCCATCTATTGTAACATACGACAAAATTCTTATTTTTCTTTGAAACCAAACAGCGTGCAACATGAAATTTCTAACTTTGTGCTAGTTTTTTCCGTAATGCGTCGCAGAGGTTTCAAGATATTTCATGCTAATAGTATGACGAAGAGGAAGGAGAAAAATTGGCTGTTGGCATTGAAAAAAACAAGTAAAGAGGAGTGTGAGTTCGATTAAATTACATCTGAGCTAGGATTGAAATAGGAAGGCAATTAATTAGTGGACGGATTAATGTTTTTCGAAACATAATGAGGCTATGTTGGTAGAACTGAGAGGGAGCCAAGGAATGACTTAGGACTCAATGTTATGCATAAGCTGGCCCGACGTTGGAATGCGCTAAATGAGAGAGAATAAGGGAACGAGTGACACGGACGAGATCGAAATGGGAATGTGACGGGACAAGAGAAGGCATTCTAAGGCGAATGTCGAAAAAAATAGAGTGAGAAGCTAATGGAAGAATTAAGTATGAAGTGGTAAATAAATATGACTTAGGGATAATTATAAACGAGGCACGATGTTATATAGGGAGCAAGTTAAGACGGATACTTTTATGATGTCGCCAGTGGAGGGAGAAGGTCAAAGAAGAATCGAGATGCGAATTAACACGAAGAAGAGAAGACGAGAGCTAGGAAGTAAGAGAAATAGAAAAATTAAACAAAATAACTGGGATTGGCCATCGACAGAAATTTTTTTTAAATTTGAAGCTATACTACGATTTCATTGATCATTATATTAACGATAGATACGTAGTGCAAGTCTCCTGTTGTAACCTTGACATATATTGAACTAAAATGGTCAACTCCTTCTAGATCCATAATTAAGACTCATATATCATTATAGCTACGCTATGGCACATCTCCAATTCTCATATGTTCCTTCCTTCTCTCAGGTAAAAATTATTGCACTAAGAAATTTATAATCCTAGTAAAAAATGAAATAAAATAATTATAATGAATGAATCTTAACATAAAATGGAAGTTTATTTGTAAAAATCTCTACATTATGTAGAAAATACATGAATTTGAGGTCGTATCTCAACAAAAACTATTGCGCCTGCATTAAGAATCGTCCTGTGATGTGGTTTTGCGTAGCAAATCCTGCGGCATGCCAAACATTACAGAAAACATCCTGCATTGTTTTGCATTATAATACCTCCAGGAAAAAATTTTCATTTGGTGTTAATCGAAGAGAAAGGAGTTCGCTTATTATGTGTGTATGTATGTATGTATATGTATGTATGTATATGTATGTATGTATATGTATGTATGTATATGTATGTATGTATATGTATGTATGCATATTTATGTATGTATATGTATGTATGTGTATGTATGTATGTATGTATGTATGTATATATATGTATGTATATATATATAAGCTTAAAGAAAAGGAAAGGTAATAATAAAGGTGGCAACAAGGTGTTGGAGGAAGCCCAGTGGACGCTTACCTAGATTGGAGAGCCGCTGGGGGGGCTGAGGATAATATATTTAGAGAATCGAAGAAATGAACTTTGTTTACTAGACTTTTACATAACCGTTGTTATCAAATCCCAATTAATTACATTTATAATAAAATCACTCGTTTTTAATATTTTAATGCGTCGATATATCATTGAACATGAAAGTGATTTCACGTACTATCATTCGAATCAGCAGTAAATAATATTAATTGAAAAATCCTTCTCGATATCTCCTCGAGCTCTACGTGCCGACAGAGGCATCACTTCCGAAAGAAAAAAATGGCACGCGTAAGTTTTCGAGAAATGCATAGCGGTTCCTAAAGATGCAGTTCTCCTTTGTATGAATGAGATATGCATGAGCGCGGGTACGCACTGCCACGCGTGTTTCATTCCCTGGCCCACGGCGAAGTTCCCAGCCTTCCTAACTTCCTTGTACGCTTCTGAATATTCTTACATGGCTCGAAAGCAAGTACGAGGCTTGCGCCACGTACGCAGCCAAGTGCATTTCCTCCGGCGAAGTGGAGGCCACCTCGTCAAGGCACGCGCACCACCCTCTCTCACTCACACACACAATCCACCCCTTCACACTTCCCATCCTCCTAACCCCTCTCTTTTAACTTCCCCTCCTTATCTCCGTGAATTCTTACTAACCCTATTTCTAACCTATTTTCCTTTCTACTCGATTTATCATAAATACACCTCCCTTTCCCCTTTAATTACTCATTACTTTCTTCCAAACTTCCATTCAGAATGTTATTCTCTTCCGCCTCCTGTCTGACCAAATCATAAAGATTCCTCTTTATTCCATCAACTCTCTTATTTACTACCCTACTGCAATTCAAGACGATACGTGTAATAACACGAGACTCCCACGAAGAGGGCTCATCCTCTAACACCACGACATAACACCCGGATGAGAGGGAGGTTCATCAGCAGTATCAAGGTTTACAGACGGATTAAATCTATTATATACTGGTGGATTAATACTAGAGAAATTAGCAGCCATAAGAGTAAATAAGCACATCCAATTAAAGTCTGTAATGAAAACATAAGTTTAAATTTATGTTAAATCTCCTAATGAAAATGATCGCTAAGTACATCGGTTAAGACACCACTGGATATAAACCATTCTTGGAGATTTTAGTGGTAGAAGTAAGTGAATGTCACAGTTGGTTCTTAATTGGTATGCCGATTAGCTATGCTTCAATTGCATTAGACCAGTTTGAAAGGTGGCAAAAATTGTCTGAGTAAATATAACCTCCAAAATGATTTCCCAGTCAATAGATTTTGTTTTTGGAACTGGGATTAGTTGCACTAAATTCAGCTACAGACTGAACCGTAGCTATAAAAAAAATTTTAATGAAGTAACTGTTCAGTAATAAGATTTCAGTTAGGATTCTTGAGAGTATTGATTATAATTATAGTAAAATTTTAGAGAAGTTAAAAGGGTTGGGTCATGCACAAGATGAATATAGTGAGTTTGTAAGAATACCATATATCACTTGATAAATAATTTTCGCGAGAAGAATAATTCATAGAAATTACGTGCGTGGTACATGGATCGTCAAACTTTCTTGTGTGAAGGGTCACAATGGAAGTTCATTCTCAGTGTCGCATAAATTTGTGTATACGAATATAGTGGAATGGCGAAAAGCAGCAGGTAAAATATTCCTCTGACGACAAAATTATGGCACTAATACACATGCATGCTAGACAATAGGCACAAAGTTTTCAAAGATAGTTTTTAAAAAATGCTCTTAAAACTCAAGAATACTTTTAGGGTGTCTCAATTAAAATTCTTGCGTGAACCTAAAAGACGTTCCATGGGAATGAAAAAAATGTAAATGACAATCCGAGAGCCTGTTTTAAAGTACAAAATATGGTTGATAAAAATATGAAACTTTGCACAACATTTGGATCATTAATGAAAATTAGGTTATTGGGCTACATCCAGGTTAAACGAGAACGATTGCTTCATTCTCCGCTCTCTCTCTCTCTTTCATTGTTCTTCAAATCGCAAAAAAGCAAACAGAAAAAAATACGATATAGTATTATGTTCAAGCAAATTATTTGCTTATTACGCCTTTTAATGCTGTTATGCACATTTCTGGTTAACAAATACTTTAACCAGGCACGGGCGAGGCGGGTGGCTGCTCGGGGCGTAAAAGTCTTGGGGACGCTATCCCGAGCATCTATCTATGCATTACTTGCAAGTGACTAAATATTGGACACCAATTCACATCACGGAACATCTTGGAATCTTGATGGCATTTCCTTAAATTTTCATTATAGATAATTTTTAAAGAGCGAAAAATAAAGTACCATGTACTTCGAAAATATCTCAACAAACATTTAGAGAGAGGGGCGCTGGAGGGCTATCTCGCCCAGGGCGCCACGATTCCTCGGGCCACCCCTGCTTTTAACCATACATGCAACCGTTTTAATGATGTTATGTATTTAATGATAGCGCCAGGAAGTTTTTAGATAAAAGAGATTCCTTGTTACTTATTCGCATAAAAAATATAGTTCAATATTTAAGTCGGAACGTCCTTTTCTGTAATATCTTTCTTAGATGAGAAATACAAATTTTATTAATTATTTATTAATGCAGATGGAAGCACCAATGGAAATTATTTCTCGTGTAACAAAGCTGATGAAATACGTACAGCAACTTCCGATGTATCAAAAATAATAAGAAATTCATTCCGAGAATTATATGAAGGTTACCTATATTTGTTTGTTTCGATAAACTTCTCACTCACATATTTTAGAAAATAAGGGAAAAATAAAATATTAATCACTCGAAAAGAAATTATGAGTTTCACGAACTACTCTTTCATCTAACTGAAAATATTCCAAAATGTGCCTGCGAGAATTATATCAGCGGTGAATTATATCTTTTCTGCATGAAACCAAGTATTCGGTCTTAAGGAAATATCCATAAATGAAATTTTAGAGGTGAGGGAAGGAAGTATTGTGGCAGTAGGCGAAGGAAAAGGGAGGAAAAAAGATAAAAATGGAAGGGATAAGGAGGAAGTAGGGAGCGGAAGGTGATCCCGGGAGAGGAAAACAATTCGAAGCGAACTTTGAAAAGGAAAAGGGTTAGAGGGCGCGAGAAATTGGCGGAAGTTCCGCTCTTTAGGGGCGACGCGACAATGAAACATAAGACTGTCGTCCTCACCTACATAATATCCTAAATCGAACCTGGGCATCCGCAAGAGCCCCCTCCCCCTCTTCCCCTTTCTGCCCTTATAACGTCGAGTTTCCGTCTTACGTATACCCCTGTTACCTCTTCACTTTATTCATTATCCACTTACCTTCATATCTTCCTCTCCAACACCCTCGTTTTTCTCTCGTTCCCTCTCTTCTTCCTCTTTCTATTCCTTCTTCCCTTTTGACCTTGATCGCTGTGTTGACAGGTTTCTTATCGATTGAAATCTCACCGTCGATTTGGCCGTTATAGCCGTAACTGTAACAAAATTAAATGAAAATTAACAATGTTTTAGTGACTTAATAGCACCTCCATTCCATTTAAAATAAGTTAGGAAAATGTACAGTGCATCAAAAATAGGCGTGTTTCGTGTAACGGAGTGTTTGAAGCAAAATGATGTATTATACTTGGAACAAACTCGCACCATAAAATAGCAAAACACCATGACCCGATTATGTCACTGTCTACTAAAAATTTCTTCCCTACCCAAAGTCTGTGCATTAATAAACATATTTACGTAGTTTTAGTATGACTAAATTCTGCAAAACGATACATCAGAAATTATGCCAGGGATATATTAAATTTAAATTTACCGATTTATTTTCTAATCAGTTATAATCAATCTAACAATTAAAATAATTTAAAACATACCTCACTTGGGTTAAGTAGTTGTAATATTTACATTTTCGTTATTTTCCTTATCATATATAATTCATTTCCTTACAGTTAATAGTGCGGTTGTATCAGTGCCATAGTGAGCTATGGGCGAGCGGAGAATCGAATAGGCGCTAATGAGCGATTCGCAAGTCGATATTTGACAAATCTCTTTTTCGATTGAAATTTTCGTATATATTACTATAAATTTAAGGTTCATATTATTTAACCGGTAATTGTAATTTAACAACTTAGGGAGAGTGTTTTTCAGTCTTGACACGGACGCTGATTTTTCTTGCTACTGGGTTGTATAAAAATAAAATCAGCGGTTATATTCTTAAAGTGACTAATAAGAGACTTTTGTATAACTCATAATTTTTAAACAATTAAAAGATTAAATATTTTGTTTGTATCAATTAAACATTGTATTTCTTTCTTCTTCTGCTAACTCAATTAACTTGGATACTAACATCATCTTTATTGCGTTATTTTCTTCTATGCTATAAACTAACAAATAAATTTCGTCATGATTTCCACAACTCTTATAAGGGCATTCGTATGTTCCCTCGGGTATTGAACTTTTAAAACTTGCTATTAATCACCAGTCAAAACAACCGGTTGTAGTTTCAAAATATTCAGTGATTTTGATGACGTCATTTTGGCTATCGAATGGCGAACGTCGCACGCATGGAAAGGATGAGATGAAAACCGTAGCGAGATTATCGTTATGTAACGTCTCCCTTTGTCCTCCCTCTGTCTCTTCCCAAACACTCCCTACTCCTCCCTCTCTTTACTCGCTTATTCCCGCTCCGCCCATGGCCTTGGGCAAATTCTGCATAGTGCTTCCGCCATAGAGTCCCAGGTGCCCGTGGATGTGGAATCCGAGGTCGTTCCGTCGAATCCACGTGTTTGAAGGTGGCAGCCAAATAATTATCGGGACGAGAAGTGCCGTTAAAACGGTAAATGTTAAATGGCGACTGTTTATCGGAGAGAGAAATTTGGATTTGCTAAGCAAAAACAAAAAATGTAAACCCTCGTAAATTATCAAAATCTCTGCGATTCTTTAAACAATTTTTATTAAATGATTCCAATTTGGTATTAAACAACAACTTAACTATTGTCATTTGTCGATTATCACGAGAACATTATCTGAACAATTTAAACAAATTATATTCTGATAATATCTCTTCGCTCCTTCCTGCCGTTATGCCGACTTTTTCCAGCGTGCTCAAGGATGTTATACGACCAACCTAGAGTAAATTTTGCGAGACGAGACAAAGTGAAAGTTTGTTACAAAAAAAGACAAACGAATCCCTACCAAAATAAACACTTGAGGATGGAATTTCGTCGTGCGCTTCAGGCAATTTCCGTTCTGTAATCAATACTTTTCTTCGCACGCGAAAAACTGAACCATCACTCCATTCGCTAACGCCGAAACTCCTCCATCCCACGCCGACACCTCTACCCTCTCCTTTCCTTCACCTCTCTCTCTCTCTCTCCCTCTACTCTCACAGGTTCCCTCCCGACCCCCAGGCTGTCAGAGAACACCTGTTGCATGCCTCGCCCCTCCCACCCCAGCCACCTCTCGCCCCCTCGCCCAACCGCGCACACACACACACATACCCAGATTCTGCCCTTGTAGAAAAGAGCTGAGGGGGAGGGTTGGAGGAGGGGAAGGGAGGGAGGAAAGGGAGAAAGATTCGGAGGATGACCAAGAAAGGAGGGAGAGATGTATGGACTTGGCATGACAGCATGAGGACAAGTATCTGTTACTAAAACATAAGAGAATACAGCGAGAAAAAAATTGACTATTATACCAAAATCGGACACCATTATTTCAATTTCCATTAAATAAAATAAAAAACTGGAGGTAAGGCTATATTAAGTATTGTAAATATTGAGAACGCCAAAATATATTTAATATGAATGGAACGCACAAAAAGGAAATGCTCACTTATTTAAACCGTAGCCAGAGTAAATTTAAATAATATTTTTGAGTGCCAGGTCCTCCGCGCCAAGCACGCCCTCAAAGCGGCATCTTAACGTACGTTTCTTTATAATGTAACTCACGGTTGTGTTCAATTCCGTGCCAATATATTCTAATTTGCGTAAATTTGTCTTAAAATATATTAGGCCATTTCACTACCGTCCAGTGGACTCTTTCCGAAACTCTTCTTTCATGATTGCCGTTTCATCTTCAGCATTTTTCCCGTAAACCGTATTTATGCAGTTTTTATAAACATTGAAATCAATTTTCTTCCAGTATCTAAGGCAATTTTTATGCATTGAATTTTGAAACTTTTGGTTTTCTTTCCTTTGATACAATTAATTTATAATTAAAGCGATCAGTTTTTTCCAAATTCCGCTAACATACTCCGGTCAATAATGAAGTGGAAACTTGTTTAAAAATCCGTATATTTCCATAGTTGATCATAAACAAAGAAATAATAGAATGATTTTCGAAAAATGCATTTTATAGAAGTTGGAGAGAGAAGAATTTAAACGTATATTAGGGTTCCTTAAAAATGCAAACATGTTTGAAGTTACATTATTAATCATTGAGTAGGATTAAATGCTTTTAAACACATGAAAATATCTGGATAAAAAAGGCTACGCTTTTTTTTACTAAATTAAATCTGTTACAATGGATTATACAGAATAATTGAGAAATAACTATAAGAATTCTTAAGTTTCCGTTCAAATTTTTCAAGCGAAGGTAATGCATCTCAATTTTTTCGAAATATAAATTAATTTATTACCATTAGATAAAAAACGCCGATTTCGTTACCACTTCATCGTGAAAATAAATCTACAACTTAAATGCGCTATGGCTTTAAGTTAAATTTAAATATTCGTTTAGTAAAAAAAACTACAAGTTGTAACATACGACACACAGAAAACTGGATATAAGTAATTTACCAATGTCTTTAGCATACCAATTCACCTAATACCCAACTCCAGCGAATCGATGCCGTTAAACTATCGATTAGATGTCCAACGGAAGGGATTCTGCCGTGGCAAAGCGCGCGACGTAATACAAAAAACATTGAATGACAGGCGGAGAAGAGAAGCAAAAGAGAGGAAGGGGGGGCGAGAATGGCGTGGTTTCAGCGCGTGCGTGAGCTGAATGAGAAGAGAGGTTCGGAAGAGGGAGAGAGGAATTAAGAGGGAGGGAGAGATTGAAAGGGAAGTAAAAGAATGTGGAGGAAAAGAACAGTGGGCGGGAGATAGGAGAGAGAGAGAGAGAGGAGAGAGAGAGAGGTTGGGACGGAATGAAGTAAGTGCGATGTGACATTCAACCGACAACATTCTTCTTTTCTTTTACACTAACGTGGGCGATCGACCCCTCTGCACGATAAATCGATTAATCTAATCGATTGAACGCGAGAGAGTCTCAGTACTTCTTAAACGCCTCAACCACACGTGGGTATCCTCTTAACATTGAGATGAATACAAACGTGTGAAATTTTGTCATTTCCAGTCATTATGTGTTAAAAATAACCAACAAAAGTGTAAGCGTTTTGTCTTTAAATCTTGACATGTATGACGGTCTGAAAAATGGCTCGTATTCTTAGTACTATCTATAGCAGTGGTCCTCGACCGGTGTGCCGCGGCACATTAGTGCCGCGAGGAAGGGTCTAGTGTGCCGCACACCGAAGAAATTTAATTTTTAAATTATGTATGTATTTAATGTACAATAAAATTATACAGTTATTGCTTTACCAATCGTAACAATCTAATATAACTGCGACTTTTACTTGTTACGCTAGTTTTTATCTATAAAAATGAGTATTTACGCAGTGAAATTAATTAGGAGTGGTTTGATGTGTCACGATGTTCTTAAGCATGCATGAAGGCGTGCCGTGGAGCAAAAAAGATTGAGGAGCCTGAAGAAGAACGTGTTTAAACATGAGTATTGTTGTGGAACTTCACCATAAACAGACAGATATACATGTATATAGGATACTTAGTTCACATTTATACCTGCGATACCAGTGGTATTACCGTTTGAGGGAAGCGACTAACCCAGAGGTTATAACTAAAGGTTAAACGTGAGCTTTGTTTTTAATATTCCACGCACACTATGGATAGGTCGAATTTCCTCTATTGACGATTTACAATTGCCTAATATGAATTGGAATATGCATATTGTTCTTACAGTGAAAAAATACGCTAGTATATTTTATTCAATGATTAACTACTACATAATTTGATCTAAATTTATCAATAGCACATATTAAGTTCAATTAATTTCAAGTTGATTATACCTTGTGACAATTATCAAAATCTCGCGAATTATTTACAATTTAAAACGTTGAATTTATGTGTGCCTACAGTATATAAACAGTGATGAACTTTGAATATCCTCAGGATTTTTGTCCATTTCATGGGTAGAGAGAGCTGTTCAACTACGTAATTATACGTACGTCGTTTATTTCCTTTGACCTGCCAAAATTTCTCAATAACTGAATTACATGCCTTCAATATTGCTATACAGCAATCCAGTTGTATATGTCCTGTCAATGTTGTTATCGTATGCCAGCCTTTAATTAAAACCACTTTGGTTTTAAAATCTAAAAATATATTTTAAGAAATCATTCTAACATTAAAATCGTCGGACTACTATGTAGGAGTTATTTTTGCTTGCTGCCGTTCTTAACGTCAACGATGAATCCGGAAGGTTTTTGAGAAAATGAGTAACACATAACCGCCGCTAGGAAACTACCTTATACGGATTTTTCTTGTACAGCTTCGAGAGCTTAAAATATATTTTATAACTTGCCATACAAATCCGGAAACACATAAGCATATCTGTCTGGGAAGGTCACTTTTTCTCAATACATACGTTCGAGTCTACAGGTCAAAGTGTGAGCGAAAGAGGATGAATACGAGAGTTAAGGTTATAGTGCAAAACTAATTGTAAGTGTGGAGAACGAACAATGAACTGGTGTCATTTTCTGTTAAGGCAACCACAAAGAAGTTAACTTAGTAAATTCAGTTTGTGATTGTTATTAAATGAATGATTCACCCTCATGACAGAAATGAATGTGATGCGTATACAGCTAAAGAAGATGTATTTATTTAAAGCCTATTGTATAAGAGGTATCGATTGAGTTTATTTGAAAACACTGCATACAAATGATTACGAGTTATCATTATTTTAAGATGCATTAACAAATCTAAAGCAACAGAAAGATAGAAAAACATCCCGCTTTCTCTCTTAGAGATTGCTCTGCGGCATTTATCTATCGATTAAATAGAAAAAGGTGTAGTGGTAGGAATGACAACAATTTTATTGCTAAATCGATATCAGAGGAGACATGAACCTGGTATTTTTTAAATAGGCTGCATAGTTAATTGTCTACATTTCAATGTGATAGAGTTACAATATTTCCCAGAAAATGGACGTTAGCCATGAAAATAAATGAGTTAACATATTAAAGATACGAAGTATTTTGGCGAAAAACTAGTTAACAGCTGAATTTTTCCAAAAGCCATAAAAAAGTTGGAAAACCATTATGGCTATTGAAGAAACATAGCTTGCCACTTTGATTTTAGGCAAAATATGAGTTTCTTAATTATTTTTGAATTAGCCATCATCAGGTTAAAGATGTATAATAACCTTATAGTCCTCAAACAGTGGAACTAATGCTGATATGGACCCTCTCAGAAAAACAAGTGAAAAAATCTCGAATTGAGAAAGGAAAAGCGCCGAATACAGTTGGTTACTTCCGGCGTTATACCTAGGGTCAAAAGGAGAGTCCGTTTAATGACCATTTGGGAAGAACAATGCGATGTATTAGTGAGTTTGCTCTCTGCCCACATGTTGTAAACGAAGTTTCTCCTGTAATAGAACACGGAGAAAGTTACATTCATCGCTCGGATACAGATGCATACAAAAAAATAACCGCACAGAGAGAGAGAGAGATCATGATCCGTAGAACGCAGATTGATTGGTAATTAAAGCGACGATATGGATACGACGAGAAAATTAGTTCTTGAAAACCATTATCGTAAGAATCGAAGTGGTTGAAGCGAGTTTAATAGGGGAAAGAGGGAGAAGGGAAGGAGGAAGCAAGAGTGAGTATAAGAAGGATGAGGGGGTGATTGGGAGAGATGGAGTAAAGGAAAATGAGCGAGGAGGGACGAAGAGAAAGAGAAGGGAGAGTTATGGCAAGAATTGAGTGAGATGAAGAAAGAGAGAGAGAGACTGGTGGAAAGAATAAGAGATTGGAAAACTGATGAGAGAGAGAGAGGAGCTTGTTCTAACATTCCTAGTTTTGTCTACACTTTTTACCCAATGGTCCATTTGTTACGAGATGAGGCCCACCTTAGACAACAAGAGAATATCATATTGCGAGTAAAATTTATGGGTCCAGAAGAATGATGGCTGAAAAGATTTCACTTCGAACATGTGTTCAGAGTAAGGAAATGAAGAATCGCTATTTTAAAAATAGAAGAAGCTGTTTTTCGGCAGGTGAGTCTTTCTGTTCCGATTCCACCTAAACAGAAACTATATGTGACTCGTGGATGTTTTCCGGAAACTTTTCGATGTTTACATTATAAAAACAGTATCTATATACAAAGCTTTGTCCGAAGAGAGGTAAAGAATTTAAAATTAGAAAATTTTCTTACCATGCAATAGAGTTTGCTGGCTGACCTGCGAATTAGGTTGTCATATAGAACTTTGCTTCAAATATAGGCAATCAAAACAAATATCTTCAATATGCATTCCAAATGTTAAAAATTGAAAGTACTTAGCTTAAATGAAGAGTTAAACGCGCGATTAACTATGAGTTTGGAAAACATCGAGGATGAATACTCTTGAAGCTCGACTTTTTCCTTTAATCACAAACAAAAGTATTTTGAGGAGCTTCTTTAAAATAAAACCAACTTATTTGCTTGATCACTTAAATAATGCGACGCGTACAAATGCAGAATCTGAGGGTAGGCTACTAACAAGACTGAAGAAACGTGGAATACTGTGCTTAAAGATTACATTTTCCATATCGTGAAACGAAATCCTTCTACTCATGAATTCCATTCCAGAGAAAATAATTCATATCTTAAGGTATTTTTATTTAAACTTAATATACCGAAGTGAAGAAATGTTTTCAAATGATTTAAAACAGTAAAACAATATGTTATTTGAATACAATGCGACAAGTCTCTTCTTCCCGTTTCCTATTGATATTAATGTAAAAGGTTAATGCAAATTAATAACAATGTAACAGTTCAATGTCGACAAGTTATTTTCCAGTTTTGTTTTCATTCAAGCGTTAACACTGTTTATACTTCCTCATTTAGCCTTCAAGTGGAAAATTATATAATACGGAGTGATATATTTAATCTTTTACGGGATGGAGCTCCAGTCGTTCATCGCATATACGACTTCGCAATTCTCGTTTTCAAAATTTTGACAGCAAGCTTTCAATAATAATTTAGACCAAATGAAAAATGTTCCAGATTTTTATTAAACAAACTCTAGGTATCTCGGTTGCAAATGTGCAGCTGCCGGAAAGGTGCCTCTTAGCCTAGCGTCGTGACCTAATTACTGTAATTCATGCGAAAGTCGGTTGCAATTGAAATTTTTTTACGCAAAATTCTTCCACCCATTATAATGATTGCTATGTGGTAACCGTTAAATCTGTTTATTTTTCTCGAGCAAGTCATTTTCTCGGCGCGTTATTCAAAGCGACCGGAAGAAACGTCGTTTGCGAGACATGAAAAAAGTGCAATTTGTGTTGTTACGGGAGGAGGTGAGTATTATTTTTTTTTAAAAAGTGACGGCAAAGGGAGGGAGGAATAAATGATGGCAAAGGCAGGAGAAGAGAAATGGATGGAGAGAGGAGAGGAATACGTGGAAGAGAAAGCAAGGGTAGCAGACAGGAAAGAGAAATGGAGGGAGAGAGAGAGAGCGAGATTCAAAGGGAGTGGTAAGGTTGGAGAAAGAGAGAAGTGTAAGGAATGATTGAGGTAGAAAGGGTGGGGGTTTTTAAGGGAGCCAGAGTCGGAGGGAGGGGGTTGGGCGAGAGCGGCGTGAGGATGGTGTGAGTCAAATGAGACGGAGAGAAAGTAGGCCTACGCACGCTCTCTCTCTCTCTCCCTTTATTTATTTTTTAATCCCGTCGGCCCCTTCTCCTCTCGTTATAACGCTTGTCCTTCAAGGTCATCACAATGATGCCGATGAAAGTCGAGGAGGAACGGCGGTAAAAACATAGGTATAAAAAATAAACCTCCCAGACAACCGAGTCTTGCAGACGTGGGATCCATCGCGTGCAGCGCGCCTCATCGCGACCAGCAGATGAACCTCACTCTCCCCCAACTCGAAAGGAAGAAAAATTACTTTATTGACCGAGGTTAAATCTTACCCCTTCTCCCATCTTCCATTTAATCTGCACGAAAGAATGACAATGCACTCACGCACGCGCACACACACACGAGCTATCTCGGGGAAATGCACGCAGCTCGATGAGAATGGGATGTCGTGCAAAGCGCATCCTCCTCCTGATGTCACGCCATTGAAAAGGCCTTGGAATTTTTCGTAATTCTTACTTTGAAAATATTAAATTGCAGTTATTAGGTCTGCATGGATAGAAGGTTAAATTCAAAGTCGGGATATCTCAATAAAGGGGGTAAATAATAATACACCACAAATGCCGAAGATGTTTACTTTGTTACATCAGCTGCTCCTCATTTTTAAAAATTCCTATTATGATAAATTGCAAAATTTTATTTTAGTTTTGTTGATTTTAACGTGTCAAACGACACTAACGGATACCATAATGTTATGAACGAGTTAAACATAATGAATTTTACATTGATATAAGCGAAGACACTCGTACTGGCCTCTTTAACGATGCCTTTCAGTACCAGTTGAAAAATAACGAATTACAACAATAATGACCAAACTGACCTTAAGGTTATTTCCCCATCCTTCGTTGCTTATATAAATATACTCTTTGTCAGAAGTATGGATAGACTGTTCTCGTTTTTATCAAAACATTTTATGAAAAAAGGGCTTATATACAGATTAATTATCACACAGTACATTGGAAATCTGTTAACACGAAATGTGAGGGACCGGCACATACCTTTCTTGTTGTAAATAATTTTCTTGTTTAGTGATATTTTCTTGTCAACCGTTTCTCTTTGAAAAATAAATATATATGTACACTAAAAATTAAAGTAGCAGACGTTTCGTGATAAAATTTTGCCTTAAGTGGTTTCCATTGTGATATGTTTGAATCGTAATAATAAAAATTATCCCTTTCTTGGGTAAATAAATTTATCTACATGAAAAACACAGCTTGAAAATTCATTTTTCATGGTAAAATTTATAAATGAGGCTAGATATTTCTAGGATGACCCCATATCGAAACAGTATTTGAATTAGTACCCTCAGATTGTCGTATATGTAATAGAAATGAAGACAATAATGAAATTAAAAATAAGTTTTTATAATAACTTTTGTTTAAGAGATACCGTTGTGATTTGTCGGTTTTGTGGATGCCTTCAATACTGCAGAATACTCGGAAGGGATAGGTGAAAGGATGACCAAATAGGATTTAAGAGAGAGGGTTGCATGTAGACAAGCTCCTGGTTTTAACTTAAGCGACCAGGGGACCTAAGTACGTATTACGCGTAAATGTAACCTTCATTTATCATACTCTCAACTGAAAATAAAGTGAAAGACGGCATTATCGTGAGTCATCAAACAACTGAGAATTTAAATTTCAGAATAATCTCTTACGTATCAAATATTGAAATATTAAGTACTTGTCATAGGCAGACAAGTACTTATTTTTCAATTTTTAATACTTACCTTCTTATTCTGGAACTTATTTTCTACCATATGACATGCTCGATAATTCTTTAGTGAGCAAACGAGAAGTTGTTTGAATTAATTTTGTCCGCTTAAAATAGAAGAAAAATACCTATTAGAAACCGAAGTTAACAGCGGTTCGAGTCATATCATGTCCAAATAATGCAGCGTATATTGCTAGTGACGCACGTTCCATCATAATGTGGGTGTACCATGCCTTCCACGGCCCCAGCGTAATTACGGTAGTCCACTCGTTCTTAAAAAGCTGAAAAATGTGGCATTTGGTTCTCTTGGGGTGATCTCACTGGTGACTGTAACTCCATGTCATTTATTCGTTTGCCATCCTTTGGATATTCGGCTCTTTTTAATAACTTTTATATTAACCTCATTCGAAAAATCTGAGCTTCCTCAGATGGGCGATAGATGGCGAGGTACACACAGCGTAGTATGGAAACATTGAGGAAATGTGTTTATTAGATCGTATATTTCTACAAAGTAAACTATTTCGTAGTTTGACACTTTTTCTAATATAATTAATAACTGAGAACCAGTAAGGGATAGAGCGACGATTTCTTACGTATAATTAAGTATACCGACACTTTAATTATGCTAAGTCATACTGGTGTTGAAGGCTTGCATGGTGAATGTTAGCATTTTGAGTGAAATTTCAGACAAAAAAGAAAAAATTAAATAATTAAAAAAGGTCTTTTAAAAAATAACTTTTATATTATGCACTAAAAGGGAAAAATAAAATTTTATTTATGTATTGATCGTGAGTTCGGCTGGTAAGGAAGAACAAAATTCGCAACAATTTCAGTGGAATAAATTCCTTCTTGCTCAACAACGTTGATTTACTAAACTTTATTTAGAACTTTTGTAAAAGTTATATGGTGCCTTACAGGTTTTATTATCTTGCGTCATATAACTTTTACAAAAGTTCTAAATAAAGTTTAGTAAATCAACATTGTTGAGCAAGAAGGAATTTATTCCACTGAAATTGTTGCAAATTTTGTTCCTCCTTACCAGCCGAACTCACGATCAATAAATAAATAAAATTTATTTTTTCCGTTTTAGTGCATAATATAAAAGTTACTTTTTAAAAAACCTTTTTTTAATGACTTTATTCCTGAATTATTTGGTTCCTTATTAATTGTTATCTCTGCTCATTCGTTCAGAACTAAGGACCATCTGAGCGCATGAGCGCCCAAGAGGAACACTTTTCTTTAGGTTTCAAAACTTTTAGTTTTACGGAGAAGTAATTCGCCCAAACGCCCACCTAGGATTGGAATGGTTGAGAGGGAGAGTGAGTGTGGAGAGCGATGTGTGTGTGTGTATATACATAAATAAATAAACAAATATATATATATACTTATTTATTTAACAGAAATTACAAGAGAGAGCTACACGTCGCGCGAACTCTCCGTAAGCACGCAGGTAAAGAAATAGAGCGGAAGAGGAGATATGAACACGAGGACACTTCGTAGAGGTCCACTCAAATTAACCGAATAGCGGATTCATGCATGAATTACAAAATTCAATAATGCTTTAATCTACCAACTTAACTTGCCTTTTCGGCAAA